>CM064895.1:2427516-7227516 GCA_030347415.2 Decapterus maruadsi
ATTGACAGTAGAACAAGCTGGGGCTGAGTTACCGAGTTGATAACCAGCGTCGTGGTACCGCTGATCCGGAGTGGATAGGTTCAGCTCATAGACAGCTGGATAGGCTGAGAGGAACCGGGCGCGCTGTCATGTCTCGGAGAATAAGTTTATGATCTGACTCAGTGTTAGTTAGTCAATCACAGTTAGCTAAAATGATCTCTTCCAGTGGTGTAGTCTAGTCTTGCTGCTTCTCCAGCAGCAACAAGCAGCCCAGCTCTCTGTGCTTCCCCGCTTTCAGCAGCTCCCTCTCGGCGAGCAGCAGCTCAGTTCTCCCCCGGTCCCGGATCGCTACTCCATGGCTGCCGTAGCAGCAGTGTGATACCAGTACATTTAACCGCATTTTTAACTTTTATTATATACACAGTAGGAAGTTCACGTCTTGCCAGCCTCCCTCCTCTCCACACGTGAGTCCTCCGTTCAAACCGACAGACCCATCGAGCACTGAAGCCGCTGAGTGGGATTCACGGCAACTCCTGAATTTTGATCAAGTCTGTGATAGAAAAAAATTTAAAAAAAATGCTACGTGGCATACAAGGCGCTGCAAAAGGCTTTTCATTTTAGGTAACGCAGGAGTACTCTAACGCGTTACTTTTATTCATAGGTAACGCAGTAACGTAACTGATTACTTTTAATTGATGGTAACGTTGTAACTTAACTAACTACTTTCAAAAGTAACTATACCCAACACTGATAAAATCGTTCTGTTGTTTGGCCACTGTTACAGCAGGGAATCGGATCCAAAGCAGCATTCATTTACAAGTTTAATCAGCACCAATTACACTTCTTCTATACACGCTTACATTCAATAACTCGGGTTGGACCACGGGCTTCTTTTTTTCATTCATCTTCATAGGAGAAATGACGTGTGTGCTGCATGCGCTCTGGTGCTCTGTGATTTGTCTGCTGCCTTGAATCCGACCTGTGCGCATTCACTGTCACAGGGGTTGAGTTACCGAGTTGATAACCAGCGTTGTGGTAGCGTACTGCTGATCCGGACTGACAGTGTTGTGGATAGGTTCAGCTCATAGACAACTGGATAGGCTGAGAGTGACCGCGGGTAGGCTGAGCTTGCGTCTTGATACACCTCAGATACTCAAGCATGACGTAGGCTATTGATAAACAATGCACTTGATAGACTCACGAACTGAAATCAAAACGCAGCACTTGGTGACAGTTTTTTTTTATCGGCAGCAGTTAAGATGTGTGGTGGTGGTGACTTGGCTCTTAAAAACACAGATACAACTTTTTTACTACAACTTCATAATCAGAGCACAAAAGTTACTCGGGACATGCCCCCCCTGCCTCAGTCTCCACTGTTATCTGTTCTTAGTTCTACGGTTTGGACTGTGAACTCTCAAACTCGGCTCAGTAGATTAAGTGAACCAGGAAGTAGCTCCACAGAATAAGTTTATGATCTGACTCAGTGTTAGTCAATCACAGTTAGCTAAAATGATCTCTTCCAGTGGTGTAGTCTAGTCTTCCAGTGCGTATCACATAGACTACACCACTGATCTGTTCCATCTTTCAGCAGTCGTCTCACCCATGGAGGTGACACTGTGGTGTCTGAGGAGACAGTGAACACTGAGATAGAGAGCCTAAGCGGAAGCAGGAAGTAACGGTCACCATGGGACCTCACTCTGAAAAACGGTCCATTCAAATGAACGAGAGTGAGATTTTTATTTCGTCATCTGATTGAATTGCGCCACGAGAAAAAAATACGACCTCTACCTGTTTAAAACATCACGTTTCATCCGAAAAAATCCGCAGTTTATCGTAAAACGATTGTAGAATAAAATTCTGAAGAATCTGTAACCAGAAAGACGACAAGTCGCGTAGGTGACGCCACACACTAAATGCCGCCGTTTACCGTGTCAGTTGGTGACGTATTTTTTGTGGGACACCAGATCTGTAGTCCGTAGAGCAGCCTTCACACAAAATACATTCTTCTGTTGCCGTTTTACGATAAACTGCTGATTTTTTCGGATGAAACGTGATGATTTAAACAGGTAGAGGTCATATTTTTTTCTCATGGCGCAATTCAATCAGATGACGAAATAAAAATCTCACTCTCGTTCATTTGAATGGAGCGTTTTTCAGAGTTGAGGTCCCATGGCCGCGCTACTTCCTGCTTCATCGAAGCTGTGAGTATGTTTGTCCTGTGTAAAGATGGAGGAAAGCTCATATCCTCTAAAACAGGGGTGTTCACACTTTTTTCAGCCTGTGAGCTACTTTTCAAGTGACCAATAGTCAAAGTGATCTACCAACATAATTAATGATTAACGTAGCCCAGTGGTTCTCAATCTTTTTTCAGTGAAGTACCCCCTGTGAAATATTTTTTCAGCGAAGTACCCCCACCCAGCACAAAGTATTTCTGGACCAAAAGACATAAAACGAAGCACTGTGTCATCATCGTCTGCTTTATTTTACTTTTAAACTGTGTAAAACATTGGTTATAGCAGCCTCTTTTGAACTATTTGGAAATAAAAATATATAGAAATACGGACAAATAATCAACCTGATTAAGTTTTTGTGCATGAGAATAATCTAAAATCTAAAATAAATATCTGTTCTCAAAATTAATTCATGACATAAATATATAGGCCTATACAAATATAAACATTTCTTCACACACTAAAAATGTCCAGACAGTAGGGCTACTGCTTTGCAAGTCAGTCTGTGTCCTGGAACAGGGTGACGTGGGGGGGCTGTGCTCAATCAGAGAGGTGTGGCTTCAGATCATAACTCCAACAGGTTGAGAGCCAGAGGACTTCTCTCTGTCCAACCCGGTATCACACTATTTTGTGTGATACCGTGCAGCGGGGTAGAAACACCTGCACCTTGTGCTTTGCTTTGCTGGCTTTCCCCAGAAGGAGGAGAGGCTTATAGCCAGCGGCCTGAAGTTTTTCAAGCTGCAATGACATTACAGTATGTTAATGTATTGACTGTTGTATTCAATAAAGAAGCCTGCAACTATTACATGCAAGAGTGATTGTGACAGTTAAATTTAAAAACAAAGGTCATCTCAATTGTCTACATACCATGACCACCATCTCGTCCTTTATTTGGGACAGGTTTCTGTTTTTTTGCGGGAATTCCCACTCGTCCCGCTTTGCATCGAATCTGTCCAGTGCCTTTTTCAGGCGGGACTTTGTGGGCTGCTCCTTGTGGCAATGGGGACATATTTTCCTAGCACATGGCAGAATGCCCTCACAATGAGGGCACTTTTTGGTGGTAGGCATTACTACAACACAGACAGAAACACCAATGACAAATCATTATTTGAAGATGCTGGGAGAAAAAAGTTAATCACTCAAAACAAACTATTTTAAATTTAATATTATACTATTATTATTATCAAACTATTACACATCAACTAATAACTAAGATTACATAAATTGCTTTTCAAAATGGACAAAATTATGCTGTGTATGATACTCTAATTCAGTGGTGGAGGAAGTATTCTGACTGTTACTTAAAGTGACAACGAGGAGTTTGTATTTGGTTATAAAAAAGTCTCATGTTAAGTCATGATGTTAATGTGGATGAATCTATGCTATGCTAGTGGTGGAAATGCCGACCAGTTCGCGGACGCTGCCCGGTGGGTCATGATAATAACGCCGCCGAATCGCCGTTTATGGTCGGAAATATGGCGGTATCTGATCGTCTTCCAACCTCTGACTTTAATTCTGAATGAATGAATGAAAACATTCTTGGCAAGACGTCCGTCTTGCGCCAGTCCAAGAATTTCACAGTGCGCGCGAAGGCTCATGGTAAATGTAGAGTGAAAACATTTTCCAAAACTCCTCGTTGTCCCTTTAAGCAAAAGTACCAATACAGCGATGTAAAAATACTCCATTACAACTTAAATTCTTCCATGAAAAATCCTATTACAGTAAAAGTACGTAAATATTGTGAACTTAATGTAGTTTAAGTATTTACCGTCATTAAACAGCTTCAGACTAATTGTGATGTTAAAACGACTTTAAGCTTGTTAGAGGGAGAGTGGAGGCTCTCTGCCTCCCACACCGCTGCTGGAAACCAAACCTGCGATCAGAGCGGACGGACCAGCGCGGCGTCACAGCTGTGACCAGCTGTGTCTGTGACACCCCGGGTCTGCGACACAACGTGTCCCGTAGCCATAGTCTCTTATTACAGACAGGACGACATAAATGCACACATCGTGACATTTACATGATAATTCATCGATCTACTTATTTATTATCAAGAACATGTTGAAAACAACTGCACACGAGTCGACCGGGAGGAGGCTGAGGAGCAAACAGCGCGGAGTGACCGGACCTCGGACTTTGATCAACATTACGTATCAAATTAATTAATTCACTCATAAACCATGTAATACGTGGGATAATGTAGAGTTAGTCTGTTGTTATGGAGAAATAAACCCAGACAGGATGTATGAAACCCTGTCATTTTGTCAAGAAACTTATTTCCATCCTGCGGTTTACATGCTCTCATATGAGGAGAACTGTCAAATTGGACACAAATATGGCGGCGGTCACTTCGACGTGACGTCACTGCAACCCATGAATATGACATGGATGTATTATATTATATATTAGCTATATGACCGCACACAAAATCTCTGTGGTAAACAGAGTGGCCACTCCGCCTCAAATTTGAGGAAACAAGTTTAGCTGGTGTTGTGGCTGTGACCAGGCTGCTGATGTAGCGGAGGTCAGCGGGTGTGCCACAGTCATGAGGGACCAGTAAGGTGAAGTGATGGGTTGTGGCGGTAGCGGTACCGGAAGTAAACTCATTCACCCATAAAAGACGTGCTAACCAACCTGCCAAGCGGTTGTCAACCTCCTGGCGAAGCGGTTAGCATCTTCAACATTTCTCTTTCCCTGTCACAGAAGTAGCCCACCAGTTGCTCCAACCCCGCCAGCCCCCACCCCTCTCACTAGCGCCACTCGGCTCAACACGTACTACCTGGTATCTACTCTTGTTTTGTTTGGGTTATTTTTGTTCTTGCTTTTCCACTAGCACTGAAGGGTGACGTCTGACCCAAGAATCAAACCCTGCTAATTTTAAAAAATACAGCGGCGAGACAGTTGTTATTCTGTCACCTACGTTCACTGACTGCTGTGTGGAAAACCACACATTGGCCCATTAACGAGGCTGAGGTAGAAAAGCACCTGAACGACGTGGATTTTACATGGGATTAGCTGGCTTGGCTAATGTTAGCTAACAATAGCATCCTATCTCCAGAGATATTTCAGCTCCAGAAAAAAATATGTCCTGCCAAAAGATTAGTTGTACGCTAAGTAATGAAACTATAGCTGACAAAAGACTTTGAATAACTTACCAAGGCCGCGTTCGACTGCCAGCCAAAATTCGATTTTTAGCCCATCCAGATTGGAACTGGATGACTGAACAGTTCCAAACCACATGAGATCCGATTTTTGCAAACCAGATCGAAACCACCTTCGGGAGGTAGTTTCATATCGCATTTGGACAGATGCGTCTCAGTCTGAACAGCTCCAAACAGTTTTTTTTTTTTTTGACGAACAGGCAGCAGCCAGCTTTATTTTTCACAATAAAAGACCACTCCAAGGAGGGAAACAAAAAACGCTCACAAGGAGGAAAAAAGGCAGGAAAGGGGATAAGGAAACTACATAAACTATGACTGTGGGGAGGTCCAGGGAGGGGTGCAGGTCCAGGACTGAGGGAAGGGAATCCTGGGGACGGGAGAGGGAAGGGGAGTCCAGGGAGGAGGGCAGGTCCAGGGACGCCGACCAGAGGCAGGGGGAGAGGCTCAGCTGATGAGGTGAGGTACCCTCACCCTCAGGGGGGGGCCCTCGTAACTGATGGTCTGCCCCCCAAAACAGCGTGCATATCCTCATAGAAAACCCAGGTAGCTGCAGTGACCTCCCCACTGTCGGTCCCTGACCCCGTCTTTGGTGTTTTGAGGTCCTGCATAAGACACAGACACACACAGAGGATAAATACTTTACATGGAAAGCTTTTTGCTGAGCATCATCTCTTCAGCAGATAACATTGCCATTGCTTACCTTATTTTTTTTTTTTTTAAGGTTTTCCCATTTCTTTGAGACCTGAGACGCGGTCACTTTCCCTTCCAGATCCAGTTCTTTGATGAGTTTCCTGTAACAGAAAACAGTGATGAATATGTTAACTATGGTTAAGGACCCCATCACAGATACTTAGCAAGTAGATAGCTAACGTTGGATCACTCACTCCCATAGTGTTTTCGCAGCATTTTTTTTCTTGGTGTAGTTGACCTCATTGTTCGTCCGGTACCTGATTAGGTACCGAACTTGATCCGGAGTCCCTGGTATGAAATGTGTGATTACTGCAAGGTAAACGCCATTTGCTTGCTAACGTTACCATAGCGCTGTGCTAACGTTAACGACCAGTGGGACTTTGGGAGCAACTTTGGGGGGGTTCTGCTAACTAACGTTAGCTAGATAACGTTCGTAACGGTCAGTACGAAGTATAGATAACCTTACTTGCTGCTTTGTTATCATACCAATGTGAAATATCCGACAAATTTGCAGGAAATATGAAAGCTAACGAGTAATGTTAATGTAACGCTGAAATTCTTAGCGTCACCTCGATCCGTGGGTTGTAGATAAGGAACAGCACGGGAACTCCGGGTGAAATCAAAGACGATGGTTTATTTTCCAACCAGACCAAAACACAACTGCTCCTACTCTCCACTGCTCCTCAACTGACATAAAACACCAACATTCTATCTCTAAGGGCAACCAGATTATTCCACCTTATAACATTCTAATATGACACAACTTACTTATAATAAAAATAAAATTCATCTTACATTCTTCCCCCTCTTCAAATTAAATGTCCTCATTTAAAAATAAAATTCATCTTTAAAGTAAAAGAAGAGAGATGCAATTACAACCATAAAAAAAAAATAAGCATATATCAACATTTTGTTCACAACACAAAAATCTTTTTTTTTTTTTTTTTTTTTTTTTTTTTTTACACAAATCACAACAGTATTCCCACCAATGTATACCAGTCCACAGCAGAAACAACAGTCCATGTTAATCATGTACGTGGGAAGGAACATGTTATAACCCCAGCCGTTGAGGCCTGTGAACAACTCGTCCTGCACGAGTAGTATATGTGACATTTGTCCCCACAGGTACTGTATGAGCAGTATCCTGGGTTAGATTGTCTTGAGATGGGACTTGAGAGACCCGACCTGATGGTCTCCGTAGCAGGGGAACTGAGGGACAGGCAGGGACAGAAGCCTGTCCAGGATCAGGTTGTCTCGGATGTAAGGGGAGAGAACCAGATAGTGCTGTGTATGTGGGGAGAGAGTCCTGCTGCCCAGCCAGTGGTTGGTTCACTTGTGCTGTGGATGTATCCCAGGTGGATCGATATGGTTTTAAACGATCATAGTGAACTACTTTTTGTCCAGCTTGGGGATGTCTCAAATCTGACAGCTTATATAAAAGTTCCTGATCATTGGATGTGATCACTTCATAGGGGCCAGTCCAGTTTGGGTCCAGTTTCTTTCTCTGTGTGGTTGGATCATCCAGCCACACAAGATCTCCAGCTTTATATGGTTGGAATCTCACATGCTGGTTGTAATAGTGCTCACGTTTTAGTCTCTGTTCTTCACGATGTGAGTGAACAGCTTGGAAGGCTGTGTCAAGCCGTTTCACCAGTTCTGTGCCATAATTCTGTGGCGTCACTGACACACCTGGTGTGGACAGAGTCACAGTAGCAGGCAGACGAGGCTCTCTGCCATGTGCAAGAAAGTAAGGTGAGTATCCAGTGCTGGAATGTGGCATGGAGTTGAATGAGAGGACCACTGCTGGAAGATACTGATCCCATTCACCACCATTCTGATGAATGATTTTAGCCAGCTGTTCTTTTAAAGTTCGATTGAATCTTTCAACCATTCCATTACCACGGGGGTGGTATGGTGACGTTCTTTTCTTTTTGATGTTCAGTTTTTGGCATATTGTCTTGATGATTTCTGATTCATACTGTCGCCCCTGATCTGAGAACAGCTCCTCGGGAATGCCAAATTCAGGCATGTAACGTTCGCACAGTAGTTGTGCTACAGTTGTGGCTTTCTGATCAGACATAGGAAATGCACTGACATACTTTGTGAAATGATCTTGGATTACCAGTACATACTTATGTCCCTGAGAAGTTACAGGCAGCTCAGTAATATCTGTACATACAAATTGAAATGGTCTATCTGTCTGTATAGATTGTAAAGGAGCTCTCAGCTGTGGAACAGGCTTTCTGTAGGCTTCACATGTGTAACACATCTCACAAAAAGTCTCAATATCAGACCGCATGCTAGGCCAGTAGCACATGGTTAGCGCCTTCTTGAATGTGTGATCAGCACTGTAATGACCAGAACAGGGATTACCATGTAAAATGTTCATGGTCTCAGTGATGAGTCTTTTGGGTATTAGTACTTGAAATACAACAGGTTTGCCAGGTGCTGTGTGAGCTTTACGACAGAGTAAATCATTACACAATACAAGTTTTGAAAACTGCCACCACAATTTTCTTTGCAACTTCCCTTTAACCTGTCTGAGATAAGGCCTATTGTTTTGTTCTACCCAGGTATATACTTCTGAGAGAATGGGATCAGAAAGTTGTTCAGCTACAATGTCATTTCCCTGACTTGACAATGTATGCATCAACATGTCCACACCTGTGTTGGTTATTTGTACAGTAGAATCATCTCTATCTGACACACAAACTTGAACTGTTGTACTGACCACAGTGGAAAGCTGCTCTGGCTTATTCTGCAACACTGGGGGTGGAGAAGGAACTTCCATTTTTGCAGGAAGAGCGTGGTCCTTCTGTGGACAAGCTGCAGGTGAGCGTTCAGGGGCTGCTGGATGTGAGACAGGGATTCGTGACATTGCGTCTGCATTTGTATGTTTCTTTCCATCCTTATGTGTGATTGTCCACTGATATGGATCCAACTCCAAAGCCCAGCGACCTCGTCGTCCTGTGGGGTCATGTGTGACATCTAGTTTTCTTAAGCTGAGTAGAGGGCGATGGTCAGTGATGATAGTGAATGGATTACAGCTCAAATAGTGTCTGAAGTGTCTGACTGACCAAACAATGGCCCACAGTTCTTTGTCATATGTAGACCATCTCCTCTCTGTGTGAGTCAAAACATGGCTAGCATATGCTATTACTCGCTCTTTACCATTTTGAACTTGAGCAAGCACTGCTCCAACTGCACAGTTTGATGCGTCCGTACTCAGAATAAATGGCTGATGAAAGTTTGGAAAAGCCATAATAGGAGGAGAGGTGAGTGCATCCTTTAATGTTTGAAATGCAGTTGAGCACTCCTCTGTCCATTCAAATGACACATGTTTCTGTGTGAGTCTATGCAGAGGATGAGCGATGAATGCATATTTGTGCACAAAACGTCTGTAGTAAGAACACAAACCCAAAAATGCTCTTACTTCAGTGGGTGACTTTGGGACAGGCCATTCATATATGCGCTGACTGTTTACTGGGTCTAGTGCCAGTCCATCACGTGAAACAATGTGTCCCATATATTTTACTGCAGGCTTGCAAAAGTCACATTTCTTTGGGTTTAACTTGAGCCCAGCCTGTCGGAAACGTGTGAGAATGTCTGTCAGGTTTTTAAGATGATCATCAAAGTTCTGTCCCATGCAAATAATATCATCAAGATAAATGACACATGTGGTCCAGTGGAGACCTCTTAGCACTAGCTCCATCAGTCTCTGGAAAGTTGGTGGTGAGTTTTTCAGACCCATGGGCATCACTTTGAACTGATACAGACCATCACCAGTGGTAAAAGCTGTTTTGGGTCTGTCTGCTGGATCCAGTTCAACTTGCCAGTATCCACTTGACATGTCCATGGTGGAAAAAAACTGAGAACCGGAGAGCGCATCCAAACTGTCATCAACTCTTGGGAGAGGATGTGCGTCAGTGATGGTAACTGCATTTAACTTTCTGAAATCAACACAGAATCTGTACATACCGTCCTTCTTTTTCACCATGACTACTGGGCTGGCCCAGGGGCTAACACTGTCCTCAATCAGATCATGGGCTTTGAGCTCTTCCACCTGACGGTGAATTTCTGTTTTTATGGAAGGAGAGGTACGATAGGCTCTCTGTGAGATGGGAATGTCACAACTGGTTGTAATTTTGTGTGTGACTAGATTTGTCCGTCCAAAGTCATGTGCATGCTGGCTAAACACATCTGAGAATGAATTTAACAGTGTTTTCAGTTTCTCATGCTGTGTACTTGTGAGACCAGGGTTTGACACATCCTGTGGTTGAAATGGGTTGGAGACAACAGGCACCTGAATGTTCACATTACACACAGAATCTTCCATCACAGTATATTCATCTGTGGTACTACCAGATGTGGCATGAAAAGTCCCTATTTGTGTGCCACAATGCAACATGACCTTCTCGCTTAAAGGATTTGCTATTTTAACATGGATGGAACCCTGTTTAACTTTTGCCACTGTTCTTGCAAAACTAGTAGAGGATTGGTTAGTGTAATGTGGCTCAAACACACCTGTATAACCATTAGGTACTAGTCCCTTAAGTGGTGCATCCAGTTTAGCAGGAATAACCATCTCTGACATAGCAGGAACTTCAACTGTAGATAATACTGTAACCTCAGTTAATTTGGGGACATACTGACATGGGCTGACTAATGGGACACATTTGTCATCTACTAAAAGAGACATGTTTCTTGTGTTTACAATGACACCATTAGCAACCAGAAAATCCCAACCCAAAATCAGAGGTTTTGTACAGTTTCTGACAACTTGAAGAGCATGTGTCATAGATTTTTGTGCCATACTCAAATTGACTGTGACTGAACCAACAGCATCAAGAGGATGACCTGTGACACCAGTGAGAGGAATGACCTGCTTAACTATTGGCTTCTTCTGAAGTGCAGGTGTAGACATCCTAAACTCTTCACTGATAATTGAGACGTCAGCCCCAGTGTCAATAAAAGCATGAACAACAGTGTTCTCGATTATGACTGACACGTATCGACTCGATATATTAACCACCGATATATTGTCTCTGGCGAAATCAGTGTCACAATTGTCATTATGGGCCTGGCTGAGATCCGTAGCTGGCAATTGACCCTCATTGTCAACTACTGGTAGTTTACCTGGTTTGCTCTGGTATGTGAAGGAGAATGGAATCGTACATGACGAGGACTTGGAGAGCGTTGAGACTGTTGTCTCTCCTCTCTGTGGTCAGGTGAGCGACCACGACGTGGGAAGTCTCTCGGTGATGGGCTATAACCACGTGTGTAGCGCTCAGGTGATCCAGGATGAGTGTAGGCGTCCCGTCTGTTGTACCGGTCCCTGTCGTGTCTTGACGCTCTGTATGAATCCTCCCGCGGTGAATATCTGTCGTACGAAGAGTCGCCGTGAGATCGCCTGTCTGCAGGATGATAATGGCTGCGTCCTCGCTCCCTGTCTGGGGTGAAGCTCCGCTGACGAGGTCTGTAGTCAGATGAACCACGGTGTGGAGATCTCTGTTGTCGTTGCACCTCCAGCTGCAGTTTCTCCACCTTGTCGGACAGCGTCTCCAGCATAGACTGCATTCGTCGAAGATCCTCTGAGGTGGCAGAGTGAACTCCGGGCGATGCAGGCAGGTGAGTGGTGGTTACAGGTGAGACAGCAGGTAAAACCTGTGTCTGTGTAAAACTTGGATGCAGGGTGTTTGGGGTTGAGAACAACCTGCTGGCCTGATGAGCATTTTCAATCTGTATAGTAAACTGAAGAGCAGAGTCCAGTGTGCTCAAGCCTTGTTCATGAACGCGCACCTGAAGATAAGGCTCAATTCCAGCAATGAAGCGCCTGAACTTTTCCCCATCCTTAGCATTTTGTCCATAGGTGGGGAAAGCTTCCTCCACCAGTCTGCTAATTTCAGCTGCAAACACTGGAAGGGCTTCACCAGGCAGACGTGGGCGTGCATTTATGTAGCTTTGGAAGGTGGACAGATAAGCAGTTTGACCAAAAACTTTTTTCAGTTTGTCTTTTACAGCTGAATAGTCACCTTTTGTCCTGTCAGGCAGGCTGTCCCAGTAAGAAAAAACAGCACCACCGAGACGTGTGGGCAGCAGCTTGGCCAAACTGTCTTCATCATAGTCTGGATCAGCCTCTACAGCTACTTCAAAACGTCTGCACCATACAGCAAAGTCTTCCTTTCCATCTCCCATGAAGACGTGGGGGAAATCGCCTTTACGATGTTGCAACATAGTAGCGAGTTGAAGTAGAGCGCACAGGCAGTCCGTTCCGTTACTAAGTAACCGTTGCCTGGTGTAGCTATTTCCTCTCTTTTTTCTCTCTCGCTCTGGCGATCACATCAAACGGAAATGTTACACTCTCACCGGGTCTTGGAGCAGGAGCAACATCACAGAGTAATCCACAGAAAGCAGAGAAATTAATGTCCAATGTTCATCAGTACACCGATCTCTGTCACTGCTGAAAGATATCCGTTGTTGTTGCCGAGTTGCCGTGGCAGTTGAAAAAGTCCGCTAGCTTCCGTCGTCCGTTAGCTTCTAACTCCGTTAAGTCCCCGGCAAACTTTAAAGTCCACAAACCCGCTGCCACCAGTGTAACGCTGAAATTCTTAGCGTCACCTCGATCCGTGGGTTGTAGATAAGGAACAGCACGGGAACTCCGGGTGAAATCAAAGACGATGGTTTATTTTCCAACCAGACCAAAACACAACTGCTCCTACTCTCCACTGCTCCTCAACTGACATAAAACACCAACATTCTATCTCTAAGGGCAACCAGATTATTCCACCTTATAACATTCTAATATGACACAACTTACTTATAATAAAAATAAATTCATCTTACATTAATAACAGGACATGGCAATGTTACCTAACGTTAGCCGACTCTCACCGTAAACAGCAATTGTTGTGGTCACATATTACATTATCTTACGTTAAACTGTTCAACATAGACACTGTTATTACAACCCTTTTTTTAAAAATCCATGCAAGATTACGTACATTTGTGATTTTTTTGAGGAACCCCCCCCTCCTTCTAATCCTCCACAAGGCTAGGTATGGGCAATTAAGCTGCTGCGTTGGCTGCTCATCAGCTGCTGCTGCTGCTGCTGATGGTTCCAGGTGTTGAGGTGAGGTACCCTCAGACTTCTGGGGAGGGGGGCCCTTTTGGGGAAAAAAAGCCCCACCCCCCCTCTAACCCTCCACAAGGCTAGATGCGTCTCAGTCTGAACAGCTCCAAACACTTTTTTTTTTTTTTTTTGACGAACAGGCAGCAGCCAGCTTTATTTTTCGCAACAAAAAAACACTCCAAGGAGGGAAACAAAAAACGCTCACAAGGAGGAAAAAAGGCAGGACAGGGGATAAGGAAACTACATAAACTATGACTGTGAGGAGGTCCAGGGAGGGGTGCAGGTCCAGGGACGCCGACCAGAGGCAGGAGGAGAGGCTCAGGTGATGAGGTGAGGTACTCTCAGACCCCCCCCTCTAACCCTCCATAAGGCTAGGTATGGGCAATTCAGCTGCTGCGTTGGCTGCTCATCAGCTGCTGCTGCTGATGATGGTTCCAGGTGTTGAGGTGAGGTACCCTCAGACTTCTGGGGAGGGGGGCACTTTTGGGGGAAAAAAGCCCCCCCCCCCCCCCAACCCAACCCTCCACAAGGCTAGGTATGGGCTAGTCAGCTAGCTTTTTTTTTTTTTTTTGACGAACAGGCAGCAGCCAGCACAGGGTTTCTTCTCCTTTTTTGGGGGGATTGAAGTGGACCTGATGCCCGCTTTGAAGAAGCTCCACTTGGTTGTGGGTCGGAGGCACTTCCAGTTGATGCTGCAGTGTTTGAGGCATTTGAAGTGGCAGGGCTTGGGGCTGTTGATGTGCTGGCCTCTTCTAAAGTGTTCTAGAGAGAGAGAGAGCACACACATGAATAGTCTATCATACACACACATCACCATCATACCATAAATTATCTCTGTCCTTTCATCCTGAGTTCCGGGAGAGGACACTGGTGACAACGGAGGGTTGGTTATGCTCTGAAAAGACAATGCCAGTTCAGGTACAGGAGTGTCTTATCACATCACAGCCCAGGACCTCTAGGTCCACTGACTGGGGGCCGAGTAACACGTAAGGCTTCTGTCTCTCACTGTCAAAGTTCCCAGCTGCTGCCTAGCCACTGGTCAGTGTTAGTTTAGTTTATTAGTTTAATAAATGACAGTGTGCAATTACATTAATCATTTGCAGAAAAAATGGAGATGGTTCACACCAGATTTAGCTCACAGCTAATTTCCATCTGTAGTCCCAGGGATTAAAAAGGCGGAAGAGCACAAGATAACTATAGGAAGAAGGACTGGGGAATGAGGTTGTGCTTTCCTGCTAAACTTCTGGGGAGGGGGGCACTTTTGGGGAAAAAAGCCCCACCCTCTGACAGCTGAGGGTGGGAGATTAGATTGCCTCAATAAATGTGTTATGTGCATTGCAAATAATTTTGAAGTTAAATTGTGTTGACTTTCACTTACCTCTCCCATTGCTGCTACTTCAGACTTCAGCCTTCTTGATCTTCTCCTTGAACCTAGGGTCCATGGTAGTGGCCTCTTCCAGGAATGCTATGAGGTCATCATCCTATATACAAATAAAACAAACAATAGTTTCACATAATTTGACTATTGTCTTGTAAAAAAGTAATAAAGAAAGAAAATGCTGTTGCAAAAGAGCAGCAAAGTGCAATGTTCATTTTGTATATGAGATTTGGAAGTGTCATATTGAGTATATAGATATCTTGTCTCTACAGTGAACAGCCAGCTATGTATGAACTGAGATGATAATGTAGGTTGTTTTGCTTTTTTTGGGAGGGGGGGGGGTTGCACCTGATAACGTCTGGAAAGGTCACCCCAGACTTTCTCTTTGATGCTGGCCACAAATGGAGAGTCATCATTTGCGACTTTCAAGTGGAATTCAAGCTTTGTCAGTATAGGAAGGATCTGGCTGCAGGTGGCCTGCTTGTCACTTGACACAGCCAGGGTGGACTTGTTCAATAGAGAGCCTAAGCGGAAGCAGGAAGTAACAGTCACCATGGGACCTCAACTCTAAAAAACGGTCCATTCAAATGAACGAGAGTGAGATTTTTATTTCGTCATCTGATTGAATTGCGCCACGAGAAAAAAATATGACCTCTACCTGTTTAAAACATCACGTTTCATCCGAAAAAATCCGCAGTTTATCGTAAAACGATTGTAGAATAAAATTCTTAAGAATCTGTAACCAGAAAGACTACAAGTCGCGTAGGTGACACCACACACCAAATGTCGCCGTTTACCGTGTCAGTTGGTGACGTATTTTTTGTGGGACACCAGATCTGTAGTCCGTAGAGCAGCTTCACACAAAATACATTCTTCTGTTGCCGTTTTACGATAAACTGCGGATTTTTTTCGGATGAAACGTGATGTTTTAAACAGGTAGAGGTCATATTTTTTTCTCATGGCGCAATTCAATCAGATGACGAAATAAAAATCTCACTCTCGTTCATTTGAATGGACCGTTTTTCAGAGTTGAGGTCCCATGGCCGCGCTACTTCCTGCTTCCGCTTAGGCTCTCTATATTCTCATCACACTGACAAACTCCTGGGCTTTTTTGTGGTCATCCTCTGTGAACCTTTCAAGTCTGAGATGAAATATTACATAACAAGTATTTATTCTCCAATCGCAGTTACATTTGTCATCATGACATGAATGTTTACCATTCTGATATGAACTAATTTTTTAAATCATTCAATAATTATTTATCATCATGACATGAATTTTAATCATTCTGACATGAACACACTTCAAATCATTCAATCATTATTATGGTTAGTTACTTATTCTACATCTATAGTTATTTATTAATTTCAACTACTAGTGCGACGTCTTATTAGATTACCTCTCTCTCTTCATCAGCTTTTTTACTCGTGGATCTAAGTGGGCAGCTTGTATGGCTGGGTACATCTCAATAAATCGTTCAACCATGAGATACAATGAATTCCAGCGGGTCCTTACATCCAGAATAGCATTATGAACTTTCATGCCTGAAACATATGGACAGACACATTGAAATCAGTTTAGATATGTAGTGCTGCTGTGGCTCCTGTCTGAGTGATGAATGATACTGAAATAATGACAAGGCTTATTTTCTTACCCAGAAGTCTCTGCTTTTCAGTGACCACATTCTTCACAATAGAAGATCTCTTGATCCACACAACACAATCACGGATCCTCGCAGCCCACTTGGAAATTGTTTGGATGGTGTAGACCTTTTGTGCACTGAGGTTGAGAGTGTGTGCACAGCATCCAAGCTTTCTGATTTGGAGCTCACGTGCAGCCACGTCCATATTAGCTGCGTTGTCAACTGTCATGGCTACAACTTTTTCTCTAACACCAAATTCCTCAAGCACTTCTCCTATCTCTTGAGCCACAACTGGACCACTCGGTGATTCATAAACGGCCTGGGTACTGAGTACTTTTTGCTGCAACTGCCCTTCATCCACATAATGAACTGTGACAGTGACATAATGGTCCTGGGTGACACTAGTCCACCCATCGCTAGTTATGGCCACTTTTGGCACATTTGCAAGCTGAGCAATTACATTTTTTTTCTCAACATCGTACCAAGCTGGAAGGAGGGTTTCTGACAAGACTTCTCTGGAAGGGGGGGTGTAGCCTGGATTAAGGGCTCTGGTCATCTCCCTTACAATCATCATCACGGACACGGACACGGAAAAAGCAATACAAATTTAGTTATGAATGATTCATTATTATGATTAACAAGACAGCTAACGTTAATAGTGCTGCTCATGCTGACTTCAAGTGGACTAACAACAACTGCCTATTTACCTGAACCACTTAGATTCAACTGTTGCAAATGGCTGCAGATCCTTAACAATGAATTTTGTGACAAGCCTGTGGCATTCCTGTGTTCTTTCAGGTGTCATCTTCGTCTGCCACGCGATTGTGAATGGGGTCGTCTTCTGTACTACTGGCGGCGGCGGAGTTGTTGTTGTTGTGGTTGTTGCTGCTGCTTGATTCATGCCACCTGCAGGATTAACGTAACGTTTTAGCAGTGCGAATATCAATGCTGTATTGATGACTACAAACTTAACAAACTTACAACAAACTTACCGTGACTTGACATCACAGAAACGAAGCCGGGTGCCGCTGACGCGGTGCTGCAGTCTTTAGTGTTAGCCGTCGTCGGGGGGGAACTGCCCATTGGTCCGACCTCCCAATGGTCCGACCTCCCGTTACACCGACAAAATACCCATTGGTCCGACCTCCCATTGTTTCGACCTCCCGTTATTCCGACAAAATCAACCACAAGTCGGACCAATAGGAGGTCGAACCAATTGGTGGTCCCGTTAGTCCGAACTGTCATCACTACTTTCTGACAAGCTCTTCCATTCATACGAGCATGCAGCTTTCTCTCTCCCCCCACACGCGCGGCCCAGAATCTCCCCATATGATGACTCTCCCCGCTCCGCGAGCCTGCTGCAGCCGCCGCGCCAGCTGACTGAGAGAGGGAGAAAGAAAGAGAGTAAATTTGGCTTTGGTTTGATTCAGGCAATGAAGAAAGGGGTTGGTTAAGTTTAGTAAAAACGCCAGGTAGAGGCTAGACAGGCCAGAAGCAGAATGAGCGTTATATGTCATGAAGTGCTTGTTTTGCAGTTAATTATGCACATGATCCGCGCAGCAGTGCGTAAAAGTGGTGCGTAATGACAGCTCCTCGTTGGTGTAAACTGCACCTCTTCTTCCACGTGTGTCTTATTGACAGACAGGTGGAGCCTATATGAATAATTATATAAATGCATGGTGAATGTTGGGAATGGAGAGTTGGTCTAGTCCAGTTCGAACTAATGAGGACCTCCCATTAGTTCGAACTCTCATTACTCCGATTGTCGGACCAATGGGAGGTCGGACTAATGGGTGGTCGGACCAATGCCATGGACCCCGTCGGGGTGCTGGTGCTAACTTGACTAGCTCTCTTATAGCAATCGAACACGCCGCACTCCTTTAGCCTCATGCTATGATGATTGCGCTCCAAGTGTTTGCTCATATTGCTAGTGTTGCCGCCCTTGGACGCAACTTCTCTCTCACAAATACTGCATCGAGCCACGTTATCACTAACTTTGACAAAGAACGCCCAGACGTTCCACTGATACGTTCAGATAAAAATCTCCAAAATAAAGAAAAAAAAGAAAGAAAAAGGACCGATAAGAGTACCGTTAGACAAGAATCTTAACGGTACTCTGGTACCGAACCAATAACGGTCCGGTACCGAAAGTACACGGTATACATCCCTATTGACGAACAGGCAGCAGCCAGCTTTTTCACAACAAAAAACCACTCCTAGGAGGGAAACAAAAAACCCTCACAAGGAGGAAAAAAGGCGGGAAAGGGGATAAGGAAACTATATACATCCATGCTGTGGGGCTGTCCCCGGGTCTCCCACTCAGCAGGCATGCCGATTTTTCCCAGTGGCCAGTTGCGGTACTGCAACAAAAAATCCCCATGCGGCCCAAAAAGCTTTTTTCCCATAGACCGCAATAGTAAAAGAGAAGCCTCTAAAACTGTTCACAGGACACCTCCAGCTGTAACCTCCGCTAATTAGCCTACTAATCTTTGTATTCTATATTTTTAAGTCATGGACTTTATATCTGCCAAAAATGTTTTCTAACGGCCAGAAAAGCCAAAGAAAAGTCTCTTTCTGGGCATGACGTCACGGCTGTGTCCGTGCACTCCCAAAACGCGGTCGCGTGAGTCTCGGGACCGAGGATGGTTGAAACTAATACATCCATGCTGTGGGGAGGTCCAGGGAGGGGTGCAGGTCCAGGACTGAGGGAAGGGAATCCTGGGGACGGGAGAGGGAAGGGGAGTCCAGGGAGGAGGGCAGGTCCAGGGACGCCGACCAGAGGCAGGGGGAGAGGCTCAGGTGATGAGGTGAGGTACCCTCAGACTTCTGGGGGGGGGGGGTCGGCTGCTGCTGCTGCTGA
Source organism: Decapterus maruadsi (assembly GCA_030347415.2). Lineage (NCBI taxonomy): Eukaryota > Metazoa > Chordata > Actinopteri > Carangiformes > Carangidae > Decapterus > Decapterus maruadsi. The sequence continues at coordinate 2,446,587 of CM064895.1, forward strand.
TGGTTCCAGGTGTTGAGGTGAGGTACCCTCAAGGGGCGTTCACACCAAAAGCGATTGACGCGAATGGAGCGGCAACTCTACATTGAAAATCAATGTAAATGGCGCGATGACACGCGATTCAGGCGGAGGCGGCGCGAATGAAGCGGCGCGTCTGGAGCGACGCGAATAAAGTTGAAAATATTGAACTTTTCAGGCGGCATCGCGCCGCGGCAACCAATCAGCGACGAGTTCAAGCCGACGACGTCACTTCTCTGTACAGTTGTTTACACTCAGAACAACATGAAGGAGAAGCTAATTGTGATTGTGTGTAGGCACCGCTGCCGTCTGCTACACAGAGTGAAAAAAAAACAAAAACCACACACAGTGAACCCAGACACGACGGCGGGTGGTTTTCCGGTGATTCTGAGCCTTGTACAGCAAGTACACTGCAGCAACGGTGGTGATATCAGCTACGATCGATGTGGAAAGTGAATGAACGGCCGGAGCGTCAAGCGCGAATGACGCGATGGACGCGGATAGTCCAAAATGATCAAGCGGCGCGATACAAGCGTCTGAAGCGATTGTATTCGCGTCTATCGCGTTTGGTGTGAACGCAGCTTCAGACTTCTGGGGAGGGGGGCACTTTTGGGGAAAAAAAGCCCCCCCCTCTAACCCTCCACAAGGCTAGATGCGTCTCAGTCTGAGGGTGATTCTCTGTAACGGGTGCCTTTTGTGTCCCACAGGTTTAACTCAAAGACTTAAAAATAAAGTAACCAACAAAATACATTTAAACCAAGAAACCGAAAAACCCATATGTATTTGTATTATAACACCCAAAAATTATTTGAAAAATACATTATTCACATTTTTATGGGTTGCTGAGCGTCAGATGACAGCCCAAAATGCATGTCCCCAGTGACCAAAGTTACTTTTTCAGTCAATCTAAAACATATAAAAAATGCTATTAACCTAATTTTTTTTCTGCTTATATAATCATTTGCCTGTCTACTTTAACTAAAATAAAAGAAATCTGAAAAGATTTGATGATTTTTTCATGAAATGGCAGTATATAATCATGTCCCCCAGTTTTGTTCAACCCCGTAACAGCATAGCATCCCCCCCTTTTTGAAAATAATAGTTCAGTCCAACATCTTCAGCCTTCAGGAACTGACATCACTCAAGTCTTTTCAAGGCCATGCTGTAAAGAGAGGTACATGTTAGCATACATTTTTTCCCATATTTCATTGTTTTTTTGGTGAGACTGACATCGTCAAGCTCAACTTTTCAACACTGTTACATAGATAAATTATATTTAAATACTGTTTAGAGAGAATTAAACAATAGTGTGGAAAAGTATATTAATTTCATGATTTCCAAATGCCATGTGGTGCTCCATACCTTTGCTAACATGGGAGCTATGGCTACTTTTAGCTAAAATCTTCAACCCCGTAACATTCAACCCCGTAACAAAACACACTGTTACGGGGTTGAATCATTGTTATGGGGTTGAACGTTGGACTGTTGAACCCCAAGATCCCCTCCAGTGGGGGCAGGGGACACCCCCCAATACTCCCCCCACCAAGCTACCTCCCCCAACCCCGCCCACCCCATATAACTGTAATTAGAAATGGGCATGCAATATATCATTTTATTGAGTTAAATACAGTCTACAACCTCATTGTAACATTACTGACACCTACCTGGTAGGTGGCATTTTTGAAACAGCACTAATTTAAATTTTGGTGTGCTTTTTGGGAGGAATTTGCCAAAAGAGAGGGCTTGGGGCTCTAACAAGTCATTTTAGTCTCACAGAAAGAAATATTTTATATTAATATAGCCTATTTCTTCTTATGTCATGTTCATTATGTTCATTGTTTTAGATGGCAAAATCAAATGCAGAGAGGCAAAGAGAGTACAGGGCGAGAAGAAATGCAGATTCACAGAGACGAGAAGAATATCTCAGGAAAGAGCGTGCCAGGTGGCAAAGAGATGCTGCAACAGGGAAAAAGAAGTCAATTAATGACCTGAGTGAGAGAGCTAAAAGACAAAAGCGGAAGATGTGGCGGAAGGCTAAAAAAAGACAGAAAAGGAAAGCTGAAATGGCGAACAGTGGGTCTACCCCTCTAACCCCTCCACATAGTCCTGACAGTGAGATTCAGGATGCAGTGCAAGCCAGACCAGGGTCTTCAACGTGAGGGAAATAATGTGGTTAACTTGGTACTCTATATTGTAGCTCAATAAAAAAACACTGCTTGATTACTTTGGAAATTTACATGATTTGCTGCTTTAAGAGGTGAATTAAGACTGGCACACAGACCTTAAAAATTACACACACACACACACACAGCCATGGTGGTCAATTATTATACCCTTGTTTATGTAATTGTAGTCATATTTAAGTACTAATCTGTAAAACTAAACATCATTGTTCTATGCATGGTTTCATCGTAGGCGTTCAGCAGGCAAGAAACAATTGAGAAGAGCACGAAATAAACTCAGAAAAGAAATAGAAGAACTCAAAAAGGAACTGCGCCATCAAAAAAAGCAGAAAGAGAAATACAAAAAGAGATTCCAGCGAGTGAGCCAAAGTCAGGACTCTCCAAGATCCAATGTGCGCCATCTACTGAAGAATTGTACTGTGAACAATAAAGTGAGGAAAACTTTGCTTCACCACGAGGTCCTCATTGCAAACATAAGAAGAAAGTACAAGAATGCCAGTAATGAAAAAAATAAACAATCTGTTGCTCAGATTGTTGTGGGGAAGATAATGAAAAAATACAAGATGCAGGGGTGGTCAGAAAAAGTCTTAGGCATCTCAAAAAAACGCAGGGCCCTCCAAAATGAAGACCTGGGCAACTGCAGAAGAAACTCACGCAACAGGTATGCTGATAACTCGATCAAGAGCAAAGTGAAGACCTTCTTCACAAGGGATGATGTTAGCCGCATGACCACAGGTAAAAAACAGACAGTCACAAGAAAGAAAATAAAAATGCAAAAACGGTTCCTCGTGGACACGATGGTAAACCTTCATCTTAAGTTTCTGGCTGAGAATAACACAAACCTTTCATACCCTGCATTTTGCCGACTGAGACCCTTTTGGGTTGTCCATCCCTCCCTTTCGGATCGTGACACTTGTCAGTGCAAACTGCACGAAAACTTGGGCTTTCTGGCAGAAAAACTTCATCAGTTGAAGGTCATCAATACTGCAAATTTAGAAAGCCTTGTGGAACTTGTGTGCTGTGACGTTGGCAGCAAGGCCTGCATGTATGGAGAGTGTGAGGATTGCAAAAACACCATCGTACCCCTCTCGAATGAATATAACGGTGCACAAAGGGAGACCTATGTGCAGTGGGCCACAGAAGAAAAACCTCACAAAGAAGAGAGCTCATTCACAAAAATTACAGTGAAGAAAAAGGTGGAGAGCTGTCAAGAGGAACTTGTGGAAAAGTTTCACACACACATGACTAAATTCAAACGTCATCTATTTAACATACGACAACAGTATGCCTACTACCGTGCGCTGCACAACAACATGGCCAATGATGAATGCCTGATTCACATTGATTTCTCAGAAAACTTTTCTTGCAAATACAATAGTGGAATCCAGTCAACATACTACGGAGCAAATCATCAACAAGCTACTCTTCATACCGGGGTTATTTATGTTGGTGGAAACAAAGAGCCGACCTGCTTCACCTCCATCTCACCATCGAGGCACAAGGGTCCTGCTGCGATCTGGGAGCACCTGAAACCTGCACTGGACCATGTTCAAACCACCCATCCAGAGGTGTCTGTTGTGCACTTTTTTAGTGACGGGCCCTGTACTCAATATAAACAACAAGGAAACTTTTTCCTTTTCAGCACAGAGCTAGAAAAGAGAGGTCTGAGGGGCACCTGGAACTTTTTCGAGTCCAGTCATGGAAAAGGAGCACCAGATGGTGTAGGAGCTGCTTTGAAGAGGTCAGCTGACAGGCTCATTTGCCATGGCCGGGACATCACCAGTGCTTATGAGCTCTTCAAGGCCCTTTCTGAGACAGACACTTCAATCAAATTGTATTTTGTTGAAGGTGAAGCTATTGAGCAGGCACTGGAAAGGATGCCGTCCACAATACTACCAGTCCCAGGAACCATGCGCACACATCAGGTGGTAACACTCGCTCATGGGGAGATAACATTGCGAGATGTGAGCTGCATGTGCTCCACCTTCGGCAAGCTGGAATGTGAATGCTGGAACACACACCATTTCAGCTTTATCAAAAAAGTGCCAGCCACTGGGCAGAAAGTGCCAGCCACTGGGAGTAAACAAATCAACTGGGATGACCCACAGATCATAGGACAGTGGTGTGTGCTAACCTATGATAAAGCATTGTATCCAGGGATAATTATGGCCAGAGATGAGACCGATATTCAGGTCAAATGTATGCACCATGCCGGATTAACGAAAAACAGATTCTTTTGGCCTCGACAAGAGGATGTGCTGTGGTATCCATTAGATGAAGTGCTTGAACTCATCCCACCTCCTCAGCCCGTGACAGGACGTGATGCACGCCACATGCAAATTCAGAGAGAGATTTGGGATCGACTGTCAGACTAACAAGGAAGCAAAGATCGACAGCAAAGAAAATCTTAACTGATACAACTTAAGTGGAAAACAAAAACTGTGCAGATCCATTCCATTGCTGTCTGTGGAGTGTGCTTATGCATTATGAACCATAAACAAGGAAACAAAGAGTGAAGATCGGTAGCAACGAAAATGTTAATTGAGATTAGACTACTAAAATAGAAAACAAAAACTGCATCGCTGTCTGTGAAGTGTGAGTGGAATGAAATGATTCTAAAATGTTATGAAATTGTTTTTGTCAATGATTTTCATGTTCAATTAAATGTTTTATGATTCAGTGACTTCATATGAAATTTTCAATGACATGTTTGTTTCCTCTTGTTTGTTACAATGCAGTCAGTTTAAATTTGATGAAATAGTTTTAACATCAATTATTTTCATTGTTGGTAAATTGAATGTTTTATGATTCAATTATTTCAATGTTAAATGTGGAATACCAAATTACAAGTTTGTTCCCTCTTGTTTGTTGCAATAATTAAAGTCAATTTAATTTTGATAAAATGTTGTCATTTATTTTGTAGCCTAGGTGAATCAATCTATATACAGTAGTGCTGAAATGTTAATTGTCACTTCAACCCTGTTATTCAACCCTGTTACAGTGCATTCAACCCTGTTATGTGATAGTTTTTCATACAGTTTTGGATGGTAAAAAGAAATATTTGATAAATGTTTGTTGAACTGTGTGTAGAGTGTAGAGGACAACAAGAAAATATATAAAGGTCTAATCAAATCTTAATGTCATTGCATATTTTCATAATATATGGAGGCCGATTTTTACATGAATGTATCATATCCTACTTGACGGTCAAATTAGTATTACAAAGAATGAAACAAAATATACTTATAATACATTTTTAAAACAAGGGACAAGTGATTAATAAGACTCTCCAATTATTAGTTTGAATATGTTTTGAAATTATATTCACACAGGCATTACATTGTCTGTTACGGGGTTGAATTAAAAATGGCGAACATGACAAATAAATTCCTAGAAATGTTTGACATTCCATGTCTAAGGTGGGAAAAAGTATTTTACCAGAGCTTTAAATACTCCTTCATCAGATGCAATATTCAGAACTACAATTATTTGTGGTATTTTTTTCAAATTTTCAGAACCCAAAAGGCACCCGTTACAGAGAATCACCCCTGAACAGCTCCAAACACTTTTTTTTTTTTCTTTCTTTTTTTTGGTGAACAGGCAGCAGCCAGCTTTATTTTTCACAACAAAAAACCACTCCAAGGAGGGCAACAAAAACGCTCACAAGGAGGAAAAAAGGCAGGACAGGGGATAAGGAAACTACATAAACTATGACTGTGGGGAGGTCCAGGGAGGGGTGCAGGTCCAGGACTGAGGGAAGGGAATCCTGGGGACGGGAGAGGGAAGGGGAGTCCAGGGAGGAGGGCAGGTCCAGGGACGCCGACCAGAGGCAGGGGGAGAGGCTCAGGTGATGAGGTGAGGTACCCCCCCCCTAGGCTAGGTATGGGCAAGTCCGCTGCTGCGTTGGTTGCTCATCAGCTGCTGCTGCTGATGGTTCCAGGTGTTGAGGTGAGGTACCCTCAGACTTCTGGGGGGGGGGGGGGGGGGGGCCCTTTTGGGAAAAAAAACCCCCCCCCCAACCCTCCACAAGGCTAGGTATGGGCAAGTCAGCTGCTGCTGATGGTTCCTGCGGTGTAACCGGTCACGTCTGTCCTCCTCGGTCATCCCCCTGTTGTTGGGCAAACATGGATTACGACTCCTATTGGTTATTTTCACTGGCGCGAATTTTTTCGCACTGTTGCTGGGCAAATCTTTTTCTTTTTTTAAACTTCATTTAAAGTCACAATAATAACAATATCTCAGTCTTTCAGCTCACAGTAACAATAGTGAGGTCACATTTGACATTACAAAAAGAAAGATTAGAGTAAAAGAATAAAAAAGTCGAGATAAACATTAAAATAAAAAATAGAAAAGAAAATTAAATTAAATTTAGTGACAGACTTATATCCCATGACGGAAAAAAAAATGTTTTTGTGACAAGCTTATTGAAACATTTCTGAGTTCATAGAGAGCCTAAGCTAGGCTAAGTAGCGCGACCATGGGACCTCAACTCTGAAAAACGCTCCATTCAAATGAATGAGACTGAGAATTTTATTTCGTGATCCGATTGAATTGCGCCATGAGAAAAAAATATGACCTCTATCTGTTTAAAACATCACGTTTCATCCGAAAAAATCAACAGTTTATCGTAAAACGGCAACAGAAGAATGTATTTTGTGTGAAGGCTGCTCTACGGACTACAGATCTGGTGTCCCACAAAAAATACGTCACCAACTGACACGGTAAACGGCGGCATTTGTTGTGTGGCGTCACCTACGCGACTTGTAGTCTTTCTGGTTACAGATTCTTCTGAATTTTATTCTACAATAGTTTTACGATAAACTGCTTGTAAAGTGCTTTTTTTTTTACAATTCAGTGAACATATTGCTTAATTTGGTAATTTTGCTACTGTGCAAAATAGATTATTTAACTACTTATAGTCAGGCGCAGCGCCAGGATTTCAATTTTGGATGGGCCAGAGTAATTTTGGATGGGCCACTTCTCAGGAAAAAATAACACTAACATACATATAGTTGGAAATTATTCCTCAATGACTCGTTCGTGTCTATATTGCCTTGAAAGCACACACCATTTCTACTGAGACCTATGGCTGAGACGAGCTTTGACAGCGCGGTGCGCCGCTCTCTCTCCCGTTAAAAGTTAATCTAGCTCACCCAGCGGACCCCCCTCTCTCTCTCTCTCTCTCTCTCTCGTTACCGGTAAAATGTTTAACCAAATGCACGAAAAGCCAAATCAAATCAGAAATGCGTAGCCCACTTCTTTTAAACTCACAGACATTTATTTTCATAAAGTAATAAAATATCTGGACATTTTAAAATAAACAAGTTCTTACAATAGCCCAGAGCAGTAGATTATAACAGAGTGGCGACAGCTTTTGATCTCGCCGCCAGCGTGGTCACGTGGTTCATGTAGCTCCCAATAGTTCCAAACTAGGCTGCAGTGTTGCCAACTTAGCGACTTTGTCGCTAAATTTGGCGACTTTCCAAACCCTCTTGGCGACTTTTTTTTGTAAAAAGCGACTAGCGACAAATCTAGCGACTTTATCCCGGACATATTACAAACGTTTCAGGACCAGAAATCACGTTATTACAGCTGCTTTCAACGAGCAGCGGCGCTGCCGCGAGCCCTCACTGGCTGTCAGCCTGCACAGTAGTGTCACAGAGCTGTCTCCGCTGCATTCAGAGACGCACTGATCCACTCCATAAACCCATACAGAGCGCCGCTGCCGGCCGCGAGAAAGTCACAGTTTAATCCGAAGTCTGTGGTCAGTTTGCATCGTTTGTTTGGGAGGAGTGTAGAGTCTGTGTGAGCCGCGACCGAGCACCAGGGCAGCGGCTGTCAGAGCTGCAGCAGCCGCTCTACGGACCTCATCTGCCGGCGGCAGTCTCTCGTCCTCCCGGCGGGGTAGACAACGAGTCAAGTAACGTATCCGCACGCTGTCATACATTTACCGCTGGCTGGTTAATTTCCTTTTTATATATATAAAGGGCGACGTTTTTAGTATTTATTCTGAATTTAGATGTTAAAGCATAAGTAAGTGATATATTTGTGTTAATATAAGTCTTAAATAGTTATATCTTCCGACAGCAATCACTTACATAGAGTGTTTGGACCAAAACACGGGTCTGTCAGTCACTCTGCTCTGCTCTGAGCCGAGGAGAAAACATTTATCGTATCCTACAGTTTTTATCCAATGAGGAGAGAGAACGGCATGCAGGGCTGTGTGTGCAGCCAAGGAACGCCGTGAATGTGGCAACGTAGGGACGAGGACTGTTATGGTGCGTTCAAGGAAACTCGTATTTTTCCGACCGTGAAGTGGTACCAGTTCGATCTGGTACGAGTTCACCGGTCGGAAGTTACGAGTGGCTGTTATAGTGACTTTCACCGGTAAAACAGGTCGGAGAAACACGAGTGGGTTACCTGGAACGCTACAAAGTCGTAAGTTGTGACTTGAAGCTGTAATTTACGATTTCAAAAGCCTGCCTGGAACGCAGCATTAGCGAAAACGACCGGATCGCTTACTTCTGCTTTAATTTTAATAATTAAAAATAAAAGTTAAGAAAAATGTTCACCCTGTCATTTTGGATGGGCCAGTTGTACAAGTGGGTGGGCCCAGGCCCGTTAGGCCCACCCATAACGCCGCGCCTGCTTATAGTGCAGTAAGCTTCGAACATAAGTAGTCATCATGTTAATGTAATTATGCCATACAGTCAGGCTTGGGGAGTAACGGAATACACGTAACGGCGTTACGTAATCAGGATACAAAAAGTAGTCCGTAACAGTTACAGAAAAAAAACCTGTTATCAGATTACAGATACATTTGATATAAACGGAGATTCACATTTTTTAAATCAACCACGGGCTGTAGAGCGGCCGTAGAAGCCTCTCTCCGTCTAGTTTTATTTCAGAGGTGATCACAGACGGAGCTCCTGCCTGTGTGTGTACTAGCTGAGGCTACGCACACTACGCTGCCTCATTACGTAACTCTACTGATTGTGAGTTGCTATGCCCATGATTTGATGCACTGTTGGTGTAATTTGTAAGGCACATAGACTGTAAAAAGAATGGACGTAGCATCCGTGACGTCACCCATTGGTTTTGTGCAGTCGTTTTTGTGCCTCAAATATGGCGGTTTGAGCAGCGCCATGTTGGATTGGCCGGCCGAGAACCCGCCCACTGGCCTCGAAGCAGCCTGTCTCTGTGCTGCTACGGACCTGTAGCTGAACGTTTCCGCGCCCTGATTGGCCAGAATCTTATCCGAATAACAGCAAAAAAAATTCACCCCCCTCAGAGTGTGTACGGGGGTTGAAACTATCGATTGAGACCAAAAAACGTTGTGGTACCAGGCTGTAAATATGTTTTTGAAAGCTGTAAAGTCGGTAATTTTAACATGGGGGTCTATGGAGAGTTGCTCACTTCCGGTACCAGCCCCCACAGGAATCGACGGGGATTGCAGTTTTTTGAACGCGGAAGTGAGCTTCACTTCTCAGACCGACAACTGGCCCCTTGGTAAGGCATTAATAAAGCTGAATTTAAAAAAAAATAAAAAATTGTGAATCATCCAGCAGTTTAGCGGCTAATTCAACAGCAGTGATGGATAAGAACATCATCTGAGGAATAAACGACGGCTTTTACCTGACGAGACCGACGGCTGAGCCACGGTAGGACGGTCAGCTAACAGCTAGCATCTTCTACCTACTTTCTCTCTCCCCCTCTCTTTCTTACACACGCACGCACGCACACGCACGCACACGCACGCACATACACTGCGCAGCATGTCTGTCACTGTTGTAAACCTTGTAATAATAGCTTGTTGAGTACAGTTCACATTACTGTTGCTTCGGTTTGAGTGTGGAAATATCAGGATGAGTTGGGTTTTAATAACAGCTGATCTGTGTAGGCTACTAGATGGCGTGGATTGTGATGAGAAGGGGTTGCACAAATTTTAAGACTTAGCTTATCTGTGCAAAGTGCAAACCATTGTGCAAAACCTGTTCATTGTGACTTTCTTGCGTGATAAACTGTGATAAGCTACCCTCCCCTCCATTGTGTTTTATTTTGAAAATTACCGGATGCTCGGTGCGTTTCATTTCCTGTTTCCTCAGTGATTGTATGGCATGGATGTATTATATTAACGAAGAGTACTGCACTCCCTACATTCTATATTTTACGCTGTACTTCCACCATTCAAACCAAGCCAAAGTGCAGTATCTATAGCTAATACCAAGCCAAAGTGCAGTATCTGCCATAAAATGGTCAAAATTGGTCAGAAAGACAAACTACTAAATACATTTAAAGGGCCAACGAGGAGTTTCTATTCGGTTATAAAACAGTCTCACGTTAATGTGGATGAATCTACGCTACCCACACTTGTTAATGGCTCCATTTTCGATCAATATATCGTTTTGTCTCTATCATTATTTTGTTATTATTAGTGGTGGCGGAAATGCTGGTCGAGTTTCCTTACTCCTTTTGAGATTCGGGCGGCCAGCGTAACTGAACCTCTTTGAACCTCTGACTTTAAAGCAGAAGTAAGTGATATATTTGTGTTAATATAAGTCTTAAGAAGTTAACGACAGCAATCACTTACATAGAGTGTTTGGACCAAAACATGGGTCTGTCAGTCACTCTGCTCTGTTATGGTCAGTTTTTATCCAATGAGGAGAGAGAACGGCATGCAGGGCTGTGTGTGCAGCCAAGGTAACTGAACCTCTTGTATTTTTCCGACCGTGAACCTCTGACTTTAATCCTTGATGAATGAAAACATGAGTCCGTCTTGCGCTACAAAGTCGTAAGTTGTGGAGGAATTCTGCCTGGAACGCAGCGGAAAACGACCGGATCGGACTTCTGCTTTAATCCTTGATTAATGAAAACAGTCCGTCTTGCTTTTGAAAACAAACTCCTCGTTGTCCCTTTAATTCAGCCCACATTTATCTAATCAATTATAGACTTGGTAGTTATTCATATTTGATGCTTAAACCTGACAATGAAAAACACAAAAAGCTGTTTTTCTCAGTTTGGCATTTTTACAGATACTCACACTTTTGTAGGGCAGAGTGTACCTAAGGTCACAGGGTCACTTCACTAATTCCATGGTTACATGCTTCCTGCAAGTCAGATCTATCCAGCATCAAACTGTCTTTAAGCAGGACTACACTTGCAGTGGTAAGAAAGAGGTTTATTTAGAGAGACAGAAACCTTGATCAGCCTCATGCTGAACTGAGCTCTGTGGGGGGGACCATGGTGATGTATAATAATGAGACCAATGACTGTAATTGTAGCAGTGGGTTTAGAGCAGGATCAGTGAGTGCGCCACTGCAGGGCCGGAGCCGAGCAGCCGGCGGCCAGGTGCCCCTCCCCCCACCTCCCCCTTTTTATTCAAAGACTGGACTGTTTTAGTGGCATTTTAAAACAGTTGTTTAACCGCGAAAAAGTGGAAAATTGCTGGCAGAAAACAAAATTTTCAATTTTCCTTTGATTTTTAAACAAACAACTGTTTTTAACTAAACATGGCAGTGTGTGGCCGCAAAATCAGGGGCAACAATCACAAAAAAATCCCGCAAAATCCTGGAGGGACTGAATAACTAAACATGGCAGTGTGTATGGGGCCAAGCTCTGGGCAGCTCGCCCAGCATTTCCACATCTAATAGGCCTAATTGTCGTGTTGTCCCTTTAATACATTATTGCATTAATACACAAACATGTAGTAATAGTTGTTATAATGTTGATAATAATCCCATCATCTCTGTGTAGCTGCCCCTCTGCCCAGTCAGCCATCCAGAAATGACATGAGTACATTACAGCCAATAATAAACCATCTTAACTTCTGCTTGCTCTTCTTTTTTTTCAAAGTAATGATCTAACAAACAGCTGTTGCTTTCATGTGTGCTTATGGAGCATTAGTAGTCCGTGAAGAGCTGCTGACCATGTTAATTGTGTCTTTGAAGCAAAGCTTTTTAGCATAATCAGTGTGGAAACATAAAGGAAGTATTTCTAATTAATGGACCAAAGCAAGACGTCCCTTTGAGCTGTATGAAACAGCTCGCTGTCAAGGCTTTCTCTCAAGACCCCACACACACACACACACACACACACACACACCACCTCCACCTCCACGCTGTCACACACACACACACACAGGCCTCTCTGTCTTACATAACAGTTGCACACAAACCCATCAAAAGATCATGAAAGATTCAGTGGCTCCTTTCAGGGTTTTCAGGTCCGTCCCCCCCTCCACCCCCCAACAACATTGGATTATAAAGAATAGACTTGATGAGGATGAATTATACACACACTGATCTGCTTTTGTTTGTGTGTATGTCTCTGGTCTGATGAAGGTGATGATGGGCTGTATACTGTATAGCTGCCTGCCTGCAGCAGGTCAGACAGGCCAAGAAGATTATGACAATGTGTCTTTGCTCTTATGAAGCAACAGATCATGAGCTCTGAAATCAAATCGGACTCCTCCGATATTAGTTGGTCTCAAAAAAACATAAGGAATTTGTCAGTAGCAGCCAATAATCGACTACATTGCAAACTCATAAGCAGGGCCGTTGTATAGGGGAGAAAGGTGATGATAATTCTAGGGGCCCAGCGCCCAGTAGGGCCCCCAAAAACCCCAGTAGTCCAATCTTTGTATGACTGATTTATTCTGCTAACACCCTGACTGCATTAGCGTCAAAACAAAGGAGGCTATTTTTCTTTTTCTTTTTTTTGCGTACAAACTGATTAAAGGAGTCATAACCTGTTTTTTTACGTATCCAGCCCCCCTTGGATCGCTTTGGATCGATTCGTAAAACTTATTAGAAAAAAAAAAAATTAATCAAACATTGAGCTTGTTCTGACCCTTTTTCGTACCGTGACTTTATCACGCCAGAGTACGCGCGAGGTTTTGACTGGTCCGGATGTGCATTGTATAATATGTAATGAGGCGCGCGTTGATTCGCCGCAGGAAGAACAGAGCCGGGGGGGGGCTTGCCTGCATGCAGACTCCAAAACATAAACAGCCATTTCCGGACGGGGTTGGGTGGTCAAGCCTCCACGGTGATGTCACTGTAGGAGCAGAATCAAAATCTCGTGCTTTAGGAAGGCACACCATTGTGTGCTATTCCTGTTTGGAAAAAGAGCTGAAGCGAAAAAACGGCGCCACTTTCAAACTCCAGCTTTTCAGGCAAGTTTCAACTGAGGTCAAACACCAATATGCATGTTTTAACAAGAGAAATTGCGATTTCCGGGTGATGACTCCTTTAAACACATTGGATAAGAGGCGAAACGTCTTCCCAGACAAGTGCAGTTTCCTACGATTCAATTCGCCCAGAAAATAAAAAAAATAATGATAATACATATGACCTAAGAAGAAAAAAGTGGAAAAGTCAGGGGGGTAGGGGGCCCACTTTAGTATCCTTTCAGGGTGCCCAGAATTCCTAGCAACAGCCCTGCTCACAAGTCAGTAAGTTCCAGTGATCAGGCTTTAACACCGGGTCCATTTCTTGAACAGAGGCATGAATCCTGCTGTATGGGATGTGAAGATGGGTATAAAAATGTTCCGAGTTCCTTCAAGCCTGTGAGGCTCTGAATCTGTGACCTGTGAAGAAACTGCACAGGAACAGTGAGGGGGTGCATGATTTTCCAGTCTGTTGAATGCCTTCAGACAGCGATGAGTCAGTGGAGGCTGTCGCACAAAAATAATCAGACTTAGAAAGATAGACATTTGGGGAAATGGTGTTTTTTTTCCTTCTTTTTTAAATAAAAAGGTTTTTTTTTTTAAAAAAGATCTTTTCAACTCATCAAGTCACATAAACTTTTTTTCAACTCAACAAACTTGATTTTAGGAAATCATGTCACTGACTTGCTCTGGGCCTGAGCATCAGTCAAAAGGTCAACGCAGCTACTATTCTTTTTGAGGTGTCTTAAAGGGATAGTCCAACATTTTGGCATTGCCATAATCCCTATAGTTTTAAGTAGGTTTGTTACTTTTAATTGTGATTGCAAGCTGATATTAGAACAGCGGAGCAGAGCGGTGAGCTGCTCAGAGCTACGCTATGGAAGCTCACGGGATTCCTTGGTTTCCCTCATCAAACTCATCAAATACACAATCCAACAACTCCACAACGCTCTGGTGGACAAGTTGTGACCCCACACAATGAAATCATTCTACTTAGGGGTTGTGCAGGGGATGGAACAAAACAAAACAACAAGAACAGGGATGTTTTCATGTTTTCTCTTATAATTCAAATTCTTCTATTGACTATTTAGGCTATTTATTTATTTCTGACGGTTGAGAAGGTGTTGGGCAAAATTTTCATTGCATTGACTGTACTGCATTTTTATGTAAACAATGAATTGAATTGAATCGAGGACCCAGTGCTTGGACGTCTGGATATTAGACAGCTAGAGACATCTTGTCCTATACTGTCCTGTGTCTGTGTCTCCTGAAGAGATACGTGTTCTAGGAAACTGCTCTACTGGTGCTTCTTCATGTTTTAATCCCCAGTTGTGCGTGTTATAGAGAGGACAACTTGATGGATCAGGAGGCTACAAAGAAGAAAAAAATCCTTGTCTCTCCAGCAGCCTCAAAACCAAAGAAAAAACAGGGAAAAAAACAATGATGTTACAGTAACAGGTTAAAAACAGGCAGCTGAATCCATAACTATAGACTGTAGACAGACACTACCCTAACTGTCCACAGGGTGGCAGTGTTTCCTCAACCATGACTCCACCACTTGAACTGCTGTGGGCAGAAATGGACAGAAATGTCAAGTGTCTTCATTTTGAAAGCACAGACTGTATAGTGATTGGTGTGTCATCATCCTCTCTGGTGGACAGGGACTTGGCTCCACAGTATCACCATCCATTCTGTTAATACTGTCTCTCATACTAATCGCCTCTATCAGTCCTCATCACTGATGACCTTGTTTCTTTCATAATCTTCTCATGTTCAGCATTTGCACTCAACAGCCTGACTGGCAAACCTCCTGGTCCATATCTGACCCAATGCTATTGCAGCTCCTGAGGACAGCATCCTCTTCTTTCTGAGGGATACCTCTCCACAAAGTCCAACAAATATTTTGGTAACACTTTATTTGATGCCTATCTCTCTAATGCATTATGACCATACTTATAATGAGGTATAATGCAGTTATAACACTGTATAATATAGTATAGTTATAAACACTCATAAATGATCATAATACAACAATCATAACACACTATAAAGCATTTTATCATGACTTATAAGGTCAGGTAATAGGTTAGAATTATTAGTAAGTCTGACAATGCCCACATTTATAATGCATTAGCTATAATGTGTTATAATTGGCTTATAAACGTGTAAAAACTCATAAGTTATCATAAGGCTTTATAACGATAAGCATACACATCATAGAGCATTAGAACTCTATTGTAATACTTGATCTTATAAGCCATTATAAAATGATCTAAAATGATGTGTTATTCTTATTGTTATAAAGCCTTATTATAATTTATGAGTGTTTATAATGATAGTTATACACGTTAATAAGCCAATTATAACACATTATAACTAAATTAATAATGCATTATGGATGTGGGCATTGTCAGAGAGTAGCTAACAATTATAATGTATTATAATACCTAAACAAAAGAAAACCCATTTTTTCCATAAAATTTGGAAATGTTAATGGTTAAAATAATGACATTTGTGTTTTTAGGGTCGGTTTCCACTGGGTTATAACGATAGGAACAATAATTAGAGTTAAAAAAATAATAATAATAAACCCAACCTTTTCATTGATAAGGAAGCCTGACAACATAGATGAGGAACAAATATGAAGATAAATAATTGTTTTTACTCTGTTTTACAACTGATTTAAGACTTAGGTCAAAACTGACCCAAACACACGAGATGGTAGCAGAAAGCTGACAAGAGGAAGTAAGCAGGATTTCTCCCGTCCCGTGGCTATGCTACATTTTAACCTTCATTAAAAAGCTCAGGACTAATTGTGATGGTTAACTACATGACAACAGAGGCTCTCTGCCTTTCACCTGGCGTCTACATCAGTGTAGTTACTTGGTCGCCACCACGATGTCCCAGCTCTCGTCTCTACACCGTGATACAAATGTGCTTCGTTACCGGCAATCTTTTGTTTATGATGGTTAAAACTACACAAATACACATGTCGTAACATTATGTAACGTTAGCCACGAGTACATGTATTGATTTTTCGCCGGCTTCGTTGCAAACAAATGCACATGGACAAGAGAAGCGTTAGCAAAACAGTGGAAAAGCTACCAGACTTGCATAGTTCCCCTTTAACTTACCTGCAGGGTCTTTGATGCAGCTAAACCCATCAGCTCTTGTCATGTCAGGGTCTGCACTAAACATGACAAACTGCACTTCTATGATCAGAGTGTTTTATTTTATCATGGTGTGACCTACACGTTGAGCAGATTTGCAGCTCAGTGTGAGCTGCTCCACCTTGGCAGGGTCTGAATCTGAATCCCACCCCCAACTCTTACGGTAGCTAATAACTCCAAACATGGTGGGCCATGTGTTTGTGGAGCCCAGGGCCTCAGCGCATGCCAGGTTTTAGCACGCATCTGTCACTGCTTTATTTATTGTTGGCATGATACAGTTCAGTACAGAACATGTGGGCTTGGATAAAATGATGTTATGTGTGCTGTGTCCAGCCCTGAGGTTTGGACCAACAGAGGTGAGAAGTCGTTTATTTCCTGTTTCATCCTCTTCCTGCTGAGTTTCCTGTCTGTGATTACCGTGATGTCTCACCTGTGTGTGATTGTCTCCCCACCACTTGTGTCCTTAAGCTGTGCTCTCCCACCCGTCTGTGATTCACTGAGCGTTTCCAGCCATCAGTGTGATTCCTTGACTTTCAAGATTTTGACCCAGTTCAGTCTGACAACGAGTTTGGCCTAGTGATTGTGAACCTCTGCCTATGATTGGACTGATCTTCTGGTTTTCCACTCTGGAATAACCTGACTTGCCTCTTGCCAATTGTTTGTCTGTGCCTCTGCTTTGTGGCTCCTCCTGCTCTGATCGTTACACTTAGCTAGATTAAACTTTGTTTTGTGTTACTCTGTCTTGTCTTAGGGTTGGTTTTGACCAAAATCAGCACTAAAAACATTTATTTTTCTTCACTTGGTTACATTGTTGGGCTTCCTGTTTTAATATTTTTCGCCCCTGGGCCTTTTTGTCAATAGCCTAGTATACCACTTGTCTTCAATTTAAAGGGTTGTTCTACATTTTGGCAAACTGATCCATTGCCACAATCCCAGTAGTCATAGCAGTAGGTTCATTACCTTTAATTGTCGTTGCAAACTACTTTTAGAACGGCGGAAAAGAGCTGTGAGCTGCTATGCTACAGAGGCTAATGGGATTTCTTGGTTTGCCTCTGACAGGAAAGCGCATCAACTGTTTTGCATTTATTTACCTCTAAATCAACTCTGTCTTGTAACATTCCATCATTATCTCATAGCATGGTGAATGTGCAGGTCACAAATTGTCCATATTGTGGAGTTGTTGGATTGTGTACTTGATGACTTTGATGAGGGAAACTAAGAAATCCCATAGCCTCCGTAGCATAGCTCTGAGAAGCTCGCCGCTCTGCTCCACCGTTCTAAAAATAGCTTGCACTGACAATTTAAGGTATTTCTATTGCAATCTCTTGTTTTAGGGTCAGTTTTGACTCGAGTCTTCAATCAGCTGTAAAAACAATTATTTATCATCACATTTGTTTCTCATCTCTTGGTTACATTGTTAGACTTCCTGAGCCATGAAAAGGTTGGGTTTGCACTTATGATTTCAGTTTTAACTCATTATTGTTCTTATTATATAACCAGGTGGAAACCTACCGTAACACCACAAATGTCATAATTTTAACGAGAGCATTTTAGAATTTTGTTGGGAAAAAAATAATTTTATTTTGTTTAACAGTAGGTTCCTGACAAAGTCAAAAAGCCTTGATGCAATAAACACATTTATGTGGTACTTTTATGCATTAAAAACCTAAACACGGGTAGCGACCCGAGAGGAAGAGGAAGAGGAAGAGTGTTTGTAAGTGTGTCTCTTCACTTTTCTCCGCTCAGATTTAAGCCTCATGACGTCTGACCAAGGTATAATAATTCAGAAGAATATCTTATCTCAGCCTGATTTGGATGTATGAAGTGGATAAAGTTTGCAAAGCAAATATCTGTGTGTGTGTGTGTGTGTGTGTGGGTGTGTGCATGCAGGTAAGGATGTGTATGCAGTATGCACTGCCTCCTAGACATGGATTTAGATATGATGAGCCCACACCTGGTGAGATAATGAGTTTCTGGACTTGTGGCTGAGACTATAAAGATTAATATTCCTCCTGTGTCACAGGGCTCATAAAACAAAGCTATAAAAACCAGTTATTCAACAGTGTGAAGACTGGATGAGGGTCTCAGCGTGAATGTTTGAGAGCATACAATATGTCTGTGTGTTTGAGTGACCTGCTGGGGTAAGTAAAGGGGCTATGCAGTATGTCAATGTTGAGTCCTCACAAATACAGCAAAACAAGGATGTGTGTGTATGTGTGTGTGTGTTAATGTGTGTCATGCACGTGTGGGATTGGAGGTAGTGCCATATAAAAGCCACTGTTGAGGGTTTTTATGAGTCTGGGTGGTGTGGGATGTTATCAGTGTAGTAATCACTGCACGCCTGAAAGAATGTCTTCCACTTTAATGTTGTCTCCAGGACGGAGATGAGGACAGGACAGAGGAGGGGAGGAGAAGATGAGATGATTTCAGTCCAGGAGGGAGGGAGGTTTGTTTTCATCTTCCACCTCAAAAACCCAACACTCCCTACCTTCCAGAAAGTTGACATACTTACAGAGCTTCTCCTTACAAAGTTAAGACAGGCTACATGCTCTTGAATCACATAAGACAGTGGTTCCCAACCTTTTTTGGCTTGTGACCCCAGCTTGACATCACAAACTTCTGGTGACCCCGCGATCATGGCGGTCAATCAAGATGCACCAGCTCGGATATTATATTTGGGAAAGTGAAAGTACAGAATTCAGTTGTTTAAGATTGTGTGTGCTGTTTTTAATCATAATTTCAAAAAGAATAATAATTAGTAAACAGTGACATTTCAGGCGACCCCGTTTGAATTCCAGGCGACCCCACGTGGGGTCCCGACCCCAAGGTTGAAAAACACTGCCATAAGATATAAGATATATGCATTTTTGATTAGAACCTCTTTGGACTTATCTATTGATTAATGGGTTTTACAGAAGGCTGTGAACACAACACAGGCCATCCAGACCACGGGTGGAGTGGCCATCGGGCCGATCGGCCGGTCGACCAATGAGCTCAAGTGAACCGGCCTGCAAGCTCCCCTGCGCGGCCGTGTGGCGTTCATGGCCGGCCCTCGAGCTTAAACTACTGGGAACCAAACATGTTCCCATGAAAATCTCCAAGCTCTCCTTCAATTACTCAACACCCAAGTCCAACCAATATTTACAGTCCTACAACATCTCATGGTTGAGCTAGTGACTCAGACTCATGAATTAAGCCTGCTGAATGATTTTTGTTTAGCCTCCTATCTTGAGCTGATTCTATTTGTTCAGATGTTACAGAACTTTCATGACCACAAGTATAAAAATAACCAACAATTTAAATTGTTTGATTGTTCTTAAATTATGGCACAAAGCCTCATGGGAAATGAGAAATTAGTCATTAAGATAGCGGCTACAGATAAAAATAGAACAACTTACCTTAAAGGATAATCTTGACCTTATTTCTAGCATCTGATCATTTAATCTGACAATTTGTTCAGATGTTACAGAACTTTCAGCCTCTAAATAACACATTATCCGCCGCAAAACCGTTCACAATATTTTGTGATGAAAAGTGTTAACCAACATCCTGCTCCTCTAGTTTGACCTACTAACCTCTGATCTGGATGAAGTCATTTCCGACGGCGGCGCGACGCGGCTAACTTGCTATCGCTAATGCTATGGTCCGTTTCTGCATGTTTCTGACTCGTCAGAACAAAATGAGCAGCTGGATGAAGTTCAGCTTCGGTCAGCTTCCACAGGCTTCCTCTCCTCAGCCTGGATCCTCACTACAGCTCTGGCTAGTTGAGCTAAAAAGGACCCAAATGCCGAAGCGGAATGATTATTATCAGAACGAGCCGGGGCAGCGGTCGGAGATGACATCATCCAGATCAGCCGTTAAATGGAGGAGCAGGATGTTGAATGGCACAAAGCCTCATTGGCGAAATGAACAAATGCGGATAAATTAGCCATTAAGATCAAAACGACTCCAAATGACACCAAACTTGTCAGGGTGAGTAAATGATCTTACAGCTAAAAATAGAACAACTTACCTTAACATGGAAGCCAATCAGCAAACCTGATCACTCCTGCCCCTGTTACGTTATTTATAAGTTATATTAATTTAAAAAGACCACACAGTCACCAGAAAATGCACCAGAATACGGGAAATGGTGTCTTTGTAGTCTTTATAAACAATTTCCAGAGCAAAAGTTGATTGCTTTTTTTTTTTTGGCACCCATAGACTTTGCCATATGGAACATGGTATTGTCCCACCTGATACATTAATCTCTTTATGTACCCAACTCCTTAGGAAACTACCTGGCTCTAATAAATGCTGCACTAATTTTGCCTGTACACTGGGTTAATGAACACTTGTATAATGAGAGGAAATAAAGATAACAAAAAATAATGTTGAGGGTACGTCTCAACCATTGCTTATGTTAGTTGTGACACCAAAAGGGAGGCCTATTTATCTTTTAAATAGGTTCAGTTGGTTCAGGTTAGTCAATAAATCATGACTGATACTTCAGTCGATTCAGGTTAGTCAGTCAATGATGATTGATTAATCAGTTGTGGCGAAGGGCGGTGATCATCGGAGGGAAAGTAATAAACAAAAGGGCCCAGAGCGCCACCTGGGGCCTTCACCTGGATCAGGTCAGGACCTGAACCGCTGGAAACAGGAGATATGGAACAACAAGGGGTAAGGTACTGTATGTATGCAATAAACTTGTTTATTAACAGGAGACGATTGAGCAAACACATGAACATTCATCATCCTGGACTATACGTTACTTCGGCTAAAATAATAAAAGTCAGTACACACAAAACTACAGGGAAGTGGGTTGAGGCCACTACTGGGGAGACAGAATACTGGGACGTGCCTGCATGGCAACAGACACACAGGGTGGCAACCTGATGAAGAATGCATCAAAGCTTTCAGTAAGAAACTTATTATCTCTGTAATCTGCCAGATTATCAAAGCACATGTGTTTGTGTGTTGCTGTTATTTTTTAATAGAATTGGGAAATGACTTCATTTGTGATGTTATTAAATACCTGAGGGAGCAGACAGGGAACAGGGAGCTCGTCATGATATTATGGGCAGAGAGCCAAATGCATCAGAGAAGTCTGGGGACAGAGTGCAGTCAGATGATGAAAATGTTGTTAATAGTACATTGAACACATACAGATTCATTCTGACCTGACTTACACTTTATTGCAGGTAGATAACAGGTAGATGACTCAAAGGTAGATTGATGAGTCTCTTCCACCTAATATAATAGAAAACATGAAGATCATTAACACAACAAGTTATAAACATGAGAGGAAAGCTTTGAAAATGAGCATGAGCATTAATAATAGTGCTTCATATGCAGGTCTGACCGTTGTTGTGCTCTGTTAAACTCTGTGTTCTGTGGGGGTAGTGTAAGGAAGAAACTGAGCTCTCAAACCTCCCCTTGCCCCCTTGTAGCCTCCAATCTGCCCTACCTGCTTCCTCCTTTGAAATATCAGGTTATTATACATATACAGTATGTAAGCTTTACTCATGACACGTTTCTGTTTAACCATCATGTTGTCCTCATGAAGGAAGGAAGGAAGGAAGGAAGGAAGGAAGGAAGGAAGGAAGGAAGGAAGGAAGGAAGGAAGGAAGGGAGGAAGGAAGGAAGGAAGGGAGGACCAAGAGAAAGAAGGGAGGAAAGAAGGAACGGCAAGGACATATGGATGAGGGAGGGAACAAATTGGGACAAAAAGGAAGGAAGTAAGGAAGGACGGATGGATGGGAAAAGGATTGTGGAAAGAAGGAAGGGAAAAATGAAGGAGACAGATGTAGGGAGGTCAAGGAAGGAAGCAGAGGAAGGGTAAAGGGAAAGAAGGGAAGAAGGAGGGAAGGAAGGAAGGATTGTGGAAAGAAAGAAGGGAGAAAGGAAGGAAAGAAGGAAGGATGGAGGAAGGAAACAACTTGAGTCAATTTGACCCAGAAGGACAACAGGAAGGTTATTTCTCTTCTATTTACTTCACATGAATAGACATTTGAAAATAACATCCATGCATACTGTACAGTAACATGGGTTACCATAGCCTATGAGCACCAATGAAACTTATAATTTCCCTATTCTAACTATGAAAATATAAAAACCTTGGTGTCAGCATTGTATTTTATGATACTCAGATTTTTTTCCAACTGCTTGTAGAATAATGAGACTGATGTGCAAACAGATTCCTTGTGACTTAGACTAATATTGTTCAATTGTGCTGTGTATTTATGATTTTATGGGATCATAAATATACCCATTCATTAATGTACTAAAATGTCCTGCAAATCTCACAAAAATATGAATTGACTCATGATTGTTTTGTGTTAAATCCAAAATTCTTACTATTTGCATACTCATCTTGAATCATTTCTACCAATGCAAGTTAAATTGTGAGAAATGATAATATTGATTAATATTTTAAATTAGGTCAAATACTAATTTACTATTCATTGTGACTGGGTTAAATAGATATTTTGCTATTACTAATGTTCAACAGCAAGTAAAGTAAAGTAGGTAACCTGCTAACATTCAGATATTTCTCAAAGAAAACTTTATTAACTTGTTGAATGTGAACTGTCACACTGTTTACACCCATATTCATTGTTTCTTATGGCAACAACACAGAAGACATGGATGCATTTTGTTGTTGCATGGTTTAGTTCAAACTAAAGGGACAACTGAGGACTGCTGTTATGCAATAACATTAATGAGTGGAAACTCAACCCAGTCCCACATGACTCAGAGACACGTATTTGTTGTTGTTATCCCTGAGCGGAAGCAGCAGGTGAAAAGACCAGCAACTTCCACCGGAGTAGAATGACTGCACTACAGTTGGGAATACAGAGAAAACAACTGAACTGGATACAGTCTTTAAAGGGACTGTAAAAGTAAACTAAGTTGGACGTGAAGGACACAGACAGAGCATGGCTTCCAGATCAGAAGAGGAGCTCCCTTGTCGTCTCTGCAGTCACACTTTCAAAGACCCGGTCCTCCTGACATGTAACCACAGCTTCTGTAAAGACTGTCTGCTGAGCTGCTGGGCAGGAGGGAAAACTCCTGAGTGTCCAGTCTGTAGGAGGAGGTCTTCTATAGCTTTACCTTTTGACTTTGCACAGGAGAGTCCTGCAGCAGCAGCAGCAGCAGCTGCAGAGCATCTGTGCTGTCTGCACTTTGAGAAACTCAGCTTCTTCTGTCTGGATGATGAACAGCTGCTGTGCAGCACCTGCAGAGATTCAAAAACACACAGCAGCCACAGGATCCAACCTGCTGATGAAGCCGTGCAGGACCATGAGAGAAGACTTGAGGAGATCTTAAAGCCCCTGAGAAGGAAACGGACTCTCATTCATCAAGTTAAAGGAGACTGTGATCAAACAGCAGAACACATTAAAGCCCAAGCACAGAACGCAGCTCAGAGGATCAAGGAGGAGTTCAAGAAGCTTCATGAGTTTCTGTACGAGGAAGAGGAGGCCAGGATGGCTGCACTGAGGGAGGAAGAGGAGGAGAAGACGGAGAAGATGAAGCAGAAGATTGAGGCTCTGAGCAGAGACATAACAGCTCTGTCGGACGCCATCAGAGCAGCAGAGAAGCAGCTGAGAGCTGAAGACGTCTCACTGCTGCACAACTACCAGGCTGCAGTGGACAGAGTCCAGCAGCAACATCTGCCTGAGGATCCACAGCTGGACTCAGGAGCCCTGATAGAAGAGGCCAAACATCTGGGCAACCTGAGGTTCAACATCTGGAACAAGATGAAGGAGATGGTCTCCTACAGTCCTGTGGTTCTGGATCCAAACAGTGCTCATCCAGACCTGATCCTGTCTGAAGATCTGACCTGCGTGAGACAAGGACAAGTGAGGCAGCCGCTTCCCGAAAACCCAGAGAGGATCGACCCCTTCTTCTCCATCGTGGGCTCTGTGGGCTTCACCTCAGGGTCTCACAGCTGGGACCTGGAGGTGGGGGACAACAGCGCCTTCTCCTTGGGGGTGTTATCAGGGTCCAGCCCCAGGAAGATCAACTCAGGCTCTGAGCTGTGGAGGATCGTCTTCTGTGAGGGAGAATTCAGATCCCTGTCACCTTCAGACACGGGGTCTGATGTACCAGTGAAGGTGAGACCCAGGAGGATCAGAGTCCACCTGGACTGGGACGGAGGACGGCTGTCCTTTTTTGATCCTGACACCAACAACACACACATACACACCTTCTCACACACCTTCACTGACAGCATGTTTCCGTATATCGGCACCTGGAGCGGTGACCCAGTTAAGATTGTCCCGTCAAAGCTGTCGGTAACAGTGGAGCAGCAACAAGAAGCTGTTGGATGAGATCAGGTTCATGGCCCACTGATTTGTTTCCACCCACATTCATTGATTCTTTTGGAAACAAACCGTGGATACAAAACACACTGAAGACAGAATGAAAAACAGGAACAATGAGGGAAGCAAATTAAGTAGAAATATACTAACACAGTGTGCTGCTTGTTGTTTATCTCTCATCTGTCAATTTAAATGAGTTTTCTATAATTCACACGGCTACTACTGCATGTATGTATATATATATATGTGTGTGTATGTGTGTTTAGCACAAAATGGTGTTTTATTGTCACAATGTGTGTGTATGTTTTACATCACTGTTATCCCACAGTTGCACAGTGAAGATTTACTTTTCATTTTACTAATTTTTCAGAGATTTTTATCTGTCACGAATTTAAAAAAAAAAAAAATTCTAATCTCAAAAGAGAATAAAAGGGGATAAATTATACATACAATGTAAAATGACATAATTAATTGTAAAGGAAATGTAGAAAAATCAAACTAACTTTTGCATTGAATGAATGAATTTGATTATTTTTATTGACTGCTTGTCAAGTGTAATTGTGTGATATAAACACAATGATAACTGATTTAATTTCATTTGGACTAAATGTATTATAAAAATAAATCTATCTATGTTTATTGCTGCAATAGGCTTGTACTACTACTATATTAGTACTAGTAGTATACTAGTACCATGTCTATACCCCCTAGACTTGGCTTTCCCTGCCATGTATATATTTTTTTAATTAAAGAGGTTCAGGTTACTTTATTCATAACCATTTGTAGATTTGTCAGTGAGTTCTCATTCACACACATAACATTTCATCATTTAAAGATAATAGAGTAAAAGTGCTCAATAGCTTGAGGCTCCACCAATAAACACACAGATTTCCTTAAACAAAATGACAAGAATAAAAAACAAGGATACAAAACATAGAGCATATTTCAGGTATACTGGAAGTATACTGAGCAGTGTGGTTTGGTTGATGAGAGGCGATTTATAGCATAAGGCTAAAAATAATACAATGTTTAAAAAGAGTCACAGTTTATTCCTCCTGTGCCAACACACACATCACCAGAAACCTTGAAGCCTCATTGAGAACATTTTTTCCAAATCATGGCAAGAAAGAGGCAGGAAACAAACAATCAAAGCATGACATGTTTCTGAGTTGCATCACAGCCCAAGAGAGCACAACTTTTAGTTCAACTTCAACTTTAGAATCTGTTTTCCACTTTGCTGCAAGGTGTGTTTTTATTAGAATGACAGGCAAGGCAAGGCAATTTTATTAGTATAGCCTATTTTTACAAACAGTTTGTCTCAAAGGGCTTCACATGACATCATAACAACATCCTCTGCCCTTAGACCCTCACATCCACTGAGGAGAAACCTTAGGGTGGCAGAGGAGGATCCCTCACCCAGGACGGACACACGTGCAATACTGTAGATGTTGTATACAGACAATAAAAGAATATGGAAAACATGGAGGTTTTTGACAAGAATGAAGGCAGCTGCTGGTGAGAGGAAAGGCAGGGAGAGCAGGCGATTTTAACTCATTGAGTGCCAGCCCTTTAATAAAAAAGGCATTTTGAGGCCCAGCACTAGCAGTGCAGTACCTTGTTCCATTCTTGATTTTTTAACTGAATGGCTGAGAAAAAGAAAAAAATTTCATAAAATGAAAGAGAGTTCAAGAAAAAATGATTTATGGATTTGAAGCTTCAAAAACATGTAAGACATATTATGAAAATTTAATTTCACGTGTTTTTTCATTGACCCCCCCCCCAAAAAAAACAAACAAACAAACAAACAAAAAAACAACAACAACAACAACCAAATTACAACAACTACGAGCAGTTGCTGCCCCTTCACCCTCTCCTAACCACCTCCCCTCCCCTCCGTTGGATTTTGGATTTTGACATCTATAGACGTCAATGGCAGTCAATGAGTTAATGCAGTACTGGATGGCAGAAGGAGAGAAAGACGTGACTGTGACCATGTTTGGTCAATATTTATTACAATAACATAGTATAAATCAATTGAGTTGTGATGGCAGCAGGGTCAGCAGATGGTTCCAGATGTCATCATACAGTATAATCATCACATAATCATTTTACAAGTTGCCTTAGCCAATTTATAAATCATGTTTCCATATTGCAGTTGAACCTTAATTTTTCAATATGGGAAAAATATTTTATATTTTATCCTTGGCTAGTATGACAATAAAGAAATGAGACACTCTTGGATTTTATATTTTCAGATTTAAAGAGCTAGTTCAACATCTTGTCATAGCAGTCGGTTCGTTACCTTTAATTGTTGGTGTGAGCTATTTTTAAAATGGCAGAGAGGAGCGGTGAGCTGCTCAGAGCTACACTATGGAAGCTAATGGGATTTCTTGGTTTCCCTCATCAAAGTCATCAAACACAATCCAACAACTCCAAAATGCTCTAGTGGACAAGTTGTGACCTGCACATTCACCACGCTATGAGATAATAACGGAACGTTACAAGACAGAGTTGTTTTAGAGGTAAATTCATGCTAAACAACTGATGCGTGTTGTCTTCAGGGACAGTTTTTCAGCAAGCAGTCGCTGCATTTCCCTCTAAAACAACTCCATCCCGTAACATTTCGTTATTATCTCATAGCGTGGTGAATGTACAGGTCACAACTTGTCCACCAGAGCGTTGTGGAGTTGTTGGATTGTGTATTTGATGAGTTTGATGAGGGAAACCAAGAAATCCCATTAGCCTCCGTAGCGTAGCTCTGAGCAGCTCACGGCTCTGCTCCGCCATTCCAAAAATAGCTTGCACTGACAATTAAAGGTAACAAACATACTGTTATGACTATCGGGATTATGGCAATGGCAGATCTGTATCAGATCAGATATACAGTAGTGTAACACTGTACTTACATTTAATGATCTGCAGGAATTACAGGTATTGTACCAGAATCTCATTCCTGCAAAGAAAAGACATTGAACTAGTAGGTTGTGTTTTAATCAGCAAATGTTTGACAGATTTTTTATTTTATTTTAATGTTATCTCAAGCAAACTTACAAATTCTACAAATCCATCGGATGAACTTATATATCAGCAGCAGACACATGGAGCCTTTGATCAATGTACAGGCTGGAAATATCAGAGCCCAGGCATGGAAAAAAAAACAGAGCAGAGGGATGCAGCGGGATCTGGCATGGCGTCAGAACAGTTCCCTGCAGATTCACAACATATGGCCTGAATAGTTCAGACAGATGAGGTATCTGTGAAATAGTGCATGAAGGTGTGCTATGGGAAATGGCGTTTCAGATCAATATTTGGAGAAAAGAAAGTGGGTTATGTCAGTAATTGAACAGAGAAAGAACGTGTGGTCGCAGGCTGTTGTGTATTCTATTCCCTGACTATTTAAAAGAGAGCAGTTGAGGGTGTGCATATTTCTTTTTAGGTCAAAGTCAAGAGCCAGTCTGTGTGTTTGTGTGTGTAAAATGGGGCAGGAGAAGACATTGGTTCACAAAGGGAATTGGCCGGTGTGATCTCATATCAGAGCATGAAGTACAAATTGATCTTGGAGGATGGATGTTTGAAGAGACTGGGGCATTTCACAGGCCAGCAGCAGCATGCACATTTTTGTGTATCCACTGGACTGGCAACCAGTCTACCAACTCCCCCATGTTTAGTTGCAGAAATAACCTATAACCTAATATATGGTACTTGAGTCTGTATACAATATAGACCAGACATGAAATTCACTCAAATCACACACATTTTGACAACTAATATTATAATAATAACAAATCGATCAAAATCTTCATCCAATTTATTTACATGTACTGTTCATTTATAACTAAGCCAACATTCCTGACTCTACTGCGGCTGCACTGAGATTTATTTATGAAGCTCTGGGGACATCACACTTTTGCTGGAATGTCAGCTGTGCAATTACCATACTTTTTTACCCTAAAACACCTTTAACTGCAGAGCACATGTCCCCTGAAATTGTCAGATATGCCAGCTTTACTGACTGTAGCAAAATTGTTTCCAGTTCCAAACAATATACTGTGAAAATGCTATCATATCATGCATTAGGAGAAACATTTGGTGGTGCACTGCAGAACGAGGACAGCACTGGGATGACACAGTAAAGAGGACCTACTCAAGATTTCTTTTTAGATGTGAGTTTTTACCACAGTGAAAATGTGCACTCCAGAACTGTAGGGGGCGCTCTGTAGAGAAAAAAAGCGACCACAAGAGCAAAAAAAGCTTGCATAGTTGCTAGTTAAACCCAAGGGGGGAGTTGTGGGTTCAACAAGTGAAGACCACTTCTGCGTTCAAAAAGCTGCAGTTCCCCATCCGGCCTCTGGGGCTGGCTCCAGAAGGGAGCAACTCCAATTGCGACTTTACAGCTTTAAAAAACACATTTACAGCCCGCTACATTTTATTTTTTTGGGCTCTACCGATAGTTTCCACCTCCGTGAACACTGTGGGGGGGTGAATATTTTTTACCACAACTGTTTTAGTATTGTTTAGGCTTCAAATTCGTGCATAAACTATGTTGAGTGACAGGTTCACAGACAGTTTACCGGCCGTTAATTGATTGCTCCGAGTTCAGTGGGCGGGTTCTCAGCTGGCTAACCGCCGCACCTCTCCAAATATGGCAAGTAGACTCCACCTAGAATCCAAGATGACACAGTTCAAATCCCCATAGTGGCAGCACAAAACAGACTCCCCCAAACCAATGGGTAACGTCATGGGTGCTACGCCCATTTGTTTTACAGTCTATGGTTAAACCTTGAATGTCAGAATGTCTTCAGCTGTTGGACGAAGTACATCCCCCTGTCAGAGGTGGAAACATCAGAGAGACCCAGTCAGATTCAAATTTCGACATGGAGTCTGTTGAGACAGGGCTTGAACTTGGGGGCGTCTTCTTTTTTACACAGTGCCTGCCTGGGTTCTCCCGGGGTCGTCCCTATGTTCCTATGGTCCTACAGTATGTTGGGGGGACTGCCGGTGGAAATTAGCTTATAGCTATATCCGGATACATTGTCATTTTTGTTTTTAAATGCATGGTTGTACACTGTCCCTCCTAACGAAATAAACGAAATTGAAATGTTCCCCGCGTTTTATGTGACCGGGGAGTCCTATGTTCCCCACTTTTCCCCAGAGGGACCCGGGGAACATGCAATTTTTGGTCCCATGGAGTTTAATTATGAGTGAGAAGTTGAGTTGTGCCTTTCAGTGAGAAGTGGAATATTGTCCCATTAGGCAATGAAGAAAGGAGTTGGTTAAGTTTAAGTCCATCAACTGGCAACAGTGGGGAGCATAGGACGTACCCTTTTTCATTTTTGACCCCTAAATCGTCGGCACTAGGGATAGTGACAACGCTAACCTATGGGGGCAATACTTTCAACCACAACACTCAAAAAACAATCAGATATCTACATGACTGGAATCCTTAGAGACACCACTGAACTCATAGTGTACAGTATTAGTATAAACTTTGTGTTTTTGCATGTAGTCCCTCACCTCAGATAGCCTAACTCTGAAACATCCTGGAAAGACATTACTATCCGATCACAGATCGCCTGCTCGCCCCGCCACAGAAACAAACACCTTTTCCTTGTTGTGATGATTTCTGTACATGGTCAGAGATATTTTGGACACCACCACTGCACTGCTTGACCATTTATTTATGGGTGACCATCAGGAAAACGATTTAGTGGTCAAAAATGACTGAATTCCTTTTTTGTTTTTGTGAAAAACAAGGAACATACAGTAAGTACGCTCCCATTCTCCCCTCGTGCAGTAGCACTGCCAACATGAGCATCGGGTTAATTGGTATTTCTACAATGCTAATAGGTGAGCGTGACTTGCAACTTATGCTAGCCCTGTGTCAATGAACAAGAGTATGCATGAACTATTAAAGTGAAGTTTTAAAGAACTGACCAACATGCAGGTGGAGAGTTATTGGTGTTGAGCCTTTCATCATTATATTGATGGCTTCGGTGGCCCTGATACCTGAAGTATGCATTGTCTCTCTGCAGATGACTCACCTTTAAAATGCTGAGAGTGCTGGAAAGCAGTGAGCGTGAGGGCATCCTGTCAAAGGACTGTTGGAAGGAGATATCTATAAAGCATAGAGCAATGTAGAGGAAGGGAGGCCGGAGAGAGAGAAAGAGAGAGCCTGGCCATTCCTGGAGGTTGGTTGAATTACAGATGGCAGCCCTCACCTTCCTGCCAAGTTTCGAGTCCATCAGTTCAAGTAGATCAGATGTTCTCAAGAAAACTGAAGGACAGGTAGGGAGAGAGAAAGAGATTTCAACATTTATTAGTAGGATTGGAGTGCACACAGTGACAGAGGATTTAGTGGCGTGCCAATAGTGGATGACTGGAGATAGATCAGGGCTGGCAGAGGAGCAGCGGACTCTCATTGGGCTCTGGTGACAGAATCGTTTGTTATCCACTGACCACTAGCCAAAGCTGGCTCAATGCCGGCGTGAGGATTCCAGGAAAGGAAAAAAATGGGAGCACACAGTGATCAAGTGGAGCCAAGTAGGATTTTAAAGTAGATGCAACCAGAAGAAAATGATGGAGAGATCTAAAGAACAAGGTTGGTCATCGTGGACATACTGATACTGACTTCAGATGTTAACAGGGTGGAGGACAACTGCTGAACACAGTGATGTGGGGCCATGGTGGTTCAGAGTCTCTCATTAATTCTGGAAAAGACTCATGCCATGCAACTGCTAGTCAGCATTCAATATGTTACATCAAAATGTCCTACATGAAGTTCATTGTCAAAGGAAAGAAAAAGAAAAGACAAGAATACTTCACTTCAACAAGACTTCAATTACCCCCAAGTTCCTGCAGTGAAACTTTCGTATTGACATGATAACTCGCAGGTCGCCCTCATCTGGCCTATTCAGGCTGAAAGAGGTGTGGCCAGCAGTTTACCTCAACTGTCCGACTGCCCCAAAGTCCGACGGCTCATTTCTCCGAATTCCCATTCTACAGCGTTAAGGTTAGGTTTAGGGTAAGGTTAAGGGTTAGGGCTACTTAAGTCGGAGAAATGGGAGGTCGGACTAATGGACGCAAAAATAAAAAAAAATGTATGGTCGGAGAAATGGGTAGTCGGACAGACGCCACGCACCCGCTCCAACATGTCACACAGTCACCTTTCTCCTCCGAAAGACAATCTTGACATCAGTTGCGAGAAGAGAGGAAAATGGGATGATTTTGTGCTTCAGTGTCAGGGTTCTTCAAATCAGTGTCATGGGAGAAGAGAAACAGTGAGTGTGTGTACTTAACATGCACATATTCATAACCAAAGATATGCACCAAATCCATAATCATACACAGACACAAGTGTACTTGCAGATAAACACCTGGGGAAATGAGACATGACTCATCATACCCAGATTAGAGACTTGTTATTTTTGTCTCTGACAATATATTTGATTTCTTTTCACATCAGTGTTCACTCATGGATGCACATTTTTATTGTTTATGCTCCTGAGACTGTGGTTAGATGACTAACAGTGACACCAAGAGAAGACAGGAATAGACACTTGGCCAAACTCATAAACTACCCTGAGCCCTAAAGTTGTAGTAGATAGAATTCTGATCAGAGTTGTTATTAACTTACAAACAGCTTCAGCTTCCTGTTTATGCATCCATCAGCTATGGAGCAGCATTAGCATTCATTTCATGTCAAGTCTCTGGCAGCGTGACGAGTCCCACCGTTCACTATCAGTCTGGCTCTGTTTTTCTGTCGACCAGCTCTAGAGGGAAATAACTAACGGACTCTTCAAGCTGCTAAATGTTTCAGCAGCACCATCAGCAGCCATGTGTCTGTCTGGAGGTTTTCAAAGCCTTTTCAATGGAAAATGTTGAGTCACGTGGAAATGACACGAGTGGTTGGAAAAAAAAAATCCAAAACAACCAATAAACAACCTAAATAATGCTAATGATGTTGTGATACATCTGCTAGTCTGGTTACTGGTTCGCACAACAGGCACACCACACCACTGAATAAGGGCCAAAGTTACAATATAATGGTGGCCCCTTCCGGCATGGCCAGGGGCACCACCAGGGACATTTAAATGATATTGGATTAGCCTTTCCTTTCCTTTCCTTTCCTTTCCTTTCCTTTCCTTTCCATATTTGTGAAATGACAATATAATAGATGCTTGGTGGTGGAAGCACTGAACACTCTGAATTCACAATTTGCTGAAAGACTAATAATGTATGGGGGTTGAGAAATTTTGTTAATAAAATATAATTGGACAATAACAATAACAATGGATGGATGGATAGTTAACTAACCCCACCTCAGTGTTTCTGTGTTGTAGGTAAGCAGCACCCAGGCAACGTCACAGGGAGAACTGTTTAGCAATATATGACTAATTTCTGGTAATTCTAGGGCGAGATGAAAGGTTGCATAGCGGATGCAAAGCAAACAGAAATAATGTGAGTCTACAGGGCAGCAGAATGCAGCCTCTAAATAACACATTATCTGCAGAGAAACTCGTTCATTTCACCAATATTTAGTTATGATACACTAGTGCTATTCCCCTCTGAGCCCGTGGTGGCATGTTATCAACATCCGGGGTCTGTAGGTTGACCTACTGACCTCTGACCTGGATGATGTCATCTCTGACCGCTGCCCGGCTCATTCTGATAATAATCATTCCACTTCAGCATTCAGGTCCATTTTTATCTCAACTAGCCAGAGCTTTAGTGAGTCCAGGTTGAGGAGAGCTGAACTACAGAGGTCAGTAGGTCAACCTACAGACCCCGGGTGTTGATAACACGTAACCCTGGACTCAGAGGGGAATAGCACTAGCATATTGGTGAAATTGCTGGATTTAATTTTGTCAGAACAACTCGTAATGACACTAAAGTTATCTGGGTGAGTAAATGATCGTAGTTTATGCTAGAAATAAGGTCCAGATTGTAAAAAAAAAAAAAAAAAAAGGCAAATTCCACTTTAAGTGTTTCTTCAGATGCTGGATCATCATGCATCAACCTGTACAAACACAGACTCCAACCACTCAATCAGTTTGTTTATTCTGTATTGTGGTACAATCTGTTTGAAGGGAGGAGGGGTGGGAGCACTTGGGTCCTGTTATTATTCTGCAGAATTTTTTCCTAAGACCCCATGGAGGTCTGGACCAGCTCTGATCAGACGTGACAGTAGATCAGCTTCCAGGCCAGGTTTTACTGTTTTGACATTGTGTAAACCATGTTAAACCAAACATTGAGTTTAAAATGTGTCTGCAGAGGAAGATGAATGATGATGCAGGTACAGTAGCTACATTGACTGAAACACTTCACTTCCTCTACACTACTGTACCACTGACAACACACTGACCACGACACACAGCTAAAGCCCAGTGTGTTTACTCTTTGTCTCATTCCCGGCAGTGTAACGCGCCCTGGCGTTGTGTCTGCTGCCGTCAGTCAAACACAGACACCGACACGGCCTCCAGCCAACTGAGAGGAAGAGGAGCTTTACTGATATTTCCCTGAAGACACTATTTTCTTTCTTTTGATTAAAAAAAGTTTTCAGTTGAACTCAGGGCTTTAACCTGTAATTGAGTATTTTTCAGTGTTCTTTTTTTATACTTTAACATTCATAAAAGATGTGAATGCTTTCATCCTCCTGCTGCTTTAGCTGTTTACCAAATAAATCAAGTCCAATTGTATCAACTTGCTCTGTTGCCATGTGTCACATATAATAAGATCAGAATAAATTTTACTTTCCCTTTTAGTTCTTTTAGTTTGTTTGTTTTAGTTAACAGACAATTCCACACCCAAAGGGACATCCCCTTGGCCAAGTAGCCAGGGCGCATGATCAGTTGGAGGCATAGTGACAGGAACCTCAACTGTCAAACATGCACCCAGAAGTTTATTTACTTCAAGCAAGCCGACATGTTTGTAAAACTAGATCTAATTCAAAGTCTCAGGCGAGACCCAAGTTGCCGTGCTCGGTGTGTTCAGGTGCATATGAACTCTTTACTTGCTTGAAGTGCATGTTTGAGTCGCCATCTGACGCTGTCTGTGGCTTTGAGGGATGTAAACAGCTTAAGCAGTAGGTATACACTTAAATATCGCAATATTTTTTTTCGCGATACGGTATCGATATTCGGTTTTCCGTATCGATTTTTTTACTTTATTTTTTAATAAAACATGTACAGAAATACAAGAACACAAGGGGGGATAAGCACTACTTAGCCTCATTTTTTTCATTTTTTCATGCAAAATTCCTGCCAATGCTTGTATTTCTTCAGCAAGCCGATGTTAAGCATATAACAGCATGTGTGCTACAATTTTCTTACAAATAAATTCTTTCAAAGAAACTCAATATACCGTTGTTCCTACAGTATCGCAATATATCGCAATATATCGTATCGCTGCCCCTGTATCGTGATACGTATCGTATCACCAGATTCTTGCCAATACACACCCCTATTAAGCAGCGGAACTTGCATCCGCTCCCATTCACTGCTGCCGTGGCGATGCGGGGACAGACACAACTACCGCAGAACAGGAGCGATTAAACTGAAAATCTTCAGATTCCTTCTTTTAGACCCAAAATGATAGGAAAATACAGCCCTGAGTTGAATTTTCCGGAATTGTCCTTTAAATCAAATCAACTCCATACACTGAAGTATTATATGCAGTACATGACGTACACAATCACCGTTAATCACCTCTGTGTTTTAAACAGTCCCGTGGAGATGATGAAACCCACAGTGAATTGATTGTTGGTGCGGCTGAAAGGTCACGGCTCTACAATTATGTTATGTAATGTGCTTTTGAAATATTTATTGGGCTCTTGACCATACAGACGCCCACTTATTTTTATGCTGATGAATAGGATGCTGCAGAGACGCAATTACAGAATCCTCACAAGTGGAGTTTTAATTGTTTTGCTGTTTATTTGTGCCTTTTACATCCCATTGGATCTACATCATTATGAAGCGTTAGCTTTAATAGAAAATATCATTACATTACATTTTATTATAGAAAAGTAAATATGATATAATATGTTTTTTTTAATCGCTGTAATCTAAATGCTAAAAAACACTCTTCCTTTTTCTCTCACTGCATTCTCTGCAAGTTCTGCACTAATACTTGAAACATTTCACATCATCCTCTCTGCACATCACAAGCCGACCAGATAAGTTCAAATCCTGGTAAAGGATGAGGGAGTGCCTTTGAAGACATTTATCCATCACATGGTTCCTGTTGTTGCATTGTGCTGTGTTCCAGTCTACTCAAGCAGCAACATCCGACACTGGGAAGATGAATTTTACTCCATCTGGGACAAATGGAACTCTGTGTCCTGAGCCCTTCAAATGAACAAAAGTTTGATTCACAGCAATACTCCGTACTCCTTACGTCTAACACTGAACCAAATGTACTTGTTACTTAAA
Organism: Decapterus maruadsi; assembly: GCA_030347415.2. Lineage (NCBI taxonomy): Eukaryota > Metazoa > Chordata > Actinopteri > Carangiformes > Carangidae > Decapterus > Decapterus maruadsi. The sequence continues at coordinate 2,482,857 of CM064895.1, forward strand.
GGGACAACGAGGAGTTTTGGAAAAGCAAAGTGTTTTCACGCTGCCTCCGCGCGCATCATAGAATTCCTCCACCGGCGCAAGACGGACTCATGTTTTCATTCATCAAGGATTAAAGTCAGAGGTTCAAAGAGGTTCAGTTACCGTCGTAGTTAGCAATACGAATCGCTGTTATTCTCATTTGCGTCCGAAAAACCGAAAGTAAGGAAACGCTGGTCGGCTCGACCAGCATTTCCACCACCACTAATAATAACAAAATAATGATAGAGACAAAACGATATATTGATCGAAAATGGTGCCATTAACAAGTGTACTTGTTACTTAAAGGTAGAGTCTGTAAGATTGTTTAAGACAAAACCCTGCTTAATCACCTACAGTATGGGCTTCTACTCAAGTGTAGTGATGACTGTGTCTGCAGACTCCCACCCTGCCTGAGTTTTGATGTTTCTGGTTCTGTGTTCTACCCAGCCAATGACAGCACAGGTGAAGCTGAGCGTATGGCACAATGTGGGCTTTTTAAACCTTCGTCTTGTGTCTGTTTCTGCTACCAACTATGGTGTTAGGTTCAGTTTTGACCCGTGTTTTAAATCAGCTTTTTTCATCCAATTAGTTTTTCTTCTCTTGGTTACACTGTTAGGCTTCCTATCCATGACAATATTGGTTTTAAAGGAGCCATAACCTGGTTTTTTACGTACCCAGCCCCCCTTGGATCGCTTTGGATCAATTCGTAAAACTTTTTAGAAAAAAAAATTTAATCAGACATTGACCTTGTTCTGACCCTTTTTCGTACCGCGACTTTATCACGCGAGATTACGCGCCGGATGTGCATTGTATAATATGTAATGAGGCGCGCGTTGATTCGCCGCAGGAAGGACAGAGCCGGGGGGGGGGGGGGGGGCTTGCCTGCATGCAGACTCCAAAACATAAACAGCCCCCTGGTACCGCTTCAGCGATTTCAGGTAGCGGACGGGGCGGGGTTGGGTGGTGAAAGAGGCAAGTAGCCTCCACGGTGAGGTCACCGTAGGAGCAGAATCAAAATCTCGTGCTTTAGGAAGGCACACCCTTGTGTGCTATTCCTGTTCGGAAAAAGAGCCGAAGCGAAAAAACGGCGCCACTTTCAAACTCCAGCTTTTCAGGCAAGTTTCAACTGAGGTCAAACACCAATATGCATGTTTTAACAAGAGAAATTGCGATTTCCTGGTGATGACTCCTTTAATATTCTTTGATGTTGACCTTCTTTGTCAGTATAGCCCTTGTCTTCAATTGAACCTTCCTCTTGTCAGCTTTCTGCTACCATCTCTTGTGTTAGGGTCAGTTTTAACCTGAGTGTTAAATCAGCTGTAAAACACAGTAAGGATCAACTTCTGCTTCCTGTTGTGCTGTGGATTTATAGACCAGACAGGTTTGTGCCGTCAGTGAAAGTAGTGGTTTTGTGATGAGATTCCTGATGATGCTGAGGAGGGTCAGGCCGAGGCCAACGATGCTCTGCTTGATGAGGTTTGTCACCGATGCTGTAATGATGTCACCAGTTCAGTGATGAAGCTGGTGCCGGAGCTAATGTTGGCTGGTGATGATGATGATGATGTTATAGATGAGCAGCACCCGCGCAACGTCACAGGGAAAACTGTTTAGCAATATATGACTAATTTCTACTAAACAGGCTGCACTGGTAATTCTAGGGCGAGAGGCAGCATTGCATATCATAATGCAAATGTGACTGATTAAAACAAACTAATAAATAAGATGGAAACATGACGACATGTTCATTTTCCTGGAGAAATCTATTTCAGCTAATGAAGAAATACCTTGAAGTGATTAGGAAGCAGTGATGAGGAGCACAAGACTGATGCTGCTGTGAGTCAGTATCCATGACTCCATAACTTTTCTTTTCTATCTCTCTCTTTCACACACAGATCAGGAAAGAGGGAGGGAGAGAAATAAAGACTGTAAACAGCAGTAAATGTTACTGATGTTTTACGCACCAGTGCCAGAGCCAATCAGAGCTGGAACTGATAAATATCTGAAATCAAAGCAGGCAGGGGCCAGATGTTAGTGGGACTTGGACAAAAGACAAGAGAGTGTTAAAGAAAATTGAAAGAGAGCAAACCAAAGCTTAATAATCCTCTCAGGAATTGTTCCTGCTGCCGGCCGATCAGCAGCAGGATTTAAAGTGTGTGTGGTTGTAAAGTCTTTTATAGAAACCATAAAATCTGCTCTGTGATCAGCTCCAGCGAGGGGGGCTGTCAGTGAAGAGTAGTGGGCTGGGTGGAGGGTGGAGGTCAGAGCTGCAGCCAACTGTTGTACTTCACATCAGCCCTTGACACCGATCTGCAGCAGGGTGTCAGAGCCCTCCAATCAGGATGAAAGCTGTTATCCTCCCAGTTTCAATCAGAGATGTCTGGAGCCTCCTCATCACAACGGAACCACAACAACCACCTGCTGAACATGGGGTGGAACTGGAGCGCTCCACGTACCTCAGCGGAAGAACTCACACTTCACAGACATGACGGCTGTCAGGTGACACTAACATTCAAGGTTAGTTATAGGTTATAGTGATAATGAGAATAATAATAAACTTAAAGCAGATATCAGTGGAATGTTTTTGTTAATATAAGTCCTAAATAGTCCTATTTTCCGTCAGGAATCACTTACATGGAGTGTTTCAGCCGTAACACGAGTCTCTCCGTCACTCTGCTCTGCTGTAACCCGAGGAGAACATTTTCCTTGTGGGATACAAGTGTTATCCAATGAGGTGGCATGAACGGCTCCTCCATGAAGGGCTGACCTGATGATGTCAGCCAAGGGATGCGCGTTCTGAATAATCAGTGACTTTTTAGCTCACTAGGACCAATAGATGCCTGACGAGGGCTGGGCGCTGAACTCATGCTGCTCATTTTGTTCTGACAAGGAAAAACAGAAACGGAATAGCATTGTGTTTTTCCTTCCTGTGAAGTCATCCAGTTCGATCTAGTACTGTAGAGTCAACCTAGAGGAGCAGGATGTTGATAACATGCCACCATGGCTCGGAGGGGTTATAGTGAACTTTCATCAGGCAACAGGACGGAAAAACACGAGTTTTACGGGTTACCTGTTATTTAAGGCTACAGAGTCGTAGTTGTGACTTGAAGCTGTAACTTACGGTTTCAAAAGCCTGCCTTGAACGCAGCATTAGCTGAAACGGCCGTGCTACTGATATCTGCTTTAATTTTCATCACTCTTTTATTCACAAAGTTACAAAGTGCTGTACAGGAGAAATACACTGAGATTAGGTTAGTGCAGGGCCAAAATGTCAGTTGGCACTTTCAGTGAATGTAAGGACCAATAGCTGCATTAGTTGCATAGTGAAGATAGGCCAATTTTTGGCAATAGGCCAATTTTTGGCAAATTGGCTTATTGCTATAATATCCCTCTAATCTTAGGAATGGATTCATTACCTTTAATTGTGGTTGCAAGTTGTTTTTAGATCAGCGAGCAGAGATGTGAGCTCTGCACGGCACGCTGTATTTCTGCCTGTCCCTCATCAAACTCATCAAATACACAATCCAACAACTCCAAAACACTCTCATGGATGAGTCGGGACCTGCACAATGGAACGTTACGAGACAAATGCATAGCCAGACCTGCATTCCAGAAAGCGACTATTTGCTAAATGTGTCGTAATGTGACACAGTTATTTTACGTTATTATTTCATAGCGTGGTGAATGTGCAGGTCACAACTTGTCCACCAGAGTGTTTTGGAGTTGTTGGATTGTGTATTCAGTTTGATGAGGGAAATGTGTAAATACCATGAACCTCTGTTGCATTAGCTGAGCAGCTCTGTCCCACTGATCTAAAAACAGTTTGCGCCGACAATTAAAGGTAATGAACCTACGAAGGATTATGGCAATAGGCTGATTTGCCAAAATATTAAAATATCCCTTTAACAGAAGAAAGTCCCATGCACCAAAATACATCTCACCCTAGAAATATGTTAGTCATAATAAAAGGTAAGAGACCAGTGAACTAACTGAACAGGTTTTCAACATTCAACTGTAGTGAGGCTAGACTGTGGAGGCCTGGGACTGGCTTCAAAGCCCTTGATCATCTGGTGGCAGGACTTCCTGCAGCTGCTGCGCCCATGGCTACAGGGCTGATGTGCACTGAGCCCAGCTAGGGGAACAAACAGGACCACAGAATCTGAGTCCATCAGGAGGATCAGGGAAGCGAAAGATTGGACACCTGGGACAAAAACTGCTGCAGGAGTCCTTCAACCTGGGAATGAGCTTGTTTCCACCAGGTGGGTGCCTGGAATGAGCCCTGTGGTTACAACAAGCTCAGAACATCCCTGTGTTCTTACTCTATGATTTAAATTGTGCTTTTAAAAAGGTGGTTGTTGTGTGTCATTTCTTGCTGAATAAAACATGTAAGCATGTGTAAAACTCCACTCACTCTTTGTCAGAGGAACCTAGTTGATGTTTTGCTTTGGCCTCCAAAAACAAACACCATCCTCCCTCCATCACTGTGTGGTGAGTGGATTACAAGGAGTTTTATGAGGAGCAGTCTACCCCTCTGTCGCCATGTGGAGATTTGAATGGGATTGATTGGCAGTGCAGACAAGGCTGACTGTGATGGTGGATGGAGGGAACATCTACTGACAGCATCTGGTTTTGCAGTTCCACAATCAACAGTCATGTGAACAGAGGTTGTGATAAAATTCTTGCCCTACTAACAATAAATGTTAGAATAAAATTAATAGGAGCAGAAGGGTCAGGTGACAATAACTGTCTTGTCCTATCTGTCTATCTGTCTATCTATCTATCTATCTATCTATCTATCTATCTATCTATCTATCTATCTATCTATCTATCTATCTATCTATCTATCTATCTATCTATCTATCTATCTATCTATCTATCTATCTATCTATCTATCTATCTACACTGCAAAAACTCAAAATCAAGCAAAGAATATCTGTCTTATTTCTTGTCAAAATGTCTCATTTCTAGTCAAAACTAATCTCATCACCTAAAAATTAACTTGTTTTCAGATCAATTTAACTTGTTTCAAACTAATTTTCACTTGAAATCAGTAGAAAAATCTGCCAATGGGGCAAGTTTTTCTTTCTTACAGTATTATATGCACAAAAAACTTGCTCCATTGGCAGATTTCTCTACTTATTTCAAGTGAAAATTTGTTTGAAACAAGTTAAATTGATCTGAAAACAAGTTAATTTTTAGGTGATGAGATTAGTTTTGACTAGAAATGAGACATTTTGACAAGAAATAAGACAAATATTCTTTGCTTGATTTTGAGTTTTTGCAGTGTATCTATCTATCTATCAGTTGGAGTGATGGACAGGTCTGTGTGTAGAATCGGAGAGTTTTCTTGTTCTTGGTTTCATACTCCCGTATCGTCTCCCCTTGCGGCCGCGGTGTGAGGACATGTGTTGAGGACGTGTCACCTGGGACAGATGCTGCGGAGCGAGAGCGAGGAATGGACTGCACTTCACAGGCGATCCAGGCTTTTTTCACCGGGATGCCGCTCTCACAGTGTTGGTTTGTGTGTGTGCATGTGCTGATGTAACCACATGTTAGCTGCAGTGTTCTCCTTCATGTCCGTCCAGAGTCCACAGCGTCCCCTCTGCTCTAAACACACCTCGTGTTTTCACTCTCAAAACACTCCCTCAGCACCGCTCCAGTTTCCTCACTCCACACTTTAATAGTTTCTCTGATTGCCTGGATTCCCACCTTTCTTTCAGGTTTTTTTGTTATTTTCTTCCACAGTTCCCAGTAGATGCAAATCCAATTTGTTGGAGGATGGAGGGATTTGGGGGCTGCATATGAGCTGTTTTCCTGCGGCTGCTGTCCCTCTCCCCCCCAGCCTACCCTCCTCTGACTCCTGCCGTCTCACATGGTCCTCACTCGGCCCTCGGTCTCATCCCCTGGTTGCTGAGCTCTGTCTTTGTACTCGCTGTGGTGTGGTCTGACTCGCTCCAACATCTCTTCAATTATTCATCACATGCTGGTTAGTGTAAGGCTGCTGACTTCTAGGGGCTACAGTGTCCTCATATGAGTGCATGTGTGTGTGTGCTATACACTCCAAGTATCTTTGTTTGGTTGTGTACCTGCAACATGTCGAACCCTGTTAGTCCCACACCAGATTAGCAATCACAACATGGGTTTTAATGACTGTAGCTAACAATGCACATCTGGGGCCTCTCTGCACATACAGTATGCTGCTGCCATCTGTTCAGTTCATGATGACATTTGGTAATCACAGCGGAGCAACAATATTAGCACCCAAAGACACAGTGAAAATACATTTCTCTCAGTCATTTCTGTTTGTTAGTCATTCTTTAAAGGGATAGTATAATTTTTTAAAAGTGGGGTTGTATGATCTATAAATAGCCCCTAAGTACTTTAATTGCAGTAGAAGACTCTCTGCACTCCTCCTGTTAGCAACGCCAGCCCATAGCCCTGCCACGAGATTTAGAACATACATTGTTGTGAATGGACCCAAAGAAACGGCCTATTTTCGTGGCCTAAAAGAGGTTTTACCTGAAATCACAGTTCCATTGTTCACTATAATATAATATTTTCCAGCTCCTCAAAGTGCAGGGAAAATGCAGTTTTTAGTTGGAGCTAACCAACTGCTGATCGGCAGGTGCTAACCCTGGGCGGAGGGATACGTGAGGTTAGGTCCAACTAAAAACTGTGCTTTTCCTGCACTTTGAAGGGCTGGAAAACATTATATTATATTTTTCAGGTAAATTCACAACAATGTATGTTGTAAATCTCTGGGCAAGGCTATGGGCTGGCGTTGCTAACGGGAGGAGTGCAGAGAGTCTTCTACTGCAATTAAAGTACAGTACTTAGGGGTTATTTGTAGATCATACAACCCCACTTAAAAAAATTATACTATCCCTTTAAATTAAGACAAAAATGTAAAGCATTAAGAAAATGGATAATGTTAATTAGTATTATTTAATAAAAAAGATACATCCCTCCTCTTATCAGTGAGTTCAAGTTCCACTTCTACAAAAAGGCAGAATGAAGTTGACACAGAGACAGGCAGCAAAGTGTCAGATCTATGTAACAGTGTGTCTTTCTTCTGTACAAATGGTGACTTGAGAGAGATGTTGTTCCACAAAATACTTTGTTGAGCAAAAACTGGAATGGATGTTCAATATTCATGCGTTTACAGTAAGACTCTTCATTTTATTTCCAAAGACAAGATAGTTTGTTTAATGAGTATTTATTTTCATTTCTTAGTTCAGTTTTCTCAGTTTATATAATTTCCTGCTCAGTATTATTATTCGATAATGGTTTTTGACTCCAGTTATGAAGATGATTTGATTCATTCATTCATTTTCTTTACTGCTTATCCAGCACTAGGGTCAGAGGTGAGCTGGATCCTTCAGTATCTCAGCTGACTTTGCGCGAGAGGAGGGATACATCCTGGACAGGTGGCCAGTCTATTGCGAGGCTCAGAGGATTTAATGTTACTTACTGTAAAAGTTGTGTGAAAACTGCTTTCGTCGTATTTTCAGTTTATCTTTTTCTGATGTTTTGGTGACATAGATAGATAGATAGACCAAATGCCTGCAGAAATGATATTCGCACGGTAGCTACAATAACAACTAAGTTATACCATGCTCTTTATAACTACTGAAGTCTGATTGGCTGCAGGGTGTCCATTAAAATCAGTGGACCCCTCTGATAAGATGTGAATTATTGCACTTTCTTTCTTTCAACTGCTAGTTGGTAACCATGGCAACAAAGACGAAGAGCATAACAAGTTTTCTTCAGCGCTCCACCCTCTGACCACAGACCACTGTAAGAGCTGCACTGGCCTTTTGAAATCATTCTTGTGTCACGTACCGTTAAGCCATTATCTCAGTTCCCTTTCTTTTTTTTTCGCCTGTGGATGAGAGGTAGGTTCATAGTCCACTCAGGTGTGGCTTGTGGAAAAACTGGCAAGTGAGATGGGAGGTGTGAACGGTCCAACACGAAGCCCATCAAGCATTATCCCTTTCCATAAAGAACATGGGAAACCTTTTAATAGACATCTGTGTTGTAGAAGTAGCTGTTGTGACGGGGTCATTACTATGTTCCCACATCTCTAACTTTTTTTTCCACAGAAAATTAGACCCTATATTCCCACAGCCCTATGTTCCACATTTCTAACTTTTTTTTCACTGAAAGTTAGGCCCTCTGGTCCCATAATAACACATTTTTTCCCCAAAATAGATTTTGTACTGGTTGGGCTTATAGGCAATGATGAAAGGAGTAGGTTAAAGCAGATATCAGTGGAATGTTTTTGTTAATATAAGTCCTAAATAGTCCTATTTTCCGTCAGCAATCACTTACATGGAGTGTTTCAGAGTAAGAAGGAGAAGTCACTCTGCTCTGCTGTAACCCGAGGAGAAAACTTTCCTTGTGGGATACAAGTGTTATCCAATGAGGAGAGAGAACGGCATGAAGGGCTGTGTGTGCAGCCAAGGGATGCGCGTGAATGTGGTAACATAGCACGAGGACCAATAGATGCCTGACGAGGGCGGGGGCTGCTAACTCATGGTGCGTTCAAGGAAACTCGTAACTTGTGTTTTTCCTTCCTGTGAAGTCATACCAGTTCGATCTGGTACGAGTTCACGTACAAGAGGCCGCTGTAGTGAACTTTCACAGGCAACAGGACTTTCACAGGCAACAGGACGGTAAAAACACAAGCTACGGGTTACCTGGAACGCTACAAAGTCATAGTTGTGACTTGAAGCTGTAAGTTACGGTTTCAAAAGCCTGCCTTGAACGCAGCATTAGCCGAAACGGCCGTGCCACTGATATCTGCTTTAAGTTTAGTAAAGAGACTAATAGAGGCCTGACAGGCCAGATAGATTGAGAGAGTCCAGAGAAGAAGGAGCAAGTCACCTGTTGAGTAATGCACATTTCCTTACAGTATATAAAGCCTGGTCGGAATGGTGGGAGGGCATGTCGGAATGCTGTATCCATTCCCACCCACATTTCTAACTTTTGTTTAGGCCCTATGTTCCCATAACATGACACCCAGAGCATCCGCCATGTGATAAATCTCAAATGTGGGAACATAGGGCTGTGGGCATGGACCCGTTGTGACCTTCCTGTATTAGTAGTAGTTTAATCTTGTACACAAATTGTTACAGTCAGGAATCAACATTCAATAATTTAATTCAAACTTGATTTAATTCTTCATTCCAGTTAAACCTATGGAGCTCTTTATGGTTTCAGTGTAACAGGAAATAACATAAATCTTATAATCAAGAGATGAAACCAAAATACATAAACAACATTAAAGTTACAGTCAAATTCCAAATGATCAATCTGCAGCTTTTTGTCATAAATTTAATAGCTTCACCCAAGCCACAGAGATACAATTTTTATGTTCTCAATTAGATAAACAAATTATCAGTGTAGTGGTTGCATCCTGCATGATTTACTATCCTTATGACCATTTTTTACATAATATAAATAGGTTGGAGGTTGGTTTTGTAACCACAGATCTCTACACAGTATGACAGGTGTAATATGAGTCAATAAGAAGACAGTGACACAAGCTGTGTAGAACTAAGGTTTACTGGAAAAAAGTTTGAAAAACAATAGTATTTTTTCTCACATGTACCCACATTGTGCAATGCAATCACATCTTTGCTAGTAGTTCAGATACAATAAATTTGCCACACTGGATTCAAGTTCCATCTATAATGTTAATTCTAAGGAAGAACCCAAAAGCTCATCGAAGCTACCCAGATATATTTGTTACTCTTACTAGTATCAAAATCAACAGATACAGTATACAGTAATGTTAATTGCTATTATACCTTTTATAATAAACAAAATGTTCTTTATCAAGACATATAGATGATCAACGTGTTTGTTTTGGAGCCTTAGCGCAGCATCTATCTCTCCTAGAGTCTCTAGCTATTTTAAAATCTAATGCTCAGACTTAGAAGTTGATGCAAAGTGAAACAGACGTTACATAAAGCCATTATTTTCCTCTCTTCCCAAAACACAATCGCAACCTGACTGGCAGCGTCAGGGTAATGAAAGCAGCATCTATCTATCATCCTCATCAAACTCAATCACGCTCCCAACTGAGCCCTGGCAATCTTCACAGAAGCTGGCGAGCCTGTGAGGTGGGGGTCCGCGTCTCAGCCGCAACACAGGCTCATTTAGAAACTAACAGGAGAGGGTTGGGGTGTGTGTGTGTGTGTGTAGGGGGGGTATTCAAAGACCAATCTGTTGATTTGTTTAATTACTGCATGTTCTTGTAAAATGGAAATGGATTCTACAGTGAGCCAGCATGACCGGCACAGAATCAAGACTCTGTGTGGCTTTGCTTGCTCAACACACTTTTCTTAATGTATTTACATTAGGATCTACATATACGGCCTGACGTTTGGTTGATCGTCATAGCTGCCAGCGTCCACCACAGATTGCCAAGGCTGTCCCTGCATGACTCTCTGCAGAGCCGCCTGCTTGACTCCTTCAGTCTTAGGACAACATTATATCAGATAAAGACTCCTGCTTCCTCCAGTGTCCATAAGCAATGTATGTTTACCAACTGGATACAACCAATTCTCAAAGTCTCACCAAGTCTCAAACAGATGCACGTCTCCTATACTGGCTGGGTCTGGCTACAGGTTTGAGCAAATAAATTAGAAGCCAGCTCTATTTCTATTTTCTGCAAGTTCCTCTAAAAGCCCAAGATCGCCCGTTTAACCTTCGTCTTGTGTTAGCTTTCTGTGTCATCTATTGTGTTGGGGTCAGTTTTGACCTGTGTCTTAAATCAGCTGTAAAACTTTTTTTTTCATCCAATTTATTTTTCTTCTCTTGGTTACGTTGTTAGTAGGGGTGGGATAAAAAATCAATTCACAGAAGTATCGCAATATTTTTTTTGACAATTTTAAAGGGCCAACAAGGAGTTTCTATTTGGTTATAAAAAAGTCTCACGTTAATGTGGATGAAACTATGCTAGCCACACTTGTTAATGGGCCCATTTTATATCATTTTGTCTCTGTCGTTATTTTGTTATTATTAGTGGTGGTGGAAATGCTGGGCAAGCCGACCAGCGTTTCCTTACTTTCGGTTTCACGGACGCTCATGAGAATAACGCCGCCAAATTGCTGTTTATGGTCGGGACTACGACAGTAACTGAACCTCTTTGAACCTCTGACTTTAATTCTTGCGCCGGTCGAAGAATTCTATGGTGCGTGCGGAGGCTCATGAATGTACTTCGCTTTTCCAAAATTCCTCGTTGTCCCTTTAAATCGATTTTTTTTTTTTTTCAAAAATCGATTTTTTTTTTTTTTGGGGGGGGGGTTTTTTTTCTTCATATATATATATTGGTTTCAGAAGCCTGTTTTTTTTCTATACTCTTTTATTTTTGCCTCTTTTATGCAGTCCAGGCTTTTTTTTTATATATATATTGCTGCTGAATAAATCTTAAAAACTGAATTGTACTTGGTGTGTAGTTTTGGGGCTCCTGGAATAGTCTGTAGACAATCATAATCATTCAACTGTTTCAATGGTGTTAAAAATGCAGACTAAAATTCGAGAAAATTTGCAATATCGTAGAATTGCAACTTAAATCGAATCGGCATCCAAAAAATCATAGAAGAATCAAACTGGGAGAAAAGCATATCGTCCCAGCCCTAGTTGTTAGTCTTCCTTATCCATGAATATTGATGTGCAATTTAATATTTTTTGGTGTGGGCCCCTGGGCCGTTTTGTCAGTACACTCCTTGACTTCGCTTTAATATTCCTCTTGTTAGACCCAACACAAGAGATGGTAGCAAAAAGCTAACACAAGACAAAGGTTAATGTGTTGCTATCAGTTAGTAATGGTCTGTGAGTTTATTATCAGATCACAGCCTCAGGGAAACTCAGTTAAGCTTGATGTCAGATAATGGACCTACATTTTCTTTGAGATCAGAGAGCTCATTATAAATGCTTCAGGCACGTGTCAGTTTTGAGTCTATCTCAGTTTTTGGTATTAAACCCGGCAGCAGCAGGATTATATACACTGAAACACAGCTGAGCAGGTATGTAATTAGGCTCCAGGGTTCGGACTCTTATCTTTAACTTGTAGCAGAGGAGAAAGCTGAGCAGACGAGTCATTTCTGAGCAGGATTAGTGCGAGACTGTTCTCCAGGAGCTGAGCAGCAGGCGGCCTGCATTCTGCTGTCACTCTGCCACATATTTATCACTTTGTATCTGTCCATCATCCACAGCACTGTAAAGCAATAGTCATTAAGATTCAAAGGTATTACACGCTAATACAATACCCTGAACTATGTATTCTATTCTTCACATGAAAAGAAATTTGAAATAACCATACAGAGATATACGCACACATAATAGTATATTGCTACGGAAGGTTTGGAGAGCAGGTGATAAGGTTAAACAAGTACATACAGTATCAACATGAAGCAGAATCATCAATGTACAACTATTACAAAGGTCTGATTCTACCGTCAAGCAAAGAGATAAGTAAGCACACCAGACACATAGGCCTCCAGGTTCAACAGTCAAGATACAGTGTTTTAACTTAAATGCACATTACATTAACTTTGAGGTTGGTATTAAGACTGCAAACACAGAAGACTAATAAGAAGAAACCTCCATGTGAAGACATTATACTGTACATTGCCACAGCACTGATATATATTTATATATTTCTCAGCCACATCCAAACAGCGCTGTGAAAATGTGCAATATATTGTTTGAATCAATACAATTAATTTTCCATTAACTGCCAATAAAATCATATGAAGGGCTGTTTAAAACACAGAATAAATCAAACAAATGAAATTCAAAACAACTCTGTGTTCCTACAGTAATATGATTATTACAAATAAACACCTAATTAAAGGACTTGACTAGATCTATGGTGTGCTGGATGAAGTAATGGCACAAATAATGGATCATATCAATGGGTGTTGTAAACCTCCCACATACCAGTGTAACCAGCCACCATGGTCTTAGCTGTTCATTGTTAAAGGGATAGTTCAACATTTTGTGCAAATTGGCCCATTGCCGTAATCCCTACATTCATAGCAGCAGGTTCGTTACCTTTATATGTCGGTGCAAGCTATTTTTAGAACGGCCAAGCCGAGCGGCGAGCTGCTCAGAGCTACGCTACAGAGTTTTTCTTGGTTTCCCTCATCAAACTCATCAAATACACAGTCCAACAATACACAATCCAAATGCTCCAGTGGACAAGTTGTGACCTGCACATTAACCACGCTATGAGATAATAACGGAGCGTTACGAGACAGAATTGTTTTCAAAGTAAATACAGAGACGGCTTGCTGCAAAACTGTCCCTGAAGGCAACGCACATCAGCAGTTTTGCATGAACTTGCCTCCAAAACAACTCTGTCTCGTAATGATCCATTATTTTTTCATAGCGTGGTGAATGTGCAGGTTACAACTTAGCAGTTTGGAGTTGTTGGATTGTGTATTTGATGAAGGAAACGATTACCTCCATAGCTCTGAGCAGCTCGAGGCTCTGCGCCGTTCTAAAAATAGCTTGCACGGACAAACAAAGGTAACAAACCTACTGCTATGACTGTATAGATTATGGCAATGGGCCAGTTTCCCAAAATGTTGAACTATCCCTTTAAGTAGTGAGTGATCTGGTGATTCGTTGCTACTGTGGTAGGATATTGAGTTGCCAGCAGTGTGTACTGTACGTGTGATGACCGAGACACACTGTCTGCATCGTGTTTGCTGAACTGCTGCAGCTTGCATTGAGTGTTGCTGCAGCTCTGTTACTGTTACACACTGATATGTTGACATGTGAAAATATAATGTCTATCAATAGCAGAGACTTGATTCTTAACTGTTGTCATGATATTACATCAGCTTGCTGCTATGATATACAGTAGTACTTGTGTCCTCCATGGTCTCTATGCAATATCCTATCCAGACTAGATATAGAGACAGTGATGAAAGGTGTTCACTTAATGTCACTGCATCTTGTTTTGTGTGATGTTGGTCTATCAATGGATATTTTTGTAAGACACTAAGGATAAGTGGCAGTGTAATCTGCTCTAACCTGTTCATGTGAAATCCCAGATGTTCAGCAACCACCATGCAACACAGTGTGTCCGAGGCATGAGCATTTTGATGTGACATTTGTAATAGAAGAAAAAATGCATAAACTCTGTCAAGGCCAATGTCAAACATACAGCTGACTTAAGATGATACATCCAATGCAAGCAAGATGAAATAACCTCCTACACTCTTAGAAATAAGCCTCTCATTGGGGGTTTTGGGTGTAACCTTTCACAGATGGTTCTAGGTATAACCCTTGAGGTTGGGTTCTAGATATAACCCTTTATGCTGGGTTCTGTGTAGAGTCTTTATAAAAAAGTCCTACAAGGAGTCAAAAGGGGTTCTCCCATGAGGACAAGTCGAAGAACCTTATATGGTTCTACTTAGCACTTTTATTTCTAAGAGTGTAGACAGAGGCAGTTCAGATCATTTACACTGATAGATGGATATTTTAAGTGATCAAATATTATATTAACCCAACAACTAATCAATAAGTTTTCAGTAAAGTCAAGAATTGATTATTTCAATCTACTTAAAGGGCTTCAATCAAGACAGTTACTATTCAACGAGACACAACATGTTCAAATGTAATGGACATGTCTGCCAGTTCAAATGACTTTCATGGATCAAGAAGCAACAACAAACATTGAAATGTACAGGTTAGGCTGATTTACACACACACAAACCTTTACATATGCAGGAAAACTGGGATATAGAAGCAGGATGCACATGTGGACCTATGAAACAACGTGTTATTATTCTCAAAGTCCGTCCCTGAATCATCCCTCGACTTGAAACTAATCACGGCGCTGCAGCCAAGCTACTGAAGATATGAAAAAGCAAGCAGTCATTACTCCCAAGTGGATTCTGCTCAGTCTTTCCTGTCTTTGTGGGGACATTGGGTCTGCAGAGGTTTCGGGGACTCACACATAAAGTGAGTTTTAATCAAATGATGAACCTGCATATTTGAGGGAGAATATTAAGAGGACATGGCCACCTCAGCACAAGCTTGAGATGCAGCAGTGTACATGCCACTCATCCCCGCTGACAGCACGCTTATCCATTAAAACAAACAACTCTCCAAAAACTTTTCCTGTTAGTTTTAAGTAACTTTACGCTTCATTTTCTGGCATTAGTACTTTGCAGCTTTACAGTGTACTAGGGAATAAGCCCTTCTTTAACAAAAATAGAATTGCTTTTCATAAATACAAGCTATAGGCCAATGATGCATTATAGGCAAATACTGGCATTTGTTGTAAAATGGGTTATAATTTTGATATAAGTACGACAGCGAGTAAACTTAATGATGCCGATGTGGTGAATTGTTAGGTTTTTTTTCTTACTATAGTTTTAGTTTTAGTACATACAGATAAATTTGTTTGTCATGATGAGAAGGACTCAACATGTGAAAATAAGTGTAGCCTATAATATACAACGTCTTGTCTGAAAGAAGCTGTTTAAAGTTGGAGAAAATACGCTTGATGATGTCATCGTGTCCAATGATGTCACCCAGGGGCCAGATTCACAAAACCTTCTTAAGAAAAAAACTCTCAACTTTCTTCTTAAGAATAAATGGTATTCTTGAAATGAAGGTTCTCAAATTTGTTCTTAACTTTAAGATAAACTTGACCTGTCTTTAAATTCCTACAGGGAATAAGTAAGTCTCTGATATCGTCTTTTTCAACACATTTTAGACAAGTTTAGACTCGTAGGTCATAGTTAGTGAGTAGAATTTTTAATTAAGAGCCTGTTAACTGTTAGTTAGCAGGACAGTTAACGGCCACTTTGGCACCATCTTGTCTTATTTTCCGCTGTTACTCCCGTATTATTCATTTTCCCCAATAGTAATCTTTTTGTACATTAATTTCATCCACCATAACCTCAAGCTCTTGCCTTAAAATGTTTTCTGCATCTCTTTTTGTCCTTCTCCATGGTGAGTGACTGACTGAAGGTTAGGACACAAATGATATGCTGTTTGTTGGCACATGCAATGCAATGCAATGACGTATTTTATGAAGTACTTAAGTAGGAAATTTGTAAGAAATGACTGTTCTTAAGAAAGTATTGAGGAATTGCACTTAAGAACTTTCTTATGAACTTCTTAATCTTCTTCTTAAGACATTTCTTAAGATCTGTCTTAAAACCATGTCGGTGAATCTAGCTTGGGCTTCAGACTCACACTGTGTTGCAGAAGTTGAAAGTTATAAATTGAAAACATTGGTATTTACCATACTGAGAGAGACTAATAGAAAAAGACAGTTTCCAGTTGCATTGTGGGAAATGGACTGTATGATATATGTATAAATGTATGAGTTTGACCCACACTTGGGCTTTAAAAGTCAATTTCGCCCTCTGCTGTTTTGGCTTCAACCAATCTCTCTCTTTTTTCTTTTTTTTACTTCAATAAGCTCAGTGATAATAAATATGATGTATCTAATGGAAAGAAAGACATACACATGGTTTAAACTGTAAATAACATATAAAATATAAAATGTCAAAGGACATGATGTCAGAAATTGAGGTGTGGACTGTGTTTTGACAGACAGGCATTCATATTGAGATATTCACTAAACTGAATCAGCTAGCACTGCTTTAAAGAGTATATTAACACAACAACAACAATTTGGTGGTGAGGAGAAACACAAATAACAAAGTGTGATATCACCTCTGCCACTCCATTGCTACTTTGAATGATTCAAGCTAAGTGTCTAAAGAGAAATTCTCATTTACTCCCAAAAAAAAATATGAGTAAATTGAGAATCGAAGTGAATAAATTATACAGTACGGTAACGCTATCAGTGTGTACATGTGCCTAGTTCATATAAAGACGTTGCCAGTGGTGGTCAGAGTACGATGTCGTGGTGTCCGCCTGCAGCCTCAAAACGCAGGTAAAATACAGACACGCACAAAATAAACACAAGGATCGGCACCCGCCAACCGACTGCTCAAGAAAGAATCGCAGACGTCGGCTCGGCGGGGTTCAAATATAACGCTGTAATGGTTCAAAACATGCATGAATACGTGTGTCTGTTCGGCTACGGTCGACCTGAAAGACTATGAAAAGTGTAGAAAACCTCCACCCTTCACACACAAGCCGAGATATGACATCCCTGACGGTGGATTGGCTCTGTGTGGAGCGTGTTAGGCCTCGGATTCTGATCTACAGTATGTTGCCAACAGTAAGTCTAAGTACAATTCTTAGTACCAAACAATGGGATTTAACCTGAGTTAATACAACAGTCTGTACAAAATACTATACAGTTATTTATCTAGAAAAAAAAAACAGAAGCTGTGTTAAGTCAAGACATCTAAATTTTCATTAGACTAATTTAATGTCTAGATTTCCACACGATAGCACGGCTGGGATTCTCTAATGCTCCAGTAAGCACTTGTTTATTTACATATAGGCTCTAATTCCCTTGCAAATAACCTCCACACTCAACGAAGAAAGCGCTTCCATCCTCTAAGCCTCCGTCGAGCGAGAAGAGACAAACAAACAGACAAACAAGATCTGTCACCCTCTAAACTCTTGCTGCTCTCTGCTGTCACTCTTAGATCCTCTCTGAACTCAGGAATCTAGTAACTCTACTCAGCGTCTTCTGACACATTTAGGATAGGATGACGAGTCCTTCGCTTCTTCTCCTTTTTCCCAGTCCCTCTCCTCTTTTTTTCTTCTCAGAGAGATAGGCAGAAAGTGAAAGATGGATAAGTGTTGGGGGGGAGAAAAAGTTACACCACTGGTTGAAACTACAGGGCCACCGTGTCGCTTTTCAGAGCGGGACAAACAGACCCAAACTTGCACCAGCTTGCTCCACTTCTGCCACAGACAGAGCCGGTCCAGGCGCCACCCCTAAGGCGGCGCCCCTTCAACCAAAACGCCCCGTCGCCGTATACAACAGTAGGCTCACACCCGCGAGATCACCGGCCGTCAAAGCCAAAGGAAGGTGGCGGGAGACGTCACAAGAGGTCGTCGTAGTCCAGCAGCTTGGAGTGCTGGCGGCTTTTCCACAGGCGGAACAGACGGAAGTCAAAGTACATCTCGATCATCTCTTTGCCTGCAGTGGAAGGAGGAAGCAAAAAAACAAAAAACAAAGCTCATATGAATGTGTTGATACAGGGATAACTGCTGTGGAGCTGAACACTGAATGGGTCTATATCAGAAAAACAGAGAGCAGCTGAGTTGTCTGAGAGAAGGTAAGTATCAGAGTGGGTGACCTGCCAAAAAAATCACATGATAATATTGTGTCTAGACTCCACAGTCCACAGTTTTAAAGGGATAGTTCAGTGTTTTTCTAGTGGAGTTGTATGAGGTACAAATGGCCCCTGAGTCTAACATCAGCACAGACAGCTCTCTGCTCTCCCCATAGCAGCTCATAGAGCTGGACAGAGAGACTGTACAGCTGTGAACGGACACAAACTAGTATGGGGGGTATGTTCGCCACCAACAAGAAGTCCCATCTCAAACTAATGTGCCAGTTTTTATAGTTCAACATTTTGGCTAATTGGCCCATTGCCATAATCCCTATAGTCATAGCAGTGGGTTCATTACCTTTATTTGTCGTGCAAGCTATTTTTAGAATGGCTTCTTGGTTTCCCTCATCAAACTCATCAAATACACAATCCAACAACTCCGAAACGCTCTGGTGGACAAGTTGTGACCTGTATTTGATGAGTTTGATGAGGGAAACCAAGAAATCCCATGAGCCTACGTAGAGTAGCTCTGAGCAGCTCACTGCTCTGCTCCGCCGTTCTAAATATAGCTGACACCGACAATTAAAGGTAACAAACCTACTGCTATGACTATAGGGATTATGGCAATGGGACAATTTGAACTATCCCTTTACTCTAGCCTATACATGTAAGTTTATCTGAAACTAACCGAGTCACTCAATATTCCTCCATGCAGGCAGGCTGACCGAGGTGATGTATCATTACGACTTTTAGCCGTTTGAGCCGGAGTCTTTGTGGTGTGTGGAAGAGGCGGACTCAGGGGTGTTTCTAGACACTCTGAGGCCCCAGGCAGAAGCACCTTAGAGGCCCCTTCCTCAACCACAGGCCACAACTCTTTATTATTCCAAAAACCCAAAACCATTGGTGATTCAATTTTGCAAAGCATACCATGCACAATGTTCTGTGACCGCAGCCATTGGTCGCCAGTTGTTATTGATATACATTGTCAGCCATCTCTCGGGCCCCCCCAGAGGTAATTGTCTGGGTGTCCTGCCCTGTTTGCAACACATCATGGTGCAGTGATACAGCACGTTGTGCAGCCTGCCTGTGTGGAGGAAGTCTAAGTCAGTTGGTTATTTCTTTGGGTTCATTCACAGCTGTTTATCTCCTGTATCTCTGTCCAGCTCTTTGAGCTGCTAGGGCTAACTGAGGGAGAGCAGAGAGCTGCCTCCTGCTGAGATTATACTGAGGGGGCATTTGTACCCCATACAACCCCACTTCAAAAACACTGAACTATTCCTTTGATCTTAACCAATATCCAGTTTCTGTTCTGATTTATTGTTGAAGTCCAACCTTGTAGTTGTGATTCATTTGCTTGCTGCTATCACGATGCTCAGGTGGAGAGCGGGTTCATGTGCTGCTGCAACTAAATTTGCAGAGGCTGCAGAACAGGATGAGGACTGCTGTTTAGCTGTTTTGCTCTCGCTTAGAAGAGACTGAACTTAACCTTTGTCTTGTGTTAGCTTTTTGCTTTTGTGTTAGAGTCAGTTTTGACCCGAGTCTTAAAGGGACAACGAGGAGTTTTGGAAAAGCGAAGTGTTTTCACGCTGCCTCCGCGCGCACCGTACAATTCTTCCACCTCGCGCAAGACGGACTCATGTTTTCATTAATAATTAAAGTCAGAGGTTCAAAGAGGTTCAGTTATTGGGCAGAGAGTCGTAGTTCCGGACATGAGAATCAAACCCGGAAATTTCAAAAACATTGCAGCAACAGCGCCAGCTGTTACTTTTCATTCTTCATCTGAGGAAACTGTTGCTGTAAGGTAAAAACGTCTGTTCGGTGCAGACCAGCATTTCCGACACCACTAATAATAACAAAATAACGATAGACAGAAAACGATATATTGATCGAAAATGGAACGATGGAAGTGTGGGTAGCGTAGATTCATCCACATTAACGTGAGACTGTTTTATAACTGAATAGAAACTCCTTGTTGGCCCTTTAAATCAACTGTAAAACACAGTAAAAAGTTTTAACTCTAATTGTTGTTTTTATCATTATAACCAGGTCAAAACCAACCCTCACAACACAAATATTGTAATTTTAACCGAGGCATTTTAGAAGTTTAGGAATTTTGTTTTGTTTAAATAGAGGTTCCTGGTGAATTCAAAAAGCCTTGATGGAATAAACAAATCTATGCATAAAAAATCTAAAAAAGCGGGTTGGTGGCGACCAGAACACACTGCAGAAGATTTTATATTGTGATCTGTCCAATTCTCCAAAGTAGATCATACTGTATGCCACTATATAAAGTCATCAGATCAGATGAGATTAACAATATTAGTATTTAACATGCCCATGTGTCAGAACTGTATGGAATGACAACTTGCTTATCTACTGTATGCTAATGAATTCTAGTCTAATACTTTCCATGACCTAGAAAACAAATGCTTCAGTCTGCTCAGGGCGATGTGCACTTCACTCAAGAAATCAATATGCAAAAAGCGATCTGCGTGTAAAAAAAACACAACCTCATATTCAAAATGCAAAGAAAAAGCTGAGGGCAGAAAGACATCGTACAAACATCTCAGCCTCTGGCTTCCATCAGATACGGAGGTTTAAGTGCTGAACTCTGCCCTGCAATAGGCCGTTAAACTAATAGATGTTTCTATTATCTTTCAACACTGAGTTCAGTCACATGAATAAAATGAAAGTGCTGGACGTTTTCTCGCAGCACTGCAAGGTGTATGTCTGGAGAAAGGATAGAGATGAAGCCGAGTGTGCTGGGTCAATACAGGACAGGGAAAGCCATAGAGGCCATAATGACATTTTAATAGGAAAATAATTAGCGTGGCGTCGATACACGTCGAAGGGATGACTGATGATGGATGCACCGAGAGCTCAGCAGAGTTCTCACCTGTGTTTGCTCACACTCCCTTATGTGCTTTTTTCATTGCTGAGCAGCTTTACTGGCATTGATTAATGTCCACTATTAATATTCAGTGGGTGTACTGGTGAGGCCCATAGCACTAAATCAATACGGATACTGTACGCATACAGCGCACACATGCATGGCAGAGGAGGAATAAACATGTTTTATTTGTGTGAAAACAGCAATAAAGGGGATGGGATTATTTCCTCCTGTTTATTCAATTCATCATGTCTGGGAGAAAATGTGGTAACACTTTACTTAACGCCTATCTCTATAACACATTATAACCATACTTATAATGAGTTATAATTCAGTTATAACACTGTATATAAACTCTCATAAATGATCACGATGCTTTATAACAATAACCATAACACACTATAAAGCATTTAATTATGACTTACAAGGTCAGGTATTATACTTGTTAGTAACTCGCTGACAATGCCCACATTTATAATGCATTCATTATAATGTGTTATAATTGGCTTATAAATGTGTATCATTCTAAACAATCATATATCATATAAGACTTTATAACAATAAGAATAACACATTATAGAGCATTATAACTCTTTTATAATACCAAGAGCCATAATAAAATGCTCTCTAATGTGTTATGCTATTGTTATAAAGCCTTATGATAATTAATGAGTGTTTATAATGATAGTTATACACATTTATAAGACAATTATAACACATTTTAACTATAATTAATGCATTATCGATGTGGTCATTGTCAGTGAGTTACTAACAATTATAATACGTGACCTTATAAGTCAGCATAAAATGTTTTATAGTGTGTTATGATTATTATTATAAAGCATTATGATCATTTATGAGTGTTTATAACTATAGTTATAGTGTTATAACTGTATTATAACTCATTATAAGTACAGTTATAAGGTGTTATAGAGATAGACGGCAAGTAAAGTGTCTATTGTTGCTTCTGTAACAATGTAAAATAAAATAATTGTTCACAAAAAACAGCAATAAAGGAACATCACAACATTTGTCTGTATGTGTGTGTGTGTATGTGCTGCTCTCACCCTGCGCAGAGAGCTCTAGTGGGGACTTGAATTCGACTGAGGAGGGTCTCATCAGCCTCTTCAGAGTCTGAATAAGCTGCAGGAAAAAAAGGAAGGACAAAGAAAGAGAGAGAGAGAGTTAGAGCGAGGGAGCGCTGTTTGAAATGCCATCAGGCGTTGGGAAGGAAAACGGAGGAACTAGCTACAGATCTGACCAGATAGAGAGCTAGAGGAGCTCCTGCGGCACTTTGATTGTGTTTGTGTGGCAGCACAGCCCAGTGTGAGAAGGTCAACGCGCCACTTACACTGTAGTAAATGATTGTGTGTGAAAAGCGCATGAAGAGATGTTTTCTCTCAGCTGTAGAGTGGTAAAGGTCTAACAGAGCAGGATTCATGTTTTTATCATAAACATACAGGTACAGTGAGTAGGGGGGGTGAGCTATTCAAATTTTGTGACCCCACCCCCCAGAACTCTGCTCTACAGTAATGTGTAAATCATGACTCACAAGTAAAGATGGCAGCCAAAGTAGTTTAGTAATTTAAGTTAATAAAGTACAAAGGTGCATGTTAATGTGTTTGATCATAAAGCTTGATTATCTAAGTCCCGCCCACCCAAACCCACCACACAAATTCACTTGATGAAGTTCCTCTGTTTCTGAGTAAACTGTAAAACAACAACTACATAAAAAAGGCAATTACTAAATGAAAAACAGATGATTCCAGAGATTTGAAGGAGATTTCTCAGGATCAACTTTACTAAAAACATGGCAATGACTCAAATGACAAAATGACAGATGGTTAGTCTCATAGGCCATCTTTACACTACACGGTTAGTGACCCAGGTCTGATTGAAGTGGCACAGTTCAGATCTGTAATCTGAACATGTAAATGGGGAACAAACAAACAAAAAAATCGTATTTGGGCCTCCTTCATGAGTGAAAATAAATCATATACAGTAGGACTCTGATATGTCTGTAATCTAAACAGTCAGATCGGATATTTCCTGGCATTGCTAGTCGTATGTCATCAATAATGCAACAAATCATTTTATTGATAGAGTTGATAACTGATGTAGAAGTGTTTCACGCAAGCAAAGCAGGTGTAAATGCAGGTGTCAGGTATGGGTCCCTTCTAACAGACAGTCAAGAAGAATCGGATAAAGGCAACAAATTGGAAGTGGGCATCAAGACCTGTGTAGTAGTTGTAAACTAAAGAAAGCCTGATAGAGTCCAAAGATGATCAACCAGCTGATATAGAGCAGTGGTTCCCAACCTTTTTTGGCTCATGACCCCATTTTGACATCACAAATTCCTGGTGACCCCATGTGATCGCAGCCGTCAATCAAGATGCTCAATTTATATTTGAGAAGGTGAAAGTTTAGAATACAGTTGTTTAAGATTGTGAGTGGTGTTTTAAATCATATTTTAAAAAAGAATAATAATTAGTTAAAATATATTTTTCTGATTATTTTTTTCATCAATTACTAGACATTTCAGAGGACCCCATTTGAATTCCAGGTGACCCCACATGGGGTCCCGACCTCAAGGTTGAAAAACACTGATATAGAGAGTATACAAGGACACTGAGCTGGTTCAGTCTTCTAAGTGACTGATTGGATCAAGAAGTGTAAGCAGCCATTTCCAGGTTTCCAAAGCAACACATTTGCTTTCAACAGAGAGTTACAAAGAATGCCATTCATCAAATCCAACTCTACGGTAGAATGTGACTTTATGAACGAGGGTGCAGAGTTGTACATAAGAAGAGTGCGGCCGACATCCTTGGCCTGGCATCAGTCACCAGTTATTAAAGAGTTCACAGTAAGGGCACATAGAGTTTAGGTACAGAGGGACTTACTCTTCCTGTCCTCCCACACTTCCACTATTACAGAGTTAAACTGGAAACCAATTTTTCAGCTGCCTACAGTGGAGCTAATCTCACTCAGCGCCTGTAGTTTCCTCTTTGTGGCTGTCACACAGACTATCTGTTCTGTACTTACGGTCCTCATTTTGTCTGCAGTCACAACCACAGCCCAGCATTTCCTGTTTCCACAGCAGGCGGCAGCACATTATGTTTTATTAAGTCAGTAAATCAATCACTCTGGGTTCCTCCTGTCCACACACTGTGTCTGTGAGGAGCAGTAGCTGAGGCGGTTGCATAACAACACGACAGCATCACACTGATTGCAGTTAGTTTGGATTTCTGTTTGAGGATAATTTGAGGTTGGATCCTTGACCCACATGAGGGTGAACAGAATAAGCCAGGGACAGCTGGGGCAATAACCTTTTTTTTTTCCTTTGGAAATGTTTGAAGAATGTCTTATTTTCAGTATTTATTGATTAGCACTAGAGTACTATTTGCTTTAATTATCTTAATTGTTTTAAATATTTTATGTACTGTGTTATGTTGTCTGTGTTGGGGGCTGTCTGTAATGCATTACATTTTACTGCACAACAAATTGATCGATTCTACACCCTTAGAAATAAGGGTTCTTCTTGGGGCGGTGTTTAGCTCAGTTGGTAAGCATTTTGCCCCATTTCAAATGTAATAAAGTCCAATAGTGTAATAATGTGCCAATAATGTAATCGAGTCCAATAACGTAATAACTTTTTGCCGATAATGCTAATGTCATTATCATTATTTCCTGGTTATTCTACTATCCTATCAATAAAGGCATAAAAAGCTTTCAAAAAAAAATAACTTTAAAATAAAAAGCCTTATTACATTATCGGCAAAAGGGTTCTTCTAGAGATCCTATTGCAGGAACTCAAAAGTTTTATTACATTATTGCCAAATTATTAAATGGTTCTATTGGCTTTATTTTACATTTGAAATGGCCAAAATGAATTACAGTTACTGCACCAGCACAGGGGTTATAACAGCAACTGAAAATTTTTGGTTGTAAAAGGGTTCTTGCTCACTAACATCTGTCAACTCTGACCAGGAAACAAAAGGGTTCTCCTATGAGGACAAGCCAAAGAACCTTAAATGGTTCTAGTTAGCACTTTTATTTCTAAGAGTGTACATGCACAATAAAGTCACCCGAACCGTGAACCTGCACAGTGTACTGCACCAGCACAGGGGCAGATCAAACTACGACTTCACTGAAAAAACACAAAGTACGAGTTTCCATTCACCATGAAACGTGTCAGGCATCTATTGTTGCTCACTAACATCTGTCAACGTACTGATACATGAATTGTTGGGCTGTGTATCAGTTGAGGGAGTCAGACTATGCCCTGTGCAGCCAGTGCTCCTGCCAAGCACTGAAGATTCAGTGAACACATTATTTTGAACAAATCTTTTTTAATGATCTGAGTCAGTATTTTCAAAAGAACTGCTTTCCCCAACACTCAACAGAACTTTTTCGCAATAAAACTCCACTTTCTGTTTGTTTACATGATAATTCTGTAGATCTGTAACAAACCACTGTGTCACTGATTGTATCCAAGAGCTCTGCCGGCTGTGTCCCATTTAACTGGTGACAGTCTACAAAGGATGGATAAGATTAAAGAGGATTAATCAGAGCGTCATCACCAGCTCTCATACACCTCAAAGGCCCCAAACCCATGTCTCGTGCTGGCTCTGGGACGCTGATAGAGCTTCTGTTGGCCCAGAGGAGCCTTTGAAATGCCTTTTTAACCAACTGTGACATGCTCAGTGTTGAAATGTGGATTTGATAGATGGCAGCCCCTGAAATGGGACACAGCGGCACGTCTTGGCTCCTGAGTGGCCAACCTCACTGAGCTCATACAGCTACATGTGTCGTTTCTTTTTGTCGTGTCTCGGCAAAGACATTTCAGTCAGAAACACACAGGATGAACAGATAAAGTGTGTCCTCTGTATCTGTGCATCTGGATGAGTATCACACCTGATGATACTACTGCTTCTGGCAAACACACCTTTACTCACTCTTCACCCCCCCAACCCCTTCCTCGTCCTGCTTCTCACTCCCTGGGGTCTGGTCCAGTGCCAGCTGGTGTGCCATCACACATGGAGCTTTGCTGCTGTGTACCAGCACTAGAGGGTCAGATGTTTCTGCTGCTTTTTATTTCTTTAGTAAAAAATACACTATTTAATTGATAATTAGGTGACGTTAAAGTTTATTTTTCAGTCAAGACACACTGTACATTCCATTCTATGATCACATTATTCTTTTGCCTGCTTTCAAAATCATTAGATAAAGCAATTTCTGTTTAAGTCAGGAGATTTGGATGTTGGTAAACCCAAAATGAAATCATTGTTTTAATTACCTTATTTGTTGCTTAAAATAAACAAGTACTATAAATCACGTGGCCCGAATCCTCATTCATACGGTACAAATAAAATAACTAGCCTACAGCTTATCTGTAGAGACAAAGTTTGGTATATTTCCAAAAATAATTTGAATATTCTGAACATTTTCAAAACAAGTTATTCATAAGCCAATGTAGTTTCCTTAAAGGGATAGTTCAACATTTTGGCAAATTGGCCCATTGCCATAATCCCTATAGTATTAGTTACCTTTATTTGTCAGTGCAAGCTATATTTAGAACCACCGAGCGGAGCTGCTCAAAGCTACGCTATTTTTCTTGGTTTCCCTCATCAAACTCATCAAATACACAATCCACCAACTCCAAAACGCTCTGGTGGACAAGTTGTGACCTGCACATTCACCTCACTATGAGATAATAATGGAATGTTACGAGACAGAGTTGTTTAACGGTAAATTAATTCAAAACCGCGATGCGCGTTGCCTTCAGGAACAGTTTTTCAGCAAGCAGTCTCTGTATTTTCCTCTAAAACAACTCCGTCCCGTAATGTTCTGTTATTATCTCGTGGTGAATGTGCAGATCACAACTTACGAGAACATTTTGGAGTTGTTGGATTGTGTATTTGATGAATTTGATGAGGGAAACCAAGAAATCCCATTAGCCTCCATAGCGTAGCTCTGAGCAGCTCACGGCTCTGCAGTTCTAAAAATAGCTTGCACCGACAAATACAAACCATATGGTAATAGGTCAATTTGCCAAAATGATGAACTATCCCTTTAACTTCATCAAGACATTATAGGAGATTGATTGTTTGTTTAACTGTTTCGTATTTATCATTGTAAATGGACGTTTCCTCATCACTAATAATATTGCAGCAGTGAGTGTGGAGCAGAGTCCTGCTGTTATCAGTGTGGTACTGAACGCAGGGGGGGGGGACTGGGGTTCAGTTAAAGGTGAAAGGTGACACAGCCTGCCTGAGACTGCGTGTGCTGCTCATGCTGCCCACCCTGGTGCTCAGCCTGGACATTTCCCTGTAGATTCATGGTGACAGGCTGTCAACAGAGCACAGTTTGTCAACAAGGCAAATGGAAATGCAGGGGGGGGGGGCTTTTAGCTAGTATTAATCTTTAACAACAGCTGTCAATCAGATTTTTTTCTTGGATGCTCTTTGTAAACACTCCATTAGAACTCACAAGGGAAAGTGAGAGTGTGCACCAACAGAGGGCACAGATGTATCAGAGTTCATAGTTGTAGATAAAGTCCATTGCTTAAAAATATGGAATACAAAGATAAGTAACTTTTTTCTCAATAAACCCAAGTTTAAAATGATGACATGTTCAATACTTATTTTTCCTGCATTGCATCATTAGATGGCCTTACTCATGCTCATTGTCAACAGTCAACAAAATGTGGAATGACAGTCATGGTGCAGGCCAAAACTAATGGACCACCAGGAAATAACCATGTTGGGCTGTTTACTGCCAGTAAGATACATGACATCCTAGGTTTCTCCACTAGTCAAAATAAACCAGCTCAGTGAAGTCACAGTTTGGATTGGCTGTGCTGCTGTAAAGGAGCATTAAAAGTTAGTGCTGACTGCTAATGCCACTAACTTCAGTTTATATCTGACATACATGTAATTTGGGTCTATAAACTGGCTGAAGACAGCTGATGAGGAAAAAAGGAAAGTCAAATGTGTTTCAAACACAGCCAATGAGTGTTATTAAATCTGACAAACCATTAGTTATGCAGCCAGAGTAATTAAGTCAATTAACAACCGAAAGCAGCAAGGAAAGAAAGTTCTTCTGCCATGTTTCCGACCGATGGGAGTATTGGCCTGGGTGGAGTTCTCCAGGGTGAGAGCAGGGGCTGAGGGGAGTGCTGCTGGGTGGAGTGGAGCATCATCTGAAGGTACATCAGTCTGTGGGTCTATTAATAGTGGCTTTCCAGCTGAGCTTGCAGGAGCGCACACAGGCAGCAGCAGGGGGAAGATTGTTAAATGCAGCGAATAAGCCCTTCCCCACTCACACCCCTCCTCTGTTACATGGACTGAGTCACTGTGGAGAAGATGGCAAATGTCACCGCGCCTGTCACCATGCACTACCCCCCCCCCCCCCCCCGCAGCAAGAGAGCTATCTATCTATCTATCTATCTATCTATCTATCTATCTATCTATCTATCTATCTATCTATCTATCTATCTATCTATCTATCTATCTATCTATCATCCATCCATCCATCCATCCATCCATCCATCCATCCATCCATCCATCCATCCATCCATCCATCCATCCATCCATCCATCCATCCATCCATCCATCCATCCCTAACCCCCATCTACCCCCACAGCAAGAGATCTATCTATCTATCTATCTATCTATCTATTTGTTTGATTCTTCTATCTATCTATCTAACACTTTATTTTCCATCCAGGGGTCATTGTTCCTGTGTATCTACCTAATTAATTACAGTGTAATTACCTATGTAACTGCATGTAATAACATGTACTTGCATTGTAAATACACAGTGTATTGTAAACACACTATGTATTGCATTGTAAATACATAGTGTGTTGTACACTATGTATTTACAATGCAAGTACATGTTATTAAATGCAGTTACATAGGTAATTACACTGTAATTAATTAGGTAGGTACACAGGAACAATGACCCCTTAAAATAAAGTGTTACCGTTCATTCTATCTATCTAACTTTCATTCTATCATTTCTGTAACATAAAGGACAAAACAAAGTCTGTGCCTGTGTTTTCAGTTTTCCTTAAAGCTGTCCCCAATAAAGAGTGGGAGCACGACAAACTTATTTTATCACCTTAGCTGTTTGCACACTTTGGATTACACAACACAACATATAAGAAAAACATCCAAGCAGCACAAAGCGATAACCTGTACTGTATATTTTCATTTTTCATTCTGGCATGTAACACAGTGTTCCTGGCAGAACATCCCACTCCTGCACTGCAGACAGATAACATATCCAACACTATGGACATTTGACAAAACAGAAAATTGCAGCAGTTGCTCTCTCTCATTTTTATTGTATTTTTCGCAGGGAGTCTCTTTTGATCACATTCAAGCTTCACCACTGACTCATTGTTTTCTGAGAGTAGAACTGCAGGTTTTGCACAGCAAGTTGTATGCACACAACTGCATTGAGTAAAACAAGGGAAATGTTCATTAAGCCACTAATTCACTGTTGTCATATCGATCCGACTCCCAGCTTGGTGCTGCTAATTGAATTCACAGTGGTGTGCAGTTCAGAGTGGAAGGGAAAGTCTGTCTATGGTTTGATCAAATACAGTAATTCAACATTGATTCACTTTGAGGGTGGCGTTGTGGTGGTTAGTCTGTCTGGCTTCCTCCCACAGTCACGTGTCATGAAAACTTGCACGCTAGGCTGATGTACCCCACCCTCACCCCATGTCAGCTGGGATTGGCTCTGGTGGATTGGCTCAAAAGGATAGTTCAACATTTTGGCAAATTGGCCCATTGCCATAATACCTATGCATTACCTTTATTTGTCGGTGCAAGCTATATATTTTTAGAATGGCGGAGCAGAGTCGTGAGCTGCTCAGAGCTACGCCAAGGAGGCTCATGGGATTTCTTGGTTTCCCTCATCAAACTCATCAAATACACAATCCAACAACTCCACAACGCTCTGGTGGACAAGTTGTGACCTGCACATTCACTACACTATGAGATACTGTAATAACAGAATGTTACGAGACAGAGCCATTTTCAAGCATAAATACAGAGACTGCTTGCTGAATTTACCTCTAAAACAACTCTGTCTCGCAACGTTCCATTATTATCTCATAGCGTGGTGAATGTGCAGGTCACAACTTGTCCACGACAGCATTTTGGAGTTGTTGGATTGGGTATTTTGAGTTTGAAGAGGGAAACCAAGAAATCCCATTGGCCTCTGTAGTGTAGCTCTGAGCAGCTCATGGCTCTGCTCCGCCGTTCTAAAAACAGCTTGCACCGACAAATAAAGGTAATGAAACTACTGCTATGACTATAGCGATCATGGCAATGGGCTAATTTGCCAAAATTTACCTCTAAAACAACTCTGTCTCACAACGTTCCATTATTATCTCATAGCGTGGTGAATGTGCAGGTCACAACTTGTCCACGACAGCATTTTTGGAGTTGTTGGATTGTGTATTTTGAGTTTGAAGAGGGAAACCAAGAAATCCCATTGGCCTCTGTAGTGTACTGTAGCTCTGAGCAGCTCACGGCTCTGCTCCGCTGTTCTAAAAACAGCTTGCACCGACAAATAAAGGTAATGAACCTACTGCTATGACTATAGCGATTATGGCAATGGGCTAATTTGCCAAAATGTTGAACTATCCCTTTAAAAGTTTAAACAGTGATGAGATACAATGTTGATCTGACCTGGATCCATGAGCTTGTCTCACTAGTGAGCAGTAGTTGAACTGCTGGCTGGGACATTTAGCATCAAGCCAATCACTCTCTCCTGAGCCACGCTGATGTCACACTGTGCAGGCTGTGATTAGAAGCAGCCAAGTGGCAAAACTCCTTCATCAGCCTCCTGATTGAAGTCAATGTGAGGAAGTTCTGACTGCTGATCAGTTCAAGCTTGATGCTGCCTGCCATCCATCCATCCATCCATCCATCCATCCATCCATCCATCCATCCATCCATCCATCCATCCATCCATCCATCCACCCATCCACCCATCCATACGATGCAATGCAGTACGATATGATACGACAATACATATTTTCTCAGTCTCACATCACTAACATTTGCACAACAGTGCATTTCTCAAAACAATTAGTACAAACTGCAACCTGCAAAAGTGCCTCACTTGCTCAAAATGGACAGTTCATTCCACAAAAGCAAGTATTCATGTCAATGAAACTGTCAATGTCTTCAAAATGAGAAGTCCTGACACCAATGTTCACGAACAACATAGTCAGATGATTTTGTCATGTTTTCATTATGACAGTTTTTTCTCTAATGCAAAAAAGTCAGGTCTTGGTGACACTACCTGAAAATGCTTAAGACAGCACTACACAGTACACTACTTGCAGAGTAACTGATACGTATGTTTCACATTTTTACTGCATTTGCTCTTCGCTAATTTGTTCACAGCGTTGTTCAAAAGAAAAAATACACTACAGTCAACTATTTACAACAAACATCAGAAACAGCCTTTGGGTAGAGCTGTGCAAACTGTTAATATGTTAACTGTTAATATTGCAGTATTGTAACTGAACATACAGAGTACTGAATCATTCCTGCACATCCAGACCGTCCTGTCTGTCTGGCCAAATTCAATATTCCCAAATATATTGTCGCCCTTGCTTTGTATCTCTCTCAACCTTATGTCATTGTTTGCAACCACCACCATTGCACAAATGGCTTCTTCTTGTTGCAGAGTAAAAAGGGTTCAGTCTCTTGGACTGCCCTCTTGGAGGCCAAAATGCGTGCTAAAGTGCCCTTCAGTGGCGATGACGCGCTATACAGTATGTACCCTTTTCGCCCCTGCCATTCAAAAAGTCTGTGCTGGTCCAATACTATATATACCTGTTCTCCTTCAAATGTTTGAATAATTGAATTCACAGTGTTGTGGTATTTTTTCATCATGAATGACATGAAAGTTTGTAATAAGTTAATGCTGAAAGACAATATTATGCTACTATTAAAAAAGACATATACTCATTATGTATCTATTAGTTTAAGATTTAATGTTGATCATCTTAAATGATCACAAATGATTATATAATGTTTTGTTTTCTATATCCAATTGAAAGGAGTATGTTTTGTGACTTAAAGATCAGCCAACTGCTTATGTGCAGCCAGAGAGAGAGAGGGGTAGATAAGAGGTCAACTAGCAAGCAGGTTCACATTATTATGAAAAAAGAACGTATGCATGGGTAATGAGGCGCCCAGAGATTTTTGCCTCAAAGGAGATAAGGCCATTTACGTCTCCCATCTGATAGTGTTGGGTCTTGAGGGTGACTTTGACCTAGGATTTTGGCAAGAAGTCAGTCACTTAGGCAACTCCAGTCCTGATATTTTGTTGAACTTTGTTTCTGTAAGTGGCTCGGGTTGAACTTTGTTTGCTTTCTTGTTAAGGTAAATAAAAGACAACTCTATGTCGGATCCATTCTTTCCAGCGTTTTGTTTTGAGTCCGGAGTTTATTTTTGTGTGAGATGTAAGATTAGTTATTTAGCCCATTTTTCTGATCCACATCAACAGTGCTTCTCCCAACATTTAACATTAGTTTGACAGATTTTGACTGTTGTAATGACTCAAGCAATTAAATACTATTAGGAGCTATTCACCATTCATTTTGACTGACATGACATAAGCAAATGATGATGTTATAAAACAGCAGAGAATTGTATGAAAGCAACTGATACGTGTCCAAAAGCATTTGCAATGTGTTAGTTCAACTAATAGTTAGGAGAATTTTCATTCTGATCTGAGAAAAGCACCAAAGAGACTGAGAAAACAATGTGTCAACATCATTCATCCTTTGTGTTGCTTTTCCCACCTCTGTCTCTTCTATCCTATGCAGACTTCCTCTAACTCAGACTTGTTTACAAAGAGGGCAGGAAAAGCTCTACATGAGTGTTTTGTGCTACTAAAGTGCAGAATGGTAGTGCAGGTCTAGATGGGGCTGCAAGAGGAAATATGAATATTTTAGTGTGTTTGCATGTTGAAGTATACGCTGTATGTGAGTGTGTCTGCATATAGAAAGTCTCTTTTGGGCTGGAGAGGTCGTGGCAAAGGTTATTGTGTATTGTGTGCGTGTCTGTGCGACGGGGTATAGCTTAATTAAGAGGGTGTCAGGGAGTTATTTTCCTGTCATTCCAAAGTGCTGTGTGTATGTATGTGTGTGTGCACCCCCACCCCCACCCCCCTGCAGCCTGTGTGGCAGCCTGACAGCAGGACGGGAGCTGCAGCCAGGCAGCAGAAGGTGCTGCTGAGGTCACAGCTCACATACTTGCCTGGAAGATTCCTGAAAAAAAAAAAACTCACTTTCCTCTTACAATGCTTTATCTCTGGCACGCACACAACTTGCATGCTCCGTCTGTCCCTCTGACCTCATTACACCCCGCAGGACTCCACGCCATGTCAAGGGACGAAGCCAACAGATTGTTTAAATGATTTATCTGCACCATGTTAACAGCAGCATATGGCTCGGAGCGTGTCACCAGTGAGAGCATGAAGCCATTTCGGTAAGACTTTACTTGATGCCTATCTCTATAACGCATTATAACCATACTTATAACAAGTTATAATGCAGTTATAACACTGTATAACTATAGTTATAAACACTCATAAATTATCATAATGCTTTATAACAATAATCATAACACGCTATAAAGCATTTTATCATGACCTATAAGGTCAGGTATTATAATAGTTTATAATTGTTAGTAGCCCACTGACAATGACCACATTAATAATGCATTATAAATATAGTTATAATGTAATATAATTGGCTTATAACATGTATAACTATCAATATAAACACTTACAGAATTATTATAAGGCTTTATAACAATAAGCATAACACATCATACAGTATCATAACTCTATTATAATACTTGATCTTATGAGCCATTAATGCTCTATAATGTGTTATGCTTATTGTTATAAAGCCTTATGATAATTTTTGTGTTTATAATGATAGTTATACTGTACACGTTTATAAGCCAATTATAACACATTACTTATAATGCATTATTGATGTGGGCATTTTCAGCGAGTTACTAACAATTATAACCTATTATAATACCTGACCTTATATGTCATGATAAAATGCTTTATAGTTTGTTATGATTATTGTTATAAAGTATTATGATCATTTGTGAGTGTTTATAATTGTAGTTATACAGTGTTATAACTGCATTATTACTCATTAAAAGTATGGTTATAATGCGTTATAGAGATAGACTTCAAGTAAAGTGTTACCGACATTTCAAGTCAACTTTTCTTGTCTTATTCACTCTAAGTAGATAAAGATCCTTACCTTTTCTCCATTAGCGCTGCCCAGCACGTAGCAGCCCATGATGTGGATGAGGTTGGGCTCTGGGTTCAGCTTACTCATCAGCCTGCTGAGTCGCCGCCAGAACCTGGTGACAGCAGAGGGGGGAGAGGAGGGAGCGGAGCAGCGAGTTAGCAAGATAATCAGGGAATAATCACAAAACACTGCATGTAATGTATCTGTATAAAATGTGGCATGTGATACCGATTATAAGAACACATTTTTTCTTTAGTCCCACTCGTCGTTGTTGACGGGGGAAACCAAGAAATACCATTAGCTTCCATAGCGTAGCTCTGAGCAGCTCGGCTTGCACCGACAAATGCACCGACAAAAAGCTATCCTACTGCTATGACTATTGGGATTATGGCAATGGGCCAATTTGTCCAAAATGTTGAACTATCCCTTTAAGAACAACTTAAGAATTTAGGACTGAAGCCCACTGTTCCCTCACTGTAAACACTGATTGAACAACTTTCTGAAATAACTGTTACCAGTGAGCCACAGTGAGCATATACCACATTTCCTCCATAATCATTTATTTCCCGTGGTTTGTGTCAATGTCTCTCAGCCCTGAACAAATACCCACATGTTATTGGTTAGAGTTACAAATATGAAGAAAGTCTTACTGGATCATGTCTTCTTCCTTCTCCACCTTTGCAAATGTTGCCACTTTGTTCTTCAGCAGGTATAAATGTCCTGGACCTCCCTGTGGAGAGGTGTTTGAGTTAGAACAGATGCAGGTTTACAGGTTTAAATCACCTCATCCCCTCAGATTCTGCAGAAATGAAATTGTTTTTTTTATCCATTAGCCACCAAACAAACTTGTATTAAAATATTTAGCTTCACTTTCTGAGGAGAAATACCAGCTTCATTATTATAAGACAGAAACATGTTGAGCAGAACAACTCTGCAGGTTACAATGAAGTTGTTTATTAGACCAATTTCTATTCAGTGCATATGAAAATGTGGCAGGCTTAAATGTGATATTGGGCATTGATTATGTCTACTATATTTCACCAAGGCAACGGAGGATGTGTTACATTATTCAGCAGGACTGCAAATGAGAGCAGCACGCAGGTGGGAGACACTATCAACAAGTACAGACGCTCTGGAAGAAAGAAAAATGTGGAGCACTGGTTCACTGACTGTAGCACACGTTTCAGCAATACTCCATATATCTATCCCTGTGGTGACTTAGAGAAGATGCATGTGTGTAGCCCGGCCTGAGTCGACAGTATCTGCACACTGGGAAGTGTGAAGGAAAACCACCTTAGATTCACAACATGCTAGGCACAGGCCACTTTATAGTGAAATAAAACTGAGGCCTCTGGTCTGAAATGAATTGATTTCTCTCATCTAAGCTTCAACCAGCCCATATCTGCCACACAATAGTACACAGAACATCAAACACACCAAAAATGTACATATTATTAAATTAATATCTTGTTTTAGTTTGTTCTTCTACTACTATGTGCTGCATTGAGTATGGGTAACACTTTACACTTTACAATAAGGCACACACAATTAAAGTAGTTATTGAGGAACTAACGAACAACTATTAAGGAACTAATGACAAACTAATGAGTATTACTGAGCAACTGGTACACACAATTAGAGTAGTTACTGAGGAACTAATGATGAACTAACCATTATTTAATCATTACCCTAAAGTAAAGTGAGACATCAGAATGTGTTGTATCCTTAATTCATTATTATTCAGAATCTAAGTTTATTATTATTAAGAAATTGTTCTGTAATTGTTTATTAATTATATTTCATGATTAATGTCAAGATGGTATTAAAATACACACCAAAAAACATCCAAATACACAGGATCCAGTTATATTATATTTGTAATGTTCCTCTTGTATTGAAGCCCTATGAGAATTGCACTGACACAGGGAGAGCAGTGAACCAAGACACTGGGAGCTTACGTTACAAACAAGCTTAAAATATAGACTTATTTAATTTTGTTCGGAACAATTTCTCATGTGGGGGCTTCGATACAAGAGGGACATTACAGACGAGCAGTATGGAGGTATTTGGATGTTTTTTGGTGTGTCTTTTTGGACAAAGAAACCTGGTGTCCATTGACAACCATTATATGGACAAATACTGCTGCGTGGACCCCCCCGTAACTCAGAGAAGGCACGGAGGACTCTGAAAATTCTCACAGCTATTAGTCGACATGAGGGTGAGTAGATAATGAGTGAAATTTGAATTTTGTGTACTCTAATTTTGTGTACCTTAGTTCCTCAGTAATTACTCATTAGTTCCTTCTTAGTTCCTCAGTAACACCTCATGTTCATTGTTAGTTCCTCAATAACTACCCATTTGTTCCTCATTAGTTTCCCAGTAACTACTCATTTGTTCTGTTTAAGTTCCTCATTAGTTGCTCTTTGGTTCCATATTAGTATAACTACTCATTTGGTCCTCATAAGTTCCTTATTAGTTTTGTTTCTCAGTAATTACTCATTAGTTCCTCAGTAACTACTCTAATTGTGTGTACCTCAGTTCCTCACTAACTACTTACTAACTCCTTGTATGATCTTCATTAATTCCATCTCTAATTGTGTGTACCTTATTGTAAAGTGTTTCCTGAGTACCCACAATACATACTGTACAGCAGGATGTACATCTTATGTGTGTGGGTATAATACCATAGACTTGCAAGAATCTCCGAGCATGTGCTGTGAGCAAACTGGACATACTGCACTGCCCCATGATGCATTGCAGCTCCAAAATACAACGGCGAGCTGCGTAGTGGAATCTCATAAATCCCTGCCAAGTTGTCACCGACGCTGCCGGTTGTTTGCGAAATGCATTCTGGGATAGCGGCTGAATGCTTCAGTCAGCTTGGTAATGGCATACTAATTGGTTGGTTTGGTAGACAACACGCAGCACACACCCAGTGTGTCAGTAGGCTGCTCTGAACACAGCCTCATGACACGGTAATGATGTCACACTGTTTGTCACACTTGGCTCTGCTTTCACTCACCTGACAGAAAATGAGCATGTTCCAGATTTTACAGCCCTTCCTGTAAGCACTCAACTTCTTCTCTATCTCATCTACAGAGAGAAAGAAGAAGCAAAAGCAAGGTGTCACTTTTCCCACTCAGCCATACCGGTGAGACACATAAACTGTCTGTCTCCTGACACACATACACACATACACAGACACAGACACACATACACACACTCTCTATCTCTCTCTCATGAGAAGAGAGAAACAATGAGTCATCTCTGCTCTCCAGCAAACTCAAACATATTCCACCCTCGTCTTTTCCACATTTTCACCGTGAGAGTAAGAATTTTCACTTGAGAATTGACGTTTAAAAAAAAAAAACGAAGAAAACAAAAACACATGTCACACTCACCGAGGATGTCATCAAACGTGGCACGTTCATGGTCCTTAAAATGCAAAATGAAAGCAGAGTTAGGATGTAATGAAGTCACGCTAAACAGAAATGGATTTAAACAGGCGCAACCTGCTCATGATCACATTACATTTAGACATTAGCGCTGATTATCCGACCTATTAGATGTTAAAGAGTGACTCACAACAACAACAGCACAATCAAACTACTCCATCATCAACTTTTCATCATCATACTATTAGGTTCCTATGTTCCCACATTTCTAACATTTTATTCATTTTCAAAACTCAAATTCCTAAATATGTTTACATGTTATAACAAAAAAAGACTTATTACTTAATTTACACCCACAGACATCTTTGCACATGTATTCAGGTGTCTTTGCAGCAGAGCATGCGCCGTGATAATGTGGGAACGGTCTGTGGGAACGTAAGGCTGTGGGAACGTAAGGCTTTGGGAACATAGGGCT
Source organism: Decapterus maruadsi (assembly GCA_030347415.2). NCBI lineage: Eukaryota > Metazoa > Chordata > Actinopteri > Carangiformes > Carangidae > Decapterus > Decapterus maruadsi. The sequence goes on from CM064895.1 coordinate 2,521,189, forward strand.
GTGGGAACATAAGGCTGTGGGAACATATGGCTGTGGGAACATAAGGCTGTGGGAACATATGGCTGTGGGAACATAGGGCTGTGGGAACATAGGGCTGTGGGAACATAGAGCTGTGGGAACATAAGGCTGTGGGAACATAGGGCTGTGGGAACTTAAGGCTGTGGGAACATAGGGCCGTGGGAACATAGGGTTGTGGGAACATAGGGCTGTGGGAACATAAGGCTGTGGGAACATAGGGCTGTGGGAACATAGAGCTGTGGGAACATAGGGCTTTGGGAACATAAGGCTGTGGGAACATAGGGCTGTGGGAACATAGGGCTGTGGGAACATAAGGCTGTGGGAGCATAAAGCTATTGGAACATAAGGCTGTGGGAACATAGGGCTCTGGGAACATAAGGCTGTGGGAACATAGGGCTGTGGGAACATAAGGCTGTGGGAATATAGGGCTGTGGGAACATAAGGCTGTGGGAATATAGGGCTGTGGGAACATAAGGCTGTGGGAACATAGGGCTGTGGGAACATAAGGCTGTGGGAATATAGGGCTGTGGGAACATAAGGCTGTGGGAACATATAGCCTACTATTCCAGGAGTGGGTGGTGATTAAGTCAGGTTAATAGGAGGAAAGGAAAAGTTTTTTTTTCCTTTTTTTTGTTTCCTCAAAAATCTTTTAAAATAATAAAAATGTACATGGCAGCTTATTTAGCTTATTTATCCCAACCTGTAAACTTGAGTGTTGACCTGTATGGCATTATACAGGATGACCACCACAGGTATGAGTCACTGTGAGTGGAAGATGAGTGTGTGTACCTAACTCCACGCTGTTAACTGTCAACCACAGAATCCTACAGAGACACTAATGATCACCAGAGTGAGTGGGACTTATCATGTGAGAAATGTCAGTGTCTGTGCCAATGAACGTATTTAATGCTGCAGATATTTCAGTAGATGAGTGAGAACTGGGAGCAGTGGGTGGTGCTGGATGAACAGCCACCATCAGCAGGGTTCGTCACCTTGACCACACTTCATGTTCATCCATCCACAACTCGCTGAGACGCAGCTCCCTGTACCCTACACTTATGTTCCTGTTCCTCTGTGTGTGTGTGTGTGTGTGTGTGAGTAGTGACAGACAGGACAGACTAATGCTCAGGTCAATGTGATGGTTTCAGCCTCAGTCAGATTTTAGACAGACTTACTTTCATCCATCCTAAAGCCTTTCAATACACTGAGTTGATATGAAACTAAAAATAGTCTGAGACGACCTTCCCACAAAGGGCAGATAGATGTGTTTGAACATAATGAGAATTTAACAACATCTTTGTGTGTATGTATGTTATGTATGTTTAATTAAATAGTGTCAATAAATTAAGTTCTATACTGTTAATATACAATAACATAACCAGTATATACTCTAGATTACATGATTCATCGTATAGGTATTTTATTTTAACTTGTAAGGGTAATATACTACCTCTCTTTACCACACTGCATCCTCATTTTTCACCATACGACATAAAGCCATTGTTTTTATTGCAGAAAAGAGCACTAAGCAAAATGTATAGCGTTGTATTTTAATGCATTTTAATTATTGTAGTGCTCAAGTCACCTGCCCCAGAGACTACGGTGGAAAACAGCCAACTTGGCTAAACCGGCATGTTTATTAATGTGCACTGTCTTCGTATATTTTAAAGAGTAAAGGTAGAGCTGCTGCTCCATGTTGAGGCTACAGTCCTCACTGCAGGCGGCCCTGGTTCGAATCCTGACTCGGGCAGCGCTTTCCTGCATGCCATTCCCCCTCCCCATTTCCTGTCTCTCTCAACTATGCTATCGATTAAAAGGCAATAAAAAGCCCAAAAAATATACAAAAAACAAAGTAAATTTTTCAGGGAACACACAAATGGGATGTTTGTAAAGTCAGGACTGTTAAAGGGCCGTGTCCACCAAATGTGTTTTCAGTGCTCTGGACGTCTACTTTCCATTCAAACCCTCACAGCGCTCAGTGCCCTCGGCGCTAAAACGTCCCCGGTGCTTGCTTCTTTTTGTCGTTGAAATCTGTTCAACTTTTAGAACAGCGCCGCGCTCGTCAATGTCACTTTTCCCTGCACTGACCAATCAGAATCAAGAAGGGGCGGGGCATACGTTACCGACAGCAACACAAGCAGAGACATGGCTCAGTTTCATGACCCACACTTGTATTGAAGGTAGGCCGACCTCAGGGTCCATGTCAAAAGCTGACGCTAATGCTATTGTGTATTTCTGACCCTCGTTGTAGTGTTTACATTAAACAAGGCAGGAACACAGTAGTGTCAGAGGACTCATTTTGTAACCTAGCAACATTGGCATTCTGACAAGGGAGAGACAGAGCGCTGTCAGTGCTGAAAATGCGTTTGGTGGACACGGTCCCTAAAGCTTAAAGAGTTAGGGACGTTGTTGGCTGTGTTCAGAGCAAGAAGCAGCGAATAAGGAAGTTATATAAAAACATGTTGTAATGAAGAGACCAATGTTTTTTTTAAATGGATTTCTGATTTGTTTGTTTTCTTTTGGCTGTCACGTGCCAATTCATCTGATGTATGTAGTGGTTATGTGTTTGAAGAAAGGAGCATAGACGTTCCCTTCACCCTGCTCCTTTCCACTCACTGGATTGGAATGTACAAATAAAATGAAATATTAAAAATTCTGCTTTGTGTTTATTTGCATAATAATGAATGGCTAAATGCAGCACAAAGAGTGTCTGATACTCACATAAAGAATGGGGATGATGGAGGGGTCATCCCTGCGTATGATGTTGGGAACGTACTCAGCCTTCGGGACCTTGGAGGATATCAGCTGAGGAGAACAGAAACACCCAACGAACAATGAGCTCCATGAAAATATTTTACACTGTGTGATTTTTTTTTTAACTCGACCACCAGGACCCTCACCATGATTTTGGGCGGGATGAAGTCGTCTCCCTCGCAGGCCGCTCTCTCCAGCTCCCTCTCCTCCTCCCACTCGGCGTCCTCATCCAACCCTTCATCTAAGGTCCCCGACGAGGTTGGGAGCTCACCACCTGGCTCACACACACACAGACACACACACACACAGAAACACACAGGAACAAAGGGGAGAGATGAAAGGATAACACACAAATACGATTAGAGGAGGTGCTCCAATTTAAAGTGCTGCACCTGTTGTTTCATTTTTCCAGCGCAGAGAGGATGAGAGGAGCAGTTAAAATCTGACGACAAAAAAAAACAAAAAAAACAACAACAGTACAATGACACCCTGCTGATGCACTCAGCCAGATGCACAGAGCTCTGACACAAAGCTGCAGGCAGAGGGACAGCAGGTAGGAGGATGTGGACGGCTGTGTGGATGGATAGAGACAGCCATGTACAAGTACAAAGAGGAGGCCAAACACACACACACATAGGCAGGCTGAGTGGAGCGGGAGGCCACACACACTGTAGACGGATACACATTAGCCACTCAGTGATTACAGCGGGACATATTATGGAGAGTGAAGGATGTTTGTCTTGGTTTTTGGCCCCCAAAATGTGAGAATTGACAAAATAAATGTGTAATTTGTAGGCTCCCTTGGTTGAAATCAATGCAGGTATTCCAATGATGTAACTAGTTTTCAAATTTGCATATAACGTACCACCCCTACCTAGGACCGGTAGAAGGGGCGGGGCAAGCAGTGGTTCATTTTCATTTAAAGGGATACGCCAACATTTTTTCTTTCATGTCTTGCCTCCCTCCCGAGTCCATGACCAGTAGATAGACACCATCCTTTCCACTGTGCGTGCAGTAACAAGGGAGATAGAGCCGTATCGCCTGTAATTAGCTTAGCTCAAACACTGGAAGTGTTAGCTTTCCTCCACCTAAAGTCATCAGAGACACTTTTCAGCAACTCTAAACGGAAACCAGCGGGCTGATCTTTGTCTCAGAGCTGACAAAACTCTCCGGTAAGGCATCTTGAGCGGTCAAAACGGAGGGTTCAAGCAAAGACGGTTCAAGCTAGCTACATTGAAGGTAGGTTAGCTTCCTATTTCAAAGGAAATGCACAAATTCTATCATCATGGTTTTCTTTATGTACGGGTGTTTTATTTTGTGAGAGTAAACGGAAGTGCGTTGGTCACAACAGCTAGCTTGAGTACCGAATTCATCTGAACAAAATTGTAAACAGCTGGTAGCCTATTTAGACAAATTAATGACACACTGCTGATCTAACCGGCTATCTCGCCTAAAAATGTTTGAAGTTGATATATTTGCAGAGTTTAGAGCTAAAATGAAATCAGCTTCTGCTGATTACCTGATTGCCTGGTACATTTTATGTTTCTGGTCTCAACCGATAGTTTCTACCCCCGCACACACTCTGAGGGGGGTGATTTTTTTTAACTCTACCGTTTTACTGTTATTAGGTTTAAAATTCTCGCCAATTAGGGAAATGTTGAGTGACAGGTCCGGGAACCGCTGCTGTGAGGCCAGTGGGCGGGTTCTCAGCCGGCTAACCACCACACCTCTCCAAATATGGCAAGTAAAATCCAACATGGCGCAGTTCAAACCCCCATAGTAGCGGCACAAGACAGACTACACCAAACCAATGGGTAATGTAACGGGTACTACGTCCATGCTTTTTACAGTCTATGGGTAGGAGGCAGGCTAACACTACCTACACTTCCAGTTTTGAGCTAAGCTAATTACGGGCGATACAGGCTCTACCTTGTTACTGCACGCACAGTCGGCACACACCAGTCAGGATTATCTGCTTGTCATGGACTCGGGATTGAGGCAAGACATGAAAAAAAAATGTTTGCGTATCCCTTTAAAGGGACAGGCACTGAAACCAGCCGTTGTGAACAGGGCTGTTTTGAGAGGATGAAAAGAGCTGTGATGTTTGATGTTTGGGGGGTTTTGACTGAAGCATGTCACAGACATGTCTTGAAGACACCTGGGAACTATCTGGATTTGTGTCAAAGGGGCAGAATGTGTCTCCTTTAATGTATGAAAGGAGATGCAGTTTTCTGTGTGGATCAAAAGTGCACTATATCTGTAGGATGACAGTGTGTGTGTGCACTATGTAATGTGTGTGTGTGTGTTTGTATGTTCATATGTGTGAGTGATGGGGAGGGTGTCCACTCACTGTCTCTGGAGTCATGCAGTGAGTCAGGCTTGACAGGGGTGGGGTCACTCCACGAGCGGCTGAAGCTCTTGGCTCGGCGTTCGGCGAAGGCTGATGGAGTTAGGGGAGGAAGAGAGTCACTCACATGCACACACACACACACACACACACACACACACACACACACACACACACACACACACACTTCAAGCACAACCAACCTCACAAATCAGCTGTTCTGTCTGACTCAGTGTGTGAAGAGCAGAGATACTAAGGTGAGACAATTAATAGCTAACATCCCTGTTCCTGTGTGTTCTTTTTTTTCTGAGTTAAAATATGGTTTTCATCACACTATTCTGATTCATTATTGTTAATGTTTTTTATTTACTTTTACTTAGGCTTTTTACTTATTATTTACTATCTGGTGTATTATTCCTGTCTTGCTCCTACAAGCTGCACTTGAATTCAGAATTTGCATAACTTCTTGTCTGGGCTTCCAAACTCCCTCCACCAGTTATTTGATTGGCAGGATATGATGATCTGCCCTTCACCCTAATGATACATATATTTTCATTTTGAACAGAGAGGGACTGTCAAATTTGAAAAATGGTGGTACCCCCAAAAACTCAAATTAAATCAAACCAGAGGTGTCAGTGAGACACGGTGAACACAAACGCATGGAGGTGCTGGTGCTCAGCTCGTGAGCGAATAAATTACAGAGCAGAACTTTCCTGGATGTTGAAAAGCAAATGTGAGTGAGACGGAGTACCACTACATACTGTGCAAATACACCAGTCTGTGAGAAAATGTCTCCACACACACACACACATGCACAGGTCTGTCAGTCATTGCAAAAAGCATGACTGAGTTCTGATGAATCTCAGTTCTCATGTTTTGATGTAGAGCATGGATGAAAACGCTGTGACTTCAGATCACATGCAGGAAGGTAAAGCGAGAGACTTACTCTGGGCCTTTATCCTGCGGCTGCCCACCATCCGAAGGTGTTTGCGGAAATTCCTTCAATCACATTGAAAGAGACAAACAGGCATATTAGGATGGAGGGGCGGAATTAGAGAATGACAGAACGTGTCAAACTTACAGATGAAAAGAAAAACACAGACAGGAAATGACTCCCTGGCCTAACAGGTGTTGCAGATGTCAAGCAGGAATAGGCTATTTCAACATTTTGGCAATTTTGCCTAACTGCCTTAATCCCTATAGTTTTAGGAGTAGGTTTGTTACCTTCAGTTTCGGTGCAAGCTGGTTTCAGATCGGCGGGGCAGAGACGTGAGCTCTGCATGGTGCGTAGTATTCTCGCCTTTCCCTCATCAAAATCAACAAATACACAATCCAACAACTCCAAAACGCTCTGGTGGACAAGTTGTGATCTGCACATTCATCACACTATGAAATAATTATGGAACGTTACGAGACAGAGTTGTTTTCGAGGCAAATGTGTAGCCAGAACCACATTCCAGACATGGCTGGAATGATCTAAAAACAGCTTGCACTGACAGTTTAAGGTAATGAACCTACTCCTAAAACTATAGGGATTATGGCAATAGGCTAATTTGCAAAAATGTTGAAATATCCCTATTTTTGGCCACTGGTCATTCAACATATCCAACAAGAGACCAAACATGTGTTGGGAAAACTGGTATCAAAATCACCTCTGAGGCTTTACTGTCTGTCCTGTGAACAGTAGCAGTCATTTGGTCTTAGTGGTTACACAAGGTGCTGCAGCTAACAAGCTAACTCAAAAAGCACATAACCAATAGTAGCCAATCACTGTAGACCACTTCAGTTAAAAAAGAGTCAAATAACTGGTCTATTATCAAAACCAGATGACAAAGAAATTCCCACCACATGCAACTGTAGCAAACCACTGAAAATTTTGCAAAATTAACACTATAGCTGCTGGATGTAATGGGCATTGTGCAATACAACCCATATGCACTGCTACAATATAGCACTAGTCTCTTTAACCCAGAACTTATGCACATTAACTCCGAGAACAAAACTCTCATGGTCCCCCCTACCTGTGGAATGTTTTTTTCAATGTCATAGTCGCCTTTTTGTCTTTTTGTGTTGTCTACATTATTATGTGTATTGTTATTGAACTGTTTTTATATTTATGGGACTTAGGATGGAAATGAGCATTTTGCGACAATCTGGCACATTTACATGTTTTCATGTCCATTAATGTGCACTGTCACATTCAAATAAACAAATAAAGAAGCCTATAGTAAAATTCTTTAGTACAGCACAGGGAATTACACATTATGCAGGTGCATGCTTGCATCCAGCTCAACTGGGTATTCATCAAATTGGTACACATGCTGCATGCTAATATCTTAGACAGATCTCTCTGTTAAGTGGTGTTGGTATCAGTCCTTATATTGTGCTTTACATCAGTCCAAACTCCCAAGAATCCAGAGCAGTGCTGTAAATGATGAGTGTTTGAAGTTACTCAGATCTGCAAGATTCCATTTTAGCTCCAATTATTCTCCCTTTACAAGCTGCAGTCGGCCCAGTTACTGTGTCCAACATCACGTCTTTTTCCGTTGCTATGGATGATACAGACATACCTTGTACTAACTAGAACATGATGACTCAGAAAACCACGTTACTGCTTCAGACAGCCTCAAGAATGTTGACTGTGCTGGATGGCACACAATTTACATCAGATCATCACATGAAATAAAGTGTCCAGGTCTATTCCATTCAAATAAGATCCACCTCCAGAATCGAGCCCATCACCTTACAACTTCATTTGGTAAAAAAAAAAGTTTGAAAACTGCTGTAATGTAACTCTCCCACCCACCTCCAGCTAAAATGAGGCAGCTTGGCTGGATACTGGCTGCAACATCACATCATCCCAGTCCTTGCTTAATTTAAAGATTTTTCTCATCATGTTCAAAGCACACTGGGGCCTGAGCTACATTACAGAATTATTAACCACATGTGAGCCGGTCCTCGGCCTTAGATCCTCCAGCAGGACCCTTCCAGCTGCTTCAAAGTCAAGTCCAGCTGTTCAACGGAACGACCTAAAACTATTATGATGTTGTCTTTTCATCAGCTCTTTATTTTTAATCTTCTCCAGAGCCCTTTTGTGGCTTTTATCGTGGTGGCGCATGTGTGTGCACTGACACAGGAAAACCAGGGAACTGAGACACAACAAGCTTACTTATTTAATTTTTTCAGAACAATTTCTCATGTGGGGGCTTCAATACAAGAGGGACATTACAGACGAGCAGTATGAAGGTATTTACATGTTTTTTGGTGTGTCTTTTTGGACGAAGAAAGTTGGTGTCCATTGACAACCACTATATGGACAAATACTGCTGCATGGACCCCCCCATAACTCAGAGAAGGAACGGAGGACTCTGAAAATTCTCACAGCTCTTAGTCGACATGAGGGTGAGTAGATAATGAGTGAAATTTGAATTTGGGGTGAACTATCCCTTTAATTGCCCTTATTTATACCAAAGTATACAGTTTGTCCTCTCTCATTCAATTAAGTATGTCCCTCATTGGACTATTCTCTGTGATGCATTTGTCAAAGCACTTCGTACATTTAGTTTTATCATGTTTGTACAAAAAAAAGTAGAGGAGACTAAGTGAAATGAAAAATCCTAAAATGGACAAACTGTCTCTAAACGTTCCATCATCACTACTCTCAGAAAAATCAGAATCTTAAAGTTGACTCTCTTCTTCCCTCATCCTCCCCTCTGAGTTTGGGACCTGACTGATGCTACTTTTCCAAACTTATGCCCCTGATTACGGAGTCTGGATTGTATATTTTAAATTCTTGAAAGCCAATGTATGATTAATGATTTGTATCTGTGGAGATAGGGAGCAAGAGAGAGAGAGGGGAGGAAATGGAATAAAGTAGGAGCTGTAAGTGTTAGCAAGTGGAACAATGTGCAGCTTCAAACAGAGCTTTTCAATATTTATCAAGGCTTGTCTGACTGTGACGGCTCGGTGTAGTGCAAGAAGGTCTCGCACTCACTTTAATTTTTGTAAATCTTTAAGTGAGGCTGACAGAGAGCTTTTTGCAGCGGAAACACACACCCTCCTGGCCCATGTACTGCCAAATTACTGTGGCTGCGAATGAACCCAACAGATTTTACACATCAAGATCGGTTCGCACAAAAATGGGAGAAAGCTCTGTCATGTCAGAGATGATGTCATCAAGGTGGAGCTCAGTGGAGATGACAAATGTCTTTTGAAGGATGTGGACCAGAGGGATTTAGAGGGCAGAGGGGGGTTGTAAAGAGAAAATGTTGAGTTGTTGAAGTTGAAGTTGTTGAAGTTACTTTCCTCTAAAAGTAACTGAGTTAGTAACAGAGTTACTGCATGATAAAAGTATAATTAACATGAAAAGTAACTACTATTGCATTATTGTTTTTTATAGAATTCTCCAATATGACATGTTACTTGGACTTCTCTCCCTAACCTGTTTATCTGGAACTAACCAACTCACTCAGTATCCCTCCACACAGACAGGCTCCACAACGCACTGTGTCACTCCACTTCTTCCAAATGCCACAGATCTAAACAGCTGATAGGCGGAGTGATACAGCGCGTGGCGGAGCGGAGCCTGCCTGTCTGGAGGAATACTGACCAAGCTGGTTAATTCCAATTTTTTCTGACCAGTTGATGAACTGAAAATAATGTATATAAGCTATAACATGGTACTCTTGAATCAAGTAACGGTGGATCTCGAGAAACAGTAACTTTTTTGATAACTTGTTTACTGAAATAAGTAGCGCCATTAGTAACGCTGTTTATTATAACACTATTGTTATTCCCATCACAAGTCAGTAACACTGAAGTGCCTCAGTAATCTAACACTTATACATGTGTATGTGATTACTGAGGTTGAATATTCGGTGTAAAGCTATGATGATACTAATCCACCACAGCAGGCCCAGGATCAGCTGTTAATTGCACACTGAACTATAGCTAACTAATAAAAGCAAAGGGCAGCTGGCTATTCAATATGACCTGAGTTAGCACCTTAGCTCTCAGCTAGCACTTGACCCACCAGGTCATTAGTGGATAAACTAATAATCTCCAGTGTCTTTGTTTTGAATCCCTGCTTCCTGTGCTGCTGCTTCTAACTAACATGAACAGTGAACGAATCACTCAGTGTACAACACCAGCATGTTTCAGGGTTCGGACCCGTCATTGGCTCGTTAGCTGACCAATGACACTTCCGAAAACCCCAGGGTTGTACTGCATTGGGGTGGGGGGGGCACTGATCCTTCCACAGATGTGTAAATTATGAAAATTCATGTAAATGTAGTTAAGTAGCTTGCATGCTGCGAGAGACTCAGTAATGAACATATAACTGAATTTACATACTAACAGCAATGTCAAACAAAGGTTGTGAGCTTGTTTTCTTATTTATTCATGTTTTTAATACAGGCTGTACCTAATAATACGGACAATGAATGTATCTAAGAGTTAAATAGTGTGTGTGTATGTACATGAAAGCAGAATGCGGTGGTGTGTGTGAGCAGTGGAAGGTGAGTGATGACTCCTCATGTATTGTACTCGAGTGACTAACTGCTTCTTAGAAGGTACAGTAGATCCACAGAATCAACCCTGGACACGTCTTGGTGAGTTTTTACATAGAAGATGAATACTGGGTCTATTTGTGGAGCTGTAATTTCAATTACACAGCCATGTCTACAAGCTGGTGGAGCTTTATGGTACAAGACTGGTGTGAATAAAATCTATGAGAAAGTGCTGAGGCCGCCCCGCTATCCCAGAGCTTGTTATATTCTAATGACCCCCCCAGACCCCCTTTAGTATCTATTCCATTCCATAATAATGAATGACATCTGTATCTAGTAAAAGACTTTAAAAAGCGTTTATTAGGGACCTGCCTTTATTTGGGACCTGCGTTTATTAAAATAGTGTTCAACCTGCTTCCTTCTGGGGAAAGAGAGGCTTCACTCCAAAGCGGCAGGCCGCGGAGGAACGATGTGTTTCTCGAGACATTACTGTAAATATGGCCTAGGCGGGCTCGTTCTCAGTCTCGCTGATCTCTGCGGTCCTGGCCCGCACAGGTAGGATATGGATCCGAGACCCCCCCCCCCCCCCCGTCATGTCGGTCCTCCACCCCTCCTGATCCGCCGCGAATTCCAACAACCCAGCGGACGCCCAGTCTCTCAACCCCTCTCCCTCAGCGCTTATTTGAAGTTTTAAGTTTTACCCCATAAAGCCCACCCACTGGCTCCCAAATATTTGTCAAATTTCAAATGCCTTATACATAATTTTGTATTTTCTGTAAGGATTCTGTAAGGATATTACCTTCATTTTTTATAAAAAAAAAAAAGACAATAAAAGCAGAAACAATAATGCTGTTTTTGACCGTGTGATATTATAACGTGTCAGCCTCTACTGTGATGTGTTTCGAGGGCAGCTTTGCACCTGGTGCATTTAGGCCGTTGACGTCATATGTGTTGATGGAATAATTAGATTATCACATCGGTCATAACCTGTAGTATTATACTGTTCTGTGCACTTCATCTTCCATAGTCTCTTCATTGTCTAAACTCTAACCACAAGTTCAAGGTGCGACTGACCGGTGCCAGGGACTGTGAACGTCTGCACATCTGTGAATGGTCTAGATCTGGTCGGGCTTTCCATGTTGAAGCATTAAACCTGAATTTTGGGACCTTTTAATTGATCCAGCCTCAGTAGTTGTGGGTCAGATCTGCACAAATCCAACTATCAGTAGCATAGCTGTATAAAAACTCTATTTAATTGTCCAGTAGTTCACATGCTCGCCGTAGTGTACTCCTAAGGAAACAGTGGAGGGGTTTGGGGAAGTGTCAAACTAAATGCATCTTTTGTTTGTCTGAAGTGATTGTGCATCCAGGGTGCAGTCTGAAGGCAAAAACATGTTGACGTGTCAGTGGAGATCGCAGGAGTCGTGAAGGCAGAGCCCAAAATAGAGGGATGACTCAGAGCAGAGGGGGATCCATCACTCAGCCAAGGGTTGTATTTTCATACTGAGTGACAACAGCTTTTAAAATCACTAACAGCCGTGCACCAAGACAATCCAGTCAAAACCACGTCAGTTTGTGTCAGTGAAAATGCATTTCCACAACTCTGCGACTATCTCACCCGACACTCTTCCAACGCTTTTGCAGAGGAAACATCTTGCTTACTCAAAAATGCATAAATAGATGCATGCAGCTGCCAATTCTCTTTCTATTAAAATCATTGTATTCTGAAGGTTTGTCACCCAACTCTGTGCATGCACTAGAAACGTAATTCTACGCACATACACAGGCACACACAACAAATGACGTGTCTGATTTGTTGGTGGATGTGAGGACTGTTGCCAACTATTGATTGATTTGTTCACTTTGAGAGGCAGCCATAGAGCAGTGAGCTACGGCCCTGTATTGATAGACCTTCCTTTTACGTGTCAGTGTTCAGTGAGGAACACTGATTAAACCTGCCACTCACAGCCTACAGGATTCACGGGGCGCACACACAGACACGCACCCACAGACACGCACCCACATACACACACACCAGAAGACAATGTTACGAGGTTCGTGATGGTTTTAACTGGAGGTCCAAGACAAGAGTGTAAGGAGTATTTTGTTTACAAAAAACCACATGCGATTCACATGTGTAAAATTTTGCACATGTGAATCATTTGGTTTTGGCCCAGTTTTATGTGAATCACATGTGAATTCCCATGTGAACCCAGATTTACATGGGAATTCACGTGATTCACATGAAAATGGGCCAAAACTACGATTCACATGTGCAATTTTTTTCCAATGTAAAAAATCACATGTGATTCACATGTGAAAAAATTTGCACATGCGAACCATGTGGTTTTGCCCAATTTTACGTGAATCACATGTGAAGTCCCATGTGAACCCAGATTTACATCGGAATTCTCGGGATTCACATAAAATTGGGCCAAAACTATATGATTCACATGTGCAATTTTTTTTCCCATGTAAAAAAATCACATGTGAATTATAGGTGAAGTTCAGTAGCCTGACTCTCGCCAGATCCTTGTAGTTCTGCAAAGCTACGCTGAGCTCCACACAAGGGTCTGGGACTGCTCCATAGGCGATGTATTTCAGAAGGCGGGGCCTTGTAAAAAAAATCCTTGTATGTGATTGGATAAACCACTTGCCACTTCCCGGTCGGAAGAAGAGCAAAAACATCCTTGCCACCAATAGATCCCGTGAAGGAGTTTGCATTGCCCTCGAGTCCAGACCCATTGTTGTTGTGAAGCTCATCCTGATTGGTTCATTAGCGCCTCTGGTGGAGCTTGTGTGAACTCAGCATAGCGCCTCTGGTCTGGCGAACTAAGAGTCAAGAGTCAGGCTAGAAGTTCAGGTGGTTTACAAGGCAATGGGCACCAGTGTGATGTTCAGAGAGATTCTGCAGACATGCAGGCAGAGACAAAAGCTTGTTTATATAGAGTGTGTGTTGCTCGGTCATCAGAGAACATTGTGATAATGAAGGTCAAATGAGTCACAACATACTGTAAAGCCGTAGATGAAACGTGTTGCTATAGAGATGCAGCCAAAAATTTCTAGACTAAAAAAGTACATTAATCACATCATCATAATTTTTTTTTCATTCAAAATGTAACTCTAATGTAACCCCATAATATCTGCTAAAATAATGTACCCATCGATCAGCCTTATATATTATAAACTATCTCTGATGTTATTGCCAAATTACCAATGTTTAACCCCTCAATTCACACAAGAGGAAGAAAAAAAACAGAGAGCACTTATTCTGAAATCATTTTCTACAACTACACGGAGGAAATACCAAGTGTCAACAGACACTTCCTGCTGTTGAAAGCAATGGTTTTAGAAAGTTGCTTACACTTGCTGGAGGCAAAAATAAATAAATAAATAAATAAATAGAAGTTCAATCAAGACACAACACTTTTCTGTTGTAGTCATACTAAATCTCCACACAGGAGAAGACTATATGTCATGCTGGAAACCTTGAGAGCTGCCAGCTGCTTTTTGCTGACAATAAAGCGGTGGACCTGCTGCACCAGCCAGAGTTATATCACAACAAGAGCTCTAATCATGAGGAGGAACTGGGAGATGGATGGCAAAAGTCCTCAGACTCACCCATATATTTTACCAGCTGGATCTGAAAGTGGAGTTTAGACTATACATTTGTCATTTAGGTGTATATCTTATGTGATTTGTTTTGACATTTCTTTGTAAGGGTGTTTGTAGATATATCAAATCTCGAGTGACTGAGAAAGAGAAAACTATTCTGCAGTCAGAATGTGGAGAAAAGATCTATTGAACATAGCCTACATAATGTCCACAGCCCTGCCAACAGGTTTAAGGTTCCTTTTTTGTCACTGTGCACTGATCAGATATAACATTTCAACCACTGCCAGGTGAGGTGAATAACACTTCAACATGGCACCTGTTAGTGGGTGGGATGTATCAGGCAGCAGGTGAGCATGTTGTTCTCAACATTGACGTGTTAGAAGCAGGAAAAATGGGCCATGTGAGGATTTGATCCAGTTTGACTAGGACGACTGGGTCTCATGTGCTGCAGCTGCAGCTCTTGTGGGCTGTTCCCAGGTCTGCAGTGGTCAGGATCTATTAAAGTGGTCCAAGGAAGGAAGAGTGGTGAAGCCGCCGCAGGCTCATTGATACACGTGGAGAGAGAAGGCTGGCCCATGTGCTCCCGTCCAACAGACCAGACACTGTTGCTTAAAATGCTTAACAAGTTCATGCTGCTTTTCATAGAAAGCTGTCAGAACACACAGAGCAGCACAGTTTGTTGTGTATTAAGAAGCAAAAGGGACCAACACAATATAGTGGCAGGTGGTTGTCATGTTATCCCTGATCGGTGTACAGAATACGTACACAACAAATTGTTAAATGACCCCAAAAGAAACCCAAATCGCCCGGGAGATGTGTCAAAATAAAAGCACAGTCCCTGGACTAGAGGTTTAGACCGACCGATCTTTGAGCTTGACCTTTATTGACAGGAGTTGAACCAAAGAACGGCAAAGTGGAAGGATTGGTTCTCTCTCCACACATACACCCCGTTTACATTAACATGCGTTTTCAGTGATCGGACTGCAATCGGATAGTACTTGAAAACATGGAAGTACAGGTGTAAATGCACCCAAGATACATTGAGGACGGATTGCAATCTGATCGACCAAATGGTGTAAACGATGTAAACGGTGATGCGTCTTGTATTTGCATAAAACTAAGTTAGCGGAAATACATCATCGCAGCCCGCTACGGTTTCTAAAACCGTTGGAAGCTCTGGAAAATATTGTGGATACTCGTGGATGAAGATAGTGAAGATGTCTTCAAAAAGCCCCAAAAAAGTATGCACAATAGCGCAACTTCACAAATTTTTACCTCTTCTTCTACTATTTATTTCCTTTTTCAATTCACCCGTGTAAATATCGGATCTCAATGTGGACACCAGAGACCAGGTGTAAACGGGGTGACAGAGATACAATCAAGAGATTCTAGAATCTGGTGTGAGCATAATCGAGATGAGTATTTCTCGTGTAGTGTAATAGGGGAACTGTGACAGGGACAGTTGTGCACCACACAGGACAGGACAGGACAGGACAGCCAGGACATGGTACCTCTCCATCATGGTGGCTGCCTCCTGCTCTCTTTTCCGCCTCTTTCTCTCAGCAATGCCGCGGAAAGCCCTGCCAGGACGTCAAAGCATTAAGTGGTTTTGTGGGCAAATAGAGTTTTATGTTCTTAGCTGTACCTCACCTAATACCAAAGGGCTTTTGTCTGAACCCAGACTGACCCAAGGGGTAGAGAACCTGTACAGAACTTGTATGACGTAAAGTTTACAGATCATTTCTACGTCAACGCTGATGCTTGTAGTATTTGTTTGTTGATGTTTCATCTAAACTAGCCCCGTAACGCCTGAACCGTGAAATAATTGTCAGAAAATTCTAAAATTTTGAAATTGGACCCTTTACTGGACCTTCTGACAAAAAAATGCAAGTGTATTTTTTTATTTATTTTTTAAATAGGAAATTTGCATAGAAAATGACCTTACATACCTGCTGTATCTAATTTGATACATACATTTGACACATTTTCAACACTATTCTAAGTAAATAAGTTATGAAATATTAAGTAGTTTTACTTTGCATCAATGCAGTAACTATTATTATTGAAGTTTCAGTAAAAATTGTAAGTTTTTCTTTTACCTTTTTCAAAATTGGCCATAATATCCATGAGAAAACACATTTGAGTCACTGACTGACAGCGGCCATTTTGGATGTCCCAAGTGAAGGCCTGCTGGTGCATAAATAACTACACCTTGGTGGTTTATCTGATCATTGCATGTATCTGATTGTATAGGCTACATTAGGTTTTTCAGGAAAGAGAAAATCATAGTAAGGATGTAGAGGTCTGAAAAACTCATGTATTTTCATGTATCAAATTTGATACAAATGGCGACATAGGGCCAGGTTTTAATAGAATCATAAATCTGAGACAAACTGACTGTACGCCCTCTGGGTCCAGTCGGGTTCGGGCATGAATACATAGTTCCAGTCAGGATGGGAGGGGGCAACAGAACAGGGGTCAAGGTGTGGGGGAGGGAGGTATAAGTTCATAGGGAGTTAGTGGGGGTTTGTTAGCTTTGCCAAGTGGTTAGCGTGGTTAAAGTTGACAGCACAGGAACGTTTTATCCACTGCTGCGGATATTTTCACGTAGCACACAAACACACGCACACACGGATCACAATACAAGGTAAAGGTTTACAATAAAAGACAATGAGTAGTCACCAAAAACTACCCAGCCTGCCTAACCAATGGGAGTTAACTAGCAGAACCGTCCGATTCCTTGTTGTATCTCACTTCTGAGTCGTGACTTTCAATCCACTTAATAATGGATGTTAAAGCATTACGTTTTGTGCGACTGTCTTGATGTACGTTGCTTCTCATTCTGCCAGTGTGTGCGTTGGCCAGCGTGGGAGTGCCTTTCCCAGAGGGGACAGTAATGGCTCTGACAGGGTGTCAGACATAATGAGAATCATCTGTGACAGTGTATGTCTGAAAAGAAGTCGTGTCCTGTCCATCAATGTATCTCCCCTTTCTCCCTGAAAAGATGTGCTGGACACGACTCTGTCACACTCTCCACCATCTGCCATCAACTCTGACAGCTCACAGCCCTCGTTTTTTTGTTTTTTGCCGTCCAGAAATCCAGCAGATTTCCCGCCAAAATCAAGCTTTTCTGCTACCCAAACTCTGGGACTACATCAGGAAAACTTTATGATAAGCCACCAGGATCTGGTTGATATGTAACTAACTCATGACCACAACTAATGATACAGCTCATAGTGTTTCTGGTATGGTAATGCACAATCACCAAGACTGTTGGTGGTACCAGCTCGACTAAACTTGACTCGAATCAGCATTGGAACCGGGTTTTATTCTAGAGGTTTATTGTTTATTGTTTATTTATGTAAATGTGGTGATATCTGTACAAAGAGCCCTGAGGCAGCGCTGCTCTTCTGTCCAGTACAAACATGACACTTTACATTTAGATAATGTGGCTGCCACAGTTCTTAAATTTCACTGTGAGAACAACATTTATCTTCCAAAAGGAATTATATAAGCCAGCGGTAAATCTCCTGAGAGCTGCAGGCAACTTGCTTGGATTGCTTTCTCCTCCTTGACCGGCTGATCTCTGAGATGACCCACTGGTCCCATAGGTACTGTAGCCTTTCACACCTCAGAAAATGTCGTAGTAAAGAGATTTGGATTAAATTAACCATATATTGGGCTCTAAACAGTTTCTCACTTGAAAAAATATTCAAACTTAAAGCAGATATCAGTGGAATGTTTTTGTTAATATAAGTCCTAAATAGTCCTATTTTCCGTCAGCAATCACTTACATGGAGTGTTTCAGCCATAACACGAGTCTCTCCGTCACTCTGCTCTGCTGTAACCCGAGGAGAAAATTTTCCTTGTAGGATACAAATGTTATCCAATGAGGAGAGAGAACGGCATGAAGGGCTGTGTGTGCAGCCAAGGGGTGCGCATGAATGTGATGACGTAGCACGAGGACCAATAGATGCATGACGAGGGCGTGGGCTGCTAACTCATCTCAAGAAAATGTTTTTCCTTCCTGTGAAGTCATACCAAAGAGTTTGGATTAAATGGCCGTTAGTGACTTTCACAGGCAACAGGATTGGAGACGGGTTACCTGGAACGCTACAAAGTCTTAGTTGTGACTTGACGCTGTAACTTACGGTTTCAAAAGCCTGCCTTGAACGCAGCATTAGCCGAAACGGCTGTGCCGCTGATATCTGCTTTAATAAAGTGATATATTAACTCATTGAGTGCCACGCTCCTTTCCAAAGTTTTAGTCAAGTGTACTGGCAATTTAGACCATTTTTGACGATTTTTGTAGAGCCACAGTGTATTCTATATTATTTCCACCAACACATACTGTGTGTCGCTCGTACCAGCAGAGTCGAGTCGAGTCAAGCTGGTACCATGTAGTGGAAACGGAGCATCAGTATCAATACGGACTCATCACTCTGTACAAAGTGCAACAGGCCACTTTCTACCTTAACAATAACTTACAAATGAATTCAGGTGGATCTTCTTTGTTGGAGAGACAATCTCTGCCTGAGCATAAACTGTACAAGAGAACTAACTGACCAGAGAACAGCCAAGAGGTTTTAGATCTGTAGCTCATGTTGCTGGCGTCATATCAACAGGATGCACACAGCAAGGAACTTAATTAGTCAATCGGTACAGCATGATTAGGTAACATACTAGCACTACTACTACCACTATTACTTCTCAATTTCAATTTTGGCAATACACAACAGAGCAACGGTCTGTTTCCCTCAGAGCTAATGCTCAGGATAAAGGCAGACTGAAACATTTGCCAGCATGAAAAACCACTCTAAACACAGATGGTGTCATTCTATCGCCATCCCGTTGTGCCATCAACATTTATTTTCTGATAAGCTACGACAAACACTTTAAAATGATTAAACTTGTAGCTCTATTCTGATTCTGTGTCTATATTTATGCAAAAGGTTCCTCTCCTTTATACAATAAGGATAAAAGCAACCTTAATGGTACGTCGGATATATGAATACACATTGTTGCTTATCCTATTCATCAGCTTCACCCATGACTATCTTTAGATCTAACAACAATGAAAGTGGCTTTCCTGGGAGCCGTGCTTTGCTTTGACCAATAGTACGCTGTTAGTGATGGTTGCATAAGATTATGGCTTCAGGCACACATTAAGTGTGTAATAAGCCATCTGTGTTGCATTGTCCTCATGTGTAACATAAAAGAACACTTTAATTAAACTACTGTCACTATTCAGACACAAGGTACCTCAGCACCTTAAAGGGATAGTTCAACATTTTGGCAAATTGGCCATAATCGCTATAGTCATAGCAGTAGGTTTGTTATCTTTATTTGTCGGCGCAAGCTATTTTTAGATCGGCAGAGCGACGAGCTGCTCATAGCTATGCTATGCTCATCATACTCATAAAATACACAATCCAACAACTCCAAAACACTGTCGTGGACAATTTGTGACCTGCACATTCACCACGCTATGAGATAATAACGGAACATTAAGAGACAGAGAGGTAAATTCATGCAAAACTGCTGATAGGCGTTGCCCTCAGGGACAGTTTTTCAGCAAGCAGTCTCTGTATTTACCTCCAAAACGGCTCTGTTTCGTAACGTTCCATTATTATCTCATAGCATGGTGAATGTGCAGGTCACAACTTGTCCATGACAGCCATTTGGAGTTTTTGGATTGTCTATTTGAAGAGGAAAACCAAGAAATTCCATTAGCCTCCATAGCATAGCTCTTAGCAGCCTGCTGCTCTGCTCCGCCGTTCTAAAAATAGCTTACACCGACAAATAAAGGTTACAAACCTACTGCTATGACTATAGGGATTATGGCAATGCCACTTGGCCAAAATGTTGAACTATCCCTTTAACTGGAACTGCATTCATGTAAATCATGAGTGTAGATTTGTACAGTGAATCTTGATACACGTGATACCGGTACAGGCACGTTCCCTGCTACTGACAGAATCTGTAACTTCAAACACTCAGTCCAGCAGACATTGAGGCTGAGGGGGTGAAGGACACAGCGGACTGTATAGCGCAAAAAAAAAGAAAAGAAAAAGCCACATGAGGAAAAGGGTTAAAGACACGTTACCTAACTGACAGTGAGAAAAAGGAAGAGCAACAAGGAAGAACAGTGGGGGTGGTTCAAAGAGTTACTCACGATATTCTACAGTCGTGGTTTGGAAAGCCGCCACGCAGAGAGGAAGAAAAGAAGACCAAATGAAAAGAGAGAAGAAAAAAATAAGAAGTTAGCAACAGGGCCAGAGAGATAGTGTGAGATACTCACACATACACATATACTTCAGAGATTTCAGAGCCAGGCTTCGTGTTCCAGTTCTCAAATCCAAGTGATGTTGCAGAAAGAAACTCACCTCGAGTGGAAAAGTCCTGTTTATGTACTTACAGTGTTATTGAACAAAAACAGAAGTCCAACTAGGACATGGACGTTAGAATCAATGGTTGAAAATAAGAGAGAGACAGTGGACAGACGGTGGTGCTGGTACAGACGATGCACATACAGTACATGTCAGCGAGGAAATAGACAAACTGTTTCTAAAGCAAATGTGTAATCAATCAAACGCATCAGATCGAATTGGAGGTACAAGACAGTGACCGGTGAAGAGCAGGGAGTTTTAATCAAGGGGCCAGTGTCTTGACCATCTATCAGTCCGACCCCAGTGACACAGACAGATGGAAACAGATGGAGGGAGCGATGGGAGACGCTGACATTTGGAGAGAGGAGAGGCAGCACGGCAGAGACAAGGGTAACGACGATGGTGGGTGAGCTCTGACTGCTCCAGGGTCATAATTACAAGATCTGGATGATAGGTGATAATTAACTAGTCACAAAGAGTGGAAGGCACAATGTCTGTGTGTGTGTGCATGTGTGTGTGTGTGGTCAACGCACATCCTCTACTTTCTGAAGTCCAAAATGGAGGAAGCTTTTCTAACTCGTAACTCGAGTCGACGCTTTGGCACATACTAAAGAAGCAGCGTGACTTCTATTACTCTGTTAGGTGACAGCTGTTTATCTATTGTCAGTGCTAGCATAAACCAGCTGGCTAGCATATCAGATGATCTGCTAAAGCTACCTGTCACCTTGTATTCTGATAAAGTGGATACTACTGTGGCCAGGTCTTTAGGACAGAAAAGCCACTGTGTGTCAAAGTAGGTGTATGAGTTACTCTAAGAGCTGTGTGGGTGAAAACTTTGGTTATAATTCTGCACACTTTGGTGTTTAGCTACATTGGAGTTCACAATGGGCCAGCCTGACCAGCCTGACCAGCCTGACCAACCTGACCAACCTGACCAACCTGACCAACCTGACCGGCCCGAACAGACACGCTGTGTCGGGCCGGGTTTGGGTTGAAAAAATATACAAATGACGGGCAGTGTTTTTCAACCTTGGGGTCAGGACCCCATGTGGGGTCCCCTGGAATTCAAATGGGGTCGCCTGAAATGTCTAGTAATTGATTAAAAAAAAAAAGTGAATGATATTAATAATATGTTTTATACTAATTATTATTCTTTAAAAATATATATGTTAAAAACACAATCCTAAACAACTGAATTCTATACTTTCACTTCCTCAAATTTAAACATATAAAAATCTTGTTTGACGAGGTTGCCAGAAATTTGTGATGTCAAAATGGGGTCACGAGCCAGAAAAAGTTGGGAACCACTGGACTAGGGTTGGGTTTGGGCCCTGAATTAATAGTGAGTCGGGCCGTATTGGGTCTAGGCTTCAAGACCATCAGGTAGGGGCCGGGTTGGGTTTTAATATTCAGTCCCATTGAGAACTCTAGTTGAAATAAATAAGACACTGGTAATTACAGTAATGTGATACCTGTAAAATCACCAAGGAGGACAGTTATGGTACTGACACAATGTATTCATGTATGAAAAAGATCTGATGTTTTCAGAATTAACAAGTCTTGATGTCTTGTTAATTAAGAAAAAAAGAACGATTCTTGAGAAAAATTCTTGAGGAAAACATAAATAAGAAATTTTCAATTAGTGTGCAGAATTTGAAGACCAAAATGAAACCCCCCAAATTATCTCACGTACCTGTACATGCAATGAACCCCTTAAAACCCACCCATTTAGAACCGAAAAGACCCATGCCCTGCACGCAAAGTCATGCTTCAGTGAGATACTTAAATGTACAGAGTGGGAGTGGGCGTGGATCTTCATGCCATACTCACGCCTGCATGGTGGTGGTGGCTGTCTGGAAGCTGAACATATTCTCTTTGGGAAACCAGCTATTAGTAGCGTCCTCTGAAAACAGACAACACAAGGAAGGTGTGGCGTCAGCCAGCAGAACATCTAAACATAGGCTTACCAATAACAGAGGAGGAGGAGACCAGTGAATGCACCGTGGCAAAGACAGTATTACATAAGTGAACCATCTGAGGTTGAATGGGGTGTTGTACTCTTTGGTTCATTTGTTCCCTTAACATTTCAGTTATAAGTTCAAGTTACATCCATGTGGCACAATTCTTTTCAAACCTGTGACTTGACAAAGTTTACTGAAGGTGATTAATCACAATGGTGTTGACAGGACGGATCTATATATCTACTACTCCCTCCACTTTTTTAATCAATGTACAACTCCATAGATTTTCCCATCTATCTTTCTTTACCCCTGTCATCAGTAGATGCTCTCTCCTCGCTGTACACCCTCTCCAGTTTCTTGCGTTGCTTCCCTCCGTCCCGGGGTGAGGTATCCAGGTCAAGGGAACGCTGGCTTTGGCATGGAGCTCGAATGCAGGCCACACAGTCCGGGGTGTAGTCGTCCCGCGACCCCCCTCGCCTTAACCCCCAGTCTCGGTTGCTGGAGTTCCCCGTGCTCTGTAGCGGCTGTGAAGACGACGGTGGGCCTCCGTGGTGCTGGTGGGCGTTGTGGTGGCTGCTTCGGTGGTGGCTGCTGCGATGGTGGCTACCG
This sequence comes from Decapterus maruadsi, assembly GCA_030347415.2. NCBI lineage: Eukaryota > Metazoa > Chordata > Actinopteri > Carangiformes > Carangidae > Decapterus > Decapterus maruadsi. Next base: position 2,544,389 of record CM064895.1, read on the forward strand.
CGGGCGGTTGAGGCAGACGGTTGGCTGGTGCAGGACGGGTTGTGGTTGGCGGCGGCAGCAGGCGCCTGGGACAGGGACTGCTCCCTGGAGCCCTTCAGGACCTCCAGCTCCAGGCTCTCCTCGGTGCCACGCCCCCCGAGGGTCATCCCTCCTTCCCTGGTGATGGTGTAAACCCTAGATGGCTTCACCGCAACGCTCCCCTCTGGGCCTCTGGCGCCCGGTGGGTCCTCTGCAGACAGGCTACGCTCAACGGAGAGCCGACGTTTGGAAGGGCCCGAAGGTACTGGAGCCTGGAGGGTGTTCACCAGTGGCTGAGACTGCGAATGAGGACTGGGGTTGGACTGGCTGGGCTGGTCGGGTTCGGTTACGGGTAAACAGCAGCTCTGTGGCGGCAGGTTGTTGTTATGTAAGCGGCTGACGTCTGGAGACTCACAGTCCTGGCCTGGGAAGGTGTCAGACAGGAGATGATCTGGAGATAGATGGGAAGAAAGAGGGAGATTAATCTGTTTTCTGTTTTGCTTTTGTAATTTATACAGCTCTAGTAAGTAAGTATCACATAAATATCTAAAATGCAAATCTAAATGAACTAGTTTGTCTCTCCTTGTAGGCTTGGAAGAAGAGCCATAAACATTATGAGCCAACAAAGCTTTCAGGTAGATGAGTGATAGAAAAGAGCAACATGAGCAATGAGAAAAGATTTGGAAATGCATGAGCCGGTAGAGCACATCGATGGACTGGCAGAAATAAAAGCCCCGTCGTCGTGGACGATCTTGGAGGATGGATGTTTCTTCTCACAGAGTAAGCTGCTGCAGGGCTGCAGGCTTGTAAATAAGTGTTAGCTCATGGGAATGAATGAGTTGTTTTTTTATGCTCTTTTTGGAGCGGAAAAAACAAGTATAGCACACGCATTTTGCAGAGTGATATTGGTAAAAGAAGGAGCAGGTGTACTATTTTGGGTATGGGCTTCTGTTTTTTAAAAGGTATAAACCTGAAAGTGGTACAGCTGTGCATCCGTGCAGAATAGGTTGTGTTGGCAGGGGAGGAGGGGGAGTTGGCACGGCCACTTAGTTCAGGACAGTCACAAAACTACTCTGTCAAAGTAGCTGGCCTGCTAACTGGAACCATAGGCATGTCCAGAATTCATTTGCATCCTATAGATGATAACTATGATTCATGTATGGACAGGTACAGGTTTAGATAGATCCAAAATGGCGTGGGTACATTGTCTGCTGAGGTACTAGTGGTGAAATGGATCATTGTTGATCTGTGATCTGTTCTGATCGCTCCTCGGATCGGACTACAAGTGGTCTGCGGATCGGTTGATGGAAGAAAAAAAAAGTCATGCATGTAGTGTGGGAACACTTAGGCCAGGCATATCTGTACTATTCCACAAAGGGCAGAGTGGCTGCAGGTTTTCGTTCCAACCTAGCAGCACCACATCAGACTTGGCTCAGTTAATCAACTGATCCCAGTCTTTAGACAGCTGATTGGTCAAACTGTGCATTTTTGATTGGTTGGAACAAAAACTTGCAGCCACACGGCCCTTTGTGGAATAGTTTGGACATGCCATGAGTTCGGCGCACCGCCCTAGCCGACCGAACGGCCAATTTAAAAAAAAATCTCTGCTCATATCGGCAGCTCTATGTCACACACAACAAAATTGTTTGTTATAACACCTAACTAAGACCCCCCTGCTGATCCGAAAATGATCCGATCCATGAGGTTATTGATCCGTTGCAGCCTTACAAGGTCAGTAGCGGGTCATTTTCGGAATTTGGTGGAAACGAAGGTTTAGATCCCACACAGATACTTCTAAAGATGAGATGTCTTGAGACAGATTTAAGCTGTGTCCTTAGGAGGACGCATTGGAAGGCCGATTATGTCACAGCGTAGTAACAAGGCCTGTCCTGATTCAAAGGCTCTTCCGAATGCTGTGGCAAATCCGGCCTTCCTTAGCCTGTTCTAGAAAGACACCATATACACAGAGAAAAATGGGGGTACAGGAGGGGGACATTTTTGTACTTAGAGGTACAGTTCTGTCCTACTGTAGCCTATAGGGCCAATTATTGTACTCTAGAGTACTATGTGTATCTTTTGGGGGTAAAAAAGGCACATAAATGTTCCAGAATGGTACAAAATTGTCTCTAAAAAGTACACCTGGAGCAACAAGGGTTTCCGTACTTCTATTTTTCTCTGCGTACGTATCCTTTGTGGCTTATCACATGCCAAGATTCTTCATGTGGCATTAATAATCAGCCACCTAGCGTGCTAGCTATTGGAATCTTGTGGCAGCTCTGCGCTGTAACCACAGTAGCTCAACTTAGCTGCCGGTTTGAAGGCATCCTGCTGGCCTGAGGTGAGGAGCAGAAGAGCCATTGGAAGTAGGGATATCTGCTATTATCGGCCTGTAATTAGCAATATCTGTCCATGTTGTAATCGGTTTTTCTGCCAATAATGAAAGCTCCATAATGTTATGCATAGCAAATGAAGCAGCAACGGTCTGCCGCTACAATTATTGCCGGCATCGGCAGCATCGGATATTGGCAAAAAATTCAATATTGGACATCTCTTGTTGGAAGTGTAAAAAAAACACTTTCAAATGTTTGGCGTTTGGAGATGCCTCCAAGGATGCAGCCCTTGAATTGGGACACAGTATTCATCTGCATATCTGACAGAATCAGGAAACTGCAGTACTCATCACTACAAGCGTATTTGAAGGTTTTCTTCCAGTCGTGAGTTTATGTCCAAAGAGCAACAGCAAGAAATGTATAACTGCAATGCAGCTGTACTTCTGGTGTAAGACTAAGTTTGGACTGGGTTGTGTGTGTCTGTGTGTGTGTGCATCACCTACCTGCTCCGTTGCGGTTCTCTGGATTAGTATTGGACAGGTATTCTCCAAACGCTCTGGCTGCTCTGTAGAGACACAACAAGTGCAGCAGTTAACCCTGATGCCTGCTGCTCAGCCACTATGGGACAAGTGACTCACACAGAGTCGAGGTTTCACAGGAATATCTCCACAATAACAGTCACTCTGAGCTTTTTATGTGCGAGGCCTCTTCATGCTACCAGTCGAGTAGATTACACCACTACATCAGCGTGTGGAAGAGGCGCTTTTTACCGTTAGTGTCCTCAAAATCTACAACGTGTAAACAGTCGTCTCTCACCAAGGTAACATCGTGTTCTGATATAGTGACTGCAGGACGGGGAAACAGCTTGGAAGCCACAGCTTGCCTCCTCTGCACAGCTGATAGGCCCCATAGGGGACTGTGACATCGCATGAGATGGCCATAAAACCAGGAAATAAATTCAAGCATGTCGAGGCAGTGAGGAACTGGCATGGTGCTGCAGCTCAGCAGCATGTATGTGGCAGACTGTCTGTAGTTTATAAAATTTACATGTGATTTAATAGCTGTCTCGTCCAAAAGTACCTAAGTAACCATGAATTCATTTTCCAGCGCTGGTGGATACAACATGCCACATTACAACCTGCACTGCTGCGGGAAAACAGCCATGTAGAATGGAGATTAGCTCATGAACAATAGGTCAAGCTCTGAAGTCACAAGGCCAGACCTTCAATATACCACTTCACCGCACCTACTGTATCAACACGACTCCCCTTAATGCATACCGCTATATAGGATTTTATACAGTCTTCAAGGGATTCAACTCATAAATGGATGCTACATTCGATAGTGATCACTGCATTTATATTAACATAGAAAAACTACTAGAATGAAGTCTGTTGGTAGTGATTATATAGAAAGGCAGTTTTGTTTTATTGCTTCATTTCTAACTATTGCTTGCCACCTGCCATTTTTATTTGTCTTTAAAAGGTTCATTTAGGTGCTTGGATTCTGTTCTGTATAAAAGATTCCAGCTACAAATTAGTAACTTTTTGTTCAAACCTTGATTCAGGATTGTTTTTGTGTCTAATCCATCACATGGTGAGCCAGATGACTAATGTAAAAAAAAAAATAAAAAAAAACGATTGATAAAATTGCAACTTCAATTTGCTGTTACTGCTCACAGTCATGCATGTGTTTCACTGATTTACTGAACTTGTGTTTTTTTTGTTTTTTTTTCACAGAAGACTTTGTGTGTCACTTATTACTGATGAGCAATTACAAGAATCTTTGGAACTTCCTGTCTTAAACTTTCAAAACAAACTCAAAATAGCCTCATGTTAAGTACTGTTTTGAATGAAAAAGAGAGAAAATGTTTGTGAAAATCAAAAATAACATCCAGGTCAGAGGTCAGTAGGTCAACCTACAGACCACGGATGTTGATAACATGCCACCACGGGCTCAGAGGGGAATAGCACTAGTGTATATAACTAAATATTGGAGAAATGGCTGCATTGCGCTGCCCCGTGTTCTTGCATTATACGGATATACGCGGCGTATATCCATAATAATGGGTGAGTAGATGATCTATTTTATGCTAGAAATAAGTTCCAGATTGCAAAAAACAGTGATTATCCTTTAACCATTTATACAGACTTAAGATCAATTGATTGGATTTTGGTGGGCAAAGGTCAAGGTCATGGCAATGTAAGGTAAAGAAAATGTACGCTAGTGTGTACACAATGGTCTACAAGATTTTGAAATCTGAGGTAAACTGTTCTATAGTGTAAAATAATGTATAATGTAATAACAATAAATATTGGTTTATAGTCACTTAAACATGTCATATCACACATTTCTCCAGCTGCACCACCCACATTCTTTTTGTCATAAAAGATATAGGCCACACACACACACACACACACACACACACACACCTACAGAGAAACAGTAGAGCCTGTAATCACTTTCCTCCCACTCATTACAACATGGCATTCTTGCCATCTGCACACAAAGATACACAGACAGACTCATACATCCTCAGAGTGTGCATGTGTAACAGCATGCAGAAAAAAATAAATAGGCTACACACATGCACACACACACAAACACACAATATGCTTTCTACATGCACACAGGACTAAATCTCAGGGGGCCTGCAGTGAAATGGAATTGCTGTGTTGTTGCAGTACCCTGTATGCCTTCCTGCTACGACGCTGTAAGTAATTAAATATGAGGCGGCACGTGCAGCCAGCAGCACTCCCTGTGAAAACTTCCCTCCCAGCTCAGATGATGGGAGAGGAGGAGGGAGGAGGGAGGACGGCACGGGGAAGAAAACGCTGTCATCTCTGATATGTCTGCTTGACTCCCTGAACTCCTTCCAATAACAATTCCATACACAGTGCCGAGAGAAAAGGGATGTCCAAGCAGATCTGTGTGTATAGGCTATACATATGCCAATATGGCAACATTTTATGGTTACAGCCAAACAGGCATTTTGTTCATTTTTATTTGCAGTATACCTTATAATCTGTCTTTATATAAAATATTGGTAACACTTTACTTGATGCCTATCTCTATAACACATTATAACCATACTGAGTTATAATGCAGTTATAACACTGTATAACTATAGAGACTTTATATAAAATTGTATCAAGACTTATAAGGTCAGGTATTATAATACGTTATAATTGTTAGTAACTCACTGACAATGACCACATTGATAATGAATTATACTGTAAATATAATGTGTTATGATGACGTGTTTTAGTATCAGTATAAACACTCATAAATTATCATAAGACTTTATAACAATAAGCATAACACATTATAGATCATTTTATAATGGCTTATAAGGTCATGTATTATAATAGAGTTCTCTAGGTTAAAGTGCCTTTTAGATCCATTATAAAGACAGTTATTTCAAAAGGCTACTGACATAAAGACCTAACGTTCAAGCCTGTCTAGCCTCCACCTGATCTTTTTATAAATCAACTCCTTTTTATTGCCTAAGCCCAACCAAAGCATCTCCCTCAGTCAGCTGTTCGGAGGCTGTATTATAATAGAGTTCGGAATTATCTGTAAGTTCTCTATTATCTAATTCTTATGCTTATTGTTATGAAGCCTTAAGATAATTTATGAGTGTTTATAATGATAGTTATACAGTGTTATAACAGCATTATAACTCATTATAAGTATGGTAATAATGTGTTATGGAGATAGGCGTCAAGTAAAGTGTTACCGTATTTTATTTTATTTTTTTAATCAATGACTAGACATTCCAGGCGACCCCATTTGAATCCCCATGGTTGAAAAACACTGTTATGGCGAGGTTTAGCTCATGACATATGTTAGACATTCCGGAGGCATGTCAATCCCCCCATTTGAATACCTATCCATGAAAAGCCAAAAAATAAATCTTTAAAAAGAAAAAGAAAAACACTGTTATAACCTGTCTTCATGTCAAATACTTTATGCAATTTACATCACACTTTTAAAGGGGCTTCCAGATTGGAGTTGTGGAGGAAAGCGCAAACTTCTATCGGTACAAGTGGGAAACTCCCTCTGTGTTTGGATTGCTGGTGACAAAGAAGTTTCTTTTCAGAGTTAAGAAATAAAATGTTAGCATTAGCCCTGATTATGATAAGTAGAAAGGTACAGTAGTAGAGAGCAGCATGGGAAAAAGCTGCAGGTTTACGGTTTCTACTTTACATTTTGGCTGTCCTTCGGCAGCTGGTGGATGATCGTCACAACACACAGAGGTCAAACTTTAACCAGATTAAGCCTTGACTGCGGCGCTCACACAAGGTCGGCCAACGTCGAACTGCTCGGTGCAGCGACAACGCTTCCTGACACAGCGCAAGTAATTTGAACTTTATGCCTTTTGGAGATCATTTAATCTTCCACTTGCTTAACTGTTCACATTAACAGAAATTTTGACTAGGAGAGCCCAAACTTTTGCATAAGTGAAAGTCAATTTACCATTTAGCCTACTAAGATTATTAGTTGATTATCAGTCCTCAATAAATTCAAATTGAGTATTTCATAGGTACTGTATATTTGTGTGAATGTGTAAATCCTGTTTCAGTGGCCAAACAGAAATGGACAGAAAGGTGTCTGCTGCGTGCTGCTAACATGGCCACGGTAGCTTCACATGGTGGTCTTACAGTAGCCTATTGTGTTTACAGCTTGTTTTATCCTCCCAGCAAATGACTACACACAAGAAGACACGAGGTGCACTCCTTGACTTTGTTAAGACTCCATTAGTAAATGAGGCCATTTGTAATCAGCCTGAGCTGTGAGGTGGGACTATGAGGGGACTTGGTTTCACTGTAGACATTTACCACAGCACATAATCTGATTAGAAATAACACAGCTGGAACTAAGACCACTGATAATGTCTCTCTGCTGGACCTGGACCTGGACTTGGAGCTGGACCTGGACCTGGACCTGGACCTGGACCAGATACGAGCAAGAAGATACAGTGCATTAATATTATTGGCTACTACTACTACTACTACTACAACTACCACTACTACTACTACAACTACCACTACTACTACTACAACTACTGCCACCACCACCACTATACTACAGCTACTACCACTACTACACCTATTGCCACCACTGTTACAACTACCACCGTACTACAACTACTGCTACCACTACTACTACTACACCTACCTCCACTAGTGCTACACTACTATTACCACTACTTCTGCAATTACTACCACAATTATAACTACCATTACTACTACAACTACTACCACTACTACTACCACTACTACTATGACCATTACTACCACCAGCCTACTATGCTACTACTGCTGCTACTGCTACTATCACTACTACTGCTACTACCACGACCACTACTACTATCATTATGACACCACCACTACTATCACTATCACTATCACTATTAATACTACTACTACTTCTACTGCTATGACTACTACAACTACTACTGCTTCTACCACTGCTGATAGTACCATTGACTATTATAGAGAGCTGACTGGACATCATCGCATTAGTTTTTTAAATATATTACAGTAATTTATTTCACCTCAGGAGACACAAAGCACAACACCTAAGTGTCAGACAGTAAAGGAGACATCACAGTTGGACTCTCCTGACCTCCATCCAGCTGTGCCTCATTTTGCAGTGATGATGTAGCTACACACACACTTATATGACTACAGTATAGTACAGTACAGTATGCATGCTTTCATCCATGCTGACATCGTTACAAAAGTAAGGAGGGAGGCATAATAAGACAGAACTAATAAAACTGGAGTGAAGGGGGGGACAGGTAGAAGACAGATGATCCAGAAACAAGATGCTCTTATGTGTTCATCATATGTCAAGCTTCTCCTCCTCCTCCTTTCTCCCTAGCAGTTGGACGACTACACAGTGTATGTCAGGGCGCATTGAGGTGGTGCAGTGTATGGATGCCTTGGGAAAAATTCACTTCTAATTGCACGGTTGGTGAAAGCCACAGAACTGGAGAAGAAAACAGAGAAAGCCTCAGCAGCACAGATACAACAATAAAGGTATTCTCTGCTGGTTTGATTGAGTGGCTGCGCTTTGTCTCTGTGTGCTAGAGTGTGTTTTCTGTGTTAAGTAGCTAGATACAGCTGTGCTCACTGAGTACTATATATAGTTGTGTATTCTATTGTGTATTGAACCATTAGTAATTAGGTGGTTGTGCATTAAAGGGATACGCCAACATTTTTTTATTTATATGTTTCCTCACTCCCGAGTCCATGACCAGCAGATAGACACCATTCTTTCGCCTGTGTGTGCAGTAACAAGGGAGATAGAGCCGTATCGCCCGTAATTAGCTTAGCTCAAACACTGGAAGTGTATGGGTAGTGTAAGCCTGCCTCCACCTAAAGTCATCATGACACTCTTCAGCAACTCTAAATGGGCCGATCTTCGTCTCAGAGCTGACAAAACTCTCCGGTAAGGCATCTTGAGTGGTCAAATGCCGGTAACGGGACGAGGTCGGTCAAAACAGAGGGTTCAAGCAAAGACGGTTTATTTTGGTTCAAGCTAGCTACATCGAGAGTAGGTTAGCTTCCTATTTCAAAGTAAAAGCACTTCTGTATGTAAAGGGCAATGGGTGTTTTATTTTGTGAAAGTAACCAGAAGTGCGTTGGTCATAACGGCTAGCTCTGAATTTGCACAAACAAAATAGTAAACAGCTGATATTTAGACAAATTACCGACACACTGTTGATCTAAATGGCTACTTTCTCACCTAAAAATGTTTGAAATGTTGATAGAGTGATATTTACAGAGTTTAGGGCTAAATTGAAATCAGCTTCTGACTGCTGGTAGGAGGCAGGCTACCACTACCCATACACTTCCAGTGTTTGAGCTAAGCTAATTACGGGCGATACGGCTCCATCTCCCTTGTTACTGCACGCACAGTCAAAAGGATGGTGTCTATCTGCTTGTCATGGACTCGGGAGTGAGGCAAGACACGAAAAAAAAAATGTTGGCATATCACTTTAAGTTCCTGTATTTAAAAAATGATGTAACACTCAATCCACTCCTTTCACTTACACACAGTATTTCTGGTCCCCATTCTCTCGTGTTCACCATGTATGTTAGTGTATTCCTGAGAACATGTGCCTGTGGTCATGTAGTCACTCTGGCTCTCTAGTGACTTCTCTAAGGTTAGATGCTCCCTCTGTTCAACCAATCAGGTTCCAGCTTGCATCCCCACACTGACCTCCTTCTGCTCCTTTTCTGCTAACCCTCTCTAGAATCATCTTGTGCTCCTGCATCTCTCTCTCACAATGTTCCCTCTGGCCTGCCTCTTGCTTTTGTTCACGACTTGTCTTTGACATTTCCTCTTCCTTATCTTTCCATTTCCCTTCCTCTTTCTTTATCTATCTGGATCAGGTTTTGTAAAAGGGGAATTGTGTCCTCCTTTCTGTGGAGGCATCAGGGAGTCATAACAGGAGAAGGGAGTGGATTTGATCAAATGCCTGACTTCTACAACAGCAAAGTTCCTTTCTTCCACAATGGTAGAGCAAAGTAAACAACTGATTAATGCTCGGCAGCAGAAATGTGGTAATGAGATGGCAGAGCAACAAGTCTGACTGACGAGCTACAGTACTGACCGCTGATCCAAACCAGAAACATACCAGCATTTCTTCTCTGCCCAAATTAAAGACACTGATGGATTCCAGTGAAGTGAACTTGTTCCAGATTGATTGGCAGCACTCGACAAGGACGAGAGCGAAGTTTGAGAGAACTTCTCCGGGCAGAACACACAACCATTGAACAGATGTATGAAAAAATGGATACAAGCTTATACATGTTTAATGTGCTTAGATTCAATAGTGGTAGCACCACAATGCTACAGTGCATATAAATATCATCATGACGGGTGACTATTAATACCTACAAATATGTATTTGAGCTTTTTTAGGTGCCAATTCCTCAATCAAGGAAAAAGTTGTAAACATATCTAGGAGACAATATTAGGCTACACTAGTCTTTTAGAGTTGTGTTTGGCAAATCTGAGTTCACAACACTCCCATGGGGCTGTTCTGTTTTGGTTTCTACCAACTCCTGAGAATAATTTCTGGCTCTTAAACTGCTAATTGTTGCCAGCTGTAAAACTAAGACAAGAAACTCAACTACAAACTAAAATAGATTTTAAAACACAACAACTGAAGAAAAAGTATTAATATTTTCATTAGTGCAGCTTTAATATTTATGACTAACTGATCTGGGACATAATTGTATGGGGAACTGACTGGTGTATGGGTTCTCTGTAGTATTATAGTTAATTTGCAATTCATGTTAATGAGTTTATAACCCTTTTATTTATTTTATTTTTAATATATTTTTGGGGCTTTTGCCTTCAACCGATAGTAGAGTAGTAGAGAGAGACATGCAGTAAAGGGCCGCCCAAATTGGGATTCGATAGCCTCTGTACATGGAGCACCTGCTCCAACTGAGCCAAATGACGCCCCAACCCTTTTATTTCTTAACTTATATGTGTGTGTAATGCACTGTAGTTCATGAACATCCATTTCAAGGATGAAGGCCTTTCAGCAACCATGTGGCTGCTCTGCGTTCACCTCCATCCATCATACTGGTGCATTTAGATCTTATTATTCAGCAGGTAAAACTTCCACTGAGAGGTGCAAAGAAATCTAAACTTCACTGGATGTTGTCTAGGCTTGAGCTGCAGGAGGCAGAGACATCAATCATAAGAGAACTTGGTGATGGTGATAGACCAGAATTCAATAAAAACACAATATCAGCCCAAATGTATATGAAGCAGCAGTCATTTTTCTTTAAAGTGAGGCTGTGTCATTATAAAGTCTGTGAGCGATCGCTCCACTGTGACTGGCTGAAGGGTGAGTGCAGCCTCAGCAACCAGCTCCAGCTGATGGAAGAGGTTTGTTTCGGTTTTGACCCCACTGTGCCCTCCATGTTCCATCCTCTGACTGGAAGGTGACCAGTGATACACACCACAATTAGCCAGATCAATGAAGGAACACCCTTTCATCTTAATGCTCACCTACCATTAAACAGGGCATCATTATTGCCCTGAGAGTCATCATGTGCTATTAAAGCCAACCACACTGTGCAGAGAGGACAAGCTGCTTTACAATACATGATTACGCATTGTTTCTAAAAGGTTACAGCCTTACTGTTTGGTTTGATTAACCATTGTGAACCAGATAGCCTACATGGCTGTGCACCCTGACTGATAGACACAGCATCATGGAAGAGAGACAGATCACTGTAAAAAATAAAATAAAATAAATGAAAGGAGAAGAAAGGAGTAGAAACTGTAAAAACAGATTCCAGTTGGTGGACCAGCCCACCAATGCAGCTGGATTTCTCCCAGTGCTCCTGATGGCCAGACTGACAGTGACAGATGGGATGTCAATACAGAGAAACAGGGAGAATAAGAATGGAGCAAAGAGGGGCTGAGGGGAATCATGGCTCTACTCTGAATGACTGCCCCATGTGTCCCGACTCCAAGGGGGGCGGTGGTTGTCAACGGTAACTGTTAAAGAAATCTGAATAACATGCAAATGACCACTTTTGAAACACAGACACTAGGGGTTTTTTAAAATTTGAAACTGTTACAGAGTGATTTGTGTGTTTTTAACAATGGGAACAACTTAAGATAGCAGATGGATCAGTGCACACAGAAATGTTTGAGCAGAAAGGTGAAGTCCCAAAATTAAAGTCAGCAATATCATGGAGTGTTTCAGCCGTAGCACGAGTTTCTCTCCGCGTTCACTCTGCTCTGCTGCAACCCGAGGAGAAAATTTTCCTTGTGGGATACAAGTTATCCAATGACTACAACTTTGAGAGCGTTCCAGGTAACCTGTAAGGGTCCTGTTGCCTGTGCAGTCAACGACCACTCGTAACTTCCGATCCGTGAACTCGTACCAGATCAAACTGGTATGACTTCACAGGAAGGAAAACCAAGTTAGATGAACGCACCATGAGTTAGCAGCCGGGCCCTGCGTCAAGCTATTGGTCCTCGTGCACGTCAAACATTCAGCGCATCCGTTGGCTGCACACACAGCCCTTTTCCTTCCTCATTGGATAACACTTGTATCCCACAGAAAAATTTTTCAATCGGGTTACAGCAGAGCAGAGTGCGGTCGGAGAGACTAGGGAACTTTCACAGACAACAGGACTAAAAAAACACTCCTGGAATGTAAGTTGTGATTGCTGACGGAAAATAGGACTATTTAGGACTTATATTAACAAAAACATTCCGCTGATATCTGCTTTAAACAAACAGTTTATATTTTTATATTTATATGTTTATTATCAGAGAGACTGCACTCAGTGTAGATTCATAGCTACTAGACTACAGCACTGACCAGCTCCGCCTATCAGAACCTGCCTCTTCTGTTTGGTCACTTTCTGGTGGTAACTTTTATTAATCCCAGACTCTGAGACTGTTGAATCCTGTTGCTTTCAACCGTCTCTTTACCTTTAAATAATATGTTTATATAACCGGCAGTTGCCCTTGACACATTACTGCACCCTCTCTCTTCCCTACCCCCAACCTTAGCTTCATTAAGAGACACTTGTTCCAATACACTCCACTGACGACAAAGGCGATGAGTCAGACAATTACCATATCTCCCAAGAGAATGTAAGAGGTTCATCAATGGGCACTAGAGGGGAAAAAACATATGTAAAGTATCTCATCGAAGGAGACAAGAGGCAGGGTACTCTGTGCTGACACAGAAGCAGCATCAGGTTCACATGGGTCAGACCCTCATGATGGTTAGCATCAGGTTAGCACTAAATGGAGAAACCCCATATCACACTAAATACTGGATTAGATATGCCAATATTTAAAGCAGATATCAGTGGAATGTTTTTGTTAATATAAGTCCTAAAGAGTCCTATTTTCCGTCAGCAATCAGAATGGGCCGACATTTACTCTGCTTTTAAAGGCTTGTGGGAACAAGTGTTATCCAATGAGGAGAGAGAACAGCATGTTATGGCGTGAATGTGGTAGCACGAGGACCAAGGGGTGCGCGTGAATGTGGTGACGTAGCACGAGGACCAATAGATGCCTAGCACTCAAATGGAGAAAAACAGTTCGATCCATAGTTCACACTAAATACTGTGATTAGATGAAAATGCCAATATTTAAATAGGACAATATATCACTACTTGAAAAGTGATATCTGCTTTAAATAGGACAATATATCACTACTTTAAAGTGATACGCCAACATTTTTTTTTCATGTCTTGCCTCACTCCCAAGTCGATGGCAAGCAGATAGACACCATCCTTTCAACTGTGCATGCATCAGAGACACTCTTCAGTAACTCTAAACGGGCCGATCTTCGTCTCAGAGCTGACAAAACTATCCGGTAAGGCATCTCAAATGCTGGTAACAAGACAAGATCTATCAAAACAGAGGGTTCAAGCTAGCTACATCAAGGGTAGGTTAGCTTCCTATTTCAAAGTAAAAGCACTTCTGTATGTAAAGGGTAACAGGTGTTTTATTTTGTGAAAGTAACTGGAAGTGCATTGGTCACAACAGCTAGCTTGAGTAGCGCCAAATTCATCTGAACAAAATTGTAAACAGCTGGTATTAAGACAAATTAACAACACACTGCTGATCTAAACGGATACTTTCTCACTTAAAAATGTTTGAAATGTTGATTTACAGAGTTTAGAGCTGGAATGAAATCAGCTTCTGACTGCTGATTTCAGCTTGGGTAGGAGGCAGGCTACCACTACCCATACACTTCCAGTGTTTGAGCTAAGCTAATTACAGGCGACACGGCTCTATCTCCCTTGTTACTGCACGTATAGTCGGGAGTGTGGCACGAAAAAAAAAATGTTGGCATATAACTTTAACGGGACATAACGTTCAAAAGGTCAAGGAATACCAGTATTTAGGCATCTGGTTAGACCAAAAACGTAACATTTAAATTTCATATGGATGACCTCACAATCAGACATGGATCAAGCTTCCCGCTGCACTACAGGAAACAGGTCATCGATGTTGTATTCATGCCTGTTCTAGACTATGATGACATCATCTAGTACATCTACTCATGCCTCATTGGACTCAATATTCCACTCTGCTCTCAGATTCATCACTGCAGCCAGTTACTCCCCCCATCATTGCACACTGGGATGGCCACCCTTCTATAGAGACATTCATTATCATCTTATATTATTATCTTTTTATCTACAAGGTTTTAACAGGAAACATGCAACCATAACTCAGTCACTCTACATGTTCCTCAGACAAATTCCAAATTCAGTGAAACTGCTTTTACTTTAATATGCAACAGACTCAATACATTTGTTAGCTTAGGCCAGTTTAAAAACACAATCAAAATCCTGTTCTTTTAATTGCAACTGTTTTAATGATGATTGAACATGTTCTTGGCTTGTATGTGTGTTCCAATTCTGCTCTGGGTTCTGTTCTTCTTTTTGGATTGTGCTCTGTCATTGGCTTTCAAGATATAAATTAAGGTTGACTGAAAAAATGTAAATAATATTATAGTAGTTTTTTAGTTTTAGTTTGTTTTTTTCAAATGTGGAATAAACACCTCCAGTGTAGCCTTACCATGCCCAGGCAGCTGCATCACCTCATCACCTGTACCACACAGTAAAAAAAAAAACTCAATAGTTGAGTCTTATTTCTAATTCAGAATATTTGATCTACAGTAACCTTATTGATGACATCAAAGCTGACAGGTTCAATACCATATGAACATTAATACACATCAAAAGTGTAATGCAATTTTCAAAATGCAATGCATAAGATCCATGGCCTTTACAACCTTCAAAATCAGTTTCTGTTTTATTTCTCTTCAAAACCTCATATACACTTTCCATCCACTCATTCTGAGAAGTTTCTGTTGTTGCGCTGGGACACAGATGTTTCCTACCCAACAGCCACAGTGGACCATGAGGAGCCAATCTGTGCAGTGATGAGGACAAGGTTACTGCTGGTCACTCAGTCTTGAGGGAAAGAGGCCATGAAATCACATTTTCACCCAAGTGGAAACTATTAAGGTCTGAAAAACTGTTGTGCTGTGCAATTCTCTCAGAAGTGACTCAAACATTCTTGAAATATTAAAGGCGATGTGAGCTAAACTGCTTCTAATCCTCCCCCTATTGGATGACTAATCAAAGCGGACAGCCTGGTTCAGGTGCGCTTTTCCACAGAGATTTACTAGAAACAGGACACAGAGTCACAACGAGACACCACTTCTTCCAGTAATGCACACAGGGGAAAATTCCAAATTCATTTAAAAACTGAGATTTCAAGCACAATTAATGTTTAATGTCTGAGTTTACCCTTCACTGGTAAACCAAGCTCTGCCTACTAGATGCAGGAATAACCCATGCAGCAATAACAAAACACCATGAATAATGGAAAGTGGCTGAATGGTCTGAACTTAATATCAGCATTCAGCCGGAGGACAACACATTTAGGAGGAATTGGTCGGATTTGAACCTGATTTGGGGAGAAAATCTTCCAAACAACATCAACATCGCTGTAATCATGCAGGGTGTTATCACTGGACTGCACACAACACAACACAACCTCAACGCCTCAGTCTACTAAAGAAGAAGCAAACCCAGCCTGAACAGCACAAGTCTGACACAGGAAATGTCACTTTTTTTTAACATTATTTGAACAATATATTTTCCAAGCACAAGTTGGTGGGGATAGGAGCAAAATATAGACGACGTATCACGCAGGGGAAAAAACAAAACATACAACAGATTCTCCTCTGAGGGTTTTTTTTCTTGGCGAATGCAGAACATGAAAACATGACTGCTCCAGAGCATTTGCTGAGATCAGATATGCTATATATTCCACTGTTTGTTCCTATACAGAGTTGGGGTAAAAGCTCACTTATGAAATCTTCTCCTGCCGCGCTGCTGACAGCGCTGTCAGCCGGTGGTAACTCGGCACAACATCAGCAGTTCCTGCTTCAGCTGTGTGCACGTTCCCGCGACCAGCACGAGCCTCTCGGCATGAGGCAGAACACCTGACAACAAGAGTTTCCATTTCCATTTCTTGTTTCCATCACACTTAGGTCTGTGGTTCTGTCATTTTAAAGGGGTAGTTCAAGATTTTGGCTAATTGGCTCATTGCCATGGTCCCTATGGTCATAGCAGTGGGTTCGTTACCTTTACAGGTATTTGTCGGTGCAAGCTATTTATAGCTAAGCTACGGAGGCTAATGGGATTTCAAATACACAATCCAACAACTCAAGTTGTGACCTGCACATTCACCACACTATGAGATAATAACACAACGTTACCAGACAGAGTTGTTTTATTGCCTTCAGCATGCAGTCTCTGCATTTATCTCGAAAACAACTGTGTCTCATAACATTCTATTCTATTCTATTCTATTATCTCATAGCGTGGTGAATGTGCAGGTCACAACTTGTCCACCAGAGCGTTGTGGAGTTGTTGGATTGTGTATTTGATGAGGGAAACCAAGAAATCCCATTAGCCTCCATAGCGTAGCTCTGAGCAGCTCATGGCTCTGCTCCGCCGTTCTAAAAATAGCTTGCACCGACAACAAACTAACAACAAACCTACTGCTTGACTGTAGTGATTATGGCAATGGGCCAATTTGCCAAAATCTTGAAGTATCCCTTTAAGACAAGACTTGATGTAAAGTTTACAACCTGCTCCTGCACTGCTCTGTGTGTATTTCACGAGGTGAACCAGGGTTCATCACTGAATCATCTACTGTATGTTGATTAACTTGTGGTGGCACACACACACACACACACACACACACACACACACACACACACACACACACACACATACATACATTACTTATCGAAATGGGACACACACACATACATACATTACTGATCGAAATGGGTAAAATCTTATTTCAGTGTGGAGCCATGACCCCCCTCTCTCTGCCTGTCTCTCTCTCACATGCAAACATATTGACATCCCATCAGTCACTGTCAGAGCGGCCATGGGGAGCACACAGCTGTATGGGTGGGCTGCTCCACCAACAACAATCTATTTTTACAGTTTCTGACATCCCTGTCTGTTCCTCTACTATGAAGCTGTCTGTCAGTCAGGGTGTGCAGCGCTGCCCACTGGCCAATCACAGCATGGAGTTGTTGTTCTACACAAGATGACAAGGAGCTATGCATTTACATTGTTCAGGTGTTTCTATTTTAATACATGGCATTATTTAGACTTTTTAAAAAAAAATCTTTGTTGAACTTGTTCCAGCCTGGCAGTGCTCCAGTCTTAAAGGTGTAAAACTGAAGTCACAGTTTAAAACTTGCTTCATCCACTATGGTTTGTGTTCTGGTGTTAAAGGGATAGTTCACGGAGGTTCAATGTAAAACAGCAATGTAAGACAAGCAACAGGAAGCTGCTAGGATGACTTCTAGAGCAAATCAGAGTAAGAATATAACAAATACTTCATAAAAGAGTTTTTTTTCCCTCCCTCCATCTTTCTTTCCTTCCTTTTCCCCTTCCTTCCTTCCCTTCATCCTTACTTCTTCTTTCCTTTTTGACCCAACTGACCCACTCTGTTCCCTCCCTCCTTTTAGCTTTCCTTCCGTTTTCTCTTGCTTCCCTTCGTCTTTACTTCTTCTTCCTTCCTCTTTTGATCCAATTGACCTGATCTGTTCCCTCCCTCCATCTTTCTTTCCTTCCTTTTCCGCTTCCTTCTTTCCACAATCCTTTTTCCCTTCCTTCATTCCCTTCATCCTTACTTCTTCCTTCCTTTTTGACCTAATTTACCCACTCTGTTCCCTCCCTCCTTCTAGCTTTCCTTCCTTTTTCCCTTCCTTCTTTCCTCCCATATTTGCCTTTGTCCCTCCTTCCTTCCTTCCCTTCGTCCTTACTTCCTCCAACTGACCTGATCCGTTCCCTATCCCTCTATCTTTCTTTCCCTTTTCCCTTTCTTCTTTCCCTTCTTCCTTCCTTGAATGAATCTGTTCCCTCCCTCCATCTTTCTTTCCTTTCCGTTTCCCATCCTTCTTTCCACAATCCTCTTTCCCTCGCTTCCTACCGTTCATCCTGACTTGCAGATTCAATACACAACCACAGAGCAAGTTAAATGAGATGAATCAAAAACACTCATCACCTGAAAAGCACTTAGCACCTATTGTTCCAATGCCACACAAACACAACTGCTGAGCTCAACAGAGAGAGACAATGTGGATTGTGGAAATAAAAAAAAAGTGGATAAAAAGGATTTGTGTCAGACAGGTGTGAGAGGAACAGGGTCAGAAGCAGAGAGCAGGAACACAAGGAACCCAAACACACACACATCCACTCGCTTCTATCATAATCCCTCTATTGTAATACCATCTCCTCATCCCAGAAACAAGGGATTGGATTTGTTCGAGTAGGTAAAACAGCTCTGCCCTGATCATCCAGTGTTCAAGAGATAAACCCAGACCATCAAGCAGAGAGGACACACCGCTAATCCAGGATTCACTTCAAGCTATTGTTCACCAGGATCCATTAAACTCCTTGTCAAACTGGAGGTGCATGACGCTTAAGTCTGTCGATAGAGCCGGGAAAGTATGTACGAAGCCCTGGCTGCGGTCGCAGGCTTCGATCCGGTATGATTTATGGACCGTTAAGGCTGAGGTGTGAAAAAGCAAGCGAGGCGATAAACAGATAAACAGCAAAAGGAGGCTGGAGATAGAGAGCCGGAGAGCTGCGTGCATATAGGGTAAGAGGGTGAGCGTGGCGCTGACTGTGTAACTAGATGGAAAGGTCATACAGTGTGTGTGTGTGTGTGTGTGTGTGTTTGTTTTACTCGCAGCTGTGCACAGGATCATGCATTCAAGAGAAGAAAGTAGGAGTGTGAGCAGAGGAGCTTGGTTTGTGGTGTATAAGGTCAGTAAGTGGGCGACAGAGAGCATCTCCTACCACAAGATCATTAGTCATCCTCCAGCCTTCAGACGTGAGGACACAACGATCTGACACCGCGACACCGAGACCTTTCATGAAGTTAAATGTCATTAGAATTACTAACCAGTCCAGTGAGTCCAGCAGCCACAAGTTACAGCTATGACTATGACTGTACCTCGGGCCAGGATGGCAAAACAGCATTCTCTTGACCCAATCTGTTCCCTTCCTCCATCCTTCCTTTGTTCCTTCCCTTTGTCCTTACTTTCTTCCTCTTTTGATCCAATTGACCTGATCTTTTCCCTCCCTTCATCCTTCCTTGAACGAATCTGTTCCCTCCCTCCGCTCTTTCCTTCCTTTTTCTCCTCCTTCTTTCCACAGTCCTCTCCCTTCCTTCCTTCCCTTCGTCCTTCCTTCTTCCTTTTTGACCCAATTAACCAAATCTGTTCCCTCCCTCCCTTCCCTTTTCCCTTCCTTCTTTCCTTCCATCCTTATTTCCCTTCATCCTTCCTTCCTTCCTTGACCCAGAAGAACAACAGGAGGGTTAAAATCATTTGTACCTACATGCGTGACTTCAAAGAATGAGGGAAGAGTGTCATTGTTTTTCTTGTATGAAGTGTGTGTGAGTATCTGAGTTTTGTTGTATTGTTTATTTCATATCTTGTATGGACTGATTTTACAGGCTGCTACCTGGGCCAGGTCTCTCTACTACAGTAAAAGAGATCTCAGATCTCAATGGGGTGATAAATAAAGGTAAATAAAGAATTCTTGTGTATGTCTTCCTGTCATTTTTTTGTCTGGGCCCCTTTTAAAAGCTCTTGAGCATCTCAGGGTGTCCCATTTCACATATTAAATTACAAATATTTTAATTATTTTTTATACCTTTTCTATTATGTTAATAAAAAATAAATGATGAAATGATAAATAAAACTATAGTAAATGAAAAACCAACTTGCTGCATAGGCACCAATAAAAACAAGCAGATATAATAATACATTATTATATTATAGCTAATATAATAGACCAAAATCAGTTTTATGTTCACAAGCATAATTCAAATCCACATTGAGCCTGGATGTTTCAATTAGTCAGTGCAAGAAAATGCTAAATATTAGGGGCTCTCCCCGCTCAGCTGATCTATCACTGATGCACAAGGAGTTTACAAAGAGCGTTGCATTACAACTGTTAAGATGCTATAAAACCTAAAGAGCTTTTTCATACTAAATAATCGAGGCAAGAAACCAAAGTGAAAGTTGAAGCGGAGCGGCGCCTCCACCCTGCGCTGTGAAGACAGCTGGACCTGGACCTGGACCTGGACCTGGACCTGGACCTGGACCTGGACCTGGACCGGCGGAGGAGTCACGATCACAGGAGCGGGTTCTCCTCTGTTAGGGAATCTAACATCTCTTGTAGCTTCACATCCTGTTGTCCTTTGTCCAACATCACCTTACACTACCGACTTCAGTAGTTGCGCACAGCTTGATCATCTCCCGGCATCTTCGTGCCTCCTCGTGTTTTTTTTTTACCGAGCGGCTTCAGACTCAGAGCAGCACCCGAACCCCGCCACACACACATTAACACACACACACACCGGCTACACTCACCTAACTTTTGCGGCCACGGAAGATATCGCGTCACTCTTGAGATTCTTCCTTCTGGACACCGCAGTTCCCATGCTGAAGTGGACACGACCCCGAGGAGAAAACGCAGACCATTCCACTGACTGATCGGCGAGGGAAACTAATACGAAAATAATAATAATTTAAAAAAAAAAAGAAAGATCACCAAATGGAGAAATATAAAATCATCCTAATGTAAAACAGGTCACAGTGGTTGTGACTGTAAGTGTTAACTGTAATTATCTCATATTTCTCCCGCTCGTTTCAGATCTGTAGTGAAATAGATGCTCCGGGGAGCTGCGGCTCCGCTGGATGAGACGCTGTGTGTGCTGTGTGTGCTGCTCTCCTCTCCTCTCCTCTTCTCTCCAACTGAGGCTTCCAGGAAGCGGAGACCATAAAAGGAAGGGTTAGGGTTAGCCCGCCCGCCCGCCCGCCCGGCCTGCACGGCCGTGGACAGGTGCGGGGTGGGCAACAGCAGGAGAACAGAGCTGATGTGTCTGTAGCCTGGGTCTCAATAATGAGAACATCATGGAAAAGTTCATTTATTTCAGTAGTTCAATTTAAATAATCAAACTCATAGCTTCATAGATAGGCTACACACATTCATTACACATTATTTCTTTTAAAGGATAGTTCACCCAAAATTCAAATTTCACTCATTATCTACTCATCCTCATGTCGACTCGAGTCCTCCGTTCCTTCTCTGAGTTACGGGGGGGTCAGCGCAGCAGTATTTGTCCATAATGGTTGTGAATACCACTTTTCTTCGTCCAAAAAGACACACCAAAAAACATCCAAAAACCTCTGTACAAGCCTAAAATATAGACTTAATTAATATTTTTCAGATCATGTCGGTTTCATGTCGGGGCTTCAATATTTTAAGCTTGTTTGTAGCGGAAGCTCCCAGTGTCTCAGTTCACTGCTCTTCCTGTGTCAGTGGCGGAACAATTTCTCATGTCGGGGCTTCAATACAAGAGGGACATTACAGACGAGCAGTATGGAGGTATTTGGATGTTTTTTGCTGTGTCTTTTTGGACCAAGAAAAGTGAGCCCCATTCACAACCGTTATGGACAAATACTGCTGTACGGAAATTTGAATTTTGGGTGAACTATCCCTTTAATTATAATGGTATAATGGTTATGGTTTATACATTTGATTAAAATTCAGTATCTCAAAACATTAGAATGAAATAGTTCCCTACACGGGTCTCTACACGGTCTACATTTGATCCAGTTTGTTCTGGTTCCACACTGCACAAACAAAACAAAAACCTTATGGCATGACGTCCTGTCCTCATTACACATGCAACAATTTTGCGTCGTAGCAAACATGCTGTCATGGCATCACTACCAGCAGCATCAACACCAAGAGCAATGTACGAGCTGAGTTCGGATGTAGAATGTCCTTAACACGAGGAGGATTTAGCATCCCTGGCTCCTCATCGCAAGAGACCAGTGTTTTGTAGTAGACGTGTATATAGGCAGCTAACCACCGGGAACTTCCTGATAAAGGTCCTGAAAGTTTGTACAATCGGAGAAAAAAAGTTTGGTCTGGACCAATATCACCTCTTTTTTTAGACCAAATTTCAGGACTTTGGTCCGGACCAAGGTCCAGAGCTTTCACACCTGTATGTTTGGTTTGGATGAAATGAGGTAGGTGCGAGCCCCAACACAACATTTAATATTCCTCCACACTGCTTGTCCGCTGCAATCCAGGTGTCCTGAAGTGATATAGTGCAGAGTTTACTGGATACGACGTCATTTAGGCAAGTCAATACAGGACTGTTCAGGCTGTAAAAATGTCCTAAATGACGTTGTTTCAATCTGGATTAAAACGTTTGGTCTGGTCCAATGGAGGAATATGAAATGGTTGTTGTGTAGTTTTATGAACATTTTAGTGTCAGGCCCTGTTACAACCAAAAACGTAATAACGGCCAATAACGTAATAACTGCCAATAAAGTAATAATTTTGGCCATTTCAAATGTAATAAAGCCAATAGTGTAATAATGTGCCAACAATGTAATAAAACTTTTGAGCCAATAACGTAATAACTTTTTGCCGATAATGTAATAAGGCATTACATTATTGGCTGGTTATTACGTTATTGGCCTGGTATTTAGGCAAGTCAAAAACTTTCAAAATGTAATAACTGGTGCCGATAATGTAATGCCTTATTACATTATCGGCAAAAAGTTATTACGTTATTGGCTCAAAAGTTTTATTACATTATTGGCACATTATTACACTATTGGCTTTATTACATTTGAAATGGCCAAAATTATTACATTATTGGCAGTTATTACGTTTTTGGTTGTAACAGGCCCTAAAGTATTACTCTCATATGAAGTTTTCGTTGGACTACGAACCGACCGAACCCGACGAGATGCACTTTGAGGAATAAAAAACTACTCCGTAGTATTCATCAGCATGAGGGTGAGTGACTGACTGAATTTCATTTTTTGGTGAACTATTCCTTTAAGTCATGTCAACACTGCACATCCATCCAGATACTGTTTATCCATGCAGGATGGCTGGAGCCCTGACTTGTTGTGCAGAGCGCGTCATCTGCAAAGTGATAGCGGAGTGGAGCTATAGGGTTTACAAGGACATCATAAATAATATAATAAATAAATGCCTTTATTGTATATTTCCATCACCGTTCCAAGGTTACATGTATGTCATTATAAACATCAATGCAATTTTGAATAATGATCCTCTACCTCCGGAACATGAACTTGACATACGAGAGTATCCAGCTGCTGTATGTAATACATATAGTGCAGGCCAGATAATAAACCTAACGTTCTCTAAGCAGAATCTGTCTATTTCTTACAGTGACAGCGATGTGCAGCCCCAGCCTGACACTCACCCTGTCATAATCACCTGTCAAGTCCAAGACTGAGACTGTGAATCATCATCTTTAATAAGCAGAAAAACCCGTGATGTCAGTGCTAATCAGGTGTATGGAGACTGCACAGTGAAAATGTCTTTTCTCCTGATTGACTATATGCCACTTCAGCACGTAATGACAGCTTCAGCCACGTCAGCGTAGCATGAATACGTGGAGGAGGTCTGACAAATACATCTAGAAAAGATAGTGGTATCCGAAACAAATACAAAATTACAATAATAAACAGGATTAGGACTGAAGCTAAACTCAGACACTCAATTACTTTCAGAAGAAGAAGAATCCAGCTAGTGGCTGTTGAGGATCTGTGCTGATTCTAACTGCAGCATGCTATTGTGACTGTATGATAAGAATAGAACTGGGGAGGGAACCTCACTATCTGTCACCACAGCCATGGAAATAAGATGTGTCACACAGGATCAGAGCACAAAGACTCCGTACCTGCAGCTAATGAACGCCTGTACAGAGCCCTGGGTTAAGTTGACACATTTTCAGCTAAAGCCTGGAGTTCACACATTAGAAAAACAAACTTAAGCCCATTTAATTAGCATTAATACGACACGGAGAGATGGGGAACTGAATAACAATCAACTCACTGTTCCCTCTCTGTAGCTTTCAAGTTTTGTATGGGACTAATACTGAGGTGAGGATGAAGAATGTATATTTTATATGAAATGTAATCTGAGCTGTTCCTGGAACAGTATTCGGCAGGCAGCCAACTTCATTATTAGAACCTTATTGGGGCGCATGGCGTCTGTCCGACTACCCATTTCTCCGACCACACGTCTGTCCGATACCCATTTCTCCGACCATACATTTTTCTCATTTTTGCGTCCATTAGTCCGACTTTCCATTTCTCCGACTTAAGTAGCCCTAACCCTTAACCTTACCCTAAACCTAACCTTAACGCTGTAGAATGGGAAGTCGGAGAAATGAGCCGTCGGACTTTGAGGCAGTCGGACTGACGTATGCTCCCCACCTTATTGTATGTCTGAGCTCAGCTCCTGAGGAAGACACTGGACACACCTTATTGGCACAAAAACATGGATGTTTAAAGGGATAGTTCACATTTTGGCAAATTGGCCCATTGCCATTATCCGCGAGCTGCTCAGAGCAACGCTACGGAGGCTTTCTGTTGTTCTTACTACTACGGATGGAAAGTAGCTAGTAAGCTAAATCCGGTACAAGGCATCTCTTCTCATTTCGAGACTAATGTTATTTTGTACATTGTCCCTGATACAAATAAACTTATTAAACTAAACTATTGGTTCCTCTCATCAAATTCATCAAATACACAATCCAACAACTCCAAAACGCTTTGGTGGACAAGTTGTGAGCTGCACATTCACCACGCTGTGAGATAATAACGGAACATTATGAGACAGATTTGTTAACACAGAGACTACTTGCCAGAAAACTGCCCCCCGACGGGAACATGCATCAGCAGTTTTGCATGAATTTACCTCGAAAACAACTCCGAAAAACACACTGTCTCGTCACATTCCGTTACTATACTATACTAAAATAGCTTGCGCCGACAATTAAAGGTAACAAACCTGCCGCTATAGGGATTATGGCAATTTGCCAAAATGTTTAACTATCCCTTTAAGGAAATCTGGTGAAAAATGGCCAAGGCGTATAGATGAAGGAGATCAAACCATCTTGTAGTCAGCTCATCACAACACCTCCATGCCTCCCTGTGGTTGGATACATTTCATTCTGGCCTGATTCATTCATTTCCCAGATGTTTTGGTCCGACTTTTTCCATCTTAATGAGTTTATTATGAGTTTTTGACTTGATTTAATTGGAACTGAATTGAGCTCATTTAAAAAGAGCAGCTCTTGGATATGAGTCATGCAAATGTTCTGTCTTGAGAAACCCAAAAATAAATCAAAGAAGAAAAAAACAAACCTAATGGGATTCTTAACTGACTATTGACAATTTCACAAAGTGGAAAACATTAAGAAGACATAAAAAGAGACAATAATCAGAGCCAACTGTTTTAGTGCAATAAATTTAGTGGTATTTAAATTACAACAATAAGTAATCAGTGTTGATTACATTTCACTTGCTGATATAATTCACCTTATTACGGCTGTGATCTGCTTCCAGGGGAATTACACCAACATTTGTATATATAAATATTTTCAACTTTCGGCACCCGCTCTGTCTGCACATCACAATGTTGTCAATCAGACATTACCATCCATCCCATGATGCTTAGAGAGGGAGATCTCATAAATAACTATGACACTGCTCTACTTATTTACTGTATTTTTCACTTTAATCCAATGTGTTCTATTCTACTCCGTTCTAATTGGTTGTTTGCAGTCAGACTTCCTCTCTTCCCTCAGAGAAACCAAAGCCGTGACCTGCTACAGTAGTTATACAAATATAAGTATATTTTATTTTAGGAATTTCATGAAATGAGTCCCATGAGAAAACCACTGTCTGATGGATGGAGAGGTGTGCATCCCCCACAAACAAGACTGCAAAAAAGTTCAATCAAGGCCATGAAGCAAAATATGATGAAAACATTTTCTTTTATTTGTGCCATGGGGCTTTGGGCGACCTTGACAGGCTGCACATACAAATTTAACTGCCATGTTTTATTTGAAGAATAAATCACCAAAGAGCAGTGCTGTGAATTTATTTGAGCTTTTCTTCATCAGATTTCCAGTCACAGCTGAAGAGATTAGACGGCAGTAGACATTTCTTACTCGCCGATGCTTCTTCCAGATTGCAAACAGGAAAAAGATTCAGGCCACAAACCCGTAAAGTCAACTGTGGTGGAGAAAGTTTCTGCACCTCTATAAATAAGGCAGGCGGGGCAAACGGCTCTCAGTGGCTGGATTTTAGCTTTCTGCTACCATGGTGTTTGGGTCAGTTTGGATCTGTTGTTCTTCTCTTGGTTACATTGTTAGGCTTCCTTAACCATGAAAATATTGGTTTTAATATTTTTGTTATACCCCTTGACTTCATTCATTCACTCATTCATTCATTTTGATGTATTCCATTCACATTCAACACAATGGTTGCACATATTTACATGATTCACACATTGTTATCATGAATGAAAAGGAGCAGGATGAAGAAAACTTATACTTCAATTTCACCTGGATTGTCACAGAAAATAAAATTCCAAATAATTGTCAGCTATTTTTTGGGAAATACATTAAAACACACATGGGTATGGTATTATCCATTTATGGTGTTATTTTATATTTGACTGGTTAACCTGCATAATACGTAGCCTACACACTACGTACAGTGTAGAAGCTTAAAATCAATTACAGTTGTGAACTCTGTGAGCTGCAAGCCGACCACGATGCTTCCACAGCCGGCTGCCGCCTTCCCGGCTTTGGCCCCCGCCCTCCAGACACCTGCGGCATCTCAGTTTGATGAACATAATCAATAACAATATACTAGCCTATGTATCTGCCTATGGGTGAAGACTTCCTTTCTTTCTTTCTTTTTTGTCTGGTAGCTTCCCCATTCCTATTGCCCTAGCACCGCCTATGCTTATACTGTACTTCAATTTAACCTTCCTCTTGTCAGCTTTTTGCTACCATTTATGGTGTTATAGGGTAACACACACTAAAAACAATTACAGTTGTGCTCATAAGTTTACATCCCCTGGAAGATTTTGTAACTACCATTCTTTTATAATGTGTAGGAATTCCCCCCGTCTAGTGGTGCGGTTGCATATCGGAACGTATTCTTGATGTTGTGTTCATGTGAAATCGGGCAGAAGTCAGACAGACGACAGACGCTGCATTTAACAGGATAAACAAGAGTATGTAAACAAGTGTTCCACCAACAATACAGGTTTGGCATCTTGGTGATTTCAGTTTTAACTTGTGCTTATTGTTATAACTGGGTCAAAATGAACCCTAACAACACAAATGTTTTAACCAGAGCACTTTAAAAATCTTGTGTTTTATTTTGTTATTGACGTTCCTGACAAAGTCAAGAAGCCTTGATGCTACAAGCACATGTGTGTGGTAGCTATGCATTTAAAACAAACACAAGAGGAAGGTTAAAGTTGCCAGGAAAAAAACCAACAAACATCTAAAGGAGGGTCATCTCACTGCAGAGACCACTGCCCCCAAACTCCATCCATCACTCCACCCTGCCGTAGCTCTCTCATGCCCTCCTCCATCTTTGTTATCTCTTCTTCATCCTCCTCTTCTTCACTATCCTCTTGCTCCGCCTCCCCTCGCCCTCCCCCCTCCTCCTCCTCCTCCTCCTCCAACACGTGAGGCCAGTCAGGCAGAGGTGAGCGGAGCATGTTAACAAATTGACTGTATGAATATTTAAGCAGCCATCTGTTTTGTTTTCCTCTTCTTGCTTCTAGTCTGCAGCTCCCACGCCCGTCCACAGCCAGAGTTCTTCACCAGCCTGGTGCACACAATCACACACTAACACACAGACCATGCTCCGGCCCGCGCCGATGCTGCGTGCGCCTCGTGCAGAAGGAAACTCAGCAGAGACGAGAGAGGGACGCTGCTCGTGTGGAGCTGAAATCCTACACACACTCCTCAGCGACGGTGGCTACGTCCACTCTGGGAACGCTCCGAGTGATGCTTTGGAGTCGTATCAGTGTGGGTGTTTTTTTTTTTCTTTCCATCTTATGTGAGGACACTAATGATAGGCTAGTAGAGCAGATAAGAGGAAACATACTTCAGTTTGTGATACAAAAATGAAAATTGGCACAAGTGCTCACTAAAACCCCCTCTTTTGAAAAGTTAGGGTATCCACGCAAAATTTAGATATTTGAAAAATGGCAGCCATATTGAAATTATGAGTGGAAGGGGTTTCCAGGGGCAACCTGTGAAGCTCTAGTACCTATTTTGTAACCCTATATTGAACAAAAAAACCCCAAAAAGATCAAAAGATGACCAAAGGCAAGTACGTCTTTCACTATAACTTTGACTGTTGGCCATATTGAAAAATGGTGGCCACTTTGAAATTTTGAGTGGACACCCAATAGTTTCTTTAAATTAGTCTATTTTATTATTATTATTTTTTTAACCTTTATTTAAAGCAGATATCAGTGGAATGTTTTTGTTAATGTAAGTCCTAAATAGTCCTATTTTCCGTCAGCAATCACTTACATGGAGTGTTTCAGCCGTAACACGAGTCTCTCCGTCACTCTGCTCTGCTGTAACCCGAGGAGAAAATTTTCCTTGTGGGATACAAGTGTTATCCAATGAGGAGAGAGAACGGCATGAAGGGCTGTGTGTGCAGCCAAGGGATGCGCGTGAATGTGGTGACCAATAGATGCCTGACGAGGGCGGGGGCTGCTAACTCATGGTGCGTTCAAGGAAACTTGTACTTTGTGTTTTTCCCTCCTGTGAAGTCATACCAGTTTGATCTGGTGGACAGTGGCCGTTATAGTGCACTTTCACAGACAACAGGACGGTAAAAACACGAGCTACGGGTTACCTGGAACGCTACAGAGTCATAGTTGTGACTTGAAGCTGCAACTTACGATTTCAAAAGCCTGCCTTGAACGCAGCATTAGCCGAAACGGCCGTACCGCTGATATCTGCTTTAACCAGGAATAATCCCATTGAGATTCAGAAACTCTTTTCCAAGGGGGTCTATGGAGAAGGTATGTACAAAATGCCATGAAGTATCCTAATGTAAAAATGACATTATCTGCTGCACTATGACTGGCAAGCATGATTTAGCTGTGAAATGCAGTTTTCAAAGCTTCATAAATGGCAGCATAATGATGCTGATCAGCGGTTACTGATGTAGTCCATACCACCCACAGGGTGTGTACTGTAGGGCTGATCAGGAGAAGGAGATGAAGACAGACTGGATACAGCTCATGTAGAGCGAGGAGGGGAGGGGAGAAAAAAACACAGAGCCAGGAGCAGTTCATCACCTCAGCTTCAACCTCACAGCAAGGCTGCATATTTCCAACTGGGTTGGCAGACTTCTGTTCAAACCAATACACTAAAGTACGACCTGATGCGTGCGATGGGAGAGGTTGCTGGGGGCGGTAAACCTCCTGGGGGAGTCGCGCCCTGGAGGCTCAGCTCAGTTTCAGGGGGGGAACTGCAGCATTTCCGGAGCCATTTATCATCAGTGTCTTCATGTAGTGTTTACCTATGTGATTAGGGATTTGAATTTGTGTTCAAATTCTCATTTTTACTTATTTCATGTCTACATTGTAGATGATGATGATGATGACATTTTTTTCAGTCACATCAGATACAAAGATTATCAACAAGGTAGTGGCTGAAAAGGCACAGGCATAAGCATAATGCTTATACAGTACTATGCTGATAGCAAATTAAAGGGATAGTTCACCCAAAATTCAAATTTCTCATTATCTACTCACCCTCATGTCGACTAGGGCTGGGAGAATTTTCAGAGTCCTCCGTGCCTTCTCGGAGTTACAGCGGGGCTCCGTGTAGCACTATGTCCGTATGATGATTGCAAATGGGGCTCACTTTTCTTTGTCCAAAAAGACACACCAAAAAACATCCAAATACGTCCACACATCTCGTCTGTAATGTCCCTCTTGTATTGAAGCCCCGACATGAGAAATTGTTAGGAAAAAATTAAATAAGTTCACTGCTCTGCCGGTGTCAGTGCAAAACTGAGACACTGGGAGCTTGGGTAGATAATGAGTGAAAATTGAATTTTGGGTGAACTGTCCCTTTAAGCATACCCAGCATTCTTACAATACAGGAAAGATCAAACAAACAACTAAACATAAATGAAAGCCAAACTAAACCAGAAAAAAGACCAGAACCAATAAGGTTAACAGTATTAGAATATGTAGTAGCCTACCGTATTTTCCGCACTATAAGGCGCACCTTCAATGAATGGCCTATTTTAGAACTTTTTTCATATAAGGCGCACCGGATTATAAGGCGCATAGAATAGAAGATACTGCAGTCAAACGTTTGACTGGGGTTGCGTTATGCATCCACTAGACTCAACACCTCGCTACCCACTTAACTGGCTTCACAGTATTCTCTCGTGTTTATTTGTCTGACTTCCTGCCCAGTTTATCGATCGCTGCAGGGCGCGAGCCGGCCACGGAGCTGCACGCTGCGGTCAGTGGCGGTGTAGGTACCAGATCTGCTCGGGTGCCAGATCGGCTCGGGCTGCTGTGCTTGCAGATGACGTCAAGCGTGTTACAAAACGTGATTGGTTGAGACTCGGGAAAGTTGGAGGGAATCATGGAAACACAAATTTGTAGTACTGCTGAACAATGTTTAATAAAGATAGAAAAGTTCAGCTCATGGTTAACCGGCGCTAATCAGCCCCCTTTCACCCTCCCCCGCCCCCCAACACCTCGGGACCCCTCCTTGTTCTACGTAAGTCAGCCTCCCCGGAAATGCATTCATTCATTTCTCAGGGAGAGTCTGGGCTTCGTTGAAACCGGCCAGAAACGCGTCTTTTAGGGAGACCAAGGCAGCCTGGAGTGTGATTGACTCCAATCAGGGGAAAATCAACATGGACTGGAACACAACAAACATGGCGGGTCTTACGGCGCAAAAACAGTCACTGAAGGGAAAAATGAAATGGACTCATCAATTACAGAACTTAAAAGAGCAAGATCTCTTCTGAACAGTTTTTGGAGGAAAATGGTAATTTTCAGACTGGACACATCAGGAGAAAATCCACTTTGTTCAAGACCTGTCTCTGGCTCAATCACACACTCAATCGAGATTTGGCACAGATCTCCGAAGCCCCGCCTTTCCGAACAGACTTCCATTCGTCGTAATAGCGGGGTTTTTTTTTTTTCTAAAGACACCCTATTTGAAAATGATTTAAGATTATTTTTGCTTCATGTTAAATATGACTTTACTAAGTTAAAATATTTATTGTTATCATAAGCCCAGAAAATATAAATATCAGTCAGCTTTCATCTACGGAGGCTACAAATTGTGGATCGGAAAAGCTGTCCCCATCAGGGACTGATTCACAGCCGATGTAGGCGGGGTGACTGAGGCCAGACTCTGCCTGAGAAATGAATTGAATGCATTTCTGGGGGAGGCTGGTTTACGAGGCTACCCTTGTTCTTCGTGTATAATCATTTGTGTTTGTGTGTGTCGGGATAGTGTTAGCTGTCTATGTTAGACTATCTTTCCATTTATTCAGCCAAAGTCTTTCTGAAAGAGCTTAGCAAAGTCGGAACATTTTGTGTTTCCATGGTTTCCTCCAACTTTCCGACTTCAAAATCCCTGACAGGACGTCATCTAAAAGCACTATTCATCTGGCATTCCATCTGGTACCTACAGCGGCCTTAGACATCTAAAGGGCAATAAATGAGGACTTAAACATAAAACCAGGACTGCCCATATGTTGATGTTTTGAAAGGACGTAAAAAGCAAATTTTCAGACATGAACAGGAATCTTAATCAAAAACTAGCCTACAGGCTTTATCAATATTTTTTAATTTGAATTGGCAACAAAGAACAAAGTGCTCCGCGTTATGTCAGCACCACGACCACGGACAAGGAAAGGAGGAGACATGCGGACAGACAGATGTCTACAGACGATGTCGGTGCTGCGGTGCTGGAGCAGACACTGGAGGCAGACAGACAGCTGTCTCCTCCAGTATTAAAATCTGTAAATAAGCTGCCAATAATATCAAATTTTAGTTGCGTTCTCGCTGTGTATTATTTCTCTGCTAAGTGAGGACGTACTCATAGATCGCCCGTTTCGAGGCATTTTAACCTGAGGAAAAAAAAGAAAAGAGGAGGAAAGTGATTGACAGACATCAATCATCAGGTTGCGCAACTGGGCGCACGTCGGGAAGAAAAACAAAAGGACATTAGAAACGCTAAGAGAAAAGGAATACTGGGAGAAGGAAAACCGGGGTCTATTGATAGTTTGCGCGCCGTTTTCAAAGGTAAGCCTACGCTGTTATTGATTTCCTGCCGTATTAGAGCGATTAGTACATGATACAGGCACTGGCAGCTGGGGGCCCCCCTGGTGGCTGGGGCCCGTTTCAATTGAAACGGTTGAAACAGGTAAGGCCGCCTATGGATGCGGTGCATGTGAACAACACAGCTGTGCTTCTCAGTTCGCGGCGCTTCCTCGTCTGGGTGTGTAGACTGTATGCTACCCGGTGTGAGCGCTGGTATTTAGGGGGTGAATAGCGCCGTTTGGTAGATTAGGCAGCTTGGGGAAGCTTCGCACCGGATTATAAGGCGCACTGTTGTTTTTTGAGAAAATTAAAGGCTTTTAAGTGCGTCTCATAGTGCGGAAAATACGGTAATAAAGAAATT
Organism: Decapterus maruadsi; assembly: GCA_030347415.2. NCBI lineage: Eukaryota > Metazoa > Chordata > Actinopteri > Carangiformes > Carangidae > Decapterus > Decapterus maruadsi. The sequence continues at coordinate 2,577,430 of CM064895.1, forward strand.
ATTGAATACCAGAGGGAAAAAAAACGGGGTCCGCTCGCTATTCAGACATCCCGCTATCCCGACATGTTTCTGTTTAGACATGCCACTATTCCGACATCCCTCTATCTAGACATACCGGTAATCCGACACTTTTTGGTACCGCTATTCCGACACAGAAGCCTGCAGCTGAGCGTCTGGGGCCTGGTGACCAAAGTTGAAAAATTGTTGCAATGACAATAAAATGATAGATTATAATTTGGTTGCTGTTCCCTGCTGCTGAACATCGGATTTTTACACACAAGTCCTTTGTTTTTGTTTATATTGGTGTCAGGCGAGCCTCTGTATTGTAGCCTATCCCATACAAATACGGCGCACCGTCTCTCTCTCTCTCTCTCTCTCTCTCTCTCTCTCTCTCACGTGCACACACACACACACACCTGCACACCTTGTTACTCCTGCAGAAGAAAGAAAAAAAAGAAGCCTGTGGTCCGACCTGACCCGAGTTATATTTTTTGCTGGGCATAAGGTTTGTTCTAAAAGCCTGTCCCATAATAAGCCTATAGATGCGTGTCTCTCGGGTCCGCTCGGCACACACTGAATACTGTAATAACAGTCTCAGTAGCTGCAGATCAGTGTGTGCTGCTGCCGGTGTGTTTTTAAACTTGGTGGGTTTGATTCTTGTCGGACATCACAAATCTAACAGGCCGATGTATTTGTTTGAGAAACAGTGTCTCAGATGCAAAAACAAAAATGTAATCAATCAATGTCGGAAAAGCGGAATGTTTGAAAAAATAGTAAAGAAGGTAAGTACTCCGACAATGAAAAAAAAAAAATGTCGGAACAGTGGGATTGAATACCAGCTAATCCGACAATTAGAAATCAATGTCGAAATAGCGGCATGTCGGAATAGCAGCATGTAACCAAAAAAACAATCAATGTACGTTACCTAGCTGATAAAGATGCTTTAGAAATGTAAAAAACTTTTAATGGATCTTCCACAAGAGAATTGTGTGGCAATATGTTATAGCTGCTGTTCATTTTCATAAAGCGCATCCCAGCATGCATTAGACAGGAAGTGATGGAAGTAAATCCCTGGAGATATAGCATTTCTCATTTGGAGGAAACTGTCGACTGTTATGTATGTTAACCATTAGATACTAGCAGGCAGCATACTATCGTATGCTAATTAGCACTAAAAGTGATGCATCGTTGAGGCCGGTGGGAATGTCATTAGTGGGTAATGTGTGTTGTATGCATGGGATCAGGTTAGAGTCATGTTAGACTGATTCTACATCAGGGATGATCTCTCTGAGACAGAGAAGATGTGCTTCCTCTAAAATGTCCAAAAATAAATGGTCAAATGACTGTTCAACGCCGCGTCTCAATTAGAATATTTCCATGAGTACACTGTCTTGTAGTAGCCTGGCTTGATTTGCTAAAGGTTTGTGTAAAAACGTGTGCAAACTCGATTGCACGCACTAACAAATGTTGAAGCTGATCTACTAACTGGGTGCACCGAGGATTGTGTCTCCCAAACGGGCAAAATGCCACGTGCAAGCGTTTTATTTCCCACCATGGATATGCAAATATGGGCGTTTCTGCCAGAACATGCAAAATATTGGGAGGAGTAGATTCAAATAGATTTATTTAGCAAACTTGAAACAGATTGCAGCGAGAAACAATTCTGAAAACCATGATCATTAAAAAAATGAAATCTCGGACTGTGACACTCGATACCTGAGAATATTGTAACGATACCGATCACAGCCGTTTCATGAAGTGTGCCTAATGAGCGCTCATGAGGAGGAGTCTCTCCCAGCGTAACACAACGTCAATATTTTCCAGTAGTTTCTCATCACAATCAGCAACGTGCAGCCCGACCTGACCCGAACCCGAATTAATTCATTAAAAACTCGGCCCGGCCCGATTCCAGCCTCGAGTAGGGCCTACACTATGTACATACAGTACATCTAGTGTATGAATTTTGACAGTGCACTTACTGGAACTAACAACCACAACGGTTGCCAATATCTTCTGCTTTTTGGGATGGTTATTGTTGTCCATCAACACATCTACTGGCCTGTTTTGTTTGTAATTTCAGTTAGCAATAGCCTAATAAAAGATTTACTCAAACTTATTTTTGCTTGTGTGTGGACCACCAGTTATGAGTGCACTTGTCTGTGTGAATGCAGTAAGAATGGAAGTTGGTTCAGAGTTTGTTCAGAATCTGCTGCTTATGGCAGGACGACTGACTGATTTTCTCCTCATACATTCCCATAGCGTCTCACTACATTAAACATGTTGGAGATCAGTGTCCATGGACTTCAATGGGGCGGCAGAGAAACTAGTCACTGGATAAATGTGATGTGGGAGTAACGCGTTACAAAAGTAACGCAATTATAGTAATGTGTATTACTATTTGCTGTAACGCAGTAATATAACGCATTACAAATAAAATTTTGGTAATATTTTATCCGTTACAATCTAAGTAACGCGCGTTACCACACATTTTCATAAAAACGTGTGAAAACTTGGGAAAACCCACCCACTGGCCTCGAAGCAGCCTGTCTCTGGGCCACTGCAGACCGCTCTGGACCTGTCACTCAACATTTCCGCACCCTAATTGGCCAGAATCTTAACCTAATAAGTAAAACGGTAGCGTTAAAAAAAAAATCACCCCCCTCAGAGTGTGTGTGGGGGTCGATTGAGACCAAAAAACATCTTGACACCTGGCTTTTAACATGTTTATTTATTTTTTAAAGGTGCATTATCGCAAATACAGCAGTAATGGCATAAAATAAGCTGAAATATGCAAAAGATGGGTCGGGGGGAGCCATAATTAAATTTACCAAAAAAAAAAAAAAAAGCCACCAGTGTAGTTTCCGTGGGGCAAATGCAGAATCTGTTATTGTTGTGATCCAAGCCGGCCCGGCGCTTGCTGCGTTCAATTGCACTCGGAACAGGGAAAACCGACCTCCGAATCGGAAAATGCAATAGTAAATTGTAACGTAGCAATGCTAGGCTGCTAACAGTCACTGAATCGCTCAGTACAACACTTCTCTCCATGCCCCTGTGTCTTTCTTCAGTTGTCCTCTCGCAAAAATGATTTTAACAGCACATTAACGCGAGCCACTCCGTAGTTTTGGAAAACAGAGGCCGTTTCTCAATACCTAGTACGCGAAGTTCGAACTTGTGAACTCCGGGAGTCTGGACTTGTGGAGTTCAGTTGGAAGAACGAACTCCCGGAGGACGGGAGGACGGGAGAACGTGAGGACGGTCTTTTCTGCAATTGGAACAGGAACGTACTTGATGACATCATCGTCTTTGCCGGTTGCCGGCATTCAACTTCCGGTTATTTTCACTGATTAAAATAAAAATAAAACAATAAAAAAACAACTCAGTTTCACTTGTATATTTTACTATAAATTAGGTGCATATATAAGATTGCGTTTTCTTTTTGTACAAATATGAATATAACATTTCAGAAAATTGCCTATATAAAGGGCGAGTGGCGGGAAAATGTTGTGGGTTTTATTGTTGTAGTGGAGAGATTAGTGACGTAGCGAAAATTGAGGAGCTAAACATCGATTAATTAGTTATTTAGACTGTCTTTATTGTTTATTTTTGTGTCAACCGTCAAATTGACAATAAATGGCACAGTTGGCCGCTATTTTTATCGCCGGGGCGATGTACGCCGAGGCGGAAGAGGAAGCGGACCGCTTGAGGAGGAGCATCCGCCGGAGGAGAGCTGCCATTCGGCGACGGTCGGAGAGGAGGCGGGTCTTCCTGGCACGTCTCTCTGAATTGGTTAGTTGGTGTAATCATATTTTATTTAGTCTTCATTTTTAAAAAATTATTACATAATCTTTTTATATTGCTGTTATGTTAAACAACACCTACAGATTTATTCACTCAACACATACAATTCCATGTCTAAAAGTTTGTTTATTGTAGGCCTATGTGGTCCCTGTCAGATTAACTCAATTTTTACTACTAAATAATAATCCTCAGCCTAGGCCCTACACACTTACCTGTCCTCTGTCTTAGCACTCAAACATGAAGATGTTCAGTCTGAAATATCCTGTACAGCTTTTTCTCATGGTTTTCGAATAGGAAATGAAGCAACTGAATGTGGAGTTGACCAAACTTCATATAAATGTCTATAAATTATTGACATTTGGCATTCAACACAATTTAATAAATACACATTCAATAAATATTAAATACAAATAGATTAAATACATAATTAATAGTAAATAGATTATTTAAAAAAGGAATTCATTATAATAAACAATTAAAAAACAGACTTCATAATAATAAACAGATTATTACAATATCATAATAAATAACTAATAAATCGATTCTCTCCTCAGGACCCGCAAGGCCCTGTGCGTGTTTATGCACAGGTGAATAACCAGGTGCCTCTCCTGGCCACTTTCTTCTCCGGGGCTGAGGTGAAGCCAGCATTCAGGCTCTCCAGGGACAGCATCACCATGCTGCTCCAGATGTTGCCCCGGGAGAAGAGCCATGGATGGAGCCATGAGCTGGAGGTGCTGGTGACGCTCTACTGGCTCGCCTGTGGAGCGTCGTACCGCGTCACCTCCGACGCCTTCTCCGTACCGCTGGCCACTGTGTGCAGGATTGTGCACAGGGTTGTGGATGACATGATGACCATCCTGCCCAGGGTCATCCACTTCCCCAGGGCTGAGCAGATGGCAGAGGTGGGAGCTGGCTTCGCGCTGCTCGCCGGGCATGAGGCGTTTCAGGCTGCTGCTGGTGCCATCGACGGGTGCCACGTCAGGATCGTTCCTCCTGCAGAGCCACAAAAAAGGAGCTATGTTAATAGGAAGCTCTTCCCCTCCATCATCCTCCAGGGAATGTGCGATGCTAAGGGCTCTTTCCTTGACATCTATGTGGGTCAGCCAGGGTCAGTGCACGATGCACTGGTACTCCGGAGGTCACCCTTTTACCACCAGGCCCTCTATCCACCAGCTGGGTACTTCCTGCTGGGAGATGGAGGGTACCCATGCCTCCAGCGCCCTGTGGCCATCATGACCCCATATCGCCAGCCTGTAGCAAGTAAGAAAACACACGCACGCAGATAATTTGGTGAGTTTGAAATACACTATACATTTTCACATTTTACATTTAAATATTTCTTTCTATCCTTGAATAGCCCAAGTTGAAGCCCGTTATAACAGGCACCATGCCAGGGCCCGGAATGTCATTGAGCGTACCTTTGGGGTCCTCAAGACCAGGTGGCGCTCAATATTTCTGAGGGCCTTGGAGATCCGGCCGGTGTTCGCCCCTAAGGTGGTTGGTGCCTGCTGCATCCTCCACAACATTTGTGTGGCCGCTCAGGATGTCCTGGAGGAGGAGCAGGAGCAGGACGAGGATGAGGGAGAGATGGCGGAGGTCCCAGATGGCGGAGAAGGGCCGGCCAATGGAGAGGGGGAAAGGGGCCTGTCTGGAAGGGAGGTCCGGGGACGTCTGGCGGCCCAGCTCTCTGCTCCTCAAGATGTGCCTGCATGTCTGGGTGAACATGACTACATCTAGAGAGTAAATATTCACTCTCGCTCTCTAGATGTAGTCATGTTCACCTGGGAGTGTGTAAATATGTAAATATGTTAGATGTCAATGTATATATTGTGTAAATTATTAATATAGATTGTATAAATGTAAATATGTAAACTATGTAAATATGTTATATTGTATATATGTTTTTTCTGAATAGCCCAAATCTTCATTCATTGAAATTACTGTAAATAACACTTAATGTAATCGGTTTTGTTTCAATTTTTTGGGTTTTTTTTTTGGTTGACTCTAAGTTACACACACAACTGTAAATAATTGTATATATATGTTGTCTACCCAATGACCTTTTTGGATAAATGTAAATAATTACACACTACTGCTTTGTTTTTGTTGTGAATATGTACAGTATCACTTATATATGAACTGTCTTAAACACATCTTAAACATTCCAAACTTTAATAACACAAGAACAGAACAGAACAGAACAGAACACAAACTAAAATAAATTATTAGAACTAAAACTAAAACTTATTTACAAGCCTCTCAAACAGTGAGAGGTACCTCTCGGCCCTATCAGCTGCTGCCCTCTCCCTCTCCTCCTCCCTCACCAAGGCCTCTCTCTCTCTCTCATCCTCTCTCTCTGCCTGTTTTTTTAAAAAGTCCATCAGCTCATCCTCTCTCTTCCTCTTTCTTCCTGTCCTCCTCTCCTCCCCCTTGTCCTCTCCTGCCTCTTCCTCTGCGGTGGAGGTAGAGGCCGGGGTGCTGACCACGCCACCTGCAGTGGCACTGGCCACAACCAGGGGCGGGTTGATGGCGTGCTGCCCCTGGAGTACGGCATCCATGGCACCGTACCACTGCCAGGTGGCGGCAGTCACACTCCCGGCCTCTACCCCCTTACCCGTTGGTGGGTCTTTCAGCTCCTGAAAATAGGTTATCACACTTTGAACCTGAATGTCTATGTTACATTGTGACCTGACAAATGAAAATCAAATAAGATATAATTGGTACCTTGTACTTGTCCTTTAAACTGTTCCATTTCTTCTTGGCCTGCCTAGCCGTAATAGGCAGGCCAGAAGTTGAAACAAAGTCCCTGAACAAATACACAAATACATTTTAGGACCTAGCCTACTCCTTCCAAAATATATTGGAATATATAGGTTGAATATGGAGAACATATATGTAAAGCCAGATTGTGCGTTTAGAGGGGTCTGTGACACCGCCCGGGTCAGAGGCTCTGGTCAGCAGGGTTGGTTTTCAGCCACAATGTGGAAGCAAGCCTCCACTCTCTCTGAAACTAGTTACAAGTCATTCATCTACCATCACAATTAATCTGAATCTGTTCAATGACGGTAAAAATTAAACACAATATCCTGCATAGTTCTTCTCCGTGCTACTCTGATCAGAGCAGCGTCCAAAGTAACTTCCTGCTGGAATTATTTTTCTGTTGTTTAAACTCAAATCTCTGATTAACAGGTAGTATTTTTCTTCTTATTCTCCATGTTCAACCTTAAACCAGCATGGATTAAAACCTCAAAATGTAACCCCTTCTCCAGACATCCAGGCAATGACAAACAAACTTATGTATATAAGTTACTCACTCCCATCCTGATTTGGCCGAGTTCCTCCGCCCGGTGAATAGGGCCTCATTCGCCCCCCTCCACTCAATGAGGGCCCGGGTCTCTTCAGCTGTCCCTAGAACGAGATATAGCTTGTTAGCTGTAATGCATAATATCTTCATTTTCTACACGTGAGTTTAAGTCACTGGTAACTGATAGGGAACAACCGGGAACACGGGCGGATTACGTTAACCTGACAAAACACTTTAGTATAACGTTATAAAAATATAAACACCCCTCCCCTAACACGAACTGATTAGTCCGATATCACACAGCATAAAGTGTTCCGTTTCAGAGACCAAAGTCTGCCTTTTAGACCCACAGAAAACAGTCTTATTTTACCACACTACAACCATACAAGACCGGCAGATTTCAGAGGGTCACGCCGGGACAAGGCAGTCATCGGCGGGGTAGCAGTAATGCTAGTGGCCGGGCTAACTTGTTAGCGAGGTAGCTAGCCGTGTAGCCGTTAGCGCCGAAAACGTCGGGATAAAAACTACGTGCTACGTTAATAAACCATACACAGAATCGACTTGAAGTTATTGAAATACATTCCCACAAAAAATACGTTAAAACATTTCTTGACCCCAAAACAGAAGAATTTCTAAACTTCTAACGTTAACTTACAATTGTGCGTCCTCTCCTCCGCCATTGCTGTCGCGAAATGCATTCTGGGATACGTAGCTCCCCAAAGTCCACACAAGTCTCCACCGATGCATCCTCGGTGAAATGGGCGGGGCAAGAACACATCCGGGGTATTCGACCGTACTTGACCAGATGCGAACTTTGAATTGGAACAGTACTTGGTCCGGCGCTGATGACGTTTCTCAAGTCCACAAGAACACAAGTACAGAGAAGAACGCATATTGAGAAACGGCTAGAGCAGTGGTTCTCAACCGGGGGTCCGCGGACCCCTAGTGGTCCGTGGTGTAATTGCAAGGGGTCCGTGAAAACATCCGCCAAACCTTCCAATCTGGCCTGCGAGTTGTAATAGTTCACATACTGTATTTCGCCGTCTCTGTGCGCCTGTAAGTCAATGCGCTGGGCCACAGAAACACACCCAAAGTGTTTGTGTGTGCCTGTGAGGTACACAGGTACCCAAACCATGCGCGAATGCTGGGGGAGCGGCTGGACTGCAGGGTTTTCTCTGTCTGCTGTTGGTGATTTGGGCCACCGCCGCGGTTCAACCGTGTGTGTGCATCTTGCATGGGGGTTCCGTTGACATGAAGCGTCTTTTGCTCGCGCTCAAACCTACGCGTTTCATGCGCACTTCCCAACTCAAAAGCCGTAGCAGCGTGCGGTTGTTTTTCCGTGCTCGTCCGTGGCGCGCAGCTGCACGCACGGACCTGCTTCTCCCCGGTGTTGTGTCACGCTGCCTTCGGCCTGTGTCTCTCCTACTGTTTCCCACTGAGCTCTGCCTCATTTGAAAGGCGAAGGAAGCCCGTGTGTGGAAAGACGTCACCTGTTACTATTGTACGGAAACGTGAGCAAATGACTGAATTGTTGTTGCAACTTTCAATCTAATTGAAAAAAAAAAGGAAAGACATCGGCTCCAAGATGCAGAAAACACATGTCAGGACCAATGAGTTGTATCATCACAAACTGTATTTAAGCTGAAAATAGGGCAAGTCTTACCAGCATTTTATGATATGTCAAGATTTTTCATACAAAACACCAAAAATGTGTATAATTGAAAATGATGTGCACAAGTAAAATTAAAATATAAACAACCAAATTATTAGGGAAATAGGTGAATTTATTTTCAATCAGGCCTATTGGCCCTAAAAGTGTCTGCAGCCACTGCATCTTGTTTTGTTGTTATGGAATTTACAACTGAAAGCTTGTATTAGCCTCAACGAGTAAGTAAATGCCATAATACAATCTAAAATGCATTTTTTCCCCTGTTTCTATTAAACTGCAGTCGGGGTGAGGGGAGGGTGGGGGGCGGGCGTGGAGGGGGGGTCCTCAGGGTCGATCAAAAATATGCAGGGGGTCCCGGACCCCAAAAAGGTTGAGAACCACTGGGCTAGAGAGTATGCGTCAGTGTGTGTGAGTCACTACGTTACAGCATGTTTTTTCTCCTCACGTCCACTACAAAACTTCTCATCACCAAACGAGGCTGCTTTCTCTGTGACAACTGATTGCAGTTGTTTATATCTGATGCTCCGCCATCTAGTGGCCGCGGATTTTGGGATAAAGCTCCTTTAAAGTCGACGATTTTAACATGGGGGTCTATGGAGACATGTTGCTTTCTGACACCAGCCCCCACAGGAATCCGGGGGGATTGCAGTTTTTTGAACGCGGAAGTGAGCTACACCAGGCTTCACTGCTCAGACCGACAACTGCCCCCTTGAGCAGAGTACATAGGCTAATAGAAAGTTTCTCACATTTGCAAAAAGTAAGTTCATCTCGCTTTTCCTGGTGTCTGGGTCACTCCAGCTGCTGTAGCAGTGTGTCTAAAGCGCCGTTACTGGGGCGGTGCGTGGCGCAGTGGTTAAGGCAGCCGCCCCTTGTATATGCAGACGCAGGCGTCCCCGGTTCGCGTCCCGCATCAGGCAGACCTTTCCTGCATGTCATTACCCTCTCTCTGCCTCCCCCTTTCCTGTCTATCTCTACTAATCTATCAAATAAAGGCATAAAAAACGCCAAAAAAATATACTTTAAAGCGCCGTTACGCAGGCTGTGCAGCGCCCACGGTGCGATCCTAACCTCCCTCTCCAGTACTGCTGCTCAGCTCTGAGTCTGGGACCGAGACCTCACCTCTATTTTCACCTCGTCTTTGATCCCCTCTCGCCCGGGCTAATCCCAGTGTGGCCCGAGCTCTGCGCCATAGCGGAGAGGATCTGTCAAAAGGAATGAATCCCTTTTTGATTGGCAGCTATTTTGAAACACACGCCAGAACTGGAGCATTTAACAGTTCAGTCCCATTTTTGCATTTCATTTCCATTGTACATATCACTGTAAATAAAACACTTTAATACAGTTTTGTTAGTTTTTTCATTAATTCATACTGTTGGCCAGGTCACAGGGGACAGATTTCACCATGTAGGCCAAACATGAGCTTCTCCTTTTAGAAAGACCAGCAGCCATCACCATTCTACATTGAATAAGTTGTAGTACTTTGATCAGGCTTTCGCGAGCAATGAAAAACACATCATCATTCACACAGAGGTGATTGAGAAGACCCAGGTGAACATAGGAATTTTCTCTGTGATGTCTACTTCCAGATCCCACACACTGTAAACAGAGCTGACACCTGCCTATTACCTGCTGCTGTTGAACCACAAATACTGCAGCTGCCTCCTACACTATTAGACTGAGCGGCAGCGCCGTAGTAAAAGACATCTCAGCTCTGGCTTCATCCCCACAATGCACAAAAAAAAGAAAGGCCATTTGTTCAAATCAAAATAACCAAATCATAAACTCAATCACAGTCTTTTTCTACCTGATTGTTTGGTCTGAATGTACACTCTTAGAAATAAAAGTGCTATGTAGAACCATACAAGGTTCTTCGGCTTATCCTCATAGGAGAACCATTTTCCTGGAACCCTTTTGGAGGGTTATACCTAGAACCCAACATACCGAGAACCCAACTTAAAGGGTTATATCTAGAACCCAACATACCATCTGTGAAAGGTTACACCTAGAACCCCCAATGAGAGGTTCTACAAAAATCCCTTTTATGGCGTATTGGTTTCACCCGGAAGTCTTACTGGGTTTTTTTTAGCAGCTTTACTGCTTGGCTGTTCGTAGCGGAGAAATGGCTAATTTCTGTTAACCAGTCTATGAGGTTTAACATTAACATACGTTAGCATTAAGCTAGTGGGTTGTGACACTGGCTCTGTGTGTTTTGAACGTGTTTAAAGCTATAGTGCGTAACTTCTACCGCTCCCTAATGGAATTCTGCGTTATTAGAACGATACGGCCGGCACCTATGGCCCGGTGTAACCCTCCTCTCCTCCTCTCCCCTCCGCTCCCCCCTGTAGCTCTCCATGGTACCGGTAATGCACATCGCACACAGTACAGTAACACTCGCAACACACCACATGCTGCTGGTTACGGTCCGCGGTTCACGGACTAGAACACTCGCAACTCGCCGCACACTGCTCGTCACAGCACACAGACTCCCTGCACTACGTTACACACAGCAACACAGGCTACACACCTTGTAGCTTACTGCTAATGACATGGCTAACAGCAGGCTGCTAACAACTGTTGCCTCTGGCAGCTGCGGAGCGTTCTCCTCCCTTCTCGTTGTCAGGTAAAACTGTTTAAAACACATTCTTTCGGTCGTTCTGTCCGCCAGCGCGGGAATGTCGCTCCAAGACACTAAATATAAAAACAACAAATAGGGAAAAATACCGTGAGGCGTTTGAGGAGCTGAACGGCTTAATCAAAGTTTTATCATCTCCTCTTGTAGTGGCTTGGATGAAATGGATATTTACAGACACGTAGAAGTTACGCACTATAGCTTTAAAACTATGTGGGTTTGACTGAACATCTTTGATATTGATTGGTACACCCGTTCACACAACAGCTTGTTAATAGTGTATAAAATACAATTGTTTAACTAAAAAAACACTCATCTATGCAGCTACTCGTTCTGTCTTCCGGGTTTTCTGGGTCAACAATGCGTGCGCATCATGTGATGACGTAGCCTGGAAACCCGTATGTAAGGCTGTTATTTACAGAGTGGAATCCGTGCTATCTAGTCACACAGTGCAAGAGTAGCCTATTTGTCCCTCTCGTCATCACATCGTAATTTGTTTTGTCACAAAAACGTTGTTTTTCTGGTCTTGTTGTTATTCTGAAGACTACAACCACGCCATGGCTGGAAAAAGATTAACTTGGGCAGAACTTGTAGAAGCTGCAGAGGAAAGTTCTCCAAACAGTGAGCGAGGACAAACTCAAGCATGTCTCGCCAAAGAGACAGTCTCCTGGAAGACGATGGATCAGAAAGAACTGCACCGAAGGAACAGGGATCTGGAAGTGCAGTTGAAAGAACTGACCAAGAACGTCAAAGAAAGGGATATTCAGATCCAGAGACTCAAGAAGGATAGAGACATGTATTTTGACATGGCCCGAAAATCCTCCACTGACCTTCGGAGGCTGATGGAGGACAGGCACGACCCCTGTTTGAGGAAGGTTGAAGAGTTGGAGGAGGTAATCATAGACCTCTCGAGAGAGAATAAGAAGCTGCACAAGGAAAAGCGCATCCCGAAGGAAGTGTCCCAAAGACAACAGGAAAAGCACCTTCAGGATGAGAAGCTTAGATTGCAGTCCACAAACCAAGTCCTGGTGGCAGAAAAAAGACACTTACAGGCACAAAACCAGGTTCTCCAGACTGCCAACATGTTGCAGCTGGAGAAAGAAAAGCTCCTGGAACAAAACAACAGGCTGGACTCAGCCAACAGACACCTCCAGGAAAACAACAACATGTTTCAGGTGGAGAACAAAGAATTAAAAGAGGACAACATCAGGCTGGAAGTGGAGAAGAATGACCTCCAAGAAAGAAACAAGGTTCTTGAGGTGGAAACCAAGGAATTAAAACAGGACAAAAACAGTCTGAAAGTGGAGAACAACCACTTCCAAGAAAGAAACAAGGTTCTTGAGGTGGAAGCCGAAGAATTAAAACAGGACAAAAACAGACTGGAAGTGGAGAACAACAACTTCCAAGGAAGAAACAAGGTCTTTGAAGTGGAAACCGAAAAATTAAGAGAGGATAACATCAGGCTGGAAGTGGAGAAGAAAGCCCTCTAAGAAAGAAACAAGGTTTTTGAGGTAGAAACTGAAAAATTAAAGAACGTCAACATCAGGCTGGAAGTGGAGAACAACAACTTCCAAGGAAGAAACAAGGTCTTTGAGGTGGAAACCAAAAAATTAAAACAGGACAAGATCAGGCTGTACATGGAGAAGGACGACCTTGAAGAAAGAAACAAGGACTTTGTGGTGGAAACCAAAAAATTAAAACAGGACATCAGGCTGGAAGTGGAGAGCAACCACTTCCAAGAGGGAAGCAAGGTCCTTGAGATGGAGAAGAACAACCTGCGAGCAGACAAGATCCTTCTGCAGAGTGAGAAGGGAAAGCTTGAGGACCAGAACAACGCCCTGCAGCTGGACAAGCTGGCCCTCCAGACAGAAAAGCAACTACTGGAGAAGCTGCTCGTGAATATGAAGAGGAGGAGGAGGCTCTTCTGGTTCTGGAGGAGGAACCATGAGGAGCTGGAAGGAGGAAAAGACAACGAGCGCTGTCCGCTGTCTCAGTGCTGAAAGGTGACAGCTGACTGTCACTGCCCGAGGGGGAGAGAGTGAGAGTGGAGGTGCTCACTTCTCCGAAAACATCGGCGCAGACTAAACAGCCATTATTTGGATAAGCTACCCGCACATTGTGGCTCTAAACTACGGAGCCCCTAAAGGGACATGGTGGGGAATTTTTTTTTTGCGGGATCTCGCAATACTTTTAAGTTTATAAGTTTTCTTCAATTTACCAACACCAGCCTTATGAAAGAAAAGGACAACCGTTTGGGAAAGGTCAACGGGGCTATGACAGGGGACAGGTTCATTGAAAAGATGATGAGAAACTCAAAGCTTCCCTTTCCGGCTACCTTCAGCCAGTGTGAAGACATGGTGAGGATGGCAGGTCTCGACCCCGTGGAATGCCTTACACTGGGGCTGGAGGAACTGAAGCTGAAATGGTTTCCAGATGTGCGCTTCTTCCTGGGAAAGAAGAGCAAGCTCTTCTGGGACCAGAAAAGCTACATCCAACTCTACTCGAAGACAGTGGCCATGACAATGGAGTCACGACTGGCAGTCATCCAGACAGGAATACTGGATGACATGGAAAGGAGGGGGCTGTGTTATCCAAGCAAACTGCTCCGGTGAAGGGAACAGGAACTTCCATGGTTGAGATTGTGTAAGCTCAGGTTGGCCAGTAAGCTTTATTAATTTAATATTTTGTCAAGCGAAAAAGTAACTGTTTAGAGCCACAATGTGCGGGTAGCTTATCCAAATAATGGCTGTTTAGTCTGCGGAGAAGTGAGCACCTCCACTCTCACTCTCTCCCCCTCGGGCAGTGACAGTCAGCTGTCACCTTTCAGCACTGAGACAGCGGACAGTGCGCTTGGTCACAGTTCAGCACTATTTCATGAATGAGACCAACATTTATCCCCTAAAAATAATTAAACCAGCCAGCGGTCAACCTCTAAAAACCTACGGGTAAGTTAACGATAGTTTCCCCTCCGCTGGCCGGCCGAGCACGTCAGCAGAGCAGCTGGCTGCCTCTCTGATGTCTCGGTCATTGCTCCACAGGTGGAGGAGGGCGCACTTCTCTGAAAACATCAGAGCAGACTTCTAAACAGCCGTCATTTGGATAAACTAACGACACACTGGGTGTCTAAACAGTTACTTTCTCACTTTAGGCTAATTGTGCGCACCCTCCTCCTCCACCTGTGGAGCAATGACCGAGACATCAGAGAGGCAGCCAGCTGCTCTGCTGACGTGCTCGGCCGGCCAGCGGAGGGGAAAACTATCGTTAACTTACCCGTAGGTTTATAGAGGTTGACCGCTGGCTGGTTAAATTATTTTTAGGGGATAAATGTTGGTCTCATTCATGAAATAGTGCTGAACTGTGACCGAACGCGCTGTCCGCTGTCTCAGTGCTGAAAGGTGACAGCTGACTGTCACTGTCCGAGGGGGAGAGAGAGAGAGAGTGAAGGTGCTCACTTCTCCGAAAACATCGGAGCAGTTCTAAACAGCCTTTATTTGGATAAGCTACCCACACATTGTGGCTCTAAACTGTTACTTTCTCACTTGAAAAAATATTAAAATTTAATAAAGTGCATAAGGCTGGTGTTGGTAAATTGAAGAAAACTTTGCGAGATCTCGCAAAAAGTATTGCGAGATCCCGCAAAAAAAAAGTCCCCACCATGTCCCTTTAGGGGCTCCGTAGCAATCAAATATGTCTTTCATAAATATTTCACATTTCACTTAAGTCGAATCACACCCGCATACAAATTAAAGCTTTTTCGTACCTTTAAATGAGTTTGATTAGAGAAAGTAAGAAATCCCATTAGCCTCTGTAGTGTAGCTCTGAGCAGCTCACGGCTGGGCTCCACCGTTCTACGGTATTGTTTTGCCTTGTGCTGGCGGACCATTTCTTTACATAGACGCTTGTTTATCCTGTTACATGCAGCGTCTGTTGTCTTTCCGACGTCTGCCCGAGTTCACATGAATGCAACATCAAGAATATGTTACAATATGCAACTGCACCACGGGATGATGGGGGGAATCCCTACTTAGTATAATTAGGCTACAAATTCCTATCTTACATCTCTTTGCATGAAAACAGTCAGATAAATTACTTATGGTGTCTTTTCCTCCAAGGATTCAGCTGTAACTATATTTAATAGACTGATATGAATAGACTGACTTAGCTTAGTTAGTTAAACAGATTTAAACGATTTCTATCAAACTGCAGATTTGGTGTATAAACGACTGATCATTCAACCGTTCATTTAAAACATGTCCTCCATCATTGTTTAATGCATAATGGCAGATAGCTAGCTAGCTAGCTAGCTAGCTAGATAGATAGATAGATAGATAGATAGATAGATAGATAGATAGATAGATAGATAGATAGATAGATAGACTTTTGGGGTGAAGTGGACTCCATCAGGCAGAAAGAGACTCTTGTGAAACTTGAGAAGGGGGTGTTGGATGATGTCAATATCATGCAGTCCAACCATCATTGCCACCTCACTGGAGATATTGCCCTACATCGTGTCTTTTTCTTTTTCTTTGTCTTTGGCATTGGAGTTTCACTGCTGGTGGGCCATCTCACTGGAGAAATCATCCTACATTGCGTCTTTGTCTTTTTCTTTGTCTTTGGCATGTTCTCAAGAGTTTCACTGCTGGTGGGCCATCTCACTGGAGATATTGCCCCACAGCGTGTCTTTGTCTGTATGTTCTCAGGAGTTTTACTGCTGGTGGGCCGTCTCACTGGAGATATTGCTCCACAGCATGTCTCTGTCCCTGTCTCTATCTTTGGCACTGGGATGTTTTGGGGAGTTTCACTACTGGTGGACCGTTTCACTGGAGATATTGCCCCACAGCGCATCTTTGTCTCTGTCTTCTCTGGAGAGGATCCAGGGCTTGTACTGAACCTTATTCGTTTCCTTGGTGGAGAGCTGGTCTCTCCACAGATGTCTCCATAAGGTCTTTTCCTCAAAGATCTTCTCATCCAGTCTTTGCTCATTGTTTCTGTGCAGCTGGTTCCCTGTTGCTCATCTACCTCTGTGGACATCCTCATCCTCTTACGTGGTGGAGAGCTGGTCTGTCCACGGATGGCACCATAGGGTCTTTTTCTCAAAGGTCTTCTAGTCCAGTCTTTGCTTGTAGTTTCCTTGTTGCTGGTCCCCTGTTGCTCATCTACCTCTGTGGATATCCTCATCCTCTTCCGTGGTGGAGAGGGGGTCTGTCCACGGGTGGCTTTGTAGGGTCTTTTCCTCAAAGATCTTCTAGTCCAGTCTTTGCTTGTAGTCTCTTTGTAGCTAGTTCCCTGTTGCTCATCTGTGGACATCCTCATCCTCTTCCGTGGTGGAGAGGGGGTCTGTCCACGGATGGCACTGTAGGGTCTTTTTCTCAAAGATCTTCTAGTCCAGTCTTTGCTTGTAGTCTCCTTGTTGCTGGTCCCCTGTTGCTCATCTACCTCTGTGGACATCCTCATCCTCTTACGTGGTGGAGAGGGGGTCTGTCCACGGATGGCACTGTAGGGTCTTTTTCTCAAGGATCTTCTAGTCCAGTCTTTGCTTGTAGTCTCCTTGTTGCTGGTCCCCTGTTGCTCATCTACCTCTGTGGACATCCTCATCCTCTTACGTGGTGGAGAGGGGGTCTGTCCACGGATGGCACTGTAGGGTCTTTTCAGCAGAGAACTTTTTTGAAAGACTTTTCTCTCTTTCCGCTCTGGAGAGGCGCAGCCCAAGTTCTCTCTGCAAACCTGAGAGATTTCAACACGTCTCCTCTTTCGTCTCTCTCGCAGCTTGATGACAGCCATGCTAGAGATCTTATCCGTAGCCGGTGTCTTGGAGATATTTGTTCAAAGTGTTTTCAAGAATGCACTCAGAAAGTCAACAAACCACGTGTCCTCAACAAATATCAACTAATAAGACTGAAGTGTCTGACGTGTTGTGAGAGTTCTAGAATGTCTGATTCCTTTAATCTTTCATCTGTGATGTCATCAGATGAAGATAAAGGGACCTGATGGCACTGACATCATGAAGTGATATGATAGTGATGACATCATAATGTGATGAATGACCCTTAAAAATGACATCATAAGGTGATGATGGCACTTCATCATGACATCACCCTCTCAAGATTTTCAAGGTTATTATCGTTAACAAAAAAATGAATGAAGTGACAAAAACTGAAATTGAAAAAACATTTTCGTTAACTGAAATAAATAAAAAGTATAATCAAATGAAAAAACAATAACTAACTGAAACCGTATTGTGTGTTTACAAAACTAACTAAAACGTACTGAAATTACAGATAGATAACCGCTCTACCTCATACGTGCAGGCCGGCCAGGGTTGCCAGATACTGCAACAAATATCCCCCACAATCTCACTTGTTTCTTTCACTGTAAAATCAGGAGATTAGCGGGAGAAATTACTGATCGGGAGCATCGCGGGAAATAGGGTTAAAAATTGGGAGTCTCCCGTGTAAATGAGGAGTTTTGGCAAGTATGCCATACAGATCCGTGAACATCTGGGAGCTCCGAAGAACAGACAAGCTGCCCACTCCCACAGAGCAGAAAGACTGTGCGTGCATGCGTGTGACTGTGAGATTTTATGTTATTATAGGCTACCCAGGCTTGGGGAGTAACGGAATACATGTAACAGCGTTACATAATCAGGATACAAAAAAAAGGTAACTGTAGTCCGTACAGAAAAAAAACCTGTAATCAGATTACTGGTACATTTGATAAAAACGGAGATTACTTAGCTGATTACTTCACATTTTTAAAATCAACCACGGGCTGTAGAGCGGCCGTAGAAGCCTCTCTCCGTCTAGTTTCATTTCAGAGGTGATCACAGACCGGAGCTCCTGCCTCTTCTGCCCGTACGGTGTGTGTGTGGCGGAGGCTACGCACACTACGCTGCCTCATTACGTAACGCTACTGAGTGTGAGCGGTACGTACGTTTACGTTGCTTTCGTGAATTGTAAACTCGTGGTGTGTCTCAAATCGCATACTTCTCGTGCACTGCCTTGCTCAGTGCGCAAATTTTGACAGGGTAGTAGCCTACCGTCTCAAATCAAACACTGCTGCTAAAACTAACTAAACCTGCTCTAAAAACTAATTAAAACTAACTGAAAAAGAAAAAGAAGTCAAAACTAAATAAAACTAAACTATAATTAAAACCTTGCCTCAGACCTTATAGAAGAACACTTTTGGAACCCTTATTTCTAAGAGTGTATAACTGCATGACGAGCCCTTCACTTCATCAACACAACCGCTCTGGTTTCATTCAGTCACAGTGACTTGATACCATGAGAATAGTCTCATTTTCATTTCAGGCATAATGCTTAGTCTTTGCTAAACTAATCTAACTTCAGTCAGGTGTGAGGGGGTTGCTTTTTAAATGAAGCATAATGGGCCTTTATATTATGTAGATTATTAGATATTACTTGTGTTTTAGACAAAAAAAAAAGGCGGTGCAGTTTATAGCAGAACAATAGCATCAAAGTTGTTGGGGTTTTTTTCACTTTCTATAACAGCAGCAGTAAAAAAAAATCCCAGCCAGTGGAACAATAGTACATTTCTCAATTTAGCTTTATGGTGAAGGGAAAGAGTACAAAGACAAACTGAGGAACTAAACAAATGTATGGGGCCCAAAGGAAAATCTGAAATAAAAACAATGCCACACATGTTTGTACATCCTAATGTGTGTGTTGGCTCTTGGATTTAAATCAAAGTGCAACTAAGAACAAACCCCAACACTTGTTGGTTTGATTTTGGATGTAAATCACACATCTTTGTATAACATAACAGCCAAATGTCTCATCCGTTGCGATGTGTGTGTTTGTCTGATAAATCTCTCCATTACAAATCTGCATTATTGGCATATCTCTATCCAACAGCAGGAGACTGCTGCTGTCCTCTGCAGTAATGCCAACCTGTACATTATCTAATACCTTGGGATATGAAAAGAAAATTGTCTCACAGGTACAAGTTAAGTTATTTAACACTGATTGACAACTATCAATTTGATGGAATAGGTGGTTGAGAATTATTCACAGCAACAGCACCTGAACACACAGTAGTTGTGTGGCTCAAAAGAGGACACCAACACCATTTAGGTCAGGATATAGGAGAACATAACATATAGCAGACATATAGCAGAACATCCAGGGTTCAATATTAACATTTTGACCTACTGACCTCTGACCTGGATGATGTCATCTCCGACCGCTGCCCGGCTCATTCTGATAATAATCATTCCACTTCAGCATTCAGGTCCATTTTTATCTCAACTATCCGGAGCTTTAGTGAGTCCAGGTTGAGGAGAGGAAGCCTGTGGAAGCTTAACTACATCCAGCTGCTCATTTTGTTCTGACAAGTCAGAAACACACAGAAACAAACGGTAGCATTAGCGGTAGCAACAAGCCATGTCACACCGTGGTCAGAGATGACATCATCCAGGTCAGAGGTCAGTAGGTCAATCTACAGACCACAGATGTTGATAACATGCCACCACGGGCTCGGAGGGGAATAGCACTTAGTGTATCATCACAAAATATTAGTGAAATGAACGAGTTTCTCTGCAGATAATGTGTTATTTAGGGTCTGCATTGCGCTGCCCTGTGTTCTCGCATTATATATATACGCGGCTCTCGGCTGGAGCTAATTTAGTCGGAACGACTTGTAATGACACCAAAGTTATCTGGGTGAGTAAATGATCGTATTTTATGCTAGAAATAAGGTCCAGATTGTAAGAAACAGTAATTATCATTTAAAACCTGAGCACAGCAGAGTCACATCTACCTTGCAACTCAAACAGGATTTTCCCCTCTTTTTTTTCCCAGGCTGCCCAAGTCACATGAGCGTATCATGACAAACTGCATCTCAAGTCCCAAATGCCATGTCAATATGGATTAACCTGAGTAATGAAAAAAACCTGTATATACTATATACATGGAAATGTGGGTGTATAGCATGGAGCAGTGAGCTGCTTACACTCTGTGGTAATGACAAACTCCCCCATGACAAAACAAGTTTATAGCTGTGATATACCATGATGCTGTGGGGCCATATAGGGCTGTAAAATGCAATGCTCATCGGAGGGAGGACAGTGATGAAACGCCTTCATGAGTGTGCAGACTGTGTGGGGGGCAAAACACACTGGAACATTACCAGGGAAACTTTCCTGAAAAAAAAATCTACCCAAGCACTGACTTGGCTGAAGAGCTTGTACTCATTAAAATGAACTGACCAGTTTCTGATGCATTTTAACGTGGTATAAATAATTTAGAATGTAATCAGTGGAGTGACTGTTCCTCTTCCACTTTCTGTCTGTTTTGGACTAATGACTACAGATTTTGCCACATTTCAATCACAACTGACAACTTTTATCACAGACAGCCAAAAAGGAAAAGAAAAAAGAGAGAGAGAAATCTCACTGTGTCAAGAAATGCCAATCACACAATCTCTACACAGCACCATTTGAATAAAGCCTACACCCATCTGTGCATCTTCTGCCACCTGTGCCCAATTTGGAAAATCTAATTTCAAAGTCAGGAAAATGCCAACAAGGAAGCCTGGCTGGTGTGATGGATGTCTAACTTTTTTTTTTAATCCATATTTGTGTACCTTATATCAGTAACAGATCAGTGAGCTAATCAGAAGACAGGCCAAGAACCTCCAGATGGGTGGAGCTTGGAGCATGGCTGTTGTTGTGACATCACAAAGTGACAGGAAGTCACACATTACCAGAATCAGTATGAGGAGGGACAAAATGTTATTGGAACACCTCTAATGGATATCTACCTGTACAGTGTATGGGTCCTTTAAAGAGATAGTTCAACATTTTTGGCAAATTGGACCATTGCCATAATCCCTATGGGAATGGCTAGTGTGACGTCACGAATCACTTCCGTGTCCAACCCCTGCTGCTAACGTATACAGAAATGCATGTTCTTCATTGTTGCCCCCCCAAAACACACGCACACACACACACACACACACACACACACACACACACACACACACACACACACACACACACACACACACACACACACACACACATAAATTACATAGAGACGTTATATGAGCTAACGTTTAGCGCTTAGCCATAGCTAACTAACATTTCCTCCGTGACTGGACCACTGCTGGACCACCGCGACGTACCGCAACCCGGTCTGCCTCCTCCTGTAGTATCTACACATGTATACGGTCGCATTGTTTACGTTGTGTGTTTTAATTAATCCTGTAACACACAGTGTGACAGTGCGTACGGTGACAGACAGGCTCATTAATGTGCAGAGGGACGAGATCACGTCTGTATCTTTCGTCCCCACAGTGACTCCCGAGTCCTGACACTTAAACCTGAGCTGCTTCTCTACTGAAAAACTCTGACAAGTCAAACTTTAGGATGTGTTAGAGGACTAATACATCTGTCTAACCATGTATGACACCTGAGACGGTAAACACAGCCGATACGGCCGGGGCGGACTCGTTCTCTGTCTCGCTGACCTCCGCGGTCCTGGCCCGCACAGGTAGGCTACGAGACCTCCCGTCATGTCGGTCCTCCGCCGATCCGCCGCAAGTTGCAACAACCCCGCGGACGCTCAGTCTCTCCACTCCTCCCTCACTTCAGCACCTGTGTGTTTACGCCACTTTTAAAAGGACTAATAGCGTAAGTCATTTAAAACGAGGAACGAGCCGAGCCGAGCCGAGCCGACACTGTGCTGAAGTGCGGATGAGAGGAATGGACAGACCGGGCAGGAGCAACCAGCTCAGCGGCGTCTCGTCGGTCCTCGGGTCCTGGGACCCGCGGCAAATTGGGACTCGGCCCTTAAGTTTTACGGTCGTATATATTTATGCTATATTGTGCATTAAATTCATATACATGAATATATGTTTATTTATTCATAAATGAAAGCTCCCGCGGTATTTCTGACCCGGCTCTGCCTATTGTTTCTATTCTGAATATCCTGCGATTGGACACGGAAGTGATGTTTTAGAATGTGATGACGTAGCCACTAGCCATTCCCATAGTCATTACCTTTAGTTGTCAGTGCGAACTATTTTTAGAATGGCCAAGCAGAGCCGTGAGCTGCTCAGAGCTACGCTTCGGAGGCTAATGGGATTTCTCATCGAACTCATGAAATACACAATCCAACAACTCCAAAACTTGTCCACCAGAGCGTTTTGGAGTTGTTGGATTGTGAATTTGATGAGTTTGATGAGGGAAACCAAGAAATCCCATTCGTAGCACAGCTCTGAGAAGCTCACGGCTCTGCTCCGCCATTCTAAAAAATAGCTTACACCAACAAATAAAGGTAACGAACCTACTGCTGTGACTATAGGGATTATGGCAATGGGCCAATTTGCCAAAATGTTGAACTATCCCTTTAAGAGTCTCTCTTCATCCTCCACTACTACAAGACACTAGATTGCCATCAGAGTTCACTTTCTCATGCTGCATTTTTCTTCCCAGTGGGTCGATTCAAAGAGAAGCCCTTCCATTCACAAATCATCTCCACCCATTAGATCCTACCCTCAGTATATTCTCCCCTCTCCCCCCTCCATTTGTCTTGTGACAGAGAGGACGAAGGTGTCCCCCACACCGTGCTGATGGGGCCGTCTTTCCCCTGCCCTGCTGTCTTTTCATCTGCACATTAGAAATACTTTTATATCCCGGCACATTACGATTCTGACCTTGCTCAAGGACACAGTCTCCAATCCAATCTCCATAAGTCAGCTGCTTGGAGAGGGACATTAAGAGCAGCCATTTAAATACAACCCCCTCCCCTTGCCCCCAATCCCCCGTCCTCCTCAAGCAGCTCCTGCTTCCAGCGCTACCTCGTCTCCCGGTCCAGCCAGCATCTCCCGGTGATGGATTGGGGCCTCGTTGACTTCCCTGTACCCACTCTCAACACTGATACTTTGTTCCCGTTTAACAGTCACAACGAATGAAGGGATTGGAGGATGGAGTGTGGTGAGATGGGGAGGGGAGGGGGCGGGGGAGGAATCATGAGTGTGGAAGAACAGCACGTGCCCGTAGTGACAGATTGATATCTACTGTACCCGACCAGCGGGTGCTGATCATGCTCAGCGTAGCTGGGATAAATTGGATCAGGCTTGTGGCAGGCCCAGCAGACAGAGAGCCATATCAGTGTCAACGGTCCAATCAAATCCACCTCTCCCTCTCTCTCTCTCTTGCCCATTAGTTCTTAAGGTCTCTCTCCCTCCAGCACACAGACGTTTCCTCTCACTGCCTCTTTATCATTGTCTTTTCCTCTCTCCTCCTCGCTATGTCTAGTTACACACATTGGCTACACATAGATTTTCTCTTTTTTTAATAATTGTTTTTTATGTACCATACACATACACTCAGATGCATACATACAAAAATTAATAATCAGAGATTATCACAGATTAGACTCCATACATAAGACATTTTGGTAACACTTTATCTCTATAACACATTATAACCATACTTATTGAGTTATAATGCAGTTATAACACTGTATAACTATAGTTATAAACACTCATATATGATCATAATGCTTTATAACAATAATCATAACACACTATAAAGCATTTTATCATGACTTATAAGGTCAGGTATTATAATAGGTTAGAATTGTTAGTAACTCAGTAACATTATAATGTGTTAGAATTGACTTATAAACGTGTATAACTATCATTATAAACACTCATGAATTAACATAAGACTTTATAACAATAAGCATAACACATTATAGAGCATTATAACTCTATTATAATACTTGACCTTAAGCCATTATAAAATGCTCAATGACGTGCTGTGCTTATTGTTATAAAGCCTTATGATAATTTATAAGTGTTTATAAAGATAGTTATACACGTTTATAAGACAATTATAACACATTATAACTATATTAATAATGCATTATTGATGTGGTCATTGTCAGTGAGTTACTGACAATTATAACATATAATACCTGACCTTATAAGTCATGATAAAATGCTTTATAGTGTGTTATGATTATTGTTGTAAAGCATTCTGATCATTTATGAGTGTTTATAACTATAGTTATACAGTGTTATAACTGCATTATAACTCATTATAAGTATAAAGTCAAATAAAGTATTACCATCAATTTTAATTTGTGCCCGAATCGTATCATTATTCCCGCTTTGATGCCATTATATAGATACTAAGAGCTTCCATTTGATATTTCTGTCAGCTAAAAAAGTTGCAAATGTGTATTAAAAATGAGGACAATCTGTGCATTATAAGAATGATAATAATGCATTATAGCGATAGGCATGAAGTTTTCTCTTTATTGTTGTCATCCATCAGAGCCCTATTATTTATTTATTTCTTTCTTTTGTAGGGGCTTCATTATTTTTCCAGTGTTGAAGAATTAATTGCATAAAAACTAAAGAATGAAAAGAGTATTTGCCATCGTCATTGGATATCTTTCCCTCCCCGTACATAAAAAAAATAGTTACGTCATCTTAAACACAATCAGCACAGGAACACTTATTCCCTGTCGCACTTTAATCACAAACATGTGATACCGTTTCTGTATCATGGCCCATAAATGTTATTTTTACTGTAATATTTGACCGTGACTTGTCTCGCAGCATGTGTGTCGTCTCCATCAGTCTGTCCTCCTGACTGGTGTTTGCCAAGAGAATTAGGCAGGCTTCCCATTAGCAAGTGTTGAGTCTCATCCTGCTTGTCTCAGGAAACACACACTAAATCATCTTGACCTAAATATCCCACCATACTGTAGCTGCCAGCAGACACACACACACACACAGTGGAACTGATGTGAGTCCCATCTGAAGTGTATAAGGAAGATTAGATTAAAATCTATGCTTCAATAAGCTCAGACCTTTGATCATGTCTGGTTACTCCTAAATCAAAGAAGAGGATGCCACAAAGGTATTAGGAAGTGGTCTCTCGACATATGTAAAAAGATACAGTATGAAATGTATCATCTGTGTGCCACACATATTGAAACTCAAATTCGTAATTGATCAAATTTTAATCTTCTTTAAAAATCAAATCCACAGCATAACACAAAATAACACATTGACTGCTTTCAATCACATATTTATTCAAATCAGTTTTACTTTGCTGTTGATTACAATGGAGTAGGGCTATATTGTGAAAAAAAGAAACGCAGACTAGACGAGAATGAAGTCTTAAATTTATGAGAATAAAGTTGTACATTTCCTACGAGAGAAAGTCATAACAAAGTTGTAAACTTAAGGGAATAAAGTCGTACATTTACGACTTTAACCTCGAAGATTGTGATTTTTTTTATTTGTCAATGTGGCCCTAATACTCCCTCATAGTTGATAATACAATATTAAAGCAGATATCAGCGGTACGGCCGTTTCGGCTAATGCTGCATTCAAGGCAGGCTTTTGAAACCGTAAGTTACAGCTTCAAGTCACAACTACGACTTTGTAGCGTTCCAGGCAACTCGTAGTTCGTGTTTTTACCGTCCTGTTGTCTGTGAAAGTTCCCTATAACGGCCTCTCGTAACTTCCGACCCGTGAACTCGAACCAGATCGAACTGGTTTGACTTCAGTGTTTCCTTGCACCATGAGTTAGCAGCCCCCGCCCTCGTCAGGCATCTATTGGTCCTCGTGCTCCGTGACCACAATTGGCTGCACAGTCAGCCCTTCATGCCGTTCTCTCTCCTCATTGGATAACTTAGTATCCCACAAGGAAAATTTTCTCCTCGGGTTACAGCAGAGCATGACGGAGACTGTACGGCTGAAACACTCCATGTAAGTGATTGCTGATGGAAAATAGGACTATTTAGGACTTATATTAACAAAAACATTCCACTGATATCTGCTTTAATAATAATAATAACTAAATAATTGTAATTTATATAATATACAGTCACAAGGTGCTTCACAATTAAACAACCATTGTACAATAAAAACAAATAAGCCAGTAAAAGCTCCAGCATCAATATTAACATAGTAAAATAATCGATTGAATTAAAAATAAAATAAAAGATGATAAAATAAAATAAAATAAAAGAATACCAGCGCATTTATGAGTGAGCAATACAATAAAAGATAGGAAATAATAAGAGATTTAAAAGTGGACATCAGAACATCAAAAGTGTTGATGTAAAGCCTCAGTTCACAGAACACTTCCTGTAGATGTTTCAAAATAAAAGCCCACAAGGTAAGAAACTGAGTTTGTCCTTTGAGCTTCATATAAATGAAACATCCCTCCAGGGAGTGTGGAGTTTGTTAGTGGCAACGTTTCGAGCTAGTCTTGAGTTTGTTATCCTTAAGACTGGAGTTCTGGTTGATCTGTGGTTATAGCAGTAAGTGTGGTTTAATACCACCACACACACGTAAGTGGATACTTCATCAGGTATATGACACAGCAGCTGTTACAGTGAGGCCAAACAGTCTGCAAACGCACCAGCAATCTAATTTCATGCTTCACACGGTGTGAACAGTGTTTTCCAGCAGGACGCGGTAGTAGACGGTGGTTAGTTGGACGTTTGCGGTTTGTCACCTGCAGCGATTTATCAAACAGCCCTGTGAAGCTGCACCTGACTCTCCCATTACTCCTTCTCATTAATTAAAAATGTCAAAAACATCTACTCAATTATCATAGTCAGGACTCAGTTCAGTGGCGACAAGTAAACCGTGGCTCCACTGGCGGCTTCACAGTCACACTGGTCTTCAGACAGTGTGACTTTTCATGCACAGCTACTGGGATATGGAGAAGTCCAGTCTAATAGCATTTAGTACAGTATGTAACTGTTACATTTTCTTTGAATTGCAGTTTGCCTCGGTCCTGAAAGACAAATATGAAAGGGTTACGGTTAGGACTACCCACTATGGTTGATAGTAATGATTATACATCACGCACGCATGCACACACCCACACACACCTACACACCTTCACCCATGCACCAATTTATTTATTTATTTATTTATTTGTTTTGAGTTAGACATGGCTAACGCAAAATTATACCAGTTACTGTATGTTAAAGGTAATTTAAAGGATAATTTCCGTTTTTTACAACCTGGACCTTATTTCTAGCATAAAATACGATCATTTACTCACCCAGATAACTTTGGTGTCATTTGGAGTCGTTTTGACGTTCATTTCACGAACATTTATTATGATACACTAGTGCTATTCCCCTCTGAGTCCATGGTGGCATGTTACCAACATCCCAGTTCTGTGGGTTGACCTATTGACCTCTAATCTGGATGATGTCATCTCCGACCGCGGTGCAGCGCGGCTTGTTGCTACCGCTAATGCTACAGTTCGTTTCTGTGTGTTTCTGACTTGTCAGAACAAAATGAGCAGCTGGATGAAGTTCAGCTTCCACAGGCTTCCTCTCCTCAACCTGGACTCACTGAAGCTCTGGATAGTTGAGATAAAAATGGACTTGAATGCTGAAGCAGAATGATTGTTATCAGAATGACATCATCCAGGTCAGAGGTCAGTAGGTCAACCTACAGACCACGGATGTTGATAACATGCCACCATGGGCTCAGAGGGGAATAACACTAGTGTATCATAACTAAATATTGGTGAAATTAACAAGTTTTGCATGTTCTGCACATCATACAGATATATGCGCCGCTCCACTGGGGCTATTTTTGACAAAACAACTCCAAATTACACCAAAGTTTGGGTGAGTAAAATGATAGTATGAATAATCAATAGTTTCAATATCAAGGTTTAGTCATAATACTTATCTATCTTATCTCACCCCAGGGTTTGTTACAACTAACCCAGACTATGCGGTGGGTTGTAACTAGGGGTGTAAGAAAAAATCGATACACTTAAATTTCGCGATACGGTATCGATTTTTGGTTTTCCGTATCGGTTTTTTTTCTTTATTTTTTAATAAAACATGTACAGAAATACAAAAACACAAGGGGGGGATAAGCACTACTTAGTCTTATTTTTTTCATTTCTTCATGCAAAATTCCTGCCAATGCTTGTATTTCTTCAGCAAGCCGATGTTAAGCACGTAACAGCATGTGTGGTTTGCTACAATTTTCTTACAAATAAATTCTTTCAAAGAAACTCAATATAGACTATCGGGGCCCCTGTATCGGGTTGTAAGATTTTGCCAATACACACCCCTAGTTGTAACATTTCACTCCTTGTGTTTGAGACTAATATGCGGTTTCTGTTTGTGCTACAGAGATAACAGCTATACTCTTTGATAGCAGATACGTGGAACTAGTTTGTCTCACATTTTGAATGCACTGGCTTAAAAGAGCTCCAAGATACAGACAGAAATGTCAAAAATGTTACCACCATCCCTGGTCTCACCTGCTTTACATATCTGCTGCTGTGGCTATTCAAGTAACACTGGGTAATAAATACATAGCAGTCATTTCAGGTCCAACAGTGTCTAAGGTCAGCAGAGTAATGTTCCGGCAGCTGGGTTTGGGAACACAGATTGAGGTGAGATTGGTTAGTAGAGAGAGGGGTGACCTGGTTTTTTGGTGAACATGTCCTAAATGTACCGTAGCACCAGTGAGACAGACAGCACCAAAGGACCGTTTGCTTCCATCACCGAGCCAAAGCAGCGCCCGTCCCCACAGACACAGTGGTCTCCAGCTCGACCTTTCTAAGGA
This sequence comes from Decapterus maruadsi, assembly GCA_030347415.2. Classification (NCBI taxonomy): domain Eukaryota; kingdom Metazoa; phylum Chordata; class Actinopteri; order Carangiformes; family Carangidae; genus Decapterus; species Decapterus maruadsi. Next base: position 2,606,431 of record CM064895.1, read on the forward strand.
AAATGGGTCTGGTGACGATAATATCTGAAAAATGTAAGAAATATGCTAATGCTGACAGGACAACACATCTAGCAAATGACACACAATCATGACCTGCATAATGATGAGGTCACACAGACTCACCACTCATTCTCCTTTTCCCTCATCTGGGTTAAAAAAGACCAAAGACTCCAGCACCTTAGTTCTGCCTTGACATTTTTATTACAAAAATGACAAAATGACAAAATCCCATCAGATGGACTGGACTAATTGATGAGAAATTGAATAAGAAGATAATTAGACAGGCAAAAAGTCAGTTAAATTAATTTGATGTAAAGGGATGGTTCACCCAAAATTCAAATTTCACTCATTATCTAGGCTATGTCACAACCCTACACAACACTGTAACTCATCACTCTGTGTTGTTTTTGTTTTTTTTTGATAAATTTATTTTTTCCACTTAGGGTCAATACTAGTACAACACAATATATATCAAAAATGTGTTGTTCAAAATCAAGAAAATTATCCAACAAATTTACAAAAAAGAAAGAAAAAAGGAAACACAACAGCAGCCAAAAAAAAAATTGAATAGTAATAACTTGTTAAAAAAAAAAAAAAAAAAAAAGCACTACAAACGTTGACACATACATAAGGCAGCCAGAGGAACACACACCTTAATCCAGCGACGCACAGTCCACTTTCCCAAAATGTGACATAAGAGGCTGCCACTGTTCATAGAATTTGTCAGTGGATCCCCGAAGAGTAAATTTGACCTTCTCTAGTTTCAAAAATGTCACTCTGTGTTGTTTGACAAGAGACACAAACTTTACAAAGACAATGAAATGTGTGTGGTGAAGCATTGCCTAACAACGTGGCCATCAAGATAGTGGGTTCCTGCTTTGGATGTAGCACGAGTAAGTGTGCGTCGTAAGGCACAACATGGAGGCAAAAACCCACCTGACGCCCTGCGGTGGTGAATGGTTTTGATGTGAAATATTCGCCAACGAATGTATCTCAAATCCATTTGCATTACTTCGTCAAAGTCATGAAAATGCCATGAAGATCTGTGGCTCTTCATATTTTTCAAACCACTCTGAATTAAACATGTGGGGCCAACATAATGGAAGGTGATGGATCAATACATTAAAACATAAATCCATTAAGGAATGTAAATGGCTGATGGCATCTGAATTACCTTTTAGTCCTTCAGGTCCTCCAAACAACCCAGATTTACATGTATATGGATGAATGCATCTGAATGCATAAGTCCCGATTCTTTCTCCGTATCAATAGACTATTCTTATTCCGCTCTCATTTGAAATGAGCTCGGAGGGTGGTTATTTAGTGTTTCTTGGCATCCATGCCTTCGATAATGGTATTTGTCATGAGGTAGCCACTGAGATCTGTTTGTCCTTCATTCATTTAAAAGGGAAATTCCAACCTTGGGTCCTCTGTGCTAATGTGCCTATATCAATGTGTGTTGCTGAATACGTGCCAGGAGAGATTTTAAGATTAAGCGTTGCAATTTATTCCTCTGATGGTGTCCTTGAGTTGGCTCCTAAATTTCCTACATTTTTCAGGGTGACTTTAAACAGCCAAATGTAAAGTCATTTACTGTGGCCATTCATTGTCTGCGGGAGAGACTACAGCTCCATTAATATTGGATATAACGTTAACACATGCAAAGTTAAAACCAACGACTGTAATTTTTTCCTCTCCTGCAGAAAGCATACATTTAACAGTTTGTTCAACTTTGTTGTAAAAGTCTTTCACAACTGTCCTTGGACATTTGTTGGGGACATTCGAGAAGCTCAGTTTGTCCCAGCAGCTCTCTGAAGCTGTAGCTGCCATTAGCGTGCTAACATGCTAACTGGCGTCTGTCCGACCTCCCATTTCTCCGACCACACGTCTGTCCGATACCCATTTCTCCGACCATACAGTAGCCCTAACCCTTAACCTTACCCTAAACCTAACCTTAACGCTGTAGAATGGGAAGTCGGAGAAATGAGCAGTCGGACTTTGGGGCAGTCGGACTGACGTATGCTCCCCGTACGTTTACATGCAGAGCTGAATCGAGCTATGCTCAAAATTCAATTTTGGCGTCTAATCGGAATTCTGTCCTTGTCTCACTTCACATGCAACTGAGTAAATGGAATAACTGACGGGGTCCGCCCCCTTATGCGGTGTCAGCCGTTGTTTCAGCGGGTTAATACGCCTTCTGTCCTGTGACTTTTCTATCACCTCGTAAAAATCTGAACATAACCAAGGTAGTAAGCTTAATAATAAATTCTCAACTGCAGTTCCCGACCAGACGCGCCAGTCGGGGCCGGATTCGCGCTGAGAACAGGATACAGGCTTTCTTTTTTCCTCCCTCTCCCTCTCTCTCTCCTCTTTTTTTAATAAATCACTCTTGCTGTTGGCGCTGTGTGAAATGCATTGAATCGGTGCTGATGTTGGGTTTTTTTCTTTACTTTGCCAGGTTCAGGCGGCTCTGTTCCACTTTGTGCTTTCTCTACTGTTGTGGAGCATGCGCACATGCATTGTCCAGCTTCAGTCCAACTAAGGCGTATACATGATGGAGAAAACCGAATTCCAGTCGCATTATCTGGGATTCTTAATCAGAGTTGGAGAATTTCAGTAGGACTAAGGTGTTTACATGCCCTTCACTTGTCCAGTTATAGTCAGATTAAGGCAATCATTTGTTTTTTTCAAGTGCCAGTAAATGTACTGAGTGACAGTGGAAAAATGTTGATACTTTCACATCATAGTGTACAACCAGCCTGTGACCCTGCATTAGGGATGGGTGCCAAATTCTGTAGGTTCTGACCAAATTCCCACCAAAGTACTGTCGATTCACATTAAGTCAAATGGCATTATGTTCTCACGTTAGTTTGTAATACTTCAATTTGAAAAATGTTATACTATAAATTATTTTAACTCTATTTATATTAGTTTTTAAGTTTTTTGCCTGTTTCATGTTGGAATTATTTCACTTGTGATGTTGTTCAGAAATAAATATTGAAAAGTCAGAAGTTTTGACTATTTTTATAAAGACAAAATAACTTTAAAGGGATAGTTAAACAACTTGGAAATTTGGCTATAGTCTCAGGACTAAGTTTGTTACCTTTAATGGTCAGTGGAAGCTATTTTTAGATCGGCGGAGCAGAGCCGTGAGCTGCTCAGAGCTATGCTACGGAGGCTCATGGGATTTCTTGGTTTCCCTCATCAAACTCATCAAATACACAATCCAACAACTCCAAAATGCTCTGGTGGGTAAGTTGTGATCTGCACATTCACCACGCTATGAGATAATAATGGAACGTTACCAGAGTTTTTTTCGAGGTAAATTCATGCAAAACTGCTGATGCATGCTCCTGTCGGGGGCAGTTTTTTGGCAAGCAATCTCTGCATTTGCCTCACATGTGTGTAACCAGAGTCCACACAGTCGAGAATATTGACCTGTGTACCAACACGTCCTGCTGGCGTCAGGGCCGGCCCTGTACATGTCGGGGCCCTAAGCAGGATAAAATTGGGGGCCCTGCCTCACAGTGTATACCGTCAAATATTTATTAAAAAAACAAAGTATTTTATTGTACCTATCAACATGATGGTGAGGAGATATTTTATTACTTATTAAACAGTAGCCTATTGCGCCACCTGAGACAGTAAAAATTATTTTACAATTATTGTTTAGCTACAGAAAATAGTGCTAATGAATGTAGGTCCAGGGGGATAGATTGTACTACTATTTGTAAATTACACTCTTTACTTCTGAGTGTTTTTTTTAAACATACAGTTGATATTCTGACCCTGGCCTGCACAGTAGGAGCAAGTGATTACTGACCCTTTATATTACTGCCTAGACTGAAATTTGAACCATAAATGTATTTTTGTGTGGTGGCCTGGGAAAACCCTTCACATGGTGGGATTTTGACATTTTCATTTTTTGATATTTCCATAAGTTCTGAGCTGTTCATAACTGTTTGAATTACTGAGAAAGCCCTCCCAGATCAAAAGTTATGGTCATTTTAATCTAGGCCTATCATGACCAAAAACTTGAAAAGTGAAAAAAATGGCTTAGAACGTCTGTGCTGTAACATTCTAAAGACGAGGGGACCATGGATGATAGGTTGTAGACTGCACATACAAAACATGAAATATCCTCTGAACTATATATGACAGAGACGAGCAGCAAACAGCGTCTGAATCGCGGGGTTTTACGCTTTCCGAGGGTCCTTGAATGTGCCATCGGAATGTAATCAAGTGATACCAACAGGAACAGACGCTAAACTAAGAGCACCGATGCTAAACCAAACAGAACGTACGGCGCGATGCGACGCTTATCCATTGTTTTTACAAAACATCATCAAAACATTATACTGTAACTTCGGAACCGTTTATGATAGAGACGAACTGTAAAAAAACATCTGAATCACGGGGCCCTCTGCTTTCCGAGGGTCAGTGAATGACACCTGGATCAATGACAACAAGACCTGAAAACGGCAGCTCTCCGCTGTCGCTGCTGCTGCAGCTGCCGCTCCGCTGCTCTGTGGCTCAGCTGACAACACTTGGTAGGATACTCGCCACAAAAACATAATAATAGACAATAAACAAAATATAAAAAGTTTTCCACCTATTTTGGCTGTTTGACAGAATAAAACTTTGGCGACATCCGACGGGTTTGGGGGCCCCCCATTGGCTGCGGGGCCCTAAGCAGCTGCTTAGTTCGCTTATAGGGAGGGCCGGCTCTGGCTGGCGTCCACGTGGACCTCTTCAGGGTCTATTCAGGCCGACGGACAGGCCGTTGCAGCATCAGCAGTAACGAGGATGTTGTTCTGGGCTGTTGTGGCGAAGGAGCAGCCGAGGCAGAACAGCAAAGCTCTCAGTTTTTACCAGTCTGTCTTTGTTCCAGCACTCATGAGATCTGGGTGGTGACCAAAACAATGACATCATAGGTGCAATCAGCTGAAATGGGTTTCATCTATTCCACAGAGTGGCTGGGCTCAGTCTTAGAGATAAAATGAGGAGCTTTGACATTTGGAGGGAGCTCAGTGCAGAGCTGCTACTCCTTCATACTGAGAGAAGCCAGCTGAGGTGGTTTGGAAGTCTGACAAAAATGCCTGCTGGATGATTTTGGGAGGTTTTCCAGGTACGTCCAACTGGGACAAAAACCCATTGCAGACACTGAACTTGAAATTACTAACAATTACCAGTGATTCTCAGAATCTATTTTACAGAATAGTTTCTTGTTTGTTATTAGCAGTAACTAATCTTTATGGATCCAAATGCACAACAGTGGCATTTTAAGTGAGTTTATTGTTGAGAAAGGTAGCGTCAGGTGAGGTTAAGGCTGTATGGGGGAGGACTGAAAGGTGGCAAGGGGACAGGAGGGTGGGGGGCGGCGAGAGGTTGAGTAAATAGTGTGTCAATAAGGGATGGCAGGATGGAGCATGTGCATCTGGCAGGCAGACACAAGGAGGACGATCCCGAGGCACAGGGAGGTAAAGGTTGAAGCAAACACACAAAGACTAAAATCTATTGTTCACTGCAAAGCCGAGACATTAAAGCAGAGTGACTGGATGGCTGGAGAGAACCGGGACTGAGGGACTGAGATGACGCAGGTGGGGTGCCGGAAGTAACCAGAGACAACTTAGTGAGTGCAGGAAGGAGAAAACAAGGAAAAAGAGGAATATGACTGGAGCTTGGAGAAGGCAGTGCTGACAGGTCAATGCAGAGCCCAGGTGAAAACTGGACCTCTAGGTTCTGCTCCAGGTGTGAGAAGACCTCATTTAAAATCCCACTGACATTTGGGACAATAAATGTGAAGACACGGCCTGGAACACAGGCTTCCTCATGCAGCTTGAATCACATGCTTTAGATCCCGAGATTTTTTTGTTTTTTAATGTCATTGTTAAAGATTTATGCCTTTTTATCTGTATTTAAAGGGATAGTTCACGCAAAATTTAAATTTCACTCATTATCTATTCACGCTCATGTCCACTAAGAGCTGTGAGAATTTTCAGAGTCCTCTGTGCCTTCTTGGAGTTACAGGGGGGTCCACGCAGCAGTATTTGTCCATATAATGATTGTGAATGGATACCACTTTTCTTCGTCCAAAAAGACACACCAAAAAACATCCAGATACCTCCATACTGCTCGTCTGTAATGTCCCTCTTGTATTGAAGCCCCATCATGAGAAATTGTTCCGCCAGTCAGTGCAAATCACGCAAACTTGCACCGACACAGGAAGAGCAGTGAACTGAGACACTGGGAGCTTCCGCTACAAACAAGCTTAAAATATGGACTTGGAATTTTTTTCAATTTCTCATGTTGGGGCTTCAATACAAGAGGGACATTACAGACAAGCAGTATGGAGGTATCTGGATGTTTTTTGGTGTGTCTTTTTGGACGAAGAAAAGTGGGATATGGACAGATACTGCTACTCGCCCCCCCACCCCTCCACCCCTCCACCCACCCTTACCCCCGACCCCCGTAACTCAGAGAAGGAACAGAGGAATGTGAAAATTCTCCCAGCTTTTAGTCGACATGAGGGTGAGTAGATAATGAGTGAAATTTGAATTTTGGGTGAGCTATCCCTTTAAGAAACACTGTTTCTCATACAACAACACTGTAGGCTACTCACTAATGACATAACGTCATGCTCCCAAAACATTCACTGTTCGACTAAAAAAAAGAAAGAAAAAGAAACAAAGTCTGAAATTAGTCTCAAAACCAGAATGAAGTGTAATTTTAGTAAAACACAAGAATACAGGAAGACTTTCACACGTCCTCAGTCTTGTGTCTGACATGAACGCGGCATCATTTTCATCAGGGAAAGCAGGTCAGACAATATGAGACTTTGTGCTTCAAAACAACTGGGGCAGAATAACATCATGATTTCACAGCAAAAAAACAACCGCATCGGAAATTAAGCTCCGTTTCCATTTGCACTCAGACCTGCTCAGCGCTGCTCTGTGATCTGTCCCAGGCTGTCTGTTAAGAACAGATCACTCTGCGCCTCTGCTTCCTCTGACCTGAAGTGAGGCTCTGCTGTGGGAGAGAGGGGAGGGGAGGCGTGGGGGAAGGAGAGGACACACAGAACCTTTATAAAAGAGACACAGTTGCACAGTTGTAACAAACAAATTGGATTACATACAGTAAGATAGACAGATAGATAGATAGATAGATAGATAGATAGATAGATAGATAGATAGATAGATAGATAGATAGATAGATAGATCGATAGATCGATAGATCGATAGATAGATAGAGCTAAACTAGCAACAAATCATCTACAGAAATTTGAGAACAGATGAAAAAACAAAAATCTACCAGTCTCACATGTGTTACCAAGACATTTCTAAAGCTTTGGGCTCCAGTGAACCACAGTGAGAGCCTTTTAATGGAGAAACCTATGAACAGTGGTGAAAAGCTTCCCAAGATGGCTGCCCTACCAAAATACTATAAGAACAATTTAAAAACAACAAATGTACGACAAATCTGTAAAAAAAAAAAAGTAAAAAATCAGGAATGGGGCAAATATTTTTTCACTATACTGTATTTAATGGAGGGGGGACAATACCTGATCGGTAGGTTAAAATATGATCACAGAAGGCTGAAAACGACAGGACATTTCTGTTCTGATAGTCAGCAGTGTAAAGCTCACGCATGTGGGAGCCTTCTTTCATAATGCGTCTATAATAATAATAATAATAACAAAGTCTAATAATTGTGGCTCATTTTGATGTGATTATGTACAGCCTATAAAATAACTATTCGCTAAAGGGGTAATGCATAGTTTTTTGTCAAATAATGTGAATATTTTCCGCAGCTGACCCAACCCCCTTCACCAATTTCTCAACCCTGGCTACGGCCCTGGATGGTACAAAATTGGTTTGGGGTTAAAAGCAGGACGTCCTGGAAATTGCAGGGATGTCCATTTTTTGGTGTGTCATGCTGCTCGTATTTAATTTTTGTTACAAAGAAACAGTTGGACTTATTTAATTTTATTCTATCCATTTGAAACCATTACATGGAGTTATATGGACAGTATATGGACATGCACTGCTACGCCGAGACCCACTGTAACTCAGAGACGCCACAGATAACTCTGTAAATTCTCCCAGCCCTTAGTCGACATGAGGGTGAGTAGATAATGAGTGACATTTCAATTTTGTGTGAACTATCTCTTTAAAACAAAAAGGAATGCTGCTGTGCTAAACTTCCAAAAGTTTTAAGTAATTTCTGCGTTAAAGGCATTTTAATACATCAAAGACAGAATGGAGCCTGCCTGCACACTTCATAATCAATATTATAGAAGTATTGTGTCTAGTCTGTGGTGAAGTATGTGTTGGGTGTCCCTGTAGTAAAGGCTTATTAGGAGGAGCACAGCTGCTCTCTCTGATCATCTTGCACCACAACTGAATTTGTCACAACAGCTGTTTGCAGTCATTCATCACCCAGTCGTTCATTCTGCAGGCTGTCTGTGAAATGTAGCCTCGATATCAAACACGCAGTTCAGGGTGTTCCATCATTATTATCTGGACCGGTGCAGGTTCAGACTCTCCACACGGTGTAGACTGTGTGAAAAACTGGGTGTCTGCGCTGACGCTGGTCATGAGGGTCGCTCACATCATGTTTGCAGCGCTGTTTTTAGATGTCTGACGAGGGGGTGACGCACACGAAGAGACCCCCCCCTCCCTCAGCTCCCCAAACTCCTCAGTTCTCCGTTATCATCACTGGACTAAAATAGACTCAGATCCGTGTAGACAACTCCTCCTCCCCCTTTTTTAACATCATTAGCATAGAGGAGACAACAGACAGCCCACCTGTACCTGCCAAGGATGTAAATAGGCTCTGTATATTAGGCTCGGCACATTGTGTTTCCTTTTGGGGGAGATGCTTCAGAAATACATGAAAATATGACTCTTACCCTCATGGTTCGGTAATAGTTTCAATGAAAGAATGATTGATGTGGTGTCACGCTGAAGTCATATTGGACTGGTGTTAGATATTTGTTATGGACATTTTTTGCAGTCTTGTTCTGAAATAGAAAGTACAATGAAAAAAACAGAATAACACAACATGACACATAACATAACCAAATGATACAAATACAGAGTGCATAATTACTTTTAGAGATCCCATATTTTTTTTTACTTTAGTGTTGTATTTGAAGGGTTGATCCATAAGAAGATTTGTGATTTTAAAGGGGACATATTCTGCCCCCTTTCCATAAATTCAAATAGTTCACAGGTGTCTTAAAGACATGTCTGTGACATGTTTTAGTCAAAATACCCCAAGGATCAAACATCACAGCTCTTTCCATCCTCTCTAAACAGCCCTGTTCAGAACGTCTGGTTTCAGAGCCTGTCCCTTTAAATGCAAATGAACCACTGCTTGCCCCGCCCCTTCTACTGCTACCAGGTAGGGGTGGGGTTATGCAAACTAGAGTTTGTAAAACCATATGGATTTTAACCTTGGGTGCCTGAAAATTACATATTTATTCATCAATTCTCACACTTTGGAGCCGGAAGGCAAGACAAACATCCAAATATAAAGAGCCATCAAAAAGTGATATTGCCATAATGTGTCCCTTTAAAGTAACCGTGAAGTTGTGACATCACAAAATTACAGAGGTCCAGTTTCTGAATACAGAATATACGTATTTCTCTGTGGACAGAGTCAATGATACTTTCACAACTCAGAACATTTGACCAGTTATCTTATCTTATCTAAACGCATTAGACTGACTAACCAGAAGCTTGGACTTAATTGAATGTAAGCTAACCAATCTCTTCCATTTGATTTCATTAGTGCAAAGAGGCTGACCACTCTGGCTACTCAGTTGAAGTATAAAACTGCTGCAATGAGCAGATCAAACTAGAAATAAATGAAAATTGAGTGGAAGCACATAGGTGGGCAGAGCCAGGCTTATTTGAGCTACTTACTGTAGCTACTAAGATTAGAAATACATCACTGCTACTAATAACTATATGAATTGTCTCCCATTTCCATGCAGCACTGTACATGGAATTAGCACAAGTTCAGGAACCTTTTGATGCATCATAATAATGCACCAAGCACAGCTCTGTTCTGTCAAATCTAATAAACTGGCTGACATGGGTTTTGAACATACATACACCCCCACACACACTTCATACATGCGCCTGAAAAGAATCCTTGAGTTGCTTGTTCTCAGTCTGCTGTGGCCTCTGCTCCGTCTTACAGTTACCTGAGGGGGTTGTAAACATAGAAATGCACTTTGACTCGTAGCATAAGTGTTTTAAGGTGAATCCAACACCGATGTTTCTGTTAACACTATGAGGCAAAACCCTAAATTGACAAAGTGACAGAATGTAGGTCAACATCACTTTCAACTAGGCAGATCTGCCATGTTTTGTTGATTTGCCTCTGCTCATTAATTTTCCATAAGTCATCTTTAATTAGCAGAGGGAGCGCTCATTTAAAAACAACTTTTCCTAGATAAGACACTTGAAGCACTGCTTCAAACATTTTGAGGACAGAATGACAGACAACTCTGAAGATCACAGGGAGCTGCACAAGACACAGCAAACGCTCCAGAGGAAGCTTCTGAGCGTGTTAATGGAGTAATAACTTGGCTAAACTATCCCTAGATGGAGAGCGTGAGCTGCTGGCCTATTACTACATGAAGTCCTGCCAGATTAGCAGGCCTTCCCATCGCTGCTGTTCTGCTGGAGCCCGCTGCAGTAACAGACCTTGCTGTGATATTCCAATGCTGCCTGTGCAGTATGTTTCCTCCCTGCCATGATTTCACGCCTGAAAGTCGAAACCAAGGTTGTGTTTTTCCTACATTGTTAAAGCCCAACTGTTTAACTTCTCGTCTATTCACAAAAATCGAATGATTTTGTTTCAATAATTAGTAATTGCCTCCTCCATCAATAAACTGAAGTGTCCTGCAAATAGGGATGTCATACTTGCTTTCACAATTAATCGTGGTATTAAACACTACAATTAATCTATCGCAGAGATTCCTAAATACCGTCACTTTCCAAAATAGATTACCGGTACCATCTTGACAAATGTGCGCCAAAGTAAAGGTAAATGCACAGATACTGGTCCATTTACCTGATGTAACACTGAATCGGCAGGAATTTAAAAGTTTGCGCGTCATTTGTAATAAAAACAAACAAAAAAACGATTAAAATATATTAAAGCAGATATCAGTGGAAAAATGGAAAACATTTGCTGTAAAAAGAAAATGGGACAAGTGTTATCCAATTGAAGGGCTGTGTGTGCAGCCAAGGGGTGGGGAATATAATTTGGCGGGGGCTTTATTATTAGATACTTGTGTTTTTCTTTCCTGTGAAAACATTCTCATGTCAAGGCATCAATGACTTTCAAGCAACAGGGGACATTACGGGTTACCTGGAACACTACAAAGTCGTAGTCGTGACTTGAAGCTGCAATTTACGGTTTCAAAAGCCTGCCATGCAGCATTTCGCTGATAAAAAGAAAATGACAATTAATTCCCCTGGGGAATATAATTTGGCCTTTATTATTAGATACTTAAAAATACTATGCCCAGAGGACTCTGAAAATTCTCCCAGCCCTTAGTCAACATGAGGGAGAGTAGGTAATGAGTTAATTTTGGGTAAACTATCCCTTTAAGTTCAGGGGCCACATACAGCTCAATTTGATATCAAGTGGGCCTCACCAGTAAAATAATAGCTTTAATAAACCTATAAACAATGAGAACTAAATACCTCCTTTTGTTTTACTGATAAAAATATATTATAGTAGATTATTAGATTATTAATTATTACCATGTTTATATTTAATGAGCTATCATTTTACAAAGCATAAACATTTCTTGAGAAAGACATCATTTTATTTATATTATGCATCTTCTTTGCAAATTCATCCTGTGGGCCGGACTGAACCCTCTGGTGGGCCGGTTTTGGCCCGGGGGCCTTATGTTTGACACCTCTGATACACAGATTTGCACTTGACCAACAAGTTGAATCATTCCAGAGGGTAAACAAATTAGATGTGTGATTGTTTGATGTCTTTAATTTTATATGATGAAAGATGATTTTAACTTGTTTTTAAATTATTTATTTATTCTATTTCTATTTTTTATTTTATTTTTATGAGCACTGCAGAGAAAGCTGGTGAGAAACGATATTTCGTTTCAGCTGATGTTGCATACGTATACATTTGTGGAAATGACAATAAAGCTTCTTGAGTATCTTGAGTAGAAGACACTGCTCCTGTTCAAGAAATGAATGTGAGAGAATCAACTCCAGTGGTCTTTAAATGGTCTCGCAGTCCGGTTCACAAGCTCCACTATGATGGAGAAGACTGCTGACCTCCATCCTATTCTACCTTATTGAGATGCTCCTGTATTTGTACTATTATGGTTTTCAGATTAACTGCTTCTTTTCAGATTGACTGCCTCTTATCCTGACATTAGATCACCGTGTGTGTCTGTGCTGGGCTTGCTGTGTACACTACGCTCACATGATATCTTAAGCTTCTATCTTCCACCAAGAGTGTAATGCTTTTACCCTGACCGCTCTGATCAGGAGTGGGCCGCAGTGGAGTTACTGTGGTTTTATCCTCCAATCACGAGATGGGATCACTACAAAATGTTCCACACGATGAGAAACAAGCACTTCCTAGACGTGTCATTTGGTGCCAATGTATTATTACAGTCTTGGAGGGAAGGGGTGTCTGTGTCACACCAGAGGATGAGTGAGGTGAAGTGAAGAAAAGGTCTTGAGACTGGACATTGAGTGCTATATCCCTGCAGCCAAAGAGGAAACAAAGGGCTCCTGGGAGATTATATTGTGTAGTGATACAGTAGGCTCTGGGGAGAAAAAGAAATAACTAAACAAACAAATGCTGCAACGAGCAGAGAAGAAAAAGAATAAATCATTTTTATAGTGACAATTCAATTACGGCAAAGTATAATATTCAGAGTCAGAGAAGGAACAGGTCACTTCGCACATTGATTGAGCTCCCTGGAGGGAAACGTGCCGTGTCTCCACATGTCTGATGCCTGAGCGGAGATCGGTAAGAGTCACAACACATTCAGAGCGTAATCATGTGCCGAAGCCGGAGGGATTCGCAACTTCAGCTGCGTGGTGACCTACTTACCTGTGTGACCCGCTTTGCTTTACGTTAAAAATGGATGACAGAAGCCCTGAGACACCTGAAGAGTTCTGGAGCGCTAACAGTGAAGATGAAAAACACCAGATAAAAACTAATTATTGCCAAACATGAAGAAACATGTCACGAACAGAGATTAAATTAACCATGTCTCCCGAGTCGACAGGGAGGATAAAAAATGAAAGCATTATTAAAATCTATGACCTGCTCAGATATGATTCAGGGATGCTCAATTTGATAAAGCCTGCTTCAATGATCAGATAAACAGGAACAGAGGGGTCTACATGTCATGTTTGGCATGAGAATCATTCTTTCCATAACAGAAGTCACCTTTGTTTCACTTTGACAGTGCCATTGATTTGACATGTACTGTATGTGGAGAAGTAGCCTACTGTTCTTTCTCATATAGAAATTGTAGAACACAATGCTTGCGACTAATGTTAAAAGTTAATGTTAATTAGCCGTTTTTACAATCTGGACCTTCTAGCATAAAATATAATATAATATCATTTCCTCACCCAGATAACTGAAGTGTCATTACAAGTCGTTCTGATGAAATGAGCTCCAGCCGAGAGCCGCGTACACTATATCTGTATAATGCAAGAACACGGGGCAGCGCAATGCAGCGTCTAAATAACATATTATCCTCCGTGAAACTCGTTAATTTAGTTATGATACACTAGTGCCAGGGGCGGATCTAGGATTATGGGAGATCCGAGGCTTAGCCCAGAGGGAGAAAAGATGTATGCACAAAGTTATTACGATTTGGAGGATATGTACTTATTATTAACACCATTTATACAGCGATTATAGTCCTGTGGTGCGATCGACACAATATAAATAGCAAAAAAAAAAACCCAAAAAATCCATCTAGTCTGTCAGCCCTGAGCCTGCATAGAAATTGACCAATGCGAGACGCGCGTCCAGTCTTGCTCGCATTGGCTTGTATCCTCCATCCAATCCCCTCGTCTTGCCTGATGCTGCTCGAGCCGCCTCGCCCCACCCCCTTCTGCTTACAAATTACAAGTAGTTGTACGCTCTGAGCTGCCCGGCCACAGACACATGAATCCGTGAATTCAAGCCCGCTTCCCCCCCACCCCCGGTCGGCCTGCCGCTGAAAGCCCACTAGGATTCAGAGAAGCACAGTACAGAAGCACTGAATGTTTTGCTGTCCTTATTGGTACCGGTGTCGCATCGATCCTCTCTGATCCTCAGCTGCTGCAGCCTGTCTGACCGGGGTGCTGTAGGAACGACTTGTAATGACACACCCCTGCCCTGGGGAGACCCTGATCCTCCTCCTCTCCCCGACAGAAGCCTAAGCGTCTCTCTGTAAAAAAAAAAAAAAACTTCGGTGCCACGGAACTCCAGGCCCCTGGTAATTATCCTTTCCTAAATTCCCCAGGTCATACAGCAGTCCCCTTAGCATGAGGCTGTTTATCACTGGCTAAATACATACACGCTTAATGTGTCAGCTTTTCCACTGAGAAGTGTCCAAATGTCCACTCCACGGCAACTGGCACCTGTCCTCCATTGCAGCTGGTGCACAGTGCGGCGAGCACTTCCTTAGTTACACGGAGACTCTTACTGCCCCAGATCTGACGCAGGACACGGTCCTGTATCCGGGGAAGAGAAGCAGGAAGAGTCGGGACCTCACAGTGCTCTGCAGCTGTTTGCAATGAGACCACAAGGCTGCAGCCGGAGCTGAGTTTATGTTGAACAGGTCATCTTTGGTTTTATTGTGGAAGTTGTGACTGTGAAAATTGACAAATTTTCCCATCACAAAAAGCCGCGTTTTTGGTGTCTACATGCTCTGGAGCAGGTTTGTTGACTGCTCCGCTCAGAGCAGTAGCTCTGGTTCCGCTCTGCTCTGCTGATTTTACTTTCCCAACTGCTGCTGCCTCTCTGTTAGACTCCGGTTTGCAGGAAGGCTACACTTCAGGGGAGGATCTGAGGCAGTACATTGTTGAAGCTTTTTTCCCCCGACTGTAAACATTCGGGGCTTTGGCAAAAACATCCGGGGCTTGAGCCCAAGTAGCCACCCCCTAACCCCGCCCCTGACTAGTGCTATTCCCCTCTGAGCCCGTGGTGGCATGTTATCAACACCCGGGGTCCGTAGGTTGACCTACTGACCTCTGACCTGGATGATGTCATCTCTGACCACGGTGCAGCGCGGCTTGTTGCTATCGCTAATGCTACAGTTGGTTTCTGTGTGCTTCCGACTTGTCAGAACAAAATGAGCAGCTGGATGAAGTTCAGCTTCCACAGGCTTCCTCTCCTCAGCCTGGACTCACTGAAGCTCCGGCTAGTTGAGATAAAAATGGACGCGAATGCCGAAGTGGAATGATTATTATCAGAATGAGCCGGGCAGCGGTCGGAGATGACATCATCCAGGTCAGAGGTCAGTAGGTCAACCTACAGACCCCGGATGTTGATAACGTTCCACCACGGACTCAGAGGGGAATAGCACTAGTCTTGGTGAAATGAACGAGTTTTGCAGCAGACAATGTGTTATTTAGAGGCTGCATTGAGCTGCCCAGTGTGCTCGCATTATACAGATATGCAGCTCTCGACTGGAATCAATTTTGTAGGAACGACTTGTAATGACACAAAAGTTATCTGGGTGAGGAACTGATCATATTTTATGCTAGAAATAAGGTCCACATTGTAAAAAAAAAAGCAAAAAAAAACAACAACCGGTAATTATCCTTTAATAAATTTTGGTCATACACATCCTACTTTGTGTTTATCACTAATAAATAAATACATACACCTTAATGTGTCAGCTTTTCCACTGAGAAGTGTCCAAATGTCCACTCCACGTCTTTCTCCTGTCCTCCATTGCAGTGTGTGTCCCTCGCTCTTCCTTAGTTACATGACCTCTATACTGTCCCAGATCTACCGTAGTGACAAAGCTACTATGCAACAAACAAACACACACACACTCACAGTGCTGACATGTACAGCTGTTTTCAATGGACAACACAATGCTCCCACCTAATGGTAGCATCATGTTCTACAGTTTTACACAGCCATTTAGAAGACTATAATCTACATTTTCCCATCACAAACAAGTTTTGTGGAGGACAGTCTGGAGATGCTCTGGAGCAAGTTTGGTGACAACTGAGCCAAAATTGTTGGAGGAGATACATTTTAAAAGTTTTACACAACAGAGTGATGAACTTCATAATTTCTAATAAGTTTAAGTTGACAAAAGTTTCAGCAGTATCTAGGCTACATTGTGGTGAAGTTTCACAGCTGTTGCATCTACCATTGGCTTTTTAAAATTTTTTAAATTTAAACGCTTATTGTGCCCCCCCTAGGAGGGGGAGGGACATGCCCTCAGTTACTTCAATCAAGGGCCAAGTGAATATGAGACCTGTCCCCACTTGTTCATCAGCATCCTTATGGAGCTAGTCACCTGTGGTCAATAGTCAATGGCTAAACAAAAGGTGGAGTTTGAAAACAGGGTTTTTTCACGGCAGGTGGGAGGCTGAGTGTACGTTCGTGGATTTAAAGGGCAAAACACCATGACATGTACAAGCACCTGGACATGAAACAAAGGCGTCCTGTGCAAAAAAGTTTTTATTATAGAAAAATGCAGATAGAGCCATAACAAATAATTGCAACTGATTTTTTATTTAAATGATTAATGTTGTTTTATATGCAACAACTTACAGGCTTTGTTAGTTTCAGGTTCAATATGTGTAATAGTCATTTCAACAAATAATTACCAAGAAAAGTAACTATTGCGTTACTTTTTTATAAAAATGCTCAAATGTCAAATTACTAGGACTCGCCCTCCTAACCCCGAACCATAACCATAACCAGTGTTTATCTGGAACTAGTGGAGACTGCCTGTGTGGAGGAGCGAGTTGGGTACTTCCAGATGAACATCTTTTTTCTGACTAGGACTGAAAAAATCAATCAAAAGAAATAAATCAATCAAAGAAATGAATCAATCAAAAGAAATGAATCAATCAAAGAACTGAAAATCAACCCAGTAGTTTTGGCTCTTGGGCCTTTTTCTGGTTAGAAATCCAGCTGTGGCCCCTCTAACCTAATCTAATCTGGAGCCATACACTTCCACTTCACACAGGGTCAGGTACTCTTTTCTCCCAGGAATGATGATGTTGACGTAGCGACCTTCCATCCCATTACACTGGAACTTTCGGGTAAACCTTGCAGGGATGGTTGAGATGACAGCACATCTACAAGAAGATACGTGAAAATATGTTTACTTTTTTTTATTGATCCTGAATGTATAGCAGCTGGTTATAGTACAGGTTTCATCAATAGGCTGTAGATTACCTTGGATTGCTGTTGCCATTGTTTTTATTAGAGTCTCCGATGCGGATCTCAGCTCCGTTGAGTCTGGTGGACACGGCATCTCTGTTTGTTATGTCAACAGAGAACACTTTGACGGTTTTGCCCAGGTCCACTCGCCACCAGGGGTTGAGGTCTGCATTTGTGCAACTACAGGAACCTAAGTTCCAGTAGGGGGTTCGATTCCCATCTATGGCATTATATGGAATGCCTATGGAATACAGTGAAGACTGTGTAGCTTTCCCATAGATCGCCAGGTTCTCTCCTGCACAAAGGACACAGTTGCAGACGTCAGCCATCAAACATTTGTTCAATGCTATCTGCAGGAAAATAGTGCATGTATGTCTTGACCCTGAAATGTATTGCTATTTGCATATTGTTATTTTAACAAGTAGATATCAATTATTAGCCTCGTAAACCAGCCTCCCCCGGAAATGCAATTCGTTTCATTTCTGAGGGGGAGTCCGGCCTCATCCCCACTGTGAGCGTTTGGCCTGAAACCCTCAGAATGACGAGCCAATCAGCATCGCCGCTCAGATTTCTGTGATTGACACAGCACGTTGGCCAATCAGGGACCGATCTTTACTGCTAACCAGCAGTAAAGATATTCAGTAGCAGTAGCAGCCTAAAAACAGCAATAAGGGAAGTTCTTACTACATCCATTACAGCAATTAAACAAGAGAAAGAGTCGGCGCTTGCTGAGTTTCTTTAAGGAAAAGACGTTTTCGCTGTTCTTCCAACTGGATTCGGCAAAAGTTTGATATAGCAACTTGCTGATTGGCTGAATCGGTTGTCTGTCAACGTTACTACTCCCGCCCACCCCAAACACTCACAGTGGGGATGAGGCAAATTAAATGAATTGCATTTCTGGGGGAGGCTGGTTTATGAGGCTAATCAATTATAACCAGATGTGAATGAGGTTTACATCTATGAGATGAATGTGGTTTGAATTCTGCTGCGACCGTGGCCTTGGCGACGATGTCTCACCAGTTGGAGAGCGGTAACCGTAGACTTCCACTTCACACAGTGTGAGTACCTTCTTTTTACCATAAAGAGACACAGTCACATAACGTCCCTCCACACGTTTGGTGAAACGGAATCTATGAGATCTGCCTGCTGGGATGTGGTAAATTACAGCAGCCCTGAAAGAGAGGGAAGAGAGGTTGCAGTGCTTTAATACTGGTATGGTGTATGAACTACGCAGGGTGGCCAAACTTTTGCTGTGGCCCTATTAATTTCCTAGCATTTTGAAAATGAGATGAGAATTTTTTTTAAATGTGTATGTAACTTTTTGTGTTTTGAAGATAATTTCATTAACACTTGGGAAAATCTTATATTAGGTTATTTTAAGTTGTTCAACAAACAATATACCACACGACAACTCTTTCCCATACACCGACAATTTCTCCTTTGTTTTCATCTGTGAGGGGGCGTGGCCTTTTAAATTTCTGTTAATGTTAACAGTTAAAGGTGTAGGCTACAGAAAAGAACATTGAATTTGAGTCCACTCTGGGTCATAAAATTAGTGTAAAAACTCATCTATCAGACGATGTAGGCCAAACTTTGTGCAAAATTCTATTTTGAGAAAATCCGGGATGAAAGTGTTGTATTTTGTTGTATTTTTTTTCCGCATTGGACAATGTATCAAGGATTGTATTAAGGTGAAAATCACAGGGCATGCCTCATGGCATGTCTACAGCCATCATCTCCAGCATGATATGCAAATGATGATATGGTGGGCTATGTCATTTTTTATTTTATATCATACAAAACACCAAAGATGTGTATGAATAAAAAAAATATATGCACAAGAGAAATATACAATATAAACAACCAAATTATTAGGCGAAAAGGTGAATTTAATTTATCAAGGCCTATTTTAATGTCCGGTGTCTGTTGAGAAAAGTTCTGGCCCTTCGACAAATATAATTGCCTGTTCTTTCCATGTGGGTATACTGACACTGTAGCTATAAGTTAAAATTCCTTTTACCAAGCAATTGAATAAAGTATTATCAAAATTGTGATATGGCAGACAATTGATTGCAATTTGCAAAATGGTTTTCGTGACAGCCCATTCTTGAGCAAAGTTAGGTTTCTCATCTACATCCATTTATGACCAACGAGGACTCACAGTGGGTTTGCGATGCCGTCGTCTCGTAAAGAGTTGCCAACGTGAATCTCCGCCCCGTTGATTCTCTCTGGGCAGCAGTCTCCTCTGTTGGTGATGACGATGGAGGTGATGATGTAGGAGTCCAGCAGGTCCAGTCTCCACCAGGGATTGTTCTGTGCCACGGTGTGGGTGCATGAACCAGCATAATAATTCGATTCACGGTTTCCATCGATGGCGTTGTAGGCAGCGCCAAACTGATGATGGCGGAACGACTGAGTCGCTTTACCACGCAGAGCCACATTTTCTGTGAATGGGGAAAATGACATAACATTTGGTCGTTTAGGTCACTCACACATTACTGTGGTGTTTCTTTCTTATAAAAGATTTGAATACTTCCATCACTGGACACAGCTCTGCAAACTCAATGACCTTGACTGCACAACACTTCAACATTTTAGGTGACTACAAGGACATGCACTCAACATACACTACTGTGATTCTAACACTTGGTAATATTTCACTTACTGTAGTCATAAGCTGAGCTCATCCCCAGGAGAGGCAGCAGCAACAGCAGCAGGGCTGAACTGGGTTTCATTGTTCTGGTTCTGAGGAGAGAAGAATTACATCACACACAGATGTAATGAAATATGTACCGAACCGAACCCTCAACAATCTGAGATACTGTAAGAAAAGTGTATAAAGCATGCAACCCTTTAGCCAAACACCAACATTGTGTAGATTCTCTTTTTCCTTTTCAAGACAAAGTGGTTTCATACCTTGTTGACGGTTTTGGCGTTATTCTTCCGCCATCCTCAGAACTTTCACTGTGACGGTGACATACTTATCAGTTGGTGTTACGGAGGCGTGACCTTCCTGTCAGGTCTGACAGGTCGGTCACGCCTCCTGCTGTCGGGTTGCGCCTGCAGAATGTGCCTCCAGGTGTCCCAAACCTGGAGTGTGGGAAGGAAGGCGGAAGAATAACGCCAAAACTGTCACTATGCCTCCAGTTGATCATGTGCCCTGGCTACTTGGCCAAGGGGATGTCCCTTTGGCCGACTGGTTAGCGCGCATGACTCTTACTCGGGAATCTGGGGTTCAAAGCCCGCCCGGGTCCCTCTTCACCTTGCCACAGGACCACATTGCCACATTTAGTTTGTCGAGATAGCCACTCAGTCTGTTGTAGACAGTTCTCTCCATTATTTTGGAGAGTGTGGGTAGGATAGATATAGGACGGTAATTACTCATATCATTTTTATCTCCAGATTATGGGGATGGTTTTTGCAACTTTTGTCTGTTCAGGAACAATGCCTGTGGACAGGGAGAGATTGATACAATAGGCAAGTGGCTCAGCAATTACGTTAGCAATAGATTTTAGAATTCTACTGTTTATTTCATCCTCACCAGTTGAGTTGGTGTTTTTCGTGGCATTTATAATGTTGAGGACTTCATTTTTATCTTTTGGTTTCAGGAAGAAGGAACTTGAATAGTTTCCTGTCAGGTAGATGTGAAATTCCGTGTGGTTGGGTGATCTTCCTTGAAAGATTTAAATCTAAAGACACAAGGTGTTATTGTCATTAATGGGTTTAGGAAGTACAGTATGTTTCTGGCCTCTATTTAGGACATTGTTTAGTACCTGCCAATGTAATGGTTTAAAACTGCTAAAGTGCTAAAACAAGAGTTTAAGTAATGATAAGAAAAGTGGATTAAGGTTACATTCATGATCTGCTGATCTAGTGATCAATTATCTACTGCTTTGGTCTCCAGGACAGAGAAGCATCGAGTGACTAGTTAAAAGTGTTTAAAAGTAATTATTCATTTTATTTTTTAAAAGCTCTCGTAATATTATTTATATTGTTTCTTAAGTGTTTCTTCTTATAAGCTGTGTTTTTGAAAGCTAATCCTACAATCACCTCGGGTGTTCGGGGTTCGATTGCTTGTGCCTGAGCTAAGACGGTAGAGGGGAAGACGGTGTTTCGCTCGTCCATTACAACACTGGACGTGACTGACGATACATCGTGTCTGTGTGTATTCATTATTATTCCCCTTTACAGGTAAGAAAAGTGAACATAAGCAGCTGTAACATGTGTTTATATGTTTTATGTGTCACGAAACATGAGTAGAGAGTACAATAGCGGAGTTTAAAGTATGTTTGAGAGCTATTTAGTTTTGTTTATGTGAATGCTAATTCCACCGTAGTTTTCTTGCTAGCTGCGTCGTGCGGTGCAGATGACGTTGTTTCAGAGGTGTAGTTGTGTTGTTTATGCACAACGTGTTTAATGTTAAACGTGTAGCACAGTTATTCTTTTTTGTTTATCCTCCTGAGACCCGGCCCATGCAAGTGTGTCCTCTGTAGTGGACATTTTGTTCACCTGTATCTTCCTTAAGTATTTGGAGTTACCCTATCAAGCTCTATTGTACTCTGTAGAGGACATCCTGGGCTTTCCAGTGATGTGTCATGTGATGGGTTTGCATGGTGGGAACTTTATTTTTTTTACTAGTTCGATCTGGTACGAGTTCACAGGGCAGAAGTTTACGAGAGGCCATTATAGTGACTTTCACAGACAACAGGTCGGACAAACATGAGTTACGGGTTACCTGGAACGCTACAAAGTCGTAGTCGTGACTTGAAGCCGTAACTTACGATTTCAAAAGCCTGCCTGGAACGCAGCATTAGCCTAAATGACCAGATCACTGAATTACGCTTTAGGTAACTTGTGAGGGGTCAAACTCAGGATTTTTCTGAGGGATTGATCTGCATTGATTGGAAGCATTAGTTTTTCACCCAAAACAAAAACACAGAAGCAAAACAGAATCATAGCTGCTGCGCAGCAATGGGTCGGGTCCCATACACTACTGTGATTCTAACACTTGGTAATATTTCACTTACTGTAGTCATAAGCTGAGCTCATCCCCAGGAGAGGCAGCAGCAACAGCAGCAGGGCTGAACTGGGTTTCATTGTTCTGGTTCTGAGGAGAGAAGAATTACATCACACACTAGTTGCACAGATGTAATGAAATATGTACCGAACCGAACCTTCAACAATCTGAGATACTGTAAGAAAAGTGTATAAAGCATGCAACCCTTTAGCCAAACACACACAACAATTAAATAAACACCAACATTGTGTAGATTCTCTTTTTCCTTTTCAAGACAAAGTGGTTTCATACCTTGTTGATGGTTTTGGTGTTATTCTTCCGCCTTCCTCAGAACTTTCACTGTGACGGTGACATACTTATCAGTTGGTGTTACGGAGGCGTGACCTTCCTGACAGGTCGGTCACGCCTCTGCTGTCGGGTTGCGCCTGCAGAATGCGCCTCCAGGTGTGCCAAACCTGGACCAGGTGTGCCACACCTGGAGTGCGGGAAGGAAGGCGGAAGAATAACGCCGAAACTGTCAACAAGGTATGAAACCACTTTGTCTTGAAAAGGAAAAAGAGATTGAATTAATACGGACATAATGAACCTACACAGTATACCAACATTGTGATTTTAAAAGCAATGTTACTTAACTACAACCTCTTAGCTTACCTTGACTTGCAAAGTAGATTCAGTTTCAGGTGAGAAGTCACTGATGATTCTGTGCTGAAGAGGGGGATATTTATACCCACATCTTGTTATTAGGGCCCGAGCCAGTGACAAAGTCACAGCGAAGGCCCTATTGGAATTCGAGTGTCAAAAGTGAGCGACGCAGAAAAACGGTGAAAAAACAGTGAAACAAAGTCCTGTGAACAACCACAGTCAAAAGTTATCATGTAATCAAACAGTAAATAGCGCCCCCACCCCCCCCCACCCCAAAAAAAGTGCGGTGGCCCCCTTTATATTTATATATATTATATTATATAATTTTCTCCGCTTTCAATCCCATTTTTGGAGGCCTGGCCATGCTCAAAAACTGACAATATTTGGCACACACTGTCAAGGACTCAAAAATACCGGACTGGACCCACAATGCAGATTAGTGAAGGTTTATTCAAACAAGGGTAAAAAACAAAAACAAAGGAGAAGCAGTGCTGTCCAAAAACAGGGCTGGGCGAGGCAGGGCCGGGGGTAGGCGAACGGCTGGGCACATGGTGGGTGAAGCAACGAACTGGCGAGGAGTGGAGGAAGAGACCGGCTCAAATGCAGTGGAGGTGAGTTAGGCAGATGAGCAGCAGGTGTGTGCATGAGGTGGAAGCAGCAGGTCCGGGAGGCCCCGCCCAGCCCTGGGGGAAAAGAAAACATGGACAGGACACTGGACCAGGATCTTGACAGTACCCCCCCCTCAATGGGAGCCTCCTGGCGACGGCCCGGGCTTGTCAGGGTGTTCCCGGTAGAAATCAGCAACCAACGTGTCGTCCAGAATGAAGGAACGAGGAACCCAGGAGCGTGCCTCCGGACCATACCCCACCCAATCCACCAGGAACTGCAACCCACGGCCCATGCGCCTCACATCAAGCAACCTGCGCACATCATAGGCTGGATGACCGTCGACGAGCCGGGGGGGTGGAGGGGCGTCGGAAGGAGGGTTCAGGTCGCTGGAAGAGACTGGCTTCAACTGGGAGACGTGGAAGGTGGGGTGGACTTTCAAAGATGCAGGTAACTTAAGTTCAACAGCAGCTGGATTAATGACCTTGACAATGGGGAATGGCCCAATATACCTGGGGGATAACTTGCGGGATTCAGCTGCTAGAGGAATGTTCTTAGTGGAGAGCCAGACAGACTGACCTGGTTGATAGGGGGGAACTTGAGTCCTGTGCTGGTCAGCAAGCCGCCTTTGGGTCTCCTGGGTGCGTTCAAGGGTGACCTTAGTCTCCGTCCAGATCCGTTTACAGCGGTCCATGTAGTCCTGTACTGAGGGGACTGCGATGTCTTGCTCATGAGAGGGGAACAGAGGTGGTTAATAGCCAAGAGACACTTCAAATGGTGACCTACCCGTGGATGAGCTTGGGAGGCTGTTGTGGGCATACTCAATCCAGGGAAGTAAGTTACTCCAGGAGTCTGGCTCGCCGTGGACGCCTGTGTGTGAGGAGGAACAGGTGGAGGCCTGGAGTCCGGTCCCGTCCCAGTTCGCGATCGTGAGTACCCCATCCTCGCTCCTCATACAGGTCCAGCCATCCACTACATTACACACACTGCCTCACATCCACACACATGTAGTGAAGCTGTAACATTACAGAGATCTAATTTAGTGAAAATGGTTGCACCATGCAGGAGTTCGAAGGCAGAGTTGAGTAACGGAAGTGGGTACTTGTTCTTAACGGTAATGTTGTTCAACCCCCGGAAATAAATGCATGGGCAGAGTGTATTGTCCTTCTTGTTCACAAAGAAAAACCCAGCTCCTAGAGGGGAGGACGAGGGCCGAATTATGCCTGCTGCGAGGGACTCTGAGATATACTTCTCCATGGCAACACGCTCTGGCTTGGAAAGGTTGTACAAACGGCTGGATGGAAGGGTGACCCCTGGAAACAGATCTATGGAACAGTCATAAGGTCTGTGTGGCGGAAGAGATAAGGCCTTAGCTTTACTGAAGACTTATTTGAGGTCATGGTATACACTGGGTACAGCAGATAAATCAGGTAGGTCGGACTCTTTGGTCTCAGCCTGGAGATCAGAGACGCTGGGCGGTCGAGCAATCAATGTGTGGGTTATGGAGCACTAACCATGGGTGTCCTAATACTGGAGGTGTACGTGGAGCGGAGATTACCTTCAGAGTGATCTGTTCATGATGGTTGCCAGAGACAGAGAGGGTGACCAGGGAAGTTTGATGTGTGATCTGTGTGAACATGTTACCATCCAAAGCCAAGGCCGGTATGGGTCTGGCCGTCTCCTCCAATTGGCACCCCAGTTGGGTGGCAACCTCCCAGTCAATGAGGTTGTCCTCTGCACCAGAATCGATTAGAGCCTGTAGAGGTAGCACAGTCTGTCCACACATAACTGACGCCGGAACTAGCAGACGAGACAAGATGGGGGTTTTAACATGTGCTGAGGAGCTCGTCACGACCCCCAACTTACTGACGAGCCTCCCCTTTTGGGCAAGACGGACAGTCTGCCACCAGGTGCCCCTGTCTACCACAGTACAAGCACTCACTGGACTTCAGGCGCCGTTGGCGTTCCTCTGGCGACAGTTTAGCTCTGCCGAGTACCATGGGCTCATCCTCAGGAGGGGCTGAGGCCGGGGGAGCAAGAGTGCTTGACTGGGCTGGCGAAAGGAAAGGTGACCCTCTCCTGGGTCTCCCAGGTGTCGAATCAGGGGTAGAGGAAGTAGCAAGTCTCTGGCGTCGTCGCTCTCGTAGCCGGTTGTCCAGACGGATGGCTAGGGACACAAGAGAGGAAACATCGGAGGGGTCGTCTCTGGCAGCCAGCTCATCTTTAAGCTGCTCGGAGAGGCCGTTCAAAAATACCGCCCTTAAAGCGGAATCATCCCAATTTGCGTCAGCTGACAAAGTCCAAAATTCCACTGCGTAGTCAGCCACAGACCTAGTGCCTTGCTTCAGTTTTAACAGACGAGCAGCTGCGTTTCCCCCATGATTAGGAAGATCAAAAACAGTACTTAACTTCTCTTTAAACACAACAAAAGGTAAGGAACAAAAATCCTCATGGGAACTAGCTGCTTCAGCCCAGGCCAAAGCTCTACCCCTGAGCAACCCCAGCACGTAACGTATCTTGGATGCATCAGAGGAAAAGGATGCAGGACGTTGAGCAAAAACCAGTCCACATTGCAACAAAAATCCAAATTGCCATCAAATGGTCCTTAGTCCTTAGGAGTAACGGCATCAGAAGATGGCCCCGGAGCTGAGTCGGCTTGCGAGGCTTGGAAAGAGGAAGCCAGGGAATTAACCTGTCTGGAAACCTCCATAACACTAGCAGTCAGGGTCTGATTACTTTCAAACAGGGCACGGATGACCTGGTCATGCTGTCCAATCATTGTGCCCTGATTAAAGAGTGCCTTACGGGTCGGATCTGCGGGGTCCATTGTAAATGGCCAGTTCGTTCTGTCAAGGACTCAAAAATACCGGACTGGACCCACAATGCAGATTCGTGAAGGTTTATTCAAACAAGGATAAAAAAACAAAAACAAAGGAGAAGCAGTGCTGTCCAAAAACAGGGCTGGGCGAGGCAGGGCCGGGGGTAGGCGAACGGCTGGGCACATGGTGGGTGAAGCAATGAACTGGCGAGGAGTGGAGGAAGAGACCGGCTCAAATGCAGTGGAGGTGAGTTAGGCAGATGAGCAGCAGGTGTGTGCATGAGGTGGAAGTAGCAGGTCCGGGAGGCCCCGCCCAGCCCTGGGGGAAAGAAAACATGGACAGGACACTGGACCAGGATCTTGACACACACTTCAAGTCTGGCGAAAATTGTCATATTTTGAAGTCGTTAGAAATGGACGGGGCAAATTGGCTCTACAGCGCCCCCTACAAATATTGAAAACTGAATAACTTTGTGTGCGTTTCACTTACAAACATGAAATTTGGTAGGCTCATAGAACAAGACGCACAAAAAAGTTCCAGGGTTCCTCACTCTAAACCCAACAGGAAGTCTGCCATTTTGATTTGAATTTTCGCTGATGATGTGATTTTGGCCATTTCCACACCTCACATTTGAACGAACTCGTCCTAAGGGTTTCATCCGATACATTTCAAAAAAATATTCCAGCATCGAAACCCCAAAGTCCAAGAATACACCGACACCATGTTCACCATGTTCTAATGCATCATTTGCTTTTTCAAGGAGATCAAGGACAGCCATACAAGTAGTATTTTTCTTCCTGAAACCATATTGAGATGATGTAAGTATGTTTATGTGACAGTGGTGGTCCTGTCACTATGCCTCCAGTTGATCATGTGCCCTGGCTACTTGGCCAAGGGGATGTCAATTTGGCCGACTGGTTAGCGCGCATGACTCTTACTCGGGAGTCTGGGGTTCGAAGCCCGCTCGGGCCCTCTTCACCTTGCCACATTCTGGCGTTGTTGGCAGGATCCATGTAGCACTGGGTGTAGGTCCATGGATTCCTAATGTGTGGCAGCCTGCGCGGAAGCACAAGGACGTGCTTGTGAAAAGAGGGGGAGAGATGTGACAGTGGTGGTCCTGTCACTATGCCTCCAGTTGATCATGTGCCCTGGCTACTTGGCCAAGGGGATGTCCCTTTGGTTGACTGGTTAGCGTGCATGACACAGACCCAGGAGTCTGGGGTTTTCAGCCCGCCCGGGTCCCTCTTCAACTTGCCACAGGACCACATTGCCACATTTAGTTTGTCGAGATAGCCACTCAGTCTGTTGTAGACAGTTCTCTCCATTATTTTGGAGAGTGTGGGTAGGATAGATATAGGACGGTAATAACTCGTATCATTTTTATCTCCAGATTATGGGGATGATTTTTGCAACTTTTGTCTGTTCAGGAACAATGCCTGTGGACAGGGAGAGATTGATACAATAGGCAAGTGGCTCAGCAATTACGTTAGCAATAGATTTTTAGAATTCTACTGTTTATTTCATCCTCACCAGCTGAGTTGGTGTTTTTCGTGGCATTTATAATGTTGAGGACTTCATTTTTATCTTTTGGTTTCAGGAAGAAGGAACTTGAATAGTTTCCTGTCAGGTAGATGTGAAATTCTGTGTGGTTGGGTGATCTTCCTTGAAAGATTTAAATCTAAAGACACAAGGTGTTATTGTCATTAATGGGTTCAGGAAGTACAGTATGTTTCTGGCCTCTATTTAGGACATTGTTTAGTACCTGCCAAGATTTTTTTGTGTCACCCTGGGCAGCTTGTAGGGTTTTACAATAATAATTAGCTTTACTTTTCCTCAATATTTGTGTGAGTTTATTTCTGTAGATGGCATACTTTTTTTATTTTCAATGGTTGTTTTTTATATTATGTATATTCTGTATAGTTTATTTTTGTGCTTAAAGTAACATTGCAGAGTTTTGCGGAGTTTTTTCTGCCTTAAAATAATGTTTCCAGACTCATTGCAGTGGTAGAAAAATGGTTAATAGAATGAATGGAGCTGCTGCCAAGGTCTGAGCGGGGTCGCGTCGGCTGAAACCGCACTATGTAACTTCTCTGCACAGGTACGAAACACTGCCTCCCCTCTGCATCGAGGAGAGACGAGGTGGGTAAAAGTGAAACTTGTTGAAACCTGTTGTTGTTGTTGTCTGCTGTTGTTGCTGCTGTTGTTGTTGTTGTTGTGGTTGTTGCTGTTGTTGTTGTCATCACTCGTTCCTGTGTTTTCGACTGTCTCCCTGTTGGTCAATTGACTGAACTTGTACAGCACCTTGTGACTGCTGTCTGTGAAAGGTGCTATATAAATAAATTTTCCTTCCTTCCTTCCTGCGAGAAAAAGATTTAAAACTCCCGGACCTCCAAGAAATTGCAAGAGTGATGGAGACAGCAGATTATCAAGCTGAAAGGATGGAGAAATTAACAGTTAATGCTGTGGAAAAGAAATGGGACAAAGGTAAAGATAAATATAAATCTGCAAGACCCAGATTCGCCAAAACCCAAAGTCAGTCACCACGTGATGAGCACAGCATCAAGTGTTTCAGGTGTGGACGTACAGGACACATGAGCCGTGAGTGCACAGTGACAAAAAACAAAAAGTGTAATAACTGTGGGAAAGACGGACATTTTGCAAAGATGTGTAAGACAAAGAAAACACATAAAGTAAACAGAGTCACAACCACAGTAACACACCAAGGACCCAGTGACAGTGAAGATGACCATGTGTTTACAGTAAATGAGTGTGCTACGGAGGGAACACTGTCCATATTAATAAATGACCAACCAGTAGACATGTTGATAGATTCAGGGGCTTCGTGTAATATTGTGACAGAATCCAAGTTTGAGCAATTAAAGTCAAAGAGTTGCATCAAGCTACAGCGTCCAGTGAAGAGAGTCTATCCATTCGGCTCTACAACGCCACTCCATGTAAAAGGTGTTTTCACTGCTGGACTCAAAGCTAATGAAACATCAGAAACAATCACAGCAACGATTCAAGTGATTAAAGAGGCACAAATCTGTGTGTTAGGCAGACACACTGCTGTGAAATTGGGACTTCTGCACATCGGCCCTATTGAACGTGTGAATGCAGTTCAGCCACAAGACATAAAAACTTTCACAGCTGACATAGAGGACAAATACAAAGACTGTTTTCAGGGCTTAGGAAAACTGAAAGACTTTCAGCTGAAACTGCATGTGGATGACAGTGTACGGCCAGTTGCGCAGCCTGTTCGCAGGATACCTTTCAGTGTGAGAAAGCAAGTGGAGGACAAATTGAAACAACTCGAGGAAGCTGATGTCATCGAGAGAGTGAACGGACCAACACCGTGGGTCTCACCTCTGATTGTGGTGCACGGTAAGAAAGAGCCTAGATTGTGTGTGGACATGCGCAGAGCGAATGAGGCCATAGTGCGAGAAAGGCACCCCATCCCTGTCATAGACGAAATACTGGAGAACATGACAGGCGCCTCAAAAAGTATTCTCAAAAATTGATCTGAAGTGGGGATACCATCAAATAGAGCTGGAGCCAGAGTCAAGGTCGCTCACCACTTTTGTAACACACACAGGAATATGGCGTTACAAGAGGCTGATGTTTGGTATCTCATCTGCACCCGAGATATATCAGCACATCATTGGACAAGTCTTACAAGCCATTCCCGAAGTGCACAATATATCAGATCTTTGTCGTACCTCCAGTCACAAATCCTTTATCAAATTTCATGGCCCTCAACTCTGGAACTCTCTAGATAGGTCTCTTAAGTTTGCATCATCCTTAAAAATATTTAGGACGGGTTTGGTGAGGTATCTCTTATCTAGGCAAAATAAATAGGCTATTCTAATTGAAATGAAATTGCCATTTTACGGATATTTTTGTCTGTTTGTTTATTGTGTTTTTCTTTTTTTTTTCTTCTTTCTTTTTTCTTTGTTTTTTTTGTTTTCCTTCCTTTTCTTTTTTATTGATTGATTTGTTTTAGTGAATTTGTATTGAGGGGAGGATTTTTTATAAGCCCTTTGGGCTTCTTTTCCTCTCCTGCACAATTATTTGTCCTTGTATGGTTAATATAATTTCTGTTTTATCATTGTGCATATGAATAAATAAATAAAAATAAAAAAAAAATCAGATGACATCATTGTATCAGGAGAAACCATACAGCAACATGACGAGAGGCTTCACCAAGTCATGCAACGGCTGCAAGAGAGGCATCTGACGGTCAACAGCAAAAAGTGCCAATTCAGAATGTCACAACTGGAATTCATGGGACACGTTCTGTCCAAGAATGGAATAGGAGCAGCTCAGTCTAAGATCGAGGCAGTGGAGAATACACGTCGACCAACGAATGCTGCTGAGGTGAGGAGCTTTTTGGGACTCGTGAATTATTGTGGCAGGTTCATCCCTAATCTAGCCACAACGTCTGAACCGCTCAGGAGGCTCACAAGGCAGTCGTGTAAATGGACATGGGGATCAGAGCAAGAAACAGCGTTTGTGGAGTTAAAGAGACAGTTGGCCAGTTCTCATGTAATGGCATATTTCAAACAAGATGCAGAGACACACGTGGTTGTAGATGCTAGTCCAGTGGGATTAGGAGCCATACTGAGCCAGAAACAAAGTGACGGAATACACAAGCCTGTTTACTATGCTAGCCGAGCCTTGTCAGATGTTGAGCGTCGCTATTCCCAGACTGAAAGAGAAGCCCTCGCTATCGTGTGGGCATGTGAGAAATTTCACGTATTTCTCTATGGAAAAGACTTTGTGTTGGTCACCGACCATAAACCTTTGGAAACAATCTACTCGCCAAAGTCCAAACCGCCAGCAAGGATTGAAAGATGGGCTTTGCGGCTGCAGCCCTATCGCTTTAAAGTCGTCTATAAGCCAGGCCCACAGAACGCAGCTGATTCGCTGTCGCGCCTAACAGTCAACCAGCCAGTACAAAAAGGAACACTGGAGGACCACGTTTACTGGATGGCTCAACATGCAGTGCCGCATGCTTTCACACCACAGCAAATGGAGGAATTGTCAGCAGCAGACCCCACTCTAGTTGCTTTGCGGAGCTGTATCAAAACTGGTGACTGGAGTAAATGTGAACCTGTTTATCAGACAGTTAAATCTGAGCTCTCCACTGTGGGGAAAATAGTGTTAAGAGGTTCAAGAATTGTGATTCCTCAGGCCGCACGACGACAGACACTGATGTTAGCTCATGAAGGTCATCAAGGAATTGTAAAAACAAAGCAGAGACTGAGAACAAAAGTGTGGTGGCCGGGAATTGATCGAGAAGCTGAGGAGCTAGTGAGGTCATGTCATGCATGTCAAATCAACAGTACAACTTCACAGGAGGTTCCTACCACCAGAACAGAGCTCCCAGCAAAACCGTGGCAGATGCTCGCTATGGACTTGTGTGGACCATTTCCATCAGGACACCATCTGCTGGTACTGACTGACTATTACTCCAGGTGGGTGAGTGTTGATATCCTTCAGAACCACACTTCTGTGAACATTATTAATCATTTGAGACACTCGTTTGCAACACACGGGCTCCCAGAATGCATCGTGACAGATAATGGCACTCCATTTCTGTCAAAGGAATTCAAGACATATTTGCAGGAACATGGGATAACACATGTTGTCACGCCATACTGGCAGAACAGAACACTTTGTAAAGCCATACGTGCAGCTCACGCCGAAGGAAAGGACTGGCGTGCTGAGCTGGACGTTTTTCTTCTGGCTTATCGCAGCACTCCGCACTGTGTCACAGATCGCAGTCCGGCTGAGCTGCTATTCAACCGCCAGATCAGGACCAAACTTCCGGAAGTGTCAGAATCTCAGCTGCAACCTGCAGGACAAGATGCTGCTGTGCGTGCAGCTGATGCTTCGAGGAAGGAGAAGGGACGTGTACATGCAAACAGTCAGGAGAGCAAAGGAAAGCACAGTGAAACAGGGTGACAAAGTACTGTTACGGCAGCAGAAGAAGAACAAATTATCAACACCATATGAGCGTGACCCCTACACAGTGACAAGTCGGAAAGGTCAATCAGTCATCATTGAAAAGGATGGCAAGAAGATGATGCGTCATGTATCATTTGTGAAGCTATGGGTTGAGCCTGAACCAGAGACTGCTGAGCCGAATCAAGTAGCCGAACCTGCTGAAGCGCTGCCAGATGCCGTTCCCCAGCAGGGCGGTAGACCTCAAAGAACCAGGAGGCTACCAACTCATCTCACACACTTTGTCACTTAGACAGACAGTGCCAAAAGGGGCAGAATAATCCCCAGCGCATGTCTTAATGGCAGGGTAGTCCACCCCTCGCCATTCAGGTTGTTATAACATGAAAAACTAAAAGAAAGAAAATGCATCTAAAGTAAAAACTCTGAGCTAAAGATTATGGTTTTGTTACATTTTGTGTAAAAGGAAGAAGTTTAAGTTTCCTAAATTGAATATTTCTTGATATTTGATAGCTATATTTTGAGTAAACTGAAGAAGTTTGTGAACCTGAGTTTATGGTAGTAATTAGAGTTTTGGGTTAAATCAAAAGGTTTGAATACATCCCTAGCCTTAAAGAAACTATTTTGGTTACTGTATAATAAAGAGGAATTTATGTTTTCTATGCAGGAGTATTGAACACGAAGATGTGTCATAGTGATGTTATTACTGAGTCTATTATAAGTGTAACATGTTGAGAAAACAATATTACAAGTTTACAGATGTTATTACAGGTTGGTACAGTGTCAACAATTTAAGTAATGTTAATAGTTGTATAATGGGTTATTGAAATGTGAGTCATTATCTAGAAGGGGAGGGATGTAGTGTCTGGCAACTCACGTTGTGAGAAGGTGTAACTATGCGTGATGACGTGTCAGTACGTAACATGTATGGAAGCGGAAGAGAAGTAAATAAAGAGTATAATGACGGTCCGAGTGAGTGCGAGAGTTAATGTTAATAAGAAGAAGTGAGAAACATTACAATGGGGCAGCGCAATGCAGCCTCTAAATAACATATCCGCTGTGAAACTCGTTAATTTCACAAATATTTAGTTACGATACACTAGTGTTATTCCCCTCCTACTGACCTCTGACCTGGATGATGTCATCTCTGACCACGGTGCGGCGTGAAATGAACGAGTTTTGCAGCAGATAATGTGTTATTTAGAGGCTGCATTGCGCTGCCCAGTGTGCTCGCATTATACCGATATACGCGGCTCTCGGCTTGAATCAATTTTGTAGGAACGACTTGTAATGACACAAAAGTTATCTGGGTGAGTATCTGATCATATTTTATGCTAGAAATAAGGTCCAGATTGTAAAAAAAAAAGCAAAAAAAAAACAACAACCGGTAATTATCCTTTAATAAATTCACTTTGGTCATACACATCCTACTTTGTGTTTATCACTAATAAATAATACACCTTAATGTGTCAGCTTTTCCACTGAGAAGTGTCCAAATGTCCACTCCATGTCTTTCTCCTGTCCTCCATTGCAGTGAGGACAGTGTGTGTCCCTCGCTCTTCCTTAGTTACATGACCTCTATACTGCCCCAGATCTACCGTAGTGACAAAGCTACTATGCAACAAACAAACACACACACACTCACAGTGCTGACATGTACAGCTGTTTTCAATGGACAACACAATGCTCCCACCTAATGGTAGCATCATGTTCTACAGTTTTACACAGCCATTTAGAAGACTATTGCTTATAGTATAATCTACATTTTCCCATCACAAATGAGTACTATGTATATACATTACACAATGAGGATGTATGGTGGCAAAAAAAAAAGTAGCCAAGTAGCTGCATACTTTATTTTTAAGTGAAATTACCAATGTGTGGCAAAGGGAATTGACTGAAATTACCTAATTAATCAACAATTCCAGGAATGAACCCGGAGGAAAGAGTAAAAACAAAGACAGACACTAACACAAAAATATATTTGACTTCAGGATGACATTTTAGAATGTGCCTAAAATGCACTATGACCTTTACAGGTGAATGAATTTAAGTTGAGCTTCTCTAAACTTTAGAACACAAATGTCCAACTGTTGAATGTTTCAGCACTGTAACATACTGTAGGCTGTTCAAAGTCGATCAGACGAGATCTCTAGGACAAGTTTGTCCAAATACCAGGTGTAAAATGTCAAAAACAGTGCACAAATTGCCAAATATGGTAAACACAAAAAACAAGAACTGTTTACTTTCTGGGCTCTTGAAGCTTTTTCCTGCGTCTAGCAGTTTGAAAAAGAGCCTTCGCTCGAAATGTCACACGAATAAATTCTTTCTCTACAGCAGCTGCATTGGTGTGGGGATTTTTATTCTTTATCCTGTTTTTTCCAGTGTCTTAACATGATCTTTCAAGCCTACCAATTTTCATGCATGTAGGTGAAACTCCCACCAGGGGCTCAGCTTTTGAAAAGTTCTTGGGGTTGCTGTCGAGCCAGTTTGTCCAACAACTTAAAAAAAAAAAGCACAGAAAGCATGAGAAAGCTGCCAACAAAGCAATTCATTGAAGCTAAAAATAATACAAAGCATTCTAATTACAATAAGGTCCTCACACCCTTCGGTGCACCCAGGCCCTAATTAAATCCACAAGCAGCGTTGAACTCTGTGGCTTCAGTCCGTGCTGCAGTGGTGATGTTCTCATAATCAGGATGACACTCCACCTGATGGACAGAGGTGATAAAATGAGACTCACTGGACCTTGTTTATGAAACCTGCACATTACATTTCATGTGAAATGTTGATAACGCTTGGATGTCAATTATTTGATTTGAAAAAACTTTTTTTTTTTAAAAACAGGCGGCTCTATACTGCGTGTCATTCTCCCCCATCTCTGCTTCCCATTTCCTGTCACACTCTCTACTATCCTATCAATAAAGGCATAAAAAGCCAAAAAAAAAAAACTTAAAAAAAAAAAAAAGTTGTGGAGTTGTGGATCTCTCTGTCTCTCACCTCCATCATCTCAACTTCATTTGGTCCAGTGTGTGAAGTTTTCTTCTTCCTGGGTTCAATCCAACAACAACAAACACAAGATTCAACATAATGCATTTTGTAACATCAAAAACTAAAGGATTTGAAGGAAGAAAATAAAAGAACTATGAATGGAATGAACTGATGTTTTTTCTGTTTGTTTTACCTCATCCACAGACTCACAACAATGACGACTGGAATCAGCATCAGTACAATCAGAGTTCCCCTGATGATGTTCATGATCGTTCCTGAAAGTGAGAACAACAGATGGAAATAGTGCAGTTAGATTGACAGTCTGTCAGTCCTTCAGTCAGGGTGGTCCATGCATGGAGGTCTCAGTTCACAGCCTGGAAGTCCTGACATTTACTTTGCCAGGTTTTTATACAGTATGTTGGTGGTGCAGCTCACCTGACACAGGACTGATATTGTGGACTTCCGACGTCCCCTTGAGTTCTGGGCTTCACAGATATAATTCCCACTGAAGTCGGAGACGGTGATGAGCGGTCCTGAAGCTGCTGGTGAGTCTTCACCCGCCTTGTACCAGATGTAGTTAGCTGGTGGGTTAGAATCACTGCTACAGGTCAGAGTAGCAGCAATAGTACAGGTGCAGATTTATCTACCTAAGTGATATACTAGATGTACTAACAATATTAACTATTATCAATATAACTATTTATGAATCCACTTGGACAAGGGTGGAAACGTCTTCAAAGACAAAACTAAGTCCAGTTGACTGCCTAGAGATGACTTTGACCTGGACTAATGAGAATTTACACAGACATTCACTATATAATATCACTATTCTCTTCCTTGCATGCATGTACTGTAAGTGCAATCATCCTAACTACATCACATTCAGTAGTCTCTTTCTCTCATATTGTGTGTTAGTCACTGTAATATCCTTGTTTACATGTATTCTCAATGTATTATGTCTAACTTGCCCTTTTTTGTGTGAATGTGTGTGCTTTATCCAGAGTCTTTGTGAGAGACAGTGGCCTGGCCGTGACAACAAAACAGGCAAAGAAAAAATGGAACAATTTGAAAGAGAAATACAAGGTACCACCATTCTATCCACTTTTCAGTATAAGTTGGACATGGCAACAGTGATTCAGTGAATTGTTATTTCTTAGGAGCTTAGGGACCCGCCAACCGGGAAAGGGGTGGAGGCGGGAGGGGTGACAGCTGCCACCTGGCCGTGGTACGGTCAGATGGATGCCGCACTCCAGGGGCAGCACTCTATAAGTCCGCCCCTGGTAGTTGCGGCTAATCTGACCGCCACTACAGGTGGCGTTGTCACCCCCCCCGCCCTCTGCCCCTCCCAGAGAACGTGAGGCACCACCAGCTCCCAAGAGGGCCAGGGCCAGTGGGCAGCTGCTGGAGCACCTGAAAGAGCAGGCTATGAAAGAGGAAGAGAGGGAGAAGAGGACAGAGGCGAGGGATGAGGAGAGAGAGAGGGCAGCAGCTCAGAGGGCCGATAAATTCTTGTCGCTCTTTGAGCGACTTGTTGATAAGATGTAAATAGTTGTGTCTATGTAGCTGTAGTTCATTTTCAAATTTAGTTCTTTATTGATGTTTTATTGTTTTTGTACCAATTAAATATTGTGAACATGAGTGTCAGCCTGTACAGTATTTTATCAGTTGTGAATGAAGTGGTCTCAAAGAAATTTGAAACACAATTGTACTTGGTTATTTGTCGGTTATTTGCCAGTTCATGTTTGCATGTGACCAGGCTGGGACTGGTCCTCGGACATCGGACCAGTCCCAGCCTGGTCAGATGCAAACATGAACTGATGAAGCTTCTTGGATGAAGGTGAAACGTCTTCCTAAACAAATAACCAAGACTGCCTTTCGATTTAAATGTCTTTGAGATAACTATGACCTGGACAAATGAGAATATGCACAGGCTGAATGAAGTTGTAATATGCAGGTAAGGTGTTGGGTTATTTAGACTTCGAGGTACCAAGGCTTGTAATGGTGGTCACAACAAAGAATACTTCTGTAACAGAAATCTGATGGAAGGTTGAATTTACTTATAGGTGTTTTTATTTTAACCATTGTTATGTTTAACTATATACATACAGTAATATAATCATTTTTAATTAAGATATACACACTTTTTAATCAAGATAAACTACATACACAATCATTGATACACTATACAATCATGGATGTTTCAACCAGCGCAACATCGTTCCGTTCAGTCATCTCCGCATAGCGTTCCTTCGACACACACAGAGCAGCGCGCATGCATGACGTGCCCAGTAAAAACAAAACTCATACTACCCCGACTCTCTCCCCACGTTACGATCGCGACCCCCGCCACAGTGTCCTTGCAATAAACCTGTGGGAAACACTGCGGCATCATTTTAAGCTCAATAAATTCAGATAATAGACTATTTGACCGGAATTTCACACATGTGTCCGGTAAATTGGAATTGAGGAACAGCACAGTCTGGGGGGTGTAGTCAGGATTTCATTTCGCTGCTCATTGTAAGTGTTCACTTTAACTAAGCATGTTACAAATAAATCTTGAATCTTAAAGGGATAGTTCACCCAAAATCCAAATTTCACTCATTATCTACTCACCTTCATGTCAACTAAGAGCTGTGAGTCCTCCGTTCCTTCTCTGAGTTACGGGGGGATCCGCACAGCAGTATTTGTCCATATAATGGTTGTCAATGGACACCAGGTTTCTTTGTCCAAAAAGACACACCAAAAAACATTCAAATACCTCCATACTGCTCGTCTATAATGTCCCTCTTGTATCGAAGCCCCGTCATGAGAAATTTTTCCGCCGGTCAGTACAAATCACGTGAGAATTGCACTGACACAGGAAGAGCAGTGAACCAAGACACTGGCAGCTTCTGTTACAAACAAGCTTCAAATATTTCATTTTTTTCGGAAAAATTTCTCATGTCGGGGCTTCAATACAAGACAATTACAGACGAGCAGTATGGAGGTATTTGGATGTTTTTTGGTGTGTCTTTTTGGACGAAGAAACCTGGTGTCCATTGACAACCATTATATGGACAAATACTGCTGCGCGAACCCCCCTGTAACTCAGAGAAGGAACCGCTCTTAGTCGACATGAGGGATTTTGGGCGAACTATCCCTTTAAATTGTCCGGTAACATTTTTTTCTAGCAGAAACGCCGCACCCAAGGTCCCACAGCGTGACGCAACTTCACATTCTCTATTGAATGAAAACATTCTTGGCAAGACGAGCGTCTGGCGCCGGTCCCAGAATTTTACCTGGTGCGCAGAGGTTCATGTTAAATGTAGTGTGAAAACACAAAACTCATTGTAGTCCCTTTAACGTTTTCTGCATCATGTTAGTTCTGTGAAATGTGAAAAAGATACTGTCAATCATTACTAAATCATCAAGTTTCAGCCAGGTCTGAACAGATCTTTTAGCTAACATTAGTTTTGTCACTTTATCTCAACAGCCCTCACATGACACGACACGGACACGCACACAGACGGAAATTGCACTTCTCTCTCTCTCTTATTTTTTTCATAGTAGATCGATCACTTCTTATTTCCAGGTGTGATTAATGACTATCAAACACATTTTGGTGTTGGGGGGATTCTGTGTCAGCATTCATACGTCACTCCACCGTGAGAAGTGGGAGGGGCAAGCTTTTTTTTGCTGGTTGCCATGGTGAATCATGTTATCTTTGTTCCATTGATGAGGGCTTTTCATCGCCTCATAACTCAGGGTCAAGTTACTCAGAGTTGATTGAACTAACTGTTATCACCTGTTCTGAAACCCACAACTCTGAGTTTCCTTTCTCAGAGTTTATTGAACCTGCTTTGTGAAACAGACCCCTGTTCTCCAGCCTTGAACTCAAGTGTCCTCCTTCACATCACCCAGTGAAAACTAGAGTAGTAAACAAGAAAACACTACAGCAAATATTAGCCTCCAGGCTCTAATGACCCAAATACTGGTATGACAGCTTGGTCCATGCAATAAGAGATTCCATGCACAATACCATCCCTGTCAAGACTGTCACACACAGGAATCAATAAACCCTGGGTAACTAAAGGGATCCTCAATTCTATTAAGCACAAAATAAACTATACAGAATACTTAAACAAAAAAATTTAAAACTTTAAATCAAGACAGGAAACTATTAGCTCCTTCTTCCTGAAACCTGAACCAATTCTCTTTTTCCTTTTCAAGACAAAGTGGTTTCATACCTTGTTGACAGTTTTGGCGTTATTCTTGGCGTTATTCTTCCCAGGTGTGGCGCAACCTGACAGCAGGAGGCGTGACCGACCTGTCAGGAAGGTCACACCTCCGTAACACCAATTGATAAGCATGTCACCGTCACAGTTAGCCTGACAAGCCAGACTATATCATACTATTCTTACAGTATCTCAGATTGCTGAGGATTCGGTACATATTTCATTACATCTGTGCAACTAGTGTGTGATGTAATTCTTCTCTCCTCAGAACCAGAACAATGAAACCCAGTTCAGCCCTGCTGCTGTTGCTGCTGCCAGTCCTGGGGATGAGCTCAGCTTATGACTACAGTAAGTGAATTACCAAGTGTTAGAATCACAGTAGTGTATGTTGAGTGCATGTCCTTGTAGTCACCTAAAATGTTGAAGTGTTGTGCAGTCAAGGTCATTGAGTTTGCAGATGTGTCGAATCTTTTATAAGAAAGAAACACCACAGTAATGTGTGAGTGACCTCAACAACCAAATGTTATGTCATTTTTCCCATTCACAGAAAATGTGGCTCTGCG
This sequence comes from Decapterus maruadsi, assembly GCA_030347415.2. Taxonomy (NCBI): domain Eukaryota; kingdom Metazoa; phylum Chordata; class Actinopteri; order Carangiformes; family Carangidae; genus Decapterus; species Decapterus maruadsi. The sequence goes on from CM064895.1 coordinate 2,646,671, forward strand.
TGGTAAAGCGACTCAGTCGTTCCGCCATCATCAGTTTGGCGCTGCCTACAACGCCATCGATGGAAACCGTGAATCGAATTATTATGCTGGTTCATGCACCCACACCGTGGCACAGAACAATCCCTGGTGGAGACTGGACCTGCTGGACTCCTACATCATCACCTCCATCGTCATCACCAACAGAGGAGACTGCTGCCCAGAGAGAATCAACGGGGCGGAGATTCACGTTGGCAACTCTTTACGAGACGACGGCCTCGCAAACCCACTGTGAGTCCTCGTTGGTCATAAATGGATGTAGATGAGAAACCTAACTTTGCTCAACAATGGGCTGTCACGAAAACCATATTGCAAATTGCAATCAATTGTCTGCCATATCTAGTGCTGGGCCGTTAACGGCGTTAACTCTTATCACGTGATAAGGAAATTATCGCCGTTAATCTATTCTTAAAGTTGGGCCGCCGCGACGTCGGAGCAAACAGGCGTCATTTGGATAAACTAACCACAAACTTGATCAAAGCGCGAGTCGCGTCCATGGATGTATTATATTAGGTCGCGTCAGCTCGGATAGGAGCTACAACAACAACAACAACAACAACAACCTAGAACAGCTGAGTGCTCCTACAGCTGACTTGTGTCTGTGACAGTGTCACAGTGAGTGGAGTGCACTGTTCATATAGAAGTTTCATCCTCCAATCTCTCTGTCCTTTGACTGTCCTGACCCTGAACATCACAGACCCACAACATTTATTCATAAATAATTTATTAATAAATCAAAAGCACTGACATATATGTCATATGTGCTTTTGATTTATTAATTTTATATGGTAAATGTTTATCTTATGAGTATCTTTTGCTGCTATTTTTTATTCACAGCGAATGACCATAAATATTTGTGTGATATGACATAAAAAGAAAAGAAAAGTTGAAAAGCCAGAGCTTTTGTTAGCTGTTATACAGTAGATAGACTAGAGCCTATGAATTTATTGGTTATCGGTAGAAATTTTTCATGCATCACTACATATTTTGAGTGCCTTCATCAGAATTCCAATGAGCCATTTTAATCTAGATTAAAAAAATTAATGTCTATGCTTAATCTATGCCCGGCCGTAGCCATATCACAATTTTGATAATACTCTATTCAATTACTTGGTAAAAGTAATTTTAACTTATAGCAGTGTCATTAAAAGTACCATCCAAGTTTTGGCAAAATCATAAAAATCTGAGTATACCCACATGGAAAGAACAGGCAATTATATTTGTCAAAGGGCCAGAACTTTTCTTTAACCCTTTATAGGGCACTCATTGAAATTGTTTGAAATTCAATATTCCAACCTTAGATTGTTATTCTAGGACATAACAAACCTTAATTGCAATTTTAACATTTTTCAAAATTTTTCATTTTCATGTAGGAATTGAAGGTCAACGAAGTGACCATTTTTGGTTCCTTGCCTGTTTGTGGTAAAGAAAAATTCCAATAAGTGTATATACAAAATATAAGAAAAACATAATAAAGTGCAAAAATTATTAAGTTTTATAACATGTGTGGCTTATACATTGGGATTATTATAATAATATTGTAATAATAATAATAATATGTATGTATATAGGCATTTGTATATAATATATATATCATATTTTATACGGTTATAAAGTCACTCATATTCACTATTTGTAGCTTCAAAATGTCTTGAAATTAGTTAAAATTATCTCTGAATTACTGAATAGTTGTATAGAAACCTTAAACAACATTAATTAATCTAAAGAATTTACACAAATGTTTATTTATAGCTTCAAAATGTCTAAAATTCTCTCTAAATCACTGTTAAAGGCAAGGGAGGCAGAAATCTAGAAAAAAGCTTTGAGTTGAGTCCACACTGTTCTCATCCCCTCAGCCAGAGCAGCGAGTAGAGAAAAAACGTCACTTTCTTACGTTTTAAAACGTCCAAATAATACAAATAAGGGCTGCTGCTCTGTGATTGGTCAAAATCAGCCGTCACGGGTAGATTCTTTGCAGGCTGAAAACAGAGCCGAGGGGAGACGCAGATGTCTGATCTTTTCAAATTGCTCTTTTTTCACATCACTTCAGTTACATTATCCCCAAGGTTAGTGTGTAAGTTTTTGCCTAAAAAAAAGCTGCCTAGCCTTTAAGTTATATAAAAACATTAGGCAACATTAAAACATACTTTCCTAAGTTTTATTGCCTTATTTGTGAAGGAAATGCACTTATATGGTTTGTTACCTGAATAGGGCATATGTCCAAAAACGGACACTTCAGTGTTTACCATAAACGGGCATAATATGATCAAATATGGACACTGCATTTTTCATGGTGTGTTTTTACTCATTTCCCTAAGATCTCCACAAAACATACTTATGTCATGACTTAGCACAACCAATCAACTGTAAAATGTGTGAGTGTCATCAACTTAGCTTGATTAGTTGTGATGTATCGATCTAATTACTACCGCGAGCCGAGCCGACTGAGTGTCTTCTTCCGCGATTGAAAAAAAGAGAAAGTTAGCGGCATTCCTGGTCGCTGCTGATTGGTCAAAGGCTATGATGACGTATACTGTAATGTACCCTGGTCTTTGCTGATTGGCTGGGTGAAGACCACATGTTTCTTGCTCCTACTGACGGAGAGCACGGGGCGGAAATATAACATGTCACTTGCCCGGTAAAGGGTTAAAATTAAATTCCGACACTTTCAGTGAGGACTAGCCTCAATACATGGGGTGTTGTGCAACCTGCATATGGACTAGCTGGGTCCCATGGCTTGCCATTTTTGTCCTTTCTTCATATGGCCTGAAGCCATAAATCTCTTCTTCTCCTGTCCCACTCGCTTAAAGGTGTACAGAAATGGCTGTTTGTCGCGCCGAGTTGTCACGAGCTGCTCTGGTTTACCCGAGTAAGGAAAACGGATTTGATTGGTCGTTATCGAGTGGGCGGGATATTCAAAGTTTGGGGCGAGTCCGAGCTCCGTGTGTGTGTGCATGTCTCAGACGATGACAGATCCAATATCAGTGGCTGGTGAATCGTGCAGGCTGACGTATAATCCGTGCGCCTGCATTGTCCAATGCGGAAAAAAAAATACCACACTTTCATCCCAGATTTTCTCAAAAATAGAATTTTGCACAAAGTTTGGCCTCCATCGTCTGATAGATGAGTTTTTACACTAATTTTATGACCCAGAGTGGGCTCAAATTCAATGTTCTTTTCTGTACACCTTTAACTGTTAACATTAACAGAAATTTAAAAGGCCACGCCCCCTCACAGATGAAAACAAAGGAGAAATCGTCGGTGTGTATGGAGTTGTGGTGTGGTATATTGTTTGTTGAACTTAAAATAACCTAATATGAGATTTTCCCAAGTGTTAATGAAATGATCTCCAAAAGACAAAAAGTTACATACACATTTTTAAAAAAAAATCCTCATCTCATTTTCAAAATGCTAGGAAATTAATAGGGCCACAGCAAAAGTTTCACCACCCTGCGTAGTTCACACCCACCATACCAGTATAAAAGCACTGCAACCTCTCTTCCCTCTCTTTCAGGGCTGCTGTAATTCACCAGATCCCAGCAGGCGGATCTCATACATTTCCTTTCACCAAACGTGTGGAGGGACGTTATGTGACTGTGTCTCTTTCCGGTATAAAGAAGGAACTCACACTGTGTGAAGTGGAAGTCTACGGTTACCGCTCTCCAACTGGTGAGACATCGTCGCCAAGGCCACGGTTGCAGCAGAATTCAAACCACATTCATCTCATAGATGCAAATCTCATTCACATCTGGTTATAATTGATTAGCCTCGTAAACCAGCCTCCCCGGAAATGCAATTCATTTCATTTCTGAGGGGGAGTCTGGCCTCATGCCCACTGTGAGCGTTTGGGGTGGGCAGGAGTAGTAGCGTTGACAGACAACCGATTCAGCCAATCAGCAAGTTGCTATATCAAACTTTTGCCGAATCCAGTTGGAAGAACAGCGAAAACGTCTTTTCCTTCAAGAAACTCCACAAGCGCCGACTCTTGCTCTTGTTCAGTTGCTGTAATGGATGTAGTAAGAACTTCCCTTGTTGCTGTTTTTAGGCTGCTACTGCTACTGAATATCTTTGCTGCTGGTTAGCTCCGCCGTGGTGAGAGCGGTAAGAGTCACGCAGTGTAGTGACGGGGCTTTGCACCAGTCGGTTCCTGATTGGGCAACGTGCTGTGTGAATCACAGATATCTGAGCGGCGACGCTGAGGGGCGTTGCTGATTGGCTCGTCATTCTGAGGGTTTCAGGCCAAACGCTCACAGTGGGGACGAGGCCAGACTCCCCCTCAGAAATTAAATGAATTGCATTTCCAGGGGAGGCTGGTTTACGAGGCTAATAATTGATATCTACTTGTTAAAATAACAATATGCAAATAGCAATACATTTTAGGGTCTTTCTTTCTTTCTTTCTTCTTTTTTTTTTTTAATTTGTTCCAAATAAGGCAATTTTACGATTTGACAATATCATCATCACAACATTTCTTTCATTGGTTGGAATGGAGCAGGGAGAAGATACATCTTATATTACCTGCCCCTCACTTAATATCTAAATAACCCTTAAACTGTGCTGAGCAACATTCTTGTCATACACATACAAAACAAGGAACAAAATAACAACAGCAACCAATTGCCATAAAACAAGTCAAGACATACATGCACTATTTTCCTGCAGATAGCATTGAACTAAATGTTTTATGGCTGACGTCTGCAACTGTGTCCTTTGTGCAGAAGAGAACCTGGCGATCTATGGGAAAGCTACACAGTCTTCACTGTATACCATAGGCTTTCCATATAATGCCATAGATGGGAATCGATCCCCCTACTGGAACTCAGCTTCCTGCACTCACACAAATGCAGACCTCAACCCCTGGTGGCGAGTGGACCTGGGCAAAACCGTCAAAGTGTTCTCTGTTGACATAACAAACAGACATGCCGTGTCCACCAGACTCAACGGAGCTGAGATCCGCATCGGAGACGATAATAAAAACAATGGCAACAGCAATCCAAGGTAATCTACAGCCTATTGATGAAACCTGTACTATAACCAGCTGCTATATTGGAATGATACATTCAGGATCAATCAAAAAAAGTAAACATATTTTCACGTATCTTCTTCTAGATGTGCTGTCATCTCAACCATCCCCGCAAGTTTTACCCGAAAGTTCCAGTGTAATGGGATGGAAGGTCGCTACGTCAACATCGTCATTCCTGGGAGAAAAGAGTACCTGACCCTGTGTGAAGTGGAAGTGTATGGCTCCATATTAGATTAGGTTAGAGGGGCCACAGCTGGATTTCTAACCCGAAAAAGGCCCAAGAGCCAAAACTACTGGGTTGATTTTCAGTTCTTTGATTCATTTCTTTGATTGATTTATTTCTTTTGATTGATTTTTTCAGTCCTAGTCAGAAAAAAGATGTTCATCTGGAAGTACCCAACTCGCTCCTCCACACAGGCAGTCTCCACTAGTTCCAAAGTAACAAGTAACTATAATTAAAGCAGATATCAGTGGAATGTTTTTGTTAATATAAGTCCTAAATAGTCCTATTTTCCGTCACCAATCACTTACATGGAGTGTAACATGGCCGAAACACGAGTCTCTCCGTCACTCTGCTCTGCTGTAAACCCAGGAGAAAACTTTCCTTTTGGGATACAAGTGTTATCCAATGAGGAGAGAGAACGGCATGAAGGGCTGTGTGTGCAGCCAAGGGATGCGTGTGAATGTGGTGACGGAGCACGAGGACCAATAGATGCATGACGAGGGCGCGGGCTGCTAACTCATGGTGCGTTCAAGGAAACTCGTAACTTGTGTTTTTCCTTCCTGTGAAGTCGTACCAGTTCAATCGTACGAGTTCACGGGTCGGAAGTTACGAGTGGCCGTTATAGTGACTTTCACAGGCAACAGGTCGGAAAAACACGAGTTACGGGTTACCTGGAACGCTACAAAGTCGTAAGTCGTGACTTGAAGCCGTAACGGTTTCAAAAGCCTGCCTTGAACGCAGCATTAGCCAAAACGACCGGATCGCTGATATCTGCTTTAATTACTTTTTAAAATGAATGTGCCAAACACAGCTAACAATTGATGGATCCGACACAAGCTTGCAAACAACAGAAACTGATATATGAGGTGGTTCCTCAGTGGGAGGGAGGGAGTGTCTGAAACGTTAGTGGCAGACTTGGAGACAGCCTTGAGCATGTACACCAGGACTTTTTTACTCTGTTATTGAAATGACTATTACACATATCGAACCTGAAACTAACAAAGCCTGTAAGTTGTTGCATAAACAACATTAATCATTTAAATAAAAAATCAGTTGCAATTATTTGTTATGGCTCTATCTGCATTTTTCTATAATAAAAACTTTTTTGCACAGGACGTCTTTGTTTCATGTCCAGGTGCTTGTACATGTCATTGTGTTTTGTCCTTATTATATCCACGAACATACACTCAGCCTCCCACCTGCTGTGAAAAAACCCTGTTTTCAAAGTCCACCTTTGGCTACGTTCACACCGCAGTTAGAAGTGACCTGAAGCTGATTTTTTCACTCATATGTGACCCATATCCGATTTGCTTTTGACAGTGTGAACAGCACAGGTCGCATTCAATGCGACTTTGACGTCCCCACGCTGCACTGTTTTGTGAATGAATGACAGATAGATTGAAAAACAAAAAATGTGCCACAGGCGCATATTTCTGAGAGGGGGGGGGGGCGGGATTTTTGTTGGGACTTGGGAAAGTCCGGGGATGAGACCATAGACGCACACTTATCAATGATTAAAGATTTGATCTTAAAGCAGAAGTAAGTGATATATTTGTGTTAATATAAGTCTTAAATAGTTATATCTTCCGACAGCAATCACTTACATAGAGTGTTTGGACCAAAACACGGGTCTGTCAGTCACTCTGCTCTGCTCTGAGCCGAGGAGAAAACATTTATCGCATCCTACAGTTTTTATCCAATGAGGAGAGAGAACGGCATGCAGGGCTGTGTGTGCAGCCAAGGAACGCCGTGAATGTGGCGACGTAGGGACGAGGACTGTTATGGTGCGTTCAAGGAAACTCGTATTTTTCCGACCGTGAAGTGGTACCAGTTCGATCTGGTACGAGTTCACCGGTCGGAAGTTACGAGTGGCTGTTATAGTGACTTTCACCGGTAAAACAGGTCGGAAAAACACGAGTGGGTTACCTGGAACGCTACAAAGTCGTAAGTTGTGACTTGAAGCTGTAATTTACGATTTCAAAAGCCTGCCTGGAACGCAGCATTAGCGAAAACGACCGGACCACTTACTTCTTCTTTAAGTTAAATAATAGTATACGGGAGTTCCTCATATAACAGTATTCATTTGTTTACACAAAGGCCGGCCCTAAATACAAGCCGAGCCAAAAAAACAAAAACTCTGTCGCCTGGAAAAACTCCTAATGATATGATCAGAAACTCTTTCAACTGTGTGGACTGTCTGCATGTGAAGACTGGAGTGAATCTGACCTCATCCGGTCCCAAACGGAGTCCGGACACGGAGCAGAGAGTGGGAGTGAAGCGCTGCAGCACAACGGTGACAGAGACCCATGCAGGTCCGACAGCCCAGCGAGGAGAACAGTAGCCTACGTGAGGAAGACGAAGATGAATTAATGAACGACGAGGTTGCTAATGTGTACTGGAGGATCCCAGGGGGGGCACAATAAGCGTTTAAATTTAAAAACTTTAAAAATTCCTACCAAACCAGCGGTAGATGCTACAGTTTTGAAACTTCACCACAATGTAGCCTAGATACTGCTGAAACTTTTGTCAACTTAAACTTATTACAAATTATGAAGTCCATCACTCTGTTTTTTTCAATAAGTGTAAAACTTTTAAAATGTATCTCCTGCTACAATTTTTGCTCAATTGTCACCAAACTTGCTCCAGAGCATCTCCAGACTGTCCTAAATACATTTTCTATCTTTCTGAAAAAAATGAGAATATTATAGAGTCATGGTTGATGAAGTTTGGCAAATATCAGAATTTTATCTCAAAAACTGAATTTTCTGTCAATGCTGAGAGTTCAATTTTTACACATCATATTTTCTCTTGAGAAGCAAAACACTTTCTTACAAACAAGTCACCAACATCAGGAAAAGAACTATAAATACATTTTCACAGCATCTTTGATCAGTCAAATTCATCAGTCTAGTCAAATATCTCAGAGGAGGCTGACCTCAAACCAGCCTTTAGGCTTTCAAGGGAGACCATCAACCTGTTGGTTGAGATGTTGCCCCGCCTAAAGCCACATGGCTGGAGCCATGAGATCGAGGTGGCTGTCTGCCTCTACTGGCTGGCATGTGGCTCCTCCTACCGGGTCACGGCAGACATATTTGCCATGCCAAGAGCCACAGTTGCCAGGGTTGTCCACACTTCCGTGGAGGCCATGATGGGCATCATCCACCGGGCTATCCATTTCCCCAAGCCTGAGGAGATGGAGGAGGTGGGAGCAGGTATTCCCCTATAGGGGAACATAGGACCCTCTTTTTGAAAATGGGTCCTATGTTCCCCGTTTTCACCAAAAAGGGTCCTATGTTCCCTGGTCGCAATACATACTGGGGAACATAGGACCTTTTCCCAAAAAAGGGTCCTATTAGTCAGGGGGCTTAGCACCATTTTTTGGGCTTACCTACTACACGATTTTAGCCTAGGAGCCCACCAGAATTTTGTTGAAATATCCATATAAATAACCATATTCTCTTGATCAAATTATATGAGGAAAATGTCATTTTTCTGAAGTCTTAAGAAGAAATTGATGGTAGCTAATTTGCTCTTTTTAGACCATTGTATAACCTGATTCTGCTTTTAATTTGTGCACTGACAATAACCTTCCAAATGATGTGTATAAAACATGCATTACAGTATCATTATTGATTAATTGTGCAAAGACGCAAAAGCATCTGGAAGTGGTAGAGAGGCACTGGAGCCTTATCATTCCAAAGTTATTATGAATTATTATAAATTAAATGAAGTTAATGAATGTAGTAAATTGATGATCTATTACTAGAATGGGCAATCCTTTGTTGGAGGATTTCAAAGATCTTGTAATTCTTGACAGTAACAACTGCACAGATGCGTCTGCAGTAAATACAGACATAATTATAGCAAGACACAGATCTGGACAAGGCTGCAAAAGAAGACCTGCTGCACTTATTGTTTCTAAGAGCACAGTGGCCTCCATCAAAGGTTTGGCTCAAGCAGGACTCTTCGTAGAGTTGGCCATCCAGCCAAACTGAACAGTTGGTGGAGTTGATGAGAGTTCGTTAGAAAGGTAACAAAGAACCTCAAAAACAAAAGAAAGCTGAGCTCCAGATCATTTTGGGAGAAGGAAGAAAGTAACAGAAGATGGCTCAGAAGATGAGCCGATGAGCCATTGCTGCAGCCTCCACCAATCTGGGCTATAGCAGAGTGGACCAATGAACACTCACTCCTCAGTGTTACACACCTGAGAGGCTGCATAGAGTTACTTAGGTGGTTGTTTTCAAATTCAAACCTTTCATATGTCATTCACTGACCACCGCTTATCCTGCACTAGGGTCACAGGTGAGCTGGAGCCTCTCACGTCATTGACGAGAGGAGGGCCTCAGTCAGTCAGTGGATTCGAACCCAGAACCCCCTTGCTGTGAGGCGACAGTGCTAACCACTGCACCACCATGCCACCCATAATTAGCAGCCTGAAAATTGAAGGATTATCACATTTCTTTTTGTAGCCTTGTCCAGATCTATGTCTTGCTACATGAGCTCTTGGGGCAGTTCCTTTGACCTCATGGATCTCACTTTGCTCAGATATGCAAATGAGCTGTATTAGCTGTATCTTATTGAGGTGCGTCTTTCAAATCATGTCCAAACTATTTAATTTTAATTATTTATCAAAAACAATTAGTTGACAGCTCCTGAATGGCATACATTGGCATACATGAGCATTGCAGCAAAGGGTCTGAATGTTCAAATATGTAGCCTCATTTTTTCTATTTTTATTAATTGCAAACATTTCTAAAATTCTGGGTTTGTGCTGTCATTAAGGGGGGCTGGGTGTAGATTGATGAGGGGAAAAAAAGATTTTTTTTATTCTTTCTCACTTTTAATATAAAGCTAATCTATGCAATACGTACATTATGCAATATACCCACATATAGTATATAATAAACACACATATGCAGCACACACACACATGTATGTAATGTACCCACATTTTGTGTGAGTATTCTTATATATTTTTTAAATCATTTTATGATGCTTTGAGGCTTAAAAATAGCAGGTGTTTTGGAAATATTTCATTGATAATGATGATTTTCTAATATGATATTTTACAGAAAATTTTTTCAGGGCTCCTAGGCTAAAATTATTTGTTAGACCATAAAGAAACATCATACAAATTTTGACACTTTTGTCCGCTTCGTAACGGTAATTCTGCTAAGCCCCCTAGCTACTACAACAAACAGCGGCATGAGCTCCTAAGAGCCGCCGCTGCTGTGAATTTTAAAGTTATTTAGGTGCTGGCATCCAGCGGCCATGCCCACAGTCTCTGAGTTACTGGTTACAGGCTGGTATCACTGTCCTTACCCGCTCCTCATTCAGAGCAACGTCGCCGTCATTGCTGTTCAACGTACGTTACTCCCGCTTTCTACCCTGTGGGTAATTTATGTAATGAGATGGGGGGGAAATCAACGGGATTGGCTGCTATAGTTTCGTGACGCACGAAAACGGACTCCAATTTGAAAAATTGAATTCAGTTTTTTCAGACTCTGGTACTAAAACTGCATTTTCAAGTCTAAAATGCTCAATTATTGCGTGGATTAGCAATTTTGCTCCTGAGATGCCTTGTAGCATAGCCCACACACTAAATTGACATTTTAAAAAGACGATTTTTGGTTTATGGGGTCTTTAAAAGTTTTACACAACAGAGTGATGAACTTCATAATTTGTAATAAGTTTAAGTTGACAAAAGTTTCAGCAGTATCTAGGCTACATTGTGGTGAAGTTTCACAGCTGTAGCATCTGCCGTTGGCTTTTTAAATTTTTTTTAAATTTAAACGCTTATTGTGCCCCCCCTAGGAGGGGGAGGAACATGCCCTCAGTTACTTCAATCAAGGGCCAAGTGAATATGAGACCTGTCCCCACTTGTTCATCAGCATCCTTATGGAGCTAGTCACCTGTGGTCAACAATCAATGGCTAAACAAAAGGTGGAGTTTGAAAACAGGGTTTTTTCACGGCAGGTGGGAGGCTGAGTGTACATTCGTGGATTTAAAGGGCAAAACACCATGACATGTACAAGCACTTGGACATGAAACAAAGGCGTCCTGTGCAAAAAAGTTTTTATTATACAAAAATGCAGATAGAGCCATAAGAAATAATTGCAACTGATTTTTTATTTAAATGATTAATGTTGTTTTATATGCAACAACTTACAGGCTTTGTTAGTTTCAGGTTCAATATGTGTAATAGTCATTTCAACAAATAATTACCAAGAAAAGTAACTATTGCGTTACTTTTTTATAAAATGCTCAAATGTCAAATTACTAGGACTCGCCCTCCTAACCCCCGAACCATAACCATAACCAGTGTTTATCTGGAACTAGTGGAGACTGCCTGTGTGGAGGAGCGAGTTGGGTACTTCCAGATGAACATCTTTTTTCTGACTAGGACTGAAAAAATCAATCAAAGAAATAAATCAATCAAAGAAATGAATCAAAGAACTGAAAATCAACCCAGTAGTTTTGGCTCTTGGGCCTTTTTCTGGTTAGAAATCCAGCTGTGGCCCCTCTAACCTAATCTAATATGGAGCCATACACTTCCACTTCACACAGGGCCAGGTACTCTTTTCTCCCAGGAATGACGATGTTGACGTAGCGACCTTCCATCCCATTACACTGGAACTTTCGGGTAAAACTTGCGGGGATGGTTGAGATGACAGCACATCTACAAGAAGATATGTGAAAATATGTTTACTTTTTTTGATTGATCCTGAATGTATCATTCCAATATAGCAGCTGGTTATAGTACAGGTTTCATCAATAGGCTGTAGATTACCTTGGATTGCTGTTGCCATTGTTTCCTTTAGAGTCTCCAATGCGGATCTCAGCTCCGTTGAGTCTGGTGGAGTACAAGTCTCTGTTTGTTATGTCAACAGAGAACACTTTGACGGTTTTGCCCAGGTCCACTCGCCACCAGGGGTTGAGGTCTGCATTTGTGTGAGCGCAGGAAGCTGCGTTCCAGTTGGAGGCTCGATTCCCATCTATGGCATTATATGGAATGCCTATGGAATACAGTGAAGACTGTGTAGCTTTCCCATAGATCGCCAGGTCCTCTCCTGCACAAAGGACACAGTTGCAGACGTCAGCCATAAAACATTTAGTTCATTGCTATCTGCAGGAAAATAGTGCATGTATGTCTTGACTTGTTTTATGGCAATTGGTTGCTGCTGTTATTTTGTTCCTTGTTTTGTATGTGTATGACAAGAATGTTGCTCAGCACAGTTTAAGGGTTATTTAGATATTAAGTGAGGGGCAGGTAATATAAGATGTATCTTCTCCCTGCTCCATTCCAACCAATGAAAGAAATGTTGTGATGATGATATTGTCAAATCGTAAAATTGCCTTGTTTGGAACAACAAAAAAAAAAAAAAGAAGAAAGAAAGAAAGACCCTAAAATGTATTGCTATTTGCATATTGTTATTTTAACAAGTAGATATCAATTATTAGCCTCGTAAACCAGCCTCCCCTGGAAATGCAATTCATTTAATTTCTGAGGGGGAGTCTGGCCTCATCCCCACTGTGAGCGTTTGGCCTGAAACCCTCAGAATGACGAGCCAATCAGCAACGCCCCTCAGCGTCGCCGCTCAGATATCTGTGATTCACACAGCACGTTGCCCAATCAGGAACCGACTGGTGCAAAGCCCTGTCACTACACTGCGTGACTCTTACCACTCTCACCACAGCGGAGCTAACCAGCAGCAAAGATATTCAGTAGCAGCAGCAGCCTAAAAACAGCAACAAGGGAAGTTCTTACTACATCCATTACAGCAATTAAACAAGAGCAAGAGTCGGCGCTTGTTGAGTTTCTTGAAGGAAAAGACGTTTTCGCTGTTCTTCCAACTGGATTCGGCAAAAGTTTGATATAGCAACTTGCTGATTGGCTGAATCGGTTGTCTGTCAACACTACTACTCCTGCCCACCCCAAACGCTCATGAGTGGGCATGAGGCCAGACTCCCCCTCAGAAATGAAATGAATTGCATTTCCGGGGAGGCTGGTTTACGAGGCTAATCAAATATAACCAGATGTGAATGAGGTTTGCATCTATGAGATGAATGTGGTTTGAATTCTGCTGCGACCGTGGCCTTGGCGACGATGTCTCACCAGTTGGAGAGCGGTAACCGTAGACTTCCACTTCACACAGTGTGAGTACCTTCTTTATACCGGAAAGAGACACAGTCACATAACGTCCCTCCACACGTTTGGTGAAACTAAATTTATGAGATCTGCCTGCTGGGATGTGGTCGATTACAGCAGCCCTGAAAGAGAGGGAAGAGAGGTTGCAGTGCTTTAATACTGGTATGGTGGGTGTGAACCAGAGGAGGCTGGTCCATTGAGGCAGAGGAGGTTGGTCCTCCTCTATTTTTGAGAGGCAACAGGGAAATTGATTTTTTATTTAAGAAGGATTAACTGGTTGAAATAAATCATTACCAAATCTCAGTATAATTTATAAAATATTATTCATATATTTTATCACAAAAAAGTTTGTTTTTTGGAAGAAAATCCACTTAAAACGGTTCAACGGCGCCACCAGCAGCTCAGGAGACAGAGCAGACTGTGTGAGGAGCAGGGAGCAGGAAGGTAGGGGCTCTACGGAGGTGCTAAGATTTTTACTTCCCTAACTGACCTCGGGGCGGGATCTTCTTCCATTGACTCAATGCATTTAGGATGTCTTCATCCTGACCTGTGATTGGCTAAGACACGTAAAATCATCATCGTCATGACGGAGGCTCTCCTGCGATCAAAACACAAGATTGACAGCAGGTTGGTCCAATGACAGTCCAACCCCCCTTGGTTACTGTTGCTATGTGCACCAAACTTTCACTCCCAGCCGCGCTGCTCGTGCTTCTCCCAGCACAAGAAATACGAGTTTTCAGAGATATTGGCATTGATATGAAAGTAAATATCAGCAGATTTCTGGATAAACTGTTGGGAGATATCAGTGAGAAGCAGTCAGGAGATACCAGTAAGGAGAAATGACCGCATGTGGTGTCTAGTGGTAGGCCACTGATGGCGTACCGACTCACCCATAAAAGACCTGCTAATCATCAAATAGCATGTACATTGGCTGTTGGTGTAGTGGTTAGCACTGTCGCCCTTGGAGCGGGAGACATGGATTCGAGGCTCGGGTTCGGCAAGTAATTTTTTTTTTTTTTTACATCCCACATCCATGATATCATTAGACCTGTGTTGATCTGAAAACAGTACGATTTAATAAAAATTATGTCGTTTTTACAAAATCTTGTAAGACATTGCTTTACTGTTTTCATTATAAGAAAGTAGGGATAAGTAGCTACTAGTCAAAATAACATGATGCTGTGGGCTGGTGTTCCTGTCCTCCCCAATTTCTTTAGTCACCAGCCGCCACTGGTGTGAACTATGCAGGGTGGTGAAACTTCTGCTGTGGCCCTATTAATTTCCTAGGATTTTGAAAATGAGATGAGATTTTTTTTTTAAAATGTGTATGTAACTTTTTGTGTTTTGAAGATAACTTCATTAACACTTCAGTTCAACAAACAATATACCACACCACAACTCTTTCCCATACACACCGACGATTTCTCCTTTGTTTTCATCTGTGAGGGGGCGTGGCCTTTTAAATTTCTGTTAATGTTAACAGTTAAAGGTGTACAGAAAAGAACATTGAATTTGAGTCCACTCTGGGTCATAAAATTAGTGTAAAAACTCATCTATCAGATGATTTAGGCCAAACTTTGTGCAAAATTCTATTTTGAGAAAATCCGGGATGAAAGTGTTGTATTTTGTTGTATTTTTTTTCTGCATTGGACAATGCAGGTGCATGGATTATAAGTCAGCCTGTACACGATTCAAAAGCCACTGATATTGGATCTGTCATTTAAACGTCTGAAACACGCACACAGACACGGAGCTCGAACTCGCCCCAAACTTTGAGTATCCCGCCCACTCGATAACGACCAATCAAATCCGTTTTCCTTACTCAGGTAAACTCGTGTTGCAGCTCGTGACAACTCGGCGCGACAAACGGCCATTCCAAACGTTTACTTTCATGTGTCGGAATGCCGGCCCTTATTTATCTATGGAAAAGGGGTGCCATTCCGAACTTGAAAAAAGTCTGCTATTAACTCATTGGCTGCCAGCCATTTTCAGAAAAGAGACGCCCGTAGTGCCAGCTATTTTTGAGGATTTTGACTTAAGTGTCAAGACTTACAGAGTATTGAGTTTTATGAGTACATGAACAATGAACATGTCTAAAGAAAGTGTAGACTTTCTTCTTTCACCAGAAAAAGTTTGTTTCTAGCTTGCTTGGTTATTTAGAAATCAGCAGTAGAACATAGGGTTGTTTCAGCAAAAACACCATATTTTGACCAAAAAACGGAGAAAACAAGCTTTTTCTGCAGAGAGGCAGAATGGAGACTAATAGTTTATTACCCCATTTTTTTGTTTCAGTGACACCTCAAACATCTGAATAGTTGTTATATCTCACACAGGCTTCGCCCTCTACTGGACTCTATGGGTATTACTCTCCTCCAATCGCGTACGCGCGATGGCCCACTGAAATTTGCATGTACGTAGCCGGCCAGTAGGGCGTGTCTACCTTTATAAGCAGGTGCACCGCCAGCTGCCCTCATTCCTTTTCTTTCAGCGACGGCGAATGCCCACTGACCTACACCTCCTAGGATGGAGTCGCCGCTTCAAGAACCAAGATCGTGCCCGGCCTGCCCGAGCGGGATTATCGCCCCGGCAGACCGTCATCAGCTCTGCTTCGAGTGCCTAGGCAGGAAGCACGCCGTGGCCGGGCTGGAGCAGCGCCCGGCCTGCCCGTGCTGCCGAGATATTCCCCTTCTCCGCCGCAAGCAGCGGGCTGACTACTTCGCCGCCGGTGAAGCTCTGCTCGTCCTGTCCCCGGACGGCAGCGAGGAGGAGGAAGAGCGGGAGTCTGAGGAC
The DNA here is from genome assembly GCA_030347415.2 of Decapterus maruadsi. Taxonomy (NCBI): domain Eukaryota; kingdom Metazoa; phylum Chordata; class Actinopteri; order Carangiformes; family Carangidae; genus Decapterus; species Decapterus maruadsi. The sequence goes on from CM064895.1 coordinate 2,662,892, forward strand.
GACGCTATGGAGGAGGAGGACGCCGCCCCGGCGGACGAAACCACCCCGCATGAGCCAGCGTCGCCGTCCAGACCCGCCTCGGCTTTGGCTGCCGACTCACCGCCAGAGAGAGACGAGGATGAGGAACTCTCCATCTCTGACGGTTCGACGGTGTTCGGCGCCGCTTCTATCAGGCTTGACTTCCCGGTAGTCATGACAACGGCAGCGGAGCGTGCCGGGCTTCCCCTGCCCCCCCCGCTGCCTCCGAGGCCAGTGAGCCGTCTCCGCCAGGGGTTCTATGGCCCGGCTCAACCACCCCGACCCGTTTTCGTCTCCCCCGCGCTCCCCGACATCTGGCAGTGCGTGAGGGCGGCGTGGCAGGAGCCACTGAAGACGAAGGCGACGGTCACGGGAGTGGCGTCCTTCCTGCGTGTGCAGGGCGAAACGGAGACTGTGTTTCCCGGTGTGCCCCCGCTTGAAGACGCTCTGGCTGCACTCCTTATCCCACACTCAGCCGGCTGGTCAGGGTCCAGAAAACCACTGCCACCGCTGCCGCAGGATAAGGACATGCTGGAATATTTTGACAGAATATTCCAGCTTGGTGCACAGCTAGCAGCAGCAGCAAACAACATGGGTGTGCTGGGCGTAGCAGCGGCGGCTTCACTCCCGCGCGACGCCCCCCCCTCCCCGGACACGGTGGAGTTCCTCGGTCGCACCATCGGTCAGATGAACAACCTCATCCAGGGGGCTGCTACCGCTGCTGGGCGCGTGATGTCCCTGTCGGTCGTTGGCTCTCGCCACGTCTGGCTGGGTCTCACCGCTCTCCCCAGAAGAGAACGGGAGGATCTCCTGGCCGCACCGGTCTCAACTGACGGTCTCTTCGGCTCCCTCACCACGGTGACGCAGAGGCTGAAGAGACTGGAGGAGGAAAAGGCACAGCTGAACCGCCATTTTCCGCTCGCTGCCGCCGCCAAGCAGAAGGGTGAGGTCAAACTGCCCCGCCGCAACGCCACGGTGAGGAGGAGAGAGCGCCGCCAGCGAAGAGGATTCTCCGCGGCGGATCCTCCAGCTGACCCACAGCCGCCCCCAGCGGAGCGGCCGCTGCAGCGTCCTGAACGGGACTCCAGCGCGCCCCGTTCCACGGCTCGCAGCACGCCCAAGCCGAAGCTGTCCTGGGGCTCACAGCGACCAAAGTGACAGTTAATGGGAGCGACGTCGCCGGCAGGTTGCTGCGACGGCCTCCCTCATTGTTATGGTTCTGTATGTTCTGCTTGTGTTGACTGTTCGGTGGATGATAATACTGTTTTTATTAAAACATGTTACGCCACTAACAGGGCAAAATCTCCCCCTCCCTCCTCGCTCCCCGCTTGCCGTGCAGTCCCTACCGATGTAGCTTCAGCTACTCGGTCAGGCGGGCTGCCGGGGGCGGCGGCTTGTGTCACGCCGTTGCATTCCCGCAGCGGGTCCGGCATACAAGGCCCCCCGGTTACGGTTTCACAAGCACACAAACACAACACACCCTCTGCCGTCTCCGTTGTAAGAGACGCGGTAGAGCGGAGCACTGTTGTCAAGAAAGCTCATAGCCACATTCCCACCTATGAGCGCTACAACCGGCGGAGTTGCACCAGGAAATGTCGCTCCCCGCTGGTTGTAGCGACCACACAGTTAGCCCCTCGTGCTGCTAGCCGACACCGTGTTGTTTCCACGGTCGACCCGGCTCAGCTCGCTGTGAACGATGATTATTTCCGCCGAGCCAGCAGCTGCTACGGCGAAGCTAGTCACCGCTCACAGCGGCACGGCAGAGCTGTGTTTCCGGGTAATGAGGCGACCGCCTCGCGCTCGTTTAACCCACGCTACATTGAAGCGGCCGGGCTAACTCGAGCTGTTTCCCCGGTAAACAACAGCAGAGCGGCCAACGTGAGTCCTGCTGCTGTTAATCCCACTAGCGGCTCTAACAGTAACAGTGACGCCATGACGGTGGAACGCCGGACGGCGGTGATGCGTTCAGGTGACACCGCGCCGGCTCGGACAAAGGAGATGCGTTCGAGAACGACGCCGAGAGCTCGGACAACGGGCCTGGTGCGTTCAGGGACGACTCAGCCATTTCACAGAGGGCCCCCCATGGGCGAAATTCCCGTTTATGGCGAGTTTGGCGGCGGAGAGGGCCGAAATTGTGTACAACAACTTTCTAAGAGCCGCTCCACAGCTGTCTGCACGCCCTCTCACACTGTTTTACGAGGAATGGCGAAGCAGCTGTGCACTGACAGACTGGCTGGACAGGACCCTCAGACTAGGATATTCTCTCCAGTTCTGCGGGCTCCCCCCAGCGTTCAGGGGCATACAAGAGGTAAATCTATCCTCTCAAAAAGAGATAGAGTTCCTCGAGGGGGAAATTCAGGACCTGCTGTCAAAACAGGCCGTGTCAATTGTCCCTCCTCACGACAGGGAGAGAGGTTTTTATTCCCCGTACTTTTTGGTTCCCAAAAAGACAGGGGGCTACAGACCCATCCTAGACCTCCGTGCCCTGAACACACGCATCGGTCGCAAAACGTTCCACATGCTAACTATAAGGAGGCTGCTGGAACTCGTCCAACCAGGCGACTGGTTCTCAACCATCGACCTGAAGGACGCTTATTTTCATGTCGAGGTGGCCCCGAGGCACAGGAAGTTCCTGAGTTTTGCCTTCCAGGGAACAGCCTACGAATACAACAGGCTTCCGTTTGGCTATTCCCTGGCCCCTCGTACATTCAGCAAATGTGTGGACGCAGCGCTACAGCCGCTGCGCAGCCAGGGGATGAGGGTCTTCTTCTACCTGGACGACCTCATCGTGATGGCCAGGTCCAAACAGTGGGCCATTTTTCACACAGCCCAGTTGATACTTCACCTAACCAGGTTAGGATTTGCCATCAACTGGAAGAAGAGCAACCCCCAACCAAGCCAGAGAGCCGAGTACTTGGGGATTGTGCTCGATTCTGTCAGCCTGAGAGCCACTCTGTCGGAGTCCAGACGGACGGCCTTACAGCAGGAGGTTCTCAAGCTAAAACAGGGTCAACGTGTCACAGCCTTGACCGTTATGCAGGCACTAGGGCACATGGCAGCGGCTCACCCGGTGGTTCCACTCGGACTGCTGCACATGCGTCGCCTGCAGAGATGGTTTGCCAGCCTACGCTTAGACCTCAAGAGGCAGAAGTTTCGGCTGCTGACAGTTCCCCCAACAGTACAGGGCAACCTGCAGTACTGGGGGTCCCCACAACACTTGTTGACCGGGACACCACTAGGACGAGTGACCTCGTACACGTCGGTGTTCACGGACGCCTCCCTGATGGGGTGGGGAGGCACCTGCCTGGGGAGAGCGATAGGTGGTGTGTGGCCTCCAGGGGAGGACCGTCACATCAACCTCCTCGAGTTACAGGCAGTGTTCCTGGTTCTCCAACACTTCAGTCACCTGTTAGGGGGAAGACACGTGTTGGTGAGGACCGACAATCGCACCACAGTCGCATACATCAACAGACAGGGCGGCGTACACTCCGCGGCCTTACTAACGATGGCGGAGAACCTGTGGTCATGGGCTTCAGAGCACCTGCAGTCTCTGAGAGCCCTCCACATCCCAGGGATCGAGAACAGGGGGGCCGACCTCATGTCAAGGGGCGGCCCCCTGGAGGACGAGTGGAGACTGCAACCAGAAGTGGTTCAGCAGATCTGGACACGATTCGGGAGGGCAACGGTGGACCTGTTTGCCAACAGGTCGAACACTCACTGCCCCCATTGGTTCTCCCTGGACCCGCAGGACCACCCTCCCTTGGGGGTGGACGCGTTTGCACACGCTCCATGGCCAAGAGGGCTACTCTATGCCTTCCCCCCCCCTCCGTCTCATCCCCCAGCTACTGGAGAGAGTGAGAGTGGAGCGGCTGAGGGTCATTCTGGTAGCTCCCGACCGGCGGTCAGCCCCATGGTACGCGGAGCTGACCGCAATGATGGCGACGTCACCATGGCCCATTCCCCAATTCCGGGGGCTCTGTCTCAGGAGGCAGGCGCGATCCAGGCGCTGCCAATCCTGGGCCAGCCACTTCAAGCCTGGCTCCTGAAAGGGACAGGCTAATGCGGGCCGGGCTGACTGAGCAGGTGGTAAGAACCATCCAAGCGGCTAGGGCTGGATCCACCATCGCCTGTTACAGGGCGAAGTGGTTGGGTTTCCAGCGATGGTGCGAAGAAAGGGAAGTGGACCCACTGACATGCTCAGTGGGGAATATTCTTTCCTTTCTTCAGTTTTTGGTTGATAGAGGGCTGTCTCACGCGACTGTTAAGGTTTACGCTGCAGCCGTCTCATCATGCCACGAGGGGTTGGGCGGAGGTCCAGTCTTCGCCCACCCTCTGGTAAAACGGTTCCTGCAGGGGGTCAGAAGGCTACGACCAGTGGCGCGTACTTCTGTACCACAGTGGGAGCTGCCGTTAGTGCTCGAGGCCCTCACAAGGGACCCCTATGAGCCTTTGGAACACTCCTCCTTAAAGGCGTTGTCAGTCAAGACAGCGTTGCTTCTGGCCTTGACGTCAGCCAAGAGAGTGAGTGAATTGTGTGCCCTGTCAGTCCACCCGAGTTGTTTACTCCTACGTGGGGACCGCAGTGGCGCTATTCTGAAGCCGAATCCCTCCTTTGTGCCTAAAAACATAAGGAGCGCATTCCGGTCCAGAATCATCCATTTGGAGGCTTTTCACCCTCCCCCTCATGAGGATTCAAGGGAGGCAAAACTGCATCTCCTATGCCCTGTACGCGCGTTGACATGCTATGTCGACCGGACGGCCACTGTCAGGAACACAAACCAGTTGTTTGTGTGTTATGGTGACAGGATGGCTGGCAGAGCCCTTTCCAAGAAACGCTTAGCAGGGTGGCTGTGTGAAGGTATCTTCTCAGCCTACACTCAAGCGGGTCGAGAGCCACCCACTGGGATCCGGGCGCACTCCACAAGAAGTGTGGCGACGTCTACGGCCCTGTTCAGTGGGGCGAGCGTGGAGGACATATGTACGGCGGCATCGTGGTCTTCACCCTGCCCGTTCATAAGGTTCTATCTCTTGGATGTGTCGGGCTCCTTCTCCAGGTCTGTGCTCACAGTAGGATCACAGGACCTGTGAGAGGAAGGAGGGGTCATGTGTTTTTTACTTGATCCCCACAGGGTGTCATACACCTGCATTGGACTGTGCTCTGCTGGGACGCGGTCAATGAGGTGTGCAGGAGGTCTAGGTTGAGACCCCTGCGAGGTTAGACCACAACCCCACCCAGTCTAGCCAGGTGCTGCTAACTGGGAGGAGGTTGGACCCGTTATCACTCCGTACGGTGGTTAAAATTATAAGGTGGTGACTGGGTCTCGGTACCTAACCAGTAGCTGGTGTGGTCAGTGGGCGGAGCCTCTCCCGCGGCAGGGAGTACATAGATCGGGCTTCGCCTACTGTACCCATAGAGTCCAGTAGAGGGCGAAGCCTGTGTGAGATATAACGAAGGTTACGATATTGTAACCCTAGTTATATTAGCACAGGCGGAGCCCTCTACTTAGGGCCCTGCCGCTCTTTCGCCTTACGCTGAAGTGTGGTGGAATGAGGGCAGCTGGCGGTGCACCTGCTTATAAAGGTAGACACGCCCTACTGGCCGGCTACGTACATGCAAATTTCAGTGGGCCATCGCGCGTACGCGATTGGAGGAGAGTAATACCCATAGAGTCCAGTAGAGGGCTCCGCCTGTGCTAATATAACTAGGGTTACAATATCGTAACCTTCGTTCACTTCTATAGAACAACAAAAACAACACTGAAAAAGGCTTGTGATGGCAAAATAACTCTTTATTTGCACATACCCAGCTTTTATAGGCGATTTTAGGATGAAAGTCTGAGCATAAGCTAAGCATAAATTACCAGGGAGATCTAGCCGGGTGAAAACAGAGCCACCTTTGTAGAACAGGAGAGCCAGCTAGACCCAGCCCTCGCTGACCCACTACACTGGCTTCACAGTAGCTGCAGCCCTCCGTCTCCTCCTCTCTCTCTCTCTCTGCACCGGTGAGGTGCGTTTACACCACCTTTGAATGGAGTGGAGCCGCAATGAGTCCCGCCCCCGCGGGCACACAAGCAGCATGGGACAAGCCGCGCATCAACGACATCTTGCGGCCCGGCCCGGAGTTAAAATCAAACACACTCCTCCTGAGTTGAGCCGAGTTGAAAACAGCGACATGGAGCTTCCATAGAACTACCGCAGCCACTTGAGATTCAAGATTCCAGCACGGCGTCAGACGATTTCAGCGCAGCGGTTGCCTCAAAATATTTATAATGCAGAAAAAACCCTGATCATCCCTCGTCTTTGTGACAGTGCTAACACTATCTCCACGTCTCAAACTCTCACCAATCGCTAGCTGCTTGTACCCATGGATGTATTATATTATGCTTGTGACGCTTGTAGCTACTTCAGGCCCGCCTTCCGTCTCACCATTTACCCCCACACCGGATAACTTCCTCTCGCTTTTTACTCATCCAGAGATGCGCCGCTGCCATCTGCTGTTGATTTAGGGTTATAAACTTTACTTTTAAAGGTAGGGTCTGGAGTTTTGTCCCAAACAAAACAGTGAAACTCAGCCCTTCCCCTCAGGCTAAGCTGTGTAGCCTCCTGCTTCTGACAGCAACAGTTTATTACAGTCTGAAAGAAGTGCTGGAGCCGCGGGCCGATAAGCCGACCTCTCGCCAACACCGGGAGCCTCCGTGTATGTTGTTATGCCGTTGTATTGTGGTGAACTAGCGGGTGTTAGCCGCGGATGCTAACCGCGAGCGCTAGCCGACGTTAGCATCGCGCTAGCACACTTAAATGGTCCTACTTGTTACCAGTGTCGATGTAGGTCAGGAATCGGTCCGCGGCTCCAGCGCTTCACTCAGACTGTATTTATTGTTCTTTGTTGTCTTGACTGCTGCTGCTGAGAGAGATAGAGACTCAGTAGCATCAGACAGCTAGCACAGCTAACAGGCCCGAGCCTCCTGCTGCAGGTAGCTTCACCTGAGCTCCGTCATTGGCTGGAGAGATAACACCGACTCTCTCACCATAGGTGTCGCTGCTCATTTGCGACTCTCTAGCTCCACCTAGAAACGTCCACGTCCACAGCAAAACATGAACAAAACAACGCAAAAAAACAAAATACAGGCAGGGGGAGGAGGGGCTGCAGACAGAGCCCCCACCACACAGGACTAGAAGCCCATAGGTGATGATTCAGACGGATTTCATTTGTAAAAGTCTAATGTTTATTTTTAGGCACAAAACTCCAGACCCTACCTTTAAATAGTTTACAAGCCTGATCTTTACTGACAAGCTGCACCAGACCCTTCCCTACCCCCCCACATTAAAAAACGTAATTAATTATCGTCATCAATGGCAGAGAACGTTATAGATTGACGATCATAATCGTCAATGGCAGTCAATGAGTTAAAAGGTAAGGCACTGGGTAGCCTACATAAGTTGCAGTGAACAATTTGGTGGTACAGTGGTTAGAGCATCTGCCTCTGGTGTGGAAGATTATGGTTCAATTCCTGGAGGAGCTGCATATTAGCAGAGACTTTCTTGACCTCTACCTGATCTTTTTTTACAAAACTTAACCAACTCCTTTCTACATTTATTTTTCAGCAGGAGAGCTGCGGCTTCACACCTGGGTGAAAGTTCGAGTCAGGAAGTGAGACACAGAAACACGAGACACATTCGGAACGGTGGCCCCTCTTAAGTTCGGAATGACGGACCTTCGGGAATCTTCCGAATGACTGACTGTCGGAATGGTGGTCCTTCGGAATGGGGGTCGCCCCCCATTTTGGCCTTGGTTCAACTGTTTGAAAGGCGAAGGAAGCCCGTGAAAGACGTAGAATGTGAGAAACCCACATGTCAGGACCAAAGACTTGTATCAAGGATTGTATTAAGGTGAAAATCACAGGGCATGCCTCATGGCATGTCTACAGCCATCATGTAAAGCTCCAGCATGATATGCAAATGATGATATGGTGGGCTATGTCATTTTTTATTTTATATCATACAAAACACCAAAGATGTGTATGAATAAAAAAAATATGTGCACAAGAGAAATATACAACATAAACAACCAAATTGTTAGGCGAAAAGGTGAATTTAATTTCAATCTAGGGCTGGGCGATATGGACCAAAAGTCATATACCGATATATTATAGTCTGAATATCGATACAGTATACGATATATATCCCGATATTTTTTCGCAAAGTGAGAGCAAATGTTCAGTCAAAGTTAAAGCCAAATATGACAAGTCACAAGTAGTTCTATTGAAACCGGCTATTTCTGTGAACAGTTGCAAAATTAAATGAATAAATAATGAACAGGTTTCTTTACCTGGTTCGTGAATAGCCTAAATGTTCAGCTGCTCAAATAACAAAATGTAAACATAAATACTGCCTGACAAGAGTACCTTTTTGGAAATCAAAGTGATGGAGTAATGAATTTTAGAAGGCGTGATTCCATAATGCCTCTTCTAAGATAAATGTTAAAAGTTGGCTGGAAATTAGCAAATATTGTCATTATCATGTAGCTATTATTAAGACATTTCTGTAACATAAACACCTGCTATCACAGAGTCTTAAAAAAAGGCACTTCTACATCCATTTATGACCAACGAGGACTCACAGTGGGTTTGCGATGCCGTTGTCTCGTAAAGAGTTGCCAACGCGAATCTCCGCCCCGTTGATTCTCTCTGGGCAGCAGTCTCCTCTGTTGGTGATGATGATGGAGGTGATGATGTAGGAGTCCAGCAGGTCCAGTCTCCACCAGGGTTTGTTCTGTGCCACGGTGTGGGTGCATGAACCAGCATAATAATTCGATTCACGGTTTCCATCAATGGCGTTGTAGGCAGCGCCAAACTCATGATAGCAGAACGACTGAGTCGCTTTACCACGCAGAGCCACATTTTCTGTGAATGGGAAAAATGACATAACATTTGGTCGTTTAGGTCACTCACACATTACTGTGGTGTTTCTTTCTTGTAAAAGATTTGAATACTTCCATCACTGGACACAGCTCTGCAAACTCAATGACCTTGACTGCACAACACTTCAACATTTTAGGTGACTACAAGGACATGCACTCAACATACACTACTGTGATTCTAACACTTGGTAATATTTCACTTACTGTAGTCATAAGCTGAGCTCATCCCCAGGAGAGGCAGCAGCAACAGCAGCAGGGCTGAACTGGGTTTCATTGTTCTGGTTCTGAGGAGAGAAGAATTACATCACACACAGATGTAATGAAATATGTACCGAACCGAACCCTCAACAATCTGAGATACTGTAAGAAAAGTGTATAAAGCATGCAACCCTTTAGCCAAACACCAACATTGTGTAGATTCTCTTTTTCCTTTTCAAGACAAAGTGGTTTCATACCTTGTTGACGGTTTTGGCGTTATTCTTCTGCCTTCCTCAGAACTTTCACTGTGATGGTGACATACTTATCAGTTGGTGTTACGGAGGCGTGACCTTCCTGTCAGGTCTGACAGGTCGGTCACGCCTCCTGCTGTTGGGTTGCGCCTGCAGAATGTGCCTCCAGGTGTCCCAAACCTGGAGTGCGGGAAGGAATGCGGAAGAATAACGCCGAAACTGTCAACAAGCTATGAAACCACTTTGTCTTGAAAAGGAAAAAGAGATTGAATTTGTAATAATTACGGAGGACGTTGGTGATCTTAATCCTGTGCGAATGCGCCATGTCAGTAATTTGTAGGGTAAAAATTCCCCCGCAAATGACCTACTATATTTCACCAAAGACCGACGTCCTGTGGTAAAACTAGTCCCGTGCGAATCTGCATCTCAGTAATTGAGGGGCAGTTTTTGTTTTCATTGTTTTTATTGCGTGCCTTTTCTACTTCTTCTGCGGTCATACTGTACGGGTTGAAACATGGAGGCTGTGGTGGAAATTATGAGCGGCAATTTCGACAGGTGCAAATTAGGGGTCATCCACGTGTAAACAAACGGATAGCAAATCATAACAATAAACAATAATGATCAATAATCGTTTACACGCCTTTTTTCCCTCCTCCTCCTTAATTTCTCACCAATAATTTTAGGGGTGCTAACGTTGCCTAAAAGCTTCAGATAATAATGGAACTGCGCGTCAACCCCCCCTCACTTTATCTCCACATAGCCTGCCCGTCTCTCTCCGGCTGAGCAGCGTATCCCCAGCTGAACATCGCGGAGACGCTCAGAGAGCAAGTCAACAGCAGCGGATCAGCTGATCTCTGCCTCCGTACACACACTCCGGTCTGATCCAGATCCACTGTCTGAGCTAAAAATGAGTGAAATGGTTAAACAGCGGCGCTTTTATAGCCGATTTTATTATTAAACTCTGTGCAAATAACCACGGTGATCTAGTCATGTTAAAGGAGTACAGGAGAGCCTGGTGTGGCAAGGTGAAGAGGGACCCGGGCGGGCTTTGAACCCCAGACTCCCGGGTCGGAGTCATGCGCGCTAACCAGTCGGCCAAAGGGACATCCCCTTGGCCAAGTAGCCAGGGCCCATGATCAACTGGAGGCATAGTGACAGGACCACCACTGTCACACTGGCTTTAGACTCAACACCTCGCTAACCCACTAAACTTGCTTCACAGTAGATCCACCCCCGTCTCCTCTCTCTCTTCACGCTCTGCGCCGGTGGGGAGCGTTCATGCCAGCCCATTTGCTTCTCCAGCAGCGGATGTTACGGCGTGCGCGACGTCATATCGGAGCTGGGATGTCAGTAACAGTGACAAAGTTCAGAAATTCAAGTGTCAAAAGTGAGCGACGCAGAAAAACGGTGAAAAAACAGTGAAACAAAGTCCCGTGAACAACCACAGTCAAAAGTTATCATGTAATCAAACAGTAAATAACCCCCCCCCCCAAAAAAAAAGTGCAGTGGCCCCCTTTATATTGTTATTCGATTGGGGAAGGTGCTTTCAATCGCATTTTTGGAGGCCTGGTCATGCTCAAAAACGGACAATATTTGGCACACACTTCAAGTCTGGCGAAAATTGTCATATTTTGAAGTCGTTAGAAATGGGCGGGGCAAATTGGCTCTACAGCGCCCCCTACAAATATTGAAAACTGAATAACTTTGTGTGCGTTTCACTTACAAACATGAAATTTGGTAGGCTCATAGAACAAGACAAGTTCTATGAAAAAAAAAAAAAATGATGTCATTTTGCCATTTCCACACCTCACATTTTAAGGGTTTCATCCGATACATTTCAAAAAAATATTCCAGCATCGAAACCCCAAAGTCCAAGAAACAGTGTTCGAATTATCATTTTCGGGGGTCATTTCCGACGACGTCACATCATTTGTGTCATGCGTCATGCCCACACATAGTATAAAATTACTATTATTATTATTATTAGGCCTATTAAAGCTATGCATGCTCTGTGGACTACGTGCAGCAGCTTTCAAAAAAACGGAGTCCACGGCATCTGAATCTGGCAGCTTTCCAAACCCTCTTGGCAACTTTTTTTGTCCAAGCAAATCTAGCGACTTCTCCGGTGCTGTTACAAACGTTTCTGGTTCAGAAATTCGGACCTGAAAGCAAATTATCGCTGCTGTTTTCACCGGGCAGCCGGAACACCGGCACTAGTGGGGAACTGGGGCTTTTGGCCTGGACCAGGACCAGGACCAGGACCAGCCTATTGAGCCTATTCATATGAAAGGAACAGACATGTGATGTTTAGCCTTCTATTACAGCCTGATGATACAAGTCAGGTCCTGAAATGTGCGTTTCCTTAATGCATTCGGAGTTTGCAGGTATGGCACACGTTCATCTGCGCTGTCTCTCTCTCCTCTGCTCTCTGGACTGGCTGTACTTTTGTGCTACCAGGTCCTCATCTTGATTTTAAAGTTTTCCAGTTCGAGACGCATTCAGTCCGAAAACTAAAACTTTGATAATTTTATTTAATTTATTTTAACAAAATTTATCGGGGGTATCAGGGGTTAATTGGGGGGTTCTGACCCCCCCAACCCCCACCATAATTCGAACCCTTGATCTCCTTGAAAAAGCAAATGATGCATTAGAACATGGTGAACATGACACCATGTGGCATCATTTCCAAGTAGTATTTTTCTTCCTGAAACCGTATTGAGATGATGTAAGTATGTTTATGTGACAGTGGTGGACCTGTCACTATGCCTCCAATTGATCATGTGCCCTGGCTACTTGGCCAAGGGGATGTCCCTTTGGCCGACTGGTTAGCGCGCATGACTCTTACTCGGGAGTCTGGGGTTCGAAGCCCGCCCGGGCCCTCTTCACCTTGCCACATTCTGGCGTTGTTGGCAGGATCCATGTAGCACTGGGTGTAGGTCCATGGATTCCTAATGTGTGGCAGCCTGCGCGGAAGCACAAGGACGTGCTTGTGAAAAGAGGGGGAGAGATGTGACAGTGGTGGTCCTGTCACTATGCCTCCAGTTGATCATGGGCCCTGGCTACTTGGCCAAGGGGATGTCCCTTTGGTTGACTGGTTGGCGCGCATGACACCGACCCGGGAGTCTGGGGTTCAAAGCCCGCCCGGGTCCCTCTTCACCTTGCCACAGGACCACATTGCCACATTTAGTTTGTCGAGATAGCCACTCAGTCTGTTGTAGACAGTTCTCTCCATTATTTTGGAGAGTGTGGGTGGGATAGATATAGCGGTAATTACTCATATCATTTTTATCTCCAGATTATGGGGATGACTTTTGCAACTGCAAGTGTCTGTTCAGGAACAATGCCTGTGGACAGGGAGAGATTGATACAATAGGCAAGTGGCTCAGCAATTACGTTAGCAATAGATTTTAGAATTCTACTGTTTATTTCATCCTCACCAGCTGAGTTGGTGTTTTTCGTGGCATTTATAATGTTGAGGACTTTTTTTTTATCTTTTGGAAGAAGGAACTTGAATAGTTTCCTGTCAGGTAGATGTGAAATTCCGTGTGGTTGGGTGATTTTCCTTGAAAGGTGACACCTTGACACAAGGTGTTATTGTCATTAATGGGTTCAGGAAGTACAGTATGTTTCTGGCCTCTATTTAGGACATTGTTTAGTACCTGCCAAGATTTTTTTGTGTCACCCTGGGCAGCTTGTAGGGTTTTACAATAATAATTAGCTTTACTTTTCCTCAATATTTGTGTGAGTTTATTTCTGTAGATGGCATACTTTTTTTATTTTCAATGGTTGTTTTTCTTAAAGTATATTCTGTATAGTTTATTTTTGTGCTTAAAGTAACATTGCAGAGTTTTGCGGAGTTTTTTCGGCCTTAAAATAATGTTTCCAGACTCATTGCAGTGGTAGAAAAATGGTTAATAGGATGAATGGAGCTGCTGCCAAGGTCTGAGCGGGGTCGCGTCGGCTGAAACCGCACTATGTAACTTCTCTGCACGGGTACGAAACACTGCCGCCCCTCCTCCCCCCTCCCCTCTTCATCGAGGAGAGACGAGGTGGGTAAAAGCGAAACTTACGGTTCCCCTCCGGTCGTCGCCGCCGTTATAACAATATAACGATGGAGACAAAACGATATATTTATTGAAAATGGAGTGGGAGTGTGGGTAGCGTAGATTCATCCACATTAATGAGACTTTTTTAGTTTCGCAGAATTTTTCGTTCTGCCGCTGGAGAAACTCCTCGTTGTCCCTTTAAGGGGAATTACTGTCAATTCTTCTTGTGTGTATTATATGTGTGTGTGGGTTGAAGATCTGCTATGCTGTGGATTGTGCTACTGCCCCACATAACATGAACATAAAGCCAACTGATTGGTGACACACAATCACACAGTCACCACAGGCAGAAACATCCTGCTGTCTTCCTGTTTATTTAGCCTTATTCCATAGCACCGCCGTGTGGTGCGCGTCTCTACAACATCTTCACTTTCTTGGACTTCTTGCTCTGCTGCAGTTCAATCAGTTTGATGCTCTGGCGTTTGATCTCATCCCGCGTTGGGCAGCCCTCCTCTTCTTCATCGCTCAGCTGGGGAGCGTCTGTGAGATGGAATAAAGAGAAAGGAAGCAGCTGTTCAGTCAAGATGGTTTTAAAACACCTGTCCCTGTCCTCCAGAGCCAACACTGGAAAGCTGATTACTGCTCTTTCCTTTCAGCTAACATTGTTGCAGTAGAAAGATGGAGCCTTTCTTTTAGAGGATCCTAATTTTCCATGGAATACACAGCTGTGATTGATGACAGCAGCCCTTCCAGCAGCTTTTAAACTGTTGGTCATTGTCAGCTCTTTAGTTGTATTTTAATGATGCTGGGACAGGCTGTTGGGCTTCTAAACTACAAACTTAGAGAATAAGAATGATGGTTTTGTGAGACAGAAGGCTATCTGCCACCCTTGACTAAATGGAATACCAGTGATGGCAATAACGGTGTTATAATGGTGTTACCAATGAACTATTGACATATTTGATCATTTTATAAAAAACTAACGCAATATTTCCCTGGTAATTTGTTACTTTTGTAACGTAGTAATTCAGTTAGTACCTACTTTTCTGGGATAGTAACTATAACTAATTACTTTTTTTTATGCCTTTATTCGATAGGACAGTTGAGAGTGTGACAGGAAATGGGAGGCAGAGAGAGGGGGAATGACATGCAGGACAGGGCCGTCCGACATGGGATTCTAACCGTTATTTCTTAAAATCAGTAATTTTACTGTAAGTCAGTTAACATGCTAACTGCTAACTTACATCTGACGCTAAACTTCCAATGTTTCCTGCTGTCAATACTAACACCACCTACTGTACATAGCAATGTCAAAACATACAGTTAGCTCCTTCAACAGTAATAGACAGCTGCAGGAAGCCTGAGTTGATCCTCACCTGGAGCGGAGGATGGTCTCTTCATCATCTCCATCGCACAGTAGCGCTCCAGCAAGCCCACAAACTAGGAGAGGAGGACACAGAGGGAAAGGTTGGAACACATGAACCAGACTGAAGAGACCGGTTGTTAGACTGATTGTATGAAACGACCCCTATCCTTTTGAAATAGTGTGAATGTAATAATAGAGATCTAATTTTGTAAATTATTTAATGTATGTGTTCCGTGTGTGCTCGACTGGGATTGGCTCTATCCCAACGCCCCCTTGACCCTGCACAGATAAGCACTTCAAACTCATCCCTCTTACAAAGCCTTGATCTGATCAGACCCGACCCGAGCCGAGCATGGGGTGGGGGGCAGAGTGAAAATATTGAGATTGGCTGCACCGTATCTTGGTCCAGGCCGCTGATGTCAGGCGACTGCATCGCTGCGTTCTGCAGCACCGTTGGCAGGGAGGCCCTGATCTCCATCAGTTTCTCCATGCAGTCAGAACACTCAGCCCTGGCAACCCCCTGAGAAACAGTCAAAGAGGTGTTGGACTTGGTTAGTGTTGGTAACAGTCCATCAGGGGTATTCAGTCAGGAAAAAAGTAAAAAATATTCAAACAATAACACAAAAAACAGTCTTTGACTAGTGCATAGGTGAAATAGACCAATGACAACACCCTGTTAAGGATTTTCTTGGGAGTTTTCAATGGATGTGAGAGTCTCAGGACAGATGGATGTTGTCAGGAGACAAACTATTTGTAAAAAGGGGTGATACGGCTGAAACTGCCTTGCCTAGACTGAAACCTTTACCCCTTGGGGTCTAAACATTGAATTTTTGCTAAATGTAATGCTAGCCTGAGCTATTTACCTCATGCAATCATGTCCATTATCTTTCATGTTCTGCTAATGGAGAGATTTTGCACAATGCGTAATACAGGTTTGTTAATCTGTGCTGGGCTTAGCAGGGGCTACATAGAAGAGACATTTCTGTTCTGCTTGGCTCCTGTTAGTCCTGACTTTGATTTGTCACTACGAGTCATCTGTTCATCTCCTGCCTCACCAAAGAGATTCATTTATTACTTTGTCACTGTAATGTACTAGTAAGCTGACATTAGCATTTAGCTCACTGAGGTGCAGTTTCATGTAGTGTTGCTGCTGAAGCTTACACTGTGTACTATTTTGATCCTTTATAGCCTACCACTTCTAAGTTTCTAGTGTGTTCAGTCTTGTTGTCAGTATGTTGAAGCTTGTGTATTTATAGCAAAATGAAAATATGTTAGGATCCATATATTTATACATCTGGTCAGTCATCTGTTTACTTTTGAGTCATTAACAATTATAACCTATTATAACACATTATAATAATGAGTTATAATACAGTTATAACACTGTATAACTGTCGTTATAAACACTCATAAATGATCATAATGCTTTATAACAATAATCATAACACACTATAAAGCATTTTATCATACCTTATAAGGTCAGTTATTATAACTGCATTATAACTCATTATAAGTATGGTTATTATAGAGATAGTTGTCAAATAAAGTCTTACCATATTTCTATATTATTTTGTGAGGTTAGAAATAGTAACATTTAGATGTGCCTTTTTGATATCATTCATTTGCAGTTGGTGTGAATTCTAAAAGTGTGTTTCATAAGGTTACAACAATGACATGTGGTATAATCTGACATCCTAAAACATGCTGGGACAGTTAGGAGAGGACTGCGGTTGCTCCACACCTCCACGGACACACTGCTCATCCTGAAGTAGAGGCTGTCGACGCCCCACTCCACTTTGTCCAACAGGTCCCGAGACTCCTTCAGACAGACCTGGAGTCGCGCTACGCGGCTCATCTCCTGGCTCAGCTTCGCCTCTGTGTGTTTCATCAGCTCGTCAAACCTTCAGAAAAAACACACATGTTGTAAGACGCCCCATGTAAGTAAGTACTGTAAGACATGGCAATGTCAAGTGTTTCACAAATGTTTTGCATGATATGATCAACTTTTAATGCCCCTATTTGACAGTGTCGCAATTCTTCATTCTGTTGTTACTGCTGTCATTTCTCGTCATTGCAAAAACTCTGCCTGTTCTGCTAGATTAAGATCTTATCAGAGTGACAGGACAATTTGAATTGCCAGGTGTGTGTGTGTGTGTGTGTGTGTGTGTGTGTGTGGGGGGGGGGGGGGGTCATCTCAAGAGAAATTAGCAGAGACATCAGTCAGGTCTAATATCAGATGAAAAGCTTCAAGTGATCATCATCATCATTACCAAATCCATCATATAGCCACAGGTGTTAAACCACCACCTGCCATGTGAGCTCAAAGACAGATGCAGTAATCCAGACTGATGGATCGCTGCGTGTGGCAAGACTAACATCTACGACAGACTGGGTGGGATGAGGAGACATGCTATTAAAGTATTAAAGGGATAGTTCGGGGGGATTGGGTCAGTCAAAAAGTCCAAAAAACATCCAAATACCTCTGTACTGCCAGTGTCTCAGTTCACTGCTCTTCCTGTGTCAGTGCAAATCACACTGGTGGAACAATTTCTCATGTGGGGCTTCACCAAGAGGGAATTCAAATTATGGAGGTATTTGGATGTTTTTGGTGTGTGTCTTTTTGGATGAAGAAAAGTGGTATCCATTCACAACCATTATATGGACAAGTACTGCTGCTCTCCCCACCCCACCCCCAACTCAGAGAAGGCACGGAGGACTCTGAAAATTTTCACAGCTCTTTGAGATTTGAATTTTGGGTGAACTATCCCTTTATGGTAATGTAACATAGTTAAGGTAAAAAATCCAGCATAGTTCCTCTTAAATTTCCAGACAAATTAAATGAATAAAGAATATATAATGAAGCACCTTGTAGCTGCAGCTTTCTCACTGTACTTGGCCTTGGAGTACTGGAGGTCCAGGTCAGCCAGGACTTTGACCTCCTGTTCAATCTGTTCATCATACTGGGTTTTCTCCGAGGTCAGCTGCTCCTTGGTGGCTTGCTGAGACACCACCTTGTTGACCAGCTTCTGTTGTGACAGACAGGCGACACCTGATTACAGCTACAAAGCTCTCTGGTCACATCATACAAACATAACGAGGTGTTTGGTTTCACTGTAACCAATGTGGCATTAAGCACCATGAAATGCAGCCAAAGCCTTTTTTTTCTGAGATATTTGGATGTTTTTTGGTATGCCTTTTTGGACCGAGAAAAGTGGTATCCATTCACAACCATTATATGGACAAATACTGCTGCGCGGACCCCCCGTAACTCAGAGAAGGCACGGAGGACTCTGAAAATTCTCACAGCTCTTAGTCGACATGAGGGTGAGTAGATAATGATTGTAATTTAAATTTTGGGTGAACTATCCCTTAAGACACCTACAGGAAAATGCTGCAATTTGTGGTTTTCCTGTTGTTCTGTCACCCCAAACAACCAAAACCTGTTTATTCCTCTTTTTGTTTCCGATATGACAAGTTATTTGTAATTGGTGAGATGTGGAGGCGCAAAGTTTATGATCCCCCCTTTCTTCTTTTTACGGGAAAAAAAATATTACAACTGCTTTTCTGATGCTGAACCGAATTCGGTTTCACTACATGGCTATTCATGGGTTGCAGTGACGTCACGTCGAAGTGACCGCCGCCATATTTGTGTCCGATTTGACAGTTCTCCTCATATGACAGCATGTAAACCACAGGATGGAAATAACAGTTTCTTGACAAAATGACAGGGTTTCATACATCCTGTCTGGGTTTATTTCTCCATAACAACAGACTAACTCTACATTATCCCACGTATTACACGGTTTATGAGTGAATTGATTAATTTGAGACGTAATGTTGATCAAAGTCTGAAGTCCGGTCACTTCTCTGCTGTTTGCTCCTCAGCCTCCTCCTGGTCGACTCGTGTGCAGTTGTTTTCAACGAGCTTTTGATAATAAATCAGTAGATCGATGAATTATCATGTAAATGTTATGATGTGAGCATTTATGTAGTCCTGTCTGTCATAAGAGACTTGTCACGGACTCGGCACAGACACAGCTGGTCACAGCTGTGACACTGTGCTGGCTCTGCTCTGCTGATCAGAGCAGCGTCCCTTACAACGGTCCGTTTTACTTAACAACTGTTATACAGGAATAAAAGACCCTAAATGCAGAATCAGAGTAATCAATAAGAAAGTAATCAAAATGCAGAATTCAATGGAGCCGTGTTATTAAAAAAAAAAGTGAATCTACTCTTTTTGTGAGATGTGTCACAGCCCATGCTGCGACTGATAGACTGCCTGCAGTCAATCATTTATTCCGCCTATAACTTTACGTCTTTTGGGATGGAATAAAACTGCAGTCCAGGTTTCTTTGGCGACTGCTATCACAGCCAACAGCACAATATAATCCTGGCATCTTTCAAATAACCTCAATTTTGGGTCTCTTGCTGATTATGTTTTATTCTACTGTACAGCACTTTGGAAACCTTTGTATTTGTTTAAAATTGTGTGTTATAAATAAAATGGATTGGACTTAAAGTATAATTACTGTTTTTTACAATCTGGACCTTATCTCTAGCATAAAATACAATCATTTCCTCATCCAGATAACTTAAGTGTCATTACAAGTCGTTCTGATGAAATGAGCTCCAGCCGAGAGCCGCGTATATCCAATGTGAGAACACAGGACACGCAATGCAGCCTCTAAATAACACATTATTCTCTGTGAAACTCATTCATCATGTTATCAACATCCATGGTCTGTAGGTTGACCTACTGACGTCTGACCTGGATGATGTCATCTCCAACTGCAGTGCGGCTAACTTGCTACCGCTAATGCTACAGTTTGTTTTTGACTTGTCAGAACAAAATGAGCAGCTGGATGAAGTTCAGCTTCCACAGGCTTCCTCTCCTCAACCTGGACTCACTAAAGCTCCGGATAGTTGAGATAAAAATGGACCAGAATGCTGAAGCAGAATGATTATGAGGTCAGTGGGTCAACCTACAGACCACGGATGTTGATAACATGCCACCATGGGCTCAGAGGGGAATAGCACTAGTGTATCATGACTAAATATTGGATATTATATGGAGAAATGAACGAGTTTTGCAGCAGATAATGTGTTATTTAGAGGCTGCATTGCGCTGCCCCGTGTTCTCACATATATGCAGCTCTCGGCTGGATCTAATTTCGTCAGAATGACTTGTAATGACACCAAAGTTGTCTGGGTGAGTAAATGATTGTATTTTATGCAAGAAATAAGGTCCAGATTGTAAAAATTATCTTTTAATATAAATGTGATTTGACCTGAAGTGGCCACCGTACCTGGACATCGGTGTAGCCCAGAGCCTCACTCAGAGGCTCCATATCCTCCACCTGGGTCATGTCGCACTCTGAGGCAGCGCTGGTGTCCGTACACTGATCATCTGAGGAGACACATGACAACAACTTCATTAAGATACACTTATAACCTGAACTTATTCAGGTTTACAGCACTGTAGCAGAGGGACAGGAGAAATACTGAAGCTGTACCTTCGACAGAATATACAGACTGTGCTTCCCCTTCTTCCTGCGTGTGAAAAATGACACAGACAGCAGCAGCAATAAGTGAACCTTAATCAATCACTTCTATACAAATTGATTCATATTATTCATCTTCCGCTCTGACCCGCTCGGTCTGCCTGCTCTGTCCTCTTGAGCTCAGACATCCAAATTTCTCTGTTTCTTTTTTGAGCTCCATTGCTTCGTACAGCTCAACAGCTCTTTTCTTCTCCATCGTTGCGTGCTCCAGCTCCACCAACTTGCCCTGTGGGGTTGGACAGACAGAGAAGAACAGAGATCATCCCATACAGCTGTAGTGGACAAATCATCTCTAATTTCTCAAGTAGGGGAGACTGGGGATGGTTGTTTCAGCACATTGGTTTCAGTGCCTGTCCCTTTAAATGCAAATGAACCTTTTGCTAGTACCAGGTAGGGGTGGTATTATGCAAATTCAAAAACTAGTTAAATCATTGCCAGGGAGCAGCTCGTAAAATCACATGGATTTCAACCTAGGGAGCCTGAAAATCACAGATTATCTAAACAAGAAAAGATTGGATCAAAGGATTTTATGAATTGATATCAGATATTTCAAATGAAGATGAATGTGAAAATCGGAAAATGTATTTTTTAAATCCAGCCCCATATTGTAATACACAACCATCCAGCCACAGATGACAGCACACACTAATAAAACACTTATGGCCATGAACTCCAGTTTCATCAGTAGCTCGTACCAGTGTGTCGTCTGCAGCAGCTTCTGCCGACCCAAGCGTTGTGACAGCTTTGTCCGCCTTTGCCTGTCCAATGGCAAGTGCATGTTCCTCCTGTTCCAGGGCCTGGTTTATAGCACTGACCTCCTAAACACCATTACAAATGCAAAACATCAGCCTATTAGCCCTTTTTCTACCAATAGCAAACAATAATTTAAGGTTGAAAAACTACATAGTGTTGCTTTAATACTAGAATGATTGAGTATGATTCAACATTAAGATATAAGCAGCAGCAGTAAGAATAAACAGGCATGAGGACATGATTTATTAATCTTGGCCTGGTCACTAATTATGTGAATTCATTTTTGTAGTATAGATTCTTATTTCATTCATTTCACACAACTCTTTCACATGCATATCCCTCATATACTCACTGTTTAAATGTTTGGACACTGCAACTTGCGTGTTCAAATTAAACTGCACTTTTGAAGTTACTGAGTAGTGATGTACATTTTTTTCCTGTTTGATCTCTGTAGTGTTCAAGTTTTTTGCTCTTCTTTAAATACAGTTTAAAAATTACCATTTTTTTCCCTGTTAGTTCTCCAAGCAGCAATATTTCACATATTTATTCCCATTATTTGCAGTGACAATGACCATTATCCACATGCAGTGTCAAAGTTAGATGTCATGCTGCTGTGTAAAGCCCTATGAGACACACTATTATGTGAACAGTTGAAAGTATAGCTCACCTGCTGCAGGTTCTCATAAACATGGTGATAGGTCACCAGGATTTTCTTCTCCTCTATGGTCACCATCTTTACCCTCTCTCGGTCGTTCTCCAGCTGGCGTATACGCTGACATAAAAAAATGAAGAAAAAAAACAATCATTGATGTGACTGTAGGATGCCACAAGCTACCACCTGAAATGGGTTTCCCTAGTAGTTTTTTGCACTATGGTCTTCCCTGTTTGGTTGATACTCCAGCCATATTGAGCTGTTTTGTATTGCTTTTAGTAAGTTATAAATATTTCAGGTCATGTTATGCTAATGGGTCCCATACAAACCTTAAAAAAAAACACTTGTGCGCTTGTTCACAGAGACATGAATTGTCCAACCTTTAAAGGGATAGTTCACCCAAAATTCAAATTTCACACATTATCTAATCACTCTCGATTAAGAGGCACGCAGGGGGGGGGGGTATTTGGATGTTTTTTTTTGCATGTTTGCATGTGTCTTTTTGTATGAAGAAAAGTGGTATCCATTCACAACCATTATATGGAACGGAGGACTGAAAATTCTCACAGCCCTTATTCGATGTGAGGGTAAGTAGATAATGAGTGAAATTTGAATTATGGGTGGACTATCCCTTTAACAAACAACAAAAAAGACTGTGTAATAAACACTACTGTATGTACCCTGGCCTTGATGTCATTAAAACATGTTACAACATTTGGAAGATGTTTCTGGAATTGGTAAAGAATAGGGATATAGAGGCAATAAGGGCGATGAGATAATTGGAAAAATATAAAATTCACAATTGGGAATATACACTGTAATGTACACAAGATGTAGAGAGCATTGGATGTTATAAAAATTAAATGTCTTAGAAAGCATATATGATGATATAGAGAGTCTGTGCCCTCATAGTATACACATTTATCTGTCTGCTAGAAATACTCAAAAGGATCATCTGCCAAGACCTTTTCTGAATTTTGAATTCAGTTGTCTTCTGCCTGTTTTTTGTTTGTTTGTTTTTTCATATTTACCTGCTTCAGTGTGTGTTCATTGTTGTAAGTTACAGGTCGGAGGGTCAGCACACTCAGTGACATCTGGAGCTCCTTTAACTTGGCCTCTTTTTCCCTCACAGCCTGTATTAGTCTGTTGTGCTCGTTGACCAGAACGAACTTCCTCTGCTTCTCTTGCTCAAGTGTTTTCTAAAAAACAGGGAAATTAAGACAAAACTGATTCCATTTGATTAAACGTATTTAAAAGAAATATGTGTCACAATCAAAGATAAAAATCAATGATGAGTGACATCGGTGGGTGCACCGTGGGAACACAGACAAACTAAGCAAGAAAGAGGAAGCCAACCACGACAATAAGCTTTACCTCCAGCGGATGTCCAAGTAGGGACAACAGCTTTTCTCTTGCAGTACATTTGTCATTGCCAACCAAGACCTGCTTTGTTGGACTGTCTTCATTGCGTTTCTCTGGAAATAAAGACAGAATTTTATTAATATTATTAGCTATATTATATAATCGCATTATATTATATCATTAGCCGCTGCATTATAGTATTAAATTACACAATTGTATTATTATGTATGCTCCTTAATGAATCTCCCTGTGAGTTATTTTATGAAGGAAATTTCACTTGATGGCAGTTTTAATAAAATGCTCAAATATGTCGGACTTGCCCCCCTAACCGCAACTAACCAACTCACTCAGGACTAGTTTAAGTTTAAGTTTAAGTTTAAGTTTAGGATAGCCCCTTGAGATGCAGCATCTCGTTTTCGAGGGGGTCCCTAGAACTACTGAGATAGTTCAACTTTTCCTGGTAATTAGTTACTTTTATAATGTAGTAATTTAGTTATGGCACTTCCACATCCTCTACAACAAGAATCCAACATTTTAAACATAAGTCTGACAAGAAGGGATAGCATGACAGGTCCCCTTTAAAGATTAGGCTAGTTAAGACCAACATGTAAAACATGCGCTAGCTAGCTAAGCTAACTGGCTCAGCTGACTGTTACCAGAGACGTTCTAATGTTGAGAAGGACTAGAAGGACTTTGCTGTTACCTGGGGTCTTTCTGCGTCTCTGAGGAGACGCCCTGGCATCTGGCATCTTTGAAGAACAATCACAGTCACTGTTTCTAACTGTAAACTGTGAGCTTATGTCTTTATGTTTTTATGTGGATGCAGTGAGAGCTCTGTTTGAAAATGATTTTAATTCCAGGTGACTGCTTAGCAACAACTAACCTTGGTTACTGTTGCTATGAATGCATGAGCGGGGTTCCAAATAAACTCAATTTTTAATGAAAACTGATGAGTTTTCATAGCATTTGTGGCCAGGTCATCCAAATGTTTTAAATTACATGGAGATGTGAGAGCCCTCAGCAGCTCACAGTCCTGCTCAGTGATCACTGGCCAATCAGTGTTCACAGTCCTCCTAGACACAATAGTTTGGGTTAATCACTTTGTTCAGCTCCGCCTGGGATTGTTGCATTTGGAGTGTATTATATGGGGTGTGTTGGCTTATGACGCATTAGACCCAGCCGGCACAATGAAGTCAAAACATTTTAGAGGTAGGCCACCATCAGAGAAGAGTGGAAACAGCCTCAGATGTCATTATGCCCATTATTTGGGCAAATGATTGAGTTATCAGCACTAGATCTGTAGCCTGTAGGCTACTATCTACATCAAGCCCACTGCACTGATGTCATAGAACATGGAGATCTTGAAGCCACATTGATCAAGCGATGACATGAATGTCAGAGTAAACTCTCACTGGAATTATATGTATGCACACGCACGCACACACACACACGCACGCACACACACACAAAGAGAAAAGGCCCTTCTGGCCGATCACCTTTTTAGGCAATAATCCCTTCAGAAAAACAAGGAAAAAAACCCGACAACAAACAAACAACAACACAAACACACAGAAAGACCCAGCCTATGAATTACCGTACATAGCTTAGAATCAGATCAATAGGCCTAATTGTCGGCATTATTGAAATAGGCTAATTGGTGCAAATACATAATTGATAATAGCCCGATCTATATCTTTTTATGGCTCAACTGTACAGTTAAGCCATAAAAAGATAGATTAGGCTTTTACGATCATTTCCATCATGGTTCAACTAGGTTATGTGGTTAGCATTAGGGCTAACCAGCCTGGAATAGTCAATGACTTCTCTCAAGTAAAGAAAGATGGATTGTTCTCTGTTCATGTGTGATCTGTAGATCCAAGCTTTCATTCCACCACACCTGACAGAGGGAGAAGGGTCATGTGTTGATGATCGTCAGAGAAAACACTTGCAGGTAAAAGTGAGATAAGATGAGCAATGAAACAATGAAGTGCTTTTATTGCAGCCACACAAATTCAACTCTACAGAACAATGTATTCTACAAATCAGCATTACTAACACTGAGAGGAAACATTACAGTGCTCTGTGGTTCAACCTCGAACTTTATACAAATAACAAAGATTTAAATAGAAACAACTCAAATATGAGCTTTCAAACCAGCATGAGCAAAGTAAATCTAGTTCCTTTTATGCTAAAATAGAACGCACTTGTTGCTCAAAAACTGAAAGCAGAAAAAGAAAACAAATAGAAACAATACACATGATTGGAACTTATATAACAAGATCACGCTATGGTCCACTAAGATTGTTTTTTTCACATTTCTCTCTGATGGCTGAAAGAGCAACCTTCTACTCATGAGAAATGAATAAAAAGTTGACACAGGGAAAATGTTGACACACTGGAAGTCACTGCAGATTGCAGACAGAGCTTTAAATGTAGTTGTCTGTTTACAGGTAGCCTAATCCTTGTCTCCTGAAGTGGCAAAACAGAGGGATGGTGATGCACAGACAGACAAACTGTAAACAGAGAAAAATATAGTGTCATAATAGCAATGTTCTGCAAAGACACAAAAGACAAAAATAGTAATATTTCTATATCAACAATATGAAGAGTAACTTTAACATGGTCACTTGTACTTGATGATACATGTTACTGATGAGCCAAGGTCCACAGCTCCTTTATTACTGTTACTTTGTTTTAAAGTGTCATGGTTTGATTAATGTGGAGGAAAGTGTCTGACCGACACTACAAAAACAAAGAACGATTTATGTGATGAAATGTTCTGTTGAATCTATGTAGTAGCAACCAAATTTCACCAACACCAGTCTCTAATCAAAATCATTTCAACTAAGCTTCAGTTGACACACACAGTTTGCATGGTGTCTCAATGACTTTTAAAGGGATAGTTCACCCAAAATTCAAATTTCATGTCGGCTAAGGGCTGGGAGAATTTTCAGAGTCCTCCGTGTCTTCTCTGAGGGGCTTCAACACAAGAGGGACATTACAGACGAGCAGTATGGAGATATTTGGATGTTTTTTGGTGTGTCTTTTTGGACGAAGAAAAGTGAGCCCCATTCACAACCATTATATGGACAAATACTGCTGCATTGACCGCCCCGTAACTCAAAGAAGGCATGGAGGACTCTGAAAATTCTCACAGCTCTTAGTCGACATGAGGGTGAGAAGATAATGAGTGAAATTTGAATTTTGGGTGAACTATCCCTTTAACACAGTTAAGACAAGCCATTTAGAGTAGTTAGAGTTGAGTCAGAGTAAGACTTAGATTAGCCATTTACCGAGAAACCTGGCTCCAAATGACGTGCTACAATACTGCCATGTTATGAGGTTAAAAAGTCAAGGGGCTCTCCAACATGGCAGCCATAGCCTACTATTTAAAAAAAAAGAACTCAATACTGAAACATCACTCCTCAGACACAATACACTGACAGTTTAATCCTCTGAGTCACATCAGATCACAATACCAACTGTACTGCCTGAGGCTGAATGTACCGTACCTGTATGATAAACATTGTGACAACACCTGCACCTGTGCTGAGATAGTTCCTGGCAAACCAGTCCCTCAGTTTATAGAGACAACCCTGAAAGACAGAATTTTCATGGTTATGTTTAATCTATGTTGAGCACATACTGAGTTAATACAGAATATAGGATATTGGACTTTTGGATGGAATTAATGGAAAATGAGAGTTCCTCTCCCCACACATGCATGTTAAAATACTTCCCTTTAGTGTACCTTGCCTGATACAGTTAGACATGCCACATCAGTAGCCATTTTTAAAAAGACAGATCTTTTTTCAACAGCATTCTGCTGAACTGAACTTATGTGTTGAAAATGGCATACACATGATTGTTTACTTGCACTCTCTGATTGATTTCTAGTTGATTTTCTATGACTGTTTTTACTGTAACTACCTGTCGAGAAGCACATTGTGTCTGCCTTGTGAATGAAATGTGCTTTATAAATAATGCAAAATAGCAGATGCAAAATAGCCCTTTGGCTAATTCTGGCATATTTACATTAAAAAAAAAAAAAAGTCTTTATTAATGTGCACTGTCCCTGATTTTTAAACCTTTAAATAAATAAATAAAATAAAGTTGAATTGAACTGAACAAGGACGCAACAAGACACATGCCTCCCAACATGTGTTGAGTCACTTCTAATGTATCTGTAACGTCATTGACAATGAATTTGTGATTTGCGACAGTGACAATTGCACAACGACCTGTGAAAGTCATCTTCCTCAGTCTGTATAAAGCCCCCTCCTTATGGGGTGGAAACTTAAATGTGGAAGTGAACACCTCTCCTGAAGAAGGCTTAGGACATTTGCTTTCTCAGTTAAAGGCGCGAGAACACAGAACAACAGAGAATCATCATGGCAGAACTCAAGTGGACTAAATGGATCAAAGTGTATTTATTTGTGCTGGTGGGACTTCACTTCACAGGTAAAGACACAACAAAATACATTCTGATGATCTATAGAGAAACTTGAGGATTACGTTACTGTCACTATTGCTTTATTACTGTATGTTGTTTGATGTTACCATTACACTATACATTGTTTTTTGTTTTTTTTTACATCAGTGACCGTAAAGACAGTCCAGTAATTTGTAGGATTTATGTGGGATTGGATTAAATTTGAATATCAATCCCTTGATCAACACATTAACTTTCTTTATCTTCTCATGGGATTGGGATGGACAGTTGTGTTAGTGTTAGTGGGCGGATAATAATAAGAAAAGTTCTATAAATTAGATGAATTATTATTATTAGAATGGGACAAGTGTGAAAATGTATCCTGCAACTGGTCCTCCTATAGTATGGAAGCCAATCTGCACCTTGAATCTAATTCATTTTGCAAAATAGCAGTTAATGTGCAATTTTGTCATTCAACTGGAAAATCTATTGCAAAATTTGCATATTGAATTGTCAGTTGTCAAGCTTCTTGAGATTGCATGAATAAATCCCACATTGAACTGCCATTTTGCTTGTAAAAAAATCCTTGTATGTGATTTCCATTTCCGTTATCTTGAATATAATTAATTGCACACATTCAGGAGCGATTAAACGACTGGGCTCTGCACTCGTCTCATTTTTCACCACCAGTGACAGTTGTGCAAAATGGTTGACTATTGTGTTTTCTTCTGTTCTGCAGTTGTATAATATTATATGATCTGAATTTTCTTATCATTTAGGATGTTTTTAGTAATGATTTTACAAATCATTTTGGTCTCTTAAAAACACTATAGACACTTAATTCATATCAATTATGTGTATTGGTAAACAGGTCAGATCAGTCTGGACCAGCCTGTCCCCTCCACTGCCCTGCATCTCTCTTCTTTGTTTGCCAATAGATTTGAGATCAAACCATATTTTCTTTACTGCGTCAGTCGGCACTCTTCCTTGACTTTCAGTGATACAACATTCAGTGAACGACTGACAGCACTGCATGCACCTTTTTTCTGTTACTTTGCATACACTGCTAAACATAACTAAATAAAAATATCAATATATCAATTCTGTGGTTTAAGAACACATTGATGAAACTGAGTTTTCTTAAGAAGATTCTTAAGAAGATATTGGTGAAAGAGGCCCCCTGTTCCCTCAACAATTCATAACCTGTGGACCTTTTAAGAGGCTTTCAAGATCCTAGGGAAAATGGGTATCCTGTCTATTATTTCAGTCCATAAGGGTTTCTCCTTGTTGTACACTCATGACAGATTTGAGGCTGCTTCCTCCATGGAAACTGTCTGTAAGAGTGTTTGACGCCATCGTCCTTTTTCTGGCATTCTTCTAATTAGATCACTTTCATACAACTGGCTGTTATTTGTTTGTAATATTTGGACCGTGACCCCCTTGGCTTATAAACATGTAAAACTATCATTATAAACACTCATAAATTACCCATAGGCTTTATAACAATAAGCATAACACATTATAGAGCATTATAATGATATTGTAATACTTGACCTTATAAGCCATTATAAAATCCTCATTATGTGTTATGCTTATTGCTATAGAGCCTAAGGGTAATTAATGAGTGCTTATAATGATAGTTATACACGTTTGTAAGCCAATTATAGCACATTATAACTATATTTATAATGCATTGTTGATGTGGGCATTGTCAGCCAATTACTATAACCTAGTCATGATAAAATGCTTTATAGTGTTATGATTATTGTAATAAAGCATTCGAGTGTTTATAACTATAGTTATACAGTGTTATAACTGAATTATAACTCACAGTAAGGTTATAATGCGTTATAGAGATAGGCGTCAAATAAAGTGTTACCAAGATTTTATTTGTGGACAAGCCCAGACCATGTGGTAAATTGTGCCTTTTCCATGTTTCCTTCTCCCCTTCACAACAGCTGCTGCAGAACAATCTCTCTATTTCAGTGCGAGACAGGGCGACAGAGTCACGCTGCCTTGTTACACCAACGGAGATGAGTTTGATAATTGTGACGGTACGACCTGGACCTTCAATGGGCCAGAGGGTCGATCCCTTTCTTCATCTGATTAGCCCAAAATGGGACAATTAATTATCCCAACAAAGTCACAATTCAAAAATCAATTCAACTGCACTTCCAGGTATCTCTGGATCCTTTGGAAAAAAGTGGGGAGCTCAGGACTGCCGGGGAACAGCTGCAGGCAGCCTAACAGATCAAGACAACCGCATGCTCTGCCTCCACGTCTTTATCTGTCTGTTGTTACCGGTGAGTATTTACATCGCACTATGTCTTACATTATGACTATGGCAGTGATGAAGCTGAGCTGCCTCATGCTGTCTTTCTCTCATTGGTCCACCTTCACCAGTGGCTGAACAGAACTACAAAGACATGACCAGCTTGTCCTGCTCGGTGGCCCCATCGGAATGGTGTCAACACAGAGTGCAGTGGCTGTATGACAATAGAAAGGGGGGTAACCTCGACATGGAACAGATATATGAAAACTGCAAGACCATGGTGTTATTTAACACCTCTCATCTTCAACACAAATCAAGGTATGAGAAGTCCTTTGTCTGCCTTCTGACATATGCAGACAATAAGGAACTCCAGATCAACTTCGCCCCCCAGTCCTTAGAAGACGGAGCAGGTATGTTTCTATGATGGTTTCTTATTCACAAGGGAGGGAACATTAGGACCTTTTTTTTAAAAATGGTCCTTTGTTCCCCGGTCCCATACAAAGTGGGGAACATACACTGTAGGGATGGTGCCTTCACAGGAGACAAATTTTACACTAATCTCTTTCATCTTTTGTTTAGTTTCTACTCCACGTCCAACAAACAGATATGAGACAACAACTCAACAAGGTAGAGATGTCACGTCTTACACAGCTCTCTTTCCACTATTTGCATGTTGTGTTATCTCTTTTATTTTAATCTGTTCTCTAAGTATTATCTGACATAATAAGTCAGGTTAGAAACTTCAGAACTTCAAAAGTGAAGATGTTAAAAGGACTAACAACCAGAGTATTTGAAAAAATATGCTGTAAATAGGAACCCTTTTCATACCCAGCCAAAACCTTAACCTTTTGTCCTTTTTTGGGTTTTTTTTTTTCTGAAAAATGGTCCACGCTTGTTTAAAGGTCCCATAAAATGGGGAAATTCAGGACCTCATGCTGATGAATACTTCCAGAGACATTTTTTATTCCTCAAATGCATCTCATCTTTTGTTGAAGTTTCATATAGTCCAGAGTTTACTCAAAAGCAAATGTCAGATTAAGGACAACAACTAAACAAGTCCTGTATTGAATTTGACTGGCACCCGACACAAACAGATCCATAAAACTACACAAAAACCTCAAAATATTCCTTCACTAATCTGTTCTCTAAGTACCGTATTATCTGACATAATAAATCAGTTTACAAAGTGACAGTAGATTATTACTGTGCGTCTGCTCTGACCGAATTATCAAATATTTGCGGCGACAATTAGGCAAATTGAATACCGGACTGCAGGCTGTAAAAATGATGTTGTTTTGAGTAATCTCTGGACTATATCCCTTCAGAATTTTGGATTTATTGGAGACAAACTGCTCAAATATCAAACATTGATTTTAGGCAATCCATCACACACCATAACTATAGTAAGACATGTTGGTGGAAACATCATGTTGTAGGGATGTTTCTCTCCAGCAGGGACTGGGAATTTGGTCAGGATTGAAGGGAGAATGGATGGAAGTAAGTACAACCAGATTATTGAGGAAAATCTGGGTCCCTCAGTTAGACAGCTGAAGATAGGCAAGTCATTCACCTTCCAACATGACAATGACCCAAAAAGATCAATGCAGTACAGAAAGGCTAGAACTCTCTGCATTTTTTTCATTAGCTTGATGTTGCCAGGATACATTTGTAAAATAAACCTGGAAAAAGTTTTTTTGTAATGGGTTTTGATATCAGCCTGTATGAAAAATAATCTTACTATTTCAAAAGGGTATGATGATTTTCTATAAGTACTGTAACTTCTGTGTGGTTCTCCTCGTCTTGACAGATGATGATTGAACTTGCTCCTCCATTGTATTTTTAAATCTTTAATCTGCCTTTCCAATGTAAGAACACGGTCCTTCTCATATCATCTCCACAGCTCCGCCTCCTACAAATAACTCTGCTCTGACCTCCATCATGTTGGTGATGCGTATAGCTGAAGTCATCCTTATCACTGTCATCATTGTTTTCATCATCAGAGCTAAAGGTGAGACGATAAACTCCAACATCAGTTAGGGCTCATTAACACCAACTGTGAGTTTAAGAGTTAAGTTCTTATCCTGTGTTTTATTTTACAGTGAATCAGAAACCTACTGATGACAAAACTGTGAGTGCAAAACCAAACAGCATCGTCACTTGAAAAGGCTGCTAACTGTTCACGTTGCTGTGATTCATGACTGCTAATGTCCTTGCTTGTGTCTGCCCAGGGCCCAGAAACAGTAGGAAGTGGAACAGAGATGCGTTCAGGTCCAGAGGCCAGTCAGGTAAAGATGAACTGATGGTGCTTTCAGGTGAAGCTGTGTTAAAGGGATAGTTCATCATTTTGGAAAATTGGCCCATTGCCATAATCCCTATAGTCATAGCAGTAGGTTCATTACCTTTGTTTGCCGGTGCAAGCTATTTTTAGAACGGTGGAGCAGAGCGGTGAGCTGCTCGGAGCTACACTACGGAGGCTCATGGGATTTCTTGGTTTTTCTCATCAAACTCATCAAATACACAATCCAACAACGCTCTGGTGGACAAGTTGTGACCTGCACATTCACCACACTATGAGATAGTGTTACAAGACGGAGTTGTTTTATTTATTTATTGTTGTCTGCACTACCAGACATACAATCAGTACAAGTACAAAATCAGTAAAAAAGATAAAAGTGCAGGAAAGGTCAATGAAGCGCAAAGGGCTTATAAACGATCTCCCCTTTTAACCTATAGCTAACTTTAAATAACAGCAGACTCTGTATTTACCTCTAAAACAACTCTGTCTGGTAACGTTCTGTTTTTATACATCTAATGCTGTGAGTTTTTAAAATAGTGAAAATATGCACTCAAACTGTAGGGGGAGCACCATAGAGAAAACTGACCACATCATCAGTCAGCTGGGAGGGAATTCTGGGTAATTTGCTCTGAGATCAAATTCACTGAGAATCTCACCTGTTGTCGTGTTGCCGTTTTTTTTGCAGGTGCAGAATAATGGAGATGAACCTTATGCAACAATCTGCTATGAAAACTCTTCTTTCACACCCCACTGATCAACGACATGACAACAGCATCAGCTCACCCATAAACCAAATCACTTGCTCATGTCTTTCTGGCTTCACCGCTCAGTTTCTGTTTTTATCCAGGGTCACATGAAATATTAAACACGTGTGGGATTTTGTCATAATTTGGTTTTGTCAGTCTTGAGTAAAATGTTTTGAGTATTGATTTTATAGAGATTCCCTTGAGGATGTCTCGAGGTGTTGTGGTGGTATCATGTTTTGTGAGGTCATCGTTACCTTGACCAAATTTGACCTTAGTCAAATCAATCATCTCTGAATCATTTGAGACACTTGTACCACATTTGAAAAAACAAACAAACGAACAACAACAACATCAAAAACAATACCTGTAGTTGGACCAGCACAGAGATAAAGAAACTGACAGAGAGAGTTTCTTTCTTTTTTTTAATTTCTCCTCAACAGACACAGCCCAGTTGACAGCTCAGACAGAATTAAGAAAACTAGAACACAATCATCCTCTACTCATTGATAAATAATTTTAAAAAAGTCTAGTCACCTCTGGCCAGTAGGGGCGGTCGACGCTGTTGCAGGGGTCTTTCATACAACAGGAGATTGGAACGTTTCCCTGCCAGTCGCGCTCACCATTAACTCCACAGCACTGAAACTGGACAAAAGAAAAAATAGTTACATACCCTTTATTTAACCAGGTTAAAAAACTTTTTTCCAAGAGTGACCTGGCCAAGACGGCAGCACAGAAGCAGCTCAGTTGCACATTAGTTTAATGGAATTAACATAACTTATTTGGACAAGGACTTAAAATCAACATGAATGCATAAAACTTGTCAATATGTATGAAAACTAGTGTAATAGAATAGAAATAAAAAGGGTTAGGGAATGGTTTACCAGGAACTGGACAGCATCAAAGTCATCTCTGATGGTCTTGTTTCCCTCTGGACTGGACCCTCTGTAAATCTCCAAGCTCCGCGTCAGGTCCCTCTCAAAGTAAGTGTCAATCTGCAGCACAGAGGGACAAGCATGACATATCTGCAGTTTGACCGTCATCCCTCTGCTTCCAATGTACGACAGTAACAATATTCACCTGTACCTGCATTAGGTTTCAGTGGTTAACACTAAGTAGTATTCAGTCAGAATTCAGAAGAAGCCCAAAATTAAAATTGTTATTTTATTTTATGAATAAATCTATCAAGGCTTAAACCAAATAGGTCAGAAAAATAATCCAACATTTTTCTGTATCTGTAATAATGAGATTTAGGACATATACACTTGTAAGATGTCTATACTTCATATAGTTCAGGTTTCTGACATCCCTCTGATGTTTTCACACAAATAGCGTACTTTTAGTTCATTAAAGAATTCTAACAATAGTATAAATCAGAACACCTGTTTGGCTGTGCAATAATGAATACAAACAATTTACACATCATAGAGCAAAAAAAAAAACTTTAAAAAGGGCACTTGCATGGTCCAGAGGGCAAAGGGCACCACCTAGTGTCTATCTGTGCACGCCACTGCCAAGAATAATAATTTAATTTAACACAAAGTATCAAGTCTTTTTACAAACCATGAATATAAGTGCAGACATTGATACTCTCCTACCTCTCTGCTGTAGACCAGGAACACACAGGCCATGGCCAGCTCCACCAGCATCAGAATGAACAGCAGCACGAAAAACTGAAATCAGAGCCAATCAGGTTCTACCATGAGTCAGCCGGTACATTTAAATACAGAAAACGTGGATACGATAGAAGTCTTGTTTGACACTCACAGTGATGAGCATGCAGCGGTTCTCCCTCCAGCCTCCCAACATTCCCACATAACACACACAGGTAACAATGGTGCCGGTGACGACCAGAGTGTTGGCGGGGTAGATGGGCCAGAAGCTGGTGACGAGGGAGGCGTACTTGGAGTGCATCATCTGGAATATTCCAAAGCCCACCACGAACGCTCCGCACAGCTGCAGCACACACGAGACAGATGAGACGCCATGCATCATTTGATCAAAGCTAAACAATAGTTTTCCTTTAAACCTCTCACATGGTTTCATTTCAGTTGCTCCTAGTTGATTATTTCACCTAAAAAAGTCATATGATTGGCTCTAAATGTATTCTCGTAGACCCCAAACATACAGCCAAGGTCATTAAGAACTCTTCAGCATAAAGAGCAAAAAGACCAAACATTAACAAAACTGCTCAGGATACTTTCTAGAGACGTTTAAATTTTAGTAGACACAAGTCTTGTGTATTGGTGTATTACTCCACGTTCTGATATTAGTTTTTGATCAATCCCTGATCAATGACCATGATCATAGCAGATTATAATTTGTCGGTTTGCTGCTAAGCTGATGTTTAGAGTGGGGAGACAGAAAAACTCCTGATTCTTTCTCTTTCCACACTCCTCTTGGACACAATTTACACTGTACACACATAATTTTTTCACAGTTTTGTAGACAAACTTGTTGTGTCTCCCACAATGTGTTCAAAATATGGGATTTCAGAATTTGAATTTCCCTCATTGCAAAACTCTTTCAAATGCACAATCTGAGAGGAGCACAACAAAACTGCATGTTTAAAAACTGTCGCCAAAATATTTACTGTAGAAACACCAAATCCCAAAATTTTCAGGAAGGCCTTAGGGCATCAGATCCAGTTTTGTTCTGATAGAATTTACCGTTTTTGAACAACAACTCTGTGAGACCAGTGCAGAGGCAGAAAATGTTTTGTTATTATTTGCCTCAGCCTGGGTGAATGGCAACCAGCTCAGTTGTCATGGTAACCTCTGATCTCAGGCCAGGGTCGTTAACTCCATAAACAATCCACCTGGAGTTGTTAAGATTTTGTAAACATTTGCTAAATCAGAGTTTGATCAGACAGACTCTAGAACCAGCTTCATGTCATTACAGTTATCCCATCACACACATTAAAAACACACAGGTAACATACAAAGCTCTGAGCGCGCACTCCTCTCCCACACTCTAACACACACAGGTAACTTCCTGTGATTACAGTTAAAGACACACAAACACATCAAATGCGCGCGTAAGCGCACACTCATCTCTCTCACTCTAACACAGGTAACTTCATGTGACACACACACACACACACACACACACACACACACACACACACACACACACAGTTAACCTAATGTGATTCCAGCTCCTCCATATCAGTGCTTATAGAAAGATGATCATGTGTCTGATCAGCTCTGTCTTGACCTTCAGATCGTGGGTTTGATTCCCATGTTGACAGAGATGTTGCCCTTTCAAAATTTCCGAGAGGAAATTTTCTAGTTTTCCTTTAAACCTCTCCATGGTTTCATTTCAGTTGCTCCTAGTTGATTAACTAAAAAAGTCCAGTAGACCCCAAACAGTCTGGTCATTAAGAACTTGTTCCAGGAACATTACACATTTTGGCAAATTGTCGCATTGCCATAATCCCAGTCAAGCACCCTCAGCCCTAATTTTTACAGCCAGCTACTTGTTTTCTTGTTTTCATTAAAATTTCAAATCCTTCACAGTTTTCATATGACAACAACTCTGTTCGTAATGTTTTGTTATTATTTTTTGAATGGAGTTGTTGGATTGTGTATTTGATGAGTTTGATGAGGGAAACCAAATCCCATTAGCCTCCGTAGTGTAGCCCTGAACAGCTTGCGGTTCTGCTCTGCCGTTCTAATAAGAGCTTACACCGATTAAAGGTAACAAACGTACTGCTATGACTATAGGGATTATGGCAATGGGCCAATTTGCCAAATGCTGAACTATCTCAGACATGTCTGTGACATGCTTTGGTCAAGGATCAAACATCACAGGTCTTTTCATCCTCTCAAAACAGTTCTGTTCAGAACGGCTGGTTTCAGCGCCTGTCCCTTTAAAACCAAATTCTCACCCTTCCCCTGTGTTATGCAAATAAACTAATGACATCATTGTTAGACAACCAAGGGAACAGCTCATAAAAACATGTGGATTTCAACCTGGGGGTATTCTTAGTTTACAGCATTTCTTTCCACACCTGCTTAAAGGGATAGTTCACCCAAAATTCACGTGAACGGAATTTTCATGTGAATTTTACCACTTTTCTTTGTCCAAAAGACACCAAAAAACATCCAATACCTCCATACTGCCCGTCTGTAATGTCCCTCTTGTATTGAAGCCCCCACATGAGGAATTGTTCCGCCGGCCAGTGCAAATCACATGAGAATTGCACTGACACAGGAAGAGCAGTGAACTGAGACACTGGGAGCTTCCGCTACAAACAAGCTTAAAATACAGACTTATTTAATTTATTTCGGAACAATTTCTCATGTCGGGGCTTCAATACAAGAGGGACATTACAGACGAGCAGTATGGAGGTATTTGGTTTTCTGGTGTGTCTTTTCAGACGAAGAAAAGTGGTGTGGTATGGTAAGGTCAGGTCAGTCTTGCCTGATCACTCAGTTTAAACCAATAGCCAATGGCAGCTTGATGTTTGTGTGCGTGATGGCGACTTGAATCACTTACCCAGCAGAGGAAGTTGAGATGAACCATCATAGCTTTCCAGCAGTTTACCCAGGAGCGATTCATCCTTCCTGATTATAATGACCCACCACCTGTGACACCTAGAAGAGCAGACAAGCGTCAGTATGGAAGAAAACTTCCTTAAATACCTGAGAGAGCAGCTCATTGTTTACAGGACACCTCTGTTTGATGTGACAACACTCAGCCGCCAGGCACAATGGACACTTGTGACCTATCCAGACTCCAGTTAATCATTGTTACCTGCTCTTATCTCCATTTGTTACAAGTTACTGCCTAAATATCCCACAGCAGCATTTATCTTTATCATTACATGTATCCATCATCATTCTGGGTTTCACAGAAAACTTTGAGTTGTTTTTTTTGTTGGTTTATATAACTTGTTATCAATCACCTTCTTTACTGAGTTGTGTAATTTCAATGTAGAATGTTCATAATATTTGTGTTTTGTTTTTCACATAATCATGTCTTTACATATAATCTAAATATTCATAATAAATTAACAGTGTAATTACATGGAACAAGTGAGAAAGCTGATAAAACAGGTCAGAGGGCTTACCTTAACTGCACTGTATCCAGCTATATTCCAGTGGCTGCTGTCACGAGCTGTGTTTTGATGTTGTTCCTACCGTTCTCAGTGTGAACTGATGACAGACAGGTAAGAGGAGGATCACCTGTCCTCTTCCAGGCAGTTAAGAAACAACAGTGAGGAGGAGGGACGGCCCACGTCTGGCACCGTGAGCTGCTGCTGCTGAGTCAGTGTCAGAAAACAAATAGTAGATCAATCCATCATGACTTGATCCGACACCTTCACTTCCTCTGGTTGAACACACACAAGGGGTTGAATTGATTTGTTAATCATTTCAAAAAAATGTTCATATTTATTTATTTTTGGTAACACTTTACTTGACGCCTATCTCTATAACACATTATAACCATACTTATAATGCAGTTATAACACTGTATAACTATAGTTATGAACACTCATAAATGATCATAATGGTTCACAACAATAATCATAACACACTATAAAGCATTTTATCATGACTTATAAGGTCAGGTATTATAATACAGTAGGTTATAATTGTTAGTAACTCACTGACAATGACCACATCGATAATGCATTATAAATATAGTTATAATTGTCTTACACACGTGTATAAATATATTATAAACACTCGTGAATCACATAAGAGTTTATAACAATAAACATAACACATCATAGAGCATTATAACTTTATTATAACACTAATACCTTAAGCCATTACAAAATTCTCTATAAAGTCTTATGATAATTAATGAGTGTTTATAATGATAGTTATACACGTTTATAAACCAAATCAAAACACATAACTATATTTATAATACATTATCAATGTGGTCATTGTCAGTGAGTTACTAATACCTGACCTTATAAGTCATGATAAAATGTTTTAGTGTGTTATGATTATTGTTATAAAGCATTATGATCATTTATGAGTTCTCAGAATTACAGTCATACATTTTGGTTATAATGTGTTATAGAGATAGGCGTCAAGTAAAGTGTTACCATTTTTTAAAAATCAAATCCAAAACACATTCAACCCACCTGAGTTTCCCAAAGTGATGTGCATAAATACACAACATGTTATCTGTGTTTCACTGTAGCTGTAGCTTGAGATAGACAGGGGACTGGTTGGAATAAAAACAGAACGGATATGAGTGAAGGATGAAATTTTAGAAAACAAGAAAACAAATTGTAAAAATTAGGGGGAGGGGCTTGACTGCAGCGACAAGTGTAATGTTCCTGGAACAAGTTGCCAGACTGTTACTGGAGTTTGTAGACTGTGTGGACACTTACATGGATCGTTCAACATTTGGCAAATTGGCCCATTGCCATAATCCCTATAGTCATAGCAGTAGGTTTGTTACCTTTAATTGTCGGTGCAAGCTATTTTTAGAACGGCGGAGCAGAGCCGTGAGCTGCTCAGAGCTACACTACGGAGGCTCATGGGATTTCTTGGTTTCCTTCATCAAACTCATCAAATACACAATCCAACAACTCCACAACGCTCTGGTGGACAAGTTGTGACCTGCACATTCACCACACTATGAGATAATAACTGAATGTTATGAGACAGAGTTGTTGTTCCTACTGCTATGACTATAGGGATTATGGCAATGAGCCAATTTGCCAAAATGTTGAACTATCCCTTTAAAGATTCATCTGTGAAATAGAAATGGCAAGGAAAACATGAGTTTTAACATCATGATGAATTAATAATGAATAAATAAATAAATAAAAAAAGTAGAGGAGAAAAATCCATTATCACATGAGCTAAATCACGTAGAAACTTTTATTTAGAAAAAAAAGAAAAATCAAGACACAGGAGCAAGAAGAACAAATGCTCTTCACTTCATTGTTTTTTTTTCAGTTTCTTCAGACAAAAGATTTGGATTAGCAAATTAAAATCAGAATTTGTTCGACGTTAACATTTAAATAATTAACTACAGGCTCATCCACCCCTGATGATGGCTCATGAATTTAACTATGAAGAAGGAAATACCCTGACATTTAATAAAGAACAAAAAAAAAAAAAAATACTCAGACAAGTAAAGAAGAAAAATAACAGTAAACTTTTCAAACATCAAGAGAGTTGTGACTCTAAGAATGGACACAGTGGTTTTAATTATGGCTAATGATAATGACTACTGATTGATTCAGCTTCAAACAGCTATGACAGGATGCAAACGTTAAAATCTCCCTGATAGTTCACACTCCTACAGGCATCTCACTCTAACAAGGAAGTGGGTGCTACTTGATTCACTAACAGGTTTGTTAATCAGTGCTACTCTGCCCTGTCTCCTGCCCTGTTACAGAGCTGCTACTTTGTAGAGACTAATTACTTAATGAATAGACTGAGTGTTGGTGCTGTTTCAGCCCGCTTGTTGTTTTGTGTGAACTCTTGTTTTAGGTTGCACAGTTTTTATTCCCCCTTCTGCGGTGAACATGAGGTTTATTTACAATCCTAACACCTACAGTACCAACTGGAGGTGAAAGAACTGCATTGTGGGTAATGCAGAAGCCAGGGTTCACAAGAATATGTGAAATAATAACGATTATTTTGCTCTTCTGCAGAATGAAAACCCATTAAATGAAGAGGAACTTTGTGTGACTACAGGTCCACGGGTCCAGAGGGAGGAGACCTGGACAAGTCACAGTTCAGCAGCTGAGGTGTGAAGATAAAAATGAATAATAGGGATGAGTAACAAGCTGCTTCAGTGTCAGTGTTCTGCTTTTGTTCATTCTGGCTCAGTGTCACACAGTCATGATTTAAAGGAAAACTTGTTTTTTTTTCAACCTGGGCCCTGTTTTCCTATGTTTTTTCTGTATGTGAGTGATAATACTACTTTTATTGAGGCGGGCAGGCAGCCTGCAGCCCAGCTAACGCTCTTCAACCAGGCAAGTGGCTTCCGTCAAAGTCCGCACTATAAACCTGCATTTTCTTCACACTGACAGGCTCAGATAGTTACAATGAGTGTCCGACAACATACTAGAGAGGAGAAATGAACGTAATAGTGTCTACCTATATACCGTATACAGAAAAACATGAAAACAGGGCCCAGGTTGAAAAAAAACTGAAGTTTCCCTTTAACTTCAACTAGAAGCCCTGGAAGCAGCACTTGCAAAGTTTGTGCTATGTGAATGTAACACCTATGGTTCTCCTGCTATGACAAAAAGTCCTGTGTACAACCCTGTGTGTCCAGTAGATACGTCTGTGTCACATCTCTGTGTCACACAGTGAGAGAAGGACGCAATAAGAGGACATTAAAAGGATATTTCAACATTTTGGCAAATTTGCCCATTCCCATAATCCCTATAGTCATAGCAGTAGGTTCATTACCTTTAATTATCGGTGCATGATGTTTTGAGATCAGCGGGGCAGAGACGTGAGCTGCTCAGCGAACACAATGGAGGTGAATGTTACAGGTCGCACATCCCTCATCAAACTCATCAAATACACAATGGCACATCAGCGGTTTTACATGAATTAACCTCCAACAACTGTCTCGTAACATTCCATTTTTATCTCAT
Source organism: Decapterus maruadsi (assembly GCA_030347415.2). Lineage (NCBI taxonomy): Eukaryota > Metazoa > Chordata > Actinopteri > Carangiformes > Carangidae > Decapterus > Decapterus maruadsi. Next base: position 2,704,352 of record CM064895.1, read on the forward strand.
AGCGTGGTGAAGAGTGTTTTGGAGTTGTTGGATTGTGTACTTGATGAATTTGATGAGGGAAACCAAGAAATCCCACGAGCGTAGCTCTGAGCAGCTCGCCACTCTGCTCCGCCGTTCTAAAAATAGCTTGCACCAACAAATAAAGGTAGCGAACCTACTGCTATGACTATAGGGATTATGGCAATGGGCCAATTTGCCAAAGTGTTGAACTATCCCTTTAACGTCAGGTCTGAACAGTGACATTCTAGTTGAGGAAGCCCTCCTGGAAGCCAGGAGATTGTAACATCCATTACAGTTGTAGAGTGAGACACATGATTGCAGGCTAGTTAACAGTGTGTTCTGTCGGTAGCAGCTCGTCTGCAGGATGAGAGGGAACAGACATGTGACAGAGCTGCATCCACTGGACACTGTGGGTAAAGGCACCCGCTAGTATGTTGGCAGAAAAAAAAATTAAAACAGCTACATTTGGGTAACGCAACTACACAGTAAACAGCATTCATATTCACACACGCCTCAGTTTACTCACACTCACATTAAACAATATCAATCCTGCATATGGCTGCTCGATTCACAGTGCATCCTAGATTTAATTCTGGTAACAATTTACTTGACGCCTATCTCTATAACACATTATAACCATACTTAGAGTTATAATGTGTTATAGCACTGTATAACTATAGTTATAAACACTCACAAATGATCATAATGCTTTATAACAATAATCAACACACTATAAAGCATTTTATCAGACGTATAAGGTCAGGTATTCTATACATTATAATTGTTAGTAACTCACTGACAATGACCACACTGATAATACATTATAAATATGGTTATAATGCGTTGTCTTATAAAATGTGTATAACTATCATTATAAACACATTATAACTATATTTATAATGCATTATAAATGTGGGCATTGTCAACAAGTTACTAACAATATACCTGACCTTATAAGTCAGGATAAAATGCTTTATAGTGTTTTGATTAGTGTTATAAAGCATTATGATCATTTATGAGTGTTTATAACTATAGTTATAGTGTTATAACTGCATTATAACTCATTATAAGTATTGTTATAATGTGTTATAGAGATAGGCGTCAAGTAAATTGTTACCTAAATTCCAAAAGCAACATTATTACAAATTAATCTGTTGATAAAATAGTGATTGAAGGTTTTTGTTGTTATTGTTTTGTGTTTTTTAGTGGGGGGGGGGGGGATTCTGACATGGATGAAGAATCAACAGCAACTTATCATGAACAGAGCTGTTAGGAACTTCAAACCAAACTGTTGAGGTGTTTGAGAGAAAAAAAGAAAAGAAAATGGGAGCTGAAACCTGCAGACAGGGCCACAGCGTGGAGCCACAGCGTGGAGCCACAGCGTGGTCTGCGTCGGCCCTTAGCGAGGCACTTCAAACAGCACTGGTGACCTGAATCGTTTCCTTTGATGTACAACATACATTTAAAAGTCCGCAGTCGATTTGAGCACTGGATCTGGATCATAAAGGTGCAATCCACAGGCTAACAGTCAGATCAAAGCTGCTCGCTGGCGGCGCCCGGTGGCAGCGGGAGGTAACTACGCCCCGGCAACCTCATGATCTCTGTGACCACGGCGTCGGTAAAACTACACACAGCATCGGATTCCGAGGGGGGGAGGGGGTCCGTTTGTTTGAAATGTGCAGGGTCAGTGCGGTGAGATGCCGCATCGAGCATATGTTGACACAGATTGGATTTGAGCAGCTTCGTATCCCATAATACTAAAAAAAAAAAAAAAAATCGATTTCACGGCCGGCTCCGTGTTCATGATTCCTTCACCTGTTCCGAGTGGCTGCAGCGTCAGACCCCCCCCGCCAGGTGGTACAGTCTATTCAATAGTATGGTTTCAGTAAAGCTATGGAAGTCTTTGCATTGTTGTGATGTATGTTGATTGAGAAACTGGGGGGTGCGATCAATAGAAACGTTTACGTCTGTTTTCCTTCCAGCGGCTGTACAGCATCAGGCCGACCACGACCAGCACGCACAGGCCCATGACGGAGAAGAGGAAGATGAAGAACAAGTGGACCCCGCTCGGCCCATCATCCTGGACTTCCACTGTGAAGCAGAATGAATGAATGAATGAATTTTATTTTTGAACATGTGTAAAAAGAAAAAAAGAAATTGTATGTAACTATTGTACATACAAAAGAAAGAGTCAGCGTCACCACAAAGAGGGGGGCAGGTGATAATCTGGGCTCAATAATCAGATTCTGCTCTTTTCTCTTAAACTAATACTGTTTGGTCATGGCACCGTCTGCATCACTGCTGAGCAAGATGAACTGTTCCCCCTGAAAGAAATCATATTGCTATGACGACAGCATGTGTTTTGTTCTCTCTTAGTTTGTGAAATCCAATCTCTGTAGTTATTTTGTTGTTGTTTTTTGTCTTGTTAGAGACATTTTTAAGCCTCTAATCTGTAAATGGTCTGTAATCAGGTAACTACAGCAGCAGTTTTCTGTTAATGTGACAAAACGTTCTGCTCAGTTTCTCATCAGAGGCTCTGATCAGCAATACAGTCTCCTAATCTCCAGACTTTCGGTACCCAGCTGGCTACTGGCTATACTCAGACATTATGGACCTAACATGCACTAGTGGGAAATAATGGGATGGCGTGGCACTAGTGATTAGACAGTGAATAGATCTCCCCTCTGGCTGTACCAGCATCTCATCTAGATTTAAAGCGATAGTTCTGAAAGAATGAGGCAGTCTGACGTCTGGATCATCACTGTGACACCACAGTGTCAGGTTAAAGGGATGGTTCAGCATTTTGGCAAATTTGCCATAACCCCCTTAGTCTTAGGAGTAGGTTCATTACCTTTAATTGTCAGTGCAAGCTATTTTTAGATCGGCGGGGCAGAGACGTGAGCTCTGCATGGCGCAAGGTACTTTTGCCTAACCCTCATTAAACTCATCAATCCAACAACTCCAAAACGCTCTGGTGGACAAGTTGTGACCTGCACATTCACCACGCTATGAGATAATAACACAACGTTACCACACAGAGTTGTTTTAGAGGGAAATACAGAGACTGCTTGTTGAAAAACTGTCCCTGAAGGTAGCGTTCATCAGCGGTTTTGCATGAATTTCCCTCTAAAGCAACTCTGTCTGGTAATGTTGTGTTGTTATCTCATAGTGTGGTGAATGTGCAGGTCACAACTTGTCCACCAGAGCTTTTGGAGTTGTTGGATTGTGTATTTGATGAGTTTGATGAGGGAAATCCCATCAGCCTCCGTAGTGTAGCTCTGAGCAGCTCACGGCTCTGCTGTGCCGTTCTAAAAATAGCTCACATTGACAATTAAAGGTAACGAACCTACTGCTATGACTACAGGGATTATGGCAATGGGTCAATCTACCTAAATGTTAGACTATCCCTTTAACCTGACAATGTCATAGTGATGAGCCTGATGTCAAACTGCCTCATCAAGATTTTGCAGTTTGATGCAGCCACAGGTCATAGGAGCCGATGAAGCAGATTCTTGAGTGTGAGACTTTGAGTGAATAGTAATAATAATCATGTAAGCTTTAGATGCAATAACAAAGCACCAACACAGTCTGTTAAAACGGTTTGTCACACTCATTAGGAACTGCAAAAGTTGCTCCATCCACCCCTCCTTAATACGCCCCAGCCCACCCTGTGCTGGGTCATGGGATGAGCTAATGAATGAAGCGGCCTGGAGCATTTCCCAGCTCACTGCTGCTTCTGTTCTAGGCCAAGAGCAGAAATGATCTACTGATGGTTAGAAAAAAGTCATTAAAGAACTCAGGTCGAAATTGAAACTTAAATATCTATAATTTTGTGGAAACTGGATAAAAGCCGATGAGAAATGAGTGGAGAAAATGAAGCAGATGTAACAAGTCTTGGTGAATGATCAGGAGGACCCACCTTGGAACTCTCTCACGTTGTCCACCGTGGGTATGGTCACATCCTCCTCCTCCTGTTCCTCCGGGCTCCTCTCCACCGTCAGCTGGTACAACTTCATGGAGATGATGTCATGGTTATCTGGAGAGAGAGACACACACACACACGAGTGCTCGTGTCAGTGTTTCATTCTAACGTCGCTGCAGCTTCAGAGAGAAGCTAATGTTCCGTCTTACTGGAATCTCTTTGTTTACAGCGCTTGTAAGTTCTAACCTAATTCCCCCTTTGCTGATTTGATCTGAGGAGTCAAACAGATGGTTCTTTCTACCTGTTAGGTCTCCAGTGGCAGAGGAGGCACCGAAGAAGTAGCCTGGAGGTAGTCGCAGTCCCGTGATTTCAGTACAGGGTTTCCACTCCTGCTTCCCGTCCACATCCACCATCAGCTGGAGGGGACAGAGACAGTCAGGACAGGCTCATCTTATAGCTATTTAAAGCAATTCTTACCTTTCTGTCATTTCACACAGCACAGCACAAAGTCCCACCCACCTTAAAGTGGGCGTAAATAAATCTGCGACCGGGCCGAGTCGAGCTGCGCTGCAACGGTCCAGAGTTCAACCGGGTCCGGACCGTTGAGAACCACAGAGCTCCTGTGTTTACGTATCACTCGGCGCTGCTCACTGTTAACGTTACAATATCAGACATGAAACTTTGCGACTAGTTATTAATCTTTTAAAAAACTATTTATTTCCCAAAACCTTCTTTCTAGTGTGTGTTGTGACTAGGGTTACAAAGGATGGAAAATTTCCAATAAATTAACGGTAAATTTCCGGAAACTTTCCATGGGGAATTTTGGAAATATTCCAAATTGGAAATTTTCCACGGGAATTATGGGAATTTATGGGAATTATTGGGAATTTATGGGAATTTATGGGAATTAACTAGAAATTCGGGGTAATTGAAACAAACTGTATCAAAAACAAATCTTGTCTTTAACGTTATTTTGTTATTATTTAGTGGTCGGGTTCTTAGTTTTGGTTTTGCGGATGCTGCCCTGTGGGTTATGGGAATAATGTCACCAAATCACCGTTTATGGTTCGTCTGTCTTGCTCCGGTCCAAGAATTTCACCGTGCACGGAGGCTCATTGGAAGTGTGAACACACTTTGCTTTCAAAAACTCCTGGTTGTGCATGTGATGGAGGAATGCACAGTGCATGTAGGGGGCGTGGCCTAACAGCCCTGCAGGAAGCAGTGTGCATGGAATAGCATAGATATTCAAGTTGCTTGCATTAAATCTGGTTGTTTTAGCCAAGATTATGCTACAATATATTTTCTCCAACTATATTCAAGTTCCCTCTTAAGGGCCAACCTTCAATTTTGTAAATTTCCGATTTATTCCCGTTAATTCCCGTATATTCCCATAAATTCCCGTTAATTCCTATGGAAAGTTTCCAACTTTGAAAATTCCCGGAATTTTGCAACCCTAGTTGTGACTCTAGTCTCCTCTGCTCTCTGTGTCCTGCTACGGCTGGTGTCAATAAAGTTCGTTTTTTTAAGCGTTCTTCCTGGTTGGGGTGGAGATGAGGAGAGGAGAGCACAAAGTCATTGTTTGTCACAGTTTGTTTTTAACGATAAATGTTTTGCTTTCTAAGAGAAAATCTGATGCCACTCTTACATTGACTGCAGTTGTTCCCATGAGAGCAGAATTCAAAATGTTTTTAAAAATTCAGTTTTTCAGATGAAATTTTGATTTTGCCAAACTTCATCAACCACAACAACTTTTTTCAGTAAGATTGAAAATGCATTGTGTCAATTGAGCAAAAACTGTGGGACAAGAAAGGTTTTATAAGTTTTTTGTGATGTGATGGACATTTGTAATGAGTTTAAGTGGACAAAAGTGTCAGCATTAGGGGGGCGACATTTTGGTGAAAGTTGTACACTAGCATGTAGCCTACCGTTGGTTTAGTAGGAATTTTCAAAGGTTTTAAATTTAAACACTTAACGTCAGTCAGATTTGAAGCTACATTTGCTCCACATAAGTGAGTACCGTAAATATATTCAGACTGGTCACTGTGGGAACAGTGTTTACATGACCTTTGAAATGAGCTGCAGCTTGACCATGCACTTGCACCACAGGTAAACACTGGTACCTCAACAAACAGCACTACACTTCTGTGCAAGAGAGACAGAAACTAAGACTAGTGCTGGGTCCCAATACTCACTCTCTTCCCCTCAAAATCGGCCCCAGCCCTTGTATTTGCGCGTTCCTGCGGACGGGTCAGGGTGTCCCAGACTTCTAGACGAGCAAGGGAAGTGCTACTCAACCCTTAAAACCCCCACTGAATTAGAAGGGCCGTGTGATGCACGCTACGAATTGAGGGAAAGAAAATGCGCACAGGCCACGTATGACGAGCTGCTGGAGTCCACCAGAGCGTTTGGAGTTGTTGGATTGTGTATTTGATGAGTCCATAGCGTTAGCTGAGCATTTCGCATCTCTGCACTGCAGATCTCAAAACAGCTTGCACCGATAATTAAAGGTAACGAACCTACTCCTAAAACTGCAGGGATTCTGGCAATAGGCCAATTTGCCAGAATGTTGAAATATCCCTTTAATTGGATTTCACCGTTTCCATTGGGGATTTTTTTTATTCTTAATCCAAAATTGTTGTTGTGAAACTCTTACATACCGTCAGTCTGTGTTTGGAGAGTCGGATGAGGAGGAACGTGTCATAGATGGCGTTGCGCACCAGAGCCGTGCAGCCTCCGAGCTCAGTGGACCGTCCGTCAAGATCATGGTCATAGGATAGAGTCCCGTTCCCCAGCATTACAGATACGTATGGAAAAGTCCTCTGTGAGGAAGACAGGGGAGACACAACACACACACTGTTATCTCCAGGTTCACAAACACATTGATGTTTCAGTTAAAGGGATAGTTCTGACCCATTTTTGCAAATTAGTTGCCATAATCGCTATAGTCATAGCAGTAGGTTTGTTACCTTTAATTGTCGGTGCAAGATATTTTTAGAACGGCGGAGCAGAGTCGTGAGCTGCTCAGAGCTATAGGAGGCTAATGGGATTTCTTGGTTTCCCTCATCAAACTCATCAAATACACAAGGGTTACCTTGTTACCTAACCCTTTCCCTCTAAAACACCTCTGTCTGGTAACGTTGTGTTATTATCTCATCGCGTGGTGGTTGTGCAGGTCACAACTTGTCCACCAGAGTGTTGTGGAGTTGTTGGATTGTGTATTTGATGAGTTTGATGAGGGAAACCAAGAAATCCCATGAGCCTCTTTAGCGTAGCTCTGAGCAGCTCACGACTCTGCTCCACCGTTCTAAAAATAGCTTGCACCGACAATTAAAGGTAACGAACCTACTGCTATGACTATAGGGGTTTATGTAATGGGCCAATTTGCCAAAATGTTGAACTATCCCTTTAAAGTACCATAATTACACGAAGAGAAAAAAACAGAGATGATGATGATGATGAGGATGGTGAGAAGCTTGACATAGATGGACAGCTCCTGGAAGAAACAGCAGTTTCTGGTTCTACCTAGTGATGTTGATGGGGTTTGACTGGAGGGAGCCAGTGTGTTCAACTCCGGCTTGATGTGAAGAAATGAGCTTTACAAAATACTGGCCACCAACACCAGTGTCCTGACATGAAAAAGGACTTCATCACACTTTTGGAACGTGCAGCTCACTGTGCTATTGTCTCACAGCAGCCTGTCAGTGTCTGTGTGAGTGCTGCCAAGTGTGTGAGAGCTCTGCCACCGCCCCTTTCACACACACTGGCGCAATGCACAGACAAATGTCTCAATCAGAAATGAAGTCGGTGAGTGTGCAAGAAAACTTTCATGCTGCAACAAAAAATACAAAATCAATCCATTTTCTCGGATGTAGAGAGATGATTATCTCTTTAAAAATGAGGTGTGTCACTGGGACATAATGAAGGCTGCATACCGAACAACCTCAATTATTGTCAGAGAAATAATCACGGTATTATGATTATTATGCATTAATTAATTTCACAAAACTATGTATGTGTAAAATCAAATATAGTCTAAATAATTACAATGCTAATTATTTACACAAAATGTTTTAAGTATCTATTAATAAAGGCCCAATTATATTCCCCAGGGGAATTAATTGTCAACCTTGCCAAATGTTTAAAGGGATAGTTCAACATCAACAGCAAAGCAGAGCTGTGAGCTGCTCAGAGCTACGCTATGGAGGCTCATGGGATTTCTTGTGACCTGCACATTCACCACGCTATGAGACAATAACGAAACGTTACGAGACAGAGTTGTTTTCGAGGCAAGTACAGAGACTGCTTGCTGAAAAACTGTCCTTGAAGGCAGCGCGCATCAGCAGTTTTGCAAGAATTTCCCTCTAAAACAACTCTGTGTGGTAACGTTGTGTTATTATCTCATAGCGTGGTGAATGTGCAGGTCACAACTTGTCCACCAGAGCGTTGTGGAGTTGTTGGATTGTGTATTTGATGAGTTTGAAGAGGGAAACCAAGAAATTCTATTAGCCTCCATAGCGTAGCTCTGAGCAGCTCACCGCTCTGCCCATCTAAAAATAGTCTATGCAATAAATTAATTGTGTTAATTGTGGTGTTTAAGCAAGTAATCATTACATCCCTATTGAGAAATACCGACAGTGCAGCACCACAGCCATGAAACACCCGTCACTCACATCATGGGTCTTGTCTGCATTGGGGTAAGTGTCCACAAATATTCCAAGGCCAGTGAACTGGTTCGTGTTGCCAAACACAGGACCTGCACAGAGACATGGGGGCAGATGAGGGCATTTCTGACAGATCCACAACAAATTGTTTAGCTCTGTTTCCACTGGTCAAGAAAATACAGGTAATACCTGCTAACAGCAACGGGAAAAGGTTCAATCCATATTCACAACTTCATATTTTTAACACTGACCACTCTCCATTATGTACATTTTGCAGTGATGAAGTGTAGGATGAGCTACGTGTATTTTTTTGTAGGCAGATATTCTAAATTGGCTTTGAATTACTGCTAAATATAATGTTGGGGGTACACGATATTTATTCTTTTGGGGTAAATATTCATATTTAAGGCCCAATCATAAAGGAACATGAATTTTTAAAGTGGCAAGCCAAATTCTTTTGGAAAAAATAATCACAACAAATCAAGACAAGGTAAAAAAACAAATAAATAAATTTTAAAAAAGCATAACAAAAGATGGGAAACATTTAAGTCTGATTAAATGTTATTATGTTCATCCCATAGACTGTAAAGAGAATGGACGTAGCATCCGTGACGTCACCCATTGGTTTTGTGGCGTCGTTTTTGTGCCTCAAATATGGCGGTTTGAACAGCGCCATGTTGGATTGGCCGGCCGAGAACCCGCCCACTGGCCTCGAAGCAGCCTGTCTCCGGACCGCTCCGGACCTGTTGCTGAACGTTTCCGCGCCCTGATTGGCCAGAATCTTATCCGAATAACAGCAAAACGGTGGCATTAAAAAAAAATTCACCCCCCTCAGAGTGTGTACGGGGGTAGAAACTATCAATTGAGACCAAAAAACATAATGGTACCAGGCTGTACATGTTTTTGAAAGCTGTAAAGTCGACTTTTTTAACATGGCAGTCAATGGAGAGTTGCTCACTTCCGGTACCAGCCCCCACAGGAAACGGCGGGGACTGCAGTTTTTTGAACGCGGAAGTGAGCTTCACTTCTCAGACCGACAACTGACCCCTTGGTTTATCCTTCTTTTCTTTTTTAGCACTTTTCTGTCCTGTTTGGTCCTGCTTTGTTCTATTTTGTTCTGTTTGTGTGTTTTTGTCAGTTGTGTCATCTATGTTGTTGCCAGTTTCCATAAAAAAAAGAAAGCGTTTTCTAACTTTTGACACTTCTGCTGTGTATTGTGGATCAGTGCTTGCTTTGTTTTTAAACACCAAGAACCAATGAAGCAAATCGTAATACTGGGTTTGTATATCATCCTGAAATACTGACTCTATTTTGATATTTAGTGGTTCTCAACGTGGGGTCCAGGGACCCCCAAGGGTCCTTGAGAGGGTTGAAGGGGGTCCCCAACTTTTTCTTGAAATTTTACCAGTTTTTTCTAGAGGGTTTTTTTTTTTTTTACCACTTTTTCCAGATTTCTTTTTTTTTAATCTTGTTTTGAGAATTTGTACCACTTTTTTTCTATTCATTTTTTTTTTTCACTTTTTTACGGGAAATTTTACTACTTTCTTTCAAGAAAATTTTTCCTTTTTTTCCCCCTTTTTTCAGAATTTTTACCACCTCTTCCGAGAAATGTTAAAATGTTTTTGGAGAAATTGTACCACTTTTTGCCAGAAATGTCTAATATTTCCAAAATTTCACACCATTGGTCCTAATTTCAATGTAGCCTACAAAAAAATAACATTCTCCAGTCTCAGAACAAATATTTGTGTATTTCTGGCATTTACTTAAAAATTTTGTCCAGACCATGGACCCCCATGGTCTAATTTGTGTCAATTTAGGGGTCTTTTGACCTGGTTTCCTTAGAACTATGAGGTCTCCTACCATTCTGCATGCGATCTCTGGTTAACCAGAGAGCCAGCCCATCCCCATTGAAATTCTTCTTTCCCTGGCCGTGGATTTTAAAGTGCACCTTGAGCTCCCAGTCCCGCAGGTAGAATGGCTAGAAAGCAACAGAAATGAAGACAGACAGGTTAGTCTGGCAGCATGCTCTATGCAACATGTCAGTCCACTGAGCTGAGTAACGGGATGAACTGGTCTCTGAGGGTTTTGGAGGCGTGTGAAGGTTCTTAACAGAGTTACACTTACAATTCGACTCCACACTGCTCCCTGTCTGCTCTGCTGGTCTGGAGTCAGCCTCACATGATCAGGGGTAACCATGGCAGTGCCCATCAGATCCCACTGTGAAGAACTAGAGAAGCCCAACCCTGCAAAAAAAGACAACAGTACCTGTTAGCTACATCGTTTTAAGGGGCCGCCACTCCTTTAATGGGTAACACTTTATAATAAGTACACACTATTAAGCATTACACTGAATTCATCATTCAGAAAACATCATACTCATTAGTATGTAGTTTATAAACAGTTTAAATATGTTTTACTCATCACTCATGATCACTAACTGCTTTTATAAACTACATACTAATGGGTTTTCAAGTGTTATAAGTTAAGAATTCAGTGAATAGTGAGAACAGGATACTCTGTACTTTTAAAAATCAGAAATTTAGTACAACACCAAGTCTCAATCAAATACTTGTTCATATTATTAGCATCAATTATTGGATTTGGCCAAGTAATGGCCACTTTAAAACCACACAACTCTGGCTGAGCCCCACTGTAAAGCAGTCAAACTTATTATCTTGGATCTCCACTAACCTCACAATGTGGCAGACTGTTATACACTGAGAGACTGGTTAAGACAACTGTGAATTGAATTAATTTTAAAATGATTACTTCAAAAAAGAATAACAAAAAACTGAGTGATGATGAAGAACTGGTACTGTAATCGTCTGAGCTGGATCTACAATAGAGAAGCTAAAGCCTCCATCTCTAGAGCAGGTTGGTGTCTGGCCTCCAGTCTTGAACCAGTGTTATGTTGTGATGATTATTGTTTACAGTGCATCGGTCAGAAACATGTGGATGTGAAGGGTGACTTCATACTGGAAGTGTCCGTTAATAAGTAGGGAGAGGTTTTCAACATGTTTTGTTCCTGCAGTTGGTGAACAGACACTCCCTGCTGCCTTACATGTACAACTTAACACTGCTAAATGTGTTGGAGCAAATAGTGTAGGTCAGACAATCTGGGTTTAGTCTGCACTGATTGGATGAGCCAGTGTGTCAATGTGCGATACTTGGACGGTGACTGGCTGGCTGCTCCACTAAGTATTACTAAGGGCGCATTCACACTGTCCTCCTTTGGTCCGCTTTAAACGGACCAGAGTTCGTTTCCTCGGATAGTCCGGTTCGTTTGGGCTGGTGTGAACGCTCATACGAACTCTGGTGCGAATCAAACAAACGAACTCTGGTCCGCTTGAAAACGGGGGTCTCGGTTCGTTTGCAAGTGAACCCTGGTTCGGTTCGTATGCAGTGTGAAAGCTCAGTAAGTACTTTTACTCTCCTGTGTCACACAGGTGTCATTCTTTGATGGTTTGTAGAAACTGGAGATAGAAACCACAACTCATGAAACCTGACTCAGACTGAAGCTGAGTCAGTCCTGAGCGGAACGTGTTGGACCTGTTGTTTGTACCAACTCGTAGTGTTGTAGTAGGCCCCTACTTGAGACCACACTTGGGATTTTTGGGAAGACCACAGCTGCAATGACCCCCTTTTTTTTTAAAACAGCAAATGTCTCTCTGTCACTCACTTTGCTTTATGTCATGTAATTCAATAACTTTAAGATAATTAAAATTGTTTTACAAAATCTGCTTGTGTAACTTGGTTGCACTGGTATCAGTGTTCTTCTCCTGCTCTTACATTAAAAAGGGTTTATATTTTATATGAAATGATCTTTTCCTCTTAGCTGAGGAGGAATAATGTAAATATCAAGCCACATGATTATTATGAGGACTAGTGCTGAATACAGTAATGGTTTTGAAAATAGTCTCTCTCTCATTGATTTGGTCTGGGTATCTTGGTCTTGCCCTCCTTGGTCTTGGTCTGACTCTGTCTCTTGTCTTGACTACAACACCACTAACTCCAAGAGACGCGATACCTAAAGGGATAGTTCAACATTAAAATTCTCCTATTGATTGATGAGGCACAGGGGGACCTGCACCGTTCACCTCCATTGTATTCACTGAGCAGCTCACGTCTCTTCCCCGCAGATCTCAAAACAACATGCACCGATAAATAAAGGTAATGAACCTAACCCTATGACTATAGGAATTATGGCAATAGGCGAATTTGCTAAAAAGGTTGAACTATGCCTTTAACCATACAGTTCTCAGTGTGGGAAGCCGCAGCCATCACGTCTTGTGACATTAGCTCAGATGTACGACAAGTGCCGAGAGGTCCAAAGTTCCTCCGGGTTAATTATTACCCTCAACCGCTAATTAATACAAATAGACAACGTGAGAGCTTCATGTAGCAGTTGCTGTTGTCTGTTAATGCCTCTTTGGCTCGGGCTCATTATCTCCGTAACACACAGTCACCTCCGGCTGACAGTTCACCCACCTCGGTACGGCTTGGCCAGAGAATATTCCCGCTTCAGAAAGTCCTCCATAAATTCCTGGTCGTCGGCCAGAGACTGGCTCGTCAACACGCAGAACACGACCAACAAACATGTTAATTCACGGATGTTCCTAAAATAAAACGACGGATATAAAACACGCAAGCTTCTCATTCGGTCTAAACTTGACATGGTTACACTGGCAACCATCTTTACACTCCCACCACTTCTTCTTCTGGTCCTCCTGCCCTTCTTCTTCTTGTCCTTTAATGGCGGTTAGGAAACGCGGAAATGTGTCGCTACCGCCACCAAGTGGTGTGGCGTTCACACCGCGGTTCATTTCCAACCATTTCATGCAGCCTCCTTCTTAAAAAACATGTTTAACTTTTACCCTTCAGATTTTGTTTCATCTTTTCAAGATTGATTTAGCAATTTCTACACTTAATTCAGCATTGTTTAAACAATTTATTCAGCTCATTGAGCTTTCAGCATTCACCCGTGGCCTACTATTTCCTTCAGGAAATGCATTCAGTTTGTGGTTCCTAAATTAGCCTCCCTCATGGATTTACCTCTGGAATAAGCCGGTGCAGTTACAGTAAAACCAGATCAAGTCAAACCATTCCCTCATCATCATTTAACCTGAAAGCAATTAATCTATGTTCACAGTTGTCAAATAAAATGTTTTATTCCTCATTGGCACATGTGCAAATTTCTAAGTTGGACAAGGACAGTTGGCCTATGTGTATACCCCTCCTGTTGACCAGTCAGGGCCTTATGAGAGACATGTATTTCATAATTTGGACTATAGGCCTATCGCATCTCATAATTTCAGGTTTTTATCTCATGATTAGGACTTTTTTTTCTTGTAATTATGACTTTTGTAACTAATTGCCTAATATTTACTTTTCTTATCTCATAGCCTAATTAAGGGAATATCTTCTCCAGCAGTAACAGACTTTCATACTATCTATGATGGTCCCATTGTCTCTGTGTTAAAGTTTTCAAAGGGTTCTGCTACTCCAGTGATACTATCCCACTGTAGGCCTACTTCCTGCAGGAGATAAATGCAATCTTTTGTTTTTGTCATTGTTAAGGGAAGGGACATTAAACAGTGCATTGTGCTGAATTTAATTATTTGGTTGTCAAATGACCTTTAACTTAAGCATGATATCATTCTACACTGTTACTGAGAGTGTTGTTTCAAAGTAAATCACCTCATGATTAAAGGAATGCCTCCTCTTCCAGGCGTACATATCCCATTACACACTCCACATGATGGATAAGCACAGAGACAGTGTGTGTCTGTCACCAAGCGGTGTGTGACCACACAAGCCTGTATGTTTACTGGCTGTGCTGTTATCACTGATTATGTGAGGCCTCTGGGTTAATGTTCACACACTGATGCTCATATTATAAGGTGTCACATACAGTGACACACTATTTATGCAACCAGGACATCTTTGCAACATGTCAACATCCTGTGTGTTGGTGCTGAGTTGAGAGATCTTTCTTCAGGTCGACTCAATCAGAAGACTTCATCCCCCATCATCATCATCATCAGCAGCAGCAGCAGCAGCAGCAGCAGCAGCATCATTGGCATCTTCACATAGGCCTACATGTTTGAAAACTGTGGTGCAAAGCCCATTACAAACTCAAACACTTCATCAGATCAAGACCTCTTTTTTTCCCTATATATAGGGCCACGGGGCAATCGCACCGAGCACTGGTTTTAAATTAACATGGGATTTAATTTTGTATGCTTTTATTCTATTTGAATGCTCAGATTTTTTGCACTGCTTTTAATCTAGGAGCACACAATTTCATCTCTTGACAAAAAAAACCCCTTGACCTTTGACCTTTGGTCCGGGCACAGTCCCTGTGCTAGAAAATAGAACAAATTTTATTTTTTATTCATTTCTTTTCATCTTCTTTTATACCTCAACTTTATATCATGCCATCATACTATGTTTTTTTTTATATCACATTTTATAGTTTATTTACAAAACAATACTCTATGACAGTGCATTTTAGTGTAGTGACAACACCTGATTACAACTGTGCTTCTCCACCCATGTAAAAAGTATAATTTCTACTAAATTTATCAATGTGAAATACAATTGATGAGACAGATGATATTTAAATACAGAAGCTTTAGAATTCAGGTCAGACTGTTTACTCAAAATAACAAAAATGGAAGTACATTATGGAGAATGCTCCAGTTAAGAGTGTGTAAGTAATGCTAAGTTCTTTTTTAGCAGTTCAGCAGCTTCAGCATCATTCTGGTATTTGCAATCACATGTTGAGCACAGGAGGAGATATTTCAGTCAGCAATCTCCATAGAAGGTTGTGTCCATGACAGGCAGACAGTGATACATCATATTTTTTGTTTCCCTCAGAAAACAGTCGTCCAATTGGCTCACTAACCCGATCCAGAAAAACCTGAAATGTGTTTGGTTCAACTTCTTAAAACCACAAATCTATCCTCTTATCGATCAGCCCTTTTTATTCAGGAGCTCCTATAATTAATCAATTCCTAATCTGATTTGTTCGTCAGTAACTACAGTTTTAATGTTAACATGTACTGTAGGCTATCCCATAATCACGTGATTAATTAAAACTCAGTGAATGATCTGCTGTGAACACCAAGAACCAGCAGTATTTTGACAATCAGTAAAGCAGGTATAAATGCACTTTTCATGTCTGGACGGGTCTCAAGAAATAAAATAAAAAACATCCGATGACGCGCCTGAATCCACAGTGAATTACTTCAGACTCAGCTGTTTGCCCAGACTTCCTGCCTGCTCTCCCAGCATTGTTGTGCGTCTCGTAAAAAAGACCGCTGCCCGGTTCGATTAATGCACACATACAGTATCGACATGCGATGGCGGTGGACTTGTGCCAGGATCCTGGTGAGGAATTACAGTAATGCAGTCAAGTTTAGAGGTGATGCATTGCTCCTCAGAGACAAACAAAAAGACAGAGGGGGAATAAGAGAACAAACACTGAGGTGTTTATGATCCAACAGTGACTCGGGGCACTTAGTATTTCCTGTATATGCCCCCTGGGGGAAGATCTCACTCACTTCCACTGAGAATTCCAGCTGAACCTTGAAACCTGAAACATCAGTGTCTAGCACCTCTCCGGACACCCACGCATCACCATTTGTGTGTGTCCTGTAATCCGTGGTGAGGACCGACACACATACACACACACAGCTCAGGGCCGTGTGCGGGGGCCATAAACTCTGCTACAGCTCACTGAGCGCAGAGGATTGCAGGGCATGCTGCGTGCAGTCGCCTCCCCGCCGCAGCAGACTTTCACCGTAAACCCACGTTTGCAAGGTCAGCCGATATTTTAATATCCTTTGGTCCCAGCATGATTCAATGCTAATCTTCATTAAAGCCGTCCACACCTGTTCTAGTGTCAACAATTGGGAGTGAATGTTTCCTATTGGAAGAGAGGGCATCACTTTTACACAGCTACATGTGGGATGGTTTCAACAATGCAACGTAGTCCACTTATGGTGTAAAGGAGCTGAAGGAACAATAGAGTTTACTACATAGATAAAACACTTTTCATGTCATGGAACACATAGGTACCTTTAAAGGGATAGTAGCATTTTTTAAAGTGGGGTTGTATGATCTACATAAAATAAAAACTGTGTTTTTCCTGCACTTTGAGGTGCTGGAAAAAAATATATTATAGCCAACAATGGAACTGTGTATTTTTTTTTCCAGGTAAAACCTCTTTTAGGCCACGAAAATAGGCCGTTTCTTTGGGTCCATTCACAACAATGTATGTTGTAAATCTCTGGGCAGGGCTATGGGCTGGCGTTGCTAACGGGAGGCGTGAGAGTCTCCTACTGTAATTTATGGGCTATTTGTAGATCATACAACCCCACTTTAAAAAAATGCTACTACCCCTTTAAAGTCACGGTGGGATGTGTGGGTTGTGACCATTGTGAGTGGGAGCCTGCATGATCACAGCTGATGTTAAAGCGATATTTCAACATTTTTTAAAATTTGCCTGTTGTCGTAATCCCTATAGTTTTAGGAGTAGGTTTATTCCCTTTAATTGTTGGTGCAAGATGTTGCTGAGAGGTATGCTACAGAGGCTAATGGGATTTCTTGGTTTCCCTAATCAAACTCATCAAATACACAACTCCATAATGCTCTAGTGGACAAGTTCACCACGCTATGAGATAATAACAGAACGTTACAGACAACCAGACAGAGTTGTTTTTGAGGCAAATTCATACAAAACCACTGGTGCGTGTTGCCTTCAGGGACAGTTTTTCAGCAAGCAGTCTCTGTATTTACCTCTAAAACAACTCTGTTTCGTAACGTTCCATTATTATCTCATAACGTGGTGAATGTGCAGGTCACAACCATGAGCTGCCGTAATGTGGCTCTGAGCAGCTCACTGCTCTGCTCCTCCGTTGTAAAAGTAGCAGAGATGTGAGCTGCTCAGTGAACACAATGGAGGTGAATGGTATTTCTACGCTTCCCTCATCAAACTAAGTACACAATCCAATCCAACAACACCAAAACGCTCTGGTGGACAAGTTGTGACCTGTACATTCACCACGCTGTGAGATAATGATGATAATGACAGTTCAGGACTATTGAAATTCAACATTATGACACATAACACAAGTTCTTGTAAGATTCCACTATCATTTCTCGTTTGAAATCAGGTCACAACTTGTCCACAAGTTGTTCAATTGTATATTTGATGAGTTTGATAAGGGGAAGTCTCCAGTTAGCTGACATTTGCCGAAAAAAACAACAATTAAAGGTAATGGACCTACTCCTAAAACTAAAGGGATTATGGCAATGGGTGAATTTGCCAAAATGTTTAAATATCCCTTTAAAAAAACTGGCTGCTTTACCTGTTATGACCAGCTGTTGCCATGACAGTGACTGTGACTGTGACTGTGGCTGTGGCTTTAGCCTTTGCCGTGGCTTTCACTGCTATGTTGTTGGTCAGTAAGTCAGTGATGGTGGCAGCTGTAAAACTTGTTTACCACAACTAAGACGACTGGGAGTGTTTCATGACATGGAGCGATGAGGTGACGATCTAAACCAATCTCTTGCTTCCTACTCCTTCTTTACTTCCGTCTTCTTCTTTGTTGGTTTATTTATGAACGTGAAACTCATAAATCATGCTCTCTGGATGAATGGATTTTCCGATTGGGCTGCAGTACAAACATGGCGGCACAAGATGGCGACACTCTTGAAAGCAAGACCCTTGCTATATAAAAAGTAGAATCTTAAAGCAACGGAAACCAAACATAATTTATTATATTTTATAGGGATTACACACTTATATTCATGGGTAGTATATTCAGATTTGCCAATAAACCTTATCAATTACTAGCCTACACACTGGACCTTTAAAGGGATAGTAGCATTTTTTAAAGTGAAGTTGTATGATCTACAAAAAGTACTTTAATTGCAGTAGAAGACTCTCTGCACTCCTCCCGTTAGCAATGCCCTGCCCAGAGATTTAAAATGTTGTGAACAGACCCAAAGAAACAGCCTATTTTCGTGGTCTAAAAGAGGTCTTACGTGAAAAAAGGTACACAGTTCCATTGTTCACTATAATATAATTTTTCCAGCCCTTCAAAGTGCAGGAAAAACACAGTTTTTATTTGGACCTAACCAACTCACGTATCCCTCTGCCCAGGGTTAGCGCCAGCCGATCAGCAGTTGTTTAGCTCCAAATAAAAACTGTGTTTTTCCTGCACTTTGAGGGACTGGAAAAAATTATATTATAGCAAACTATGGAACTGTGTATTTTTTCAGGTAAAACCTCTTTTAGGCCACAAACATAGGCCGTTTCTTTGGGTCCATTCACAACAATGTATGTTGTAAATCTCTGGGCAGGGCTATGGGCTGGCGTTGCTAACGGGAGGAGTGCAGAGAGTCTTCTACTGCAATTAAAGTACTTAGGGGCTATTTGTAGATCATACAACCCCACTTTAAAAAAATGTTACTATCCCTTTAACAGAGCTGAGCCAAATGACAAAAGTAAAGTCGCAGCTAAAATACTGTACAGTAATGATATAAAATTTTGCTGCTGAGCATTTAGAAATGAGAAACCAACAGCTGCAGTCGCTGATTTGTCAGTCATGGCTAGAACTATGACTCCATACAGGGGCTGTGTAAACAGTGTGTATGTGGTTTATGTTGAGGCTAATTAATAAGAGCTTGATTATGAGACGATACTGAGGCTAAAGGTGATGGAAGTATCAGGTCGCATTTGGATCTCTATCGTTATAACTTTGTGTCCTTGGATTTGTGACCCACTCCCACTTTCTGTTTTCAATGAAGGTAAGAAAACCTCGATGATGCATGAAGTCACAGAGTCTGGCATATTGAAGTAGGAATTGTTTATTGCTGAAATGACCAGTTTGACAAATAACTTTGACCTAGTCCAGAGAGTTTAACATGTAGGCTACCATGCAAAATTCTAAAAAAAAAAACTAACACCATAAATTCAGATAGCCTACCTCCATGTCAAAATATTGTCATGTTTGAACTTCATTGTTTCTTTACATTTACAAAATATACCAATATTAAAGTCTAAGTCTACTGTGTTTCTTTAGTGATAAAGTAATACATCTATACAGTTTTTGCCAGATAAAAGTTGGCCAAGTTGTAACAATCTCCTGATAACTTTTAGGAAAATCCTTGCAACCAGTCCTATAGTATAAATCATTTCTCAACATAGCAAAAATCTGCCCTGTGATGCTGAGATTGTTCTCGTAATGCTCCATACCTGTGCTACTAGAAGTCTTCAGCTTGCACAGATTTCTGTTGTACGAATTTTGACCATAACTCGAAGATTCCATCACATAACTCCTGTTGAGCATCACTGGCTGCCTGTTCTGGTTGTAAGGTTCCTCTCCTAAATGATAAAGCTTTAAATGGATTCTGACTTATCTGAACTACTTACACCCTGTATTCTGCCTCGTTCTCTTCACTCTATTAACTTGCACCTTCTTGTCTTCCCCTCGGTCAATAAAAAGTCAGCTGGTTGTATAGGGTCTTCTACCAGCATGCTCTGTATTTATGGAATGACCTCCCACTGTAAATTAAAGAAGCTACCTCCACTGCTATTTTTACCTTATATTTGGTTTACTTTGTTTGCTTAATTGGCCTTCCCTGCTTTATTGCTATTATTCTAATATTTCAGATTCAAATTTATTCATCAGATTTATTTATTATTATTATTTGTTTTAAAAAAAAAAATGGGAACAGTACATATTGATGGACATTGACATGTAAATATGTGGGATTATAGCCAAGTGACTAATTTCCATCCCCAGTTCCATTGGCAGGTTGATGGTACATGTAAGAAACAATGACGATAAAAAGTACAAAGGGTAAAAAGTACAAGAGGCAGAACTAGGACAATAAAACACATTGGCATCTTACGCAAAACATACTGTATGAACAACATAAACAACCAGTTAAGTGATCAAAGACGGTTAAGACAGTGGGTAAGAGGACCAAGAGATTACTGAGAAGTTATAAGTGCTACAGTGCTAGTTAAAGTACTATGTGCTCAAGTGACAAGTGCATACTGTAAATTCAAGATTGAATTAAATTTAATTGCACAATTGTCCAATAAAGTGCAGGATCGACTTCACATAGCACACGATTGCTCATGCAGATGTGTGTCCAATATTGCACAAAGTTTGTAAATGTATTATGTACACACAATTGTATGAAATGAAATTGATACATATGTATATGTAAAGGAAGGGGGAAAAAAAGAAAAAAAAAGGAAGGAATACAGAGTGGTGCCCCATACAATCAATCAATCAATCAATCAATCAATCAATCAATCAGGCAAACATATATTGTTATCATATATTGTTATTGTTTTTTTTAATATCTTGCAGTTGATTTTATTATTGTAAAGTGTATTTAAACCACACACTATGGTGTTATGCGCTTTAAATAAACTGACTGATATCTTGAAGCAGTCATTGTGCATCCTAGTGCTTTCCTCTGATAACAGGACACAGAGTTACTTTATGAGTCAAACATAATCAAGCTCTCACTAACTTTATGATCTGGCTGTGTAATAATAGGTTTTTGCAATAGAGGCTCTCAGTCACTTTCAGACTGGTAAGAAAGCCTATTGATGATCCCGTTGAAGTTGACATCAGGGTGTGATCTATCAGCACTAACCGTACAGTAAACCGTCAAGGCAGCGTACGACGAGCTGAGCTCACAGCGCGAAGCAGCGAATGATTAAATAATGAGGAGACGTTAATGCTTCCTCTGGCAGGACGTGCCTCTGTTGATACACGATCACTTAGAGCAGACAGTAAATGTCCTCTTAGTCGGCTTAAAGAGCTCAGACATTAAGAACGGCCAAACACCTCTGGACATAAATATTCACACTATTCAAATCAACAGGCCTGAGAGAATATTGTCAGAGCAGTCAGGGTGGGGGGGGTGAGTTATCCTCGCTGCTCATTTAATGGACTTTTCATTCGCTCGGCTCTTTATGCTGACAAAAAGGAAAACACATCTTCTAAATTGAAACGCTCATTAAGCATTTGTTGCCCGCATGCTTTCATTGTCAGTATAGTTCACAGCCAGGGCAATCAGACACCACAACAGTTTGATTTACGATGAATAAATTCTGTCTTTAAAGGCGCCATTCTCATTTTTTTTTTTTTACAGTAAAAAATAAATAAATAAAAATACATAAAATAAATTGAATTATTTTGCATTTTGAAATGTCAGCCGGCAGGAATGAAATGAATGGTGCCCTCCGTTTCCCAGGTTTTTGACTCAGCTTCCTGGCTGATGCGCAAGATGGAAAACAGGAAGTTGTCTGGGCTTTGAGCAATTTTGCAAATGCACCGACGACTTCTTAAAAAGATTGACTTCTTTACAGTGAAAAGCTACTTCGGAAAATTAGCGACGGTGTGCCAGCATCTGCAAATTATCCTCGGAAAGTGCAATGGTCTTCAGTTCAGCACACCAGACCAGAAGCTGAGAGGAAAACTAGGTGGATGAACTGATGGGGGAGGTGAAGTGCTGAGAGTCGTCTGTCAAACACTGATATGAAGAAAAACAGAAGTTGTTATGAAGTTAGAAAGAATTCATCTTCCCTGGAACACTGTCTGTACAGTATAGATATCACTGGTACCCATAGTAACATGTCCATACAAATAATGAAAAGGTGAGATTACTTTCAGTTTGTCTCCTTGTTCTACAATGTGACTTTTTGATATCATGAAAAAAATATTATCATAATACAATATATTATTTTTTAAAGCTGTCATGTCCTTATCTCTTGATCTATAAGAATAAATGTGAACATACCTAAAATAATTAAGGGACCAGACCTTGCCATTGTACAGCCTTCAGGCCGGACTCATCCAACTCCTCCGTCAGGCCTTCAGATCAAAGACAAACCAGACAAATAAGGTTTATTTAGCTGCATGACATGATCTTAATGTGCTTTTATTCTGAAATGCCTAGCACAATTGTGCTTTTTCCTGTCACAAATGATGGGATTATTACTATGATAATAATAGTAATTGTTATTATGCATGTTAATGTTATAATAGTTCTTCATAAGATTCTGTCATTTTGGATATATAATAAGAATAAGAGTGAGTGCACTGCACTCTTTGTTTTCTAGATTTGATCTCAATGGTAAAATTAAGGTATAGGGTGACTAAAATTTGTGTTTTTGTTTTTATTTTTTCGTATGAATATCAAGCATGCATGCATACATACGAGAAGGATAGGTTAGAAGCCAAAGGCTTATCAAATGTGTTGTTCCTGGCAATAATCTGGGAATCATGCATGGCCCCCCAGGAAAAATAACTGCCCAACGCTGACATTGAATGGTATCATTGATCTTATAAATTAGGAATAGATTGAAAGAATGAATCTTTTTGATGGCCGACTATGTGACACCTATTAATTCTTATGAACTCATATTAACAATGTGAAGGAAACAGAGGAAAACGGATATTACTGCAAGAACAAAGAAGTTCAGTTTAGTTCTTAACAAATTTAAGTTATTGTCTTCCTCCTATAAATACTGAGGAGGAGCTGTTTTATCTAATGATTAACCATCATTTCAATAAAAACTGGCATTTCATTGAGCCGTAACTATAAAGTGTCCTGTTGCGTTTTTTTTTGTTTTTTTTTGGAGCTGACTTTTCTTCTTTACACTTCCTGTCTTGCAGTAATGACGGGGGGATTTTAAGATGTGGGTCTTTAAAGAGCGAGCTCATCAGTGGAGAGGCTGTTTTACAGTTACAGCTCTCTTAAACATCCAGCCTTCAATCCATCTCTCCCCTGTCAATAAGCTAATAGTTCTAATGTGTCAAAATTGATTTCTACTGGCTTCTGCCTCCTCCTCCTCCCACAGCTCCCTCTCATCCCCGCTCTTCACTCACCTTCTAACACAAATGATCTGTGGACTTTGTTGGTGCTGGAAAAACTACATTGATTTTTTTTTTTACTTTGTGTAAATATTTTCTCATAAGTCTGTTACTGTATCTAAAAAAAAAAAGAAGAAGAAGCTGAAAAATTAAAACGAAAACTCCTAAAACTGTTAGAATAATCAAAAGTAAACGTTTTTTTATCATTATTATTCATTTTGCTTCACTTTTCTATTATGTCATATTTCACAGCTTTCAGAGTAATGAATCAAAGCCAGGGCCTGACAGTAATATGTCAGTCATAATCACAGAATATGCCTTACGTCCATGAGCATTTTTCAGATATCATCAGTATTTTTAAAAAAGGGTAATGTCATATTGGTATGAATTTCCTCATTACAGTATATGAAATTATGGTAAAAACTGTGGCTTGGTAAAACATTAGTAAATTCAGTTATTTGTATGTCCAAAAAGTATTGCTCAAAAGCTCCTCTTAAAATAACCAGTTCATACAGTAAGTATAGCTTTACTTTAATCCACACAGAAGAAATAAGCAATGAGCAATGTGACATTTAAAAAGTATTATAGCAACAATACCAAATGACAGTTTTCACAGCAACATATAATGTTGACAACATATTAAATTTGTTTCCTTACATTAAACACAATATCTACTCAGGACAATGACGGCCACACAGTACTGTGGTCATGTTGACATATCTACACTGTGGACATCTTCATGTTACCTTTACCAAAGTGCTTTTGTTGCCTTAAGCCACCTAGAGACGGAGCTTAGGACATAAGCCTGGTCTGTGGGTTGGTCCAACACCCACCACCACGGTGTGTGGTATCAAATGCAGCACTGCCTTGAATAGAATGAATGTTGCTGGGGAACTAAATCCAGGCAGTGGTTACATTTAGACTAAATGTAATTGGAAAAATAAAAAATAAGTGTTTTTGGTGTTGTTATTGTTGTTATTTTGCTAGCAGCACAGGTTTTCTTTACATAAAGGCGAACCTGCCAGGATGCACTGGAGCTACAAGGGAGGAACAGACTTTGGTTCTTCACTTGACCTCTGAGGCACACACATTTACATTTAGCAATTTATAGTGCATTTGGCATGTGATTTTACAGCACTCTTTTTCTTTCTAGACTTTATTTATTTTTCTCTGTAGTGTATTTATTGTAGATGTGACTATTTATTTATCTAATTATAAATAATTTATTAATTACTGTACAAGTGCCTTAAATAGCCATTCTCTAATGTCAAGGTTTATACAAATAAAGGGAAATATAATAATAGTTATTCAGCTAACCAACTGCTGATCGGCGGGCGCTAACCCTGGGCGGAGGGATACATGAGTTGGTTAGGTCCAAATAAGAACTGTGAACTATATTATAGCAAACAATGGAACTGTGTATTTTTTTTTCAGGTAAAACCTCTTTTAGGCCACGAAAATAGGCCGTTTCTTTGGGTCCATTCCCACAGGGATGCAAACTGGTCAGGACCAAAAAAGAGAGGAATTGTCTAGCAGGCAGGGGGGGGATTGGGGAGGTGCTCAGCACAAATTAATTAGCCTACATCATATAAATTACATTGTAATATCACAGAAATGTCCATTTCCAGTAGTTCAACCCCATCCAAGTATTGAGTGCATAGCTTATTGCTGGACATAGTTTTCAGAAGGCCAACATTTCTATATTCAAAATACATAATTCCTTAAAAATAAAAAAATTCCTTTGCAGTATTTCAGTTTTGGAGATACTGCATTTCAGGTCTTCGCTGATTATTACTATTAGAATAAACTGAATAAATAAAGACATGTGATGTTTCATTCAGTGTGTAATGGACATAATTGTGTTAGTTTCACTTTGAATTGAACACATTCTACATGGCGAAGGCCACGTCTTTCCACGGGCTTCCTTCACCTCTGAAACGGGGCAGAGGTTCGTGGGAGACACCAGCCTGACACAGCAACGTATGTAGGCAACCGTGCATGTCCGCAGCGCACAGCTTCACTGACATGCACGGGGGGAAAAAATCGGCTTCGCCAAAAAATGCACGCGGCTGTGCGCCACTTGGGTAACAAGCGCATATGTTGCGCGTCTACATTGGAAGTAGGCTGTTATCAATATAATCAGAGACAACCATGAATGAGTTCGCCTCAGTTTCACGTGATTGTCACTGTCAGCCTGCTAGAAAATCATTTTACTCACCCGAGCTGAGACGCTGACCCCCCTAAAAAAAAAAAAAACTCTTCGGATCTGTACGATTCACACAAGTCGCCTGATTGGTCATGAAAAAAAGTGAGTTTCGCTTTTCGGTGCGCTGTTTGTATCCCTGTCACAACACTGTATGTTGTAAATCTCTGGGCAGGACTATGGGCTGGCGTTGCTAACGGGAGGAGTGCAGAGAGTCTTCTACCCCACTTTAAAAAAAGGCTACTATCCCTTTAAGGAGAGACTAATGTCTCATGGTAAGACATGTTGAGATGGACAGCTCCCTTTTTGACAGTATCAACCTCCAGTCACATCACATCACATCACGTCACATCACTCATCTGAACCTGAATTTGTAAAGTGTTGACATCTCATTCATTATCTCTCTGGCGTTGCTAACGGGAGGAGTGCAGAGAGTCTTCTACTGCAATTAAAGTACTTAGGGGCTATTTGTAGATTATACAACCACACAAAAATGCTACTATCCCTTTAACATCAACATGAACCAGTAATTATTATATTTCTTTTTTTTAAAAACCTCATTTGACTTTGTTCATGCAACCAAATTACACTTTAAATCAAAACATTCATACCCCTTGAACTTTTCCACATTTTGTCATATTACATATTACCACAACATGTATTTAATATAATATAATATAATATAATAAAAAGATGAATTGATAATAATAACATGTCTATTTCCATAAAAGTTTCCATAGAAATTAAAGCGAAGGTGTTTTGTTTTGTTTTTTTAATTTAAAGACTTAAATAGAAAACAGAAAAAAAAGAAATGAATTCATGAAAATGTGGTCATCCTCAGAGGTTTACCAACACATTTTGTTTTCTCAGCTCACACATGACTCCACCACTGCAGCGTATTGTTGTTGGTGTCCAGGCCTGCACAAAAAATCTGTCTTGACTGTGTCTGACTTCTTAGCGAGGAGGTCTGAGGAGCTGCTGGGAAATGTGAGGAATGCTTTGCATCACTTTGTGAACGCTCGGCTTCAAAAAAAACCCTTGCTCCTCCCGCTGGCCCAAAGGTCGTCCGCCGCCGGACTCGTCTGTTTAATTCTGAAACACACTTCTGACCGAGCCGCGCTGGTGTGACTCATGTCCTACACACACCTCAAATAGACAGACAGTGTCCTGAGGGCTGTCAGTGCCTCTGGCCTCCCATCACTGACCGGTGGTGCCGCACCCTTAGCAAAAGTAGTACTTGAAGTTCAAGTTTAAGTATGCTTGAGTATAAGTATAGCAAGTATACTAATACATGTAGACCATGTACTTGTAGCATACTATAAAGTATACTAATTTAATACTTATTCTGACTAAATTGGAACATTTTAAGTTTATAAAAGTATAGTACACTTTCAAGTATACAACAATTACACTCATCTATACTCATAGTGTACTAAGTATATATTTCTAGTCCACATTTTAGTTTATTAAAGTATACTTTATAGGTCATTTTAAGTTTACAAAAGTACACTTTCAAGCATACAACAAGTACACTCCTAGTGTACAATATACTTCTAGTTTAGTTTCTTAGAGTATACTTTATAGATAAGTTTTTAAAAGTACACTTCCAAGTATGCCTCAGTTTTAGTATAAAATTAGTATACTTGTACACTTTAATAAATTACTTTTTGCTAAGGGGAACTTACTTACTTTTGTATAATTAATTCATTAATTAGTTCATTTATAAGTAAGTTTAATTTAATAATATTATAATAAAAATCACTGTACACTATGGTTGGAATTAGACAGTTTTTCACCATTCACTTGCACTTACATGGACAATAACAACCAAACAGAAATATACATAATACAAATATAGTTAAATATGAGTAAGTGCAATGCAACAAACAGCAGGGTTTGTATTACAATATACAGTGAGCAGAAAGAAATTATATGAATGTTGTTGTGAATCAAACTGTGATTACAGGTACAGAAGTTCTATCATTCTGCTAACATTAGCTTTTTTCTGTGGGTAAATCAAACTTCCCTCTACACATACAGTAGAAGCCAAACTATCACTTTGAATTTGAGGAAATGCTGCTGTTCTGGTTAAATGTTCTTTAAAGAAGTCACTGTTGCCAATATTTCAAAAATGCACAAAGACTTTTTTTTCCCCCTAAAGAATGCTGCCACTGAAGAACATGTTGGAGGTGAAGACATTTCCTCTAAATTATACAATTGTGCTCCAAAATGATTGGAAGTCAAATAACTCTCCCAGGGAGAAACGTGTCCTCAAAAAGCGTAAAATGTATTTTTAATCAAGATCATGTTCTTGATAAAGAATTTGCACAGAGTTGAACTGAATCTGTATTTTTTCCACATCAACATAGTCCATCAGATGTAATTTGTTTTTTAATTTTTTTTATATATATCTATATATTTTTTTTATGTATATTGGCTTGTTTTCGTATTCACTCATGTATGTGTATAATTTATTCTGGGCAGTTTTTTAGCTCTAGAATAAATATTTGGACATAATTCCATAACTATTGTAGGCTAAACAAGGACATTTGAACTTAGTAATAATAATAAGACGAGACTCTATAATGATACAGCATGCTGCAGTTAGATGGTGACCGCCTCTTGATTTTCTCATGGCTCCTCTACCAGTCTGCGCCACCTCAAGACATGTGGCTGCTGTGTGTGTGTGTGTGTGTTTGATATCAACTCAGACCCCGTCTCTTTTAGCACCTCGGCTCTGCTGTTAAACTACATTCCTCCCACCTCCGAGGCCCAAATATGTTCACTCACACTAACCTGTTACCATTAGGCCATTCATCAACGTTCAACTGTCCAAACATGAGAGGTGTTAGGGAGACAGCGCGGCCAGAGCGGGTTGGAAGTTTTCCACTGACCCTGGCTGTGGAGATGGTTTCCAGTCAGAGGACACGGAGTCTGCAGGAAAAAAAAAAAAAAAAAAAGACGGGGAGACTTGATCCGAGATGTTGTGGAGAGCAGATTAACATTCTTGTCAGAGAAGATGTTTGATGCTGCAGACTAAAGGAGAGCAGCTTACTTTGGATGCAGAGACTTAAAAGCAATAAAAGTGAAATGGTAGCAGGAGTCGGCCCACCTGCTGCCCCAAATTCTCACCAGAGCACCGAATGTGGATTAATCCGCCACTGAAAATAGTCCCCCAACAAATACACTATTCCTGTCTGTTTGGACGATTTGATTCTTCACTTAGAATGAAATAGGTCATAAATATGTTTGAATTAGGAGTTTGTACGGCGTTGGCTTAGTTTTTGCTCAAAACCCTTTTTTTGTCTTCTGGCTCTGTGCACAGCAACCCCAGCTGATGTGAATCTCCAGTAGGCAACACACTGATTACATCACACAACGCCACATCAAATAATCTGAACTGTCCCTTTAAACCAAACACATATAACAGCAGCAGTTTTCTTGTTTGACACCAGCGGCAGCATCAGTAGAAACCTGTGGTGATGACCTCATCATGGTATCTGTGCTTTAGATGTGATTTATGCTTGACTGTCAGTTGTCACCTCTGTGTGTTTGAGTGTCCTGCATGTGGCCTGGTATCGGCCTACTCATGTTTAGTGAAGGTTCTTCAGTCAAACTTCAATGACGCATGATGCTGACGACAGTTTTACACCTGCTTGAACTCAGTTTCACAAGCTGTTCCCTCAACTGTCTTCCAATGATGTCATTAGTTTTCAAATGTTGCATAATACAAGTACAACCCCTACCTGTGAGTAGCTAACCTGTACCTGTAGAGGGGGCGGGACAGGGCGAGCAGTGGTTCATTTTCATTTAAAGGGACAGGCACTGAAACCAGCTGTTCTGAACAGAGATGTTTAGAGAGGATGAAATGAGCTGAGATGTTTGATCCTTGGGGTATTTTGACCAAAGCATGTCACAGACATGACTTTAAGACACATGGGAACAATTTCAATTTATTAAAATGGGACATAATATGTCTCCTTTAATATTTTTCAAAAGATATTCAACAGTCTGGGTTGGGGACTAGCCCAAAACATAGACATTCTGACATATCTGGATTTTCACCAAGCCAAAAAAAAAAAATCATATTTTAAACACAAAGCTTTTACACATTTACAATGCCAACAAATACAATAATTGTTTTCTTTCTGAAAAATATTTTTTCTTGAAAATTCAAACTACCTTCATTGAAGAATCTATCACTCTGAAGTGCTTTCCTTCCACACACATCTATGTTTACACCAACAGGAACCAGTAAAGATTCTGTTTCCTTTTTTTTTAACCTCATTTGACTTTGTTCATGCAACCAAATCACACTTTAAAGGGATAGTAGCATTTTTTTTAAAGTGGGGTTGTATGATCTACAAATAGCCCCCAAGTACTTTAATTCAGTAGAAGACTCTCTGCACTCCTCCCGTTAGCAACGCCAGACCATAATAGCCCTGCCCAGAGATTTACAACATACAGTGTTGTGAACAGACCCAAAGAAACAGCCTATTTCTGCGGCCTAAAAGAGGTTTTACCTGAAAAAAAAAAAATAGACAGTTCCATTGTTCGCTATAATATAATTTTTTCCAGCCCTTTAAAGTGCAGGAAAAACGCAGTTTTTATTTGGAGCTAACCAACTGCTGATCGGCGGGTGCTAACCCTGGGCGGAGGGATACATGATTTGGTTTGGTGCAAATAAAAACTGTGTTTTTCCTGCACTTTGAAGGGCTGGAAAAAATATATATTATGTAACAACTGTGTATTTTTTTCAGGTAAAACCTCTTTTAGGCCGCTGTTTCTTTAGGTCCATTCACAACACTGTATGTTGTAAATCTCTAGGCAGGGCTATGGGCTGGCGTTGCTAACGGGAGGAGTGCAGAGAGTCTTCTACTGCAATTAAAGTACTTGGGGGCTATTTGTAGATCATACAACCCCACTTCAAAAAAATGCTACTATCCCTTTAAATCAAAATATTCATACCCCTTGAACTTTTCCACATTTTGTCACATTACAACCACAAACATAAATGTATTTTATTGGGATTTTAAGTAGAGCATAATTGTGAAGTGGAAGGAAAATGATCATGGAAAGGTTCAAGGGGTATGACTACTTTTGCAAGGCACTGTATCACCTGTAAGAAGGATATAGTTATAAAATTAAAACACAATGTATGGATGTAAATGATGCTGATGCTCAGTCACTGTGCTGTTCCTTGTCAAGGAACAACCATCTGTTGTTCCAAACCAACCGGGAAAGCGTGTTTAGTTTCCAGTAAATGTCCTCTAGGTGTTAGAACATCAAACTCATTCTGATACCGGAGTAAAGGCTTTGCATGGTAACGGTTCCTCTGCTCCCGCCTCATGGACCATTCAGTATCTCCTCTCCCAAAAGGTTTTACTGGGGAGAGCGTGTTACTGGGCAGCGGCCCAGTGGAGATCTGCGGGGTTTATCCTCAGTGACAGGTTTCACACGCAGCTTGTGGGCCAAACCCACAAATAACAGCCAGGCGTCTTGTTTGCCATCATTCTGGGGCCTGTTTCAGATTACTTACTGGCTCTTTGAAGTTGGCTGACGGACGGGCAGGGTTTTCCCCTGCACCTCTGCCAGAAAAAGATTGGGTCATCAACAGCCTCTGCCACCCACCGCATATCTTGAATGACCTCTGAATAAGACGTATGCTTACTTAGGCATCCGATCAGAGAGCCGTCAGGAGGCCGTAACAAAAGGTCCAGTGTGAGGTATTTCCTGATTTCACAGCAGAGTCCTCGCTGAAACACGACCTGCAGTGTGTTGTTTTTAGGAAAACTGCTGCTGCCCTGGACCACTGTTTGATCAAAGGCCACGACTTAGAAGTTGTAACACGCTTTTAAGTGGGTGGACACAGTCACTGACACAGAGCGTGGAGCAATAAAGAAAACCGTGTGTTTCGTAGTGTTGGTTTTACCCAAAAGGTTCTGTTTGTCTTTGTTGGAACATGTCAGTCATACATTTCTGTTCCTCATGTCACAGATTGATGTTTTCCACTTTACGCCAGGATCAGACGACACAAATTCAGGCTGATTTTCACACAATAGCATCAGGCCCGATTATAAACGTTTGGAACGACAGACGGACGTGTAGGTTAACAAAACTGAAGAACACGACGAAAAGTCTTGCATCTCACAGGCCAGTCTGAATCTTTTTGATGTGAACCCTGATGTTGACCTTTAGAATGACAGGACACTCTGACCCATTGTTTATACACAGCAGGGTTGCCAGGTCCCTGCCACTTAGGTATGTATTTACTGTAAGTATATGAATAAAAAATTGTGAATATCTGAGCTAAAGTAACTATCCTTATTACCTTCTAAATGGATAGTTCACCCAAAATTCAAGAAGGCACGGAGGACTCTGAAAATTCTCCCAACCCTTAGTCGACATCAGGATGAGTAGATAATGAGTGATATTTGAATTTTGGGTGAACTATCCCTTTAAGTTCTGATAACATACTGTAAATTACATGAGGCTTTTTTTTAGGATTTAGGCTATAGGTGAAGGAACTGTTTTGGGGAAATTGAATCGATAGTTCAACATTTCGCAAATGGCGGAGCAGAGCTGCGAGCTGTTCAGAGCGGAACATTATGAGACAGAGTTGTTTTCGAGGTAAATACAGTGACTGTTTGCTAAAAAACTGTACCTGAAGGCTACGCGCATCAGCGGTTTTGCATGAACTTACCTCTAAAACTCTGTCTGGTAACGTTGTGTTATAGCGTGGTGAATGTGCAGGTCACAACTTGTCCACCAGAGCGTTGTGGAGTTGTTGGATTGTGTATTTGAGTTTGATGAGAGAAACCAAGACATTAGCCTCCGTAGCGTACTGTAGCTCCAAGCAGCTCGCCGCTTGGCTCCGCCATTCTAAAAATAGCTTGCACCGACAAATAACGGTAACGTACCTACTGCTATGACTATAGGGATTATGGCAATGGGCCAATTTTCCAAAATGTTGAACTATCGCTTTAATGTTCATGCAGTTATTTTATAGATATTATATTTTGCAATTATAGCAATGCTGTTGGACTTTGAAAACAACATGGATTTTATGGGCATATTCTGAGTTCTGGTATTGCCTGGGCTGGTCTTTAGACCCTTTTGTGCTGCTTCTGTCTCACAAACCTAACAACCTTGATACACAGTGAAGCTCACTTCATATGCTCAATGTAAGTTAATGGTCTTGAGGTTTACACATCTGTCAACGTACCTCACATTCTCTCTGAAGAGCATACTGTCCTCTTCAGCAGACCCAGGAACTGCTCCATGATCGTTTTTTTCTGCCTTTCCGTTTTTATGTCTGAGTGAAATACTGCTAGCGTCACGGCACTGATTGACAGTTTGTTTTGACACCTTCCCGATGACCTATGAACTCGCACAGTCGCGGATGATGATTGGTCGGGGTGATAGGCTGCATAATTGTATTGTTGCCAGTCTCTCAACCAAGACACGGCAAGAATTCATACCATTGTGATCGTTTAATCTGACCTGGTGACCGTCAGGGTATCACATAGCCTGATCCGGGCATTAGTGTGATCAAAAGAACATAATGTAGTACAGTGTGAGTGTGAAAAGCAGTGAAATGTTGAATAACCAGGGCAACATGAGTTGTAGTCCTCCTCACTGCAGGTGACCCCGGTTCGAATCCTGAGCTGAGCGGTCCTATCCTGTGTGTCGTTCCCCCCTCTCTGCCTCCCATTTCCTGTCTCTCTCTCGACTCTCCTGTCAATTAAAGGGATAGTTCACCCAAAAAACAAGTCCTCCATTCCTTCTCTGAGTTACGGGGGAGGGGGGGGGGGGGGGGGGGGTCCCCGCAGCAGTATTTGTCCATAATGGTTAGGGTTCAAAAAGACACACCAAAAAACATCCAAATACCTCCATACTGCTCGTCTGTAATGTCTCTCTTGTATTGAAGCCCCCACATGAGAAATTGTTCTGCCGGTCAGTGCAAATCACGTGAGATTTGTACTGACACAGGAAGAGCAGTGAACTGAAACACTAGGAGCTTCCACTACGAGCAGTATGGAGGTATTTGGATGTTTTTTGGTGTGTCTTTTTGGACGAAGAAAAGTGGTGTCCATTCACCACCATCACAAATACTGCTGCGCGGACCCCACCGTAACTCAGAGAAGGCACGGAGGACTCTTAGTTGACATGAGGGTGAATAGATAATGAGTGAAATTTGAATTTTGGCTGAAATGTCCCTTTAAAGGCGAAAAAGTCCCAAAAAATATACTTACTTACGTACTTACTTATACTTAGTATAAAAAAGAGCGGGTGGAAGTGAAAAGTTTCCGGCTCTGACTCTTCAGACAAAGACAGCTCCACTAAACCGTGACTTTCATCTCTACTCCGTCTTCACAGCAACGAGCAGTGGACAAATCGTTCAGACAACCCTGTTCCTGAAATATATTGTCTAGTGAGAGTGTTTTTTTTTGTTTTTTTTTATCAATACACAGACTGTTAAACTGTTAAAACTAGAGCTAAAACTGCAGGAATTAATGTCTACATCATCTCTGGGCTTCAGGACGGTTAGTTTTTTTCCTCAGAGCTTCTGTTGTACTTTGGAAAACCTGGAGCTACTTCCAACAGATAGGAAAATAAACAGCTCTTTATCTTTATCACGTACACACATCCTTGTAATGCTATCTTTGTGAGGACACTCGTTCTAAAATCTTAACCCTCAAACAGCCCTTGGAAAAAGTGAGGACCAGCCAAAATGTCCTCACTTCCCAAAAATATCCTCACTCTGTTGGTTAAAAACTCTCGCCGGTCCTCACAACGTAGTAAGTACAAGAACACACACACACACACACCTCCTGGTTTACAGAGCATTATTCAATGTTGATGAGGTTTTTTTTTTTAAGATGAATAATAAACTGTGGGACAGAGTGAGGTCCCTGTCATCATGTCCTTTTCTCATTAACACACATTTTGCAGCACTTTCCTCCAAGGTTTTCCTCTCAGGTTGTCTTCTGTCCTCTCTGTGCTGTCCACATCTGTCCCTCTGAGAGGACAGATCTGCCCTGTGGTGCTTTCTCTTTGTACCTACGTGAAAATAACCATACATTTGTTGTACTTTTTTATTTTAGATATTCATTTTTTACACTTGATCAAGTTCTGATCTATAAGATGATCAGTGGGTCAATCAGAGAAGAGGCCTCAACTATCTGTTTTTGAGCATGATATGTAGCCGATACAGCAGAATTCAGGTAAAAGAAAGAAAATAACAAGATGGTGGCCTAGGTGGATGACATCACAAAGTCACAAAAGTCCTGAGGCTCGTTTTGGAATTACTGAATCCTACAGGACAGGCTGAGACTCTGACACTTTCATCATATCAATATAGCTTTATAATAAAAGGAAACATGGACATCTGGGCTACCTTTACACCAGTGCTTCTCAAACATTTTTACATCAAGGAAATTGGACCACGGATCCCCTCATTCAGGGCCGTTGTATAGGGGAGAAAGGTGATGATAGTGCCCAGTCGGCCCCACAAAAAATCCCAGTAGTCTAATCTTTATGACTGAATTATTCTGCATAACACCCTGACTAATATTCATATAGTAATGCTGCATTAGCATCCAAATAAAGTTAAAGCAGATATCAGTGGAATGTTTTTGTTAATTTAAGTCCTAAATAGTCCTATTTTCCGTCAGCAATCACTTACATGGAGTGTTTCAGCCGTAACACGAGTCTCTCCGTCACTCTGCTCTGCTGTAACCCGAGGAGAACATTTTCCTTGTGGGATACAAGTGTTATCCAATGAGGAGAGAGAACGGCATGAAGGGCTGTGTGTGCAGCCAAGGGGTGCGCGTGAATGTGGTGACGGAGCACGAGGACCAATAGATGCCTGACGAGGGCGGGGGCTGCTAAATCATGGTGCGTTCAAGGAAACTCGTACTTTGTGTTTTTCCTTTCTGTGAAGTCATACCAGTTTGATCTGGTACGAGTTCACGGGTCAGAAGTTACGAGTGGCCGTTATAGTGAACTTTCACAGGCAACAGGACGGTAAAAACACGAGCTACGGGTTACCTGGAATGCTACAGAGTCGTAGTTGTGACTTGAAGCTGTAACTTACGGTTTCAAAAGCCTGCCTTGAATGCAGCATTAGCCGAAACGGCCGTACCGCTGATATCTGCTTTAATAAAACATGATAATACATACGTAGTCTAAAAAAAAAAAGTGGAAAAGTCAGGGGCCCACTTTTGTATTCTTTAAGGGGGCCCAGAATTCCTAGCAACGGCCCTGCCTCATTGGACAAAATTACACAAATGTTGTGATAATTAATTAGAGTTACCTTTTCAGTCAATGTAAGTTCAAATCTGGGTCAATGACGTGAATCTTTGGAAAAATGAAGAGAACTTTATGGAAAAAAATAAGAATATCTCAGGAAAAAAATTGTAATTTCAAGGAAAAGTTGGGGACCACCTTTACGAGGGTCCCCGGACCCTACTTTGAGAACCACTGCTCTATACAATAGCTCTCAGAGGCATGTTAAAGTGCAATATGATTTTACAAACTTTAATTCACTGATTATTTCTTTGATTAAAGCAACAAGATGACATGAATGACTTCTGTCAGGCTTCATAGCTTCATAATGTGACTTCTCCTGAGCTCCACCTCCTCGTGTTGACATAGCCCACTGTTGGACATCATCACGGGTGGCGCACATGGACCCTGAAACCTGCTGCCCTCACTCACGGAAAGTTTTTACTGGGACGTTCCTGCGCTGTCATGGACCATTGAGTAATAAAACGCGTGTAACCGAAACCCAGAGCACTAATCCAGCCGGGACAATCGCTGGCAGAGGCTGCACCTGCACACAGCTGAATCCCCCCGTGGAGTGGTGCCCCCCACCCCCACGCAGCGCGGCGGCACGGGAAGAGAAACCACATCAGTGGAGCTCATCAATAAACCTCCAGGGCGCGGAATGATGTGGGAATCACACCCCGAGATCTGTGGGGTTTGTCAGATTTCATTCTTGTGGTTCTCCTCTCTGTGATGTGTGTAACCGGTAGAGGGGTTGGGGTGTGTGTGTGCGTGTGTGTGTGTTGCCAGAAACGCTGGATTCTCACCCAAATAGTTAACAACTGCCTCATCATATTGTGTGTAAAGTTGCGACTGCATTTCTCTGCACATGGAGCGCAACACCGGGGAAACTCCACCCACCTCTGAGTCCATAAGTGTCAAAGAGCAAATCAACTTGGACACAAACCGAGACGCACCGGAGCGCACTGGACTGTGGTCAGGATTTTTTTTTTTCTTAAACAAAACACACAGAGAAAATGGGAAGAAGTTCAAAACCTGAACTCTAGTGGGGGAAAAATGTGAGGACGCGTTTATCCCGCAGGAACCAGTGTGGTGTCGAATTCTCACACGGCGTGCGTAAAAGTTTATTTCTTTCTTTCGTTTACCTTTGGAAGCCATGCGCAGCTTCTCGGAGCCGTGCGTCCCAGGAGAGGCGTCACAACAAGCCTTTCCAACGAGAGTCGGAGATGGAGTCCTTCGAGGGACCGTCCTGGCCGGGCCCCCACTCTTCCCTGCCATCGCTTTATCCTCCCGAGCGGCAGCGGATCCCAGTTTGGATACGAGGATTCACACGTCTCCGCCCGGGCAGGCTACGCTGTTGTGTCGGCCTCCAGAAATTCTAGAGGGAGGAGGGGAGGCGGCGGCGGCAGCAGACGATGAGCCCAAAGTTTATCTGGAGGCCAGCGAGCTTTGGAGACAGTTCCACAAATGCGGCACAGAAATGGTCATTACAAAATCTGGGAGGTAAAGTAACATCAGTCTGATCTTTACGCACGGATGGAAAGGTTTCTCCTTCTGATGAATGCATGCTTCCCCACCCGCCCTCCTACTCCTCTCTTCACCCCCGCAGGCGCATGTTTCCGCCGCTCAAGGCCAGGTGCATCGGGATGGAGAGAAAAGCCAAATACATTCTCCTGATGGACATAGTGGCGGCTGACGACTGCAGGTACAAGTTTCACAACTCCCGCTGGATAGTGGCGGGGAAGGCGGACCCGGAGATGCCCAAACGCATGTACATCCACCCGGACAGCCCGGCCACGGGCGAGCAGTGGATGTCCAAAGTGGTGAACTTCCACAAACTGAAACTGACCAACAACATATCTGACAAACATGGATTTGTAAGTTTGGATTTTATAGCCTGTTGTTAATTTTCTTTTTTTTTTAATCATTTATTTTTTTTAAGTGTTCAAATTTAAATCAAAACTGAAATTTAAATAAATAACCACGACACTTGAAAATGATTTTTATTATTTTATTCAATGAATGTAAATTTTAATGAATTCTGTTACTGCTCCATCTTTCCCATCTTCTATTTCTAAAGAGGCTATTCCCTAAAACATTTTGTTTGTCCAAGTCTTTTTTCACAAACTGTTGTATTTACATTGATCTATTTTTGGGGATTTGCAGACAATTCTCAACTCCATGCACAAATACCAACCGAGATTTCATATCGTGAAGGTGAACGACATCCTCAAGCTGCCCTACAGCACCTTCAGGACGTACGTCTTTCCTGAGACGGAGTTCATCGCGGTGACAGCGTATCAGAACGACAAGGTGAGAGCGTGACTGAGCCGGGGCTCTGAGCCTAAGACATCAACTCCTGTTTAAAATAATTTAAAAAATAAAATACAGCTGCAGTATTTTGTCTTTGTCCTGTTTTAGATCACACAGTTGAAAATAGACAACAATCCTTTCGCCAAGGGATTCAGAGACATGGGGAACGGCAGGAGAGAGAAGAGGCAAGTTCATGTTTCACATAAGTGAAGTAGTTATCAATTATAATAATAGTAATAATCATTTATTATCAATTTTGTATTAGTTAAGTAATTAATTTATTTAAAATAATTTATTGTTGTTGTTATTAAGCCTATAATTATTATTAGGCCTATCCTATTATTATAATGGAAGCACATTCAGGATTTGGTCTGCCGGGTGAATTATTTTTGTATATCAGTAATAATGTAATCTAGAGTCTTAGGAGAGGCAAGTTTACTTGTAGGCTTCAGCCTATTTTTACAAACAGTTGGTGTCAGCACCATGACAACATCCTCTGCCCTTAGCCCCTCACATCCACTGAGGATGGGCAGTAGATTTTGTAAAGACAAGAAAACAGTTTACAACATGGCATATGGAATAATAATACCGTTCACAGTCAGACGAACTGTTCCCTTGTCTGTGGCTGATCTCCCTGGAAGTTGGTGTCCAGCTAAGAAAAAATATTACAACAAAAAGAGCAGCTTTATAGTCCACAACATACAAGTTTTTTTTGACTGGTGGCTGAGGGAGCGTCATGATTAGGCCTGCAATGGTGCAGACTAACTCCTGAACGTTGTGCAAAAGAGCTTCAGTTGTTAAATTTACTGTAATAGTTTATTTTACTGCTCCTCATTCTCAGTCTGTTGCTTACCACTCTATCTGTAGGATTTGCATTTTTTTCTATGGAGGATTAGATGGCAGATGTCTGAGGATACTTACAACCTTCATTTGTCATATTTTATTAATTAGGTTAGGCTATAGTTGGTCATATTTTCTGGAAACTTTCATGCAAACATAAGCTCTCAGACAAAAACAACAACAACAAAAAAATTCTCTCTGTGACAGGGTTAAAGTCCTGGTGGATAATTAATCAAATCATTTATTGGAATTATTTGAATTCACTGAATCTAAAACACCGTGTTTGGGTTTTTCTTTCTGTGAAACAAATTCCCAAATTAAAAAAAGAAAGAATAATTCTACAGCAGCAGCTTCTTTTCTCATGAGAACTCAGGTGATGAAGAAGTGACAACAAATTCAACGAGAATCAACTTCATTCTCAGTGAATGAGCCTTTAAAAGTCTGTCAGTTTCATCTGATTAATAGTTTCTTTTTCTGTCTTTTGTGAAACCAGGAAACTACAAGTTTTATCACAAAAGTCTAAAGAGATGCGGCTGTTTGACATGAAACCTGAGGCTGTTCAAGATTCACCTCCACACTATTCAGACAACCCCAGGTCTCCAGGTGCAGAAACACAGCCACTCCTTTACTGTCCCAATACATTCTGTGAGTTCAAACTTATTCATTTGTCTTTTCTTCACCCCAGAAACCCATGAAGGTGACGGTGACAAAAACAAGAGTTTTGAGGACAATACTACAGAGGAGGAGCGCAACACAGTAAGAGATAAGAAACCTGGTCCAGAGGTTTGCATTACGGACAGAACAGTGCAGACTCCAGTTGGGACACAGAGAGACATGGATCCAGGACAAAGCCCTGTCACTGGTGTCATAAGTGATGGAGCAGGTTGCTCCAACACACAAGACTCAGACAAAGAACAAATGTTCAGATTACGCAGCGGTTTTGCACACAGATGTGTTTACCCCCCGGAGTTAAACACATATCTGTGGGATCCGAGTATCTCCGGTCGTCTTTTCCACTCTGCTCAGGTGAACGCCTGGAACAGCTGTGCCTCCGTGGACAGAGCAGCGCAGTGCGCGCTGAACCTGGCGGGACCGGTCAGGACCCTGGGAACTCCAGGGTTTCCCACCGGTCTGCAGCAGCAGGCACTGGTACAGGTAAACGCATTAAAGGGATAGTAGCATTTTTTTTAAAAGTGGGGTTGTATGATCTACAAATAGCGCCTAAGTACTTTAATTGCAGTAGAAGACTCTCTGCACTCCTTCCGTTAGCAACGCCAGCCCATAGCCCTGCCCAGAGATTTACAATATACATTGTTGTGAGTGGACCCAAAGAAACGGCCTATTTTCGCGGCTGTTGGAATTAAGAGGTTTTACCTGAAAAAAAAAAATACACAGTTCCATTGTTCACTATAATATAATTTTTTCAAGCCCTTCAAAGTGCAGGAAAAACGCAGTTCTTATTTGGACCTTACATATCCCTCCGCCCAGGGTTAGCGCCCGCCGATCAGCAGTGCTGGAAAAACTGCGCTGGAAGGGCTGGAAAAAATTATGTTAGGCTATAGCGAACAATGGAACTGTGCGTTTTTTTTTGTTTTTTTTTTCAGGTAAAACCTCTTTTAGGTCGCGACATACATACATTATTACATGTTGTGACTCACTGACTCAATACTACAAATACTACGAGCAATAGTGCAAGATCTCTCCTGGTCCTTTATGTAGTACAAGCATTATTTCACTAATATAAATGAAAGTCATTCAAAGTCTTTTTCAAGTGCAAGTACAGTCACATGCTATGCTATGCTATCGACTGGTGACTCCTAATTTCCCCAGAGGTGACTGAAATATTACAAAAAGCATACATGCACACACACTAATAGGCCTATCCAATTTTCGACCGAGGATATGATTTTAAATAAGTTAAAAGCTGAACACCATAATGTAGGAGTGAACATTTTAAAACTTAATTTTGACACATTACTTAATGTTTCAGTGAAGAATATCTCAGTCCAATTAATAACCATAGCTGCAGTACTGAGTAAACATGTGGACATTGTTGCTGTGCAGAAATAGCGATCATCCGCCATGTGCAGATGTGATGAAGCGTCAAAATATGGAAGATGAACATTCATTTATATGTTTTTACTTTAAATTTTAACTTGGACCTTTCATCTGTTTGTACAATTATGAGTCAAATATGATATTTCTGGTCATTTTGATTCCTGGAAATCAACTCAACCCCTAGGTTAGAGTAATGGCAAACAACGTTTATTTATTTATTTATTTATTTATTTAGTTCATTTTGGGCATGTCAACTAATCATCATCATCACCACACATCATCTTAATTCAATAATACAATACGCATGACCGAAAGGGAAAGCGGGAGAAGCAAAAGCTTATCTAGCCCGCCCCCAGTACTCACATAATGAATCTTCATCGTTGTTTGTATTGTGTAATTAAAAAGTGCAAAGGGGGATAGTATCCGTATTATTTTACTGTTACTGTACAATTTAAAATAGGCCGACTCAGCAACACTACATGGATTTATTATGAGGTTACCTACTTCACTGTGTGATGTGAATACAACTCAAAAAATGACAATGCACTTCAGAAAATGTACTTGTTCCTCCAGCACGTCAGCAGCTCATAACAGAGAGCAGTAGAAAGTAAGTGAACCTTTGTCAAATGAACAGCTGTTAAATGTTTCTACTACAGTCATCAGAGCAGGAAAATGTATCAGATACAAACATTTAGAATGAAACAAAATGGCAGGATCAATGTATAAATTGTCGGTGCAAGCTGTTTTTAGCTCAGCGAGCCAAACGTAAAGCTCTGCACGGCTTGCTGCATTTTCACCTTTCCCTCATCAAACTCATCAAATACACAATCCAACAACTCCAAAACGCTCTCATGGACAAGTTATGACCTGCACATGCACCACGCAATTAAATAATAATGGAACGTTACAAGACAGAGTTGTTTTCAAGGCAAATGCGTAGCCGGAACTACATTCCAGACACGGCTGCTCAGCAGAGTGACTGTTTGCCTTATGTGTCATAATGTTATACGTTATAGCGTGGCGAATGTGCATGTCACAACATGTCCATGAGAGTTGGATTTAGTTTAATGAGGGAAACATAGAAATACAATTCAGCTCCATTGCATTATCTGAGCTTGCGTCTTTCCCCTGCCGATCTAAAAACAGCTCAAGGTAATGAACCTACTCCTAAAACTATAGGGATAACGACAATAGGAGAATTTGCCAAAATGTTGAAATATCCCTTTAATAAATTAACTAATAATGCATAATATATGTTCTTCTCGTTGACAGGACCTGATGAGCTTTTCTCACTTTGGAGGTTTTCTGTTTTATCCCTACACCAGCCTCTCAGCCAGGTCCAAAATGGATTTCACAGCCCACCCGAGCGTCCACAGCCGGGACTACTTCAGCGCTCCGATGATATCTTCATGTGCTCCTCCCGTAGGTGACAGTGGCCTGAAATATACTGTCCCTGATTTGCTAATGCTTCCCAAAACAGAGCAGAAGAATTCAGTGGACGAAGCTGAAATGGACTGCAGTCAAGACAAGGTCTGACTGTTGCTTTGTGTCCCTGCATGTAGTCAACACTCACAGCTACACACTTGAAGGCTATGTAAAATTAAAATTGTGCATATCGGTTAAGTCTCATACATCTGCATCTTAATGAATAAAAAATTGAAAATGAATCATGTGGTGTAAAGAGCAATAGTTTTTATTAGAATACCTTTTTATATAAAGCATATGAAGGAACTAAACTGACACAAATTACCCCCATTGGACAAAATTTTTAAACAAACTCCAGAAATACACAAACATTTGAGACTGAATAATAATAAATTTGGAAGTGGAATGGAATGATTTTTTTTTTTTTTTTTTTTAAATTTCAAGAAATTTCAGGGAAAAAAAGTTTTGCGAAAAGGTTGGGGACCCCCTTGAACCCTCTCAAGGACCCCAGGGGGTCCCCACACCCCACTTTGAGAACCACTGCTTTATAATCATAAAACACTATAAAGCATTTTATCATGACTTATAAGATTAGGTGTTATACTACAATTATAATACTAATAGTTATAATTGTTAGTAACTTGCTGACAACACCCACATCAAGGCACATTGTAACTACTGATCTTATAAGTGATTATAAAATGCTTATAAGGCTTGTAATAAACCCTTATGATAATTTATGAGTGTTTATAATGATAGTGATACACGTTTATAAGACAATTATAACACAACTATATGTATAATGCATTATGTGGGCATTGTCAGCAAGTTACTAACAATTATAAAGTTATTATAATACCTGACCATATAAGTCATGATAAAATGCTTTATAATGTATTAGGCTTATTGTTATAAATCATTATCATTTATGAGTGTTTATAACTATAGTTATAAAGTGCTATAACTGCATTATAGTTATAATGCGTCATAGAGATAGGCGTTGAATAAAATGTTACCAAATTTTCCAAGAGGGTTTCCCAA
Source organism: Decapterus maruadsi (assembly GCA_030347415.2). Taxonomy (NCBI): domain Eukaryota; kingdom Metazoa; phylum Chordata; class Actinopteri; order Carangiformes; family Carangidae; genus Decapterus; species Decapterus maruadsi. The sequence continues at coordinate 2,748,017 of CM064895.1, forward strand.
AACAACGCATGCACAGGCAAGTACAAGTACACAAATACAGGCATGATGTACAGGAGGTATAAAAAACTTTATTTTTTACTACTAACAAAAAATAGTCTCTTATGTTTCTCTTTAAGAACAAAAGATATTCATACAGTTTGTTTTGTTTTTTGCTTACTTCAGAAGGATGTAGCACACAGCAAGAAACCAAATTACAGTTCACTGTTGCAGAGGTCACTTCATGCTCGATCAAAAGAAACTAAAGTAAATATCTATATATGAATCAACTGTAAACTCAAATCAAAACAAAAGAAAAAAAGAAAGAAAATGTTCAATCATGCGTATACTTGCAACTGCAGGAATAGCGATGCCTGCTGCAAAGTAAACATAAACTGAGGAGTCCCTGATGAACTGGCCTCAGCTGTGGCTCTGAGGTTACCACGGCAATGGATACACCCCATAGGAATAATTGCAAACATGTTCTTTTCATAACATGATGCAAATATACACAGACAATATTTATACACATTCACAATAGAAGTACCTTAATCAGCAACAGATAGAAATGACCATCCACACCCAAGCAGCACTAACAAGTGTTTTTTGACTGGACTTTATTAACAAAGTCATAACAGTCACACACACTAGTTCTCATCCTCTCACACACCCTTTGCAAACAGTTCAGAATTAGAAAAAACAACCTACTGTCCATTGCAATGAAGTGGCTCTCAGATATTTAAAAAAAATACATGGTTAAAAACAACACAATTCAAAAATGTTGTCATAGACTTGTCCTTCAGGTCGGCTTGAGGGGAGGAGCTGGAATGAATAGTGAAGTGTGTGAGGGGTCATGGGTGATGGTGGTGGCTTTGGTGTGAAGATCAGACAGCGAGGTCTGCGTGGTGCCTGTTAGTTCGCTTGCATGATTGATGATCCGTGACAGTTTTGATATGCAGATCTTCCGTCTCATGTTGCCACTCTTGCTCAAAGTTGTTAGTTTAGCGACGTGGCGCAGCCTTGGTTTGAAGAACGGGGACGCGGCTACTGACAACGACATATGGTGGTGATTCTCCATGCCGCACTGTGTCGCCGATGTGCTCCCGGAGCGGAAAGGCATCCTCTGGACCGTGTCCTCTTCTGCACCGTGCAGATGAGCCGTGATCGTCTGCAGCGTGCTGGGCCTTCGGACGGGATCGCCAGGCCTCCGTTTGTTTTTTAGAGCTAGCAGGTGGTAGATCGGCTTTTCCAAAGTGGATGGAAGATCTTCTGCTTCTTCTGCAGCCAGGGAGACCTTGACTGAGATGGTTCAAAAGAAAGAGCAGATAAGCATTTCAATATAAGAACAGAAACAAAATAAAGCCCTAAAGCCTATTTCTATGAAACATCATACAAACATACCTTCATCTTTCATGTAATCCACCTTCTGTCTAGACGTTGTTCAGATGAACTATGTATGTCACATTGATGCTGCCAGTGAGGCTTCTAATTGGACTGTATACACAACACAATCTTTGTCACTGCTAGCACTAATCAACAACATATGCTCCACATTTGCTAGCCCGGCTAACACCAGACCTCATCTCAATGTAGACTGAGGTTTGTTGCAACCAAAAACGTAATAACGGCCAATAACGTAATAACTGCCAATAACGTAATAATTTTGGCCATTTCAAATGTAATAAAGCCAATAGTGTAATAATGTGCCAATAATGTAATAAAACTTTTGAGCAAAACCTGCAAAGTTGAGATAATGTAAGGAGGATTACATTAACCTTGTTTAACATTTTGAAAGGTTTTTTTAAAATACATTCTGAAAATAAAGGAAGATATTCAAAAATTCAGTTTGCATGATTTTCAGTTATACAAAAATTATCATCTCAGAAACTTAAAAAAGTTTTATTACATTATTGGCACATTATTAACTATTGGCTTTATTACATTTGAAATGGCCAAAAATTCATTATTGGAGTTATTCGTTATTGGCCAAAATTTTCAATCGGTCTAGGAACCACCCCTTTCTTTTTTTTGTACTGGAGGCGTGGCTTATGAAAGCCCAGAACTGTTTATTGGGCGCCACAAATGTCTAGCCAATCGTATCAATCATAATGACATACAGTCGTCCTCAAAATTATTCATACCCCTGGCAGGGAATTTCTTGATTTTGTCAGTCACGGATTAGTATTTCAACTCAGATTTGACATGAGTAGGACATGAGGGAAAGTCTGCAGCCATGACCAATGAATTTAATTATTCATACCCCAGTGATACCAAGACAAAAGGCCATAGGATGTGGGAGCAAACCATTCTCTTTGATGGTCTAAAGTGTTTACAATTATTTTCAATGTTTTTTTGGACCAGTTTTCTGACTCTAAAAGTTGACTTGCTTGTGACGTTTCAGACATTTTCATGTCAACGCAAGACTTGCTATGGCAAAGACCAGAGAGCTCAGTGAGGACACATTGGAAATGCCAAAAACGAAGGAAAAGGATACAAGAAGGTGCCAGTGTCGATGGTGCAAAGTATCATCAAGAATTAAAAAAAAAATTCAATGAGTAACAAAGATTTAACAATTTTATTCAACATTCAAATAAACACCTTTAACAGTGTAACTTTACTTTAATAAATTGGTCATGGCTGCAGACTTTCCCTCATGTCCTATTCATGTCAAATCTGAGTTGAAATACTAATCTGTGACTGACAAAATTAAGAAATTCCTTTTCCTTTTTAAAAATAAACTTGCAGTCTAAACTACTTACAACACTTTCCAACGCTGCGTCTGCCGCCATGTTGGATAGACAAGCTATCAACAAAGTCGCTTTGGTGTGTCGTCATCGTCTTGCTGCCCCCTCCCCTGTTCTGTGATTGGCTCCCTCATTGAGGGAAAATTGGGTCCATGGTTTCTAGGCTGACGTGCAGAGCAAATAAAATCGCACGCAAGGCAGCATAATAATAACTATAAAAAAACCAAAAAAGAGTAAAGCAGCGCAGATAGGCAACAATCTGCATGTACCTGCAACATATTGCGTCAGCTTCAGCTTGTGTTGAGCGTCCATCATTACAACAAGCTTGTCGTGGGTTCTTGGATGTGGGAAGCGAGTCGTCAAGGGCTCCCAGATCACACCCAAGTTGGATGCACATGCTGACATTGGATACACGAGTTCTTCCACTGCATGCACAACCAAGGCTTTCTGAGTATCTGGTATGCGTGACTCTGTGTATTAATAAGCAATTGGAGCTTTCCAATGGGAATGGCCTTGAAGCAGTAACGACCACGAAGACCAGAGCCTCTGAAGCGGTGTCAGTCTCATTCGGTCTATCGCCCATGTCCACCAGTCCAGACACTGGTTGTGTCCCGAGGGTCGTACTGGACGTGCATTTTGATGGACGTGGCGTCGAGCATCAGTGACACATCCGTACTCCTCCTCATCTTCCTGGCGCCGTATTTCCAGCGTGTCTGATGTCATTTTTCCACCTTTGTACAATCAAAAAGAAGCAGCCATTTAACCACGAAGCCAAGAACTCTGCGTGCACTGAAAATAGCCACAAATGTATCAGCGTGTGACATACGTTTCACCATTCATGACAGAAGAGCCCGCATATTTCTCTTGGCCCTCCTTTCTCTCGCCATGGCGTTCTTCTTCTCCCGCTGCAGCTTCCTCACTGTGGCCGAGGCTTCGCGGAGTTTGGCCTTTATAGCTTTGGGGCAAGCAGGCAGCGCGTAGTCGTGGTCAGGGGCCAGCTTCTGGCTCCTCAGCCCCTCTCCGGTGGCACCCTGCTGCTTTGGCAAAGTATACAAATGGAAATTAACAACTTGTACTTTTGTTAAAGGGATAGTTCAACATTTTGGCAAAATGGTCCTTTGCCATAATCCCTATAGTTTTAGGAGTAGGTTCATTACCTTAAAGAGCAATTAACCCCCTAAACTACTAAAGAAACATACTTGAGTATGAAGTTGTGTTGTTGATTGATTCTGCTCCTGGAGCCCCGCCCATAATCAAGGCATTTTCTGAATTTCCAGCTTAGAGCACGTCAGCCAAAACTGAGGGGTTTAGTTACTCTTTAAATTGCCGGTGCAAGCTATTTTTAGAACGGCGGAGCAGAGCTGCGAGCTGCTCAGAGCATTCACCACGCTATGAGATAATAACAGAACGTTATGAGGCAGAGTTGTTTTTGAGGCAAATTCATGCAAAACCGCTGATGAGCGTTCCTGTCGAGGGCAGTTTTTCAGCAAGCAGTCTCTGCATTTGCCTCGAAAACAACTCGTCTCGTAACGTTCCATTGAGACCTGCATTCACAGGTCTGTTAGTGACTCCCAGTGACTGGGAGGTAGAGGCTTCAGTTACCGGGCTCCTTTACTGTTCAGGTAGCTCTGAACCATTTCATATCTATGCTGCTATTAGACTGCTGGGGGACACATCAGGTTACATGGAGCCCTCTTGTCTCCCATGTCTTCTCCTCTCCCTCAATATCTTCTCCTCCACCTGCATAGCTATGCTGCTATTAGACTGCTGGGGGACACATCAGGTTACATGGAGCCCTCTTGTCTCCCATGTCTTCTCCTTCACCTGCATAGCTATGCTGCTATTAGACTGCTGGGGGACACATCAGGTTATATGGAGCCCTCTTGTCTCCCATGTCTTCTCCTCTCCCTCAATATCTTCTCCTCCACCTGCATCTCCATCTTTCCCATGCTGTTGAACTAACTTGCCTTCCCAGCTCATGAACCATAAAAACATTATGGGAGGTAAAGCCTTCATTTACTAGACTCCTTTACTGTGGACCCAGCTCTTTCCACATCAGGTTACATGGAGTCCTCTCCTCTCCTCCCATCTCCTCCTTCCCCCTACTGACCTGCCCTCCCTGCTGATGAACCAGTCTGCCATCCAGTACTCCCACTGAGCTGGTCTCCTCTCCCTTCCGTTCCAGCCTGACAGAGGTTTGTTGGTCCCTTTGTTGAACCCTTAAATGACCTCACTAAGCCTAAATCCTGCTTCGTAGTACAGGCCACTGGCCAAGAGGCTGAACTGGTGCACCAACAATGGCACTGACAATAATATTCTGCTGAGATACTCACAACATTAGGTTGAGGTTCACGATGACTCAAGTCCAGTGGCTGGGTCTCTTCAGCTGCCTTTATCCGCTAAAATGCAAGAAACGTAACAATTTAAGATTTTTGTTTTGTGAGTTTTCAGTGACTAAAATGTGCATGTTACCTAATGATACACATACTCTTTTAATATGAGCTGGGAAGTTAAAAACCGATGGTACAACACCATCTTTAAGCCGGACAGTCTGCCCTGTCCTGTCGAAGTCCTGAGCTCTGAAGTGCTCGCTGCAGAGCATGGTCCTCTCATGGGCGACAAAAGCTTCTCGTCTTAGGGCGCGTTCCCACTGCTTCCTCCTCTCTCCAGTTTTGGGAAACCTTCATACGTGATGAGAGTCGCCAAATAAATTAGAAACTGTCAATATTTCCCACCCTTCTCCCCCTTAACATTAAAGGGATAGTTAAATGTTGTTTTTCTTTAAGTGTTGTATAAGGCTGCCTGTGTGTAGGAATACTGGGTGAGTTGGTTGGGTCCAGATAAACTGTTTTTTTTTGTGTCCATTCACTGCCTGTATCTCCGTCCAGCACTATGAGCTGGTGCGGCTAACTGGAGGACAGCAGAGAGCTGTCTACTGCAGGGTCCATTTGTACCATTAGCTATGCAACCCCATTTCAAACAAAACTGAACTATCCCTTTAATAATAATAAGAAGAAAAATACACACCTAAATGACCATATTTTGATAGCCTGATGCATCAGCCGCTAATTTCATTAGATTTCATATAGCGTCTGAACACGAGCCGTAGGGATTCGTTTGCTTCCGGGAGGCAGATGCTTACATTTGCTTCAACTAATCGCTGCTGCTTGGGGGTCACGTGTGCTACACACCGGTGAAGCTAATAGGTTAATCTTGAGTGCTTGAGTTCAACGTCATTGCCTTCACTTACCCATCTGTTCGCTGATTGGTTTGTTCGCTCCGTCCGCCAAAACGGACGGAGCAAACCGAAACGCATTGCTAGTTACCTGACTACATGGTTGAGGAAAATGAAATTTGCCGGGACCAGTAGGCGGCGCTAGCCTGGCTAATATTTTGAGGGTACATTTAATGAATGTATTTAAAGCAGATATCAGTGGAATGTTTTTGTTAATATAAGTCCTAAATAGTCCTATTTTCCGTCAGCAATCACTTACATGGAGTGTTTCAGCCGTAACACAGGTCTCTCCGTCACTCTGCTCTGCTGTAACCCAGGAGAAAACTTTCCTTGTGGGATACAAGTGTTATCCAATGAGGAGAGAGAACGGCATGAAGGGCTGTGTGTGCAGCCAAGGGATGCGCGTGAATGTGGTGACAGAGCACGAGGACCAATAGATGCCTGACGAGGGCGGGGGCTGCTAACTCATGGTGCGTTCAAGGAAACTTGTACTTTGTGTTTTTCCTTCCTGTGAAGTCATACCAGTTCGATCTGGTACGAGTTCACGGGTCGGAAGTTACGAGAGGCCATTATAGTGACTTTCACAGACAACAGGACGGTAAAAACACAAGCTACGGGTTACCTGGAATGCTGGTCAATGGGGAACATTGACCAAAATAAGCCCAGTCTGACCCCCGACGGGGGGGATCAGACAACACACCGACATTTCTTTCTTTTTTTTTCAATAGTTTTGGTCAGTGTTCTTTGATCTTTTGACCCCAGTCTCGAATGCGAGCTGCCAAATGTGTCTGGCGATGACATGGCACACCGTGATTGGTCGTGGTGGCATAACGCAATTACTTGGATGCTACCGCGGAGTCACTTTTGCCCATAGTAAATATTGGACTCACTCAACTGTCACAAACCACATCTCTTCTGAACAATTTGACACGAAAATGGAAATTTTCAAACAGACAATTCAGGAGAAAATGAACTTTGTTCAAGACCTGTCTCTGGCTCAACAACACCCTCTCGCGAGATTTGGCACAGATCTCCTAGGCAACGTCAAACAAATGTTCGAAATGCCCGTGCTAATTACAGCATTTTAATCATTTTCGTCACTGTTAGTGTAAACGTTTAATATTATCATAGGAAAATATAAATAGCTCACTTTCGTCTACTACAACTTTTATAAATCCCCACGACCAATCACAACGTGCCACGTCATCGCCAGTCGCGGCCCCCGGACAGATCTGGTAGCCCGGACACATTTGGTACCTACACCGGGTCTGGCGTTCCCACTGCAAGCCGATCAGAGCCGAGCCAATTTAAGGCACGTTGCTTGCCGATTGTTAAGAGGTTTAACAGGTTTTTTGGCCAGTGGGAAAGGGGTATAAGTTAACAGCCAGCTAATAAGTAGCCTACATATGGTGCCTTCATGTGCTATGGTACAGATGGTATTTTCCACTCGTGACCTGCTTTTTACCAGTGTGTTGTGTTCATGTGCTCTTGTTACAATGTATAGAGAAAATGAAGATGGTGGACACACAGATTCAGACTTCTTAGGCTACTTGGGTAAAACAATCTTGGATTGCCTAGTTCATCTCTTACAGCAAGAATGATCAAAACTCAAACGGTAGGCTAAATATTAATATTCATGGAGATTTAGCACTGGCTATTGGCTTTTTAAAAGCGTTTTTACTGTACGCACGCATACATAAAGTGAATAGCTGCTAACTGTTTTCTAAAGGCTTGCCTTGCTTACCATTCACGAATCTTGGGTTGCTCGCCGCCATGTTGAAAAGGTCAAAGGTTATTCTCATCTCGGCAGCTCAGGCATCAAAAAATTCTACGAGTTGCCCAGCGGAAAATCCCACATGAGAGGGTGTCCATGTGCACTTTTCACGTCGCCTTTTGGAATTACAATAGCACATGAAGGCACCAGTACACCCACTAAGTCAGTCCAGTAGACACAACTATCCTGACATAGCTAATCATTATATCTTTATATCATCTTACCGGTGAAAGGTGATCCCACGGTTTCTCGTTTCAAGGGTACGCTTGTTAGAGCATCCATACGCTGCACAAAAGTCAGGCATCTTCGATCTGATCTGGTGATAGGGGACACAAAACCAGCAATATTCTTAGTCACATGTGCAATGGAGTTCTGCATAAAAAACGACCAACTGGTTGGAAAAATCAAGTCAAAATGCATCAAAAGTATTTTTAAGTCATGTGCAATTTGAAAAATATGCAAAATATGAAAACATGTTTAAGGCTGATATAACTTCCACTAAATACATCTAAAAAAAACAACAACAATCAATAGCTAAATTATGCAATTATTGACACAAGAAAAACTTTTAACACCACATGAGTGTGATAGAAACCTAGATTATTGAAATGGTAAACTGAGAAATGTTTAAGGCCTGCTAAGTAGGCTAACCTTTCTTTGAAATCAATGTTTTAATAGTGAATGGAAAGAGCAGTTCTGTCAGTCTCACCGGTGTAAGATTGCTGAGTCAACTACAGCCGTGTAATACGGTTAAAAGGTTGACACAGCCTTTTTACCATTACGTTAGCCATAGCCAAATAATAAATACAGCCACACCCGCAATGATAGTACTTAAGACTGGTCTCAGGAAAACCTAAATAAACTGAAAATTTCAATTGTGGTTTCAGCATGGAAACACATCAGGATTCCCCAGACATAGCTGGAAGTCTGGAGCTCTGTGGTGGATTGACATCTGATGCCCCCCACAACCCGACCACCGATAAAAGCGTTTCAAGATGGATGGTTGATAGATTCAGTCGGTCTCAGCCCAGATATCTGGCGCTAGCTTCACCCAGCTGCATGATTAGCGAGTCGTTTTGAATGAGGACACTCAGTATCAAAACTACGCTAATAACGATCATAATAAATCAAACCGTTTGAAAATCGGTCAACGTTTCAGCGAGTTGTGGGTACTTTTATTGGAGAAGACGACCGGATCACTCACCTCACCCGTCCAGAATCAGAGCAACCGACCCAAGATGGCCGCGAACGGGTTACGTCTGCGCGTGGTCGATTTCATCCAGGCGCTTTTTGACGACGTCATTGCGACGAGACAACAAACGGCCGAGGCCCAAACAAAACGGTCGTACGCCACTTTACCACCATGAATGGACATTTAACGAGGATTAATGCGGTGTTTTGAGAGTAACAATGATTTCGGTGAGTTATATCCTGCTGTGCGGACAGTTCCTGCTGCTGCTGACGGTTATTCTGTTACAATGTCTGGAGGGAATTCACTCTCAGAACTCGACGACAGTGGAGACTCCTGCTGCTTCTCCCAGCCAGGGAGCCACCGACTTCACCTACAACGAGGAGCTGCCCGACGTTGTCAAGTATGAAGTACCGGTGGACAGCATGAATGACACGGAGAGGTTCGAGTACAGACCCCCGTCGCCGGTCGTCCTCTGCAGTTACCTGTGAGTGACGCGCTCTGCACTCTTCTCGCTTCAAGGCTAGCGTTAGCATGCTAGCTTCAGCTAATGTTGACACCGCACAGCTGCTGTGACACAACAACAGACCCTATGCAGCTGAACACCAGTGAGCCGCCCATTACACACACACAGCAGCAGCAGCACCTCTTGAGAAGTGATAATAGTCATAAATGCTGTTCTTACTCAGGGGACATTATGGGTTAGCTAAACTGTGTGTTTCTCTAGGGTTGAAGAGTTATAATCCAGTTTATCCCCCACTCAGCTTGACTCCATAACATTTTAGGGATACGCAGTTCTACACTTTTGCAAATTCGCCTGTTGCCATAATCCCTATTCATAGAGGTAGAGTGAATAGGTTCATTACCATACTCTCGTGGGTGAATTTGCCATGAAACTATTGTGTGACCCTCGGAACTACTTCCACCCAGCAGCCACTCTGGAAGGCAGTTCCGGAACACCGGCTATGCATTTGCCTCGAAAACAACTTGATCTCCTAATGTTACTGATCATTTCATGGCGTGGTGAATGTTCAAGTCCCAGCTTGTCCTCAAGAACATTTCCGAGTTGTTGGATTGCGTATTTGATTAGTTTTGAGGGACAGGGGACCTGTAGCATTCACCTCCATTGTGTTAGCTAAGCAGCTCACGTCTCTGCCCCACTGATCTCATAAAACATGCACCGATAATTAAAGGTAATGAACCTACCTCTATGGCGACAAGGATTATGGCAATAGGTGAATTTGCCAAATCCTGAACTATCCCTTTGACTTTGAACTTTTTTTAATATGTATATTTTTTGTAGCATTTATTAAGGCAGGGTTCCCCAATTCCGGTCCTCGAGGGCCACTGCCTTGCATGTTTTACAAGTTTCCTGCTACAACACACCTGATTCAAATGAGTGGCTCGTTAACAGGCCACTGCAGAGCTTGATGACGAGCTGATCATTTGAATCAGGTGTGTTGTAGCAGGAAATTTCTAAAACATGGAAGGCAGTGTCCCTCAAGGACCGGAATTGGGGACCGCTGTATTAAGGCTTACTCTTTGTTGTGCTGTGTGTGTCTGCAGTGCAAACGTGTGCAAATATGTGTCTTTACGTTGCCATTGCCATGTGATGTGCTGTTGAAGTTGTCAAGTCAGATGTGATGTCATTATAATAGGCAGTTACAGGCAAATGACTTGAGTTTGATGTGTGCTCTCTATCTAACAACAAATCTATTACTGACCTGGTGTCAGTTGTCAGTTCTGTCAATGGCAGTTATTAACTATGTCCCTCACTCTCTTGTCTTTGTTTTTCTTCCTAAAAATGTCTAATGCAGGCCGGAGGAATTCATCTACTGTCAAGACCCTGTGGATCATGCAGGCAATTTGAGTGCCCATCAGGAGCTGGGTTATGGGTGTGTGGGGGTAAGAGTTGCTTTCCAAACAGATATAACATTATGAATGTAATAGTGTTTAATAAATATTTCTTTTCTCCAGTGGGGTGGCCAGACTGAGTTGGAAGTGAACCACACTCCTGTTGTGTGCACTGCACTGGATAATATTGAGTGTGCTGGACCCAGAGAATTCCTCAGAGGGAAAGTGCCCTGCATCAAGTAAGGGGAAGCACACTGGAACACACAAAACTATTCATATTTTATCGCAATAATGAAAAAAACAACAACCGACAAATTCAAAAATGGAGTAATCACACAATTAACACTTTGCGTAAGAAAAAAAAACCCTACATAGTGATCCAAAGTAACACGTTTAAAAAGAAGAATCAAACAATTTCCATCTTGTCACTTAGTCAAACTATTCAACTAGTCAGTTGACTAGTTTTGACAAACTGAACAGACTATTGTGCATGTGATGATTTATACAATGAAACAATGACATGTTTTGGAGAAAACAACCATTAGACTGAGAATCAACAATGAGTTTAGATCAACAAGGTCTATTCTCTTGGAAATTGGGCTAACTGCAGGCTACCTGTACTCAATCATTTGCAAAGTTGTGTGAAGAAATTTGCAATTTGATTAAATAAATAAGAAATACAGTTCTGTTGGGAACAGTTGCCAAATAGTTGTAATAGAATGTAGTTTCTGTTTCAAGAAATGAGCCAAACCAATGGAGGAAAACTCTAACAATCTTACATTGCTTACATATCATGAAGACCACTAGATGGCAATGTGTACAAACGGTCAAGCACCATTCTCAGGCAGCAGCTCTGCACAGAGATCAGGGATATGCACTGACAGGACACAGTGGAAGCAGCACGAATACAGAAACGCTGCTGCAACCCAGCACTTGGATAAAATAAAAAAAACTGTTCCTTTGTGAAGCCCATAATCTGCAGAACCTGCTCAGACAGTTTCCCCAAAGAACAGGTGTTCTCACCATGTCCACGTCCTCTCAAGTGTTTTGCATCAGCTCGTAAAACCTTATGTCTCATTATTATCACGTTTGTGTTTCCCTCATATCTGCTTTTGCTGCCGAACACACAACAAACTATGATACACTGTGTATTCTGACAGCTTTCTATCTGAACCAGCACAAACTTGTTCAGCGGAAATCAGACAATTGATTGAAGATTAGGGTTGCACAATTCTGGCAATTTTCAAAATTGGAAACTTTCCATGGGAATTAACAGGAATATATGGGAAATTAATGGGAATAAATCTGATATTTACAAAATTGAAGGCTGGCCCTTGACATGGAACTTAAACGAATAGTTCACTCCAAAATGATATTTCACTCATTATCTACTCACCCTCATGTTGACTAAGGGCTGGGAGAAGTTTCAGAGTTATCCATGCCTTCTCTGAGTTACAGGGGGTCTCGGCGTAGCAGTGCATGTCCATATTATGGTTGCAAATGGACACCGGCGGTCTTCGTCACGAAAAAACACACCAGAAAACATCCAAATACCTCCATGCTGCTCATATGTAATGTCCCTCTTATATTGAAGCCCCGGCATGAGAAATTGTCCTGAAAAAAAATGAATAAGTCTATATTTCAAGCTTGTTTGCAGCGGAAGCTCCTCTTCCTGGTCCGCCCAAGTCTCACGAGATTTGCGTCAGTTAATCACAATGGCGTTGACGTCCCTTTGCAACCCTAATTGAGATTCAGTTTGTTAAATATTGCAGAAATCAATGTAACTTTTGATTAGATGTTTATATCTCCTCCCACCATGTTTTAAATGACACCTTCTACCTTTTCTACCGTTTGTTTCCCACAGATACACCGGACACTATTTCATCACCACGCTGCTCTACTCCTTCTTCCTGGGCTGTTTCGGGGTGGACCGTTTCTGCCTGGGCCACACCGGCACCGCCGTGGGGAAGCTGCTCACGCTGGGCGGTCTGGGGATCTGGTGGTTCGTGGACCTGATCCTGCTCATCACCGGCGGCCTGATGCCCAGCGACTGCAGCAACTGGTGCACCTACTACTGAGAGCGACGGCGCCGTGCGACCAAGGAGGGACACATAGTATCAGTCATCCGGCATGTGGCCCCGGCCCAGTGTGCTTATGAATCTATGTGCTGGCTTCTTACACCTCCCGAGGGGCTCCTGAGAAAATACATGACTTCTTTCTCATTCAGTTCACTTGATATCGACCATATTTAAAGGGATAGTTCAGCTTTTTTTGAAGTGGGGTTGTATGAGCTACAAATGTCCCCCACCAGCGCGTCATGCTGCACCCAGACACAGGCAGTACATTGTTGTCATCAGTGCATTTTCGCTGCCTATTAGAAGTCCCGTCTCAAGACTATGTATAAAGTAAAAATTCACAATGCATCAGCTGGTCAAAAAAAATGTTTGTTTTTTTGTCTGGGACTAACTAACTCATTCGGTATTCTTCCACAGAGTCAGGCTCTGCGACATGCTGTATCACTCCGCCTCTTCACACAGCTGATAGGCGGATTGATACAGGATGTCGCAGAGCCTGCCTGTGTGGAGGAATACCAAGGAGTACTGAGTGAGTTGGTTAGTTCCAGATAAAAAATGTGTTTTTCCATCCAGCTGATGCATTGTAAATTTTTACTTTAGATTGTACTCTTGAACTGGTGTATTATTTTGAGACGGAACTTCTCGGAGGTGGCGAAAATAAGCTGATTAATCGTCCCTCATTTACAACAGTGCAGCGTGGGGGAGAGCAGAGACCTTAATATTTATAGCTCATACAACCCCACTAGCTGAACTATCCCTTTAAAATGCATAGGAATTACTATGCTTTCATGGCTTTTTACCAGAGCACGAGAAAGTGAGCAGCAGTGACTAACTGACTCTTCAGGACACACCCACTCCCTTCCTGTTTGTCTGTCACTGCCAAATTGTGAACATATCTCTGCATCACTTGTTGTGAGTTTTCTCGCTGGCAGCCATCCAATCAATGAGTTACCTGTCGGGTCACGTGGCTTCATGTTTCTGTCTCCTTCAGTTAAAACAAGCAAGTGTGACTATGAAGTGAACCAGAGCTGAGAGACAAGCCTCATCCATGTTTTCTCTTCCATGGAATACAGCTACGTGGAATTAGTACACATGCTGGAAAGTTTTTGGTTTTGGTGATTGATCGAGAATACAATTCAGTCTCGGTGCACCACATTTCCCGTCACGATAGAAACTTGTTATTTTAGATTGGCCGACCGCTACTGCTCCACATCCATGATTTTGCATACTGAGCAACTAGTCCTCCTCTCCGGTTGAACTCGGAGCAGCGGTTCAGCCGTTTCCCCCGAGGGCAACATCCTACACTGAGTCATCACCAAGTCATCACTCCTCTCCCATACTTCAGATTAACAACCGGCCCGGCTCTGACCCCTTCACTGTCCTCTGCTGCTGCAGGACTTCTGAGTGCTTTGTTTTTCTCCTCTGCTTCGCTTCTGCATAGGCTGTCGAACATTTACCGCCGCAAGCAAGCACCAACGCAGAGCCACGTTTGACAGTCATTCCTCAAGTCACATTGCTGGAGCGGTGATTTAGAAGTTGTCAGTTTTGTGGTTTTTTGAGACTGTAAATTCCCTTTACCTGGGAAAAAAATTAATGTGTGAGCGTTTTCCTCCTCTGTATTCAGGGGCACAGCCCGGTTCCGACAGCGTCTCAACTCAAAACAAATTCAGATTTTCATCGGCTTCATCCAGCCGAGCTCTGGTCACGTATTAAATATTCAACTCTTCACCTTCCACTTTGTTAAATTCCTCTGTCTATACTTGAACTGAAGGTTTACGCGCTCCCTCTGAGACGGAGCAGGTTTCATTACCTGAGGATTCATAAAACCCTTTTTAGGTCTTGTGATAAAAAGTTGAAGAAGACATGATAGTCAACGTGTCCTCTGTTCTCCTGCAGCAGCAGCAGCAGCAGTTTGCTTTCATCTGGCTCAACATCTTTTGTAGATGGAGGCATTGAAACAGCTTTATATTACATTGTTCCACTTAATTCACTAAATGGAAATGTATCTGCCGTCTTACACACCTATAAGATATCCACACACGAGGTGTTCTCTTAGATCAGAATGTATTTTCTTTTGCTTTTATCTAAATCCAGGCCTGCAGAACTGTCCCACATTACCAATGTAACATCCTGTGTTCAAACTCTAATGTTCTGCCTTTGTAATATAATGTATATAGTGTTGATCTGCCCGGCAGAAGCTTTATTTTATATTCTTTAATCCACTTTATTTATTTATGAGCTGTTTTCTACGCCTCGAGTCGGACGTGTTTCTGGGAGCATTTTCAGTATTTTTGTTTATTTGACCCTTGTTTTTCAAATGAGTTTTAATTGACACGTTTCTCCTGGAATAAAGAGAAGGAAGTCCTTGCTCCGCTGTTTTTAATCAAAGCTACATGTGCTGTTGAAAAGCTAAATCTCCCCTGTTGCAAAGGTGAGAAGGAATCCAAAGTGTCTCCTGTTGTAATTCTAAATGTTGGCAGTCAATACGACTCAATAAAAAGTACCTGGTACAGTACATCTGTGGAACTGACTGTTTGTGGTTGGAGGGTTTGTGGATCAAATGTCACTGAAATGAAAAACTGAAGAATGAAAAAAAAAGATGAGATGCAGGTCATTTTTTCTGGAAAGGCAAATATGCATGAACTTCATAAACACAGACAGATATTTTAATGAGTCAACTGATACTCGGCATGGTTGATAATATCTGCCGATATTCAGATTTTTAATGATAATCAATATTGGCCTTTTTTTTTAACCAATACTGGAAAAAATGCATTTATTTCCAAGTGCGCTTCTTTGGCTCTGAAGCAGCCGTCTATCTGCCTGAAGTCACCTCTTTATTGATTTGCTTATTTCAGTGAACTTTAAAGGAGTCATAACCTGGTTTTAACTACCAATCCAGCCCCCTTGGATAATTTTGGCCATTTCAAATGTAATAAACTTATTGAAATTTTAAAAAAAAAATTTAATCAAAATTGAGCTTGTTCTGCCAATAACTTTTTCCTAACTTTTTGCCGATAATGTAATAAGGCATTACATCCGGATGGCATTGTTAATATGTTATTGGCCTGGTGATTCGCCGCAGGAAAAAACTTTCAAAATGTAATAACTGGTGCCTGATAATGTAATGCCTTATTACATTGAATCGGCAAAAAGCCTCCACGGTGACGTTATTAGGAGCAGAATCAAAAGTTTTATTACATTATTGAAGGCACATATTACACTATTGGCTTTATTCCATTTGAAATGGCCAAAATTATTACAAAACAGGCAGTTATCAAACTCCAGCTTTTCAGGCAAGTTTCGTTTTTGAGTTGTCAAACACCAATATTTATTGATTTTCTTATTTCAGTGAACTAGACATACTACTGGAGGATGCCTGCACTATTTGTTTTAGGATAATCAAATAGATTGCTTGAAGGGATTTTAGTCAAGATCTGTGCTGGAGTTTGTGTCATTCTATAAACATTTAAGGCAGTGGTTCCCAACCTTTTTTGAAAAACACTGATTTAGGTCTTCATATCACAGATTTTCACAGTGTACAAAAAAGTCTACTGTATTGAGTCTAATCCTAGGAGTGTTTTTCTAATTTTGACACCAAATTTTAAATTTTTACTATTGGTTCTAAATACTGGTTATTGGTTTCCTTGAGTACTAATAATCAGTATCAGTATTAACCCTTATTATTATATGTTCACATTAACTTGGAGAATTGCACTCGTATTCAGAAGGTGACTGTAAAACTGCAGATTTCTCAGCCTCAGCGGCAGCCATCTTGGCTCTGGAAAGGGGAGGGAGCAGAGTTTGATGATCAAACTTATGAAAACAGCGACTGAAGAAGAAGCACATGTTATCGTCCCCTGACACAGACACACACAGCAGTGTGTTTTTGTTGCTCAGTCATTTATTGCAAAAAATAAAAAGTAACACAAAATCAGATCTTACCATATGCCTGCCCCACCCACACCCACCCTCCAACCCCATTCACAAACAGGCAATACCACAATACATAAAAATATAAACAGACAACAAACAACAACAACAACAAAAGATTTTGACAACATGATAATTGTAAAAACAAAAAGAAAAAACCTGAGTTTAAAAACCCACCATGCTCCTTACAGAAAGAGAACCACAAAACACGCATTCATCATCAGGTACAAATTATTTAAGAGAATTCATAGAATTTAACTACTTTCTTATAGAAGTTTCTTACACAAACAAAAATTCACGAGCAGTCCAGATACTCATCTAACTGAACTGACCTAAAGACAGCATAAAAAGACATTTATATTCTGTTCATGATATCGTCACAATGTCTGGCAAATTTACTGAGGTTCTTCAGCTTTTTTAATATAATACATAGCTCGTACTTGTCAGTAGTTAGTGGGAGAATGACATACCTCCACTTGTTAATGTTGTGCTTTATTTACTCATTTCATTCATATAATTTAGGGGGCAGCCTGGACTGATGACCCCGAACTCACTACTGTATATAGTTTAGAAAAGAAGTTTTATATCAAACTGGTAGCATGTATAAATGTACCTTCTTACTGTACATTCAATACAAAGCTATTCAATGAATAGGGTGGCCATGCCTCTGCCATTTATAAACAGACCTTGTTAACTGATTCCAATGACAATCAATAATGTCTGTCAGGATAATCAATGGTTATTCAAATTGATGTTTTTATTTTAAACAATCAACCAACAGTTTCACAACTCCCTTGCAGTAGCTCTGCAGACCCCCTAGGGGCCGTGACCCCCTTTTGAAGACCTCAGTTCTGGTCTAATTTCCTTTGCTTCCTCCTCATTGTGTTCTATAGAAACAGGGACTGTGTCCGAAATCACAGACTACTCACTATGTAGTGAACTATAGTGGACGATATATGTCATTTTGTAGTGCTGTCCGAATGTCTAGTGAGAATGAATATACCCTAACAGTGTCCAAAATCACTCACTCATCCGTACTCACTATATATAGTGAATTCACTATACTATAGTGAACTCACTGGTTAAATGAAAAGCACACTTAATAACGTTATTACATTGCTTAATTGCATGATGGGACATCTTGCTTTGGTTAGTGACCAGCACGGAGGACTCTGAAAATTCTCACAGCTCTTACTCGACATGAGTAGATAATGAGTGAAATTTTAATTCTGGGTGAACTATCCCTTTAATATGGCCGTGGTATGTTATCACTGGGGCGGTGGCCTTAGTCAGCGACCTTGACCTCTGATGAAGCTCTTCCTTCAGTGTTGGACATCACTGAGAAACTTCCTGTTGTAAGTCTCTTTTGAACTCAAGGCGGCCATGCACGCTCCACAGGTGTTTTTACCAGTCTGGTGGCACAGTATGATAAAGTTCACTCTTTTTTTTTTTTGACATTTAGAGCTATTGATTTCAGTCCGTCTCCTCAGGGTTGACAGTCAGCGTAATTTCCCTGTCCTTCCGTCTCACCATCAGTGAAAGAGGATCCTGCTCACAGTTCTTCATGTTGTTAACCTGGCGGACATTGAAGAGTTAGAGGAGGAATATTGTGAGAACGGACCGTCCAAAATGAAGCCAACGATGACGTCATGGTTGATCATGCCGGCTCTGCACAGAGAGTAAAACAACACCGTAGTTGCATCACACAGACAGACACAACTCTATGCAAAACAACATTGACCTTTAGACATGCCTGTTCCTGTGTCAGGTACGGGGAGGGGGGGGGGGTTATAATGCTCCACAATGCTTGACATTTTCATTTGAGGTAATTGCCCTTACTGATGGTTTTGGGCTAAAATGATTGTGCAAGACTGTAGATTAAAGTTAAAAATGACATTCAGAAAACAGTGAAGAGTTCTATAGCAAATAATCCAGCATGAATGGACAGCTACACCGTCCAAAGCTCCAGGCTTGTATTTTTTTTTTTTCGTGGGAAGGGGTCTTCACCTTTGTCTTTGGGAGGCACAATTACCATGAGCAGCCACAGCACAGCCTTGAGGACTACAGGGATGCTCTGATTCCACACCTTGGAGAATATCCAGACTATGTCTGAGGCACAGGTCCAAAATGGTTCAAGTGAGAATGAATATACCCTAACAGTGTCCAAAATCACTCACTCATCCCTACTCACTATACTATATATAGTGAATTCATTCTAGTAAGTGGACTATACTATAGTGAACTCACTGGTCAAATGAAAAGCACACTTAATAACGTTATTACATTGCCTAATTGCATGATGGGACATCTAGTGGTTGTGAATGGATACCATTTTTCTTCATCCAAAAAGACACACGAAAAAACATCCAAATACCTCCATACTGCTCGTCCGTAATGTCCCTCTTGTATTGAAGCCCAGACATGATGTTTTTTTGTGTGTCTTTTTGGACAAAGATAAGTGAGCCCCATTCACAACCATTATATGGAATGTGCGGACCCCAACGTAACTCAGTGAAGGCACGGAGGACTCTGAAAATTCTCACAGCCCTTAGTCGACATGAGGGCGAGTAGATGATGATTGAAATTTGAATTTTGGGTGAACTATCCCTTTAAACCTGCATTTATCATTGATTTTTATAAGTGATTGATCCAGAGAGTAATGTGTAATGTGAAAACTGTTGCCCTGAGCAATGAACCCATAAATAATGATCACCTGACTGATCCTCTTCCAGAAACAAGATTCCAACTACAGTAAATGATAATGTAACTCTGCTATGTGTAACGGAGGTCTGCAGGTGTGCCACAGTCACGAGGTACCTAAGGAGAAGTGACAGGTTGTGGCGGCAACGGTACAGGAAGTAAACTCAATCACCCATAAAAGATGTGCCAACCAATTTGCATAGAGATTTTTAGCCTTTTGATGAAGAGGTTACCTTTGCCACCTACCATGAGCAGCCACAGGAGGTCTTGAGGACTACAGGGATGCTCTGAGGGCAACTCCATATCAAATAACATCGGTCACTTACTACTGTGTTTTCAGCCTACTACTTGGCTGTTAGCTGCACCAACAGACAACTTGTAGTCAGTTGCTTTCCAGTGGATCGGCACTTGATCTAATTATGTTGTTTTAACTACAGCACAAGAACTACAGTATCTCTGTTTTCTGTCTGGCTGCTGTTTGCCACTGGGCAGGTGCTGCATGCTGAGACAGACTGAGCCTGTTGCTCTGTTGTTGAATACAGTGAGAGTGAACCGAACAGTAGAGCTGTTCATCCATCTGTTCCGTTCATTATCCATGTAGGGTCACGGCAGGGCTGGAGCCAATCCCAGCTAACATAGTGTACAACCTGTACCGTTTACCAGTCTATCATGAGGTCACATACAGTGGCTGCAAAAGCTTGGGCAAGTGGAAGATGAAATGATCTCCAACTGGCATGAGGTTAAAGATAAACACTTGTTTGCAATGAACCAAGTAGGAAAATCCTCGCGCTTCAGCTTTGGGACAAACTGCAAACCGTTGCTTCTCACTGTGCGTCCACACCAAAAGCGATTGCTCTGCTTGCCAGCTCTAGCAAGCCCTTGCACCAAGCGACCAGAGGGGCTCGACTTTCAAGCTGCGCTGCAGATGTGTCCATTCAGGCTCTCTCAAGGGGGCAGTTGTCGGTCTGAGAAGTGAAGCCTGTTCTCTGTTGTTGAAAAAACTGCAATGAACCGATTCCTGTGGGAGCTGTTCATCCATCTGTTCAACTCTCCATAGATCCATGTTAAAATCACGGCCGACTTTAGAGCCAAAAAAACATATTTACAGCCTGGTACATCTTATTTTTTTGGTCTCAATCGATAGTTTCTACCCAGTGGTACACACTCTGGGGGGTGAATTTAAATGAACGCCACCGTTTTACTGTTATTAGGATAAGATTGTGGCCAATCAGGGCAAGTAGGAAACGTTCAGCTACAGGTCTGGAGCAAACAGAAACAGGCTGCTTCGAGGCTGCGTGGGCGGGCTCTGCTTGCCAGCCAATCCAACATGGCGCTGTTCAAACTGCCATATTTGAGGCACAAAAACGACTGCACAAAACCAATGGGTGACGTCACGGATGCTACGTCCATTCTTTTTACAGTCTATAGGCTCACTCAATTTCTCCAGCTGTGAGAATGTTGAGCCTCTCTCAACTTTCATCACGTCACTCAAATCGCTCAAATTGCATCACTACGGTCCCTCCTCGTCGCCAGCGTACATTGAAAATGAATGGCAGCTGGTCGCCGCGGTCGCTCAAGTCACTTTTGGTGTGAACACACAGTCAGGGTCAGAGACAGATGAAATGAAATGAACAGAAAAAATGGGATAATACTCAGTGTAGAGCGGAGGAAAACGGCATAATTGGCAGTAACTGTTAATGGTTTCTCACAAGAAGTGACCCCCGTATAACACAATCATCAGACGCATTGTTGATATGAAATATAAATTAGCCTTTCTATTCTTAGAATCAATTAAGATGAAGGTTGACTGTGCCTGCCACAATCGACCATCTAAATGAAAAACAGATCAGCCAACATAATGTCGCATGTCACCCTGCTACTCAGAGAATTAGAGACTGTAACTCACCTGGATGCGGGTCGATCAGGTATGACCTCGTAAACATAAACCCCTGAGCTCACGTCTGGAAATTCATCCACCCGCTCCCTGAGATCCTGGATCACACTGGACAAAGAGTGGACATGAGAGAAAGGAGAAAAGACTAAATATGATCCACATGAACTGGATAGTCATGTTGTATATTGTATTTTGTTTCATTATAAGAGGATTCCCTATTAGAATTTCCAAATGCAGTAAATTGTATTATATTAAAGGCACTGTGTGTTAAAGAAGTGGTATCCGTTCACATCCATTATATGGACAAATATTTATGAACTGCACAGACCTGTTATTTCCCTGTAACTCAGTAAATAAATGAACTAACAATGAAATGCATGGAGGACTCATGAAAATTCTCAAATGAAAAGGCAATAAATAGTCAATATTAATGATTTACTTTAGTAAATATCACCAATGAATAAATGAAAAAAATGAGTGAAAATGATAATTTTCTCATAGATAATGAGTGAAATTTGAATTCTGGATGAACTATCCCATAGGCGTATGAATTGGGCCTTTTTCTAAACTTTCCCCTAATGGGATTCTTCTGGGCTTTTTTTCCCATCACTCAGGACATGTTGAGGATACAAAATCAGTTGAGTTTGCTTCTGTTGCAATATGTTCAAGGTTGACCCCCATTTTGGCTTAAAATTACTGGGGGACACTGTTGTGCTTTGGGGCTTCTGGGATGCATAGAACGAATAAGACTGTGGATCAGAGCAAGAAGTGAAGGGGAGGAAGAAGAAGAAGACAAGCACGATTGGTACGGAGATTTTAAAAAAAGTGGGAAAAAGTTTCTATTTCTAGAAAAAAACGACGGGCAGATGGCGGAGTCGAGGGGTCAGTTTCACCAGCACACACTGGAAGAAATGTTAAACTTCTGAGAATTGGTTGCTGTCTGAAACTGACCCCGATGTGAAATGAAATTTTCAGATGTCTTAGATGTTTTTGAAGCCTAAATAACGGATAAATCACTGTTTTTCTTGAGAGACTCTCTTTCACAAAAATGCCCTTTTCTCAGCTTTCTAGAAAAAAAGTGGTCTTTTTTGGTGCAACCAGGCTCTATTCAACTTAAGATAAATCAAGAATGAAACACGGTACAAACAGACGGTTTTTCCCTAATAAAATAGAGTCTCCTCTTTCCTTTGAGCTATTTAGTGTTTTCAGAGTCATAGTACAAAATATTCTGTGGGTCTTGAAATATTACTCAAAATGCCCTGAAACGATGGCACATGGCACTGACCATTTTATAAAAAGGGCTGGCACTCAATGAGTTAATAAGATACAACACATGTGTAACTGTACAACTGAGATGTATAACGTTAACCTACATAGCCTACATATGCACATACACATGTGCAAAGTGTCTAATTGGATAATGCTGAGCGTCACAGAAAACATTCAGAGATGAACATGCTATTTTCAGCTTAGTGGATATGACATATTTATTAGAACAGGTGTTGTTTACTTACGGTGGTGAGAGCTCCATCATACGCACACCTATGTACTTCTTTTTCTGCTGAGAATTTCCTGAAACCAAACAGATGAGGAAGTTAATGAAGAACAGACCGAGGAAGAAATTATTGTTCAGATTCAGTAATGCAACTAAATCGGCTACACCGGTATAAGATCCTGCTCACCATAAACCTGTCTGCTGTGGGATTCAGCGAGGAACTGGTGAACCTTGTCTGCAGGAATGGCAAAAGAGATCCCTGCTGCCACTTTCAGAGTGTTGATGCCTATTACATCTCCGTCCTGTTGAACACAGAATAGAAGGCCCATCATGAGACTTCACTACAGGCGGAAACAGGACAGCAGAAAGACTTTAATGTGTCTGTCTGTCTCTGCTGATCCAAATAACCTAAGCCTTGTTCACATCATGGTTATAGTAGCAACTTAACTGAAGCTGGAGGCAGCAACCTGCACAAAGTGATGTTTTCATCATTAACAATTCAAAGCCCCCCGAAGTAATGTCCTGAAGCAGTGGTTCCCAAACCTTAACCCCTAAATTGACACAAATTAGACCACAGACTCCCACTGGACAAAAATGAAGCAAACACCGGAAATATTTGTTCTGAGACTGAAGAACATTTCAGTAACACTTTAACACCTCTATAACACATTATAACCATACTTATAATGTAGTTACAACATATAACTATAGTTATAAACACTCATAATGCTTTATAACAATAAGTACAAAACAGCATTTTATGATGGCTTATAAGATCTTAGTATTATAATAGAGTTATAATGCTCTATAATGTGTTATGCTTATTGTTATGAAGTCTTATGTGATTTATGAGTGTTTATAATGATAGTTATACATGTTTATAAGACAATTATAACACATTATAACTATATTTATAATGCATTATTAATGTGGTCATTGTCATCCAGTTACTAACAATTATAATATCTGACCGTCTAAGTCAAGATAAAATGCTTTATAGTGTGTTATGATTATTGTTATAAAGCATTATGATCATGTATGAGTGTTTATAACTATTACAGTGTTACAACTGCATTATAACTCATTATAAGTATGGTTATAATGCATTACAGAGATAGCCGTCAAGTGTTACTAATATTTCTGTTTTAGTCACTGTTCATTCATGGACAATGACATGAATTTTTGAAAATATTGTAGAGAATTTTCTTGAATAAGTGGTAAGATTTCCCCCCAAAAAAAGAAAGTTAAAAATTTTCAAGGAAAAAGTTGTAAAATTAAAAAAAAAAAGGTTAAAAAATTATAGAAAAACGTGTACATTTCTTTAAAAAGTAAAAGTAAAATGAAATAAAATAAAAACACTTTGAAAACCATTGTGCTGAGGGAGCATTAAACCTGGGCCTTAGGGTGCGCAACAGAATCATGACCTTAGTCCTCACCGACATAAATAAAACAAGACAGAAAGCAAAACAAAAAATCAGATGTTAATCCTTTACACATGACACTATAAATCTAAATAATTACCAGATTGACAAGCGGTCCACCAGAGTTGCCGTACTGTGAATCAACACAAAACACAAACATCTTCTTAATTATTGTGAAAGTGAAACAAACAGAACAATAGAAAACTGTCAGAATAGATCAGATGGTTTTTTTTCTTCCTTTTTCGTCACTGACATTAATCATGGCATCAGTCTGGATGTAGTCCATCTGAGAGTCCTCAAAGCCCAGCTCTTGGCCGTTGCGCTGCACCGTGCTGATGATGCCGGTGGTGACGGTGCTCTGCAGGGAGAAAGGACTTCCCACCGCCACCACAAACTCACCGGGACGCAGGTCTGAGGACTGGCCGAGACGCAGCACGGGCAGGGGAGACTGCACCCAGAGAGGACCAACCACAGAGAAGGAGCAGGAGAAATATTAACACTTGCTGAGGGAAATAATGTCCATGTCTCTTTCCCCGGCCGAGCCAACCCACAGTCATGTCACTAAGAGATGTGTTGATGGAATTCCTGTGGGCTTCTTGTAAAGAAAAACTCAGTTTTGTGAATCTACCCGAGAATATTTGTCTTATTTCTCGTCAAAATGTCTCTTTTCTAGTCAAAATTAAAGCAGATAAAATTAAACACTTTTTTTCAGCTTCAAGTCAAAACTACAAATCCAGGCAAGACTCACCGTCCTTTTGTCACCTAACAATTTGAAACAAGATGTTTTCACAGGAAGGAAAGTTAAGTTTCCTTGAACGCACCAAGTTAGCATCCCCGCCCTCGTCAGGCATCTATTGGTCCTCGTGCTACGTCACCACATTCACGCACCCCTTGGCTGCACAAAGCCCTTCATGCCGTTTCTTCATTGGATGCTATCCCACAAGGAAAATTTTCTCCTCGGGTTACAGCAGAGCAGAGTGACGGAGAGACTCGTGTTACGGCTGAAACACTCCATGTAAGTGATTGCTGACGGAAAATAGGACTATTTAGGATTTATATTAACAAAAACATTCCACTGATATCTGCTTTAAACACTTTTCACTTAAAATAAGACTCATCACCTACAATTTAACTTGTTTTGGGAAATAAGTAGAAAATTCTGCCAGTGAAAGCAGGTTTTTTGTGCTTGTAATAAGAAGAAAAACAGATTTTTCTACTTATTTCAAGTGAAAATATAGTTGAAAGAAATAAAAAGTGTCTAAAAACAAGCTACTTTTTAAATGTGATATGTCTTATTTTAAGTAGAATTAGATTTGTTTTGACTAGAAATAACATTTTGACTAGAAATCAGACAAATCTTCTTGGTAAGATTGCGTTGTTGCAGTGAGCTGTTACCATGGAAGGAGTTCCTTCAGTTTTTTAACAGTTCAATGATATTCCACACTGTGTGTCCATGTGATATACAGTATGTGTGCACCCATTTGAATTCTGGAATGGAATCATTATCAGGGACAGTACATTCACCCATACCTTGGTGTGTGGCCCAGCTACTCTACTCTACGGTTCATTACACCAATAAAAACATCTCTAAACGTGTTATTCTCGTGTTATTATTTCCTAAATCTTGCATAATTTCAAATAAGTCTTTGGTTATATAACAGTCAGTGAACATCGTTAAAACAAAGTAATTAATGCCAATAGGGTGCTCTTGATT
The DNA here is from genome assembly GCA_030347415.2 of Decapterus maruadsi. NCBI lineage: Eukaryota > Metazoa > Chordata > Actinopteri > Carangiformes > Carangidae > Decapterus > Decapterus maruadsi. Next base: position 2,774,021 of record CM064895.1, read on the forward strand.
AGTCCCATAAAATCCCAGTTTATGTGACAGGTGTTCTGTATGAATGTTTGCCCGCAGCATGTGAGTGAGGTCGCGCCCTGAAAATACCTGTTTCTGTCATGGGCCTCTAATCATATGTGACATCAATGTGGGGGATATGATGAGTATAAAGCAAACCCAGCTAAGCCTCAGCTTGTCTCAGCCTGCCTCCCCTAATTCCAGGCTGATGCCATTTATCTTCCGGGCGGTTCCTAATGTGCTCTGCTGAATTTATAGCTACAATTCCTGGGGCATGGAGCCTTGTGTCACAACAAATATGGCTCTTAGGGTAAGTTTTACAACTCCTTCTACACAGAATGTAATATAGAGAGATATAACATTGTACAGCTGTCAACAGGTCTTGGTAGTTAAAAGACAGAGCCATTCCCCTCTGGATCAGTCACACACACAGATTCCCCTCCAGTCTGAAGCAGGGCTGTGTGATCTTAAGCTATTCTTGTTTTCAAATCAGTACTAAAGAATGTTAATTGCAACTTCATGCTGAGTGGAGTCTCACTCAAATGGTTCCCACTGCCGAACAAAGCAGCTGGCTGTTTGCCGTGACATGTTTTATTCAGAGCAGCGCTTGCAAGGTTGTGTGTGAGTCAGAAGTGTGTCGTATGGTTATTGTTGTGGCAGTTTACCCCTTTTTTGTGTGTTTTTAATGGATACACAGGGGCGGTTATCCATTCCCTCATTTCAGGGGAGACACTGCAGGTGAATAAGGTAACAATTTTAACTAACCCACCAAACATTAGACGTCTGATGAACGTGCAGATCATGTCTATATTGCGTCCGTCGGTCCAAGACCAATTCTGCACGACGTGCAAACTAGGTCCACTATTTGGACGTCTAATCATGACCCCACTTGGACGTCAATATGCAGTTAAACATTTGAACGTCAGGATTGGTCACTTTTTGGGACGTCTAAGACAGGTGCAGGAAATTGACATGATTAATGATTGTAGTAGCTAGTATAGTGGACAAATAACAATATTGTTATCAACATGATTAATAAATACAAATATTTGTCTGTGATTAAAAATTATTAATTATTTACCCACTGTGCAAAGAGACGTCCAAACAACGTCTTGTCTAAGTCATTTTTATACGTCTAATTTTAGTCCCGTGAAGGTGCAGACATCACCATGAAACTTCCCAGGTTTATCATGTGCATTATATTAAGACAAATGTGTTTTGTATTAAAAGTTTTGTCAAATTTTATTATGTAAATGAGACAATATCTAATGAAATACACGCTGATTTGCACATTTCCAGAACCAAAACTTCTTCTTGAGATATTAGAGTCAGGAGTTTTTACAGAGGGGGTTTTGGATCTTTATTTTTCATCACTCTGTAAATGAGAAAATACTGTCACCAGCCCTAAAAAAAAAATCTAATTTCGCCCTGTTTTTAGGGATAAACTGCTGTATAAATCAGGCTTTGAATGATACATCAACAATCCCCTCTCTAAAAACCTTCAAAATGTAAACAGAAATAAAACTGTAAGGTTTAGTGTTTCTAAGTGCTGCTGAAGTGGAGATTTTGGGCTCAAAGTCTGAGGAAAAACCCATTTTGAGAAAACAGCCACTTGTACTGGAAAATTCCATAGATTGTTATTTTCAATCATACTTTTATGATCGGTTGTGGATACGGATATGGAGGCTAGATAATTGTTCAGGAGAGAAAGAGCTTTACAATGATACCTGACATGACATGGGTCAGACAACAGGCCCAGCACAGTAGCATCTTAACTTTTGGTGAATTTAGGAGAAATTTACTGACAAAGTGACAAAATGAAGAAAATTAATTAATAATTTGGATTTTCTACCATTTCTTTGGACTTTTCTGAAAGTGTTGAGGAAGAAAAATAGCCCAAAATCTCAAAATTGATCAGTGCATGAAAAAACTGTGTTTTTGCCTGTAGTGCAGTGTCTCGCCTTTATTTATCGTGTCTTAAGCTGCTGTAATTGTGCTTTTATGTTTTTGGTTGTAATAATATTATGTACTAGTTCGATTTGTATTTTATTCATCTGTGAAAAAGGTACATGATTATATTCTGTAGGAATTAGCGGTTGGACCTGAAGGGGGGGAGGGAGGGAGGGGTGGGCTGATCTGACTGTGGCATTATGCAGCTTGTGGGCTGTTAAAGGGATAGTTCACCCAAAATTGAAATTTCACTCATTATCAACTCACCCTCATGCACAGCTTCTATTTTTCGACTAAGGGCTGGGTTAATTTTCAAAATAAAATACACCATGTTTTTTTCCCTGCTTTACACCTTGAAAAGTTTCATAGTTATCTGAAGTCAGGCGGAGGTTTCCAGACATCGTTTAATGATTTTGTGGTTCACATGGTAATTAAAACCTGCTATATCTCGAGATCACGTAGCAGTGCGGATGCAACAATCAGCATCACGGACGGAACCGGTGTGTTTTGACGGAGTTGGAGAACGCGGCCGTTCCGTAGCGGATCCGTTTCGGAGTCGTTCTGCATCCAGTGGAGTTTAGGCGTAAGGGCTGGGAGAAGTTTCAGAGTTATCCATGGCTTCTCTGAGTTACATGAGGTCTCGGAGTAGTGCATGTCCATATGTCGGTTGTAAATGGATACCAACTGTCTTTGTGACAAAAATACACACCAAAAAACGTCCAAATACCTCCATGCTGCTCGTATATAATGTCCTGAAAAAAATTAAATAAGTCTATATTTCAAGCTTGTTTTTTAGCGGAAGCTTCTCGAAGCTCCTCTTCCCGATTCGTCAAATTTGGACAAACTGGGAAGACGATGGACCCTGGTTCGTCCAAATTTGACGAACCGGGAAGAGGAGCTTCTGCTACAAACAAGCTTGAAATATAGACTTATTTAATTTTTCTTGGGACAATTCCACATTTCGGGGCTTCAATACAAGACAGACATTACATATGAGCAGCGTGGAGGTATTTGGATGTTTAGTGTGTCTTTTTGACCCCTGTAACTCAGAGAAGCCACAGATAACTCTGGAACTTCTCCCAGCCCTTAGTCGGCATGAGGGTGAGTAGATAATGAAATTTCAATTTTGGGTGAACTATCCCTTTAATAAAGACAAAAAAGATGAAAAACAAGAACAGCAATAAATGCCTCCTTTGATCACCTTAGGGAAAACAATGAGCACTCACATCTGGTTCGATCTTGATGAGCGCGATGTCCATCTTCTGATCCATGTCTTTAACTGTGGCGTCGTACTGCAAACCACTTCTCAGCTCCACCTTTATCCTCTGCTTGTTGGCGAGCACGTGCGCGTTGGTGATGATCCAGCCGTCACCCGACACTACAAACCCAGAGCCACTCGACACGGAGACCTCCTCGTTGGAAAATGGCATTCTGGGCAAGAGGGAAGGGTAAATCATGATTGCACCTGCAGGAACATGAGTCTGTGAACGTTGCTTCTTCAGGTGGTCCTACCTTTGGAAAAGCTCCAGATGCACCACCGATGGCATGATCTTATCTACTACATCTGCAATGAAGTTGAACCTGTAGCGCATACTTCCCGGATGTTGCCTTCCTATGACGATAAAAGATTTAGGATGAGAGATAAACATACCTCACACTACACTAGCAGTGCAACTTCATGGATGTGTTGCAAAACGTCCTCCCAGAAATGCCTCAAAATGTGAGTAGCCTATTGCAACAGAACTGTGTACATAGAACACCAGAGGTTTGACTGAGGGGAGTGAGCTCTCTTCTATCAGTATAATTAGGGAAACTCAAAACCATGGTAACAATGATAAAAAATAATATTTCACTATGCAGCATTGAGGAGCTGGTTTCTGCAATTTTGAGTTGAGCTGAGCGTTATTTAAAATCATTGATGTTTATTGTTCTTTAAAATCATTGATGTTCATGTGCAAGTTGTTTTTAGATCGGTGGGCTAGATGTAATGTTGCAATTTTTACACACCAAATTATTAATTATGTTCAATATTGTATATACTGTACTGTATTATATTGTCAGTGCAAGTTGTTTTTAGATCGGTGGGGTGGAGACGTGAGCTGCGTGCGGTATTTCCCTCATCAAATACACAATCCAACAACTCCAAAACACTCTCATGGACAAATTGTGACCTGCACATGCACGCTATGAAATAATCTTGGAACATTACAAGAAAGAGTTTTCGAGCCAAATGCGTAGCCGGAACTACATTCCAGACACGGCTGACTTCAAAAGCGCAAGTAGTTATTATTTCATAATGGTGAATGTGCAGGTCACAACTAGCACACGAGTGTTTTGGAATTTTTGGATTGTGAATTTGATGAGTTTGAAGAGGGAAGTGTGAAAAAACTGCACCGTGCAGAGCTCACGTCTCTGCTCCGCCGATCTAAAAACAGCTTGCACCAACAATTAAAGATAATGAATCTACTTAACACTATAGGGATTATGGCAATAGGCCAATTTGCCAAAATGTTGAAATATTCCTTTTAGGTTTGACCACTGATACATCCTCCAAGGAATGTATCACTGTGAAGCATGATGGCAGGTCTTTTCAGAGAACGTGGATTATAAAAATAAAGACATCTCTGGCTTGGCTGCAATGATTTTAAACTTTTTAAAACTGTCTGTTGCGACTGTAATGCTGAGTCAGTTCATTCACATCATTTTCCTGTTGCCAGGTTGCCAGTCATTACCCCTCCCTGTCTTTTCACAGCCTCTCTGCCCTGCAGTTGTCCTCAAGAGTTTCCCATCTTCAGCAATTACTCCCACCTGCACATCTGTTCTCAGTCTCCTAATCAGCTCCCCAGCATATGTCCCAGACACTGTCCCTCAGATCCTTGGAGCTCCTGGTGCTGGTCCATCAGACTGACAGCTGCTTCCTGCTCCTCCGCCCACTCCCTTCTGTTTAATCTCTTCATTCTTCTTAATATCTACTCTCAAAATGTTACTAATCTTCACTGTGTGATAACTCATTTCACTCAAGACTATTCTTCTTCTTGAGTGTAACCGTAAATTCTCAAATAAGAGCAGAGTTTCAAACAGACTCTGCTGTCCTGAACTGTTCAGGTTTGAGCAGATAAAAGTCAGTCTTAATGAGAAGTCCTAGCTCTATTTCTATTTTCTGCAAGTTCTTGTGAATGAACAAAACCTTTCTAAGCCCACTATCGCCGGTTTGAGCAGTGTCTAAGCTGCTCACAACGTGGCCAAAAAACCCCGACCCGAGTTATTTGTGTGTGTTTTCAACCCAAAACCTATTCTTACTCTTTCAAACAGTAAGAACAGAAACATTTGAGAAGATTTTCCATCTTTGCTGAGCATAAGATTTGTTCAAACTTAAAGCAGATATCAGCGGCACGGCCGTTTCGGCGAATGCTGCGTTCAAGGCAGGCTTTTGAAACCGTAAGTTACAGCTTCAAGTCACAACTACGACTTTGTAACGTTCCAGGTAGCTCGTAGTTCGTGTTTTTACCGTCCTGTTGTCTGTGAAAGTCACTATAACGGCCACTCGTAACTTCCGACCCGTGAACTCGTACCAGATCAAACTGGTATGACTTCACAGGAAGGAAAAACACAAGTTACGAGTTTCCTTGAACGCACCATGAGTTCGCAGCGCCCGCCCTCGTCAGGCATCTATTGGTCCTTGTGCTACGTTACCACATTCACGCGCACCCCTTGGCTGCACACACAGCCCTTCATGCCGTTCTCTCTCCTCATTGGATAACACTTGTATCCCACGAGAAAAATTTTCTCCTCCGGTTGCAGCAGAGCAGAGTTGGAAGATTACGGCTGAAACACTCCATGTAAGTGATTGCTGACGGAAAATAGGACTATTTAGGACTTATATTAACAAAAACATTCCACTGATATCTGCTTTAAGTAAAAGGCTGTCCCATACAGACACCTGTCTCTAATATAAGCCAGGTCAGTTTGGCAGATGAAGCAAATTAAACCTCAGGCTTCTCTTTGAGAATTTACAAGACATTTAGTTCCATAAACATCAGATCATATCAACCAACACCTTCTGGATAAATCTGGATATGACTTGCCTATACATGACTTCAACTAAATGCTTTCTTACTATTAAACAAAGCCTCTCCACCAAAGTTTACCAAATTCCTTCCTTTTTGGCAAATTGGCCCATAATCCCTATAGTCTTAGCATTAGGTTATTACCTTTAATTGTTGGTGCAAGCTATTTTTGGAACGGCCAGAGAAGCTCGCGGCTCTGTTCCACCGTTCTAAAAATAGTTTGCACCGACAAATAAACGTAACAAACCCACTGCTATGAATATGGAAATCATTTCAATTTGCCAAAATGTTAAACTATCCCTTAAACAAAAAAGTCCTCCAACCTGAACAGCCCTTTGCTATGATCCAAAGGAGTGTCTCTTGTAAAAGCACACCATGCATACCAAACCTCAGTTGTCATGGTTGTCATAATAAACATGGCACTGCTGAGAAATACAAATTGTTTCTGTGGAAGATGAAAAAAAACATTTGGTTACAAGTGACATCCTGCTTCAACATTTGATGATCATGGTTACTTGAAAATTACATGATCATCTTTATTGAAGATTCTAGTGTAACTTTCATACAGAAATAAGTCTTTGTACTGCATCACTGTATTTCTGTCTGTGCTGCTGTCGTTATTACAATGGCCACTAGGTGTCGCCTGGGTAATAACAGACTGATTGGTTTTCCTTCCATGCTCACCCTTTCAAGGCTCTTGTCTTTACAGTACAACCATCTCCATGAGTTATTACAGTTTTTCTCAATCGCTTTGGTGCTATTCTCACCTCACTATTAACATTTGCACAACAGTTAGTGCATTTCTCAAAACAATTGTTACAAACTGCAAAACCTAGTGGACAACCTGTCACTTGCTCAAAATGGATTGTCCATCCCTCAAAAGCAAGTACTTGTGTCAGTGAAACTGTCAGTGTCGTCAAAATGAGAAGTCTTGCCATCATCGTTTATGAGCATGATAATCAAATGGCTTTGTCATGTTTTCATTATGACACTTTATTCTCTGTGTTTTTCAATGCAAAAAGTGATGATACTACCTGAAAATGTTCAAGACGGCACTATACACTATGTACAGCCACAGTAAAGTTACACATTAGCCTACTGTAGTGGAGTAACTGATACTGAATATGTATGTTTCACATTTTTACTGCATATGCTCTTTGCAATTCTGATTTGTTCACAGCATCGTGCAATAGAAAAATACAATACAGTCATCTGCAACAGACATAAGAAAGAGCCTTTGAGTACAACTTTACGTAAATCTGGTCTCGAGTGAAGCCGAAAGTCTAAATGTACAGTAAATGTACTGTAAAAAAAAAAAGATTGTCCCACTGTATCTGACAGTAAAACCTGACACAATGAGCAGTGCAGATTGTTTAGTGCTGAATTACTGTCCAATACTACACATACCTGTTCTTCCTGAAATGTTTGAATACAGTCTTCTCCCAACATTTACAATGAGTTTGACAGATTTTGAAAACTAGTTCAACAATTTTGTATGTGATGACTGAAGCAATGAAATGAGGACTATTAGTTTTTTAGGGAAAGACTATTCAGTGTTGAAAAGTACAGTTCATTTTGACTGACATGACATAAGCAAATGATAATGTTATAAAACAGCAGAGAATTGTATGAAACCAACTGATACATGTCCAAAAGCATTTGCAACTTGTTCAGAGGAAGGAGAAACTGCTACGATGATGTGCACAAATGACTACATGTTGTGGAGGTTGAACTAATAGTTATGAGAACCTTCATTCTGATCTGAGAATAGCACCAAAGCAATTGAGAAAAACTGTAATTGCTTTGTCCAGGACAACAGACCCCAGTCTCTCTGTACCACAAATTTATGTTTGACAATGATCATCAACCTGATAAAACACTAATATGGGAGACGTTTAGCCTCTAAGTAAAGTCTGTCTGCCATTAAATGATACTTGTTTCATTCTACTGGTTTCATTTGTGGTAATACGCTTTGACCTGCATCCTGCCCTATCAAATCCATTGTGTCACATCTCAACCTTCTGAGATTTAAAGCAGTACTAGCCTGTCCTTGCAATGATGCTGCTGATGCATTTACTGCTACACACACTGGCCCATCAAATCTAACTGTGAGTGATTACTAGTGGCCCTGGCTGCTTTAACTGCAGCCACAGACCCTATTGAAAATTACATCAGTGACTTCGAAGCATTTCAGTAATGTCTTGTCTTCATTCCGTTGCACCTCACACCTCTCTTTCATTTGCATGGTGTTTGTTTGCTGGATGAGTGGGGTGTGTGTTGGTAGGTAGGTGTGACTTCTCCCTGAAAATGTTTAATCCTTCACCGGTAACTCATTTTTTCTTCTTCTTTTCTTCCTTTTTGACACCAGTTCTCATCTGCGATTGTTACAATGAAATGAGTAGGCTACTTGACATCCTGGAAACCTGCCTGATCCGTGAATAATCTATTCTCTAAATGTGGTAATCAGGACAGCCCTAGTGTGGGGTTTTCACAATCACATAGCCTATACCTGTCAGCCCAGCACTGTGAAGGTTATGAAAGTCAAAATCTAATTTTCTTTTTCTACCATCCAACTGTTTGACAAACAAGGAAACGTCTACTTCAACCCAAATCACAGTCTTTTCCTAATCCTAATCAAGTATCTTTAGTGCCTAAATCTAATGTGGTCCATTATTGTAGTAACCATGCTGGTGACAATTGTGGGTACGCCACTCGGTGTGGTCTGTGTATTTCTTTTTTGGAATCGTGACAACCAGGGTGTGGTGCACCTGCTGCCATTGGGCGCTGCTTTAAGGTTAAAGGTCATTCTGAATGGTTGTCCAGGTTGGAGGATTAGTTGCATTGAAAGAGGAACTATGCAGAAATTTCACATATATGCTACATTTGTACCTTAAAGGGATAGTCATTATCTCATCACAACGTGTCCACAAAAGCGCTTTTGAGTTGCTGGGTTGTGTATTTGATGAGTTTGATGAGGGAAACCAAGAAATTCCCTTAGCCTTCATAGAATAGCCCTGAGCAGCCTGTTGCTCCGCTCCATAAAGATAAATAGCTTACACTGACAATTAAAGGTAACGAACCTACTGCTATGACTATAGCGATTATGGCAATGGGCCAATTTGCCAAAATGTTGAACTATCCCTTTAACTATGCTACATTTGTACCTTAAAGGGATAGTTCATGTCGACTAAAGGCTGGGAGAATTCACAACCATATGGACAAATACGGCTGCGCGGAACCCCCCCCTAACTCAGAGAAGACACGGAGGACTCTGAAAAAAAAATATACACATTGTAACACGTATATGAAAAATAATGTTATCCACCGCTCCATATATTGATTTCTCACCGGCTTCATTGAAAACAAACAAATGCACAAAGCGACCGTACTTGCACAGTTCCCCTTTAACATAGTTGTAATGTTTTTGGATTTGACTGACAATATGGAATACTTCCAAGACATACTCCTATATTTGTTGATCATAAAAAAATCCCTCTGATTCTATGCGGTACCACTGATGTCAGCAATCAAACGCCTCCATGTGCTTGTCAAACCACAACAAGCATGTTGTGTTGACAGGTGTACATGATCAAAGGATAATGATAACCTGAATGTAGTTATGAAATGTAAAGCCGATATCAACTGCGCTACTTTTTGCAGTGACAGAAGCAATGCAGTGTTTGGGTTTGGGTGAGAGAGGCAACCTATTAGCAGCAGTCCAGGAAAGACATGAGAGCCTGAGGCCGAGCCTGCTCAGAGTGAACACACAGACTTCTGCCATTGTAGGGCAGAAGCAAGAGGAAATAAACATTGATTAGTTAATAACTTTCAGTAGGAATGATGAAACTGTCCTCAAAGCGCAAAGAGGAAAACCAAAAAAAGAGGCCAAAGGGACAAGACCAAAAAGGAAAAAGCAAAAGGTGCAAGAAAATGACTGAAGCAATTTCCAATTCATCTCCTCCTGAGTCGGAGGAATAATGGCTGTGAGCTAACTAAAGGAAGAAGGGATGTGTTGCGGTTGATTTTCTTTTCTTTCTTTTTTTTTCCTGAATCGATCTTAGTTTGTTGATTCAGCTAAGTGGCTGATGAGACGGAGAGATGCGGAGGAAATTGGTGTAGAGGTTCAAGGTGCAAATCAATAAGACTGCTAAGAAGTATTAAGCAGCCCAAAAAATGTGTGTTCCTCTGTGATTTCAGAACTGCATCTTTAAATCCTATCAAAAGTTTATTCAAGAGATTTGAGATTGTAGTACAGCTTGTACAGAAGTCAAGATTCTATTTGTGAGGAATGTTTTTCTAGTTTGTTTGAGTTTGAAGAAGCCTCAACTGATTACCTAAAAGCTGTGATGGATTGTATAATTGTAGGAGAGGATTTGAATTGTAATATTGATGATTTGTCCATTATGACGGTAGTGAACAGGGCTCACTTTTCTTCATCCAGAAAGACACCAAAAAACATCCAAATACCCCCATACTGCTCGTCTGTAACGTCCCTCTTGTATTGAAGCCCCGACATGAGAAATTGTTCCGAAGAAAATTAAATAAGTCTATATTTTAAGTTTGTTTGTACCAGAAGCTCCAGTGTCTCAGTTCACTGACCTGCCAGCTCGCGATTTGCATTGACAACTTTTTTCAGATCAATTTCTCATGTCGGGGCTTCAATACAAGAGGGACATTACAGACGAGCAGTATGGAGGTATTTTTTGTCTTTTTGAACGAAGAAAAGTGAGCCCCGTTCACTACTGTCATATGGCAATGAAACTTCTCCCAACCCTAGCACATCGCATCAATTGGCATGAGGGTGCAAAATACAAAATAAAACAGTTAATTTTCAAAATAAAATAAATGAGTGCAATTTGAATTTTGGGTGAACAGAGGTTTTATCATTTAATGATTTTGTGGTTCACTTTATGGAAACTACAACCTGATATATCGCGAGACACGTGTTCCTGCTGGCTAAATGTGATTTTCAACCTCCATAGCGGAGAGTGGGAATGAGGGTGAGTAGAAAATAGTGAAAGAATGTATTTTTCTGACTAAATGTGATGTGATTTTCAACCTACAGTGGGAATGACTGCTGAGAATGTATTTTTCTGCCATAGTAAACCTTAAACATCCCATAATATGCTTACTCTCAACAGTGGTACTCGTGTCGTTACTAGGCAACGAAGCAGGTTGACTGACACTGAAGAACAGCACTGCACAGAGGCTCCCAAACGGAAATGATTATTGATTTCTGAATGAATGGACAAGTCACTTATTTTTGGCATTTCTTTTTTTTTTTTTTTTACTTCGCCCTGGCGGGGGCTCTCGCTGGCCAAGCAGCCCCACCAGGCCTGTACAGTTATAGGGGAAACACTGGATTATCAATGGCAATGGAATAAAGCAAGTAGATTGGCATTTTAATCCAATGTTAATGTTAATATGATGGTCACTTTAGAATGTTTCAACTTTTTGCCACAAGTTCAATGGATTACAAAAACTATTTAATCTATCTATCAATTCAGAGTGGATCAAAAGGAGATTAAGGATACTTTCTTCCATTCAAAGTTTGTCCTTAATCAGTTTGAGTGATTTTACACTGTTGACTGATTTCTTTTCTTCTCAATGCTATTTGCCACTGAGGACTGAGTCAATTTCCTACTGTCAGAATTTTACTTGCAATGGGGTGAGGTGTGACTAATGAGCATTGTCTTTAGGTTTGGGAGACGAGCTGCTAGACAGTTTGTCTGGAAGAAGATCACTATTCTACCTACAAGGGGAGACTTATGTGAGGCCAGTGAGTCTGTTTTGTGCCGATTATAAAATCCTCTTAGAAGTTGGCAAAGAAGTTAAGAACAGTGACACAGTGAGCTTTACCTACTGATCAGTCACACTGAATCTCTGGCAGATCAGATACAGATAAATGACATTTCCTGATTCAAGACTACTTGAAAGTCTCTAGTTCTCTGGGTGCAAACGTTGGTCTAATTTCTCTCCAACAAGAGAAGAAACATTGCCTTTGAAACATCTAGTTTCTCCTCGGTTTTGCCATTGTAACGGAGGTTCGCGGGTTTTATATCATACTCAGTATTCATATCAGATTCGAAAATAAAAAAGAGGTGTAAAACTAAGACTTACAGAAATCCTTTACCCCTGTGTCTCTAGATGGACGGCAACTAGAACGGCGACCATGACAGATGATGATGGTAATGTTGAAAAACCTGAGTGCTGAGGAAAAGCCTCTGCATATGGCGCGCCTGCTCATCCCAGTGAGTTCCATGGCGCCCCATCTCCTGGAACTTTTGCAGGGGCTAAACGCCGCATTACCTGCTCCCTCCTCGTCGTGACTCGCGAAAGTGAAAGTGAAACTTAAGTGAGAACCGGGTTCCTACCATGCTCCTCAAAGTTGCTTAGTGCCAGTGAAGGCGATGCAGATCCCCTCAGGCCATGACCTGTCCATGTACCATCACAAAAGTTAGGAAAATATCACATGAAGGTTGAAAAGTTCCTTAGTGTTGGTTTAAAGAGGAACTATGCAAGTCCACTCGCTTTTCCGCTGTTTTGGCTACGCTCCTCTCGCCCAATTTGTTTACAACAAAGCCAGCGAAAAATCAATAAATGGAGCGGTGGATAACGTCAACGTGTACGATGTTACAGCGCATGTGTTTGTGTAGTTTTAACCGTCATAAACAAAGGATTACCGGTTACCAGCAACTCAAAAGTTTGTTGTGGACGGTGTGCAGAGCTGCAGAGCTGGGACACCACGCTATGAGATAATGCCAGGTCCTACACTGATGATGCAAGGTTGGTTTTCAGCCATGAGACGCCAGGTGAAGACAGAGAGACTCCGTTGTCACTTGTAACAAGTCACAAGTCATGTAGTTAACGATCACAATTACTCTGGAGCTTTTTAATCAAGGTAAAAATGTACATAGCCACGGGAGAAATCCTGTTTAGTTCCTCTTTAATTTATTGTTCTCCATGTAGGCCTATTTAAAATGGAGACTGAAGCTGTTTAAACAGCTGGTCTCATGTTGGAGAAACTCAGAAACTTATCAGATAATCACAAAACACTAATCACAGAGTGTTGACATGAAGTTGGCTTGATGCTGATGGTAAGGTATGCATAATCTCTACGAAACACGTGAAAACAGGAGACATGGAGAGACAATTTAATCGTCTTACTCCCTGAACACCCATCACCAAACAGATGACTTACTATAGTGCATTTATCTAAGCACTTAAACAGCACAGTCTCTAAAAGTGGGGAGATCATAATTCATCAATGAAGATTCTAGACTGATTTTCGATTTTGAAACATTTCTCTTTTTGGTCATGCAAAGTTGACTGTTTATTAGTCACTCAGTTTATTCAGGGGATAGTCAGACTGTTTATTAGCTTTGATGACTTTGATTAGGCTATTTGGAGGCCCCTAAAATGGAGAGCTATCTGATTATAAACAGCAAACCATGTTGGAAAAATCAGAAACTTATCAGATAATCACTAAAACACTAATCACAGATTTAAAGTGTTGATATGCCAACATTTTGATTTTTATTTTTTAATGTGTCTTGCATAACTCCCGAGTCCATGAAAACAGGAGACATGGAGAGACAATTTAATCGTCTTACTCCCTGAACACCCATCACCAAACAGATGACTTACTATAGTGCATTTATCTAAGCACTTAAACCTACAGTCTCTAAAAGTGGGGAGATCATAATTCATCAATGAAGATTCTAGACTGATTTTCGATTTTGAAACATTTCTCTTTGACTAATTTCTTTTTGGTCATGCAAAGTTGACTGTTTATTAGTCACTCAGTTTATTCAGGGGATAGTCAGACTGTTTATTAGCTTTGATGACTTTGATTAGGCTATTTGGAGGCCCCTAAAAGTCTGTAGCTATCTGATTATGAAGGCAAACCTGAATAAAAAATCACTTTAGCAGATGTGTTACACTATCCCATCCAGACATGCAGATTTAAAGGGATACGCCAACATTTCCTTTTGGCCAACGTGCTGTGATTGACACAGCTCACTCCCAAGTCCATGACCAGCAGATAGACACCATCCTTTCCTCCCAGAAATTCAGGGAGATAGAGCCACTCTTGCTCTAGTTTAAGTTCTCAAAATTGAAGTGTATTTCAGTTTAGAACTCCCTCCACTGCTAAAGTTTTCAGAGACGCTCTTCAGCAACTCTAAACAGACCGATTTTCAGTCCAGAGTGACAGGCCCTGAAGGCATCTTGAGCGGTCAAATGCCAGTTACGGGACGAGATTGGTCAAAATGGAGGGTTCAAGCAAAGACGGTTTATTTTGGTTCAAGCTAGCTGCATCCAGGGTACAGCTTCCTATTTCAAAGTAAAAGCACTTCTGTATGTAAAGGGCAGGTGTTTTATTTTGTTTAATGCACTGGAAGTAACCGGCTAGCTTGAGTAGCACTGAATTTGTCAGAACAAAATTGTAAACAGCTGGTATTTAGACAAATTAACGACACACTGCTGATCTAAACGGCTTCTTTCTCGCCTAAAAATGTTTGAAATGTTGACAAAGTGATATATTTACAGAGTTTAGAGCTAAAATGAAATCAGGTTCTGACTGCTGATTTCAGGCGTTTGACCTAAGCTAAATACAGGTGATACAGCTCTATCTCCCTTGTTACTGCACGCACAGTTGAAAGGATGGTGTCTGCTTGTCATCGACTCGGGAGTGAGGCAAGACACGAATAAAAAAAATGTGGGCTTATCACTTTAATGAATCTGCATGTCTTTTTCAGTGTAGAAAAAGAGAGAGGAGTGAGTTTCCTAAACTGTCTGACCACAAGCCTTTATCAATTAGTGGTGTATGTTTTCTTTCAATATCAAATCAAGTCGATGTAAGTTCAAATGTTATTTGAATGTTGTTTTACAGTGTAGTTTGACCTAACTGAAAAAACAACAACACACTATCTGCTCACATGGTGTTTGCCAGTTTACAGTTCTGGAGCTAAGCTAAATTTTCTATCACCTCTATCTATCCATCATCAACATGTTTTTTCAACCGAGACAGAACAGTTTGAATTTTACATGCACTGCATCCTCCTTGTCTACTTTAAATATAAAGCGTGTGTTTGTCAAAGATGCTACAGGAAATTAGATATTTCCATTTTCTATCTGAAGATCTTCTCGATCAACAGGAAGACCATGCTTCATGTTGATGACACACACCAAACCACACATCTCATTTGTCAGACAAGTAGTGGCACATCATTGCGCTTTTGAGAGTCATTATTTCAATGAGATCATAGAGGAAATGCAAGCACAAACATCTCTATCAAGACAAAGAACAGTGTTGACATCATCCAACACTTTGCTGCATGGCCTACTTTGTGTTTTTTTTTAAAAATTCTGAAACAGAAATGGAACCTGCTGTGTGGACTCATTTGTGTCACTTCAGGACAGTGTGCTCTTCTAAAATCTCAGTTTCTCCTCAATCTGCTCTGCGCGTGATCCCTGTCCAGAAGTCAGCGCATTCTCTGACTGATGCTGTGTTTACTAAGTTACATAGATGGACTTGTCTCTGCAGAAACAGCTTTAAATGCAAATGACAGTGTCTTTTGCCAAGAGCTACTTTGGCAGCACACCAAGTATTTTTGCCTGTCAGCGAGCTCCACTAACAAATCAACAGTATGCAACCCAGTGGCAGGATAAACAGTGGCTTTCACTGTCCTCTCAGTGCCTCTCTGTGGTCACGGCAGCTTGTGTGACTGTGGATCATCCGTCAGCTGAATACCACTTACAACTGATGTGTCAACTAATCTGCTGTGGAGACTCTAACTGTAAAAGTGTGTGGAGGTTTTTAAGTCCTCTCATGAAACCCTTTTTTTTTCTCCCAGGCTTGAGACACAAGTTTGTTTGTGTAGCCTAGTGAATTTATGTGTATTTATATCTGTCATTACTGAAATTGTTCTTTGAAATGTAGGCTACCATTGTATTTTATTGTTATTTATTTTATTTATGTCATAAGTGGGTAACACTTTATTTGACGCCTATCTCTATAATGCATTATAACCATGCTTATAATGCAGTTATAACACTGTATAACTACAGTTATAAACACTCATACATGATCATAATGCTTTATAAAAAATAATCATAACACACTATAAAGTATTTTGTCTTGACTTATAAGGTCAAGTATTAGGCTATAATTGTTGGTAACTTGCTGACAATGCTCACATTGATAATGCATTATAAATATAGCCTAGTTAAAATGTGTTATAATTGTCTTATAAACATGTATAAATATAATTATAAACACACATTAATTATGTTCTATAATGTGTCATGATCATGATAAGTCACGATAAAATACTTTACAGTGTGCTATGATTATTGTTATAAAGCATATTATATGCTTATTTGATGCTTATATGATTATTATAGTTTATGAGGGTTTATAACTATTATACAGTGATACTAGTTATACAGTGAACTGCATTATAACTCATTACAAGTATGGTTATAATATGTTATAGAGATATGTGTCAATAAAGTGTTACCGAAAAGGGCTATACAAATCCTATCTATTATTATTTCCATTAATTAGTGTTGAGGACTACTTCACAGTGTATACAAAGCCACAACAACTATTGCTGCCATTGCAATAACACACAAGTAAAAGTTACAAACATATGACACAGTGTATGGCTTTTTAAAATCATCTTAGATGACCATAAACTTGTTATTTTAACTGTTTGTCTGTTCTTTTGCTGCTACAAAGAAAAAAAAAATCCTTACTTCCTTTCACAAACATAAAAATATAGATTCTGCACATGTAAAAGTTTAGACACGCTGCTAAATCAGTAAGCTTTAAGCGTTTGCCAGCTGTTAAGCGTGAGGGGACAGTACTCCTCTCTGGGTGATAGCCCGTGGCACGAGAAAACTGACTCAATGATCCACAGCCTCAAAAACCACAATGACCTACTTCAAGAAATATACTCGCTGAAGCTTGTTGGAGCCAACTGGAGGAAAAGTACTGAATTGTGTAGGCTATTGACAGATAAGAAGATAAAGTGGGCCAGAAAAAAAGAAAGAAAAAGTAAAAAGGCAGAGAAAGGAAGAAAGAAAGACTAAACAGAAAAAAGAAAGAGAAACAAAGAATGACACAAACAAACATAAGAAGGAGAAAGAAACACAATAAGAGAAAGAAAGGTCACCCACCTGAATCACAGCGACCTCTCTGCACCAGTGTGACCGTGGTGGTTTCACCGAGCTCTGCCCTCCTGTTCTCGGCCCTGAGGCGGCAGATGCTGGGGTAAGTCCTGCCGTCGCTGCCGCACACCGGGCCGGGGGAGATGCAGACGCAGGATCCGTGGAGGCCTCGTTCCGCTCCGACAGAGTTACATCTCAGCCCGTCACCGCAGCTCAGGCCGCCGTCCGCGCCGCTGCCGCCGCGCTCCCCGCAGGCTTCGCCCTCACCGGCCGCGCACACCACGCAGCAGCCGCACGCGTCCTTCACCAGACCGTAGTAACAGCCCCGCGGCGGGACGGGACAGTGAGCAGCATCACAGACCTGAGGACAGGTCTGCCTTTTTCTCAGCGTCCCTGCGTGAACTGCGGAGGTGAGGAGGATGAGGTGAGCCACAAACTTCAGCATGGTCTTCAGTCAGGTAACAGGTTTAGTCTTCACTCATGCAGGTGGGACTGCGCTGTGCGGGTGTTGGGCTGCAGATGGAGGTGATCCAGATAAACACCATCTCCTTACCTCTGTTTTCATAGCCTGCAGACATGGATGAGAGCCAGTGACTTTCTCCTAGTAGCAGCATGCTGACACTGGATCCTCCTCCATGTCACAGGCAACTATGGAATGCACATAAATCTCATCTTATATGGGCATTTTACTGTAAAAATTTGGAGAAAAATAACCTTAAAGTCACCCATATAAAAAAACCCAGTTATAGTATGCTGACCTTTGACCTTACGTCAAATCAATTCCTTTATAGGTGTGTTCTTCATTTCTTTTGCAAATTGTTCCTGTGGTCTCACTCTGACGAATTGATTCTGGTATCATACTTTGGGTTTTTTTACTGTAAAATGAGAAATTTGGAGAAAGATAACCAAAATTATTAAAGTCACCAATATAAAAAACCCAGTTACAGTATGCTGACCTTTGACCTTACATAACATAAATTCCTTGTGTTATAGGTGTGATAAAATTATTTTTTTTGCATGATTTCCCAGAGGTCTGAGACACCAGGAACAATAATCAAAAAGAATGAGGATGTATCATTTTTGGTGGCATTTTAACTGTTTAGAAATTTGGAGAAAAATAATTTTAAAGTCAACCCAAAATATAACAAAACCCAGATTACAGTATGCTGACCTTTGACCTTAGGTCACATCAATTCCTTTATAGGTGTGTTCCTCATTTTTTCAGATTTTGTAAAATGTTGATTGCTGGGGTCTCAGGAACAGTCTGGTATCATTTTGGTGGCATTTTACTGTAGAAATTTTGAGAAAAATCATTTACAAAAATCCCACAAAATGATATCATAATGACTCAACCCCATTCACAGTATGCTGACCTTTGACCTTACATAATATCAATTCCTTTATAGGTGTGTTCCTAAATGATTTTTTTCAAATTTTGCATATTGTTCCTGGGGTCTCACTCAAAAGAGATGAGGCTTCTTGTATCATTTTGGTGGCATTTTACTGTAGAAATTTGGTGAAAAATAATTTTAAAGTCACCCAAAATATAACAAAATCCAGATACAGTATGTTGACCTTTGACCTTATTTCACATCAATTCCTTTATAGGTGTGTTCCTTATTTTTTTTGCATTTTGTTCCAAAATGGGGTCTCACTCAGGAACAATAATCAAAAAGAATGAGGATGACATATAATTTTGGAGGCATTTTACTGTAGAAATTTGGAGAAAAATCATTTAAAAATCACCCCTATAACACAACCCAGTTACAGTATGCTGACCTTTGACCTTAGGTCACATCAATTCCTTCATAGGTGTCATCCTCATTCCTTTTACATACTGTTCCTGGTGTCTCACTCTACCTCTGGTAATGTTTTATTCAAATTAGCGATGTTTTATTTCATCCTGAATAAACAAAAAATACATAAGAGGTTCTTTGAAGCAGTTGAAATTCAATGTCACTTTTAAAATTCTAATTAGCATGTTTCCAAGCTTTTCTGTGTGTTCCAGGCCATGTTTATAAAAAATGACCTAAGGTCAAAGTTTCAGCATACTGAAAATCGGATGTTGTTTTTGGCAAAAATGATCAGAGGGAGGATGCAGGAAAGGTGGGAAACACACTTTGGCTGGGATTAAGTTCAAACTTAATCAAATATACTGTATTTTTTTAAAATTTTGAGTAGCATGTTTCCAAGCTTTTCTGTGTAAGCACCAAAGTTTACTTTTGTGCACAATAAATGTAATTTCATCCTCATCTTCAACCTGTCTCTCTTTGTCATAATTACTCTGTCCTGATTGAAATGTTCGCAGCTGTGTTCCTACATTGATGAATGCCATCTCCTCCTAAATTAGGAGCTTGTGCCAGGTGAACCTAACACAGGATAAACGCCCCATCAATGCACGTAAAGAGACTGCAGACACAAACCATAGACACTGAGAAGATGAAGTGAGGAAGAAAGTTAAGATGCTCAAGCAAAAAACCGAAGAGGGAGTCACCAGACCCCATTTTATTATCATTATTGAATTATCTGTCATTATCAGAGAGACTCTCAGGTGTTCATAAATATCATATCATATGATCAGTCACTTAATTGCTATTAGATGTATTCCCAATGAACATCACTGATGTGAATTCAGTGTCTACAGTGATTTGTTTCATAAAATAATTATTAAAAACATAATAAATGATAAGAAAAGTATTCTTATTCAACTGCAGAACACAAGAAAATTCAATAATCAATTGTTTTGCACAAGTGTCAGTGTGCTGAGTGTGCGTAGATTGTGGTTTTAGCTAAGAACAAATCTGGATGAGAAAACATATGTGAATGCCACAACCTTCATAAAAACGGCACCATTCACCATTCACTCATGTGACCCCTGCATTTATACCAGTTCCTTTCTTTTGTCCTATTAAACCAGTTCCCACCTTCTTTCCTTGCCTCAGTTCTCTTAGTAAGCTGGTGTGTGTGCCTCCTTGTAAACCAGCAGCCTGCATCTTGTATCCTGTTGTCTGCTTCTGTCAGCTTGCCTGTCTACCTGTCCACTCGTCCAGCCTGTTAGCGTGTTTCTCTTCAATTAAAGTACCTCCACTGCATCAGTCTGTTGCCTCTCTACCTTTGCCTTTGTGTGTGTGTGTTCTTGTACTTGCTATGTGGTGTAGACGGGCACGAGTTTTTAACCAACAGAGTGAGAAGATTTTTGGGACATTTTGGCCGGTTCTCACTTGCTGTTTGAGGGTTAAGACATGGGTTAAAACTTAAGGTTATAATTAGGTTAAAGCAGATATCAGTGGTCCGGCCGTTTCGGCTGATGCTGCGTTCAAGGCAGGCTTTTGAAACCGTAAGTTACAGCTTCAAGTCACAACTATGACTTTGTAGCGTTCCAGGTAACCCGTAGCTCGTGTTTTTACCGTACTGTTGTCTGTGAAAGTTCACTATAACGGCCTCTCGTAACTTCCGACCCGTGAACTCGTACCAGATCGAACTGGTATGACTTCACAGGAAGGAAAAACACAAAGTACGAGTTTCCTTGAACGCACCATGAGTTAGCAGCCCCCGCCCTCGTCATGCATCTCTTGGTCCTCGTCCCTACGTCACCACATTCACGCGCACCCCTTGGCTGCACACACAGCCCTTCATGCCGTTCTCTCTCCTCATTGGATAACACTTGTATCCCACAAGGAAAGTTTTCTCCTCGAGTTACAGCAGAGCAGAGTGACGGAGAGACTCGTGTTACGGCTGAAACACTCCATGTAAGTGATTGCTGACGGAAAATAGGACTATTTAGGACTTATATTAACAAAAACATTCCACTGATATCTGCTTTAATGATTTTTTAATATTATGAACATCTTATGTGTGTGTGTGTGTGTGTGTGTGTGTGTGTTTCAGTAGTAGTTTAGGACTGAAAAACGGTTGAATTTTAGAATCCCATTTCGAAAATACTACACTGCCCATATCAAACATATATCACAGACATAAAAGTCTTCCTCCTTTAATTAGCATCTAACTCACTGTCATAGCAGAAATGTGCTGAAATATATTCACAATTGCTAATTAGCTGCTCATATTATGTTCCTGTCAGCACTTACACCCTCACTAATTTTTATACTATGAGACTGTAGGCAGGACCTGTGAGTGCACAACGATTGGTCAGCCTTTTCCATAAGACAATACAGCATCAAAACTCACACACCCAGCTCGTGCACTTTAGATGCACTTGAGCTGCAACTTCAAAAGATGCAGGTTTTCATCTCCTGATTTTTCCTTTGGCATTTAGATGACATAATTAACTGCCTGCCCCGTTGGGACTAGCTACGTATCGATCAGAGGTCCGTATCTCTCCCACCTAAATTACACCTGCGGGAGGGCAGCGCCTTCGTTTGATCCAAAGACTGAACTCATTTGATGCTCTTTTTTTTCAAAGTCGTGAAACAGCTAACTCTGCCTCGCTCACCCTTCTCTGAAAGATCCAAGGCAAACCTTTGATCACATCCTGCAGCCTATTAATGTGGAAGGACAGGAAGTCTCAACTCTACTGGAACTCAATCAAAAACTAAACTAATCATAATACCCTGAAAGTTAAACAGAGTGAGTCAAATAAATAAATATACAGTCCAACAGTGTCATTTAATAATTTACATTACATTGGCAAACCATGGTTGGATTGATATATGAGGCAGATATTGGCCCTCTGATATGATGGATTACTATGTAACTGATTAATGTGCTTCTCATGAACAGATTCCAGTGCAGCATATTCATCAATCCAACACATTATGTTAATCACCATAATGTTTACATTATGCTACAGCTGTGTGGCTTAAAAATGGGACATATGAAAGTTCCATAGCATGAAAATTATTAAAGGATGATTACCGTTTTTTACAATCTGGACCTTATTTCTAGCATAAAATACGATCATTTCCTCACCCAGATAACTTTGGTGTCATTACAAGTCGTTCTGATGAAATTAGCTCCAACCGAGAGCCACATATCTATATAATGCGAGAACACAGGGCAGCGCAATGCAGCCTTATCTGCCTTATAACACATTATCTGCTGAGAAACTCATTCATTTCACCAATATTGTGTTATGATACACTAGTGCTGTTCCCCTCGGAGCCTGTGGTGGCATGTTATCAACACCCGGGGTCCATAGGTTGACCTACTGACCTCTGACCTGGATGATGTCATCTCTGACCGCGGTGCAGCGCGGCTTGTTGCTACCGCTAATGCTACGCTTCGTCTCTGCGTTTTTCCGACTCGTCAGAACAAAATGAGCAGCTGGATGAAGTTCAGCTTCCACAGGCTTCCTCTCCTCAACCTGGACTCACTAAAGCTCCGGCTAGTTGAGATAAAAATGGACCAGAATGCCGAAGTGGAATGATTATAATTAGTTGACGCGATTAATTAATTAACGCAATTAAACAATTAATCGCATTTAAATTTTTAATTTTTTTTCAAGGAACAAAGTTTTTATTATATATAATTTTTCAGTTCTTCCTTTTTATACACATTTAATTGTATTTGGTTATTTGGAGAATAGAACTGTTATGTTATTATAACTTGCCTGTTGTATACTGGCCTCAGGCTGTACCATCGCTAACACACCAGCGAGTAACAAGTCAAAAAGCCGCCGACCCTGAGCTGCCTGCGGAGTTTTAACGCAGACTGAACGCAGCTCAAACCGACCTGGTGCCTCAGCACTGCAACCACTGTTGCTTAAGCTTATGTATTCAGTCATTATAAAATGGTACACTAAAATCCATGTGAAAAAAAAAGTTTCTCACTGTTCTCAGGTCAAATATTTATATGCAATTAAAATGCGATTAATTGCGATTAATTAATTACAAAGCCTCTGATTAATTAGATTAATTTTTTTAATCGAGTCCCGGCCCTAATTATAATCAGAATGAGCCGGGCAGGTCAGAGGTCAGTAGGTCAACCTAGACCAGATGTTGATAACATTCCACCACGGACTCAGAGGGGATATAGCACTAGTGTATCACATCAAAATATTGGTGAAATGAACCAGTTTCTCTGCAGATATATGGATATGCGGCTCTCGGTTGGATCTAATTTTGACTTGTAAACGACTTGTAATGACACCAAAGTTATCTGGGTGAGTAAATGATCGTATTTTATGCTAGAAATGAGTTCCTGATTGTAAAAATCAGGAACTCATTTCCCCCACTAATTATGCTTTAAATTCAACATTCAAAGTGTTAAACGTATTATGCTCAGGAGAAACGTGTTTCCCTGTACAATGGAATTCTTCCTTTGCTGTCCAGAGTGAATCCCAGCAGTGTGAAATCTAAGTAAAAGAGATAAGCAATGACACAAAACAGAAGCAATTTGAAAAGCAGCCACAAAAATACATACATAAAAGCAAAAGTTACACAGCAGTGACTCTGCAATTATGCACATGTAAACTGAGGTAGTCCATAATTATAAACTCCCATCAGCTGTTTAGGAGTGTGACGGCAGAGGAAAAGATAGCGTTTCTCATTGTAGAAGTCCTGCATTTCACACCTCTGTACCTCCAGTCTGAGGATACAAGTGTGAACAGTTCATGTTGAAGGTGGGAGGGGTCCCTGAGGATGGAGGCAGCTCTCCTGCAGACTGTGTGGTGTTAGAGTAGATGCTCTGCAGAGAGGACAGCAGTCTTCACCACAGGGTGATGAAGCCGTCAAGATGCTCTCAACAGCGCAGGTGGAAGTTACTGAGGATTTTAGGCTCTCTCACTGATGAGGATTCTTCTGTATTTAAAGGATAATTAGCGTTTTTTTTTTTTTACAATCTGGACCTTATTTCTAGCATAAAATACGATCATTTACTCACCCAGATAACTTTGGTGTCATTACAAGTCGTTGCGACTAAATTAGCTCCAGCTGAGAGCCACGTTACATATATCCATATAATGCGAGAACACATTATCTGCCACGAAACTCGTTCATTTCACCACTATTGTGTTATGATGATACACTAGTGCTATTCCCCTCCGAGCCCATGGTGGCATGTTATCAACACCCGGGGTCTGTAGGTTGACCTACTGACCTTTGACCTGGATGATTATACGTGTTATTGAATGATTGTATTTTACATAATGCGTGAATGTATATTAAAGGTTTGTCAATAGCGTTTTCTATATTGCATATTTCTATACAATATACAATATTTGTGTAATTGTGTCTATTTTATAAGCTTATCATAGGTT
The DNA here is from genome assembly GCA_030347415.2 of Decapterus maruadsi. Lineage (NCBI taxonomy): Eukaryota > Metazoa > Chordata > Actinopteri > Carangiformes > Carangidae > Decapterus > Decapterus maruadsi. The sequence goes on from CM064895.1 coordinate 2,798,426, forward strand.
TTGTTGACATGCAAGATTTAGTGGTGGAGTCAGAGTAAATGTATTTATTTCAAGGCTGTTGAATATACATGGAGGTGGTTCTTGTGGAGTGTCTTTTCCAGCTTTTATGTAAGAAGTTGCACTCGACCAGAGTGTTGCAGTGACTCCATAAGGCACATCACTACAACTTATGCATGTATGTATATGTATGCATGTATGGCAGTTCAGTACAAGTTCACTGAGCTTCTGAGTGAGCCCGTTCTTAGCATCTTGATGGCCCTTGTTGAAGACACTGTGGCAATGACGGGGTTTGATTATTTTAGTTGGAACACATCATAAACATTGTGGGAATTCGCTCTTTCTGCCCAACACTATTTCATTTTTGCACTGTAAACACTCTGTTTGGTCCATCTGTGTGTGTGTGTGACCTTGAAACACATGTTATCTCTTGTATCCACAGTTTTATAGCTGCTTCTTTTCCTAAGGTGCATTAGCGCCACCTACTGTGTTGGAGTGTGAACCAGAGTCACCTGGTTATGTGCTGTTGCTCCTCTGTGATAACGTAAGGGACTGAGCCAGAGGGCTGTCTTCACCAAAACCAAACTGTGGCAGTGTTTCGTGCACAGATGTGATTGGCTGAAAACATGCACCAAGATGTTTTTTTGTTCCGTTTTGTTTTAACGGAATCCAAACGTTTCATTTTCTTTAGAAAAAAGCTCCCACCTAATGAGGAGAAACTGTTCTGGATCAAAGCATTATTTGTGTACTTCAGCATAACGTATTCAGGTCCGGGTACATCTGTATTGGACATCCAGGGCCGTTGTATAGGGGAGAAAGGTGATGACAATTCTAGGGGCCCAGCGCCCAGTAGGGCCCACAAAAAACCCAGTAGTCTAACCTTTGTATGACTGAATTATTCTGTATGTGACCCTGACTAATACTCATAGTAATGCTGCATCATGTTGGGGCTTCAATACAAGAGGGACATTACAGACGAGCAGTATGAAGGTATTTGGATGTTTTTTGGTGTGTCTTTTTGGACAAAGAAAGTTGGTGTCCATTGACAACCATTATATGGACAAATACTGCTGCGTGGACCCCCCCGTAACTCAAAGAAGGCACAGAAGACTGAAAATTCTCACAGCTCTTAGTCGACATGAGGGTGAGTAGATATTGAGTGAAATTTGAATTTTGGGTGAACTATCCCTTTAAGTATATATTTTCTTGGCTTTTCGGCCTTTATTTGATAGCACAGTAGAGATAGAAAAGAAAGGGGGCGGTAGAGAGAGGGGGAATGACATGCTGGATAGGACTGCCCGACGCGGGATTCGAACCGGGGCCGCCTGCAGTGCGGTAGCCACTACATGGGGCGGCCGCTTTTACCCACTGCGCCTCCTCCACACACCGTCCCTTAACTGAAATACTTGGCTCCATGTAAACCCAGTTAGTGTCTGCTGCCCACTGCTCTGTTCCACATACAGGAGTTTGACGTGAGCAGACAAACCCCTTGGGAACACACTTGTGTCTATGAGACCAAATTAGTTTCAGTTTAATGTCTGATGTCTCAGTGGAAACAGATAGATTCTTAAGGATGTTATATCAGTGTTCTCTTTGTTTTGTGTGGGTTTTCCAGCTTTTATCTCTTCTTTCTTTCCTGAAGATGATTCTATTCACAGAGCGACATCTTTACAGACTGCTCCATCCCCTTTCTTGCCTCCCGCTTTGTCTGTTGTCTGTCTTGCTTTTTTTTTTTTCTCTCCAAAAGGACACTTCTGTCCAACTGACAGTCATGCACCAGCTACCACCTCCACTATGTGTCTCCAATTAGCCTCGGTTGTCCATGATAATTGTTTCACAGAAATGTTGACCCAAAGATTGTGGGCTATATAATAGACAAACCTCTATGTGCAACAAAACGCAACAGCAGCTTGCAACTGAAACAACAGGGGGATTATCTGTGTCCAGTGGGACTGGTGGCCGGGGACTCTTGGGCTTGTCTCCAGTGTGGAAGATGGCACAGGGAAGAAAAATAACTCAAAAGTATTCAGTAACAACAAAAAACTGTCTAGTTGGCTTTAAATAGGATGTAAATGAACAGTGAGCAAAGAGACAATTTACTACACATCAAACTGACATGACATTAGTTTACTCTGTTGTCTAGTGATTCATTCAGCAGAATAAATCTTAGCTTTTAGGTAGACTGAGTGACTGTAGTGGCTCCACACACCCAGATTAGAAATCGAATGCCCTGCCCTCTCCCTCTTAAGGGATAGATCAACATGGCAAATTGGCCCAATTGCCATAATCCCTATAGTTTTAGAAGTAGGTTTGCTACAGTACCTTTAAAGGTACATTGTGTAGGAATTCCTCCCATCTAGCGTCGCAAGCAACTCAATCGTATTTTTCATGCTGCATTCACGTGAAAATGGGCAGACGGCAGACAGATGACAGCCGCTGCAGGTAACGGCATAAAGAAGCCTCTATGTAAACAAGTGGTCTGTCAGCAGCACGAGGCAAAACAATACACGTGACAATATGTTGTCATGGCGATGTTGTATCGTTGATTACTGATTAATGAAAAACATGCTTTTGAATGAAATAATCGATTTCTTTTTTTTTTATTGAAGTGAAGAACAGTGACATAAAGGACAAAAATGTTACAAACACTTAGGTAGACATACAAACAATTAACCTTGACAATAACAAACAAACAAAAAATTAATAGAACTATAAAATAAGTACAAAACAGAAAGAAGTAGAAGTGGAGATGATTCAGAGAAAAAAGAAAAAAAAGAGGGGGAAAAAAGAGGGAAAATGGGGAGAGAAGAAAAAGAAGAAAAAAAAAACACAAACGAGACGGGGGAAGTGTAAATAATTATTATACTTATAGAATGTGGTGAGAGGCCAGGCCAGGCCGCGGTGCCGGGTGGCGGGCATGCAGTGACCCGCCTTAAGGCCCAGCCGGGAGCCCCAGCAGGGGACACAGGGCAGCAGGATCTCGATAATCGATAAATAATCGATTTTCGTAAATAGATAACAGGAGAAGTTACACAATGTCCCCTTAATTGTCGGTGCAAGATATTTTTAGAATGGCAGAGCAGAGCCACGAGCTGCTTAGAGCTACGCTACGGAGACTAATGGGATTTCTTGGTTTCCCTCATCAAACTCATAAAAAAGGAAAAACACACGCACATCCGTGCCAAGGATTTTGGGCAGGTGCTGAGCCGAAAGAGTACAAGAATCAAAACAGAAATAAACCAGCTCGCACACCGCAGGGCTCCAAAATGCAGTCCATTTAATCACAGGAGAAATGTAACGTTTCGAGCGGCAGCCGCTCTTTGTCAGACATACAGACACCACCTGGACGCCATCTTAAAGGAGTCATAACCTGGTTTTTTACGTATCCAGCCCCCCTTGGATCGCTTTGGATCAATTCGTAAAACTTATTAGAAAAAAAAAAAAAAAATTTAATCAAACATTGAGCTTGTTCTGACCCTTTTTCCTACCGCGACTTTATCACGCGAGATTACGCGCGAGGTTTTGACTGGTCCGGATGTGCATTGTATGAGGCACGCGTTGATTCGCCGCAGGAAGGACAGAGCCGGGGGGGGCTTGCCTGCATGCAGACTCCAAAACATAAACAGCCCCCTGGTACCGCTTCGGCGATTTCAGGTAGCGGACGGGGCGGGGTTGGGTGGTGAAAGAGGCAAGTAGCCTACGGTGAGGTCACCGTAGGAGCAGAATCAAAATCTCGTGCTTTAGGAAGGCACACCATTGTGTGCTATTCCTGTTCGGAAAAAGAGCCGAAGCGAAAAAACGGCGCCACTTTCAAAGTCCAGCTTTTCAGGCAAGTTTCAACTGAGGTCAAACACCAATATGCATGTTTTAACAAGAGAAATTGCGATTTCCGGGTGATGACTCCTTTAAGTATCATGTGGTAGTCATGTGATCACCAGAATACAGGAAGCAGGTAAAGGTGCACATACAGAAACTAACATTCAACACTCATCAAACTCATCGATCCAACAACTCCAAAACGCTCTGGTGGACAAGTTGTGACCTGCACATTCACCACGCTATGAGATGGTAACACAACGTTAAATTCATGCAAAACCACTGATGAGGATTCCGTTGAGGGCCGTCTTTCGGCAAGCAGTCTTTGAGTTTGGTGAGAGAAACCAAGAAATTCCATCAGCCTCCGTAGTGTAGCTCTGAGCAGCTCACTGTTAGGACTATGAGGATTATGGCAATGGGCCAATTTGCCAAAAATGTTAAACTATCCCTTTAAAAATACTGTAACTCAAAGCTCTGCTCATGAAACTGGAGAATGTTGTAAGCCTGTTGAAAGTATGAGCAGGTGTGTTGCACTCCACTACTACACACCCGGAAATGACCTGCAGGTAAAAGTGCACACCTATAGAAATGATGGTGACACATGTCACACAGAGCCTGCAGGCAGGAATCACGTAACAAATGGACGCAGGTGGAAAAACTAAATATAGAGGTTTATACATTTATTTACACATACAACATCTGTTTTCTAGGATACTAATGATTATTCAAAATAATAATAGTTTTCTACAAGAAAACATGCTTCTAGTGTTCTTCTGCTCTGTCCTGTGTTGCACAGGTCCACGAGGAACACCATTTCATTTCCTCTGTGTACAGTACGTTAAGTATATGTGGAGATGACAGTGAACCGGAACCTGAGCATCAACGCTCCTGCTGTTCTTCACACAACACTGACCTGCACCATCAGTTCACTAACTGGCTCAGTAGCTGTTCAGCTGCAGCATTTTAAACAGGAAAATTAACATATATGCACATCGGTCTGAGTCTTCAGTACCACTGACAACACTGTCTGTGTTTACCCTCATTCCTGACAGTGTAACCCACTCAGACAGTGTCAGCTGCTGTCAATCAAGCTAACAGAGGAATTCTGATATTTCCTATAATGACACTTTTCTTTTCTTTTTTAAACATAGAGGCTGACTTTTGAAGACACACTCTGGCAGTTGTATAATTGCGGTTAGTGATACTACCTTTTTCAGCCTCATGGCAAATAAGACAAATGCCACCTTTAGGCTGAAGGTGGCAGTTGTCATGAGGCACTGTAATATATGCTGAAGGCTTCAGTGCTGGTGGCCAGCTGTCTGTCTCTGAATAACACTGTGAGTCATTAACATAGGAGTGCTCATTTCAAGCATTATAATAAAACATGCAGAATAACAGTACAATCAATTTTAAACAATTGTTCAAAATGAAGTAGGATGAAGCACATGCTTATCTGGGTCTTCTATTTCAAAGTAAATTCAACTCAAATCAGGTCAGGATTCCATTACAAAGCAAACCTGAACAGTGGATCAAACTATTACCACACTCAACACTTCCCTCTTCCCCTTCTTCTTCTCTACTGTATATCTTTAAACTGTGTAATAGTTCTGCTTCCTTTGATTTCACTTTTCAAACCGTTCCACAGAGTCACTCCACAAAATGAAATGCACCAGCTCCTTGAATTTGTACAGACCTAGCCTTCTTTACATTTTATTTGCCTCTAAAGTAAAGTAAATTGGCCTATTGCTATAATCCCTATCATAGCAGTAGGTTTGTTACATTTATTTGTCGGTGCAAGATATTTTTAGAACGGCCGAGACGAGCAGTGAGCTGCTCAGAGCTACACTACGGAGGCTAATGGGATTTCTTGGTTTCCCTCATCAAACTCATCAAATACACAATCCAACAACTCCAAGACGCATGTCCAAAATCCATGCAACATAGCTGATGCACGTTGCCTTCAGGGACAGTTTTTCAAAAAACAGTCTCTGTGTTTACTTCTAAAACAACTCTCTCATAACGTTCTAACTTGTCCACCAGAGTGTTTTGGAGTTGTTGGGTTGTGTATTTGATAAGTTTGACGAGGGAAACCAAGAAATCCCATTAGCCTCCGTAGCGTAGCTCTGAGCAGCTCGCTGCTCATCACGGCCATTCTAGAAATAGCTTGCGACAATAAAAGGTAATGACACAGCAGTCTTCGTCCCCAAAAAAGACACCAAAAAACATCCAAATACCTCCCTGCTGCTTGTATGTATTGAAGCCCTGAAATGAGAAATTGTCCAAATTTTTTTTAAATAAGTCCATATTTTAAGCTTGCAGCCGAAGCTCCTCTTCCTGGTCCATCCAAATCTCACGAGATTTGAGTCAGCGTCAGTTAATTGCAATGATTAATGATTTGGATGGACCAGGAAGAGGAGCTTCCGCTGCATTTTTTTCGGGACAATTTCTCATTTCGGGGCTTCAGTACAAGACGGACATTACATACGTGCAGCATGGAGGTATTTGGATGTTTTTTGGTGTGTTTTGTTGGGACGAAGACCACTGGTGTCCATTTGCAACCGTTACATGGACATGCACTGCTGCGCCGAGACCCCCGTAACTCAGAGAAGCCACGGAGGACTCTGAAACTTCTCCCAGCCCTTAGTCAACATGTGTCACAGAGTGTGCGGAAGGAGGACCCAAATGCAGGAGACTGGCAGACTTGTGAACTTACAGTAAGTTTCTTTTTAATAACAAATAACAGCCAGGGACAGGAAACCACGACAGCAAACAGCAACAATAATCCAACAAGGAACTGAAAGCAACACAAGACTAAATACAACAGAACTAATCAAACCAACAAGCAACAGGTGAGGAGACAGGAGGGCAAAGAAACCTGATTGGTGGAGACACACAAGGAGCAGGGCAGGGCTAACGAGGGGAAACGTAGGGCAGGTGTGCAAGGAGACGAGGAGGGAAAACACAGGAAGACAAGACAAGGACTACAAATTAAAACAGGAATTAACTAGAAGACACAGACCTTCAAAATAAAACCAGACTAAACAGGGGAACACAGAAACTAAAAGTCCACAACTAGAAACAGAACAGAAAACCGGGCCACTAATGACGGAAGACCTGAGGGTCATGACAACATGAGGGTGAGTAAATAATGAGAGAAATTCATTTTTGGGTGAACTATTCCTTTCAATCCCCTCTTGTTGAAGTTTAATTTTCCACCTCTGACTTTACATGAGGCGACAAATACATGAGTCAGTGTTGCAGGCCCAGCTCTCAGAAGTTTTTCTTTAGATGACTATCTATTTTGTGTTGATTGGAGAAGACGCAGATTGTCCAGCTGTGTATTTATTTTCTCATCACCGCGGTCAGTAACACTGTGATTGGACTCAGTTTGAGTCTATTCATTCTGCTCGGTAAGCGAGCTCTTGATAATAGCTTGATAGTCTCTGACAAGCAGCCAGCCTCAGTGTGGCAGTGGGAGCCTCTCTCTAATGCTTTTCAGTGGAGATTCCACACACTGTGAATTCAGTGAGGGAAGTGGAAAGTCTGACTTATTATTACAGTTTTTCTCAATCGCTTTGGTGCTATTCTCACCTCACTCTTAACATTTGCACAACAGTTAGTGCATTTCTCAAAACAATTGTTACAAACTGCAAAACCTAGTGGACAACCTGCAAAAGTGCGTCACTTGCTCAAAATGGATTGTCCATCCCTCAAAAGCAAGTACTTGTGTCAGTGAAACTGTCAGTGTCGTCAAAATGAGAAGTCTTGCCATCATCGTTTATGAGCATGATAGTCAAATGGCTTTGTCACGTTTTCATTATGACACTTTATTCTCTATGTGTTTTTCAATGCAAAAAGTGATGATACTACCTGAAAATGCTCAAGATAGCACTATACACTACAGCCACAGTAAAGTTACACATTAGCCTACTGTAGTGGAGTAACTAATACTGAATATGTATGTTTCACATTTTTACTGCATATGCTCTTTGCAATTCGGATTTGTTCACAGCATCGTGCAATAGAAAAATACACTACAGTCATCTACAACAAACATAAGAAACAGTCTTTGAGTACAACTTTATGTAAATCTGGTCTCTAGTGAAGCCCAAAGTCTAAATGTACAGTAAATGTAAAAAAAATGATTGTCCCACTGTATCTGACAGTAAAACCTGACACAATGAGCAGTGCAGATTGTTTAGTGCTGAATTACTGTCCAATACTATAAATACCTGTTCTTCCTGAAATGTTTGAATACGGTGCTTCTCCCAACATTTACAATGAGTTTGACAGATTTTGAAAACTAGTTCAACAATTTTGTATGTGATGACTCAAACAATGAAATGAGGACTATTAGTTTTTTAGGGAAAGACTATTCAGTGTTGAAAAGTACAGTTAATTTTGACTGATATGACATAAGCAAATGATAATGTTATAAAACAGCAGAGAATTGTATGAAAGCAACTGATACATGTCCAAAAGCATTTGCAGTTTGTTCAGAGGAAGGAGAAACTGCTACGATGATGTGCACAAATGACTACATGTTGTGGAGGTTGAACTAATAGTTATGAGAACCTTCATTCTGATCTGAGAATAGCATCAAAGCAATTGAGAAAAACTGTAATGTTTGGGTTATAGACAAAACAGGGCATATATTCACTGATGAAAGTCAGACGTAAGCATGATGGCGTTACCTAATATAGACAGGATGATGCCACAATGAATACCATAACTACATGTTTAATGTGCTTTGTCATCTTTAAAGCAGAATTAGATTTTTTTTTAATCTAAACCTAGCCCTTTATGGTACCATGTTGCCCTCAGGCCACAAACCAATTTTTGGCCTGTCACATCTCCACAATGCACCCCTTTTAATGATATAATACTTTAAAACAGAGAGAAGAACAGAGACGGGTTAACAATATAACAATGCTTTAATTTATCACTTTCAGGAAGCCATACTGAAACCCTTTTTGCAGACCTTATCAAGGGAAGCAGGGTTGCCATTTTGCTCCACTAAAATGGTCTGTAAACATCACTTCCTGGCTCTTTTTCATCTGGAAAAAATATATTTACACTAATAGATTAGTAAAGTTTAAGTTTTAATAGTTCCCTGCAATTTATTTAAAATTTAAATAATGGAAACTTGTTTGAATGTACCTGTTGCCTGAAGGCAACAAGGTACCATTATAGAAAATTGCAATGTTACCTTGAGGCAACAGTGGACTATTATGGAATCAACATTGCATAGGAGATGGTAGGGTGTGTTCAGGTGTAAATATAATGTTCAAAATTAAATTATGTTTTGATCCTTACAATAAATTAGATTTTGGTTGCTGTAAAGCAAACTTCAGGCTATTATGATGATGATGAGGAAGATGAGAGTGAGAGGGTGATGAAGGTGAAAGAGTATAGAGACTGCTATTTCTAGTACAATATAGATAGGTACAAGGCATACAAATCCCCAAAACTTAAAAAATAAATAAATAATAATAATAAATAAATAATAATAAAAAAAATCAATCTTTAGATTATGTTTAGTCTATTTTGATACAAAAAAACACTCCAAACATTATTTACCCCAATGGCATCATAATGCATACAGGGCTAGCTTTTCTCACTGCACTGTGCTTCTGTATACTGTACGCATAAGCACTATATAGAGAGAAATCTGTTTTTGTTGAAAGAAATAAACTGCTCCAACATGACCTCATCAATGTGGTTGTGACAAACAAGTGGGCCATAACACTGGATGTTCAAACAAAGAGAAATCATAATGACAGCTGACCGACAGTTTTGTGACAGTGGATTTCTTCTGCACAGATCCAGGGTCAGACGAATGCCTTACAGCAAGCGTTCAGCATTGTTTGTAAGTTACCTGTCTTGTGGAAGCACAAGTGCACAGCCATTGTTGTTGTTGCCAAATATTAGATAACTTGATCATTTAAGTTTTGTGAAAAAGATAGATAGATAGAAAGATAGATAGATAGATAGATAGATAGATAGATAGATAGATAGATAGATAGATAGATAGATAGATAGATAGATAGATAGATAGATAGATAGATAGATAGATAGATAGATAGATAGATAGATAGTTTAATTATAATACATTATTAGAACAATAAGAGGAAAAGAAAGTCTTGATATATAGTATCCAGCCAGTAGGGGGAGTATACTGTTGGGAGAAAAAGGGCACCTTGACCTGGAAAGTACCCAGAGCTCCAGCTCCATGAACGCACCATGCATCTGGCATCCCAGGAGGCACCAGTCCAAGTTGCACATAAGTCTGACGACACCTCATAAAAACACCAAAGAAATAAAATCAGACCAAAGCAAGGGGTTACAAGGCGCAACCAACCAAACGCCAGTCCATGTATCAAACTGACATATGAATGTAAACTTTTAAAAAATTCTGTCTGTACTCTGCGGGAAGTAATTGAGTCAGCACAAAAAGAGCTGACTGTCGGTGGAGATGGGCACATAGAAAAACATGACAAAATTAGAATCAAAGGAAAGGACCCCATCTGGTCAAGGCAGGAACTACGCCTGGACAAAGAAAAAGGGCAAAACCTCCACTATACTGAAATAAAAGCAAAGGGCAGGGCAGAAACTTAGTCTGGTCTAGGACAGGCTCGGGTTTATGTAATTGACAAAAAAACCCCTGTAATTTTCAGGCTCCCTATAGGTTGAAATCCATGTGGTTTTACAAACTGTTCTCTTAGTTGTCTTCTGGTGATGTAACTAGGATTCGAATTTGCATAACCCCACCTCTACCTGGGACCGGTAGAAGGGGCGGGGCAAGCAGTGGTTCATTTGCATTTAAAGGGACAGGCACTGAAACCAGCCGTTCTGAACAGGGCTGTTTTGAGAGGATAAAAAGAGCTCCTTGGGGTATTTTGACCAAAGCATGTCACAGACATGTCTTTAAGACACCTGGGAACTATTTTAATTTGTGTAAAGGGGGCAGAATATGTCTCCTTTAATTATTCCTCCAACATAACCTACTGCTGTTTTGATCCTCTGTGTATTTAGAGAACCTGAGGCTATACTGACTGTACAACCTGTAGAATAAAAGTTTGTAGAATATGATACAGAACCTGTAGAAGCAACAGAAGAAGTCTGGTCTTGGTCAACATTGGAAACATTTAAAACTAATAAATCTGTGCTTGTTTTTATCAGATGATCAGACCATAGTCCCAGGTAGAGTAGCATCATTAGAGCACAGGCAGGTTCAGACATGACTGACAGTGGAGGATTTTTGTTGTGTGTTGTGTTGCATGTTCTTTTTTCTCCAGTGAGGAAAACACAGCCCTTGGTTTATAGCATTTTCAAAATATGTGTAATGGGAGGAGCACAAACCTTTGCAGCACACAAATACGTATATTGTCTGTCTGTCTGTCTGTCTTTTCTTAGTGTGGACAAGGCTCTGTCTCAACAGTGTTGCTGGACATGAGACACACAGCGATGCATCTCACAAAATAAAATGAAAACACCTCTTTATTTTTGGTGGATTTCCCCAAAACCTACTTTTGTTGAACAAATCTGGTTTCTATCAGTGAAATTAGGTGAAAATAAGTGTTATTTATTCTTTTTATGGAATTATCCTTTCAGTCAATCTAGCCACAATAGTAGCTAATGCTAGCATCGCCATGGTCCATAGCAAACTGTTGGAGGCCTATCTAATCAAATCTAGCCTATCTAGTCTTGTGTATGGCTGGCTCAATGGTTTGACCAAGAGAGACTCATATGCACCAACATGTGTCCACTAGTGGACCAGACCACCACACATACAGACGAGGTGACACTTTAGAGTAACAACACTACGTCCAAACTATTACTGTTTCATTTTAAAACCATTTTCCTTGGCCTGTTTTTCTTATGTCTATGTGTATTCTATGTCATTTTAGTGTTTTGTTATTGTATCTTTGACTATTGTATATTTTCTATCATTGTATTGTAAGCAGTTCAGTTTTTTTTGTTTGTTTTTTAACAGTTTAGCACTTTGGCTGACTTAGACCTGTTTTTAAATGTGCTATATAAATATGTGACCCTTACTTAAAGCCATATTACAGTACGATGACTTTTCAATGTTCTCATCAAATATACTCTTGTTTCATGTGTCTTTAGATGGGGAGTTGTTTGCTTGTAAATAACTGTTTCACATGTGTATTTACAGCACCTTTAATTATGGATTGAATGATAATTCATTCAAGCAGATTAATCAACCAGTTAAATTCATTATATGCTTGTTAAAACTGATATAAAAGCAGGATGTGTTGCTTGGTTGTTGATGTTGAAGGGAACCTCTGACCCTTGTTTTGTAATGTCTTTTTTCATCGTCCCACTCAGCCGTAACACGTATCAAGTCATACATAATAACAGTCTGAGTTATTCTGTAATGTCACCTCTTGGAACATCGATCTTCATTAGACCTCAGGGGGCCGACTTTGTTATAGTAATTGGACAGGCTGATTAAAGCATATGGAGGAGAGTTGCATTTAATGAGGTCTTGATGATAATATTAACATTTTTGGGTAAAAGTAATGATACCGACATTACAAATGCCTCACCCTTTGGCAAGAGTTCAATTACATGGAGTTATATGATGTGTTGACTGCCTTCCAGGCTCCATTATATGCTGATGGAGAGCAGATGAAGCAGAGAGTAGCATCTGCCAGCCCAGCGTTTGTTCTGCCGGTGAAAGAGATGCTTTTGTTTGTGACGGTTACAGCCAAACTGGTTTAAAGGGATAGTTCACCCAAAATTCAAATTCCACTCATTATCTACTCACCCTCATGTTGACTATGGTTGTGAATGGACACCACTTTTCTTTTTCCAAAAAGACACACGGAACAATTTCTCATGTTGGGGCTTCAATACAAGAGGGACATTACAGACGAGCAGTATGGAGGTATTTGGATGTTTTTTGGTGTGTCTTTTTTTTTAAGTATATTTTTTTGGCTTTTTCATGCCTTTATTCGATAGGACAGTGCAGAGTGTGACAGGAAATGGGAGGCAGAGATGGGGGGAATGACATGCAGTATGAGGCCGTCCGATGCGGGACTCGAACCGGGGCCGCATGCAGCGAGGACTGTAGCCTCAACACATGGGGCGGGTGCTCTACCAACTGAGCTAAACACCGCCCCTTTGGTGTGTCTTTTTGGACGAAGAAAAGTGATATCCCCCGTAACTCAGAGAAGGCACGGAGCTCTTAGTCGACATGAGGGTGAGTAGATCATGAGTGAAATTTGAATTTGGAGTGAACTATCCCTTTAAAAGTAAAAGATCAAAACTTCAGTTTCACAGAAAAGAATAATGTAGTAAATGTGTATGGGATCAAATAAGGGTCATAAAGATTCTGTACTTGTACAATGATGTTCAAATGTGTAATAAAGTCTTGTGGTTGTAAAAATATTTTGTGCCCGTGTAAAAACACTTTGTGCGTGTGTAACACAGTTTTGAAGGTGTATAAAAGATTATGTGCAAGTGTAACAAAGTTTTGAAGTTGTAAAAAGATTTTGTGCATGTGTAAAACATATTTGTATCTGTGGGAATATTTTGTGCATGTGTAAAAACTAAATCCACATTTGAACATCGTTGTACAAGTACGGAATCTTCATGACCCTTATTTGATCCCATACACACTGTCACTTTACACTTTTCACAGCGTTCCCTCCGATTATCCACCATGTAGGCTGCATGTGCCTCCTCAGAATGCTCCAAAGACGAAAAATAGCCCACACTTCCTCTCTTTAGCTGCCTTCCTGTTACAGTGAAACGGCTTCCTGTTACAGTGAAACGCCTTCCTGTTACAGTGAAACGGCTTCCTGTTACAGTGAAACGCCTTCCTGTTGCAGTGAAACGCCTTCCTGTTACAGTGAAACGCCTTCCTGTTACACTGAAACGCCTTCCTGTTGCAGTGAAACGCCTTCCTGTTACAGTGAAACGCCTTCCTGTTGCACTGAAACGCCTTCCTGTTACACTGAAACGCCTTCCTGTTACACTGAAACGCCTTCCTGTTACACTGAAACGCCTTCCTGTTACAGTGAAACGCCTTCCTGTTACAGTGAAACGCCTTCCTGTTACAGTGAAACGCCTTCCTGTTGCAGTGAAACGCCTTCCTGTTGCAGTGAAACGCCTTCCTGTTACAGTGAAACGCCTTCCTGTTGCAGTGAAACGCCTTCCTGTTACAGTGAAACGCCTTCCTGTTACAGTGAAACGCCTTCCTGTTGCAGTGAAACGCCTTCCTGTTGCAGTGAAACGCCTTCCTGTTGCAGTGAAACGCCTTCCTGTTACAGTTAAACGCCTTCCTGTTACAGTGAAACGCCTTCCTGTTGCAGTGAAACGCCTTCCTGTTGCAGTGAAACGCCTTCCTGTTACACTGAAACGCCTTCCTGTTACACTGAAACGCCTTCCTGTTGCACTGAAACGCCTTCCTGTTACACTGAAACGCCTTCCTGTTACAGTGAAACGCCTTCCTGTTACACTGAAACGCCTTCCTGTTGCAGTGAAACGCCTTCCTGTTACACTGAAACGCCTTCCTGTTGCACTGAAACGCCTTCCTGTTACACTGAAACGCCTTCCTGTTACAGTGAAACGCCTTCCTGTTGCACTGAAACGCCTTCCTGTTACAGTGAAACGCCTTCCTGTTACAGTGAAACGCCTTCCTGTTACAGTGAAACGCCTTCCTGTTACAGTGAAACGCCTTCCTGTTGCAGTGAAACGCCTTCCTGTTACACTGAAACGCCTTCCTGTTGCAGTGAAACGCCTTCCTGTTACACTGAAACGCCTTCCTGTTACAGTGAAACGCCTTCCTGTTGCAGTGAAACGCCTTCCTGTTGCAGTGAAACGCCTTCCTGTTACACTGAAACGCCTTCCTGTTACAGTGAAACGCCTTCCTGTTACACTGAAACGCCTTCCTGTTGCAGTGAAACGCCTTCCTGTTACAGTGAAATCTTGAGAGCATTACAATAGTGTGTGTGTGAAAGGAGTTGTGTGTGAGAACACAACATTTCAGTTGTGTGTGTGAAAGGATTTCAGTTGTGTGTATGAGAGCACAACATTTCAGTTGTGTGTGTGAAAGCGTTTCAGTTGTGTGTATAAAAGCGTTTCAGTTGTGTGTGTGGAAGTGCTGAAATGTTGTGCTCTCATACACACAACTGAAATGCTTTCACACACACAACTGAAACGCTTTCACACACACAACTGAAATGCTTCCACACACACAACTGAAATGTTGTGCTCTCATACACACAACTGAAACGCTTTCACACACACAACTGAAACGCTTTCACACACACAACTGAAACGCTTCCACACACACAACTGAAACGCTTTTATACACACAACTGAAATCCTTTCACACACACAACTGAAATGTTGTGTTCTCACACACACAACTGAAATCCTTTCACACACACACTATTGTAATGCTCTCAAGATTTCACTGTAACAGGAAGGTGTTTCAGTGTAACAGGAAGGCGTTTCAGTTTAACAGGAAGGCGTTTCACTGTAACAGGAAGGCGTTTCAGTGTAACAGGAAGGCGTTTCAGTTTAACAGGAAGGCGTTTCACTGTAACAGGAAGGCGTTTCAGTGTAACAGGAAGGCGTTTCAGTTTAACAGGAAGGCGTTTCACTGTAACAGGAAGGCGTTTCAGTGTAACAGGAAGGCGTTTCAGTGCAACAGGAAGGCGTTTCAGTGTAACAGGAAGGCGTTTCAGTGTAACAGGAAGGCGTTTCAGTGTGTTCAGTTTGGAAGTGCTGAAAGGTTGTGCTTTCAGTGTAACACAACTGAAATGGAACACACAACTGAAAGGCATTTCACTGTAACACACAACTGAAGGCGTTTCACTGTAACAGGAAGGCATTTCACTGAAAGTTGCGTTTCAGTACAACACAACTGAAATGCGTTTCAGTGCAACAGGAACTGAAACAGGAAGGCGTTTCAGTGCAACAAGGAAGGCGTTTCACACACACAGTGTAACAGGAACGTTTCACAACACAACTGAAACGCTTTTATAACAGGAACAGTGCAACTGAAATCGTTTCAGTGTAACAGGAACAGTGCAACTGAAATGTTGTGTTCTAACACACAGTGTAACTGAAATCCTTTCAGTGTAACAGGAACTTCAGTTTGTAATGCGTTTCACTGTAACAGGAAGGCGTTTCAGTGTAACAGGAAGGCATTTCAGTTTAACAGGAAGGCGTTTCACTGTAACAGGAAGGCGTTTCAGTTTAACAGGAAGGCGTTTCACTGTAACAGGAAGGCATTTCACTGTAACAGGAAGGCGTTTCAGTGCAACAGGAAGGCGTTTCAGTGTAACAGGAAGGCGTTTCAGTGCAACAGGAAGGCGTTTCACTGTAACAGGAAGGCATTTCACTGTAACAGGAAGGCGTTTCAGTGCAACAGGAAGGCGTTTCACTGTAACAGGAAGGCGTTTCAGTGCAACAGGAAGGCGTTTCAGTGTAACAGGAAGGCGTTTCACTGTAACAGGAAGGCGTTTCACTGCAACAGGAAGGCGTTTCACTGTAACAGGAAGGCGTTTCACTGTAACAGGAAGGCAGCTAAAAAGAGGAAGTGTGGGCTATTTTTCTTCTTTGGAGCATTCTGAGGAGGCACATGCAACCTACATGGTGCATAATGTCAGGATGTGCAGGCGGAAGGAGGACCCAAATGCAGGAGACAGCGGACTTGAGAACTAAAGTTTTAATAAACAAATAAACAGCCAGGGACAAGAAACCACGAACACGACAGCGACAGCAAACAATAATCCAACAAGGAACTGAAAGCAACACAAGACTAAATACAACAGAACTAATCAAACCAACAAGCAACAGGTGAGGAGACAGGAGGGCAAAGAAACCTGATTGGTTGAGACACACAAGGAGCAGGGCAGGGCTAACGAGGGGAAACGTAGGGCAGGTGTGCAAGGAGACGAGGAGGGAAAACACAGGAAGACAAGACAAGGACTACAAATTAAAACAGGAAACTAGAACAAGACCTTCAAAATAAAACCAGACTAAACAGGGGAACACAGAAACTAAAAGTCCACAACTAGAAACAGAACAGAAAACCGGGCCACTATGGCGGAAAACCTGAGGGTCATGACAGATAATCGGAGGGAACGCTGTGAAAAGTGTAGCCTAAAGTGACAGTGTATGGGATCAAATAAGGGTCATAAAGATTCTGTACTTGTACAATGATGTTCAAATGTGTAATAAAGTCTTTTTTAAATATTTTGTGCCCGTGTAAAAACACTTTGTGCGTGTGTAACACAGTTTTGAAGGTGTATAAAAGATTATGTGCAAGTGTAACAAAGTTTTGAAGTTGTAAAAAGATTTTGTGCATGTGTAAAACATATTTGTATCTGTGGGAATATTTTGTGCATGTGTAAAACTAAATCCACATTTGAACATCATTGTACAAGTACAGAATCTTTATGACCCTTATTTGATCCCATAAATGTGAAACAATCATTTTCGAGTGAGTTGTAGCATAATCTGTAATGTGTCGTGCACAGTCATCTCCTGCAGGACTAATGCATACTGTGTGATTCATGATGAAGTGTGACAAGTGACATGGACCACTGAAAGCATCACAACGCTGCACAAGATCACCGCATAATGGCTGAAGTAAGACGTAATAATAGCAGACTGTGCTGGAATTCAATTTCCTGATTATTTTGTTATGATTATAATTACAGTATGTCCACATGGTAAATGGATTACATTTAACATAGTGCAGTTAAGAGGCCTTACATCAGAGGCAAAAAGAAATGACCTGACATTTCCATAATGGCTGACTGTAACCGCGCGAGTCGTTTTTTTCATTTATAGTGGCTGTCATTCCGGCTTGCTCCTTCAGCATACAAATCCATTATTTCCCCTGGAAAACTCATAATTCATAAGCTCATTACAGTGGGTGTGAATTAAAGAGGCTGCGCCCGTCCTTTGTGCAATTTCCTGATCAGGAGTGGCCTAGTTTTGAAAGTCAAGAACAGTTTCCACGAGCATTTATTCTTCCACAACTTCCTCAGATTCTCCCAGCGACTTTGCGGAGTCACTTTGTCCTTGTTGTAATGGGAAGTTCAGATCTGACAGAGTGCCCATTCACTGGGTTCTGTGCACACTCCGCTCAGATGTGATTGTCACACACTGCTGCTGCGAGGAAGGCTGTGGTGCAACCGCCTTTTTCCAGACCCTTGTGCTTTTACCACTGGTGCACCATTTGACCACCACTGTCAGTCTGCAACAAAAAAAAATGCAAATGCAGGTTGAATATCATGTTCCTGTCAGTAGGGGGCAGAAAAGATCCATATTTCAGGCTTTGTGTAATCTTATGACTCCTATCTAATTTGGGGCAGGAGGTGCAGAAGGGAAAATGCCTTTAAGCTCCACTGCCTCTATAGACCCTGATGCATGCAGGGAGGGTCTGCTGCTCCCAAGGTCAGCCATCTGAGGACCGGCTCTGACCGCAGCTCCTCTCCCTTTCCCACTGATGACTGCTGGACTAATTGGCTATGGGTTGCCTCTGTGACACTGAAAATGAAACTGAAGAGAAATGACAGCCCCCTCTGGACTGTTTTAGATGCAGCTTTTTAAAGGTCCCATATGGCAATTGTCAGAGCCGGGGCTGTTTGAGGGGAACTCTCCATATCCTATTTCATTAGCCCTGTCTGCTGTTGTGGATGAGATGTAATGTGGTGGCAAAGTGCATCTCAACATCCCCTCTCTGGTGGTAGCTGTCAGATCACCGCCAGGGCAAACAAGCTTAGTCATGGATATTGCGTTTACTCCCTCACTCTCTTTTGTGTTGTGCTGATTGATGGCACGTAATCTATTAAGAGGATTTGGGCTAGTTTAAAATTGAGGGGCTGCAAGTGTCTGAGAATTAGCTCTTTTAATGTCAGTCAGCTCTGGTTGAAAACTATAGGAACAGGAGGTGAGGGCAACTTCGCTAGTGATCTGTGGGAACTCATTAGATGTGAAGGGTGTTTAGCCGCTGCATATGATATATAGCGTGCCCACGGGTAAGGAGGGGGTGGTGGAGGAGGAGGAGTTATTTTGACTCATCCCCAAGCAAACGAAGAAACAAATGTCATCACTCTCCAACCTCAGCCCTCAGTCATGTAACAGCCAAAGGGAAATTTATGCTGTGTAATAGACATGAGACAAGCTCAAAGCCTTTCTAATAATGCAAACACAACAGTAATCCAGGCCTGCAGGGCTTTGGACCAACTGTGTGGAGAGTCAAACATACACGTTGTACTGCATGACTCTGATATACCTGTACTGCAGCAAGGTGAGAAACTGTAGGTCAGCAAAAATGAAGGGACAGCCCAGTCCATTGCAACGCAGTTGTAGTGGCATTGATAATGGATTAAATATAATCCATTATTATTCTATCTATTAGGGCTGGGACGATATGCTTTTCTCCCGATTCGATTCTTCTACGATTTTTTGGAGCATTAGCATTCTAGGAGCCGATTTTTAATCTGCATTTTTAACATTTATCTGCACACAAATACTGTAGGAGCCTATAAATTAATATACTCCATTATAAAGTGAACTTAAACCCTTTTCAAAAAACTCTCTGTATGTAAAAAAAAACGAACAAATGCACATTGCACACGATTTTTGAAAAAAAAAAAATTGATTTAAAAATCGTCAAAAAAAAGATATCGATATATATCTATCGATTTTTTCTCTATCTATCTATCTATCTATCTATCTATCTATCTATCTATCTATCTATCTATCTATCTATCTATCTATCTATCTATCTATCTATCTATCTATCTATCTATCTATCTATCTATCTATCTCTACACTGCCCTTGTGACATCATACTATTCATACTCTAAACCAACCGCAGCCAGCACATTTCTTTCTCTTTTTTTGCACCCACATCAAAACAGCAGCATCTTCATGCGGCCACCTCGGTTGCATCTTCAAGCTGTCGCCATGGCCACAACATAGTGACATTTGCCCACATTGCCTTATGGCCAGTCTATCACTTGTAGCCACAGTGAAAATTTAGAGACTTCACCCAGTGTCCACACTAATCCTGAGTTTTCAAGTGACTAAAACTGACACTTTAGTGAACACTTGACCCTTATAACCTGGAAATAGGCTACACAAACTGAGACTTGTAGAGACATGATGAAGTGCACACCCTCAATTTCTCCCCCATTGGTCTTTTGAGCCAAGAACACCAGAGGTGAAAACAGCGTAGCTATATTGAATGACAAGCGTTACAGTCCTTGTTGTCAGCAGCTGTTGTTCAGTTACAGTAAATTCTGCATTTCACTGCTACAGCTTTCTTTACTGTTCCCCATTTGCGGTAATTTCTGCACCTAATCAGCTGCAGAATAGACAATCTGCTTCCCATTACAGTACATCGACTCACACACGCCTAGTGTGGATGGTCACTATGGTGGATATCTTCAGGATTCATAGATTGGACACTGATAAGAAGCTTACATGTCTAGACAGAACACAAACTGACCAAATTTCAATTTTAAAAACTTCCCAATCATGGTTGTACATTTTGACCAGCTCTTACTGAACAACTTGTCTTCTTACTTTTAGTGAACTTGAGGAGGACCAATGGCTCTGGTGCCCCCTGTCAGGCTCAGTGTGGAATGGTGGAGCAGTACAAATACCTGGAGAATAAACTGGACTGGTCCAAAAACATGGACACTGTTTAACCGTCCTGTCGTCCTCCTGGGTCAAAGAAGGAAGGACAAAGGGAAGGAAGGAAGGAAGGAAGGAAGGAAGGACTAAGGGAAAAAAGGAAGGTAGGCAGGAAGGATGAAGGGAAAGAAGGAAGGAAGGAAGGGAGGGAGGGAGGGAGGGAGGGAGGGAGGAGGGAGGAGGGAGGGAGGGAGGGAGGAGGGAGGAGGGAGGGAGGGAGGGAGGGAGGAGGGAGGGAGGGAGGGAGGGAGGGAGGGAGGGAGGGAGGAAGGAAGGAAGGAAGGAAGGAAGGAAGGAAGGAAGGAAGGAAGGAAGGAAGGAAGGAAGGAAGGACTAAGAGAAAAAAGGAAGGTAGGCAGGCTCCTGGGTCAAAGAAGGAAGGACAAAGGGAAGGAAGGAAGGAAGGACGGAAGGAAGGAAGGAAGGAAGGAAGGAAGGAAGGAAGGAAGGAAGGAAGGAAGGAAGGAAGGAAGGAAGGAAGGAAGGAAGGAAGGAAGGACTAAGAGAAAAAAGGAAGGTAGGCAGGCTCCTGGGTCAAAGAAGGAAGGACAAAGGGAAGGAAGGAAGGAAGGACGGAAGGAAGGAAGGAAGGAAGGAAGGAAGGAAGGAAGGAAGGAAGGAAGGAAGGAAGGAAGGAAGGAAGGAAGGAAGGAAGGAAGGAAGGACTAAGAGAAAAAAGGAAGGTAGGCAGGCTCCTGGGTCAAAGAAGGAAGGAAGGATGAAGGGAAGGAAGGAAGGAAGGAAGGAAGGAAGGAAGAAAGGAAGGAAGGAAGGACGATGGGAAAGAAGAAAGAAAGGAAGGAGGGAAGGCAACAGATTGGGCTAATTAGATCAAAAGAGGAAGGAAGAAGAAGTAAGGGTGAAAGGAAGGAAGGGAAAAATGGAGGGAAGGAATAGATTAAGTCAACAAAGGAAGCAGACGGATGGGCGAAGGGAAGGGTAAGAGAAGGTAGGATGGAGGAAGGGAACATATTGGGTCAATTTGACCCAGAAGGACAACAGGAGGATGCTGCGACTGCTTTACGTGGCTGTGGTGTCCAGTGCTGCTGTCTGCTGGGGCAGCAGCCCAGAGGTGAAGGACACTAACAGACTCAACAAGATCATCAGGGAGGCCGGCCACGTTGTGGGAGGAGAACTAGACTCTCTGACGGTGGTGTTCTAGAGGAGAATATTGTCCAAAACAAGAACAATATTGGCCTCTCCTTCACACTCTCCCCATGATGAGCTGATCTGCCACAGACTCATTCACACACACTACACCACAAAGCAACATGGGAAATCATTTCTGCCTGTTGCTATTTATTATTTTCTTTCTTTCTTTCTTTCTTTCTTTCTTTATTTGCACCATTAAATTCAAGGGCAATCTGGGATCATTATACCAAATACCTTCCCGAAAAACATG
The DNA here is from genome assembly GCA_030347415.2 of Decapterus maruadsi. Taxonomy (NCBI): domain Eukaryota; kingdom Metazoa; phylum Chordata; class Actinopteri; order Carangiformes; family Carangidae; genus Decapterus; species Decapterus maruadsi. Next base: position 2,820,339 of record CM064895.1, read on the forward strand.
CAGAGATTCAAGAACACAATTCAATAACAACAACAACAACAAAGATACAAGTGCCTTATTATCATAAGAAGAGTCAAAATAAAAATCTGAGTATGTATGTGTAAAATGATTGTACTCTATATAGGTGAGCATAATGATCCAATGATAAGAATACTATACTATATGGCTATCAAACTGTTTAACTGAACTTTAAGATTCATCTGCATTAGGCATACTGTGTAAATGTAAAAAACATTACGTTTTACAAATATAATTTATCTCTCTCAATCCTCCTTTTTGATGTTTTTTTATTTGCTATTCAGGAAAAAAAATCCCCCCCAAGGATCAATTATGATTCTGATTAAAGGGATAGTTCACCTAAAATTCAAATTTCAAAAATTCTTCCGCCGGTCAGTGCACTGACACAGGCAGAGCAGTGAACTGAGACACTGGGAGCCTCCGCTACAAACAAGCTTAAAATATAGACTTATTTAAAGCAGATATCAGTGGTCCGGCCGTTTCGGCTAATGCTGCATTCAAGGCAGGCTTTTCAAACCGTAAGTTACAGCTTCAAGTCACAACTACGACTTTGTAGCGTTCCAGGTAACCCGTAGCTCGTGTTTTTTCCGACCTGTTGCCTGTGAAAGTCACTATAACGGCCACTCGTAACTTCCGGCCCGTGAACTCGTACCAGATCGAACTGGTATGACTTCCCAGGAAGGAAAAACACAAAGTACGAGTTTCCTTGAACGCACCATGAGTTTCGTCAGGCATCTATTGGTCCTCGTCCCTACGTCACCACATTCACGCGCATCCCTTGGCTGCACACACAGCCCTTCATGACGTTCTCTCTCCTCATTGGATAACACTTGTATCCCACAAGGAAAATTTTCTCCTCGGGTTACAGCAGAGCAGAGTGACGGAGAGACTCGTGTTACGGCTGAAACACTCCATGTAAGTGATTGCTGACGGAAAATAGGACTATTTAGGACTTATATTAACAAAAACATTCCACTGATATCTGCTTTAATTTTTTTTGGAAAAAATTCTCATGTCAGGCCTTCAATACAAGAGGGACATTACAGATGAGCAGTATGGAGGTATTTGGATGTTTTTTGGTGTGTCTTTTTGAACGAAGAAAAGTGAGCCCCATTCACAACCATGACTTGAAATGTTATAGTTGCTTTTTAGTTCCCCAGTAGCGTGAGGTCACATCCTCATATTGAACCATTAACACTGATAGCCATTCCAGTCTGGTTTCTCTTCATGGTCCCCCTTGTGTCTTCAGCAGCAGCATCACTGCAATTATCCCATTTCAAAACAAATACGTTTTGGGTTCACCCTGCTGACTGCATAAACTAACAGCATGTGTATTTCCCACGGGGGAGAGAAACACTCTGTCAAACAGTTAATTCACCCAGCAGTAATAATTCACTTATGACACAAATGAAGTTTATTTTCAAGAAATATTATCCTTACCCAGGCAGACAGTATACGCAGCGACCCACAGAACATTCTGTTGAATAAGGCTCTGATAGATGTAGTTTTCATAAGGGGTGTCAATGAGATTACAAGACTTCATTAATTATGGAAAACAACAGAGCTTTTTCTTCAATAAATCACATCTGGGAAATATTTTTTCCCTAGACGAGGTGCCATCATTGTATGGGTGCTTATATTACTGCCGGTTTGACAGAGATGAGGCAGCGAGAGAAATACCGGCGCCTGCAACTTGCAGCTCACGTACGGATATTACAAGATAGACAGTGAGGCCCTTTTGCAGAGAATTTATATCCAAAATCATTTTGGAAAGTTCGGGGGGGCGGAGGGGACGAAGATTCATCTTTGTTGTTCTCCCTCTTATTTGACTTCACTTTGTTTTATGTGAAAAGGTTTTGAACTGTTGGCTTCCAGGGGGTTTTCGGTGGCTGCTTCATCAGAGAGAATGGTAATGATTTGTCAGTGAAATTACCTCTCGGGAGCGGGCGCTGACAGCTGGGACAGGACAAGAGTGTGTTTCTGTGTGGACATGGTGAATGTCATGCAGATGTAGTGGGAAGCCCATCAAAGTGCACCGTGTTATTTATGCGTTCAGAGACTTGAAGGACCTCTCAGCGCTGTTCCAATTTACACTTCTTCTTTAAAAAATTCTGTCTAAAGGTCTACTTGGAGACATGAAATGTGTCTTTACTGTGGCCTGGCCAAACTGTACCAGCACAGGACACAGGAATGTCTCTTATTTCTCGACAAAAGAATGTGGTGTTTAAATAAAATATACTGAATGAAAGCTGGCAGACTGTCCTCTGCTGTACCTGCAGTCAAGGCCGTTGCTAGGAATTCTGGGGCCCCTGACAGAATACTAAAGTGGGCCCCTGACTTTTCCACTTTTTTTTATTGACTACTGTGTTTTCATTTTTTATATAGCCTACTTAGTTTTGATGCTAATGGAGCATTACTATCAGTAGTAGTCAGGGTCTTATGCAGAATAATGTAGTCATACAGTTATACCCCTTTCCCACTGGCCAAAAAACCCGTTTAAACCCGCTAACAATCGGCTTTGCTCAGTGGGAAAGTTACTGTCGACCCGTTCACACGGGTCAAAAGCTTCAAGCAAAGCGGGTTAAAAACGCTCGGCTCGGTCAATTCATTTTCAGTGGGAACGAGACCCGGGTCAACCCGCTAATTTACGTCACGACGTTGAGTGTTACGTGAAAGCTTCCATCGCGCCGGTCTCGTCTCATAGCACGTACCAAAACAAAGCTCTGCTCGCATCCGAGACTGGGATTAAAAGATCAAACTACACTGACTGAAAACAATTGAAACAAAAGAAAAGAAACTATAGTGTGTTTAACTGGCGTGTTGTGCCGCGTACGAACCGTCATATGGCCCCGGCGGACTCGCTCTCCTGCGGATGAGACCGGGGCAACAACATGGCTTATTTTGGTCAATGGGAAAGGGGCCAAATGCCGATTGTTAGCGGGTCGACCCGCGTTTAAAAAACCCACGTCGACCCGCTAATTTCAGTGGGAAAATGGCTTTACTGTAGCAAACCCCAAATCAGTGACGTCTCACCCTCTGCTCAGTAAGTTACCCACTTTTACTGTTTATGATACAAAAGAGTGTAAAAATAAATCTTGCTGGCTAGTACAAGGGTTTGTAACAATATGTCTAGCAGTTCCGCACAAAAGAATACAAAAATAATTCTACAGTCTGCTATCAAAGTGTACAAAAATGAGCTTTTAAGCTACAACAAAAAGAGCAAAATTAACTATAGTGGCTCAACCTTGTAGCACAAAGAGCCCACAAATTCACAGTTAACAAGGTTCACCGGTCAAAATGTTACAACAAATGTGCAGAATCATCATACATACAGTACGAACTTGCAGCACCAACAGCTAAAACCAGGACGTTAGCTACCATCGGGTCTCTCTGTGCCCGTTTATCTGTCAAACACTAACAATTACAGCCAGTGCAGTCGTCAGTGTACAACATTTAACAATATGTACTGTAACCATGCATTACTATTGAATGTATTGTCTTGTAAACAGCTACATTAATACAGTATATTTACCTTCTTAGCTCCTGAAAAACTGTAGCGTGTCTGGGCTGCTGTAAACAAGATGACGATTTCCGGTTTCTTCAGACCACGCTTTAAACCAGTTCCCCAAACTGAGACAGTGCCATCTGGTGGCATTAGTAACCAGTTACATTACTTAATCTTCCCACCCGGCTACATTACAGTGGACAACACATGCAGAATAGTAAAGTCTGAAGACTGAGCCTTTAAAACAGCTTGATGATCAGTTTGCTTGTCTAAAATATAAAGTTCTGCGGCATGGTGCCACCTCCACTGAATGACTTGTGAGATGCCATTCAGAAAAATCTCTTATGTACAAAATGTCCTGTCGTTTAAGGCTTGCAATATGTGGAATAGCCTCCTTCTATAAGGGAATGCCCCAGTTTAGCCACCTGAAGGTGTGGCTCAGATCAATCCAGTGTAACCATGTTAACAGCCGGTAACTCAATGTGAAATGTGCAACAGGGTTAAGTGCAATAAGTTTATGTGCAGTTGGGTTATGTGCAATCAAGTTACGTGCAATAGAGGTTAGGTGCAATTTGGGTTGTGGGCAACAAGGTTAAGGGCTGTAGGGTCAACTGTGTGAGGCTGTCTTTCCTTTTTTTTCAGTATTAAGTCAGTACTTTGTCTCTCTTCCCTCCCGTAGTGGTTTACTATGGGTCTTCTATGTACTTTTCATGTGTCTTTTTTTCTTTTTTATTATTACAACAACCTGCCTGGGGGACCAATCACAACAGATGGGTAATGAAGGCGATGACGTTGAACTTCAAGCTAACCTATGAGCTTCACCGGTGTTAGTTGACCACCAAGCAGCAGCGATTATGAAGCAAATCTCCCGGAAGCAAACATGGCTGTTCAGACGCTCTATGAAATGTAATGAAATAAGCGGCTGATGCATCAGGCTATGCCTGGGGGACAACAGACAGAAATTAGCCGATTTCCATCCATCCATCCATCCATTATCTATACCGTTTTATCCTTACGGGTCACGGGTGAGCTGGAGCCTATCTCAGCTAAACGAGAAACCCTGGACAGGTCGCCAAACTAACATATATAGACAGACAACCATTCACACTCTCATTCACACCTATGGGCAATTTAGAGTCACCAATTAACCTAACCTGCATGTCTTTGGACTGTCGGAGTGAACCCACGCATGCACGGGGAGAACATGCAAAACACAGAAACTGGGGAAAGAACTTGCTGTGAGTCGACAGTGCTAACCACTGCACCACCGTGCCGCCAAATTGGCTATAATCTGGCATCTTTACATAATACAATGTTTATTAATATGTGGTGGCCCTAATCTAAATGAAAAACAAAACTATATACTAAACATGACCACAAGTCAGTGACCTGCTGCACAAACCACCCACTAGAAAGACTGTAGCCTACCACTGGGAAGGTATATTGTCTTCTTCACTCATCAGCAGTGACTGACGTACAAACCAGCAGCAGTTATATTGACTGAATTCCTAACGCTGCAGCTTCTTTTTGAATGTCTGTCATAGCTGTGGTATTTTCAACCTGCCTGGGGGCAGCACAATGAGCTGTAAGCAAGACACTGATGTACTATCAGCTCATAAAGCTGATGTGGAAATTTCATTAACAGTTTCAGACAGAGATACTGGCAGCCAGATGTTTCTCAAATAGAAAGGCAACCATCACTCTGCTCTTAGCTCTGGTCTGGTATATGATCTCAGCCTCATTGTTTTTGTGGAAATATTTCATTTTCATTTTTCTATGTTTAAGGAATATATTACCCCCCCTCTCTCTCTATCCACTTTGTGCCTTGGTGGCACATAGGGCCTCCACGGAGCACTTCCACTTCTCCCTGTCGACAGCAGTTGTTCTTGCCTCGGCCCATGATCTCCACCCCGCCTCTTCTCTTTCTTTCTCTACTGTACGTCTCCAGGTGGTCTTTGGTCTTCCTCGTCTTCTTTTCCCTTCAGGTGCCCAGGTCATTGCAATGTTGGTCCTGCCTTATATGACCAATCATCTTCCGTCTTCTCCTCTTCGCTTCCTCGCTCAGTGGCCTCATGTCGGCTAGCTCTTCCTAACAGTTCTTCTGTACAAATGTGGTCTTGCCATTGGATTTTGAGGATTCTTCTTAGACATTTGTTGTGAAACACATCGATTGTTTTGTTGTCTCCTTTATTAATTTTCCATGTTTCACATCCAGTAACACCAGCACCTCCAGTGTTTTGTGCAGCCTCAGTTTCGTTTTCCCTGTGATGCTCTTGGAGATCTTTTTTTATTTTGATGAATGCACCTCTTGCTTTTGAAAGTCTATTTTTCAGGTCCTTCATTACTTGCTGTGGCTCCTAGGTAAGTGATTATGAATAGTGAATATATTGCCCCGTTAAGGGTTAATTCATACTTTACTAGATGGAGTACACATGGTCCATAAGAAATGGGCTTCATCATTGGCCATGTCTTTGAGGAATGGACTCTTGACCTGACTGTGCACACAGCAGCTGGACCCACTGTGCTTGTTGCCTATATGATCCTTCTTTGAAACATATAAAGATGGCAATGGACCCCTGGCACTGTTGTCCTATTCTCATGAATCAGATGCAAATTATATTTATTTTATTTCTGATTTAATTCACTCAATTTTATTGTACTTGGAAAACAGCATTGTGGTGCATTATGTACAACCAAAAACTGGAATTGATTAAAGTCAGAGCTACAGGCATGAGTTGAAGACATATTGCAATATCAATTTCATTTTTAATTCTGATCTAATTTATAATGAAGTCATAGTGGCGGTCCAGTCTGTTTTGCTGTATAATGCACACAGTTGATGATAATTGTGTCACAAAAGTAGTTAATATGATAATGATTTTTAAAACACTGAATAGATTGTAATGTGTTTAAATGGCTGCACTGCAACATTGACACTGTCCAGGTTCCATGTTTTGTTTAGTGTTCCTTGTTGAATGTGAAGACAATGTTCCTGCAGGACTTAATCAATCTAACAAAAAGTCCATTATTGGAACTAAACTCAAACAGTGGAGCAAATTCTATTAAATGGAACAAGTGTTTTGACTTTTGAAGCTGATTGACTTTTTAATTAAAGTGACACCTTTCAACCTGAGAAGCTATTTTAAGGAAAACAAATGATTTCCTATGGGTAAAAAAAAAAATACACATGAGGAACTTTATTTTTGTGTTCAAAGTTATTATTTACAGATAACAAAAAAGAAGAAAAAAATTCTTCATACTTTGTCGTGGAAATTTTTGTTACACCTTAAATACCTTTCCTTTTGGCATGTAAGTGTGTAGTATTTTATAACACTACACTGATTGTCAAAGGAAAAGAAACTCTGCTGAAGTCAAAGGTTATTTTTCATTTTCATAAGAGCAGCTGGTGATCAGGAGGGCTCTTCTCACTTTTGTTGACAAATTCTTTTGTAAATTAGGTAATTTACTCATGTGTAATAATGGGGAAGTGTAACAGAGCATCTGCAAAAAGTCAAAGACATGCCTGCAGGCAAATGTTTGGGGTATTATTTGTTTTTTACCTTGGGCCCTGGCAGGGAGGGCACACACACCAGGATCTGTCTAACTACCATCTGTCATCAAGTACATCTGTGGACTCTCAACCTTGCAACCCTGGGGAGTGCTTATACACTCCAATCCACCAACATCCAATCTAATTTGATCCAATTTAATGATTTATTATATTGAATGATTTAAAATGCCTGGAGATATTGGGGTGTATTATGGTGTTTTCTTTGCCAGATTGAAATCAAACCACAAGGCAGGAAACTAGTGTAGAGGTGTCTTGTTTTTCAGTGTTAAGCAGACGGAAGCCTGTCCATCCAAGAAAAGTAGTGGCATTAGTTTTAATGGGCTGGTGCGAAGAGGCTTTTTCTTTACAGAGAAGGTGAGATATTACTCACACCAAAATGAAAACAACCAACTGTCTAATTCTGCTTCAGGATTCCAGCCACAGAAGCATGGCCTCCTCGGCAGAGGTAACTAAATGTATAATCAATACCTGCCTCTCCAAACGCAGCCCACAGGAAACTGTTTTAATGCCAAAAGCTGTCTATCACCAGTGACACAGGAGACGTTTTCATGTCATTCAGAACTTGTAAAATAGCATTCTCATCACCTTCCAAGACATAATCCATCCATTTTTTATATGTAATCTGAGCATGGTCATGTGGGGCTGGAACCAGTCCTACCTGCAGGTTTATCACAATAAACCAGGCACACACTTTCTCACACCTACAGGATATTGCAGGGGCATGTCTTTAAAGGGATAGATCACCCAAAATTCAAATTTCACTCATTATCTACTCACCCTCATGTCGACTAAGAGCTGTGAGAATTTTCAGAGTCCTCCGTTCCTTCTCTGAGTTACCGGGGGGGGGGGGGGGGGGGTCCGCGCAGCAGTATTTGTCCGTATAATGGTTGTCAATGGACACCAACTTTCTTCGTCCAAAAAGACACACCAAAAAACATCCAAATACCTCCATACTGCTCCCTCTTGTATTGAAGGCATGAGAAATTGTTCCAGAGAGATTTTCACTGACACAGGAAGAGCAGTGAACTGAGACACTGGGAGCTTCCACTACAAACAATCTTAAAATATAGACTTATTTAATTTTTTTCTGAACAATTTCTCATGTCAGGGCTTCAATACAAGAGGGACATTACAGACGAGCAGTATGGAGGTATTTGGATGTTTTTTGGTGCATCTTTTTGGACGAAAAAAGTTGGTGTCCATTGACGACCATTATATGGACAAATACTGCTGCGCGGACCCCCCCGTAACTCAGAGAAGGAACGGAGGACTTAGTCGACATGGGTGAGTAGATAATGAGTGAAAATTGAATTTTGGATGACCCTAACCCTATCCCTTTAATAGCACCATTCCCTTCCACGTCTTAAGCTGTGTTCACACCGGACCTTTTGTTTTTCGAATGAGCGATGAGTTTACATGTTAAGTCAATGCAAACGAGCGATTGAGCGTTTAATTGCTCAGGCGAAAAATTGCTGGAGGTCCGAGCATCAGTGACGGAGCGATTTTTCGCTCTGTCACTCGAGATGAGAAATCCCAACTCTCTGGCCTTCAGTCGCTCGCCGCGCAGCGCTGATTGGCTGCCGTAATCCCGGTGGTGCCGGTGTAAACAGAGACACATGGCAGTGGGGATGATGTCATCAAAGCGATAATGCCAGTCTGTGCCAAATTGCGATTTTTTTTTAGCAATACGAGCGACAGCAACAAAAATAAAAGGTCCGGTGTGAACGCACCTTTAGGGTGTATTCAGACCTGGCTCATTTGGAGCAGTTGAAACAGGGAGATGACCGGTTCATTTTGGCAGATGTGAACACAGCAATCATGTTCGAATGCAGAAGAACACAAGCGGGTCGAGTTCAGCTCCTTTCCATTTGACTCTTTTTTTTTTTTTTAGCCGTCTGGTTTGGTCCGAAAATATAGGCTACACAATGTAAGTCAATGATATTACATCATCAGTGAACAAACATCCTGATCATGGGGAAACTCATAATTTCTCTAACATTAGAATCATCTCCATCTACAGTACAGCTATCCTGCTATAGGCTATGAGAGGTTGCTTGTTTTTCATTTTGGAACCCTCCACATGAGGAAAAAGCATCTCCTAACACTGCCCTCTGCTGGACAGCAATTGAATGCAACGCACATCTGCACTGCTGTAATTTCAGCACGACAACAGACTCATTTAAAATCAGAGGAACAAGCTGGTTTACAGGGATCCTCCAGTGTGTGTCATGAGATTCCCAGAGACCTGTGAATGCTCCTCACACCAGACCATAACAGGCTGTGAAGGGCTCTGCTGAAGGCTTTGCTCTGGATACAGTCATGAATATTTCATAGTTCATACCATTGCTTTTTTATATATATATATATATCCTGGTCTCTGCCAGAGGAGCCTGCTGGTTACCTTCCCCCTTGCCACATGCAAAGTGCAGATACACAAGAGGGAGGTGTTTGACAGTTTGTTTGTATGGGGGACATCATAATGACAATCCAGCCTGCCTCAGCATGACTGTAATACATGAAAAGCCAGGGTTGGCGGTGCAGTGCGGTGCATAGAGGAACTCCGGCAAGTTGGCACGCAGTTTATCAGCAATAAAAAGGACAAATCTGAGAGTGTCAGCCAGCCAGTCACAAATCACACAAACAGATGCTTTACAGACAAAGAATTCTTGTATGTCTGAGTGTCCGCCTCCAGCTTTCTCGGCGTGAGTCCGGGAAGGTGAAAGGAGAGAAACGCTACGTGCTGAGCTCAGCAGGGAGCGCGCTCAGCTTCCAACACAATGCTTTTTGTGTTTGCACGCTTCAAAACACTCCGCTCATTTAGGAGGAAAATGACATCCAAGGTTCAGATCACGTCTCCGGTTACACTTTGTGTTATTTACACTTTGGAGGCTTTTGCACATGTGCAGCAGCTTGAAATGAGTAATAAGTGGGAACAGGCTCCTTGCACCAACCCCAAATTAAAGAGCCCCATCTGTGTGCGAGAAACCAGTCTTATTATACATGTAAAGGTAACATATGCTGCGTTCGCTCATGGGCAGGTATGTGTTCACGCTCATTTGAAGCCATGATTGGATAAGTGCCATTTCTGAAGGGTTCTACAGGCTCTGCTCAACCCTGAGAAGTCATTTCAGCATACTGAAAATCATCGCAGTGGTTTGAATTGATGTTCCATAAAAAAATCAAATGCTTGGAGATGGAGGAATGTTTTATGAATATTTACTTGACTCTACACATGTGATGATAGAAGTATGAGATATCAGGAGGCCCAATTATTTCATATCAGAGGAAATGAAAGTTCTGGTTTATTAAAACTATAACTTGCCATAGCTCTCTTCTGTAAGCATCGGATTCTGTATTTGTTAAAGCTCCTCTCAGTCTCAATGTGGAAACTGACCTTAAGACTATAATCTTTAATAAATATACATGACATTGAGTGTTAGGTTTAATCAACAACACATAAACCTTTAAGTCCAGAGCCATTCTGCATACATACTTTAAGGATCAGTCACATTACAGTATTAAAACCGTTTCAAAAAGAAAGGGAATACATGGTAATAATGGTGAAATTTGATTGGTATTATTGGGTTACCATGGCTTTTCTATTCTTCCTAGACCAATAACAGTACTCAGCTTCTAATAATGATTGGCAAATACCATCTCCTATACCATAGATACAGTAGATAGATAGATAGATCATTCATCAGAAGAAAATTACTCTCAAACCCAACTTATCTGTCAGTCAGAGAATAAAGGGTGCAACAGATCGCATGAGTCAGTGTTGTATAACAGCGAAAACATCTATTTACTACTGCATGAAACTCTTTCGTAATGGAATGAAGATTCCTCTTCTCTATCTGGGCTTGTTGTTTGTACAGCTTTCTGTATGTTGTACTGTCCTTGGCTGTGCTCTCACTATGAAGTGTGGGATTATATGAATGTGAGTGTGAATGGCTGACAGTGACATAGTGTCAATAGAACATGAAAAATGGAATCCATTGACCATTGGAATGTGCTGAACTAAAGTAAAGGCTACTATAGAGGGATTACCTGTTTACCAACAAATCAGGATGCGTGCGTACTAAAAGTTTGAGAATACTGCAGAAAGAACTGTAGGTTTGTCATGGTTACCTCCATGGATCTAGTGTAGTCAAAGCGGTGTTAGCTAGCGATGTTGTCAGCCTACTACAACAGTTTATCACCTACTGATGTAGTGTGTGTTTTATACATAGACTGTAGGTTTTATAACGGCAGGAAAAAAAAAACGTCAGGACGGAGGATCGAGTTCATACCGCAACTACGGCGATGGCAACTCAGCCACGGGACAAGCCACAGACGCTCACAGCATAGCGTCGGTCATCGGTAGAAACAACGCTGTGCATCAAATCAGGAACAAACAGCGAAAAAGGAGCCAGACAGACGGAGCCAGTAACACATCATGAGCTAATGCTAGCCTAGCAACACGCTAGCAGACACTCCAGACTCAACACCAGTTTAAAGATGGACGGCAACTCAGCCACGGGACAAGGCAGGGACACTCACAGCAGCATGGCGTCGGTCATCGGTAAAAACAACGCTGTGCATCCCTAACGGTACCTACAGACAGTAATGTTCAGGAAAACACTCACGGTTACAAAACTCTGTGGCTGTGAGGATTGAGGTGCTGCCTGGTTAGAGGGAGGGGAGAGGACGGAAAACGTCTGGAACAACTGCATCATGAACTGTAACGCAAATTGCATGGCAATTTGACTAATGAAAACAATATAGTTTACCGTTAATTAATCTCAGCTTGAACTTTCCATTAGTATTTGACCTGGTCTTCAGTCACTGTCGTAGTAAACATTTGACAGCTCATTGGCTGCAGTCACAGCTGTGCTGCCCGTGGTTATTTAGATTCATCACCATTCAAACCAACGTATCTAACACCTTATATTGCTCCAAATTAATCAACAATGTACTGTTTTCTCTCTGCAGATTTGCCTTGAAAGGGTGGAGTTGCGTTTTCTGTAAAATTTGCGAGTTTTGTTATTTTTTATCACCACAATTAGTGCAACTAACGGCATAATAAAACACGATCCCATTGACTCCCGGCTGTTACTGCTCTCTTTCTGCAGCTGACATGCGCAGTAGAACGTCTGTGACGTAGGCTGGTAATCCCTCTATATGAACCTCAACAGTTCAACTAGTTGAGAAATGTGTAGTAGGCGTAAAGTGTACTAAAAGTTTGAGAATATGATGATACTGTAGGTTTGATATGAATATTAGTTAGGAGATTGAAGAGGCAGCATGAAACATGCATGAATCATGGGTTATAAAGCACATTTCAGACATAGACACTTAACCCTCCTGTTGTCCACTTACAGTAGGTCAAGGAAGGAAGGACAAAGGAAAAGTAGGAAGGAAGGAAGAAAGGAAGGAAGGAAGGAAAAAGGCAGGAAGGGCAAAGGGAAAGAAGGAAGTGAGGCAAGAAGGACAAGGAGGGAGATGGGAGGAAAGAAGGAAGGAAAGAAAGATTGAGGGTCAGTTGGATCAAAAGAGGAAGGAAGAAGAATTGGACGAAGGGAAGGAAGAAAGGACAAAGGGAAAGAAGGAACGGGAAAAGAAGGAAAGAAAGACGGAGGGTCAATTGGATCAAAATAGGAAGGTAGAAGAAGTAAGGACAAGGGAAGGCAGGAAGGGAAAAAGGATTGGGGAAAGAAGGAAGGATTGAGGAAGGGAACAAATTGGATCAATTTGACTAAGAAAGACAACATGAGGGTTTAATAATTTAATTTCAGTTGGGAACTCATGGTTCAAATGTTTATTGAGTAGCCTATGACTTCAGTACACATTAGAGTCTAGGCTCTGACTCATCTCTCCCTGAATATGATTTCATCAATGGTATGGGAGTGTTAGAAAATATCTTAACCCCCTTGAGCCTGCAGATGGATGCTACTGTAGGGTGGAGGTGCAGCTGAAACAATAGTCAGTTTTGCAGTTTAAATTAAGAGGATGTGTATGAGTGAGTGAGGCATGTCACGATTTTTCTGCCTGAACTCACAGGTTTCGCTCCACTTCTTCCAATATGCAACTTTCCACATGCTCGAAGCACACATACAAGATCACAGCGGTGTCTGCAAAGAAGTTAAAAGACATTTAAACTGCACCCGTCCAACACTCCCCCCTGAATTTGTGACATTCATTAGTTTCTGTTACTGTCACAGTTTGTTTTTGTGTTTTTGCTCTTTGTATCTTAGTAACATTTTTCCTCCATATGGGTTTATTTTGGATGTGGAGTGGCAACGCAATGTTGCTTCAATATTTTGTACATCCGGCAGAGTTAAAACCAGGAGATCAGTCACAACAGGTAAAATTCTTTTTGCAGGAATCTGAAATTCAAAAAAGTTGACAAGCAGGGTCAGATCAGGAAGACACAACTTAAAATGCTGGAGAGACACACACAAGACAATGTGGCAGAGAACAAGTGGAAATGAACTGGTGAGGGACTGATGGGCTGCAGGTGAAGAGATGGCCAGAGAAATCAGATGAGGGGAATTGCTGGAGTGGATTGCTTGGCATGGGAGGGAGGCACCAGCCCATTTTCACACCATTTTATTTAACAAATTTCCAGCATCGGGCCTGATTATGAACATCGGGAACAAGAAACGGACGTGTCGTGTAACATAACTGACGATCGGCGGTTTTTGCGTCGCATAAGCTCTACGACGCCCCCAAGGGAAAGTTTAGCATTGAATTTCTTCACCCAGTTTGACTCTACTACGACGTGAACCTTGATGTTGACCAATGGGATGAAAGAACGCTCGGACACATTCTGCATTTTTCCTTTTTTCTTTTTTTTTTCAAAATGTGGCATATTCTCTTCAATCTAAGAGTCAGTGGAACTGTGTCACAATTTCCAAGCATTTGAAAAAAACAAAAAAAAACAAACAGGCGATAATGAGTTGTGGTGTACTCTTTGTGGAGCTTTCCATTATTAGGACAGTGAGAGTGTTCAAGGGACAGGAAATCAGGGGGCAGAGGAAGAAGGACAACATGCACGGTCAGATTCCCGTTGGAAACCAGAATGTTTTACTGGTAAAAATCTGTTCTGTCTTGAATTAGAAAACAGGAAGTCTGAACTTGATTTGTACATTATCATTTTAATTTTGTCCAATTTGCCTGTCTAATAAATGGAAGCCGTGAGATGTTGGGACATGTTTTGTTGTGTCCGTCTCATTTGTTAACCATGCTCCAATCATGTACTGTAACATCAAGATAGAGATTTGAGTGACATAAGACTGAAAAACTCAAACTGAGGTACGAACAGCACAGAAGGGAAAGTGAAGACACCACAATGAGACACAGGTGCAGCACATTAGCGCAGGGCGAGCCATCACACAGGTGGAAAACTTGACAGGAAGTGCGTGGAAGTGATGACAATGCACAGGACAGAAACTGTGGCTTAATTCAGGGGCTGCACCCTTTAAAGTTTCAAACAGTTCATTATGTTTATTCTTCATGTTTTATTTTACAGTGTTTGGTAATGTGATGGTCTAGTATGAGGACAGTTCCCACTGAGTAATTAGCCTAACCGGTTGCAGCTGAAAAGGTTGCTAGGCAATGGGAACAGCGCTTTGGGATGGCCAAGATACACAGGCACTCCTCTATGGACTCATTTACTAATGGTCTGTTCTGATCCAAATGGTCTACAGAGGACAAAGCCTCCGTGGACCACATAGACCAAGCAGCTCCTGAGCTCAGATAGAGTTACTGAAACAGGAAGTTAAAGTGATAGTTCAATATTTTGGCAAATTAGCCCATTGCCATAAGCAATAGCATAGCAGTAGGTTTGTTACCTTTACTTGTCGGTGCAAGTTAAAACTCTCATATCGGTGAATGTGCAGGTCACAGCTTGTCCACCAGAGTGTTTTGGAGTTGTTGGATTGTGTATTTCATGAGTTTGATGAGGTAAACCAAGAAATCCCATTAGCCTCCGTAGCGTAGCTCTGAGCAGCTCGCCACTCTGCTCCACCGTTCTAAAAATAGCTTGCACTGGCAAAATAAAGGTAACTGCTAAAACTATAGGGATTATGGCGATGGGCCAATTTGCCAAGATGTTGAACTATCCCTTCAACCAAAGGCTAAAACGGACAAAACAGGAATCCAAACCAGAAACTGACATTAATGGTGGTGAAAATAACAACTCCCATGATCCCATAAGTCAATGTCACCCAATAACCCAATAACATCTGTTGATATTATTTTGATTGAGAACAGGAGTGTTGCTAGTGTGGCAAGGTGAAGAGGGCCCAGGCGGGCTTCGAATCCCAGACTCCCAGGTAACAGTCATGCGTGTTAACCATTCGGCCAAAGGGACATCCCCTTGGCCAAGTAGGAGGCATGGTGACAGGACCCTCAACTGTCACATAGCCATTAAAGATGCACATCCGGACCAGTCAGGTTGGAAAAAACAAACAAAGTTTCCCTTTAAGAACGGCTGGTTTCAGTGTCTGTCCCTTTAAATGCAAATCAGCCACTGCTTGCCCCGCCCCACCCCTTCTACTGGTACCAGGTATGGGTGGTATTATGCAAATTTGAAAACTAGTTACATCACTGGAAGACAACTGAGGGAACAGCTTGTAAAGCCATGTGGATTTCAACCGAGGGAACCTGAAAATTACAGATTTCTTTATCAATTCTCACATTTTGGGGGCTGGAAGACAAGACAAACACCCAAATATATGTTAAAGGAGTCATAACCTGTTTTTTTTAACGTATCCAGCCCCTCTTGGATCGCTTTGGATCAATTCGTAAAACTTATTAGAAAAAAAAAAAAAATTAATCAAACATTGAGCTTGTTCTGACCCTTTTTCGTACCGCGACTTTATCACGCGAGATTACGCGCGAGGTTTTGACTGGTCCGGATGTGCATTGTATAATATGTAATGAGGCGTGCGTCAAGGGCGTAGAATTGGGTAGGGACGCTAGGGACGGGGACAGCTCTCCATTCTGACGCACCTCCACTTCGACACCCCGCTGTTCCGAAACACCGCTGTTCCGACAGCTCACAGGGGCGCGAGGCTGCTGCAGCCGCTGCTCGTGCTGACAGCTGACTGAGGGAGATGCTTTGGTTGGGCTTAGGCAATGAAGAAAGGAGTTGGTTAAGTTTAGTAAAAAGATCAGGTGGAGGCTAGACAGGCTAGAAGCAGAATGAATGTTAGGCCTTTATGTCATTAATATGAAGTATTTGCTTGTTTTGCAGTTTATTATGCACATGATCCGTTTGACTCCAAAAAGGAAATAAGGATCACTGCGCACCGAGGGTTTCCAGTAGCCTTTAGGAAATAGCGGTGTCTTTAGAAAAAATAGAAAAACCCCGCTATTACGATGAATGGAAGTCTATTGTCGGAAAGGCTGGGGCAAACACCAAAGGCATGTTTTAACAAGGGACACGTCCCTACCAATATCCAGCCGCTACTGTGTAGTCACTATCAATACAACCGCTGCCCGTAATGTTTAGTCAATGATTCCTCATCAGAGGAGCCACTGATCTCTGTGCTGTTGTTTTGTTCGGGGGGAAGGACCGAGCCGGGGCCCCCTGCTGTTCCTGGTGCTGCTGTAACTCATCGTTCCTAATCAATAACAGTGCACATCAGAAAATAGCAAAAATGTTTTCTTACCTGTGAAACCTGCCCTCAGACTATCCATAGAACCCTCTGCTTCCTTATTCCTACTTACTTTACTCTAACTCTTTGTTTCTATGTCCTTAAGTTCTGTCTTTCCTTTTTTTTAAAAAAAAAATTTCTGCTTTCTTTCTTATTTGCCCTCAAAATTCACTGGTTGCATCACACATAGATTTAGCACAGCTTCTGTCTTTGGCAACATGAAAACATGTACAATAGCCTGAAAAAAGGTAATTTTTAATCATTCAATTAATTAATTTGGATTCCTGTGGTTCCAAGTTAAGTAAAAAAAAAAAAATCTAAAACTAAACTTGTAACTATACTTTCTGAGCACAAACCATTGAACAGCCATTAATAATGTTTGGCTGCTGCCCACAATGAATAATAAATCACATGTTCAACAGTCTCGACACAGTCTAAATTGTACCTGATGAAAAATGAAGCTTAAAGAATGTAATTAATATTTTCCCCATACATTATATATTGTTTCACTCACCTGCATCCCATCCGCTGCTAATCATATGTATTTTTAATTACAGTATTATAACCCAGCCCAGCCAATTGACCACACCACAGTAATACACAGTCGAGCCAAATCCAAGGCACTCTCAGTTAGGGATGAGATTCAGAAGGCTAGAATTAGTAGCTCACAACATCTATGTTACTCACTAGGACCTTTGGCCACAGAGCTGGCACAGCTAAACAACAACAACAAAAAATAAATATATAAATAAATAAGAAGATACGTTTCATTTCCACAAAATATATAAATACCGTAGATGACCATTTAGTACCCCGGGCGTTTAAAGCTGTACAGAAATGGCCGTTTGTCCCGTTGCGCCGAGTTCTCACGAGCTGCAACACGACTTTACCCGAGTGAGGTAAACGGATTTGATTGGTCGTTATCGAGCGAGCAGTATATTCAAAGCTTGGGGCGAGTCCGAGCTCCGTGTGTGTGTGTGTGTTTCAGACGTTTGAATGACGGATGACAGATCCAATATCAGTGGCTTTTGAATTGTGTACAGGCTGACGTATAATCTGTGCCAATGCGAAAAAAAAAAATACAACACTTTCATCCCGGATTTACTCCAAAATAGAATTTTGCACAAAGTTTGGCCTACGTCGTCTGATAGATGAGTTTTTAGACTAATTTTATGACCCAGAGTGGGCTCAAATTCAGCTTTCTTTTCTGTGCACCTTTAATATGCTAAATCGACTTGGACCCCAGGCGTTTATAATAACCAGGCGCCTATTTGCAACAGCCTACAATTTATTTTTGCAATGAGCAGCACCAGACCATCATGCAAAGAACACGTATTTCACCATCGACCACTGGACAAAGACAGTTTGTCTGTGTTACTGCGACACAGGGAGCTGATCAGCAGTGTTATGAACGGTAGCCAGGGGGGTGATCGCGGTAATTTCAACACTGTACGTATTTATCCATTTGTCTTTGTTGTCCAGCACGACCAGTCCCGCTAGCGCACCTGTGTTTGTGTGTGTCCGCCTGCATGCGAGAGAGAGGGCGAGAGGAGGGGCTGACTGACAGAGGTAGGAGTCGCTGTTGAAAAAAACTTTTCATTTTTTTCTGTGCAAGACTATAGTAAACACTTAATCGCCTGGGCATTTAATTGAACCGGCGTTTATTATGCCAAATGAGCTCGGACCCTGGCGGCTATTGGAGCACAGGTAGGTATTTGCACGCGGGCGACTATTTGGTCATCTACGGTAAATAAATAAATTAAATAAAGGATTTCTGTATGAATTCAATTCATCAGGACAAAAACCTTTAGTTCACAGTCCACCAAGGTATTCCCATGGTCAGTCATTAAAACTGTTAAAATATGATGTTTTAGATGATGTATATGCCATTCATATAGATATTTGTGCATACATATTACAGTATTAGTAATAATACTATAATAATAACTGTGATGAGTTAAAAAGAATTCGTTCTCCTTTGTATGTGTATAATACAGTATGATTTGATGATATTATACATATTTTATACAAGTTCAAAAATAAAATCATTCATTCATTCATGTTTGTCTGGCAGTGATCATTAAGCAAGTACTGAATGGTAGATAGATCGATCGATCGATCAATAGATTGATTGATTGTTTGATTGATTGATTGCACTGTCCTAAGTGACTTAATTAAATGACCAGAAAATTAAATAGAAAAAAACAACAACTACTAAATGGTGAATCTCGAAGTAGTGTTGTGTGTGATGTGTGTAGTAATGTGGTGTGTTTCAATATGAAATCAACTCCTCATTTTAATTGGTTGATGACTTCACTGGAGCCAGATGCTTAGAGACACCACCTTCTCACTCAGCTTCACTTTACAGTTTATAAGTCATAACTAAAATGATACCTATGGCACTTGGAAGGAAATGTGGATGGGTTTCCTGTCCAGTGATTGAGCTACATTTCACCATTCATCAACAGCTTATTAACCATCAAACCCAGACAGCCACATGACCTGAGCACAAGCACAGTGCATTCATGCAATTTTCACAATTAGCTGCTACATTCAACCAACAATGGATATCATTAACTTTTCCTGAAGCGAGACTACTTCTTAGCCATCACTGCTTGACCCGAAGATCTACCAACTTTTTTTTCACGGTGTAAGGACTGCAGTCCTGCTGTTTAAGATTTCTGTGCTTTACTTACCAAGTACAATTGGGTTCTGACTGAAGAGGGAATGAAGTTTCAAACTAAAATGAAAATGAAAAATAGCCACATTTTTGATGGTGAGTTTAGCCAGCTGCACTGTGACATGAGTTATTTTCAAGCTTCCCGTCCCCTCCTTCAACCTAAATGTAGCACGCGGCAGTGGATGAGCAGATGCCATCTCTTTGTCCGGCCACATATCCCCTTGCATGTCTCCCTCATTAATAATTAGCGTGGTGCAGAAGGCCCTGATCATGACAGAGTGAGTGAGAGTAACAGATTGTGATTGATGGGTGGCATGTCTGCTGAGACGTGGGTGGAAGAGACGGTAATGGCACGGACAGCCCATCGGCAGATGGTCGGTGATATGGAGCCGCAGCCTCGCTCCAGATAGGTTGATTATCCCGATAAGTAAAATATGTGTTGGGTTTCCTCGTCCGCAACTGGTTAATATTTCCTTCATATGTTCATCAGTCATCCTTGGGTGTTGAGGAGTCTGCAGATGAGCCGGGCTGTCAGCGCTGCACGGCTGGGTGACGGCAGCCTCCGGCCCCCTGCTGTTTGACAAGAGACGTTTTTCCTTCCATGTGTCATCCAGGAGAGAAACCTTAATAAAGCATCACTCAGGATGAGATAGAATAAAATATGTGTGTATTGTACTCATGGATGGATGTTATGTAGTGACAAAGAAGCCGCACAAGTGTAGATAAGATAAAGACAGCAGATTGGAGTGGGTGCACTGTGGACTCTAGAGACGTGGGTTTGTGTTTTGTCTGAGTTCGCTTTCACACCAGAGTGGTTTGGTCCATTTTAAACTGGCCAGGGTTTTGTGCGTGTCTTGCCTCACCATCCTTTCGACTGTGCGTGCATTAGAGCCGTATCGCCCGTAATTAGCTTAGCTCCAATGCTGTAGGCTAAGTGTATGGGTAGTGTTAGCCTTCCTCCACCTAAAGTCATTAGAGACACTCTTCAGCAACTGTAAACGGACCGATCTTCGTCTCAGAGCTGACTCTCTGGTAAACAGAGGGTTCGAGCAAAGACGGTTTATTGGTTCAAGCTAGCTACATCGAGGGTAGGTTAGCTTCCTATTTCAAAGTAAATGCACAAATCCTATCATCATGGTTTTCTGTATGTAAAGGACAACGGGTGTTTTATTTTGTGACCAGAAGTAACCAGAAGTGCGTTGGTCACAACAGCTAGCTTGAGTAGCGCCAAATTTGTCAGAACAAAATTGTAAACAGGTGGTATTTAGACAAATTAACGACACACTGCTGGTCTAAACAACTACTTTCTCACCTAAAAATGTTATTATTATTTAGAAAGT
Source organism: Decapterus maruadsi (assembly GCA_030347415.2). Classification (NCBI taxonomy): domain Eukaryota; kingdom Metazoa; phylum Chordata; class Actinopteri; order Carangiformes; family Carangidae; genus Decapterus; species Decapterus maruadsi. The sequence continues at coordinate 2,841,094 of CM064895.1, forward strand.
TTGGAAATTTAATTTACAGAGTTTAGAGCTAAAATAAAATCATCTTCTGACTGCTGATTTCAGCTCAGGTAGGAGTCAGGCTAACAGCTAATTACGGGCGATACGGGCTCTACCTTCTGCACGCACAGTCGAAAGGACGGTGTTTATCTGCTTGTCATGGACTTGGGAGTGAGACAAGACACACAAAAAAATGTTGGCGTATCCCTTTAAGACCTGAAGATGGCAGGTCCCCACTACAGTATATGTATATATATATATATACAGGGCTGTACAGTGCGAGCATTTTACTCGCCTATGCACCTAAAAATAGATTGTGCGAGTAGAAAAAATAAAAAGGGAGCACACGTGCGAGTACGGATTTCAACCCTTTCATTCGCATTTTCTAGAATAAACCCACACAAAGTGCATCAACCTAGAGTAAAATTTTCGCGTTATAGCCTACAACTACTTTTTTTTTTTTTTGCCTTCGGCAACCGGCACAAAACAGAACTCTTGATGATGCGTGATGACGCGCGATCACATCTCAGTCGCACAAGCTACACTTGTTTTATCAGTAGGAAACTTGGATTTGAAAACCACTGCGGTAAAGTTTGTATTTACTGTAACTGTGTTTAATTGACTGTCGTGTAACGTAGCGGGGTCTCTGTGTAAACGTGTGCGCAGCGCACTGATCACACAGGGAGAGAGGAGGTGAACAGAGACACACTGCCAATGTATCCTGGCCTCAGCCTGCACCATCGCTAACACAGCTCACACCGACCCGCGGTGCCTCAGCACGGCAACCAAGCTTTGATAATTGCACCGGATAATTGCGCCGGGTGACAGTATCCTCCCGTATTTTAGCCGGTCGCTACCGCAGCTTTAAAAAAAAAAAAAAAAAAAAGCGCTCGTGGCGGTGGAGCTGAGAACAGCGGAGTTTCCTCTGCTGCAGCTGAACAGCTGACATGTGATCACAGTCTTATGGTTCATTTCGTTATTATAAACTTCAACCTCAAAGCTGACTGTCTTCAGACTGTCCTGACCTGTCCCTGGACATCACACAGGGAGCTGCTTGTAATGTTTACATCAGGCTGAGTTCAACAAATCACTTTATGCTGATTTAAGTTGTTAAATAGAGTTAATATCAAGTGTGGTGGCTGGAAAGACCAATTCACCTGTATCAAATACAGTGTTGGTCATAGAACAAGTAAAAAAAATGAAGTTGAAATATTTCCATGAGTGGCCCATGCTTGGTCACATTAGAAGTCAACCTAAAGTCAGAGGGTGGAAAAAGGGTGTTTTTACGGTTCTCAAATGTAAAAATGGGTCACATTTGACCTTCAACATTATTTAAAGGTTAAATAATGTTACTTAAACATTTTCATTACGCTAACTGACAAATAGAGCCATGTATAAGGACTGTTTAGTGTTATTTATGAAAATGAATAGTGCTCCTAAATTTTTTTCTGTGCTCCTAAATTTTTTCATTTAGGAGCACCTGTGCTCCCAGTGAAAAAGCTAAGCGTACAGCCCTGATATATATATATACTGTATATACATACATACATATATGATTATTTGCACTTGCACTCTTTTTGTTTATATGATTGTTTACTTACACTCGCACTTTTCCTTTTTTTTGTTTTCTATGTGATTTATAATTGATTTTGAATTTGGTTGATTTTTGTTGTGAAGCACATTGAGTCTGCCTTGTGCATGAAATGTGCTTTATAAATAAAGTTGAATTGAATTGAATTGAATTTAAGTGATCTGTCTGAGTCCAGTTGTTCAAAGTTTGTAGAGACTAGCTACACCCCTCCGTCTCCCCTCTCTCTCTCTCTCTCTCTCTCTCTCCTTAGTGTCTTAATAAATGTCAATGAAGTAACTCATTCATCTCAGACTACTGTTTCACGTTGTCATTTTTTCTAACGGCTTTACATTTGTATTAGAACTCAGAGCATTCTATGTGCGTTTTTACATTGCTATGTTAAAACGTATATACAGGGGCTATAAGAATTTGCAGGGCAGAGTGTCTTACATCATTTTTTTCAGCACAACCTATGCAATCTGATGATATAATTATTTTTTCATTTTCACCAATTATATAACCACACCTAAGGAAAAAGTACTCAAAATTTTAAAAATCGATTTGATTTTTTTTTATTTAACATTCTATCACATACACAAAAACAGAGATCAAACACTTTTGAAAGCTTGAAATTGTAAAAACAATTATACTGACAATAAAAACTTGAACAAATATATTATAACATTGTCTAAAAACCATGAAAAACATAAATAACTCATTCAATTTCCAGGCGGAATTTTATGTCAAGTACTGCCATTCTACCAAAGTCTCTCAAAAATCTGCTCATGCTTGCCACTGAAAAAATTTAAAAGCTCCTGTTCAGAACAGACAAAGGGGGTGTCACATTCAAATATTATTAAATTAAAATGTTATATTTTAAACCAGCTGTATACACAAACCTGAGACAGAAAATCTAAAATATTTGAATTCCGAATGATTTTCATATAAAGTGCTCTCACAAACATAAACACAGAGATCAAACATTCTTAAGAGCTTGAAAATACTTATTCTGACAACAGGAAACATGGAGAACTGTATTACAAACAAAATCAAGACACAACTTCACGCCAGCCTATGCATGCCACTCAGCAAAACAGTTCTGTCTAGCAATAGAGAGAGGTGAGTGTCACAAGACTGGCGCATCCAGGGAGTGGTGGTGCACATCACTTTTTGTGCACACTACTAGCAATGTGTCCCACTATGGCCCTTCTGGAGCTGTTGAACTTGGCAGCACATGCAGCTGGAGCATGGCTGCTTTATCTTTTTACAGGAATACCTGTCTTTTTCAACTCCACGTAGTTGTTTCACCAGTTCAATGATGTCCTTGTGGGCCCGTCTCCATTGGTTCCATGGTGGCTGCAAGCTCCAAATACATCATGCCTTGGTCCCAGTTGCAGCACTGCAGTTACATAAACATAATTTTATGAATTAGTATTACTGTACAACATCATGCATAGTACAATCAAGAACATGAAAAACTTTAGACATCCATATTTTGTTATCAATTTACTGTGAAAAATATCACCATCATTTTGATTTCACCACAGACATAAATATCACACTATGCATTCAAGAATATGATGAATTTAGGCTGCAAATCGTGTTTTATTCTGAAATTTACTGCAAAGATAGACATTACAAGCACAAGTACACGCACACACACTATGGATGTATTGACACGCACACACTCGCACGCACATCGCCCTGTCCCTCCTTCACATTTTCCAGCTGGGGGCTCAATGCGCCCACAGCTGACCATAAGCTGGCCCTAAACTGGCCACTGGCTCTATATAATGGTCTTGACAGGAGGAAAAACCATGTTTACATTCATGATTTTCTATTATCAAATTGCGAGAGACCATACGAGGTTCAAAACAAACTTACGTTAGATGAGAGGCAGCGGGTGGCTGCCGTGAGCATGGCCGTGGCTGCTCGTCTCCTCCGCCGCCGTCACGTCAGCGTCCCCGGTCGGAGGATGAATCCTCGCCCGCAGATGGCGACTCTCTTTCTGCTCATTCCCATCTTCTTCAGCTCAAATTAGTAGACACACGCCTGATGTATATTCATAGTCCGATGTTGATCCATGGTTCAAATCCATTCATACCGTTCAATCCTGTCGTTTTTTTCGTTTTCCCCGTTTTACGCTCTCTTTTCCTCAATTGATTTTTCGCGGGTCCTCTTTGTTATTCTTTCGTATTTTCGCGGGTCAAAATTACGTCGTCAACAAGGGGGCAGTTGTCGGTCTGAGAAGTGAAGCTCACTTCCGCGTTCAAAAAACTGCAATCCCCGCCGATTCCTGTGGGGGCTGGTACCGGAAGTGAGCAACTCCCCATAGACCCCCATGTTAAAATCGCCGACTTTACAGCTTTCAAAAACATATTTACAGCCTGGTACCACAACGTTTTTTGGTCTCAATCGATAGTTTCTACCCCCGTACACACTCTGAGGGGGGTGAATTTTTTTTTAACGCTACCGTTTTGCTGTTATTCAGATAAGATTCTGGCCAATCAGGGCGCGGAAACGTTCAGCTACAGGTCCGTAGCGGCACAGAGACAGGCTGCTTCGAGGCCAGTGGGCGGGTTCTCGGCCGGCCAATCCAACATGGCGCCGTTCAAACCGCCATATTTGAGGCACAAAAACGACTGCACAAAACCAATGGGTGACGTCACGGATGCTACGTCCATTCTTTTTACAGTCTATGGTCGTCAATGATAGTAACGTCAAATACGTCACAGTTCAAAGTTCACTTGGCTCAAACCATTGTTTTTATGAACAAAAATAAAAGAAAAACGATCTACTTTGCGAGTTCGAGCGAGAATCGCTACTTCCGGTTTTTTAAAAAAATACGCGATATAAAAATAATCATAACTTTGGCTCAACATCACATAAAAAGACAAAAAAATGCATTTTGTAAAGCGTGAAGATGTGACCAATAAGCATACACCCCCATGATGTCAATATAATGAGTTGTGTGCTATTCCCACGGCAATTTATCAAGGGTGCGCTACCATAGACATATAAAGAGTAGACGCCGCATCGAACGCTACGGCCTATTGACGCTGACGAGCGGTGGGGCCGCCATCTTGGACCGGTCGTCAGCTCCACTCAGTGCATGTGTTTGGTAGGTGCAATAGATAGTTTCACTAGTGTCAGAGCATTTAATCAATAACTTACTGAACATTATTCCACCTATTACGCAGCGTACGAGTGAAATAATTAATGTGAAACATAATGTTGATCAAAATACTACTTTTATCGATTCATACATTTTATAATTGAGCACATCTGCATGTCTGGTCTCTTCTCAGCTGTGTTGCTGAGCCTCGTCCCGTTTTCAACAAAGCGTTTCATAATCAATCACTGGATCCAAGGATTATCACATGTATGTTACTAAGTGTGTTGCTATTTGTGTAGTGTTGTAGTGTTGTTGTACTGTCATAAACAAGAGAGGTTTATGGGGCGCGTTTGTATCGCGGACTACAGGCTCTGATCAGCAGAGCAGGTTTTCAGCCAGGATGTGGAAGGAGCCTCCACTCTCCCTGAAACAGGTTACAAGTCATTTATCTAACATCACTATTGGTCTGAAGCTCTTTCCTGAAGGTAAACATGAAGGTCCTGACCTGCATCGTCTCTTGTCTGTGCTGCGCTGGTCAGAGCGGCGTCCCTAGCAACGGTGCGTTACACTTGACGACCATTCATTAGCTATACAGAAATATAGGCCCTATGTCTGTGGAAATGACAGCCCGTAGAGAGCTGCAATTGATCAGAGAGTAGCGTTCCTGCCATGAATAAATATATAGAGATAAAAGCTATATATCAGATAAAATAAAAATATATATAAACCAGAGAATCAGTTCACATCAGGTCAGAGAGAGAGAGGGAGGGAGAGGGAATAAATAAATAAATATTCGATTTATAAAATACAACCAATAGTAATGTCCTATCTTATTTGTGAAAAGTAATCCCCAGAGCCAGCTGTTTTCGATGGTTTTCCGCTGATTAGAACAGAAATAATATGCTGCACAGCCCTATTCACCCTGTTACTTCTGCTGCTCAACTGAATAGAACGACCGGTTCAAGATGGCGGCGGCAAATCTCGCGGCGCAGCGTCCGATGCGGCGTCTACTCTTTATATGTCTATGTGCGCTACCGGCACGGATCCGTGCCGCCTGAGTTCTAAGGGTTAAAGGTAGGGTCTGGAGTTTTGTCCCTCTCAGTTTGTAAACAAAACAGTGAAACTCAGCCCCTCCCCTCAGGCTAAGCTGTGTAGCCTCCTGCTTCTGACAGCAACAGTTGTCATGACCATAAAGGAAAGGAATTACAGTCAAAGAAGTGCTGGAGCCGCGGGCCGATAAGCCGACCTCTCGCCAACACCGGGAGCCTCCGTGGATGTTGTTATGCCGTTGTATTGTGGTGAACTAGCGGGTGTTTGCCGCGGATGCTAATCGCGAGCGCTAGCCGACGTTAGCATTGCGCTATCTCACTAATATGGTCCTAATACTTGTTACCAGAGGTCGGGAATCGGTCCGCGGCTCCAGCGCTTCACTCAGACTGTATTTATTGTTCTTTGTTGTCCTGACTGCTGCTACTGAGAGAGATAGAGACTCAGTAGCACCAGACAGCTAGCACAGCTAACAGGCCCGAGCCTCCTGCTGCAGGTAGCTCCACCTGAGCTCCGTTATTGGCTGGAGGATGACACAGACTCTCTCACCATAGGTGTCTCTGCTAATTTGCGACTCTCTAGCTCCACCTAGAAACGTCCACGTGCACAGCAACACATGAACAAAACAAACCAAAAAACCAAAATACAGGCAGGGGAAGGAGGGGCTGCAGACAGAGTCCCCACCACACAGGACTAGAAGCCCATAGGCGATGATTCAGATGGATTTCATTTGTAAAAGTCTAATTTTTATTTTTAGGCTCAAAACTCCAGACCCTACCTTTAAAATAGCAAGCAACATAGCTAAATAGATTTTGCTGCATTTACTTACGTCAGTTGGCATATTTGTGTCCGTCTCCCGGCATTTAATGAAACTGTCCAGCCAGGACAGCTTCACGTAAATGGGGGGTACACCTCCACTTGCACCGTCCTCTCTTTTCCCCTTGATTTTTTTTTTGGCCTTCACAAATCGATCCCGGAGGTACTTCCACTTGGCCCGGCACAGTGCCTCATCCCGACCAAGAGTTTGGGCGATTTCCCTCCAGGTGTTGCTGCTCCGCTGAAAGTCTTTGTATTCCCTCATAGAGGTATCATATATGTGCCTGTACTTTCGTACGAGATCGATAAGCTGCTCCTCAAAACCGTCCTCCATTTCTACCACAAGATGGCGCTGAGTCAACGGCCCGTTATCAGCTCGGTGTCACATTAAAAACAGGTCGATGTGAAGGTTTCCCGCTGAGCCGTCTATTGTGTGACACCAAGTACGCGTACGCGGAGTACGCGCGGTCGTAAATATTGAGCTTTGCGCAGACGAGTCTGGCGGACGTCCGCATTGAGTACGCCTAGAGTACGCGCGGACGTCCGCGGACACATGTACTACGCTCGAGTACTGTATGTGGGGGCCTTAACCCAGGAAAATTTGTATCACAGGAGTCTTCCGCAAAGTAAAGAATAAGGAGTGTGGCCATTAGCATTGCAATGTGTCTTTTCTGTTTTGTCTTTTGTTAATTTCCTGTCTTTTTTTGTCAGCTGGCTGTGTCATTTCCCTGTTGTCTCCCCAGCCCCTGTGTATTTCAGCTACAGCGATCTTTCCATATTGGTTTTGAGTATCAACCAAGCTCAGTTTGTGGTTAACAAGTTTCTGTCTGTCTGTCTGTGATTATTGGAGCTTCTGTTTTTTTGGACTTTAGACTGAATGAACCAACTAGCCCGTACCTGCCTTCCTCCTCCTCTGCTTTGTGAGTCCACCTTTCTAGTCTGTTCGTCACAATTTAAGCTCTTAATTTGCAAACACGTTTGAAACTTATTGTTTATTACTGTAAAATTGTCGACCTCTGTGCAGCTGCTTGCAGCACAATTCAGTCAATCACACATGTAACTGGAGTCAGCCGGCCCACAGAAAACTGTTGTAGTGTGACAGGCTGTCTGCCCCAAATCTGGGACTGATTTATGGCTGTTTTTCATTTTGGCACAATTTTTTTTTACCTCCTCATGAAAACTAATGGCACTGCTGTGAATTTGGTTTTGGAAGGTCTGTGTCTGCTGGACAAGAGTGAAGTGTAGTTTTCATTGTTGTGGTTCTATTTCAGTGGGACCCACCACAATCTATCTATCTATCTGTCTGTCTGTCTTGCATGAATGCACTGTGCTTGTGCTCAGGTCATGTGGCTGTCTGTGTTTGATGGTTAATAAGCTGCTGATGAATGGTGAAAATCACTGGACAGGAAACCCATCCACATTTCCAAGTGTCATGGAATCGTTTTTGTTATGACCTATAAAGTGTTAAGTGAAGCTGAGTGAGAAGGTGGTGTCTCTAACGCCTAAACTCCACTGACTGCGGAACGGCTGCAGATCCGCTCCGCTACGGCGACGGAGCCGATACGTATTAATTTTAATCACTGTGTCAACGTCCACCGACTCCGGATCTGCTGCGTTGTGGGTCCGGAATGACGGCATCCGGCAGCCCTCGCAAAAGATACGCACAGCTTCTATTTTTGCCGGACGCCGGAGCACATCGCATCAAGCAGCACAGAGCAGATTGTGCAAGACAGGAAACCGCGGGCAAAATACAAAATAAAACACCCGGTTAATTTTCAAAATAAAATACACCATGTTTTTTTTCCTGCTTTACACCTTGAAAACGTTGTCATGAGTAGCGACCGGCCTGAAGTCAGCAACTCGGAGGTTTCCAGACATCGTTTAATGATTTTGTGGTTCACTTTATGGAAATTAAAACCTGCTATATCTCGAGATCACGTGCTCCTGCTGTGCGGCGGAGCCGCAACAATCAGCATCACGGACGGAACCGGTGTGTTTTGACGGAGTCGGAGAACGCGGCCGTTCCGTAGCGGACCCGTTTCGGAGTCGTTCTCCATCCAGTGGAGTTTAGGCGTAAGCATCTGGCTCCAGTGAAGTCAACAACCAACTACTGTAAAATGAGGAGTTGATTTCATAGTGAAACACACAACATTACTACACACATCACACACAACATACTTCAAGATTTACCATTTATAGTTTTTTTGTTTTTCTGGTCAAGGGCCACTGACGTTTGAAAATCAGTCAAAAGCTCAGCAAGTTCTGGCTGTTTTGGAGCATGCGCCATAGGCTTAAAGGGATAGTTCAACATTTTGGCAAATTGGTCCATTGCCATAATCCCTATAGTCATAGCAGCATCTCATAGCGTGGTGAATGTGCAGGTCACACCTCATCCACGAAAGCGTTTTGGAGTTGTTGGATTGTGTATTTGAGTTTAATGAGGGAAACCAAGAAATCCCAGTAGCCTCTGTAGCTTAGCTCTGAGCAGCTCGCCGCTCTGCTCTGCCGTTCTAAAAATAGCTTGCACCGACAATTAAAGGTAAAGAACCTACTGCTATGACTACAGGGATTATGGCAATGTGTCAATTTGCCAAAATGTTGAACTATCCCTGTAAATCAGTTCTTCCCTCACATGAAGTAAATATTAAGTGTAATAAAGTTAAAGAGCTTCATATTCATGTGCTTTAGTAGACAATAGGGTGGGGCAGTAATCTACCACCATCTGTTGGGTTTGCAGTGAGAGTAGCATGCTCTCGTTTGTAGCTGGTGCAGTTTAAACTCTCCTGTGTGCCCCCGCTGGCATCCCATCAAACCCTGGCAGAGCCCCGGCCGCTGACCCCTCTCCTCCCTGCTGTTACAGGAACAACAGCAGACTTCCTCTGCTCCTTTAAACAAATTTGTCAAAAGGTGAGCAAGCAACATTAAAACTGGAATTGACCCTCTTTGTGCTGAATAGTGAGCAGCTTTACATAATACTGTGGCCTGAAAGCAGAAGGTATTTCATTAAGATGTTCTTATTCCTTAATACCTGCTGGCAACACGGTACCACCGGCTTCCCAATTTGCATGTAAATGTATTCTTTTTTTATTGGTTGTACTGTGAGGAGGATTTATTATGAGCGGTTCAGCATACAGACTTAAGCACACTCTGACTCTGTTATGGTATTGCTCTCATCAAAGATTGTTCTTTATTATAAAGACCTTCACCAATAGAGCCCAAACACAGACCCTGAATAACAGATTAGGCGACTTGGTCGGATGGTGCTATGAGGCACTTCAAACATCATCAGAGTCTGATGTAAACACAATGCTGCTTGTTCAAAGGGTATCGGGGAAGGAGAGGCCTGTTTCGTGGAGCTGAATAATGCAAGATGCCGAGCGTGATCACAGCCTAAAACTCCAAACGCATTCCAACGCGTACCGCTGGATCTGTGCCTTCAGATCAACGTGCCCTATTTTTTTTTTAGTTTTATTACCTTTCGCACACAAAAAAAGGGAAAAACAACAAGGTATAGCGGCTGAACCCTGTGTTGTTGTTTCAAAGAGATAAGATGTAGCAGGAATAGTACATGCCCTATTCATGGCTCTGTCAACCTGTCTTTGTTTGGGTTCAGACCTAACAAACCTGGGATTTAAGCCTGCAACATACAGTACATCTTAAGTTCACCTTTATTATGTAAAACACCTTTTCTCGGATCTTGTATCTTATATTAGGGAACGGAACATCCTGTAAAAAAAAACTCTGGTTCATCCAGGTTGTAGTTGAGACGTCACACTAATCTTCTTTTCCTACTGTATGACCGATCTTCCTCCACTGCGGTGGACTTGAGGATCCTGGTTTTGAGCCATATCCAGGTTATGATATTTGGGATACTGCCAGAAACCTGGTTATTCCTGTTTACATGATAAATATCCCGGTTTTTCATTCCTGCATCCAATCTGAGCAGGCACCTGTGATGTTTAATCTTTACAACACAAACCTGCAGCTATTCTGAAATATGTAAAAAGTTGAAACCACTGTGTCTTCTTGTGGGTTAGGCACTGTTGAACTGTTAAAGGGATAGTTCACCCAAAATTCAAATTTCACTCATTATCCACTCATCCTCATGTCGAGGGGCTGGGAGAAGTTTCAAATACCTCGAGTAATGTTCATCTTGTATTGAAGCCTCAACATGAGAAATTGTTCTGAAAAAAAAAAAAAGTCTATATTTTAAGCTTGTTTGTAGCTGAAGCTCCCAGTGTCGCAGTTCATTGCTCTTCCTGTGTCAGTGCAAATCACGCGGCAGAACTGTTAACTTTGTGTACAGGAGTTGTTGGATTGTGTGTTTGATGAGGGAAACCAATAATTAGCCTCCATAACATAGCTCTGAACAACTCACAGCTCTGCTCCGCCATTCTAAAAATAGCTTGCACTGACAATGAAAGGTAACAAACCTAACAAAGTCTATAGGGATGGGCCAATTTTCCAAAATGTTGAACTATCCCTTTAACCAGGATACTCAAGTCCATGTACGCACACTGAATGTCATGAGAACCAGAGAAAAAGGAGACTCCTGACCAGGTTGAATCAAAGAGCTCAACCAGTCAGGTAAGTGGTTCCCTATGTTTTGGAAACTCCAAACTGATGCTCTGTTGTGTTTCCATTGATGTGGGTCTGCTGTGTGGTGCGTTGTTTAAAGATGCTGCCTCAGTAATGAATTGTGGGACGCCGTTCTTCCCTCTGCTCTCATGAAGGTAGGTCCTGTGTGTCCTATTCTAAAAGAGATGAGATTGGAAGCACTTAGGCTCATTTCTTCATCGTTTAGAGAAGAGGAGCAGCTTCCCTCACGGCTGCTGCTGAGACACTCCGGGTCATTTGACTTTGTTTGGAAGCTTCCTGAGCAAAAAAAAAAAAAGATTTTTCAGCCACAGCCTAAATTCTGTAGTTTTGCCCACTGATCTGTCCCACTTATCAACACAGTGAGTAATGGAGCAGCGGTGGCGGCTGTGACACAGATTGTGGAGGCAGTTGAGGTACTTTAAAACCCTCAGCACCCAGTGTGATGCAGCTGCAATTTGCATCAAAAACTCAACTCCTTTTCAGAGCCATAACTCAGTCAAATCTGAAAACACAGACATGATGCACACACTGTTAGATTGTTAGGTCCTTGATCTGCAATATTCAACCATGAATAAACATCCACTAAGAGGTGAAATTCTGCAGTGACGAGTAGTGCCATTTGTCTGAGAATCAACCGTTGTAATCAGAGTCACAGTAATTCAGTGATACGTTGCAAACTAGAGCTGCTCAGAACTAATTTAGCATACTAATGGTGCCAATTTACCAAAATGTAAAAAAAAAAAGAATATCAGGAAGTTGCATAACCTTAATCACTGAAGGCAGAGAAACCCTGTAAACATCCATCAAAACAATCCAAGTCAGCACCACGACCCTGCAGCGTGTTCAGATAACATTTAAATTTTATTCAGATCGAGGTTTAGCTTTTTACGATTTTATTCCGATTATTTGTGTCCATGTAAACATGGCTACCGACACATGAGTTTTTTTGTCCTTTGGGCGTAGGTAGTTTTTTTCTTGTAGGCCTCAAGATTAAGCTATGAAGCAAAACTGTCCTCAAAGGGATAGTTCAACATTTTTGGCAAATTGGCCATAGTCATAGCAGTAGGTTCGTTACCTTTAATTGTCGGTGTAAGCTATTTTTAGGCGGGGTGGAGCAGCAGGCTGCTCAGGGCTATGGAGGCTAAGAGACTTTCTTGGTTCCCCTCACTCATCAAATACACAAGCCAACAACTCCAAAATGCTCTGATGGACAATTTGTGAGTTGCACATTCACTACGCTATGAGATAATAACGGAACCTTACGAGACGGAACTGTTTTAGAGGTAAATTCATGCAAAACCGCTGATGCGCGTTGCGTTCAGGGACAGTTTTTCATCAACAGTCTCTGTATTTACCTCGAAAACGGCTCATAGCGTGGTGAATGTGCAGGTCACAACTTGTCTGCAAAAGCGTTTTGGAGTTGTTGGATAATGTATTTGATTAGTTTGATGAGGGAAACCAAGAAATTCCTTTACCCTCCATAGCGTAGCTCTGAGCAGCCTGCTGCTCGACTCTGCCGTTCTAAAAATAGCTTGACCGACAAATAAAGGTAACAAACCTACTGCTATGACTGTAGCGCTTATGGCAATTTGCCAAAATGTTGAACTATCCCTTTAAAGAGGAATTCTGTTAAATCCAGTCGCTTTTCTGTTGTTTTGCTAACCCTCCTCCTGGCCATGTGCATTTGTTTACAACAAAGCTGGCGAAAAATCAATCAATAGAGCAGTAGATAACCTTATCATGATGTTACAAGTTGTAGTTTAATTTGTCATGAACAAGAGATTGCGGGCTATGGGGGTGTTTCTGTCGCAGTGCACAGAGATGAGAGCTCCCTCGTAACAACTTAAGTATTACAGTAAGTATTAAACCATCAAAATGATTCCAAAGCTCTTTAATTAAGGTAAAAAGGTAGTCTTCTCTCTCCTCTCCATCATGTATTTTTTCATGTTGTTGTATGTATGTTATTTTGTTGTTTGGCATGAGTGGTGGTTGAAAATGTGTGAGCTGAATTTAGGTAAAAAGGTTTTAAAAATGTAGCATGTGGCATTCATTTGATAGTACTCCTCAAATACGTCGGTAACAAACTGAAATAAACAGTTTAGTCTTGTTTCATCCATCCAGGAGAATTTTTTCATAAAGAGAACATTTTCTTCACACTCAAAGCTTTTATTTTTCTTCTCTCACTTTTTTTTTTTGCACCTCAATGCATTGACATTCTTAAAGCTCTGGATCAGCTAAGCAGGTATTTGAAACATGTGGGAAAACCGGGAAGAAGCCTCGTTTTATTTTGAGCATCATCAGTAGCTAAGCGCTCAGAGCGCTATCAGCGCAACAACTCCTCACATCTGAAGAAGATGAAGGTGCCAAAGCTCCCAATGACAACTGTGAGTTGTTGTAGCTGTAGTGAAGCCAGAGCTCAAAACATGCAGATCCTTGACAGCGCTGATGAACAGCTACATGTTTTATCCTGAAGGGCAATCTACTGCTTTTCAGGGAGATGCTTTCAGTGCGCCTTAGATGTTCGACATAAACTGAGATAAAAGTTAGTTCCCGTCTTCCTCCTTAATTTCTGTCAGCTCTGTGAACGCGCCTCCTTTGTTCTTGCTCCGCAGACACAACTATTCCATTCCAGAGCATTGTTATGTAATGGGTGAATAATGAAGGCATGTATTTACTACGGATTTACTACTGATATAATTGCGGTACACAGCGTCAAGCAGATAATCTTCTTTACATTTCTCGCTGCCCTGTGGTTTGGAAAGAAATGGAAATCAAGTTCAGCTCTCTGAGGAGATTCATCAGACCATTAGAAATTAATTTTTGATTTAAGTGAAGGACATAAAAGGAACTCATAGCTAAATTAAGCTAAGACATTTTCAACCACCACTCCTGCCAAAAAAACAAAATAACATACAACAACATGAAACATGCATTTAGCCTATGCTTCATGTGTTGATATGAAAATCACCACTGCACTCAGCTCATGTCTACAATCCAGGTTTCTGTCACAGTGAAGCCACTGTGTTCATATTCATTCTTCTGTGTTTTATTTCAAGTCTTCCTTTGGTTCTTTTTATTGTCTCTATTTCAAGCTGATTATCAGGGTTTTACTCAGAAATTCTGAATGTTAAAAAAAGAATGAACAGTTAAATCCTTTGCATAATTGACCATTTCTCTTTAAGCTTACATGTAATTAATCACGTTTAATACATGAACTGTTCTTAAAGGTTATTTCTACGCTCTGCTGTGAGACTAAATTGCTTGATAAATAGCACATATTATCGTCTTTCTTCATTGTAATTCACACAACTGTGATAAACACAGGATAAATTGTTCTTTATATTCTTCTAAAAACTATATTAACAAACAGTTTGAGCTCAGGTTTTCATTAGTAATTAAGCTATATTCACTCCCTCTTGCCCAAACTGGTCCTGATAACAACCGTACGGATAAAACAGCTTCATTTTAAAGGGAAACTTCGTTTTTTTTCAACCTTGGCCCTGTTTTCCTATGTTTTTCTGTACGTGAGTGATGGATAATACTTTTATTGAGTATTATTTTCAAAATGTTGTGCTACAAATGGATGCTAACATTCCTGTGGATGCACTGCGCTGTCGCCATGCTGACCACAGGGTCTGCTGTGACCACTTTGACCGGGATGACTACTGCCAGTCAAAGAAGAGACGTGCTAAAGGTAGAGACATATGTTAATTTCCCCTTTCTAGTATGTTGTCAGACACTCATTGTAACTATCTGAGCCTGTCAGTCTGAAAAAAAGCATGTTGTTCTACTGCCTTGGTCAGCCTTTTGTATGACGAGGAAGAGGAGCATGGTCCAGTACTTGAATATTTTATTAACTGGTGTGAAAAGTCAAACCTTCTCCTCAACCTATCAAAAACCAAGGAAATGTGTGTTGACTTCAGAAAAGAGGAAGCCCCCAACACAGCAACTCTAATTAATGGAAAGCCAATACAACAAGTCTGTGAATTTAAATATGTAGGGATTGTGCTGGACAGCAAGCTGAAGTGGGACAAGTGGACAGATCAAATCTGCACCAAGTCTCAACAAAGAATGTTCCACTTAAAGAAACGTTTGTCTTTTAATGTTGAAAGGAGAATGCTCCAAATGTTCTACTGTGCTTTTGTTGAAAGCATCCTCTCCTTCTGTATCACTTGCTGGTTTGGCAATGCCACAGAGGCACAGAAAAAGAGGGTTAGAGAAATTATAATCATATCTCGTAAATTGCAACACATTACTCTGCCATGTATGGAAGGCATCTACAGAGATAGGATAGAGAAAAAGGCAAGGAATATTATAGGTGACCAAAGGCACCCCCTTCCCCACTCATTTAACCCTCTCCCATTAGGGCGACGATATCGCCCCCCTCTGTTCACTAAAATTTTCTTTTGTGCCCCAGGCCATCAAATCCCTTAATAATTGATAGTCACTGTATTGGTTACCTTACAGCTTGCTTAGCTGGTCTGATCAGGTCAGGGCTGAGACAAACATACAAATTGTGACTCACTGATGATGAGTGTGAAAGTTGTGCGTGCTGTTTTGTTTTGTTTTGAATCTGTTGTATTGTGCTGCTCTTATCTGTTTTAGATGAAATGTCACGAGATCTGCTGCAACCCAATTTCCCTATTCCCACTGTTTATAGGTTGAACTTTGACGGGAGCCACTTGCCTGGTTGAAGAGTGTTAGCTGGGCTGCAGGCTGCCTGCCCGCCTCAATACAGGAGCCACCTCAATGAAAGTATTATCCATCACTCACAGAAAAAACATATGAAAACAGGGCCCAGGTTGAAAAAAAAAAAGAAGTTCTCCTTTAACTTATAGACGTCCATAGGTCGCCAAAGGTCATGTGAGTATAAGCTGCTTGCAAAGACAACATGTAACATTGTACACATGAGTAAAACTTATACATCATGACAATCATAATGTAATCATCATCCCAGTGATGTTAGGTAAACCCAACAGAATGTACATTATGGACAAACCAACCTTTAGATCAGGGATGTCAAACTCATTTTAGTTCAGGGGGGCACATACGGCACAGTATGATGTCAAGTTTGTCAGACCAATAAAATAATAGCACAATAACCTATAAATAATAGTTTTAGTTCAAAAACATACAAGTACATTACAACATTTCTTGAGAAATATATGTGCAATTTCAACATTATTATACCTCCTCTGTCTTCTTTGTAATTTTCACCTTCCACACCTGTGTGAAGACCCATGGGCCACATGTTTGACACCCCTGCTTTATATGGAACGCCACTGTAGTGGAATGAAGACAAGTTGCAAAGTTCAGACATCATAAAGACAAGCACGTTATCACTTCCTCCTGTTTGTGGCTGCTGTGTCTGTAAGTCTCTGAAAAACAACAAATCTGTCACCTCTTCAGTTTGATC
This sequence comes from Decapterus maruadsi, assembly GCA_030347415.2. Lineage (NCBI taxonomy): Eukaryota > Metazoa > Chordata > Actinopteri > Carangiformes > Carangidae > Decapterus > Decapterus maruadsi. Next base: position 2,857,654 of record CM064895.1, read on the forward strand.
ACATAACACTCAACTTGAAACTGACGTGTGGGAAAATGATGTTTTAATAGTTTGACAGTAAATATGATCAAAAGCAATGCATCTCCTACGTTGACACACATCCTGACAACATGGCTGTGTATCTATTTGGAGCTGATGTAGAAGGAAATGTTTCTGTCTGGTGTTCATGTCATCTCCTCTTTTACCATCCTGTATAGACAGATCTGGTCTTTCCTGACATTTTATTGATTAAATGATTGATAACCATGAACTGATGGTGGACGCATTGGGTCACTGTTTGCTGTTCCGAAACCCCCCACCCGCAGCTGTCCATGGTGCTGAACCGCATGACGTTGTTTACAGTCTGTGTTGTGGCTTGTCTGTGAAACGTGCGCTGCTCAGGGACACTGAGCTTTGGTTGGGTTTCGATAATGAAGAAAGGAGTTGGTTAAGTTTAGTAAAAAAGGCCAGGTAGAGGCAACACAGGCTAGAAGCATAATCAGCGTTAAAGGGATAGTTCACTCAAAATTCAAATTTCACTCATTATCTACTAACCCTCATGTCGACTAAGAGCTGTGTGAGAATTTTCAGAGTCCTCCGTGTCTTCTCTGAGTTACAGGGGGGTCCGCGCAGCAGTATTTGTCCATATAATGGTCGGCAATGGACACCAACTTTCTTTGTCCAAAAAGACACACCAAAAAACATCCAAATACCTCCATACTGCTCGTCTGTAATGTCCCTCTTGTATTGAAGCCCCAACATGAGAAAGAAAGAAAGAAAGAAAGAAAGAAAGAAAGAAAGAAAGAAAGAAAGAAAGAAAGAAAGAAAGAAAGAAAGAAAGAAAGAAAGAAAGAGAGACATGAGAAAATTGTTCCAAAATAAATTAAATAAGTCTATTTTATATTTTAAGCTTGTTTGTTGGGGCTTCAATACAGCACAAGACGGACATTACAGACGAGCAGTATGAAGGTATTTGGATGTTTTTTGGGCTGTCTTTTTGGACAAAGAAAGTTGGTGTCCATTGACAACCATTATATGGACAAATACTGCTGTGCGGACCCCCCCCCCGTAACTCAGAGAAGGGACGGAGGGACTCTCACAGCTCTTAGTAGACATGAGGGTGAGTAGATAATGAGTGAAATTTGAATTTTGAGTGAACTATCCCTTTAACGCTGATTATGCTTCCAGCCTGTGTTGCCTCTACCTGGCCTTTTTACTAAACTTAACCAACTCCTTTCTTCATTATCTAAACCCAACCAAAGTTGCAGTTAATTATGCACATGATCTGTTTGACCCCAAAAAGGAAAAAAGGATCAATGCACAGCCTCTGTTTCCTTTCTGATATGTCTGTCTGTTCGTTCAGAGTGGGGGGGTTGCAGAATGGAGGGTTTTCCGCAATAGCCTTTTCGGAAAAGCGGGGTATTTAGAAAAAATAGAAAACCCTGCTGTTACGAAGAATGGAAGTTTCAGAAAGGCAGGGTGTAACCGGGCAAAACCGTAAGATGACGTCGACGCACAGTCACTCCCTGACTGGGTCTCATCGGCCTCGACCAAATCACAAATAATGATATACAAGCTGACTTTGTTGCATTTGCTGTATTAGGTTTGTATGATGCTCATTTCAGGGGCAAAATAGAAAGTTTCAATCAATAAAAACTCTAACTATTACAAGCTGTCTATGTACTCGTGGTTACTATAAAAATGTTGACTTCATCCATACAACCGTACGTCTTAGACCCGGAATCCGACCCAGACAATGAAAACACACGACCTGAACCTCCAACAACTTTTGCAAGACGACTCTGAATGGTAAACACTAAATTTCACCACATCTTGTATTATCATTGTACGGTTAGATGCAACATCAACCTCCTACTAAAAGTCTGCAAATCATTTACCAATGGGCTCTGAGGCCAGAGCCAGGCGGGCTGCCGTGTGAGGAACTTCCTCTCAACTAGAGCACTGGAATAAGAGAGTAATGACATGCATTGGTTCAATGGAAGCGCCTCCTGATGGCGGAATATGGGTACTGCAGAAGTGCCCAAGAACTGACACCTCTGCATTGTTGGTGAATGAGCAAGTGTGGTACTTTCAATAATTTAAGGACATTTCTAGATCACCCATGTTAATAGCATCAATGGCATCCCTTACAGATAAACATTAACACATAGGCCTGTAAAAAAAAAAAAAAAACAGTTTTCTACATGACTGTTTCAATCTATATTTTATAATAAACAAATTGTAAGTATAATTTGATATGACCAAGACACCTAAAAACAAAAACATGGCCATTTTCATCAATTTACAAGCAAGTGGGCAACCCTACATTGGAGTGAATGGGTTTTCTGGGCACTTTTGCAATACCCATATCCTGAGATTTGGAACAGTCCTACAACGCAAGAAGGGGGTAACTCAATTTTTGTCAAAAATGAGATTTTGTCATTTTTGGGTAATTAAAGGTCTGCTACATCATGTGGATAAATATCTTGACTCAACATTATCTTATTTGGGATATATTTGCGGGTGGTTTTCACAGTAACTCCCAAAAACTGAGGTGAAACAACAAGAGAACACAGTAACTAGAGTTACCCCTTTCTCTCTGTGTATAGAACTACCCAAAGCTGTGGGGAAACAACAAGAGAACACAGTAACATGAGTTACCCCTTTCTTCCTGTGTATAGAATGTTCAGCACATCCTACTGTACAACAGGCTACTACCATTCTACCAACCAATGGGAGTTACCCCTTTCTTACGTTGTATGGCCAGCTTATATTTTGCCTCAATGCACAACAAGACAGAGGTAACTCTGAAATAAGGGTAAAATGTTAAGTTTGAGTTAAATATTTTTACACAGCTAGACTACTACTCGCAAAAGGAAGGATTTGACCAATTTTCAGAATCCTAAGTTCAATACAGTTGACTGGACAACAAAAATACTTTAAACTCATTTTTCTCAGAACTGCACTCTGAGGAGTTACCCCTTTCTTCCGTTGTAGGGCAGCATAGGCCTACTCTTGTATTCCAGTGCTGTTGTAATGTGAAGTGCATGTAACAGCTAAGGGGAGTCCCTGTGGGAGTTCTAAAGGTGGTTGCTTAGCAACGGAACCAAGCAACAGGGCTTAGCAACTAAGTAACAGTTAGGAAGTAAGCAGCAACAGTATTGACCGGAGTTTGTAACAGATGTAAATAAATACTCTCCGATGAACTGAAGACTTGGAAGTTATTACATTGGCGACGAGGACAAATCGGACTACAAACAATCGTCGGAGCGGACGTGTGGATAAATCAGCTGGTAAAGAGTGGAGATTGCCGGCAGTTGAAAGTAACGGAAAATGGCAACATACGGTAAAATAGATGAATTTAACCCGGACTCTGATGACTGGCAACAGTACATGGAGCGGCTGGAGTTTTACTTTGTGGCAAATGCTATCACGGATGAGGGACGGAGACGGGCCATCTTCCTGAGTGCATGTGGAGGCAGAGTCTACGCTGTGTTACGGGACCTGTGTCAGCCGGATAAACCGGGGGATTTCTCTTTGGCTGATCTACTAAAAACTTTGAGCGGACATTTCACACCGAAGCCCAGTCTCATTGTGGAACGTTTCAAGTTTCATTCTAAAGTCAGACAGCAAGGACAGGCTGTTGCGGCTTTTGTGGCTGAACTGAGGAGACTGACAGAACATTGTGGGTTTGGGCCGGCATTGGATGACATGATCAGAGACAGGCTAGTGTGTGGCATTAATGATGATCGCATTCAGAGGCGGTTGTTGTCGGAACCTGACGAAAAACTGACGTTGGCCAGGGCTGTGGAGCTAGCGACGTCAATGGAAATGGCAGCAAAAGATGTGGCTGAGTTGCAACAGACAGTGGAAGGAGCAGTGCATAAAGTGCAACCCGCGGCGGCAGACCGACCGAAACTGACAGGATGTTTCAGGTGCGGAGGAAGTCACGGATCGGCCGACTGTCGATTCAGTGAGGCAGTTTGTCACAACTGTCAAAAGAGAGGTCATTTGGCCAGGAAATGCCGCAGTGTCAGACAGCCCAGACAGAATAGAGGACGCACAAGGGACTCAACACACATGTTGCAAGATAATGATGATGATTATGAAGAGGAATATGCTCACATGCTGTACCATTTTGATGATGAGGAGAGAGTGGAGTCATACAGAGAGCATCTCTCAGTAAATGGGCACAATGTAGAGTTTGAAATAGACACTGGTGCGGGCATCACCATTCTGAACGAGGAGACATACAAGCGGATGGGAGGAGGAAGATTGCTCCCAACAAAGATTCGACTGTACACCTACACCAGAGACAGAGTGAATGTGTTGGGCAAGATGTGCGTGCAAGTCACCTACAAGGGGGAGACCAAGCAGCTGGCATTGCTAGTGGTAAAAGGTGAAGGCCCTAACCTTTTAGGAAGAAATTGGCTCAAGGCTATTCAGCTTGACTGGAGAGCCATATTCAGACTGCAGTTGTCTCAACAGCAAGAGATAAATGGGCTGCTCTCACGATATGGAGAGGTGTTCAAAGGTGAGCTGGGCACACTAGTGGGGACTACAGCAAAAATCTATGTGGAACCTGAAGCCAAGCCACGTTATTTCAAAGCCAGGCCCCTGCCATATGCCCTGAAACAGAAAGTGGAGACGGAATTAGTCAGATTGGAGAAGGAGGGCATCATTGAGGCTGTAAACTTTTCAGAGTGGGCAGCCCCTATCGTTCCTATTCTGAAGCAGGACCAGACCACCAGAATCTGTGGGGACTATAAAGTCACTGTGAACCCAGTGTCCAAGCTGGACAGTTATCCCATTCCAAAAACTGAGGACCTGTTGGCGGTATTAGGAGGGGGGCAGAAATTCACAAAATTAGACATGTCTCAAGCCTATCAGCAGCTCCCACTAGATAAAGAATCCAGGAAGTTCACCACCATCAACACACACCGGGGGCTGTATCAGTACACCCGGCTGCCATATGGAGTGTCATCAGCACCTGGGATATTTCAGCGTACCATGGATAATCTACTACAAGGACTTCCTCAGGTGATTGTGAGAGTGGATGACATCCTAGTGACTGGAAATGATGATGCCAGTCACCTGCAGAACCTAGGCTCCGTGCTGGAGAGACTGTCTGCTGCTGGTCTGCGTCTGAGAGAGAAAAATGTGTGTTCATGTCACAAGAGGTAGTTTACCTGGGCTACAGAATAAATCACAAAGGGATTCATCCAGTTGCAGACAAAGTCAAGGCTATTGTTAATGCTCCACAACCAACAAACCAGACTCAGCTAAAATCGTTCCTGGGCATGCTAAATTACTACCACAGGTTTCTGCCCAACATCTCAACAGTGTTAGAGCCACTGCATGAACTCTTGAGAAAGGGAGCCAAATGGAGATGGGGAAGCCAACAGAACCAGGCTTTTGATGCAGCAAAGAAAAGCCTTCAGTCGGATCAACTATTAGTGCACTTTGATGACACAAAGCCCCTTTACTTGGCCTGTGATGCTTCACCTTACGGCATTGGAGCTGTATTGTCTCACCGTTTCTCAGATGGCACAGACAGACCTGTTGGATACATGTCACGGTCACTGTCTTCAGCAGAAAGGGGTTATTCCCAGTTAGAGAAGGAGGCACTGGCCATCATTTTTGGACTTAAAAAATTTCATCAATACCTGTTCGGAAAACACTGCACCATTATCACCGATCACAAACCGCTGCTGGGCCTCTTGGGAGAAAGAAAAGGTATCCCGCAGCTGGCAGCAGCCAGAATGCAGCGATGGGCTTTGCTGCTGGCAGCGTATGAGTATACGCTGGAATACAAAGAGGGCTCAAAACATGGAAATGCAGACGCACTGAGTAGACTACCACTCCCAAACACACGCATTACCACGACACAAGAGGAAGAAGTAGTAATGCTCATAGAGCATATGAATGGCACTCCGATGCAGGTAAAACAAATCCGGGACTGGACCCGGCGAGACCCAGTCTTGTCCAGAGTGCACCAGTGGCTGCTGCAGGGCTCCTGGCCTGCAGAGTGCACTGACACAGACATGCAGCCGTATACCAGAAGACAACATGAACTCAGTGTGGAAGAGGGATGCATCCTGTGGGGAAGCAGGGTGATAATACCACCACAAGGTCGACAGCTGATGATTAAAGAGCTACATGAAGCACATCCTGGGGCCTCTAAGATGAAAATGTTAGCCCGCAGCTACGTGTGGTGGCCAAACATGGATGCAGAGTTAGAAGCAGCAGTGCGCCATTGTCATGCATGTCAGTCTAACCAAGCTGCCCCAGCAGCTGCACCGTTGCATCCATGGGAGTGGCCCAACCAGCCATGGATGAGACTGCATGTGGACTTTTGTGGGCCTGTACTGGGGAAGATGTTTCTCATTGTAATTGATGCTTACTCAAAGTGGATTGAAGCTCACCCAATGCCATCCATCACATCAGCCAGGACAGCAGAGACACTCAGAAGCATCTTTGTCACTCATGGTATCCCAGCTGTGCTCGTTAGTGATAATGGGCCGAGTCTTGTTAGTGCAGAGTTCAAACACTTCCTAAAAAAGAACGGCATAAAGCATGTGACCACTGCTCCATATCATCCATCCTCCAATGGCTGTGCGGAGCGTGCTGTGCGAGTGTTCAAAGAGGGAATCAAGAAGATGGGGGAGGGTAGTGTGGAGACAAAAGTTTCCAGGTTTTTGTTCAAATACCGCTCAACTCCTCAGACCACCACTGGAGCAACACCAGCTGAACTGCTCATGAACAGAAGAATCAGGACCCAGCTGGACTTAGTGCACCCTTCACTGGCAAACAAAGTGGGACAGAATCAGGCAAAACAAAAAGAGCAGCACGACAGGCATGCAAGGGATCGAAGATTCACGGAGTCTGATTCAGTCTATGTGAGAGGATACGCAGGTCAGAAGTGGATTCCTGCAACGCTGGTTGAAAGAACCGGTCCAGTTTCATGGAAAGCGAGAACACAGGACGATAAGCTGGTGAAAAGGCATCAGGATCAAATACGTCCATGCTATGATCAGACACCAGGGGGATCCAGTCCGGTAGAAGAGACTCTTCCTAGGAACTCTGAACTACAGGAACCAGTTTTCACTGGGCCTGAGATTCCAACAGAAGAGCCAGGGCCGTCAGAACAGAGTCCTGAAAGAGAGCGTCGCTATCCTATTAGAGTTAGGAGGGCACCCTCATACCTCAAGGACTATGTTCATGCAGGGGCAGAATAATCCCCTTGAGGTGCCTCGAGGAGGGGCAGTCTACCCCCTACCTCGTAGTTGTATATATGTATATATATTAAAAAAAAAAAAAAAAAAAAAAAAAAAAAAACTTGTTTTGGACTATGGGGGGAAGAGTGTTGTAATGTGAAGTGCATGTAACAGCTAAGGGGAGTCCCTGTGGGAGTTCTAAAGGTGGTTGCTTAGCAACGGAACCAAGCAACAGGGCTTAGCAACTAAGTAACAGTTAGGAAGTAAGCAGCAACAGTATTGACCGGAGTTTGTAACAGATGTAAATAAATACTCTCCGATGAACTGAAGACTTGGAAGTTATTACAGGTGACGTGTCAAAATGAGACGTTTGCAGGGGCTCGGAGCTCCTGAAACTGCCCCCGGGGATAACTTCAACCACTTGGCTCAAACAGCTGGGGCGCTACAATATGCTGACCTCATGATACAACACTTTCATGTCCTCTAGAGTGAATATCCAACATTTTAAACATGTTTGTAAGTCTGAAAAGCTGGAAAAGCATAATAGGTCCCAGGACCAGCTATTGCCAAGGTGCTGGTCAAGAGGTCATAATGGTTTAAAACAATATCTGATGTAGTGGTTTCTGGTGGCACAGACCCATTTAATCTGAAGGCTTTCCTTCAAAGCCAGACTTTTAGAGTTGTTGTGTAGATGATCCTCTCTGTTAACGGTGACAGCAACTGCTCTCTTCTTCAAAAGAAGCACCAACTTGTGCCAACTACACAAGGAGGCACTCGGCAAAAAGCCAATCAAACGGCAGCGGTTTCCACAGGCGGTCACCTCCAGCTGACAAATGCGTGCCATCCGCTGTCATTATCAGAGGCTTTGGGCATGTTTGTTGTTGACATTGTGACTGTGGGGATCTCATCACACAGCAGCCTTTCAAGCCAAGTGCAATAACAAAACTCATTCTATAACTACTCAATCGAGCCACTGATGTTAAATTGTAGAATTTGACAACAGATGCTGTTGAGTGTGAATAACGGCAGCTGAGGATTTTCATCTCGTGCATTAGGTCTAATCAGCTTCCATTCTAAAAGCGTTAGGTTAAAGGTTACTCAGGGCCACTAAACAGAAGGAGCTTTTTGTACTACAGTAAATGACTTGTTGCATCAAATAGTTTATACCAATCATCAAGCTCCAGCGTGGTCAACAGGCTATGGCTAAGGTCACAGGGTTGACACATAGAGGTGAAAAACACAGAAACACTCAGATTCACACTTATAGGAAATTTAGAGTCGCCAGGCCAACTAACATTCAGCCAAATCTCAATAAAGTAAAATATAATGGAGATCAGCAGTCTTCTCCATGATAGTGGCGGTACAGTACTGAACCGGACTAAGGCTGTATTCAAAACTGCATAGTATACAGTACTGTACTGATTTGACCAAAATGCAGTATATAGTATGCAAAAAAAATCTGCATCATGTGAAAAATTCCCTGATGTCGTACTGATTCTGAAAAAATCTCCAGTGTCCATCTGACCAGTCTATATTGTGTACTATTCCTATCCCACAATACAACGCACCCATGATCTCTAACCCTAACTGTAACCATGTTATATGACTTAGAATAAAATTTAATATAGACAGTGACTGAGACATTGTAAAACTTTTATTTATTGATGTAAATATGGTGATTTCTGTACCTCGGCTACAAAGCCCTGAGTGATGTCATTGCCAAAGTTATGTTTCATCAATGAGACCAACATTTATCTCCTAAAAGGAATTTAACCAGCTGGCGGTGAACGTTTTTATTACAGTCCTGCTCATTTCTCACTTGTTATCAACTCATTTTCTCATCTTTTGGTTCAAGTTTTTAGCTCTTCTTGAATGTTTAAAATTCAAATACACTATATGAAAATAAATACCAGTCTTATGACAGTGCTATGTAGCCACCCTTCAAATAAAGTGTTGTAGGAGAGTGAAAAGTGCAGATCACATCGCCTCATGTTTCTGGTATCAGGGTTGCGAAACCCAGGTCACCCGAGGTTTGAGCTAGGTTACCATGACCCGTACAGACGCCAGACAAGTTGCCAAGAACAATAGAATACCCTTAATTCTAATGTTTCCCATCATCTCTCATATGTGTAATCCTTGTTCTCTCACTAAACGTCAAAGATCCTGTATCCTCGTGCCTAAAGAAAACCTTCAGAAGTAAACACAACGGAAATATTACTCATTGATTCTTATACATGTGGAGAATCATTTATTCACTTCAGTTACTTTCACATCATTCAAACAGTTTGTTTAACATGAATCTATGGAAAAGAAAATAATAAATCATCTACAGTAATTGGTGATTATCATAAGACCTTATTTATGAATGGATTTAAACCACAACATTTCATCTGACAAACACATCACTGTGAATGTAATTCTAGATTATTTTTTTGTTACACACTGAAAACAAAATATCCCAATAGCCCATACAGTGTAAGGTAAACAACAACAAACAAACAAATCAGTGTAAATGTGATTCTAGATTTCTTCGTTTCCAGTGACAACAAACCTCAGTGATAAAGGAAGGTTTGGTCGTTCCTCTGTTCATGCCCAAACAACAACAACTACACTAAAAAACACATCAACACAAATATCCAACAGAATTTATGGAGAAATGTGAGTTTAGGTAAAGAAACATCATCATGAGCAGTGATCTCCTCCACGGCTCCAGCTCAACAAACTCAAACATCAACGCAACAAGAAATGACAACAAAAAGTCAAAGTCCTGTTTGATTGACAGGTGATCTCTGTGCAGTGCAGAGACACAACAGCAATGAGCTTTCAGCGACAAACATGGAGACTAAAGAAAGTGATGAACTAAAATACAGATTTTAACCAACTGCACCTTCAATGATCGTTGTCTATTTGAGTTTACACAACTCTGCTGTGGATCCAATCAAGTTAATCAAAACTCCAGCATGTAGAGGCTGAGTGAATGTGGTCTGGACTCTGTGGAGGAGAGTCATGGTTTTAGAGACGCTGTAGAAGGACAGAATACCTGCTCTGTGATCCAGGTACACTCCTACTCTGGAGGACTGAGGACCTGAGACTGGAGTCTGGATCTTGTTGAACCAAAATGTGAAACTGTTGTTGTTAGGGTTATTATTCAACGCCCAAGATTTGTCATTACGTCCAAACCTACTTTCATCCCCTGCTTTTCTGATATTCTTGTATGCAACCGCTACCTCAAATTCTCCTACTCTGCACTGCACCTCCCAGTAACAATGTCCAGTCAGACTCTCTCTACTCAGGACCTGAAACCATGTAGTGAATCTAGAATTAGACTGATCTGTGCTTGTCATAAACAGAGATCTAATTGTTACTTTTCTGTTTCCCTCAGATAATGACAGATGTGTGTGTGCTGTGTTTGGATCCAGTGTGATTTCCTGTGAATATCTTAATAAGTCAGCTCTGGTCCTGGGCTCTGGTGGTGGTGACAGTAAAACATCCACTTCAGTCACTGCCAGTGAGACGTTTGTCCATGTGTCTCTCAGAAGGTCCTGTAGTTTGTCTCTGAGCTCTGACACAGCTGCTGTCACATCCTCAAAGTGTCTGAGAGGACGGATATCGATGCTGGATGAGTGTGTAGATGGACTGAGTGCTGACAGTGAGGGGTAGTTGTGTAGAAACTGGGTGTGATCCTCTGTGTGTGACAGCAGCTTCAGCTCAGCGTCTTTCCTCTTCAGCTCAGTGATCTCCTGCTCCAGCTTCTTCTCAAGCTCTTTGACTTCACTCACTTGAGTTTCCTGCTGGGATCTGATCTGCTGCTTCAGCTCAGAGCTTCTTTTCTCCATCAGACGGATCAGCTGAGTGAAGATCTTCTCACTGTCCTCCACTGCTTTATCAGCAGAGCCATTGATGGCCTCCACCTCCTGCTGAAGCACCTTCACATCTTTCTCTCTGTCCTGGATTCTCTGCTGGATCTTCTGTCGACTCAGCTCCAGCTTTCTCTGCCTCTCAGTCCTTTCTGCTGCAACTGAGACTGTGTCGTGGCCTTTATGTTCATCCACAAGGCAGACAAGACAAATACACTTCTGATCAGTGCGGCAGAAAATCTTCAGTACCTCATCATGACTAGAGCAGATGTTCTCCTGCAGCTTCTTGGAGGGCTCCACCAGCTTGTGTTTCTTTAACTGAGGCACGCCGTAATGAGGCTGCAGGTGTTTTTCACAATAAGAGATCATACATGTCAAACAGGACTTGACAGCTTTGAGTTTCCTCCCAGTGCAGACATCACAGGCCACATCTTCAGGTCCAGCATAGCAGTGATCAGCAGGAGCAGCTTGGAGTCCAGTCTTCTTCAGCTGCTCCACTAAAGCTGCTAACATGGTGCTTTTCACCAGGACAGGCCTCGGTGTGAAGGTCTGCCTACACTCAGGGCAGCTGTAGATTTTCTTCACATCCTCTTCATCCCAGTGGGTTTTAATACAGTTGAAGCAGTAGCTGTGTCCACAGGGAATAGTCACTGGATCCTTCAGTAGATCCAGACAGATGGAACAAGAGAAGGTCTCCTGGTCCAGATGAACTCCTTTCTGAGCCATTTCACCTCTCACAGACGACGACCACAGTGACTGTCTGAGTTTCTGTTGCTCAGAAGTGAAACTAGTTTGAGCTCTGATCTCAACAACATGTGTCTCTGCAGTGAACGGGGCCTGTCAGCTCCTCCTCTTCACCACATGTTGGTTCCACCCATCGTAAAACTGTAGATCTGAAGGGGAGGGAACAAGGAAACACCTGAACAGGGTGCAGCTCACTGTGTTTGAGAGCAGGAAGAAGAGGGAGGGGATCAGGTTGGACTTTGTTCAACAAAGGCAATCTCAATACAGTAAAATATGATAGAGATCAGCAGTCTTCTCCATGATAGTGGAGGTACTGAACCGGACTAAGGCTGTATTCAAAACCGCATAGTATACTGCTAGTATGTACTGATTTGACCAAAATGCAGTACTGTATGTAGTATGCAAACAAAATCTGCATCATGTGAAAAATTCCCTGATGTCGTACTGATTCTGAAAAAATCTCCAGTGTCCATCTGACCAGTCTATATTGTGTATGTGTACTATTCCTATCCCACAATACAATGCGCCCCTGATCTCTAACCCTAACTGTAACCATGTTATGACTTAATCATATAAAATACATTTTAATATAGACTGCGACTGAGACATTTTAAAACTTTTATTTATTGATGTAAATATGGTGATTTCTGTCACTGAATAATGTGACCACCACAGTTGTTATGTTTTATCAATGAGACCAACATTTATCTCCTAAAAGGAATTGAACCAGCCGGCGGTAAACCTCTACAAACCTGCGGATAAGTAGGAGGAGCAGTTTGATACTGTGTATTTAACTCTTTTATTTACAGTCCTGCTCATTTCTCACTTGTTATCAACTCATTTTCTCATCTTTTGGTTCAGGTTTTTAGCTCTTCTTGAATGTTTCATAGGTTAAATATTATTACATTTGTCTGTATGCATTTGCTGAGTGCTTCCCTTGGAATGTTTTTGGAGCAGCTGACAAATGAATTTCCCTCGGGATTAATAAAGTATTTATCTATCTATCTATCTATCTATCTATCTATCTATCTATCTATCTATCTATCTATCTATCTATCTATCTATCTATCTATCTATCTATCTATCTATCTATCTATCTATCTATCTATCTATCTATCTATCTATCTATCTATCTAAAAAACAAATACACTAAATGAAAATAATTACCTCAGCGTATGAAAGGTCTTATGAAAGTGCTACAGTATGCCCCACCCTTCAAATAAAGTTTTACCATTGATTCTAATGTTTCCCATCATCTCTCATACAGTATGTGTAATCCTTGTTCTCTCACTAAAGATCCTGTATCCTTGTTCCTAAAGAAAACCTTCAGAAGTAAACATAACAGAAATATTACTCATTGATTCTTATACATGTGGAGAATTATTTATTCACTTCAGTTACTTTCACATCATTCAAACAGTTTGTTTAACATGAATCTATGGAAAAGAAAATAATAAATCATCTCCTACAGTAATTGGTGATTACAGTTTTTCTCAATCGCTTTGGTGCTATTCTCACCTCACTCTTAACATTTGCACAACAGTTAGTGCATTTCTCAAAACAATTGTTTCAAACTGCAAAACCTAGTGGACAACCTGCAAAAGTGCGTCACTTGCTCAAAATGGATTGTCCATCCCTCAAAAGCAAGTACTGATGTCAGTGAAACTGTCAGTGTCGTCAAAATGAGAAGTCTTGCCATCATCGTTTATGAGCATGATAGTCAAATGGCTTTGTCATGTTTTCATTATGACACTTTATTCTCTATGCGTTTTTCAATGCAAAAAGTGATGATACTACCTGAAAATGCTCAAGACAGCACTATACACTACAGCCACAGTAAAGTTACACATTAGCCTACTGTAGTGGAGTAACTACAGTAATACTGAATATGTATGTTTCACATTTTTACTGCATATGCTCATAGCAATTCTGATTTGTTCACAGCATCGTGCAATAGAAAAATACACTACAGTCATCTATAACAAAGATACAGAAACAGCCTTTGAGTACAACTTTACGTAAATCTGGTCTCTAGTGAAGCCGAAAGTCTAAATGTACAGTAAATGTAAAAAAATGATTGTTCCACTGTATCTTACAGTCAAACCTGACACAGTGCAGATTGTTAGTGCTGAATTACTGTCCAATACTATACATACCTGTTCTCCCTGAAATGTTTGAATACAGTCTTCTCCCAACATTTACAATGAGTTTGACAGATTTTGAAAACTAGTTCAACAATTTTGTATGTGATGACTCAAGCAATGAAATGAGGACTATTAGTTTTTTAGGGAAAGACTATTCAGTGTTGAAAAGTACAGTTCATTTTGACTGATGTGACATAAGCAAATGATAATGTTATAAAACAGCAGAGAATTGTATGAAAGCAACTGATACATGTCCAAAAGCGTTTGCAATTTGTTCAGAGGAAGGAGAAACTGCTACAATGATGTGCACAAATGACTACATGTTGTGGAGGTTGAACTAATAGTTATGAGAACCTTCATTCTGATCTGAGAATAGCACCAAAGCGATTGAGAAAAACTGTATCATAAATCCCAGAGACCTTATTTATAGATGGATTTAAACAACAACATTTAATCTGACAAACACATCACTGTAAATGTAATTCTCGATTAGTTTTTTGTTACACACTGAAAACAAAATATCCCAATAGCCCATACAGTGTAGGTAAACAACAACAAACAAATCAGTGTAAATGTGATTCGTTTCCAGTGAGAACAAACCTCAGTGATAAAGGAAGGTCTGGTTGTTCCTCTGTTCAGGCCCAAAGAACAACAACTACACAAAAAACACATCAACACAAATATCCAACAAAATTTATAGTGAAATGTGAGTTTAGGTAAAAAAACGTCATCATGAGCAGTGATCTCCTCCACGGCTCCAGCTCAACAAACTCAAACATCAAGGCAACAAGAAATTACAACAAAAAGTCAAAGTCCCGCCCACAGTGTTTGATTGACAGGTGATCTCTGTGCAGTGCAGAGACACAATGAGCTTTTAGCTACAAACATGGAGACTAAAGAAAGTGATGAACTAAAATACAGATTTTAACCAACTGCACCTTCAATGATCGTTGTCTATTTGAGTTTACACAACTCTACTGTGTCTCCATGCCAGTAAATTGAAACTCCAGCATGTAGAGGCTGAGTGAATGTGGTCTGGACTCTGTGGAGGAGAGTCATGGTTTCAGAGACGCTGTAGAAGGACAGAATACCTGCTCTGTGATCCAGGTACACTCCTACTCTGGAGGACCAAGGACCTGAGACTGGAGTCTTGATGTTGTTGAACCTAAATGTGAAACTGTTGTTGTCAGGGTCATTATTCAACGCCCAAGATTTGTCATTACGTCCAAACCTACTTTCCATCCCTGCTCTGCTGATATTCTTGTATGCGACTGCCACCACAACTCCTCTTCCTCTGCACTCCACCTCCCAGTAACAACGTCCGGTCAGACTCTCTCTACTCAGGACCTGCCACCATCTAGTGAATCTAGAATTAGACTGATCTGTGCTTGCCTCAGATGATAACACAGATGTATTTTCTGTTACTTTTCTGTTTCCCTCAGATAAAAACAGGTATCTGTTTGCTGTGTTTGGGTCCAGTGTGATTTCCTGTGAATATCTTAAGAAGTCAGCTCTGGTCCTGGGCTCTGGTGGTGGTGACAGTAAAACATCCACTTCAGTCACTGCCAGTGAGATGTTTGTCCATGTGTCTCTCAGAAGGTCCTGTAGTTTGTCTCTGAGCTCTGACACAGCTGCTGTCACGTCCTCAAAGTGTCTGAGAGGACGGATATCGATGCTGGATGAGTGTGTAGATGGACTGAGTGCTGACAGTGAGGGGTAGTTGTGTAGAAACTGGGTGTGATCCTCTGTGTGCGACAGCAGCTTCAGCTCAGCGTCTTTCCTCTTCAGCTCAGTGATCTCCTGCTCCAGCTTCTTCTCAAGCTCTTTGACTCCACTCACTTGAGTTTCCTGCTGGGATCTGATCTGCTGCTTCAGCTCAGAGCTTCTTTTCTCCATCAGACGGATCAGCTGAGTGAAGATCTTTTCACTGTCCTCCACTGCTTTATCAGCAGAGCCATTGATGGCCTCCACCTCCTGTTGAAGCACCTTCACGTCTTTCTCTCTGGCCTGGATTCTCTGCTGGATCTTCTGTCGACTCAGCTCCAGCTTTCTCTGCCTCTCAGTCCTTTCTGCTGCAACTGAGACTGTGTCGTGGCCTTTATGTTCATCCACAAGGCAGACAAGACAAATACACTTCTGATCAGTGCGGCAGAAAATCTTCAGTACCTCATCATGACGAGAGCAGATGTTCTCCTGCAGCTTCTTGGAGGGCTCCACCAGCTTGTGTTTCTTTAACTGAGCCACGTCGTAATGACGCTGCAGGTGTTTTTCACAATAAGAGATCATACATGTCAAACAGGACTTGACAGCTTTGAGTTTCCTCCCAGTGCAGAAATCACAGGCCACATCTTCAGGTCCAGCATAGCAGTGATCAGCAGGAGCAGCTTGGAGTCCAGTCTTCTTCAGCTGCTCCACTAAAGCTGCTAACATGGTGTTTTTCACCAGGACAGGCCTCGGTGTGAAGGTCTGCCTACACTCAGGGCAGCTGTAGATTTTCTTCCCATCCTCTTCATCCCAGTGGGTTTTAATACAGTTGAAGCAGTAGCTGTGTCCACAGGGAAGAGCCACTGGATCCTTCAGTAGATCCAGACAGATGGAACAAGAGAAGGTCTCCTGGTCCAGATGAACTCCTTTCTGCTCCATTTCACCTCTCACAGACGACGACCACAGTGACTGTCTGAGTTTCTGTTGCTCAGAAGTGAAACTAGTTTGAGCTCTGATCTCAACAACATGTGTCTCTGCAGTGAACAGGGCCTGTCAGCTCCTCCTCTTCACCACATGTTGGTTCCACCCATCTTCAAACTGTAGATCTGAAGGGGAGGAACAAGGAAACACATGAACAGGGTGGAGCTCACTGTGTTTGAGAGCAGGAAGAAGAGGGAGGGGATCAAGTTGGACTTTGTTCAACAAAGGCAAATTTCAATACAGTAAAATATGATGGAGATCAGCAGTCTTCTCCTTGATAGTGGAGGTACTGAACCGGACTAAGGCTGTATTCAAAACCGCATAGTATACTGCTAGTATAGGCTACTGATTTGACCAAAATGCAGTATGTAGTATGCAAACAAAATCTGCATCATGTGAAAAATTCCCCTATTGTCGTACTGATTCTGAAAAAATCTCCAGTGTCCATCTGACCAGTCTATATTGTGTACTATTCCTATCCCACAATACAATGCGCCCCTGATCTCTAACCCTAACTGTAACCATGTTATATGACTTAATTATATAAAATACATTTTAATATAGACTGTGACTGAGACATTGTAAAACTTTTATTTACTGATGTAAATATGGTGATTTCTGTACCTAGGCTACAGAGCCCTGATGTGACTGCCACAGTTTCATCAATGAGACCAACATTTATCTCCTAAAAGGAATTTAACCACCCGGTGGTAAACCTCTACAAACCTGCCGATAAGTAGGAGGAGCAATTTAATACTGTGTGTTTAACTGTGTTATTTACAGTCCTGCTCATTTCTCACTTGTTATCAACTCATTTTCTCATCTTTTGGTTCATGTTTTTAGCTCTTCTTGAATGTTTCATAGGTTACGATTCAAATACACTAAATGAAAATAATTCCCGCAGTATATGAAAGGTCTTATGGAATTGCCAATCACCCACCCTTCAAATAATCATCTTTCATGTGTGTAATCCTTGTTCTCTAACTAAAGATCCTGTATCCTCGTGCCTAAAGAAAACCTTCAGAAGTACAGTAAACACAACGCAAATATTACTCATTGATTCTTATACGTGTGGAGAATCATTTATTCACTTCAGTTACTTTCACATCATTCAAACAGTTTGTTTAACATGAATTTCAGATAAAAGAAAATAATAAATCATCTCCTACAGTAATTGGTGATTATCATAAATCCCAGAGACCTTATTCATGGATGGATTTAAACTACAACATTTCATCTGACAAACACATCACTGTGAATGTAATTCTAGATTATTTTTTTGTTACACACTGAAAACAAAATATCCCAATAGCCCGTACAGTGTAGGTAAACAACAACAAACAAACAAATCAGTGTAAATGTGATTCTAGATTTCTTCGTTTCCAGTGAGAACAAACCTCAGTGATAAAGGAAGGTCTGGTCGTTCCTCTGTTAAGGCCCAAACAACAACAACACACAAACACATCAACACAAATATCCAACAAAATGTACATGTGGTGAAATGTGAGTTTAGGTAAAGAAACATCATCATGAGCAGTGATCTCCTCCACGGCTCCAGCTCAACAAACTCAAACATCAACGCAACAAGAAATGACAACAAGAGGTCAAAGTCCCGCCCATAGTGTTTGATTGACAGGTGATCTCTGTGCAGTGCAGAGACACAACAGCAATGAGCTTTTAGCTACAAACATGGAGACTAAAGAAAGTAACGAACTAAAATACAGATTTTAACCAACTGCACCTTCAATGATCTTTGTCTATTTGAGTTTACACAACTCTGCTGTGTCTCCATGCCCGTAAATCCAAACTCCAGCATGTAGAGGCTGAGTGAATGTGGTCTGGACTCTGTGGAGGAGAGTCATGGTTTCAGAGATGCTGTAGAAGGACAGAATACCTGCTCTGTGATCCAGATACACTCCTACTCTGGAGGACCGAGGACCTGAGACTGGAGTCTCAATGTTGTTGAACCAAAATGTGAAACTGTTGTTGTCAAGGTCATTATTCAACGCCCAAGATTTGTCATTACGTCCAAACCCACTTTCATCCCCTGCTCTGCTGATATTCTTGTATGCGACCGCCACCTCAACTCCTCTTCCTCTGCACTCCACCTCCCAGTAACAACGTCCGGTCAGACTCTCTCTACTCAGGACCTGAAACCATGTAGTGAATCTAGAATTAGACTGATCTGTGCTTGCCTCAGATGATAACACAGATGTATTTTCTGTTACTTTTCTGTTTCCCTCAGATAAAAACAGACCTCTGTTTGCTGTGTTTGGATCCAGTATGATATCCTGTGAATATCTTAAGAAGTCAGCTCTGGTCCTGGGCTCTGGTGGTGGTGACAGTAAAACATCCACTTCAGCCACTGCCAGTGAGACGTTTGTCCATGTGTCTCTCAGAAGGTCCTGTAGTTTGTCTCTGAGCTCTGACACAGCTGCTGTCACATCCTCAAAGTGTCTGAGAGGACGGATATCTATGCTGGATGAGTGTGTAGATGGACTGAGTGCTGACAGTGAGGGGTAGTTGTGTAGAAACTGGGTGTGATCCTCTGTGTGCGACAGCAGCTTCAGCTCAGCGTCTTTCCTCTTCAGCTCAGTGATCTCCTGCTCCAGCTTCTTCTCAAGCTCTTTGACTCCACTCACTTGAGTTTCCTGCTGGGATCTGATCTGCTGCTTCAGCTCAGAGCTTCTTTTCTCCATCAGACGGATCAGCTGAGTGAAGATCTTCTCACTGTCCTCCACTGCTTTATCAGCAGAGCCATTGATGGCCTCCACCTCCTGTTGAAGCACCTTCACATCTTTCTCTCTGTCCTGGATTCTCTGCTGGATCTTCTGTCGACTCAGCTCCAGCTCTCTCTGCCTCTCAGTCCTTTCTGCTGTAACTGAGACTGTGTCGTGGCCTTTATGTTCATCCACAAGGCAGACAAGACAAATACACTTCTGATCAGTGCGGCAGAAAATCTTCAGTACCTCATCATGACGAGAGCAGATGTTCTCCTGCAGCTTCTTGGAGGGCTCCACCAGCTTGTGTTTCTTTAACTGAGCCACATCGTAATGAGGCTGCAGGTGTTTTTCACAATAAGAGACCAGACATTGCAGACAGGACTTGACAGCTTTGAGTTTTCTCCCAGTGCAGACATCACAGGCCACATCTTCAGGTCCAGCATAGCAGTGATCAGCAGGAGCAGCTTGGAGTCCAGTCTTCTTCAGCTGCTCCACTAAAGCTGCTAACATGGTGTTTTTCACCAGGACAGGCCTCGGTGTGAAGGTCTGCCTACACTCAGGGCAGCTGTAGATTTTCTTCCCATCCTGTTCATCCCAGTGGGTTTTAATACAGTTGAAGCAGTAGCTGTGTCCACAGGGAATAGTCACTGGATCCTTCAGTAGATCCAGACAGATGGAACAAGAGAAGGTCTCCTGGTCCAGATGAACTCCTGTCTGAGCCATTTCACCTCTCACAGACGACGACCACAGTGACTGTCTGAGTTTCTGTTGCTCAGAAGTGAAACTAGTTTGAGCTCTGATCTCAACAACATGTGTCTGTGCAGTGAACGGGGCCTGTCAGCTCCTCCTCTTCACCACATGTTGGTTTCACCCATCGTAAAGCTGTAGATCTGAAGGGGAGGGAACAAGGAAAAACATCAACAGGGTGCAGCTCACTGTGTTTGAGAGCAGGAAGAAGAGGGAGGGGATCAGGTTGGACTTTGTTCAACAAAGGCAAATCTCAATAAAGTAAAATATGTTGGAGGTCAGCAGTCTTCTCCATGATAGTGGAGATACTGAACCGGACTAAGGCTGTATTCAAAACTGCATAGTATACTGCTAGTATGTACTGATTTGACCAAAATGCAGTATGTAGTATGCAAACAAAATCTGCATCATGTCAAAAATTCCCTGATTGTCGTACTGATTCTGAAAAAATCTCCAGTGTCCATCTGACCAGTATATTGTGTACTATTCTCATCCCACAATACAATGCGCCCCTGATCTCTAACCCTAACTGTAACCATGTATATGACTTAATTATATGAAATACATTTTAATATAGACTGTGACTGAGACATTGTAAAACTTTTATTTATTGATGTAAATATGGTGATTTCTGTACCTATAGGCTACAGAGCCCTGATGTGACTGCCACAGTTGTTGTGTTTCATTATTGAGACCAACATTTATCTCCTAAAAGGAATTTAACCAGCTGGTGGTAAACCTCTACAAAGAACAAAGTAGGAGGAGCAGTTTGATACTGTGTGTTCTGCTCATTTCTCACTTGTTACCAACTCATTTTCTCATCTTTTGGTTCAGGTTTTTAGCTCTTCTTGAATGTTTCATAGGTTACGATTCAAATACACTAAATGAAAATAATTCCCGCAGCATATGAAAGGTCTTATGGAATTACTATGCACCCACCCTTCAAATAATCATCTTTCATGTGTGTAATCCTTGTTCTCTCACTAAAGATCCTGTATCCTCGTGCCTAAAGGAAACCTTCAGAAGTAAACACAACGCAAATATTACTCATTGATTCTTATACATGTGGAGAATCATTTATTCACTTCAGTTACTTTCACATCATTCAAACAGTTTGTTTAACATGAATCTATGGAAAAGAAAATAATAAATCATCTACAGTAATTGGTGATTATCATAAATCCCAGAGACCTTATGAATGGATTTAAACAACAACATTTCATCTGACAAACACATCACTGTGAATGTAATTCTAGATCATTTTTTTGTTACACACTGAAAACAAAATATCCCAATAGCCAATACAGTGTAAGGTAAACAACAACAAACAAACAAATCAGTGTAAATGTGATTCTGGATTTCTTTGTTTCCAGTGAGAACAAACCTCAGTGATAAAGGAAGGTCTGGTCGTTCCTCTGTTAAGGCCCAAAGAACAACAACACACAAACACATCAACACAAGTATCCAACAAAATTTACATGTGGAAAAATGTGAGTTTAGGTAAAGAAACATCATCATGAGGTCAAAGTCCCGCCCATAGTGTTTGATTGACAGGTGATCTCTGTGCAGTGCAGAGACACAACAGCAATGAGCTTTTAGCTACAAACATGGAGACTAAAGAAAGTAACGAACTAAAATACAGATTTTAACCAACTGCACCTTCAATGATCTTTGTCTATTTGAGTTTACACAACTCTACTGTGTCTCCAGTCCAGTAAATTGAAACTCCAGCATGTAGAGGCTGAGTGAATGTGGTCTGGACTCTGTGGAGGAGAGTCATGGTTTCAGAGATGCTGTAGAAGGACAGAATACCTGCTCTGTGATCCAGGTACACTCCTACTCTGGAGGACCGAGGACCTGAGACTGGAGTCTGGATCTTGTTGAACCTAAATGTGAAACTGTTGTTGGCAGCGTTATTATTCAACACCCAAGATTTGTCATTACGTCCAAACCTACTTTCATCCCATCTGCTGATATTCTTG
Source organism: Decapterus maruadsi (assembly GCA_030347415.2). Taxonomy (NCBI): domain Eukaryota; kingdom Metazoa; phylum Chordata; class Actinopteri; order Carangiformes; family Carangidae; genus Decapterus; species Decapterus maruadsi. The sequence goes on from CM064895.1 coordinate 2,879,732, forward strand.
TATGCAACCGCTACCTCAACTTCTCTTCCTCTCCACTCCACCTCCCAGTAACAACGTCCGGTCAGACTCTCTCTACTCAGGACCTGCCAGCATCTAGTGAATCTTTCTGGGTGACTAGAATTAGACTGTTCTGTGCATGACAGCCATTTATTTGCTGTTACTTTTCTGTTTCCCTCAGATAAAAACGGATCTGTGTTTGCTGTGTTTGGATCCAGTGTGATTTCCTGTGAATATCTTAAGAAGTCAGCTCTGGTCCTGGGCTCTGGTGGTGGTGACAGTAAAACATCCACTTGAGTCACTGTCAGTGAGATGTTTGTCCATGTGTCTCTCAGAAGGTCCTGTAGTTGATCTCTGAGCTCTGACACAGCTGCTGTCACATCCTCAAAGTGTCTGAGAGGACGGATATCGATGCTAGATGAGTGTGTAGATGGACTGAGTGCTGACAGTGAGGGGTAGTTGTGTAGAAACTGGGTGTGATCCTCTGTGTGCGACAGCAGCTTCAGCTCAGCGTCTTTCCTCTTCAGCTCAGTGATCTCCTGCTCCAGCTTCTTCTCAAGCTCTTTGACTCCACTCACTTGAGTTTCCTGCTGGGATCTGATCTGCTGCTTCAGCTCAGAGCTTCTTTTCTCCATGAGACGGATCAGCTGAGTGAAGATTTTCTCACTGTCCTCCACTGCTTTATCAGCAGAGCCATTGATGGCCTCCACCTCCTGTTGAAGCACCTTCACATCTTTCTCTGTGTCCTGGATTCTCTGCTGGATCTTCTGTCGACTCAGCTCCAGCTTTCTCTGCCTGTCAGTCCTTTCTGCTGCAACTGAGACTGTGTCGTGGCCTTTATGATCATCCACAAGGCAGACAAGACAAATACACTTCTGATCAGTGCGGCAGAAAATCTTCAGTACCTCATCATGACGAGAGCAGATGTTCTCCTGCAGCTTCTTGGAGGGCTCCACCAGCTTGTGTTTCTTTAACTGAGCCACGTCGTAATGACGCTGCAGGTGTTTTTCACAATAAGAGACCAGACATTGCAGACAGGACTTGACAGCTTTGAGTTTCCTACCAGTGCAGACATCACAGGCCACATCTTCAGGTCCAGCATAGCAGTGATCAGCAGGAGCAGCTTGGAGTCCAGTCTTCTTCAGCTGCTCCACTAAAGCTGCTAACATGGTGTTTTTCACCAGGACAGGCCTCGGTGTGAAGGTCTGCCTACACTCAGGGCAGCTGTAGATTTTCTTCCCATCCTCTTCATCCCAGTGGGTTTTAATACAGGTGAAGCAGTAGCTGTGTCCACAGGGAAGAGCCACTGGATCCTTCAGTAGATCCAGACAGATGGAACAAGAGAAGGTCTCCTGGTCCAGATGAACTGCTTTCTGAGCCATTTCACCTCTCACAGACGACGACCACAGTGACTGTCTGAGTTTCTGTTGCTCAGAAGTGAAACTAGTTTGAGCTCTGATCTCAACAACATGTGTCTGTGCAGTGAACGGGGCCTGTCAGCTCCTCCTCTTCACCACATGTTGGTTCCACCCATCTTCAAACTGTAGATCTGAAGGGGAGGGAACAAGGAAACACATGAACAGGGTGCAGCTCACTGTGTTTGAGAGCAGGAAGAAGAGGGAGGGGATCAGGTTGGACTTTGTTCAACAAAGGCAAATTTCAATAAAGTAAAATATGACGGAGATCAGCAGTCTTCTCCATGATAGTGGAGGTACTGAACCGGACTAAGGCTTTATTCAAAACTGCATACTGCTAGTATAGGCTACTGATTTGACCAAAATGCAGTATGTAGTATGCAAACAAAATCTGCATCATGTGAAAAATTCCCCTATTGTCGTGCTGATTCTGAAAAAATCTCCAGTGTGCATCCAACCAGTCTATATTGTGTACTACTATTCCTATCCCACAATACAATGCACCCCTGATCTCTAACCCTAACTTTAACAATGTTATATGACTTAATTGTATAAAATAAAATTTATGCTTTTGTGATTTCTGTACATAGGCTACAAAGCCCTGGGTAATGTGACTGCCACAGTTGTTATGTTTCATCAATGAGACCAACATTTATCTCCTAAAAGGAATTTTACCAGCTGGCGGTAAACCTCTACAAACCTGCCGATAAGTAGGAGGAGCAGTTTGATACTGTGTCTTTAACTTTTTTATTTACAGTCCTGCTCATTTCTCACTTGTTATCAACTCATTTTCTCATCTTTTGGTTCAAGTTTTTAGCTCTTCTTGAATGTTTCATAGATTACAATTCAAATACACCAACTGAAAATTATTACCACAGTGTATGAAACTGTTACCCTTAATTCTAATATTTTCCATCATGCCTTATATGTAATCCTTGTTCACTCACTAAAGATCCTGTATCCTTGTGCCTAAAGAAAAACTTCAAAAGTAAACACAACAGAAATATTACTCATTGATTCTTATACATGTGGAGAATCATTTATTCACTTCAGTTACTTTCACATCATTCAAACAGTTTGTTTAACATGAATCTATGGAAAAGAAAATAATAAATCATCTACAGTAATTGGTGATTATCATAAATCCCAGAGACCTTATTTATGAATGGATTTAAACAACAACATTTCATCTGACAAACACATCACTGTAAATGTAATTCTAGATTATTTTTTTGTTACACACTGAAAACAAAATATCCCAATAGCCCATACAGTGTAAGGTAAACAACAACAAACAAACAAACAAATCAGTGTAAATGTGATAGATTTCGTTTCCAGTGAGAACAAACCTCAGTGATAAAGGAAGGTCTGGTCGTTCCTCTGTTAAGGCCCAAAGAACAACAACTCCACAAAAAACACATCAACACAAATATCCAACAGAATTTATGGAGAAATGTGAGTTTAGGTAAAGAAACATCATCATGAGCAGTGATCTCCTCCACGGCTCCAGCTCAACAAACTCAAACATCAAGGCAACAAGAAATGACAATAAAAAGTCAAAGTCCTGCCCACAGTGTTTGATTGATCTCTGTGCAGTGCAGAGACACAATGAGCTTTTAGCTACAAACATGGAGACTAAAGAAAGTGATGAACTAAAATACAGATTTTAACCAACTGCACCTACAATGAACTTTGTCTATTTGAGTTTACACAACTCTGCTGTGTCTCCATAATCAAGGAGCCAAACTCCAGCATGTAGAGGCTGAGTGAATGTGGTCTGGACTCTGTGGAGGAGAGTCATGGTTTCAGAGACGCTGTAGAAGGACAGAATACCTGCTCTGTGATCCAGGTACACTCCTACTCTGGAGGACCAAGGACCTGAGACTGGAGTCTGGATGTTATTGAACCAAAATGTGAAACTGTTGTTGTCAGGGTTATTATTCAACGCCCAAGATTTGTCATTACGTCCAAACCTACTTTCATCCCCTGCTCTGCTGGTATTCTTGTATGCAACCGCTACCTCAACTTCTCTTCCTCTGCACTCCACCTCCCAGTAACAACGTCCGGTCAGACTCTCTCTACTCAGGACCTGCCACCATCTAGTGAATCTAGAATTAGACTGATCTGCGCTTGTCATAAACATAGCTGTTACTTTTCTGTTTCCCTCAGATAATAACAGGTATTCGTTTGCTGTGTTTGGATCCAGTGTGATTTCCTGTGAATATCTTAAGAAGTCAGCTCTGGTCCTGGGCTCTGGTGGTGGTGACAGTAAAACATCCACTTGAGTCACTGCCAGTGAGACGTTTGTCCCTGTGTCTCTCAGAAGGTCCTGTAGTTTGTCTCTGAGCTCTGACACAGCTGCTGTCACATCCTCAAAGTGTCTGAGGGGACGGATATCGATGCTGGATGAGTGTGTAGATGGACTGAGTGCTGACAGTGAGGGGTAGTTGTGTAGAAACTGGGTGTGATCCTCTGTGTGTGACAGCAGCTTCAGCTCAGCGTCTTTCCTCTTCAGCTCAGTGATCTCCTGCTCCAGCTTCTTCTCAAGCTCTTTGACTCCACTCACTTGAGTTTCCTGCTGGGATCTGATCTGCTGCTTCAGCTCAGACCTTCTTTTCTCCATCAGACGGATCAGCTGAGTGAAGATCTTCTCACTGTCCTCCACTGCTTTATCAGCAGAGCCATTGATGGCCTCCACCTCCTGTTGAAGCACCTTCACATCTTTTTCTCTGTCCTGGATTCTCTGCTGGATCTTCTGTCGACTCAGCTCCAGCTTTCTCTGCCTCTCAGTCCTTTCTGCTGCAACTGAGACTGTGTCGTGGCCTTTATGTTCATCCACAAGGCAGACAAGACAAATACACTTCTGATCAGTGCGGCAGAAAATCTTCAGTACCTCATCATGACGAGAGCAGATGTTCTCCTGCAGCTTCTTGGAGGGCTCCACCAGCTTGTGTTTCTTTAACTGAGCCACGTCGTAATGAGGCTGCAGGTGTTTTTCACAATAAGAGACCAGACATTGCAGACAGGACTTGACAGCTTTGAGTTTCCTCCCAGTGCAGACATCACAGGCCACATCTTCAGGTCCAGCATAGCAGTGATCAGCAGGAGCAGCTTGGAGTCCAGTCTTCTTCAGCTGCTCCACTAAAGCTGCTAACATGGTGTTTTTCACCAGGACAGGCCTCGGTGTGAAGGGCTGCCTACACTCAGGGCAGCTGTAGATTTTCTTCCCATCCTCTTCATCCCAGTGGGTTTTAATACAGTTGAAGCAGTAGCTGTGTCCACAGGGAATAGTCACTGGATCCTTCAGTAGATCCAGACAGATGGAACAAGAGAAGGTCTCCTGGTCCAGATGAACTCCTTTCTGCTCCATTTCACCTCTCACAGACGACGACCACAGTGACTGTCTGAGTTTCTGTTGCTCAGAAGTGACTAGTCTGAGCTCTGATCTCAACAACATGTGTCTGTGCAGTGAACGGGGCCTGTCAGCTCCTCCTCTTCACCACATGTTGGTTCCACCCATCTTCAAACTGTAGATCTGAAGGGGAGGAACAAGGAAACACATGAACAGGGTGCAGCTCACTGTGTTTGAGAGCAGGAAGAAGAGGGAGGGGATCAGGTTGGACTTTGTTCAACAAAGGCAAATTTCAATACAGTAAAATATGACGGAGATCAGCAGTCTTCTCCATGATAGTGGAGGTACTGAACCGGACTAAGGCTGTATTCAAAACTGCATAGTATACTGCTAGTATGTACTGATTTGACCAAAATGCAGTATGTAGTATGCAAACAAAATCTGCATCATGTGAAAAATTCCCCGATTGTCGTACTGATTCTGAAAAAATCTCCAGTGTGCATCCAACCAGTCTATATTGTGTACTATTCCTATCCCACAATACAATGCGCCCCTGATCTCTAACCGTAACTTTAACAATGTTATATGACTTAATTATATAAAATAAAATGTATGCTTTTGTGATTTCTGTACATAGGCCACAAAGCCCTGAGTAATGTGACTGCCACAGTGGTTATGTTTTATCAATGAGACCAACATTTATCTCCTAAAAGGAATTTAACCAGCCGGCGGTAAACCTCTACAAACCTGCGGATAAGTAGGAGCAGTTTGATACTGTGTCTTTAACTTTTTTATTTACAGTCTTACTCATTTCTCACTTGTTATCAACTCATTTTCTCATATTTTGGTTCAGGTTTTTAGCTCTTCTTGAATGTTTCATAGATTACAATTCAAATACACCAACTGAAAATTATTACCACAGTGTATGAAACTGTTACCCTTAATTCTAATCTTTTCCATCATGCCTCATATATGTAATCCTTGTTCTCTCACTAAAGATCCTGTATCCTCGTGCCTAAAGAAAACCTTCAAAAGTTAAAACGGAAATATTACTCATTGATTCTTATACATGTGGAGAATCATTTATTCACTTCAGTTACTTTCACATCATTCAAACAGTTTGTTTAACATGAATCTATGGAAAAGAAAATAATAAATCATCTACAGTAATTGTTGATTATCATAAATCCCAGAGACCTTATGAATGGATTTAAACAACAACATTTCATCTGACAAACACATCACTGTAAATGTAATTCTAGATTATTTTTTTGTTACACACTGAAGACAAAATATCCCATAGCCCATTCAGTGTAGGTAAACAACAACAAACAAACAAATCAGTGTAAATGTGATTCGTTTCCAGTGAGAACAAACCTCAGTGATAAAGGAAGGTCTGGTCGTTCCTCTGTTAAGGCCCAAACAACAACAGCAACTACACAAAAAAACACATCAACACAAATATCTAACAGAATTTATGGAGAAATGTGAGTTTAGGTAAAGAAACATCATCATGAGCAGTGATCTCCTCCATGGCTCCAGCTCAACAAACTCAAACATCAACGCGTCAAGAACATAGACTGTAAAAAGAATGGACGTAGCATCCGTGACGTCACCCATTGGTTTTGTGCAGTCGTTTTTGTGCCTCAAATATGGCGGTTTGAACAGCGCCATGTTGGATTGGCCGGCCGAGAACCCGCCCACTGGCCTCGAAGCAGCCTGTCTCTGGGACGCACGGACCCGTTGCTGAACGTTTCCGCACCCTGATTGGCCAGAATCTTATCCGAATAAGAGCAAAACAGTAGCGTAAAAAAAAAATTCACCCCCCTCAGAGTGTGTACGGGGGTAGAAACTATCGATTGAGACCAAAAAACGTTTTGGTACCAGGCTGTAAATATGTTTTTGAAAGCTGTAAAGTCGGCGATTTTAACATGGGGGTCTATGGAGAGTTGCTCACTCCGGTACCAGCCCCCACAGGAATCGGCGGGGATTGCAGTTTTTTGAACGCGGAAGTGAGCTTCACTTCTCAGACCGACAACTGCCCCCTTGATCAAGAAATGACAACAAGAGGTCAAAGTCCCGCCCACAGTGTTTGATTGACAGATGATCTCTGTGCAGTGCAGAGACACAATGAGCTTTTAGCTACAAACATGGAGACTGAAGAAAGTAACTAACTAAAATACAGATTTTAACCAACTGCACCTTCAATGAACTTTGTCTATTTGAGTTTACACAACTCTGCTGTGTCTCCAATCAAGTAAATTGAAACTCCAGCATGTAGAGGCTGAGTGAATGTGGTCTGGACTCTGTGGAGGAGAGTCATGGTTTCAGAGACGCTGTAGAAGGACAGAATACCTGCTCTGTGATCCAGGTACACTCCTACTCTGGAGGACCAAGGACCTGAGACTGGAGTCTTGATGTTGTTGAACCAAAATGTGAAACTGTTGTTGGCAGGGTTATTATTCAGCACCCAAGATTTGTCATTACGTCCAAACCTACTTTCATCCCCTGCTCTGCTGATATTCTTGTATGCAACCGCCACCTCACCTCCTCTTCCTCCCCACTCCACCTCCCAGTAACAACGTCCGGTCAGACTCTCTCTACTCAGGACCTGAAACCAGTCAGTGAATCTAGAATTAGACTGATCTGTGATTGCCCCAAACTGCCATGTAATTGTTACTTTTCTGTTTCCCTCAGATAATAACAGCCATGTGTGTGCTGTGTTTGGATCCAGTGTGATTTCCTGTGAATATCTCAAGAATCCAGCTCTGGTCCTGGGCTCTGGTGGTGGTGACAGTAAAACATCCACCTCAGTCACTGCCAGTGAGACGTTTGTCCATGTGTCTCTCAGAAGGTCCTGTAGTTTGTCTCTGAGCTCTGACACAGCTGCTGTCACATCCTCAAAGTGTCTGAGAGGATGGATATCGATGCTGGATGAGTGTGTAGATGGACTGAGTGCTGACAGTGAGGGGTAGTTGTGTAGAAACTGGGTGTGATCCTCTGTGTGCGACAGCAGCTTCAGCTCAGCGTCTTTCCTCTTCAGCTCAGTGATCTCCTGCTCCAGCTTCTTCTCAAGCTCTTTGACTCCACTCACTTGAGTTTCCTGCTGGGATCTGATCTGCTGCTTCAGCTCAGAGCTTCTTTTCTCCATCAGACGGATCAGCTGAGTGAAGATCTTCTCACTGTCCTCCACTGCTTTATCAGCAGAGCCATTGATGGCCTCCACCTCCTGTTGAAGCACCTTCACATCTTTCTCTCTGTCCTGGATTCTCTGCTGGATCATCTGTCGACTCAGCTCCAGCTCTCTCTGCCTGTCAGTCCTTTCTGCTGCAACTGAGACTGTGTCGTGGCCTTTATGTTCATCCACAAGACAGACAAGACAGATACACTTCTGATCAGTGCGGCAGAAAATCTTCAGTACCTCATCATGACGAGAGCAGATGTTCTCCTGCAGCTTCTTGGAGGGCTCCACCAGCTTGTGTTTCTTTAACTGAGCCACGTCGTAATGACGCTGCAGGTGTTTTTCACAATAAGAGACCAGACATTGCAGACAGGACTTGACAGCTTTGAGTTTCCTCCCAGTGCAGACATCACAGGCCACATCTTCAGGTCCAGCATAGCAGTGATCAGCAGGAGCAGCTTGGAGTCCAGTCTTCTTCAGCTGCTCCACTAAAGCTGCTAACATGGTGTTTTTCACCAGGACAGGCCTCGGTGTGAAGGTCTGCCTACACTCAGGGCAGCTGTAGATTTTCTTCCCATCCTCTTCATCCCAGTGGGTTTTAATACAGTTGAAGCAGTAGCTGTGTCCACAGGGAATAGTCACTGGATCCTTCAGTAGATCCAGACAGATGGAACAAGAGAAGGTCTCCTGGTCCAGATGAACTCCTGTCTGAGCCATTTCACCTCTCACAGACGACGACCACAGTGACTGTCTGAGTTTCTGTTGCTCAGAAGTGAAACTAGTTTGAGCTCTGATCTCAACAACATGCGTCTGTGCAGTGAACGGGGCCTGTCAGCTCCTCCTCTTCACCACATGTTGGTTCCACCCATCTTCAAACTGTAGATCTGAAGGGGAGGGAACAAGGAAACACATGAACAGGGTGCAGCTCACTGTGTTTGAGAGCAGGAAGAAGAGGGAGGGGATCAGGTTGGACTTTGTTCCAGTAGGAGGAGCAGTTCAATGTGTAACTTTTTATTTGCAGTCCTGCTTGTTTCTCACTTGTTATCAACTCATTTTCTGATCTTTTGGTTCAAGTTTTCAGGGTTACTGTAGGGTTTGTCAGCTCTTATGCTCTTCTAACAGACTAATTGAATATTTTATATTTTACAATTCAAACACACTAAATTAAAATAAAGTAAATAATTACCTCAGCATATGAATGTGCTATGTATCCACCCTTCAAATAAAGTGTGACCCTTAATTCTAATGTTTTCCATCATTTTTCATATGTGTAATCAGTGCTTTAAGTGGGAAAAAGCGAGAATGAGAACAGGACAAAGTACGTCCAGACTCCCGGTACTCCCCAGTACCGGGGAGTATCGGCCCACTTAAAGCACTGTGAGCAAAAAAGCCTAAAATTTAAATGCTCAAGAACGTTTGCAGGAGTTTGAAGTTAATCACCTGATTAGAGTGTTACATCATCAGGTTACAATATACTGTAGAAATCGTAAGACATAAACAGCAATGAAAGTAAATAAAAACGGGACATATTTTAGTCGGTAATGAATATGCGTTTTGCCAAGACCACATCATGTCAATTTTCTGTTATGTCTTCAGTCAGAAGTCTTGGACTGTAGCAGGACGACTGATCCTTACATTTTGGTATTGGTCATTATAGCTAGGACTCATTTTCTATGACATGATTTCTTGGTTTATGGTGTTTGGAATCTTTTAAATTATTTTCATGAATGTGAAGCAGAAATAATGCAGTCGACTGACAGAGCAGGAGAAAATCCGTGCTCCTCTATTTTGACTATATCTATGATCTATAATAATTAACTGATATTATTATTAAAATATGATGGAGGTCAGCAGTCTTCTCCTTGATAGTGGAGGTACTGAACCGGACTAAGGCTGTATTCAAAACTGCATAGTATACTGCTAGTAGAGGCTACTGATTTGACCAAAATGCAGTATATAATATGCAAACTAAATCTGTAGCATGTGAAAAATTCCCTGATGTCGTACTGATTCTGAAAAAATCTCCAGTGTGCATCTGACCAGTCTATATTGTGTACTATTCCTATCCCACAATACAATGCACCCATGATCTCTAACCCTAACTGTAACCATGTTATATGACTTAAAATAAAATTTAATATAGACAGTGACTGAGACATTGTAAAACTTTTATTTATTGATGTAAATATGGTGATTTTTGTACCTCGGCTACAAAGCCCTGAGTGATGTCATTGCCACAGTTATGTTTCATCAATGAGACCAACATTTATCTCCTAAAAGGAATTTAACCAGCTGGCGGTAAACCTCTCAAACCTGCGGATAAGTAGGAGGAGCAGTTTGATACTGTGTGTTAAATGTTTTTATTACAGTCCTGCTCATTTCTCACTTGTTATCAACTCATTTTCTCATCTTTTGGTTCAAGTTTTTAGCTCTTCTTGAATGTTTCATAGGTTACAATTCAAATACACTAAATGAAAATAATTACAGCAGAATATGCACCCACCCTTACAATAAAGTGCTACCCTTAATTCTAATGTTTCCCATCATCTCTCATATGTGTAATCTTTGTTCACTCACTAAACGTCAAAGATCCTGTATCCTCGTGCCTGAAGAAAAACTTCAAAAGTTAACACAACGGAAATATTACTCATTGATTCTTATACATGTGGAGAATCATTTATTCACTTCAGTTACTTTCACATCATTCAAACAGTTTGTTTAACATAAATCTCAGATTTGGAAAAGAAAATAATAAATCATCTCCTACAGTAATTGGTGATTATCATAAATCCCAGAGACTTTATTTATGGAGAGATTTAAACAACAACATTTCATCTGACAAACACATTACTCTCAATGTAATTCTAGATTATTTTTTTGTTACACACTGAAAACAAAATATCCCAATAGCCCATACAGTGTAAGGTAAACAACAACAAACAAACAAATCAGTGTAAATGTGATTCTAGATTTCTTTATTGCCACAATAAGAACAAACCTCAGTGATAAAGGAAGGTCTGGCCATTCCTCTGTTAAGGCCCAAACAACAACAACAACTGCACACAAACACATTAACACAAATATCCAACAAAATTTATGGAGAAATGTGAGTTTAGGTAAAGAAACATCATCATGAGCAGTGATCTCCTCCACGGCTCCAGCTCAAAAAACTCAAACATCAACGCAACAGGAAATGACAACAAGAGGTCAAAGTCCCACCCACAGTGTTTGATTGACAGGTGATCTCTGTGCAGTGCAGAGACACAACAGAAATGAGCTTTCAGCGACAAACATGGAGACTAAAGAAAGTAACGAACTAAAATACAGATTTTAACCAACTGCACCTTCAATTAACTTTGTCTATTTGAGTTTACACAACTCTGCTGTGTCTCTACCATAATGAAGCCAAACTCCAGCATGTAGAGGCTGAGTGAATGTGGTCTGGACTCTGTGGAGGAGAGTCATGGTTTCAGAGACGCTGTAGAAGGACAGAATACCTGCTCTGTGATCCAGGTACACTCCTACTCTGGAGGACTGAGGACCTGAGACTGGAGTCTGGATGTTGTTGAACCAAAATGTGAAACTGTTGTTGGCAACGTTATTATTCAACGCCCAAGATTTGTCATTACGTCCAAACCTACTTTCATCCCCTGCTCTGACGATATTCTTGTATGCGACCGCTACCTGAACTTCTCTTCCACTGCACTCCACCTCCCAGTAACAACGTCCGGTCAGACTCTCTCTACTCAGGACCTGCCAGCAACTAGTGAATCCAGAATTAGACTGATCTGTGCTTGTCCCAAACAGAACTCTAATTGTTACTTTTCTGTTTCCCTCAGATAATAACAGACTTGTGTGTGCTGTGTTTGTATCCAGTGTGATTTCCTGTGAATATCTCAAGAAATCAGCTCTGGTCCTGGGCTTTGGTGGTGGTGACAGTAAAACATCCACTTCAGTCACTGCCAGTGAGACGTTTGTCCATGTGTCTCTCAGAAGGTCCTGTAGTTTGTCTCTGAGCTCTGACACAGCTGCTGTCACGTCCTCAAAGTGTCTGAGAGGACGGATATTGATGCTGGATGAGTGTGTAGATGGACTGAGTGCTGACAGTGAGGGGTAGTTGTGTAGAAACTGGGTGTGATCCTCTGTGTGTGACAGCAGCTTCAGCTCAGCGTCTTTCCTCTTCAGCTCAGTGATCTCCTGCTCCAGCTTCTTCTCCAGCTCTTTGACTCCACTCACTTGAGTTTCCTGCTGGGATCTGATCTGCTGCTTCAGCTCAGAGCTTCTTTTCTCCATCAGACGGATCAGCTGAGTGAAGATCTTCTCACTGTCCTCCACTGCTTTATCAGCAGAGCCATTGATGGCCTCCACCTCCTGTTGAAGCACCTTCACATCTTTCTCTCTGGCCTGGATTCTCTGCTGGATCTTCTGTCGACTCAGCTTCAGCTTTCTCTGCCTCTCAGTCCTTTCTGCTGCAACTGAGACTGTGTCGTGGCCTTTATGTTCATTCACAAGACAGACAAGACAAATACACTTCTGATCAGTGCGGCAGAAAATCTTCAGTACCTCATCATGACTAGAGCAGATGTTCTCCTGGAGCTTCTTGGAGGGCTCCACCAGCTTGTGTTTCTTTAACTGAGCCACGTCGTTATGAGGCTGCAGGTGTTTTTCACAATAAGAGACCAGACATTGCAGACAGGACTTGACAGCTTTGAGTTTCCTCCCAGTGCAGACATCACAGGCCACATCTTCAGGTCCAGCATAGCAGTGATCAGCAGGAGCAGCTTGGAGTCCAGTCTTCTTCAGCTGCTCCACTAAAGCTGCTAACATGGTGTTTTTCACCAGGACAGGCCTCGGTGTGAAGGGCTGCCTACACTCAGGGCAGCTGTAGATTTTCTTCCCATCCTCTCCATCCCAGTGGGTTTTAATACAGTTGAAGCAGTAGCTGTGTCCACAGGGAATAGTCACTGGATCCTTCAGTAGATCCAGACAGATGGAACAAGAGAAGGTCTCCTGGTCCAGATGAACTCCTGTCTGAGCCATTTCACCTCTCACAGACGACGACCACAGTGACTGTCTGAGTTTCTGTTGCTCAGAAGTGAAACTAGTTTGAGCTCTCATCTCAACAACATGTGTCTGTGCAGTGAACGGGGCCTGTCAGCTCCTCCTCTTCACCACATGTTGGTTCCACCCATCCTCAAACTGTAGATCTGAAGGGGAGGAACAAGGAAACATATAAACAGGTTAGAGCTCACTGTGTTTGAGAGCAGGAAGAAGAGGGAGGGGATCAGGTTGGACTTTGCTCCAGTGGGAGGAGCAGTTCAATACTGTGTGTGTAACTTTTTATTTGCAGTCCTGCTTGTTTCTCACTTGTTATCAACTCATTTTCTGATCTTTTGGTCCAAGTTTTCAGGGTTAGGGTTAGTCAGCTCTTATGCTCTTCTAACAGACTAATTGAATATTTTATATTTTACAATTCAAACACACTAAATTAAAATAAAGTAAATAATTACCTCAGCTTATGAAAGATCTTATGAATGTGCTATGTACCCATCCTTAAAATAAAGTGTGATCCTTAATTCTAATGTTTTTCATCATTTTTCGTGTAATCAGTGCTTTAAGTGGGAAAAAGTGAGAATGAGAACAGGACAAAGTAAGTCCAGACTCCCGGTACTCCCCAGTACCGGGGAGTACCGGCCCACTTAACACTAGAACCGCCAACATTCCATGTATACCTAGAACCGCCAAGAGGTCATTTTGACCTCCATTCACTCTAATGCAAAAATGGTAAATGGACTGCATTTATGTAGCCATATACGTATATTATAAACCCAGCCAGACACACAGTTCAAAACACTTTATAGTAATGCTTCACATTCATATACATACACATATTTTACAAAAAATAACAATAGTGGTTGCTAGGCAACCAATATAGACGACTCTTTATTTTCCTATTTTCGAACAGTGTGTGTATGTAAAAATTTTCAAAATTGTTTCAAATTTTTAAATTCATGTCCATTTCTCTTGAGAGCAAAGGATTGTCATTGTTATGTTCAATGTTTATGAGTAATATTAGTTTTTTATCTGTTTGACCTGTTTTAACTGTTTGACAACTTTCTAGTATCTGAACTCATGTTGTGTTGTGGGATGAGGTCAAAATGACTAACTAACTAAATAACTAACTATAACTAACTAACCTGCAAACTGAGTGACTAAATGGACATTATTTAGCCCAGATTGCAATGATTGGAAAATCAATTTTATACATTTTTATATACACACACTATTTGAACAATAGAAAAATAAAGAGTCGTCTATATTGGTTGCCTAGCAACAACTATTGTTATTTTTGGTAAAGTATGTGTGTGTATATGAATGTCAAGTATTACCAGAAAGTGTTTTGAACTGTGTGTCTGGCAGGGTCTATAATATATATGGCAACATAAATGCAGTCCATTTACCATTTTTGCATTAGAGTGAATGGAGGTCAAAATGACCTCTTGGCGGTTCTAGGTAAAACCACTCTTTTTTTTCGCTCTCTTTTACATCAGAATCACGAAAACGCATAAGATGATGTAGAACACACTTTTAGGAAAAGTCACCAACTGGGAGACCTAGGGTTTTTACGCAAACAGAGTTACGTGTATTTTAAGAAGCGAGAGAGGTCAAAATGACCTCACGGCGGTTCTAGTGTTAAAGCATTGTGAGCAAAAAAGCCTAAAATTTAAATGCTCAAGAACATTTGCAGGAGTTTGAAGTTAATCACCTGATTAGAGTGTTACATCATCAGGTTACAATATACTGTAGAAATCGTAAGACATAAACAGCAATGAAAGTAAATAAAAACGGGAAATATTTTAGTCGGTAATGAATATGCGTTTTGCCAAGACCACATCATGTCAATCTTCTGTTATGTCTTCAGTCAGAAGTCTTGGACTATAGCAGGACGACTGATCCTTACATTTTGGTATTGGTCATTATAGCTAGGACTCATTTTCTATGACATGATTTCTTGGTTTATGGTGTTTGGAATCTTTTAAATTATTTTCATGAATATGAAGCAGAAGTAATGCAGTCGACTGACAGAGCAGGAGAAAATCCGTGCTCCTCTATTTTGACTATATCTATAATCTATAATAATTAACTGATATTATTATTAAAATATGATGGAGGTCAGCAGTCTTCTCCATGATAGTGGAGGTACTGAACCGGACTAAGGTTGTATTCAAAACTGCATAGTATACTGCTAGTAGAGGCTACTAGTTTGACCAAAATGCAGTATGTAGTATGCAAACAAAATCTGCATCATGTGAAAAATTCCCCGATTGTCGTACTGATTCTGAAAAAATCTCCAGTGTGCATCCGACCAGTCTATATTGTGTACTATTCCTATCCCACAATACAATGCGCCCCTGATCTCTAACCCTATCTGTAACCATGTTATATGACTTAATTATATAAAATACATTTTAATATAGACTGCGACTGAGACATTTTAAAACTTTTATTTATTGATGTAAATATGGTGATTTCTGTACCTAGGCTACAGAGCCCTGATGTAACTGCCACAGTTTCATCAATGAGACCAACATTTATCTCCTAAAAGGAATTTAACCAGCCGGCGGTAAACCTCTACAAACCTGCCGATAAGTAGGAGGAGCAGTTTGATACTGTGTGTTTAACTGTGTTATTTACAGTCATTTCTCACTTATCAACTCATTTTCTGATCTTTTGGTTCATGTTTTTAGCTCTTCTTGAATGTTTCATAGGTTATGATTCAAATATACTAAATGAAAATAATTACCGCAGCATATGAAAGATCTTATGGAATTGCCAATCACCCACCCTTCAAATAATCATCTTTCATGTGTGTAATCCTTGTTCTCCCACTAAAGATCCTGTATCCTCGTGCTTAAAGAAAACCTTCAGAAGTAAACACAACGCAAATATTACTCATTGATTGTTATACGTGTGGAGAATCATTTATTCACTTCAGTTACTTTCACATCATTCAAACAGTTTGTTTAACATGAATCTCAGATATGGAAAAGAAAATAATAAATCATCTCCTACAGTAATTGGTGATTATCATAAATCCCAGAGACCTTATTTATGGATGGATTTAAACAACAACATTTAATCTGACAAACACATCACTGTGAATGTAATTCTAGATTACTTTTTTGTTACCCACTGAAAACTAAATATCCCAATAGCCAATACAGTGTAAGGTAAACAACAACAAACAAACAAACAAATCAGTGTAAATGTGATTCTAGATTTCCTTGTTTCCACAGTGAGAACAAACCTCAGTGATAAAGGAAGGTCTGGTCGTTCCTCTGTTCAGGCCCAAACAACAACAACTACACAAAAAACACATCAACACAAATATCCAACAGAATTTATGGTGAAATGTGAGTTTAGGTAAAGAAACATCATCATGAGCAGTGATCTCCTCCACGGCTCCAGCTCAACAAACTCAAACATCAAGGCAACAAGAAATGACAACAAGAGGTCAAAGTCCCGCCCATAATGTTTGATTGACAGGTGATCTCTGTGCAGTGCAGAGACACAACAGCAATGAGCTTTCAGCGACAAACATGGAGACTAAAGAAAGTAACGAACTAAAATACAGATTTTAACCAACTGCACCTTCAATGATTTTTGTCTATTTGAGTTTACACAACTCTGCTGTGACTCCATAATCAAGGAGCCAAACTCCAGCATGTAGAGGCTGAGTGAATGTGGTCTGGACTCTGTGGAGGAGAGTCATGGTTTCAGAGACGCTGTAGAAGGACAGAATACCTGCTCTGTGATCCAGGTACACTCCTACTCTGGAGGACTGAGGACCTGAGACTGGAGTCTTGATGTTGTTGAACCTAAATGTGAAACTGTTGTTGGCAGCGTTATTATTCAACGCCCAAGATTTGTCATTACGTCCAAACCTACTTTCATCCCCTGCTTTACTGATATTCTTGTATGCGACCGCTACCTCAACTTCTCTTCCTCTCCACTCCACCTCCCAGTAACAACGTCCGGTCAGACTCTCTCTACTCAGGACCTGAAACCATCTAGTGAATCTAGAATTAGACTGATCTGCGCTTGTCCCAAACAGCCATGTAATTGTTACTTTTCTGTTTCCCTCAGATAAAAACAGCCATGTGTGTGCTGTGTTTGGATCCAGTGTGATTTCCTGTGAATATCTTAAGAAGTCAGCTCTGGTCCTGGGCTCTGGTGGTGGTGACAGTAAAACATCCACTTCAGTCACTGCCAGTGAGATGTTTGTCCATGTGTCTCTCAGAAGGTCCTGTAGTTGATCTCTGAGCTCTGACACAGCTTCTGTCACATCCTCAAAGTTTCTGAGAGGACGGATATCGATGCTGGATGAGTGTGTAGATGGACTGAGTGCTGACAGTGAGGGGTAGTTGTGTAGAAACTGGGTGTGATCCTCTGTGTGTGACAGCAGCTTCAGCTCAGCGTCTTTCCTCTTCAGCTCAGTGATCTCCTGCTCCAGCTTCTTCTCAAGCTCTCTGACTCCACTCACTTGAGTTTCCTGCTGGGATCTGATCTGCTGCTTCAGCTCAGAGCTTCTTTTCTCCATCAGACGGATCAGCTGAGTGAAGATCTTCTCACTGTCCTCCACTGCTTTATCAGCAGAGCCATTGATGGCCTCCACCTCCTGTTGAAGCACCTTCACATCTTTCTCTCTGTCCTGGATTCTCTGCTGGATCTTCTGTCGACTCAGCTCCAGCTTTCTCTGCCTCTCAGTCCTTTCTGCTGCAACTGAGACTATGTCGTGGCCTTTATGTTCATCCACAAGGCAGACAAGACAAATACACTTCTGATCAGTGCGGCAGAAAATCTTCAGTACCTCATCATGACGAGAGCAGATGTTCTCCTGCAGCTTCTTGGAGGGCTCCACCAGCTTGTGTTTCTTTAACTGAGCCACGTCGTAATGAAGCTGCAGGTGTTTTTCACAATAAGAGACCAGACATTGCAGACAGGACTTGACAGCTTTGAGCTTCCTACCAGTGCAGACATCACAGGCCACATCTTCAGGTCCAGCATAGCAGTGATCAGCAGGAGCAGCTTGGAGTCCAGTCTTCTTCAGCTGCTCCACTAAAGCTGCTAACATGGTGCTTTTCACCAGGACAGGCCTCGGTGTGAAGGGCTGCCTACACTCAGGGCAGCTGTAGATTTTCTTCCCATCCTCTTCATCCCAGTGGGTTTTAATACAGTTGAAGCAGTAGCTGTGTCCACAGGGAATAGTCACTGGATCCTTCAGTAGATCCAGACAGATGGAACAAGAGAAGGTCTCCTGGTCCAGATGAACTCCTTTCTGAGCCATTTCACCTCTCACAGACGACGACCACAGTGACTGTCTGAGTTTCTGTTGCTCAGAAGTGAAACTAGTTTGAGCTCTGATCTCAACAACATGTGTCTCTGCAGTGAACGGGGCCTGTCAGCTCCTCCTCTGTGGATAGGTAGGAGGAGCAGTTTGATACTGTGTGTTAAATGTTTTTATTACAGTCCTGCTCATTTCTCACTTGTTATCAACTCATTTTCTCATCTTTTGGTTCAAGTTTTTAGCTCTTCTTGAATGTTTCATAGGTTACAATTCAAATACACTAAATGAAAATAATTACAGCAGAATATGCACCCACCCTTACAATAAAGTGCTACCCTTAATTCTAATGTTTCCCATCATCTCTCATATGTGTAATCCTCGTTCACTCACTAAACGTCAAAGATCCTGTATCCTCGTGCCTAAAGAAAAACTTCAAAAGTTAACACAACGGAAATATTACTCATTGATTCTTATACATGTGGAGAATCATTTATTCACTTCAGTTACTTTCACATCATTCAAACAGTTTGTTTAACATAAATCTCAGAATTGGAAAAGAAAATAATAAATCATCTCCTACAGTAATTGGTGATTATCATAAATCCCAGAGACCTTATTTATGGAGAGATTTAAACAACAACATTTCATCTGACAAACAGATTACTCTCAATGTAATTCTAGATTATTTTTTTGTTACACACTGAAAACAAAATATCCCAATAGCCCATACAGTGTAAGGTAAACAACAACAAACAAACAAATCAGTGTAAATGTGATTCTAGATTTCTTTATTTCCACAATGAGAACAAACCTCAGTGATAAAGGAAGGTTTGGCCGTTCCTCTGTTAAGGCCCAAACAACAACAACAACTGCACACAAACACATTAACACAAATATCCAACAAAATTTATGGAGAAATGTGAGTTTAGGTAAAGAAACATCATCATGAGCAGTGATCTCCTCCACGGCTCCAGCTCAACAAACTCAAACATCAACGCAACAGGAAATGACAACAAGAGGTCAAAGTCCCACCCACAGTGTTTGATTGACAGGTGATCTCTGCAGTGCAGAGACACAACAGCAATGAGCTTTCAGCGACAAACATGGAGACTAAAGAAAGTAACGAACTAAAATACAGATTTTAACCAACTGCACCTTCAGTGATCGTTGTCTATTTGAGTTTACACAACTCTGCTGTGTCACTAGCATAATGAATCCAAACTCCAGCATGTAGAGGCTGAGTGAATGTGGTCTGGACTCTGTGGAGGAGAGTCATGGTTTTAGAGACGCTGTAGAAGGACAGAATGCCTGCTCTGTGATCCAGGTACACTCCTACTCTGGAGGACCGAGGACCTGAGACTGGAGTCTCAATGTTGTTGAACCAAAATGTGAAACTGTTGTTGGCAGGGTTATTATTCAACGCCCAAGATTTGTCATTACGTCCAAACCTACTTTCATCCCCTGCTTTTCTGATATTCTTGTATGCGACCGCTACCTCAAATTCTCCTGCTCTGCACACCACCTCCCAGTAACAACGTCCAGTCAGACTCTCTCTACTCAGGACCTGATACCATGTAGTGAATCTAGAATTAGACTGATCTGTGCTTGTCATAAACAGAAATCTAATTGTTACTTTTCTGTTTCCCTCAGATAATGACAGATGTGTGTGTGCTGTGTTTGGATCCAGTGTGATTTCCTGTGAATATCTTAATAAGTCAGCTCTGGTCCTGGGTTCTTGTGGTGGTGACAGTAAAACAACCACTTGAGTCACTGTCAGTGAGACGTTTGTCCATGTGTCTCTCAGAAGGTCCTGTAGTTTGTCTCTGAGCTCTGACACAGCTGCTGTCACGTCCTCAAAGTGTCTGAGAGGACGGATATCGATGCTGGATGAGTGTGTAGATGGACTGAGTGCTGACAGTGAGGGGTAGTTGTGTAGAAACTGGGTGTGATCCTCTGTGTGCGACAGCAGCTTCAGCTCAGCGTCTTTCCTCTTCAGCTCAGTGATCTCCTGCTCCAGCTTCTTCTCAAGCTCTTTGACTCCACTCACTTGAGTTTCCTGCTGGGATCTGATCTGCTGCTTCAGCTCAGAGCTTCTTTCCTCCATGAGACGGATCAGCTGAGTGAAGATCTTCTCACTGTCCTCCACTGCTTTATCAGCAGAGCCATTGATGGCCTCCACCTCCTGTTGAAGCACCTTCACATCTTTCTCTGTGTCCTGGATTCTCTGCTGGATCTTCTGTCGACTCAGCTCCAGCTTTCTCTGCCTCTCAGTCCTTTCTGCTGCAACTGAGACTGTGTCGTGGCCTTTATGTTCATCCACAAGGCAGACAAGACAAATACACTTCTGATCAGTGCGGCAGAAAATCTTCAGTACCTCATCATGACGAGAGCAGATGTTCTCCTGCAGCTTCTTGGAGGGCTCCACCAGCTTGTGTTTCTTTAACTGAGCCACGTCGTAATGACGCTGCAGGTGTTTTTCACAATAAGAGACCAGACAAACCAGACAGGACTTGACAGCTTTGAGCTTCCTCCCAGTGCAGACATCACAGGCCACATCTTCAGGTCCAGCATAGCAGTGATCAGCAGGAGCAGCTTGGAGTCCAGTCTTCTTCAGCTGCTCCACTAAAGCTGCTAACATGGTGTTCTTCACCAGGACAGGCCTCGGTGTGAAGGTCTGCCTACACTCAGGGCAGCTGTAGATTTTCTTCCCATCCTCTTCATCCCAGTGGGTTTTAATACAGTTGAAGCAGTAGCTGTGTCCACAGGGAATAGCCACTGGATCCTTCAGTAGATCCAGACAGATGGAACAAGAGAAGGTCTCCTGGTTCAGATGAACTGCTTTCTGAGCCATTTCACCTCTCACAGACGACGACCACAGTGACTGTCTGAGTTTCTGTTGCTCAGAAGTGAAACTAGTTTGAGCTCTGATCTCAACAACATGTGTCTGTGCAGTGAACGGGCCTGTCAGCTCCTCCTCTTCACCACATGTTGGTTCCACCCATCTTCAAACTGTAGATCTGAAGGGGAGGGAACAAGGAAACACATGAACAGGGTGCAGCTCACTGTGTTTGAGAGCAGGAAGAAGAGGGAGGGGATCAGGTTGGACTTTGTTCAACAAAGGCAAATTTCAATAAAGTAAAATATGACGGAGATCAGCAGTCTTCTCCATGATAGTGGAGGTACTGAACCGGACTAAGGCTGTATTCAAAACTGCATAGTATACTGCTAGTATGTACTGATTTGACCAAAATGCAGTATGTAGTATGCAAACAAAATCTGCATCATGGGAAAAATTCCCTGATTGTCGTACGGATTCTGAAAAAATCTCCAGTGTGCATCCAACCAGTCTATATTGTGTACAATTCCTATCCCACAATGTAATGCGCCCCTGATCTCTAACCCTAACTGTAACAATGTTATATGACTTAATTATATAAAATAAAATGTATGCTTTTGTGATTTCTGTACATAGGCCACAAAGCCCTGAGTAATGTGACTGCCACAGTTATTATGTTTCATCAATGAGACCAACATTTATCTCCTAAAAGGAATTTCACCAGCTGGTGGTAAACCTCTACAAACCTGCGGATAAGTAGGAGGAGCAGTTTGATACTGTGTCTTTAACTTTTTTATTTACAGTCCTGCTCATTTCTCACTTGTTATCAACTCATTTTCTCATCTTTTGGTTCAGGTTTTTAGCTCTTCTTGAATGTTTCATAGATTACAATTCAAATACACCAACTGAAAATTATTACCACAGTGTATGAAACTGTTACCCTTAATTCTAATCTTTTCCATCATGCCTCATATGTAATGCTTGTTCACTCACTAAAGATCCTGTATCCTTGTGCCTAAAGAAAAACTTCAAAAGTAAACACAACAGAAATATTACTCATTGATTCTTATACATGTGGAGAATCATTTATTCACTTCAGTTACTTTCACATCATTCAAACAGTTTGTTTAACATGAATCTATGGAAAAGAAAATAATAAATCATCTACAGTAATTGGTGATTATCATAAATCCCAGAGACCTTATTTATGAATGGATTTAAACAACAACATTTCATCTGACAAACACATCACTGTACTTGTACTATGTAATTCTAGATTATTTTTTTGTTACACACTGAAAACAAAATATCCCAATAGCCCATACAGTGTAAGGTAAACAACAACAAACAAACAAACAAATCAGTGTAAATGTGATTCGTTTCCAGTGAGAACAAACCTCAGTGATGAAGGAAGGTCTGGTCGTTCCTCTGTTAAGGCCCAAAGAACAACAACTCCACAAAAAACACATCAACACAAATATCCAACAGAATTTATGGAGAAATGTGAGTTTAGGTAAAGAAACATCATCATGAGCAGTGATCTCCTCCACGGCTCCAGCTCAACAAACTCAAACATCAAGGCAACAAGAAATGACAATAAAAAGTCAAAGTCCTGCCCACAGTGTTTGATTGATCTCTGTGCAGTGCAGAGACACAATGAGCTTTTAGCTACAAACATGGAGACTAAAGAAAGTGATGAACTAAAATACAGATTTTAACCAACTGCACCTTCAATGAACTTTGTCTATTTGAGTTTACACAACTCTGCTGTGTCTCCATAATCAAGGAGCCAAACTCCAGCATGTAGAGGCTGAGTGAATGTGGTCTGGCAACACAGTCTCACTCCCAAGGCGTAATAAACGGACGTTTGGTCAGGGCCCTTGCGCGTTGTCTCCAGACGCTCAAGGTACCCCTCAGCGTGGGACCTGAACGCACAGGGTTTTCAATTGATTTTAATGCAATCCCCTCCGCGGCGATATGTGCCGCTCAGAGCAAGTGCTCCAGCCATCCATTCACTCCTATTCCGATCCGCAATTTGGCCGCAAAAATAACATTTCAACATATTTTTATGACATTTCTAGCGAGAAATGTATGTTTTACTCTCTAAATATATGTTCAATGAAAGCAAATTGTGTTTAATTTGTCCTGTAACGATATCAGACAATGTGCTTGTGACTGTCGAGCGCTGTCGAGCCGCTTTGGGCGTCGTGTTGCCATAACAACGGCCCGCAGAGACTCCGTTCCGGAGCCAAAATCATGGATGAATGAAGCCGATCGGCCGTGATGACAGATTTTGACTACCTGCACGCTTTTCCAGCCTGCTAAGCAATGTAAACTGCAACGTGACCTCATTTTAACCGAAAGTATATTCATACGAAGGATTCAAACGATTTACAGGCCGGACCTATTTCACCAGCCGACCGACATGCGGACCACTTCCGCGTTCTACCGAGGATGTGACGTCATTGCCATGGCGCCAACGCTGGACGGGACACTGCCATCTACGGTGTCTCGGACGCAACTACAACACTAATACATCCATGCTACAACACCTTGGTCACACACCAACAGTGTGTTTTGTCAGTCAGCTGTGATCATGGGGAGTGGAAATTAAGCCATGTTGATTTAATTCAACAAAATGTGAATAGACAGTGAGGAATCAGAACAGTTAGAATGCTCTTTTTCAACAAAGTCCAAATGATTCAAGTAACTCAAGTCATGTATAGGCCTATATTTTTTTTTAATTCCAGAAAACAACATTTCTCCCCCCTTCTCCCTCCTCCCTCCTAGGAACCTTAGTTTATAATATAGTGTAGAATGAACCCATCCACTGTAGTAATGTTTATGCACAACTGCATCAGTTTAGCTAGCTCCTTTATTTCTGGTTTTACATTGGACAAGCTGATTAAGGCTCCATTTTCAAGAGACATATTTCCACATCAATTCTTTTTAACTTCCACATGCTTTAGGTTATACGCCTGAAGTGTTCAGCGGTTTATCAGGGGACTAGGGCCATCCACAGACCTGTCCGACCTTCACAGGGGTCACAGGTCAACTTTTCATGTCAAATTTGACAAATTTTGCACTAATTCTATAGGGAAAAATCACCAATTCTTTGAGCTGGGAAGTTGAGCTGTTATATCCTGGTTCAGACTGTGGAATAGATTGATTCTGCAAAAAATCAGAGCTGTGCTCCATTCAGAAGGGTCAAAAATGGCCATGGTAAGTGTCAAAGGTCACAGGGGTCAAACATCAGAGTGAATCCTAACAAAACACACACGCTTTAAGTAATCATCATGAAATTTGGGTCAGTTGTATATCAGAGAGTCCTCTATCAAAATATTGTGGTCCCGTTGCGCTGGGGGCCCCTGGGGACCCCTGGGGGCCACTTTGCTCCCATGCTCCCACAGAGTTGGGTGTCGGAGTGATGGATAAAGGCATCACCGTGAATCCACAGGCCAAGTTTCAAGTGATTTGGTTGGTTTCTATGGAAACAGCGGCCTCAAGGAGACAGAGGAATGCGGCTGTTTGAAGCCCCGCCTCTCGAAAAGTAATGGCTTGATCAGGACCGAAAGCACATCAACGCGTTCGTCTTGGGCCCCCGGAACCACTGATATCAAATTCAGAACTGTGCGACTTTTGGAAATATTTTTCATCCATTTTGGCTTTTCAGATTCAGAGCCTGTCAGACTTAAAGCCTGAGAGACCCTCTGAGTCAGAAAAGCCAAAATGGACGAAAAATGTTTCCAAAAGTCGTGAAGTTCTGATTTTTTTATCAGTGGTTCGGGGGCCCAAGACAATCACGTTGACGTGCTTTCGGTCCTGATCAAGCCATTACTTTTCGAGAGGCGGGGCTTCAAACAGCCGCATTCCTCTGTCTCCTTGAGGCCGCTGTTTCCATAGAAACCAACCAAATCACTTGAAACTTGGCCTGTGGATTCACGGTGATGCCTTTATCCATCACTCCGACACCCAACTCTGTGGGAGCATGGGAAAGCAAAGTGGCCCCCAGGGGCCCCCAGCGCAACGGGACCACAATATTTTGATAGAGGACTCTCTGATATACAACTGACCCAAATTTCATGATGATTACTTAAAGCGTGTGTGTTTTGTTAGGATTCACTCTGATGTTTGACCCCTGTGACCTTTGACACTTACCATGGCCATTTTTGACCCTTCTGAATGGAGCACAGCTCTGATTTTTTGCAGAATCAATCTATTCCACAGTCTGAACCAGGATATAACAGCTCAACTTCCCAGCTCAAAGAATTGGTGATTTTTCCCTATAGAATTAGTGCAAAATTTGTCAAATTTGACATGAAAAGTTGACCTGTGACCCTGTGAAGGTCGGACAGGTCTGTGGATGGCCCTAGTCCCCTGATAAACCGCTGAACACTTCAGGCGTATAACCTAAAGCATGTGGAAGTTAAAAAGAATTGATGTGGAAATATGTCTCTTGAAAATGGAGCCTTAATCAGCTTGTCCAATGTAAAACCAGAAATAAAGGAGCTAGCTAAACTGATGCAGTTGTGCATAAACATTACTACAGTGGATGGGTTCATTCTACACTATATTATAAACTAAGGTTCCTAGGAGGGAGGAGGGAGAAGGGGGGAGAAATGTTGTTTTCTGGAATTAAAAAAAAATATAGGCCTACATGACTTGAGTTACTTGAATCATTTGGACTTTGTTGAAAAAGAGCATTCTAACTGTTCTGATTCCTCACTGTCTATTCACATTTTGTTGAATTAAATCAACATGGCTTAATTTCCACTCCCCATGATCACAGCTGACTGACAAAACACACTGTTGGTGTGTGACCAAGGTGTTGTAGTTGCGTCCGAGACACCGTAGATGGCAGTGTCCCGTCCAGCGTTGGCGCCATGGCAATGACGTCACATCCTCGGTAGAACGCGGAAGTGGTCCGCATGTCGGTCGGCTGGTGAAATAGGTCCGGCCTGTAAATCGTTTGAATCCTTCGTATGAATATACTTTCGGTTAAAATGAGGTCACGTTGCAGTTTACATTGCTTAGCAGGCTGGAAAAGCGTGCAGGTAGTCAAAATCTGTCATCACGGCCGATCGGCTTCATTCATCCATGATTTTGGCTCCGGAACGGAGTCTCTGCGGGCCGTTGTTATGGCAACACGACGCCCAAAGCGGCTCGACAGCGCTCGACAGTCACAAGCACATTGTCTGATATCATTACAGGACAAATTAAACACAATTTGCTTTCATTGAACATATATTTAGAGAGTAAAACATACATTTCTCGCTAGAAATGTCATAAAAATATGTTGAAATGTTATTTTTGCGGCCAAATTGCGGATCGGAATAGGAGTGAATGGATGGCTGGAGCACTTGCTCTGAGCGGCACATATCGCCGCGGAGGGGATTGCATTAAAATCAATTGAAAACCCTGTGCGTTCAGGTCCCACGCTGAGGGGTACCTTGAGCGTCTGGAGACAACGCGCAAGGGCCCTGACCAAACGTCCGTTTATTACGCCTTCGGAGTGAGACTGTGTTGGGTCTGGACTCTGTGGAGGAGAGTCATGGTTTCAGAGACGCTGTAGAAGGACAGAATACCTGCTCTGTGATCCAGGTACACTCCTACTCTGGAGGACTGAGGACCTGAGACTGGAGTCTGGATGTTATTGAACCAAAATGTGAAACTGTTGTTGTCAGGGTTATTATTCAACGCCCAAGATTTGTCATTACGTCCAAACCTACTTTCATCCCCTGCTCTGCTGGTATTCTTGTATGCGACCGCTACCTCAACTCCTCCTCCTCTCCACTCCACCTCCCAGTAACAACGTCCGGTCAGACTCTCTCTACTCAGGACCTGCGGCCATCTAGTGAATCTAGAATTAGACTGATCTGTGCTTGCATCAAATAAAAACAGCCATGTTTTTACTGTAACTTTTCTGTTTCCCGCAGATAATAACAGACTTGTGTTTGCTGTGTTTGGATCCAGTGTGATTTCCTGTGAATATCTTAAGAAGTCAGCTCTGGTCCTGGGCTCTGGTGGTGGTGACAGTAAAACATCCACCTCAGCCACTGCCAGTGAGACGTTTGTCCATGTGACTCTCAGAAGGTCCTGTAGTTTGTCTCTGAGCTCTGACACAGCTGCTGTCACATCCTCAAAGTGTCTGAGAGGACGGATATCGATGCTGGATGAGTGTGTAGATGGACTGAGTGCTGACAGTGAGGGGTAGTTGTGTAGAAACTGGGTGTGATCCTCTGTGTGTGACAGCAGCTTCAGCTCAGCGTCTTTCCTCTTCAGCTCAGTGATCTCCTGCTCCAGCTTCTTCTCCAGCTCTTTGACTCCACTCACTTGAGTTTCTTGCTGGGATCTGATCTGCTGCTTCAGCTCAGAGCTTCTTTTCTCCATCAGACGGATCAGCTGAGTGAAGATCTTCTCACTGTCCTCCACTGCTTTATCAGCAGAGCCATTGATGGCCTCCACCTCCTGTTGAAGCACCTTCACATCTTTCTCTCTGTCCTGGATTCTCTGCTGGATCTTCTGTCGACTCAGCTCCAGCTTTCTCTGCCTCTCAGTCCTTTCTGCTGCAGCTGAGACTGTGTCGTGGCCTTTATGTTCATCCACAAGGCAGACAAGACAGATACACTTCTGATCAGTGCGGCAGAAAATCTTCAGTACCTCATCATGACGAGAGCAGATGTTCTCCTGCAGCTTCTTGGAGGGCTCCACCAGCTTGTGTTTCTTTAACTGAGCCACGTCGTAATGAGGCTGCAGGTGTTTTTCACAATAAGAGACCAGACAAACCAGACAGGACTTGACAGCTTTGAGTTTCCTCCCAGTGCAGACATCACAGGCCACATCTTCAGGTCCAGCATAGCAGTGATCAGCAGGAGCAGCTTGGAGTCCAGTCTTCTTCAGCTGCTCCACTAAAGCTGCTAACATGGTGTTTTTCACCAGGACAGGCCTCGGTGTGAAGGTCTGCCTACACTCAGGGCAGCTGTAGATTTTCTTCCCATCCTCTTCGTCCCAGTGGGTTTTAATACAGGTAAAGCAGTAGCTGTGTCCACAGGGAAGAGCCACTGGATCCTTCAGTAGATCCAGACAGATGGAACAAGAGAAGGTCTCCTGGTCCAGATGAACTCCTTTCTGAGCCATTTCACCTCTCACAGACGACGACCACAGTGACTGTCTGAGTTTCTGTTGCTCAGAAGTGAAACTAGCTTGAGCTCTGATCTCAACAACATGTGTCTCTGCAGTGAACGGGGCCTGTCAGCTCCTCCTCTTCACCACATGTTGGTTCCACCCATCTTCAAACTGTAGATCTGAAGGGGAGGAACAAGGAAACACATGAACAGGGTGGAGCTGTGTTTGAGAGCAGGAAGAAGAGGGAGGTGATCAGGTTGGACTTTGTTCCAGTAGGAGGAGCAGTTCAATACTGTGTGTGTAACTTTTTATTTGCAGTCCTGCTTGTTTCTCTCTTGTTATCAACTCATTTTCTGATCTTTTGGTCCAAGTTTTCAGGGTTAGGGTTAGTCAGCTCTTATGCTCTTCTAACAGACTAATTGAATATTTTATATTTTACAATTCAAACACACTAAATTAAAATAAAGTAAATAATTACCTCAGCATATGAAAGATCTTATGAATGTGCTATGTACCCACCCTTCAAATAAAGTGTGACCCTTAATTCTAATGTTTTCCATCATTTTTCATATGTGTAATCAGTGCTTTAAGTGGGAAATAGCGAGAATGAGAACAGGACAAAGTACGTCCAGACTCCCGGTACTCCTCGGTACCGGTGAGTACGGCCCACTTAAAGCACTGTGAGCAAAAAAGCCTAAAATTTAAATGCTCAAGAACGTTTGCAGGAGTTTGAAGTTAATCACCTGATTAGAGTGTGACATCATCAGGTTACAATATACTGTAGAAATCGTAAGACATAAACAGCAATGAAAGTAAATAAAAACGGGAAATATTTTAGTCGGTAATGATTATGCGTTTTGCCAAGACCACATCATGTCAATTTTCTGTTATGTCTTCAGTCAGAAGTCTTGGACTGTAGCAGGACGACTGATCCTTACATTTTGGTATTGGTCATTATAGCTAGGACTCATTTTCTATGACATGATTTCTTGGTTTATAGTGTTTGGAATCTTTTAAATTATTTTCATGAATATGAAGCAGAAATAATGCAGTCGACTGACAGAGCAGGAGAAAATCCATGCTCCTCTATTTTGACTATATCTATGATCTATAATAATTAACTGATATTATTATTAAAATATGATGGAGGTCGGCAGTCTTCTCCATGATAGTGGAGATACTGAACCGGACTAAGGTTGTATTCAAAACCGCATAGTTTACTGCTAGTAGAGGCTACTAGTTTGACCAAAATGCAGTATGTAGTATGCAAACAAAATCTGCATCATGTCAAAAATTCCCCGATTGTCGTACTGATTCTGAAAAAGTCTCCCGTGTGCATCCGACCAGTCTATATTGTGTACTATTCCTATCCCACAATACAATGTGCCCCTGATCTCTAACCCTAACTGTAACCATGTTATATAACTTTATCATATAAAATACATTTTAATATAGACTGCGACTGAGACATTTTAAAACTTTTATTTATTGATGTAAATATGGTGATTTCTGTACATAGGGTACAGAGCGCTGAATAATGAGACCACCACATATTGTTACGTTTTATCAATGAGACCAACATTTATCTCCTAAAAGGAATTTAACCAGCTGGTGGTAAACCTCTACAAACCTGCGGATAAGTAGGAGGAGCAGTTTGATACTGTGTCTTTAACTTTTTTATTTACAGTCCTGCTCATTTCTCACTTGTTATCAACTCATTTTCTCATCTTTTGGTTCAAGTTTTTAGCTCTTCTTGAATGTTTCATAGATTACAATTCAAATACACCAACTGAAAATTATTACCACAGTGTATGAAACTGTTACCCTTAATTCTAATATTTTCCATCATGCCTTATATGTAATCCTTGTTCACTCACTAAAGATCCTGTATCCTCGTGCCTAAAGAAAACCTTCAGAAGTAAACACAACGCAAATATTACTCATTGATTGTTATACGTGTGGAGAATCATTTATTCACTTCAGTTACTTTCACAGCATTCAAACAGTTTGTTTGACATGAATCTCAGATTTGGAAAAGAAAATAATAAATCATCTCCTACAGTAATTGGTGATTATCATAAATCCCAGAGACCTTATTTATGAATGGATTTAAACAACAACATTTCATCTGACAAACACATCACTGTAAATGTAATTCTAGATTATTTTTTTGTTACACACTGAAAACAAAATATCCCAATAGCCCATACAGTGTAAGGTAAACAACAACAAACAAACAAATCAGTGTAAATGTGATTCTAGATTTCTTCGTTTCCAGTGAGAACAAACCTCAGTGATAAAGGAAGGTCTGCTCGTTCCTCTGTTAAGGCCCAAAGAACAACAACAACACAAAAAACACATCAACACAAATATCCAACAACATTTATGGTGAAATGTGAGTTTAGGTAAAGAAACATCATCATGAGCAGTGATCTCCTCCATGGCTCCAGCTCAACAAACTCAAATATCAATGCAACAAGGAATGACAACAAGAGGTCAAAGTCCCGCCCACAGTGTTTGATTGACAGGTGATCTCTGTGCAGTGCAGAGACACAACAGCAATGAGCTTTCAGCGACAAACATGGAGACTAAAGAAAGTAACGAACTAAAATACAGGTTTTAACCAACTGCACCTTCAGTGATCGTTGTCTATTTGAGTTTACACAACTCTGCTGTGTCTCCATAATCACGGAGCCAAACTCCAGCATGTAGAGGCTGAGTGAATGTGGTCTGGACTCTGTGGAGGAGAGTCATGGTTTCAGAGACGCTGTAGAAGGACAGAATACCTGCTCTGTGATCCAGGTACACTCCTACTCTGGAGGACCAAGGACCTGAGACTGGAGTCTGGATGTTGTTGAACCTAAATGTGAAACTGTTGTTGGCAGCGTTATTATTCAACGCCCAAGATTTGTCATTACATGTACGTCCAAACCTACTTTCATCCACTGCTCTGCTGATATTCTTGTATGCAACCGCTACCTCAACTCCTCTTCCTCTGCACTCCACCTCCCAGTAACAACGTCCGGTCAGACTCTCTCTACTCAGGACCTGAAACCATGTAGTGAATCTAGAATTAGACTGATCTGTGCTTGCCTCAAATAATAACTGCCATGCATTTGCTGTTACTTTTCTGTTTCCCTCTGATAATAACAGGTATTCGTTTGCTGTGTTTGGATCCAGTGTGATTTCCTGTGAATATCTTAAGAAGTCAGCTCTGGTCCTGGGGTCTGATGGTGGTGACAGTAAAACATCCACTTGAGTCACTGCCAGTGAGATGTTTGTCCATGTGTCTCTCAGAAGGTCCTGTAGTTTGTCTCTGAGCTCTGACACAGCTGCTGTCACGTCCTCAAAGTGTCTGAGAGGACGGATATCGATGCTGGATGAGTGTGTAGATGGACTGAGTGCTGACAGTGAGGGGTAGTTGTGTAGAAACTGGGTGTGATCCTCTGTGTGTGACAGCAGCTTCAGCTCAGCGTCTTTCCTCTTCAGCTCAGTGATCTCCTGCTCCAGCTTCTTCTCAAGCTCTTTGACTCCACTCACTTGAGTTTCCTGCTGGGATCTGATCTGCTGCTTCAGCTCAGAGCTTCTTTTCTCCATCAGACGGATCAGCTGAGTGAAGATCTTCTCACTGTCCTCCACTGCTTTATCAGCAGAGCCATTGATGGCCTCCACCTCCTGTTGAAGCACCTTCACATCTTTCTCTCTGTCCTGGATTCTCTGCTGGATCTTCTGTCGACTCAGCTCCAGCTTTCTCTGCCTCTCAGTCCTTTCTGCTGCAACTGAGACTGTGTCATGGCCTTTATGTTCATCCACAAGGCAGACAAGACAAATACACTTCTGATCAGTGCGGCAGAAAATCTTCAGTACCTCATCATGACGAGAGCAGATGTTCTCCTGCAGCTTCTTGGAGGGCTCCACCAGCTTGTGTTTCTTTAACTGAGCCACGTCGTAATGAGGCTGCAGGTGTTTTTCACAATAAGAGACCAGACAAACCAGACAGGACTTGACAGCTTTGAGTTTCCTCCCAGTGCAGACATCACAGGCCACATCTTCAGGTCCAGCATAGCAGTGATCAGCAGGAGCAGCTTGGAGTCCAGTCTTCTTCAGCTGCTCCACTAAAGCTGCTAACATGGTGTTTTTCACCAGGACAGGCCTCGGTGTGAAGGTCTGCCTACACTCAGGGCAGCTGTAGATTTTCTTCCCATCCTCTTCGTCCCAGTGGGTTTTAATACAGTTGAAGCAGTAGCTGTGTCCACAGGGAATAGTCACTGGATCCTTCAGTAGATTCAGACAGATGGAACAAGAGAAGGTCTCCTGGTCCAGATGAACTCCTTTCTGAGCCATTTCACCTCTCACAGACGACGACCACAGTGACTGTCTGAGTTTCTGTTGCTCAGAAGTGAAACTAGTTTGAGCTCTGATCTCAACAACATGTGTCTCTGCAGTGAACGGGGCCTGTCAGCTCCTCCTCTTCACCACATGTTGGTTCCACCCATCTTCAAACTGTAGATCTGAAGGGGAGGGAACAAGGAAACACAAGAAGAGGGAGGGGATCAGGTTGGACTTTGTTCAACAAAGGCAAAGGCAAATCTCAATACAGTAAAATATGATGGAGATCAGCAGTCTTCTCCATGATAGTGGAGGTACTGAACCGGACTAAGGCTGTATTCAAAACTGCATAGTATACTGCTAGTAGAGGCTACTGATTTGACCAAAATGCAGTATGTAGTATGCGAACAAAATCTGCATCATGTGAAAAATTCCCTGATTGTCGTACTGATTCTGAAAAAATCTCCAGTGTGCGTCTGACCAGTCTATATTGTGTACTATTCCTATCCCACAATACAATGCGCCCCTGATCTCACTGTAACCATGTTATATGACTTGAAATAAATTTTAATATAGACTGTGACTGAGACATTGTAAAACTTTTATTTATTGATGTATGGTGTTTTCTATACATTGGGTACAGAACGCTGAATGTGACCGCCACAGTTGTTGTTTCATCAATGAGACCAACATTTATCTCCTACAAGGAATTTAACCAGCCGGCGGTAAACCTCTACAAACCTGTGGATAAGTGGGAGGAGCAGTTTGATACTGGGTTTAACTTTTTTATTCACATTCCTGCTCATTTCTCACTTGTTACCAACTCATTTTCTCATCTTTTGGTTCAGGTTTTTAGCTCTTCTTGAATGTTTCATAGATTACAATTCAAATGCACTAAATGAAAATAATTACCTCAGCGTATGAAAGGTCTTATGAAAGTGCTACAGTATGCACCCACCCTTCAAATAAAGTTTTACCCTTAATTCTAATCTTTTCCGTCATCTCTCGTAATCCTTGTTGACTCACTAAACGTCAAAGATCCTGTATCCTCGTGCCTAAAGAAAACCTTCAGAAGTAAACACAACAGAAATATTACTCATTGATTCTTATACATGTGGAGAATCATTTATTCACTTCAGTTACTTTCACATCACTCAAACAGTTTGTTTAACATGAATCTATGGAAAAGAAAATAATAAATCATCTCCAACAGTAAATGGTGATTATCATAAATCCCAGAGACCTTATTTATAGATGGATTTAAAGAACATTTCATCTGACTAATGTGACCGATGTTGTTTGGTTCGGACTTGCACTGAGTGTGGATCGAACCCAAGACCTCCCGCACCGGAGGCGACGATGCTAACCGCTTCGCCAAGAGGTTGACAACCACTTGGCAGGTTGGTTAGCACGTCTTTTAAGGGTGAGTGAGTTTACTTCCGGTACCGCTACCGCCACAACCCGTCACTTCACCTCACTGGTCCCTCGTGACTGTGGCACACCCGCAGACCTCCGTTACACTAACACATTACTGTAAATGTAATTCTAGATTATTTTTATTGCACACTGAAAACAAAATATCCCAATAGCCAATAGGTAAACAACGACAACATCAAACAAATCAGTGTAAATGTGATTCTATATTTCTTTGTTTCCAGTGAGAACAAACCTCTGTGATAAAGCAAGGTCTGGTCGTTCCTCTGTTATGGCCCAAACAACAACAACAACAACACGCATACATCATCACAAATATCCAAATAAATTTATGGAGAAATGTGAGTTTAGGTAAAGAAACATCATCATGAGCAGTGATCTCCTCCACGGCTCCAGCTCAACAAACTCAAACATCAACGCAACAAGAAATGACAACAAGAAGTCAAAGTCCCGCCCATAATGTTTGATTGACAGGTGATCTCTGTGCAGTGCAGAGACACAACAGCAATGAGCTTTCAGCGACAAACATGGAGACTAAAGAAAGTAACGAACTAAAATACAGATTTTAACCGACTGCACGTTCAACGATCGTTGTCTATTTGAGTTTACAAAACTCTGCTGTGTCTCCATAATCAAGGAGCCAAACTCCAGCATGTAGAGGCTGAGTGAATGTGGTCTGGACTCTGTGGAGGAGAGTCATGGTTTCAGAGACGCTGTAGAAGGACAGAATACCTGCTCTGTGATCCAGGTACACTCCTACTCTGGAGGACCGAGGACCTGAGACTGGAGTCCGGATGTCGTTGAACCAAAATGTGAAACTGTTGTTGTCAGGGTCATTATTCAACGCCCAAGATTTGTCATTAAGTCCAAACCTACTTTCATTCCCTGCTCTGCTGATATTCTTGTATGCGACCGCTACCTCAACTTCTCTTCCTCTCCACTCCACCTCCCAGTAACAACGTCTGGTCAGACTCTCTTTACTCAGGACCTGACACCATTTAGTGAATCTAGAATTAGACTGATCTGCACTTGCCTCAGATAATAACTGCCATGTATCTGCTGTTACTTTTCTGTTTCCCTCAGATAATAACAGACGTGTGTGTGCTGTGTTTGGATCCAGTGTGATTTCCTGTGAATATCTTAAGAAGTCAGCTCTGGTCCTGGGCTCTGGTGGTGGTGACAGTAAAACATCCACTTCAGTCACTGCCAGTGAGACGTTTGTCCATGTGTCTCTCAGAAGGTCCTGTAGTTTGTCTCTGAGCTCTGACACAGCTGCTGTCACGTCCTCAAAGTGTCTGAGAGGACGGATATCGATGCTGGATGAGTGTGTAGATGGACTGAGTGCTGACAGTGAGGGGTAGTTGTGTAGAAACTGGGTGTGATCCTCTGTATGTGACAGCAGCTTCAGCTCAGCGTCTTTCCTCTTCAGCTCAGTGATCTCCTGCTCCAGCTTCTTCTCAAGCTCTTTGACTCCACTCACTTGAGTTTCCTGCTGGGATCTGATCTGCTGCTTCAGCTCAGAGCTTCTTTTCTCCATCAGACGGATCAGCTGAGTGAAGATCTTCTCACTGTCCTCCACTGCTTTATCAGCAGAGCCATTGATGGCCTCCACCTCCTGTTGAAGCACCTTCACATCTTCCTCTCTGGCCTGGATTCTCTGCTGGATCTTCTGTCGACTCAGCTCCAGCTTTCTCTGCCTCTCAGTCCTTTCTGATGTAACTGACACTGTGTCGTGGCCTTTATGTTCATCCACAAGACAGACAAGACAAATACACTTCTGATCAGTGCGGCAGAAAATCTTCAGTACCTCATCATGACGAGAGCAGATGTTCTCCTGCAGCTTCTTGGAGGGCTCCACCAGCTTGTGTTTCTTTAACTGAGCCACGTCGTAATGAGGCTGCAGGTGTTTTTCACAATAAGAGACCAGACATTGCAGACAGGACTTGACAGCTTTGAGTTTCCTCCCAGTGCAGACATCACAGGCCACATCTTCAGGTCCAGCATAGCAGTGATCAGCAGGAGCAGCTTGGAGTCCAGTCTTCTTCAGCTGCTCCACTAATGCTGCTAACATGGTGTTTTTCACCAGGACAGGCCTCGGTGTGAAGGGCTGCGTACACTCAGGGCAGCTGTAGATTTTCTTCCCATCCTCTTCATCCCAGTGGGTTTTAATACAGTTGAAGCAGTAGCTGTGTCCACAGGGAAGAGCCACTGGATCCTTCAGTAGATCCAGACAGATGGAACAAGAGAAGGTCTCCTGGTCCAGATGAACTCCTTTCTGAGCCATTTCACCTCTCACAGACGACGACCACAGTGACTGTCTGAGTTTCTGTTGCTCAGAAGTGAAACTAGTTTGAGCTCTGATCTCAACAACATGTGTCTGTGCAGTGAACGGGGCCTGTCAGCTCCTCCTCTTCACCACATGTTGGTTCCACCCATCTTCAAACTGTAGATCTGAAGGGGAGGAACAAGGAAACACATGAACAGGGTGGAGCTCACTGTGTTTGAGAGCAGGAAGAAGAGGGAGGGGATCAGGTTGGACTTGTTCAACAAAGGCAAATTTCAATACAGTAAAATATGATGGAGATCAGCAGTCTTCTCCATGATAGTGGAGGTACTGAACCGGACTAAGGCTGTATTCAAAACTGCATAGTATACTGCTAGTAGAGGCTACTGATTTGACCAAAATGCAGTATGTAGTATGCAAACAAAATCTGCATCATGTCAAAAATTCCCTGATTGTCGTACTGATTCTGAAAAAATCTCCAGTGTCCATCTGACCAGTCTCTATGGTGTACTATTCCTATCCCACAATACAATGCACCCCTGATCTCTAACCCTAACTGTAACAATGTTATATAACTTTATCATATAAAATACATTTTAATATAGACTGCGACTGAGACATTTTAAAACTTTTATTTATTGATGTAAATATGGTGATTTCTGTACATAGGGTACAGAGCGCTGAGTAATGTGACCACCACAGTTGTTACGTTTTATCAATGAGACCAACATTTATCTCCTAAAAGGAATTTAACCAGCCGGCGGAAAACCTCTACAAACCTGTGGATAAGTAGGAGGAGCAGTTTGATACTGTGTGTTTAACTCTTTTATTTACAGTCCTGCCCATTTCTCACTTGTTATCAACTCATTTTCTCATCTTTTGGTTCAGGTTTTCAGCTCTTCTTGAATGTTTCATAGGTTAAAATTCAAATACACTAAATGAAAATAATTACCTCAGCGTATGAAAGGTCTTATGAAAGTGCTACAGTATGCACCCACCCTTCAAATAAAGTTTTACCATTGATTCTAATGTTTTCTATCATCTCACATAATGTGTAATCCTTGTTCTCTCACTAAACGTCAAAGATCCTGTATCCTTGGGCCTAAAGAAAACCTTCAGAAGTAAACATAACAGAAATATTACTCCTTGATTCTTGTACATGTGGAGAATTATTTATTCACTTCAGTTACTTTCACATCATTCAAACAGTTTGTTTAACATGAATCTCAGATATGGAAAAGAAAATAATAAATCATCTCCTACAGTAATTGGTGATTACCATAAATCCCAGAGACCTTATTTATGGATGGATTTAAACAACAACATTTCATCTGACAAACACATCACTGTAAATGTAATTCTAGATTAGTTTTTTGTTACACACTGAAAACAAAATATCCCAATATCCCATACAGTGTAGGTAAACAACAACAAACAAACAAACAAATCAGTGTAAATGAGATTCTAGATTTCCTTGTTTCCAGTGAGAACAAACCTCAGTGATAAAGGAAGGTCTGGTCGTTCCTCTGTTAAAGGGCAACTTCGGTATTTTTCAACCTGGGCCCTGTTTTCATGTGTTTTTCCGTATATGTGAGTGATGGATAACACTTTTATTGAGGTGGCTCCAGTATTGAGCCGGGCAGGCAGCCTGCAGCCCAGCTAACGGTCTTACATGGGGCAAGTGGCTCCCGTCAAAGTTCGCCGTAAACAGGCTTTTTTTTTTCAAACTGACAGGCTCAGATAGCTACAATGAGTGTCTGACAACATACCAGACCCTGTGGTCGGCACGGCCTCTCTGAAATTGTCAGC
This sequence comes from Decapterus maruadsi, assembly GCA_030347415.2. NCBI lineage: Eukaryota > Metazoa > Chordata > Actinopteri > Carangiformes > Carangidae > Decapterus > Decapterus maruadsi. The sequence goes on from CM064895.1 coordinate 2,917,842, forward strand.
CGCCGCGCCGGAATCTTGATTGAAACGCTGTACGGTATGGAAGCTCAGCGGCGCTGTTTACCCCACCGGCACAGAGCGTGGAGAGGAAGAGGAGACGGAGACGGAGGGCTGCTGCTGTAGCGAGCCGGGCTCTCCGGGGTCCGCCCGCTATTCAGACATCCTGCTATTCCGACATGTTTCTATTTAGACATGCCACTATTCCGACATCTCTCTATCTAGACATACCGGTAATCCGACACTTTTTGGTACCGCTATTCCGACACATTTTTTTTCTTCTTTTTTTTTTTTTTTTTTTTTTTTTACAGCTGCGATACCCAGGCGCGTCTCTCTCTTTTTTTCTTTTCAGCATGCCTATCACCAGGGAGTGATGTTCTTAATCTCAACAATTAAACTACTAAATCACACACAAAACTGACATGATAAACAAACAGAACTATGTTGCAGTTTGTTTGTCTAGTTAACCTGTCACCTTCAGCACCACGGACAGCGCCGCGGATGAGCCGCGGAGAAGCAGCAGCTGTGAGCGTCTGGGGCCTGGTGGCCAAAGTTGAAACATTGTTGCAATGACAATAAAATGATAGATTATAATTTGTGGTTGCTGTTCCCTGCTGCTGAACATCGCATCGGATTTTTACATACAGGTCCTTTGTTTTCCTATTATATTGGTGTCAGGAGAGACTCTGTAGCCTATATCCCATACAAACACGGCGCACCGTCTCTCTCTCTCTCTCTCTCACGTGCACACACACACCGCTGTCAGTGGTGCTGTGACACTCGGTCTGGACCTTCGACTACATGACGATGGGACTTTACGTTTTCATTCTCCATAAACACTCGTTAATTAACAGCACACACTCATATGACAGTGACATGACATGTACGCGCGCCGCCACGTCTGCTCATAGCGCAGCAACGCTCCGAGACCTGACCCCAGTTATTGAATGTTTACGTTTATTTATAAGAAGTTTAATTGGTGCTGATTAAACTTGTAAATGAATGCTGCTCTGGATCCGATTCTTTCCTTACAGTAGCCTATATTATGATTCTAAACAGTGGCCAAACAACAGAACCATTTTATATTGGTGTCAGACTATATATATTCCATTTTTGCTGGGCAAAAGGCAAAAGGTTTGTTCTAAAAGCCTGTCCCATAAGCCTATAGACGCGTCTCTCTAGACGGGTCCGCTCGGCACACACACCCTTCAGCAAGAAAACAAAACAAAACACCGTCAACAGGTGACAGAATAACAGTCTCAGTAGCTGCAGATCAGTGTGTGCTGGGTTTGATTCTTGTCGGACATCACACCAGAGTTTGTTTTTTCTTCTCTCTAACAGGCCGATGTATTTGTGTATGAGAAACAGTGTCTCAGATACAAAAACAAAAACGTAATCAATGTCGGAAAAGCGGGATGTTTGAAAAATAGTAAAGTGCCGCTACTCCGACAATGAAAAACAAAAATGTCGGAACAGTGGGACGCTTGAAAAATAATGTTAATGCCGCTAATCCGACAATTAGAAGTCAATGTCGAAATAGCGGCATGTCGGAATAGCAGCATGTAACCGGGCTCTCCTGTAGGCAACTATGGGTGGCTATTTTAACCCGGCTAGATCTCCATGTCTACGTCATGTTCAGAGTTTTATCCTAAAATCAGCTGTAAAAGCGCGTTGTTTCACTATTACAGCTGGCAGCACCTACTTTGCAGTGGATGTGGATCAGGACGGGGCGTTTGACCGGAGGGAGAGATACGTATCCCCGCGGCCGCCTCAACCCAAATTTTGGCCAGAAAAAACCCTGATTACGTTAATTTCTCCTCTCTAGTGTGTTGTCGGACACTCATTGCAACTATCTGAGCCTGTCAGTTTGAAAAAAAATGCTAGTTTATGGCGAACTTTGACGGGAGCCACTTGCCCCATACAGGAGCGTTAGCTGGGCTGCAGGCTGCCTGCCCGGCTCAATACTGGAGCCACCTCAAAAAAAGTGTTATCCATCACTCACATATACAGGAAAACATATGAAAACAGGGCCCAGGTTGAAAAATACCGAAGTTGCCCTTTAAGGCCCAAAGAACAACAACTACACAAAAAAACACATCAACACAAATATAGCAACAAAATTTATGGTGAAATGTGAGTTTAGGTAAAGAAACGTTAGCCTCGTAAACCAGCCTCCCCCGGAAATGCATTTCATTTCATTTCACAGGGGGAGTCTGGCCTCATCTCCGTTGTAACCGTTTCGCCGAAACACTCCGCCTACCGAGCCAATCAGGGACAGAAGAAGAACAGCGATAACGTCTTTTCCTCCAAGAAACTCAACAAGCGCCGACTCTTGCTCTTGTTTAAGTTCTGTAATTGATGGTATTTCATTTAGAACTTCCCTTACTGCTGTTTTTACGCCGCTGTTTGACGCTCCGCCATGTTTGTTATAGGTCAGTCCAGTTCATGTAGTGATGTTTTCAGGCCCTGATTGGCCAACGTGCTGTGTCAATCACAGCGGCGACGCTGATTGGCTCGGTAGACAGGCGATTTCTGGCGAAACGGTTACAGTGGGGATGAGGCCAGACTCCCCCTGAGAAATGAATGAAATGCATTTCCGGGGGAGGCTGGTTTACGAGGCTAAAGAAACGTCATCATGAGCAGTGATCTCCTCCACGGCTTCAGCTCAACAAACTCAAATATCAACGAAACAAGGGATGACAACAAGAGGTCAAAGTCCCACCCACAGTGTTTGATTGACAGGTGAACTCTGTGCAGTGCAGAGAAACAACAGCAATGAGCTTTTAGCTACAAACATGGAGACTAAAGAAAGTCATGAACTAAAATACGGATTTTAACCAACTGCATGATCGTTGTCTATTTGAGTTTACACAACTCTACTGTGGATCCAGAACCAACATAAACTCCAGCATGTAGAGGCTGAGTGAATGTGGTCTGGACTCTGTGGAGGAGAGTCATGGTTTCAGAGACCCTGTAGAAGGACAGAATACCTGCTCTGTGATCCAGGTACACTCCTACTCTGGAGGACTGAGGACCTGAGACTGGAGTCTGGATGTTGTTAAACCAAAATGTGAAACTGTTGTTGTCAAGGTCATTATTCAACACCCAAGATTTGTCATTACGTCCAAACCTACTTTCATCCCCTGCTTTTCTGATATTCTTGTATGCGACTGCTACCTCAAATTCTCCTGCTCTGCACTCCACCTCCCAGTAACAACGTCCGGTCAGACTCTCTCTACTCAGGACCTGCCACCATCTAGTGAATCTAGAATTAGACTGATCTGTGCTTGTCCCAAACAGAAATCTAATTGTTACTTTTCTGTTTCCCTCAGATAATAACAGACTTGTTTGTGCTGTGTTTGGGTCCAGTGTGATTTCCTGTGAATATCTTAAGAAGTCAGCTCTGGTCTTGGGCTCTGGTGGTGGTGACAGTAAAACATCCACTTCAGTCACTGCCAGTGAGACGTTTGTCCATGTGTCTCTCAGAAGGTCCTGTAGTTTGTCTCTGAGCTCTGACACAGCTGCTGTCACATCCTCAAAGTGTCTGAGAGGACGGATATCGATGCTGGATGAGTGTGTAGATGGACTGAGTGCTGACAGTGAGGGGTAGTTGTGTAGAAACTGGGTGTGATCCTCTGTATGTGACAGCAGCTTCAGCTCAGCGTCTTTCCTCTTCAGCTCAGTGATCTCCTGCTCCAGCTTCTTCTCCAGCTCTTTGACTCCACTCACTTGAGTTTCCTGCTGGGATCTGATCTGCTGCTTCAGCTCAGAGCTTCTTTTCTCCATCAGACGGATCAGCTGAGTGAAGATCTTCTCACTGTCCTCCACTGCTTTATCAGCAGAGCCATTGATGGCCTCCACCTCCTGTTGAAGCACCTTCACATCTTTCTCTCTGGCCTGGATTCTCTGCTGGATCTTCTGTCGACTCAGCTCCAGCTTTCTCTGCCTCTCAGTCCTTTCTGCTGCAGCTGAGACTGTGTTGTGGCCTTTATGTTCATCCACAAGACAGACAAGACAAATACACTTCTGATCAGTGCGGCAGAAAATCTTCAGTACCTCATCATGACGAGAGCAGATGTTCTCCTGCAGCTTCTTGGAGGGCTCCACCAGCTTGTGTTTCTTTAACTGAGCCACGTCGTAATGAGGCTGCAGGTGTTTTTCACAATAAGAGACCAGACATTGCAGACAGGACTTGACAGCTTTGAGTTTCCTCCCAGTGCAGACATCACAGGCCACATCTTCAGGTCCAGCATAGCAGTGATCAGCAGGAGCAGCTTGGAGTCCAGTCTTCTTCAGCTGCTCCACTAAAGCTGCTAACATGGTGTTTTTCACCAGGACAGGCCGCGGTGTGAAGGTCTGCCTACACTCAGGGCAGCTGTAGATTTTCTTCCCGTCCTCTTCATCCCAGTGGGTTTTAATACAGTTGAAGCAGTAGCTGTGTCCACAGGGAAGAGCCACTGGATCCTTCAGTAGATCCAGACAGATGGAACAAGAGAAGGTCTCCTGGTCCAGATGAACTCCTGTCTGAGCCATTTCACCTCTCACAGACGACGACCACGACGACTGTCTGAGTTTCTGTTGCTCAGAAGTGAAACTAGTTTGAGCTCTGATCTCAACAACATGTGTCTGTGCAGTGAACGGGGCCTGTCAGCTCCTCCTCTTCACCACATGTTGGTTCCACCCATCGTAAAACTGTAGATCTGAAGGGGAGGGAACAAGGAAACACATGAACAGGGTGCAGCTCACTGTGTTTGAGAGCAGGAAGAAGAGGGAGGGGATCAGGTTGGATTTTGTTCAACAAAGGCAAATTTCAATACAGTAAAATATGATGGAGATCAGCAGTCTTCTCCATGATAGTGGAGGTACTGAACCGGACTAAGGTTGTATTCAAAACTGCATAGTACTGCTAGTATAGGCTACTGATTTGACCAAAATGCAGTATGTAGTATGCAAACAAAATCTGCATCATGTGAAAAATTCCCCGATTGTCGTACTGATTCTGAAAAAATCTCCAGTGCATCCAACCAGTCTATATTGTGTACTATTCCTATCCCACAATGTAATGCGCCCCTGATCTCTAACCCTAACTGTAACAATGTTATATGACTTAATTATATCAAATAAAATTTATGCTTTTGTGATTTCTGTACATAGGCTACAAAGCCCTGGGTAATGTGACTGCCACAGTTATTATGTTTCATCAATGAGACCAACATTTATCTCCTAAAAGGAATTTAACCAGCTGGTGGTAAACCTCTACAAACCTGCGGATAAATAGGAGGAGCAGTTTGATACTGTGTCTTTAACTTTTTTATTTACAGTCCTACTCATTTCTCACTTGTTATCAAAACTCATTTTGTCATCTTTTGGTTCAAGTTTTTAGCTCTTCTTGAATGTTTCATAGATTACAATTCAAATACACCAACTGAAAATTATTACCACAGTGTATGAAACTGTTACCCTTAATTCTAATCTTTTCCATCATGCCTCATATGTAATCCTTGTTCACTCACTAAAGATCCTGTATCCTCGTGCCTAAAGAAAACCTTCAAAAGTAAACACAACGGAAATATTACTCATTGATTCTTATACATGTGGAGAATCATTTATTCACTTCAGTTACTTTCACATCATTCAAACAGTTTGTTTAACATGAATCTATGGAAAAGAAAATAATAAATCATCTACAGTAATTGTTGATTATCATAAAACCAGAGACCCAGAGACCTTATTTATGAATGGATTTAAACAACAACATTTCATCTGACAAACACATCACTGTAAATGTAATTCTAGATTATTTTTTTGTTACACACTGAAGACAAAATATCCCATAGCCCATTCAGTGTAGGTAAACAACAACAAACAAACAAATCAGTGTAAATGTGATTTGTTTCCAGTGAGAACAAACCTCAGTGATAAAGGAAGGTCTGGTCGTTCCTCTGTTAAGGCCCAAACAACAACAGCAACTACACAAAAAAACACATCAACACAAATATCTAACAGAATTTATGGAGAAATGTGAGTTTAGGTAAAGAAACATCATCATGAGCAGTGATCTCCTCCATGGCTCCAGCTCAACAAACTCAAACATCAACGCATCAAGAACATAGACTGTAAAAAGAATGGACGTAGCATCCGTGACGTCACCCATTGGTTTTGTGCAGTCGTTTTTGTGCCTCAAATATGGCGGTTTGAACAGCGCCATGTTGGATTGGCCGGCCGAGAACCCGCCCACTGGCCTCGAAGCAGCCTGTCTCTGGGACGCTACGGACCCGTTGCTGAACGTTTCCGCACCCTGATTGGCCAGAATCTTATCCGAATAAGAGCAAAACAGTAGCGTAAAAAAAAAATTCACCCCCCTCAGAGTGTGTACGGGGGTAGAAACTATCGATTGAGACCAAAAAACGTTTTGGTACCAGGCTGTAAATATGTTTTTGAAAGCTGTAAAGTCGGCGATTTTAACATGGGGGTCTATGGAGAGTTGCTCACTTCCGGTACCAGCCCCCACAGGAATCGGCGGGGATTGCAGTTTTTTGAACGCGGAAGTGAGCTTCACTTCTCAGACCGACAACTGCCCCCTTGATCAAGAAATGACAACAAGAGGTCAAAGTCCCGCCCACAGTGTTTGATTGACAGATGATCTCTGTGCAGTGCAGAGACACAATGAGCTTTTAGCTACAAACATGGAGACTGAAGAAAGTAACTAACTAAAATACAGATTTTAACCAACTGCACCTTCAATGAACTTTGTCTATTTGAGTTTACACAACTCTGCTGTGTCTCCAATCAAGTAAATTGAAACTCCAGCATGTAGAGGCTGAGTGAATGTGGTCTGGACTCTGTGGAGGAGAGTCATGGTTTCAGAGACGCTGTAGAAGGACAGAATACCTGCTCTGTGATCCAGGTACACTCCTACTCTGGAGGACCGAGGACCTGAGACTGGAGTCTGGATGTTGTTGAACCAAAATGTGAAACTGTTGTTGGCAGGGTCATTATTCAGCACCCAAGATTTGTCATTACGTCCAAACCTACTTTCATCCCCTGCTCTGCTGATATTCTTGTATGCAACCGCCACCTCACCTCCTCTTCCTCCCCACTCCACCTCCCAGTAACAACGTCCGGTCAGACTCTCTCTACTCAGGACCTGAAACCAGTCAGTGAATCTAGAATTAGACTGATCTGTGATTGCCCCAAACTGCCATGTAACTGTTACTTTTCTGTTTCCCTCAGATAATAACAGCCATGTGTGTGCTGTGTTTGGATCCAGTGTGATTTCCTGTGAATATCTCAAGAATCCAGCTCTGGTCCTGGGCTCTGGTGGTGGTGACAGTAAAACATCCACCTCAGTCACTGCCAGTGAGACATTTGTCCATGTGTCTCTCAGAAGGTCCTGTAGTTTGTCTCTGAGCTCTGACACAGCTGCTGTCACATCCTCAAAGTGTCTGAGAGGACGGATATCGATGCTGGATGAGTGTGTAGATGGACTGAGTGCTGACAGTGAGGGGTAGTTGTGTAGAAACTGGGTGTGATCCTCTGTGTGCGACAGCAGCTTCAGCTCAGCGTCTTTCCTCTTCAGCTCAGTGATCTCCTGCTCCAGCTTCTTCTCCAGCTCTTTGACTCCACTCACTTGAGTTTCCTGCTGGGATCTGATCTGCTGCTTCAGCTCAGAGCTTCTTTTCTCCATCAGACGGATCAGCTGAGTGAAGATCTTCTCAGTGTCCTCCACTGCTTTATCAGCAGAGCCATTGATGGCCTCCACCTCCTGTTGAAGCACCTTCACATCTTTCTCTCTGGCCTGGATTCTCTGCTGGATCTTCTGTCGACTCAGCTCCAGCTCTCTCTGCCTCTCAGTCCTTTCTGCTGCAACTGAGACTGTGTCGTGGCCTTTATGTTCATCCACAAGACAGACAAGACAAATACACTTCTGATCAGTGCGGCAGAAAATCTTCAGTACCTCATCATGACGAGAGCAGATGTTCTCCTGCAGCTTCTTGGAGGGCTCCACCAGCTTGTGTTTCTTTAACTGAGCCACGTCGTAATGAGGCTGCAGGTGTTTTTCACAATAAGAGACCAGACATTGCAGACAGGACTTGACAGCTTTGAGTTTCCTCCCAGTGCAGACATCACAGGCCACATCTTCAAGTCCAGCATAGCAGTGATCAGCAGGAGCAGCTTGGAGTCCAGTCTTCTTCAGCTGCTCCACTAAAGCTGCTAACATGGTGTTTTTCACCAGGACAGGCCTCGGTGTGAAGGGCTGCCTACACTCAGGGCAGCTGTAGATTTTCTTCCCATCCTCTTCATCCCAGTGGGTTTTAATACAGGTGAAGCAGTAGCTGTGTCCACAGGGAATAGTCACTGGATCCTTCAGTAGATCCAGACAGATGGAACAAGAGAAGGTCTCCTGGTCCAGATGAACTCCTTTCTGCTCCATTTCACCTCTCACAGACGACGACCACAGTGACTGTCTGAGTTTCTGTTGCTCAGAAGTTAAACTAGTTTGAGCTCTGATCTCAACAACATGTGTCTCTGCAGTGAACGGGGCCTGTCACCCATCTTCAAACTGTAGATCTGAAGGGGAGGGAACAAGGAAACACATGAACAGGGTGGAGCTCACTGTGTTTGAGAGCAGGAAGAAGAGGGAGGGGATCAGGTTGGACTTTGTTCCAGTGGGAGGAGCAGTTCAATACTGTGTATGTAACTTTTTATTTGCAGTCCTGCTTGTTTCTCACTTGTTATAAACTCATTTTCTGATCTTTTGGTTCAAGTTTTCAGGGTTAGGGTTAGTCAGCTCTTATGCTCTTCTAACAGACTAATTGAATATTTTATATTTTACAATTCAAACACACTAAATTAAAATAAAGTAAATAATTACCTCAGCTTATGAAAGGTCTTATGAATGTGCTATGTACCCACCCTTCAAATAAAGTGTGACCCTTAATTCTAATGTTTTTCATCATTTTTCATATGTAATCAGTGCTTTAAGTGGGAAAAAGTGAGAATGAGAACAGGACAAAGTACGTCCATACTCCCGGTACTCCCCGGTACCGGTGAGTATCGGCCCACTTAAAGCACTGTTAAGCCTAAAATTTAAGTGCTCAAGAACGTTTGCAGGAGTTTGAAGTTAATCACCTGATTAGAGTGTGATATCATCAGGTTACAATATACTGTAGAAATCGTACATAAACAGCAATGAAAGTAAATAAAAACGGGAAATATTTCAGTCAGTAATGAATACGCGTATTGCCAAGACCACATCATGTCAATTTTCTGTTATCAGTCAAAAGTCTGAGCCCTGTCTTCCTGTTAAGTTTCCCACTTCTCTGATTGTTCTCCTTGCCCTAACGTGTTTCACCTGTGTGTCATTGCCTCCCTTTCCCTCCAAGCTTTCCAGCCTGCCTCTGTCTCTCTTCGAGTGTTTTCCTGTTGTGACCATGTTCTTGCCTGCTGGACTTCTCTACTTTGACCTGTGAGATTCTGATTCCCTGGTTTTGACACTACTTTATTTCAATAAAGCAACCACCAGGTCTGTCTGATCCCTGACTCCTCCACTGTGTCCTCCTGATCTGTACTTGATTAGTTTAAATTGAACTACTGAAATAAACTAACTTGGACTGTAGCAGGACGACTGATCCTTACATTTTGGTATTGGTCATTATAGCTAGGACTCATATTCTATGACATGATTTCTTGGTTTATGGTGTTTATTTTCATGAATATAAAGCAGAAATAATGCAGTCGACAGGAGAAAAGCAGGAGAAAATCTGTGCTCCTCTATTCTGACTATATCTATAATCTATAATAATGAACTGATATTATTATTATATTCTGGTAGTTCTGCATAGAGTATGATGGTGGCTGCTTTCAGTGGCAGGTGGGTGGATATGCTTGGTACAAACTGGATTGAACTGACTCCCCAACTCCTCACCTGTTTTTTTTGGAATAGCTGTGAATTATTGGTGGAATAAGTACAGTAGATGCCAAGATGACGACAGTGGAGCAGCTCACTCTGAGCCTTACTGCTCTTCAACATCCCATGGGTGAAGAAGGCAGCATGCACCACCTGCTTAATGCATCTTATTGATTATGTGTGCTTTGTCTGCTACAGTTTTCTTTATAATTATTGTACTGGCTTTTTTGTTCTTTTCCTTTAACAACATTGTATTTGGATTTGCTGCAACTTTTCACTATGAAGCCTTTTTTTTTTAAACAAAGTCAATATTTCTGGAGAGAAGCTACAACTTGCAAAGTCATGCTCTTTAAGGGTCACTCTCAGTTTGGTGCTGCTTAGCATGGTGTTGTCTAACTGTCGCCTCACGGGGGAAATGATATTCCTGGGCACAAGCCTTAGTCACAGATCAATACCAGAGACCAGTGAATCTTCTCAGATGAATCATCCGCAGCAGCAGCAGCAGCTCTCTGGGATATATTACTTTGCTCAGCACAGGCATCCGTGGCGCTGATGAACGGGACAGACACACAACAGCTGCTCTTATGGGTCATCTGGAGCTGGAGGTAAAGGCCAGCCTGGAGCGCCGGGTGATAACCTCCCCTCTCTGCGAAACACAGAGCCATATTTAAACTTGTCCTGATCCCTCCTGTTTGATGTTTCACTTTGGTGCAAATTACACGGGTGGGTATTGATAGGTGATTTGTCAAGCTGCCATGTGGGGATTGGTTTTGTATTCCAGTGGGAGCAATCTGTAACTTCCCGGGATGTGAGCACTCACAATGCCACAAAGGGTTGCAGTGCACCTGTCAAAGTGTCAACCCAGTTTTTTTGAGTCGCAGCAAGGATGTCACCAAAGTCACACAAAAAAAAAAAAATCACTGTGGAATGAAAAACATAACAGAGTGGTTTGCAGCGCAGACAATGCATCCTGTTTCTCTGCATAGCTGTCAATGTGAGCAAGGATAATAACTAATTACAGATGTTTTTGATTAATTAGCACCGTATTTGCTTTTTCAATATCATGTAATGAGTAATCGATTACAGTTTACATGTGACTTGCCACACACCAGTGGAACATTTATGAGCTAACACACAGGTTAAATATGTTTCTGAGAAAATATCGTTAAAAGGAATGTGAATATTGAACTTTAATTAGTCAGGTGGACAAAAAACACAAAGTGATGTAATGCTAATTGATACATTCAGCAGACATGGAGTAGGGGAGACTGGGGGCAGTTGCAACAAGCCTTATTTCTCCAGTCAGAAACATAGAGTGATGACACTCACACCGCAGAACAGCCAATTATATTAAACTATGAGAGACTAAGATTTCAAAATAATTTCCCAGATAACTTATACATATAAAGAAAATATGCAATTTGTATCTATAGCCTAGTTGTATCTTGTTCTATGGGACAAAAGTAACCACATACATTTTCCTTTTTAGAAAAAAGTAATTTTATTTGATGTCATAGAGTGAATAAATCATCCAAAAGTAGTTTATAAAAGATTTTTGTATTGCAATAGTTCCATTGTTCTTGTCTCACACTGAGCTATTGAGTTTTATTACCACTCAGCTAAATATTACTAAATAATACTATAGTATTATTGAAAGACAATGCATATTTTAGGAATACTATGCTTATTGAGACAAAATTCAAAAATAAATTTGTGAAATTGAATGTATGTTTAATATGTCGCAACCGTCCCTGATTAGTGTTGCAACTGTCCCCACGTCTGGGGTCAGTTGCAACGTCTGGTTTCATTCAAATGAATATTGTGATTTATGTGTCAAATGTAACCATCTTTAAATGGTGACTAATTAGCTGTATGTTTAATCTATAAAGGTTTGGCCAGCCTAGTCCAAACAGTCTCTGAGTAACTGAGAAAAATATAAAAAGTGTTGCAACCGTCCCCAGTCTCCTTGCACTAACAAGTGCAAGGGTATAATTAGATGCTGTGTGTAAGGTTTGTTGTGGCGTCTATTCAGTCCACAAAAATCACATATTGCAGCTTGAAATATTTATTGTAGATGGAGCACATGCAGTCATCACCAACAGCACAGACCAGCTCATAGACTCCCAGTGTCTCTGGCTGGCCGAGTTTCCTACCAAAGCAACCTGGATGCTGCACTCTGAAAAAAAAAGAAAAAGAAAAAAAAAAGTCAAACTGACAGTGAAAACAGGCAATTTAACAGTGGGTGGACTGAGAAGCATGAGTTTGGGCCTTTCGGCTCTCAGTACGGAATAAACACACCAGGCTATTGTTGTGTGTTTATTCTGGAGTGAGAGCACCTCCGTGAAAAAAGGAAGCATGATGGAGCATTTTGGAGAGAGCACAGCCAAACCTTTCCACTGAGCTGTGACGTTCGCTGGCTTTAGTTTTAACACTTTAAGTCTTACTGTTTTTTAACTGGATAAGATTGTTATTGTTGCTACACACAAACTGAACACATTGGTTTTTCTTTCAATTTTACCGTATGCTGTATGATCATTGAATCAAATACTCACCCATGCCTCAGCAGTTACATACTATATCAGGGCGTTTTAATTGGCAAAGACAAATCAAAAAATCTTCATAGCTCTTCCAGGAATTACATACGCTGATATGTCTTGGCAGGAAGCATGAAGTCTTCTTCACCTAAAGGGTGGAACATCTTAAAGATTTCCTCTGCGAGCGACATTTACCCTGATCAGACACATCTGGTTTCAACTGAAACACCGACTTGTCTTTTACATGTCATATATGCAATGAGACATGAAATGACTTTGAGATAAAAAATAAAAAAATCCTTTTCCAAATCTATATCTATCACTGTCTAGCTTTGCCCTCTTTTATCACAGACCGCTCGGGGCAATGGTAAAACTGTACTTGAATTTCACAGACTCGGATTCCCATTGATCTGTCAGAGAGCACGAGCTGTGAAGACTGGGGATGATGTGAGCACCATTACAACTGACATGATGATGATGATGAGGATGATGACAGCATTCTTCTTCGTATTGTAGGCACAATAATTGTGTGATAGCCTAACAGTACTAATAATATTGTGCATTGCTTATAACATTCAAGAACTAAAACCTCTGCATTGTGTAGGGAGCAGAATAATAAAGGGAGATTAATTCATTTTGGATTGTAAATTATGGAATTTCACACATGGCTGCCCACTCCTGCTCTTCTTTATTTCAAGTCACATAAACAGTCAAATGTATCCCACTGACAGACTATGTGCTTTGCTAAAACAGCACATTTACTATTACACACATAATATTACAAATGCAATGATGTGATGTACTGATTACAAAAGTTACATCCCATATTACAATGCTGCCACCAGACAAGAAGTTTAGACTATAATGAAAAACACAGCGGTAATGATTCTGTGAAATTCTGCAAATGGACACAGAATTATTCGATACCAGAGTTAGTCCTAAGACAGGTTCACAGCAGGTATGAGGAAGGGCCCTAGTTTTGTGGTGTACAGTAACGCAAGGTGGCACAGTGCAAGTTTCGACCAGCCCAGCCCGGCACATGGTCAGTTTGGCAGATAGATCAAGGTTCGCCGAGAGGGGGGGCGACCTAGCCTCGTAAACCAGCCTCTCCCGGAAATGCATTTCATTTCATTGACATCCCCAGCAGAAACGTTGCCAATCAGCGTTGCTGAGCACGTTGGCCAATCAGGGCCTGAAAACATCACTACATGGACTGGACTCACCTACAACAAACATGGCGGAGCGTCAAACAGCGGCGTAAAAACAGCAGTAAGGGAAGTTCTAAATGAAATACCATCAATTACAGAACTTAAACAAGAGCAAGAGTCAGCGCTTGTTGAGTTTCTTGGAGGAAAAGACGTTATCGCTGTTCTTCTTCGGTCCCTGATTGGCCAACATGCTGTGTCAATCACAGCGGCGACGCTGATTGGCTCGGTAGTCGGAGTGTTTCGGCGAAACGGTTACAACGGAGATGAGGCCAGACTCCCCCTCTGAAATGAAATGAAATGCATTTCCGGGGGAGGCTGGTTTACGAGGCTAGGGGCGACCCCCATTCTGACAGTCTGCCAGTCCGAAAATTCCCCAAGGTCCGTCATTCCGAACTTCAGAGGGGCCACTGTTCTGAATGTGTTTTATTTTGAAAATTGACTGGATTTTCTCGTGGTTTGTAATGTAGAAAAGTATTGGTTAAGTTTAGTAAAAAGATCAGGTAGAGGCCAAGAAAGTCTCTGCTATTACATAGCTCCTCCGGGAGGCAAACCCTGATCCCCCGCCCCGGAGGCGGATGCATTTACCACTGTACTACCAAAGCATTCGCTGCAATGTGTGTACCCAGTGCCCTACACCTTTTAATGGCGGACTTTTTTCACGTTCTGAATAGTACCCCTTAAGCCTCATCCACTTGGACTCACAGTCTTGCAGGATTTGGTTTCTCTGACAGTTAAAGGAAGTCTGCTTTACTTTATTAATTCAGTTTCATCATTAAGAAAACAGCCATCGACCTGTTGTTACTAGAGCTGCAGAGAGAGAAAATGTAAAACTACACTGGGACTCTTAAAATTACATGTATCTCCTTAAATAAAATGCAGGATGGGTGGCATAGGTGGGACCTTTAAATCAAACAGAGGTCAGAGGTTTATGTGTACTGTAGCCTGTTAGGGTCATGGGTGAAGCATTAAATAGATGTTTTCATAAGAATTATTATTCATTTATTTGTTTTCCTTGCTGCCTGCTGCTTCTGAAAAACTGTGGAGGGGAGGGAGAGTTAACCAAACACTGAGGATGCACAACAACCAAAACTATTAGCTGCTGGAGGCAGAAATGCTCTGAGCAGCCGAATGGAGCTGCATGACATTCTGTCTGAATTCCTGTTGTAGAACAGTCATTTTACCCACTGATCATAAAACACTATCAGTAGCTTTTTTTTGTTGTTGTCTGAAGTCTTAGATGGCTCAGAGAGAGATGACTGCTTGTTCTGCTTCTTACAGTATACAGTATACCCTATATACTGTAAAGTCAACCAACATCAAGGTTTACAGTTTAGGCCACATATGTTCTATAAAACTCCCACTTCGAGTCCCGCATCGGACGGCCCTATACTGCATGTCTTTCCCCCCATCTCTGCCTCCCAGTTAGTCTGTGAGTTGTTTGATGTTTGACGGTGAATCAACAGATGGTTTGACATCATGCTGATATAAGGATTTCTTTCTTTCTTTCTTTCTTTCTTTCTTTCTTTCTTTCTTTCTTTCTTTCTTTCTTTCTTTCTTTCTTTCTTTCTTTCTTTCTTTCTTTCTTTCTTTCTTTCTTTCTTTCTTTCTTTCTTTCTTTCTTTCTTTCTTCTAGGAATATAATTAACAACTATTCTCCAGTAAAGGAGGTGCTAAGTTACTGTACCATATAGAGGTCACTGGGGGAGCTGGTCTGGATGGATGGTGGGCCTAATCAAGATATAGACGGTGCAGGAGTTGAGATTTTGACTGTTTAATGAAGGATTTTGAACATGTAAAGAACACCATTTGAAAGTGATAGTTTGGGATTTTGAGACAAGGATATGACATCTTTCTCAGAGCTGGATATGAAGACCATTATTATAATAAAGAGAAAGTGGAGATTGAAGCAGATATCAGCGATCCGGTCGTTTTGGCTAATGCTGCGTTCCAGGCAGGCTTTTGAAACCGTAAGTTACAGCTTCAAGTCACGACTACGACTTTGTAGCCTTCCAGGTAACCCATAACTCTTGTTTTTAGCCACAGATAAAGTGGTAACAGTAGTGCATTCAGTTTTTTTGCTGGATTATATTTAAATATATCTTCTGGTCAAGTGACAGCAGGTGTGTTGAGCAGAATGTGCGCTGCATGCCAGGTGGTGGATGCGACCACACAAGGATGGGATGCAGCACCATTGCAGATACTTGTTGATTTTAATTGACAGATTACACTTACCATCCCAGAAATGTCAAGTTTTTGTGGGTTTACGTCAGACCATCCACCCGGAGAGCTGTGGAGCCGCTGCCCAAACACTCTATGTAAGTGATTGCTGACGGAAAATAGGACACCAGGACTTATATTAACAGAAACATTCCGTTGATATCTGCTTTAATGTACTGAGCAAAATGTGCGCTGCATGACCTGGTAACATGGAACATCTGTTCACAAGGATGGGATGCACGCGTCATGTTTTCAGATCATTAGAGATTTTATTGACAGATCACACGCGTAAGCAGAAATCGTCATGAAGAAAAGAAGCATCAACGAAAATATTTCGTCATCATCATCGTCAATGAAAACAACACTGTTTGGGGTAAACCAAAGCTGCACCCATACTGTGTGTCACGATGCCAGGCTCCCCTCAGCTCTACAGTACCTAACCAAAACCCCCTCTCAATGGTTAGTCCAGCACCTAGACCTACATATCCCTGCGTGATGCATCAACGTGTAAGTGGAGTCTTGTTTCCCTGGGTGAGTGCAATAGCTTCCTGCCCAGAGGGGGGTCGTGTGTTGTGGGGAACTCACCCAGGTAAACTGCGCTTGACTTTGGTTTCCCGGACAGCCCACTCTTGGTTCAGTTGGTTTAAGTTCATTAAATGTAGGTCATGTGGTGGATGTCACTTCAGTCTTCTCGGTGCGTGGTCGAGTCCGCCATTTCCCTGTGGCATCTTTCCCGTGGGCCTGTGCCTCCTTAATTTCAGCCAAAATTCCTGACCTCCTTTTTGGGAGCAGCTGCCACCAATTTGAGGATTCCCCCATCACCACATCCCTTCCTCACGTGTATTGAAATAAAGCCCGAAACTCATGTTTTGTATTTGTCTAAAAAGGAAAGATCCCTGTCTGCTCAAATCGTATATACTTGGTCTTCATATTGAGACAGGTAGATATGTAGGCATAGCGGAAGAGGATATCATTTGTAATTTGTGTGATCTCAAAGATGTGGAGAATGATATGCATAAAAATGAATTTGTGTGGTTGGACGACTTGGATAAGCATCTTTTTTTCAGTTTGTTTTCAGTTTTTTTCAGTTTTTTCAGAAAAGGCCTGGGCAATGAGAAGACGAGACGATATACAGATGAATGTTGTTAGTATTCTTAAAGTGATAGTTCACCAAAATTCTAATTTCACTCATCTACTCACCCACATGTCGACTAAGGGCTGGGATAAGTTGCAGAATCCTCTGTGCCTTTTCTGAGTTACAGCGGGGCTCCGTGCGATTTGCACTGACCCAGTGCTGGGAGCTACAAACAAGCTTAAAATATAGACTTATTTAATTTTTTTCGGAACAATTTCTCTTGTCGGGGCTTCAATACAAGAGGGACATTACAGACGAGCAGTATGGAGGTATTTGGATGTTTTTTGGTGTCTTTTTGGACGAAGAAAAGTGGTATCCATTTGCACGGACCCCCCCCCCTGTAAGAAGGGACGGAGGGCTCTTAGTCGACATGAGGGTGAGATGTGTGAAATTTGAATTTTGGGTGAACTATATGTGCCGCATGTACATTTGTGTGGCCAGCAGGAAGGATTGTCTAGTTGTTGATGTAAAAAAAAATATATATATATCCATCCATTCACTGATTCATTTAGTCATCCATAGCTATAACTCAGGATCTTGGGTACATTGTCTGTCTGTCTGTTTGTCTGAGGCTGAAATGGCAGATGAGAAAAGAGGACCAATATTGAGAGGGGAAAAAAACAACAAAAAAACAACTTAATTCAGATTTGCTTCTCAGCTCCACAAAACACAGCTGCACTGCTGTGCCTGTCCTCACTCTTCAGAAGCCAAGTCACTGTTAAAACTCACCCGGCGGTTTCTGCTCACTGACTTTGCACTGGTGTGCACAGCGCTACTAAGATGATTTAGAATAGAAAATCTGCCATGACAGTGTTATTGCTTCCGTGTTCCTCCCTACCTAGCGAGGGAGCTGCACTAGATCAGACAGAAAGTGCATTAGCTGACTTGTCTCTTGGCAGTGTCACTCGCCTTTTATGTGATGCTGAATTCACAGTCAATGCACCAGCAGCTTGTGTGAGAACATTGTTGTAGGTGCCAGCTACACATCTGGAATTCCAGACATTTGTCAACACAACAATTTGAAACACGGGTTCATTTATCAATCACATGTGATCTAAGTTAAACCATGGCAACATGCTGTTATTGGGTTGGAATGATGTTGCTTTGAAGCTACAGGTCTGTGAAGACGAAGACGCAGCAGATCTTCATCTCACGCTGGGACGTCACTCACTGCTCTTTCAGGGGGTCCTGTGGTCATGGCTCAGTTTTGCTGAATAAAACAACAAAGCTCTGAAAATATTTGGTCTGCTCTGTCTGTAGTTGCTGCCATGGTAACACATCTAAATCTCCCAGCTGTCTGTCAGCGGCCACGCTGCATCGTGGGTAATGTAGGCGCCTAGTTTTGACAAGGCAGAAGACTGCACAAACTAAATAGATCAATAGTGTTGTAGCTCAGAGGGTGAAACAGGCCACGCCGCAGGGACCCCGGTTTGATTCCACTGGCGGCCCTTTGCTGCATGTCATTCCCCCTCTCTCTGTCTCCCCATTTCCTGTCTTTCTACAATCCTATCCATTAAAGGAGACCTTTTCTGCCCCCTTTCCAAAAATTAAAATTGTCTTAAAGACATGTATGTGCCATCCTTTGGTCAAAATCCCCCAAGGATCAAACATCACAGCTCTTTTCATCCTCTCAAAACAGCCCTGTTCAGAATGACTGGTTTCAGTACCTGTCCCTTTAAATGCAAATGAACCACTGCCCCCACCCCACCCCTTCTACTGCTACCAGGTAGGGGTGGTATTAGGCTAATTCGAAAACTCAGCTTGTAAAACCACATGGATTTAAAGTCATAACTGAAAACTAAAACTTATTAGAAAAAAAAAGAAAAAAAGAATCAACATTGAGCTTGTTCTGACCCTTCTTCGTACCGCGACTTTATCACGCGAGATTACGCGCGAGGTTTTGACTGGTCCGGATGTGCATTGTATGTAATGAGGCGCGCGTTGATTCGCCGCAGGAAGGACAGAGCCGGGGGGGGGGGCTTGCCTGCATGCAGACTCCAAAACATAAACAGCCCCCTGGTACCGCTTCGGCGATTTCAGGTAGCGGACGGGGCGGGGTTGGGTGGTGAAAGAGGCAAGTAGCCTCCACGGTGAGGTCACCGTAGGAGCAGAATCAAAATCTCGTGCTTTAGGAAGGCACACCATTGTGTGCTATTCCTGTTCGGAAAAAGAGCCGAAGCGAAACAACGGCGCCACTTTCAAACTCCAGCTTTTCAGGCAAGTTTCAACTGAGGTCAAACACCAATATGCATGTTTTAACAAGAGAAATTGCGATTCCTTTAAACAACTGAAAACTACAGATTTTTCTAACATTTTTGGCCCAGAAGGCAAGGCAAACACCCAGATATATGTTAAAGAGCCTTCAAAAAGTGAAAAGTTCAAGCTTTTCCGCTTTTTTTCTAACACTCCTCTATGTGCATTTGTTTACAATGAAGCCTGTTTTTGTCGCAGTGTGCAGAGACGAGAGCTGGGACACCGGGGCGGCGACCAAGTAACTACACTGATGTTACAAGATTGGTTTTCAGCCATGAGACGCTAGGTGGAAGGCAGAGAACCTCCTTTTACACTTCATGTAGTTCAGTACAAGTCATGTAGTTAACTATCACAACTATTGAAAGTAGTCTGTAGCTTTTTAATTAAGATAAAGTAGCATATACACGTGAGAAGTCTTAGTTCCTCTTTAAAGGCCAAAAACCACATCCACCCCAGAGGTGGATATCTCTAGTTGTGCTGCATCACTTGTGTGACAGGAGTCAAATGCTGAAACAGTGGAGTGAACTGTTTTAACCATGTGTCACAGTGAGCTGCTCCAGTAAAATGACATTGGGAGGAAACATTTTGAGCTAGATCAGTGATTTCCACTGTCACTGACTAAAGAGCATGGACCTGGGGCCTGTCTGTGTAGACTTTAGTCTGCATGAGGAAACAACAGTATGCAAAGACATACTGGCTAAGTGGCAAATCTAAATAACCCACAGGTGTAAATGTAGGTGTGACGGTCTTTATCTCAGCCCTGTGATGGACGGGCAGTCTGCCCTTTCCCAATGTCAACTTGGATCGGCTCCTCTCTGATTGTTAAAATGATGAATGGTCAAATCAAGCTAACTCATAACCACATGGAGAACAGTGTAGTGTATACCACAACTCAGTCTGTCACAATCATTAAATGCATTCAAATAAAAGAGGCAACGTTTGTAAAGACAGGTCTCGGGTATCAACCTAGTGTCAAACTGGGGTTTTGATCTAATCCTGATATAATCTTCTGCCCATTAATGTGCTCCAATATTCACTTTGATGCCAACTCTGTGAGTGAGACTTTCCATCAGACAGCTCTTCTGGCTCAGCAGGAGGAAGAAGACTCGTATCTTAATCTGTGTTCCTCTCTGGAGTCGTGTGCTTGTGAAATTTTGAAACCTCACCTGTCCACACTCCTCTCTTGTCATCAGAGAAACACTGGACAGCCAAGTTTCCCGAAATGCATTTAGCACCGAGTGGTGACGAAGAGACTTGGAGCCCATCTAAAATTGGACCAATTTTCATCCCAGAACTATTATACGGTGTGTCACAGTTTTGCAGAAACAGGCCGAATCCCAAATGCAGACGCAGCTCGCATGTTTAGATTATTATTTATTTCAAGTGTTTGACGTAAGTTAAAGGGATAGTTCAATATTTTGGCAAATTGGCCCATTGCCATAATCTCTATAGTCAGAGCAGTAGGTTCGCTACCTTTAATTGTTGGTGCAAGCTATTTTTAGAACGGCAGAGCAGAGCGGTGAGCTGCTCAGAGCTACACTATGGAGGCTAATGGGATTTCTTGGTTTCCTACATCAAACTCATCAAATCCACAATCTAACAACTCCACACCGCTCTGGTGGACAAGTTGCGACCTGCACATTCACGCAATTATCAGATAATAACGGAACATTACGAGACAGAGCTGTTTTAGAGGTAAACCGCTGATGCGTGGGACAGTTTTTCCGCAAGCAGTCTCTGCAATTACCTTGAAAACAACTCTGCCTAGTAATGTTCCGTAATTACTACATAGCGTGGTGAATGTGCAGGTCACAACCTGTCCGCCAGAGCGTTTTGTAGTTGTTGGATTGTGTATTTGATGAGTTTGATGAGGGAAACCAAGAAATCCCATCAGCCGCTATAGCGTAGCTCTGAGCATCTCGCGGCTCGGCTTAAAAATAGCTTGCACCGACAATTAAAGGTAACAAATTGGTATGACTATAGGGATTATGACAATGGGCCACTTTGCCAAAATGTTGAACTATCCCTTTAAGTTGATGTAAAAGGGGGGAGGGGGCAGAGCAGGACTTAGGTGGGAACACAGAGCTAGAAGCAGAACCAGGAAGGAAGACAGGCACTATAGACAATGGATGGATGGATGGATGGATGGATGGATGGATATGGACTATTACTGTATCATACTAAATGATGTCTTGGTTTTCAGATGGGAAAGTAGCCATTTAAATTCAGAGTATGTGGTGTGAGCTTGGACCCACCTGTCTGTTGAGCCCAGCTGTTGTCTCTGCAGCTCACTGGCCAGCTCTAGTGTTGTCTGACTGGTCACTGTACATTATCATCCCAGGAGAGAAGCCTTATCTGTGCGAGCCCCCTCCGGCTCTGTCGTCTGTAGCATTTTAATGTGTGATAAAAGAAGCGCGATTTGTGAAATGTTGGTGGTATTTGATGGAATGTCATGTTTTGTGAAATTTTATATTTGACCCCCGAGGGCCCACTGTAAAGAAACAGTCCAGCAAGCAGATTCATGATATAATGAGATAGTGTGGTTTGGGGTTTATTTTCCTTTTTATGAACTTTTCTGCTGTTTGAATCTCAAAGATCCGGATTATTCTCTTATACAACAGAGAGTGGAAGTGTAAAACACAACCACAGGCTTTTTACTGTTTCACATGCCGTCCTTCACACTCCTGATCTGCCTAGGCCTTTTCCACAGGTAACCTGAAAGTGTCAGAGAATCTCTGTGTTAATCCACTTATTCATTACTAATGCACAACTAAACCTCTAACACCGCCTGGATGCTTTATAGCAGCTACTTAATTCATCTGCACATCACACTCCACCTCATCCATTTGAGGTGCGATGACAGATACTCCCTTGTTATTTTGCATTGATTGCTGTTGTAGCAACTCAAACAGTCACTCAACTTGCCTTTACTCTGTCCTCGATGTAATGTTGCTGCCATGCTGTTCACATTTAATTAACCTGCTCACCCCTTGACATGAATCAATATGGAGATCAGGAAATTCAGAAGCACTTGACTAAGCCGCGCAAAAAAAATCATTCCCTGACAACGTCGGTGTACAGATGGTGATGCAGAGCGGGCTGCCTCACAGCGTCGTTAGGACCCAAACCACTGACTCGCGCCTCCCTTCTCCCGTGTGACTTTCAAATTACTCAGGCTGGTTGCAGCACTGCATGAACTTGTTTGCTTGCAAATAGGAGGCTGTCAAAAGCGTGTTACTCATGGCTGGTCGGGGGTCTGATGGTAAAGCATGCTCGGTGAGCCACCTGCCAGGCTTCAGGGTCTCATATTAACAGCTGCATGCTGTGTTGTAAGCCTTTTATGTTCTGCAACTGAGGGAACCTCTGGATCCAGGAACTGGTATATTAGTATATATTGCATTCTATGGATACATCTAAAATCATGGTACGTGCATAGAGAGCCTAAGCGGAAGCAGGAAGTAGCGCGGCCATGGGACCTCAACTCTGAAAAACGGTCCATTCAAATGAACGGGAGTGAGATTTTTATTTCGTCATCTGATTGAATTGCGCCATGAGAAAAAAATATGACCTCTACCTGTTTAAATCATCACGTTTCATCCGAAAAAATCAACAGTTTATCGTAAAACGGCAACAGAAGAATGTATTTTGTGTGAAGGCTGCTCTACGGACTACAGATCTGGTGTCCCACAAAAAATACGTCACCAACTGACACGGTAAACGGCGGCATTTGGTGTGTGACGTCACCTACGCGACTCTTTCTGGTTACAGATTCTTCAGAATTTTATTCTACAGTAGTTTTACGATAAACTGCAGATTTTTTCGGATGAAACGTGATGTTTTAAACAGGTAGAGGTCATATTTTTTTCTCGTGGCGCAATTCAATCAGATGACGAAATAAAAATCTCACTCTCGTTCATTTGAATGGACCGTTTTTTAGAGTTGAGGTCCCATGGTGACCATTACTTCCTGCTTCCGCTTAGGCTCTCTATTATACTTTCACCAGTTGTGTGCACTAGAGTGATAGTTGGGGCAATGTAGTTTTATGTAGTAGTTCTATGGTATGAACCTCCTATGAAGAACTTTTAACTGGATATGCACAATAGGCCTCTCGTTTCTGCTGATGTCTCTGTGTGACCTACAACAGCAAATGAGGTCATCAGTGGTAAGATATAAGCTATTTCTAAATAGTGTAACTCTTTACCTTCAGGAGGCAGTGGTCGAGTCGGTCCACGGGACAAAACAATTTACTGCATTCAGACACGAGACAGCATGTGCGAGCCAGTTAAGAGTCTTAACGACACTACACACTAGAGCTCATGGGAAATGCAGTCCTCAGTCAAAAACACTACCGTTTTTGTCCACAGGGGTTGTTGAGGAGGAACTTGTAATCAGTTGTAATGGAAAAATGTCCAAAACTGAGTAGTCGAGTTGAGATAATAACAGAATATTATGAGACAGAGTTGTTTTAGAGGTAAATACAGAGACAGCTTGCTGAAAAACTGTCCCTGAAGGCAACGCGCATCAGCGGTTTTGCAGGAATTTGCATCTAAAACAACTCTTTCTGGTAACCTTCTGTTATTATCTCATAGCGTGGTGAATGTGCAGGTCATAACCAGAGTGGGTAAGTTAATTAGCAATCTTTTCTCCTGGGATGACAATGGAGGGTGGCCAGCTGACAGGCTCTCCGGACGTGGTGGTGCCTCCGTGACGAGCCGTTGATCTGCTCCACAGGTGGAGGCTCCACCGTGGAGCTTCACTTCTCTGAAAAATATCGGAGCAAACGTCTCAACAGCTGTCATTTGGATAGACCGACCGCACATTGGGGATTGAAACAGCCACTTTCTCACATTATAAATATTAAAACTTAACAAAGAGATGTAATAACAGCGCTACAGTGAGAAATCAACAGGCTGCCATTTGCTGCAAGATGTATTCTTAAACTTGTCATAGCCCTCGGTTTGTAGTGTGCCCCTGAAAAATCTCCATTTGAAGGGCGAGATAGCCGTACCACTTCCCCCTAACCCTCGTCTGAACCAGTATTGGGACATCCCTACCACTTAACCTGAACACGCAAAACGAAGGTGTAGGGCCAAGGGCTAGGGCTAAGGGGGGAATTGGATTTCACCCTAAATGAGTATATAAAAATACTCTCATTTGTTAAAGAAAACATCATAATAATGGTATGATCGCTGTATTTATATTTTCATTTAAAAAGCCCAGGGGCTGGCAGTGGTGGATAGACTCATTAAATGCCGACAGATACATGACATGGTAAGTATGTTCCAATGTCAGTGGAGGATTTTGTCAAAACAAGAAGTGTATTTTGTTTTCAGTGGTGGATATATTCATCAAATCCAGGAGAAATGATTGGGTGCATGTTTGGAAATTCTTTTTATGTCACTTAATAGGCTGCTGTGCCTGACAGTGTAAATATAGAGCTGCTGTCCAAATTTGATTTAGAAAAACTTTATTTTGAAGTGCTGTTGTTTAGAAGCCTATTAAATCCCATGTTGGCAATCATTCCTCTTCACTGCAGCTCCTCACTTGTAATGGTGACGCATGTACCGTAGCAACACGAGAGTCAAAAGGTATAGCTGGCACCTGAGGTGGCAAAAACACTGAAATCATCTGTCAGTGCAGCAAGCAATGACTCCATTTACTTCCTCTCAGAAGAATTGAGCTGTTCAGCCTTCTTTGTCTGAACTGACACAGCTACCGATGGCAGCTTCATAATCCAAACTCCGTTAACATGAAACCTAAAGAAGAAAAATGATCTCTGGGAAGTCTGCACAGAACCAACGCTGCTACACTCTTAGAAATAAGGGTTCCAGAAGTGTTCTTCTACAAGGGCTGAGGTTCTACATACTGAACCATTTGCTTCTGAAAAACCCTTTCCTGAAGAAAGGGTATTTTGAGGGTTCTTGGTAACACTAAGGGTTCCAGTAAGAACCATTTTGATCCAGAGAGCCATTAAAAACCCTTTCCCCAAAGAAATGTTTTTTCAAGGGTTCTTGGTAACACTAAGGGTTCCAGTAAAAGGGTTCTTGGTGGAACTCCCTGTGTGGGTTCTAGATGAAACCGTAAGAAGTCGGATATTTTCTGGATGAAACCCCCAGTAAGGGTTCTGGGTGAAACCAATACGCCATAAAAGGGATTTTTTTGTAGAACCTCTCATGGGGGTTCTAGGTGTAACCTTTCACAGATGGTTCTAACCCTTTATGTGTTGGGTTCTTGATATAACCCTTTAGGTTAGGTTCTCGGTATAACCCTTTAAGTTGAGTTCTAGGTAGAGCCCTCCAAAAGGGAGACAAAAAGGGTTCTCCTATGAGGACAAGCTGAAGAACCTTATATGGTTCTACATATCACTCTTTATTTTCTAAGAGTGCACAAGGATTTAGTGCCTGATGCCAAAAACAACTTGGATTTAGGTGGTTATTGCTTTAAACAGAGCAGTGTCCCTCTTCATCAGTATTTCATGTGCACCTTCTGGACCGTACGTTGCAATGGGCTGCTGTGGTATTAATGAGAAGCCCTTGTATCTTGCTCCAAACACCGCAGCGTAAGAACGGCGCATGAAATTAAGTCCATCAGTCTTTAGATGTAAAAGCAGACAGTGAAATTTATCACCTCGGGCCTGGCATTTGTTAGATGATGGAGCTCTGCTCACCATTCACAAGGATATAGTCAAATCTGGATATTATTAGAATTGGAGATTACTTGCCTGTGACTTAACTGTAGCAGCTACGTGGATCATTGCCGCTGTGATGGAGCACGCGAATATGTCTGCATGACAGGTGACCCACAGCAGCTCGGCACACAATCAATAGATGAGGTAATTCATTCTGGGCATAATTCACTCCAGGTTGCTTTTAATGGCCTCAATACTTGAGATTAAATTGACTTCACAGTTGGGGCTTTGATTCTTTTTTTTTTTCTTGTCTCATAGATACAGAGATACTGGAGGGATAAAGCTTCTATACGACTCAGACTGACTGAATTTAGATAAATTGCCTGGAAAAAAGAAATTGCGCAACCCTCCTCCCAAAGGCTGTTGATAGAGGATCTATCTTTCCTGTTCCCGTAGCAGCTGCCATGGAAATGAGACCTTGAGAGAGGCTTGGGAATTTCACATTTTGTCATGTTCATTGTTTGCTCCTTCATATTTCCCTGCGCGCGAGTTAATGGTAATGGCACATCCACTGCAAAGATAACAAGGGAGCTGCTGGTTAAAGATGAAAAATGAGCTTGTCTGTATTTTTTATCTTCTTGATATAATTAATGTTGATATGAGCTTTAGCGTTTACTTTTATGTCACTTTCCAGAAATAACCTATTTATCTAATTAAGCAAGATTCAAAAGCAGAGAAAATCATAAATAATTACCATCTCCACAGATATCTTATTCAACTTCTAATCATATCACACGTATAATCACCAGAAGCTACATGTTTACGCAGCTGTCGGGACATTTGTACGCAGATTCTCTAAGTGCTTTGACATGTTCGTGCTTTGAAATTTGACAGTCATGCTAATATATATATAGCACATTTACTGTATTTAGATGCTCGAGGGAATACATGAAGACTTTATTCTAAGAAATGGGAAAGCATCTTGAATCCACTTAGGGGATTGGACTGGGTGACTTCAAATTAATATGAAAATTATTTCAAATCTATTTAAAACAACTCTTAACTAGCTATACAGTGGGGGTCAAATGACTTAACATCCATCCATAAGCTTCAACGTTTATCCACGCAGGGTTGAAATTGGATGAACTACTGCACACTTACACTGAGGAGAGTATACAAATTAAAGGGATAGCTCACCCAAAATTCAAATTACACTCATTATCTACTCACTCTCATGTCGACTAAGGGCTGTGAGAAGATTCAGAGTCCTCCGTGCCTTCTCTTTAGGAAGAGCAGTATTAGGAGCTTCCGCTACAAACAAGCTTGAAATATAGACGTATTTAATTTATTTCTGAAAAAAATTTCATGTTGGGGCTTCATTACAAGACAGTCGACATGAGAGTGAGTAGATACTGTGTAATTTGAAACTTGGGTGAACTATCCCTTTAACAAGCAAAACTAAGTGATGAGGTTTTACTGTTGCTGTAGTGTTGGTTTTGGTATTTCATTGGTTGACTGTGAAGCAAGGCAAGATAACAATGCCATCTGTGTGTTTGTGCGCCTAAGGATCACAGTAACAGGTAACCAATGTCAATAATATCAGATCTGTGCAGATGTGATGTCCAAGTTAGCATAAACCATGCAGCTGCACCAATAATTGCTACTGATAAATACTATTATTTTGCTTAATGTTTGGTTTGAAATGTTCAATTTCAGCTGAGTGAAGCACTTTAAACACTTTTTTTGTTCTTGTGCTTCAAATAAAGACAAGCTACACCTTAATGTTGTTTAAAGGAGTCATCACCAGGAAATCGCAATTTCTCTTGTTAAAACATGCATGTTGGTGTTTGACCTCAGTTGAAACTTGCCTGAAAAGCTGGAGTTTGAAAGTGGCGCCGTTTTCTCGCTTCGGCTCTTTTTCCGAACAGGAATAGCACACAAGGGTGTGCCTTCCTTAAGCACGAGATTTTGATTCTGCTCCTACAGTGACCTCACCGTGGAGGCTACATAAATGCCTGAATTCCGTAAGGTTCGTCATTTAGTGTGTGTGCCATGACAGGGGGCTGTTTATGTTTTGGAGTCTGCATGCAGGCAAGCCCCCCCTCCGGCTCTGTCCTTCCTGCGGCGAATCAACGCGCACCTCATTACATATTATACAATGCACATTCGGACCAGTCAAAACCTCGCGCGTAATCTCGCGTGATAAAGTCGCGGTACGAAAAAGGGTCAGAACAAGCTCAGTGTTTGATTTTTTTTTTTTTTTCTAATAAGTTTTACGAATTGATCCAAAGCCATCCAAGGGGGGCTGGATACGTAAAAAAACAGGTTATGACTCCTTTAAAAATCATTCACATTATATGAAAAAGCGAAAAAAAAAAAAGAAAAAAAGCTGACCTCATGTCTGTCTGTCTGTCTGTCTGTCTGTCTTAACCCCAGTCTCCCAGAGTCATGCACATTGACCATTCAACCAAAGGGATATCATTGTAGCCAGTACAAGTACAACCGATGCAAAACGTTAGTCTGGAGTCAGTAAAGAAACCAATCAGAATAAAAATTTGATCTATTTGTTGAGTTCCTCTCTTTTAGCCTTGAGCATGACCTGGCCTGCCCTGCTCTTCATCCTAGCAACAGAGAGCTCCACGGATACAATCTATTGAATGGCTCCATAGTGTGTGCAGTAGTTGCCACCTTACTGCCAACATCTTTTTTAGCAACAGTACATTCTGAGAGCGATGGCTCATGTGCTTAAAATTCTGCGAGCAATCATCATTTAAGATGAAACTATCTGCAGAGCAGTCAGTGTTTCATGCGGACATTCTGTTATTTCTTCCCTAAAACCTTTAACTGGTGGACTGTTCCACATCATTATGTAAAAATGTCCCCATTTGATTCAGAGGACTCACTGTATATCAGTCATTAAATACCACTTTGGTGTCAAATGAGTTTGATGTATGAGGTCAGATATGAGTCAGAGCAGACTCTGTTCTGTATTTTTGGTTATGTCTGTGTATCTTTTATCAAGGACACGTGCAATTTTGTTAATCCTGATACTTTAATTAATTAGTAAATTAATTCCATTCTTGCATTAGTAATAGAATGCCTGTCACTCAAAGTAATACAGCCTATATAGCAGAATAGAATTGCAATGGCTTAGATTTCAATATGTCTGTCACACCTGCTGACAGATTCTTAAACCTGTATCATCCAGAATGTCCTCCTGACATATTGAACTCAAGCAAGATAAACGCCACACTTTAATTAACTGTTATAAAATATTAAATATTAGCTTTCTCCAGGACAGACCTACCTGTAAAGGAAATGTCCTTTAATGAAATTGGAGTCGCCACATTCCTCTCAATATCAAGGGATTGAAGTGCAGTAGAAAAGTAAGAATGTGGAAATACAATTTATGTTTGGGTTCTGATAGCGACCCTAACTTCTTTCTCTGTCAGTTTGTCAGTTTAATTTTTCGATATGTGCTCATTTAATAGTCCCAGTAACTCTGAGGAGTAGCCTGAGGTAACAAACAACATGACATAATGACAGAAATGTATTCCAGGAAGTACAGAATATCATCACTGTAGAGTAGACTACTCCTGTAAATGCAATAAATCGTTTTTCTGGTCATCTTTAAAGCCCCAGTATGTAACTTATTTGGCTTCTTATTAGCAAAAATCAAAATATTGCTTTCATAAATACGTATTTCACTGAAGTGGAATTACACCCGCATACAAACGAAAGCTTTCTCGTAACTTAGAATGAGTTGTTACAAGCCCACGTGAACACAGCATCAAGAATACGTTAGATAATGCAACCGCACCACTAGATGGGGGGAATTCCTACATACAGTAGGAGGCTATACCTTTAAAAAATAGACATAGATAGTTGACCTATTTGGATATTAATAATAATAAAAAAACAACTAATCGGTGAAGAAAACAGTGCAGCAGGTGCCCTGATGGAGGATAAGGGTGCTGATGCTGCCTCTTAACCAGGAGCTAACTAATGCTACCTGATATGATGTTAATAATACTAACAGCTAACTACAACCCCAGGCTGAAGGAGGTGCTAACTGTTTGACCCATTTTAAAGGATATCAATACTACCAGTAAATCAAGGCTTAAGGATGTCAAACTTTTATTTCACCCCCAAGACTGGTAGCTATCATGTTTTAAAAGCCTTCAGAGATAAAGCCAAGGAAATTAGGGTGGTGTGAGGGCCGAGAATATCCAGGCACAAATCATGATTGATTTGATTGCCATTTCAATAGGTTTCAGTGAATTTTTCCCTAGCTTTATGAATCTTCTTCATACATACATTAATCAGTTATCAACATAAAGAGACAAAGGCAAAAGCAGATAGACTGGGAGGGGAATAACAGAAAGATTTCTGAGGTCAGTGGGAGGCTAGGCTGAACACACAGTAACTGTCCCACCTCATTAACATCTGTACAGCTGCAACAATGACTGACTCAAGAGTTTGCTTTTTATCAAAGCAAGCCTGATGGCATAGGGGGCTATAACCTTGTGGATAAAAGTTGACTCTGTCATTGCATCGGGCTCCTCTTCCGCCGTGTTCTGGTTTTACTTTTTTGATGGTAGCAAACGAAGCTCACTTTTCTTCGTCCAAAAAGACACACCAAAAAACATCCAAATACCTCGTCTGTATTGAAGCCCCAACATGAGAAATACTTCTGAAAAAAATTAAGCAAGTCTATATTTTAAGCTTTTTTAGTGTCTCAGTTCAGTGCTTTGCCTATGTCCACCCAGATCACGGCCCCGGAAATTGCGCGAGATTCCGGCAGAGCAACACTAACCCTAACCCTCAATACAAGAAGGACATTACAGATGAGCACTATGGAGGTATTTGGATGTTTTTTGGTGTGTCTTTTTGGTCAAAGAAAAGTGAGCCCCGTTCGCAACCGTCATATGGACATGCAGTGCTGCACAGAGCCCCACTGTAACTCAGAGAAGGCACTGAGGACTCTGAAACTTCTCCCAGCCCTTAGTCGACATGAGGGGGAGTAGATAATGAGTGAAATTTCAATATTGAGTGAACTGTCCCTTTAATACCACATCCAAATGCATTTTTACATTCGTTTTGGTTTTCTCAATAAGGTGGTAAACCACCATGCTCACTAGCTAGATGCTGCCTTTCCTTTATATTACTTATATTACACATCATCAAAACAACAAACATGAGCAAAAACTGTATAATCCAACCCACCATCGAAAAAGAGTTAAGCACTCACCAAATATATTAACTTAAAAACAAAGTCCATTCTGTGATCCTAGAGCGTGCAATTGCCGAGTCATATACTTTGTCCTTCGACTTCAGCACCATCTGTAGTTCTTTCTCAACTGAGATTAAAGCAGAGGATGAAGCATATGTTCACAAACAGAATACCTCACGTCTGTAATACCTGTTACTGTAAGTTACTGTAAGAGAACTGGGCCCTTTAATGATAATTTTGGTCGATGAAGGGGGGGTAGGAGAGGATACATATTCTATGACCTCCGTCATGTATCAAACATGAGGAGGACATAGACCCAGGAGAGAACTTGGTGCAGAAAAGGAATTCCTTATGTTGTGTAGTCATTCTCTTTGAGATGTAACTATGTCCCATCAAAAGCAGATGCACACTTTTGCTGCAGCACTTTTGATGTGATAGACTTTCATTTGGCTCTTGATGTTTCTGAGGTAGATAGGTGAGACATCCCTCTGCTGTAGGTGCACACTTTGAAATGCAGGGTTGCTCTCACAGACATTAATTAAATGTACCTTTTGACTAAAACCTGTCTTAGCCAGAGCAGAGACGTTATAATATTGAGGAGACAGACCACTCTACCGGTTTTGAATGGGGAAAGCTGCGACGCCAAAGATGGCGCATGTCCCGCCCACTTTCACCAACAGCCAATCACCTGCATTGTCAGAGCTGAACTAGGCCAATCATGTTGTTGCACCAGCGCATGCGCACAAGTCGTTTTACGACAGACCAACCTACCTGGTGGCAACAACAACAGCGGTCAGGTTAAAAATTTACCTAAAGGTTTTTCGGATAAGTGCAGAGAGCCACCGGCGGCAGCGACCGGGAGCGGCTCCTCGTCATGGGGGAAAGCCGTTTAATTTACCCGCGGAGTTTTAGAGGTTTACGACCGGCTGGTTAATTTGGCCGTCACAGGTTGGTCTTAATGAAGTGCAGCTTCACGTGTGTGCTGCTGATAGAGCTACCTTGCTACCTCGGGGCTACGTGTACAGAATTCACCACATTCACATCAATAAATGTTTTACAATGAACCGATCAGTCCACATTTTCTTTAATTTAATTTTGAATGTAGAGTTTGTTTCACTTTTTAACCAGAACAAAAACTCCCCCACTCCACCTGGGGCTAAGTGTTAGCCTCCTGTGCATGTTAGCAGCAGCAGCAAAAAAGAAAACGCAGTCCGGGTGAAGCAATGGAGCCGTGGACCGATAGACTCTGTCACCGTTAATGAGAGCCTCTACTGTTTAACTGCACAGAGTACGAGAGCCTTGTTGTGAGCTGAGAAACGGCGGTTAGCGGCCGATGCTAAATGCTAATGGAAGTTAGCGGCGGATGCTAAACGCTACTTCTAGTTAGCATCGAGCATCAGCACAATGCCCCTCATTACGGTCAGGGCTTTAGTTGTCAGTGATGGTCGGTAATCAGTCCGTGGCTCCAGCGGTTCACTCCGACTGTATTTATTTATTTTAACTGCCTGCTGCTGAGACAGAGAGCTAGCACTCGGTAGCATCCGAGACAGCTAAGTGGGGCTCGGGGGGGCGGGAAGGGGGGTACAGACAGTCACCACCACAATGAACTATGAGCCCATATGTGATGATTAAAACGGATTTCTTGTAAGTCTAGCATTTATTTTTGGCCAAAAATCTCCAGATTCAAGCCGGTATGTCTCCAGGTAGAGCAGGGCAGACCGGTGTAGCCCGGGCTGCTGCTACAACAGCCGTTACGGCCGTACAGTGACAGCAGTGTCGTAAATCCGCACGCATGCGCAGTTGAGTACACCTTGTGGAAAAAATAGCGATTTAAACGTTATTCTGCGGTAAAGTCTATGTTTTTTTGGTTTTGATCTGTATTTCATTTCACCGGCGATCATGTATATATGTTTTTTCTGTCATACAATAACGTTAAAGAGTGGGTTTGGCCATGGTCCCATTCAATTAGATAGGGGTCTGGTCTTCTTGGGCTTTTCGAAGCGTCGCCAATATGGCCGCCGAGTGGCCTGACTTGCCTAGAAGGGCTTTGGCCAGAGGCCTCCACCACCACGTCAGTCAGGGATAGGGCTCAATTCAAATTTCCCTACAAAAGGATAGAAAACCATAGCTGCTCCCAAAGAAAAAATATACTTACTATTTTATTATAATATAAAAAAGGACAACATTGCTCGTCAAGAGATAGTGGCTGAAAGTGGACGCATGCTGATAGCCGGATTGCATTGTTGGTGCTGGAGAAGCAGGTCCGTGGAGCTGATTGGTCAATTCAGATCACATGTAATGTCCCTCTTTTATTGAAGCACCGACATGAGAAATTGTTCCGAAAAAAATTAAGTAAGTCTATATTGTGTCTTTTTGGACAAAGAAAAGTGAGAACCATTCACAACCATTATATGGACAAATACTGCTGCGCGGACCCCACCCCCCCCCATAACTCCAAAATTCTCCCAACCCTTAGTCAACATGAGGATGAGTAGATAATGAAAATTTCAATTTTGGGTGAACTATCCCTTTAACACTGACACACGACACCACTAGCTACAGTTTGTGCTACAGTGTGGACGTTATGAACCTGCATGTGTGCTTCCATGTTTACAATATTCTCCCATGTACATATTAAATCTTCATTATTAGCCATGTTGACACCACATATCAGCGGGTAATTAGACCTTTTCAAAGGTTAATGCCGATACATCATGAGCCTCTGAACATGAGTTTACATCATGACTGTGAAAATCTGCAGCCAGAAAACTGAGTGTAGGAAAAACAAGTTCTAAAAGTGCTTCAGTCTTTATCCACTGAGGACCACCACACAGATCTTTTCTCTTGCAATTTCAAAAGCTGAGAGAAAAAAGGCTTCCATATTTTTATATCATTTTAGATTATGTAATCACTGTTTGTGCCAAAGGGAAAAAAATACAGCCACTAACAAACACTACAAGACAGGATCCTTTGTTTTAGCTTCTCTTCTCTTCTATTAATCACCTTTAAAGCACTCATAGTTAAGAATTGATTGATATGCAGTGGCGGAGCCAGGAAATTTTCTGTGGGGTGGCCAGGATGGTTATGTGATTATTTTGGGGTGGCAATGTCTCACTGTAAAATATAGCGATATTTAGGTCACCTACTGTAAACCACACACATCCATAATACAGGAATACACAGGAAACTGTTATTTTATTATAGCCATTAGTTGCTTTATTATAGTTATGAAAAACAATAATTATCAGTTCTCAAGTCACGTTTTAAATCTCTGGTATTGTAGACACACCAATAGATATTCTAGTCAATTATTCTGTACAGCTCTGCCGAATAATGCATCCACCCTGTAACTTTATGGCTGGATATCTTTGAATCACATGGTTTGACCAGCTCATATGTTGGGCTGTTTTGGCTTAACAGTGTGAAATTCACACATGTGCTACTCTTCTAGCCTGGAAAAACAGGTGCATGCACTTCTCGGCAGCTCACTGTACAGCTCTGCCGAATAATGCATCCACCCTGTAACTTTATGGCTGGATATCTTTGAATCACATGGTTTGACCAGCTCATATGTTGGGCTGTTTTGGCTAAACAGTGTGAATTTCACACATGTGCTACTCTTCTAGCCTGGAAAAACAGGTGCATGCACTTCTCGGCAGCTCACTGTACAGCTCTGCCGAATAATGCATCCACCGTGTAATTTATGGCTGGATATCTTTGAATCACATGGTTTGACCAGCTCATATGTTGGGCTGTTTTGGCTTAACAGTGTGAATTTCACACATGTGCTACTATTCTAGCCTGGAAAAACAGGTGCATGCACTTCTCGGCAGCTCACTGTACAGCTCTGCCGAATAATGCATCCACCCTGTAACTTTATGGCTGGATATCTTTGAATCACATGGTTTGACCAGCTCATATATTGGGCTGTTTTGGCTCAACAGTGTGAATTTCACACATTTGCTACTCTTCTAGCCTGGAAAAACAGGTGCATGCACTTCTTGGCAGCTCACTGTACAGCTCTGCCGAATAATGCATCCACCCTGTAATTTATGGCTGGATATATTTGAATCACATGGTTTGACCAGCTCATATGTTGGGCTGTTTTGGCTTAACAGTGTGAATTTCACACATGTGCTACTCTTCTAGCCTGGAAAAACAGGGGCATGCACTTCTCGGCAGCTCACTATACAGCTCTGCCGAATAATGCATCCACCCTGTAACTTTATGGCTGGATATCTTTGAATCACATGGTTTGACCAGCTCATATGTTGGGCTGTTTTGGCTCAACAGTGTGAATTTCACACATGTGCTACTCTTCTAGCCTGGAAAAACAGGTGCATGCACTTCTCGGCAGCTCACTATACATCTCTGCCGAATAATGCATCCACCCTGTAACTTTATGGCTGGATATCTTTGAATCACATGGTTTGACCAGCTCATATGTTGGGCTGTTTTGGCTTAACAGTGTGAATTTCACACATGTGCTACTCTTCTAGCCTAGAAAAACAGGTGCATGCACTTCTCGGCAGCTCACTGTACAGCTCTGCCGAATAATGCATCCACCCTGTAACTTTATGGCTGGATATCTTTGAATCACATGATTTGACCAGTTCATATGTTGGGCTGTTTTGGCTTAACAGTGTGAATTTCACACATGTGCTACTCTTCTAGCCTGGAAAAACAGGTGCATGCACTTCTCGGCAGCTCACTGTACAGCTCTGCCGAATAATGCATCCACCCTGTAACTTTATGGCTGGATATCTTTGAATCACATGGTTTTTACCAGCTCATATGTTGGGCTGTTTTGGCTCAACAGTGTGAATTTCACACATGTGCTACTCTTCTAGCCTGGAAAAACAGGTGCATGCACTTCTCGGCAGCTCACTATACAGCTCTGCCGAATAATGCATCCACCCTGTAACTTTATGGCTGGATATCTTTGAATCACATGGTTTGACCAGCTCATATGTTGGGCTGTTTTGGCTTAACAGTGTGAATTTCACACATGTGCTACTCTTCTAGCCTAGAAAAACAGGTGCATGCACTTCTCGGCAGCTCACTGTGCAGCTCTGCCGAATAATGCATCCACCCTGTAACTTTATGGCTGGATATCTATGAATCACATGGTTTGACCAGCTCATATGTTGGGCTGTTTTGGCTTAACAGTGTGAATTTCACACATGTGCTACTCTTCTAGCCTGGAAAAACAGGGGCATGCACTTCTCGGCAGCTCACTATACAGCTCTGCCGAATAATGCATCCACCCTGTAACTTTATGGCTGGATATCTTTGAATCACATGGTTTGACCAGCTCATATGTTGGGCTGTTTTGGCTCAACAGTGTGAATTTCACACATGTGCTACTCTTCTAGCCTGGAAAAACAGGTGCATGCACTTCTCGGCAGCTCACTGTACAGCTCTGCCGAATAATGCATCCACCCTGTAACTTTATGGCTGGATAACTTTGAATCACAAGGTTTGACCAGCTCATATGTTGGGCTGTTTTGGCTCAACAGTGTGAATTTCACACATTTACTACTCTTCTAGCCTGGAAAAACAGGTGCATGCACTTCTCGGCAGCTCACTGTACAGCTCTGCCGAATAATGCATCCACCCTGTAATTTATGGCTGGATATCTTTGAATCACATGGTTTGACCAGCTCATATGTTGGGCTGTTTTGGCTTAACAGTGTGAATTTCACACATGTGCTACTCTTCTAGCCTGGAAAAACAGGTGCATGCACTTCTCGGCAGCTCACTGTACAGCTCTGCCGAATAATGCATCCACCCTGTAATTTATGGCTGGATATCTTTGAATCACATGGTTTGACCAGCTCATATGTTGGGCTGTTTTGGCTCAACAGTGTGAATTTCACACATGTGCTACTCTTCTAGCCTGGAAAAACAGGTGCATGCACTTCTCGGCAGCTCACTATACAGCTCTGCCGAATAATGCATCCACCCTGTAACTTTATGGCTGGATATCTTTGAATCACATGGTTTGACCAGCTCATATGTTGGGCTGTTTTGGCTTAACAGTGTGAATTTCACACATGTGCTACTCTTCTAGCCTAGAAAAACAGGTGCATGCACTTCTCGGCAGCTCACTGTGCAGCTCTGCCGAATAATGCATCCACCCCAGGGACGTGCACATGATTATAGAGGGGCAGGGGCTCAAAGTCAGAAAAGGGCAGGACATTTTTTTTTGGTCCTTTACACAATATGGATCCGCCGTAAACACAGTGCATATTATTTTGAAAATGAACCCGGTGTTTTATTTTGTATTTTCTACACTACTTTCTGTCTCGCACGATCTGCTCTGCTCTGTGCGGAATTGATGCGCCGTGCTCCGACGTCCGGCAAAAACAGAAGCTGACACATTGAATAATAGAATAATACAGCGTTTTTCTGAAATATTACCCATATTAAATGCTGAATAAGTGGACTGCGACTAGACCATAACTCACAGGTTCAAGTTGCTCCACTGTCACGTCTCCTCAGTTATCCGTTGCCAACTCCTCAGCAAGCAAAGTCGCTATTGGCTGCCCCAAAAGTCGCTAGAAGTCGCTAAATGATGTCATTACCGGGGGGGGGGTTAGCGGCCGGCAGCGGCGCTCTGTATGTGTTTATGGAGTGGATCAGTGCGTCTCTGAATGCAGCGGAGACGGCTCTGTGACACTACTGTGCAGGCTGACAGTCAGTGAGGGCTCGCGGCAGCGCCGCTGCTCGTTGGAAACAGCTGTAATAATTTCAGGTCCTGAAACGTTTGTAATATCTCCGGGAAAAAGTCGCTAGATTTGTCGCTAGTCGCTTTTTACAAAAGAAGTCGCCAAGAGGGTTTGGAAAGTCGCCAAATTTAGCGACAAAGTCGCTAAGTTGGCAACACCCGGGCGCAGTTGGCTCTCTCTCCTCTCACTTACTCACTCACTCGCCCTCTCTCTCTCTCTGGCGGAAGCGGCAGGCTCAAACAACCCGGTATTACAAGAAAACGTGGAGTTTTTGTACCGCTGTTTTTTGTTTGTTTTTTTTTTACTTACATCCCTGACAGGAATTTATTAATGTTGTTAAAAAAAACAAAAACAAAAAAAAAACACACACACAGGCAGAGGGCACTTTTTAAGACGAGGCAAAAAAGGGCAGGGGCTCAAGCACCCATAGGGCCCTATGTGTGCACGTGCCTGATCCACCCTGTAACTTTATGGCTGGATATCTATGAATCACATGGTTTGACCAGCTCATATGTTGGGCTGTTTTGGCTTAACAGTGTGAATTTCACACATGTGCTACTCTTCTAGCCTGGAAAAACAGGGGCATGCACTTCTCGGCAGCTCACTATACAGCTCTGCCGAATAATGCATCCACCCTGTAACTTTATGGCTGGATATCTTTGAATCACATGGTTTGACCAGCTCATATGTTGGGCTGTTTTGGCTCAACAGTGTGAATTTCACACATGTGCTACTCTTCTAGCCTGGAAAAACAGGTGCATGCACTTCTCGGCAGCTCACTGTACAGCTCTGCCGAATAATGCATCCACCCTGTAACTTTATGGCTGGATAACTTTGAATCACAAGGTTTGACCAGCTCATATGTTGGGCTGTTTTGGCTCAACAGTGTGAATTTCACACATTTACTACTCTTCTAGCCTGGAAAAACAGGTGCATGCACTTCTCGGCAGCTCACTGTACAGCTCTGCCGAATAATGCATCCACCCTGTAATTTATGGCTGGATATCTTTGAATCACATGGTTTGACCAGCTCATATGTTGGGCTGTTTTGGCTTAACAGTGTGAATTTCACACATGTGCTACTCTTCTAGCCTGGAAAAACAGGTGCATGCACTTCTCGGCAGCTCACTGTACAGCTCTGCCGAATAATGCATCCACCCTGTAACTTTATGGCTGGATATCTTTGAATCACATGGTTTGACCAGCTCATATGTTGGGCTGTTTTGGCTTAACAGTGTGAATTTCACACATGTGCTACTCTTCTAGCCTAGAAAAACAGGTGCATGCACTTCTCGGCAGCTCACTGTACAGCTCTGCCGAATAATGCATCCACCCTGTAACTTTATGGCTGGATATCTTTGAATCACATGGTTTGACCAGCTCATATGTTGGGCTGTTTTGGCTTAACAGTGTGAATTTCACACATGTGCTACTCTTCTAGCCTGGAAAAACAGGTGCATGCACTTCTCGGCAGCTCACTGTACAGCTCTGCCGAATAATGCATCCACCCTGTAACTTTATGGCTGGATATCTTTGAATCACATGGTTTTTACCAGCTCATATGTTGGGCTGTTTTGGCTCAACAGTGTGAATTTCACACATGTGCTACTCTTCTAGCCTGGAAAAACAGGGGCATGCACTTCTCGGCAGCTCACTATACAGCTCTGCCGAATAATGCATCCACCCTGTAACTTTATGGCTGGATATCTTTGAATCACATGGTTTGACCAGCTCATATGTTGGGCTGTTTTGGCTCAACAGTGTGAATTTCACACATGTGCTACTCTTCTAGCCTGGAAAAACAGGTGCATGCACTTCTCGGCAGCTCACTATACATCTCTGCCGAATAATGCATCCACCCTGTAACTTTATGGCTGGATATCTTTGAATCACATGGTTTGACCAGCTCATATGTTGGGCTGTTTTGGCTTAACAGTGTGAATTTCACACATGTGCTACTCTTCTAGCCTAGAAAAACAGGTGCATGCACTTCTCGGCAGCTCACTGTACAGCTCTGCCGAATAATGCATCCACCCTGTAACTTTATGGCTGGATATCTTTGAATCACATGATTTGACCAGTTCATATGTTGGGCTGTTTTGGCTTAACAGTGTGAATTTCACACATGTGCTACTCTTCTAGCCTGGAAAAACAGGTGCATGCACTTCTCGGCAGCTCACTGTACAGCTCTGCCGAATAATGCATCCACCCTGTAACTTTATGGCTGGATATCTTTGAATCACATGGTTTTTACCAGCTCATATGTTGGGCTGTTTTGGCTCAACAGTGTGAATTTCACACATGTGCTACTCTTCTAGCCTGGAAAAACAGGTGCATGCACTTCTCGGCAGCTCACTATACAGCTCTGCCGAATAATGCATCCACCCTGTAACTTTATGGCTGGATATCTTTGAATCACATGGTTTGACCAGCTCATATGTTGGGCTGTTTTGGCTTAACAGTGTGAATTTCACACATGTGCTACTCTTCTAGCCTAGAAAAACAGGTGCATGCACTTCTCGGCAGCTCACTGTGCAGCTCTGCCGAATAATGCATCCACCCTGTAACTTTATGGCTGGATATCTATGAATCACATGGTTTGACCAGCTCATATGTTGGGCTGTTTTGGCTTAACAGTGTGAATTTCACACATGTGCTACTCTTCTAGCCTGGAAAAACAGGGGCATGCACTTCTCGGCAGCTCACTATACAGCTCTGCCGAATAATGCATCCACCCTGTAACTTTATGGCTGGATATCTTTGAATCACATGGTTTGACCAGCTCATATGTTGGGCTGTTTTGGCTCAACAGTGTGAATTTCACACATGTGCTACTCTTCTAGCCTGGAAAAACAGGTGCATGCACTTCTCGGCAGCTCACTGTACAGCTCTGCCGAATAATGCATCCACCCTGTAACTTTATGGCTGGATAACTTTGAATCACAAGGTTTGACCAGCTCATATGTTGGGCTGTTTTGGCTCAACAGTGTGAATTTCACACATTTACTACTCTTCTAGCCTGGAAAAACAGGTGCATGCACTTCTCGGCAGCTCACTGTACAGCTCTGCCGAATAATGCATCCACCCTGTAATTTATGGCTGGATATCTTTGAATCACATGGTTTGACCAGCTCATATGTTGGGCTGTTTTGGCTTAACAGTGTGAATTTCACACATGTGCTACTCTTCTAGCCTGGAAAAACAGGTGCATGCACTTCTCGGCAGCTCACTGTACAGCTCTGCCGAATAATGCATCCACCCTGTAACTTTATGGCTGGATATCTTTGAATCACATGGTTTGACCAGCTCATATGTTGGGCTGTTTTGGCTTAACAGTGTGAATTTCACACATGTGCTACTCTTCTAGCCTAGAAAAACAGGTGCATGCACTTCTCGGCAGCTCACTGTACAGCTCTGCCGAATAATGCATCCACCCTGTAACTTTATGGCTGGATATCTTTGAATCACATGGTTTGACCAGCTCATATGTTGGGCTGTTTTGGCTTAACAGTGTGAATTTCACACATGTGCTACTCTTCTAGCCTGGAAAAACAGGTGCATGCACTTCTCGGCAGCTCACTGTACAGCTCTGCCGAATAATGCATCCACCCTGTAACTTTATGGCTGGATATCTTTGAATCACATGGTTTTTACCAGCTCATATGTTGGGCTGTTTTGGCTCAACAGTGTGAATTTCACACATGTGCTACTCTTCTAGCCTGGAAAAACAGGTGCATGCACTTCTCGGCAGCTCACTATACAGCTCTGCCGAATAATGCATCCACCCTGTAACTTTATGGCTGGATATCTTTGAATCACATGGTTTGACCAGCTCATATGTTGGGCTGTTTTGGCTTAACAGTGTGAATTTCACACATGTGCTACTCTTCTAGCCTGGAAAAACAGGGGCATGCACTTCTCGGCAGCTCACTATACAGCTCTGCCGAATAATGCATCCACCCTGTAACTTTATGGCTGTATATCTTTGAATCACATGGTTTGACCAGCTCATATATTGGGCTGTTTTGGCTCAACAGTGTGAATTTCACACATTTGCTACTCTTCTAGCCTGGAAAAACAGGTGCATGCACTTTTCGGCAGCTCACTGTACAGCTCTGCCGAATAATGCATCCACCCTGTAACTTTATGGCTGGATAACTTTGAATCACAAGGTTTGACCAGCTCATATGTTGGGCTGTTTTGGCTCAACAGTGTGAATTTCACACATTTACTACTCTTCTAGCCTGGAAAAACAGGTGCATGCACTTCTCGGCAGCTCACTGTACAGCTCTGCCGAATAATGCATCCACCCTGTAATTTATGGCTGGATATCTTTGAATCACATGGTTTGACCAGCTCATATGTTGGGCTGTTTTGGCTTAACAGTGTGAATTTCACACATGTGCTACTCTTCTAGCCTGGAAAAACAGGTGCATGCACTTCTCGGCAGCTCACTGTACAGCTCTGCCGAATAATGCATC
This sequence comes from Decapterus maruadsi, assembly GCA_030347415.2. Taxonomy (NCBI): domain Eukaryota; kingdom Metazoa; phylum Chordata; class Actinopteri; order Carangiformes; family Carangidae; genus Decapterus; species Decapterus maruadsi. The sequence continues at coordinate 2,960,166 of CM064895.1, forward strand.
CACCCTGTAATTTATGGCTGGATATCTATGAATCACATGGTTTGACCAGCTCATATGTTGGGCTGTTTTGGCTCAACAGTGTGAATTTCACACATGTGCTACTCTTCTAGCCTGGAAAAACAGGTGCATGCACTTCTCGGCAGCTCACTGTACAGCTCTGCCGAATAATGCATCCACCCTGTAACTTTATGGCTGGATAACTTTGAATCACAAGGTTTGACCAGCTCATATGTTGGGCTGTTTTGGCTCAACAGTGTGAATTTCACACATTTACTACTCTTCTAGCCTGGAAAAACAGGTGCATGCACTTCTCGGCAGCTCACTGTACAGCTCTGCCGAATAATGCATCCACCCTGTAATTTATGGCTGGATATCTTTGAATCACATGGTTTGACCAGCTCATATGTTGGGCTGTTTTGGCTTAACAGTGTGAATTTCACACATGTGCTACTCTTCTAGCCTGGAAAAACAGGTGCATGCACTTCTCGGCAGCTCACTGTACAGCTCTGCCGAATAATGCATCCACCCTGTAACTTTATGGCTGGATATCTTTGAATCACATGGTTTGACCAGCTCATATGTTGGGCTGTTTTGGCTTAACAGTGTGAATTTCACACATGTGCTACTCTTCTAGCCTAGAAAAACAGGTGCATGCACTTCTCGGCAGCTCACTGTACAGCTCTGCCGAATAATGCATCCACCCTGTAACTTTATGGCTGGATATCTTTGAATCACATGGTTTGACCAGCTCATATGTTGGGCTGTTTTGGCTTAACAGTGTGAATTTCACACATGTGCTACTCTTCTAGCCTGGAAAAACAGGTGCATGCACTTCTCGGCAGCTCACTGTACAGCTCTGCCGAATAATGCATCCACCCTGTAACTTTATGGCTTGATATCTTTGAATCACAAGGTTTGACCAGCTCATATGTTGGGCTGTTTTGGCTCAACAGTGTGAATTTCACACATTTACTACTCTTCTAGCCTGGAAAAACAGGTGCATGCACTTCTCGGCAGCTCACTGTACAGCTCTGCCGAATAATGCATCCACCCTGTAATTTATGGCTGGATATCTTTGAATCACATGGTTTGACCAGCTCATATGTTGGGCTGTTTTGGCTTAACAGTGTGAATTTCACACATGTGCTACTCTTCTAGCCTGGAAAAACAGGTGCATGCACTTCTCGGCAGCTCACTGTACAGCTCTGCCGAATAATGCATCCACCCTGTAATTTATGGCTGGATATCTTTGAATCACATGGTTTGACCAGCTCATATGTTGGGCTGTTTTGGCTCAACAGTGTGAATTTCACACATGTGCTACTCTTCTAGCCTGGAAAAACAGGTGCATGCACTTCTCGGCAGCTCACTATACAGCTCTGCCGAATAATGCATCCACCCTGTAACTTTATGGCTGGATATCTTTGAATCACATGGTTTGACCAGCTCATATGTTGGGCTGTTTTGGCTTAACAGTGTGAATTTCACACATGTGCTACTCTTCTAGCCTAGAAAAACAGGTGCATGCACTTCTCGGCAGCTCACTGTGCAGCTCTGCCGAATAATGCATCCACCCTGTAACTTTATGGCTGGATATCTATGAATCACATGGTTTGACCAGCTCATATGTTGGGCTGTTTTGGCTTAACAGTGTGAATTTCACACATGTGCTACTCTTCTAGCCTGGAAAAACAGGGGCATGCACTTCTCGGCAGCTCACTATACAGCTCTGCCGAATAATGCATCCACCCTGTAACTTTATGGCTGGATATCTTTGAATCACATGGTTTGACCAGCTCATATGTTGGGCTGTTTTGGCTCAACAGTGTGAATTTCACACATGTGCTACTCTTCTAGCCTGGAAAAACAGGTGCATGCACTTCTCGGCAGCTCACTGTACAGCTCTGCCGAATAATGCATCCACCCTGTAACTTTATGGCTGGATAACTTTGAATCACAAGGTTTGACCAGCTCATATGTTGGGCTGTTTTGGCTCAACAGTGTGAATTTCACACATTTACTACTCTTCTAGCCTGGAAAAACAGGTGCATGCACTTCTCGGCAGCTCACTGTACAGCTCTGCCGAATAATGCATCCACCCTGTAATTTATGGCTGGATATCTTTGAATCACATGGTTTGACCAGCTCATATGTTGGGCTGTTTTGGCTTAACAGTGTGAATTTCACACATGTGCTACTCTTCTAGCCTGGAAAAACAGGTGCATGCACTTCTCGGCAGCTCACTGTACAGCTCTGCCGAATAATGCATCCACCCTGTAACTTTATGGCTGGATATCTTTGAATCACATGGTTTGACCAGCTCATATGTTGGGCTGTTTTGGCTTAACAGTGTGAATTTCACACATGTGCTACTCTTCTAGCCTAGAAAAACAGGTGCATGCACTTCTCGGCAGCTCACTGTACAGCTCTGCCGAATAATGCATCCACCCTGTAACTTTATGGCTGGATATCTTTGAATCACATGGTTTGACCAGCTCATATGTTGGGCTGTTTTGGCTTAACAGTGTGAATTTCACACATGTGCTACTCTTCTAGCCTGGAAAAACAGGTGCATGCACTTCTCGGCAGCTCACTGTACAGCTCTGCCGAATAATGCATCCACCCTGTAACTTTATGGCTGGATATCTTTGAATCACATGGTTTTTACCAGCTCATATGTTGGGCTGTTTTGGCTCAACAGTGTGAATTTCACACATGTGCTACTCTTCTAGCCTGGAAAAACAGGGGCATGCACTTCTCGGCAGCTCACTATACAGCTCTGCCGAATAATGCATCCACCCTGTAACTTTATGGCTGGATATCTTTGAATCACATGGTTTGACCAGCTCATATGTTGGGCTGTTTTGGCTCAACAGTGTGAATTTCACACATGTGCTACTCTTCTAGCCTGGAAAAACAGGTGCATGCACTTCTCGGCAGCTCACTATACATCTCTGCCGAATAATGCATCCACCCTGTAACTTTATGGCTGGATATCTTTGAATCACATGGTTTGACCAGCTCATATGTTGGGCTGTTTTGGCTTAACAGTGTGAATTTCACACATGTGCTACTCTTCTAGCCTAGAAAAACAGGTGCATGCACTTCTCGGCAGCTCACTGTACAGCTCTGCCGAATAATGCATCCACCCTGTAACTTTATGGCTGGATATCTTTGAATCACATGATTTGACCAGTTCATATGTTGGGCTGTTTTGGCTTAACAGTGTGAATTTCACACATGTGCTACTCTTCTAGCCTGGAAAAACAGGTGCATGCACTTCTCGGCAGCTCACTGTACAGCTCTGCCGAATAATGCATCCACCCTGTAACTTTATGGCTGGATATCTTTGAATCACATGGTTTTTACCAGCTCATATGTTGGGCTGTTTTGGCTCAACAGTGTGAATTTCACACATGTGCTACTCTTCTAGCCTGGAAAAACAGGTGCATGCACTTCTCGGCAGCTCACTATACAGCTCTGCCGAATAATGCATCCACCCTGTAACTTTATGGCTGGATATCTTTGAATCACATGGTTTGACCAGCTCATATGTTGGGCTGTTTTGGCTTAACAGTGTGAATTTCACACATGTGCTACTCTTCTAGCCTAGAAAAACAGGTGCATGCACTTCTCGGCAGCTCACTGTGCAGCTCTGCCGAATAATGCATCCACCCTGTAACTTTATGGCTGGATATCTATGAATCACATGGTTTGACCAGCTCATATGTTGGGCTGTTTTGGCTTAACAGTGTGAATTTCACACATGTGCTACTCTTCTAGCCTGGAAAAACAGGGGCATGCACTTCTCGGCAGCTCACTATACAGCTCTGCCGAATAATGCATCCACCCTGTAACTTTATGGCTGGATATCTTTGAATCACATGGTTTGACCAGCTCATATGTTGGGCTGTTTTGGCTCAACAGTGTGAATTTCACACATGTGCTACTCTTCTAGCCTGGAAAAACAGGTGCATGCACTTCTCGGCAGCTCACTGTACAGCTCTGCCGAATAATGCATCCACCCTGTAACTTTATGGCTGGATAACTTTGAATCACAAGGTTTGACCAGCTCATATGTTGGGCTGTTTTGGCTCAACAGTGTGAATTTCACACATTTACTACTCTTCTAGCCTGGAAAAACAGGTGCATGCACTTCTCGGCAGCTCACTGTACAGCTCTGCCGAATAATGCATCCACCCTGTAATTTATGGCTGGATATCTTTGAATCACATGGTTTGACCAGCTCATATGTTGGGCTGTTTTGGCTTAACAGTGTGAATTTCACACATGTGCTACTCTTCTAGCCTGGAAAAACAGGTGCATGCACTTCTCGGCAGCTCACTGTACAGCTCTGCCGAATAATGCATCCACCCTGTAACTTTATGGCTGGATATCTTTGAATCACATGGTTTGACCAGCTCATATGTTGGGCTGTTTTGGCTTAACAGTGTGAATTTCACACATGTGCTACTCTTCTAGCCTAGAAAAACAGGTGCATGCACTTCTCGGCAGCTCACTGTACAGCTCTGCCGAATAATGCATCCACCCTGTAACTTTATGGCTGGATATCTTTGAATCACATGGTTTGACCAGCTCATATGTTGGGCTGTTTTGGCTTAACAGTGTGAATTTCACACATGTGCTACTCTTCTAGCCTGGAAAAACAGGTGCATGCACTTCTCGGCAGCTCACTGTACAGCTCTGCCGAATAATGCATCCACCCTGTAACTTTATGGCTGGATATCTTTGAATCACATGGTTTTTACCAGCTCATATGTTGGGCTGTTTTGGCTCAACAGTGTGAATTTCACACATGTGCTACTCTTCTAGCCTGGAAAAACAGGTGCATGCACTTCTCGGCAGCTCACTATACAGCTCTGCCGAATAATGCATCCACCCTGTAACTTTATGGCTGGATATCTTTGAATCACATGGTTTGACCAGCTCATATGTTGGGCTGTTTTGGCTTAACAGTGTGAATTTCACACATGTGCTACTCTTCTAGCCTGGAAAAACAGGGGCATGCACTTCTCGGCAGCTCACTATACAGCTCTGCCGAATAATGCATCCACCCTGTAACTTTATGGCTGTATATCTTTGAATCACATGGTTTGACCAGCTCATATATTGGGCTGTTTTGGCTCAACAGTGTGAATTTCACACATTTGCTACTCTTCTAGCCTGGAAAAACAGGTGCATGCACTTTTCGGCAGCTCACTGTACAGCTCTGCCGAATAATGCATCCACCCTGTAACTTTATGGCTGGATAACTTTGAATCACAAGGTTTGACCAGCTCATATGTTGGGCTGTTTTGGCTCAACAGTGTGAATTTCACACATTTACTACTCTTCTAGCCTGGAAAAACAGGTGCATGCACTTCTCGGCAGCTCACTGTACAGCTCTGCCGAATAATGCATCCACCCTGTAATTTATGGCTGGATATCTTTGAATCACATGGTTTGACCAGCTCATATGTTGGGCTGTTTTGGCTTAACAGTGTGAATTTCACACATGTGCTACTCTTCTAGCCTGGAAAAACAGGTGCATGCACTTCTCGGCAGCTCACTGTACAGCTCTGCCGAATAATGCATCCACCCTGTAACTTTATGGCTGGATATCTTTGAATCACATGGTTTGACCAGCTCATATGTTGGGCTGTTTTGGCTTAACAGTGTGAATTTCACACATGTGCTACTCTTCTAGCCTAGAAAAACAGGTGCATGCACTTCTCGGCAGCTCACTGTACAGCTCTGCCGAATAATGCATCCACCCTGTAACTTTATGGCTGGATATCTTTGAATCACATGGTTTTTACCAGCTCATATGTTGGGCTGTTTTGGCTCAACAGTGTGAATTTCACACATGTGCTACTCTTCTAGCCTGGAAAAACAGGTGCATGCACTTCTCGGCAGCTCACTATACAGCTCTGCCGAATAATGCATCCACCCTGTAACTTTATGGCTGGATATCTTTGAATCACATGGTTTGACCAGCTCATATGTTGGGCTGTTTTGGCTTAACAGTGTGAATTTCACACATGTGCTACTCTTCTAGCCTGGAAAAACAGGGGCATGCACTTCTCGGCAGCTCACTATACAGCTCTGCCGAATAATGCATCCACCCTGTAACTTTATGGCTGTATATCTTTGAATCACATGGTTTGACCAGCTCATATGTTGGGCTGTTTTGGCTCAACAGTGTGAATTTCACACATGTGCTACTCTTCTAGCCTGGAAAAACAGGTGCATGCACTTCTCGGCAGCTCACTATACAGCTCTGCCGAATAATGCATCCACCCTGTAACTTTATGGCTGGATATCTTTGAATCACATGGTTTGACCAGCTCATATGTTGGGCTGTTTTGGCTTAACAGTGTGAATTTCACACATGTGCTACTCTTCTAGCCTGGAAAAACAGGTGCATGCACTTCTCGGCAGCTCACTGTACAGCTCTGCCGAATAATGCATCCACCCTGTAACTTTATGGCTGGATATCTTTGAATCACATGGTTTGACCAGCTCATATGTTGGGCTGTTTTGGCTTAACAGTGTGAATTTCACACATGTGCTACTCTTCTAGCCTGGAAAAACAGGTGCATGCACTTCTCGGCAGCTCACTGTACAGCTCTGCCGAATAATGCATCCACCCTGTAACTTTATGGCTGGATATCTTTGAATCACATGGTTTTTACCAGCTCATATGTTGGGCTGTTTTGGCTCAACAGTGTGAATTTCACACATGTGCTACTCTTCTAGCCTGGAAAAACAGGTGCATGCACTTCTCGGCAGCTCACTATACAGCTCTGCCGAATAATGCATCCACCCTGTAACTTTATGGCTGGATATCTTTGAATCACATGGTTTGACCAGCTCATATGTTGGGCTGTTTTGGCTTAACAGTGTGAATTTCACACATGTGCTACTCTTCTAGCCTGGAAAAACAGGGGCATGCACTTCTCGGCAGCTCACTATACAGCTCTGCCGAATAATGCATCCACCCTGTAACTTTATGGCTGTATATCTTTGAATCACATGGTTTGACCAGCTCATATGTTGGGCTGTTTTGGCTCAACAGTGTGAATTTCACACATGTGCTACTCTTCTAGCCTGGAAAAACAGGTGCATGCACTTCTCGGCAGCTCACTATACAGCTCTGCCGAATAATGCATCCACCCTGTAACTTTATGGCTGGATATCTTTGAATCACATGGTTTGACCAGCTCATATGTTGGGCTGTTTTGGCTTAACAGTGTGAATTTCACACATGTGCTACTCTTCTAGCCTGGAAAAACAGGTGCATGCACTTCTCGGCAGCTCACTGTACAGCTCTGCCGAATAATGCATCCACCCTGTAACTTTATGGCTGGATATCTTTGAATCACATGGTTTGACCAGCTCATATGTTGGGCTGTTTTGGCTTAACAGTGTGAATTTCACACATGTGCTACTCTTCTAGCCTAGAAAAACAGGTGCATGCACTTCTCGGCAGCTCACTGTACAGCTCTGCCGAATAATGCATCCACCCTGTAACTTTATGGCTGGATATCTTTGAATCACATGGTTTGACCAGCTCATATGTTGGGCTGTTTTGGCTTAACAGTGTGAATTTCACACATGTGCTACTCTTCTAGCCTGGAAAAACAGGTGCATGCACTTCTCGGCAGCTCACTGTACAGCTCTGCCGAATAATGCATCCACCCTGTAACTTTATGGCTGGATATCTTTGAATCACATGGTTTTTACCAGCTCATATGTTGGGCTGTTTTGGCTCAACAGTGTGAATTTCACACATGTGCTACTCTTCTAGCCTGGAAAAACAGGTGCATGCACTTCTCGGCAGCTCACTATACAGCTCTGCCGAATAATGCATCCACCCTGTAACTTTATGGCTGGATATCTTTGAATCACATGGTTTGACCAGCTCATATGTTGGGCTGTTTTGGCTTAACTCTTTCACTGCCAAAGACGTGTTTTCACGTCTTTGATCTTCCAAGCGTGGTCTGTCAAGGACGTGAAAACACGTCTTTGCGTTTTTTTAATTGCAACGCCATGCTGAATGTCTTGCCCTACTCCTCTGTGAAGATCAGACTTGTACTATCAACATAAAGTGCAGAAAAAAAACATTTGGATTAACAGGTAGGCTATAAGAAAATATAGCGTATTTCCCCCCCCCCTCATGGAGCGGTGCGGGCGTCTGACTGCAGCGGGGGCTGCTCGTCACACACCGGCCGCCGGTGAGAGGGGGCGGCGGCGGGGCTCATGGCGGCTCGGCAGCTCGTTGAAGCTCCGTACAGCTCCGTGATACAAAGCACACACGTTACTAACAACAACCCCGTTGATCGCTGGTCGTTAGTCTCAACAGCGTTTGGAAAATCGCCAGATTTAGCGAGAAATCACACAGAGAGCAGCTTGAAAATCCCGCGGTCTAGTGGAGGAGGAGCGGACGGCGCCGCGGAGAACGGAACGAGAGCTGAAGGTGGTGGGAGTGTCTGTTGTGATCTACAGACTGTCTGTGGTTGTGGGTCCAGGGGGCACGTCAGCCACAGCTGTAGGCTGTGTGTGTGTGCGCGCGCGACAGACAGAGAGAGAGTGAGACCGCTACCTGCAGACCAGAGGAAACTGGATCTGATCTAAAAAAAAAAAAAAAAAAAAGCGCCGTGTGTCGGCTACAAACACCTGTCGAACTGATCCGCGTGCGCGCACACACATACCGGTACACACACACACACGTATAGGCCTACACACACACACGCACACACGTAGGCTACATGCAGGCACGCACACACACTAAAAGAAAGGAAAGTTGAAGAAAGTTGTAACTCAGAGTAAAGAAAGAAAAAGGCTGGAGCCTACTGTGTGTCTGTAGCTAAATGTTGTGTCTTTTGTCATCAAAAGTCATTTGTCAGTGTTGATTTTGTTGTTGTTTACAAGAGAACAGCTGTACAGATGTTGATGTGTCACTAAAGCTAAATATAATGGAGCCAGTTGTCCTGGTTCACCTGAAAATCACAGCCGACACAAAAACCTCTTTTTCTCAAGATTTTGCTGCCAAAATGGCATTTTGGGCTAAACCCACCTATATTCAACCGCCAATTTCAAAAGACTGGAACAAGATAGAAACAAACAGTTTTTTTTGCTGGAAAGTAGAGACCTTCATCTTTCCTTTGGTAGGCTGAATGTGTATTTATTAAAAGTAGGTAGGTACATGGTGGGTCTACGAAAATCGGTCAAAAAGCTGGAAAATGCCTGGCAAGCTGGAGGACGCTGCTCTGAGAATGGCTGGCAGTCAAAGAGTTAACAGTGTGAATTTCACACATGTGCTACTCTTCTAGCCTAGAAAAACAGGTGCATGCACTTCTCGGCAGCTCACTGTGCAGCTCTGCCGAATAATGCATCCACCCTGTAACTTTATGGCTGGATATCTTTGAATCACATGGTTTTTACCAGCTCATATGTTGGGCTGTTTTGGCTCAACAGTGTGAATTTCACACATGTGCTACTCTTCTAGCCTGGAAAAACAGGTGCATGCACTTCTCGGCAGCTCACTATACAGCTCTGCCGAATAATGCATCCACCCTGTAACTTTATGGCTGGATATCTTTGAATCACATGGTTTGACCAGCTCATATGTTGGGCTGTTTTGGCTTAACAGTGTGAATTTCACACATGTGCTACTCTTCTAGCCTGGAAAAACAGGGGCATGCACTTCTCGGCAGCTCACTATACAGCTCTGCCGAATAATGCATCCACCCTGTAACTTTATGGCTGTATATCTTTGAATCACATGGTTTGACCAGCTCATATGTTGGGCTGTTTTGGCTCAACAGTGTGAATTTCACACATGTGCTACTCTTCTAGCCTGGAAAAACAGGTGCATGCACTTCTCGGCAGCTCACTATACAGCTCTGCCGAATAATGCATCCACCCTGTAACTTTATGGCTGGATATCTTTGAATCACATGGTTTGACCAGCTCATATGTTGGGCTGTTTTGGCTTAACAGTGTGAATTTCACACATGTGCTACTCTTCTAGCCTGGAAAAACAGGTGCATGCACTTCTCGGCAGCTCACTGTACAGCTCTGCCGAATAATGCATCCACCCTGTAACTTTATGGCTGGATATCTTTGAATCACATGGTTTGACCAGCTCATATGTTGGGCTGTTTTGGCTTAACAGTGTGAATTTCACACATGTGCTACTCTTCTAGCCTGGAAAAACAGGTGCATGCACTTCTCGGCAGCTCACTGTACAGCTCTGCCGAATAATGCATCCACCCTGTAACTTTATGGCTGGATATCTTTGAATCACATGGTTTTTACCAGCTCATATGTTGGGCTGTTTTGGCTCAACAGTGTGAATTTCACACATGTGCTACTCTTCTAGCCTGGAAAAACAGGTGCATGCACTTCTCGGCAGCTCACTATACAGCTCTGCCGAATAATGCATCCACCCTGTAACTTTATGGCTGGATATCTTTGAATCACATGGTTTGACCAGCTCATATGTTGGGCTGTTTTGGCTTAACAGTGTGAATTTCACACATGTGCTACTCTTCTAGCCTGGAAAAACAGGGGCATGCACTTCTCGGCAGCTCACTATACAGCTCTGCCGAATAATGCATCCACCCTGTAACTTTATGGCTGTATATCTTTGAATCACATGGTTTGACCAGCTCATATGTTGGGCTGTTTTGGCTCAACAGTGTGAATTTCACACATGTGCTACTCTTCTAGCCTGGAAAAACAGGTGCATGCACTTCTCGGCAGCTCACTATACAGCTCTGCCGAATAATGCATCCACCCTGTAACTTTATGGCTGGATATCTTTGAATCACATGGTTTGACCAGCTCATATGTTGGGCTGTTTTGGCTTAACAGTGTGAATTTCACACATGTGCTACTCTTCTAGCCTGGAAAAACAGGTGCATGCACTTCTCGGCAGCTCACTGTACAGCTCTGCCGAATAATGCATCCACCCTGTAACTTTATGGCTGGATATCTTTGAATCACATGGTTTGACCAGCTCATATGTTGGGCTGTTTTGGCTTAACAGTGTGAATTTCACACATGTGCTACTCTTCTAGCCTAGAAAAACAGGTGCATGCACTTCTCGGCAGCTCACTGTACAGCTCTGCCGAATAATGCATCCACCCTGTAACTTTATGGCTGGATATCTTTGAATCACATGGTTTGACCAGCTCATATGTTGGGCTGTTTTGGCTTAACAGTGTGAATTTCACACATGTGCTACTCTTCTAGCCTGGAAAAACAGGTGCATGCACTTCTCGGCAGCTCACTGTACAGCTCTGCCGAATAATGCATCCACCCTGTAACTTTATGGCTGGATATCTTTGAATCACATGGTTTTTACCAGCTCATATGTTGGGCTGTTTTGGCTCAACAGTGTGAATTTCACACATGTGCTACTCTTCTAGCCTGGAAAAACAGGTGCATGCACTTCTCGGCAGCTCACTATACAGCTCTGCCGAATAATGCATCCACCCTGTAACTTTATGGCTGGATATCTTTGAATCACATGGTTTGACCAGCTCATATGTTGGGCTGTTTTGGCTTAACTCTTTCACTGCCAAAGACGTGTTTTCACGTCTTTGATCTTCCAAGCGTGGTCTGTCAAGGACGTGAAAACACGTCTTTGCGTTTTTTTAATTGCAACGCCATGCTGAATGTCTTGCCCTACTCCTCTGTGAAGATCAGACTTGTACTATCAAAATAAAGTGCATAAAAAAACATTTGGATTAACAGGTATAAGAAAATATAGCGTATTTCCCCCCCCTTCATGGAGCGGCGCCGGCGTCTGACTGCAGCGGGAGCTGCTCCGTCACCGGCCGCCGGTGAGAGGGGGGCGGCGGCGGCGGGGCTCATGGCGGCTCGGCAGCTCGTTGAAGCTCCGTACAGCTCCGTACAGCTCCGTGATACAAAGCACAGACGTTAGTAACAACAACCCCGTTGATCGCTCGTCGTTAGTCGTCAACAGCGTTTGGAAAGTCGCCAGATTTAGCGAGAAATCACACAGAGAGCAGCTTGAAAATCCCGCGGTCTAGTGGAGGAGGAGCGGACGGCGCCGCGGAGAACGGAACGAGAGCTGAAGGTGGTGGGAGTGTCTGTTGTGATCTACAGACTGTCTGTGGTTGTGGGTCCAGGGGGCACGTCAGCCACAGCTGTAGGCTGTGTGTGTGTGCGCGCGCGACAGACAGAGAGAGAGTGAGACCGCTACCTGCAGACCAGAGGAAACTGGATCTGATCTAAAAAAAAAAAAAAAAAAAGCGCCGTGTGTCGGCTACAAACACCTGTCGAACTGATCCGCGTGCGCGCACACACATACCGGTACACACACACACACGTATAGGCCTACACACACACACGCACACACGTAGGCTACATGCAGGCACGCACACACACTAAAAGAAAGGAAAGTTGAAGAAAGTTGTAACTCAGAGTAAAGAAAGAAAAAGGCTGGAGCCTACTGTGTGTCTGTAGCTAAATGTTGTGTCTTTTGTCATCAAAAGTCATTTGTCAGTGTTGATTTTGTTGTTGTTTACAAGAGAACAGCTGTACAGATGTTGATGTGTCACTAAAGCTAAATATAATGGAGCCAGTTGTCCTGGTTCACCTGAAAATCACAGCCGACACAAAAACCTCTTTTTCTCAAGATTTTGCTGCCAAAATGGCATTTTGGGCTAAACCCACCTATATTCAACCGCCAATTTCAAAAGACTGGAACAAGATAGAAACAAACAGTTTTTTTTGCTGGAAAGTAGAGACCTTCATCTTTCCTTTGGTAGGCTGAATGTGTATTTATTAAAAGTAGGTAGGTACATGGTGGGTCTACGAAAATCGGTCAAAAAGCTGGAAAATGCCTGGCAAGCTGGAGGACGCTGCTCTGAGAATGGCTGGCAGTCAAAGAGTTAACAGTGTGAATTTCACACATGTGCTACTCTTCTAGCCTAGAAAAACAGGTGCATGCACTTCTCGGCAGCTCACTGTGCAGCTCTGCCGAATAATGCATCCACCCTGTAACTTTATGGCTGGATATCTTTGAATCACATGGTTTTTACCAGCTCATATGTTGGGCTGTTTTGGCTCAACAGTGTGAATTTCATACATGTGCTACTCTTCTAGTCTGGAAAAACAAGTGCATGCACTTCTCGGCAGCTCACTGTACAGCTCTGCCGAATAATGCATCCACCCTGTAACTTTATGGCTGGATATCTTTGAATCACATGGTTTGACCAGCTCATATGTTGGGCTGTTTTGGCTTAACAGTGTGAATTTCATACATGTGCTACTCTTCTAGCCTGGAAAAACAGGTGCATGCACTTCTCGGCAGCTCACTGTACAGCTCTGCCGAATAATGCATCCACCCTGTAACTTTATGGCTGGATATCTTTGAATCACATGGTTTTTTCCAGCTCATATGTTGGGCTGTTTTGGCTCAACAGTGTGAATTTCACACATGTGCTACTCTTCTAGCCTGGAAAAACAGGGGCATGCACTTCTCGGCAGCTCACTGTACAGCTCTGCCGAATAATGCATCCACCCTGTAACTTTATGGCTGGATATCTTTGAATCACATGGTTTTTACCAGCTCATATGTTGGGCTGTTTTGGCTCAACAGTGTGAATTTCACACATGTGCTACTCTTCTAGCCTGGAAAAACAGGTGCATGCACTTCTCGGCAGCTCACTGTACAGCTCTGCCGAATAATGCATCCACCCTGTAACTTTATGGCGGGATATCTTTGAATCACATGGTTTGACCAGCTCATATGTTGGGCTGTTTTGGCTTAACAGTGTGAATTTCACACATGTGCTACTCTTCTAGCCTGGAAAAACAGGTGCATGCACTTCTCGGCAGCTCACTGTACAGCTCTGCCGAATAATGCATCCACCCTGTAACTTTATGGCGGGATATCTTTGAATCACATGGTTTGACCAGCTCATATGTTGGGCTGTTTTGGCTTAACAGTGTGAATTTCACACATGTGCTACTCTTCTAGCCTGGAAAAACAGGTGCATGCACTTCTCGGCAGCTCACTGTACAGCTCTGCCGAATAATGCATCCACCCTGTAACTTTATGGCTGGATATCTTTGAATCACATGGTTTGACCAGCTCATATGTTGGGCTGTTTTGGCTTAACAGTGTGCATTTCATACATTTAATGTTAGTGAGGCATAAATAGCATTATTCAGCAGCAGAAATCAGTTCCGCGGAATAATGCATGTGAGACTTCAAATCAAAGCATGATAGGAATCAAAGGGTCTTTCCGGCACCTTACTTTATTTGATCGACCTTGACAGCCCATAGCAAAAATGTGTTGCTCATTTGTTGTTCAATCTCGTCTCGTGAGATAAATTTGAGATTCTCATATTGATCTCATTCTGTGATCATTTGTTTCTGAATTACTTCTCCTAAGGGTCCCTTAGGAGCAAGAGATAAGCCACAAAGAGAAAAGACACCAGAAAGACAAAGGAGACTGAACTGAGAAAACACTTTTGAGCAATACTTGAGAAGTGAGAGAAACAGATGAGATCTCATAATTGTATCCCCCTGTTCTCAATTATGTCTTGTTTATTTCAATGAAAATTGAAGAGAATAACATGAGATATATCTGAGACGTTTATGAGACAAATCTGAGAAGTATGAGCCTTAAAAGAGATCTTATCTTTGTCTCGTCCATCTCTTAATTATTTCTCTTAAATGTCTTACTGAAGCTATATGAGAATGATATCTGAGCCATATTTGAGAAATACGAGAACAAACTGAGAATGCAATGTAAAGATGAATAAACTTTAGTAATTAGAAATAACTGTAAAAACAATACTCAATATTGAAAAGGTGAAAATTTTATTTGTGACACCATTCCTATGTAACACACTTCCACATTGTAAAAAAAAAAAAAGCAAAAACACACTGACCAGCACTGCTGTGGTACGTGGAAAAACAATGTTTGGCTCAAACACATGAAGCCATGTGAAAAGTACGGTGGCCTGGAAGCGCAAACCAACATTACAAAATCTGAAACACTTTTACAAACCTTAAGACAAATTTACATTTTAGAAAACATTTTTAAAACAAAATGACATCACACAAGTCCTGAAACTAATTACGTTTGAGAAATCAAATTAACAAGAAACAAAACACTACAAACAGAGACAAAATCACAAGTCCCAAAACAAATTTACAAATAACATCAACCGGAAAGGGAATGTACCAACTCTGGGATTGAACCAGAGGTGATAATGGGAGCAGGCAAGACCAGTCATTAATCATTGCTACACTGTCCTAACTGGACAAAATCATTATTACCACTTCCTGGCCTAAAAACACACAGAGCCTCATTTTGAAAAAAAAAAAAAAAAAAAAAAACTTACTTAGGATTCCGTCAACTTCTTTACAGTCAAGGACCCACAGCTAAGAAATGATTAGATGAACGGAATGATGAGATGAACATTTCGCTCCCAGGAACCAGCTCCTGCTGGCCTGATGATGAAGATGGGCTGTCACGATGTCGCTCGCCAATAAAGTCACAAAGAGTATGAAGCTCTCTGATTTGGCCTGGATCTGAAAGGGAGAAATAGTACAAACAATACAGGAGTGAGAAAATACCAAGCTACTCTTTAAAATGGTTAAACAGCTTTAATGGCAGGCAAGTTCATTTTTGAACATAATTAAAACGTGCTTAGATAACCTTGCATAAGCTACAACACCACAAGGAAAAAATAATAATAATTAGAGAAAGAGAGAGAGACTTTGGAATATGTCTGTGGGAGGTATATAGAATATAGAATGAACACTTCCAAACATTTCCATTTTTTTTCTTCTAAACACAAATTGCCCAGAATAGATATGACAAATAACTACAAAGAACTGACTGAAATGACCGGCATAGACATAAAAGAAGGGTAGATGCTGCCGTGACAACTGGGGCTGTCAAATCATTTTTATCAGGGAACACGAGTCATTCACATATTATTGGGATAACAAAGTTATCTTAATGCTTCTTTGGGGGGGTTTTAACTTCGCCAAATCTGATAGGATAATGATTAGAAGTTTTGAACTTGTGGGCCCAGGTGATTATGTAATAATTATGACAAACCTACCTACAGGGTGGTGGTCCAGCTGTGTTGCGGCCTGTTGCATGTCCCCCGTCCGGTAATGGATTTATTTTTTGTGGAGTTGGGTGGCTTTTTCGCGACTTAGCCAGATCCTGCAACACACAAAAATAAAACAAAGAAAATTGTCCTGAGACACTGAGCTCCTTTGCTCAGTGTGCAGTGCTCCGTCGATGGGATCCAAAGTAAGTTCAATGTCAATTGAGATTCTTGAATTTCAGTATCTTTATTTTTACTACCCGGGTAGGTGAGAAGTGTGTGTGTAATCTTACCTGCTCTCAATGAGTGAGATTCAGGTGATCTGGAGTCGTTGAGATAGGTGGGTTCAGCAGCTGGCCACATTGCTTCTCCAACGTTCTCTCTCGCTCTACGATTCGTTGGGCTGGGCTCGCCATCTCGTTCTCTTTATTTCTCAGTTCAGACTTGCAGCAACAAAAAGAAACCAACCTACACAGAAAATGCATAGTTATAAGAACTTCATCTGATTCTGTCTATTGCTTATGAGATCTCATTGTTGTCTTTGGTTCAAAATCAAAAATATATCACACAAAATTTTGAAAACACATTGAATTAATTATTAGTTATTTTTAAGCATAAATGAAGTGATGAGCAATCACATTTTTAACAGACATAACATTATTTTGTAAGTGCATGTCTTTTTATATTTTGTCATTGGGTTAAGTATTTTAATTCAACTATGTTTAACATTTAACTGTTGAACATAAGATTAATAATATATTTTAAACACAAAAGTGCATTTTTCTTCATCAATAAATGAAATATACCACACCTAAAATGGTGCTGCGACCATTTGCAGTGGCTAATGACACAAATAAGCAGTGCGAATGGCATAAAAAATAATTAAACTGCATCCCCTCAATGCAAACCGCATGTAAACTGAGCCTTAGCTTAGCGATTAGCATAGCGACCAGCCCTACTAAGCATTAAACAAGGTACAACATAGCATTCCCGACCTAATGGTTAGCATGACTAGGCATAAAACAATTGACAAAGTAAGTTAGCATTCCAGACTAGTAGTTAGCATGTCTAAGCATATAGTACCTAAACCAATAAACCAATGGACAAAATAGCATCCCGACCTAGCGATTAGCATGTCGCGGTTGCTAATAGCTTTAGCATTTCAAGCTAGCGATCTTTTTTCATACGATAAACTACGGTAAAAAGTGCACAAAAGTAACATAAACACATTGGAAGGCATCTTTTGGCATATTTTAAGCAACATACACCACGATAACCCAAGTGAATAAAATAATAAATGCATTTTTTCTGTTTGAATGGCTACCGAACTGGAAGCTAACTGTGTGCTAACTCACCACAGTCTCATATATTTTACTTCACAAACGGGGTTTTTCCTCTCGGCTCACGGCTTATCGGGTCGAACGTGGGTTCGCCCGTGACTACCGGGTCGGCCTGCGGACGTCTCTGCCGTTATCCGCAGCTTTCTGCTTAACTTTTCGTCGTGTTTGCTTTGATTTAGCTACCGACTCTCTCGGTCTGGTCTGGTCTGGTCTGCTGCTGCCTGGCTTATGGCTAGAGAGAAAATGGCGTCTACTCTTAGGTACAAACTTCACGCGATACCTGACCTAGGTTCACGCTAGGGATGCAAACACAAGCAGGGGGATACTGCCACCCACCTTCCAGCGGACCACTCCTCGCCAAACCTGTTAATTTTTCACCTTATAATAATGTAATTCTTACCTCTTCGAGTCTCGGCGTGGCTGGGGAAAAACGTGCAGCTGCAGCAGCGACCAACGGACACTTCTCTCTGGCTGCCCCCCACCCCCCGAAGTTAACGGTCACGTCTGTTTTCCCGCGTGAGATAAACTGAGACATGATTGAGGTAGTATTACCATAAATCATGTCTCATAATGAGACTAATTTGAGAGTTGCACTCTCATTTTTATTTTTGCTGAAAAGAGACAACTTTAAGAGAATCTGAGAACTCAAATAGTGAGCAGTGAGAGACAGACTTGTCACTGAGACATAACTGAGATCAAATTGAGACATATTTGAAAGGGGCACAGTTATGTCTCATTTTTCTCTTAGTTGAGATCAGGAAAAGAGACAGCTGTGAGAGAATTTTGAGAACTTGCACAGTGCTCACTGTGAGACTTATTTCTCAGGAGCAACATTTGAGAAGAATGAGAAAACCACTTTTGTCTCGATTAGTGCTCATTTATATCTAGGAGATGTAAATGTGACATAAATGAGATCTCATCCTCAATTTTGCTTTGCTATGGGAGTGTGGATCACACCCCACATTCTTTTTCCACATTCAAAAATATTGTTTTAGCCGAATTATCTGAAATCCCACGCTTAAAACACGCGTGTTCCACGCCTTCTGAAATCCTACGGTAGTTTCCCTTCAGCTGTGCGCGCTCCCGCGACGTGCATGCATTTCTCGGCGGGCATGCAGTTCTCGGCATAACACCGGTCCTCAGCCCTCCCATCAGCCAACAATAACCCGTGGCATCTGGTTAATACTCCAGTCTCTCCACTCCTTTCAGCCACATATGAGCACCGTCCACGGAGTGACAGTACGCCACGCTTCGCTGCCCTTTTTTATTTATTTATTGAGGGAAGGGATTGGTTGAAATAACCGATTTAATTTCAACGCAACCTGCTTGCAGTGGAGTAATCACAACAGTAACTTGCTAGCTACTTTTCAAAGGAGTAATCCGTTATAGCCTACTTTCCCAGAGTAATTTGCCCCCAAACTGCTTTTTGCTCCTTGTTTTTCACCAATCAAAATATGTTAGAGAACAAATCCTGGGCTCTCTTCACCTGCCACACTAGTGATTTAGGCCTACATAACTCCCTGCTGTAAACCTCAATGCTTTGAAGTTTTTTTCCCGGGCCTACTGTTGAGTTTAACAACTATTTTACTTCTGCTAGCAATACTTTTATTGACTTATTCTCTTTTGTTTAGTAAATTGTTTAGTAGCTAATGCTGGGTTTTAAAAATGCTCCTCATTTGTAATACCCTGCTCCTTATTGATATTGATATTGCTGGTGAAAATGTCCGGCCCAGCTTAAGGTCTCGGTTTGAAAATCTGGCCCCACTGAATTTGTAATTGAATAGCCCTGCCTTACATGCTGCTTGTCCCTTCCTGCTACTTCCTCATCAGCCTCATTGTTTCCCAGCTTCACCACATCACCAACCAAGCCTGTATATAAGCAGTCCCAGTATACGCTCACTGTCTTTGCCGCCATGCAAGATTTTCCAGCACTCATTCTCAGACTGACTGACTCTCCATTTATTCCCCCTCTAAGCTTGGGTCCTCTAAAGCAGGCCTGCAAGCTTGAGGGTCCTGCACAGTATCTTACCCCCAGTTCCCACTGACTCTGTCTCCGGTCCGTTCCGAGTCTGTGGCGAATGCTGCAGCGATTCGCTCCCATTCAAGTCAATGAATGCATTTCCACCGGCGGTGCATCTCCGGTCCATCGTAGCTCCACTGGTCTGGCAGAAGCATGCAGCAGATCCATTTTTGCCAGATCACGTAGCCATCACACATCAAGTCACATTGACTAGATTGCCCCACACAGGAAGTCAAACACATCTGGCATCTGGTGAGTATCCAGCGAATTTCAAAATAAAACACAATGACAAACTTGATCTCTTCATTTCCTGGCACATATTGGGTTAAGTGATTGATCAGGTGTGCAGCACCCCTTGGGCACACTCAGCTCTAATTAATCACTTAATCCAATAGTATGGGACAGGAAATAAAGATGCTGTCTTCCTGTCAGGAAGTAGTACAGTAGAGTTTGTGCACCCACCCTATATGTTGTGTGGTATTCCAGCTCTTTATCCATCCATCAGTGACTCTTCCTGAGACATGCAGGTGAGAAGACTGTCCTAATAAATGACTCATGAACAGGAGCTTGACCTCCGTGCTGCAATTCAGACTGTCTTCAAACCCCTTCAGCTCTGTGGTCAAAAGTTGCTAAAACCTGTTGTGGTGAAATGAGTTGACGCAAGTTATGCAAGAAGAGAACAGGAAGGGCCAACAGTACAGTGCAGGTTACTTCCTTATAAACAGCCTTCATACTTGAAAACTACACTCTTGCACTGAAATCATCAGAGGGAAAGACAAGGAGTGAAAGATGTATCATTGTTGTTGTTTTATTTGATGATACTGCAGAGGAAATGGCAGCAGCTTTGTTAATCTGCGTTGTCATCATAGGAGCCATCACAGGTGAGCTCTCCAAGCTTGTTACAGCAAAAATGATTGTATTACCACTGGATATCATCATTATGAAGTTTTCATAAACTGTGCCTTCATTTTATTCTGGACAAGTCAAACTCGTCTTCTGACACTTCCACACAGCAGGTTTTGTACTAATAGATACCTGCTTCCTTTCCTTATCTCCTTTTCCTAGTTTGGGAAATAAGTAATCAACGGACATATTTGGTCTCTTTCTCCTTCTTTTAGGAACGACTGGACAGCAAGTGAACGTAGAGCCAAAGGTGTATTGTTATCCTGGCCAGACAGTCAACCTGAGCTGTGTCCTCACTGATATAACTGGGATTATTTTGGTAAAATACACGATGCAGTTTTCATTGTTTCAGTTTATACCATCAGACCCACACTCTCATGATATGTACTAAGTCTGTTACATCCTGACAGAACAGCTCACTGATGTTCAGATTGTTTTGGTCTACTATTTTCACATAGTGATAATATATTGGCCATTTAGTGAATATGCAGCTTTATACTGTATTAAAAAAAACAAATTTGTTAATTTTCTAGTAAAATATTGTTAGTTCCCCTCCAGTGTCACTTATCAACAGCATGATGACTGAGGCCTGTTGCGTTTCTCAGTCACTGAACACATCCTAACCACTGACCCTGTATCTGCTCCAGACTCCACCACAGGTCTCATGGATCTATGAGCCAAAGGAAGGGGAGAGGACCACCATTGCTGTATTTGACCAAAGCACTAACCCCTCATACCCTGAGGGACCACTGAAGGACAGAGTCAGCTTCTCACCCAGTCCTCCAGTCCTGACCAGTCCTTCCATCCAGATTAGTGGTGTTAAGAAAACTGATCAGGGGAACTACATCTGCTCATTTATTACCTCGACATCTGGCCCCATAGAGAACACCACTAACCTGGAAATGCTGGGTAAGTCACTAACATAATCTACATTAATAAAGTGTTAAACTGCCGCCCGTGTTGAGGCTACAGTCCTCACCGCAGGCGGCCCCGGTTCAAATCCTGCATCGGGCAGCGCTTTCCTGTGTGTCAGTCTCTCTGCGTCCTCATTTCCTGTCTCTCTCCCGGCTGCGCTATCAAGAGCCTGTCAGACATCAGCCTGACAGGCTCAGCTGACTCCAGACCCACTGCCCAGTTCATGAATGAATGAGTCTCATTCCTATCCATGAATGCAGAAAGTAACTTGAAAAGTCCAAATGGGAGAAAAGTAGGTTTTCTACTATTTTCTTGCTACCCAACAGTGCAAGCATATTATCTGTGGACATATGATAATTGTTAAGTTCCTTTCAAGGAAATGGGAAGGAAACGTGTGTGTGTGTGTGTGTGTGTGTGTGTGTGTGTTTCAGGTTTCCCTCGTAGCCTGGAAAACCTGAAAAACAGTTGACCAATTATCCAGTCATGGAAAACACATGGAAATTGAGAAAAAGGGTAAAATGTCCTGGAAAATCTTGAGATGTCCTGGAAAATTATTTATCAAATGGTGACATCAGCTACCAGAGCTCTATTTGACTTATACGATGTGCCCACTGGGAAAAGACAATGTTAATTTCTGAGCACGTAAGATATAATTTCATAGGTAAGTTAGATAGTTTAGATAGGTTGCACGACTTCTGGGAGTGAGATAAATGAAACAAACTTGTTGAATGTACAAAAGAAAGTACAACTGTCAATTACAACTTCTCCAAAGCATGAATGGGACGGGGCGATGTTTATGGCCTAATAGCATGTCTGTCAGACTGTGGCAGCTGAAAAAGTCCTGGAAAATGGTTACCAGCTGAAGACACAAAGACAGGGAGAGAGACACAGGGCAGGCAGACCTGTCACTCTGACCTCTTGACCCAGATTGGAACATTACAATAATCTATTATCAAATCTAAAATTTCCCATTCCCAAAAAACCCAAACACACGACACACTGAATGAGGAAGTTGACTTTCACAATAAAATACCTCAGCTTCCTTTTATCTGTGGACTCTGTCAACTCAGTAACTTAGTTACAGTAGGTCATTCCTGTTTCCTTTTCACTAAATCTTCTATCTTTTGTCAAACAGAGAGCATAGTGGACGCCTCTGTCACACCATCAACAAACCAGCCAGAAGAGGGAAACTCGGTTAACTTAACCTGTGAGGCTGCTGGCTCTGTCTTCACCAGGAAGTGGATGAAGAATGGCTCAGACCTGACTGAGACGGAGAACATGACGTTTTACAATGCAGGCAGAGTGTTGTCTTTTCTGTCTCTCAAGAAAACAGATGGTGGAGAATATTCCTGTATCCTCAGTAACCCCCTTAGCAGTGATGAAGCTAAATACAACATGGTCCTTAACTGTAAGTCACTTGTACACTGCACATTATTAGATGTAAGGTGGTAGATCAGTTCACTGATAACAGTTTTGAGATGTGACACATAAAATGTTGTATCCATCGTATCCCATTTTTATTTTAGATGAACCCTCTCCACCCTGTCCAGCAGGCTGCATCGCTAGAATAGTAATTGGCTGTGTTGTCCTGATTGCAGTTTGTGTTGTTTTGTTTGAGGGAAAGTAAGTCGAAACATATATTTTTATCATAACATCAGATTCTGTTAAATGGTTAATTGCAAATTACATATTCTCATGTTATTTGAAAAAAAAATGCTAGAATTGAAATGTTGCTTTATTGGATGTTTATAACAACAACAATAATAAAAAAAAAATTACTGCTTTTACAGACACAATAGAGACAGACAGAAAAGTCAGAGCGAGACTGAGCTGCAGCAAAGGTAAGGACTCATGCTTTATGCTAAAAAAAATGTGGGACTCTTTTTCATTAAATCATGGAAACCATACTAACTGGCATGTAACTGGCCACAGTTTAACATTACCTTGTTCCTTATATTTAGAAATAACAGCGATCCCCCACCAGCAAACACTGGTAAGTGATTTGATTTGACATTACTACTACTCAGATTTCTATATGAATAAATTGCAATGACGGACAACCTTCTAAACGTTTTTTTTGTTTTTGTTTTGCATAGAACAAGAAGAAAAAACATACGAGAACATTTCACCTGTATGCAAGACCATAGAATGAACTCTATGATCTTTCCTGTAAGGTACATTTAATGTAATTTAGTTTTTTCTTTTTTTTTGGTTTAATGAAAAGGGTACTAGAAACAGTTAAGTAATTAAAAACACCAACACTTCAATGACCTGTTTAGCGAAACGGCTCTATCTCCCTCGTTACTGCACAGACAGTTGAAAGGATGGTGTCTATCTGCTGGTCATGGACTTGAGAATGAGGCAAGACACGTAAAAAAAATAAAATAAAATGTTGGCGTATCCCTTTAAGGCCTAGTCCACACAAACTCGGGTATTTTTTAAACCAAACTTTTATGGCACCCACATCAAACAATATCATGCAGGTGCCAAAGCAGTAGGTGGAGATAGCACTCCTAACAGGAAGGCCATTTTAGCCAATCACAAGGCTGGAAAAATTCATACTGGGCAAAACAACAATGGCGAACTGAGGCTGAGCATATTCCTTCGTGTGGACTGTCAGCTAGTCACGTCTAGAGTGCTCCACAAATAACTTCCTGTTTACTGTCGCACAGTGTGACGTCAAAGAAGACGTGGACACTGTGCTCAACAGCACTGTTCAGACAAATTCTTTCACTCATCCACACACAGGAAAAGGTTTTTTATTAAGAGTGTGATTACATATGCATCAATGCACGTTATCTATTTGATTCATTGTCCTTGTGAACTTGCATAATAGGCAAAATTTCCAGACAACTGATGCAGAGGATCAGTGAATATAAGAGTTCAATCAGAAGAAATGATATAGATAATCCTGTTTAATCACATATCTCTTTTTTCGGTTTATAGGTATTGAAAAGGTCTGTTTGCCCAAGAGAAGTGGGAATCATGATCTTACAGACAACGTGAAGCCTACTGGATACAACCCTTGCCCCATGTGGCCTAAAACAAGCTGGAGAGTCAATGCTTACTGTGGCCTTGCCAATGTTTTCCTTTTACTCTAGGCATTTAGACGTTATGTAAAAGATGGAATTGCTCCTTTTAGCTTCAGTCCATACAAATCAATACTGAACATACAAACAAAACCCCAAACAACTAACAATCATACAAAACAAGACAAGGACACAAAATAAAATGACAAAAGAAAAGAGAGAGAGAGAGAAATCTTTGAGGGCAGAGGTCGATGTAATCTTGTACATAAGCGCAAGGATCCTCCATAATCCATAATAATGTATTATCTTAACTGTGAAATCAAAAATGTTAAAGCATGTTGTCTGACAGAGGAGGAGCTCACTCAGCTCAGGATCCTGATGTTGAAGACAGTGTGTGGGTGTTTTTCATTCTTTCTTTCTTCCTTTTTTTTGATGCTCTCTGCTCCACCTATGCACCTGTTAAAGACCGCTTTGGTGTGCACAAGACTGTTAATAACAAAAGGTTTCATTTATAAACGTGAAGTCAGTCTTGGTGTAGCCTATTTCAGTTTATTCAAAACAACCACTTTGTTCATTCCTCTCTTACATTTTGACAATGAATGTTTTTGAACATGTTGTTTAATTGAAAATAAACTACCTGCTTTCCTGTACCCAATGAATAATAAATAAAATAAATCATACTAAAGGTTGTGTGACATATCAGCAATATGGTTAGAGTTAAAAAGAATGCAAACAGAAAGTAAAAACTAAAAAATACTGCGAAGTAGCCCAAAGGAAAATCAACTTCAGAAAGGCAAAGTGACCTGTTGTTTAGATTTTAATCTCACTTTATACACTGCTGTTATAACAGTAGTTCATAGTTCATAGCCTCCAGAGATAGATCAAAGACGTAACGCATCCAGTGGGTGAGGGTTTTATACGTCAAACAGAGCTAAACCGTGTTGTAGTCAGAGGAAATTGGCGGTTAGCTGTTCCTCTTCAGGATAGATGTCATGGATGTTGGTACCACTGTTACCTGCTGTCTCTCTCTCTTCATATAAAGCTCTGGAAAAAATGAAGAGACCACTTCAAAATGATCAGTTCCTCTGGTTTTACTATTCACAGGTATGTGTTTGAGTAAAATGAACACTTTCGTTTCATTCTATTAGACTTATAGTCAAGACCACCCGAACCGAGACCAAGACACCACCAGGACCAGAGAGCAGGCTATACCAAGACCAAGACAGACGAAGTCAAGACTAAGACCAGTTGAGCTCAAGACCGAGACCGAGACCAAAAAAACAACAACTAGTTACACCATATTTTGCTATTCCGCATGAGTTGTAGAACACGAGAGGACGAGTGCCAATGCGTCTGTGTCACAAAATGCATGTGATTGGTACCACTTGAAGGGGGCGTATAATACTGTAATATCCAAAAATAAAGCATGCCTGCCTCGATATTGAAGGCTACAATTCCCTTCAAGACTTTTCTGCTAGTCTGAGACATTGCAGGACCGAGAGACCCGAGACCGAGACAAGACCGAGACCACAAAAAAGTGGTCTTCAGACCAAGACCGGTCTCAAGAATTACAAGTCATTCTATAACCTACTGGCAAATTTATCCCAAATTGGAAATGAAAATATTGTAATTTAGAGCATTTATTTGCAGAAAATGGCAACAGGTCAAAATAACAAAAAAATCAGGTGTTTTCAGACCTTGTATAATGCAAAAAAAAAAAACAAGTTCCTATTAATTTTAAAACAACACAACACAACAAATTTAGGAAGAGTTTAGAAATCAATAATCCCAATTTTTAATCTCAGGTTCAGGTGATCAGCTAGGTGTGCTTGTGTTGGAGTTCAACAGACACTGAAATTGATGGCTGCCATACATGTAGATAAGCTGATTTATTAAGAGCATTTTGGAGTGTCCAGAGCTGTAGATATATATATAAATGTGTGTGTGTGTGTGTGTGTGCATTGTATACACATAGACACACTGTATCTAATGAGCAGACCACTGTGTGTCATATAATAGTGGCTGATTACTGCCTTGAGGATCATGGGCCCAACCGTTCCACTATAGCCATTACTCAAATGAAAGTGTGCTACTCGACTAAATACATATATTAAATCGGTAAGAAATGGACGCAATTATTCTAAAGAGCCATTTAACTATCCGGGGGGAATTTCCTCAAATACATTTTGTGGAGGCTTCTGTGTGATGATGCATGTCTGTGAGATATTAGTGCTAGAGGAGCAGAGTGGATGGCTCGTGTGGGGAGATTGCTGAAAGATGAACCTTATTCTTTTATTTATTAATTTTATTCTTTAACTGACCATTGGACAGTGCGTTTGCCAGGAGCCGGGGTGTGCTCCCCTCACAGCAAACACAAAACCATTCAAACATCTTATCTTTGTGTTCACAGGCCAAGGTGTTACAGCTAAACGCAAAGCAATGCCATTTCAAATTTCAATCCGCTTATCCGCCGCTAAAGTCAGGCTAAAACACAAAACCCTATCTCAAATTGCAAACCATAAAGCAAACAGGGTGAGGAAGCGGCAGCGCTGTAACCGCTGGGTTCAGGAAAGAGGGAGATCAGATGCCGCTGGCGTGTTTGAAAAAAAAAAAAACGTATGCCGGAACACGAACGAGTCACTTAAACCAGTGCTCATAAATGTAATCCTGTTTTCCATACATTCCCCGGAGAATGCGGCTGAGAATACATTTCACCTCTCAGCTGAGAACAATGGAGATGAAGAGGTCAGGCTACGTGAAGGAACAACAGTGCTGAGGTCTAGCAGGTGTCTCTGCTACGGTTCTGTCACAGCGAGCCTGCCCACGCTATGCAAACAGTTCTGCTCATTATAACTACAGAGTGGCTGTCAGGCAGTGTATCTTTAAAGAGAGCAGCTTTATCTCCTCATGCTGCTGCAGGTTTATTCGTACTGTCGACATAATGTCATGTTTAGATTAAAAACACACAGGCAAAAAAGGGCTTTTGGGATTACCCTGCCTGAAGAGATTGGGCCACAACATCTGTATTGTTTTCTGCAGTAAATAAATATCCACTTAGCATTCAATTGTTATTATCGATGAAATAAAGTACTTAAGGGTATTCTCTCTTGACCCAACCGTCTGCAGCTAAAATGTCAGGCTCTACCAGGGTCATCATGGGACACAGCTGTTGTATTCTGACTTAGTTAGAATTTACCTTTTTTTTGTATATTGAACAATGCAGAAAATGTCATTTTCACCTGGCCTATGTTAAGAGGAGCCAGTGTTTCAGTGTTGTGGATCGCCACAAAGTGCTGCAAGGGGAACAAAGGGCTCCCTGAAGGCGTAATTGAAGGTGCAGGGGTCCAAAGGGCAATTTTCATGAATGCACATTATTTTTTATTTGCTAATTAAATTGCAAAGTTAGGGTGTGATCACTTCACAATTCCATTGTGTATTTCCGACTTTACCTGCAAGTTTCTCCAACTTGTTTGTATTGAAACTGCTTGTGATTTATACAAAAAAAAAAAAAAAAAGCAAAATCCATAGATACTCAGTTGGCATCATAAGAGAAGCTGCATTATATTTTAAATGGGATTGTGAAGGGGGATGAGCAACATTTTGGACATTTATTAGAAGGGGAAAACTCTCACATTGATAGAAGTATTCAGATACTTTGAGACTCTTAAAAGTGAATACATTGAATTGTTTGGGTCATTTAATTTCTTCTAGTGTTATGGAACTCAAGACTGGTCTTGGATCACAGCTGCAGTAACATGTTTTTTATAACCACAAATGTCTCTCTTTCCTTTACTCACTTTGGGTTCTTCTTCTTTGTTGGTTTATTCATGAATGCAAAACTTGCGGAATGTGCTCTCTGGTTGGCTGGATTTTCCATTTGGGCTGCCGTACAAACATGTTGGCGCACTCTCTAAAGAACAAGACGTTTACTATATGCATGTATAAAAGAAGAATTATAAGATTACGAAAACCAAACACATTTTTATTTATTAGTGAGTTCATGGGTAGTATATTCAGATTTACCTTTAATCTCACTATGGCCAAGTGAGGTTAGGGTGATATGTATATGACTAGTCTATTTTCTAAAGCAGTTGCAGAGAAAACAGCCTTGACACTGCAAAAGAAGTGCACAGTCGGATCTAAAGCCTTTATATTTGAAGGTAGAGGTGAGAATGAATATTTTACCGAATATACACACAGAATAACACTGCTTTATGCCAAAATTAAACTGATACATAGCCAATTGTCTAAATCTTTGCTCTGTTTTATCCTTCCAAGAATTATGGGCTGGGATTCTTTTCAGGGAAACCATAAAATTTGCTGTAAATAAGTGGAGCTAGAAAATGATACTCGCTGGTGAGGGAGCCATCATTACCCTGACTATAGAAGGGAAGGGCTAAGACTCCGGCATTAGGACCCCCAGGTGAGGGGGCAGAGTCTATAAAACTCACCAGGGCCTCTGGTCTGTTGTGGATCTCTGTAAGGTTGAAGCCCTGAACCTTTACAGACCAAACTGACATCACCTGGTCAGTGATCAAGTCCAATGTGAGGCTAAAGGGGCTTAGAACGGTATAAAGAGGGATGGGGCAGCGCCTCATTACACATCACATAAATAATGTTGTGGGTTTGGGACCGACTGGGACAGACATTGCATCCTTAATCCCTTCCTAACCACACACAGCTCTGAATCACCAGTGTACTGTCCAGGGCCGTTGCTAGGAATTCTGGGGACCCTGAAAGAATACTAAAGTGGGCCCCTGACTTTTGCACTTTTTTTCTTAGACTGCTTACGTACTATCTTTTTTTTTTATTTAGCCTGCTTTGCTTATTTAGTCACTTAGGGTTTTATGCAGAATAATTCAGTCAAAGATTAGACTACTGGGGGTTTTTTGTGGGCTCTACTGGGCGCTCGGCCCCTAGGATTATCATCACCTTTCTCCCCTATACAACAGCCCTGGTGCTGTCACACACAAACTGTTGTTTTTTCTTGTGATAACATACAGCATGTTTGGCTTTGTATAATAAAGTTCATTTAAAGTGCTCCTGAGAAAATCATGGCATTTGTGAGCTGTAAAATATGCAAGTAGAAATGAGTGATTCCAAAACTGGAACAATCGCATAACAAGGGAGTTACATCATACATATAATTTAATGAACACTGTGCTTCTACTGAACTGTATGTAGCAGAACAGTGTATTTCCCCAGAGGGTGTTAATCTGGAGTCAAAGACACACACAGAGACTCGTCTTGTGTCTGTGTGACGACTGTTAGATGATGTTACTCCAACGATGAAACGGCATTTGCTGCAGGTTGATCGAAAACTTTTATTTAGTTTAGTGGAGGACAGGGCCAGATTTTAAGTGACTCACTGAGCGCAAAGTTTCCATGACAACCTGCATGTCTACCACTGAATCACCACACTGCATTTCATTTCAACGACCACGTGATTCAATGGAATGGTTCAGTTAAGTATTTACCCAAAGACATTAGTTTTGGAGCCACCATAACCCAGTAGACAGCGAGGTTGCCCAATCAGCAGAACAAAGAGTTTGAGATTAATATGTATTTTAACATTGATGGGCATACCTAAATGGAACAGAACTGAGATAAATTCTCTCCATAGTTTCTCCAAGGTGTGGCTGCTGTTCAAGAGAAAGTCCCCAAAGATTATCCAAACAGGACTTACAGAAGTAAGATCCAAACTCTGGTCAGTAAAAATAATCTCCAATTGGAATATGTTGAAATCAAACTCAAAAATATATTACGTACTGCCAGTTATCCAAAATGTTAAAGGGATAGTTAAACATTTTTTGGCAAATTGGCCCATTGCCATAATCCCGATAGTCATAGCAGTAGGTTCGTTACCTTTAATTGTCGGTGCAAGCTATTTTTAGAACAGTTGAGCAGAGCCGTGAGCTGCTCAGAGCTACGCTACAGAGGCTAATGGGATTTCTTGGTTTCAACTCATCAAATACACAATCCAACAACTCCAAAACACTCTGTTGGACAAGTTGTGACCTGCACATTCACAACGCTATGAGATAATAACAGAACGTTAGCAGACAGAGTTGTTTTAGTGGTAAATTCATGCAAAACCTGCTGCTATGACTATAGGGATTATGGCAATGGGCCAATTTGCCAAAACAGGAATCATCAAACTTGTCCTACTTCCCTATCCATTCATCTAAGTGATACATTTACACTCCATACTAATGGAGAGCACCCCATTGCACAATTAATTTTGCTCTCTTGCTCAACAATCACACTGAAGATGATTAGACAGCTTCAGTCTGGTCCTTCGATTTTATGAAGGGCCAACTTTCATGAGCCTCTGAGGATCCTGACCATGAAGTGGGACGCAGCTGGTACCTCTCTTTGCCATAGGACACACCAAATCTAATGCATCTTCTCTATTTACTGCCTGTTTAGCTAAAGATAAAAAGAATGTACTGTCTATCTATCTACAAGATAAATCCGGAGGTACAGTAAACATACAGTATTACACATTGTCTCACAGACTGTGGATAGAATATGGTATGAAACTTTTGTAGCGAGTGATGCAGTTTGGGCGGAGTAGAAAGAACAAAAAGGAATCTAAATTCAGTTTGATTAGTTAAATGTGGATTTGAAGTATCTGCCTCACCTTTGTCTAACGTTTAAACGTGACTGACATTGGAGGAGTTGGATGGTTTTTCTCCTGTGATGAGCACAGTGTGAGGTCTGTCACATTTGTGAAAATAAATTAAATTTCATCCCACAGACTAAAAGCACTGAGTGAAAGAAACAAGTGCTTCAGGGTCATTCTTCAACTGGGCAACAGAAAATACAACATATTTTGAGAAATATTTTGTTTTACTTTTCCATTATGTATAGAAACACATTATATTATACCATAAAACGTGCATATATACATATATACCAAAAAACGTCCAAATACCTCCATGCTGCTTGTATGTAATGTCCATCTCGTATTGAAGCCCCGACATGAGAAATTGTTCCGTCCTCTTCCCAGTTCATCCAAATTTGACGAACCAGGAATAGGAGCTTCCGCTACAAAACAAGCTTGAAATGTAGACTTATTTAATTTTTTTCGTGGCAATTTCGCATTTCAGGGCTTTAACACAAGACGGACATCACATACGAGCAGCATGGAGGTATTTGGATGTTATTTGGTGTGTCTTTTTGTTACGAAGACAGTTGGTAGCCATTTGCAACCGTTATATGGACATGCACTGCTACGCCGAGACCCCCTGTAACTCAGAGAAGCCATGGAGGACTCTGAACCTTCTCCCCTTTCAATTTTGGGTGAACTATCCCTTTAACAGTTGCATTTCATGACTCAACTTCATGAATGAATGACTCTCATTTCTAGCTATGAATGCACAAAGTAACGTGAAGTCCAAATGGGAGAAAAGTAGGTTTTCTACTATTTTCTTGCTACCCAACAGTACAAGCATATTATCTGTGGACATATGATAAATGTCAATTTTGGGTGAACTATCCTTTTAAACATTCTGCCTCACACTGCTGAGTTGCATGTACTGTACAGTATGTGGTCAGGATTATGGTTAGTAAAATCTTAAAGCCCCACTACGTAGTTTTCTACCTTAAAGTAATGTTTTTTAAACTCATTGAAGTGGTAGAAAAATGGATTATAGGATTAATCGTGCCGTTGCTGCAGCCTGAGCGGCGTCGTGTAACTTTATTGGGCTGGTAAGAACCCCTCGGTCCTGGTACAGCACAGCTCTGCTAAGCTCCAGAGCCTGAGCTCCAGCCCAGTCTCCCTGCTCCGCTCCTCCATGCACAAGCACCTGTGCTGGGCCACATAGCAAACCAACCTCCCCTCCAAAGTTAAAGCTCTGGAGCTTTGCTTGGCACCACTACCGCCACCGTTATTGATGTCGGCAACAACGACAGCAATGGCGTCAGCAGCTTATTATTTGTGGGGGCTTTCGGCGGATCTGGTCACTGTTGAGGAGCCAGGACTGATTCACTGTTTACAGTATGAACACGCTGTCTGATCAAATAGCGGACCATCACAGCATGGCAGCTGTAGCATTGTTTTGATTCTGGTTGTGTGAACAAAACTTGTGTGTGAGGGGGGGCTGTCACATTACTATCGCGTAATCATCTCAATCTTGTTGATTTACATAAAGCCTTTGGTAAGCAGCGATAAATTAATGACAGTAATATTATAGTTTAATGTCATATTATAATAATTTATAAATGTACTCTAAATTGTTTCAAACACTTTGTGGGCAATTTTGACCCGTGGAACTTGTTTTGTTGGGGCATTCTTGGCTGAATGGGCTTTATTCACAGCTCCACTACTTCCTGAAATAAACTTTATTTCCTGTTTTACATTATTGGACCAACTGATTAATCCAGGTGTGTCTGACACTCCTGGATTAATCGGTATAGTGGAGCTGTGTATAAAGCCCATTGGGGGCCAAATTGTCCGTGGCTCTCATTATTTTCTGATGCTGGTTGAAAGGAGAAGCCCTCCCTGCTGCTGGTGGACAATCATGGGTCACATCCCTCTGTGGATGGCCTTGACTATGCCAAAGAAAATGGTGTGGTCATCTTTCGTTCCCTTCCACACTGCTTGATAAGACCTTGACAGGTCAGTGTATGGATATATCCATACATCCAGGCCTCAGGATAATTGACATCTATGCATTCAACAGAGATGTATTTGAGGAATGTGAATTTGCCCCATCTTTTGTCACAAATTGGCCCCTGGCTCCTCCCACCACCACCAGAATGATGTTGAATGACTGGAGTTTTATTTCATAGCACACACTGTATGTTTCAGCATCAGGTGCTGTCTACTAACTTTTAATTCACAGCATTAAAGGGACATTATGTAACTTATTTGGCTTTTTATTAGAAAAAATCAAATGTTGCTTTCATAAATACGTATTTACCGAAGCCTAACCACAACCGTATACAAATGAAAGCTGTCTCGTAGCTCAGAATAAATACACAGGTGGTAGGTGCACCCACTGGAGGCTGTCATGTTGCATTGCCATGGTTGTGAATGGATACCACTTTTCTTTGTCCAAAAATACACACCAAAAAACATCCAAATACCTCATGCTCATCTGTAATGTCTCTAAGTCTACATTCTAAGCTTGTAGTGGAAGATCCCAGTGTCTCAGTTCACTGCTCTTCCTGTGTCAGTGAGTGGCGGAACAATTTCTCATGTCGGGGCTTCAATACAAGAGGGACATTACAGACGAGCAGTATGGAGGTATTTGGATGTATTTGGCGTGTCTTTTTGGACGAAGAAAAGTGGTATCCATTCACAACCATTATATGGACAAATACTGCTGCGTGGACCCCCCCGTAACTCAGAGAAGGAACGGAGGACTCTGAAAATTCTCACAGCTCTTAGTCGACATGAGGGTGAGTAGATAATGAAGATAGTGAAATCTGAATTTTGGGTGAACTATCCCTTTAAGTACCACAGCGCACGCTGCTGCCTGGTATCATTCACTCTCAGCATGGATCAAAGTATAATAACCCTTTTTCTGTTAGGGATATATTCTATTTTTTCCCATTATAGCTATAAATATAGAGTTACGTGGGTGTGACTATTTATAAAAAATAATAGCACAAGAAAAAATGTGATCTCAAAATAAACAGGAAGGGCAGATATTAATGGTTGAGGACCAGCTCTGGTCTGTGGGCTGCCTATCCACTGCCATAGACAGAGATATGAACTTCCAATAGTAAGTCTCTAACTTTCAGGACTCTTGTTGATGGACTCAGCTGTGAAATCCTATTTGCCTTCCCACACATACACTTAGGCACAGATACAGAAACACACCACACAAAAACTCAGTAAAAAACTATTGGATGACCGCTGACATATAAGATAGAAGACACTGCAAGAAATTGCAACATCAGTTGTTCTGATCTGTAAAACTTTCCCAGCATCAAATTGTGGTTAAATTGGAAGTTTCTAAGGTGACAGAGCAGAGCATGCTGGGGAGACTCTTACAAAACCAAGTCATTTTCACCACAGATAATACAGGGCTCTACTTGAAGATCATCTTTATTGTGACTATGCAGCATCTGCATACAAGCTCCAGTACAAAGCCTTATCCACAGGAGTGTCATCCCTCCCACGTACATGTCCTGTGGAAGAGATTTCTATTTTCTGTGCACGACCTTAGACGCACACTGAAGCTGTGTCAGGACTGTTTGATGTCCAAGGAAGAGCAAGCAGGGCTGACTGCATGACTTTCCCTGCACTGTCATCAACCCTCAACAATACTGAACAGCTCTGGCAACACGTGAAAGGGCAAAACACAGTGCAACACCATGAGGCCCTCAATGGGATGGTTTGACGGAACAGGGATAATGTGTGTCCTTAAGGTCCTGCACAAAAACACACAGGGTGGATGCCAAAGTGCTCACTGTGAAGAAGATCGCTCACATACTGGGATTTTCTTTCCTTTCAAAAACATTTTTACCTGAGTAGAGAGTAACATAAAATATAAAAACCTCATTGGGGGGAAAAAAACACTATTAGTTCAGTTAATATTAAGTACAAAAAAATAGTACAATGAAGTACAATAAACACAACATAAAACAAGTCAAATAATTAAACAGTCATGTTAAAGGGATATTTCAACCAAAATTAAAAGTATCTACTCACCCTCATGTCAACTAAGAGCTGTGAGAATTCTCCGAGTCCGAGTCTCCGTGCCTTCTGAGTTACAGGGGGGTCGGCGCAGCAGTATTTGTCCATATAATGATTGTGAATGGATACCACTTTTCTTCGTCCAAATCGCTAGCTCTCCTCGGTAAAATTAACAGGAATCTGGTGCCTGGCACTACTTTTCTAGTACCACCTCAGCTGAGGTTCCAAAACAGGTAAAGAGGTATCCTGCACAGCTAAAGTCTGTTTTAATTCCCAATGTATCGCTGTTAATATATCACAAAGATGTGAAGAGCTCCCAGCTGACTGGGACCAGCAGGTCATCTCAGAGGTTAGCTGCTAAGATATCTCCTAAGATGATTGGCCAGTCAACCTCCATGTGTGTCTTTTTGGACGAAGAAAAGTGAGCCCCATTCACAACCATCATAATGGACAATACTGCTGCGTGGACACCCTTGTAACTCTGAGAAGGCAGGAAATTAGAATTTTGGGTGAACTATCCCTTTAATTTTCAGGCCCTTCAGAACTGTAGCTTGATGTGCCAAGGGAAAAACTTTACAGGCACATGTCAGTGCTGTGTTGACAACACTGCCATGGGGGTGCTGGTATTGGCTATAGCCTAGTTCTCACAGGCTTCAGCCGTGTGCTTCAGCAGCCATCCAATCAACATGGTGATAAGCATCACCCACCAATCAGAAATTCATTTGAGAGCCTACATGACAAGCGCTTTTGGCGACAGAACGAGAAAGCATGTGTGCCAGAGGTGTGAGAGTTGGCAACCCTGGGTTAAGTCACAGTGGCAGCATGTAGCCTACTGTAGCTGTTAATGCTAACATTAGTAACAAAAGCAGAGTTTCTTAGCTCCCTCAAGCTAACAGACAACCAAGCTCATGGCGTCATGTCCAGGCTAGTCCAGGCTCTAACTCAGTGTAGGGTCTCATCCAGCATTTTTCTTTCATCTGCATTTCTGAAGAAAAAAAAGACAATTTCTGTGGGTTTGCTTCAAAAAGATGAGACAGATGAACTCCTTTTGTTGCTATAAACTTTTTTCATGTTTCTACATAGATCTTAAATTACCAATAAGAGATGATTCTGTATAAACCAAATAAACATATATTTTGTATGGTAATGTAGGCTACCACATTCATTGCCATCATAGAATATTTAAATGAATTTCTACCACTTTTGAAACACACAAAGAGGTTAGTTTGGTGTCTGATCAAATCGCAGAGGTCAGCTCAAAGTCAATTCATCAATCAAAAAATTA
Source organism: Decapterus maruadsi (assembly GCA_030347415.2). Classification (NCBI taxonomy): domain Eukaryota; kingdom Metazoa; phylum Chordata; class Actinopteri; order Carangiformes; family Carangidae; genus Decapterus; species Decapterus maruadsi. The sequence goes on from CM064895.1 coordinate 2,996,425, forward strand.
ACATGAAAAAAACAAACACTTGGTTGAGATTTCACATTTTGCCTATAGACTACTATCTCATTTGCTCATATTTTGCACATGCAGGACAATTTATTTACCATATAACACGTTAGCATTTCATAATGACAGTTATAATAGATAGTCCTACTTAATCATCAGACTGGATGTGTAAGTATTCATATTAATAATTGACATCACAAAAATACCATAGTAGGGTATTAGTCTATGCTATGGTTGCATACAGTACATTTTATTACTAAGAAGCCAGAGAGTCGACACAGTACAGAGCAGTGCTCATTACCACGAAGATGATTTATATTCAAATAGCAAATTAGCACATTTTTAAGCATCAGACCTGGAAAGTGTTTTTAATAAGCAGAACTAGAGATTGCATCTGTCATCTTTAATAATGAACCATACTATATTTTTAGAATGATTAAATTCAGTGTAGGTTTTCAATTATACAAATACAAGCTTGCATCATATGAGACAAAGTTCAGTAAATGGTGGGCTAATACTGTTGCATTATGTGGTTTAACACCCCACCCCCAATATGAAGCTAAACAGTGCTAAACATTTAGCAAAGAATACAAGCAGCCCCCAAGGGTCTGCAGAACACGGTACACAGGGCTCTGACTTTCATGCTTGAACTAATGCAGAACTTTCTTTTCAAAAGTCAGGAACGGAAACAACGCAGTCAAAATTACTGTAATTATGATGCTTCACGGAGCAGAGATTTCCAAGCCCAAAGAATTTCACATGTACTTAGATGTATGAGGTGGGCAGATACGCAGCTCCAACTGAGTGTCGCTCAGTCCCTGTTCTGTTCATACCTGCTGTAAATGTCTGTGAGACGGTTACCATAGTTGTAAATGTAGCTGCCACAGCTGAGCATGTAAATGCAGTTTGGAGAAACGGAGGAAACTTATTCCTATATAATGCATGGAGGATCCTGACCTCTAAAGAGACAAGCAAATGAGCAAAACATAAAATAAAAATAATAAATGTATAAAAAGTATAATAATACAAATTCAAAAATACTAATTTGGGTTCAAACATATATGCAATCATTGCTACTGGGGCTTTTGTCCTTGTGCATTGATTAGTGGATACAGAACCAGACAAACACACAAACAAACAAATGAATGATCAGATATATACTACATAGATAAATAGAATTTTTGTAGATGCTGTACAGGTTTCTGGTTTCCAGTTTACATGTTAGGCTGGGTTTATACAGGTAGCTGAACATGTTAATTTAGACAACTATGGATTATTTTTTGAATATTGAAAACATCTGTTAATTACACTAACAAAGGAGAGAATGCGAGAGTCACACTATTCACCCACTACTAGCATTATAACTTTGACACAACATCTCAGAGGTAATGCTACAAGGTCTCAGGAACAAAGGCACTTGCACTCAGACAATCAACTGTTGCCAGGAGATAGTCCAGGCCTCTGCTGCAGGTTGGCAAAAAGGTTTTGCCCTTGAACTCCATCCTTCAAACAACCTCTGATGAATCAAGGCCCCTCTTCCTTCTTGATCCACCTGGGGCAGCTCCTCCTCTTCACCACGAAGGATCTGAGCTGATCTGCAGAGTGCTTTTGGAATAATTTGTCCATCCTCTGCAGTGTAGTTACATTAGAAAGACACAGCTGCATAGCCAGTATGCAGGAGAGGAGGAAGGAAAATAAGACGGAAAGGTACTTCATATTGTATGGTATGCAATGATATATACAGTCGTCCTCAAAATTATTCATACATCTGGCAAATACAAGGAATTTCTTAATTTTGTCAGTCACAGATTAGTATTTAACTCTTTACATGGGTAGGACATGAGGGAAAGCTTGGAGCCATGACCAATTTATTGAAGTAAAGTTACACTGTTAAAGGTCTTTATTTGAATATTGAACAACAATCATACCCCATACCCCAGTGATACCAAGACAAAAGGCCATAGGATGTTGGAGCAAACCATTCTCTTTGAGGGTCTGAAGTGTTTACAATTATTTTAAATGTTCATGGGATTTTCTTTTTTGGACCAGTTTTCTGACTCTAAAAGTTGACTTGTGACATTTCAGACATTTTCATGTCAAAGCAAGACTTGCTATGGCAAAGACCAGAGAGCTCAGTGAGGACACATTGGAAATGCCAAAAACGAAGGAAAAGGATACAAGAAGGTGCCAGTGTCAATGGTGCAAAGTATCATCAAGAAGTACCAAAGGTTTCATATGACATGCCATACAAAGTGCCTATAACCCTCATGAGCCCTACAAGACACTGCAGGTACAGTACATTGCATTTGATGGATATTTTTCCCGCTCGTTCTTGAGCTAAATATTCTCGATTTTCTCTCCAGTTCTTGGCAAATCAAAAAAAAAAAGTTCCCTGCACTGAGGCACAACTTAAGTTTTTCATAATCATCCAGCCAGAAAAGATGGAAAAGAAATGGAGTCGAATCAAGTCAAGTGAATTTTATCTATGTAGCAAACAATCATGACAGAGGTTATCTCAGGGCGCTTCTCATATGGAGCAGGTCTGGACTGTACTCTGCATAATATTGATTACAGGGAACCAGCAATAGCCACTGTGAGAGAGCGCTTGGTGATGGTGGTGAGAAAAAAAATAAGGCAGAAAAACTGAGCAGAGACAGGGTCAGGCTGGGCGGCCATTTTCTTCAAACAGTTGAGCTGAGAGACAAAGAGAGCATGGATTAAGGAACACAATGAAAGTTTCAAATGGATTCATGATAATAACAGTAATTAAAAACAAAGTGAGACATTTACTGAACAGTAAGTTTCGTTATTCTTTACTGATGCCCAAGTTCTTATTTTGTGGTATTTTTGTCCCAGTTAAAGGCGCTATATGTGGAAAAAAAAAAAAAAAAAAAAAAGTTTGGCAAGCAATCATAAAATTACAGGTTGCCAGTTACCGCTGAGCTGGAGCTATAGCATTGTAGATTATGACAATGTGGAAACAAAACCAGGATCTGCTATGCGTTTGAAAGATGGAGAAGAATTTAAGGATACACACCCAGCTTTTTGTACAACAATCAGTTTTCCCAGTGTGTTACAGCTCCGGTTGGAGTCAGCAACTCAACAAACGAATGATGAGTGAGAGACAGGCTTGTGAACAATAATGACAATGATTTATTTTCAAAAGTGAAAGTAACTTAATCAGGATTTCACAGGAGGGAGAGGGAAGGAGGGCTGTGAGGGTTGTGCCAAAGAAAAGAAATTAAAAAGAACAAAACAGGACCTATACTGCCTTCTAACTGACAAAAAGAAAAGAACACAAAGCCTGACTACGTGAACTAAACAAAAGGACTGCAGTCAAAACAGTACAAATGTGGCACCAACCCCTAACCTAGTGTGTTTAACATGAAAAAACCTACGTGAATGAAAATGTACGGGGTACCCCTTCTTACCGGAGCCCAACCTCCCTTCCACAACAGTTAACAAAAGAAAACTAGGCCTGCTGATCTTCAGCAACCAGCTCTGGCCACAAGCAGCAGACAATCAGTGAGAGAGAGCTGGATTCTCTCCACAGGCCCTTTTAATGACTGCCCAGGCACCGGATTGGTCCGTCACTTAGTGGGGCGGAGCTGGGGGAGGGTGGAGCAGCAAGGCAGGTGACAATCCAGGCAGGCTCCTGCATCTGAACACAGGAGAAAAACACAAGGAGGGAGAGCACCACAAAGAGGAACGTAACACAGTGCATGAATCTGCAGCTTTATGCGCTTCATTTCTTTGTGACTACATTGTCGCAGTGCTGGTGCTGTAGAGACAGTGTGAGTGAGTTTCAGTGTACCGTACTCACAAAGCTGGAGCAGGGCAAGCAGAGGTTATCATGTGGCTATCTGGCAACCTCCAGTCTGGGAAGGAGGGGGAGGGGAAACTGCAGTGTTTTGAATTTGACTGCAACAATAGTTTTGGCCACAGTCTTACATGCAGCTCCTTTAATCATCAGTTTAGGACATGTTGTCTGTTGTCAGGGTTTAATCAGTCGTCTGTCTCTGTCTTGTTACTTCCTGTGTTATTTTTCAGTCCTCCATGTTTTAAGCCGGAGGACGTTTTTGCCAGTTTGTCTCGTCTTCTTCGCCGTCCACTTTGTTCCTCTGCCCTGTCGTGTGTTCTCATTCCAGCGTGTTTTCCCCGCTTCTCAGTGTCTTTGTTTTTTTTGGTGTTCCCTGTTTTGTTGATACTTTAGTTGGAGATGCAAGTTGTTTTTCCCTTCTTGTCTCTTCTGGGATTCTTACACCTGTGATCTTTAGTTGGATTTCTTCTATTTGGACTTTGCCTATGATGTTTTTTGCCCATTGTAAATAAAATATTTTTTCTGGTCCAGTTTTTCCCTAACCCTGACAAACTTTCTCCAAAGCCAAGGTTCAGTACGATCCCATCCCATGTCTTCACTAATGTATAGAACAGGAGTAAATCAATGAACTTCCATAAATAATTGAATAGCTTCATAATGTGTTTCATATTTTATGTTCACAGAAACCCCACGCACTGGACACACACATTAGATCTCAAACCTATCACAGTTGTGTATGGGGGTGACGATCTGGATAACCAACTCTGTTTAGATCCCAAACGACCAGCTTTTTTAAAGGGATAGTTCAACATTTTGGCAAATTGGCTATGTTCAGGGCTATGCTATGGAGGCTAAGGGAATTTCTTGGTGTCCCTCATCAAACTCATCAAATACACAACCCAACAACTCCACAACGCTCTGGTGGACAAGTTGTGACCTGCACATTCACCACGCTATGAGATAATAACGGAACGTTACGAGACAGAGCTGTTTTAGAGGTAAATTCATGCAAAACCATAGTAGTCAACCAATCTGAAGAGCAGGAGGCTCTTCAGATTGGTTGACTGTTCTCTGAATATTGATTGATTCTCCTTGTGATTGGCTCTCCACCCTCTTGTTACAAAAGCTCCCCAAAAGAACACAGAGATACTTTTGGTTCATGAAACCAAAAATATAGTTTATGGTGGATCAACTGGGACCTTTAAATGTCATGTGCTCATTCATTTGTACTGAGAATATTAAAAACTGAACTGAATTTCATTTTCTGTTCTGTTTTCTCAAAATGTATCTTTTGGTGTTTCATTTTGATTCATCATTAGTCTGGCAACACCCACTGCAGAGATCAGCCGCATTTGAGTACACTGATATTAAACATGACACATGACCTGGAGCTGGTTTGTGGGTTTACAGTATATTCCTTCTACGCTATCCACTGTCACACAGATGTCACATCCTTTAGTTTTGGACTCATACATCCATAAATCCCATAAGTCCCACGTGTGTACAAGTGTTATTGGAATAGAGGATGACATTTAAACAAATTGTCACCTAATCTGTACCAGTAAGGGCGGCACCTGATAGGTGAACTTGGAACTTTGACGGAGATAACTTTTGAAATGTCACCCGCAATGAAAAATAACAATGGTTCTCAGATAAAGGAAAAATGTACTCTCTGTTCCCAAGGGCTCAGTGCAGAGTTGGGTGTTGCCATGAATTAAGTGGAGTATCTACTAAGAGCCCAATAAAGTGTGGGGTTCATACTCAGCATGGATCTTTGGGAACCTCCATTTCTTTTCTTTTTTTTCTCCTTTTTTTTTGTGCTCACAAATCAGATTTTTAAAAAAATGTTTTCATGTCTTGACATTGTTTAATAAGAACCCCTGCTACTGTAACATCCCCATTTTTACACCCACTATAGATCTTTCTTGATTTTTGAAAGATCCATAATGAAAAAAAATCACCACCCCCTCTGAAGTGAGAAATTAGTGCTCGTGTCTCTCAAGGCGACCAGATGTACAGCATGGTGAGGCAGACAGTAACAGATGTAAGAGGGATGAGACTATTGAAGTACTGATAACAAACTGGTAATCGGCCTCACACTGGGAGTTGGAGTAGGGCTGGCTCATGATCTATTTGAAAAGTGGCTCGCATTAGGAAGAGGTATATGCAGAGTTAAAGGGATTTGCCAACATTTTTTTTTTTTTTTTTTTTTTTTTTTTACATGTCTTGCCTCACTCCCGAGTCCATGACAAGCAGATAGACACCATCCTTTCGACTGTGTGTGCAGTAACGAGGGAGATCCTGTATCGCCCGTAATTAGCTTAGCTCAAACACTGGAAGTGTATAGGTAATGGTAGCCTGCCTCCATCATAAAGGCAACTCTAAATCTTCTCTCGTCTCAGAGCTGACAAAACTCTCCGGTAAGGCATCGTGAGCGGTTTAACGGGAAATCGGTGTCGAGGGTAGGTTAGCTTCCTATTTTAAAGTAAAAGCACTTCTGTATAAAGGGAAACAGGTGTTTTATTTTTGAAAGTAGTGCAGAGCTTTTGTAAACAGCTGGTATTTAGACAAATTAACAACACACTGCTCATCTAAACGGATACTAAAAATGTTTGAAATGTTGATAGAGTGATATATTTTCAGAGTTTAGAGCTAAAATGAAATCAGCTTCTGACTGCTGATTTCGGCTCAGGTAGGAGTCAGGCTAACACTACCCATACACTTCCAGCGTTTGAGCTAAGCTAATTACGGGCGATACGACTCTATCTCCCTTGTTACTGCACACACAGTTTAAAGGATAGTGTCTATCTTGTCATCAACTTGGGAGTGAGGCAAGACATGAAATAAAATGTCAGTGTATCCCTTTAAAATTAGTAACAATTTACCCCCCCATCCAAATGTGCACCCCCTGTTCCCTCCCCATGACTGACAGTTGCTGCAGTGAAATACTGGGCTCCAGGCACCGCCAGAAGGAATAAAACCTCCACTGATTCTGATCCAATTTGTGGCAGCCATGGGTTACAGTCTTGTGCTTTCATTGAAAAAGACAAGAGTTTTGGAATTGGCATTCTGCAAGGTGCTCTTGGAGTATGCAGGTGGGTAGTGTTGCATTTGGGGATCGATGGTGTTTTCTGGCAAGGTGGGAGCGCAGACACACACACACACATGCATACGCACACCCTTACTCGTCAATCAACAGCTCACCAAGCCGGGGTGATGGTGGAGTCTGCGCTGAAAATGAAACGCAGCACTCTAATCCAGCAGTCCACTGTAAAGCCACTGCCCTCCCGAAGGCTCTGCTTCCACATGTCAGAGCTGCCACGTGCTCCCGCAGTAATTGGGATGGAAAGAGAGCTCTGGGTGGGTGTGGGTGGTGGTTTGTGCTCTTCTGCTGGTGAAAATAATTTGCTGTTTCCACTGCGAACAAGAATAAAGTGATGTAATTCTGGTCCCATTCCTCTGTCATTTTACACTGAATGTCTCCCATGACTCTCTTTCTGAGTGTAATTATTGCAACAATGACGCAACATGCTCGCCTTTTTTTGCAACATACAGGAAGTCTTGGACATGTATGTTGCATGTATACAGTAAGTTTATAATGGAGGCAAACAAACTGCATTGTGCGCTCTGTATGTTTTCCTATCTCATAATGCGTTATCATACAGTGTTTCTCTTATCCCCTGACTACAGGATGAGCAGCAGTGAACCAATCCATCTTACACTGCTGTTTCTGCCATACCAAATGACTTATGTAGTTAGTTTTACTGCAGCGGGCACATAGGCTAATGCTTCCTCAAGCTAATAAGCAGTCTTGTGCTGAGTAATCACAGCCATGTACCTCCAGTGTATCTGAGAGTGTAATTTAAACATCTCCAAAAACCACAAAAATCATCAGGGTTGATGGAAATGCCAGTGCAAAATATAAATAAACCACTGAGGTGCCACTTTTTTTTCGTCCTGTTGTGCCTTAATTACAGCAGAAGAAAAATTGAAGAGTCTCTTCCCTATCTTCCCCACAGACTGGCACATTATTTAAAAAGAGAAAAAGAAAGTCATGGTTGAGAGATTCACATTTTATCCACTTAAGTGATTTGTGGATGAGTGCATGGGTTGTGAGACATGTGGAGCAATTTGAACAGTAGATATCAATATTAGTCAAAACAAACTTGTAACAAAGTATCTTCAATCTCATGATCTGACAGTAGCTGTGGAGGTGGGGGGGCGTGGGGGGTGTTTATCCACATTTTGACATCAAACAACAACTTGTCATTGTAAAGCAAGTAGTGTCACCATGTGAGACTAACCAATGGAGTTCTGGAGTCCATGGTAATTGATCAGTTGTATTCGATTAGTTTCCTTTGTTTCAATTAGTGGTGGTTGGCCCACCACTCCCCAGTACAGTACGATGGAGTATTAGGGCCACATTGAGAAAAAAAACTGAACAAAACAAAGACTTTGAGAATAAAATCATTAATTTACGAGAATAAAGTCGGAAATTTACAAAATGAAGTTCTAAATTTATGAGAATAAAGTTGTACATTTTATACGATAAAAAAGTCATAACATTATGAGAATAAGGTCGTAAATGTATTCTCGAAGTTTGTCATTTTATTATTTGTCAGTGTGGCCCTAATACTCCACGACGCTCATCGTACCCCAGTAACTTGAATAAGACTTAAAAAATAAAAATAAAAATACTTATATGTTTAGATTAATAAAATAAAAGTGAGTTAAATGTAGCACATCCAAAAAAAAAGTAGACTGTACAATGTGACCTGCGCCCAGAGCTGAATGCAGCTCATTGATAGCGCATTTCAGCTGTACTTGGAGGTTGGAATTTCTAAGATCTTCATCTCCATTTTTCCAACGTAAAGCACTCAACTCAGTGGCGATGTTGTCCCAAGCTCCTAGTTACGACTTTCAATGTAAACAGAACGCACAATTACACCTGGGCTGATTGCTAATGTCTGTGTTATCACTTCACCTGATGTTCTCAGTAAAGCTTCAGCCATAAAGTCAACAAGTGATTCAAAATGTGCTATTTTATTGTAATAACCCAAATGAACTATAATACATATCACCACCACCCACCATAGCGGCTGTGTCTATAAGATCTGCTGGTTGATAGCAAACCATAAGACCTTAATTTTGTGTCTCAGAGGAGGATTGTCTTTTGTAAAGGTAAATGGACTGCTGAGTGAACTATTCTAATTTTACTCTAGCAAGCTATATCTACCTTGTTCACTGGTCATTTGTTGGAAAGTTCAGATTTCTCATGTTGCAATCAAGTATGACAGATAAATTCCTGCAAAGTTCCTGTGAGATTTTCTATCTACATCTCCACCACGGATTCTGCACATGGAGTCTGCAATGCTGAAATTGAGACCATCATCAGTGATCAGCAGGTTGTAATTGAGCAGCAAATGATATGCATCTTCAGAGCATAGATCACATGATGTTATTGAATGGCAAGAAAATTAAAGAAAACTACTACTAAATGGGTATAATATAGATCTATCCCCATGAAAGACTGAGTGCTCATGATGATCAGAAGGAAAAGATGTGTTAGACTTTTAACAATAGGGATATGACAATAAAGAATGAAAATAACTTTGAATGTGATTTATCTATTTACTGACATAAAGCTACCATGACTAAACATAATGAGCAGAGAAACTTGTTATTTTTTCATTAAGATTTGCCATTTGATGCATCAACCTAATAGTAAAACTGATGAATTTATGTATACGCACACGAAAAAAACTAACTCTGAGATTCTTCATTTTCTCTGTGGAGGAACAGTTAACACATTTGTGACAAACTAACAGAGGAATTGCCTCGTAATTAGAAATTTTAAAATGATTACAGCATGTTGCTGCATCTTTATACCAGACCATCAGCAAACCAAAAGTAAGAGTTTCACAACATGAGGTTTTATAAGATGAATAATTAAATGTGTGCAATTTGCAATCATATAAATAATCTTGAGTAAAAAGCATATTGCCATAATACAGTTGATATGCAACAGACTCACATTAACATTTCCTTGGTTTACTTAGGTCACTGTAAAAGGGACAAACAGCCTCTGACAGTAGTGGAATATAATTTTACCTATGCGACACCAGACTGATATTTACTTCAAACTCTTATGTATTAAACAACTTACAGTTTGTTCCAGCTGCAGTGGCAGAGTGGAAAGATCATAAGGTGTGAAGACTGGGGTGGTGAATGAATAAAACAGTGAGAACAGGTGAAGGTGAAGGTGTAGTGAACAAGGAGGAGCATAGCTGAGAAAAATGAGCAATGTCACTGCCACATGAAACAATACTATATTAACAATTCACATATAAAGCAATGTGGTCTGGATGTTTGGGGCTAAAATAAATCCATTAAGCCTCAACTTGTTCAGTGAACAAACTGTCACATATGAATATTTGACAATTTCTGGATTTTTGTTTGAACTGAGTCACTGTTTAAAAATATATTATCCCCTTCTGGTGAAATGAACTCCATCAATGACCCATGAGTGTCAAACCTTCTAAGAGAGTGATGGTCAAGGCTGCCACTCAAACACACACATACCGTCTCCACCGGTTGAATGGAAACAAATGAGCTGCTCCACACACGTATTATAATTGTAGTGTCAGTACTCTCTGTGCAAAACAGGCTAGCCCTGGTTATACAGCACCTATTTAATCACAATGTCATATCTGAAGCAAGTACTACCTGGTTAACTTGGTTAGCAAGGTAATTCACCTTAAAGAGATAGTTCAACATTTTGGCAAATTGGCTCATTGCCATCCCTATAGTTTTAGGAGTAGGTTCATCGGCGGAATGGAGTTGTTTTCGAGGTCAATTCATGCAAAACAGTTGATGCGCGTTGCCTTCAGGGGCAGTTTTCTGGCAAGCAGTCTCTGTATTTGCCTCAAAAACAAATCCGTCACGTAACGTTCCATTATTATCTCATAGCGTGGTGAAGGTGCAGGTCACAACTTTTTTGGGAAGTTTTGGAGTTGTTGGATTGTGTATTTGATGAGTTTGATGAGGGAAACCAAGAAATCCCATGAGCCTCCGTAGCATAGCTCTGAGATGCTCACTGCTCTGCTTGGCTGTTCTAAAAATAGCTCGCACTGACAAATAAAGGTAACGAACCTGCTGTTATGACTATAGGGATTATTGTAATGGGCCAATTTGCCAACATGTTCAACTATCCCTTTAAGGCCCAACACTCACTAATGGCACTAATCTACTTGTCAAGCAGCATTTGTACTTAAACATCATGAATGAATAAGTACTAAAACATTATCATACACATGAAATGTAGTAGGTCAGATATAGGATGTAATCTCCCACTTCACAGAGTATTAAGAATACATTTCATGCCGTCTGACTTGTTAAAGTGAGTGTGTGCTGCGGTGGAGCGAGCGTTATTCCCCAGAGAGCGTGGCTCAGTTGGATGTCGGTGTGAGACGCTACCTGCCAGCGAGAGTCAAGTGTGGCTCGGTGAGGAGGTGACAGACAGGAGGCTAGTTTGATCACTCCACTGTCTCAACCTTTTCCGCTGCTCACATGTGATTGATGGAAGCTGTCATGTGATAAACACATCTATTTTTCTCCCGCCGCTTCGTATGCTGAGGCTAGACCGTAAGCAAACATGATGTTGAGTTACCTCGTACCAGCCGCCTTCACTTGGCCCTGCCACTTCTTGTCAGCCTTGATCTGGTGCAGGAAACTTTTTTTTTCCGTTTTTTAAATTCAAATGTGTATCTGCTTCAGTGCTCTGTTAGCAGATATTGGACATCAAGCTGTGAGAGCCGGGATTCCTGCCTTGTGTTGCATAGATCATTACCATGGGATGGGACATAACAGCAAACGCTAAACAATAGAACCTTAAGAAGGTCTAGGCGGTTCCAGTGTGGGGTTGCGATGGGTCGCCATTCCAAACATTTATTTTCATGTTTTGGAATGCCGGCCTTTAATTAATTTTGGAAAAGGGGCACCATTCCGAACCTGAAAAAAGGTCTGCCATTTCGCACGGTTAAATTCTTGATGGGTAAAACATGTCAAGTGTTTGCCGCAGTGGTTGCCTTCGGAATGGGTGACTCAGGATCGAATCCCGGGAGGGGTGCATGCTGGTAAATTTTTTGGTGCCACAAAGTCCCGGAAAGCTAAACCAGTTTCTTCTTTTTAAACTGACTGCGTCGTTCACACCAGACGTGTGGCGACTCGCACCTCCACGGTCGGCTCGCGCCCTGCAGCGATCGTTTTGTCTGGTCTATTTGCCGGGCAGGATGTTAAACAAAGAAACACAATAGAATCCAGTCAGTTTTCAAAATAAAACACCGTGATTGACACCTTCAGAATGGCGGCCCCTCGGACATTTGGAATGACGGACCTTCGGAATGGGGGTCACCCCCTGGTATATGCTGCTCCTCTGGGAACAAGCACTCGCTCTAATACTCCTGCCTCTGTTCTTCCTATTTGTCTCACATTAGTGTGTTGGAGCTCTATCAGACAGGGCCAGGCTAGGAAGTTGCTAGGAATTCTGGGCCCCCTGAAAGAATAAAGTGGGTCCCTAACCTGACTTTTCAACTTTTTTTTCTTAGACTACACATGTATTTCTTTTTCTTCTTTTTATTTAGCCTACTTGTTATGCTAATGCAGTATTACTATAAGTAGCTATTAGTCAGGGTCTTATGCAGAATAAATCAGTCATACAAAGATTAGACTACAGGGGTTTTTTGTGGGCCCTACTGGGCGCTGGGCCCCTAGAATTATCATCACCTTACAACGGCCCTGCAATCAGAAAGAAGACAGAACAAATGAAGATGAATGAAGACCTGAATTTCAACAGATATGTGATGATTTCCAGCTGCTTTTTACACTGTGGTTTCTTCTAGACAGTCTTGTGTTTTCTGCTCTTTTTTTTGTCTTTCATTAAAGTGTTGATCTCTCCAGAGCCGAATACCAGCTTTAAACCTGTTTATTTGATGCTCAGGGGCTCAGGTCCTGATTTCATTAATACCCCGTAAACACAGTGAGAAACCATTAGGAGAGAGGAGATGATTACACTCCCACAGGTACAGTGGTTTTTAATGGTCTTTATAGTTTACAGTTTGTTTTACACACATACATTTCACTTACTATAAAGCTGGAGTTTTCAAAGTGAGAGACAGTGAGCCTCCACTCCGAGAACATGAAGACAGCCTGACATGTCTTTCTTTTTTTTAACATTTAAATTACTTTCTTAATGCTTTTTAATACACCTTTCGAAAGAATAATCCCATACTGCACAAGGGAAGTGGGGGTGTGCAGAGATCTCATTATCTGTACATGTATCTGTGTACCCAGAAATCATCTGTATCAGATCTATTTATAGATTTGAAAAGGAAGTAGGAATTTGATTGTGGATATTTCACACTAGATTTTGTGTATAACAATGTATATGATCAAGTTATAAATTATGGTACATGTTGTACTTTTACTCCTCAGTGGCACTTTCCTCCAGTTCCACTATTAAGTGCTGCTCATATATTAATTAATCTGTAACTACAATACAGAGGCATAATTTCACAAAATCTAATATGGAACAGTGGAGGGGATCTGATGTTGATACACCCATCTGAGTGGCTGAGAAGCTGAGAAGGCATCCTGTTACTTCTGGGAGATTAAAAAAACTGGGTAACATTTTACTTGACACCTATCTCTATAACACATTATAACCATACTTATAATGAGGTATAATGCAGTTATAAACACTCATAAATGATCATAATACTTTATAACAATAATCATAACACTCTATAAAGCACTATCATGACTTATAAGGTCAGGTAGGTCAATTGTTAGTAACTGGCTGACAATGCTCACATTCATAATGCTTTATAAATATAATTACAATGTGTTATAACTGGTTTATAAGTGTGTATAACTCTAATTATAAACACTCATTAATCACATTTACAGATTTTACAACAATAAGCATAACATATTGTAGAGCATTATAACATTAAGATCTTATAAGCCATTATAAAATGCCCTATGATGTCTTGTGTTTATTGTTATAAAGCCTTATGATAATTAATGAGTGTTTATAATGATAGTTATACATGTTTATAAGCCAATTATAACACATTATAAATATATTTACAATGCATTATCGATGTGGTCATTGTCAGTGAGTTACTAACAATTATAACCTATTACAATATACAGTGCTATAACTGCATTCTAACACATTATAAGTGTGGTTATACCTGTAATGTGTCATAGAGATATGCATCAATGGTATCAGGTATGTAATAACATGACTGTCTGTTGTCTTTTACCTTTGTTCACAGTTACATTTCATTCTGAAACTCTGCAATGACCTTCATTCAAATACAGATATCCTGCGATGCAGCCATGAATACTTTTGTGTTGCACTACATTTTGGGGCTTTGCATTTCCTGCTGGAAAATAATAAGCCATCTCTCACACTATATGTTATGAACCCACCTTCACTCACTCCGTCAGATACAAGTGTTTTTCTGCATGGCCCCATTGTTTTTCATACATTTTGAAATCTCATGCAGTCCAGTGGATGATACAGTACTAACATTCAGATGGGCGCCACCAGTAACAGATTGTATCTCCATGTCTCACTGTACATATATGGCTTGGATTGTAATGAACAGCTAAATTGTGTAATTAGAGCAGTTTATCGTCCTGTTTGCATTGAGATTACTGCTTGCATTTCCAAATGTCACTACGATGAAGTCAACAATAAACAGCGTAAATAAAGATATTGACAATTCTTATCAGTCTTCAAATGTACCCCACCTCTGTTGAAATTACATTTAATTAGCTGCTTAAAATAACCTGGACTTTAATTAACCAGATCTGCTTCATCAGAAAACTGTAAACAAACATCTTAATTAAAATTGCTTTATCTAAGATGGCTGCTGATATCTCACCTCCTAATCACATTGCCTGCTGAAAGGCAATATTGCAGTGAAAGGGGAAGAAAAAGTGAAGCCCCCGGATTAAGAAAGAGGGTGAGGATGAAGACAGCGGGAACCGGCTGACTTGTAATGAGGGTGGTGTTGCTGATGGTAGTGCACTGTGCAATATGTTATAGATTAGTGTCATACAAGATACCATTTCTGGCCCGCAAACATTCACACTGCATATTGAGTAGGGATGATGTCTTTATGATTTCACCATCGCTGGGAGCCGCGGCCTGCCTCACTTACCGCACCGTGATCCAATTTATAGCTGTGGGCGTTCCAAGCCTGTATATAACTGTGTTGAAGTTCAGTTTGGTTTATGTCTACGCAACAAAGTCATGACGCTAAATCCTGCTGAAGTAAATAATATGTAAATCTCCATGACAGGAAGATGTATGATCGTTATTCCAAAATAAGAGCGCCACTATTTCACAAAATCACAGCGCATTCATAAGAGAGACAAGTTGCAGCACTGAAACACCAAGCTGCTTGGTGTTAGGGATGCTTTGTTTAGTCTGCACTATTTCCCACATAGACGAGGGACTTGTTACCAAAGAAACACCTTAGGGTGAGCATGGGCCCAGCCTTGAGGTAGTTCTTGGAAACAGGGCTCATAAGGTGAAATCCTGCACAGTCATCTCAGCAAACTTCTCCCAACTGTGTGATGAATGTTTTGTTGCCATACTTGATATTCAATTTACCATCTTCTATTGGCCTCCAGCGTGAAAATGCACCATGTCGCCGAGCTGAAATCTGCTCTAACTGCTTTCAGGAACATGACAGCTCAGTGAGTGTCAGTGACCTCCCCAGTCACTTGACCTGAATCCTGCAGAACCTCTGGGATGCAGCAAACAGGAGATTGGCAGCAGAATGTGCAGCTGACATATCTGCAGAATTGATGTTTTGCAGACAGGTCAACATGGAGCAGAATGTGGTGATATGATGATGGTACGAAGACCTGTGACTCTTAATACTGTAAGTGCAAGTCACACTACACTTTGGTCTTGGAAGGTCTTATCTAGCTGTTAGGAGTAGAATGGTTTTAGATCCTATAGCTTTTATTCTTTCTCCTTTTCTAAGGGGGATTTCACACCTACCTCATTTTCTCGAGATGATAAAGAGGTGCGGTTAAACTGTGGTAATGACATGATGTCACTGTGCATCCACTGGAGATAATGAAGTGATGAGACACACCTGTGTGGTGAGCACAGATGCAGACCGGAGAGGACCACAGGTTGTACCACACCTTACACCTCTGAGAACCAGCCTGTTTTATTATAAAGATCCATCCAACAGCATTGTTCTGAGGAACCTGTTAACTGCTGCTCCAACCAACCTCTACACTTTCCCTATGTGGAAATCCAGTCCACCTCCTTTCTGTTTCTTTTCCCTGGGCTTTTCTCCTTAAAGAGGAACTATGCAGGATTTTTTACCTTAGCTATGCTACATTTTTACCTTAATTAAACAGCTTCAGAGTAATTGTGATGGTGAAATAAATTACTTCTAACTTGTTACAGGCAGAATTGAGGCTCTCTACCTTCTACCTAGCATCCCTTGGCTGAAAACCAACCTTGCAAGATCAGAGCCTCCGACCCAGTGTCCCAGCTCTCACCTCTGAGGTACCGAGACACAAATGTGCCTCTTAAGGCAACACTATGATTTGCGGTAGCAGCTGGTACTTGAGAAGGGCTTACTGTCTTTCCCCAGAGGAGCACAGTGGCCTATGTTAATTTGCTGCTGGTGCCAGCGATGTTGCTGGTACTGGGGCGATTGCTGTAACCGCCACCGCCATTACCTGTACCGGTGCTGTCGCCATGTCCAGTACCAATGCCGTTGCCGGCAGTGTTGCTGGTTGGCCGTCCGGCCCAGTACAGGGCGCTGGTGTGTGGGTGAGAGGAACAGGGAGACTGGGCTTGAGCTTGGTCTCTGCAGTTCATCACGGTGTTCCTACCAGTGCAGAGAAGAGTGCAGTTTCAGCCAACCGACGTGACCCCGCTCAGGCTGCAGCGGCGGCACCATTTATCCTAATAACCATTTTTCAACCACTTCAATGAGTTTAGAAATATTATTTTAAGAGAAATTACATAGTGTTGCTTTAACCTGTAAACTCTTGTTAATGACAGATACGATTTATGATAAATAACGTTATGTAAAGCTCCATGGATTGCTTTCTCGCCGACTTTGTTGAAAACAAACGCACATAGCTGGGGGGAAAGTTAGCAAAACAGCGGAAAAGCGACCAGACTTGCATAGTTCCCCTTTAACTTACACTCCAGGTTAGGACTGGCATTTGTTTGTGAGCACTTACAACACCTTAGACCTGACTAGTCCAAACGTGTAGTGGATAAAAGCTGTTGTTTTGTTGTTTTTGTTCTCTAAATGACACATAAAGAAGCTTTAGTAGTTCCTATCGTCTCCTTTAGCAGAGGAAACACTGGACCTTCCTTTACTAAAGGAGGAGCTCCATAAATCTCCACACTTGACATGATACTTTGACCATGGCAGACACATAATGCAGAAATAGAGTGTTTATAACATAAGCCAATCCCATAGCCAATACCACATTACCCCATTGTGTACTTCATATGTTAAAACTTGATATGCTACTCGTATCTTTTTGAATTTTGTTTACTTTGTCTTTGTAGAGAGGGGGGTTGTTTGTTTATAGTTGAGGCAGTTGCCACCCCTCGTGCTCATGGTGTCTGCCACAGTGTCTGAGGATTATTTTTGACTTTTCAACCACAGTCCTCGTCTTGAAATCCAAGGAACCCTCTGTAGACTGTGATAAAGTTGTGGTGAAACACAGATCAGAGAAAAAGAGTAGAAAAACATTTCTGAGGCTTTGGACTGTTTCTAGGAGCACAGTGGCCTCAATAATTGTGAAATGGAAGAAGCGTGGAACCACCTGGGAGGCTGTGGCTCAGGAGGTAGAAGGGATTGTCCACTAATTAGAAGGTCAGTTTGATTCTCCGCTCCTCCAGTCTGCATGATGAAGTGTCCTTGGGCAAGTTACTGAACCCCAAATTGCCCCAATGTATTATCAGAGAGAGAGTGTGTGGGTGCATTTCTATTAAGCAGTTTAGTGCCCGATTTTAAATTTGGAATTTAAAAACCAGTGATAGGAATGTGTGAATTTTGAAAAATTTCTCACATGTCACAAAGAAATATACACGCTCGCATTAGTTTATCACTTTTCGGTGGAGCAGTACTTACTGAAATGGAGACAGATTACTCATGTTCAACCTCGGTGCCTTCTGAATCATGACCCTAGCCCATTTCCAACTAAGATGCAGACTGCTGGAAATCTGTTGTCACATTTAATTGGAATTGGAAAAGCCGACTTCATTCGCAAAACATGACTGAACGGAAACACAGAGCACTCGTGATTGGTTTTCTTAAAAAATATGTTCCTCTTAGGTCACCAGTGTATCACAGGGCTGAGACAACCAACCTCACACTCACATTCACACATATGAGCAATTTGGAGTCTCCAATTAACCTAATGTACATGTCTCTGGAGTGTGGTGGGAAGCAGGAGGACCTGGACAGAACCCACAGGGAGAACATGCAAAGTCCACCCTGAAAGGCCACAGGCTAAGGCACTCTATAAATGCAGTCCCTTTATATTACCATTTACCACCTCGGCTGTCCAGCCAGACTGAAGGAAGAGGAAGGAGGAAGCCATGATGTTTCCTTTTAGACTTTGAACACCTTCTATTTTTCATTTTTAGTCCTTTAGCTGTTCTCTGTATGGTTGTTCTGCATCATGCTCTTGTGTTTCTGTCCTGTCTTGATTAGTTTGACCTTTGCCCCATCGTCTTTGTGTCATTGTAGAGTATTTACAATGTTTGGTAACACTTTACTTGATGCCTATCTCTATAACACATTATAACCGTAATGAGTTATAATGCAGTTATAACACTGTATAACTACAGTATAGTTATAAACACTCACTTATCAGAGAAAAATAATGAAATTTATAACAAACCCTTGTCAGCGTACCTTTTTAAGACAACTATAAAGCATTTTATCAAAATGACTTATACAGTAGGTCAGGTATGTTTGTTCTTATAATAAGTTATAAATGTTAAGCTTCACCAACGGATTGACAACTGCTTGATAACAATGACTGCGACAAATTGGTTCAATAATGCATTATTAATATAATTATAATGTGTTTTAATATCTTTAAAAAATAATAACTAGTTGAATGTTTATTTAAACCTATGTTAAATCATTTAATTATCACTTAAGACATTTTTTTATAACTGTCTCTAAGGGGGTACATAACACATTATATTCTGGAACATTTATATTCTCTATTATTGTACTCTGGAGTACAATAATTGGCCCTATCAGCTACAGTAGGACAGAAATGTACCTTTAAGTACAGAATTGTCCCCCTTCTGTACCCCTATTTTTCTCTGTGTAATGTTCAATGTTTTCCATGGATTGCTTTTACCTTCCTTTATGTTCTGGATATTCTCCTGTGTCACTAAAACCTTCAGTGCACCTACTTGTCTGGGTGTGTGTGTGGAGAATTTTGGTCCTAAAGTCACTCAACTGTGAAAGGACGTGGAACCGGCAGACTTCACATTTTCTGCAGATGAACATAAGGATGTGATCCACAGCATTCATGATCTACAAATCCGCTGCCAACAGAGCACAGCACAGCCCAGACGTTGCAGTCCTGTCATTGGCAATGCACCAGGTCACTTCAAAAACCTTGAGTCGGAAAGGAAATCCTGTCTTCATAGATTCTGTGCCCAGTTCCTGCACTCAAGTGTCTCCCAGCAGACCAGCCTTCAGTCTGCTCGCCACCCGTCAGTCTCCCAGTTGCCCAGCCCAAAGCCTGCGTTCCAGTCGGCTCCTCCTCAGATTACTACCCTCTAGCCTACATTTCCAGCCTGTAATCCAGCCATCTGCATCCATGCAAGAAAAGGGGAGAATGAGGAGAAGGATTCTAGGGTCCCATGTCTGACAGGTCCGGGCCGAGAGATGCCTCTAATAAAATTATAAGGTAACCCTTTAATTTACAGGCCGCTAAATATATGATAATGGGAAGAAATAGCCAAGAAATAACAATCAATTACATTGTAATGTCAAGCAATAGCCTATATAACGGTCGATTTCATAGTAATGTCATGTTTTTGATAAAGGCAAAATATTACTCATGCTTTTCATGCTTTGCATTTTTTGGGAAAGGCCACGTCCTCGCAGTTGTCAATTATAATCTAAGCTATACATTACTATGAAATCTACCTTTATTTCTAGGCTATTTCTAGATATTATGATGCAAGTAAATGTTATTTCTTTTAATATTTTGGGTTTTTTTCACCTTTAATGGATAGGAGCGTTGAGAGAGACACAAGAAAGGGGAGGCGGGGGGGAGGAATGACCTGCAGGATAGGGCTGGGATTCGAACCGGGGCCGTCTGCAATCAGGACTTTAGCCTCTACCAACTGAGCTAAACGTAGCCCCTTACTTGTTATTTCTTGGCTACTTCTTGACATCATCATGTAATTACTGGGCTGTAAATTAAAGGGTTACCAATTATAATACTGACACAAAAAAAAATAAAAAAATCAGTTGACCGCATCTGTCAAAATGATGCCTTAGTCTGAACAGATACATCAAGTGCAGCTGCAGAAGCAGCAGGAGCTGCAGCTGGAGCTACAGATGTTACAAGTTAGTTTCTAGAGGTCAAGTGGTCAAGATTTAAACATTGATGTTGCATTAAAATCATACAAAACCCAATAGAACCAACTGAATTTCCTTTTGGGGATTAATAAAGTAATCAATGAAGTATAATACAGTTAAGTATAATAAATAAGAGCTCTGGCCTTTGGCATATTTTTTAATATCAGTCTTGCAGGAAATTGTGAATTCTGTTGTATTCAGAGTGTTCAGTGCTTGCCCTATACCAATCAACTGTAATGTTGTTCTATTGTTAAAGATGGGAATAGCCTAATAGTCAAAAAAATATAATTAAAATTTTATGTAAAACAGCATCACAATCTTTCACTGGTTGTAAAAGAGCCCCGATTCTTTCCATGGGGCCCAAAATCCCTGGCGCGCCCCTGCTAACCTTCAGCCTGCTCTGCAGCTGACAAGCTTCCTGATTCTGATGCCGACAAGTGTAGATAATCCTCTTTCTTTGAGACTCGCCTGCCTCAGCTGATGATAGATAAGACAATTATCTATATAGTAGGTGTGATCAATGATCAGCACCCTTAGTTTACTGTAAAGAGGCAGCAGGAGCCCCAACACAGAAGCTAGGGATGTGTGGACAGATCTCTGCAGATGGCTCACAGCATTCACTGTGCCAACTGTGCCAATGGGCCCAGCTGCTGCTCTAAACCAAGCATGCTGATCCACATCTATTGCAGTTGACTGTACAATTGACTATGGAAAAGTAACTCATGTTTGTTAAATGTAATTTGCATTTTCTTAATTGGGATTATGGTTTTATTTAACAGTTAGTACAAGGGTGACCTTCATTCTAATTTGAATGATATAACATCAAAATTTGTTGTAGTTCTAGCTGAAATACCAGGGCTACTTCATTATAGGGATAGTTCAGCTTTTTTGAAGTGGGGTTGCATGAGGTACAAATGACCTTTAAGTATAATGTCTGCAGTAGAAAGATTTCTTACCTACAGTCCAAATGCCAGAAATATCATGCTAAGAACTTCAAGTTCTGTCAAACCTCCATTTGCTTATTAATAAGCTTGGATGGAGAGGAATAAAAGTGTTTGTAGCGGTAATGTTGGCACAACACCTCCTCCCTGAGGTCAGGAATGTAGAATGTAAGACGTGAGACATATCTACAGTAGTATAATGTCATTAACCTGCCTGATAGTGGCCTGCTCAAAAAGGTCTAGGGAGAGAAGCACAGGCCTTCCCAGAGTAGGTCACCAGTCTGTCACAGGGCCACATATTTGACACCTACTGTATAGTTAATTAAAAGTTGCCAGTCAACCAGGTGTTGTATTATCTGGATCATTCACATCCTGGGAGGAAGCCAGAGAACCCACACAGTGAAACACAGAAAGTCAATCTAGAAAGCTCCAGGCCTGGGAATTGAACCAAGAACCTTCTTGCTGAGAGTCAAAAGTGCTGACAACCCAACCACTAAGTTCGGTTGTTATTTTCATTATGTGTGGCCCCTGCACATCGTCACACTGTGACTGTTCCGATCTATACAATGCCATTTATAGCACCTTCAGTGTGACAGAGAATAGTTGATGTTGATTGTCCTATGTACAGAAGCATGTACTTAACAAATAAATACATACAACATAAATAAATGTATCTTGTATTTCACTGTCAATTATTCATGAAGACCTTTCAAATCCACACTATGACTGTAACTGCAACATTGTAAATCTATGGCACCATTGTGAGTGTGTTTACATTCAGTTTCAGTCTAGTTTATTTGAAAAGGGATAATGCACATTAACCAGTTCATAACTGACCCTAACACCACAAATGTCATCATTTTAACTGAACAGCAATTTTAAAATGTTTATGGGGTAGAAAAATAGTTTTATTTTGTAAAAACATAATGAATACACATTTGACAAAGTCAAAAATGCGTGTCCATGTTAATAAACAAATTTATGTGGTATTTTTATGCATTAAAGGGATAGTTCACCCAAAATTTAAATTTCATTGAAGTTTCAGAGTCCTCCATGGCTTCTCTGAGTTTCAGGGGGTCTTGGCGTATTGCAAATGGATACCATCTGTCTTTGTCACAAAAAAACACAACAAAAAACATCCAAATACATCCATGCTGCTTGTATGTAATGCCTGTCTTGTCCAAATTTGAAGACCAGGAAGAGGAATTGTCCCTAAAAAAATTAAATGAGACTCATTAAGCTTTTTTCTGGACAATTCCCTCTTCCTGGTCCTTCAAATTTACAAGACGGACATTACTTCCCAGTTTGTCCATGGAGGTATTTGGATGTTTTTTGTTGTGTTTTTTTTGTGACAAAGACAGATGGTATCCATTTGCAACTGTTATATGGACATGAACTGCTATGCCGAGACCCCTTGTAACTCAGAGAAGCCACGGAGGACTCTGAGACTTCTCCCAGCCCTTAGTCGACATGAGGGTGAGTAGATAATGAGTAAAATTTCAATTTCGGGTGAACTATCCCTTTAAAAGCCTAAAATTGGGTCAGTGGCGACCAGAACACAAGAGGAAGGTTAAGCCAAAATTGCAAGGAGCCACAGTGGGTCCCCTTTTACAGATTTCAGAATTGGTATTTATCATGTAAACAGGGATATCAATAACCAGCTTTCTCTCTGTGCATGTAAATATGATCATAACCAGGATATGGCTGAAAAGCAGGATACTCAAGTCCATGTAAACACACTCAGTGTTAGCCAGGACTCCAGTCCAGTTGTCTTAATCTACACTCTCTCTCTGCTCTACAGCTCCCACATTGCCTCTGCACTTATCTGGATCATTTAATCTCACATCATCAAAAGACCTGGTTGATTAGATGTTTGATTATTATCGTCGTGGAATGGCCCACGGAGCTGGTGATAGCAGCCTGATCCCTGAGCACTATCAACCCACAACACGGTCCGGATACGTTTGCATCTACATCCTTCAGTGACTGCTGGCCTCAGCCAATGACAGCCTTCTCCAGCGCTATACGAGGCTATCGGCAGCAACAATTACTTCGCTGCGAGACTTGCTCAACACACTTCAAACAGAATGCCAAGACTGCAGCGCCAGAGCAGATAAGATGAGGAGGAGATCAAAATCCTTTCCATTTTCCTTATCAGAGGGTTACTGGGCGCTGGAGAGATTGGAGTTGCATGTTGAAGGCTGACCCTCATATAGCTGAAACTTATTTCCATGCACACTATGAAGTTACCAGATTGAAGATAGCGTTAAAATCCAGATTTGCTTCGTACTATGAAAGAGGATCGCATCTAAAGCATGATTTTATAACAACCGGCTCATGACAACTGTGTATATAGGGGGAGGGGTCGGGTGTCACACTTTTTAGTTTTGCATGAATATCTCCTCATCAAAACATCCTAGAGTAGTCATTCCAACATTACAAGGTAGCTTAAAGTCCTGGGTTTCAATGGGTATCCAGCTTATTTCAACATTAATTTACTAATCATCAAATACAATCTGACACAAAAAAACATGGTAATTGTTAGAATACAATTTTAAAGTGAATTTTTATTCAAATGACATGAAAAACACAGAACATAAACATGACACATGGGACTTTTTGGTTGTTAAAAATGCAGAACTCTGAAAATCACAGCATTCAAGAACATCATAGAAAAGAACCATCGTAGAATCACAGTAGAACTACAGTGAAAAATACATAATAGTCACCTGGCCTACTCTCTGAGAGACAGTGATGGCAGATATAGGGACTGGACAGGCCGAGGATGCAGAGCTGGTGCCCACTGCTTGCACATGAAACACTGCTCCCATACCTCCTTTGAACGGCTGGGACTACAGTGACAACCAACCCCAGAAAATGACTATAAGCAGTCACCTGGCCTCCTTCGCTCTCCCTTAGAGATAGTGAGCTGGCGGGAGATATAGGGACTGGACAGCTGCTCCGAGGATGAGGAGTCAGCTGAGGTGGCTCGGGCACCTGTATAGGATGCCCCCTGGACGCCTCCCTCGTGAGGTGTTCCGGGCATGTCCCACTGGGAGGAGGCCCGAGGAAGACCCAGGACACGCTGGAGTGACTACTTGGCTCCTTTGAGAGCTGGAGGAAGTGTCAGCGGAGAGGGAAGTTTGGGGATCCCTGCTCCGACTGCTGCCCCCCGCGACCCGGCCCCCGAAGATAATGGATGGATGGATGGATGGACAACCAACCCCGCCAAAGATGTGACAACCAACCCCAACTGACATTTTTTGCAAAAAACCATCCATGGAGTATACAACCATCCTGTAACAGGTTCATTACCAAATGACAATGAAAACTAGCTTTCCCTTCATACTTTTTCATGGTAATGATTTATTTGTTACAATCCCATTGTGTAAAAACCCAGAAGAAAAATAGTGATGATCATAGAATTTACAAAATGACATTAAAAAAAGTAACAAAATGCTCTCAACTAAAGGTTGAGTGTCACACTAGAGCAGTCATTCTCAAACTGTGGTGCGCGTAGGCTACCGCTAGTGGTACACAGACTCCCTCTACAGTAGGTGGTATGCAAAAGAATCACTCAATTAAACATAAATACAATAAAATAAATCTCAGATGCACTAAAAATATTTTCGGCCAAAAATGGCCAAAATGCATTTGCAGGATGTTGTGATGATACCATGGAATAGAGACTGTTAACAAGCAAAAACTGCAGAAAATGCCGACATCATTATCAGAAAAGGAGTCCGGGCACCACTCCGACCACACACGTAACCCATCTGTTTACCTGTTAGCTGCATTAGCTCCATTAGCTGCGTTAGCTCCATTAGCTGCGTTAGCTCAGCTAGCTCAGCTACAGTCCAACTGGAGCGGCCCGTTTATAAAATGAAATGAGCAGCGCTTCAAATAACCTGCGTACTTGTGTACTGTGTAGGCCTACGTGTTTCTCTGATGTTAAAGTTTAGTGTTACTTCTCAGAGTTTCATGTTTACGATCGAGGGTCATATAAACATGCCGTACTGCTAATCTTTTCCGGTCAGTCGTTATGGAAACATGACGCTCTGTCTGCTTTTGGACCCGAGTGAAAACAAAGCTGATTAAACTACGTATCATTGCGTACCACCATTATTAATGAGTAATCATTAGGGAAGACTGGGGATAAGGGATAACTTTATGTTATGTTATGTGCTTAATATCATGTGTACCCACTCCCTCCCTGACATTCCATGTGAATTTGCATGGCTGTGTCAGTAACTGTGTAGGTTTTACAGACCAAAAAACATTTCTTTAAGTTTAAATTAGGATGAATGAGGAGGTTCTTGGGAGAAATATTCATTTCAGAATATGATTTTTAAAACAGTCTTGAGGCAATTCTAGAGAGGCACTTGGTGTAAAAAGTTTGAGAACCACTGCACTAAAAAAGAAAATACTGAAGATGTCATAAAGATATTTACAGACAGCCAGACCTCAAGCAGCTCTCTCAACACCATGCTGTAGTGTTTGCACTTCGTGTCTTGAGCACTACCACCTCATCAGAGGAGCCACTGATCTCTGTGCTGTTGTTTTGTTCGGGGGGAAGGACCGAGCCGGGGCCCCCTGCTGTTCCTGGTGCTGCTGTAATTATTCTGTTGTTTGAGGAATATTTGGTCTGACATTTTGTATTCCCTTTTGCAGGCTGCAGGAGATTGGAACAAAAGCAAGCATTACGGCTTGCCATGTGGCACGCTTATTGCTCTGGATGTATATGTCTTGCTTTGTACTTAGCTGTGTTGTACTACTTGATCATCGCTGGGTTCCATTTGACACACTGTTGTGTTTGCACAATATTTATGGGCTTTATTCAGCTGTGTGCTATCATGCAGAAAATGTTTTGGAAATGTACGAACTCCTACAGTAGCTGCAGAGCTAAATGCTTATTATTCACCGCAGTGTGTGCATGGAAGCATGGCGCCTGTATGAATTCAGTCTTTAGTCGCTGTTCGATGTACAGGACACATGCACACTGAGAGCTGCAGCGTTGGACTAAAATGCAAGTGTGACAAAATGCAATGGAACTGCATTCAGTAAATAAATCATGCCACATGATGCGTGTGAATGCATGTTCGCTGAAGAGAGGGAAATTGCAGCTCACGCACATTTGTTTTTGTGTTCAGAAAAAGGGTGTTTATTGTTCATATGGGTATGATGTTAGTGGACAAAGAAGACAAGTCTTGCATAAGTGAAGTCAGGTTCAAGGTGCACTGCAGTTTGCATGACACATGATGTTTGCATTATTGTCAAGGAGTTTTTCAACCACAGGCCTCATGAAATCCGGAACCCTTACCTTGAACAATTGCCTTTGTGCGGGACCCGACAGGAGATCTCCTAATGACATTCAGTACAAGCTGCCTGAAACCCTGAAAAACAGAACAAACTATTTAAATTTCTCTCATTATTTAACACAATGGCTACTGGAGAACCAAAGTTGCCAGCACGTTTAAAAGCAGGGCACTTGTTACTCAGTAAGTCTCTTTAAAAATGAATCTCAGTACTTCTTAATGCACTCAATCCATGGAGTTATCTTAAAATCTTATAAAATATGAATTGTGAAAATTTAAAATGTTTAATGTATATTTGTATCTTGTAAGACTAAGCCTTTCTTTCCACTGACTACATAGGTTACACCTTTCTCCAGTGTGGTGCACCTGACCTGGTCTTTTATATGGAAACTGTTGTTTTTGTATTATCTATGTGCTGTCTACTGTCTATCTGTGTGTCACTCTTGTATAGTAAGAAATTAGCTGTTACTGTAGCTAAATCTGGTGCAATGCCATGCATGCAAACACGTTATTCTGAATACTGGAATCTCACTTAAACACCCAGATAATATGATTGGAAACAGGTTTTCTTCTGCACGTAAACGCTTTAATCTGACTGAAACTGGACAAAGCATGTGTACATGCTTCACAACAGTATAGATGGCACCAAAGTAGCACAAAGCCTGGGTTTATGCGTCAGTGCAGATTCAGTGCATTTCACACAGTGCAACCAGGGAGAAGATGTGTTTTATTAAAAAAAAAAAAAAAGGCAGCGTCCGACCCAGTCATTTCTAGCCTATTTCAGCCAGAAATGCAGTTGAGTATCCAGTTATTAACTACAGTAGGTGACAGAAAAGTAAACAGGACAAGGGTCCGTATTAATGCGCTGAAACGATGTAGAGCGCCGCCTGTCTTGAGGAAGCGGACACCATCAGTTATTAGATTTTCCCTGTCGCATGTAAACTGGGACAAGGACTGAATTCTGGTGAAACGCCCAACTCTAGCCGTGAGTAAAACTCTACTTAGCTGTGCATGTAAAGACACTGATTGTTTCATTGCATCCTCTTCTTCTGTTCTTGTGGCACCTGACTGCTGAGTGACCTTAAACCCACAAAAAAAACAGAGTATGGACCTGTCCATAACACTGACAGTCACCTTCGCGACAGAAAATAAACGACTTTTATTACAGGTATCGTTATTACTAAAGGAGGCTCAGGGAAAACTGAGCAGAGCTGAGATCCACTGTGTGAGCAGCTGAGAAAGCTGTGTGCAACTCTACATATCAAACATAGGGAGTTGGACTTGGAGACCTGCCTCTAAAACTCTGTTAGTCTGGATCTGAAGTAAATGAAGCCTAGAGACAGAGACTGTGGGCATGTTATAAATAACTGCCACCTGTGGCAGCTGCTGGTCTTTCAAAGAGAGGAGGCTCATTTCCGGCCAACATCATATTCAATCTTTTTTTTTCTTTTTTTCAAACAAGGAAATGTGAGAATTATGGTAAACTGACAAAAAGGAAACACTACGATAGTGTTTTACTTAAAGCAGATATCAGTGGAATGTTTTTGTTAATATAAGTCCTAAATAGTCCCATTTTCTGTCAGCAATCACTTACATGGAGAGTTTCAGCCGAAACACGAGTCTCTCCGTCACTCTGCTCTGCTGCAACCCGAGGAGAAAATTTTTCTTGTGGGATACAAGTGTTATCCAATGAGGAGAGAGAACGGCATGAAGGGCTGTGTGTGCAGCCAAGGGATGCGCGTGAATGTGGTGACGTAGCACGAGGACCAATAGATGCCTGACGAGGGCGGGCGCTGCTAACTCATGGTGCGTTCAAGGAAACTCGTAACTTGTGTTTTTCCTTCCTGTGAAGTCATACCAGTTCGATCTGGTACGAGTTTACGGGTCGGAATGATGTTTAGTGACTTTCACAGGCAACAGGACGGTAAAAACACGAGTTACAGGTTGCCTGGAACGCTACAAAGTTGTAGTTGTGACTTGAAGCTGTAACTTACTGTTTTAAAAGCCTGCCTTGAACGCAGCATTAGCGAAAACGGCCGAACCGCTGATATCTGCTTTAAGGTGTATGATATGTACAATGGAAATGAGCTGTATCACTACACAAATAGAAATGAACTGCTGTCTCTCTTCACTCGCAAAATCCGTAATGGGACTGAACCAGAACCAGAAAATGCTCTGTTGCCGGTGTACGTTTCAAAATAGGTGAAAATCAAGTAGGGATTCAGCTCTTAGATAGATCCTCCAATCATCATGCAGAAGCCCGCCCATGGTCCCGCCCACTGATTCATTCATACCAGAAATGCTGCAACGCTGAAAACTCTGCTTCAGCTGCTGAGCTTTAAGGCCCATTTATGCTCCAGACCGGGTAAACCGAATTCAGTATTTTTCTTCTTAACATATTAATTAGGTCTTAAATGTGTCCCTCAAAACATGTAAAAAGTTTTTTTGCCAAGGCCTCAGAGGCTCTGTGTCTCTGTGTTCAGGATTTAATGGGCAGCCCTTGTTCCCATAAACCCACCCCCTGCTCCGCTCTAGGTATAAATACATTCAGTGAAATGGCTTCTGTGGTCTTCCATCCAACTACAGTCTTGTTTCTTCATATAACGAGTTTACAGTGCTAACATTAACGTATTCAGATTGTGATTAACGCCAGTCACTGTGGCGGGAGAGGCTGAAAATCTCTGGACGCACACTGTAAAACGTAAAGGCTATTTTAAAAACAGCCGAACCAAGCGGCGAGCTGCTCAGAGCTACGCTATGGAGGCTAATGGGATTTCTTGGTTTCCCTCATCAAACTCTACAATCCAACAACTCCAAAACACTCTGGTGGACAAGTTGTGACCTGCACATTCACCACACTATGAGCTAATAACGCAACGTTACCAGACAGATGTAAATTCATGCAAAACAGCTGATGCGTGTTGCCTTCAGGAACATTCTTTCAGCAAGCAGTTTGTATTAACCTCGAAAACAACTTGTCTCATAACATTCCATTATTATATCATAGCGTGATGAATGTACAGGTCACAACTTGTCCACCAGAGAGTTTTGGAGTTGTTGGATTGTGTATTTGATGAGTTTGATGAGGGAAACCAAAAAATCCCATTAGCCTCCGTAGTGTAGCTCTGAGCAGCTCGCCACTCTGCTTGGCTGTTCTAAAAATAGCTTGCACCGACAAATAAAGGTAACGAACCCACTGCTATGACTATAGGGATTATGGCAATGGGCCAGTTTGCCAAAATGTTGAACTATCAACAATAGGGTATCCTGCAATAATGCTATACATATTTAATCAAACAGCAGTCACAAAATAAGCTTAATTTGTTCATTTAATTACATTGTTGGTTTGACATAATCTTAATGAACTGGTGCTCTTCATTGTTTGTAAAGGAAGTCCTCTTTACTTAGAAAAAAAATGATTCACAGGAAACCAGTGCATGCATGTATTGTATTGTGTTCTCACCTCATTGATAACATTCACTCTCCTACAGCTGCATCAGAGCTGAATTAAATTACAGCTAATGGAAACTGTCACTTTGGGCATTTTTATTTGTCAGTATCATCATTTTTCATTTATTTGAAAGACTAATGGAAGAAGTCAGGTGCAGCTTGAGTGAGTTGTTAGATAAACAGCTGCTGGTGACAGGCTGCACACATCCAACTCCTCAGCAGGTTCACCAACTCCAGCCATATGCAACACAAAATCATATTTCTGTTGCAACTATTATTGGCTCATTTCTCAGAACAATCAGTTTGATTAGATGTGCTCTGTGAACAACTACAAAAGCAGAGTGTTTATTGTATTTCAGAAAAATTAGCTCTTAAAAAAGTTGTTAGCGGTGGTGTTGCCTAGTCAACCAGGTCTGAAATCTTTCGGATTTCAGGATCTATTATACCCAAATGAACAAAACTGCTAAAAAAAAAAAAAAATACAGTGGAAAACAAGACAGAGTTTTTGAAGGGGAACACTGAGTCGTGGTTTGTGTTGAGAGCAGTGTGAGGTATTTGTCTAATAATTAATACATTAAAGAGGAGGGACAAACAGTCTGAGGTCAATGTGACAAGCTGAGATGAGGACAGGTCACCTATGGCCCTGTCCTACACTCTGTTGTTGCAGCCTGTAATTACACAGCACAGGAAGTGAAGTGAGGTTGCCCTCACTTCAAAAATAACCCAGACACAAATAATCCACTAAGTACCTGCTCCACTCCTGAATTGCCATAAGAGTTAAAGTAAAGAGTATTTTCTCTGAGTGGAAAATTGATAAGATTTGAATGTCATTACTGAGGCTAATCTATACTCAAGTCCTTGGTCTTAACAAGTTTACTTCAACGATCAGGTTGGGCAACCTTTTTTGCTCTGGGGCCACAATGAGTTTTAAAATGTGATGGCCATTGTCGGATTCATGGAGAGTGGACTAATACCATAACCTTAAAGGGATGGTTCAACATTTTGGCAAATTGGCCCATTGCTATAATCGCTATATAGCAGTAGGTTCGTTACATTTAATAGTCGGTGTAAGCTATTTTAGAATGGCGGAGCGTAAAGTCATCAAATACACAATCCAAAAACTCAAAAACACTCACAGAGTTGTTTTAGAGGTAAATTCATGCAAAACCACTGATGCACGCTGCCTTCAGGGACAGTTTTTCAGCAAGCAGTCTCTTTATTTATTTACCTGGAACATGGCTCCGTTTCATAACATTCCATTATTGTCTAATAGCGTGGTGAATGTGCAGGTCACAACATGTCCATGGCAGTGTTTTGGAGTTGTTGGATTGTGTATTTGATGAGTTTGATGAGGGAAACCAAGAAATTCCTTTAGCCTCCGTAGTGTAGCTCTGAGCAGCTCGCTGCTCTGCTCTACCGTTCTAAAAATAGCTTGCACCGACAATAAAGGTAACAAACCTACTGCTATGACTATAGCGATTACGGCAATGGGCCAATTTTCCAAAATGTTGAACAATCCCTTTAAAGTATATAGGAAAGGAAAACTACATTCAGTTTCAACAGGAGCAGTGTTGTTGGTTTTTCAAAGCTAGCAGTCTTTGCTATAATTTGGATAATTTTGATAATCGACTGAAGAATAAAAAAAGAATAGAATAGAATATATAATAGAGCACTGAGCATCTTAGTTCTCACAATGTAATTTAGGTTTGCGTACAATGTAACACTAAGCCTACATGTATGGCTTTGGCTTTACTCTATCAGCTGATCAGACTCATTCAACCCAGCTAAGATATTATTCATCCTCTGACTTTTTTAATTCAACATCGAATCAATAGGCCTCCATTTCTAGCAAAGGAGAAGATCAACAATTTTTTTAACTTTGTTTTTCTGAACTCTTATGTTTTTGATTATGAGGATTTCAATACCATAACGCTAAAAACCTCCCAAGCTTAACTTCTGCAGATTCTGAAACATAATGCAATGGCAAACCATTTATTATGGATGATAGTAGCAAACACACTGTGGAAGCTGACAGTCTGCCTTCTCTTTGTAGGC
Source organism: Decapterus maruadsi (assembly GCA_030347415.2). NCBI lineage: Eukaryota > Metazoa > Chordata > Actinopteri > Carangiformes > Carangidae > Decapterus > Decapterus maruadsi. The sequence goes on from CM064895.1 coordinate 3,028,694, forward strand.
CTCAGCGTTATTTGGCACAGGATGAGCTTCAGATGACCCTCATGGCTCCCAGCTCCTGGCACCCACAGCTGCACGGTGCTGTGAAGCTCAGACCAAAGTGATATCATTTGCATCTGTGCAATAGGCTGGTCCAGAGTTTCTGGCACTGTTCACTAACGTCAGTCCATCCCTCCTTGTCATGCATGCTGTATTTCTGGCTGCCATACTGTTGACTGTCTCCATATGGATAGTAGCCTGTACATCTCTACGTAGGAGTGGCTTATGGCCTTTGATTCTTTGTAAACATGTCAAACCTGTCACACATGATGTATGACAGGTTTGACCGTAACCTTTTCTCAGATCATCCAGTCATCACCGTCTGGCCTCGGCGGATACTTGCTGAGTTTGCTGAAGGCGTTAGAAGGCTCATTCAATCTGGGCCAGATTTGAAACGCAGTCTTCTTCTCTTACTGATCTGCACTGATGTACGGTATCAGTGCAATGATCAATGAGTCAATAGCATCGATCCAAAAATAAAACATCTATTTGATATCACAACGTACAGTCATTTGTCCATAAGTTGTGCCTGTATTTTGAAATTCCCCTGCAAGTTGAGTGATGAGTATAGAATTTCATGTTTTTCATTTGCAGAGACGTGGGTGTAGTTAATTAAGTTCTAAAAAATATTATTTATATTTTGAGACTTTGAGAACACTTATATCCTGCTTTAAATAGACATAGTAACCCTTTAATTTACAGGCCATTAAAGGGATAGTAGCATTTTTTTTAAAAGTGGGGTTGTATGATCTACAAATAGCCCTATGTACTTTAATTACAGTAGAAGACTCTCTGCACTCCTTCCGTTAGCAACGCCAGCCCATAGCCCTGCCCAGAGATTTACAACATACATTGTTGTGAATGGACCCAAAGAAACGGCCTATTTTCACAGCCTAAAAGACATTTTACCTGAAAAAAAATACACAGTTCCATTGTTTGCTATAACATAATTTTTTTCCAGCCCTTCAAAGTGCAGGAAAAACACAGTTTTTATTTGGACCTAACCAACTCACGTATCTCTCCGCCAATCAGCAGTTTGTTAGCTCCAAATAAAAACTGTGTTATATTATAGCCAACAATGGAACTGTTTTTTTTTTTTCAGGTAAAACCTCTTTTAGGCCATGAAAAAAGGCAGTTTCTTTGGGTCCATTCACAACAATGTATGTTGTAAATCTCTGGGCAGGGCTATGGGCTGGCGTTGCTAACGGGAGTAGTGTAGAGAGTCTTCTACTGCAATTAAAGTACTTACACTTGTAGGGGCTATTTATCCCTTTAACCTTCGTCTTGTGTTAGCTCTCTACTGCCAATTATGGTGTTTGGGTCAGTTTTGACTCATGTTTTAAATCAGCTGTAAAATAGACTAAAAACTTTTTTCTTCATCCAATCTGTTTTTCTTCGATTGGTTACATTGTGAGGCTTCCTTATCCTGGAAGGCTTCCTGTTCTGCAGTGGCACATGTCAACAGTTTAATCTTCTTTTGGAATGATTTACATCTGATTTTTTTTTTAAAGTCAGCATGTAAACCCGGCTTCTATCTGTAAACAAGTTCTGCCAGTTTGTGAGAATTTTGCTCTTACCTGTCACTCTGCATCCATCACCATGCCCTAACTCTGACCTGGCCTTCAAACTTGAATTTTGCTTGCTGTAGAAGTAGTATGCTGTTGTTTACTTCTGTTTTCAGGAGAACACCCTGTGCTGCATAATTTTTAAATGTCTTTGAGCGCTACGGTGCAGCAAACTGTTCACCAGAGCTGAGCCGTCACTGATGACACCTGTCAGGGATTGTAACAAGCGACTCAAGGATGGCAGCGAGCTGAGATTTATTACCTGATGCTGTCACATTCACAGATCAAATAGCTGACAATGTTACGCAACATTTAAACCTTACCAAAGGGAAAACTGTTCACAGGGTAAAGGTATTCTGAGAGGACGGTGCTGACGGAAAGACAGATTGAAAACAACTTGAAAAGCATCTTCTAGTGGCTAAATGAATTCAGTATCATTCAGCTTCGCTGCTCCTGCTGCTTCTTTGAATAGAACAGACTATATTGTCGTTGTACCGTGGAGTACAGCAAAATTGTGGATGTTCCACCAAAAAAAAGGCATCAATAAAAAGGACACAACAGAGCAATAAATAGTCCCGATTTACACTAAACTGTTGACTACACTGGATTTCATTCAAATAGTGCCAAGTTTGTGAAGACTAGAGAATGACAGTAATTTCTTTGGACTCTTCTCGTGTTTTATTTTTAGCTTTTAGTTCAGGGAATTGAATTGATGGCACAGAGAGGAAAGGTAGGATTTCTTTGAATCTACTGTCTTGTATCTACAACAAAATGTGGCTGCCGAGGCTCGAGAAAGTGAAAAAGATGCCACATCTGTCGGTTAATCCTCAAAAAGTCTCTCAATCTTCCTTTAATCAGCCTTGAGAGAAAATCCCTCTGCTTTTGCTTTAACCATAGTGATAGTGCTTAACTCAGTATTACATGACAGATAGGATAATTCTATAATCAGTATCAACAACTTAAAGGAAGTACATTGATACTGTATTTTTACTGGAAATAAATCCCATAAACGACACTCAACAAGTGCTGCCTGTCTGTATAGCCACAGCTTGATACGTCACATAATGTAGTGGATTAGGAGACGACAGAGATGCACAGAGACATGCAATGATAAAACAACACAAAAAGATCACACAAATGCAAATGAAGACTTTTGTTGTTCCCATCTTCAGTGGGAACTGATGGGCTTTGGGACTGAACACCACAAACACATAGAGGAAGAAGAAGAGTAGAGTGTTCTGCCCTACAAAGGCAAAGTGCAGTATCTGCATTTTTTCTTTCTTTTTTTTGACCAATCGAAAGTGTGGCATATTCTCATATTCAATTCGGTAGAATTTGATATTGGTACTGCTAAGATTTCCAGAGTTATTGGGCTTTTTATTTTGCTGAAAAAATCAGAGTGGACACGCAGGTGCACTGTGAAACTAAGGCAAAGTGCAGTATCTGCAAAGACATTCTATAGCTTATTCTATAATTCCACTGGAGTAAAACCAAGGCAAAGTGCCATATCTGTTAGCCAAAGTGCAGTATCTGCACCAAAACCAAGACGAAAGTGCAGTACCTCCGCACACTGGATTAAAGCTCCCATTTATTGGGAGCTTTAATCTAGTGTGGATATTCCCTCTTTTTCTATACAATAATCTTGACTATCTGGCACCTGGCCTAAAATAGGCATTGGATGTCCGCATAACCACCCTGTTTTTTCTTGAAAAGTGCAGTATCTACCATAAAACTGTCATTTGTCACAATTTGTCACAAAATATGCCATAAAATGGCAGTTCCATTATTCGCTATAATATAATTTTTTCCAGCCCCTAAAGTGCAGGTTCCCCAGGTCCTATGTTCCCCACTTTGTATGGGACAGGGGAACATAGAACCCTTTTCTAAAAAAAAGGTCCTATGTTCCCCGCTTTTCCCCAAAAGGGTCCCATGTTCCCCTTTGTGTCCAGACCGGGGAATATAGAACCCTATTTTAGAAAAAGGGTCCTATGTTCCCCACTTTTCCCCAAAAGGACCCGGGGAACATGCCATTTTTGGTCCCATACCTGGAAGTGGAGTTGTGACTTTGAGTGAGAAGTGTAATTGCCCCATTGGTTAGGTTTAGGCAATGAAGAAGGGAGTTGGTTAAGTTTAGTAAAAAGACCAGGTAGAGGTTAGACAGGCCAGATAGATGGAGTCCATAGATCAGCAACAGTGGGGAACATAGGACCCTTTTCTGTAAGAAGGTCCTATGTTCCCCAGTAGCAGTGGGGAACATAGGACCTTCTTACAGAAAAGGGTCCTATGTTCCCCAGTATGTATTGCGACCGGGGAACATAGGACCCTTTTTGGTAAAAACGGGGAACATAGGACCTGGGGAACATAGGTACGCTCCCAGGAAAAACACAGTTTTTATTTAGAGCTAACCAACTGCTCGGTGTTTTTTTTTTTCATGTAAAACCTCTTTTAGGCCATGAAAATAGGCCGTTTCTTTGAGTCCATTCACAACAATGTATGTTGTAAATCTCTGGGCAGGGCTATGGGCTGGCGTCAGGGCCGTTGCTAGGAATTCTGGGGCCCCTGAAAGAATACTAAAGTGGGCCCCTGACTTTTACACTTTTTTTCTTAGACTACATACTGTAGTATTATCACTTTTTATTTAGCCTTCTTTGTTTCGATGCTAAAGCAGCATTACTATGAATATTAGTCAGGGTCTTATGTAGAATAAAACAGTCATACAAAGATTAGACTACTGGGGTTTTTTGTGGGTCCTACTGGGCGCTGGGCCCCTAGAATTATCATCACCTGTCTACCCTGTACAACAGCCCTGGCTGGCGTTGCTAACGGGAGGAGTGCAGAGAGTCTTCTACTGCAATTGAAGTACTTAGGGGCTATTTGTAGATCATACAACCCCACTTTAAAAAAAATGCTACTATCCCTTTAAGTACCTTTATCGAATCAATTACAGTCTGTTTGGCATTTTTACAGATACCTTTGCCTTTGTAGGGCAGTGTTGATCTCTCATCGGTCCACTTCTGCTGGTCACACACTGTACAAGACACCAGACACACACTTCTCTTTCGTCAGGATGCAGTAAATCTAACTAATAATGGAACTACCCAGAGACATACAGTACAGTGTGTGGCAGCTACCAGGTGGCAGCAGTGTTTTACTGTTGTTCCCTCTGTGGGTGAAATCAGAAAGTAATCCGATAAACAACTTGAAGAGCAAATAAAATCCAAACTCAGTGTGGGCACATTAAACCAATTACAAGTTGTTTTGTCACAATTATAAAGGTAGTGCAGAAGATGAAGCATTTATTATTCATGCACATGGATTGAAAAGAAGAGATAGTAATTGCATTGTTATATCAGCATTGCCCTACACTAACTGAGTTACTGTGCATTTCAAATGTAGCATCATTAGATTAGAATCATCCATAGAAACTAGACAGTTCCACAGCCAGACTAAAGCATGTCTTCACTTGATGTGAAGTTCTGCACAAGTTTGGAATCAACAAAACATCTGCAGTGCCTGAATTACAGAAGGTTAAACTGCTTTTATTCCTCAGAACAGTTCTGATAGCTTTTTCTTCTTTTTTTTTTTTACCTTTTTGTCCGAACACTTATTTCTCTAAAGCAACAGCTTTGCAATATCCATCCACAGCAGCAGTGAAACCCAAACACAGACAGATGAGAAAGTAAAGGTAAAATTACCTTCAAGCTGCTCTGAAGGCCAACCCCCTCGTCCCTGCAGCTCTGAATCACTTCTCATGTGTCAATCTCTCCTTGTCCTCCTTCACGTTTCACAGTGAATGCCCCGCCGCTCTGATATATTGAGGAGGGCTTTGATGCAAAGCTGTTTAAATGTGTATGATGATGGAGCATCAAAACCGCTCTCACACGGACAGCAAAGTTGCACTCTGATCCTCTGTTGAGCTTTGTTGTGGCACGGTGAAGTGATCACAGGGGTGAGAGCTCTCAGCCGACGCACGACACGCGGTGTTTGTCTTCACTCAGGCCTCACAACATCTGAGGAAGAGGAGGTTTTTAAATGCTGGTGGCCATTTATGACAGTTGATAAGGGTGTTTATTCAACACAGGGTGAAACTACGTTTCCACCCTAAGAGGGAAGATCCACACTCATAGCCTAGTTGATTCTATTTTCATCACTTAAGTTCTAACTGGCCAGGAATTCACATTTAAGTAGTGAAATGATAAAAGGAAAGGTGAAATACGGAAATCTGATTGGTTGTTAACTGTGCTGCGATTCTAAAGCCTTATCACAGCAAATCATGCTGCGTCAGGGATATATGAATGGAAGTTTATTGTCATGTTTCCATAACTGTGAAAACTAAATTAGTTGAATTCACATGTGGTTAACTTTCATCCCCAGGGAGGGTTAACAATGGATGAGTGGATTGAGCAGTGACTTTTTCCTGGAGAAAAAGCAGAGGAAGACGGCAAGAAGACCGATGTCCAGAGAGGTGGGATTATTTCATTTCTTTTTCTTTTTTTAATGGGGGTATTTTATTAGATACTATGTATTTCTGATTGAATGAAAATTACATGAAATTGATCTGCATTCTGGTTCTGGTCTATACGGATATCACCAAAGTAAAAGTGTTCACCAACATAAAACTAAAATAGACATTAACTTGTAATACAATAAAAGCAAAAGGTTAACTTAATGTCTCGGGACTTTCTTGTAAATTATATTCCTTAAATTAAAAAGTCCCATGCATCGCATTTTATTAGCTTGGTGCTTTTATTTTGATGAAAGGCCTCTCTCTTTCACCCTGCATCCAGTTGCTTACCAAAACAGACTCGAACCAGAGCGTGTCTCTTGTCCTGTTAAGTTCCTGTTTTATTTTGAAGTTTCATGTCTTGTCTTCCTGTGCTCTCCCTCCTGTGGTTATGTAAGTAAGTACAGAAGATATATAAGAACAGTAGATAACCACGCAGCCGCCATCTTGGCTCAGTCAACTGGCTTCCTCAGAACATTACGCATATGTTTCTATTCTACTAGAACTTGCTCAGTTTTTGACCAAATTTCAAACAGTTTGGTTTATTATGAATGTCAGAACTGCAGTTTTGATACTAAAATTATGACTAATTTTAATAATGTACTTTTCTATGAAAGGAACATTATAGTAACATTATGCAAATAGTTAAAGTAATATTATCGCATTCCATAATTGTGATAAGAATATGAAAACAATAAAACACATTTTCACAATGACAATTGTTGTTGCTCTATTTATTTAAGCTTCATATTTAAAAGTAGCGCAATGTAGAGCTGTCAGGATTTTTTTTAAGCAGCATCCTCTCTTGCAACACGTTGCTTTAGAGCAGGAAAATGAACAAACCAGCTTCGTAGTTCAGTGTTAACTCGGACCGAGGCTTTAGGTTTTGTTCAGCTGCATTATGAACACAAAGCCTGGCTCTGTAGAGCCTCCTTCAAGAGAAAGGTGGTGATAATTCCAGGGGCCCAGCGCCCAGGGCTTGCAAAAAACCCCAGTAGTCTAATCTTTGTATGACTGAATTATTCTGCATAAGACCCTGACTAATACTCATTAGCATCAAAACAAAGTAAGCTAAATTAAAAAACGATAATAGGAAAATTTAGGGGGTAGGGGGCCACTTTAGTGTTCTTTAAAGGGGCCCAGAATTCCTAGCAACAGCCCTGCCTATAGGAAGAATGGAGAGAAAACAAGCATGTGAGGAGACTAATTTCCAGGCAATAAAATAAAAAACATGTGTCGATTTACAGTTTCTTGACATGTATTTCCAAATCTTTATCTCTGGAACCTGGCCCAGGGGGATGTAATGTGATTCATGTGAAGACAAACAGGTGGAGTTGCTTCAGAGTGATACTGCAACACAAAATGATAAATTGTGAACCTGTAAAGTGGAAACGAGTAATGCAGTGAGAGCCAAATGTCGCCCAGCCGTCGTTGTTCCAGCTACATGCACTGACTTACACAAAGGTACAACAGCAGTGTGTGAACTGAGGTGAGGATTTTCACAAACTACTCACTCTGTACATTCAGTGTATTATCTCCTGTATAATGAGGGATATCTCACCTTAATCACTTCATGGCTCAGATCTGCATATTCTCATATCTCTGGAGCAGATGTGTGAACATCTGAGCTCTGCCTGCACCGCTCCGCTAGTTTACTGTGTTTGTTCTGTTGGATCACCACAGTTCTTCTGAGCTTCAGGTGGCAGATTCCCACCCTGACATTATCCTGGAATAAACTTTCATGATTAATTATCCTTCCAGGCTCAGAGCAAAGCCACAGATCATGATTCCCTCTCCATTTATTAGATGCTGTTTTCATGGTGTCATGGAGATCATAAAGAGGAACTAAACAGGATTTTTCCCATACGTTTGTACCTGAATGTTGGCTGCTGCCCTCCTCCTCCTTCTCTACCTCCCTCTCTTGTGTTCAGCTGCCACAGCAACACCGGTTGATGTCTGGAAATATTCAAAATGAATTAATAGGAAATGAATTACCCTGGTCTAAGTGTTCAGCTTCCTCCTTTGTGTGCTAATACCTCAGGTCCCAGCATAAGCTCTTATATCTCATGTGTCATGTGGGTTGACCAGTGCCTGCACTGGTTCCTATAGGTTCTCCAGCTTCCTCCCACCACCCACACAGACCTTCACAGCAGGTGAGGTGACTGAGTGGTCAGGCGAATCTGAGTGTGAGAGATTGCTTGAACCATTGTTAACTTGTGAAGACTGAATGCTGCACTCGCCCCATGTCACCTTGGGATTAGAAGAAAGAAAAGAAACATCTGGATTTCAACCGTCCATCCATTCAATTTAGGGCAGAGCACACACTGGACAGGGATGGGCGACTATATCAGTCTATCATGACATAGGCTACAGATAATTCTTATTATACAGAAAACTGTTTTCTAAAATTGTAAATATGACGATGAGGATCAGTTGGTAGTATACTGACTGCATAGGTGATTGTATGGTGATGGGATGTATATGAAATTAAGAGAGTATAGGGCTTAGTCTATTAAGTTTGTTTGTTTTTTGGATGCTATTTAACTATAACATGTCTGTTTTTAGGCCTATCTGTTCAAAATAAAGAATACAATTAATTAAAATCAATACCTACAGAGGTTTCACACATTGTGACCTACCAGGAAGATAATGAATATATATATTCCAGCTTTATTTATAACTCATTTACAAAACATACTACATAGTAGTAGTGCAGTAAACATAGAAACAACAGGGTAAACATTACATTAACAATAACTGAAAAACAAATAAATTATACAGAAAATAGGAACATAATTAAATAGAAAAAAGGCAAAGGTCACAAGCAAATAAACATTTAATTGAATTAACAATACTGAAGCACATCTTATACTTTTGATAGCTTTCTTTGAATATTTTTTTCCTCAACTTTTTTTAAAGTTGTAGCAACAACAACATTTCAGTCTTTCCAGCTCACATTCGTTACAACAGTTACAGTAGAGTAAAGTTAAAATTCTATTACAGTATAACAAAGGTTAAGCAAAAGAAAAAAAAAAACAAGAAAGTTAACAATAAAGGAAATCAAATTTGGTGACAGACCTCATATCCCATGAAAATTATAATTATAGCCTAGTTATTGTAACAGATTATTTGTTAAACATTTCTGGATGTATGTTCATACATTTCTTGTTTGTGATTAAATTAAGAGACTTAAAATAAGAATCAATTTCAATCAAAAACAACTTATATGATGGGGAAGAATTCTGAAATTTGCATCTTCCCCAATAAAAAGGTTTACTATAGCCCACTTTCTTTTCTTTACAATCAAAATAAGTGATAATGTTCTTCCCCTCAATGTTGAATTTGTATTTTGTTTTACATAATATATAGGTAATTCTCAAGTTCTTTCCAAAATGTACTAAATGTCCCTCATCGTCACTTCCGCCGTTAATCAGCGCCTCCGTCACACCTCCGCCACACACCTGTTGTTAAAAATGGTAAGAAACAAGATGGCGGCTCGCCACACTGCAGCAGCAGCAGCAGCAGCAGCAGCAGCCAGTATCTGCCTATGGATCCATCTCCTCAGCGTCAAGCCTTTCTCTGGCTTTTGGACAGTCCATGGTTGAGTCGTGTTGGCCGTCGCCCTCGTGCTGTGGATTATACACCTGGACCCACGCAGGATAATTGGAGCCACACAGACTACGTCAGTGTCGTTTGGAACTGTCGACAGGCCACGATGAAAAGGTAAGTCCGAAAACTGCTCAGAGATCCTCTATGCGTGTCTTTTGGGAAGAGGAGTTACTCTGGTGTAAAAATATGTTACTATAACCAAAGACTTCATGTTAAGGAAGAGGGCTCACTTGCAGGTTTTTTTTTTTTTTTTTTTACTTTTATAAAAATGAACTTCCTGTTGACTGAATTGAACTACTTTTGCTGCTGTTAGTTCTAGTGTGGGACATTTTGAACATGTGGCTTGGTTGTTACGCCTGAAGAGGATTATGTTTCAGATTTGTGCTTGGACTTTATACATGTGGGGTATAGCTGTCATAAATGTGTCCTGCTTGTCTCAACTCATGCTTGGTCTTGGTGGTTTGATTGAAGAGTTGCAAGTTGCTGAATTGTGTATCCTGGTGGGGGACTAACCTGTGTCTATAGTGCGTTCTATTTTTGTTGGAAGTCGGAGCTCGGAAGACGTTAAATTGAGGGATTTGCAGTTGAACAACAAATATGGAAGTCAGAGAAATGGTCTGTTTGTATAGAGTTGTCCCGTGTAGTCCAAAGCCAAAGCTATATCATTTTTATTTTAATTACATGAACATTGTATTGCTGCATATTTTGACATGACCTTTGCATGGGCCTTCCTGAGGCCTAGGTCGCCTGTATCATTTATCCCACCTCCCTGATGGAGGTCTTGCCTCAAACCCTGTCAAAACTGCTCTTGGCGTTCCACCTGCCCGTGACCACAAACTTGCTGTCAGACAGGACGGACAGATAGGTATTCAGACACTTTCCCATTTTTCAACCTGATGCTAAAACCATAAATCTCTCCCTCGTCAGTCTACAATCAATAGGCCTCATCCGTCATCGTCATGTTTTGTTACATGCAACTGTCTTGCAACGATTAAGATCTGATCTGAACAGATATTTTGACATCAAATGTAGGCTAATATTAGACAACTTAAAATATCAACATCAATATTGATAATACTGTATAATGTAGGAGAGATATATTGTGTGCTGAGCTCCTGTCTAGACAGGTCCAGCTCTAAAAGAGCTCCACAGTCAAATATGTCACAAGCTTTGAATGCTTTTGTGGTTCTGTGAGGCAGTGTCGACCCCTGGAGAATCTCTCATCCAACTGACAGGCAATATTCATTTATTCACATGCCCATAACTCTTCTTCACATATAGTTGATTATTTTGTTTGTATAAGACACTTCACCCTCCATAGTTAACTCTGACCAGTCCCCTGTGATACTTAATAATGCAATTTGAGCTGCATCTTGAGACTGGATCCCACATTATGTTGTAAACGTATCAGTCAATTCGATTTTCTGTGGAACTCAACAAAAATGAATATACTAGCCCATCATTGCTACAACAACAAGGCACTGAAAAGGCGACTGAGTGCGCTCTAAGAAGCTATAGCAGATGTTGACAACCGATGCTCCACCCTACCATCTCCAGGGCTATTCAAGGAGAGACTAGCGAGACTAGCTCTGCAAATGGAGTTTCAGGTTCAGGCTCATACATACAGTTAATGAGTCAAGCCTTGAATAGAATGTGCACAAAGGTTTGGCTTGAGTCGGCCTGTATTTTTTGGATCTAAACTCGTCTGGTCTCAGCTAATTTGACCTTTATCCTGAACCCTGATCAGCCTGTCTCATGTTCTGTGAATGCACATTACCATTCCCAGCTGATCTCAGCTATACAGTAACTGCGTCGTGTCCAATACAGTAGATGATAGAATAGAATAGATGTGTTATTGTCATTTATTCCCATTCTGCTGCTTCTCTCCAGAAGTGACCAGGTGTGTGTGTGTGTCTACAGTAATGCTTTGACTCTTTGTAACTCTTTCATGATATAGAACAGGTTTTTACTTCTGATTGTATCTTGTAGTGACATATATTTTCACTTTTGTTTATCATAGTTAAAGGGGAATGGTGTAACTTCTCCTGTTATCCAGTGTTTCCCACAGGATTTCAGGAGACCATTGCACGACTGGGGGTTGGGGGGGTGATATAGCAGCTGTGCAAGTAGCGTGCAATTAGTGCAGTGTAGCGCACTTTTTACCTTCTGTGGCAGCGTGACGGTAGGAAACCACGGAAACTCAGCGGAGACACCGGAGCTGTTGGCTCCAGTCCAGGTGGCGTCTGTGAAAAGTCACCGTGGTAACGCAGTGAGGAGGAATGGAGCCTTACGCCTAAACTCCACTGACTGCGGAACGGCTGCAGATCCGCTCCGCTACGGCGGCGGAGCCGATACGTATTAATTTTAATCACTGTGTCAACGTCCACCGACTCCGGATCCGCTGCGTTGTGGGTCCGGAACGACTCCGGCATCCGGCAGCCCTCGCAAAAGATACGCACAGCTTCTATTTTTGCCGGACGCCGGAGCACAGCGCATCAAGCAGCACAGAGCAGATTGTGCAAGACAGGAAACCGTGGGCAAAATACAAAATAAAACACCCGGTTCATTTTCAAAATAAAATACACCATGTTTTTTTTCCTGCTTTACACCTTGAAAACGTTGTCATGAGTAGCGACCGGCCTGAAGTCAGCAGCTCGGGGGTTTCCAGACATCGTTTAATGATTTTGTGGTTCACTTTATGGAAATTAAAACCTGCTATATCTCGAGATCACGTGTTCCTGCTGTGTGGCGGAGCCGCAACAATCAGCATCACGGACGGAACCGGTGTGTTTTGACGGAGTCGGAAAACGCGGCCGTTCCGTAGCGGACCCGTTTCGGAGTCGTTCTGCATCCAGTGGAGTTTAGGCGTTACACGGATGCTGCATTCAAGTGCAGTCGGGCAGACGGCCGTCAGTAACAAACCAGATGTCATTTTAGTCACAGAAGTTGAGAGGAAGAGGGTTTGGGGGCGGGACTAGATAAGCTTTGGCTTCTCCCGCTTTTCCCTTTCGGTCATGTGTATTGTATTATTGAACTAAGATGATGTGTGATCATGATGATCAATTGACATGCCTGAAATGAACCAAATAAACAAATAAAACATGGGTCAGGTAAACAATACAACATCATGACAACATATTGTCACTCGCATTGTTTTGCCTCGTGGTGACGGAACACTTGTTTACACAGAGGCTTGTTTATGCGGTTAGATGCAGCGGCTGTTGTCCGTCTGCTGTCTGCTCAATTTCACGTGAATGCAGCATGAAAAATCTGATTGAGTTGCTTGTGATATACAACCGCAACGCTAGGGAGGAATTCCTACACAATGTACCTTTAAAGAAGAAGCAGCCTTGGAGTCTGTCGATAAAGAGCATGAGCAAATCGTATTGGTGCAGCAGTGTGGAAAAGTCGGTTTCAAATCTGTAACGTTGAAAAATCTCTTTGTCCCCCTGATAATGTGAATATTTGCTTTGCAAGTTGATTTCTGGTGTGTGCCTCGAAATTTTCTGCTTGTGCTCCTCAAATTTGAGCCCACTGTTCCAGTCAAAAAAGTCAGTCTGGAGCCCGGTCCTACACTTTAGACATTTTGTATATCTGTACTCTTATAAAGGAATTGTTCAACACGTGAATGTGCAGGTCACAACTTGTCATTTTGGAGTTGTTGGATTGTGTATTTGATGAGTTTGATGAGGGACAGGTGACCTGTACCATTTCACCTCCATTGTATACGCTGAGCAGCTCATGTCTCTGGATCTCAAAACAACATGCACTGATAATTAAAGGTAATGAATCAAATTTTCCAAAATGTTGAACTGTCCCTTTAAACAAGTACATTCATACAAAGTATCACCGTTTCTGCTCTTAAGTGGTGGAGGTGTTTCCTGTGCCCCCCGTCTGCCTCCTGCCCTTCACCCAGGGTCCAAACGCGACTCACAAAACTTCCAGCTATCCAAACTTTCATCATGTAAATATGCTATAGGCTTCCCAAATACAAACAAAACACACACATACACACACAAACTCTCTGGCCTGATGACACCACATGAAAGAACTGCTGTTTTGGGAAAAAAAAAAAAAGATATACATTATATTCAGTGCACCCGGCTCCAGATGTCTGCAGCGCTCCCCGGTGTGTCACACTGAGATACAGCAACCATATGCAATTTTCATTTTTTCTTAATGTCTTTGAAATAATACTGCTGTTATGGAATTGCATCTTTTTTCTATCACCTCTGACAACTTCCTAGTGACACATGTTTTAGAAAATATAGTAAAGAAAAACTACTGTAGGTAGAGAAAAAGCAAATAAATATATTTAAAAGCTGATGATGTGAACGATGTGAATGATGTGATGTGAACTTGATGAACTCCATTTGCAATGTTTTCTCCCCCAGACCAGTTTCACCTCAGTTTTCAAAACAGTGTGAGTAGGATGGTCTGTGTTTGTCTCTGTGGGCCAGTCTGTTCAGGTCTGTTCAGGTCTGTTGTGTGTCTGTTGGCTCACTGTACAGCTCTCTTTGATAATGATCTCTGTGGCCTGGGTGGAGGGACTCCACAGAGTGGTGGTCAGTTGGTCAATATGATCACTCTGCTATACTGTAGAAGAAAGGAAAACATTCTGCTGGTCACATTTCTTTATACCAATCAAAAGGGTGTTGGACAATGCAAAGCACACAATGTCTAGAGAGGAACCTGTTTTTGTTGAACATGGAGATGAGCACTGGGATTAAAATGGAGAATTCAACACAAAGAGGGAAAACGGACAACCATGTGCTCCAAATTTTCATCAACACCATTTTTATAATAATAATAACATTTATTAATAGGTTCCTTTCAGGACACAGTATGAATGACTTTATTTAAATCATGTCTAAAATAAAAAAAACAATAAAAATGAGAATGTTTTCAAATCATAGTGTGCACACAAGTTTGAAAAGGGAAATATACTTTTACTTACTCACACATTTTTCCATAATATATACATTACATATAGCATATAAAAACACTACTTCTATTGATCTATCGATCCCAGATATAAAATGCAAACGGTGAGGTCATTCAGTCGCAGGAATGTGTGTGTGTGTGTGTGTGTGTGTGTGTGTGTGTGTGTGTGTGAAAAGGTGGGTGACTTGGATGGAGGACCAGAGAGTAGGAATGAGTATGAAGTGTGAAGGAGCTCAGAGAGGAGAGGCTGTTGATGGCCTTGAAGGAGAGAAGTAAGATTGTATATAGAGATCAAGGTTGGAGTTGAATGTAGTTGAATGAATGTGTTTTTAGTTTGTGCGTTGGTTGGCAACAATGTGCTTCAGTGTATCTTTTGAATGCCTGTACTTAAATTGAACATTTCTCTTGTATTGTGTATGTGGAAAATTTGACTTTTACTCCACTACAGTTAAAAAAGACAAAAGTTGTCCTTCTGGCTCCACTCCATTATGTAGTCTACATATTACACTGAGGCAGAGCAGTAATCTTTCAGAAAAGTCAAAAGTTTACAAGCTTTTATATACGACAGTAGGCTGTTTCAGAGGAATTATTAAACAGCTCTATTATCCTGTATTCTCATTGGTCAGTCACCGTTAATGCCCGGTGGACGGAGCAGCCGCGGTCGGCTGCTGCCTGCTGCTGTCTGCTCCCGGGCTCGAGAGTCCGTGATCACATGGCGAGCAGTAACGCATCTGTGTCACAAATGCATGTGATTAGCACTTGAAGTCGGCGTATAAATATTGATTCAAAAAAACAAAAAACAGCGTGCCTGCCAGAATATTAAATCCCTTCGAGACCGCTCCGCCAGTCCGAGACATTGCGAGACCGAGAGACCCGAGACCGAGACAAGACCGAGACCAAAGACGGCCGAGGCCGTGACAAGACCAGGAAATTGTTCTATAACTTGAAGATGAACTTGATACATACAACATACAACTTAAACAACTTGTGATAAGTTGAAATTGTTCTATAACTTGAAGATGAACTTGAAGCCCTTTAGTTTCACAAATCCTTCATTGAAATCTGAGCAACAACACATAGTAAAATGTGTCCTTGAATGAATCATCACAAATAAAGATGAAGAGAAACTTGAACATTTTAGTAAATCTCTTTTTCTGCTTTCAGTGAACATTTTAATCATGCAAGTTCAACAGTTAAATAATGGTGTTCAACATAATTCACTTTATAAATATATATGAATGGAGAGCACAGAAGCTTAACTCAAGTGGGGTGTGTTTGTGTGTGTGCAAAGTTCACTCAAGTTTTGAGGTTTTGGCCATGAATACAAGTCTGTCCACCATTGCAGGTTTTAAAGAGGAACGCTGGCAAGTGACAATGTTGCCACTGGTACTGAAAAGCCTCTCTGCTGCTGCGAGCTTGTTGCAGGAATGCACTGATACTTGCAGGCAAGCTTGGCAAGATGTGGAAAGTTCACTTGGTGTGCTTTCCACCAAGTAAGTGGATCTTCCACTTTGTCTATGCAAGGTGTTAGCAGGTTGTTAAACTCTGCAGCTCTGCTCCATTTTTCTTTGAAGAAACTGCCTGAGGACTTCGTAGCTTTCTTTTCCTCAGGTGAAGCACTGGTGTCAGCCGCCTTGGGTTGGACCTCAGAGCTGCAGTGTGGTGTCTCCTGGGTCTCTATCATCTCTAATGTCACTCTGGCAGTGACTTGGGACTTTGTCTGCACTGACAAAATCCATCTTGAATCTGCGGTCCAAACAACTTGCTATATCAAGCAGCTCCTGAGTGGCTCCATCCTCGCATTTCTCATCGAGGTAATTCAATATCTCACCCTTCATCTCCTTTGTTAGCTCTGAGTTGTTTAAGAGGTGAAGAACAGGCTTCACAAAGGAAACGCTGACATAGTCTTCTCCCGAAAGTGCATCAGTAAAGTCCAGTAAGGGGCCCAGTGACCTGCTGACAGATTCCAGGACATCTATTTCTTGCCAGTGTGGAATTAAATGGCGCATCTTCCTGTCCACCGACAGGTCCTGAGTTATGGCCTTCTGCTGCTCCAGTATTCTACTGATCATCTGTCTAGAGCCCCATCTTGTCTGGCATTATGATATGAGGGAATGAGTTGATATTGAGGTCCTTCTGGGCTTTCTCAAGAGCACTTCTGGCCTTCCAGCAGTGGGAGAAGTGACTGACTATAGCTTTTTGCAGACACCCACAGTGCGATCAATGCGTCCTTCATGTTTGACTGCATTTTCTGTGGAGTAATTAAAACAGCACACATTAATCATTTTACAAATGTTGTGTTAGCTATGGAATTTAAACATGAATTGTATCCCTTCTGCATGATCTCTGATTTCAGAAAATATTAGGCAAAGCAGGTGAGACAGTGTAACTTACCAACTGCATGGTGAAGTCTGTGGCCAAAACATTGCAGCCTGGTCCACTCATTCATCGCAGCAGCTTTGACCATGTTCGCCGCGTTGTCAGTTGTTAGACAGACAAGATGTGCTTCATCCAGGCCCCGTGCAGCGACCGCTTCTTTCATTCCCACTGCTATATTATCACTTGCGTGTTGTTCAGGGAAATAGGCAGTTTGGAGACAGCTGCTTCTGAGTTGGAACTCCTGGTTAATGAAGTGGATGGTGAGGCTGATGCATGGCTCCGTTGTCCTACTGGACCACGTGTCTGTTGTCGCTGCATAATAATCAACTTCTGACAGCTCTGCTTCAACCTCTGCTTTGCATTTTCCATACAGCTCTAGGATGGCAACTTGGGGAGAAAAAGTTGCGTGACAGCATAACATACCGCTTGTCAAGCGAGCTGATCTTTTTTTTTTTTTAAACTGTCTTTGGAAACAGTATAAATGGGCACCATGTCTTTAGCCAGGTGAAACATGATGGCGTCTGTTATTTCTTTCTGCTGTTGGGAACCTTTCTCATATGGTGTCACACTTGCAAAGGCTTCTGAAATGTGTTTTTGTTTTGGACAACATTCAGATCTGCCGTTGCATTTGTCATACTGAGCTGTGTGGTGCAGACGTAAATGCTCAAACAAGTTAGTTGTGTTACCTCTCGTTGTGGCAACAGATGAAAGGCACTGCCGACACAGAACACCTGTTTGGTCGACATCATCCTTCTTGTAACCAAAATAATTCCAGATAATTGACTCTTTCTTCTTTTAGCTTTTCTTTTTGGCAACAAGTCTTCATTTTCGTTGGTTTTCTTTTGCTCATTTTGCAGTCGTTGTTGTTACCTGTGTCAGCGACTCACTCCATGTGCAGGGGGGTGGGTTCCTCCTCTCTGATTTGATTGGCGGCTGTCTGGGTAGTCTGCTTGGCAACTGAATGTGATTGGTGGATTGCCGCACGGCACACGCAGTGTCTACATGCAGTAGTTATATCAGTTAGATGAGACTAGCCCTAGCCCTAATACATCCATAAGTATTTTTTAAGTACTTCACTGACAACATATGCACTTAAAAGGATAGTTCAACATTTTTGGCAAATTGACCCATTGCCATAATCCCTATAGTCTTAGCAGAAGGCCATTACCTTTCATTGTCGGTGCAATCTATTTTTAGAAGCAGTGACTGCTTGCTGAAAAACTGCCCCCAACAGGAACGTGCATCATGGTTTTGCATGAATTACCTCGAAAACAACTCTGTCTTGTAACGTTCCATTCTTATCTCATAGTGTGATGAATGTCCAGGTCACAACTTGACCACCAGAACGTTTTGGAGTTGTTAGATTGTGTATTTGATGAGTTTGATGAGGGAAACCAAGAAATCCCATGAGCCACCGTTGCATAGCCCCGAGCAGCTAGCAGCTCCGCTCTGCCGTTCTAAAAAGAGCTTGCGCCGTCAATATAAAGTAACGAACCTACTGCTATGACTATAGGGATTATAGGCCAATGAGTTATTTTGCCAAAATCTTGAACTATCCCTTTAAGTTATGGAGCTGTGTACTTTGTATACAGGCTGAGCCTGGTACATCAGGCCTTGGGTGGGTTTGCTCAGGTGCAGGTTGACTTGGTCGACTGAACAGCATTTTGTGATTCTGTGGAAGAAGTCGTTCCCACTTTCTTCAGTCATTTCTGTATCTGACCCCTCGTCCCCTCCCACAGGCCAAAGGCCACAAGAGGCAATACTGTGGGAGGATGTATTGGAGTGAGCACGGGGCGGTGGGAGGGTGAATATGATGAGCAATAAGACATCTGCTATAACCCTATTTCCCCCCTCAGTATCTCTCCAGCTAGAGAGTTACTGTGGCCAATATGAGGTAAAGACATAGTACGTTAATACATTTTGCATTGAGTCGCCAGGAGTCATGTTCTTATCAGCCCCTCCATCGTGGCTGAAGGGGCAGAGTCCCATATGAGAAGCCTTGGCTTTACAATCTCCCAACTTTGATCCAATACTGTCACTCAAGTTTTTATTGCCATTTGGACCCGATGATGACGGTCCTGTAAAATTGATAAGAGACTTCTGGTTCGGGGAAGATATCATGAGGGGCCTGTGCTGTGTTGATGCATTCATTCAACATTTAAAATGAACAAGATTATTTCCAAATGATGCTCAAATATTGGTATGGAGTAGTGGCGTTTACATTTACACCTGCTCCGTGTTTATAATTAACTTCTAAACCTGGTAATTGCTGTTAAATTAAAAAGTGAAATGTTCCCAGACTGGTTAAAATGATGTGAGAGTATTTTCAAACAAAAATAAACACAGTTTTTGCATCACGTGTAAAACGGCGTGGTGTGTAAAAAACATTGATTAAAAAGACAAAATGACAGTGGGTGGAGAGGAGGTGAGGTCACACACAGTTAAAGTGACATTTTGAGTTATCATGATCTTTATGTTTCAGAGCCAGATGGGTTTGACTCCCTCATACTGTAGAAACTGAAATTAGAGTGTGTGCAGTGTGTTCAGGCTCCACTTTGGTGAGGGAGCGAGTCTGAATTGGTTGCTTTTTGTTTGCTGTTTTGATGACATTTTTATTTTTGGGAGGACTAATTGTTTATTAGTGTAATTTTAGATAAAACTACCCTCTAGGTAGATTGGAAATAGAATGTTAAAAACATGCCCTGTAAAGAGGAGTAAAATTAAAAGAGGAGCTGTTAAATAGACAACGCAATGTAAATAAGTGGAGTTAGGGGCGGCGTGTGGCGCAGTGGGTTGAGCAGGAGCTCCATATGCAGTGAGTCTATAGTCCTCGCTGCAGTGGACCCCAGTTTGAATCCTGTATTGCTGCTGTTTGTTCATCTCTTACATAATGTGCATGTTACTTATTGTGCAGATAAGGAGCATGCTATCACTCGTCATGATTGTGATCGTGATTTCAAAGGCAGTCAAGAATGCCGTAACGCTACAACAATAGCTTCTGCAACTGGCCTTTATTCATTTATTTATTTATTTTTGCTGAACATATGATCTAAAATAGTGTGAACAATCATTATGATTGGGATGTGCGAAGGGGAGGTATGAAACCCAAAAGGGTTTATATGAAAACCTCACCCATGAAGAACATAATCAAAAACCAAATTTGTTACCAGACAATTAAGGAATAATTCAATGATATGATGATAATGAAAAATAAGTAGAAGAAAGTTAGTGAACAATAAAGACATGAATGAGTAATACAACAATAATCATATGATGTGATAATGAGAAGAAGGAAAATAACATGAATAAACAAACATAATTATAGATATCTTATGGTTGCTGGTACTGTAAATGGTTTGACTGACAAGCTACTTTTCAAGAGCCTTTTTGAGAAAACCAGATCTTTTTGTTCTGGTCACGGGGTGTGTGGAGCATGCACACGTGCGTTGTCCAGTTAAACTCTGATCAAGGCGTATGCATGACGGAGAAAGTTGAATTCTAATCACATTATCAGGGTGTGTTAATCGGAGTTGGAGAACTCTGATATTACTCGGACTAACATGTTTACATGCACTCAGTTGTCCAGTTATATCCGGATTATGGCTTAGGGCTGGGTATCGATTCAAATTTCAATAATTGATTCGATTCCGATTCTGAAAATTCAGAATCCATTATTTAAATACAAATGTACTTTTATTTTTTTCAGTGTTAAAAGCAGTAGGCCTATCACTGACAAAACGTTATCACCAGTGCTTCCAATCAGGCTAGGTAGGCAGAAACCTAGAAAAAAGCTTTGAGTTGAGTCCACATGGTTCTCATCCCCTCAGCCAGTCTGTCTATGAGCAGCGAGTAGAGAAATAACGTCACTTTCTTACGTTTTAATATTTTGTATTATATATATATATATGTTAATCTCCATGATGTCCGAGTCACGGGTAAGAAAAACCTTTTTGAACACATGAACAATAACATGGTATTTATAGGCCTATTTCGTGTAAAATAATAAGAATAAGAGCTGCTGCTCTGTGATTGGTCAAAATCTACCGTCACGGCTAGATTCTTTTCAGGCTGAAAACAGAGCCTAGGGGAGACGCAGACGTCTGATCTTTTTTCACATCACTTCATTTACATTATCCCCAAGGTTAGTGTGTAAGTTTTTGCCTAATACTGTCAAAAAAAGCTGCCTACCTAGCCTTTAAAGGCATAGTTCACCCCAGAATGATATTTCGGCGTAGCAGTGCATGTCCATAAAACGGTTGCAAGCAGACACCAGCGGTTTTGTCCGTTTGCAACTGTTATATGGACATGCACTGCTATGCCGAGACCCCTGTAACTCAGAGAAGCTACGGAGGACTCTGAAACTTCTCCCAGCCCATAGTCGACATGAGGGTGAGTAGATAATGAGTGAAATATTATTCTGGAGTGAAGTATTCTTTTATCTCTTTGTGCATCAGCCTCGACTCCTCTAAAGCCTTTGAGATGAGGTTCCTCGTCAATGTAGGCCTAGTGTGTGTGTAACCCGCCCCTCCCCTCTCCACCGCTACTGTTTGTCACTCTCTTTCTTCGCTAACTCGTATCGAACCGGTGCGAGTTCACAGGTCGGACATCCATCCGAGTTACGGGTTGCCTGGAATGCACCATTATTTCCAGTGTGCCAGCGCAGGAATGTCGCCAAAGACACCAAATACAAAAAGAACAAATACTGAAACATATTGCCAGGTGTTAGAGGAGCCGAACAGCTTAATCAGTGTTGTATCATCTCCTCTTGTAGTGGCTTGGGTGAAATGGATTTATACAGACACGCAGAAGTTACGCACTACAGCTTTAAGATGAGAATTGATTTAAAATTGGCGGATCAATCTCTTCAACCCACTAATTACGGCAATAATTACGGTTTTCTCAAGTGTTGCGTAATTGTGTGTTTAGTACAGTAGGGGTTTAGAAACCAGCCAAGCTGGGGGTTCTAGTTCATTGTTTTTAGGTTGAGGTTTTGAAAAAAAAAAAGGTGTCATACAACCATTCGACCTAAAAATAAACAAAATGAAAACTGTTGCTTTGCGCTTTTGGAATCAAACAGCCTGTGTAGTGCTCAGTCCTCCAGAGCATCAGCTGCCATGGGTGAGAGTTCTCACACCTTTGATTGTGTTGTTGGCTCATTCATCAGCTCTGAATGTTTGAAGCTCTCATTTTTCCCGTTTGCTGACTATGGAGCATGTTAACAGGACATCCCGTCTTATTATTCTGTTGATCACAGAAATGATTACCTAATGGATCGATTACATTCTGACAGACAGAAATTGATCTGTCTACACCACAGAAACTGCTTTGATGTGATATTTTGGACACATCTTTAAGAGACGTGTCAGTGTCTAGACAAAGCTGTGAAGCAGACCAGAACAGATTGATTTAGATTTCACTGGATATTCTAAAAAAGCTCAACCTTGGTAGATGGTTGTACTGTAGCATTTCTGACACGTTGAGGATATCTTATATTGTGGTCGGTCCCAACTACGGTGGAATGTTCCATATTCCACAGGACTACTGACCCGCTCTGGCGAAATGAGTCAGAAGAAGTGAGTGGAAGACCATAATTAAAATGGCCATGTTGAAAACCATCCAATGTGTGACTTTGGCTAGGGTATCATTTTAAAGCTTATTTTTACCTCTTTCCATAGATTCCAACAGCTCAATTTTGAAATTTGGGTCACTGTGACTCATTTTGCTGGATCACGTCACATATTTGGCCGTGCCAATAAAATTACAATCCTTTTCAGTCCACAGGTTTATCTACACAGCACCGGTTCTACACCGAAATTGGCAGCGCAGTTTTTGTAAATGACACTTCGAGCACATTGATATTTACACCAGAATCTACACCAGATCCTACGCAAGTCTGATAGAGTGAATGGTGATTTGTGTCTGATTGGAGATATCCTGTATTGCAGCTGACAGTAGCCATGTTTCCATCTCAAGTGATTCGAATTACTGGGAAATGCGCATTAAAAGAAATTCGAATCGTGTGTGTTTCCATCTACGGACTTTTCACCCCCACCCCCCACGCCCCGGGCAGACTGACGGTCTGATTTGAACACATTAGCGCGCGATATGTTTATTACCGTCATAACGCGACCTGTCCGTGTGTGTGTGTGTGTGTGTGTGTGTGTGTGTGTGTGTGAGTGTGTGAGAGAGAGAGGGAGAGAGAGTCGCGGCCGGCACAGACTTTAAACGCTGGATGCGCTGGTTGATAAGTTTAGTTTTTACTACGGAGGAACTACTTAGAACTGTGCAGTAACATCATATGAAGGTGTGGGGGCTTTTATTTTGCCGTGGCGGTGCGGAAACCCTGATGTTGTCTTGTGAATGAACTGTAACACGGGAGCAGATGGGGTGAAAGTGCGCTACAGCACACTTAATTCGCATACAGCTGTTTCCATCCCATTCGAATCAACCAAAACCCGGCCATAGCGAGCGTATTTCAGTTTGTGCGAATCAGGGGATTTTAATTAGAATCACGGCGTTTCCATCATCATTTCCTGATGCGATACAACTAGATGCGCATCTAAACAGCTGATGGAAACGCACCTACTGTGGTCTCCCTGTCCCCCGATGGGTCTCAGTACTCATATTTAGAGGTTTATGGACCTTGTTATGACAGAAATGTAGAAAATTTTGTCTACATCTTTCATGCATGTAGCCGGCTACAGATTCCCAATCGCGGTGGCATCAAAAGGTCAGACACATTTCATAAGTCTAATTTCAAAAATGGATAGGCGCAATGAAATGTGCAAAATTAAAATGCATCGAGGGTGCGAGCTGCAGCTCTCTGCAGTGTTCTACTGAAGAGTTACTCCATTAATTGCAGTGGGCTGTGATTATTCACAAGGGTTTATAATTAGGAGGGAGTCGGGGATGTTTTATGCTCGGTAATTGCATGCGTCTGCCCGCCACCATTTAGCTGGGGAGCAGTAAGCTACAGTACAACTGTCAAATCAAAGGAGGCTGCTTTCATCCAAATTGATTTTGAAGTACTCGTCAGACAGATTGTCCTCTGTAAACATCACTCTTCCTTAATTTTACAGATTCTGATGATGCACTGCGGAGCCATTATCCATTTTCTGTTGAATTCAGGTGCATCGGTGAGATTTCTGCTGAAGTGTTTTGCGTGATGAGGTGAAGGCTAGTGTGTTCAGATTGCTTTAAAGGGATAGTTCACCCAAAATTCAAATTTCACTCATTATCTACTCACCCTCATGTCGACTAAAAGCTGTGAGAATATCAGAGTCCTCCGTGCCTTCTCGGAGTTGCAAACATCCAAATACCTCCATACTGCTCGTCTGTAATGTCCCTCTTGTATTGAAGCCCCGACATGAGAAATTGTTCTGAAAAAAAATTAAAGGAGTCATCACCCGGAAATCGCAATTTCTCTTGTTAAAACATGCATATTGGTGTTTGACCTCAGTTGAAACTTGCCTGAAAAGCTGGAGTTTGAAAGCGGCGCCGTTTTTTCGCTTCGGCTCTTTTTCCGAACAGGAATAGCACACAATGGTGTGCCTTCCTAAAGCACGAGATTTTGATTCTGCTCCGACGGTGACCTCACCGGCGGAGGCTACTTGCCTCTTTCACCACCCAACCCGGCCCGTCCGCTACCTGACATCGCCGAAGCGGTACCAGGGGGCTGTTTATGTTTTGGAGTCTGCATGCAGGCAAGCCCCCCCCCCCCCGGCTCTGTCCTTCCTGCGGCGAATCAACGCGTGCCTCATACAGTGCACATCCGGACCAGTCAAAACCTCGCGCGTAATCTCGCGTGATAAAGTCGCGGTAGGAAAAAGGGTCAGAACAAGCTCAATGTTTGATTAAAATTTTTTTTTTTTTTCTAATAAGTTTTACAAATTGATCCAAAGCGATCCAAGGGGGGCTGGATACGTAAAAAACCAAGTGATGACTCCTTTAAATAAGTCTATATTTTAAGCTTGTTTGTAGCGGAAGCTCCCAGTGTCTCACTTCACTGCTCTTCCCGGCGGAACAATTTCTCATGTTGGGGCTTCAATACAAGAGGGACATTATGGAGGTAGTATGTAGGGCTGCCCCAAAAAATTCGAAGCTTCGAAGCTTCGTTCGTTGGCCATGGTAATCGATCATGAAGTCCGTGATCGATTTTTTTTTTTTTTTTTTTTGGAAGGTGCGGGGCGGCGGCGGCGGCAGTTACCTTAGTGTAACCCAATATAAAATCTTTACACGTGAAAGCACTGTCACTGCTGCATCAGGTGTGCAGATGCAGTTCTTACCTGATCCACCTCCCTCTCTCCCTCCCGTCCTGAGGAGGCTACTGGACTGTGTTCTATGATTCTCCTCTTTTCATTTCTAACTGAACCGTTTCAGTTTTGCCGGTGCACGCCCGGTGTCTCCCCACTTTCTCTCCCATGCGCACGCTCGCACCTGATTCACATATCTACCGGTAAAAATTAAATGTGATAGTAGGAAAACTGATCGCTCGTGAAACGGCCCGGATGCACTGCCTGTGAAACCGCAGCGCAGCGCGCTGGAGCAGAGGCAGGTTCTGATGGTGTCTTTACGTGAGCCGCGAGCTCCTCTGTCAAGCTGGATAGACCAGGTTGTACCAGACGAGTCGGGCACAGAAAAGGAGAGAGAATCCGGTCATTTTTCAAAATAAAGTACCGGTAATTAACGGATGATTAATTTAGCTGTTGCCTGTCCATCTATAAATACTTGTCAGTTGCGTCTGCACACGAGACACATTGATACAGAGCTATAGGACAGACCTGTGGAGCCGCATTTGACCGGCGCGGAGAGAGAAGCTGCTCCCCGTGCTACCTACAGGCAAACAGCTGTTTCTGCAGCCACTGTCGTTGCGCTACACACATTTGTTCATTTTAATTTTTCTGTTTTATTTAAGAAAAACATAAAAAAAACACACAAGCAAACATTTAAAGCAAATTATATTAAAAAATATGGACTTAAATTTTTTTTCGGATGCCCCCCCCCCCGCTCTGGCAGCCGGCAGCCGTCGAAGCTTCGATTAAAATCGAATGTACGGCCTCGAAGCTTCGATTGTCAAAACATGATAATCGGGTCAGCCCTAGTAGTATGGAGGTATTTTGATGTTTTTTGGTGTGTCTTTTTGGATGTAGAAAAGTGGTGTCCATTCACAACCATTATATGGACAAATACTGCTGCGCATAACTCAGAGAAGGCACGGAGGACTCTGAAAAAAAAAAAAAATTGGGTGAACTATCCCTTTAATGTTGTTCTGAATTTTCAATAAAGAAAAACAAACTTCCTTGAGCACTTCTCTGTTTATGTATTCCCCTTTTTCTTTTACAGCATGCACAAACTTAAATGATTTCACTCATCGAGCACTTTATATGCTTTAATAAAACTTGTCGGTACAAATATGACTGTGTTAACGTTTCCCAGTCGTTCTCTGGATCCGTGCGTTAAACATATGGTGCCATGTGGTGTTGTTGCACCGGCTGCTCAAAATGCAGGAAAATTCACATTAATTTTTGCCTATAAAGTCGAGGGCATCCATTTGGATTTGCATGACATGTCACAGGGGCCACACGGGGACCCGGTTGAAAGAGTGTGGGGGGGGCCGGTATGCAGCTCCGCCGAGGACTGCCGCAGCAGCTGTTTCTCTGGATATCTCTTCTAGGTAATGTGCCTCTAAACTTGATGAGCTAGAACAGCTTGCTCTTGTTCCACCCTGTTCAGCGGAGGGCTGACTACCGTAGTGGTACCGGAGTTAACTTGTCACAAACTCGACGGCTCCTACAGGAAGCCGAGCGCCGCCTGTATCCTTTTGGTGTGCTCTCAAGCAAAATGGATGGAGTGCCGCCTTTAAGGAGATAAGGGAGAGCAGGAGACAGAAGAAGGATGACTGCTTACTTTGTTATTCATTATTCAGCAGCAGTGGTCACACGCTTACACGGCTGCACTCATGTTTTATTTGAAATGGCATGTTATCGCAGTGTTAAACCCTTCAGAAAATATGTTTTTCAAGACAGTCTAAGACTTGGAGAAAAGAAACTTGACTGCAATTGCGTGGGAGAAAAAAAAAAGCAAATTTAGGAGTTTGTAATATAGAGTATTCGCTAGGAATAATTCTAATTCTATTCTGCTGTGCTTCATGAAATATAGCCGGAGCTGAGGTGGCCCTGTCAGTGCAGTGTGAGAATGACTTCAAAGCCTTTGAGCAGGTCAAGGACAGCAGTGGAAGTACGATGAATTTTATATGTTCATAAATATTCACGCGTAAAAAGAGAAAGGGAGGAAAAAAGGCTACGGTGCAGTTGTCACTATCTATCAATGTTCAGCAAGAGGGACGACGTTGTACAATCTGTTCATCCAAGTTCTGATTAGTGACAAAAATACAATAACAAAAAAAGTAGCATTGGTATGTTTACAGTGGTATGTTAAGAACAATGAGTTGCAGCTTTTCTGCTCTGGAAATGAAAGTGAAGAGTTTTACAAAAACAATACAATCAGCCACCATGTAAAGCAACCAGTGAAATAAAGCTGACACTCATCTATCCATCTACCTGCTCCATCACTGACTGCAAGCTAATCTGTTACATTTACTGCATCTTCAGTCTAGTTCTCATTTGCCTCTTTAGAATGTCTCCATAAATCATTCACAGTTTACTGGGATGAGCGCACTGGTCCTGCAGCAAGAGCCCCATTCATACAATAATTACTATAGTACAGTACACTGCAAAAACTCAAAATCTCACCAAGAATATTTGTCTTATTTCTTGTCAAAATGTCATCTCTAGTCAAAACAAATCTCATTATACGTTAAAAACTAGCTTGTTTTCAGACACGTTTTACTTCTTTCAAGTATGTTTTACTAAAGATCATCTACATCTGTAGTGGAGCAAGTTTTTCTTCCTTATCACAAGCACAAAAAACTTGCTTTCACTGGCAGATTTTTCTACTTATTTTAAGTGAAAATTTGTTTGAAACAAGTGAAATGATCTAAAAACAAGTTCATTTTTAGGTGATGAGTCTTATTTTAAGTGGAAAGAGATTAAAGAGACTACAGTAGTTTTGCTTAGAAATGAAACATTTTGACAAGAAATAAGACAAATATTCTTGGAAAGAATTTGAGTTTTTGCAGTGTAGTAATTTTCCAGGCAGGTTAAAGCATAATTCAGCGATCTGGTCGTTTTGGCTAATGCTGCGTTCCAGGCAGGCTTTTGAAATCGTAAATTACGGCTTCAAGTCACGACTTACGACTTTGTAGCGTTCCAGGTAACCCGTAACTCGTGTTTTTCCAACCTGTTGCCTGTGAAAGTGCACTATAACGGCCACTCGTAACTTCCGACCCGTGAACTCGTACCAGATCGAACTGGTATGACTTCACAGGTCGGAAAAACACGAGTTACGGGTTGCCTTGAACGCACCATGAGTTAGCAGCCCCCGCCCTCGTCATGCATCTATTGGTCCTCGTCCCTACGTCACCACATTCACGCGCATCCCTTGGCTGCACACACAGCCCTTCATGCCGTTCTCTCTCCTCATTGGATAACACTTGTATCCCACAAGGAAAGTTTTCTCCTGGGTTTACAGCAGAGCAGAGTGACGGAGAGACCCGTGTTTCGGCCCAAACACTCTATGGAAGTGATTGCTGACAGAAAATAGGACTATTTAGGACTTATATTAACAAAAACATTCAGCTGAATTATGCTTTAAGATAAGTTAAGTTTCTTTATTTGTCTCCTGTGGTAGAAACTTGTCTTATATTACACAAACAAAAACAAGTTATGCAAGAACATATGATAAACAGGTATAACAACATGTACAAAGATGGCATATTTCCATATATTCTCCACACATTATGCATATTTCCATACATTCACACATACCAGTGTTTTTCAACCTTGGGGTGGCCTGATTAAAATATTCATTTTTGACAAATTATTATTCTTTTTAAAATGATGATTTAAAAATACCACACACAATATTAAACAACTGTATTCTGTACTTTCGCATTCTTGAATATGAATCAAGTTCAAATAAAAATGCAGCATATAAAAATATCCGAGTTGGCGTATCTTGATTGACGGACACTACGTGATTGTGGGGTCGTCAGAAATATGTGATGCCTAAATGGGGTGACGAGCCCAAACAGGTTGGGAACCACTGCTCTATGCATACATACAACACTAACATCATCACTCACACAAGTTTCCTTAGCCTTAGGGACCTCTTTTTATTCTGTCATCCCTAACCGTTCATGTCATTAATGAGTTTGATTGAGAGAGGGATGAACAAGTGTTGCATAAAAGAACCTTGTACCTGGTTGGCCTGCCTTATGGCAGCCTACTCAGATGTTGTGGAGTGAGTGCAGCAGCAGCAGTACACATAATCTTTCCAACTTCACCAGATTGTGGATCTGAGATTGACTGTGAGGATCCTGACCCAGCATGTGATACAGTACTGTACCAAAATATAGACTCAGTGGCTGCCCTGTTAAAACATTAACAACATATTTTTACAGACTCCAAACAGAGTCATCTGAAAACATGATGGTGGACTCGGGCGTGCTCATTGATGGTGACCTTGGCTTGCACACACATGTAGCAGGTGTTGTGGTGTATTTGAAGTAGGCACGTACATGGTTACCTGGGTACTCGATTTCCCAAGTAGGCAATCTGCTAATCGGTTACGGTTAGCCTAGGATTTTAAAAAATGGCATGTTAGAGCACAGTCCAGCGTCGGATCATGCCATGGTTCGGGTTTTTTGTAGTGTTAAACGGTTTCAGATCAAACATGTTTTTTTGCTGCGTAAAATCATTTTTGGATGGAGCCTTGAACTTTCAAACCTTTTACAAGAATCTGTGGTGGTTCCCTTGGGGTAAGCTGTAGGCAAGAGACGATAGGCAGAGGTGGGAGACAGTCCGTAATGTTGCAAGTCCAAGTAGAGTTCTGTCTGACGGACAGAGCACATTTATTCCTCAGCAAAAGATGCACATATGTCCTAAATGTGCATGTTAAACTCCAATCTCTACTCAACCCCCTGATATTTTATCCGAAGACGCTGTGTGTCAGTAATTTATGAGTCTTTTCTCATTCTATTTAAAGTAATCAGTTACTCGAGTAAGACAAGGTTAGGTTAGGAAGTGAGCTGTTGAATGGTGCATCTACATCTTCACCAATGTGCTGTAGGGATTTGGCTAGTACTTCAGCCTAAGCATGATATATAGGAACATATAGGCAGGGTGTATTGTGAGGGTGGTATAAACCAAAGCCGTGGGATTTGATGGAATCGTTTCAAAGTGTCTATGGCTGAGGAAATACACTACAGTACTGAGTTGTAGAGGTCCGCTGCATGCCTCCCTCACTGTTATAAGATCAGGAAGTGGAGGCAAGGCAGAAATGAATAAATTACAGCACAAGCAGTGGTCAGGAAATGGAAGCAAAGACTTCACCGGCTAAGATCTAAAACCTTCAAAGCTCACAGGAAGGAACATGTGGGAGGATTTTGTGAGATTGTGCAAGATCTCATCCAAGATTTGTGTTGGAACACAGATGGCTTGCACCAAAAGTCTAGCCCTATGGTGCATGAATTATGTCTAACCACCAAGTGTTTTTATCCTTCTTCAGAGAGGCACTAAAAAAAAAAAAAAAAAAAAAAAAAAATTTCAAATATGTTATCAACTCCATGTGACTTTCAGAATGTAAAAATTAATCAAAACTTTTATTTATGGACTATAATTTCATTTTATGCTTTGCAAAACATTTCAACACATCATTGCTGACATTATTTTCAGATGGCTTGCACCATGTTGTGCAATGTTCAGTGTAGATGAACTTTGATTTTCTACCATTTCTTTCCACTATTCTGAAAGAATGCATGTTAAGGAAGAAAAATTGATCAGTGCATGAAAAAAACAATGTTTTTGCCTGTAGTGTCTCGCCTTAACAATTTAATTGTCTTTTTTCAAAATGTATAATTTTCTGCCACTATTATAGTATAAGCCTAATAATTAACCTTGTCAAGAAGAAGAAGAAACATTCATTGGCATTAAACATTATGAATAAAAATCACATTTCTGTTTGCATGAAAAAAACAATGTTTTTTTAGGCTTAACAATTTAATTGTCATTCAAAATGTATAATTTTCTGCCACTATTATAGTATAAGCCTAATAATTAAATCCATTGCATTAAACATTATGAATGCTAATCCATGATGCTAATGTAAATAGATGTTGAACGGAATAGAGTTGTTGAATATTAGAAATTAGACTCCTCGAGATAAACAGCCTGCGGCGCTCCACTCATGTTTCATTAAACCTTAACAAAAGAAGGGGTTGCAATGTTACGTCATTCCATCATTCAGTCAAACCTCAAACATTGGAAAAGGACAAGGAAACAACACAAATTTACATGTGTGGGCCACGCTTCAGTCACTTAGTTGCCACACTGCCAAATCCAGTCTTTTTCATTTATTCAGAATAGAAGTCATATTTACAAATAAAGCAGGTCTTGGCCTTCTCTTTACAATATTATTTACAGAGGTCTGACAATTCCCAAAAAGAGCAATCACTTTGCAACAGTGGCGAGGAAAACCTTAATTTTAAGAGGCAGAAAACTCAAGCAGAGGCAAAGTCTGTGTGGGCGTCCATCTGCCCCGACCCATTGAGCTGGGAGAGACAGAGAGAGAAGCAGCAGCAGAGGAGAAAGAGAGCAAAGGAGAGTGCAGAGGAAAAGACAAACGGACATTATAATAGCAACAGTTGCAGTAATGGTAATGTAAATTGTACTGTAATGCTATACAACTACGCAATGAAGAGAATAATGCAAGCTATAGTCACAACTTTGATTATTATTAATATAGAAAATTAACATTTGATGACCAAGTTAACAACATGATGATGTCAGTTGTTTACTTGTTTATTATTCCATTTGTGTTTATTTGTTGAGATCCCCATTAGCTGTTCTCTAAAGCACCACGAGTCTTACTGATGTCCACATTTAAAACATACATTTACCATCATGATATGAAAGGCAGAAATGTCCATCAAATATTTACAATACTGAAAATCATCATCCTAAATAGAATAATAATTAAAAAAAAACATAATGTGAGACACTCCAGTGTACAGTGGTTATACATTTAAAGAGGTAAAGCCAAATGAAGTGGCAACAGCAAAAGGAGAAAAAAAAGAAAACTACATACTGTAAGCTTACATAAAACTCTAAAGTACAGCTGAGTCACCGTCCTAAAGCGGAAACATACATGAAGTATTGCTGTTGTAATAACAGAATCTTCTAGACCATGCAATCAAACACCTTACCATGTCTATACGTGAATTTACAACTCTGTCCTGTAACGTTCCATTATTATCTCATAGCATGGTGAATGTGCAGGTCACAACTTGTCCATGAGAGTGTTTTGGAGTTATTGGATTGTGTATTTGATGAAGGAAACCAAGAAATCCCATTAGCCTCTGTAGCGTAGCTCTGAGCAGCTCACGGCTCTTCTCCACCATTCTAAAAATAGCTTGCACCAACAATTAAATGTAATGAACCTACTCCTATGACTATAGGGATCATGGCAATGGGCCAATTTACCAAAATGTTGAACTATCCATTTAAGGTTTAAGGTCATTGCTTTTAGATGTTCGGGTTATTGCATCACAGCATATAGAGTTACAGCCGTGTCTGATAAAATGCAGGTGAGCAGCGACTGCGTCCCTGTGTCCAGAGGGACAGTGTTTGTCAGTCAGCTGCTGCAGGTAACTCCAGTGCATGACCCCATGTGTGAGGTGAACAGGTTCATGCTGCTGATGTGTTGATGATGATCCATCTGGCTGTTGATTGAATAGGAAGTCTTATTTGATTAATGTATGTAAGTATGCAGCAGTGTCTGTGGTCTCCACAAAGAGGCTCCAGGCTGTTGTTGAATGGTTGTCTATAATCTAAAGCAGCTACACAGACTTTATCGCCAACATTTTTCAAAACGTTTCCAAAGGAATGAAAAGGTGGGGAGGACACAGAATACAATACCGTGCTGACCCACGCTGTAAAAATATAAAATCAAGGATTAGATAAAGACAACATGTGGGTTTTAATGATGTCTACTGATTTAGTTTCTCAGAGTTCGTAGGAGGCTGTTATGGAACTGAGCAACATCAACAGCATGACATCTCCCAATACAGTCAGAGGTCCTGAAGACCTGCCGCTTCTTAAAACATCTTGTGAAATCAGCCAATTAGGCACATTATATAATAAAAGTAGATTCATGTGGTTGTTTTCCCCTCTGATACTGCCCTTTGTTACGTAATATCATCACTTGTCTGTCTTTCTTTACTGTCCACATACACATCCCTACAGTTACAGTATGTATCAGAGGGGAATCAGCTGTTCTGGTGAGGTGCTCTTACTTTTTGTTGTGGACCAGTAGCAGTTGCTGAGGCTTCCGGTTTTATATTATAGTCTGACCCTCTTAATACTCTATACTACATTAATAACTTGCTAATAAGCTCTGAGTCTACTGTCTGGCTCTGGTAAATGGCCTCAAAGCACCAGAGAGGTCTCTTGGGTTTTCTCTAGTACACTGGCAAAGTAACTGTGCAGCCTAAACATCGTGAGTACTCTGATGAACTGAATAAAGTTGATTATCTCGAATCACTGCTGCACGTTTTACCGAGTGGCCATGGCTCCAGTGTCAGGTCAGTAGGTGATGCAATGTGGCTCCGCCTCCTAACTTGAAGTCACTGCTGCTGGCGTATGGCTGGGCAAAGTGTCACAAAGCAGGCCCTTTTGTAGACGTTTTCACACCTGCCTTCGGATGCTTCGGTGTAGTTGGGATGTTTCTGGGCGCATGTGAAGTTGGCCGTGCAGCACCGTGTGTTTGCATAAAAACATAGCGACCGGACGCCACCGAGCCAGGAGAAATAGCCAATACACACTTCCCAATGAAGAAAGGGTAATACAGTTTCAAGTGACGTCCTGGATTGTCGGGGCCAATGTCCATTCCTGGCCATCACTGGAAGTGTCGATGGCTATGCCACAGAGCTGCCTAGCCTTCCGTGGTCACTGCGGCGGCCCTCCTCCTTGTCGTATGTAACAAGCACGCTACTGTTTAAGTACTAACAGTTAGCAGCACAACACAATTATCATTTGGGCTAAGTTCAGAAGACCCAGGTTGGAGAAGATATTTTATAATTTGTGAACCATATTAAATATTAGCAGTGATAAATAAAATAGGAATACAAATGGCCATTCATAGAAAACACTATATACAGTTCATCTCATCATTTCTCACTGAATGACGTTGCAGCGCACGTTTCTACAATTGCCCCAAAAGGGGAGAGTTCAACTTCGCCTGTACTGGCGAGGCACATGCACAGTGCAATGGCCTAATATTTGAATGTCCAGTGGGAAGGGGGCAAAGTCTGTTTTTTGGGGGGTGGGGGGTGGGTGGGCTGTGTGTGTGTAGCAAGGGGCAAGAGTTAGAAAGAGGAACGGCTGACTAATTGCATGATTTATTTACACAGTTCTGACAACTGGGGCGTGGCAGTTGAGCCTAAGAGGAGGGGTCCAATTTGAATGTTGTGTTTACAAACTGCAACAAGGAGCTGATGGTCACCATGTCAGGTTAAACGATCACCGTGGCATAAATTCTTTGCCCTGTCTCCGTCAAGAGACTGGCAACACTACAAGTATCAACCTGACTGTCGTAGAGCGCGGGATGCGTCGGCCACGACATAATTGTGGGAAAATCAGCCTGAATTCATGTTGTCTGAACCTGGCCCAGGTCTGAGGAATGAAAAATAATTAAATATTAAGAAACAGTTTCAACTGGAAAATGTTATAAAACCTCCTCGTACACAAACACATCTGATAGAAGTCCATCCTTGATTTTCATTTGCCGCACAAAACAGCTTGTGTAAAAGCCACATGTGGTGGCAGCTGGGTAAACTGTACAGGATGGTAAACACATCTGTGGTGAGGCTTATCATAGCTGTGTCAGATCTTTAAAAAAAAATGTAAAAAGAGAGAAGAAGTGCCGAAGAGGGAATTAAAAAAAAAAATTTGCGTGCACCTCGGCACACATTATTATTCCGCCTTACCTTATTTGTACCTCTTGATATTTATCCTCAGTGCAACTCATCCTCAACAAGGCCACTTACCACAGCTTCAAACCCTCTACCTGCTGCTTCATATTCGCGCCACACTCCATTAAGCAGCCCCCGTGCTCTCAGCATCACAGAGCATGCAGCGCTGCAATGTGGACAAATTGAAAGGCAGATATTGTTCCAGCACACAGTGTGAGCGTGATGCAGTTTCCACTTTTTCAATATAAACTGAGTCGCTCTTCTTGCGCATGTGCCATGTCCTGAGGCAAGTGCATTAAGTTAACCACAGAGTTGTTCCAAATAGACGTTTTCAATGTTTGTATTCATGTTGTTTCTCTGCATTATAGAAACACTGTGTGAGTGTGAGTCATATATTTGTCCAACCATTCACCAATAAAACTCAGGATAGCAAGTAACAACAAAGCTGTTATTGTTGTCACAGTGGTTATACATGTTGAGTGTCAGAGAGGCTTTTCATCGAAGCTCTGCGTAGTAGAGCATACAAATCAAAGGTGAAATCACCACTTAAGTCCTGTTGTACAGTAAGAGCAGGGTGTCCATTTGCATTTTTCATACGTATTCAAGCCTAATATATTTTTTCATGAATCAGTCACAAGGGGTGTGCGTCATGTGACCTGTGATGTTACCCACTGACCAGTGGCGTGCACAGTCTTTTTGAAGGGCAGGGGCGGAAATGAAAAAAAGGGCACATATAGCGCACCGCTGGGGAGGGCACTTTAGCCCACATTTTGGCTCCTAGAGGGCACTTTGGCTCGAATTTTGGTTCCTTGAGAGCACTTGAGCCCACATTTTGGCTCCTAGGCACTTTACCACGCGTTTTGGCTCCTAGAGGGCACTTTAGCACACATTTTGGCTCCTAGAGAGCACTTTAGCACACGTTTTGGCTCCTAGAAGGCCCTTTAGCACATGTTTTGGCTCCTAGAGAGCACTTTAGCACACGTTTTGGTTCCTAGAAGGCCCTTTAGCACATGTTTTGGCTCCTAGAGGGCCCTTTAGCACATGTTTTGGCTCCTAGAGGGCCCTTTAGCACATGTTTTGGCTCCTAGGCACTTTAGCACGCGTTTTGGCTCCTAGAGGGCACTTTAGCACATGTTTTGGCTCCTAGAAGGCCCTTTAGCACATGTTTTGGCTCCTAGAGGGCCCTTTAGCACATGTTTTGGCTACTAGGCACTTTAGCACGCGTTTTGGCTCCTAGAGGGCACTTTAGCACATGTTTTGGCTCCTAGAAGGCCCTTTAGCACATGTTTTGGCTCCTAGAGGGCCCTTTAGCACATGTTTTGGCTCCTAGAGGGCCCTTTAGCACATGTTTTGGCTCCTAGAGAGCACTTTAGCACACATTTTGGTTCCTAGAATGCCCTTTAGCACATGTTTTGGCTCCTAGAGAGCACTTTAGCACACGTTTTGGTTCCTAGAAGGCCCTTTAGCACGTGTTTTGGCTCCTAGAGAGCACTTTAGCACATGTTTTGGCTCCTAGGCACTTTAATGCGCTTTTTGGCCCTAAAGTGCACGCCACTGCCACTGACGGTGTTCCGGCCGGTCTACTTTTCCATTACAATTTGATGATCATGCGATATTTAAGCCCCTAACAGTTTATGAAATTCAACATCATCCACACAAATAACATTTCTACACCTCCAGCAGCATTTCCTGAGAGGGAAATACCTTCAGCAATATGAAGTATTGACCTTTTGATAAGGCTCTCTGTGTTACTTCAGTCACCTTAAACAGTGACAGCACAGTTTTACCTGCCAGGAGAGAGTGTGTTTTTTTATTGTCATTTTTCAGGTCTCAGTGTTTGTTGTGTAGTTGTGTAAAGCCCTAGTTATACTGTCCCTTTGTCTGTCTCCGTATACACCTCAATAGAGTGTGAAGGCATTTATACTTGGCGCATGCTCCGTTGTAATATTCGCCACAAAGACGAGGCAGTAGAGAAAAAATACTATACTTGCAAGCTGCATGAGACAAGTTAAAAAAAACAAAACGGGAGGTGCGCAGGGTATTTTCTGGTGGGGGGAGTATGTCTTCATCTTGCTTTTATTGGAAACATTGAATCTTTCACCTTGTTAGGAAACGCCTATCACCTTCTCATTTTCCACTTCTCAATATAGTCAGTCAATCATCAATTCTATCTTGTAAATAAGAAGTCTTAGCAGAATAAGCAAGACAATCTTATTCTCACAGTGAAAAGAAATAGCATAGTTAAAACTCAACTGTTACACAAAACACTGAGATGTTTATTGTTCAGTCAGCCAATGTGTGCAGAATAACCAGAACAAGTGTTACTTAAATAGTGACATTGAGAACAATAACAATCTTACACAACTGTCTTTATTTACTAGACAGAACTGATGTTTGCTGTACAGAGTTGATTAAAAGCCTTAGTCAGAAGTTAGTGTTTGTACAGTGAACATAGCAGTGATAACGAGCTTTACCCAGTGATTGATTGATTACCACAAGTCAATGACCATTGGGGGGGCACACAGGGTGGCAAATCAGATTGCAGGGGAGGCGGGTGCCCCTCCTACACAAAATAGAGACACACCGGGCTACTGCTCAACAGACGGTTACGGATCAAACCCTGTATTATAGGCTATATTTAAGAAAATTAAATGTTGTAGACAGATTGAGATAATAATTGAGGCCTGAGTTTTCCTCCAAAAAATACATTAACTGAGATGACTAAATCAGGAGGGTAACTCACACTTTCATGTAACACTGGGCTAGTTCTAAGTTTGGATGTTATGACAGGAGTAAGTGGAGCCTGCAGGTGCATCGTCAGATATGCCAGTATATCTTTTTCTTGTTTTTATTTTGTAGCACTCACCTACTGTCCCTCCTGAGTCCCCCCCCTCCAAGGACAAAAAAACTTGTTTACCAGTGCTGTGACGAATGGGAGTATTTCAGGAGCGTGGAGCGATGAGGTAATAATAATGTTTTACATTTATATAGCGCTTTTCTATTGAAACCTGATACCCAAAGCACATACAGAAGCCATTATTCATTCATACGTTTGTAGCCACAGCTGCCCTGGGGCAGACTGACGGACACGTGGCTGCCAATGTGCGCCAATGACCCTTCCAACCACCACCATGATTATTCATATAACCATTCACAAATTAATTTAATTCCTGCTGTAGAGCGGTTAATATGTCACTTTATTACGTTGTAATATACTTCAATTATATTGTAGATCCACTACGTTACTGTTTTACAATGAACCGAGCGGTCTACCTGTCATTTAATTTAATTGTTTTTTTTGTGCACGTCCACAGTGCACGAAAACTGTTGACCCAGCTCCCAGACCCAACTTTGAGAAGGTTAACGGCGATAATTTCCCTATCGCACGATAGAGTCTTGCATTAAAGCAGATATCAGCGGTTCGGCCGTTTCGGCTAATGCTGCGTTCAAGGCAGGCTTTTGAAACCGTAAGTTACAGCTTCAACTTCCAGGCAACCTGTAACTCGTGTTTTTACCGTCCTGTTGTCTGTGAAAGTCACTATAACGGCCTCTCGTAACTTCTGACCCGTGAACTCGTACCAGATCGAACTGGTATAACTTCACAGGAAGGAAAAACACAGGTTATAAGTTTCCTTGAACGCACCATGAGTTAGCAGCCCCCGCCCTCGTCATGCATTTATTGGTCCTCGTCCCTTGCATCCCTTGGCTGCACACACAGCCCTTCATGCCGTTCTCTCTCCTCATTGGATAACACTTGTATCCTACAAGACAAATTTTCTCCTGGGGTTACAGCAGAGCAGAGTGACGGAGAGACTCGTGTTACGGCTGAAACACTCCATGTAAGTGATTGCTGACAGAAAATAGGACTATTTAGGACTTATATTAACAAAAACATTGCGCTGATATCTGCTTTAACTGCTCAGCAATAATAACAAAATTTTTAAAAGATCCTAGACCACTTTTCCTGCTTGAGTAAGACTGAGCTGGTACCTTTGGGAGGCCTCAACAATTGATTTCCAAAACCACTTTTTTGCGTGATTCATCTGCTGGACATCTAGGGACAGATTCACTAAGGTTTGCACAGCTTTTGCTCATGCTAAACCTGCATAGGCTGAGCAATCTGCCCCCCTGTTTGTCTTTAAAACCCTCTTCACATGTTTCAAAACCAAACAGAGAGACAGATTTGCAGGTTTGTACCCCTGAATTTATATAAACTCTGTTTCCGCTTTGTCATAATGTAAATAATTTTCTTCAACATAACAAAATGTGAAAAAAAGTTCCAAGTTTTAATAAACTCAAGCAGCAGCACTCCTGTATTTACAGCACAGTATTTTTTTTTTCAGTCATTTCACCACAATAAAACCACACAATGGGAGCTGAGTCACTCATAAGCAATAACTTTCATCGCAGAATATACAGTGGAGCATGATGAAACACAAGTGGAGCCTTGTTTGAAGTGGGAGCTCTCAGAAGTCTTTGCTCTTCAGTGTGACTTCCTACATGTACGAGAGGAAATGCAGTGGAACAAATGAATAAGCACACACCTTACTTCTCTTCCTAGTTTTCCCTGGAGCCGTTGATCAGCAAGGAGCCTGGAGCTTTAGCAGTGAGTGATATAATGCTACCCACATGCTGAGCTCAAAACATTCTGAATACAGTATATGGTGTCTCTGTAACATCCACAATGCCATTAGGTAATAGTTTGTCCACATCCTGTTGGGTTTAGACTTACTGTAGTTAAGTAAAGTTGGAAAGATATTCACAGATTCGGACTTCCAGGATCAATAACTCTGAGA
This sequence comes from Decapterus maruadsi, assembly GCA_030347415.2. Taxonomy (NCBI): domain Eukaryota; kingdom Metazoa; phylum Chordata; class Actinopteri; order Carangiformes; family Carangidae; genus Decapterus; species Decapterus maruadsi. Next base: position 3,068,615 of record CM064895.1, read on the forward strand.
CGAAACGTTGTTCAAACGCAAATGATATCTCTTTCACATCATAATAGCACAGACTACTACCTACAAGAATCAAAACCCGATTTTTTTACGAAAACGAGCCGTTCTCCGAGCTGGACGGAAAACATTGATCTCTATGCGCAGCCGGTAGCCGGGCGAGTGCGCAGGGACCGTCTGCAAATTGCAATACAAGAGCAAGACGCTCCGAAAAAAAATCAATAGCTCCACTGTTATACAGTACAGAGACTCCAAAATCACCACACACACCAATGGACTCCCCATGGTCATACTACAACAGCTGTTTTGGAAAAATTTGCATTTTTATAATTTTGGTAATTTTTTATTGGAATTAATCATTAATATCTTGCAATATTGATCAATAGCTCCACTGTTATACAGTACAGAGACTCCAAAATCACCACACACACCAAGGGACTCCCCATGGTCATACTACAACAGCTGTTTTGGAAAAATGTGCCTTTTAATAATTTTTGTGATTTTTTTAATTAGTATTAATCATTAAAAACCTCCAATATTGATCAATAGCTCCACTGTTATACAGTACAGAGACTCCAAAATCACCACACACACTAAGGGACTCCTCGTGGTCATACTACAACAGCTGTTTTGGAAAAATGTGCATTTTTATACTTTTGGTAATTTTTTATTGGAATTAATCATTAATATCTTGCAATATTGATCAATAGCTCCACTGTTATACAGTACAGAGACTCCAAAATCACCACACACACCAAGGGACTCCCCATGGTCATACTACAACAGCTGTTTTGGAAAAATTTATATTTTTATAATTTTGGTGATTTTTTATTGGAATTAATCATTAAAAACCTCCAATATTGATCAATAGCTCCACTGTTATACAGTACAGAGACTCCAAAATCACCACACACACCAATGGACTCCTCGTGGTCATACTACAACAGCTGTTTTGGAAAAATGTGCATTTTTATAATTTTGGTAATTTTTTATTGGAATTAATCATTAATATCTTGCAATATTGATCAATAGCTCCACTGTGGTAACTGTCCCCACCACTTTTCAAAGTAAACTGACGCCCTTGATCCTGGAAGTCCGAATCTGTGAATATCTTTCCAACTTTACTTAACTACTTACTGTTACCGTCTGGATGGGCCAGTGCCAACCCAGGCAGACTTATAGACATATAAAAGATGAATGCAAAAACGATTCCAGATATAACATTTCCTGCAGATCTGCAAAAAAAAAAAAATCTTTGAGACTGTTCTATCGAATATTGATTACCTCTTTGGTAACACTTTATTTAACGCCTTTCTCTATAACGCATTATAACCATATTTATGAGTTATAGCAATGTAAAACTATAGTTATAGTTAACACTCATAATAATCATAACTACATAATGCTTATAGTGTATAAAGCATTTTGTCATGACTTATAAGGTCAGGTATTATAATATGTTACAATTGTTAGTAACTCGCTGACAACGCCAACATCTATTACATTATAAATATAATTATAACTATCATTATAAACACTTATAAATTGCCATAAGATTTATAAGAATAAACATCAGAGAATTTTATAATGGCTTATACGATCAAGTATTAAAATAGTGTTATAATTGCTCTATGATGTCTTATGTGTATTGTAATAAAGCTTTATGATAATTTTTGAGTGTTTATAATGATAGTTATACATCAGACAATTATAAACACATTATAACCACAATGCATTAATTGATATGGGCATTGTCAGCAAGTTACTAACAATAATAACCTATTATAATACCTGACCTTATAAGTCATGATAAAATGCTTTATAGTGTGTTATGACTATTGTTAAAAAGCATTATGATTATGATATAAGTGTGTTATGGTTATAATCAGCAAATGAGGTGAGGAATAATAGTGAAGCTGCCATTTGCATGCTGTTTGTTTTACAGTTCATTCAGGCTAGTGCTAACACTAAGATGTGAGGCATGAGATGTGATTAGTTTTTTTTTTTTTTTTCAAGTCCTGTTGCTCCACGGCTGGCTGGCAAATCAGCCGCAATGCAAATGAAACAAAACAAAGGAAACAGCTCCAGTCAGCTTGAACAAAGCTAATAGAAACAAAGCATGGCAGAGTTGTGTTTAGTCAAAGCACTAACTCCCTGCTTTCACTTTTTCTCATCATTTTGTCTTTGTCTTTTAGTGCGAGATGAAGTTATTGCTGTGTTTCTTTCTTTTTTTTTGGTAAATCCATTTCTGAGAGCTCGGTGTTTGTTCTTTAGATGTTGTTGTTGTTGTTTCCTTTTGAACCACTGTTCCTCATTCAAGATTCTACTCAATGAGTAAGGCTTCGGGGTTTTTAAAGTTTGATCAAACAGAAGCAAACCAATCACTTCAAGGTCCCATAGAGGAAGATGTCCATGCCGCCTTTTTTTATTCAACAAGGCTGTTCTTTCATTCTGGTTTTAATACAAACAGGTCTATGATAGTACTATAGGCCTACTGTGAAAGCAACAGAAGGCTGATTTCACAAAAAACATGCACACAGTCTGTATTCACACATAAACAAGCTGTCAGGAGTTCAGAAACCTTCTTAGGTCACAAGTGCAGCAGTTTTCCTCATCTATCCCAACAGCACGATAAACACACTGTGCCGCAGAATTGTGTTTCTTTGAGTGTTTACCTGCAGTCTGCTCTATTTCTATTTGATCTCTCATGTCGCTTTCAGACGGACATGGTTCTGGTTCTGGCTCCATTCATTCTTGGTACTTTCTGGTGAACCAGCCCGCATTCACACCAGTTTTTTAGAAACCAAAGTGGGCCTAAGTTACCTCGGCCATCTCCTCTGCATGTCTTGGTCTTCCTAGTGCTGCTTTCCAGCTTTTCCAGCTTCCAGCACCACGCACAAGATGACTTTGGATTGAAACGGCCAGAGTTGTCGGGGCCGACAATCGTAAATATTGAACGTTTAATATTTACGATTATCGTCGCCAACGTTTTCTGAGGCGATTGTTGACTCTTAACACACCACATGCTACAAGAATAATCTTTCGGACGATTTTTGTCTTTGGTCAGAAGGGGGAAAATTGGGGCAAAATCAGCCCGATTATCTTTATGTGTGTGGTACTGTAGCTTTAAAGCAGATATCAGTGGAATGTTTTTGTTAATATAAGGCCTAAATAGTCCTATTTTCCGTCAGCAATCATTTACATGGAGTGTTTCACAAGAGAATCCCATTAGTTATCCAATAATCTTGCAGCCAAGGGATGCCGAATTTTTAGATCTTTGGTCAGGAAACTGCGGGAAATTGTGTTTTTCCTTCCTGTGAAGTCGTAAGTTTCAGCCCGATTATCTTTATGTGTGCTACGGGTTACCTGGGTTTAGTTGTGGCTTACAGTTTGAGAACCGACTTTTCAGGTTCCAAACCGACTTTTCAGGTTCCAAACCTTTTATTCTTAACTCTTTCGCAACTTCACTAATTGCTCATCACATCTCCCTCCGCATGTTTTTGGCTATTTGTATAAGTGTGTCAAGTGGCTATCCGCTCATTTTACTGCTACTTTGCAGTGTGGCGTCTCCCAAATCATTTCTATGGCTAAATAAGTGTTTTTGTAGGCAAATCTGGGGGGTGCAGCGGTGTGGAGTGCAGCGGTGCGGGTCTCTGGCCGCAGCAGAGACAGCTCTGTGACACTACTGTGTAACAGCACCGGAAAAAGTTGCTAGATTTGTTGCCAGTCGCTTTTGACCAAAAAAAGTTGCCAAGAGGGTTTGGAAAGTCACCAGATTTAGTGAGAAAGTCACCAAGGTTGCAACAGTTGTGTAGCCGACAGCCGTACAGCACGCTACACTTTGTCCCCAGAGCAGGGTTCAAGGAGACCGATTACTCAGACAAAACCGAGATCATGCAGTTTATAAAAACCATTATGCTTTGATTGTAGTTTAAAACAGTTTTCCATATCAGAGGACTAACCATATTCACACACAGCGTACCTGAGAGTGTCTGTTTTTTTTTACAGATTATGATAATAAACAAACAAACAAACAAAAAAACGGTTTTGACGAGTTAACTGGTCAACAGTCCTGAATGTTCGGCACACTGTGACGAGTTTACTCGTCAAAGGTTGCGAAAGATACTGTATAAAGTCCATAATAAGTTACAAGAGATATTATTAATTGTGTCACATGGTCATCCACCACCCATGTCTCTGCACAGATAATTCCTCTCTATAGAGCCACCTGAACGTTTGACTGCAATAGTATTTATATTATTGGTGTTAGGTTAGGCCACCTCGGAATATTTGTTCAGTAACAGTTTGTTTGTTTAATTTAGGAGTTGGACAATGTGTCATAAATGTGATAAAACAAATAGAGATTTAATTTCCAAATTGAGCAGGGCACACTCTTCTCAGTGTTATGATGAGTGAAGTTGCCAGGTTGAATGTCTTGCGGTCAAGGCGAGCTATTGTAAAGCTTTTAACTTAGTGGATATATGACTGTGAGCTCTGATTTGAATTATTTTTTTAAAGAAAGAAGAAAAAAAAATCTGCACCAAGGTTGAAAATTTCCTGATGGATGTATTTCGGTCTGATTTTCAGTGTTGAGGAGGGTTCAAGGTAATCAGTTGAGATCAGTTGCAAGCTATATCAGTCCATGCATGCTCAGATGTTTTTCATGGAAGAAACAGGGCTCATAGAAAAAATAAATTGTCATAAGCAATCATTCCTCTCTTCCAAGAATCATATGAAGTTGCACCTCATTTCCAGTAGAACTTTGTTTAATGGTAACATTTCACACGGTGATGGTGTGCAGCAGTGCGATCTGTGGAGGGCTCGTTTTCCTGGGTAGTTTCACTTCTGAAAAATGAAAATGAACTTGAAACACTTTGAAGTTGTTTTTCCCTCACCTCTGTCAAGCATACTGCCCAAATACAGTGCTGTTTTAAATTATATTCCTTATGGTGTGGCTTGACCATGTTATGTCAAAATAACAAGGTGGAAGGAAAAAGGACATTAGGACAGAGTACATGATTCAAATCCATAGTTCTGCCCAAGATTAAATCTACACTGAACAGGCCAGATGTTAGTGAGAAGTTGGTGAACATAATGGAGCACTTTTGTATTTTGACAGAAATTTTGCCTGGAGGCCACTGGCGGGGGCGCCATCTCTGTCAACATGGGAATCAAACCCACGAAGACAGATACGGGCATACTGTCCGCTTGGACTTGGATGCATTGATTGTGATAAAAGCAGAATACTGTTCTGTAACACCACCTAGTGATGGGCGGGTCATATACCACCAATATCAGCAATTTTGTTAAATTTAAAGGGGTAGTTCAACATTTTGGAAAATTGGCCCATTGCCATAATCCCTATAGTTTTAGGAGTAGGTTTGTTACCTTTAATTCTCAGTGCAAGCTGTTTTTAGAACGGCAGAGCAGAATTTCTCAAAGCTACGCTACAGAGGACAAGTTGTGACCTGCACATTCACCACGATATGAGATAATAACGAAACGTTACGAGACAGAGTTGATTTTGAGGCAAATGCAGAGACTCCTCCCTCGACGGCCACGCCCTTCAGCTGTTTTGCATGAATTTACCTCAACGACAACAAAAGTTTTAATTTAAAAAGGGAATAGTTAAAGACGCAATGTCATTTCCCAAGCAATCAAATGGAAGAAAACAATATTTTTTTATAGCGCTCTCTAGTGGCCGACGGCTAATTTTGACACGGATACCACACAAGGGTTAATTTTCCCCAACAGGATTTACATAAGAACACAAGTGCATTCAGTGAGTTTGATTATCAATTACTAATGAAAGAGTAATTGCTTTGTAATATAAGTCACCTGTGAGTTTATGAAACTCTCTTGTAGTGTAAAATGAGATGCACAGTGAGCAGAGGAAGATGTTGCACAGTGGGGGGTGGAAACATGCTTGCTATGATTGTTCCTAAATTGATCAAAGATTACAAAAAATAGGGAAATGAGGCCAGCCTGTTTCCTTTTGTACTGTAGCGTCGCTGGTTTGTTTCCTTCAACAGTTTCATCTTGTCCTGCAGGATTTTCATTTCCAAAACGTGTAGCCCCTGACAGGTACCTTCCTGTGCCTGTGCTCTGGTACCATGAACACAGCCTGCAGCAGCCGTTTCCTTCTCATCCTCCTCTCCCCTCCACTGCAGACCTGACCCACTCAACCTCAGCACCACTTCCCTGTGTCATGGATTTTATGCTGTCCTGAGCAACCTTGAACAATTGATTATTTCTGTATGTGATTCTACACAGGTAGGCTACTCAGAAAAAAAGAAAAGAAAAAGTAATGGACAGGCAGTTTCTCCATGTGAGTGAACTGGGAGATGTCACACAGCTCACTGCACCAGCAGCACTTTAATTACCCTGATCTTACTTTCCTCACCTGATGAAATATTACAATTTAGTTTGGTAGTGTTTGTGTGAGTTCTTTCAGCTGTTTTCAGTGTTTACTTCATGGTCAGTAAATAAAATTGAGTTCAAGCGTTACATTTGGCAGTTGGTGCGAGATAACATTTAGTCTTTTCAGCAAGTGACGGCGCCCTCAGGTGGTCATATTATAATGACATGGGCAAAAAAAGGAAGCTGTTCGCTCAAAGTAGCTACTCATTTTATCCCAAACTACAATCTTTAACTAGGTTATTTTTCTCACCATTACCCCATTCTCCTGCAGCTGTAGGGACACTAGAGGAGATCTATGTATGAATAAGGGGCCATGACAGCAACTCTCAACCTTATTTGCAGAGCGCTCTCTTTTTTGCTCTCTCGTCAGAATGCCGCTGTTGCTAGGTCACAAAACGGGTCCTATGACACTTCCGTGTTTCGTGCCTTGGTTAGCTACTGTAAACACTACAGCGAGCGTGAGAAATACACAATAGCTGAGCCATGTCTCTGGTTCTGTTGTTGTCAGTATGTCCCGCCCCTTCTTGATTCTGATTGGTCATTGTGGGAAAAGTGACCTTGACGAGCACTGCACGGTTCTAAAAGTTGAATAGATTTCAACTCAAAGCGCTCTGAGCGCAAAAAAAGTCAGTGCCGAGAGCTTTTTTTCTGCCGAGTGCGCCGAACTCCATAGGATCCAGTGTTTCCCACAGGTTTTCATGGAGACTGTGGCAGGAGTCAGACCCCCCCCCCCCCTTCCACTGAATCATCTTTTTTTCTTCCTTTTTTTATCACAACATATGGTTCACATCATGACAACTTCTGCATTTAAAGCAGATATCAGCGGCACGGCCGTTTCGGCTAATGCTGCGTTCAAGGCAGGCTTTTGAAACCGTAAGTTACAGCTTCAAGTCACAACTACGACTTTGTAGCGTTCCAGGTAACCCGTAGCTCGTGTTTTTACCGTCCTGTTGTCTGTGAAAGTCACTATAACGGCCTCTCGTAACTTCCGACCCGTGAACTCGTACCAGATCGAACCGGTATGACTTCACAGGAAGGAAATACACAAAGTATGAGTTTCCTTGAACGCACCATGAGTTAGCAGCCCCCGCCCTCGTCAGGCAGCTATTGGTCCTCGTCCCTACGTCACCACATTCATGCGTATTCCTTGGCTGCACACACAGCCCTTCTCTCCTCATTGGATAACACTTGTATCCCACAAGGAAAATTTTCTCCTGAGTTTACAGCAGAGCAGAGTGACGGAGAGACTCGTGTTTCGGCTGAAACACTCCATGTAAGTGATTGCTGACGGAAAATAGGACTATTCAGGACTTATATTAACAAAAACATTCCACTGATATCTGCTTTAACCACCGTATTCAAACTTCCAGAGTCCATAGTTGTCTTTGTTTGATAGCCCACTTCAAGAGACTTTTCATAACCATGGACAGCTCTTAGACAGGATCGCTCTGCTGTGTCGTCGCCGCCGTCACCTCCCCGTGCGCGACACGGCACAGATGTCCTGATGGGCTACAATAGCCTATTGATCATCAGTGTTGATTATTTATAAGCCCAGCGGACTGAGACACTCTTTTTTTTTTTCCTTTTCCACTAGCACTCGAGCGCGACATCCAACACAAGAATCAAACTCGCCAATTTTAAAAACACTCCGGCAACAGTGACCACTGATCTGTAGCTACTGAGACCTGAGTTAAAACATGCTGCGGTCCGTCAACAAGGTGCAAAGAGTAGATACTGAGCAAGATAGTTGTCTGTAGTTTACCTTACTCAACAGTATCCGACCCAGTGCAGGACTCTGCTGTGAAGGTGGAGACAAGAGGCAGTGGTGTAGTATTTGCTACAATTAAAAAAAAAGAAAGAGAAATTTGAAGGAGCGGCAGCTAGGATTTAGGAATGACGGGCCACCTCTCCTAAATGAATGTAGAGGAAACACTGCTACAGGTTTCTGAAGAGTATTGAAGCTCAGATTTGGTTGTTCTGCCAGGCCCGTCTTGGCAGCGACTGACTCTGCTGAACTCCCAGATAAAGAAAATTAAAAACACAAGAGGGGAGGTGTGTGTGGAGCAGAGACTGCACATTCTGTCTTAGATATGGATGGATGGATAGATGGATAGATGGAAATTAATTGAATTGCAACAATCATCAACTATAGTGGCCTCACAAATAGATGTAATGTAAACGAAGAGTTGTATTAAAAATCAGTTCATCCAGTTGTTTTGGCGGAGGAGAACAGTTTTTGTGTACCAGGCTGTAAACATGTTTGTTTCTGCTGTGAGATTGGCCATTTCAACATGGGAGTCCATGGACACTGACTCGCTGTTGGAGCCAGACTCAAGCGGCCGGTTGAAGAGGTCCAGTTATTGGTACTTCCATACTGGCTTCATTTTCAGCATCGTCAGTTGCCACCTGGTCCTAGCGGAGGGTAGGGACAAACAACGGTTGTAGGATTTGCTTTTGGAGCATGTCCGACCAACAAGCTCTCATTCATCTGAGTTTTGGATTTGCTGAATATTCCAAGTTAGAACTAGTTATAAACATATCTTAATCATGTGAAATAGCCTCAAATAAGAATAAGTAAATAAGCCAGTTTAGGTGGTTTGTTGTTTTGAGTTCATTGTCAGTAAATACCTAACCCTAACCCTCCCAACAGTAGCTTGACTCTTGTTAAACCAAATCATATTCTGTACATAAGAAAAACGGAGGATTTAGAGTTAAACTGTACCTTTCGTGTTATCAATTTAGAGGATCATGCAGATGGTGAAGTGGTTCTGTTGTTATGCAGACCAAACACCATGGGGGAGGAATGTGGCTCTCAGTGACTGTGGAGTGATATTTGGTGCCTGGCTGGTTGGAGTATTTCAGTTCCTCGGCTAATCTCTAGGGAGTTTCATGCTCACCGGTCTCTAAAGTTTACAGACAATGCTGTGGCAGTTGTGTGGGAAGAAATACCTCATTCTCTTGTGTGAGGTCAAAGGAGAAAGCTCAGAGTGGATCGAGCTGACAGGAAGGGTACAGTACTTGAAAATAACCTGATCTGATGAATATTGATTTCAGCCTGCACTGCATAGATGTGAAGCTGACAAAATCAACATGGAGCAGATTTCTAAGGAGTGTTTTCAGCACCTTGAACCCAAGTAATCCACAATTGAGGCCTGTTTGTAGGAAAAGGGGGGCATTACCCAGTGTGGTGGCAACTCTAAGGCCTTATCCACGTAGAAACAGAGCTTGCCTAATATTGTATTTTTTAAATCTTAAAAAGTTTTTCATAAACACACCGTTGTTTCAAGAAATGTCTGCACACATGATACTACTGAAAACCCTTCATAGAGCTGCAGTACATATGCCAGGTCTGTATGTGCAGTGTTACAAAAGCATGTCACAGGCGTCATCATAGGGGCGTCTACACCTGGAGCTAGAGTGTTGAATAAAAGACACGTCGGGTGGTTCTTCGTCTCCACACAGTGCCTTAAACCTGTACTTAGTTACAGTTACAGTTCAGGTTTTGATCTTCTTGTAACTGGACTTCTTCTCTTGTTTGAAGTTGAGCACTGGAATAAGACGCATTGGTCCAATGGGAGCGCCTCCTGGTGGCGGAATATGGGTATTGCAAAAGAGCCCAAGAGCTGACATCTCTGCATTGTTGGTGAATGAGCAAGTCCGGTGTTATCAATAATTTAAGGACATTTCTAGATCACCCACATTAATAGCATCATTGAGGACCCTTTACAGATAAACCTTAAAGTAAAAACAAGCCTTAAAAAAATGTTTCCAGAATTGCAAAAAAATGTTTAATAGGATGGATAGGAATGTTTCACGGTTTGACATTTCATAAAAACGCATTATGTAAGTGTGATCTGATATAACCAAGATACCTAAAAACCACCACCTGCAACACAGTCTCCTTGCAAACATGTGGTAAATACTGTTGTTTATTAATGGCAATCGACGCTAGATGCGCTGGCTGATTAGTTTCGTTTTCGTTAAGTTTCGCTTTCTCCCCCACTGAGCTGAAACTCTGCAATGTTGCTTTAACACATAAGCAAGAAAAAAACAAGCAAAAAAACAAAACAAAAACTGTTTTCTACATGAATGTTTCAATTATAACAAATTATAAGTGTGATCTGATATGACCAAGACACCTAAAAACAAAAACACGGCTGTTTTAATCAGCTAACCATTATATTATAGTGAACAATGGAACTGTGTTTCTTTGGGTCCATTCACAACAATGTATGTTGTAAATCTCTGGACAGGGCTATGGGCTGGCGTTGCTAACAGGAGGAGTGCAGAGAGTCTTCTACTGCAATTAAAGTACTTGGGGGCTATTTGTAGATCATACAGCCCCACTTAAAAAAAAATGCTACTATCCCTTTAAGATAGACGACACAACTGAGTTTTTGTTTGACTGGGGAGAGCTGGCACAATGGCAAGCCATCAGACATTTATTAAGATTTGTTTCACCTGGTGCACTGGTGTCAGTATAGGAGGGCACATTCAAGATCAGTAGGCCTACATTTTAGTTTAACAGAGACTAATGCAAGAAACCCAGGTATTTAAGCCCAGAGTGGGTGTTTGGTTTCTGGTGAAACCAGAGTCACATGTCCACGTCCCCAAGACTTTGATGTATTTTTCAAAATTCAAGATCAAAACTCAAAATTTTACTTTTTCAAGTACAAAACATTTGACCCCGATTTAGCTCCATATATATATATACATTTAACACAACTACTTGTTGATTATCCCTCTCATATTCAACACCTGCTGTGCCACTGTCGTCTTGTTGCCTACTCTACCACAGTATATCCAACACAGCAGCTCACTGTCTGATCACTGTCCCTGCAGCCGACCTGTTTGGCAATGCTTTTTTTTCGTCTTTGTAAAGTTTATGAAGTTAATTGGATTATTATTATTACGGTTGTTTTGTTTCTTGCTTTGTTTTGCACAAGATAAAGGATTGGATTTTTCTTTTTTATGAAGACTAAATAGCTCACATTAAAGATTGTTATTGCTTGGTATTTTGTGAATTTATTTCTAAATAACCTAAAGAGAGTTGTGTTTGAGTTTTTCTTCTTCTGGGTACTAATCTGACTGACATAGTATATCAATCCTTTGTGGGGGAATTTAATTTGGGTGTGACAGACTGACTTTCATTTGTCAGGACAGAAAGTTTTTGGCTAGTGCCCCAGTATAGAACCATTAAAATAGAAAAAGAAGGTCACACACTCCAAATCTGTCACAACACGGAATTTCGAGATTAATTCACTCTGGGACCCGTTTTCAAAAATGACTATATCGGAATACCAAAACATCGATTCCATGTCGCCGAAATTCATATGGCATATGTACTCAAATAACCTTAACTGGTGCTCTGCCAAAGTGGCACGTCCAACTGGGAGGAGGCCACGAGGCAGACCAAGGGCTAGGTGGAGAGATTATACTGTATCTCCAGCCTGGTTTGGGAAAGCTTGAGGATCCACAAGTCAAAGCTGGCCAATGGCACCGGGCAAAGGGAAGTCTGGGGATCATTGGTGGATCTGGTTTCCCAGCGGCCCGACTTTGAATGGATGGATGGATAAATTCTGGTTTGCATCAACACCAGAAACCCCTATGCATATGACTTATTTCACACCAAATCTACAAGAGCTTTATCAAGCATTTATCACTTCTAAATCGTCTGCTTCATTTAAATTCATATCCAAGACAGCTGTTTCCTTCTGGCAGATCATTTTTCCTCCACTACATCTTAATGCTGTTTCAACTCACTATACCACACCAGACTGATGTGGCTCGGTGCACTATGGTGTACTTACAGCGTATGGTAACCTTAAATATCCCACTACAACACATTTGAGTGGAGGGTATGGTAAAGTGTTCACCAGGGAAACACTGAATAGCACGAAAAGAAAGGAGTACACTTCATTAGCTAATAATTATCTTTCCAAACGACCACACAGCTTGAATATTCCCATTACTAAAGGATTTCTGTTTGAGTGGGGGATATTTTATGTTGTATCTACAAGGTTGCTAATTAAAATCCATACCCCTAATGAGTTTTTAGCACCCTTATTGGTTAACATGATTACCTAAGATAAGAGCAGTAAATTGGGGTCCTTTTTAATTAAAGTGTAAGATTTACAGCTGTTTTTACTGAAGAGGCTCTAAATTCACCTTCCTTCTGTACTTCCCATGGCCTGGTGGCTTCAATAAAGGCTGGTGCTCTTACTCAAAGTGTTTTGAAATTACATTTGCTAATTCTTCTTCTCCAATCTTTGCTATGTGGTACTCCACAGAGACTACTTACAGGCAGTGCTTATTGAGGTGGATCCATGTTAATAGTGTCACTTGTCAGTCAAAATAGCTAGTTTGAATTTCAGTGGTTGTGGCATTGTAGTCCATGGGACCATAGTTGATAAAGCTGTACAGTTAAGCATTTTTGATGCATTGCCCTTGAATTCATTCCAAGCATCCATGGTCCCCAACAATGTTTCCTCCAGTGCAACCATAATCTTGACAACAGCATTCAGAGTAAAATAGATTAACAACCATAGTGCGAATTACAGGGGGGGTCGACCCCCCCTAAAAGAGGTACAAATAACAGATTGGAGAGGTTGAAACGTTTATCTTTCTTATTTGTTATCATAAATACTATGATATACAGTATTTCCATAGTCATGCCAGGAAGATGCTTGTAGTAAAATTTCAGAACCCCCTAGTGGACTAAACCATTTAATTGCCTGAGCCTGTGTGTCTGACTGGCTCACAAGTAGGCGTGTACATTTAAAAAAAATAAATAAATAAAAAATAAATAAGTAGCTACTGAGCTATTTAATACACATACTTACTCACTAACTTTCAGAGTTTCAGAATGATATTGTGCCAGGTGTCTACAGATCATCTTGTACGTATGCCTCCTACCTTTGGTTTTTATAGTAGCTAACACCTGGCCCGCCTGCTCGTCCCTCGCTGGCGTCTTCATGTTGATTTTCATCATGCTGCTTCCTCTGACTCTTTAACGTCACCATTCCTCACCACATCGCCTGTCTGTCCGTTTGATTTTTCTTCATGTATTAGAAATCGATCCATGTTGTGCCCTGTGCACGTCACACAATGTGGATGTTTGCATGTTTGTAGAGCAGTGTTGGGCTCTTTGTGTAGCCTATTCATGTAGCACTTAAAAAATATTTTATAATTTCATTTTAATAGTCTTTGAGTGGTGGTTTAGTTGGCTTTTACCTTTTTACCTGAATTTCGGCAGTATACAGTAGATCTAGAATATTCTGTTGGTGACTACAAAAGTTGTTTGTGTGGTAGGCTACATTATGTGCCACATGAACTGTAAAATTGTGTAAAAATTGGTTTATCATCATCTACAGACTGTAGACATTTCATTGAACAAGCAAGATACTGTAAGACTTCTGTTAACTCTGTTAACCCTTGACAGCACCCTGTCATTCAGATCTCACATCAACAACACCATTGGCTGATTTCCATCAAAATCAAACTTGAGCTCCCAGCACCACCTCCATCCTTGTCCACAGTCTCGTCACCTCCATCTGGATTACTGCAATCTTGGGTCCCCTCACAAGTCTCTCCATAAGCTTCAACTGGTTCAAAACTCTGCTGCATGTGTCATCACCAAAACCCCTTCTTCCCACCATCACCCCCATCCTACAGCAGCTTCACTGGCTCCCGGTGTTAGAATCCAGTTCAAAATCCTTCTGTATACTTTCAAAGCCCTCCACAATCTTGCCCCTCCATACTTGTCTGACCTGCTCCACGTTGCCACTCCAGCCCGCTCCCTGAGATCCTCCTCCTCTCTTCACCTCACTGTGCCCCCTGTTCACCTCAGCACCATGGGGAGCAGAGCTTTCAGTCGCTCTGCTCCCCGTCTCTTCCCTGCCTCACATGTGGGTAACTGACTCTCTCCCTTCTTTAAAACAAAACTTAAAACACCTGTTTAAGATCCTCACCAGAATATTCCCCTCCCCTATTTTGCACGGTTTGCACGGTTTATTTATTTGTATTATTATTTGCATCTCCACTGATGCGTTAAATGCTCTGTTATTGTGTTGTTGTGTAATTGCTATTTGTATTCTTGTGTTTTGGTGTTGCTATCTTTTGGTGTTGGTGTTTACTGTTGATTTCTGATTTTGTAAAGTGTCCTTGAGTGACCTGAAAGGCGCTTCCAAATAAAATTTATTATTATTATTATTATTATTATTATTAACTCAAGCACGCAACGCACTGTACTGCGCTGTACTGCGCTGGCCCCCCAATTGTCATTGTATAATTTGCACTCTGTTAACAACTCATGTGTGTCATTACTAAACAATTCAATTAATAGATATTCAGATGTCCCAGAGGTTTAATGTCGGTGACGTTAGTGACTAACAGATGCAGGTCAGAGTTTGAGTTTGCGTCCGGGGCAACGGTGAGGTTGACCTCTTTGGTAGATGGAATGACATATCTGGTTCCCATTAGGTCTTATTGAAAAATGTAAGTATGCTTTTATGATGAACCTGGTTAATACCTGTAAGACATCATGGTGTAACAAGCCTGTTGACATTCTAATATTACAAGCACCTCAAAGAGGCTGATGCTGTGTGTTAGGCCTTGTTCACGTTGCCAAATCAGATTCTTAGCATATCCACATTTTTGACAGTCTGAACAGCCAAACACCACATGAGATCCTCAGATCTGATTCACGACACATATGGAGGTTGTATCAAATGAAATTTGCAATGCATGGATTTATTTCAATCTGAATGGCTGCTTAGACTCTCCCAATCTCAGTTTGAGTTTAACTCTACATCACATTGATTTTTTCTAAGTTATGCAGCATGTTATTGTGAAGAAACAACTTTTTTGTCAAATAGCACCTGTTGAAAATGTAAAAAGCAACAAAAAAGCAACAAAATGTAAATGCTGCCATGATCTGGATCCATGCTGAATCATTTGACAAAGAAGGAGAGATAAAAAGGGACTTTTACATTTAAAAAAAAATGGTGTGGATTAAAGCAGAAGTAAGTGATATATTTGTGTTAATATAAGTCTTAAATAGTTATATCTTCCGACAGCAATCACTTACATAGAGTGTTTGGACCAAAACACGGGTCTGTCAGTCACTCTGCTCTGCTCTGAGCCGAGGAGAAAACATTTGATCCTACAGTTTTTATCCAAAGCATGCAGGGCTGTGTGTGCAGCCAAGGAAGTGAATGTTTAGGGACGAGGACTGTTATGGTGCGTTCATCGTATTTTTTAAGTGGTACCAGTTCGATCTGGTACGAGTTCAAAAAGTGGCTGTTATAGTGACTTTCACCGGTAAAACAGGTCGGAGAAACACGAGTGGGTTACCTGGAACGCTACAAAGTCGTAAGTTGTGACTTGAAGCTGTAATTTACGATTTCAAAAGCCTGCCTGGAACGCAGCATTAGCGAAAACGACCGGACCACTTACTTCTTCTTTAATACAGTCAACTTTGAGAATTCCACACAGACCCCCCTGAAGTTTGCCCCCCTGTTTCTATGTGATTAAACAGCGATGCACAAAGAGTATTAAATTGTACCACGGCGCAGACAACCACGGCCCCGCGCCGTCACTCTGGCCCTGGAGGTGATGGTGCCTTGGCCCCTTTGTCTAGGCTGCAGGGTAATTGCTTTTCTGCACCGAGGTTATTCATGTTTTGTGATTGGATCATCCGGCCTAGAGCAAGGGAAGCCACATTTGTGGCAAGGCCGGGTTGTTTTAGTGCTTTGCCTCTGAGCTGATTGTTTCAGCGAGGCTTTGTACCCCGGCAGCCAGAGAGGAACCGATGATACTGGCACATTCTGTATTCTGTCTACCCCACTGTGAAGAAAACGGAGCGCTTTTTATTAAAACTCATTTCCCATCAGAGACACCTTTCCCCAGTCTATTTATTTCTACCTATAAAGCCTATTAATTTTTTTTCTTCTTTGACCCTTTTGGCTTTTAAAAACACAGCTGAGTCCTCTGTGTCTGTTCTAATGGGATTTCTCAAATGATTTATTCGCCTCTGATTTTCCCCACCTCGGGTTTTAATTGGTTTCTGAAAAAAAAAGAAGGCAAGAATCTTCTATCTTGCATTCTGTCATCATGATCCGTGTGACATTGAGATGAACACTTAGCATTAAATTTTCCTGAATTTTAATGAGGTTGTTTTCTAAATAATTCCAGTTGTATATTGTTTTACAATCTAAACTCACTGAACCATATTGTCATTCCCTCGGTGGGATGAAACACCTCACGGTATTCATTTCTTTTTCTTGTTTTTCCAAATAAAAAATGTTAAATCATTCGGGAAAGCAAGACTAATAATTTATTTCTCATCAGATCAACAACTCACATGTTGCTACCTCTTGTTTTTAATACAGTCTACTTACTGCACACTGCTAGCACAGGCTGTGTGTGTATGTGTGTGTGTGCTCTCTGAATACTGGCACTGATCTCTGACTGACGTCTCACTTCATTCCAGCATATAGTTGTCTGACATTTTGCAGTGGGTCTTTTTTACAGATCCTGCATATAGCCTCTTTTGATTTTCTCCTCACCCCGGGGTCACAAATGATCAGATTGTCTTGCTGACATTTGGCGTGGTCAGAGTAGCTGATACCTGACCTTTCTGCCAACCACTCCCTCCTGGCTTTCAACTGCCAGCATGCCCAGCTTCACTACACCAGCAGCACTGAACTCCTAAATATTCCACACCTAGTTGATGGGAATAAGGTTTTATTAGACTATAATAAAACATGCAGGTGTTTGAAATTGATCGTCCCCTTTGACTAGAACAACAAACGCTGAATGAAAAGTATACTTTTATACTGCAGGTATCAATGAAAGTGAAATATTTATCATGGAACAGTTTGATGTTGTACTTTCAGGAACTATGGTAAGTCATGTCTGACAGGTAGGGTGTTTTTTTATAAGGCTTTTTCTCCAAGTAGCAAAAATGGACTCAGAGACTATACTGTAGATGCGTCTGACGTTAGCACATAGGAAGTGCTCTGAAAAAACTTTGTGTAAAAAGCTGCTGTAACCCATCCTCTGACCAAATCTGGATATAATATTTGATCTCTTCTCCCCAAGTGTTGCTGGCGGTTGCCGTGGCTCATCTTTCCTTTTTTTCTGTTCCTTTACTATTTTCGGCACGAGTGACTTCCTGTATTTGGTTCCATAGTTCGAACCACCTTCCAAAAAAATGCTTTCACACTATACACAGCTGGTCCAGGACAGTCCGGACCGAGACCACCTCTGAGGCTGGACCGAAGACTTGGCCTTTAGTCCGGACCGTGGTCTGGGGGAGCTTTTACACCTGTCAATTTGATCTGAACTATCTGAAAAGTCCAAAAGTCTGGACCAAACGAGGTAGCTGTGAAAGCCCCCTAAGATGATATTTCTGGTTATTTCATAAGCCCATTAGGGGAGACTGGGGATGGTTGTACCATGGGGCAGTTGTTAACACTTTCAATTTCTTCAATCAGGAACAAGTTCTGAATCATATGATTCATTCTGTATGCTCCCTTTAGTCGTTCTTCCATATGTGAGTAAAGTAGAACCCTGTGGCAGACACAGACTATTTTAGAAGGAAAAAAAAGGCATGTTTTTTTTCCCCCCTCCATTTATTTTTGTGATATCATCGCCTGCTTTGTGCTACAAACTTAAATCATGTTTATTACAGTATGTTTCTATATCTTTAATGCAAGTTGTAAGTGCTCATGTTTTAGTTAAGTGTTAAGACAGTTCATGGCTGGGTTAATTGGAACAGCAACCTACTCAAACCCACATTTTTTATTGCATTTATGTTTTCTCTGGATTTCTATTTGCCCAGGTCTTGAAAGACAAAGCCAAAAGGGTTAGGGTCACAGTTAGGTTAAAGCAGATATCAGCGGAATGTTTTTGTTAACATAAGTCCTAAATAGTCCTATTTTCCGTCAGCAATCACTTACATGGAGTGTTTCAGCCGTAACCCGAGTCTCTCCGTCACTCTGCTCTGCTGTAACCCGAGGAGAAAATTTTCCTTTTGGGATACAAGCTAGGGATGCTCTGTTAACCGATTATTGTTAACCGATAAGATTAAGAGGAGAAAATTTTCCTTGTGGGATCACACATGTCACATTATCCAATGAGTCCATTAAAGAACTGTTTACAAAGTGCAGCCAAACACCAGGCCAGGCTGAAGGAACAGCAGTTCCTCTGTGGAGCTGCAGGAGAGCTGCAGGTGAACAGGCTGGAGAGAGCAGCCACCTCTTTTTTTTTTTTTTTTTTTGCCGAAATACAGACGTGCGGTGCGCCAGCTGATCACCGGCACATGTCACATCCACTGTGCTCTGTCTCAGCTGATCGTGCTCAGATCATCCAATATTGAACTGTTTTTATACAAAGTGCAGCTAAACACCAGGCTGAAGGTACAGTAGAGCTCCTCTGACAGCTCCTCTGTGGAGCTGCAGGAGAGCTGCAGGTGAACAGGCTGGAGGGAGCAGCGACATCTTTTTTTTTTTTCTTCTTCAGCGCCGTAGTTACAGGTGATGCACATCGATGTCTGTGTAGCTACAGTACATTTATTGTCTGACCTTCCTTCATGGGGGCTACTGCACATACTGTCAGTCCTCCTGTGTAACTTTTTGCTGCGAAATATAACTGAAGGCACGTTGAAGTCGGCACGTGTCGACACGCCCCCATGAGTTGACACAAAAGTAGCTAATAATAATTAAAAAATAACCGATAGTATTAATCGGTCAAAGTTCTTGTTATCGGTTAACGGTTAAACGGTTAACCATGTGCATCCCTAATACAAGCGTTATCCAATGAGGAGAGAGAACAGCATGAAGGGCTGTGTGTGCAGCCAAGGGGTGCGCGTGAATGTGGTGACGTACTGTAGCACGAGGACCAATAGATGCCTGACGAGGGCGGGGGCTGCTAACTCATGGTGCGTTCAAGGAAACTCGTACTTTGTGTTTTTCCTTCCTGTGAAGTCATACCAGTTCGATCTGGTACGAGTTCACGGGTCGGAAGTTACGAGTGGCCGTTATAGGGAACTTTCACAGACAACAGACGGTAAAAACACGAGCTACGGGTTACCTGGAACGCTACAAAGTTGTAGTTGTGACTTGAAGCTGTAACTTACGGTTTCAAAAGCCTGCCTTGAACGCAGCATTAGCCGAAACGGCCGTGCCGCTGATATCTGCTTTAAGACTATGGCTGACAGTAATTAAAAGGAGAGATGGGGTAAATTGAGCATAGGGGCAAGATGAGCCACCCCTTATATAGGAGACCATCAGAAAAACATGAGATATTTAGGAGGAAGACATAATTTCATGGAGTCTGTGTCTGTCTTTGGACCAAAATAGATAATCATACGTTGTCTTTGGACCAAAATAGATTACCTCTATCGTGAATAAGAGTGTATGTTTGGGTGGCTGTCCTGTTCCCCTTTTGTGTGTGTGGACACATACAAGTTGTGGTATCTATGAGCTACAACATGAGGTAGTAAACCCAGCATAAAAGTGCACCATTTTAGCAGTGGAGACCAATAAAGTCAATATGGTAGCTCTGGGGTGAGTTGAGCTGTCTGCCCCATACACTAATGAGTGTAATTTGTCTGTATGTGCTAATTATTAAATCAAGATTCTGTATAATTACAGTCAGTGTCTGAGAAGAGGTAAAGCTGCTTATTTTATTCTATGTTATGAATGTTATAAGAGTTTAATAGAACAATGGCAGTTGATTTTTTTGTTCATAATTTTCTTTTCTTTTTTATCTAGCATCTACCATGTTGCTGGTTTGTTCCAATAAAAGTGTGATTTGTTCTTGATATAGAAAAGCTTGAGTTTAGGACTGAGTCTTTAGCCTGGCTGCCTGAGTCCGGCCTGTTTAACATTTACAGTCCAGATAAAAACCCAGCTCAGTCTTTCATTTTGATGTTTGATGATGGTGTCACAGATTATAATTCATGATTTTACCGTAGAACAAAACTAATTTCCATAATATTGTGCAACTTCCCTTTAGTCTGACTTTGATTAGGAGAGGATGGCAAAGATCTAAGACTGGAAATCAAATAGAAAATGCTCAACTGGGAGAGATGAAGGATTCTGTAGCGAAGAGGTCCATGGGTCCTGTATGGTGGGACCAGGACTTGGCATCCTCTTGCATCACCATCTGTGGTAGCTAACAGCTCCTTGTTAGCATTAAGTTTACACATTGTCCATTTTTTATTCATTGTTCATCACTTTCGTAACAAACATAATTAGTTCTTGTGTTTCAGTTTTGAGGAGGTATAACGCCAGTAGGGAAGAGAAGGAACGGAGGGAGAGAGGCAGAGTGGCAACAGGAGCATCATGCTGTTGGACAACGTAACTTCAAACCACTGATGTTCCTGGAGCCACTGCTCCTCACAGTTGACCAAGGAGAAGAAAACAAACAAACAAATAATTCACTGTGGAACTATGTTCTTGACGAATCGTGATCTCAGACAACAAATTATAGACTGTTTCCTCTTTTTTAAAGGGATAGTTCACCCAAAATTCAAATTTCACTCATTATCTACTCACCCTCATGTCGTCCTCTGTCCCTTCTCTGAGTTGTTCCAAAAAAATTTAGTAAGTCCATATTTAAGCTTGTTTCTGGCGGAAGCTCCCTGTATCTCAGTTCACTGCTCTTCCTGTGTCAGTGCAAATCTCGCGTGATTTGTACTGACCGGTGGAACAATTTCTCATGGCGGGGCTTCAATACAAGAGGGACATTACAGACAAGCAGTATGGAGGTATTTGGATGTTTTTTGGTGTGTCTTTTTGTACGAAGAAAAGTGAGCCCCATTCACAACCATTATATGGACACATACTGCTGCACGGACCCCCCACTGTAACTCAGAGAAGGCACGGAGGACTCACAGCCCTTAGTCGACATGAGGGTGAATAGATAATGAGTAAATTTGTATTTTGGGTGAATTATCCCTTTAAATTCAAAACAAAATGACCAATGCCAGTTACTTCTCCATATGATCAGCTACATACACTAGGAAAGGCAAGTTTTTTTGTGCCCATTTTCAGCATCATAACATCCTCTGCCCTTAGACCATTATAGGAAAAACTCCAAAGAAAAACAAAACAGGAGAAAGCTCAGGGTGAGAGAAAGAGGAGGATCCCTCACCCAGAACGGGCAGACATGTAGTAGATTTTGTGTACAGACAAGAAAACACATGTGATATGGAATAAAGGGAAGGAAGGGGGAGCTGATGAAGGCAGCTTCTGTAGGGCAGGCTGGGTCATTATACAGGGGAAGCAGGGAGAGCAGGCCTGCTTAATGGGAACACTGGTGGCAGACTGGCTCATAGGAGCAGAGTAAAGAGGTGATGCAGGTGGTGGTGGGCTGCAGAACAATGGAGCTCTGGAGTCACTACTGCATACATGAGACGTATATGTGTTTGCCATCGCCACATACTAAAACACTTTGTAGATCTTGGTTTATGTACAAGTCGGCCATCAGATAAAGAAGAACTGTGGTGCACTGTCAGGTCCACAAGGCCAGTCTCAAATCAAGGAGAAAGGAATTATTAAATAACTATGAAATTACCTGTAGCAACGATCCACATAAATCTGCACAACAGTAAATTACCAGTGGATTAATTCGGCAAGAAGCAAAGTGGAACACCTTCCTGTTATGACTATCTACACTGATGAATGAGAGCTGTGAAAATGGACTTAAGGATGAATAAATCAAGACAACGGGTCACAGTGGGGGAAGTTAGGGGTTTGCTTTAACTATAGACCAGGAGAACTGAGACGCAAAGGCTTGATTCTCTGTGATACTCTGTGGTAAAGAAAGCGTCCTCTTAGAATTATAAGGTTCTATCTGCATTCTGACCAGATTTTGAGATTTAGAGATTTTGAGGTTTAGAACCATATAAAAGGCAAAATAGAGTTCAGGTTTGTAGATAGGATCTTTTTTGTTTTCCAGATAAAGGACCAAAAATGCATAAACCTTGAAAAAACACCTCCTATTATGTAAGTAGTACCAGGAACTGCATGTGAATAACTCAATTTTTCACAAAGTCAGATATAACCTTATAATTCTAATTGAGAATTTGATGCTCATGCCATTTTGGTGAAGATCTATGATCACTTTTAAACCATTTTCACCCCTCCCGTCATCAAATATGTCTGCATGTTTGTTTCTTATTACGATATGTCTGCTGTTTCTTATACTCCTTCTTTTTTCCTTTCGCCTTCTTCTTCATTGGTTTATTTATGAAAACGAAACTTGCAAAACATGCTCTCTGATTGGCTGGATTTTCCGTTCAGGCTGCCATACAAACATGGCAACGCAAGATGGCGACACTCTCTAAAACAAGACCCATGCTAAAAGAATAATTATGTCTACGAAAACCAAACATTTTTTATTTTTTTATTTTCTACAAATATATTTATGGGTAGTGTATTCAGATTTTGCCAATAAACCTTGCCAATTATTACACACTGGACCTTTAATTATGATTAAAAATGCTCCACCAGCCATCACCAACTGTATATCCTATCTACATGGTGTTCTAAAAACAGGGCCTTTAACCCTTAGAGGTCCAAGCCATTTTCCCCCATTTCTTGCCCGCCTGGTCTTCTTATCTAAAAATGGTTCTGTATCCTGAACCCTAGAAGGTATAATCAAATCAGTAACATCTTTTTTTTCAGCATAACCTGGGCTATCACAATATGTATACTGCAGTGGTGTCAGATAAATGTATAAAAAGTTAGATGTCCACAAATACAAAAGAAAAAGAAAATCGGAAATTCCATCACAAGTGATTCATTCAAAACACACAACAAATATATTGGAAGTTTGTTAAATAATTTTCAAAGGTGTAAATCAAAGTGTTATCTGTGAGAAGGGAACAAAAAAAGGGGAAAAAAATCTAACTTTACAGTACAGTACTGTAGTCTCACTCGCCACTACTTATTTCCCACCACAAAGTATTACTTGTGCATATAAATCCTCCTCCTCCTCAACATGCGTAAAAGCAGTGCTGAATCCCATTTGCCAATTACGTATGATACACATTTTATTGGTCAACAGACCCCTTTAGATTATGAACTGGAAAATTGCTCAACATTCCATTAGAATGCCAGTTCAACACCCCCCCAAACACCCCCAACTTCACAGTGGAATATAAAACGCCTGGAAGTCTTAGAAACAGTGGAGCACGGCATCGCCGAGGGGTTTCCTGTCGGGAGCTTTTCAAAGTAAGAGCCTACGACACTGCGCTATGAAAATATGAATCAATAAACAATGTGTGCTCCGTTACATCGCCGGCGATGCAGCGGACCCACGAGGGTTAAAGATCCCATATTCTACTCTTTTTACTCAATTTCACTCAGCTGTCAGATGTCCAACTAAACTGTATTGTAAATGTATTGCCCCAAACTGATCCGTGGTCCTGAATGTGGGCTGTCTAAAAGTGGTTCAAATGAGCTCTACTGAGAACTGGCTGTTTCTGTGCAATGCACCTTTAAGTAAAGATTATTACCACTTTATGACTTCAAATTGATCGGTATTTAATCAATTTAGCTCAGGAGTTTGTTGCTGTGCACTGCAGCCATAGAAATAGATGTGGTAGGTGTTTTATGGCGCTGAGGGGCCGATCTCATTCCTGTGGTGACATCACCACAGGAGCTGAGTCTGAACAGCCTGTATGAGCAGCGTTTTACCAGTCGCTGGGCTGCAGAGTCCATGCACGACCCGTTTACTTTCCTCATTCTAGGAGTTGGTAGGCTCAGGGAAGATCAGTTTATGTATGTAGAGACCAGAAAAAAACTGTTTTTCATAATATGGGACCTTTAAAGGCGGTTTACTCTGGATATTCATCATGTTACAGTTATATATCAGGATTTTGTTCTTGTTAATGTTGATGTTGAGCCGACATGCCATGTCAAACCTAAAGGGTGGGACCAAACTGCCTCCCACACACTGCTGTCCATCAAACATTTTGCTTTGTTGAGGCAGGATGATTTTTTCCCCCCACATGTTGACAGTTCCCAAGGTGATTTTCAATAGCAGAGTTTGTCTGTAACGGTTAGACTCAACACTAGCATGGAGATTACTACCGCCCACCGCCGGCTCGCCAGAATGAAAAACCGGACAGGGGTGATTATTCACTGGCCTCTCAGCAACGCCACACACATGCGCACACACATACACCCACATGGCCATGCTCACTCACTGACCTTGGCCAAAGGTTTTGTCAATCAGGCAGGGATCTCTTCCCACACTTGGGTGAACATTGACTTTCAACTGGCAAGACGCCTCTCTGGAGCAGCTGCTGTGCCTCCTTCAGGACAAATCTGCCCGCTGGCTCATAATGAAAGGGCCACACAGATGTTGCTTCACCCTCACCTCAACCTTCTACCCCATTCCCACAAAAAAAATTGTAGTATTTTTAGTAAAAGACATTGATAAAATGCTTCTATGTGTTTGCCAGGTTGAATTCAATAAATCAGTTTGCTGCTTAGGTTAAAGATAGAGCTCAATGGTTCATATACTAAAAAAATGATTCATTCTGTTGGGAATGATGCTGTGAGCCAAATTTACACACTTCAACAGGAGATAAAAAGGAAACAGAGCAGTGTTTGCATCCATAATAAAGTAAACTGGTGTGACATTCCCATATTACAAATCATACAAACAACATACAATAGACAACAAACAATATTTCGCACTTAAAATTTAAGACTTTACACAGTATAGGAAAGAAACTGAAAATCTACGAATTGGCAGTATTTCAAAATGAAGAAGAAAAGGTTTTACACATTTATCATGTATAATATCCTATTCAGTGTTGGGCACATTACTTTTACAAAGTAATTAGTTATACAGTAGTTACTTTCCCCAAAAAGAAACTGAGTTAGTAATGGGGTTACTACATGATAAAAGTAATTAATTACCAGGAAAAGTAACTATTGCGTTACTTTTTTTAATGTGATGTCCCAGATTCCCAGCTCTCGTCTCTGCAGCACTAGGACACAAACGCGTTCTGTAACCGGCAATATTTTGTAACATCATCCACCACTCCATGGATTGATTTTTCTAAACTAATGCACATGGCCCGGTGGAGGGTTAGCAAAACAAAGCAAAAGCACCAGACTTCCATAGTGCCTCTCTAAATGAGTATTATTTTCTGATGACACTTCTTGAGTCAAGTAAAGCTGATAACGGCACATATTGTCAGTAATGGTAAGTAACAGTGTTGTAACTGGGGAAACAGTAGCTTTTTTGACTACTTGTTTCTGAATACAGTAGCATTGTTAGTAATTTTAAAACCGTTATTCCCATCACATATCATATCACAATTCAAGATCAAATTAGATACTATTTGGTCAAACACAAACCAGGTTCCACAGTTCATGAACTATTATAAGATACTTTTGAACCCATCTTTTATACTGGCTTTAAAAAATATAGCCTGGCAATGAATTACAGTACAATATCAGAGTAGTCTTTCTTTACTCCTAACCTTTCCTGTGAACCGTTTTGTTCATGTGATGGTTGTTAATACAAACTCCAGGCTATTTGTTACAACCAGATTCAGCTGGTTTCTTACCATTCTAGCTGAGAGCTTCAGCCTTTGTTGCATTTACAAGATAACATGTCATACTGAGAGGGATGCAGCACTACACTGATTCTCTTTTAGAAGGTTAGGAGATGGGCCAGTCAGGCTGTGGGGCAGGTTAGCATGCAAATCAGTCTTCACTGGCCATTATTTATTTTCCTTTCGATTGAACGTTACTTTGGGGATGTTTTTTGCCTTTAGGACAGTGGAGAGAGACAGGAAGTTCAACGAAGGACAGGGGATAACGTGCATCAAAGGCAACAGAGCCATGGGATAGGACGAACCCCCCCCCCGCATTGAATTTCTATTTCCTAACAGAGACGTGTTGAACTGTACGATTTTGAATCCATCTGTGTCTGATAAGGAGTTCTCATGATTACATAACACATACAGTCAATGGTTAGCATTGGCTTCTCACGGCGAAAAAATCCAAGTGTGATCTTCCACCCTCAGGCGTCCACTCAGGAGCTCCAACTCCATGTGACCCTGAACACGGTTCCAGGGTTATATACTGGTTATGTGGTCCCTGGCATCTCTGCTTTGCTTTAGTGATGCATTTCCGCCCACTGCAACTATGGCTGGAGGATATGGTTTAAATCATTATCACAATGTAAATGTTTTGTTTTCCAGTTCCAATCTACCAGGGCAAATGTCTAATAATGAGGCTACGTATGAATCAAACTGAACCATGGCAGTGAACTATTACTATTATGGGCTACTCAGCAGCTCCAATGGCGTATCGCTCAACATGTGAACATATGTAGTGTTGCCGATCCCTATTAAGCCCTATTCACACGGGATTAGTATTACCTGGAGACCTCTGGTAATTTGTAACAATTGTCTGTACTGCAGGCTGTATGTGTTGTTTTTACACACCTTTTATATCTTGAAAAACTGGTTCTATAAACTATAGAGATTATGGCAATAGGCCAATTTGCCAAAATGTTGAAATATTCGTTTAGTATGTGTGAGATTTGTATATAGTACTGTGAAAGGAATTTCCCTCTGGTACAATAAAGTCTGACTAACTAAGTAAATCTGCTAATGTTCTTTTCTAACACATCCAGAAAGCAACATCTGTCACCACCATCATTACCGCTAAGTGATTGTGGGACAGCTGAGTAGTAACCACATCATTGGGAGCTGATTATTCCAACAACATAAGGCTCACTCCACTCTGAATTACAGACTGTCATGTTTGAGAATCAGACATAAAGCCGAGGATCCTGTCTGATGCTGACAGGATTATAAGTGCATATGATGGATCTTTGTTGTGTCTAAGCTGCACAATTGATCTGAGAATAAGCTCACTTCCGTCAGCCGGTTTCTTTGCAATGTCACATCCATGCCTTGACTTAACGTATCTTATAATACCCCCAAAGTCAATACCTCGACTCGAATTGCTGCCGCGGGCCTGCAGGGAGCGAGTCCGGCCTGCTGGTTCTTAGGTACAGCAACCTGCATTAATAGCAAAGAGATAAACTCATGCGCCCCGTATAATGAGAGCAACCCATGCATCAGAGCTCATTGAGGGTATCAGTGTTCACAGATCTGTGCCAGGGTTACGCCGGAGAAATCTGATTATGCGGGACGGCAACTTATTTCTGTGCGAGGCCGAAGCTGCCGCAGAATCACATTATCATCAGCTGCTCGTGGAATTACAACGTCTTCCTGTGGTCGGTATGAGAGACTGTGCACCGGGGACAGGTGCCCAATGGGGATTGGGGCAGAATAATAGAAACTGGACATACATTTGTAATATAGTGTAAGGTGTGAAGAATAAAAGAAACATTGCATATTTTCATTTTCTTCTTTCTTATTCAAAATTTAATGTCCTTTTATAATAAATATATGGATAGATTAATATTTTTAGGAAATGGCAGTTTGTTATGTGACAATGGTTCATTGTGGTCTCGTGGGCTCATGTTTTTTTCTTTGTACTGCTTGAATCCATCACTGTGCAGCTTTTACATTAGTCATGTTGTTTGGTAACACTTTAGATTAGGGAACACACATTCACCATTAATTAGGTGCTTGTTAATATGCATATAAGTAGCTTACTACCTCCTTAATAGTAATTATTAAGCACATATTAACACCTTATTCAAACTCTATTAGACTTAATTAATTAAGATTTTTCCTGATATTAACTCCTAATTATTGCTTATTCATTGTAAATTAATGCATTGTCGTTTCTGAATGATGATGTGAATAACCAGTGGGTTATTGGGGCCTTGTACAGGGGGCAGTATAGCACAAGAACAGAAATTATTCCTTTATCACTCTGAATTAGTATAGAATTAATGCATTAATTTACAATGAATACGCAAATACGGAAAAATCATAATTAATCTCAATTCATGGTGTAATAGAGGTAGAATAAGGCTATGTAGAATAAGGTGTTAATATGTTCTTCATAATTACTAATAAGGAGCTAGTAAACTACTCTATGCATATTAATGAGCGCCTATGGTGATTTTGTGTTACCATTTCTGTATCTACACATCCTCATACAGGAGGTAGTAGGCTGGTTGAAAAATAAATAAAGGGGTACCGTAGTTGGTGGTCAAGTGGATAAGAGCATGTTGGCAGTGCCAAATGCAGTGATCGCCAGATTGATTCCAGACCGTGCCAATCTGTACTGTGTTCTGTGTGTTCATCAACCAGGAAAATGTTCCACCTTCATAGTGTTTGATAGCTGCTTTTTGCATCTGTCCATTTGTATTTATGATGATGTGATCTGACAACTACAGTATATTGTACGAGCAAACAGCGCTACAGTGGCAAGTCTCTAGGCTTGTGTGGCTGCATTTTACATTTTAAAACTATGTTGTGAATTGAAAAAGTGTGCAGGGCTGGATTAAGGCAAAGCTACATGTGAGATGTGGAAGAAGAAGCTGAGCACATGTTCTAGCTGCTCCACTCCTGTTCTATCTTTCACCTTTTTAGATGCATCTAAACTCTAAAACGCTAAATACAAAGTGCATTAATTGTGGTCCATTTGATATGAAATGGAATCAAATCGGGAACATGTGAAGGAAAATTGAAATGGTTTAGGAAATCTGTGGCAATACCTAGCCCTATACAGTATACAATTATAGGTGATTTTTAATCTGCCCTTTAAAGATGAGGAAAAGTACACTACGTTTACATTCTAAATTTAAGCTCGTTTTCGCAGCTGATCATGAGAACTCGATTCAACTGGGGGGGCTGAATGTCGAGGAAGCAGAAAATTTAGGGGCATAAACTTCTAAATCCACTTACAAAGCAAGTATTCACGATACTCACACACATTGAGCTGACACCTGTAATGATCCGATTTTTTCTATCTAGTCTTCTATTCCATGTTTCGCCAGCCATACAAAAAAAAGGAAAAAAAGGGGGCAAATTTTAGGGGCAAATGCTCCCATTTAGGGGCAGTCTGGAGCCCCGTTTAACAGTGAAACACTAATAGTGTAATCAATAGTGTTATTTCAACAGGGTATCCGCGGGGTCTTAAAAAGTCTAAAAAAGTCTTAAATCCAATGATTTCAATTCAAGACGTTATGAGTGTTTATTTTGTATTCCAATGTGAAAGAGGAATAAATTCATATAAAAACGGGCCTCCAGTTTTCCTTCAATAAAGGTCTTAAAATTCATTATTCAAAGTCTTAAAAAGTCTTAAATTTGGCTTGTTGAAAAAGACCTGTTCAAAAAATTAGATTGCAAAAAGAAACTATCCAATAAAGGTAAAATTATTCAAATATACTTTTAAAAACAATGAGATTGAGATTGCATTTACACCACAAAAGATGGTCCGCAGCAGAGTTGTGGTGTGTATTCACACATACTGTACGCAACAAGTCTGTTTCAAGTGAACTAAACAAGCCTGGTGTGAATACGCCCTAAGTGGAGCCTAAGCCTCTGACAATGAAAGAGGATTGAACCCATTTGATGTCAAGTCCAGAGAACAACTGTGGTCTCCGAGAACACATTGCATTATCCGCCACAGAAGGACGTATTAGTCGGTCATTGAAGAGAAACTTGAGATGAAGTGTTTCGGTGTCCGCCTGCTGTGGGGTTTTGTTATAAACCGAACAGATTGCTTGTGTCTTTGTGGCCTTTTTGTCTCTTTGTAGATATGTTGTGTTGGATAGACAACTGTTTTGTGTCCCTTTTTGTTGAGGTTGTACATTTTTTGATTGTTTTCTTAACTCTTTTCAGAGATCATTTGGTTTCCTTTAAATCTTTTTAAAGGGACAACGAAGAGTTTAGGAAAAGCAAACTGTTTTCACACTACATTTATGAGCCTCCGCGCGCACCATACATTTTTTTGACCGGCGCAAGACAGGCTCATGTTTTTATTCATCAAGAATTAAAGTCAGAGGTTTAAAGACGATCAGATACCATCATAGTTCCGACCATAAACGGCGATTCGGCAGCGTTTTTCTCATGAACCGCCGGGCAGCGTTAGCTAAACCGATAGTAAGGAAACACTGGTCGGCTTGCCCAGCACTTTACGCCATTAACCCATTAACAAGTGTGGGTAGCGTAGACTTATCCACATTAATATGAGACTTTTTTATTATCACGGAATTTTTTGTTCTGCTGCTGGAGAATCTCCTCGTTGTCCCTTTAAATCTCTTTTCAGTGATTTCCCCCGTTTCTCTGTTTGAGAAAATGTTAATAATCACATCTTGCTGCAGAGCCTCTGCCTAGGGAACCTGCTCTGTGATCCATCTATGATAATAATACTCTCACCGCATAGTTGATGTCCATGGGACCCCCTGGCCACCCCCTGGCCCCGCCCCTGCACACTGCCCTCTAAAAAGTTTTTATCCCTGGTGTCAACAGTCTATCATTGGAGCGATAATAGCTCCTCTGCGGGAGTACATCCACATAGCTACAATGGGGATAAGTATGACCCGAAAAAGGAGCAGTGCAGCTTGAAGGCAGGGAAGTAGAACACTGCTGTGCTTAAGGTTACAGCTTGGTGGGAGGAAAGAGGCTCCTGCGTGAAGCTATGATAAATAAAATGGAAGGAGAAGGCGCTTGTCTGTGCAATCCACCAAGATTAATGACCAAAGCACTACATAAAGTGAAATAGTTTATCTCAGGCCTAACAACATGAAACTTGTAAATGAGACTGCCATTATTCTTTCCAGCCATGCTCATGTTGCATTCATCGAATTCGGCCATTACGCATTCCGGAAAGGGAGAGCTGCAGAAAATATCCACCCCCCTCGGACTCTACGTTGGCAATTTTACCAGTCTGTAGGTGGCTGGGGTGTTGGCTGTCTTCATATTTTGTCTTTTATGTTGAGAACTTGGCAGATTCACAATAAGAGCAGAGTATTGTGTTTCATACGCAATCCTTTCAAGGCCGCGCAAGGGAAGAAAGGGCAGGTAAACATCAATTCCACTCAATTTCCTCAGGACCTTGAAATGTGGGCCACGCTTTGTGTTGCTTTTCTCTGCATAGTGGTGATGAAAAGCTTTCAATCTTCCACCCCTCAAAAAAACGAGTTGATAATTCTGTTGGATCCCTGCAGCCAAACAAATTTTTCAACCCACTTACTCGGGTTTAGCCACGTTTTTGCCATTGCTGCCACCGCTGCCGGTGCATTACTAACAGCTAAAACAAATATTCACCATTGTTGCACCACACAGCTCAACTGACCAGGTGATTTCATTTCCACAAGGACAGCAGTCAGGAGCTGAATGACACCATTCCTCTGTGTTAAGTCATGCAGCATTATTTCATGAGTACTATTTCCTTTGGCAGAGCTATTACAGCGCTATATGAAGGACCCAGATAAATAACTGTAGGTCCATATGAGATTTTCTCACTGTGGATCACGTGTCTGTATTTGAGAGAGAGAATGCAAGCACTATTGTATACAGGAGGTTCATCATGGTGGCAGAAATTCCTCTGGCTTTTACTGTGCATATCGCCGCTGGCTATCAATTTTGTCTTTCTAATCAGTCCCTTTGTGTGAAAGAAAGACAACACAGCCAACCGATCCTTGCCTGTTTACCATACTGAAAGGATCATCACAAAGGGAAAAAAAAGGCCTCGTACAAGCATCATCTGTCCATCTTTGGCAAAGTCGAAGCGCGTCTCAATTCAACATCAAGTTACTTAACCAACATGAATGAGGAGCTATTATCGCAGTCACCAGCAATGTCAATAGCCCAGGATTTAAAGGGGACATCCTATGGAAATTTCACTTTTTGAAGGCTCTTTAACATGTAGGTTTAGTTAAAAAGGTGTTTTGTCTTGCCTTCTGGTCCCCAAAATGTGAGAACTGACAAAAAAATCAGTAATTTTCAGGTTCCCTAGGTTGAAAACCATGTGGTTTCATGAGCTGTTCCCTCATTGTCTTTCAGTGATGTAACTAGTTTTAGAATTAGCATAACCCCACCCCTACCTGGTAGCAGTAGAAGGGGCGGGGCAAGCAGTGGTTCATTTGCATTTAAAGGGACAGGCTCTGAAACCAGACGTTCTGAACAGGGCTCTTTAGAGAGGATGGAAAGAGCTGTGATGTTTGATCCTTGGGGTATTTTGACCAAAGCATGTCATAGACATGTCTTTTAGACACCTGGGAACTATTTTAATTTGGGGAAAGAGGGCGGAATATGTCTCCTTTAAAGGAAAAGTGCAGTCTGAAAAAGCTGCTAGAAATGTATTTTGTTTGTCATTTGGGTGGGTGTAATATTTTTTTGTGCTGTGTTTAGCAAGGAATGTATCATCTACAATGACAAACATCCTTCAGGAGACTTATTTTAAGACTGGTAATTCTACATCTAAATACTCTACAATACTACTATAAGATCCATCCAAGCCATAATATTTTGAGAAATATAAATGTGAATAGACATGTTTTTTTCAATTTGAGATTCTAGGCCCCAGTTTTAATGCTGTGCTGTTATTTTAACAAGCACCATGGTTTAATTTAGAAATAGTGGGAGTGCTGCCTGGAACCAGGTAAAAAACAAACAGCTCCATTAGGAGTCCTTGATGAAGAGCAGTCCAAACATTTGACAGATATGATTTAATGTAGCGGAGACATATGACAACTCAGAGTTTAAATGATCAGCTAATGATAACATGTCAGTCACAGCAAGACACACATTTGACACACCGCAGGTGACTGACTCACTTCTATCACTTGATGTGAAAATTCCCGTTGAAACCCAGTTAAAAGAAACAGCTAAAAACCTGGATTCATTCATTTAGTGGTAGTAGTTGTAGGTTATTTTGGTTCCCTTGAATTCACAATTCTCATTTGCATTGGATGCAAACGTGTTTGTCAGTATGTCACCTGCAGTACCCCCGCAAACTTCCAAATGCTACTCTGCTCAGTGCTGCACAAACTAATTGGAAGTAATGACTTTCAGATGATGGTGACATCACATTGTGACTGACAGTCCCACCTCCAGGATGGAGCACTGGGCATATCCACTATCAAGCAGTAATGCAACACGTACATGTGACTGGTGGGGGGCAACCGCGATTCCGACATCCCACCAGTCTGACACTGGCCTCTAATTGTCTAAATGACAACACTTCATTTTCTATCAAACATCCCATCATTCCAACAATTATTGCCTCCTATTTTTTTTCTTTTTTTAAACATCC
This sequence comes from Decapterus maruadsi, assembly GCA_030347415.2. Taxonomy (NCBI): domain Eukaryota; kingdom Metazoa; phylum Chordata; class Actinopteri; order Carangiformes; family Carangidae; genus Decapterus; species Decapterus maruadsi. The sequence goes on from CM064895.1 coordinate 3,102,259, forward strand.
TGCCTTTCCGACAATTCCTTCAATAGCGTATTTTTTCCCCAAAATATTTTGCACTGGTTGAGCTTAGGCAATGATGAAATGAGTTGATTAAGTTCAGTAAAAAGACCAGGTAGAGGCTATAGGCCAGATAGATAGAGATAAGAATAGATAGATAAGTAGGAGTCACATGTTGAGTTAAGACATTTCCTTATATTGAAAGCCTTGTTGGAATGGTGGGGAGATGGTAGGTGCGCTTCCATTATCCCTAGAAATGCGCAAAACCTAAATATTGAAATAAAAAACTGAAAACACCTACATTTGGAAAAAAATCTCAAATTTCACTAAAAAGTTTTTACACTCATGAGGTGTTTTTTCAGACGTATCGATATTAATGTGCATCGCAAAAGTGTAATGGAAACCCTTTTTTCGCATTTACATACCATCAGCGTCATCTGAGTTGTGTGTGTCCACTCTATGTTGGTTTGTGTGACTGGACGGGACGAATGAACCACATGTTTTTTGGCATGCGTTGCTGACCTGGGCATTGTTTCTCAATACATGAGGAAAACCTTTCCTATTGTTCCCCTTGGCATGGTTGAAGGGTCTCGCATCCACGCTCCACTCCCTACTGCGCTGAAATGTCCTCTCCATGTCACATAAACCAACCCGGGGGTTGTGTCCACACACTATTGTTGTCAGCACCTCATCAACGCCGGTGTGTCTTGTGGCCGCTGCCAGCGCCACACAGGCTTTACCTTTCAGCAATCAAGCGCTGCCTTTGTCTTTGTTAAAAACAATAACAGCAGGGGGAGCATACAGCAGTCCGACTGCCCAAAAGTCTGACGGCTGATTTCTCCAACTACCCATTCTACAGTGCTAAGGTTAGGTTTAGGGTAGTCTCGCTCGCCAGACTCTCCTCCAAAGAAGAAGGAGAGTCTGGCTGGTCCGCCTATGATTCTGCGATCAGAGAAAAAAACGCTCTGGCCGATTGGATTTTTTTCAACCAATCACAATCGTTGTGGTCGGCGCCGTAGCAATGCCGTAGTAACGGCGCGCTTGCAAAATATTGCCGGTTGGAAACCAGATTTCGGTCCGTGGTGTAACGACGGTCGGCAACCGTTGACGAATATATTCTTTTGTTAGGTTTAACGGCGGTCGGCAACCGCTGACGGACATTTCATCTTCTGTTCAGTTCAAGACACAGATGTATAATAGATCCACGGTTCTGTTCCTGTTGTTGTTTGTTGATGTTTCCCTTTACCGGGCGGACTGTGAAAGCTGCAACACGGAGGCGGGACTTCCGCCGGGTGGCTCGTTCCGACCAATCAGAGGCTAATCGCAGCAACGCACTTCCGTCAGGCCAGACTAGGTTTAGGATAAGGGCTACTTAAGTCGGAGAAATGGAAGGTCGGAATAGTAGACACAAAAATAAAGAAATGTATGGTCGGAGAAATGGGTAGTTGGACAGACATCTTGCGCCCTAACAGCAGCAGCCTTAGGCAGCTGAGACCGTCACCATGGAAACGCTAGACGCTTACGTCCATCTTCCTCAAAGTGACGTCTCGCGGGGCGAGAATTATGGGATATGGCGAGACTAGATTACGGCTCATTCGCAAAACACCTTTCAATGGAAACACCCACAAATAGCAATTGCACTTTTTTGAAGTTTCAGAAAGTTCGCTTTTATTTTGCGAAGATCTGTAATGGAAACGCATGTATGTCTAAATGGTGGGATGTCGGAATGACAGCATGTTACTGTGACTGGCCTGCAAAAGTTCACAAAAGTGAATAAAACAGTGTGGAAGCATTGCTCTTTTTCGGGGTGTTCTGACAGAGTTTAAGCCATGATTGAGTCCTCCATTTAAACTCAGCTCTTTTAAAACTGTGGCTTAGTACTGGTTAAAAGTAAACTTTTTGTCAAAGCTCCCTTGATGTGTAGCTTTTTGCCACCTCCATAGAAATGAATGGATTTTGCTCTAAATGTTGCTGAGAAAATATTTTATGAAAAACATAATTAGCTGTTTCCAAAAATAACTAGAAGTGTTGCCAAATAAACCTGGACAAAAAAAGAAAAAAAAAAAATCAAGGATTATACCTCCACTGAATACAGTCCTGACACACTAAACAGGGTGGAAGTTAACTTATTAGTTATAGCTTTGATCCCTGGGACAGTAAATAAGTCCTTGAGACAGACTTCATCCTGGCACATCCCTCTTTATTTCCTGCTGTGGATTAGTGTCAGTGATATATACCTTTAATGTTAATGCAAACCTCCTGTTGTATTTCCTCTGACAGGCAGACAAACCATACCATTGATGTATTCAGGCACAAGCGTTAAGCGTTTTGAGTGGGCATTCTCTTTTAAGTCACGCAGCGCCTCTGCCGCTCCGTGGGGAGAGATGACTTGAATTCCAATGTGCTAACTTCCACCCTGCTTAGGAATAACAATCTAAAAAAATAAAAAAAGACACATCATCTTGAAGATACACTTGTTTCTTTTATCTATGCGGCATTAATGTTGGCGTTTAGCCCACCGCCGCCCTCCCCTCTCACGTAGTATATTTCACCCCTCCTCGTTTTCACGCTTATAAATTTCAATGCCGTTTCCCTCTGAAAGACTCAATACAATTTCCCCTGACTCACCAGTTTTCTTTTAATGTCTTATCACAAACCAAATGTGTGATGCTCCCACTCCAACTCAACGACCATGCTGGGGAAGATCAGTTTTTTGAAGGTGTGAGAGAGAGAGAGAGAGGACTGATGGATAGATATATCCAACAGATGATGTGTCATGTCTCTGTGGATAAAGAAAAGGTTTAAAGAGTTGTTTCATTACTTTTGTTCATGTGCAGGTAGAATAACAAGAGGAACCTGTAAACAAGTTGACAGGTCCCTTGAATTTCCTCAGTTAATTGGAAGTTGTTAAAAAAAGGCCAGAGGACACACATCAGATGAGCCAGAGTGTGTGATCAACACTGATTCACTAAAACGAGAGTCACAAGTTACAGTTTTTATCAGTTGCTAAAACATTAAAACCCAATCCCTGAACCAAATTCTCAGGGGCCTTAACTCAAAATGTGAACACAACTCCAACAGAGCTGCCATCTTTTACACACAACTCAAAATTGAACTCACAAATGTGAACACAACTCCAACAGAGCTGCCATCCCCGTTTTTCGCCAGAAATCGGCCGTCTACACAATCAACTCTGTGATTGAAAATTGCCAAAGGGCCTGAAAACATCGCTACATGGACTGGACTCACCTACAACAAACATGGCGGAGCGTCAAACAGCGGCGTAAAAACAGCAGTAAGGGAAGTTCTAAATGAAATACCATCAATTACAGAACTTAAACTAGAGCAAGAGCCGGCGCTTGTTGAGTTTCTTGGAGGAAAAGACGTTATCGCTGTTCTTCTTCGGTCCTTGGCCAACGTGCTGTGTCAATCACAGCACGTTGGCCAATCAGGGACTGATTGGCTCGGTAGGCGGAGTGTTTCGGCGAAACGGTTACAACGGGGATGAGGCCAGACTCCCCCTGAGAAATTAATTAAATGCATTTCCGTGGGAGGCTGGTTTACGAGGCTAACAAACCCCCCCCCTAATTGCTAAGAGACATTTCTTGGAACCTTCCAACCTTTTTCTTTCAACTGTAAACACAAAACCCTATTTTCAAACTGCATTCACAAAACATCTAACTCTTCCTAAGCAAACTATTGCCCCAAAACAGTTCAAACTGATCTCAAAACCAAACACTGTTGTCAGATCAGACGCCGCGTCAGTCAAAATGAAAAACACCACTGAACAGTCATAACAGACCTATGTTGTCTGTTATGCCTGTTCAGCAAACCTATTCTTACCCACTAAAACACATTTCGCACTGTGATGCATTTGTGTTGCCTAATGGTAAGTGCAGGTAGCAAAAGTGAAACTCAATTAAAGGTACATTGTGTAGGAATTCCTCCCATCTCGCGTTGCAGTTGTATATCGCAAGCAACTCAGTCGTATTTTTCATGCTGCATTCAAGTGAAATTGGGCAGACAGCTCCGGTGTCTCTAGCCTCGTAAACCAGCCTCCCCCGGAAATGCATTCAATTCATTTCTCAGGGGGAGTCTGGCCTCATACCCGTTGAAACCGTTTCGCCAGAAATCGGCCGTCTACCGAGCCAATCAGCGTCGCCGCTGTGGATTGACACAGCACGTTGGCCAATCAGGGCCTGAAAACATCACTACATGGACTGGACTCACCTACAACAAACATGGCGGAGCGTCAAACAGCGGCGTAAAAACAGCAGTAAGGGAAGTTCTAAATGAAATACCATCAATTACAGAACTTAAACAAGAGCAAGAGTCGGCGCTTGTTGAGTTTCTTGGAGGAAAAGACGTTATCACTGTTCTTCTTCGGTCCGTGATTGGCCAACGTGCTGTGTCAATCACAGCACGTTGGCCAATCAGGGACTGATTGACTCGGTAGGCGGAGTGTTTCGGCGAAACGGTTACAACGGAGATGAGGCCAGACTCCCCCTGAGAAATGAATTGAATGCATTTCCGGGGGAGGCTGGTTTACGAGGCTACGGTGTCTCCGCTGAGTTTCCGTGGTTTCCTACCGTCACCCTGCCACTGAAGGTAGAAACATGGAGACACGACATGGCAGCCAGCAGCGAGCATACCCGCTCCATGTAGATATGAATGATATGAACGGCTCATTCAGAGCTGAAAGGAACACTTCACTTTGTTTACTGATAAATGAAAAACAGACTTTTGAATGTAATAATCAATTTTTACTTATGTGTGTATGATCTGAACACATTGTTTGGTTTTGAACACAGGAGAACTGGTTTTGTGGTGATAGTTTGATTTTGATGGAAGAGTCTGGGCTTTTTGTGAACGTACAGTAGTTGTTTTTTTCTCAACAGCTTTATTTAAAAGGAGTTGACAAGTAGGCTACAAATAGTATACAGGGAACAGTATACACAATACAATGAAAATACAGAGAACATGTGCCAGGGGTGATGTTGATTACAACAAGGTCTTACAAAAGTCTATGGTTTTAAAAGCTTTTTCATTTGCTGGTTTGGTGATTAGCTTAAAGTAAAGTTCCATTTATTTTTGAAAATCGTAAAAGCAAAGGAGTTTTCTTAGAACATTTACGAGTATGAAATTTTGCAAGAACAGATTTACCGAAAAGTAACATTTTCCTTCTTTCTCGGGGTGATTATGGATTTTCCCAAAGAAAAAATCAAATCTATGGTGAAAGAGTCAATAATACATTTGCTAAAGGTCTGACCATAGTTTTTTTGTGTGAGAGCAAAGCCAGAACAAATAAACAACTGTTTCTGGATGTAAATTACAGACAGATCAGTTACAGTAATATTAATGTCCTTTTTAAATTTTGCATATAATGATTAGCTGGATAATATGTAGCTATATGATTTTGTAAGAAACCGCCTTAACCTTATTTGTGATTAAAAACTTGTTAGGAGGCATCCATGTTTTTCTCCAATCAAAACGATTCCAATAAACAGTAATATTAGGGGTAGCAACGATATCTTTTTGGAATAAGGCACACACTTTTTTATTATTATTCTTTTGGGTCAGTGAGAAACATATTTTTGTGAACATATTTGGTTTGAAGCTTTAGATTTGGGTTTCAGGTTTTGAGAAAAAGGGTCTCTTCAGATGTCTCATCCTTCCCTCTTTCAGGTCCCAACAAAAGTGAGTCTATGTATGCGGCAGTGTAGATGCCACAGATGATGTCTCACAAAAAAAAAAAAAAAGAAAGGTCCTTGGCTATGATAGACACTTACACAGCTCGGATCACTTGATATATGCAAAGGAATTACCCGGCTGACATTCTGAGAGAAAAAGAGCCCAGGCAGAGTAATATCCCCTGCTCTGATCTCTTTTTGATTGTTCATTTCACGTAAGGCCGTTGCGCCACCTGCGCACAACGCCGGATGCCGGATACGAGGCGTTGACAGGCCCGAGTCGCACACAAAGAAATATATATGTCGAAGCAGAGACAGCGCCCATCACTTCCTAATGAATGGTTGCCCAACTCTCCCACCTTTTGCAAATGCGACACTTTGTAAGGCAATCTGCAGCGAGTGGCAGAGGTCACGCCAGTCACCGCTCGTCCCGTCATCTGCACATCCTCTTCATAATCTGTTGTCACAAGCCCGAGGAGTGTTGGGTGGGAGGGGAGGGGGGTCAGGAGTGACAGGTGAGAGCGCAGCATCCATGGGGCCATCTTCAAACCACTTGGGTTTTCAGAAATCCTTTTCATTTACTTTGTGAAGGTATCTTGCAGTTATGACTTTGCTAATCCCCTGAGGTTTATTGATTCTGCTCAGCAAGCTGGACTTCTCCAGGTCCTAACTTTTAAGCTATGCCTTATATGTTTTTTTTTTGTCTCTTCTTTGCTGCTGTGATAATATCTATCGGTTCAGACACTGCCAGGCTGGAACTTCCCTCATATTGGCAGTGGGTTGGATTATAAACCCCTCTGTATTTGCAAATCCACTGAAATCCATTCTTTCCAGTAACTTTGACTCCCGAGGAGGCTCTCTTCTTATCCTCAATGGAATTCCCCCCCTGCTCTTCTTCTACCACTGTTACATCTCTGTCATTTAAAGTGGTATGCCAACATTTTTTTTGTGTGTGTCTTGCCTCACTCCCGAGTCCATGATAAGCAGATAGACACCATCCTTTCGACTATACGTGCAGTAACAAGGGAGATAGAGCCGTATCGCCCGTAATTAGCTTAGCTCAAACGCTGGAAGTGTATGGGTAATGTTAGCCGACAGTACCTCCTACCCATGCCAAAATCAGCAGTCAGAAGCTGATTTCATATTAGTTCTAAACTCTGTAAATATATCACTTCATCAACATTTCAAACAGTTTTAAGCAAGACAAATTAATTTGTTTAAATATCAGCTGTTTACAAGCTAACCGTTGTGACCAGCGCACTTCCACAAAATAAAACACCCGTTCCTTTACATACAGAAGAGTTTTTGCTTTGAAATAGGAAGCTAACATACCCTCGAGCTGGAACCAAAATAAACCGTCTTTGCTTGAACCCTCCGTTTTGACTGATCTCGTCCCGTTACCGGCATTTGACCACTCAAGATGCCTTACCGGAGAGTTTTGTCAGCTCTGAGATGAAGATTGGTCCGTTTAGAGTTGCTGAAGAGTGTCTCTGGTGACCTAAAGCAGATATCAGTGGAATGTTTTTGTTAATATAAGTCCTAAATAGTCCTATTTTCCGTCAGCAATCACTTACATGGAGTGTTTCAGCCGTAACACGAGTCTCTCCGTCACTCTGCTCTGCTGCAACCCGAGGAGAAAATTTTCCTTGTGGGATACAAATGTTATCCAATGAGGAGAGAGAACGGCATGAAGGGCTGTGTGTGCAGCCAAGGGGTGCGCGTGAATGTGGTGACGTAGCACGAGGACCAATAGATGCCTGACGAGGGCGGGGGCTGCTAACTCATGGTGCGTTTAAGGAAACTCGTACTTTGTGTTTTTCCTTCCTGTGAAGTCATACCAGTTCGATCTGGTACGAGTTCACGGGTCGGAAGTTACGAGAGGCCGTTATAGGGAACTTTCACAGGCAACAGGGCGGTAAAAACACGAGCTACGGTTTACCTGGAACGCTACAAAGTCGTAGTTGTGACTTGAAGCTGTAACTTACGGTTTCAAAAGCCTGCCTTGAACGCAGCATTAGCCGAAACGGCCGTGCCGCTGATATCTGCTTTAAGGTGGAGGTAGGCTACCATTACCCATACACTTCCAGTGTTTGAGCTAAATTACGGGCGATACAGCTCTCTCCCTCTCCCTTTTTACTGCACACACAGTCAAAAGGATGGTGTCTATCTGCTTGTCATGAACTCGGGAGTGAGGCAAGACATGTAAAAAAAATGTTGGCGTATTCCTTTAAAGGTGTCCCCTCCTCCTCCTCCTCCTCTGTCCTGACTCTCCTGTAACACTGTCTTTTCTCTCATTTGCGGGATCGTCTGAGAGGTTATGAATTAATAAAGCATCCAATATGCAAATGCCATCTTCTAATGTTTCCGTAGACATGAGAACGCAGCTCATTCGTCTATGACCGCTGATTGCAGGATGCGCAAGCTCAATAACAATGGTGTTTAATAAAGCCTGAGTTGACGATGAAGACATCAGCCGCTAACTAACTGTGATAACGTCCCTGTGGCTGATTAAATGAGCCACCAAACGCCGTCTTTACAGCCGATCATTTATTGAGTCATTAGGAACAGTCAACTTTTTATTCTCTGAGGATTGCCACATCACAATGATCGCTTTGTTTTTTGACAATAAACAGCTATGAAGTGGAAATACAGAGAGAACATTCTCTAGTCAGTCTAAATTTAATGAAAGATTTTTGGTGTAAAATCAAAGACATAGTTGTTTTACTAATCATAAAAATAACTCACCTCAACTTTATTTATAAAGCCCTTTAAAACAACCACAGCTGAAACAAAGTGCTGTACATAATACAACATATAGAAATAAACCAATTAGCAGAAAAATAAATATCAGAATCAGAAAACCTTTGTTGTCCCCTGCACATGGCAGTGGAATTTTTTCTTAAACATGTGCATACGTGCACATCAAAGAAACATAAAAACACAGTTTGGCAGCATAACATAAAACAAACAACAAATTGATAAAAAAAAGATAATTGTTTATTGCTTTTAAAACAATAACATAATTTAAAATTTAAATAAAACAATTAAGACAAATAAAACCAATAAGAACAATGAATAAAACAGACCATAAAGCTCAAATGGACAGTAAGGGGGCCTGTCTAATGTGGAGGGAAGCTTGTTCCACAGTTTTGGAGTGGCAACTGAAAAGGCTCTGTCCCCTCTGAGCTCGGTACCTCCAGCAGCAGCAGATCAGCTGACCAGAAGGGGCCAGTCCATTTAAAGATTTAAAAACAAATTTAAAAAAAATCTTAAAATGAACTCTAAGTGCACAAGCAGCCAGTGGAGGGAGGGTAGGATGGGGGTGATGTGCTCCCTCTTACGTACTTTAGTTAGCAGGCGTGCAGCTGCATTTTGCACCAACTGGAGACGTGCAAGGGAGGACTGGCTGACTCCAAAATAAAGTGCATTACAGTAATCCAGCCGAGATGTGATGAAGGCATGGATTACTGTTTCAAAGTGCTGATGTGCAAGGAACGGTTTGACCTTTGCCAGCTGTCTGATTTGGAAAACCTGGACTTTATCCAATTTAAAATCACTGGGACCAAACACCATCACTTCTGTTTTCTTCTCATTAAAATTTAAAAAGTTGAGGGCCATCCAGGCTTTGATGTCCTCAAGACATGCCAGAAGTGGTGCGAGGGAGAAGGCATTCTTCTTTCTTAGTGGCACATAAATCTGACTGTCGTCAGCATAAAAATGGAAGGATATGCCATGCTTCCTCAGAATGGATCCCACTGGCAGTAAGGACAGAGAGAAAAGTAGGGGCCCTAGAATCGACCCCTGTGGAACTCCATAAGGCAGTGCAGCAGAGCTGGATTTCGAGTCTCCACAAAAAACAAACATATTTAATGGTTGATGGTCTGATTTTAATTAATGTGTTTTAAAGTGAGAGTAACAATCCCATTTAGTTCTCTGTGTACTCATTCAAACCTTTATTTATTCTCGAAAAGGACATTGAGGTTTTACCCTCATTTGTAATCATCAGATGATTCATCAGCAATCATCTGTGTGTCTCCAGGAAATTTTCACCTCTTTTGTTTTTTCATCAAGTATTTCAGCCTTTATTTTGAAAGGGCAGACAAGAGAGTGACTGCAGGTCAGATTTAAACCCATGGCCACTGCAGTCCATCAGAATCAGAATTGTGTTTATTGCTCAGTGAGTTTATTCATGTTTAACAACTCATGGATTTCACATTATCCATCTCTTGCATAATCAGGAGAGACTTCATTGGTGTTGAGGAATAAACTTTTCTTGCCATGTGTCAAAAGATGCCTGGTGTGAGACGCCCTGCCGATGTCATCATGTCTTTGCATAATGACATCATGCTGAGGCTGTGTACCAGCACTGTTTGCTGATGGTACTGCACAGTCCATAAAAGGTCTTCAATAGTCTCCTCAGTAGATAAAGTCTGCTTTGTTGTGTCCTCTGTAATGAATTTATAGTCCAGCCTGTAGGATGTAGGGATGCCAACTGACCCCTCCCTTTTATGAGACCATGTACACATGCAGCCAGGTATTATTGTTTTAATTCCGTTCCATAGTTTTACTTAATAGAACAACCTTTCATTGTTGTTCGAGTGCTGCAAATTTTAAAATTTAGAGAGCCCTTTAAATTACACCACCCCCTTATCTTTCATAATAATGATAATGATTCACTCCTAATCCCAGGGGGAAATGCAGGTGTTGTCATAATAGGCAGTAAAAGGAGATGATAAAAGCAAGAAAATCATATAATCAAGAGAATAACTGAATAGTAGAATAAATAGTTATATACAAATATTGAAAACACCACGGTTGTAAAAAAAAGAAAAAAGAAAAAAAGGCTGATCAGGTGTAAGGACCGTGCAGAGGCCTCACTTATTTGAGGCTGCTGTTGCACATCCTGATAGCGGTGGCCACAATGGAGCGTCTGAAGCAGTGTTTTACAACTTTGGGGTCAGGACCCTATGTGCGGTTGTCTGTATGTATAGTGATTGAAGAAAAAAGAAAAAAAAAAGACAGATTTTTTTTTGGTTGGATTTTTCAATTAATATTCTTTATAAAATTATGATTAAAAACACCACACACAATCTTAAACAACTGTAGGCTATTCTAGACTTTCACTTTCTAGAATATAAATCAAGTTCAAATATAAAAATATCTGAGTTGGCACGTCTTGATCGATGGCTGCAATGATCCAGCTGAAAGCCATGTATATCCTTATAATGTGAGTCTATGGGGCAGCACAATGCAGCGTCTAAATAACACATTATCTGCAGCGATATTTTGTTATAATGGGCTACTGCTAATAGGCTACATTTATATAAAACATTTCTTAAAGGGATATTAGCATTTTTTTAAGTGGGGTTGTATGATCTACAAATAGCCCCTAAGTACTTTAATTGCAGTAGAAGACTCTCTGCACTCCTCCTGTTAGCAACGCCAGCCCATAGCCCAGAGATTTACAACATACATTGTTGTGAATGGACCCAAAGAAACAACCTATTTTCGCGGCCTAAAAGAGGTTTTACCTGAAAAAAAAAACACAATTCCGTTGTTCGCTATAATTTTTTTTTTTCAGCTCCTCAAAATGCAGTTTTTATCTGGACCTAACCAACTTTTAGGCCGTTTCTTTGGGTCTGTTCACAACAATGTATGTTGGACATCTCTGGGCAGGGCTATGGGCTGGCGTTGCTAACGGGATGAGTGCAGAGTCTTCTACTGAAATTAAAGTACTTGGGGACTATTTGTAGGTCATACAACCCCACTTTAAAAAAAATGCTACTATCCCTTTAAAAAGTGACCTGGTAACATATTGTGCCTAACATTATACATGAATTGTGCTATTTGCAATTCTTTTGGAGATGAAAAGATACCAAGCTCTCATCTCAGAGCTAATGAAAACAGGGTTATGTGTACACTGTGTTACTGCTTTAAGGAGACACTAATGTCTCTGAGGTTACATGGTAAGAAACGTTGAGATGGACAGCTCCCTCTTTGACAGTATCAACCTCCAGTCACATCACTCATCTGAACCTGAATTTGTAAAGTGTTGACATCTCCTTCATTATCTCTCAGTAACAATTGTCAAAGGGAACGGTATCTTTTGAGGCAAACAGATTAGGAAAGGCTTTGACAGGCTTATTTGTCGTGCTGTTTTGATATGTATCCAGTAGGCTTGGGTTATGATTGTTTGTTCCATTGTATTCGCCTGCAGGCAAGGTTAGAAATCCACCTAATAAATGCCGAGCCTAATCCGCAATGTGGAATCCACAAAGATGATGATGCAGACGTTGAGAGGTGTACTGCCAACAATTTCTTTTCCAACAACCTGGAGACTGGGAGTATTTGAACCCTCTGTATAGACACTGCAGTGATTCATTCGATTTTTTTTCCCTCTGTTCTCTGGAGTTTACCGTTGTCTGTCTGCGTGACTTCAGACTGACACTAATATGGTGGCGTAACATGTGTTTGATGTTTTTTTTTTTTTTAGGTAAACTGTTTTATCGTTGTCATTTATGAGACATTTGGACATTTCAAAAGGGCTCGGTCTCCATTTGCACGTCTTAATATGGTAAACAAGGCCATAATGAACACGGCTATGAATACATCTAAAGCGGAGAGGGGGGGGAAATGAGTTCTGAAAATCATGGATCTCCCGTTGTTATGTGCTGGTGAATTTATGTTTTGTTTTTGTTTTTTTCTGTCCTAATGGTTACAACTGTCTAACTCTGTGTTCACAGTTCATGTACCTCGACAAATGAATCCATTCATTTGCTACAAGAAATGTTGGCTGACACTGCCCGGCATCGCCTCCATCCCCTGTTTGTTAGCATGGACGGGTTCCAGGTGAATGGTTTGCCAAAATTATCCATCACCTACAATCACCTATTGAAGCTGCTGTATGTTGACTTCACTGCTGCAACATCATTGCCGCTGCTGGTTATTTTAAGGGGCATTAAGTAATGTATGGGTCCCTGCAGATTCATTTTGTGCTAGAGGGGAGGTAAAAATCCCTATTATGCCCCTTTAGGTTTACAGATGGTGTGAAAATACCATAGAAAGTGGAGAGAGAGAGACCATTCATTTTGTTTTGTGACCCAAGTTTGTGTTTTTCATTTTGTGTGCATTGATCTCTGCGGCCCGAGGGGAAAGGTTGAAGGCTGGAGTTGAGCTGGAGGTTTAGGTTGGGAATGTTGGGGGTGCGTACCGTTGGGAGCTGAGCAAACTTTGTATTTTCACAATGAGCACCTTGGCTGATGGGTCGCTCTTTCCTGACAGGATGACGTTAAAGGGACAGTTCAGTTTTTTTTTGTTTTTTGTTTTTTTTCCAAGTGGGTTGAAGTACAAATCACCCCTAAATATCTGCAGTGGACAGCTCTATGCTCTCCCCCAGTTAGCCATACCAACTCATAGTGCTGAGCAGAGATCAGTCCCATCTCAACATAATAGCTAGCCTGATGCATCTAATTTCATTACATTTCATATAGCGTCTGAACACGAGCCGTAGGGATTCGTTTGCTTCCGAGAGGCGGTTGCTTACATTTGCTTCAACTAATCGCTGCTGCTTGGTGGTCACGTGTGCTACACACCGGTTAAGCTAATAGGTTAATCTTGAGTTCAACGTCATCGCCGTCACTTACCCATCTGTTCGCTGATTGGTTTGTTTGCTCCGTCCGCCAAAACGGACAGAGCAAACCAAAACGCATTGCTAGTTTCCTGACTACATGGTTGAGGAAAATGAAATTTGCCGGGACCAGTAGGCGGCGCTAGCCTGGCTACATAATAGCTTGCCTGCGTGGAGGAATACTGAGTGAGTTGGTTAGTTCCAGATAAACTGCTTTACTTCCAGTTGATGCACTGTAAATAATTTGTATAGCGTACATTTAAACTGGTGTATTATGTTGAGATGGGACGGAAACGTTACTTGAGTAATTTGATAAATGATTGAGGCAAATGTTCCTTAATTGAAGCTTTGTTTTAAGGTTGGGTCTGGAGTTTTGTGCCCAAAAATAAACATTAGACTCTCACAGCTCTTAGTCAACATGAGGGTGAGTAGATAATGGGTGAAATTTGAATTTTGGGTGAACCATCCCATTGACTATCCATCCATACATCCACCCAGTCTAGCTATTTAAAGGTGTACAGAAAAGAAAACTGAATTTGAGCCCACTCTGGGTCACAAAATGAGTGTAAAAACTCATCTAACAGACGTTGTAGGCCAAACTTTGTGCAAAATTCTATTTTTGAGTAAATCCGGGATGAAAGTGTTGTATTTTTTTTTCGCATTGGACAATGCAGGCGCACGGATTATTCTTTTAAAGCCTGAACAGAGAATTCAAAAGACATTTATTGGATCTGTCATCCGTCATTCAAACATCGGGAAACAGTGGTTTATCCAATCACATGCAAGGATTTTTTCGGACTTGCCCCAAGCTTTGAATATCCCAGTCCCAGACCCTTGTGTGGAGCAATCAAAGCGTTAAATTTACTCGGGAATACAAGGATGTTGCAGCTCGGCAGAACCATCCCATTGACCAAATCGGAACATCCATCCATCCATCCACCCAGTATATTTAATAAGGAATAAAGTTTATTGATCAATGAAATAATTGATAGCTGCAGCCCTGCAGGCAGTGAACATAGTTTGGGTCGTTTCACAGCTGTGTTTATCTCCTGTATTCTATCTCTGTCCAGCTCTATGCGCTGCTATGGTGCTGCTGATATTATTACTGAGGGGACATTTGTACCTCATACAACCCCACATCAAAAAAACTGATCTATCCCTTTAACACCATGTATCTGTTCAGCGATCCACAGCAACATCAAGCTTTGATGGGTAAACACATAGCGCTGCCTGTCATAAACGGCACAAGCGCTAATTAGATAACAGTAATCGAAAACAAACGGAGAAATCGATGCATTTACTTTCAGGCTGACCATAAACCCCCGGTGACGCAGGCATGGCTCCTCCAAACATTATTTTGGAGATGCTTATTCCTGTAGCCTTTCAAAATGAAAGCTGTGGCTCAGTGGGAAACTTTGAATGGCTGTAATCAACTTCTTATTGATTTTGTACTCACAGGCAGAAACGATTGGGACTCAAGGAAGCATGGCAATCTGTCCAGCTGTTGAGTGTTAGTTTAGCAGACCGCTGACCCACCACACATCAGCTGAGTTCCTCTTATTACTCTGTTATTACAGTGCAGTGAGAATGTGGTTAGTGTGAATGGGTATATTTGCAGTGGAGAATTCTGCAGGTATGATTCAGTGAAACATTTGGGCCGGCAGCAGCTTCCCCAGTAAAATATGGGACCCTTGAAACTTTAAAGGTGTGCAAACAAAAGCACAAGAAAGGAGGACAGAGAAAACCAAGAATGAGCGATTAATCAAGTCAAACTAAGATTTATTCCCCTTGGAAATATCAATAATACAAAAACAGAGAGAAATTGCATTTCCACTACGAGGCCCAACACGACTCTACTCGCCCTTTCTGGTTTTCTATTCTAGCACCTGGAATCTGGTTCCTGGTACTACTTTTCTAGTGCTAACTTGACCGAGGTTCCGCGTTATTCATAATAAAAGTAGTATCAGCAGAGTCCTATCAGTGTGTGGTGGTTGTCTTTTTCCTACTGGTAATAGTTCACCTCATTAAGTTTTCATATTTTTTTCTTGAGAGAAAGTTACTGTTCCAATTAGTGTTGTCGTCAAGACCACCTAACCCAAGACCGAGTCAAGACCAAGACCAGAACATACCAAGACCAATACTTTGAGGGGGTTGAGACTGAGTCAAGACCAAGAGACCATTTTCAAGACCATTTCTGTATTCAGTACCAGTACTCTTAAAAATCACGTGGCTTTATATTTATAATATTCCACAGGTAATAACTTTTTGATTTTATATAAAATGTGTACCATATTACGTAAATGGAAACAAAGTTTGGATTGAACAGAACCTGCTGAAGTCTCCTCCCACTGTCGACACTGGTGCAACCAACTCAAGCAGATACTTTTGTAGGACGAAGAGTTCATTTTTCAAATGACAATTTTTAATTACAGTATGTTTACATTTTTCTGCGTTTGAAGAAAGAAAGAAAGAAAGAAAGAAAGAAAGAAAGAAAGAAAGAAAGAAAGAAAGAAAGAAAGAAAGAAAGAAAGAAAACTATTGATCCCAAAGGGGGGACTTTGCCACCAGTAAAAACACATCTACCTCACAAACAATACAAACATACCATTGCACAAAAACAACAAAATGAACTCTTCTTTTGTTAAAGGTATTGAATTACATCACATAGAGACAGAGAGACACTGGCTGTTTTAAAAAAAAAATGTCACTGCAGCTGTGGTCTTGACTGGTCTTGAGAAAAAGTCCAGCTTGACCGAGACAAGACCGGGTAAAATGTGGTCGATTCTGCGACAATACTAAGACCATGAAAATGTTGCCTCAATACTACAATACTAGTTCCAATACTTCCAATATGTGGTCAGTTTATTTGTACATGTGAAGGGCGACCAATGGGGACAGTGGGTCGTCTCCGAGGTGAGCAGCTCTCTGGGGATCCTCCTCTTGGAAGATAAATGTTTGTCTCTCAGGTGAAATCTAAGAACTGTGGCAGCCACATTAGTTTGTCTGAATGCAAAGTGAAGCTTCATGTTTGTAGAACAGCAACACTGCCTCGGGGCTCTTTGTACAGATATCACCACATTTACATAAATAAATGTTTTAAAAAATGATCAGACTATGTATACTCTCTACTCTGAAATGAAAACAACCTCCAGAATAAAACCTGGCACCAACGCTGAGGCGTAGTTGAAGACACTGACAAAGACTGGGGACACTGTGGGACTCATACAGGACATACTGAGTCCTTATGTGTTTATACATAGGTGCTTAGTGTGATAGCAGACAGGACTTGAATCAGAAATGTAACCTGGACATTCATCTCTTTTTCAATTTGCTCCCTCTGGTCTCTCGGTGTAAAAGTACAGATAGAGAGCTGTGCAGTGACTTCAAATACAATGTGTTGGAGATGTTTGCTGTACGCTTGCTGACATGGACAACTGATGTGTATAAGCCTACACTGCAATGCCTGTGGGGAGAATGCTCTTTGAACAGGATTGGCAATCTTTGATCTGTCCAGATGGAGCAGATAGTGAGGTCAGAGGTTTATATATTGTAAAACCCCAGCAGAAGATGGAACAAGAGAGAATTAAGTGCCGCACAGAGGGCCAGATCAATGTAAAGGTTTAATATGTCAATGATAAAAAACCATGCCACTCATTTAACAAGCAGCACTGTTGTATTTATGCTTGAACAATGCACCTTTATAGTGGGTGAGATATACAGCCCACATCTAAGTTCATATTATCAGTTAACCAGAGGAGGTAAATCTGTCCATCCAGCCAGCGCTCGCTTCACCTTTGAGGTCACTTTTATGAGCAAAAAGCTCACGTCCTCAACCCAAGCTCGGTTTTTCTTCCCCAGCTGAAAATTACCTGGGTGAGGGAGTGACTCCGGGCCAAATCTCAGGTGATGGATTCTCTATGAAAAAGGGGGGCAGATTGTGATGGATGGGCAGGTCCCACAGCCATTTCTCAGCTGCCTCCACCAGCTGGCCTACCCATGGTAATGGCCTCTACAGGACACTGCAGCAGTTGTCAGGTTCATGCCAAAGTCAACATTTAAGTCACCTCTATATGACAGCCTTGGGGGGGAGGGAGTTCCCCAAACATTTTGTAAATCCACAGAAACCCCACCAACGCATTATAACCATACTTATGAGTTATAATGCAGTTATAGCACTGTATAACTATAGTTATAAACAGTCATAAATTATCATTATGCTCATAACACACTATAAAGCATTTTTACCATGACTTCTAAGGTCAGGTATTTTTACGTTATATTTGTTATTAACTCACTGACAATGCCCACATCGATAATGCATTTTAAATATAGCTATACTCTGTTACAATTGTCTTATAAACATGTATAACTATCGTTATGGACACAAATTATCATACTTCTTTATAACAATAAGGATAACACATTGTAGAGCATTTTATAATGGCTTATAAAGTCAAGTATTAGACAAATAAAGTGTTACCAAATTTGTGCTCCTGTGCCTCTGCTGTGTGCAAAGCCACACTGTTTTATACATTTGTATTTTATTTAAAAAAAAAAAAAAATCTTAATGAATAAAACTTCATAAAACAAATTGAAACCTTTACAGTGGATAGTTACTGGAAAATGGTTTCATTTGCAAGCACATACATCCAATTAGTGTAGTTTCCTCAAGGTTTGTTACTAGGCTTATGAATTCAACAACATGCAATTAGCACAATGTCAGAGAAGAAATCATCTTGTTACTCGCTTATATAACTCGATGCAATCTGTCATTAACTGTTTCACTGCACATTGGTTATGCAAATTTAATGAATAAAAAATATGTATTTTTAATGTAGCTTGGCTTTGTGCATATCTGAAACAACCCTCCCGTCTTTAGTGTTGCTAACAGGGCTGTTGCTAGGAATTTTGGGACCCCTGAAAGAGAACTCAAGTGGGCCCCTGGGCCCCTGACTTTTCACTGCCACTTAGAATATGTATTATTTATGTTTCTATTACTCTATGTTCCTGACAGTGCCTGATGTGATACACCCTATTATTATTCATTTTAAATATATATATATATATATATATATATATATATATATATATATATATATATATATATATATATATATATATATATTTTGCCTTTTTGCCTTTATTGATAGCACAGTGAGATAGACAGGAAAGGGGGAAGCAGAGAGAAGGGGAATGACACGCAGGAAATGTCTGCCCAACGCAGGATTCGAACCGGGGACGCCTGCGTTGAGGACTGTAGCCTCTACATGGGGCAGCCATGCCCTTCATTTTTAATTGTAAATTGTAAATTGTGTTTTATCAGTTGTCCTTGCATTCATATCTCTAAGATCTGCATAGCATCCCTAACCCAGCTATGCAGGCGCTGACCCAGACTGTCAGAACACAAAGACTCGAGGTGGAGCTGCAGCTGAACACAGTGATGTTTGAAAGTGCAGTGTCAGATTGTGACTAATTGATCTCTGTTACATTCATTTTGGATGATTAACCATTTATGCAAATGTTGGAGTGGGAAATGCAGGCTCTCTATTGCAGGGAAATGTTCCTAAGTGGCATACATTTCTATGTTTAGCGACCATGACAATAAAATGTGATCAATTAAATGTAACTTAACAGCTCTTCCTGTGCACTGCAGAGTTTACCATGCGGCTTTTAGACCAGCAAGTCACCAAAAAGGTACAAAAAAATTAGGATCATTTGCTGCCCTTGACTTTCCTGTGACTCAGTCACTGCAGCTTGAGTGAGCTTCACAGAGCAAGGGTGTTATTTCCTTCCTCCTTCCTCTGCTTCTCATCCTCTGCGTGCCTTGAGAGGTAGAAAAATAGGCTTGCCATTTGAGCAGCTTATCTGTGGCAACATATGAGGAGAAGCAGCCCAGTGAAGTTCCAGGAGAATGTCTTGTTTTAATTGCTTCTTTAAAGCCTGAGCAGCTGCACCGAGGGAGAGGGTACATCTGTAAAATGGCGTGGAGGCTTCATTGTATGCAGAGGAAGAACAGCGGGACTCTTTCCTTACATGTACAAAGAGCTTATTCATAGGTGTTCAAATTGCTCCATAGCACAGCAGCACTGGGTGCAGTTTTATGGCTTTTTTATTATTAGAAAAATGTTCATAACTTGGATTGGTGAAAATAGTCTATGGTTTCAACAACTATGGACATATTTCACAAGACAGTTGTTGTTCTTAAAGGATAATTACCATTTTTTACAATCTGGACCTTATTTCTAGCATAAAATATGATCATTTACTCACCCAGATAACTTTAGACTTTAGACTACCTTTATTGTCCCCCTTGGGAAATTAGACAAAATTAGCTCCAGCCAAGAGCCGCGTATATCCATGTAATGTGAGAACGTGGGGCACGCAATGCAGCCTCTAAGTAACACATTATCTGCCACGAAACTCGTTCGTTTAACCAATATTTTGTTATGATACACTAGTGCTATTCCCCTCCGAGCCCGTGGTGGCATGTTATCAACATCTGTCTGTAGGTTCACCTACTGACCTCTGACCTGGATGATGTCATCTCCGACCACGGTGCGGCGCTGCTTGTTGCTACCGCTAATGCCAATTTCGTTGGAACGACTTGTAATGACACCAAAGTTATCTGGGTGAGTAAATGATCATATTTTATGCTAGAAATAAGGTCCAGATTGTAAAAAAAACAAACAAAAAAAGCAGAAATTATCCTTGAACAGGCAGGATGTGACCACCTTATTAAGCCACAGTTATTCTTTCACTGAAATTCCCCGTGAAATCTTTAGCAATGTAGAATTTTGCTCATCGAAGCTCATTGGAGCGTGATTCCACACACTGTTAAGAGGGTTTTTTTCTCTCTCTGGCAACTTTAAAATAGAAACACAAGGACTTGTAGGTCTCTAAGTGCACTGCACATCACAGTAGGTTCTCAAACTGAGGTAGGTGACAGGAAAGTCAGCAGAAGAGTGAATGACTGTAGTGACGATGCCTTCCAGGGCCTTCATGTATCAGTGGCTGTTCTGTTTCAGTCAAACATGGCTCCAAGTCATTTGAACACACACACACACACACAGGAGATTATTTCAACACTGAGCTCGGCTGCAGCCATGTTGTACTGTATTTTTGTCGTTGTCATTGCCAGAGTTTTGTACATTACCTTGAACAGGCAGCTTACACAGACACAGTGAAAGAGACGAGGCATCGTCAAGGTCCTATCTTAGATTTCACTCACAAAATGTATTTCATAGTGTTGTGTCGTTTGCAAACGTTTCAGTCAAAGGAACAAATAGTTGGTGTTGGGGAGACTTAAAGCAGATATCAGTGGAAGGTCAGCAATCACTTACATGGAGTAACAGTCTCTCCTTCACTCTGCTCTGCTGTAAAGGAGAAAATTTTCCTTGTGGGATACAAGTGTTATCCAATGAGGAGAGAGAACGGCATGAATCAGCCAAGGGGTCCTGAATGTGGTGACTAGCACGAGGACCAATAGATTTCTAACTCATGGTGTGTTCAAAATGTATTTCATGAAGTCGTGTTGATTGGTACGAGTTCACGGGTCGTTTGTTATAGTGAACTTTCACAGGCAACAGGATGGTTTCGGGTTCAAATGAACAAATAGTTGTGACTTGAAGGGAGACTTAAACTACATGATATCTGCTTTAAACTACATGTACAGTAGTTGAACTACATAGCTTAACTACAATTTGCTGTAACTTGCTGGTAGTTAACCTACATTCATATTTTGAGGTGCATCAAGTATTTCAATATATTTTAGGGAAGGGTTTTAGGGAGTATTAGGGCCAAACATGAGAAAAAACAACAACAACACAGACTTCGAGAATAAAGTCATAAATTTACGAGAATAAAGTCGTACTGTACAATTCCTTAGAGAAAAAAAGTCATAACGTTACGAGGATAAAGTCGTAAATTATGAGATCAATGTTGTACAATGTGAAAAAATGAAAAAATGAAAAAAGTCATAACATTACATGAATAAAGTCATAAATTTACGACTTTATTCTCAAAGTTTTTTTTCATTTGTCAATGTGGCCCACTACTTTTGGGGTCGTTTTTTGTAGTTTAGCTACTCAATTTTCAAACTACAATTTTGGCAAGGGCATGAATCATGCATGCCAAGCCAACACTGCCTGTGATTGGCTGGCCCTGGTGTTCTGGTCATGGTTTTTAATGACTTTTTTTGTTGACTGATGTACATTTATGATTTACAAGTCGGCAGTGGGGTAGGATTTTCATTCTCTCTTTGTATTACCCAACGTGTCTATAGATTACACAACATGTTTATGGTGAACCTACAGTATGTTGACCAAAAATGCCCACAAATGTATCAGTACGCGAACGTAATACACCGTGAATGTGAGTCTCAGGGCTGAGTCATGAACTGAAACATGATTGGCTCGGGGTCGATTTGGCGTACAGATATTTTGAACCAATATTTTTAATAAACAAATTCTAGTGATTCAGTTCTCTCAAAAGAACTCATTCCCAACACTAGTATCTTATGTGTAGACGCTGGAGACAAACGGAACAGTTCATCACTGTCCTGTGAATAATTTTTCCATGTCAGTGCAGTAATATATCAGCGCTTCGTAATGAGTGGAGCCTTCATGGCATGTATTGTTCATGTGGTTACTGTGGTTAATGAATTGGCTTTGAGAGAAGACAAAATGCTGCATGCGAGGCAGCCAAAGGTGTCGATAGGTTTCTAATCTGCAGCCCTGCTTTGTCCGTGCTGCTCGAGGCTAATGGGTGAAGAAGAGCATGACACACGTGTCCTTGAAAAATTAGCCAAACTCTCCACAGAAAAGGAGAAAACAAGCTTCTTAACCTTGTTAATCAGGATTAAGAAGCTTGTTAATCAGCCTTAACTCTGACATCTATTTATTTCTGACAAGGAAGCACCTTGATTCAAAAATAATCAATGCTGAGATTGTGAAATGTAAAACGATGATCAAAGGAGGAAAAAAGCAAATGAATGGAATAATCCGCTGATTTAAGGTTTGGACTATATGGCTGCTTTTTTGTTGTTGTTGTTTGTTTAGTGCCAGCGACACAACGGAGACGTGATGTTAGTCTGTCGGTGGTGATATGTTCTCAAGATACTGTTTTCACAGAAACCAAACCCACACACAGCTCTTTCTTTAAGGACACGTTAGGGACGTCCTGCCAGTGCTTTTTTCTGCCAGAGAAAAACACTGTATGGACACACGCCTAAATATTGCACAGCATTTCACAACACTGTCAGATTGTGCTTAAAAATGAAAAGGAAAAAAGATCAGTATTGATGCAGCAGCAGCATAGATATAGATAATCTCCTTCCATGTCAAAACTGGGTACATTGAAATGCTCGCTCAAAATAAACCAACTGATCCTGCATTTTTTTGAGAGTTGGATACAAATCAAGTTGTGACTGTTACGTTCCACCTGTAGCCTGCAGCAGCCGGTGGAGGGCCCATTGCTTTTGTGCTCACCCAGACACCTGTGCTCACCCGTTGTTGTTGTAGCCTGCTGTAGCAGTGTGTCTCAGGTTACAGGTAGAGCGGTGGGGGGTATAACATCATCGTTTCAGAAAAAAAAATCATTTTGGCCTTCCAGACGAAAACGCTGGGGCTGCGTTTTCAAATTTTCCCACACTGGGGCCCGTTTTCAAAATATACCATTTTACCCCCCAAAAACGCTGGGCCGATCCGATTTCAGTTAATTTTCTTTGCACAGTTGTACTGTAATGGAGAATTAGTAAATGCATTTGCTTGATCATTAAATACATAACAGCCTCATCTTCAACAAATGATCAGTATCCTGTGTTTGAGTTCTTCATGCTGATCTGAGTCAGGCTTCCTGGGCTTTTAGATCCAGAGAGGGGAAACGATAAAGTAGTTAAACATTGACCTATTCTCATGTTAGTTTTGCATCCCAAGAGGCTTTGTCTCCAAAAGGCCTACAGTAGATTTTACAAATGGCAGCATTTGATTTGCTGAATAAATGGGGGTTAGAAGTACGCCAGCTCAGGGTTTTTAACCCATGGGTCCCGCATTTATGAGATAATTTGACCCGCCCCCATCGTCATTGAATGCTGCACTTTCATTTGGTCTGAAAAAGGTGTTTTAAGTGGCACTCACTCTCCACAACGGCACTACCTCACAGAGCTTGTCCCAAACATGAGATTTATCTTTCCTTTTAAGTCTGTAGTCTCCTGACCACACCTCTTCTTCCATCTTCACTCTTCATTGATTCTTCTCCGTTTGTTGTGGCCACTGCTTGGTGCTTTTGTTATGTTCTCATGATGATCTAATACTGTAGATCTTCAGACCTTAAAAATGTTGTATAAAGCAAAGAAAAGAGCATTACCAGAACATTTGCAGAACATGTTCAAGCTGAATGAAGAGGATAGGCTTTATACATTTGCAAGGCTAACTTTAAAACAAATGTGTATTTCCCTTGCAGGTGTAATCTATGGCATTTGCAAAGCAATGAACTGAAAAGTTGTACAAGCATATCCCAGTGTAAGATGTTTTTGTTTAGGAAAAAAAGAATTTGATGAAAGAAACCAAGAAATCCCATTAACCTCCATTGCACATCTCTGAGCAGCTCGCGGCTCTGCTCTGCTGTTCTAAAAATAGCTTGCATAATAGGGATTATGGCAATAGGCCAGTTTTGCCAAAATGTTGAACTGTCCCTTTAAAAGATTAATTTTAAGCGATCCAGTTGTTTTGGCTAACTTTCTGTCCCCGCCCTCGTCCCTACGTCACCACATGCACGCGCATCGCTTGGCTGCACACACAGGGAGGACCGCCCCTTTATGCCATTCTCTCTCCTCATTGGATAAAGGTTGTAGGATACAAGGAAAGTTTTACAGCAGAGCAGAGTGACTGACAGACCCGTGTTTTGGACCAAACATTCTATATAAGTGGCAGATATGATGTCACCACAAAATACAAAGATAGAAAAAAGAAAACTAGGAGCCAGGAGGCTTTTCTCCACCAAGAGTGTCAGTGATAGGTAATTAAATAACCATCCAGAGGCCACACTGATTTAAAATGAAAACCTGCTACAGTTAATTAACATCATGAGTCTTTCCACTGTGGAAAATAATAGCACCTGATGTTATTTAACCATGTTAGTTAGCATTAACTAACAAGCTGAACTAGTCTCTGTCTAATGATCTGAACAGTTATTTGCTCATTTATTTATTTTTATGTTTTTAATATCTTATTTTTTATCTACTCGCTGGTGTTTCCTCATTCATGTTGTTGAGTTTAAGATAGCCTTTCCTCAGTATTTTCAATTTCTCATTGTTTTTAACTGTCATTAATCCTGTATGTGTGGGAGAAGAGTGGGCATTTGTATTGTTATGCACTTTCATTTTTTTATGTAAAGCACTGTGGGCTGCTTCTCTGTGCAGGAAAAGGTAGGTAGATAGATAGATAGATAGATGGATGGATGGATGGATGGATGGATGGATGGATGGATGGATGGATGGATGGATAGATGGATAGATGCTCTGAACCTCATGGTTTTCCAGATGTGTACCTGAAATAAAATATCAGCACCTCGCTGTGTATGCTGCAAATCAAATACAAATGTAGAACCTAAGCTGGCAAAGAAGTTGCTGTGAGCTCCAAAGTCACTTCTTGATTTCCCACCTCTTTTCTTTTCTTCTTCTTCTCCTTCTGTTCCGAGTCCTTCAGGGGTTTATGATTTATTTTTCGGAGGCAGCATGAGAGAGGGGACAGACGAGCAGAGAGGAACACAATAAGCGAGACGCACGTCAAATAAATGGTCAGAGGCAAAATACGAGGTGTGCTGCTGCTGCCTCTCCGACTCCTGCAGTCTGGCCCGTTCAGCTTTGACGCAAAACAATGGAGAGGTGACAGAGTTTAAGTGACACTGACGGGGGGAAAAAAAAAAAAAAAAAAACGCTAGTGGATGTGAACACCATTCTGTTGTTTGGTGCAGTTAGAGGTGATGGAGTCTGTCTGCGACAACGTGCCATTTTCCTTGTGTGGGTGTTTTTGGGGATGCCACGTCTGTGTTGGTGTGTGGCAGAACACAATTGTCAAGTGATTAGGTCAGAGCTGTCAGCCGTTGTTTTTTTAAAAAAAAAGTGAGGATAATTCGATGAGGTGTGGAGACCCCGCCTCGGGTTTTGTTTCTGCTTTTATTCGTCATTATGTATTTAGCATCTCTCATATCGTTCTTCATGTTACAAGGCAAACGCTGTGCGGTTGTGAAGGGCAATGCTGTTCGAGGAGTTGTTGTTGTCTCATGGGAACACGTTGCCAGGAAACAAGTGTGCGTCTGAATACATTTTGGACCTTGCAGCTCAGTTTGTGGCTTCAAAGTATGTACAGTATTTACCTAAACCCCAAAATATGAATCACATTCACATTTGCACACAAAGAAAAAATCTTATTTGGGTTTCAGTATAGTTTCCACAAGTCTGTCAAAGGGATTAATGTGCAATGGCTTGTCCATGTAATGGGTGCAAATGGATACCAACTGTTTTTGTAACAAAGAAACACACCAAAAAACATCCAAATACCTCCATGCTGCTCGTATGTAATGTCCGTCTTGTATTGAAGCCCCGAAATGCAAAACTGTCCCGAAAAAAAAAACAAAAAACCTATATTTCAAGCTTGTTTGTAACTAAAGCTTCTCGAACTGTAGCTTCCGCTACAAACAAAGACCAAAGACTTGAGACTTGATGAAGTCTCACCCCTCAAAGACTTGAGACTTGACTTGGACTTACAAAAAACGACTTGTGAACATCTCTGATTTTAGCCCTACCCAAGTGATTCATGAATAATTTAATTTCAGTGCCCTCACATGAACACCTACTAGGCACCTGGTACAGCAGGTCCTCGTGGGGGTCCCGGTCGTCCCGCCTTTATTTTGCCTCCATAGTGGACTGCTCTCTGCACTTTCAACATAATGTCTGAGCTCCAGATTGTGGAAGAAATATTACCGAGCATGGGGCCATCCATCATCGGGGCTGGCCGGGCTGTGAGATGCAGGCCGGGCCCCTACCAACAATGAGTCCTATCTTGTATGTTAGACCTCATGCTTGTGTATTTATCACCTAAGCGGCTGCGCATCGTGTGATTCATTGAGCAAAGCCTCGCTGATACAAGATGCTGACTACGTCTCCGGACAGTGAACCGACTTCTCCAGCTATGGAAATACTAAGCGGTTCCTTTCTTCCCCCAGTGCCCTAACACAAGAATGTACATTCTGTGTGTGTGTGTGTGGCTGTGAGGGTGTGTTTTACTCCCCCTCTCACACAGTTGTTATGCTTATGAAAGTGTATTTGTTGATGTCTTTAGGGCGGCCTCATAATAAGGTCTGCTGCCTGAGGGATGTGAGTGAGGAAAAAAGTTAGAGTTGCCACAGAGGGATTTGAAAAGGAGTGGAGGGACTTCTATCCATGGAGAAGGTTAAGTTTCAGGTGTGTGTGTGTGGTGAAGTGGGGACACAAGGGGTTGGGGGATCTTTGTATTTTGTATTTCCTTTATTTGTTCAAGAGGGACAGTGTACATTAATGAACATTTAAAAGGGGATCTTCAACCAGTGAAGTGAATAGAAAGTCAGCTCTACACATGTAAAGTAATATGGCATTGATGTATTATGCAAATAATACAGTACTACATTATTTTGATCATCTCTTTTTTCAATCAGCTCAAGAAAAACAACAATGATTTGTTATCTATTGCTAAAGTAGTCATGGCAAGATATCAGCTAATATTTAGGCACCTAAGAAAATAGTGAAACCCAAGCACTGTTCCAAGGTTAAAAAAAAAAAGAGGCTTTAAACAAAATGCTAGCTCATAATATAATAGATTAAACCATCCAACATGTTTCTGCCACATGAAACCTTAATCAGGGCTTAAAGGGATAGTTCAATATTTTGGCAAATTGGCCCATTGTCATAACCCCTATAGTCATAGCAGAACGTTACGAGACAGAGTTGTTTTAGAGGTAAATTCATGCTAAACCGCTGTTGTGCATTGCCTTCAGGGACAATTTTTCGGCAAGATGTCTCTGTTTTTACCTCTAAAACAACTCTGTCCCGTAATGTTCTGTTATTATCTCATAGCGTGGTGGTTGTGCAGGTCACAACTTGTCCACCAGAGCGTTTTAGAGTTGTTGGATTGTGTATTTGATGAGTTTGATGAGGGAAACCAAGAAATCCCATTAGCCTCCATAATGTAGCTCTGAGCAGCTCACTGCTCTGCTCGGCCGTTCTAAAAACAGCTTGCACCGACAATTAAAGGTAACAAACCTACTGCTATGACTATAGCGATTATGGCAATGGGCCAATTTGTCAAAATGTTGAACTATCCCTTTAAAGGTAGATTAAGGGATCCCTAAAAACCAGATTAGGCTACATCTCTCTCGCAAACCATGTCTCCAGAGCACAGGGATTCTCAATGCTTGGTCTTTTCTGCTTCAAACTGTTTCGTTAAATTTAGCAATCTGGCATAAACCCTGGATCTGACCTCATCAGAGGTGGGGGTTGGCAGTCTGATAGACGCATCACAATGTGAATGTGTTTGTGGCGTTCAAAATAATTGAATGGGGTTTTCAAAGGATTGTCCATTCCACAGGTGAATGACATATTCATTTTTGTGAACAAAACATTTCGTTACGTGGTTGTAATCTGGGTGTGAAGAGGATTTTAAGCAATTAGGAAAGAAATACTCCCGAAAAAAAATCTCCTCCCCTACATTAAAGATTGACAGAGCATCATACCACATTGAACAAAGGTAGACAATTAATCAAATGAAATTCATCAGCTGGTGAAGGAAACAGCCTCAGGCAATTAGACAGGTGAGATCTCCTTTTTAGCTCTGCTTTCATCTCTACTAGCCCCCGAGGTAAAATAACAACAACTCTATAGTTACTAAATCCTCTGGAATCTTCAGCATGTAGATGGTAACAGGGCAGTTGGTGTGCAATGGGTTTGTCAGCATCGCTTCTTTGCAGGAAGAGGCATTTGAGGGTAATGAGAGGAAATCTGATGTTAGTTTTAGGCTGTGAAATCCAAAACAATGAGCTAGATAGAGACAGAGATGAAGAGAAGTGCAGACTGGGCCGATGCCCTGCTCATGTTACATGTAGTCATTTGATCCATTTCAATTTTGAGATAATAAATGATGCAACTAAAGTCAGGGAGATGGCTTTTAAGTTGAAATAACAAAACTGAACACAGGAAACCATAAGAAGGAGAAATGTCCAATGTCATAACGCCTCTGCTGATATTGGTAGTTCAGCAAAATTGAAAAATACAAATTCAATGCTGTATTAGTTCCAAGTTTTAAAACAAGATTGCAAAAACATTTTCTATCTATTATAGGGGACATATACTGTGGAAATATTACTTTTTAACTTTTGCCTTTTGCCCCCCAACATGTGAGAACTGACAACAAAAAAACAAACTTTTACGACCTGTCCCCATAGTTGTCATGTTTCAGTATCGCTTCGGCTCAATGGGAACCAGGGCCAAGGAGGTACTAAAATAGTACCTGGTACCCAGAGCCGGTTCAGACCTCCATGGGGCCCTAGGCAAAATTCTGCTAAGGGGCCCTCCTAACTGAACCCCAAAAATTTTCAACAGTCGCACCTGACACCCAGTGCTTCCACGCATCCCCCTTTAAAAAACTAAAATAAATTCAGAACAAATCAAATCAAACTAAATGTAACAATCATCAACATGTTAATGTTTGTCTATTAAATAGCTAAATCTTAGATCTATTAATTCAGCTCCATCAAATTGGCTGCACTTGTTTTACTCACTTCAAATGTAGGTAATTATGTTTATTATTATTTATTATATAATTATTATTATTTTTAGCACCATTGTCATAATATTTCACAAGTTTTGTTTGATTCTGCATCTATATTTGCATGTAGGCTATCCAAGCAAACAAAATTGAATCTTAGTCAATATTTATCCATTGCTTTCCATTTTGTATGTAGATGTAACTACACTACAACTAAAATTATAGAAGCCAGCAAGATGCACACAGAGACCGGGGTTCACCCAGGGGCCCTGTTAATGCAGGTCAAACACGGACTAGTCCCTCCCTCCCTCCCACTCTCTCACCCGGAGAGGAGAGTTACCTGACTGCTGTTCCTGCAGGTCATTGTCAGCTGTTTCTTCCCCCTAATTCCCCGAGGGATAACTCCGCTTCATCGTGGCGTGCTAAACGCTGTCTTGCTAGGCTGTACTGGGAACTAGTGGAAAAGTGGAAAAACGGGGCCTCTGGAGTGAACTATTTTACCATTTAGGGCTAGTGGAAAGTGCCGTACTATTAGTGGAAAAGTGGAAAAGACACCTGGAGACTATTTTAATTTGCAGGAAAGGGGCATATTATAAACTATTGGTAGACATCTGCCTTAGAGTAGCCTGTATGTGACCTACTGTATGAGGCCACATCTGGGAGAAACCACTTGACAGATCAGTTGAAATCAATGTGAGCTTTTATTAACTCAGAGCTCCTCTCATCTGGACAGTTTGGCCTGTCGCAGAGTTTTCGCCTTGTTGATGTTGATTTTCAGAAATCTCACAGTGCAGAGACAAGGTGGGTGGGCCTTGTCATCCTCCGTCCCCAGTGACTCCCATCCTCATGTCCACACGTGAACTCTTCGTCTTTCATTTACCGTTGATCGGGATAATTAGTCTGAATCCGTGGCATGGCTCCGCTCACTACAGAGGGAAGTGCTGTGTCGGCATATTGCTTTTAAAGGATGCCTCGACGCTGCGCTGAGCCTCCAAGACAGATGCTGTTCCCCCCGCTTGTTGACTAGCACCAGGCCTCTGATGGTGTTATTACAACTGCATCCTTCTCTGGACTCGCCTTGGCTACTCTCCTCCCCAAGTTCATTATGCACACAATCTGTGACAGAGTACATTAGTTCTAAGCAGTGTACAGCTGCCAACCCCAGTAATCTAATAGTAATGTATAAATTCCTTCTGGCAGGCCAATAAAACCCAGATTAGTTTCTCTGCAGAGGTACACGCGTGCAGCAGTTGACAGACATGTGAAAGGAGCGAGGGCCGACCTGCGTACCTCCCAGCATCAAAGCTCCACTGTTGCCATGGTGTTCAACATCTAAATCGATATTTTAATGATTTAATATAATAATCATCATTATTACTGTAAGTGCACATGCCCATGAATTAAATAAGAGTTATTAACCATTCATTGCACATCAACATTAGTTATTATTGGTTTTGAAATGAGCCCCCCACCCTCCCTTCCAAACCAATGTTAGCAGATCTGACACAAGGAGAGTGACATGTGACCAAATCTACCGACGGCGGGGTTGATGTGTGTATCAGAAGCAGAGTGGGATTCATTTTCAGCCCCAGCAGCGATGTATGTGATGTATTTCAACCCAGAGCCTTGGCTGAAAATGAAAATTAACAAAAAAATAACCGGTCGGTCCTGGCCATCCTGATTAGCCACCAGGCCTGGTGTGCATGTTAAAGATCCCATATTATACTATTTTTACTCAATTTCACTCAGCTGTCAGACGTCCAAATAAACTGTATTGTAAATGTATTGCCCCAAACTGATCCGTGGTCCTGAATGTCAGCTGTCTACAAGTCGCTCAAATGAGCTCTACTGAGAACAAGCTGTTTCTGTGCAATGCACCTTTAAGTAACATGGTTGCTGTACACGGCAAAGATTATTACCACTTTATGACTTCAAATTGGTCGGTATTTCATCAGTTTAGCTCAGGAGTTTGTTGCTGTGCACTGCAGCCATAGAAATAGAGGTGGTAGGCGTTTTCTGGCACTGAGGGGCCGGCCTCACTCCTGTGGTGACATCACCACAGGAGCTGAGTCTGAACAGCCTGTATGAGCAGCGTTTTACCAGTCGCTGGGCTGCACAGTCCATGCAGGACCCGTTTGCTTTCCTCATTCATATGGGACCTTTAATGGCTACAGCTAACTATAGATAGACAAGAGGCTTACCAATGTCTTTTTCATCAAGAAGGGGATGAACAAGCATTACAATGAATATATCATAAATTCTTAAATAGAAGTGTGACAGTGGTGGTCCTGTCACTGTGTGCCTCCAGTTGATCATGTGCCCTGGCTACTTGGCCAAGGGGATGTCCCTTTGGCCGACTGGTTAGCGCGCATGACTCCGACCCGGGAGTCTGGGGTTCGAAGCCCACCCGGGTCCTCATCACCTTGCCACAGAAGCCTTGGCTTTTATTTGCCGAACAGACCCGGCTTATATTAAAGACTATATTAAAGATTATATTAAAGTGGGACAGACTTTTATTTCATTTTGAACAAATTTTATGCTCTACAAAGTTTAACAAATGAAATACTGTCAAAACATTTGACAACCTATATTTTTGGCTACATTCGGACATAGAATAAATGCTCATGAGTCCAGCTGCGTCGGGATCGAGCTTCAACACCTGCGAGTTAGACAGGGTCACGCTTTAATTTTCAGGCCTGTTGAGAATGAATTAAACAGCATGAATGAAACAGCTGAGAAACTGTTCAAACAGGCGATCGTGAGCTTTGAGAAGTTTTATTCACAAGAACCTGCACCCGGCTTCTATTCGTTCAAACTTGTAGCCAGGGATACATTCACCAATATTCTGTTCACCCTCACACCAAGGAAGGGTTTGGAGAACTTTCAAAGTTATCAAAACACATTGAAGTTCCAGGGGGGTCCGGCTGGCAACAAATATTCATATGATGGTGACGGATAGAGTTCACTTTTGAATCGTCCGAACCCTCCTTGGCATGATGGTGGGTAGAAAATGGGTGAATTATCAATTTTTGGTGAAGTATCCCTTTAAGACTCAGCTTTTATTTGAGAATTTACCTTATGTGTCATCAATGCGTGAACTTGTGTGATATTTTCTTGAAGCAGATAATATTTATTCAGGCTGGCTTATGGTCAGTCTGCCTGAACACCTCTACCTTTATTAAAATGTTATTGCTCTTTATTCATTTCTTCACGTTGTTCCTTTTATTATTCACAATCAGAGAGCATTAGTATATCATCAGCATGGGCCCTTTGGGTATATGGACATGTGCTTTATTTGGTTCATAACTACTTGATTTGAATACACGCTCAGTTGAACTGGGATGTGCAGGTTCATCAGCATTGTAGGATGGTGGGAGGGGGAAAAAACACAAGGTGTCAAATGGATTATGGAAATCACAGAGGAAAATCAGTTTTATGCAGTTGTTTGTTTTTTATATGTTGTTTTAGCCAGAAAACGGTAAACCTTATTATGTGTTTTTTTTTAGGAGACAGTGATGAAGACAAACAATGCAAAGTTAGCTTTGCAAGCCGGAATTGAATTAAGTGAAAATGGGACAAAAGTGCATTTTGCTCTTTTGCATTATTCATGAAGGACAGTTACATATATTATTATTGTGTGCAAAAAAAAAATGAATATACATATCTATTCTGCGGCTCAGCAGTCGGCTGTTAGGCGCTTGCAGCGATCACAGGATATTGCCTCAGTTAGAAGTCAGTCATTTCCACTGTGCACCTGCAACGCCGTCATTTGCTCCTTTTCTTATAAAAGGATGTGTAAGAACTGTCCATAAAGCGACGCCCCCAGATGTGCAACAAACAACACAGGAAGACGTGCATCCCACATGGCGGCGGGACATACAGTAAGCACATAAAGATGATAATCCGTGTGCTATAATGATCTCTTTCTGCGGCGGAGGGTCACCTTCCAGGAGGAGGCGATGGGAGGCAAAATGATGTTTTGTGGACGAGCTAACATCAAACTGCTTTTTCCAAGGTCCCTCATACCTACTCCCCCCCCCATTATTAAACACCCAGCCTCAAGGCCTGCTCTATATTCATGACATAAACGCTGTTCATACCTAATATTTGTGAATAGTTCCCATCGTGTTCCAGTAAACAGTGGCTGCCCTCGCACCACTGGAGCTGCACTGGCACCTTTATTGATCTCCATGCAATAAAGGAGCACAAAACTACCTCTGGAAATTAGATTTTTATACTACAGAAATATGCCGGCTGAAATTGCATTATCTTTGCACATTCATAACATTTTTTTTTTTCCTAAACAAAGTTAGGAATTAAATCCCGGTCCTGAGGGTGTTGGTGTTTTTCAAATTTACTCCTCTCCACAGCTGCTATCAACAAAAGGATCTTTAGTAACTAAAAGAGAATTTGTCCTCAGGGAGGGTATTCATGAACATCTCTTATTTTCCTATTGCTTTATAAAGGGACAGTGCATTCAAGTAAACCATGTTAAAGGGACATTGTGTAACTTCTCCTGTTATCTGTCCACGAAAATCGATTATTTTGTTCAAAACTAAGTTTTTCATTAATCAGTAACCCCCCCTATCAACAAACTGAAGTGTTCCTTTCAGCTCTGAATGAGCCGTTCATATCATTCATATCTACATGGAGCGGGTAAGCTCGGTGTAGGAAACCACGGAAACTCAGGTCCAGGTGGCGTCTGTGAAAAGTCACCGTTGTAACGCAGTGAGGAGGAATGGAGCATTATGATGCTGCATTCACGCGCAGTCGTGCAGACGGCCGTCGGTGACAAACCAGATGTCATTTTAGTCACAGAAGTGGAGAGAAATCCCTGGGTCAGGTCAACAATGTGACAGTGATCATCAACTGGCGACTGAGTTGTAATAGTTTATATTTCTTGGTCTCTGTTAGCGTGCGCCTGTAAGTCAATGCGCTAGGACATTGAGACACGCTCAAAGTGTTTGTGTGTGCCTGTGGGCCCCTGCACTGGGATTAGGAAATGCTGAGGTACCCAAAGCACCGTGCATGAAACCTGCAGGGTTTTCCCTCTGCAGAGGCGAGCTGCCCGGGTGATCATGGCCACCGCCTTGGTTAAACCGGGTGTGCACAGGGGGGCCATTCAGATGTAGCGTGTTTTGTGCACTCAAACCCATTCAGTGTAGATGCGCGTCATGTGCACTCATAACCCAAATACGATGCCATAGCGCCGTGTGTTTGTCGGTTGTTTTTTATGTGCACGTCCGTGGTGCACAGCTGCACAGACCTGCTTCTCCCTCCGGTGTTGTGTCCCGGTTCCCCCTCGGCCTGTGTCTCTCCTACTGTTTCCCACTGAGCTCTGCCCATGTGTGGAAAAATGTCACCTCCAAGATGTAGAATGTGTATTATAGAAGAGAAACACGCATTTCAGGACCACTGACTTTTATCATCAGAACTGATTGTCAGCCTCCTTTCATATTTAGGCTGAAAGTCACAGGGCAAGTCAGCAGTGCAAAGCTCCAGCATGTGGGAGTAGAAAGTCCAGCTGTCAAGATTTTTCATTTTATATCATACCAAACACCAAAGATATGTATAAATGAAAATTATGATCGTACAGGTAAAATAGAATATAAATGAATAAATTATTATAGGTGAATTTAATTTAAATCTCGGCCTATTTAAATGTCCCTGCAATACGACATCGCCATGAGTGTCACATGTATTGTTTTGCCTCGTGCTGACGGACCTTTTGTTTACATCTAAGTCGTTATGTGCAGCGGTTGTCACCTGCCCAGCATGAAAAATATGATTGAGTTGCTTGACAACTGCAACAAAGTAATTCATGCAGTACACCTTTAAAGCAGAAGTAAGTGGTCCGGTCGTTTTCGCTAATGCTGCGTTCCAGGCAGGCTTTTGAAATCGTAAATTACAGCTTCAAGTCACAACTTACGACTTTGTAGCGTTCCAGGCAACCCACTCGTGTTTCTCCGACCTGTTTTACCGGTGAAAGTCACTATAACAGCCACTCGTAACTTCCGACCAGTGAACTCGTACCAGATCGAACTGGTACCACTACAGTTTCCTTGAACGCACCATAACAGTCCTCGTCCCTACGTCGCCACATTCACGGCGTTCCTTGGCTGCACACACAGCCCTGCATGCCGTTCTCTCTCCTCATTGGATAAAAACTGTAGGATACAATAAATGTTTTCTCCTCGGCTCAGAGCAGAGCAGAGTGACTGACAGACCCGTGTTTTGGTCCAAACACTCTATGTAAGTGATTGCTGTCGGAAGATATAACTATTTAAGACTTATATTAACACAAATATATCACTTACTTCTGCTTTAAATAAAGAAAAACTTTTCCTGTTATAAACTGACAAACTCAGACAACTAGAAGAACCAGGCTCCACCATCACACTGTGCATGTAACATTTACAAGGATATTAAATGTTAACCATTATGCATTTTCCATTTGGGAGAAATATTTCCTATTGATACAGTTGGGCTCATTTCCTACACATCATCCATGGTGTCGTATCTCAGGTGATGTAGATCCTGCCCAGTCAAATGTCTTTTTTGTGTTGTGCACTCATGCTGAGTTTGCCTTTGTATTCAATGCAAAGGGGAATCTGCCGATGCCATGCTGATGCAGTATAATGTATGTTTGCGTGATTCAACCAATCAAGGAAAACAGACAAATGGACCACATGATTACCTTTCCACTGTTTGACGGTCATTTCTGAATGACTTGTGGAAATTGTCCCCGTTGATTACTCTAATGTTGTGATTTTTCCTCGTGGGCTCAGATGCAGGGTTGCGAATAATTGCAAAGTTTTGGGGAATGCATTTCTCTTTTGAAGACCACCACAATAATTATATAACTCGCAGCAATTTTCATCTCTGCTTATTCTTCCAGCGCTCACATTAGTCACCATTTCATCGAGGTGGGATGTCAGAACCAGAGAGGAGACGTTACCTACCGAAATTCTAAGAGGTATGTGTGATTCTTTTCTTTATGGTTTTCTAAATGTATCCGGAATTGAGCGTTGTTCACTTTTCAGACCATACAGTACAAGTGTTGGTATGCAAACATGATATGGCAATATCCTTCATTATGCCCCCAAATATTAGTCTGCAGTCTAAATAAAACTGATAACTTCTCGATCAATTTGTGATTTTACTGTGATAATTACAGATGCATCTCAATAAATTAGAATACCATGGAGGACAGCAGTAATGTTTAAGTAAGGCTTATATATACAGTAGGACCTATCCCAGACAAAGTCACCAGGTGCTGTACAGATTAAAATGTATTGACATATTAAAACAAAGAACAACCAATCAGAATACATATACATGCACAATTAAACATGCAATTACACCAAGATCATTAAAATGATTGTCTAAAAATGTACTTCTTAAGTTGTTTCGTAAATAAAGAAACAGGAGACATGGCTACATGCTGTCATTCCGAAATCCCATAATTTACATACCACTATTCCGACATACCATTGTCTCGCCATTCCGACAAGGCTTTCACTATAAGGAAATGTGCGTTACTCAACAGAACTCCCTCCTACTTATCTGGACTCGCTACTTCTTGACTCTATCTGGCCTTTCTAGCCTCTACCTGGTCTTTAACTAAACTAACTAACTTTACTGACTAAACTTAACCAACTCCTTTCATCATTGCCTAAACCCAACCAGTGCAAAATATTTTGGGGAAAACATACACTATAGGCAGGATGTTTAAAAAAAAAACAACTGTCAATTGACAGAATGATGGGACGATTGATAGAAAATGAAGTGTTGCCATTTAGACAATTAGAGGCCTATGTCGGACTGGTGGGATATCAGGAGGCAGAGCATTCCACAACCAGATTCAAAAGCTTTGTCATCTTTGTTAGGGACAGTAAGCAGGCCTTGATTGGAGGACCATGATGACCAGATTGAGATGTATGGTTGCAGTAGTTAGTAGTTATATAGGAAAGTGCTTGTCCATGAATGGGCTGATAAGTGCAGTCTTCTTCATGGTAGTGGAGCTACTGAATCAGGGTCAGGAAGCGTTAATCAGCTGATTATAGTGTGACACCATCGGGTTACAATAGTGAACTTTTACAGTGTATTCTTATCTTTTCAGATACTGAATAATATGTTCTCATAAGCCATAATCATCACAGTTGAAATAATGACATAGTCTGTGTGTAATAAATCTATAATGAGTTTAACTTTTTTAATTGGACTTCTGAAATACATGAACTATTCCATGATATTCTAATTTATTGAAGATGCACCTGTATATTGATGTGATATAACAACATCTACTACCTCATTATGTATTTTTTACCATCATATCAAGCAATAGGATGATAAAGGAACACATGTTGCAACATTCTGGTACAGGAAATAATAAAATAAGATAAACCTTTATGACAAGCTCCACTATCATCACATTGTGCAAAACGCTCTATTAAAA
Source organism: Decapterus maruadsi (assembly GCA_030347415.2). NCBI lineage: Eukaryota > Metazoa > Chordata > Actinopteri > Carangiformes > Carangidae > Decapterus > Decapterus maruadsi. Next base: position 3,139,822 of record CM064895.1, read on the forward strand.
ACATCTTTCCAATTGATAGATTAAATAACCTAAGCGCAATGCAACATACAAAAGCCAATGATGAGTCTGACAATGCAACATCTCCTATGACCCAAAGCTTCCTCAGCATATACAAAAACATCCAGGGCTCTGAGTAGAGTTGGCGTTGGCAACAGCAGAGCTGAGTAGAGTTAAATTGGGCTAACTGGTTTGTTGTACTGAACAGTGTCGGCAGCCCCGAGGGGGAAATGAGATACACTCAGTGACCACCTGCTCGGCTTGAACACTGCAAATGCAAGATTCAAATCAGTTCATAACAATATGCAATTTTGCACATATGACTCTGTTGTTTCATATTTGCCGATGATCACCGTCATTGCAGTTGTCATGTTTCCATGTCTTTTAGTGTGCAGAAACAGTCTGTATTCAGAAACTGAAAGGCGCTGTCAGGATTTCTGCAACTGTTGTTGCTAAAGCTCCAGAGAGAAGAGATGTAAAACAACATGTTTTACATCTTGTTGTGTTGGATGTTTTTTGGCTTTTAAAACCAAAAGTATTTGTTATGGATCCACACCTCAAAATAAAACACCAGAAGAATACAAATCTGGAAAGGAAATCTTTAAAGGAAAATAAAAATGATGTTGTTGGAAGTTTAAAATGTGTCACCTCTGACAATAATTAGCATTTGGTAAAACCACTACTATTAACAGAGATGTTATGGTGCACTGGTTATTATAATTGTTATAATTACATTCTAAATACATCTGTATAATTGCAAGTCACAATCTACTATTGATTTTTCCAAATATTTTTAATATTCCATTCCATGCTGTGCACTGTGTTGTCGTTTTCTGAGATAATCGTACATCACATGCTCCGCTTGCAGAGGTCACAGGTGAGGTGACACACACTCCTGTCAACTGTAAGGCAGTAAAAACCAGTGGACCACAAACAGGATTTACGAGCGCTGCCCACGCCGACCCTACATGGAAGACACAGACAGCATTTGAATGAGTCCAACAGGTTTTGTTTTTGTACATTTGTCTGTTTTTAATAAGGGGGGAAAAAAATCCACAATCAACAGAACGGGAAATTATCTTGTGTTGCAAATTTGATAAACTCGGGAAAAGGGCGCACAACATTAGACGTGCGTAATGGTCTTGTTTTGTCCTGGATCGTTATTCTCATCTGGATCAACAGCTGCAGCACAGTAAGACATGCGAGCTGTGTTATTTTGCTGATTTCTTCGCCATGTGCCCAGCAGTGTGGCGGAAAGAGAGGGGATTAGGACGATATGCAATTCAATACTTTATTGTCATTGTCATTACAACACAGTCACAAATGATGATGTATCCTTTGAACATCTTAATTCTGGCATTGCAATAGTATTGAAATGTGCACCCAAGTACCACCCAAATATCAAGAATATGTAAAATAAGAATAACAATATTAGCCTGGAGCTTGCAATACAACCATTGCAGTCTCCGCTGCAGCATCAGATACAGTAGGGCACTCATCACTCATTCAGTACAATGCAGGTGCATCTCAGTAAAGTATAATATGATGGAGGTCAGCAGTATTATTCATGATAGTGGAGCTACTGAACCAGGCTGTATTCAAAACTGCATATTGTACTGCTAGTACGTACTGATTTGACCAAAATGCAGTATGTAGTATGCAGTATGCAAACAAAAGCAAAATCTGCAGTATATGAAAAATTCCTGGATGTCATACTGATTCAGAAAAAATCTCCAGTATGCATCTGACCAGTCTATATTGTATACTGTATCCCACAATGCAATGCACCCCTGACCCTTAGAGTAGTTAAGTATCTTTGTCGTGTACCGTAACCATGTTATAACTTAATCAAATAAATAAAAATTTAATGCAGACTGATCGGTTCATTGTTAAACTTTTATTTATTGATGTAAATGTGGTGGTTTCTGTAGCCTACGTAGACTACAGAGCCCCGAGTCAGCGCTGCCTTTGTTCAGCACACACCTGAAGCTTCACTTCTCATTCAAACAAACTAATGCGACTGCCACAGTTGTTAGATTCCATCAATTAGACCAACATTTATCTCCTAAAAAGACATTAACCCGCTGGCAGAAAACATTTTTGCATGAGAAAATATTAAAACTTAATAAAGTGAACAGCACTACAGCAGTAATTAAAACAGCTTTTCTACCACTGCTGGTTGCCGAGAAATGCATTCTGGGAAACTTGTATATTACTGAAAATACTGCAGTGTGAATGGCATATGCAGTAGTGCATACTAACGCAGTATGTAGTAGACAGTAGGCTACGCTAGTATGCAGTTTCAAATACAGCCTAACAGACCATTTAAAGGCTCATAAACATTTGCAGGTGTTTGAATTAATCAGCTGATTAGAGTGTGACACCATCAGGTTACAATTAGAGTTGTCATAGTTAACGCGTTAATCGCAATGTGATTAATTAAAAAAAATAACTTGTTAAATTAATCACGGATGATTTTTTCCTCTACTGGACAGAAGTGTGGGACCTCCAGTCCATAATCCCTAATCATAGCAGTAGGTTCGTTAACCTTATTTGTCAGTGCAAACTAAATTTTAGAACGGCCGAGCCACGAGCTGCTCAGAGCTACGCTATAGAGGCTAATGGTTTCCCCTTATCAAACTTATCAAATACACAATCCAACAACTCCAAAACGCTCTGGTGGACAAGTTGTGACCTGCACATTCACCACACTATAACGGAACAGAATGAGATGGAGTTGGCAGGGTGAAGGCTTGGCTTGGCAAGCTTTCTGAAAAACTGCCCCTGTTTTACATTAATTTATGAGAGTGTTTTGGAGTTGTTGGATTGTGTATTTGATGGGTTTGATGAGGGAAATCAAGAAATCGCTCGGCTAGGCCGTTCTAAAAATAGCTCACACTGTCAAATAAAGGTAAACAAACCCACTGCTTTGATTATAGGGATTATGGCCGTGGGCCAAGTTACCAAAAATTGAACTATCCCTTTAAAGGGTAACCAAATGAAGAGTTTTACTACTCAGCCAAATAGGGTGAAGCTACAGCTCAGAGTAGCAACTGACCCTAACAAAAGGCCCATGGTTGAACTTGATCCACTCGTCACACAGTGTCCACTGGATTTTATTTGATTCATTTATTTTCCTAATTTGTATTTTTTGCAGTAAGTGTGCTGACAAATTTGTATTGTTTATGATTTATGACAAACTGTTATGTAACAAACATACAGTAAAGCAGTTTCTTAGGGTTGGAGTTCTGTTTGCTCTCTGGGGCCGTAATGTAGTGGAGGAACGTGCGTGTGTGTGTATGTGCTCCCAGCTGTTTTTTTTTTTCACTCCAGACACTCCTGACAGTTTAATCCAGACCTGGGATGAATGTCCTCTCCCAAATTGTAAAAAAAAAAAAGAAGAAAAAGAATCCCAATCTTGACCCTGCTCTGTTTATACACACCTCTGCTACATGTTTCTCTGGAGCATCAGCCCTCCAGCAGCATCTGCCAGAGCTGAGGCAATGAACTCTCCTCCTGAGAGACATTACTATTGATAACCGAGTTACGAATCATTTAATACCATTAGAGTCCTTCTACCCCTGCGCCTCACGTGGAAATATCATTCCTAGCCCAATCTCCCACTCTGTGAGAGATTATCAAGGGTGATGATGCAGTGGAACGGAGGATGATTTGTCAAGTTAATAAAATGAGCTCTGGGGAGAGCTATTTCAAGGCGTTATTGAAGTATGTTTAAAGTAAGTGAGAGTTGATGGTGGCCCTGGTGCTTGTGCGCAGACTGCACTGCAGAGAAGGGAAATCAAACACTTGCTTTTATTGACTGATATTGACTAAAGCTGATGTTTGAACTCAAGCTATGGCGGTCTGATGACTTTCTGGAGAATAGGAGGGAGAATTCACCTGACACAACCTCCGCAGACCGAGGCGTTATCTCCATCACAGGTCTGTGGATAAGGTTTGACTGCAAACAAAACACTGAGACGATGTCATTCATAGACGATCTTGAATCTGAAGTGAGTTTAAGGTGGCTTTCAGGGCGGGTTCACACCTAAATCTCCGTTATCTGATTCGAACCAACGCAAGGATACATTGTTGCAATTTTCCAATTGGTTCGGTTTGTGTTCACAAAGGTCAAACTCAAACGGTCCAAGATTGTAAGTAAAAGTCAGGTGGCCACAAATGTTGTTTGCTTATTGGTCATACGCATCAGGCGAGTAGACAACAACGTCCTGACAGTTACATTATAGGGCATTATCGGCTTATTTTCATGTTGGTGCCGATCTAGACTGTATATCAGCAGACTGTAAGAACAGCTTGTAAGACTGGGGCCATTAAATAATCAGTGTTTCTCAACCTTGGAGTTGGGACCTCACGTGGGGTCGCCTGGAATTCAAATGGAGTCACCTAAAATGTCTAGTAATTGATTAAAAAATGACAGATTTTTTTAAATTTTTGATTATGATTAAAAACACCACAGATACTCTTAAACAGCTGTATTCTATTCCTACCCTTTTTCTGAATATAAATCAAGTTAAAATAAAACACAAAATATAAAAATATCTGAGCTGGCGCATCTTGATTGACGGAAATTTGTGATGTCAAAATGGGCTCACGAGGCAAAATGAGTTGGCAACCACTGATTAATGTAATGACGGCCTACCACCACTTTTCTTTTTGGGACCAGTGAGGTCAGTTGACAATAATAGGCTATGTTCACAATGGCAAACAAGTGAAAATAGAGTAGTTGGCTCATCATAATAGCAGCTCTTGTCTACTGAATCCATGCATCTCCTTGAATGAATGAATGGCATTATACAAAAAACACTGTGTTTCCTGTGGATGAGGTTCACGCCAGAAATAAACCACTAGAAGTCACTTGATAGAGGAACGAGACCAACCCTACAAGCGGTTGTGTGGTCCGCATCAGAGTTTCAGGGCTGAAATCTGAACCAGATTTACATGTGTGAAAGCTCCCCAGTACCAAAGACCCACAATTTGGTCCATCCAAAAGAGGTGGTCTCGGTCCAGATCAAGGAAAACCATGATTCAGACTTCTGCATTGTGAAAGCTTTTTTTTTTTTTTTTTTTTCCAATGGTTTGGACTAATAGAACAATATGAGCAAGTTCCTGGTGGTTAGCGTTCACACAGGTTAGCATACACACCACACCTCACTGGTCTCTCACAATGCAGAACCAGGGCGGGGGGCGACAATAAAGGACATTAATCTGAATATGAACTAGGCTATAGCTTTGGTGGCATGACTATATCGTATGCATGCCTGTTTACAAACTAATCAGTGTCACATGTAGGAGACACAGCATACATATGTGAAACCAGAACCAACCAGATCAAATGTAGAGAATGGAGCAGAAACACCAACCTTGGTTCAGACAAATCAGATCGCATGAGATCAGATCCTGATGCAATCTCACCTTATTATTCCTTGAATGCCATAATATGTAATAAACTTTGATGCATTTTGTAATAAGTTGTTACTATTGCATCAGTTATTACACAGGTGTTGTACTGTCTTATGAAGAAAATGTAATAATTTGGTGCATAATGCAACAACTTAGAACTTTATTACAAAATGTGGCAGATTATTACTTAATACAGCATTATTACAACTAAAACACTGAGAATGGAAACAGTATCATGACTAACTCTTGATAAAGACAAGTCATCTGTTTGTGTATCTCATAAAGCTGAAAGAACTCACCTCCCATCTCCATCTCCTCTTTTTATTGCCATCCATCACTAAAATAAATAAACAGAAGCTCAGATCTGAGGCTTTTTTTCCCCCTTTAACCAACAAACTGCAATATTCAAGAGGCTTCAGTGGTAAACTTCTATTTGTTTGCCAGCACAATGAAAAATGTTACCAGTGGCAGATTATATCCTCTGTGGGAAATCTACATAATTCTCTAAGTAAGGCAAATAGTAATAGTAATAAACAAACAAATACGGAAACTACTTATTGTCTGGCTGATGGGTTCTCAGCTGGTCTGTGTACATTGTCGGAAATGAGTTGTTTATGAATTTGGGGAATATTAATCAGACTTATTACACAGACCCGTTTCAACCATTTGTCCATGTTTACAGAGGCAGCATAATAACGCCAAGAAAAGTTCCTCTGCCAGAAGACCAGGAGTTATTATGAGTCTGGAGGAACTTTAAATGAGCTCAGAAGTTAAGTATCTATGTGAGTTAGAGGCTGAGAGGTGAGCACAAAGGGAAAACGGCAAACTTAATAGTTTATTATAGCTTACAAACTGTTGACAAATTACACAACAGCACTAAATGAACGTCAAATAAGGTCACACAACAGTGCGAAAATAAATTAAAAACTTAATTAGGACTGAAAGGGATGTGTGTAATTTTCAGGCCCGTTGAGAACTCTAGGACAACCAGACCCGCGGGTTATTAAGCCCGGACCCGACGGAGCCCGACACACCAGCAATTATTATCTACCCGATCCCGGCCCGGTCGGGAAAAAAAAGGCGTGGTTTCTTTGCAGCGGGAGGCCTTTGTAGGAATTTATCCACCAACCAATGCGCGTGCTGTTGACGCACAGCTGCAGCTGTGGAGTAGGCACATGCCTATCATCGACATTTTCCGGCAGTAATGTTTCAGTGGTTCTGCCCACACAAGGGGGCAGTTTTTGGTCTGAGAGGTGAAGCTCACTTCCGCGTACAAAAAACTGCAATCCCCACAGCTTCCTGTGGGGGGTGGTGTCAGAAGGCAGAATGTCTCCATAGACCCCCATGTTAAAATTGCCGACTTTACATCCTAAATAAACATGATCAAAGCCTGGTGTCAGCACGTCTCAATCGATAGTTTCTGCCCCGCACACACTCTGAGGGGGGTGAATTTTTTTTAAACTCTACCGTTTTACTGTTATTAGGTTACAATTCTCGCCAATTAGGGCGCGGAAACGTAAATGTGTTTTATGAGGGGTAAAAAAAGGAAGCCTGAGGTCCGACCCGACCCGAGTCACTTTCATATTTTTCTGACCCGAACCCACGGGCTCAGTCGAGTTTGTCGGGAGTTGTGGCTACTGAGTGGGGGTCGGTGAGCAGATTGGATTTGGGGTATGGTGCTGCAGAGTGGGTTGCTTAGTGTGGGTCAAGGCAGAGAAACTTCATATTCGCACATTCATTCGTTTTAAAGGAGTTCATGTCTCTTCACTTCACTCATGAATGTCTGCATCAAAGCCACTGATTTTCCAGGTTTTACTTGTAAGGTTGTTGAGAGAAAAGTAACTGTACATTCATCCTCCTGGATACAGACAAATTCTGGTCATTATAATGAAATGTGACCGTTGCTAATGTGTCCAGGAATGGCTTTGTTAGGACATTTAAACTGTTAAGAGCAAAGCACAGTGTATTACTGAATGACCAACATCAAGGTTGTCATGATTATGAACGTGATAAGACATAAACAGTAACAGTTCAGGGATGGATGACCCTCCTTTAAAACTCTAGCTTTGTTCAAAATCACTCTCAGCTCTCCAGTTTTTAGAATGTTTTATCTCATTTTCTACTTGTACTTTATAATGTTAACAACATAAACATCAGTTCTTGTCATAAGTATAAAATAGCCATACACATTTTGATTTTTTTTATCCCTCCAGATGCCAGTTTGTTTGCACTTGTTGGCAAGGCTGTTGTATCAAGCCAAAAGACGGGAAAAAGGTGATGTTAATCTTGACCCTGGGCCGTGATTTACACCTTTTTTGAGGAACAGGAGGTCCATAAAAAAACTGCAGTAGTAGTCTTTTATGACTGAATTATTCTGTTGATGAGACCCTGACTAATACCCATCCATAATAAAAGTTAATTGATAAACAAAGATTAGGCTAGGTAAAAATGATAATATATAGTCTAAGAAAAAAGTTGAAAAGTAACGGGCAGAGGCCCAGTTTGGTATTCGTAATTTCAGGGGGCCCAGAATAATCAAATGTGGACAAGCTCGGCCAGTCTCTTTATTGTTAATGGTAAAAAACAAAAAAAACGACCATTTTCTATATTCTCAGTAGTACTGTTTTTCTTGTCTTGTTAAGATCACACCAATGTCAACATTGGGTCATCCATTGCGTATGATTTGCTCCATCATACGCCCCCTATTGGAAACATAGAACAAGACATGAAATTGCAAAAATAGACCAATGACAACCAGGTATGCCATAATAAATAGTTTTAGAAGTAGGTTTGTTACCTTTAATTGTTTTAACATCAAGGTAAAAAAGGGGAAATTTGATGAGTTTGATGAGGCAGAAACCAAGAAATTCCCTTTTGCTCCTTTTGTTGAGATTTGGGAGGTTTTTGTTTTTATTGTTAGCTTATTAATCATTTTTCTTGATTTGTGCACATCAGTCAATTGGGTGCAGTTTTTTTTTTTAAATCTTTATTTTTCATTATTCGGATTAAGGACTGGGCTCAGTCCCAAAACAGCTGCCGTAGTTCAGGCTTGATTCAGGCTCACACAAATTTCATTCTGGCTCAGGTTAGGCACAGACATATTTTTGTTTTGTTTTAATGCTGGGTTCTTTCAGACACAATAAATCAACATGGTAATGATGTCATTAAGTCACATTCTCTTGCCCATTAGGTCACCATGTCATGTTTTGGAAACACAGCCACAGTACCAGACTCTGTTATTCTGATGATTGAACAAGATTTTTGATTTTTGATCCCTCCAGATTGAGTTTGTTTGCACTTGTTCCTTCTGTGCTCTAAAATGAGTTGGTTCCTAACACACTCACCATAAAATCAGTGTTGGGGAGAATAAAAAAAGAAAAAAAAAAAAACACTGAAGACTATTTTTGCATTTCAAAACAAAAACTGTTAAAAAAAATGATATTATAGTCTAAGAAAAAAAGTGGAAAAGTCGATAGATTTAGTATTCTTTCAGGGGGCCCAAAGTTCTTTGGGAACTTTGTTTAAACAACCTCTAACAGGACAAATTTGGAGTACTGTTTTTCTTGTCTTGATGAGATTTGCCAATATTTCTCAATGAAAGTGTTCTCATGTGGCCCTGACTCACTGGACTGCATACCTAATGAACATTCTCAATGTTTGTTTAGTGAACTTTTCCTTTTCTTCTAAAGATACACTCAGCAAGAGTTGATTCTATTGACTGTATCCTCTAGATTTATGAGGCTTCTGTATTTTAAAAAAAGTTTTTGAAGTTATGCAGATTTAGATGTATATTGATGAAATGATAGCAGATGTTTAGATTTGTATCCATAACCACACAATATCATCAGGGAGGCATCTGATTGGCCCCAAATTCATTCTGCAACCTGTCAACCAGCCCAAACATACAGAGTCATAAAGAGTGGAGATGAAGTCAGACTCCTGGAGCAGATGGTTTGGTCCCCACAGCACCATGAGCCCAACATCATAGAGCCAGTCAAACAGGAGCTACTGACACAGCCTGAACCCAAATCATACAAAGGCTTGGTTTTATTCAGTCTGCATATACTGCTTATGCAAAAAAGGAACTGTTTAAACACATTTAAAAAAAATCCTGTTTAATCATCACCTTTGGGCTTCTACTCGTGTGGTGGTGACTGGGTCTGCAAAGTCTGATGATTGAACAAGATTTACTGGTGTTTGAAGGTGTGATGCACAGTCTCCTTCTGTGCTCTAAAATGAGTTGGTTCCTAACACACTCACCATAAAATCAGTGTTGGGGAGAATAAAAAAAGAAAAAAAAAAAAACACTGAAGACTATTTTTGCATTTCTGTTCCAAAAACTGTTGCCAACTTGGCAGACTTAATCGTTAGATTTAGTCATACTTTTAAAAAGTTCTTTGGGAACTTTGGGCAAAAGTCAGACAGACAAATCAGAGCCCATGTAACAGATTAAACAAGGATCTCAATGAAAGTGTTCTCATGTGGCCCTGACTCACTGGACTGCATACCTAATGAACATTCTCAATGTTTGTTTAGTGAACTTTTCCTTTTCTTCTAAAGATACACTCAGCAAGAGTTGATTCTATTGACTGTATCCTCTAGATTTTGGGTAAAATGAAAGTTTTTGAAGTTTGCAGATTTGATGTATATTGATGAAATGATTCAGATGTTTGATTTGCATCCTGAATGCAACATCAGGAGGCATCTGATCCTTCCTCAAATTCATTCACAAGTGGTAACAGTTTTAACAGAGTCATAAAGAGTGGAGAAAGTCAGACTCCTGGAGCAGATGGTTTGGACAGCACCATGGAGCCCAACATTGAACAGTCAAAATGGGAATGCAAGCCTGAACCCAAATCATACAAAGGCTTGGTTTTATTCAGTCCCACTATGTATTTGTAAAAGGAACTGTTTAAACAACTGATTCCAAAAAAAGTTTAATCATCACCTTTTCTATCGTGTGGTGGTGACTGGATTCCAAAGTTTAGTGAAATGTGTATTTATGAAAGCAATATTTGATTTTTGCTAATAAAAAGGTTGAGAAGGGCAACTGTCTGCTACGTGTGTTGTTAATAGGACTGTATGTTTTATCCTCAGAGAAGCACTAAGGCTGTGACTTTTTATCTGATGTTCAAATATTCGTTCGAACATGGGGGGCGGGGGGTTTGCTATTTGAATTTATCGGGTCATTTTTATTTGTTCAAACCTAGGTTTTCAAAAAAAATGACAGTACTAAGAATCATAGTAGCCTACGTGAATTTGTTGACATTGCTGTTGCCGTTGCCGGTGCCAAGCAGAGAGAGTTTTGTGTGTCTGGTCGGGCGTGCGGCCCAGCACAGAACACTTGTGTGTGGGTAAGAGGAGCAAGGAGACTGGGCTCAGGAGGGGTAAACTGCAATGAACAAACCTACAGGCGCTGGGGTTCGCTTATCATTCCGACATTCCATTATTCAAAAAAGTTACCCATTTTTCTGAAATCTTAATGTTTCCATATGCCATTGCTCCGACCATATGAAACCCATTATTCCGGTGTCCTGTTGTTCCGATACTGTATGTGATTATACTCTGCATCATAGAGAGGAGGGAATTAAACACCATGACCACCTGTTATTAAAGGTTATTAAAGTTGTGTGAAAATGATGCAGGTCCAGGTTGTTTGGGGAGCTCTCCGCAGTGATCAGGACCCTGGCGGGTTATGGGGTGTGCATTAGGGTTAGGGTAAGGGACAATAACGTTGTCTAATGCACAATGCGCATGGGCACAGGTTTTCACTTGTATCAGATATTGATGGTGAGGGTTCGAAACAACAGGACATCAGAACAATGGGTTTAATATGGTCGGAATAATGGGATATTGAAACACTGAGATTTCGGAATAATGGCTATATTTTAACTCCTATGTCGGAATCATGACATGGCACCCAGATTCTACCATTAAGTGCTGTGTTTTAACTTTAATGCACCTCAGAACCTCCAGTAATTGGATCCAACAGCTTGTTGAGATAATTGGTTTTAAGTACACAGCCTGTAAACACATAGTAGACTTTAAAATGTACTTACTGAACATCAGATCTTCTGCTGTTCATCTTATTTACAGGCTGGAATGGCTGTGAGTCATTGAGCTTCCAGGCAAAACTGTATTCTTTCTGCCATCTTTGCCAGCAAAATGTGATTATACATCTAAATATAATCTCTTAATTTTAATCATTTATGGCTATTAGCAAGTGGTGAATGATCAACCTAAATATGTTAGATAAAGGTATCTAACAGGATGTTGGATTCAATTTTCAGCTGCAATCTCATCCTGAACCCATCCCTGCTGACGTCTCGGGCAGCTTGCCATGCACTGCCAGGAAACAACAGCAATAAAAAGCCTTTGCAGTGATACAGGAGCAGGCCAGACACAAAGCACAGAATTCTGACGGTGCTTTTAGATTCACTTTTGAACCGTGTTGGTGTAAAACAGCGGTGCTGTGTAGCTCTGAGGGGAGAGCACTGCTTTAACAAAGCCGGGGTGAAAGGTGGATTCCCATCGGGGCCACATAGGCTTAAAATATATGCACGCTCATAGTACTATCATGCACTTTGAATGAAAGCTCCCATCAAATGTGCATATGTTAGAGGATGACTGCACTCAGAAACACTTAGGCACTGTTATATCTGCAGCTATATGCTGTGTTACTTGCTGTTTGGTCTATTCCTCAGGGCAACCGGCCGATCATCTAAGACTTAGCGTCATGGTTAGATGCTCTAGCTGTGGAATTTCATGACAGAAAATGTTTCTGGTGAGAATCATCAGTAGTAAAGTTCAAGTCCTGTTGTCAATCTCTGAGAATGAACAATCTTACCTGGGTAAAGAAACACTGCAGAATAGGCAGAGTACTAATTTCCTCACTGTCAGTAGAATCAATGAAGCAGAATGTGAAACACCCACAGGACATGTTGCTTTTTGAATAATAGACGTGCCCTTTTAAGTGCACAGACATGCCCCATTTTTTTATGTAATGTTGTCTTCATGCATGACACGTACCTCACAAGCATTACGTCAGTTGGTCAAAATTAACACCAAATGCATTTGGAAAACAAAAGAGCTTCCCCTCTGGAGTTTCTCCAGCTCTCTGTACTGGTTGTGCTGTTTCCCTCCCTCAGCGTCCTGCAGTAGTGTTTTCATATAGTTTTATTACTATTATTTTGTAGTGATCTTTAGCCAAAAGGTCTTCAGGTGAGGATGTGACCAGAAGAAGAGGTGATGATCCTCTGGAGCCTGTTTACAAGATGAGCAGAGTTCACTGATGCCTTTTTGCATGAATACATTGGAGTGATAATTTAGATGAATGAGTTCGTCCCTCCTTCGATCTCGTTGTTTCTTATACATAATAGCATATTCCGTATGTCAGTGATATACAGTACGCACTGGATCCACCTACCCAGAGGGGCCGATTGCATTCCTCTCTGAGGTCTCCTTAGATTGAGGGAGGAGACTCTGTGCCACCAGGTACATTAGTACAACCATCTGTGCAATGATGGTTTCATCTCAGTGATGATAATGTTCTTGGCTATGTTCATATGGCCATATACCTGCCTTAATTGGTAACAATGCTTTAGCTTCATTCTCTGGGATTTATCAAAAAGCATTCTGGGAAATAGAGGGCATCGCTATCTAACGGGATAAGATGTAAGTAAGGCTAGAGGTCGACAAGTCATTTGACTTTTTAGTGGCAATAAATGACGACAATCATGAGTCAGTAGAATTAACCTTCTGAGGACGAGGATTCTTTTATTCATTTATAAATGGGACATACAGTACACGTTAATGAACATTAATGTAAATACAGTGAAGTTTGGGCACCCCCTGTCAAGTTCAGTGAACATGAAACACTGTTTTGTAATATTTTAAGCAATATCGGTGTATTATTTTTGTAAGAGTAAAAAAGGGAATCAAAGCAGCAGCCTGTGAAAGAATGGGAAACCCAGGAGACTTGAGCTCTCGGATAACTTTGACCAATGAAGGTATCAGACAAGATATTTACTATTTTCATGCTGCGATAGTTTCCAAAGTTGGGGCTATACTAGCTACAAACTGCAGGGTGCATGGCTAAACCTGCTGCGGGCCGTCTCCTTTTCTGTCATTTTAAAATGATAAAAGTTGAAAAAAATATATACATATTGTTTAAAGAGTAACTATTTTAGCTTAATTATGCTACATTTTTACCTTAATGAAACAGCTTCAGAGTAATTGTGATGGTTTAATAAATGGCTTGTAACTTGTTACAGGGAGAATGGAGGCACTCTGCCTTCCTCCTGGCGTCTCTTGATCTCCTGTTCATGATAGATAAGATTACACAAATATGCATGTCTTAACATCGTATACATAACATTATGTACTGCTCTATTGATTGCTTTTTCGCCGGCTTTGTTGTAAATGAATGCACCTGGCTAAGAGGAGGGTTAGCAAAACAGAGGAAATGTGACCAGACTTACATGGTTCCCCTTTAAAATGTAAAGGGAATGTGTCAACTGTACGTTTATGTCTTTTGGAGATCATTTCATCGTCCACTTGCTTAACTGCCCAAACTTTTGCATGCCACTGTCATCAGTATAGAAATGTATGCCACAAAGGTCGACCTGTGTTAGGTGTTTGAGGGCGGGTCAGTAAGATCCTTCCATTCATTGGTAACGCCTGCACACATTTTATTGACATCCATCCTATATATTTACTTGTAGCTATCTAGACCAATAAGGAAACGATTAAAAAAAGAAATCCAACCGTTCATTGTACTGCTTATCATAGGGTCACAAGTGCTCAGACCCATCCCAGCTGACATACAGTGAAGGTGGGATGTACCTTGAACAAAGCATTAGTGTCTGCAGGCCTGATACATAGGGACTCTGTCCCACCGTGGGCAATTTAGAGACACATTTCTAGGTGGAGAAGGAGCCCAGAAATGCCCCAAACCCTGGAATCAAACCCAGAGCCTCCCTCATTGTCATGTAACAGCGCTACCCACTACACCACCACCCTGTTGAAGATAATAGAAATATACTTGTTTGCTTGGTTCTTCATTATGAAACACTCCAGTTAACGCAAAAATGAGATCTGTACTCGTGTAATGAAAATAGCCCTTGCATTATGACCTTTAAAAAAAAGAGCAGTTGTGTTTATTGGCCTATGTAATTTCACAGAAACAATTAGTGGCTCAGTCTGCGGTAAAGCTGGAGTGTACAGCTATGTATGACAACAAACACAGGAATGTACCCACCGTCAGCGAGTCCTGGTGTGTATGTGTGCTTTATTGCTCTGCAGTGTGTGCTCTCTCTCCTCTCTGTTCCACTGTTCTACATCCAATCTATTTCCTCAGCCTAGGCATAGTACAACAGGATTAAAGATGCATGAGATTATCCCCATGTCCAGCAGAGTGGAATGAAGAGAGATCATGTTGAGCACGTTGACCTTGTTCTCTGAGTTATTGGCTAGCCCCTTACCTTTGCAGAGGGCTTCTGTATTTAACATTGTATGGGGGCTACTTAATTAGCTGCCTTGGTGTGCTGCCAAACTATTGTCCATGGACAGTGCAGGCATTTCACTGACCAGTGTCCCATTCCCCTGGCCAGACCAACGGTTAATGAAGCCTGACACAGTTTATATTCCACTGCTTACTGTACACACACACAGCAAGACATGGTTTACCTTCAGATTGCAGAACATTGCAATACTTGAAGGGATACACCAACTTTTTCTTTTTTTTTTTTCTTTTTTTTACATGTCTTGCCGAGTCCATGACAAGCAGATAGACACCATCCTTTCGACTGAGTGTGCAGTAACCAGGGAGAGCCGGTATCACCTGTAATTAGCTTAGCTCAAACGCTGGAAGTGTAGGTAGTGTTAGCCTGCCTCCACCTAAAGTCATCAGAGACACTCATCAGCAACTCTAAATGGAAACTGAAATTTCAAGTGCAATCGATGTTTCATCTCACAGCTGACAAAATCTCCGGTAAGGCATCTTGAGTTTCAAATGCTGGTAACGGGACGAGATCCCAGGTCAAAGCTGTTGGAGTTTTTCAAAAAAGAAAACAGCGTTTATTTTTGTTCAGGCAAAGCTACATTGAGGGTAGGTTAGCTTCCTATTTCAAACTCACACTTGGGCCAGTTGCTCTGTGCTGAGGCCATGGATGTTTTAGGCTTTTATGAAACATCCATGGCTGAAGTAACCAGAAGTACCTGGAAGTGCATTGGTCACAATAGCTAGCTTGAACCCAAGCATGCAAGCACGGTTGCCTCTGAACAAAAATGTTAACAGCTGGATTTATTTGTTTATTTGTTTACAAACGGCGGATTAACGCCACACTGACTGAGAAAAACAGAGCCTTTTTCAACAAAAATGTTTGAAATGTTGATAAACTGATATATTTACAGACATTTAGCGCAGGAAAATGAAATCAGGGGAATGATGACTGCTGATTTCATCTTGAGAAACAATGCCCAGGGTCAGCAATGCATGACAAAAACATGGTTCAGTGTTTGCCAACACAATGTGGACACACACAACTCTATTTCCCTTGTTACTGCACGAACAGTCGAAAGGATGGTTTCCATCTACACTTGTCACACGTTGGATCGGGAGTGAGGCAAAACACTCATGAGAAAAAATTTTGCGATATTTCAGTTTTTTCGAAAAGGTGTTTAAAATAAGTCAAATCATAGTAATAATTTGAGTGAGTAATGAGTGTAAGCCACACCGAAGCAGAAACCTCAAGTTTGTTTTAGTTCATTTTACTTCATAAGGAAAAGTCTCCACAGCCTTTTTTCATTTTTTCATTTTATAGTACATTATACATCTGCTCTGCTACATTTCTTGAGGAAATGCTGTTCATTCTTTTAGCCTGTCTAGCCTCCACCTGATCTTTTTATTTGAAGCTTAACCAACTCCTTTCTTCTTTGCCTAATGCCCAAAAAGCATCTCCCTCAGTCAGCTGTCACCCGGACACAGCGGTTTTTATTTGTGATGTGGATGTGTCCAAGCTGTCCCCGGTCAAAACGGAGGGTTCAAGCAAAGACGGTTTATTTTTGTTCAGGCTAGCTACATTGAGGGTAGGTTAGCTTCCTATTTCAAAGTAAAACCACTTCTGTATGTAAAGGGCAACAGGTGTTTTATTTTGTGAAAGTAAAAGGAAGTAACCAGAAGTACCTGGAAGTGCATTGGTCACAATAGCTAGCTTGAGTAGCACCGAATTCGTCTGAACAAAAATGTTAACAGCTGGTATTTAGACAAATTAACGACACACTGCTGATCTAAACGGCTACTTTTTCACCTAAAAATGTTTGAAATGTTGATAAAGTGATATATTTACAGACTTTAGAGCTAAAATGAAATCAGCTTCTGACTGCTGATTTCAGCTACAGGCTGCCTGATGAGGCTTATAATACACTTCCAGTGTTTGCGCTAATTACGGGCGATACGGCTCTATCTCCCTTGTTACTGCACACAAAGTTGAAAGGATGGTGTCTATCTGCTTGTCATGGACTCGGGAGTGAGGCAAGACACGAAAAAAAATGTTGGAGTTTCACTTTAAAAAGTTAAAATAAGTCAAATCATAGTAATAATTTGAGTGAGTAATGAGTGTAAGCCACACCGAAGCAGAAACCTCAAGTTTGTTTTAGTTCAACTTCAGTCAAGAAAACTCCATAAGACACTTTTTGGATTTTTATAAGTCATTATACATCTGCTCTACATTTATAACTGTTGATATAGTGCATCATTTGACAGCTTTATAGCCTGTTTTTGAATGAAAAAAGCTCTGTGCACCCACACAGCGTTTTTATTTGTGATGTGATGTGTCCAATCTCTGCACACTGGAGAGAAAAACAGTGGAAGTCGCCCCTCCCAACCACATGTCAATAACAACCACACCAATTAAGCAACATTAAGTGCATGATACTTTTTTCTGACAGTAATAAGCTTTGGGAATCAGAAGGAAAACTTCATTTACAACCTGTTTCTTCGTCTAAACCCTGTGCTTAGTTTCCCTTGTGGACCTGTTTGTGCTGATATCACCATATTCTAAGATATTATCAATTACTGGGTAGTTTTCTATTACTAATAAGAGGCCAATTCTTCTTGTAACTGATCTGATCTAAAAAACACATTATTCTATTTCACATGTGCGATGACTGAATTTGGGGGACTAGGGGATGAACAAGCTGTCACATATCACTTACCGTTAAGTAAAAATGGCACCAGTTGCTTATCCTGCAGCAGACATCAGCAGCTAACTAAAAGAATAAGCTCCAGTTACTCAAAGCAAAAACGATGAAGAAAGATGAAAATGGTAAAACTCCCTGTAGAGCTGAAGATAATTGCAATCGGAGCACCGGATTCTGTGAGTTTCTCATTGTCTTTTCCACTGATCATATCAGATCAGATTTTAAAAGCATGTCATTATGTTGTATTTCATAAGCTGATTTTTCAAAAACAATGAACATAAAGGGATAGTTCACTCAAAATTCAAATTTCACTCTACTCACCCTCATGTCGACTAAGGGCTGGGAGAATTTCAAATTCTCCCAGCCCTTAGTCGATATGAGGGTGAGTAGATAATGGGTGAAATTTGAATTTTGGGTGAACTATCCCTTTAATTTGAAAGCGTGACATACTATGAATTGCTTTTGAGATGTCTGAATGTGAAAGCAGTTAGGATACGATGTGAAAATATCAAGATAAATAAGTAATAACCGGGTTGGTATCCAAAAGTATGTGATAGCTATCCCATAATGTGGTTCTACTGGAAAAATGAGACGCTGAAAGGGTTCATAAAACACAATGAAAAGGTAAAATAAAATGAAATGTAAATATTATGTTGATGCAGGTATTATAAGTCATCTTCGTTAAACAATGACAGATAACTTCCACAATGTAGTAATGGTGAGAGAAAATGCACTGCCTCTTGCTGTAGCACATTCACAAGTCACATGAACAACAACATTGCTCCCTGTGGCAGTGAGATTCAGCGCAGATTCATCCATCATTTATGCATGGCTCTCCATTACAGGTTCATTTGAATGAGAGGATGGTACATCCCCTCCCTTTTTGAGCTCTAAAGGTCAGTGATTGAATATAGTCCTCATGCCGAAAGTAACCTGATTTCCCCCTCGTGGTTGTGCGGTGTGGCAGTTTAGTAAATAACAGCACCGGCTCAGTATGCTACAGAACTGTTGCATTAATCTTTCCCTGGAATTGGAGGGATTACTCTCTGTCAATTTGCAGTTTGGAATTGGGTTTACTATTCAAACCATTGCAAAGCATTTCCCTATGCACAAATCCGGCGCATGGTGCAGCTTATTTGATTCAGCCCAGCATGTTGCAGCACCACCTCTAGAGTCTGAGCGGCTATACTATCAGTTGACCAGCTGTTGAGGGAAGAGAATTGGCTTCACTATAATGATTGTCCTGTGGTTTTCTGCACCTGGCCGTTGATTTGAACCAAGCCTTTCAAATTAACTTTGGGCTAATGTCTCCAGGACTTCCTGCAGAGTAGCTGCGGATGGATTCTGTGTCTCGTTCTACTGTATCCGTCTCCAGATGGAGGAAATACTACTGGTGTCGCAACACAGCGCCAGCCTCAATTAGCTGAGCAAGGCCTTCTCACCTTTCTCGCAAAAGGTTCAGAGTGTGAAAGCAGACATTGAGGCCTTGAGGCTTTGTCGCAGATTCCCTCCCTTAATGCACTTTGATTGATGATACTTTAAGTGCTTTAGCTTTCTTTGTTTCCGCAGATCCGCGCTTCAAAGCAGAGCAGTATGTCTCTCGCACTAACGCTGATGTGAGCAACACCAGAGGCAGCTCGCGGCCCTTCCATTCAAAGCAACAATGATTTTCTGGAGCGCAGACAGCGGCAGCAAAGCAAACAGTCAATATACAATGAGGTGTGAAGCCTCTGATTTTTATTACCACAGGTCAATACACCATAGGTCTTTATGTCCTTGTGTGACTTACTTATGTACATTTTCTATGGAGCAACAAGAGAGATTTAACAACAGTGCTGATCACCAGTCGACATATTGCCTCAGCATGCAGAGTTTGGGAGAAATAAACTTAAAGCTGAAGCAGTTGATGTTTTTAAATCAGCAAAAAATATATATTGTCACAATTTTCTAAATTATTACATTTAACTGTGCCATTAGCAACACAATGTGATTCATAATGGAACCAAAGATTCCTCTAATGACTTTGATATCCCATTTTCCCACGTTTCCCACAATCCTGAGTAAAAATTGAGCTTTGCATGGACATGCCATGTGGATATTTGCGTGGACCTGTGTGCAGTCTGTTCCAAGTATGTTCCGCCCAAGCAGCTCAACAGAACACATGAGGAAAACCTAATGGAGAAGGACTCTGTGGAGAACTCCTCTCCATCAGCTTCAGAACCACCAAAAAATCTAAAAGTTTTGTTCAAAGTTGAATGATGGTGTTGATCCCTGCTGTAAAAGCAAATGAATATGCATAGAGGCTGAAGAGAAGACAGGCTTTGCATGAGATGAATTACATAAACATGCAATGTACCTAATGGACCAATGCTATTTGCTTAAAGGACAATTCTGGGCAAATTCAACTCAGGGCTGTACTTACCTAACATTTTAGGTCTAAAACAAGGAATCTGAAGATTTTCTGTTTAATTGCTCCTGTTTTGCGGTAGGCTAGTTGTGTCTGTCCCCGCATCGCCACGGCAACAATGAATGGGAGCAGATGCAAGTTCCGCTGCTTAGGCTGTTTACATCCCTCAAAACCGCAATTTCTCAGCACCATTCACAACGATTTTATGGACAAATACTGCTGCGCGGACCCCCCTCCCCCTCCGTAACTCCGACAAAGCACGGAGGACTCTGAACATTTTCCCAGCCCTTAGTCGACATAAGGGTGAGTAGATAATGAGTGAAATTTGAATTTTGGGTGAACTATCCCTATCCTTATAACCACCCTATTTGGGCGAGGAGAACATGTGACTGATCAGCTGATCAGGATGGGCGCGGCTTGAGTTGTCAGACTGAACTAGCTTCGCATCATTAGCCAAGTCAACCTAACCTTAGCCTTGTTTGCCCCAGCACTAGCAGTAAACAATTAAGCTAGCACTGAGTGGTGAAGTGAGAGCAACTAGCTGCAGCTGCTGATGTGAAACTGTGCTGGGAAGATAATAAAAGCACATTTACAACCTTATGTTGTATTGAACAGAATGCCAGCCAAGGGACAGATATAGGTGGAACTGGTATAGCATCAAGCCTACCGTCTCCTTGGAGAGAAGAGCTGGCCGGTCTATGGTAAATCATGCTGTCAGGAGTGGTTCAGTTGTTGTAAGATTGTCCTAAATGTTTCAGTGGGAAATGTGTTGTGTTCACTGCTGCAGATGAGTAAAAACATATTTTACGTTCTTTACACAGAGCTGCTCCAGACTGTTTTGCAGAGGTGGAGAGTGGCAGACACACCACTGCAAAATACAATTCCTCTATTATCTTCCATATGACCTCATAGTGCAGCTTGGCTCACTTGTTGATGCCACCTATGAATGCCATTGTTTTGCTTTGGAAGTTCCTGGTAAAATTTACTCTATCCTGTTAGGTTGCTGTGTCTCCACTGCAGAGGAGGACCAATAGGACTCTTGAGGCAGTGTTAGATGCAACAGTTTCCATCGTTGCACAATCATTGTACAACAGTTTTTATTTTCTTTTATTCAACTTCAACTTATCTTCTTTTTGTTTTTGTTTTTTCCAGCAGTGTGGACTGTTTTAATGTCTGCCCTAACGGAGAACTAAGTCTGGTCGTTTTTCTGCTGTTTTGCTAACCCTCCTCCGGGCCATGTGCATTTGTTTTCAATGAAGCCAGAGAGATAGCATCAATAGAGCTTTATAAACACTATTTATCATGATGTTGAAATTCAAAAGTTTAACCTTAGATTGTTATTCTGGATGGCAGGACTTAATTATATATGTGACTTTTTTTTTTCAAAATTTTAGTTCCTTGCCTGTTTGTAGTAAAAAAAAAAAGAATTCAAGAAGTGTATGAAAGATATAAGAAAAACATAACGTGCATTCTAGAACATGTATGGCTTGTAAATTGTAAACAGACAATTTTACATGAACAGCAGCACTCAAGCACTTATAGTGTAACCTTTTCCTGGCTGCTGTGTGTGGTCAGTTAGTGTGTATGGTCACAGAAAGTTCACTGTTGGCTTTTTCCACTAATGCGTGCGACATCGTCATCTTCGTCCTCGTCATCATCACTGATGGCAGGATGGGCCGGCATGACAGGAGCCCCCCTCGCTTGCCATAATAACTCCCAGTAGAAATCCCAGAAAAGTACAAAATAAACACATGCAATAAAACAACTGTCAACTGTTAAAGTCATAAACTGACAAATATCACTTACTTTCACTATTTATAGCCTCAGATTTTGAAATGGGTCAAGATTCTCTCTGAATCACTGAATATTTTAAAACTCCAGGCAACATTAAATATTCTAAAAAAATAAATAAAAACATGCAACAAAACAACTGTTGAAGGTCATAAACAGACAAAAATCACCCATAGTCATTATTTATAGCTTCAAATGTCTAGAAAGTGGTTAAAGGGATAGTTCACCCAAAATTCTAATTTCACTCATTATCTACAATAATTGGGGGGGGGTTCAAACGACGCGGGTCGGCTTGCAGTGGGAACGCCAGACCTGCGTCAACCTGCTAATTTACGTGACGATGTTGAGCGTTACGTGACGCCACGTCATCGCGCCGTTCGCGTCTCATATCAAGTACCAAAACAAAGCTCTGCTTGCATTCTAGACTGGAATCTAAAGATCAAACAACACTGACCGAAAATGATTGTTATCCATTATATGGACAATTACTACTGTGTGGATCCCCACCCGGAACTCTGAGAAGGCATGGATAACTCTGAAAATTCTACATGAGGGTGAGTATATGTAACGGAGGTCCGCGGGTGTGCCACAGTCACGAGGGACCAGTGAGGTGAAGTGACGGTTGTGGCGGTAGCGGTACCAGAAGTAAACTCACTCACCCTTAAAAGACGTGCTAACCAATCTGCCAAGTGGTTGTCAACCTCGTGGCGAAGCGGTTAGCATCATCGCCTGCGGTGCGGAAGGTCGTGGGTTTGATCCTCGCTCAGGGCAAGTCCGAACCAAATAACATCGGTCACATATATAATGAGTGAAATTTGAATTTTGGGTGAACTATCCCTTTAAAATATGAATCTAAATTGTTGCAAAGTTATATAAAGATATAACCATATAATATGTGGAAATTACCAAATTTGCCCATATTTGTTTAGTCTTATCTGTCATAAACAAGAGATTCTGGGTTACAGGTTGCCGTACAAGGTTGGTTTCTACTGCATGTACTTGTTTGTATAGCTCATGCAGCCCTACTTAAAAAAAGATGAACTATCTCTTTAAAGCAGTCGGTCTTCACAAATGATTCTCAGGGGAATCCATGTACATTTGTGTTGCCATTGTTTCTACTGTTGCTTATGCTAATTCTCCTCTGCAATGTGTAAAAACATGTTTATAGGGTTCAGTCATCCTATAAGAGCTGCTTCTAAAGTCACACGTCTGTAATATTTTCAGTGAGTTTTTCTTGCATAAATACCATATGTAAAACGCCTGCGGTTGTAACCTTTACACACCTGCTGATTTCCTGTGCATTTACTGCTCCTCCCGCTGCTAATTCTCACTGCGGCTCTTTTACCGACTTCCTTTTTCTTTTATGTAATGTTTCTCCACTGGTTCAAACGGCCCGTGGAAGCGGGTGGACCTCTCTTAATATGCCGCAGTGCTGTGACATCAATCTTCCCCCGGAATTAGTAAATGCATTCAGTACATGATTTTGTGTTAGTGGAGCAGCTTTTAAAGCATTATCAGTCACACTGGCCAGATGAATGGAAGTAATTAGCATGCCACGCACACACCTCATTTGAATGACGACTGAAGGGACATATTCACAAAAGGACGCGTAGGCTCTCTATAGTCCCGACTCAGCGAGACATCAGACGGCTTTGATAACAGCAGCCTGGTGGTCACCCCAGCTGGGGGGCTCAGATCAACCGAGAGAGACAGCTGGGGGCCCAGCAGAATAGACCATCCACAGCACAGCGTGATCTCTGTCACTGCCTGTTTTTCTTTTTCCCTCCTCTGATTTTTTTTTTTGGCTCCACGGACCTAACTAACGGGTGTCGAAATGGGTTTGGAACAGAGCGAGCTGGGCTTAGCTCGCCAGTGCTGATAGGCTTTGGCATTTAGGTGTGTAATTATTTATTTAGCCCTCACATGAAAAACAATTTTGTTCATGCCCCGATACGTGATTTGGGTTAATAGAATTTAAATACATTCTGACTACAATCCCCAGAAGAGCTTTTAAGCTAACAGACATCGAGAGCAGACTGTAGGAAAGTGATGGAAGGGCTATAATTACTTGCCAAAGATGTGGTTTTTATATCAACAAATTACCAGGTGTACAAAAACGAGCTCTGTGGTCTCAGAGAAACAGGACAGATAAAGCCTCGGCGCTTTTTCTTCCCGGTGTTTGTCTCTTGACTCTAATCCCATCAAAGACTCCCCTGCTTTTTTGTTTTTCTTCTCCGAAATGCTAAGATCCTCCCCTGTCTTGGGCTTTACCTCCCCTCAGGATTGGCATCTTGGAGTACGCTCATTGGTGATTGCTCACTTCCAGACAAACATCTGGGAGCGTAAATACAGCTAATCCCCTTCATCACCACAGTCTCTCCACTACAGTTGGTTCTCTCCTAAGAGTAAATAGGAACAAGAGAAAGGACGACAGGATTTAAGTTGCCTCCGCTATACACCTACAGCATTCAAATGGAAACATGACTCACGGGCATATTACTTGATGCCTTCTGAATGTAAGACATTAGTGGCTCAAAGTGCTTTTCTCTGCCTTGGTTAAAGGGGAACTTTGGTTTTCTTCAACCTGGGCCCTGTTTTCACATGTTTTTTTGTAGACGTGAGTGATGGATAATACTTTTATTGAGGTGTCTCCAGTATTGAGGCGGGCAGGCAGCCTGCAGCCCAGCTAACGCTCTTCAACCAGGCAAGTGGCTCCGTCAAAGTTAACAGATAGTTACAATGAGTGTCCAACAACATACTAGAAAGGAGAAATTAAAGCAGATATCAGCGGTTCGGCCGTTTTCACTAATGCTGCGTTCAAGGCAGGCATTTGAAAACCGTAAGTTACAGCTTCAAGTCACAACTACAACTTTGTAGCGTTCCAGGTAACCTGTAACTCGTGTTTTTACCGTCCTGTGAAAGTCACTACAACGTCGATCCGTGAACTCGTACCAGATCGAACTGGTATGACTTCACAGGAAGGAAAAACACAAGTTACGAGTTTCCTTGAACGCACCATGAGTTAGTAGCCCCCGCCCTCGTCAGGCATCTATTGGTCCTCGTGCTACATGACCACATTCACGCGCATCCCTTGGCTGCACACACAGCCCTTCATGCCGTTCTCTCTCCTCATTGGATAACACTTGTATCCCACAAGAAAAATTTTCTCCTCGGGTTACAGCAGAGCAGAGTGACAGAGAGACTCGTGTTACGGCTGAAACACTCCATGTAAGTGATTGCTGACGGAAAATAGGACTATTAGGGACTTATATTAACAAAAACAATCCGCTGATATCTGCTTTAATGTAATAGTCTCTACCTTTACCTGGAGGTCGCTGTTTGCTGTGATCTGTGTCCAAATCTCACCACGCTAGAAATCTCGTTCTGAAATCTCGCAATAACTCGCGGCAAAACACCGGTGGAGAATACTGTTACCTGACTGAGGTGAATAGAGATGACAGGAGAATTTACAAATTGTAACAACAAAATGACCAGGATGACTACTGCCAGTCAGAAGAAGAAGAGACGCACTAAAGGAAGAGACATACGTTCATTTCACCTTTCTAGTATGTTGTTGGACACTCATTGTAACTATCTGAGCCTCAAGGTTTACTGGAGACACCAAAATAAAAGTAAAAGTATCTATTCTATTCTATTATCCATCACTCACATATACAAAAAAAACATGTGAAAACAGGGCCCAGGTTGAAAAAAACCTTAGTTTCTCTTGAAATGACGAGTCAACATAATAATGCAAGTCCAAACATTGACAGGAAGTGTGACCTTGACAAACACGTCTGGGTCTCGCTTAGTCACCAGGACCGACTTTAACAAATACCTGCCATTTCTCAGAAACACACTCACAGATTGTTCATTAGTTTACCTGACTGACAAACAACATAATGACACTCTTGTTTGTAAGAGTATATTAGTGCCGACATGTTGGATCTGAATCCCCAGCTACTCTCACTTCTCATAACAAACATGACATGATGATGGCCTTGAGTATTTAGGAAGAGACAGTAGAAGCTAAAGTCCAGAACATCATGATATGTTGTATGTGTATTATTTTCAGACGTTTCTCTATTTTTGCAGTAGGAGTCTGTTGTTTGGTGTCTTTTAGGTCTTTTGTTCGGTCTCTACCACCGCCTGAGGGGAATAAGTGCCTGATCACTTTGCAGCTCTATCCTGTCATTATGGCTGCCACTCCACAGCTGAACTTTAGTTTGCCTATTTAATCCCTCATGTGGAGGCTCTAGGATCTGAATGTTCTGCAAGTGAAAAAAAGAAAAGAATAGGAAAACATGAACAAATACAAAGAACATATTCACCTTGTGCTACAAATACAACACAATGGAATGGAACAGAAACATGTGATGCTTCCAATGATTGATAATCTTGCTGCCAAGCAGTTTTTATTAATTAAAAAGTTTGAGACTGAAAAGTGAGTGCTGTCACAACCCTTTTTTTGTATTTGATTTTTCTGGACTGGCACCCGATCCACTGTTTTATACGTTGAGTTGAGCACGCCGAGTTCACTGATCACATGCTTCCAATGATTATTGACTTACACCTTACATGTTGGTGTAAATGTTCCATAATGTGTACCAGCTTTTCCAACTGTAGAGGATGTTTCATTAATTTATATGGTTAAATGGTTAATAGGATGAATGGCGCTGCTGTCACGGTCTGAGCGGGGTCGCGTCGGCTTCCCTGCATGGGAACGAAACACTGCCCCCCCTCCTCCCCCCTCCCCTCTGCGTCGAGGGAGAGACGAGGTGGGTAAAAGCGAAACTTACGGTTCCCCTCCAGGTCGTCGCCGCCGCCGCACCCCCCACATGTGGTAAATACTGTCGTTTATTAAAGCAGATATCAGCGATCCGGCCGTTTCGACTAATGCTGCGTTCCAGGCAGGCTTTTGAAACCGTAAGTTACAGCTTCAAGTCACAACTACGACTTTGTATCGTTCCAGGCAACCCGTAGCTCGTGTTTTTACTGTCCTGTTGCCTGTGAAAGTCACTATAACGGCCTCTCGTAACTTCCGACCCGTGAACTCGTACCAGATCGAACTGGTTTGACTTCACAGGAAGGAAAAACACAAAGTACGAGTTTCCTTGAACGCACCATGAGTTAGCAGCCCCCGCCCTCGTCATGCATCTATTGGTCCTCGTGCTACGTCACCACATTCACGCGCATCCCTTGGCTGCACACACAGCCCTTCATGCCGTTCTCTCTCCTCATTGGATAACACTTGTATCCCACAAGGAAAATTTTCTCCTCGGGTTACAGCAGAGCAGAGTGACGGAGAGACTCGTGTTACGGCTGAAACACTCCATGTAAGTGATTGCTGACGGAAAATAGGACTATTTAGGACTTATATTAACAAAAACATTCCACTGATATCTGCTTTAAGTTTTGTTTTCTCCCCAGGCGATGCCGCTTTTCAACCAGATGGTGGGAGCACTGAGCTGAAACTCCGCAATGTTGCTTTAAAATATTGTTAATATGGGATAAATATAAACAAAGCAAGTTGGGATTCAGGAGGGACGAGGCTAAATGGAAGTTACCTGACTTGTATGAAGTTGTATAACTACACGCATGTCCCAACATCATCACTGGAGATCACAATGTGAAGTCAAACAGTTATTGTGAGAAAAAAAAGACTGTGTAACAGCCTGATCACATCTCCTCTGGATTACACTGAGTCCCTACGGCTCTGGCACTTGGAGAAAAGCTTTGTGACTGCTTTCATCTTGGAGACACAGGCGTTCCAACTGGCACCCAAATTCCTCAGTCCCTCCATCACTGCTGTGTGACTGTAATTTAGCTTTGCTTTAGGGAAAACAGTTTGATTGTTCATACACAACAACAGTCATACAAAGGTCACAAAATATTAAGAACACTTATTTTTAAGGGGACCTGTCCACAAAACATACTTTTTGAGCTGACAGCACCCTTGACCTTACTTTTATACAATCTGTACCCTTTGTACTGTATGTATTTGTGGGTTTTTTTTATGTATAAGTATGTGTCGTTTATAGTTGGTTTGAATTGTCACTTCTGAAAATGAAAGAACCCATGAAGACTTTGCAAAAGCTAATGGGGATCTTAAAGGGATAGTTCAAGATTTCGGCAAATTGGCCCATTGCCATAATCCCTATATTAATAGCAGTAGGTTTGTTACCCTGAGGTAGGCCTAAACTGGTATGGTTAAAAAGTGAAGCTTTGTGTTTACAGGGACCTGTAAGCATAAATACTGCTGATTGACTGCTGCAGCTGCACCACTGGTCGCATTTTGAAATTGATTTCATGCAAACAAACAGCGCACCTCTGTTGCTAGATTAACCAACTTGTCTTTTTTTTAAGCATTAATGGGCTGTTTAAAAACTCAATTGAATTGTGTTGTTTCGTCAAATGGAAGTATTGTAGAACTGTAAACTTGTTTCTAAACCCCTGGCTCATCTGGAGCCATTCTGCCTGAGTGATAATGAGTAACGAACTTGAGGTAAATGAGTGCTTTACATCACAGCCGTGTTAGGTAATGGAACTTGTGAGTCCCATTTATCTCACAAAGGTCTACCTCGGAGGAGAAAAGAACATTCTGTGTGCTTGCCATACGCAGTGGATGAAATGCAGCAACACGGCGTTTGCGGATGAGCTCCTGATTGCAGGAAACCACTGCTCTGTTTTCCACTTTCTCCCCTCTCAGCTTGGCCGCAGAGCCGAGCTGATTGGCTTCATAATCTCAGCGTTTCACGCACAGCAGTCGATCGTCTTCTCAGCAGACGTCCTTCTAGGTAAAAAAAAATGTAATTAATTGTTCATATCAGCGTAATATAGAAAGCATTTAATAGTGATAGCCTTGATGGCAGATTCACCAAAGACATGTAATCAAACACAGCACACATTTCTGCCCAGGCCATTTTAAAAAGAGAAATATAATCAGTGATTCAGCTCCATTTGAGTGGAGCTGCATTGAAAGCATCTGACAGGACAATTGCATGGTAGTTATATGGAGGTACTGTTCATCAGGCCTTTTCACACCTCACACTTGTTCAATAAAAAATAACCCTCAATGTAACCCACATCAGCTGGACAACATGGTTTTCACTGTAGCAGCATGAGGTACATTTGGAGTACAAAAAAAAAAGAAAAAGTGCTGCCCTTTGTATTCCTGAGGCGCTCGGGTCCAATTCAAATGGTAACCACTTATTTTTGTCAAATGGGATGTATTCCTTTCTAACTGATATAACCATAGGAAGAGTATGACATTGGATAGCCCATTTGTGTGGGTTACAATCATCAAATGAGTCCAAGTTAACTGAGGCATGTTTTAAAGGAGACATATTCTGCCCCTTTCCACAAATTAAAATAGTTCACAGGTCTGTGGCATGCTTTGGTCAAAATACCCCAAGGAACAAACATCAACAACACACAGCTCTTTTCTTCCTCTAAAAACAGTTTAGAACGACTAGTTTCAGAGCCTGTCCCTTTAAATGCAAATGAGCCACTGCTTTCCCCGTCCCTTCTACTGGTAGGAGTTAGAGGTGAGGTTATGGAAATTAAAATCCTAGTTACATCATTGCAAGGGAACTGAGGGAACAGCTCGAAAACCACATGGATTTCAACCTAGGGAGGGAGGGGCCGGAAGGCAAGACAAACACCCAAACGTAATGTTAAAGTGATACACCAACATTTTTTTTTCTGTGTCTTGCCTCACTCACGAGTCCATGACAAGCAGATAGACACCATTCTTTCGACTGTGTGTGCAGTAACAAGGGAGATAGAGCCCGTGATTAGCTTAGCTCAAATACTGGAAGTGAAGTGTGTATGTAGTGTTAGGGCCCATTCACATGGAGCGCCTGAAAACGCGTGCAAAACGCCAGCTTGAGCGTTTGCACGCGTTTTTCAAAGCGTTTCTGATCTCGCGTCTATGGTCGCGTCTGCCGTTACTAAGCAACCAAAACTGCCGGTCACATTTTTACATTAGTAGTGCGCTTCTGTCATTTAACCAGGAATTGAGTAAACACAGAGCTAATCAGATTTCAAGCAACGTGAATCCCTCTCAGCAGCTTCACTGCTCGGTCTGTCTGTCTGGCTGTCTGAACGGAGGACTCACTCACCGCCGTGTGGAGAGGAGGGGGAGGGAGGGAGGGAGACAGGCGAGACGTGAACTCCCGTGTGTAATAAAAGTTAAAAATGCGGTTAAATGTACTGGTATCACACTGCTGCTACGGCAGCTATGGAGTAGAAATCTGGACTGGACCGGGTCTGGACCGGGGAGAACTGAGCTGCCACTTGCCGAGAGGGAGAGTTGAAAGCGGGATAGTACTGAGAGCTGGGCTGCTTGTTGCTGCTGGAGAAGCAGGTCCGTGCTGCTGATTGGTCAGTTCTGATCACATGACACGCGGTGCGCGTGCGGCATTCGAAAAAGTTGAGATATTTTCATCTCGGTGCGCCTCGGACGCGCACGGAAAAAAAGGCGCGTCGGCGTCGCCTCGGATTTTGCGCGCGCAAGGCGCGCGGTTACATTGAAAACAATGGAAACACTCGCGCAAAAAACGCTCTATGTGAATCGGCCCTTAGCCTGCCTCCTACCCAAGCTGAAATCAGCAGTCAGAAGCTGATTTCAGAGCTAAGCTAATTACAGGCGATACGTCTCTATCTCCCTCGTTACTGCACGCACAGTCAAAGGGATGGTGTCTACCTGCTTGTCATGGACTCGGGAGTGAGGCACGACACATTAAAAAAAATGTTGGCATATCCCTTTAAAGAGCCTTCAAAAGGTATATGTCCCCTTTAAAGCTGCAATATATTCTTATTTATGCATCGAGTGATTATATTTGATGTAAACCGGGTCAAACTGTCACACACCAAGAAAAGTATTGGCACAGTTTTCTGTAACGCTTAAGTATTTTCAAGGAAATTTGTTTGGGTTCACTCAACACCAAATTTTTGATTTGCTCTTCCATGTTTTCCGCAGTCTCCTCCTGGAGCTCCCTCTGGATATCAGAACTCACCCTATCTCTAATATATAAGGCCAAGTCCAGCCACCCTGCAGAGGGAGCTTATTTCAACCACTTGTATCTATGATTGCATTTTTTTTTTCTTTTTTGGTCACTATCCAAAGCTCATGACCTTAGGTTGAGGGTTGAAACGAGGATCAACTGGTAAATGAAGAGTTTTACCTACCAGCTCAGCTCCTTCTTCACTACAGCTTTACTGCTGCACCTGTCTGTGCCAGTCTCCCTCTCCAGCCTGCATTCACTATAGAATCATCATCTTAAGTCGGTGGTGGACTTTGAGTGTCTCAATGATGCTGGGAGCCGTGTTGTAGGGTGTATTAGCCCCTGGGGAGGTGTGTCAAGGCAAACTGGCTCCAGGGGAAGAGTGATTCTAAAACCACCTGATGTAAAGACATGTTCTTGACTATAGGAAGCAATACTGGCAAAAAAAAAGCAAATATAATATATAATATAATATGCTTATCTATAGCTTTATTATGTTGTTTTATGTCTTTAGGTCCAGTTTAAACAGTCAAAACGCAGTGACATTGCTGAAAAATGACATAATGAAACACTCTTTCCTGAATATCCTCCTTTTAACTTAAAATTGATTTGGAACAATCAATCCTGTCAGCTGTGAATGATGCAGTCCCTCAGAGTCTACAGTAGTAGTCTATTTCTGATCAGTTCTTAGAATAGTTCAGTGATTTCTGACCCTAAATGCAGACACACAGCAGGTAGATCCAGTGAAGATACTTTAATTCAAGAAAAAACATGCTATGAACTCAACAATATAAAATAGTAGGAGAAAAAAATGTTCCTTTTTACTTTGGCAGAAGAAGGAGAAACATGGAGAGACTCCTACAACCATCAGAAATATCAGAAAGAGTGAAAAAGTGAAAAGTGTCAGCAGGCGGAGCTCACATTTTTCTAGACTGACCCAAGGGTAGTATAAGGAAGTACCAGGAGGTGGAGTCACTTGAGTTCAGTGCCTCGTGACGTCAAGTTCCACAGCACTTCCAATTCGCCCATTTGGAGACACGATCTCAAAAAAGTGTAGCAATGAATTTAAGAGGGTGAACAGACTTTTTTCACCTCCAGGCTTCATAGAAAGGCCACGGCAACACATAGAACTGCTACAAAACCAATGTAAAGTGGATTTTGCGTAATATGGGCCCTTTAACAGGGAATGAGTGGATACATAAACCAATGTGAAGCAGAGCAGGGAAGAAAGCAAAGCCAGAGACAGATGATGCAAACTGTCAGGAAGAGGAAGAAAAAGCAAAATGAAACACCAGGGAACAGAGCAGGCACAACGCCTGGCGATCTGACAGGAGTGAAGTGGGGACACAGAAACTAAATACACACAGGGGGCACAGGTAACAAGACACAGGTGCAACAGTTAATCAGAGACTGGGAACACTCAGGGCAGGAAGTGAAACAATTACAGACGCCTGAGCAAAATGGTTCCGAAATAAAACAGGAAATGGTGGAGGTCACGTGGCAGTAGATCATGGCATCAGCTCTTCTTTTTGTGAAATCAATTTAAAATGACATCAAATGCATACAATATGACTGAGACGGTGAGGGTGAGGGTCGCAGCATTTCATGTCAGCATAGTCTCCTTTCTTTCTGAGCCATGAATGTCCCATTTTATCTTTCATTGCGTGTGCTGCTCTGCTGGTGATTTGGTTTGTGTGGAGCAACGTTATTGCTGCGAGCTAATTAGCTGATATCACTGGTATCACTGGCAAACAAGCAAACCCTCCCAGTTGTTACTTTATATTGCACGGAAATGAAATGAAAGTGATCGCTATCTTGTACATTGAGAGCCTCAGAGGGAAACCTGCTCTAAATTTTGATGGTGTAATACTGAACTGTAAATGACTGATGATCCACATGTCCTTTATCTGCATTGCAAAGAAGAAAGAGGACAACAAACTAGACAGCCCAAAATTAAAGGTCTATCAAACATTCTCACGTTTTGAAACAGTTGCTTTATTAATGTATCCTGAGGAAACAAAAGTACAGGATATCGATGTTGGGATGTATGTGTTTAAATGTATCTTGGCAGGGAAGATGTGTAGCCTATATTGCATTGGGCAAGAAAGTAAAACATAAGTAGAACTTTAATTAAATAAAACTGAATTAAATAAAACCAATTTCAACCACACACCTATGTTAGCTCTAATTAGAGAGCTTGTGCACACAGAGCTGGCCTGAGGCTGCTCATAAAAGCTGTAATGGAAACCCCATAATTTGGT
Source organism: Decapterus maruadsi (assembly GCA_030347415.2). Classification (NCBI taxonomy): domain Eukaryota; kingdom Metazoa; phylum Chordata; class Actinopteri; order Carangiformes; family Carangidae; genus Decapterus; species Decapterus maruadsi. The sequence continues at coordinate 3,172,908 of CM064895.1, forward strand.
GGAATCAAACTGACAAAGCAACGGAAGCATAAAAAAAATTAAAAAACGTGAACAATGGTGCGAAACCGAAAGGCTGAAAGCCATCCGTCAACACATCCTACTTCAAAATCAACTCAGTGCCTATAGAAAATAATCATAGCCCTTTGAAAAAAGATTGTTGAAATCACAACCCATAAAAAATAAACTCAACTAAACGGTAACACTTTATTTAACACCTATCTCTATAACACATTATAACCATATAAATTATAATGCAGTTATAGAACTGTATAACTATAGTTATAAACACTCATAAATGATAATAATTCTTTATAACAATAATCACGACACCCTATTAAGCATTTAATCATGACTTATAAGGTTATAAGATGACAATGCCCACATTGATAATGTATTGTAAATATACTTAATGTGTGATAATTGGCTTATAAACATGAATGACTATAATCACAAGGCTTTATAATAACAGAACACATTATAGATCATTATAACTCTATTATAATACTAACCCTTATGCTTAGAAATCAGTACTTTTGCCTCTCTCTCAAAACTGACGAAATGCACAATCCAAGTTATGACATACACATCCGCCACTCTGAAATAATAACATATATGAAGCAAATACTCAAAACTACATGCATTTTTTAAATCACTCCGTCTGGCAGCCGTGTCTGGAATGTATTTTTGATTTGCCTTGAAAACAGCTCTGTCTCATAATGTTACATTATTAACTCATAGCATGGTGAATGTACAGGTCAGAACTTGTCCACCAGAGCGTTTTGGTGTTGTTGGATAATTCTATAATTGATGAGTTTGGTGAGGGGAAGAGGAAAGTAGCCTACCATGCACTTCTGTTGCATGAGCTGAACAGATCACGTTTCTGCCCCGCCGATCTAAAAACAGCCTGCATCGACAATTGCAGTGAACCTACTGCTAAGAATAAAGGAATTATGGCAAGAGGCAAATTTGATGTATTGAACTATCACTTTTTAATAATGGTACTGTATATTCTAAGGGGCTGATGACATAACCAAATCAGGTATTTCATTAATTGTTATTTTATGCCTTTTTATTTTATGTTTGGAAGTGGATATTGTGTACGTACACACAGCTCAAAAACATTAGATTGAATGCATTGTAGTAATCTGACAAAAGGTTAAGTTCTATCAGGTATTGATGACTTCCTGTAGACACTGTAACAAATGTTTGGTTATGATAGATAATCTAAATAGCTTTAAGTGTCCTGTTAAATCTGTGTGGCTAATTTAAACCCCAGGATGCGATTTAATTGGCTTTTTATTAGCAAAAATCAAATATTGCTTTCATATATTTCACTGAAGTGGAATCACCCACATACAAACGAAAGCTTTCTCGTACCTTAGAATGAGTTGTTACAACTCGTTACAAATATACAAGGGGGGGTGCACGGGACCTTGGCTGCCATGTTGAATCGTCATTTTTTACGTTCAGTGTCAGCGTGATCGTTGGGAACCACAGAAACTGAGCGGAGCTGTCGGCTCGGGGAGAAAGTTTTCCAGACAGCGCCTGTTAGAACTGTCACCACTGTGTAAGCTAGTGTGAGGAAGGACGGAGGCACTGATGTTGCATTCAGGTGCAGTCAGACACTTGAATGACACCATCGGCAAACCAACCGGATGTCATTTTACTCGACGAGAGAAAGATGGTAAAAAATAAAAATAAAACATCTGTAAACAATACGACATCACCTGACAACATTTTGTCACGCCTGTATTGTTTTGCCTCTTGTTGGCCGACCATTTCTTTACATAGACACTTGTTTATCCTGTTACATGCAGCGTCTGTTGTCTGTCTGACTTCTGGCCGAGTTCATGTGAACGCAACATCAAGAATACGTTCTAATATGCAACTGCACCGCTAGATGGGGGTAAATCCAACATACTGGGGCTTTAAAGTAGGCTATTCATTTGTGAAGACTGCTTTTTTTTGTACTTCTATTTTCCATGTCACAAAGATGCAGATTTTCCGTCTTTGTACACATGACAATGTTTCTGGAAAGTGAATTCCTCACAATGATTGAGTGGGTTGTTCTTGTCAGTAATCCCTTGTTTGGCCTTGTGAGTGCTCACTGGTTTCCACTGAAAACCATTTTAAAACAGTGAATGTCTCTCACCTACCTAGGCAGCCATTGTTTTACATCCATTTCATTACTGTATGAAAATCTCATTACACTTCAGACTTGAATGGCGCACGAGTCGAGGAATCCATCACGGCGCGCGCTGTGTCTGCTTTTATCATCGTCAAACTTCCAGTGCTGTTGTTGTAAGTGCAGGCTGACTTGAAAAGACAGTATTGTGTTACTCTATGCGAGGTAATGTACCTTTTGACAAAAAATGAAACCAAAGCCGCTGCTCACTGTGATGGATGACTTGCTGTGTCTTGGGTAAGTTCAAGTCTCTGTAAGTAGATTTTTAGACGGTAGGGGAATGAATGGAAATTACTTTGTGCATGAAAAATGCATTAGGAAATGCTTATCAATCAGCAGTAACATCAACATCAGACATCTGTAATATCATAATAAATGGAGTTGAACATGCAAGCTAGAGCCAGGGATTTCTTGAAACCTCGTTTCAACACATCCACACCAGTGGCAGCTCCTGGTCTGTCAGAGGGGGAGGATCATTTTCAGCCAACATCATAAAATTTGTTCATTTATTTATACATAAATCCTGTTCCTTCGTATGCATGAACGAACTGACAAAACTATATTCAACTCGAACAAGGAAATGTGAGAATGATGTTCATCTGAAATGAGGAAATGCTACAATAGTGTTTTATTTACAGTGTATGGTATGTGCAATGGAAATGAGCTGTATCACCAAGCAAATAGCAAGAAGTGAGCTGCTGTTTGTCTGTCCATTTCACGGGCATAATCCGCAATGGGACTGAACTCAAAAGTTATCCTGTGCTGGTGTGTGTTGCAAAATCAGGGGTAGTCAAAACGGGATTCAGCCTTTAGACAGATCCTCCAATCATCATGCAGAAGCCCAGCGTCCAGGCCCCGCCCACTGCTCCATTCACTGCCAGTACGTAAACACGGCAGTCACAGTTTTTCAGTTATGTTTTTTAAGTCAGTCAATGTGTTCTTTTTACAACTCACCTTAAAGCAGATATCAGTGGAATGTTTTTGTTAATGTCCAGTCTAAATAGTGATTTTATTCAGCAATCCTGTGAAATGATGGAGTGTTGGAGAGCAAATTGACCCTTCACTCTGCTCTGCTGTAAAACCCTATTGACCAATTTTTCTTGTGGGATGACCCGTAAATGGGCCTGTTATCCAATGGGAGAAAACAAAAGTTTGAAGGGATATTGTTATTGTTGTGCAGCCAAGGGGTGCGCGCAGAATGTAGTGATGTTCAGATAGGATCAGACTTTAGATGCCTGACTTGAACAAGTGTAAATATGGGGATAACCACTTTGTGTTTTCCTTCCGACATGACAGCATACCAGTTCGATCTGGGGCTTTTACCTGGGCTTTCAGGAAGGGATCCTCCAGTGGCCTTTATAGGGAACTTTCATTGACAACAGGTGGGAAAAAAAAGCTATGGGTTACCTGGAACGTTACAAAGTCGTAGTTGTGACTTGAATCTGCCCAAAAACTTGCAGTTTGACAACCAGTGAGATGACATAAAGCATTAGCGGTAAAGTTACCGTGCCCTGATATCTGCTTTAATGTTGTCCAGCAGGAGCCGTTGAACATATGTTTTATCCTAGGCCGAAATTCCATCTGATGATTTCCTTTGAAATGATGTCCAGTCTACCTGGTGATCTTGATATTCCGTTTTTTGTCTGTGAAATGATAAAGTGTTGGAGAGCAAATTGCCACATGTTACACACAGCGGGCCGCAGCATGTGAATCACCCTCTTGGTTTGTCTTTTAAATTCAATTTTTGTTTTTTGTAGTTGTTGTAAGGTCCTCTGTCATATCATTTATGAGTCTTCTCCAGCCACAATAGGGCATTTTCACACTTATCTTGTTTGGTTTGGACTTTCAGACTTTTCAGTTTGATCCCTAAACTCCAGGAGTAGTTGGTCCGACCAAAAAAGTTGGTCTTGATCCAGACCAAACGAAACCAAAGTTCAGACCTTCATATTAATGACAGGATGTTTTTTCATCTTCTGCTCTCGATTTACGGTACAGGAAGTTAGGTCACGCTAACCAGCTGACTCAGCAAAACAAAATAAAATCAGAGAAGTTCTATACGACAAAATGAGCCATGGGAGTAGTATAACCACGGGAAACAGTATTACAATGGGAAAAAGGTGGCTCGTTTGATTCATTTAATGTAAACAGGAAGTACCATCAGAAGCCGGTCGGCCTGGGGTGTCGCGAGCGGGCGCCCCATGTATAGAGGCATAGTCCTCGCTGCAGTCGGCCCTGGTTTGAGTCCCGCGTCGGGCACCATTGACTGCGTGTCATTCCCCTCTCTGCCTCCCCGTTTGCTGTCTCTCTCAACTATACTATCCATAAAGGCAAAAATGCCCAAAAAATATATATAGAAAATGAAATAAAATAAAAAAAGCCGGTTGACCTAACAGCGCAGCGTAACCGAAACGAAATGAGTCGCAGAAGTACATAGGGAGATGACAAGTCCAGTAGGTTTGTCTTGTAAAGTCTGTAATTCCATTTGCAGTGTGAAACCAAAACCAACTGTACCTAATGTATTACAATGCAACAAACCACAGATCTTGGTACGGACCTTGGGTCAGACTTTTAGGTGTGAAAATGCCCTCAGCCTGTGGGCCTGTTTGTCAGTTGTGCAGAGCTGGAAGCAGTGTTAGAGGAAGCAGAGCTTTCCTTGCAGTCATAGAGCAATCACCTCTGATGCACACACACATACATCATTGACATAATACTAATTTTGGAGTCCCTACAATCTAAAATCTCAACTGAATGCCCAGCTCTGGCTCTGGCCTGGTTCTAAACCCTGGACACCAGCAAATATAGATTGGGGACACAGTGTTTGTCTGAACTGGATATTTCCCGCAGTGTGACAAATAGGTTCTACAGTCACATATGCCATTGATCTGTGGTGAGATAAACCCACATCCCATTGTTCTTCAACGGCTGAAGGATCCCCAGAGAGAAATATGCTCAACTGCTTCCACAAGCCAAGACCATTCACCAATTTGCTGCCACTGCCCTTTTTTCCATTTCAAATCCAATTCAATATCCTTGTTAAGCCACACATCAGCATAACTTCCTGCTCTAAATAGGGCCAAAAATTCAATCACTCATCACTCACACTGTACATGAAGCTCATTATCTCTCATGGTTTCTCCATATCATATAAGATTCCCCAGCTCAAGTGCTTCTTATAGAGGGAGTCTGAGCTTTGTCTGTCTCTATGTACGAGTGAGCTAGCAAGAAGATGTATTAATATTTCATAGTTTGTTTTCAGCTCCTGTCCTCCACAACTCAGTCCAAACTTTACCTCCTGATGTTTTTCATGTGACTGTGGCACCGTGGTATCTGCCGCTGTAGGAGAAATATTACATCTATTACATATTTGGAAGGCCACATCCACTCTTATTTCTAGGCATAGCTAATTTCCTGAGACAAATATTTCAGCTTTCTTATCTTTTTGCAAAAAGCGCTGCAGACAACTGTTCCTTGAAGAACTGATGGAGAAGTTCAAGTGCAGAACAGACATAAGCAGAGTAAAAACAAATGTTTGTCTCCAACAGCTGCTGCTCTCAGGATGATACTCTTTAATTCCCTTGGTTAAGATTAAGACACTCCACTCAGAGACCTGCTGTGGGATCAGTAAGCAGTAATAATGCCTCATGTACAGTCCTGGATATCCATAATGACATCAAGAATTGATGTTTGACACGCAGTCGAGAACAGCATTGTACATAACTGAACATCGCATCAGAGGCATTTTGTGCTAAATTCCTTTTGAACCAAAGCATTGAAATCACATTGTGGAATCCTGCATACCTTGAGTACCATGGATGTTATTTACCATAAGTAAAGTATTTAAAAAAAAGGGCTGCTGTAGCCGACCCCCTTGCATTGATCGCAGGAGAAGTAGCCTATAAACTGCTGCGGCTGCAGCTTAATTACAGTAAAGAGGAAACCAGAAACAAAGGAAACATTTGCAACACAGCAGGTGAGAAGGTGAGCACAGGGAGAGGGGTGAATGAAGGAGCAGTTTGACAGAAAGAAAGGCTTCTTCTTCTACTGTTTTCAACAAATTTAACCGGCAAAACTTCCTGTTTTATTTTGGTAAGCTAGCTTGCCTTTTCCCTCTCGTTTCAGATCCTGAATTCCTCCCTTTGTGCAATTTTCCCTTTTCAACCCCGCCCCTGATTGGTTTCCCCTACGTCATTTATTGATTAGTCCTCGTCTCCCTTGCAAACCATGCATCTCTAGCTTGAACCCTCCGTTTTGACCGATCTCGTCCCGTTACTGGCATTTGACCGCTCAAGATGCCTTACCAGAGAGTTTTGTCAGCTCTGAGACGAAGATCGGTCCGTTTAGAGTTGCTAAAGAGTGTCTCTGATGACTTTAGGTGGAGGCAGGCTAACACTATCAATACACTTCCAGCGTTTGAGCTAAGCTAATTACGGACAATACCGGCTCTCCCTTGTTACTGCACGCAGTTGAAAGATAGGCTGTCTATCTGCTCATCATGGACTCAAGTGAGGCAAGACACGTAAAAAAAAAAAAAAAAAGTTTGCGGATCCCTTTAAGTTTTTTTTCATGTCGATCATCCATTACAGCGTGTTTTCTTTTATTATCCTCCTATTTTAATAAATTCCTTTTGACTTTTGAGTGCTCCCTGTACACTATGGTGATTATGGATGGATGGATAGATGGGTGGAAATTTGTAAGGGTAAAAGAGCGGTGTGCCTCCACCCCCTCTCCTGACGGTTGTCCCTAAGGAAGCAATGTTGTTGCATTCCATGTTGTTCGTTAATCATCAGAGTTTCGACTGTACTTCATTTGAGGTCAGCTCCCTGCAAAGGGAGAGTACCCATAATCACCTATTTATTTCTAAGCATTACAGAATAACGCTTCATCACCTACATGAAATATTCAGCTACACCCTCACAGGTTAATGAGGGGATCAAACACGCTCCAACGAGGACTCGCTTTGCTTTAAACCAAGAGAGAGATTAAAGGAAAGAATTAGCAGCATAGCTTAAGCAATAATTATCATAAGAAGTCGAGGTAAAGGTAAGAGCAGAGGCCGGGTCAAGTGAGTGGTCTTCCTCTAGGTGAACTTTCAAACACCCCATATGTCTATATGTGTATGCATATGTGTATCGGTGCATCTGTTCTCAGGACAGGAGGCTGCTGTTGCTGTGTGTCCTGCATGCCCACTGGGACTCAGACCGGGGACACACTATCTTGTATATACTGTATCTTGTCTCCAGTCTAGTTTGGTATGTGCGTTTTTTTTCTTTTTCTGCTGAATTGAACTGCTATTTGATATTTTACAATAAGTAGACACGGTAAGCGGAGATGCCATGAGCCGGCTCTCCAATCCAAAGGTTTTCCGTGTCACCTTGCAGTCGCACAATAGCGAAGCCACAACACGGCGTCAACACCTGATTGTTTGTTCTGACTTGTGGAAAATGAGTAAAAAAGCGGCTGCTGTCACTGTTAATCCAGTGAAAGCCTGTCATTCCAGACCATTTAGGCTTTCAACGTGAGAAACAAATTGCCTGTGTGAGCTCCTGCTGACAGTGAGACGATGCTTGTATCTGTTACTGAGACGCATTACCCTCGTTTGCTTCAATATGGCACTTGAGCATCAGGCCGACTGTCAAGGAGGATTAAGGTATTTCATGTTGCTCATGAGCAGTATACACTGTATATACTGTGTGTGGAATGATCCTTTAAATACATTGCCATACTGAGTGAGCTCAGTATTTGAATTGTACAGGTTTCTTTTTCTGCTCTGTTTGTAGTGTTTTACGTTAAAGGAATATTCCGGTGTAAATTGAATCCATGGTCGAACACAACGTGATACAATGTAAAGACTCTCCTGTATCTCCACAAGCAAACCGCCATCAAAAAAGCCACTCATAGCCACAAATAATGCTCAGAACAGCACCAAACCTCTTCAACAGTACAAATAGCCCATCCCATAATACGACCCGCTAGGTGTGTTTGATGCCCTGAACAAAACACAACTGCACCCACACCATATATCTTTCCCAGAATGAGGGAATAAATTAGCTCCATAAAATGCTTCTTTAGGCAGACTCGTTATTATCCGCGACACAACGATAATTGGTGTCACACATGAGTGTTGCACGTTTCTCACAGAACTCACAGATTTGCATGGTTTGAAGAGGTGAATTGCACCAGAATATTTAGATGTCAAATTGCATACCTGCTATGCCAAATGCATGCAGGTTGGCAGGTCTGTAACAGGAATATTACAGGAAATCAGACTCAGATGTACAAACTGATTTTGAAATATTGGCTTTTGAAATAAGAAAAGTCATTTCAAGATCAAGAATGAACTGAACCCCACTCTGGCCAAAGCTGGAGGATATAACACTGAGGTAAAGAAAACATTTTGTTGTTGTTTTTTTATTGGCTTTGCTCATATTTGCTTTAAAAAAAACTACAGAGCAACTTTAAAAGCAGTAAAATGAACTATGCCAACCAAAATAAGATAACTGATATCTGAGTATGAAGATCATTTTGACTGAAAAAGTCATGATGAACAACCTGAGGCCTACTTACAGACTTGTTCAGACCCTGGTATGGTCTTTGGAATATGTAAATCGTTTAATTGTAATGTAATGTAAAGCTCTGATGGTTAATAACCTGAACTTTGAGTTGAGGTGATTTCTGTTGCCTTTTTCAACAGTTCAATGCAAATATTTACAGGTGGGGAAAAACAGAGGTGAAGAAATGCAGTGTTCTGCAATATTTGAAATGTTAGATGTGATTTTGCTTTATTGGCTTTATAAAGCTTAAGATAAGTGGGGTACTGGGCAATCAGCCAAGAAATCTACAACTCAAAATTATCTGCAAAGAAAAAAGGGACAAGCTCTGAAGAGTTAAAATGCAAGAAAAGAGTATTTGAATTAGAAATCAGTTGGTGTTGTGTTTGATTGTATTGGGAGAAGCCAACTGTGCTCTAATCAAATAACATTTTGGGATTTGAATAGTTTCAATGATGAATCATGCTGAAGTGGTTAAGGTCGCAAAATGTAGTAGAAGGGTGATAACAATGTTAGTTATTTAGTTTTTATCATTATTATTATTATTAATGAGTATTCACATTTATTTATTTATTTAGCTTGACAACAGCACACAATGGGATTTTTGTTTGTCCAGTAATCCTGTCCCACACTGCAAGACAGAGTCCACTGATGCGCCGCGTTACATTCGGGGACAGTTTTTCAGCAAGCAGCCTCTGCATTTGCCTCAAAAGCAACTCTGTTGTCTCATAGTATGGTGAATGTGCAGGTCACAACTTGTCCACCAGAGCGTTTTGGAGTTGTTGGATTGTGCAATTGGTGAGTTTGATGAGGGAAACCATGGGCCTCCGTAGCTCTCAGCAGCTCACGGCTCTGCTCCGCAGTTCTAGCTTGCATACAGGTAACAAACCTACTGCTATGATTATAGGGATTGTGGCGATGGGCCAATTTGCCAAAATGTTGAACTATCCCTTTAACTGTTTTAGCCTGCATACAAACTGTGGCCCAAACTGTGGCCCACTTGTGCAAAGATTTTAAAAACATGAGACTGGAGACATAGATAGTGAGGTGGTGACCTAAATCTGGATTAAAACTGGTAGGAATTAATGACAGAGGAATCATAATACATTATCATGATTTAGTTTCACTTCATACTCAACTTTACTTTACTTATTCTTACCACATATCATATCTTAAGTGACTGTGGGTACATTTTTAAACACTTTACACACAAGTTTGAGTTCAAACTCCTTTCCACCGTAATGGTAGAGTCCGGTTCAGTGGAGCAGCTCTGCATTTAAAGATGCATTATGGCAACTATTCTGTCACTTTTATTAACATCTGTGGGTGTCACTGGGACCATTAGGACCTAGAAACAAATCAATACAACTCACAGCCCCTTTTAAATTACACTGACCTGTGGCCGATCCGAACAGTAAAGTCACATTTTTATTGACTTTTCATTTCAAGGGCAATAAAACTCTGACTTGCCTCTTTAACATTTCAGTCGATCCCTGTTGCACTTTCAGATTAGCTTCACAGACGGCATCAATATCCGCACCGAAAGCCCAGTGACATATCTGAAATGTGTCCATTTCTACCGTTTTAACAGTGTGATCACCCCCCCCATGCAAACACTCGGGGAAGGCTTCGAGTCGTCCACCTTTACCGTTGTGTACACCCTCTCACTGCTGAAAAAAAATGTCCTCCATAAAACACCCATGCCTCCACGTGGTGTTAGTCAAACCTGCATTCCTGATCATGATAAATGACGCTCCCCCCTTTTTTCTCATTTTTTTCCCTCCTCCTATCCACGGTGGGTTGTCGTATCTTTAAGGAAGAATAATGTGCTGACACACGGAGCAGACCTCGAGGACGAGCACCTGTAGTTCAAAGGCCGCGGAGAGTGGGAACAAGGCCGAATTGTTTTAGAGAGTGAGGCCGAGCAGACAGGGATCCATGAGTCATCTGGTCCTTGGATGTGTTCGACAGCTTTCAGTGGAGCTCAGCTGCATTTTTTTTTCTCAGAGAGAGCCTGCTGATTGTTGGGTGGATTGTTTATCTTTTGCTGAATGCTTCTGAGGCGGAGAAACTTAAAGGGATAGTTCCCTATAGTAATAGCAGTAGGTTCGTTACTTTTATTTGTCGGTGCGAGCTGTTTTTAGAACGGCCGAGCGGAGTGGCGAGCTGCTCAGAGCTACGCTACGTTGTTTTAAAGGTAAATTCATGCAAAACAGCTGATGACCAACCAAAAAAGAGAGAGAAAAGGAAAAATAGGTTAAAAACAGGAGTTAAAGGGACAACGAGGAGTTTCTATTCGGTTATAAAAAAGTCTCACGTTAATGTTGTTTTCAAAAGGTCTCTATCATTAAATTCATGCAAAATAGCTGATGACCAACCGAATGAGAAAAAAAAGAGAACCTCTTTGAACCTCTGACTTTAATTATTAATGAAGAAAAAAAGGAAAAATAGGTTAAAAACAGGAGTTAAAAGCAGTTATCTTGAGCGAGCAATTACAGATTAAAAGTTTTAGCGTGGTGAATGTGCAGGTCACAACTTGTCATGAGAGCATTTTGGAGTTGTTGGATTGTGTATTTGAAGAGTTTGATGAGGGAAACCATGAAATCCCATCAGCCTCTGTAGCTGAGGTCTGAGCAGCAACAATTAAAGGTAACAAACCTACTGCTATAGGGATTATGGCAATGGGACAAGTTGCCAAAATCTTGATCTATTCCTTTAAACTCAACATTTAAGATACAGGTGGAATAATGTGGCTTACAATCAGATGTGATTAAAGTTATATTTTACATTACATTCTAATTGTATTAACAATGCAATCATTTCCCACCAAACCTTTGAGCAGACCCCCCTGTGGAGATCAACGATGCGGTCAGTGTCCCCAATTAAAACCTTTTTTTTTTTTTCTTTCAGCCTCCTCTCTCCTCCATTCATCTCCACTGTGTGTGTCTTCCTGTGTTCCATGTTTTCAAAGATAGTGGCCAGTGCAGGAGATGACCAGCCTTTATTTGAGTTGAGCTTTTATTAGAGCGATGCCTTTATTTCTACTGTGGCCATAATTGGTCAGATTTTAATAAGAAGCCTTGTTTTGATCTACTCTCTCTTAAAGTTACCCCATCACACTGTGACTTTTATTTGTTCCTTTTCACCACATCCCGGCTGCTATTGGAAACCTGACTTTTAATTGACTCTTAGCTTTTTATTTTAGGAAATATATTGTGTTATTGCGGTGTAGTTCTGTTGTGCAGACTGTTAGGAGCAGAGCTGTGGCACTGGGCAGGAGTGTTTTTTAAATTTAGGGCCATGATGACAAGACTGATTGATGTGCACATGTTAGAATGTTTCTCTTTCAGGAGGCAGGAAAGTTTCCCCCTTGGGATTCGTTTGTGAATTCTTTGTAGTGTTGCAGTGAAAAACAGTTAGGGGGCAGTTGTCTCCAGGGCACGCCCACAGACTCCAGGGGGTTGTGAGCTTTGCAGTTTTCTTTCTTTCTATAGTGCATAATTAGTTCCTGTATGAAGAGTGTGGATGAGCTACTTTTGAAGCTCGATGAGCGTTATGAGGTTTATGTTGGAGAAGAGAGAGGAAATGAACATAGATGGAGACTGGAGTCGGCTCGAGTTGATATTTTGATGACTTTTGACTTGACAAAGAAAGAAAAGATTTAAGACTCAACTCGGACTTGGAAGTTAAAGACTCGGGACTTGACTTGTGACATGATGACTTGAATGACTTGAGTTTTGTTCATTTCATGTTTTAAGATGGGCTTTTACATTGAGAATTTGGTTGTGGCTGCCACCGCTAAATTTCTCACCGCCAGCAGCTCATGAGTCAGTGTTTTGTTTTGTTTTATTTTCAGAATCGGGGCAGACACACAGTAATAGTAACCAGTTACCGTTACCATACCTACAAGCTAACGTCTTCTTTTAAGTTCATAATCTCCTCTCTTTCAACGTTGTTTTCTCGCTGTTCTGTTGTCTATGCTGATGGCGCTGAAACTACACAGCTGTTAAATGATTGGCTGTTTGCCTATAGTGTCCAGGAATGTTTCAGTATCCCACATCCTTGAGCTTTTTTGTATCATCAGAATAGACATGTCCTGCTTTCAGCTCTGAATGAGCCGTTCATATCATTCATATCTCCATGGAGCGGGTCAGCTCGCTGCTGGCTGCCATGTCCTGTCGCCATGTTTTTACCTTCAGTGGCAGCGTGACGGTAGGAAACCATGGAAACTCAGCGGAGACACCGGAGCTGTCGGCTCAGGTCGAGGTGGCGTCTGTGAAAAGTCACCACGGTAACGCAGTGAGGAGGAATGGAGCGTTACAATGATGCTGCATTCAAGTGCAGTAACAAACCAGGAGTCACAGACAGCTGGTAGAACGTGGGTCGGATAACAAACCAGATGTCATTTAGTCACAGAATGCAGCAGTCAACTGAGAAAGCCAGATAGTAATTCCTACAAAAACTTTAAGATGAGAATTAAGTGGGTAAAATTGCAATAATAAGGTAAACAAGAAAAATGACTTGAGACTTAAAGCAGATATCAGTGGAATGTTTTTGTTGATAACATATTGTCACGTGTATTGTTTTTGCCTCTGCTCTGCTGTAAACCAGGGAAAACTTGTTTACAATAGAGGCTTGTTTATGCTGTTACGAGGACCAACAGATGCTGACGAGGGCGGGGGCTGCTAACTCATGGTGCGTTCATGGTCCTTGTGTTTTTCCTTCCTGCCCAATTTCACGTGAATGCAGCACGGAAAAAAAAGTTACAGGTTGCCTGGAAGTTGAGTTTGACTTGAAGCTGTAACTTACGGTTTCAAAATCTACAACTTGAGACTTAATTGAGACTTGCACATGTGTGACTTGGTCCTGTGTCTGGAAATGAAAGGTATGTTTAAGGGCTGCATCAGTGGAAAATATTATTTTTGCCTGTAATGTTGCAGAGTTGAAGTGACAGAGCTGATGCAGCTGTAGTTTCTTCAACCTCTGAGCTGAAATGAGAAAAAAAAAGCTGTTGCGGTTGCAGATGGAGATAAAATGAGCACAGAAAAAGATAAAATTGAGGTAGAGAATTTTTTTAGACTCAAACCATTACTGGTTAAATCTCATCAAAGCAGCCGAGCTGTCGGGTGTTACTAAGGCTGAGTGTTCACATGAGTCTGCAGCACGTTTCACACTGTTTGATGTGTTTAGTGACTTGCACTTAGCACCAAAGTTTGAAAGGTACTTTTTTTTCCCACCCTCACTTTTTGAGCGTGTCACCGACAGAAGTTGGTCTGAGACTGACTGTGTTACGATGTTGCCGGCTCTAACAGGCTTTTCCAGCTCTGAGTGCAGCTGACAGCCGGGTAATATTCTAAAGACACAGTGCTGAACAATTACCATTTGGTACCAGAGACCTGTCGACAGTGTTTTAGCACCTGGAGGAAAACTGACAAACATCCACGTGTTGAGATTGTGAGGGACTTAACTGAACATTTCAGCAGGTGGTGTTCTGCTGCAGATATCTCTGCTTATAAACATCTGTGTGATCTGACAGTGCTAGAACAATTTGAATAAACAAACTCTTTCCCACCTAAGGTTGCTGAGCAAGGAGCAAAAAACTGCTGTGGAAGCTGCTAATTTGGTAGATGAACGTGTGTTTGTACATAATGAGAAATTTGGCACAGTAACAGACAGCGGTTAAAGGATAATTGGGGTTTTTTTTTACAATCTGGACCTTATTTTTAGCATAAAATACAATCATTTACTCACCCAGATAACTTTGGTGTCATTACAAGTCGTTCCGATGAAATTAGATCCAGCGAGAGCCGCGTAGGCTATATCTGTATAATGCAAGAACACAGGACACGCAATGCAGCCTCTAAATAACACATTATCCGCCGCAAAACTCGTTCATTTCACCAATATTTTGTTATGATACACTAGTGCTATTTTCCTCTGAGCCCTTGGTGGCACCTGGATGATGTCATCTCCGACTGCGGTGCGACGCAGCTTGTTGCTGTCGCTAATGCTACGGTCTGTTTCTACGTGTTTCTGACTCGTCAGAACGATCAGAACTGTAAAAAAATGAGCATCCTGGATCACCCATTGGTTTTTCAGCTGACTCAAATATGGCGGTTTGAACAGCGCCTCTCCTCAACCTGGACTGGCCACTGAGCAGCCTGTCTCTGGGCAGCTCTTGAGCTGAAAAATGGACCAGAATCTTATCCTAATAACAGAATGATTATTATCAGAATGAGCTGGGCAGTGGTTGGAGATGACATCATCCAGGTCAGAGGTCAGGAGGTCAACCTACAGACCACAGGTGTTGATAACATGCCACTTCTCAGACCGACAAATGCCCCCTTGGTCAGAACAAAATGAGCAGCTGGATGAAGTTCAGCTTCCACAGAGCTTGTATCAACCTGGAACTAAAATATTGAGATAAAAATGAAAGTAGAATAATTATTATCAGAATGAGCTGGGCAGCGGTCAGAGGTCAGGAGGTCAACCTACAGACAGGTGTTGATAACATGCCACCATGGGCTCAGAGGGGAATAGCACTAGTGTATCATAACAAAATATTGGTGAAATGAACAACTTGTTATTTAATGACACTGTAGACTCACATTAAAGATTATCTCAGCTGAGTAAATGATTGTAATTTGAGTAAACAACTAGAAATAAGGTCCAGATTGTTAAAAACACCAATTATCTTCTATTATTAGAAGTAAGGAAGGTAGTAAATACGCTAAGCCAGGAGCTTCCAATGCTGCATTGAGGGAAGTTTGGAGAAGATTAGGTGTTGGTCTCTATGTTATTTGTGTATGTTATGGTACAGGATGAAGCAAGAATCATGTCCTTAGTTTTTTCAGTGCTGATGCATAGTGTACTCTCTGCATTTTCAAAGCCACATGGGAGGTGTTTGAGCACTTTATTAAAAAAGACTGAGGTCATAATATAATGTAATGATAGGATTTTGTAACATAAAGCTGCAATTCACAGAGCAAATAAATTAATATGCAAATATGAAATACACCTGGGCCTAGAAGAGAGTTCTTTAAGCTGTTTTCAACAATAATAGACTGATTACAATAGAGTATAATAACAGTTTTTCCTCACCTGTTTAATAAAACACAGCACTGTGCACATAACAATAACAAATCTATTCAGTCCAAACCATCTCCAAAATTGTTATTGTCTTTTTACACAGCCGTGTGGACCGGCACTGTGCCGGGCTACTTGTTGCAGGGGAGCTGGTGAGTGGTGCAGTTTGGTTTGTGCAGAGTGTGTTAGAAATGGCAGATACAAACAATGTCACAGCTGTTTCATGGAAGAAATGTGTTGTGTGACATTAGATGAGAATAAAAGTTCATTTTATTTCTCATTAATGTACACTCAGCACCCCATCTTGACAGAAAAAACAGAAATGTTTGGACAGAAATGCTGGACTCCAGTGAAGGAGTAGAATCATCTCATCTGTCTGTCCATCACTGATGTCACAGTCACATCACTGTGTCGTCATGTATGTTGTCACTGGTGTTGTGTACGTTGTCACAGTTGTGTGTATAATTACTGTTGTCGTTTCTGTATACCATTGTTGTCTGCCCAGCTGTCTGTCTTGCATATGTGCAGTCTGTGAAGACAATTTTATATAAATAAAACAAATCAATCAAATCAAATCTCAAGGAGGATCAGAAGAAATGGACAGCATGTGAGTTAAATATGAGTGTCACATGGAGTCTTACTACTAGAATACTTATGATCATGTGATATTTCAGTTTTTCTCTTTTAATAAATTTGCAAAAAATTCTCCATTTCTGTTTTTTTTCTGTCAAGATGGGGTGCTGAGTGTACAAAATGAACTTTTTGGATTTTAGCAAATGGCTGCAATGAAACAAAGAGTGACAAATTTAAAGGGGTCTGAATACTTTCCGTACCCATTGTATGAATAAATAAATGAAATAAAAAAAATATATGAAATAAAAATATAAAATGGGAACAATCACAATTCCGAATATAACCCACTATTAATATTACACCTGAAATTCACAGAGGATAATTAAAAGTCAATACAAACCCTCTTTTTTGCTCCGTGGACTTTAGCTGTCGACGACTCCAAATAGAAAGTACGTTTGGAAATGTGATAGCCACTGTTTTTTTGGCAGCTGTAAGTCCAGCTAACTACGCTCGTTTGATAAGTCATCCAAAATGAGTGGAGCGGGGGAATACGGCAACTTGATTTTAAAGGGATAGTTCAACATTTTGGCAAATTGGCCCATTGCCATAATCGCTATAGTCATAGCAGTAGGTCCGTTACCTTTAATTGTAGGTGTAAGCTATTTTTAGTATGGCACAGAGCTATGCTATGGAGGCTAAGGGAATTTCTTGGTTTCCCTCATTTGTCTACTATGAGATAAAAAGCACTGTGGAGTTTTGGGATTCTGTATTTGATGAGTTTAATGAGGGAAACCAAGAAATTCCCTTAGCCTCCATAGCCCTGAGCAGCCTGTTGCTGCGCTCCGCCGTACTGAAAATAGCTTACACCTACAATTAAAGGTAACAAACCTACTGCTATGACTATAGTGATTATGGCAATGGGCCAATTTGCCAAAATGCTGAACTATCCTTTTAAAGGCAGTCATCTTCCAAACTACTGGGGCACAATCCCAAAACAGATGAACGTAACAGAACAATCACTTTTGAAGAACAAAAAGCACGTGTAGGGTCGCTGAACACTTTCATTAAGTAGAGCTTCCTAGGCGTTAAATATAAAATTGTAATGTATTTGCTGCTGATCAGGGTTTCTAGATGCTAAGCCTCCATTAACCCACACTTTATCCAGTCAAATGCAAGGTTCAAATCTGGAACATCTCTCCTCCACATCAAGTCCAAATGCCAGAGGTCGGTAAGTCAAATCAGCATCTAGTGATGTTCCAGGTCACATATCATCACTCTGCTGAACTACAATACTGACTATTGACTGTTGCTCAGGTCTGGACTCAAATACAAAAATCATTCAGGGCGGCAAAGGGTCAAACTTTTCTCCACTCGGGGAGATCTCGTGTGTATCACAGTTTTCTTATTTGATCATCTCTGGCTCTCGTCTATCCCCAAAGACCGTGCTTTTCCTCCTATAGAAAGCCAACCCAAAGCTTTTATTTTAGCTCCCAGGAGCACGGAGGGATCTCTGAGGAGTCATGAATGCTGATGCTCAATCTCATCCTTCATAAAGGTCTGAACTGGACTGACACATCTTTACTTGGAATTAGCTTTTTTGATTTGACACTGATGTGACTCTGAAACCACTTCCTACAGCATCAGTTCAGATTTAACTCATGTCACATGTCAGTAGAGGAACTATAGACAACTTCAGTCCAAATGCCTTTTAATTGCGCATGTTGTATTTATGTCTATTATTCAGAGGTTTAGTCGTGTGCGTGTGCGTGTCAGGGATTTATTTTATGTGTTTGGGCTATTTACACATTTAATTCTTATAATGAAAAATATTATATTCTGTCATAATTTCTGTGGCTGAAAATCTGCCTTGGGGAAGATATAGAAACAAACTGTTAATACTGGGTTTTGGACCTGAATACAGACTCAGAGTGGACTGGGTGGAGGTAAAGAGATTTATGGAGTAACAGAACAGGAGTAATAAGCTGACAGCTGGTCAGGACGGGTAGTCCACTGAGGCCTTGTTTACACTAAGTAAAAATGGTGATATTTCCATGTGTCAGGAGAATACGGAGGTTCAAGTCACCGAAAACAATCATAAAAGTCTGGCTAACATGGAGATTTGGAAAAAAACAACAACTCTGTGTTCTCATACATGTACTTTTAAGGTATTATAAGTTATAATTGTCAGTAACTCACTGACAATGACCACATCGATAATGCATTATTAATGTAGTTATAATGTGTTATAATTGGCTTATAGATGTGTACAACTATCATTGTAAACACTCATTCATTATCAGAAGGCTTTATAACAATAAGCATAAGACATCATAGAACATTTTATAATGGCTTATAAGGTCGTAGTATCATAATAGAGTTATAATGCTCAATGATGTCTTGTACTTATTGTTATTAAGTGTAATGTGATTTATCAGAGTTTATAATGACAGTTTTACACGTTTATAAGCCAATTATAACACATTATAACTATATTAATAATGCATTATTGATGTGGGCATTGCCAGTTACTAACAATTAGAATGTATTGTAATACCTTATCTTATAAGTCATGATGAAATGTTTTATAGTGTGTTATGATTGTTTTTTATAAAGCATTATGATCATTTATGAGTGTTTATATAACTATAGTTATACAGTGTTATAACTGCATTATAACTCTTTATGTTTAATTTTATATTATCTGCTTTTATATTATAAGTATGGTTATAATAGAAATGGGCGTCGCGTAAATTGTTACCCTTTTTTTCTTGGAGGAGTGACAGAGAGACAGTGCCAAGCAGGTGACTAACCCCTGAAGAGCTGCTGCTGGATCATCAGCCTCACTATTTGAACAGGGGTCTTGATGAGGTGATGAGCAGCAGGTGTGCAGAGGAGCCCGGAGCAGGAGGTCACACCTACATGTACACACACACACATACACACACAGAGTTGGAGATGAAACACAAAGTGAATAAGTTAAAGGGGAACTATGCAAGTCCGCTCACTTTTCCGCTGTTTGTAAGTCACAAGTCATGTAGTTAACAATCATAATTACTCCGGAGCTTTTTAATTAAGGTAAAAATGTAGCGTAGCAATCCTGCTTAGTTCCTCTTTAAGCTGTAACAAACACAGCAGTTTGTCTGCAACATAAAACAACTAACGTTCAGATTGTAACCTTGGTTATAATGAAGTTATAAAAACAATGCAAATAGTTGTTAAACTCTTGCTGCCGGTAAAAATATGGCTGATGTGCGTCTGAGCGGCGAAGTGTATTTACACGCTGTGCTTTGACTGATCTGACAAAGTAGAAATACAGAGCAGAAGATTTTAATAATGTGCAGTTGTTTGTCAAACAGTTTCAAGATAGTCAAACATGAATACAGACAGAAGCACTGCTGGGCTGATTGCAGCTGAGTGTGTGCCCTTATTCTTATTTGAACTGTCTGTATTTGCTTCAATGCAAACTCCAAAGCAGTAAAAATATCACCACTGAGCTCCAAAACCTCCTGCTGTCCCGTCTGTCATCAAAAATCCATGGAGTCACACACAAGCATCACGTACATGGCTGACCTGCTCCCAGACATAGCTTATATCTGTATCTCATATGTTTAATTAAACCACTTTGCATTATTTAACCTCCATCTTGTGTCAGCTTTCAGCTACCATCTCTTGTGTCGGGGTCGGTGTTTCTTTTTTTCTTTTTTTTATATCCAATTTGTTTTACTTCTCTTGGTTACATTGTTAGGCGTCTTTATCCATGAAAATGTTGCTTTAATATTTTTTGTTGTGAGCCTCTGGGCCTTCTTTGTCAGTATATGCCTTGGCTGCAATTAAACCTTCCTCTTGTCAGCTTCCTGCTATCTCTTGTGTTGGGGTTGGTTTTTACCGGAGTCTTAAATCAGCTGTAAAACACACTAAAAACAATTATTTATCATCCCATTCATTTCTGATCTCTTGGTTACATTGTTAGGCTCCTTATCCATGGAAAGGTTTGTGTTGCACTTATGATTTCAGTTTTATCTCTAATTATTGTTCTTATCCTTATAACCAGGTCGAAACTGACCCTGACACCGCAAATGTCATAATTTTAACCAGAACATTTTAGAATTTTGTGAAAAAAATGTTTTATTTCGTTTAAATATATATGTTTAAATATAATATATTGTGACGGTCGTGACAATATAAGACCTATATATAATAGAGGTTCCTGACAAAGTCAACTGACCCATGGGACACATGGCTCAGTAGGTTAAAGGGATACTTCACCCAAAAGTTGTTTGGGAATAATTTCATCTCTGTTTTCAGCCTTGTTGTAGCAGTAGCTCCCAGTGGCTGTGTTGATGTTTGTGCACATGCTAAAGATTTGCTGCAAGATGTTCGTTCGTTGTTGTAAACCATTGGATGTATGCCTGGTTTATACTTTCGCCTGGCTCCGTTGGCGGTTGGCGCGCGCACCTCAGCAGAGCGCACAGGCGTTTATACTTGCCGCATTCACCGTTGCAACATTCGCAGCAAAGACAGGGGGCGGTAGAGAAAAAATGCAATAGGAAGTAGCAGAAGCAGCTAAAAACAGAGAAGAAGTAAGCAGGATTTCTCCTGTAGCTAAGCTACACATTTACCTTTATTAAAAAGCTTCGGTATGATTGTGATAGTTAACTACATGATTTGAAAACCAACCGTCCTTGCAACATCAGTGTAGTAGACGTAACATAACGTTATCGATCGCTCCATGTATTGATTTTTCGCCGGCTTGTTGTAACAGATGCACATGGAGGAAAAGGGTTTGGAATTAATAGTTCCTCGAGTTCTGGGCCATTTGATGGTCTGAATAACTTTAATGGAGTTGTACAGATGTTTGTGCGTACCAGCTCAGCCAGTCTTCCCTCAAATTTTGAATTTTTGAGCGACAAACCAAAATTGGATGTATGATGTAGGCGCGTTGATGTCGGACAGGCAGTATAAACTAGGCTTAAGACGGACAGGCAGTATGGAGGTGTTAGTGTGTGTTTTGGATGATTCAAAAGTTAGTTCTATCCGCCGCCATTATGAAAGTCCGTTGGCACCCAGACCCCCCCTGGAACTCCAAAAGCGTTTTGATAACGCTGAAAGTTCTCCAAGCCCTTCCTTGGCATGACGGTGAGTAGTAAATTGGTGAAGTATCAATTTTGGGTGAAGTATCCCTTTAAGGTCTATGTACAGTCACACACATACACACTTTTGAGGCAGATTGTGACATTAGACAGCCACAGTGCAGTGACATATTTCCCTGTTAGGTAACCGAGGAGCCTGAGCACCATCCAGGATTTGCATCGTCTACCTTCTCGTTGAAAATCCATAAGCGTCGCCCGTGTCACATCAGCATGCATGCGAGAGTCGCCTCATCTGTTACACAATCTCCTGGGGGCCACCTACAGTAATCTTCCAATAGACAAAGCCTTCAGGCAGTCCGGCTATCAAACAACTCTCGCTGCCAGTTTGTTTATGGATTTTCAGCATGTTCCCTTGAAGAAATTAAGGTTTATCCCCACAGGATGTTCCACATTACGAGCCACTCAATACTTTTTTTGACACCAAAGTGACGAGGACAGTGAACTCCTACGCCTGGGAGTTTTTCAGGGGTAGGGTTGCTCACCGAAAGCAAAATATTGAAAAAAATAAAGATGTCCAATAAATTTGAAAATGCATCAAAGATGTGCTCTGCAGAACTCCCCCGCAAGGAGAAAATGTGTTTGATAAAAACCCAGCCTCATGTCTAGCATGATAAATGACATCCCTCCATACCCCCTCTGCCGGCAAGCAGTAATAAGAATAGAGTAAGTAGTGTCATTCATCCTGTGCTTGGAAGAGCACACTTCAAGCGCTAGAGATGCCAAGTGAAGCATTATTCTGCAAATAGAGGGTGCCTTCTAGAAATAATTGAAAGGTCCTTGCATACAAGGTAATAGAATTGTCTCCTTCTTAGATGTTGGTGCATCGGACAAACATGGGTTCCAAAGACCAGTGGTGCTTCATTCTGTGGTTTCCTCATGCATATACCATGAGGAAAACATGGTAATACTTTACTTGACGCCTATCTCTATAACGCACTATAACCATACTTATAATGAGTTATAATGCAGTTATAGCATTGTATAACTGTAGTTATAAACACTCATAAATGATTGTAATACTTTACAACAATAATCATAACACACTATAAGGCATTTTATCATGACTTATAAGGTCAGGTATTATGTTATAATTGTTGGTAACTTGCTGACAATGACCACATTAATAATGTATTATAAATATAATTATAATGTGCTTATAGATGTGTATAACAATTATAAACACTCATAACTTATAATAAGACTTTAATATAAACATAACACACTATAGAGCATTATAACCCTGACTTATCCAGACATTGTACTACCCTATTATAATACTGCTGTGGCATTTTTTATGCAGCAGTACTGTCCCACCATCATTATAAGCGACTTTGGGAAAAATCCTCCAAAGATATCCAACGGCGTGACGTAAAAATAAGCACATTATAATTATATTTATAATACATTATTAAAGCAGATATCAGTGGAATTAATTATAAATCCTTATGATAGTTTATGATAGTTATACACATTTATAAGGCAATTATAACACATAACTATATTAATAATGCATTATCGATGTGGGCATTGCCAGTTACTAACGATTATAACATATTACAATACCTGACCTTATAAGTCATGATAAAATGACCTTATAAGTCATGATGAAATGCTTTATAGTGTGTTGTGATTATTGTAATAAAGCATTATGATCATTTATGAGTGTTTATAACTATAGTTATACAGTGTTATAACTGCATTATAACTCATTATAAGTATGGTTTTAATGTGTTATAGAGATAGGCATCAAATAAAATGTAACCAAAAACATTTACATGAAGGTAGGACGCCAACACCAGCACAAAGGCTGCATGTTAATCCAACTGTAATGTAAACTTGGAATAGAGCGATGTGTTAGCAGATGGAGGAAGCTGATTTACATTTGGCAACATAATTGTTTGTATGACACAGAGGAAATTTAGTCGGGGGAAAAAAAAGGAAGATAACTCAGTGGAATAAATGGGATGATCGTTTAGATGTCAGTTCTTACTCATGTGGAGCTGCTGTACAGGAATCAACAACAAAAACATTGTACAATATGATCCGTAAAATCTTTATGCTTTTTATAAATGTTAGATTCATGAAACTACAGAGCAAAAGAAAAAGTATTACTCAAAGGCCTTTGCTGCCATGTTAATTAAAAATGGCGATCTTTGAGTCATCATTGAGTCAAAAATGAACACAGTCCTGACAAACAAATTTATATTCAGTGAGACTCACACATTTCTGAGGATCTCTGATGTTCTTTGTGAACAAATGTCCATAAATCCACTTATAAATCACAGTAAACAGAGTCTTTATACATAACTTGCCTGGGAGTTTTCTTCAGTAGCCAGATAAACCAGGATTACACCCAAGGATACACTGAGGCTAACAAGGAGAGAGCTGGCCCATAAAGCAGTAACAGCAGCCGATCGGTTTATTTTCATTACCAATGCATGTAGGCCCCACCCCTCCCTCTATCGCTTCACCTGTTACATGCTGTGGGCTGTTAGAGAGCCAGAAGTCTGTGGATGGATAAGAGAGAGGATGAAGACAGAGATAAACCTAAACAAAAGTGCAAGTAGGGCCGTAAAGAAGTTACTGGTCTGGGCAATTATGGAATATTAATTGTGATTTAGGTTATTTTGTCATTTTCCTGGATTGTTGGGATTTTATTCTGAAAGACCTGTGGATGTGCAATTCCACCTCTGGAACCTTGACTGCACTGCAGTCAGTCAGTCAGTACTGTCAACGTGGCAAATGTGTGGTGAGCAGCAGCTGGCCGAGGGAGAGTGGTACCTACTGTATATGTAAGACTTTGATGCACCGATTGAAGGACAATTCTGAGGAAATTCAACCTTGAAGAAGAATTCAGAAAAAAACAAACAAAATAAACAAACCCCTTGGTGTATGTTTGAAGTCATCTGATGCTATCTGTGGAAAAAAAAAAGCGTTTTTAAGGGATGTAAACAGCCCCAACAGTGGAAATGCTGTCCGCTCCCGTTGATCATTGCGGGAACAGACACAACTACTGCGAAACACACTAGGAGGAATTCAAAAGAAAATCTTCAGAATCCATCATTAAAACCTTAAATATTGGGAAAATATATTAGGAAACTAGAGACCCAGATTGAATTTGCCCGGAATTGTCCTTTACTGTAAGTGTTTCGTTCACCGCCCAAGCAGAATGAACAGGCTGTGCTGGGTCAGTCTGGACTGTCCATAGTTAACTTAGTCCGGTTCTGATCTGAGGTCAGGTTGGTGATTATGTTGATCCTAGTCTCGCTCGCCAGACCCTCCTCCAGAGAAGCAGAGTCTGGCTGGTCCGCCTATGATTGAAAAAACGCTCCTGCTGTTTGGAATTTTTTCAACCAGTCATACTGGCTGTGGTCGGTGCCGTAGCAACGGTGCACTTGCAAAATATCGCCGGTTGGAAACTGGTTTTCGGTCCGCGGTGTAACGACGGTCGGCAACCGTTGACGAATATTTATTCTTTTGTTCGGTTTAAAGGGACAACGAGGAGTTTTGGAGAAGCAAAGTGTTTTCAAGCTGCCTCCGCGCGCACCGTAGAATTCCTCCACCGGCGCAAGATGGACTCATGTTTTCATTCATCAAGGATTAAAGTCAGAGGTTCAAAGAGGTTCAGTTACCGTCGTAGTTCTGACCATAACGCCGCCCGAATCGCCGTTATTCACATTTGCGTCCGCGAAACCGAAAGCAATAAGTTCAAGGCGTAGATTCATCCACATTAACGTGAGACTGTTTTATAACCGAATAGAAACTCCTCGTTGGCCCTTTAAGGGCGGTCGGCAACCACTGACAGATATGTCTTCTTCTGTTCAGTTCAAGATATGGATGTATAATAGATCCATGGTTCGGTTCCTGTTGTTGTTTGTTGATGTTTCCCTTTGCCGGGCGGACTGTGGAAGCTGCAGCACGGAGGAGGAACTTCCGGGTGGCTCGTTCCGACCAATCGGAGGCTAATCGCAGCAACGCACTTCCATCAGGCCAGACTATATTGATCCAAACTCCAGTTCTTTCATGATAATCCAACTGAAAATGAACCCAGTGTATTTGTACTGAGCACTGGTGCAGATATCATGTGATTTTTCTAATTGCTAATTTTGAGTGAAATTTACCAACAAGGCAGACGATGAGTTACGTTAGAAGTGAATTTTCTAAGCAACAAGTTGGTCATGAATGAAATTAGAATGCATCCAAATCTCTAAAAAACACTACTGTAGGGTCTAAGCATCAGTGATAAGCACTAAATGCATGAGCTAAAACAACCAGTACAGTCATTGAGGTAAAACCTGTTATGAAACACCAGGTGTTTTAGACAACAGGAGTGTTTTTTTTAACCGTTTTGCTTCTTCCCTGTTGCGGATCACTTACTTCCTGCCCGGATAGTTTTCGGTCCTCAGACCTTTGGGTCTTGTTGATTTGTTGGCCACCGGCCCAGACACAATAAATAGTCTCGGTGTTTCAATGATGTGGTTTTTTGTTCATTCAATTTGCAATTTCAGTTGCTCGGTTCATTAGAAATGTGTTCATAGACGGTCAAACGGTGCTTATAGGAATAGTCAGTGCTTGCACCACCGCAGTGAAACAATCCTCCGCCTCAGGCAGCAGTGCTCTCTGCTCTGCAAGCAGCTGATGAAAGAAGTTGACAACATCTGAGATGTGAACATACAGACAGATTTCCAGGATACCATAACTGAGAGGAAATACAATCATTTCGTCTAAAAAAAAAAAAGAAAAAAAAAAAAGATTGACACAAAATTTCTGGGAGCTCTTATCTAACAAAAATAAAGCTATTTTTGGACACACTCCTGATGACACATATTGTGTTTGAAAGGAAAGTAGGAGGAGGCCGGAGCAGGGGCAGACAGACGACAAACTGAACTGACAACATCAAGACGTGGACCAGCCTCACTGTCACAGATGCGCGAGGTTTGCCTGCCGACTGGTCACAGAGGATGTAAACAAAGCAGTGGCTCTTATATACCATGTTTTCCTCACCTATGAACCAGCTTTAGTTGTGTTTCAACTCTAAAAACTTCAGGGGACTTTCACACCTACCTCATTTGGTCTGGACTGTTGGACCTTCATGTTTGAGCCAAACCAAATGTACAGGTGTGAAATTCCCTCAGACCGTGATCCGGACCAAAGACCTGAAATTTGGTCCGACCAAAAGAGATGGGCCAAACTAACCCACAGGGATATTTCAACGTTATGGCAAATTCACCTATTCCCATCCCTTTAGTTTTAGGAGTAGGTTCATTACCTTTAATTGTCGTTGCAAGCTGTTTTTAGATCGGCGGGGCAGAGATGTGAGCTCTGCATGGTGCGTTGTATTTCCGGGTTTTCCCTCATCAAACTCATCAATACACAATCCAACAACTCCAAAACACTCTCATGGACAAGTTGTGACCTGCACATGCACCATGCTATGAAATAATAATGGAAGGTTACAAGACAGAGTTGATTTTGAGATAAATACGATTCCAGAACCACATTCTCAACACAGCTGCTCGGCAGAGTGACTTCCAAAGCGTAAGTAGTTCAGAGTATTTGCTTTATGTGTCGTAATGTTATACGTTATTATTTCATAGCATGGCGGATGTGCAGGTCAGTGTTTTGGAGTTGTTGGATTGTGTATTTAGTTTTGTGACGACCACACGCCACCCTGGAAACTAAAGATTTAACAGTAGGGCTCCTGTGAGTCAAGGCTCCAGGGATGGCACAGGGGCACATTTGGTAAGTAAAAACTGGAGCTCGGTGGGAGTCTGCTGCCATACTACACAATATTCAACTTACCGGCTGCTTCTGCCAACGCTCACCACCTGTAGCTTGGTCCAAGAGGCCTTGCGGGGATGTCAGAGGCGTCAGGCCGGCCAGCTGCTTCAGTGTCCCGGTTGCGTCGACTCCCAGTCGCCGTTCTGTCAGTTCATTTGTTTGTTTAGATGAGACAATAACTAAAACATAATTCACTCTGGAGGTTGAGGTGCTTCTTTCTGTCTTCGAATCGCTTTCCCTTTTCCCCGGCATCCGCCATCTCACTCCACGAGACTCCCTTTTGGCTTTTTCCTCCGCTCCTTCCGCTCACGTGACCTCAGACTTAAGCAGCAGGGTAACCAGGCAACCAATCAAACATTACACAGTATGCGTAAGCTGAGCAGCTTGTGCCTCTGCCCCGCCCATCTCGAAATATCTTGCACCGACAATTAAAGGTAATGAACCTACTCCTAAAACTATAGGGATTATGGCAATAGGCCAATTTGCCAAAATGTCGAAATATCCGTTTAATGCAGAGTGAAACCAGAACCAACTGAATCAATTGTAGACTGTAGCAGAAACACCAACCTTGTCTCAGACGGTCAGGTATGAGAACACCCTCAGTGGGGCAGGTGGACAGATCAATGAATGTGAAACACACACTGTCTGCCTGAACACTGGGATCATAACCTCTAATTGTATTTGGTACATTTCAATCAGCTGCAGCCCTTCACATGCATACATCCATCGACAGGGAAATCTGTAAATGGGATTAATGGTTGTTAATCCTGTTTGCGCGCATTCCGTTAAATATGACTCAGCTCCATTGTCTGTAGCGCTGTGGAGCAATCAGTGTAATGACATGTACTTCTGAACATTTTCCCCACCGCATTTTCAAGTAAGATGATGTTTTCTTAAATGTCATGTAACCTAGAAAACCTGATTTCAACAATCAGGGAAAGGCTTAAAGAACCCTTTTCTCAGGGAGAACACTGATTTATCTGCCATCTGCATACAGGTAACCCAGTTTCTAAGTGGTCTTTCATAACTATGCATCAAAATAGCCTATGGGCGGGAAAAGTGGCTGGATGGGTGGAGGACATGATTATACAGTGGCTGAGCGTTAAGTCTTTGCATTTAAGATAATTCCATCTAAAGTCTAACTGGAACTGAATCTAACACAAAGTGGCGTCAAGTAGAGAGACGTCTCAAACTGTTGGTTGAATTCAGACACATTGGTGTCATGAGGGAAAGCTCTGCTCTGTCTGCCTGTCCTCGCATAGTGTCAGGCTGCTTTCCTAGCATTCAATCTTTTTTTCATGCAAGGATCAATTTTGAAATTTTGGGATATTTTTCTTCCTTAAATTTTTTTTTTTTTTTAGAAAAGTGAAAAGAAATGGTAGAAAATCCACATTAAGGCAGTTATTTTTACTTCATTTTTTCTCTTTCATCAGTAAATTTCTCCTAAATTCTCCCAAAGGTTATGTGTCATATCAAGTATCATAAAGCTCTTTCTCTCCTGAACAATGATGTAGGTTCCAAAAATCGTCATTGCCATTAACAATCTATGGAATTTTACAGTATACTGTACAAGTCTTTAGTTCACCCAAAAATGAAATTTCACTCATTATCCACCCACCTTCATGACGACTAAGGGCTGGGAGAAGTTTCAGAGTTATCAGTATGTAATGTCCGTCTTGCATTACGTTGCATTTTGATGTGTTTTTTTTTGTGACGAAGCCCGCTGGTGTCCATTTGCAACCGTTTTATGAACATGCACTGCTACGCCAAGACGCAAAAAATATTTGTCTTAATATAAGTGATAAACTTAGGAAGTTTCATGGTGACATCTGTTACATTTTTTACCCTGTTCACCTGTTGTCCCCCTATAAACTGACCTTTATCCTACAATGTACTCTAACAGTATATAAATGGTTTATCTATAGGCTGCAGTGGCCCATTATTTTCTGCATGTAGTGCTCAGTCTGGGAGAGTCATGGAGGCAGGGGGATCAGCTACAGATTAGAGGAGACAGGCAGGATGCAGGGAGGATTAGATGATGAAACCCCCAAAAACTGTTCCTGATTTTTTTAAAAGACAAAACTAAAGCTTTTGTTATGTACAACCAAACCCCTGCAGGAAATCACAATCAATGTGCCCGTGCCATTCTGCGGTGAATTTCAATTAATGATATTTTTAGAGCTGACCTTTCTGTATCATGTCATGTGCCGGTATAGCGCCATTATGTTTTTGTTTTGTTTTTTCCATACAAAGACAAACAACTGATACGTATGTACTTTTTTAGAGGCAACTTTTTTCCCCTCTCGATCGATACAGAAAGGGGAGCTGGAGTCAGAAAACAGCGGCGGTGTCAACCACGGTCAGGAGACTGCACTATCTGTGCCTTTATTATAGGCTTTCTGTGTGCACTTTGTTTATGCAGCTGTTGTTGTTAAGCGTTATTGAAATATTGAAGCAAATTATAATAATTAAACCAGTGAGGTAGACTAATGTTAGACAGCGCAAAATAGAAAAGGAGTCCTGGTTTCACAGCCTCGGAGCAGCTGAGCCTCTCTGCCTGCTGCTGCTGCAGGTTCACTGCTCTGTATGGTCAAAATATGCATGAGCAGCAGATAGGAGCAATTTCTTGCTTCCAATTCTTCCCAGCACATTTGGATATAATGTGATGTAAGCATTAACAATGGTAATTTTGATAACACTTTATTTGACGCCTATCTTTATAGCGCATTATAACCATACTTATGAGTTATAATGCAGCTGCTTTATATGCTTTATAACAACACACTATAAAGCATTTTATCATGACTTATAAGGTCGGGTATTATAATATGTTATAATTGTTAGTAACTCGCTGACAATGCCCACATTGATAATGCATTATAAATATAGTTATAATGTGTTATAATTGGCTTGTGAACGTGTATAAATATACACACTCATAAATCATAATGCGTTATAACAATAAGCATAACACATCATAGAGCATTTTATAATGGCTTATGCGGTCAAGTATTATATAGTTATAATGCTCTATAATGTGTTATGCTTATTGTTATTAAGTCTTATGATAATTAATGAGTGTTTATAATGATAGTTATACACATTATGGAATAGATAGATTTCTGGGAATAGTCTGAAGAATCTGAATGTGAATAACAAATTTTGCTTGATTATGTGGAGGCTAGAAATCTTATTATCAACAACAAGGCTTTTATTTCAAGACTCTACGATGGTATTACTACTTCAATATGTGTCAATAAGTCCCATGCAAACAATGTGTTACTCTGTCTCTAAGCACTTGACAACTTCTCCACCTTGACTTCAGCGCTCCCATCCACCCATCCATTCATACTGAAGGTGCACATCTTGAAAAGAATTCCTCATGTAAAAGCTGACTAAATGCCCTTTGAAAGGAGGACACTGTCGTCGTTTTCGTGAATGCCAGTTGTGCTTGCATAAATTGTTTTTGTCAGAAATGTTTTCAGCAGTGTGGTAGTGAATACCATTTAATCTCACACACCTTATTTTAACCTCAGGCCTCTGGGGATAACAATGTGAATCCCACTGATTTGGTGACATCCAGTTTGAAGAGTTCAGAACTTGGTTATAGGTGATATACTGAACAGATGACTCTGAAATTACCAGCTACATGTATGTAGTTGGTTATGTTTAGTAAAAAAAGACCAGGTAGAGGCTAGACAGGCTAGAAGCATAATGAGTGTTATATGTCATTCATATGAAGTTTGCTTGTTTTGCAGTTAATTATGTGCATGATCTGTTTGACCCCAAAAAGGATCAATGTGCAGCCTCTGTTTCCTTTCTGATTGCATCCGTCTGTCCGTTTGGAATGGAGGGTTTTCCCCAGTAGCCTTTTCGGAATAGCGGGGTCTTTAGAAAAAATAGAAAACCCAGTTGTTACGATGAATGGAAGGGTGGGGTTTCTGAAAGGCGGGGTGTAACCCAGTTTTTGAAGGACCTGGTGTTTTTTCCCAAATATCTTGGAGCTCCTCAGATCTCTTTCAAGGGATAGTAGCATTTTTTTTTAAAGTGGGATTGTATGATCTACAAATAGCCCCTAAGTACTTGCAGTAGAAGACTCTCTGCACTCCTCCCGTTAGCAACGCCAGCCCATAGCCCTGCCCAGAGATTTACAACATACAGTACAGTGTTGTGAATGGACCCAAAGAAACAGCCTATTTTCACAGCCTGAAAGAGTTAAAACACAGTTTTTATTTGGAGCTAACCAACTGCTACTCAGTGGGCGCTAACCCTGGGCGGAGGGATACGTGAGTTGGTTAGCTCCAAATAAAAACTGTGTTAAAGTATATTATAGCGAACAATGGAACTGTGTTTTTTTTTTTTTTCAGGTAAAACCTCTTTTAGGCCACAAAAATAGGCCGTTTCTTTGGGTCTATTCACACCACTGTATGTTGTAAATCTCTGGGCAGGGCTATGGGCTGGCGTTGCTAACAGGATGAGTACGGATAGTCTTCTACTGCAATTAAAGTACTTTATATTTGTATTTGTAGATCATACAACTCCAATTAAAAAATGCTACTATCCTTTTAACCCCTACTACCCATTGATCCACAACTACTCAGAAACACTCTCAAAGTCACCCATTACAAGAACTATGCACTGCACAGGCCCCCACACCATCCATTCACCCCACCCCCCTCGTTTACCAACTTATTTATTATAAACTTGTCAGTTGGCATGCTCAATCTCTTCCAATATTATTATGATCAGTATTGTTATTATTATTATCACTTAAAAACACTAATGTCGAGCACTACTGGACAGTTTTATTTGTCTTCTATAGCTCCTTTTAAATTCTATGTTTTAGGCTGCAATTTGGTACAGCTGCACCCCCTTGGAGGGAGTGCTGAATGTTGTACATAAATGAATTGATATTGAAATTGAAATTGAAAACCTTCTGTCTCTAAACGTAATCCCAGACAGACTGGATGATTTTGGACGGCCACTTCCAGCACTTGTTGTTCTGCTTTATGTTGATGATAGTTCTAAATGACACTGGCTGAATGTTTGGGGTTGTTATGACTACATTTGGGTCTAATCAGACGCCTGACTAGGCAGTAGGCAAAAATTATGAACTATCCTTTTAAGATGTAGTGTGAGTGGGAGAAGTTGTTCATACTGTATGCGTCAGCACTTTGATCGACTGGAGGCCTGTCTAGTTCACCCCCCACCCTCACCATGCCAGCTGGGATTGGCTCCAGCCCCCCTCGTGGCCACGCACATAGTAGACAGTGGATAAATGCATGGATGGATTTTTTTTCCTCCGTGACTAACAGGATTTTAATGCAGATTTGTTTAGACTTCCCCTAGTGCCCACCCTGGATGTAAATAAGCAAGGTCAGCTAAATGACTCATATTTCTTGCTGTAGTGTTTGGCGCTCACAGTGCAAGGAGAAGTGATCTCGGCCGTGGCGTTGTGACTAACACCATGTTTGAGCAGGATGATAACCTGCCCCAGTGTTTTGCTAACAGCAGAGCCTCACATAGGTTCGATCAGACTGCTGAGAGATCAGCCGGGGGAATTTTAGCCTGCTGCTGAAGGTCGGGTATATGAGCCTCTTACTGGATTTGCTCCATAATACGGTGCCACATGTCTTCCTCCTCCACAGGCTGCTGCACCAACACACCACTGACTGTACTGTATGTGCGCCCAGGGAGCCAGCGTGCACTTTACCAACACTGTATCAATTATCAGCCAAATGAAATTTAGCCATATTGTCTGTTTCATATTGCAGATATTTTTTTATAATGCCAGCAGCAGTTCACCAGGTGGGAATACTGATATTTGTTGTGTAATTATATTTTATTGTAGACTAATATTTTTTTTATTGTTTCTAGTTCAGGTATCCCCATTCTCTGCAGGCATCATCCTACTATGGTCCATGGACAGATGAGTCAGATAACATTCAATATTAAACGAAAAAAAAATGTAAATATATTATCAACCTTTTGTTGTGCAGGGCTTGCATCACTTTATTGTTGTAACGCGTTTGCTTTTGGAGCCAGATAAAATTGTTTTAAATCTCAACAGACCGACAAATTGTCATCAGTAGCAGAGTGTTCCTATGCACCAGGACAACTGTGTATCTGTCTGACTCAAACAGCTGATCTGCAGAGGAAAGCACTGCTCACTGGATTTCTCTGGCCAGCTGAAATGATCCTTTCAAGTTTATCACTGAAAATGTTTATTTATGATCAGAGCTGTGTGCGGGCCGACCCGCCGGCCCCGTAGTGCCCACCCCACTGTCTCTCGGATATACAGTAGTTTGAAAGTTTGTCATTTATTTTCTGTAAAGATCTGGTAAAGAGGGGCACCGTTACCGTAGCCCAGTGGGTTGAGAAGGCGCCCCATATGCAGAGAACGCAATCATTGAATAATGAGGAGAAATTTCAGACAGAAAAACTATCCAGGATCAAAGCATTTGTGTACTTCCGAATTCGAGTTTGGGTACACCCCTAATATATACACATATACTCACACAGTGCATATAGAGATCCAGTTAACTACCTTCATATTTTCTTAATAATTAAAGACAATAAAACAAAAGAACAATGGTACACTTCAAAAATGGAAGTTAATGTAATTATGTATATTATAACTGTGTGATATTATAACGTGTCAGCCTCTGCTGTGGTGCATTTAGATGCAGGGCAGCATTGCACCTGGTGCATTTAGGTCGTTGACGTCATACGAGTTGATGGAATAATGAGATTATCACATCGGTCAGAACCTGTAGTATCTTATACTGTTCTGTGCTCTTCATCCTCCATAGTCTCTTCATTGTCTAAACTCCAACAACAAGCTCAAGGTGCGACTGACTTGTGCCGGTGACTGTGAATATCTGCACATCTGTGAATGGTCTAGTTTTGGTCGGGCTTGTTGTAACTTTGCAAACATTTACTGTAACATAAAACATCAAGACATTTAAATTGATCCAGTGTGATTAGGATGTTTGCAGCCTCATTAGATAGCTATCAGTAGCACAGCAGTATAAAAACACTGTTCAATGGGCTCTATGCACAGCTTCACTACTTCCTGAATTTAAAGCAGTTCTTTATTTCCTATATTGGACAAACTGATTAATCCAGGTGTGTCTGACCATTGTGACTTCTCAGACACACCTGGATTAATCAATGTGTCCAATAATGTAACACAGGAAATAAAGGAGCTGCCTTAAAGCACAAGTAAGCGATCCGGTCGTTTTGGCTAATGCTGCGTTCCAGGCAGGCTTTTGAAACCGTAAATTACAGCTTCAAGTCACGACTTACAACTTTGTAGCCTTCCAGGTAACCCATAACTCGTGTTTTTCCGACCTGTTGCCTGTGAAAGTTCACTATAACGGCCACTCCTGACTCGTACCGTGAACTCGTACCAGATCGAACTGGTATGACTTCACAGGTTGGAAAAACACAGGTTACGGGTTGCCTTGAACGCACCATGAGTTAGCAGCCCCCACCCTCGTCATGGATCTATTGGTCCTCGTCCCTACGTCACCACATTCACACACATCCCTTGGCTGCACACACAGCCCTTCATGCTGTTCTCTCTCCTCATTGGATAACACTTGTATCCCACAAGGAAAGTTTTCTCCTGGGTTTACAGCAGAGCAGAGTGACGGAGAGACTTGTGTTTCAGCCCAAACACTGACGGAAAATAGGACTATTTAGGACTTATATTAACAAAAACATTCCGCTGACTTCTGCTTTAAGGTCAGGAAGTAGTGAAGCTGTGCATAGGGCCCATTCTCTAATAATTGTGCATCTTGCCTGTCCCTTGCCTTCACAGATACAGTATACTGTAGCACTTCTGGACCAACTTTTCCCCTTGAAATCTTGTTTTAGCTTGTACAATTGAAGTAAAGTGATTTTTTTTCTTTCAGACACTGATTACTGTTTATTTCCAGCAACAGGACGTGAAATGCACTAAAAAAGTAAGACATTGTGTTAATAGAAGTGAAGGAACATGTCACCAAGTGCAACAATATGCCTCATTGATATGTTTTTAATAGTTTCGAGAAAACAATGGAGCTCTATTGCACAGAGGAATATGATATACCAGGCTTTGGGTACACACAATATTACAGTGAAGGATCAATTCAGTGGCCTCTGCCTTTTCATTGCTCTCTGTTGTCAGAGGAAGGAGAATCTAGAATATGGCCGGCTGTATTCTGTGAGTTACCAGCCCTGTCACTCACTTTGCCAAATACAGTTTCACAGAGATGTAATTGCTGCCTTGATGGTCTTGAATACAGACACAGAGGATAATTGGCTGCACAGAGATCATGACATTGTTGATGTCTTGTTTCCTACAGATTGTTCACTTGTAAGGTTTAGGAAACACATGTAATTCATTGACTAGCTACCCGATTAGTTAAAAAATGGTACTATAAATGTCTCGTCTTTTTCTTCAAGTTTTTTTTCTTCCTTTTTTAAAAGATTTTTTGGCCTTTTATGCCTTAGATTTTGTAAATTGCTGTTGCGAATTTCTTCATCCAGCCATTTGTGGACATGTTGGCCCTTCAGCACCCTAACTACGCTGGAACTAAAACTAATCTGCACAATAATCCCACTGCTGCTCACCAGTCAAGTATCGTTGAACTCTATTGTGTACCGTTCTTTCGGCTCTCCCCGTCTCTGACAACAAAGGCCTGCCCACTTTGTTTTATCTGCATGACTGGAGGTACTTACACTGATTGCTCTCCCAATCATTTTAAATAAAAAGCTACAAGAGGTGAATCATTTCAAGTTTTGTCTGCAAGTGCACCTTTCACATCCATTGTAGCCCTGCCACAAGTACCCATAGTCCAGAGGAGGATGTTATGAAAGTGGTCAGCTATAAGGCTAAGGATGGTTATCCGGCGTGCTTGGGTTTTTGTGCTTGTCGACATTTCTTACCTGGAACAGCTAGCGAGGCGCAGCTCTCTTATAGAACCTGTCAGTATGCTAATAGTTAGAGAAGGATTTCCAAAGAAACAACCTGCCGTTCCTTCAAAGCTCCTGGAGGCTTACTCCTTCATTTGCAAGGCATCCTGCAGCGAAAAAAAGCTGCATTCGTGGAGCCCATGGTGCTGAAAGGTGCACTTAAACATCACCTTTCTGCTAAGAGCTGAAATGACTGTACTTCATGTGGATGAAAATGTCAATGATGTGAGCATCATCACATGCATGTGGGTTTGAAAATGTCTCATAAACAGTCAGTTCCTTATGGCTTTGCATTTGTTTTTTGTTGGTTGTTTAAAAACTAAAAAAATAAAAAGATACCCTCCTCCTGTTAAAGGAATAGTCCACCAAAAAGTGAAATTCAGTCATTATTGACTCACCCTCATGCTGATGAATGCTCCGGAGTAGTTTTTTCTTCCTTAAAGTGCATCTGGAGACCCGGGATGCCTGTTCATAGTCCAACATTTTTGTATGGACCTGTTTCGGGCACAATGCACACTTGTGTCGCGTGAATGTTAGCGCATGCAGGTAAATTCAATACAGGACTGTTTAGGCTGTAAAAATGTCCTACATGACGTTGTTTCTAGTAAACTCTGGACTATATCCCTTCAGGATACTTGGATTAAATGGTCTTTGTGTAGTTTTATGGACATTTTGTGTTGGGCGCTATTGACTCTCATATAAAGTTTTTGTTGACTACAAACCGGCCTCCCGGGTCTCCAGATGCACCTTGAGGAATAAAACTTCTCCGGTGTATTCAAAACTGGAGCCAAGAATGCAGACTCAGACCAGAGGAAACCAGTTCAAATGGTTCTTTATTAGTCAGACACATATACCAGGGATGGAGCAGGTAATGGGTTAGATGGTGGGGCAGGATTAAAGTAAATCCAGTAGAACATCCAGAGAGGCCGGAGGTCACAGAGGCTGGAGCCATAGGGGAACGGAGCAGGAGTTCAGAGCAGGCAGACGGTGAGTGGAGACAGACAGGTGACTGGAACGACGGTGGAGGTCAGGAAGGTGGTAGACTGGGCAGAGGAGAGCAGGTCAGAAAAACAAGACAAACAGATTATAGCTGCTGCACAGCAATGGGTCGGGTCTGGGCTAATTTTGGCAAATTCTGAACAACAAAGAGAAAGACAGATTAATTGACCTTGTAATGTTCACTTTTGGACCAGTTGAGGATTGAACCCATAACTTCTAGAATCAAAGACCGTTGTCTATCGCACTGAGCTAATTGGCAAATGACAGTGCAGTGGTGGCTTCACAAATTGAGTAAACCATTCACTGATGTGCAGGCAACGTTTCTGAGGTAAAATTCTGATGTTTGTGTCAAACATCATCTGCTATGAATCTAAGATTTTATAAAAAGACTATTTGGTATATTGATGTAATATTCTTATCACCTGGGGATTGAACCCACATCCCCTCGCACCACAAACCAGCGCTTAACTCACTGAGCTAATTATCTGGAAGTGAGACATGGTGTGTGTCTTCTCAAATAGACTCAGGGAGTCGGTGTCCAGGCAGCTGTTGTGGAGGTAGATTTCAGAAATGGTCAAAATGTCAGAAATTCTGTTAACTATAAAAATCTGTTCATACATAAATTGCATCTAGACAGCATGGACATGTTGGTGATTTGTTTGTAATTATGTGTTTTGCTTCTCTAGAGAAAATGTGATGTGTAAAAATATCACCCTTACATTGGCTGCAGTTGATCCCATGAGAGCAGAATTCAAAATGTTCTAGAAAATTCAGTCTTTGAGATAAAATTCTTATATTTTCCAAACTTCATCAACCATGACCCCAGAATATTCTCTTTTTTTCAGGAAGATAGAAAATGTATGTATCAAGAATGTGATGGTATATGTTTACAGTCAAACGTTTTCATGCACTGTACATGCGTTGCACCTGTGGAGCAACGACCGGGTCATCACAGAGAAGTCCCTCTGATGTCAATGGTCGGCCAGTTTTCTGCTACAGTCTATGGGGACAAAACAATCACTAATTAACTTCCCTGCAGGTTTTTAGAGGTTTACCACCGCTACCACTGGTTAAATTATTTTTGGGAGATAAATGTTGGTCGCATTGATGAAATCTAATAATTGTAACAGTAACATTAGTTTGTTTGAATAAGAGCAGGACTCTGTATGGAAATCACCCCATTTAACGTTACATCAATAAATAAATGTTTTACAATGAACACATCAGTCTGCATTAAATTTTTACCATCATTATTATTTATTTAGTTATGTAATATGGTTACGGTTAGAGGTCAGGGTCTGACGTCGGCTAAGTTACCCAAATCTCCCTTTTTCTCTGTTTACATGCAAACGTGAAAAGGGAGTTTTCCAAAATCTCCACTCTGGCCGGAGTTTTTAAAAAGCATCGTTTTCAGGGGCGAATTCTCTGTTTGCTTAAAAATAACCGGGTACGTATAAACGGGGCCTGAATATCACTGAACAATTACCACATGCAGGATTGAAGCTTTTTTTTCTTCTTTGGCTCTTCAGACCCTGTGGCTGGTTGACGAGGCAGATGAGAGTCAGGTGTGTCTGAGAGCAGCCAGGACCAGTGTCAGCACCACACCCAGCCTGCACACACACAAGACATGCAGGCAGAGTGACAAGAAGAAAACTGGATGATCCTAACACCTCCATGTTGGAGTATTGTGAACAACTTTGGGAAACTGATCGAAAGCAACCAGTGATGAAAAACAGCAATGCTAAACCCCACTGATGTCAATGGTAAGCTTAGTTTTCTGCTACCGTCTATGGATGATTTTAATCCAATTTGTTTTTCTTCTCTTGGTTACATTGTTAGGCTTCCTTATCCATGAAAATATTTTAATATTGTTGTGTGGGCCTCTGTGCCTTTTTTGTCAGTATACCAGTTGGCTTCAATTTAACCTTCGTCTGGTTCTCTTTCTTCTACCATCTCCTGTGTAAGAGCCGGTTTAAATCAGCTAAACATACAAAAAACAATTATCATTCCATTTGTTTCTCATGTCTTAGTTACATTGTTAGGTTTCCTTGTCCATGAAAACGTTTTTTTTTTAGCACTTGTGATTTCAGTGTTGTCATTGTTATAACCGGGTGAAAATTCACCCTAACAACACAAATGTCATATTTTAACCAGAGCATTTTAGAATTTTGTGAATTCTTTTTATTTTATTTTGTTCAAATAGAGGTTCCTGGCAAAGTTGATGCTATAAACAAATTGATGTGGTTCTATTTTGCATTTAAAACCTGAAAACCGGTCAGTGGTGACCTGGACACAAGAGAAAGGTTAACAACTTCAGTGTTGGAGTGGCATCTTTTGACTGAGAACAAAAACACTGAGAGCACCTCTGAAGCACGACAGGGATATTGAGCTCAAAAGAAAAATCCAAGGCTATATGCAGACCTTCAGCCTCAATGACTTCATTCTGAATGTGTAATTTATTTCTTCTGTCTCTTTCTTTGGCTGACTGTTCATTCAAGCATGTAGTAGTATGAAGGTGAAATTACATTGAAGATATTTCTGCAATGTGGCAAGAGAAAACAATATTTGTTCTCCAGCAACAGGGGACCTTTGATGAGTTTGACCATAAAAGACCTGTGTGAAGGATTAAGGGAGATCTATTTGGATTTAACTAGGAGCGCCAACGCTTCTGTTGATTGCTTTACTTTGTGTTATGTTAAAACAGAAGTGACATCAGTAAATCAGTCAAACATACACCAATCAGGCATATCATGACTACTGACAGGTGACAGTGTTAGAAGCAGGAAAAATGGGCAGTGTAAGGATTTGATCCAGTTTGACAAGGACGAGCTGCATTGGTCAGATCTATCAAAAGTTGGTCCAAGGAAGGAACAGTGGTGAAGTGGCCACAGGCTCAATGATACGCGTGGGGAGTGAAGGCCATAGAGACAAGATGGCTCATTGAGTGCTGCCTCCCAATGACACGGCGCCGCCACATGGCTACCAGCTTGTGTTGGGCCACTCGCTCCCTCAGGGTATTAAAGGGATAGTTCAACAATTTGGCAAATTGGCCCATTGCCATAATCTCTATAGCCATAGCAGTAGGTTCGTTACCTTTAATTGTCGGTGTAAGCTGTTTTTAGAATGGCAGAGCAGCAGGCTGCTCAGAGCTACGCTGCGGAGGCTAATGGAATTTCAATCCAGCAACTCCAAGTTGTGACCTGCACATTCACCACGCTATTTAATATTAATGGAATGTAGAGATGTTTTTGAGGCAAATGCGTTACCGAAACTACATTCCAGACATGCCTGCCGCCATGATTTCAAAAGTGAGTGAGTATTTGCTTCATGTGTTATTTCATAGCGTGGTGAATGTGCAAGTCACAACTTCTTCATGAGAATGTTTTGGAGTTGTTAGATTGTGTATTTAGTTTGATGAGGAAAACGTAGAAATACCATGTGCCTCCGTTGCGTTAGCTCAGCAGCTCACATCTCTGCCCCGCCGATCTCAAAAAAGGTAATAAACCTACTCCTAAAACAAGGGATTATGGCAATAGGCTAATTTGCCAAAATGTTGAAATATACCTTTAAAGTAATAGCTATATGGACAAAATTTCACTAAGTTATGAGTAGTTTTATAGTGCAGACTGCAGCCAGAGTCAGGGGGTGGACAGACGCAAGATGATCAAGGCTGGCCTTTTTTGTTGTGTTGTTGTGTTTGACAGCAA
The DNA here is from genome assembly GCA_030347415.2 of Decapterus maruadsi. Lineage (NCBI taxonomy): Eukaryota > Metazoa > Chordata > Actinopteri > Carangiformes > Carangidae > Decapterus > Decapterus maruadsi. The sequence goes on from CM064895.1 coordinate 3,213,898, forward strand.
TATTAGCCATGACTGATCAGTGTGTGTGACTCTGAGCAACAGCGCCACACATGGACAGACCAAGACCTAATACACTGGTCCTTTAAAGCTGAAGCTCTAAATCGGTGAACCTCTCGACTAAGCACGACAACCGTCAGTAATGGAAATATTAAGAAATGCTTAGTGTCACAGAGACACCTCCAAATTCCAATCTGAGCTTCCAGAAACAGCGAAGGTCACTCGCCTCGCCATCTAATTTTCCTCACGTCCATAAATTCAAATTGAAAGCCATTCCATACAGCTTTCTGCTGGTCACACTGATTACAGAACATCACATCTCTGTCAGATGAGAGTGCAGACATAATTGAATGCAGAATATGTGCCACACAGAATCAGGTCAAGAACTTCCTGATGCAACACCCTGAGCTTCGCTTGATGGAAGGAAAGCTTAGCGGTGATATTACACACATCAGCAGCAGAGGCACTGACATGTTCTCAGAGATTAACACAGATTATGAACAAGACATAAAGTGGAGGCTTTTTGTTACAGTTGATTGGCAGTTATTCTTGTAAAGAGCCAACCTCAGATATTTATTTATGAAAAAAAAACCTCAAAGAATTCTGTACAGATTTAATTATTGTAAACCATACTTTATATTTGCATCATGGGAAATCTAACAGTTTGAGATAATCCTCAACCTTCCTTCCTGTACTGTATGAAATAACACTACACTCTTAGAAATAAGGGTTCTTCTAGAAGAGCTGAGGTTCCACCTGGAACCATTTGCTTCTGAAAAACCCGTTCCTGAAGAAAGGGATCTTGGTAACACTAAGGGTTCCAGTAAGAACCATTTTGATCCAAATTACCCCCTTTTTTTTTGAACAAAGGGATTGTAAAAATACAATTCATTGTGATTACAGCTACAAATACTTATATTCATTATAAAAAAAAACAACTACAAGCTCTTCTTCCACAGATCCTGTTGATCAAACAGTAGCAGGGTTTGAAAGTCAATGACAGGGGTTCTCCTATGAGGACAAGCCGTGGAACCATATGGTTCTACCTAGGACTTTTTTTTTCTAAGAGTGTATGGTTGATACATACAGTAATGAAAAGCATCTAAGCATACAATACATTGTGTAACTGCAACTTTACCACATTAAGACCCCCCACCCCCACTCCTCCCTCCCCTGCCTCTCTTGTAATTATTCATTTTTCAATTATGTGATTTATGTGAAACAATTTCCGGATGGAAAAAAAAAAAAGATGACTACGGTGGTTCTGGTCATGTGTGACTACAGACCCACATTACACACTACAAATAGCCAGTTGCTCTGGTGGCCACACACGCCGTCCTTCAGCGGGACGACCTTCACTGCAGTCGTTTGTCCTCCACCTGAAATGTCCATTAGCAAGACACTGAATCCTCAGCTCCAACAAATAGGAGAAGAAAAGGGACATTATAGACATGTTTACATATTTAATGAATGGTGTATCATTACGATAATGGGAATGATGTTGGATACTGTCTGGTGTGTTAAGAGTGAGTTTGTGCATGGCCCGCTTGGAGTTTGTAGGTGTTTTTCCTTGACACCAGGGAGAGGCCAGGGGGTTAATGAGCATCTGCTTTAAATATTTATTGCCCAGAAAACTCCAATATTAAATGTTGGTGGGGAGAAAAAGTTACAGTTAGTGTCAGTTTACTGTGATGAGGCTTTGTTTTTCTTTACCTTCTCTTAATTGTTTTTTGTGAACCTGCGGTTGATAACAATTCCTTCATATTGTGCCTTCATTTGGTTACAGAGACAAACTACCACAGTACAATATAGTAACCTTACACTCAGTGGTCAATTAGTGGTGTCAACCTCATTTTAGTTCAGAGACCATATACAGCACAAATAAAATAATAGCATAATTCCAAGTACATTATTAAGATGTTTACGTTAATTAACCTATTATGAACTACAGGCCAGATTGGATCCTTGGCAGGCTGGTTTTGGCCTGTGGGCCTTATGTTTCACACCCTTGATCTAATACAATCCAGTACAACCGCTCAGGCATAATAATGCATGTCATGTCCAGGTTTTGTTGATATTGCCATTGACATATCTATCTGAAATTAGTACCAGTGATGGGAATAATGCCGTCATAAAATAACCACACTACTTTTTAAGGAACAAGTAATCAAAAAAAGTAACTGTTTCCCCGTTATAACGCCGTTACTGTTTCTCAGAGAACACAATAGAGGTGCATGGAACAGGTCCTTTGCCCCTCAAAATCATCAAATACACGATCCAACAACTCCAAAACGCTCTTGTGGACAAGTTGTGACCTTCGCATTCACAACAAATAATCATGTACTGTATGTAACATTATGGCACACAAAGCAAATAGAACTACTTGCACTTTTAAAATCATTTTGCCCATAGCAGCCATGTCTGTAATGTAGTTCTGGCTGCATTTGCCTCAAAAAATCAACAACCCTGTCTTTATTATTATTATTTCATAGCGTGGTGAATGTGTAGGTCACAACTTGTCCACCAGAGCATTTCAGAGTAGTTGGATTGTGTATTGATGAGTTTGATGAGGGACAGGGCACCTGTACCATTCACCTCCATTGTGCTAGCAGCTTATGTCTCTGCCCTGCCGATCTCAAAACAACATGCACTGGTAATTAAAGGTAATGAATCTAATCCTAACTATAAGGATTATGGCAATAAGCAAATTTTCCAAAATGTTGAACTATCCCTTTAAGGACAAAAAACTCAACACACGTCTCAGTATAATAAACTGTAGGCTTACATCCAACACCATCACTAACCTCAGTAGTTTCCTTATCTCTGACAGTGTCCATAAACACTACGATGGAGAAGCAGTCATCATATCATTAGGGAGCTGTGTTATCTGTACAGCAGGTCTCTTTGTATCATTTTTTTGTGATCAAATGATACACACTAACACTGCATGTGCTGCATTACACCAAGACATTTATATATTCTCATATAAACTACAGTGACTGTTCATATCGTCTCATTTACCTTCCTTCAGTCACATGTTTTTGCAGATTTCTATGCGACTAAAAAATATGGCCCAGATAAAACTGCAATTTCTGCTTTTTTTCCCCCCAAACATCACTGAAAAAGAATGCCAGGAAATATTAGAAATGTAGCCCACTTGGCAGTGCAACACTACGGCCAGTCTTCTCTGTGCTATATGTGACAGCGTATGAAATATCTTGGACATCAGATACTGGCACCATGTCTCTTGAGATGTTTCAGCATGCTTTAAAATATGCATGAAGATTTTTTTTTCTTTTTATCCAATACATCCAGTGTTAAGCACTATCAGACTGTGTTAGAGTGGACAAGTGGACAGTCAGGAGAGATATGGAGTGATGATAGGCCTACATGCAGCCTACCCACCGGTCTCCTCCTCTCCGCCTTCCTCTCTCTGCCATTGGTTAGTACGAGGCAGGCTCCGGGATGGCGATGCCTGGGAGAGGGGGGTAAACTCGGAGCGCACGTCTCCCCCCGCCGCGCACACTCTCACAGCAAAAAAGTGAAGTGAAGATGCTTCTTCTCTGTGCACCGGCAGTCCAACCCGAGAGCCGTTCACTTCTTCTGCTTCTTTTTCTTCTTCCTCTTCTCCTGTCAGACCGCAAAACTGTCCTCGTCCCCGGCTCCGCGGAGGAACTTGCGCTGCCGGGGCTCGTCCAGCTCGGAGGAGGAGGAGGCGGCGGCAGCGGCGGCGAGAGGAGGCGCCGGAGCTCCGGAGCACCGACACCAGCAGCACTATAGTAGTGTAGCGTCTCTGTGGAAAGCTACGCGTCGGTATGGGTGTGCTGTCAAAAGGACGTTACCTCTCCATGACGGGCCTCCTGCTTCTTCTTTATTGTGCAGCATCCGTCATCTCCAAAGGTAAGAGCCGCCCGTGCGCGTGCTTCTCTACTTTTGTGTGTCACTGGGTTTTGTTTTAAAAAAGAAGAAAAGGAACAACCATTTATTCCTGTGCCATTCTCGTTGTTACGCACCACTTCTGGCATGTGCATTGTTTTGCAGTGCTTGTGTTTTTTTCATATGCATATTTCTTTCAAATCTTTGCACAAACATCACTGTTCACATTGAATTTTCATGCTGGGTTTTTTTTCTTGATCCATCCTCGGACTTATTGTCACTCTCCTCTCCCGATGCGCAGCAGCAGAGCCTCTGGTATTGATTCATCAAGCCACACAGCTCATACCGCCAAGTTCTCACACTGTTTATCTTTTTTTTTTCCATATCCCCCCCTCTGAAGAAATCGATGTTAATTGTCTCATTTTCACTCAGTTCTCGCAGTCATTAATGAATCCATCATGATGCCGCTCTGCATCCAGGAGGGGAGGCATTAACACAGGCACGCCTGTGCAACAGGCATGTCACCGCGTTTATTTTTATTTTTTTTCTCCGGGAGTTGCAGGACTCATTCTGTGGACGTTTGTCTTCATTTTAAAACGATGCGCTCCCAGATAGCATGAACTGGATGCAGATGCAGATGCAGGGAGAGAGGTTGTTGTGGCTATAACTGTTAAAGAACAAAATAAGACTAATGTTCCGCCACTGACGCACCTTAAACGATTTTTTTTTTTGGTGGAGGGCTGGTGGCTGCGGGGTGCCACGCTCTGTTGAGCAACATTTATCATTTCGTTTATTTCGTTTAAAGCCATAAAAGGCTTTTTCATATATTCTGTTGGCATAAATCTGGGGTAGGTAGCTGTGCAGCAGGGAGGGCAGTTGAGGAGTGGGTACATGCCTCAGTGTGATGCCATCTCTGCAACAGAAAGAAAACATCAAGTGGAAATAACCAGAAATTGTTTACCTCGACAGAAATTCCTCAGAATAAAGCAGAACTCCCTTCTGGTGCAGGTTTTACACTGCAAGTCAAACAGTGTGAGTCTGATGTAACGTACAGCATTGTTTGCCTCTCTTGTGTTTCTGTGATCTTGTGACTTGGGGGAAAAAAAAACAAACAAAAAAAAACTGTTCATCGCTTTTCTCCCAAGTGGTCGACAGTGTGAGTGGCTGCAGGTTTGTCAGATTCCTCTTAGTGTGGGTTAGAGGTGAGTGTGGACGCTATTTGAATCTGATTGGGTGTTGGCAGCCTCTCACTTTGGAGCCACACAATCTAAACTCACTGTATGTCAGCTCCCGTGCAGCTGAACTGAGTGCAGTAATAGATTGAGGTCACAGCATCGCGGCACCATGAGCCCACCACAGAGGCTGGACGTGTGTGTGTGTTTGTGTGTAAAGTGCCCTGTTGGACTGAGCACAATGATACTGAAGCTCTTTCTTCTTATTTAATCTGCTGCACTCTGTGGGATGGCGGCTGTAGAATGCTTCTTGTTGCAAAGTGAGAAGATAGTGAGGTAAACACCAGCGGTGTGAGGCTCTTCAGAGTGGAACATGGAGCTCGCATGAGTGAAGTTTTTGTTTTGAGCTCATTTTTTTTGCGAACGGGAAATTTGTGTCATATCAGGTTGATGAAGATCAATACAGATGATCCTTGAAATAGAAAATGAACAGAATTTACAGAATTTAAAAAAACACACCACGCATGCATCTATTTAACCCTCCTGTTGTCCACCTGGGTCAAGGAAGGAAGGACAAAGGGAAAGATGGGAGGAAAGAAGGAAGAGAAAAGGGAAGGAAAGATAAAGGGATGGAGGGAGGGAACAGATTGGGTCAAAAAGGAAGGAAGAAAGGAGAAAAGAAGGAAGGGGAAAGGGAAGGAAAGGAAGATGGAGGGTCAGTTGGATCAAAAGAGGAAGGAAGGAAGGACGAAGGGAAGGAAGGGAGAAAGGATTGTGGAAAGAAGGAAGGATCCAGCTGCTCAAGATGAAGCCTTGTCTTCATATGAATATGTCGAATGTAACATGCAGCGATGGGGATAGCATGATTACTATTCCATAATGTTCAAATCTGACAAGGTCAAAATCTCAGCACCAGGAAAAAACAAGATCAAACGGTTCCCATAATGCATCTTTCATTAGAAGTTCCATGGTGTGGACGTCCTCAGGGTGACATGTGGACATCGTTTGGGATGTTGACCAAACTGTCCAGACTTTTTCCAGTTGATCAAAGAAAGTTAGAGGGAAAAAAAGATCACGTTTTCTTTTAAGTTATTCTGTTTTTCCTTCTTCCTGTCTTGTGACCCCTTGGAGGGAGATCACAAGGGTGAGAAGCAGTGAATTAGATGGTTAGATGAAAAGGCTGATTATACCTGAGGCAGTGCCACTCTGCTCTCATGCTTTTCGTATGTTTTTTTTAAATGTTAAATCCGTTCAAGCAGAATGAATCACTGGCTCTGGCAGAGTTTGAAACTGAGAGGGACCTCAATGCCCAGAAGCCCTGGAAGGTGACATCAATAAAGCTCCCTCTCTTCCGTGTCCCGAACCAGTCGGTCCATGCTGCTTCTCACCGCAGGAGCCACAATCAAACATCTTACACAAGCAGACAGTCTGAAATCACTGGCTGCTGCTTGGGAAATCTTTAATATTTATTGATTTGGCTTCCTTTTTCACAGTTAAATTGCATCTTCATATTCCTCATTGCCATCTGACCATCAATCAAAAACCTTTCACTATTAAACAGTTTCTCATATTTGTCAAGCTGAAATCAGTTTGCAAGAAATTGATCAAAAATGATCACTGGACAGTCAGAACTATCACTGCAGAGTGATAAATGTCTGTCAGTTGACTAATCAGTTAATTAATGCTTTTAGCACTGGATGCAATACATTAAATATGACACTTCCACAGTGTCTCTAAGTCAGAGTGACATTTCTGCTGTGGCCAGCCTTTCATAAGCCACACCGACACCTTCCTCCCATGCCGCCATTCGTCCGCATGTCACATCAGTCTCAAAGGCCATAAATGTAACGACAGGTGTCGCATGGACATTTCCCCACAAGGCTCTGACTCCTTGACCCAGATCAGCAGCCGGGGCTGCAGCGGGGACCTGACAGCACCGTCTTGCACTCTTTTGCCAGGTTTTAGGCTCTCAAGGTGAGGCTCGCAGGAGTCAGGCGAAGGAGGGGTGACGGAGGAGGGCTTCTCCCGTGTCACGCTGGCCGTGAGCGTGCACAGTGTGGCCCAAGGGGACACTTTAAAGGAGACATGTTATGCCCCTTTTCCACAAATTAATATAGTTCCCAGATGTTTTAAACTCATGTCTGTGACGTGTTTTGGTCAAAATATAGCAAGGATCAAACATCAAAACACTTTTTTTATCAATTCAAAACAGCCCTGTTCAGATCGGCTGGTTTCAGTGCCTGTCCCTTTAAATGCAAATGAACCACTGCTTGTGCCGCCCCAAACCTTCTACCAGTACCAGTATGGTGATATTACCAGAGATGAGCAGAGTGCTCGACCCCAGTACTTGAGTAAGAGTACAAATACTACTGGTCAAAATTTACTCCGTTACAAGTAAAAGTAGCTCAGTCGACATGTTACTTGAGTAAGAGTAAGAAAGTACTTGCTTTCAAAGGTACATAAGTATCCCAAAGTACATGCTTTTAAATTTACTTTAAGTAAAAATAAGAGCAAGAGTTAATTTCTTACTTTTCACATCAATGACTTACTATATTTTTTATGAATGAATTTAAGGACCTTTTAACTCTTGTTTCTGAGAATTAACTCTTTGAAACCAGCTGCACTGATGTGCTGCTTTTAGGGGTTAGGGTTTCCTTCTTTGACAAACACAGCTCATGTTCAATAGTATTTTAGAAAGGAGAAAAAAAAAAGAGGAGACCTGAAAGTAACGATTACTTTAAAGCCTTCCTAGAAATTAACTCGAGTAAAAGTGAAAATATTTGTGTTGTAAATGTATTCAAGTAAGAGTAATAAGTACCAAAGAAATCTAATATTCAAGTAAAGTACAAATCCTATCTCAAGTACTCAAGTAAATTTACTCCGTTCCTGTCCACCACTGGATATTAGGCAAATTCTTTTTTTTTCTTTTTTTTTAGTATATATTTTTTTGTCTTTTTATGCCTTTATTTGACAGGACAGTGGAGAGTGTGACAGGAAATGGGAGGCAGAGATGGGGGGAATGACATGCAGTATAGGGCCGTCCGACGCGGGATTCGAACCTCTGTAGCCTCAACACATGGGGCAGGTGCTCTACCAACTGAGCTAAACACCGCCCCGATAGTAGGCAAATTCAAGCTCATAAAACCACATGGATTTCAACCTAGGAATCCTGGAAATTAAATAAAAACATTTTTTTTCTTCTCAATTCTCACATTTCGGGGGTCACAAGACAAGACAAACACCTAAATATATGATATTTCCATAATGTGTCCCCTTTAAAAGGCCTCTCAGCTGTGTCCCACAACGCTGGACGTGAAACACAAGATCCAGCTTCCCGAGCTGCAGCGTTAGATGAAAGTTCCCGTATGGATCAGGTTCCCTATTACCGTGCATTTATCTCCTAATGACGCTTTAAGAGATCCTGCTTAAAGATGCAAAAAGGCTATCTGAGTGTGCTGAGTGTGTGTAATATCCCATATAAACTGGCTCCTGATAAAGCTCTCGTTGATTTCATTTGACATGCAGGCGTGTTTATTTGGGAGTTGATGATTAATTTATGTGATGTGTGATTTAGCAAGAGAGAGGCTGCGCGTAGAGCAAGAAAAATAATGGCAATGTGATATTTGATTGAGTTGGAAGTCACCTAGTTCATTCAACGTACTCCTCGGCACTTTTTTTCCCCCTAATGCTATGTAACCTCAGAGATGAGATTATAGTATGGAGCTGTTTGCCTTTATGTTGGAAGAAGGCCGAGTGCACGCACGCCCCGGACCCCCGGTGGTCACCTCATTTGATAAACATTAGCAGCAAACGGCATCTTCCAGCCTCACAGATGCACAATTATGTCAAGTCTCGCTGAAATAACCATCGCCACATGGCGCCCCGGTGCTGCGTCTCTCTCCGCTCTCTGACAGTGAAAGCTCATTTGACACGTTAACTCATCAGTTCTTCCCAGGGTTTAGTCCAACCATTGACCTTGCGCTGTACATTGTAGCACTTCCATCTAATTCTTCAGGTTGGGCCAAAAAAAGAAAGAAAAAACTCAACCTGAGCAAAAAGCATGCACAACACTGCAGCTACTTGAAAAAAAGAGAAAATCTCAAGTTTTTTTTTTTTTTAAATTCCTCTGTGTACAGGGCTTTCATGAAAACAGACAAAGGTCAAATCTGTTATTTTCCCTCAGAGAAAGTAAAGGGGCTCTTATATTTTCCCTGCCGATCTCAGAATGAATCATCATAGTCAGGCTGCTGTGGGTGACAACGTGTGCAGTTCAGTGCCCAGATTTACATTTAAATGAAACCAAATGGCTGTACATTCAGAAATGATATACAGTAATGATGATGGTAATAAAAGCAAGTCCCCTTTCATATTGGACCAGCTCCTGCTTGGCTTTGCCGCCACTCGGGAGACTCTGCAGGTACAGTCGCTGAGTTATGTCTTTGCTATGTCAAGACTATTACCTTCACATTTCAGTGAGTGGATTCATCAATGTTCTGCCTAAGAGGCTTAATGTAGTCGGCAATCAGCCCCGCAGTTCACCGGGTTCTCCTCGTCTGCTATATGGCTGAATGGTACTTGAAGGCATTCAACTCTTCCTAACCACTGTACGTCATCTGGACCTGTAGGTTTATGCTGTGAAGGTGTCTAGTGGCCTTATTTCAGATATCAGCAGGTCCAGGCACTCAGCTCAGAGAGAAATAGCATCTCTTACATAGCACTGCATGTGACTGCAATCAGTGTAAATATTAAACCTGTGCCAATCAAAAGTTTTATACCACAACTGGATCAAATTACTGTAGTATGAATAGCATCACTCCCAGTGGGTGGGTGGGGGGGTAATTTTCTCTGGATGGCCATACATAAAACCAAAAAAAAACAAAAACTTTTTGTCACCCTGCACAGAGAAATATAGGGGTACAGAAGGGGGACTTTTCTGTACTTAAAGGTACAGTTCTGTCCAACTATAGGGCCAATTATTGTACTCTAGAGTACCTATGTGTACCTTTTTGGGGGGTAAAAAAGGCACATAAATGTTCCAGAACAGTACAAAATTGTCTCTAAAAAAGGTACGCCTACCTCGTGATGCGAATTTTTGTTTATTTAAATGGGTAGTTCAACATTTTGGCAAATTGTCCCATTGCCATAATCCCTATAGTCATAGCAGGTAGTAGCACAGTGGGTGGTGGTAGTAGTAGTAGTATTTGTAGTAGTACTAACAGCAGCAGCCACCTAGTCTTAGGGGAACAGTAACGTTATCTGGCTACTAGCACCAAATAGCAGACATACAGTTAATGAGTAAATTGTGAAATAGCCAGATGTTTGGTTTGATGGAAACCAAAAGGGAACATTGGGATGCAAAGCATCCTTCATGCATGAATTGTCTGCTGTGTGTATTAGCATGTTAGCCATTAGCAAAAGACCAATATCCACATTCCATTTTCATGCTCTGTGACCACTGTCAACATGAGGTTGAAATCTCCAGTGAAAGCCTGATAACGGATGTTTAGTTAGGACTTTTCTCATCAAAGACATTTAGATACCTCAGCTTCGGCTCTGGGATATTACAGTTTCTTTTCAGATGAATTGACTATGAAAGTAATTCTTGGTTGCAGCCAAACCAAAGTTTTTGTGGAGTAAGAGATATTTAATTTCTACATTTCAACACATCCTCTACATTAGTAATGATGCTGTGATTGCAAACAGTGATCTGTGTCTTCTCTCCATCTCCATCTTTGCGAGTCTCTGTTCTGTTTGTTCGTGAGAATGAGTCGACGTGGCCTAATCTGCCCTGGATGAATGTTGCATCTTCCATCCTGCCTAATCTGATGGGCTGGCAGTCAGGACAGGGTGAGAGGCCCCCCAGCACCCCCCCACTCATTCTGCAGCGCTAAATCATGTAAGAAAGCTGCAGATACCTTTCATCCATCTCAGTCAGCAGATTCAATCAGTTGTGTTCTTGGAGCCACATGTCTTCATTCCACCACCCTGTCTCAACCGCAGCCCAGTATGTTCCTTTTTTTAATATATTGCCATGTTTGTATGAGCCCACAGAGATGCATGTGGACACTGCTTTTATTTTTTTTCCCCGTTTTCTTTCTGTGAGCTTTTTCTTTTTTTGTTTTTCAGTACTTGTGAAGGGATTCCCTGAGGGTGAAAACCACTTGGGATTTAAATGTGGTAGGCAGAAGACTCAGTGTTCTGTATAATGACTTACAACAGGCTAAACCACTTCTTTTTTTTTTACAACAAGCTAGAGACAAGGTACATCGTCTCTGGTTTGTTGCTAATACTTAATTATATTTCATATTTGTTCCTTTTAGACATTCACATTTAGAGTCCTTTGTGTTCAAGGATACATATAGCCAGTGAAATTAAGTGCAAGGGTCAAAACAACAGCCAAGTAAAATATATTGTATTTTTAATATCCATATTATAAATAATAGATAGTAACTGTGAATATGAAGCGAAGTGAAGAAAGTAGTTTTTCTCTCTTTAAATGGGTGATAACTTGTTTTGTGCAAACACCTGATATAACTGTGCCTAAATATTAATAGCTATTAAATGAACGTCTTCTTCATTTATGCAATCTCTGAAGGTTCTCGCATGTGCTCAAAATAAACACATATTTATATCCACAAACTGTAATTAATCACACTTGTACTGCCGAGCAATTACTGTCAAGGATCAGCGCAAGTAAAAACATGGTCTTTATGAAAAAAGCAGCCCTAATATGTGTTTTTGCACATTAATTCGGCCTTGTGCCGTGGAGCTGGCATCACACGGGCCTGGTAATATTTAGAGGTGTCGGGTTTCACAGGCTCCATGAACTTCTTCATATCTGTGTTTACAGATGGTGTGCACCAGATGAGCTTTTTACAAGGCTGCTTTATGATAGCATCCTATTTAGCAAACCTCCAAGCAGCCATAAGGCCTACTGGGGGATGTGTGCGCGACTGTTCTCGGGCGCACACACATTGTAATTAGGAAACCCAAACACAGTCCTGTGTAAATTTTATTTATACTACTTCGCTGGCCATATTTGATAGCATCTGGGCATGAGCCTCCACCGCGTCAGAGTCAAGTGAAAGGCGAGGCCTCATCTCTTATCAAGTCAGAGAGAATTCAATATTGTTATCGGAAAACATGTCCTGTTGATGTATGGGTCATGGCTGAAATCTATGTCAGCCCATCTCAAGTAAATGGCCTTTTGAATGACTAGTGTTTCTAAGTGAATCTCTCAGTCAGTTCATCGAGGCCGAAGCAAAGAAGTGTCATGGTTTTGTATATCTAATGGCGTGGATCATCTTTTGGTTTTGTCTCTTATGCTAGTGGGATGGATGATGATGTCAGTCACTCCATTGCTTCCGTCCAGATTGGGCCGATATTAGCGTAGAAATGTAATATCTGTACATGTCTTGTCAGTTTTTCTGCCGATAATGAAAACCTGATTTCTAACTGTGCACCTGCAACCTGGAACACTCTACAAAACCATCTGAAACTTACCACATTTGAATACATAACTGCATCATGTTTTTAACTCTGTTTTCAATTTATCTTTGAAACATACATACGCATATCGGAAATACCAAAAGTAAAAGTGACAAATGTTTTGTGTTTTGTCTTGGAAATATATTGATGAGCAACCTCATCTAAAATATAGCCAAGTTTAAATAAAGGTTAAAATATTGCCTGGATTTTTAGCGAATTAAGTCAAGGTGGGCTGTTGCGACTTAATTAATGCTGCTGCTGCTTCAGACGCACAATAGTAGTCCACGTCTTTTCACTACAGCTGTTCTGTTGTAAATAAACACACATGGTGATGGTGCTGCAACCAAACTACACAGCTGTTAATGATTGACTGTTTGCCTGTCACTTGTAGCTTCCAGTCATATGATAGGCTGTTTCAATGACAGGTAGAGGACTGTCTGTTAGACAATTGCCAGTTCATGCGTCACTCGCCAATTTCCACATAGTGCGTCTCTGGGAACTTCATTCAAGTCAACCAGCGTGCGCTGTGGCACAATGCACAGCATGTTGGTGACCGTTTGATTGTCAGAGTTGTGTGTGGTGTTTGTGTGTGTGTAAATAAATACAGTAAGTGTTAATTTATGGAATGCATCCAGTGGCGCATCGCAATAGAAGTAGGCATAATGTGTTAATTCCTGGCAGGAGATGTGTTATTAATTAGTTTTTTGGGGGGAAAAAAGGCCTGCATATCAGTATCGGTTGTTATCAGAATAGGAAATGAAGTGGTGGACAGCATTGGCATTTTAAATATCGGCAAAAATTTAAGTGAATAATGGGAATTAACTGGAATTTGGGGGTAATTTGAACTGTATCATATCCAAATATAAATGTAAATATTTTGTTTTTAAGCAGACATCCATGCAAAATAATACAATTTTAAAAAAAACATGACATTTCAACAGATTTATCTGCGAGTAGAACTTTATCAAGTTTTAATTATTATGAGTTATTATTATTATTAGTATGAATAATTATTATTATTAGTATGAACAATCAATTATTTAACAACAAATGAATGTTGAGTAAAATATTACTCCCCTCAAGTGCCAACCTTCAATGTTGTAAATTCCTGATTTATTCCCAAATATTCCTGTAAATTCCCATGGAAAGTTTCCAACTTTGAAAATTCCAAGAATTTTTTGCAATCCTACGTGGCATCGAGTTTAAACATACATCATACAACACAAAGCACCCGAAAATCAAAGCAGATAACTTGCAAGGTGCCAAGGATATCAGAAATAAAGGCACAGCAGTAGTAGTTGCCACTACGGACGCTGCAGCAACATATTTGTATTGTTTTGTTCTACATAGGAACTGTGAACCTCTGTCCAGAGGGACGGAGCTGAAATTCACTGTGTCACAGTTGGGAATCATCATTTGTAATGGAGTTGGACAATCGCTGTAACTGAATGGTGCACAGGCCCCCCATGTCCAGCTGTGTCTCACCAATCAACTTCCTCAACATCATCTGCTAAATGGACCAGTTCACATCTCTCGCATCAGATGATGCATACTCATGACTTTGGGGATTCTCTGACTTTTCATTTAGTGCAACAATGAGTTTGACATTTTAGTAAAATGACTCCACAACAATAGACAGTCATGACATTTTAGTTCAGTTCAATTTGATTTTCCATCCTCACTCACAGTAATTCAGAGTACACATAATAATCCATGTAAAACATAGCAAGTTTGGGGGAAAAATGGGAAACCTTGTTATTTATAGTAAAAATTACAATGAGGGGGGAAAAGAAGCAACAAAATACCCATCACTAAGAATGGACAAGGTAGTATTTGCAGAAGGAAATTGTAATCACTACTTTTAATTAATTTTATTTGGCAAATATTAGCATGCTAACATGTCAGCATCAGCATGTCATCATTGTAACGGTTAAACTTTGACTTGCTGCTTTTAGCATTTAGCTCAAAGCACAATCACATTCACTACCTACAGCAGAGCTGCTTTGTGATATCAGCTTCTCCTGCAACACTTGGTGTGAGCATCTGCAGCTCGTCCTTTATTGGATTTTTACATTACAGCCTCCACATGGACTGGAGTGGAGTAAATCAGACAAAGAGTGAAGGACAAGATTTTACTTAAGCAGAGAAGTAGGATGGTAACTCAGCAGCATGAGCTGAGGAACCATAGGAAGTAGTCGAAAAAATCCCTCCGATACATAGATCACGGGTATTTTTCTCGGTCACCTGATGTATGGCCTCTGATATGCCAACGCTGATGGTTCTCTGCTGTTGCAGTCCCCACTCTCATGGCCTTGGGTCACCTGTTCAAACATGTCCTCTGTTGATCCATGGTGCAGCAGCAGGACTACTGGGATAGAACAGCGCTAGAGGACAAGTTGTGATGAATGGACTGCCGAGCACTAGTCTCAGTCCGCTGTGTCCTGTCCTGCTTGGAGGACCTGTCGGTCTCGCTGGTGGGCACGTGTTGGTCAATGGACCACGCTGTTTGTGACCGGTGGTTGAAACGCACAGGTGGTGGAGAAAAGACCAGAGGAAGGGTTTATATAGTAGGGTTTTATCTTTTTATAGATTTTTTTGTGTGGATTTGTTAATGATTTGTTTATTGACAACTGCTTATCCTCAACAACAATCAGAGAACCATAGAAGTAAATGTGAGAGAAAGCTAAATATGACAACTGATTCATTTTGATAACATTGAAGCAAATAAGGCCATGGTGATTATATGTGTCCATTATGTGTGGGACTGAGTTAAGACACAGGAGGAGCAGCAGTGGTTCAGATAAACTGATCTTCTTGGAAAACGCAGTAGATGTGACCGGTACAACTCACATATGCACTAAGCAGAGAAAAGAGGATGTTGTATAAAGAGAGATGCAGAACATCGCAAAGTAACACAGACAAACAAATATGTAATACAGGGAAAAGGCGCTGATGGATAAGCCTGATGGATTTTAGTCCAACCCATCATAAAATAACCGAGTGCATGACTTAAAAGCAGTCGGCAAGTCTAAAATACAAAAGCAGGCTGGAGGACCATTACTGCTATGAATCTCAAAAACCACAAATTCATTGCCGGGGTCTGGCATGTAGAAATAGTCCATTTGTTGTCAGGCAGACAGCCACTTGAAGGGGAGAGGGGTTGTTATAGGGTCACAGATTAAATGGACTACACTCAGACCACTTTTCTATTCTCAGTGAACAGTGGAAGCACTGCATCCATTCTTGCACACATTCATAGAGCACTATTTTCTAACACAAAGAGATGCAGCTTCTCTTCTATTGACACTCCAAAGTAACTTAGGGGGCAATTTGGGGTTCAGTATCTTGGCCAGGGATGTTTGAAATGCAGACTGGAGGTCTAGGTACTTATTATATAAATAATAAAATTTATAAAATTCATATGACAAATTCATTTTTTGTAAATGTCAAGAATGCTCAGTGATAGTTAACTGATAAAGAAAAGTAGGTTTTCCATCTGTATCTGGATCCATGAAGCAGAAAAGTAAGCTTTAAATGGATAGTTCAACATTTTGGCAAATTATGATAATCCCTATAGTTTTAGGAGCAGGTTCGTTACCTTTAATTGTCGGTACAAGCTGTTTTTAGAACGGTGGAGCAGAGCCGTGAGCTGCTCAGAGCTACGCTACGAAGGCTAATGGAATTTCTTGGTTTCCCTCATTAAACTCATCAAATACACAATCCAACAACTCCAAAACGCTCTGGTGGACAAGTTGTGACCTGCACATTCACCACACACAAGTTGTTTTCGAGGCAAATGCAGACTTCTTGCCGAAAAACTGCCCTCGCCACGGGAACACGCATCAGCGGTTTTACATTAATTTACATCAAAAACAACTCTCTCATAACGTTGTGTTATTATCTCACAGCGTGGTGAATGTGCAGGTCACAACTTGTCCACCAGAGCGTTGTGGAGTTGTTGGATTGTGTATTTGATGAGGGAAACCAAGAAATCCCATTAGCCTCAGTATCATAGCTCTGAGCAGCTCACAGTTATGCTCCGCCATTCTAAGAATAGCTTGCACCGACAATTAAAGGTAACGAACCCCTGAAACTATAGGGATTATGGCAATGAGCCAATTGGATATAGATACTGACTAGTAGCTAGACTAATAGCTAGATTGGGTATCTGAAAAAGGAGCTGATCCATGACACCATTCAATTCACTTCAATTGTGTTTGTGTTTCTGACGCGTGCTGCATCCTTAAGACACCACAAGACAACAACATTTTACAAATTTAAGAAAGTAATCTTAAAATCAAGCCTGATGCCTTCACTGTCTTCCACATGGCAATGTATACAGTTTATTAATCCAGCAGTGGTACTGGATCGGTATCAGCTGATACGGTAATGCAGGTGCAGTATCAGCACTGGGACTGAAAAAGCCAGATCGGTGCCTCCTTAATACAGACAGGGATTCATGGAGCAGGGCAAGCCAACAAAATCCAGAGACAGCGGGGGGGCAGGAGTTTGGACCTGAGGCACAGGAATAAGTAGAAGTTCAAAAGCCCAGCGAGCAAAAAGGCTTCGTAAGCTGCTCTTGGTTGTAGCGTTTGATATGACAGAGCGATCTGGCGAAGTGAGGGGAGCTGAACTGAGCTGGGAGCTGCAGGTGGCCGTGGGGTTGATTGCAAGATGAGCAGCAGGTGTTGAGAGAGACTGGAGGATGTAGGATCCAGGAAGCCATGGCCACTTGACACACACAGACATATACAGAGGGGTACAGATAGCAGACGCAACATGGTGGAGGAGATGGCAGATAACACAACATGAACAGGATAGTGGGAACAGACTTCTCAACTTCTCATGTCAACATTACAATGGAATGATTTTGAGTTTGAGAAATACATTCTCCTCACAAGTAAAGAATGTGTAAACTAACTTTATCAACGAGGTGGTTGTAACAGCATCACTTTCAGCAGAAAGGGATGAGTTATGTGATCAATTGCATGTGTTTCCATTCCTTTCCTGTCCTTGCGTGTGAATTTGCATGGCTGTGTGAACAAGTGTATTAAAGGGGAATTTCAGTTTTGTACAATCTTATTTCTAGCATAAAATATTCATTTACTCACCCAGGTAACTTTGGTGTCATTACGAGTCATTTCACCAATATTTTGTTACGATACACTAGTGCTATTCCCCTCTGAGTCCAGGGTTACCTGTTACCAACATCCGTAGGTTGACCTACTGACCTCTGACCTGAATGATCTCTGAGCGCCTTGTGGCGTGGCTTGTTTACCTGAAAGTTGCTACTGCTAATACTTTGGTTTGTTTCTGTGTGTTTCTGACTTGTCAGAACAAAATGAACAGCTGGATGAAGTTCAGCTTCCACAGGCTTCCTCTCCACAACCAGGACTCACTAAAGCTCCGGATAGTTGATAGTTTGGATGGACTGAGAGGGGAATAGCACTAGCGTATCATAACAAAATATTGGTGAAATGAATGACTTCCGTGGCAGATTATGTGTTATTTAGAGGCTGCATTCCGGTGCCCTGTAGACTCGCATTATACGGCTATAGTCGGCTCTCGACTGGAGCTAATTTTGTCGGAACAACTTGTAATGACACCAAAGTTATCTGGGTGAGTAAATGATCATATTTTATGCTAGAAATAAGGATTCCAGATTGTAAAAAATGGAAATTCCCCTTTAATGTTTGTGTCATTCACATCCAGATGCATCTTAACGGCACACAGCACGACACCATAGTAGCATGAAGTCTCAGCATCAAGCAGCTCTGGAAACTCCAATCTGATCTGCAAATAACATCTCGACTAACTCATTTAGCGGCTAATTGTCGCTGAAATATTGCTAACAAACAGCATATTTGTCACACACGGATTAGCCCACACAGTAAACAGCCTCAGAGCGTGTGCTACTGTTTTGCACACAGACACATGAGTTAGAATTTGACTCAGGCTCAACATCTTGTACAGTAGGAAAAGTCACTTTCTCTTCTTGGCCAAGTTTGTTTTATGGTTTGTTTTCAGCTCAGCAACTGATGTAAAACAGCCGAGAAATCTGTGTGTGTGTGTGTGTGGAGGGATTGTGCATACGGACAGTTTAACATTCAGGTACTTTTTTCAAACGCTACCCGAGCGACCGAGCTGATTGTTGTCATGAACACCACTCCAGAGGACTCGAGGGCTCACTGAAGTCATCACATTTCAAATTACACACGAGGGCCGCCGTGATTGCTCCAAACATTTTTGCTAAATTAATTCTTGATTTAAAGGAAGTGATATTTTCCAGATAATTGGCCGGGCTTAATCACATTTTTAGATTGGATGAAATTTCCGCTCAGATTGATAAGGCGATGTGACGAGCATCAAGACTTCAGTCACCGACAGGACTGTGTCTGTTTGGACCAGGTTTAGCTCACCGTGTCCTGCTGCAGCCAGAGATTTTAAAGCTGCTGTATCATTTTAAAATCAGTTGGACACACTATTAACACATGGTTGTGATCATACAGGGCTCTAAATAACCTTTTTTGGCCATCAACCAATGTGGCTGGTAATTTTCTGAAATTACCAGGGGTTAACAGGGTGAAAACAAAGGCAGTTATTTATTATTCTACTCCCATTCATCACTGGCCAAACTGGCCGGCAAGTTTTTATTGATACACGCCAAAGTGAATTTTAACCTGCATTGTGCAGGTGTTAATTTAGGGCTCTGCCTGTAACAAGAACAAATGTACTGGTGCTGGATATCATGGTACTTTTTTAAATCCCTCATGAGAACTTTTACTTCTCATTAAACTTAAAGACATCAAATTAAAGTTGACAGATAGTTGAAAAATCTCCACTATACAGTTATGTGTGCTTGCATCTGACCTGTTGCTCCGATCTTGCTCTTTTACTGCAGAGTGCTACTGCTCTACTCCTCCTCTTCCTTTTCTCTATCTCTATAACTCTATTTGTCTATCAATCTATGTCCCTCTATATCTCTCCATCTCTTATCCCTCTATCTCTGCCTCTATATATAGTATATCTTTCTATATCTCTCCATCTCTTATCCCTCTATCTCTGCCTCTATATATAGTATATCTTTCTATATCTCTCCATCTCTATATCTATCCGATCTCTCTATCTCATCTAGGTTTCTCTATATATCTCAATCTCTATCTCTTTATATCTGTATGTATATTTGTGTATTTCAATCTCTATCTCTCTATATATCTATCTCTGTCAATCTCTCTATTAGCTTCTATCTGTTCCTGACCCTCATCCTGTTTCAGTTGCCTCAGCATTACTTATTGAAACCTGGAAATATTCAGACCTTATTATATGAATATGTAATCACACTGGTCTGTTAGCTTTCTCAGTTTTCAAGATGCTCAGTTCAGGCTAATACACCTGGTCCAGATCACCGTGTCTCTGGATCTCGTTCATCTGGACTGAGATGAATTCAAAACAAACAACTTCAGAGTGAAAACATTAGAAACAGATATTATCCATTTGCAGGAGCAGTCAGTATTGACTGGCAGCCGCGCTAACTGTCCTCTCTGAGGGGAAAAGCCAACAACAATCAGTCCTCCCACACATGATCATGTTTTGATTCGGAGTGTGCACAGAGTGTTGTCAATGTTTTGTTTTTGTTTTTTTATACAGTAAAAGAGAGAGATGGAGGGAAAGTAGGAGTGAAGCATCTGGTGCTTTGCAATGTTTTCTCCAAATTGAAATACATCAGTACATGGTCAGTGTTAACATAGTGGGCTTGCACTAATGCATCAATGTATATAAAATACAGTGGAAGAGAGATGACGCCCTATGCTAAATACCAGAACATAATAAGATAAGAGACCTGTATTTATCCTAAATAAGGAGGACATTAAAAAAAATGAATACATTAGATTCTATTGTTCGATGAGGTGGTGGATACAATACAAACAACCTGGTGTGGAACAAATACTTAATTTCAGGTAAGGCAGCTGACATTTTCAACATGAAGTGAGTTGAAGTGTGTCAGGGTGTGTGGACAGTGGACAGAGCTGCTGCTCAGGCTTCCAGTGTGTGACAACTGATAGATGTGGCAGACTCATGGCTGTTGACGGAGAGTCCATGACATTATACAATATACAATTTTTGAAGGGGGAAAACAACGAAGAGAATCATCCACTGCAGCTGATGATGAATGGAACATTGAATCTGTACTGTGTGTTTCTATGGCAAACAGTAGAAATGTCATACACACTAAAATTACCATAGAAATAAGTGCTAAAGTTAGATGCAATCAAGATATAAAGATGCCTTAAAATCACCAAATTATCAATGTATGCAGAGACACGATTCCTGCTAAATACAAAATCTGTTTATTTTCCAGCTTTATTTGATATTTTGAAAATGTGTTGTGATTCTTTAAACAAAAAGTATAAATTATATGAGCTGATGTTAATGTCTCAGATATTGTGATTTTAGGGAATTATGTTTACTTCAAGATAAGACATGTTGTGAAACCTATAAACACACAAGTGAGGTTTATTTCATTTGTCCACTTTCTTTAAAGCCCCAGTATGTGAGATTTACCCCCATCTAGCGGTGCAGTTGCATGTCGGCAATCGGGCAGAAGTCAGAAAAACAACCCACGCTGCATGTAACAGGATAAACAAGCCTCTATGTAAACAAACGGTCCGCCAGCACGAGGCAAAACAATACCGGCGTGACAATATGTTGTCATGGTAACGTCGTATTGTTTACCTGACCCACGTTTTACCGTCGAGTAAAATAACATCCAGTTGGTTTGCCGTGTCCTTCATTCAGGTGTCTGACTGCACCTGAAGGCAACACCAGTTTTCCTTCCTCACACTCGCTGACACGGTGGTGACAGTTTTAACAGGCGCTACCTGGAAAACTTTCTCCCCGAGCCGAGAAGGTCCGGCGGCGGAGTTGTGGTTAACTACAGTCACGATGACACTGAACGTAAAAACATGGCGATTCAACATGGCAGAGAAGGTTCGGTCGCCCCCCCCCTGTACGTTTGTAACGACTTTTAACAACTCAATTGTAAGGTACGAGAAAGCGCTCGTTTGTATGCGGGCGCGATTCCACTTCACTGAAACACGTATTAATGAAAGCGAAATTTGATTTTTGTCAATAAAAAGCCAATAAAGTCCCATACTGTCCCTTTAAATCATGCTTAAAATATCCTTCAATTTCTGTGGTGAAAAAAAAGGAGAGTGTCCTTTTATAAAGGTTTTTTTTCCCCCCTTGTTCTTCTTATAAAAAGACACATAGAGAAAGGCATCAACTATTCATCATACACATCTTGGCAATAACATGTTTGGAAATCTATCTATATTTCAAACGGACCGACCCAAAGCAGCTGGCTCTGGTTACACTTTAATCATTCAGAAAGTAGAGACTGGGCTCTGCACAAAGTTATTTGGCTAAATTCTACCATTCTAATTGAAGGGAAACAAATATATTTAATCCTAGTGATTGGTTCATAAATGGTATAGGAAATTACCCAGGAGCTATAATCAGTTCATGGACACATATGGTGTTTTTCCTTTCACTCATCCAACCAATTGATCTCTGCTTTACCCAGACTGGAAACAGAAGCTGAGTGGAGGATCAAGCTGTTGGATTTCTCATCTCTATCTTGAAGAGACACATCACATATTAACTGAATGATGAATTTGGTTAGCCTGCTCTGTGGAATGAGGCTTCTAGGTTCATATATAAAACAACAGTGGATACATTGATGAGTTATTTTCTATTGGAAATTATTTATACATATTTTTGCTACAAGGGAAACGCTGGAGCTTCAGGGCCGTACTGAGTCAGATGAGTGTTGCTTTTGTTTTGTAGAAACTGACTCAAAGGTTCAGTTGTTCTGACTTGTTCCGGTTCTGTCATGTTGTGTCTGCCGTATGGAGGGAGGTTCACACCACCAACTCAGCCTCCAGCTCACTTTTTATCAGCTGGACTCAGATGTTAACACAGACAAATAGTTATGTTATTAATATATTGTTTTGAGAGGAAAGAGTTTGTCTTTGAAGTGAATGGGCTCTGTTTAGATGGTTTCTAAAACTAGCTCATAAAAGTACATGGAGCTATTGCTTGTCTTCTGGATGGGATTAATTTAATTTAAGTAATTAATTTAATATTCGCTCTTCATCTCTCTTTGTATTTAAATATTAACAAATTGATAATATTTAAAATCAGAAAAAATGTCATTTTCCTCACTCAGGTAAACTCGTGCGGCAACTTGTGGAAACCCGTAGAAGGAGGCGCGACGAATAGGACAAACGGCCATTTCTTTAACCTTACTTACAAATAGGGTTGCAAAATTCCGGGAATTTTCAAAGTTGGAAACTTTCCATGGGAATTAACGGGAATTTATGGGAATTTATGGGAATTAACGGGAATATATGGGAATTAACGGGAATTAATCGGAAATTTACAAAAATGAAGGTTGGCCCTTAACAGGGAACTTAAATATAGTTGGAGAAAATATATTGCAGCATATCTTGGCTAAAACAACCAGATTTAATGCAAACAACTTGAATATCTATGCTATTCCATGCACACTGCTTCCTGCAGGGCTGTTAGGCCACGCCCCCTACATGCACTGTGCATTCCTCCATCACATGCACAGATGATTCCTTGAACCCTTTTGAGCCCAAAGCACAATAGGAGGGCTCCTTTCATTTAAAGGGACAACCAGGAGTTTTTGAAAGCAAAGTGTGTTCACACTACATTTCCCATGAGCCTCCGTGCACGGTGCAATTCTTGGACCGGTGCAAGACAGACGAACCATAAATGGTGATTTGGTGACATTATTCCCATAACCCATAGGGCAGCATCTGCAAAACCAAAACTAAGAAATGCTGGGCGACCTGACCACTAAATAATAACAAAATAATGTTACAGACAAGATTTTTTTTTGATACGGTTTGTTTCAATTACCCCCAATTTCTAGTTAATTCCCATAAATTCCCAATCATTCCCATAATTCCCATAAATTCCCATAATTCCTGTGGAAAATTTCCAATTTGGAATATTTCCAAAATTCCCCATCTTAACTTCCCATGGGAAGTTTCTGGAAATTTATCGTTAATTTATTGGAAATTTTCCATCCTTTGCAACCCTACTTACAAAATATTTTCCACCAAGCTGCAGTTTGTAAAATCTGAAAGCGTATGTGGCTGACATCACTGTACATCCACAGGTCTGCTAAAATTAGCTACTATCGTAGATTAAAAAATGCAAAGAGAGCTACTTAACAGTCATGACGGTGTGTTCATGACGCTTCAGGACATCTATTTCCATACATGTAATTCCACATGCAGTGTGCAAAAATAGAGCAGTTTGAAGTTGATGGTGTTTGACGCTGTTTTCCGTCTTTGGGCTGTGTTCTTTGTCCTCACATGAAAACAGCCAATCACAAAACTTTCCAAAATGATGTAATTATTCTGTTTTCTAACTGTTTATATGCAAATGAAGGGCAAGCCGCCAGAGGAAAAAAAGGAAAGAGAATGGGTGAAATAGTTTGCCAATAAACAGCAGTTATAAGAGACGTAAGAGTGGCACCGATGTGAGAGAGGCAGATCCTACCATTGTTTTATGGTCACTGCACAAAAGCATAACAGTAAATTAGACACTGGTATATTGATGCTTAAAAATGCTGCACATGCATTTTTAATATTTCAGAAAGCTCCCGGCTTTGCTTTCTTCCTCAAAGGCACCTTTGCAACCACCTTCCTGCTTTATGGACTATCTGTTTTTTGACAGTTTGTTCGCCGGCGAGCCACACGAGCCGCATTCCCTCATGTGACATTACTCAACCGCAAGCATCAACCTGGATTGACGAACGATCAGAACCAACCTCACGCCGGTCGTGGCCGCTGTGGAATGGAAGGGTAATGTGAGAATGCATTTTAAAGGCTGTCACCGCAGAGCCATCAGGCAGCGTGTTTACAGCTCGCCGTTGAACGTTTCCGACATACTTTAAGCTAGATACAGGGATGGGAACACGAGGCAGCTGTGTTCTGATGATAGCAGACAGCTGCTGCTATCTCCGCCCTGCAATCTCTGCCGCTCAACGCTCACTGGATGTTCACCACTGTTTTTTTTATCCATTGGTGACTAATGCATTCAGATCTTTGATTTGTACCATATTAGACCTCTGTCTGTGTGTATAGGCTTTGATGGGGGCTACTTCACTGCTTCTTTGTTGACTTAACAGACCCTGACAGTTTGGCTTGTGACCTGCATGGTGAAGCATTTAGAATATGAATATTGCATTGTACTCCACTCTGCTTTGTCTTGGCGGGTAGTGTGGCTGTGCAACTTTTCAGTTCCTGGTTGTGCCTAAGGCATCCTCCTACTGCCTCCGTTTCATGCTTGAAATTTTTCTCTTTTGAAACTCATTTTGGCTTTTGATACAATCTGAGAGTGGTTCAGGGTCAGCGCCGCTGTGGA
Organism: Decapterus maruadsi; assembly: GCA_030347415.2. NCBI lineage: Eukaryota > Metazoa > Chordata > Actinopteri > Carangiformes > Carangidae > Decapterus > Decapterus maruadsi. Next base: position 3,238,893 of record CM064895.1, read on the forward strand.
TTACTCAACCCTCCCATGTAAAGCAACGTGTATTCATCTCAACCTTGTGGGCCAATGTTGCATCTTTGCTGATTTGCTGTGGCTTGTGCCCACACAGCATCCCAGGAAAGTGATTCTTTTGTTGCGGCGTTGCGTTTCTCCTTTTTAAAGCTGCATTAAAGGACGATTCCGTGCAAATTCAATTCGGGGCTGTATTTTCCTAACATTTTAAGGAATCTGAAGATTTTCAGTTTAAATGCTCCTGATTTGCGGTCGTTGTGCAAGTTCCGCTGCCTAGGCTGTTTACATCCATCAAAGCCACAATTTGTTTTCCACAGACAGCGTCGGTTGGCTACTCAAACATGCGCCAAGATGTTTTTTTTGTTTGTTTTTTTTTACTTGAAGCAAGTCAAAAGTTGATATTCCTGTGTTTATGACACAAACGGTATCTCCGACTGCACCTGAACACACCAAGCACGGCAACTTGGGTCTCATGCGAGACTCCGGGAGACTTTGAATTGAGTTTTACAAGCATGTCGGCTTGCTTGAAGTAAATACATTTCTCGGTGCATGTTTGAGTCGCCATCTGACGCTGTCTGTGGAAAAAAAATGTGGCTTTGAAGGATGTTAACAGCCTAAGCCACAAAACTTGCATCCGCTTGCATTCATCGCTGCCGTGGCGATGCGGGGACAGACACAACTACCGCAAAACAGGTTAAAATGAAGATCTTCAGATTCCTTCTTTTAGACCTAAAATGTTAGGAAAATACAGCCCCGAGTTGAATTTGCCTAGAATTGTCCTTTATCATTTTTGTTTGAATCACAGCAGTTATGAAACAACGCAGTATCAGTGGCCCCTGAAGCTGCCGCTTGTTTGGGAACATCTCATGTCATCGGCCGGTGTCTGTATGATTCAGCGTGCCTCTCCCAACAGTTGATGACATGAAATGCCATCCAGATGAGCGCTGTCTGAAGATGTTCCACTGCTGGCTGGGTGATCAGCAGTGACCAGTGTTTGTCATGAAGGCAGCCGATGCCGTCCCATCCCCGTCCCCCCTTATAAAGTGTTTTATAAAGAGATTCCAGCACTAGGAAGTAGAGAATGGAACATAACTTGTTATGGTGCAGGTGCACTAAAATGGGGCTATGGCTAACAGCTGCATCATGGCAATATTATATGTCATGTTAGCAGTTTTCTAAGCAGAACCCTGCTCAGAGAAGAGAAAGAAATGAACAACATGAAATTAAAACTCAATTAGAGCAATAGAAGGAGAATGTCCTCCTAACATTTAGGGATTGAAAACACTAACATGACATAACATCACAATTAATCATAATCAAAATCTGAATAAAACAACTTTATTGTGGGAAATTATCCTTGACGTGACTCTCCTAAATGAAGAACACATGGTTAAAAACATAAAACCAGTTAAAAACAGCACATAGAGTGAAATTAGTATACAAATAAGGGGCCATTATTATGTATTTTTAATAATAATGATATTTTTAATGACACATTCCAACAACAAAGAGGTAGAACAGTGATATGAACCAAAGAATGTACTGTAGTAAGGCTTAACATTTCATGGTTCATATTTATATTTAATAAATCACCTTTAGGATTAATTTACAAAAAAAAGAAAATACATTTATAAGGTATAAATATGAACCATAAAATGTAAAGCTGGTTCATATCTTACATGTACAGTGGCCCTGACACGCACAAATTCATTAAATGTCTCTATTAATTTGATGACGTGTCTGCTGTCAATACTCTGACCACAATAGACAGGTTTCCTGGAAACTAAAAAAATAAGAAAATTGTCTTTGGAGCTGTAATATCCAATGACTGACCTCAGAGTAATTGCATGCCTGCCAACTTTCCCTAGGTCTTTGAGAATTTAATGTCAGGCTCTGAGCCGTGGGATACACACTGAGATAAGAGTCGGCTCTTTTCGTCAACCCCTCTTCGCTCGGAGCATGTGAAATTCATATTTGCCCCCGCGAGCCAGAGATCTCCTGCAAAGTAACAGAAATCACCTCCCAACACTGAAAAGCTTTTAGCCAGAGCTGCTATAGCGGGTCAAGGAGACACCGCGGCCATTAGTTTGAATGTTGAGTCGGAGCTTGGGTTTGGAAAGGAGGAAACATCGATATTATTAATGGGCAGTGGCTCTTGTTTATTAACTGCATCAATGATTGGGAGCAGTATGAGTTTTGGATATGAGCTAATTAATGCACAACTATTGATTGGAGCCCAGAAATCCATCAAAGAAATAAAGACAAACAAAGAGATATGTATTCAGTGAGAATGTGTACATCATGTTGCTGTTCAGTATTAAATAACAAAACAAAAAACAGCGTAGGTGGTGGAGAAACGTCAGGAAATAAAACCCCACTCACAAATGTCACTACTGATTTTCTTTAGACAAGTCCCGGCCTCCGAGGTGAGGTAGTGTAACTCGATGGATGCCTGCTGTATATGCAGACTGGGTGGAATAAATTGAAGTAGTCCATCACAACGTTAAGTCCTTGAGTAATGAGTAGCCCTCGGGGCTGTATGGAAAACAGAATGGTAATTGCAGACAAGAAAAGGCTTCGAAAACCATTTCTAGACATTTTGTTGCACTTCAGTGGCATCCGAAATATTCCACGTTTAGTTCTGCCTCTATATCCGCCACAGGGGAGGACAGGGATAGAGGAACACATGTCTCTCATTGAAGAGCAGTGAAAAGTACCAGTGTAAAAAATAAAAATAATAATAAGACAAATATCCAGACGAGAGTTAAGAGGCATAATGGATTACATAAAATATCAAGTATTAAAACCTTAAATCCATGTCATTTCTTCTAATCCCCATGAGCTGTCTCTGGCTAAGAAACATCAAGTGTTACAGAGTACACTACTGATCTGACAGTAAACGCACCATTCACTGGAACAACCTTCTTCTTTTACTCATGTGATGATAAAGACAAGAGTTGTGCTCTTTATAAAAACATGTACTGGAGCTAATGCATGTAGTAAAGAGAAATGTCTTTCCCCCTTTGGTGCCAACTCAGCGTACAAGTGGCTTTGTTAAAGGGGTAGTTCAAATTTTGGCAAATTGGCCCATTGCCATAATCCCTATAGTCATAGCAGTAGGTTTGTTACCTTTAATTGTTGGTGTAAGCTATTTGTAGACAGCTCCGTCTTGTAACGTTCCATTATTGTCTCATAGCGTGGTGAATGTGCAGGTCACAACTTAGGTGCGTTTCCACTGCAGGAACTTCAGAGTAATTTTACAGGGCCTCCACTGCAGGAACCTCCCCCACAGGGCCGCTTACAGGAACCTTTACGGGGCCAAACTGCCCTGCCTACCTACACCCTGCCTGGGGCTAGGTACTCAGATCGGCCCCGAACAAGTCCCGGTGGGGCTCGGGATTTACTCTGTGCTGATTGGTCAGACTCAAAGCAGGATCTGACGCTAAGAGAAAGCCCTGAAATAAGCGGCATTTTAAAACCCAACGTTACTAAAAATGGCCAGAAAAAAGAAAGAGTAAATCAGTAAAAGAGTGGCAGTAGTGGAAAAAAAAAGAGTGTAAATACGCGATTGTGGGAGAACCGGGGGATTGTTTTTTTAGAAAGTGTCTATACTTCCAGAACAAAACAACAAGAGGGGTAAAAAAACAAACAACTGCTGCACAACAACCACACAATGATCGAAACTGTGGCACATCGGCACAAGAGCCCGGTGGGTCCTGTCTGCAGGGGAGACATGGCCACTGAGAGGGCTGATTGAGAGGATGGTTCCTGTAGAAATTCCTACCCCCTTTCACCTGTCAAAGGTTTCTTTATTGTCTGCCGTGAGAGAAATAAGTTGCGGATTGAGGGGGAATGCTGCACATACATGGAAGACATAGGGCCATATAGAAAAACATGTAAAAAGAAAGAAAATAGAAGGACACAGTAAAACATGTAGTACAAATAAATAGGAGGTTACAACAAGGTATTTAAAGTGCAGTATGCATAAATCAGTATGATCCCATTCAAAAAGCAAAACAGTACAAAGTCCCGTTGAGGGTTGTTTCCTGCAGAGCAAGACAGTACAAAGTTATTATTATTGGGTGTGGCGTATAAGTTATTATTATTGGGTGTGGCGTATATAATAAATAATAAACAGAATGAGGGGTTATTGGATGGGTGATGAGATATGTGTGTGTGTGTGTGGGGAAGATGAAGTTTGATCTCAAAGGACAGATCAGAAGTTTTTCTTCACTCAGTCCATTAATGTTAGTTGCATAAGAAAATCTCCATCTTGAGCCTGGCTGCTCATGTTTGTGAGCCATCTGGTTTTAAAAGCGCGCCGTATCCACAGCGGCTCTTCTGCCTCCAGACTCTGACAATTGACCAACTGGTGGAAAACTAATTGCTTCGGTCGTCTTCAGCACGCTGCACTAACCTTGGGTAATTTAACAAAGAGTGCGCAGCAAAGGAGGTCCGGCTATCTCCAGCTTATCCTCCGCTGCATCTGTCCCCCCAGCAGCCCCGGCTATTGATAGTTCTATGTCGTTTGCTCGGCGCTCACTTGGAAGAACAGTGTAATTGAATCTCCATTTGCAAAGAAACACAATCGATGAAGAACAGGGGGTTGCTCAAGAGTTAACGTTTAGTGTTATGGACAAGCACACGTTGCATTGAGGGAAATGAAATGAAGGTTTTTCTTTGAAGACGGTGTCAGCTGCATGAGCCAGCGGCTGTTGCGTCGTCATGTTTTTGATATCATGCTGGATTGTGTTAATTGGAATGAACCCTAATGAATTAATGAGATGAATGTCATTGAAGCAAACAAAGAGACTCAAAGTCATTGGGTTTATAAAGACTTAAAACATCAATTTCACTGGATTAAATCCATCTTTCAAACTAAAGAAGGGTGTGATCAGGGTCAGCTGGAGGATGGTGGCTTCTAGCCAGGGCCGTTGCTAGGAATTCTGGGGCCCCAAGAATACTAAAGTGGGCCCCTGACTTTTCCACTTTTTTCGTAGACTATGTATTCCCATTTTTTATTAACCTATTTTGTTTTGATGTTAATGCAGCATTATTCAGTACATGACACATGGAAAAACCAAATTATTGCCTTAATCCGACTATAACTGGACAACTAAAGGGCATGTAAACACCTTAGTCCGACTGAAATCGGAGTTGGGGAACTCCGATTAAGACAGTCAGATAATGCGATTGGAATTCGATTTTCTCCGTCATGTATACGCCTTAGTCGGAGTATAACTGGACAATGTGCGCATGCTCCACAACAGTAGAGACGGCACAAAGTGGAACAGAGAAGCCGCCCGAACCCGGCAAAGTAAAGAAAAAAAAACAATATCAGCACCGATTCAATGCATTTCACACAGCGCCAACAGCAAGAGTGTTTTATTAAAAAAAGAAGAGAGAGAGAGGGAGAGGGAGGAAAAAAGAAGGCCTGTATCCTATTCTCAGCGGAGAATCCGGCCCCGACTGGCGCGTCTGGACGGGAACTGCAGTTGAGAATTCATTATTAAGCTTAGTAAGTTGTTTATATTCAGATTTTTACGAGGTGATAGAAAAGTCAACAGGACAGAAGGCGTATTAACCCGCTGAAACAACGGGTGACGCTTCATGAGGGGGCGGACCCCGTCAGTTATTCCTTTTTCTCAGTTGCATGTAAATTGAGACAAGGACAGAAGTCCGACTAGACGCCAAAATCGAATTTTGAGCATAGCTCGATTAAGCTCTGCATGTAAACGTACTGAGTACTAGGGTCTTATGCAGAATAATTCAGTCATACAAAGATTAGACTACTGGGCCCTAGACCACTTTTTTGTGGGGCCTACTGGGCGCTGGGCCCCTAGAATTATCATCACCTTTCTCTCCTATACAACGGCCCTGCTTCAGAAACACCACTGACGAGGCATTCAGGCGCATCCGCAGATGAATCTGAACTTGTGTATTTTTAATTACACTTTTCTGACTTGGGTCATATTTCATGAGGCTGAAGGTCTCCATGCAGTAAGTCAGTGAGTGAGATTTCATCCGATCTTCTAAATTGATAAATGGCGCTGCCCTCTGTTGTTGTTGTTGTTGTTGTTGCCGTTTGAGCGTCTCTGGTATTAAACTGTGATAAATGTTATTTGTTGGGATCGTCTCTGGTCAAAAGCTGCTCTTAAAGGCCACGTTTGTCATAATCAGTTGTTTGCTCCTGAATGTAGTGAACCATGCTTACAGGAGAAGACAAGGGGCTTAAATGTCAGCGGCGCACTGGGTAGGAATCCTCTGCAGCCTGGCAAGGACATCTTGTGTAGCTCTCCTTTGGCAGACGGCAACTCCAAGTAGTAATTGCTTTTTAGCATCACCGGGGTTTGAAGCCAGAGCGAATGTAAATACGATCAAATGATATTCTGATGGCGGCGCGAGAGGCGGAGGGAGCGAAAAGTAATAAGAAGAAATGATATCACTGGGGAGAACAAAGTGCAGTGATTACATTTATTTCCACTGGCCTATTACTGGAGCACTGGGGGAAAACGAGCGCTGAGCTTTCTGTTTTTGCAGCGGGCCACAGGCCGTTAAAAGCCCACAGGCCTCTTTTTTATTCATGACATGTCAGGAAAACAGCTCGCTTTACTGTTGTCCTCTGAGACTTATTTGATGATTTAGACCAAATTCATTCACAGGGAAAAACATTTTTCTGCTTATAAATTTCAATTCTGGTTTTAAGTATCTAAATGTATGCCTGAAGAGGATGGATGCTTCAACTATTACTGCAAATTATCCCCTTTTGTCCCCTCCCTGTTATCAGGCCTGCCAGCAGGACGGATGTTTGTCATCTATTAGCTCTTCCTATTCACTTCCTGAAATAGACTGAGCCAAAATGGGCGTGCATATAGCTGAGAACTTGGACGCCTACACGTCTTATACTTCCCCATCACCTCTGGGGTAGTTTCACATAAAGTTCACGGGAATCCCTCTGTCATGAATTTCCATTGTTTACTCACAAACAATGATTAATCTAAAGTTTGCGCGTGGTAATGGGCAAAGTAATCAAACTGTCGACTGAATTTATCGTCACATCATTTCCAGGTGTTGGCACAGTCACCCTTATTAGCCGCCGTCGCCTTTGTCGCGTGCGCATGGTGAGTGCTGGGTGGCGGTGGCAGTTTGCAGCGTCCTGCCTGGGAGACATGATGGATACCCCTCCATTATCAGGGCGTGCTTCTCTGCCCTTCGTCCTGTGGGACTCAGCCAGCACGACATTTATTAATCGACTGCAGATAATTCCTAATAAAACAGCAGAAGTGCGGCGGCTGCACGGCAGAGATCTGGAATGGCATACATTGAGTAAGACATGATGCATTACCATGCCAGTGCGTTTTTTTTTCTTCTTTTTTCCCCCTGACAAGAAACTGTTATTAACGTATGGACTGCAAGCCTGGTGGTTTCTTGCCTCTGAAGTTGCACATCTCAGCTGGAAGACCGGACAGCTGCATTGTACATCAGCGTGACATGCACTTCTCATAGATGGTCAGATGATTAGGGAGCGGTCACTTATCACACAGCTGCCGCGGTCACTCAGCCGTTCGCCCGCGTTTGGAGATTTTGTGCCTCTTAAGCAAATAGCTATCAACAGAATGACATTGTTTAGTGCACAGCATATTAATCATTGTGATTTGCATGGCTTCCCCATATGCTCTCTGTTGTGCTCTTCATTGTGCTGCAGGCGTGCAGATAAGATCTGATAGAAGCTGATGATTATTTCCCCGATTAATCGTTTCTGTGGTAAAGTATCAGAAGATAATGAAAATATCCAAATATTAAAATGTGCTTCATCTGAGTGGGTGACAGTCAGATCATCAAAGGTTTTCATTGTGCTATGAGGGAAAGCAGCAAATCTTCAGATTACAGAACCTGCAACAAGAGCAGGTTTGACATTTTTCCACTAAATTATTGATCAACAAAACTTTTTCTTTTCTTTTCATTTAAACCTATAGTCATGGTAAATTCATCATCATATAATTCATTTCTATCTTGCATCGCAGGATCTTTTCCAGGAGCCATGAAAGCTTTATAAAACCACAGGAATCTTTTATGAACCTTTATGAATTTTACTTGTCACCACCAGAAGATCTGACAGACGCTGGCCCCACAGACGTCTCTGCTCTGGAGGCAGGACTAAACTCCCTGGGGCAGCTGGGAGCAGAGAAAATAACGCCTTTTAAACAAAGCTGCTATTCCCCTTTTTATCAGTCAAACATAAACAACACTTACTGTATGTTGTGAATGTTCATTATGTCTACTATTTTAAATTTAGTTTTTTGTTTAGTTTTTGTAGACAATAGGAAGTTAAGAGGCAAGTCCGGGCACGTTTCCACTGTTTCGCTAGCCGTCTGCCTGGTCTTGTGCATTTATTAATGAAGCCGGCAAAAAATCAACACATGGAGCAATGGATAATGTTGTATAACACATACAATGTTACGGCGACATGTATTTAATTGTGTAGTCATAAAGTCATATTTCCTGGAACTGTCACTTTATTCTGATAGTCGAACAGTGAATCTGTAATTTAGGACAAAATCCGACTCCTGTGGCTCCACCTACAGCCTGTAATGGTATTAGCGCTCGGCAGAGGTTCATAAAGGGACCTGACGGTGCATTGCCTTAAAATTTCTGACCAAGTCGCAGAGTTTACTTTCACTTTCGAACATACCTACTGCAGCTTTAAGTGTCATAAAATCCTGCTTAGTTCCTCTTTAACTTCCTATTGTCTAAACAAACAAAAAAGAGTTACTCTAGTTTGTGGTTAAGTGATTGCCCATTATGGTTGAATCCCAGTGTCTCCTACATAAAGAGTCTTATAATGTTGACCTGCTGATGGAAAATAGGACTATTTAGGACTTATATTAACAAAAACAATGCTTTTGTCATAAACAAAAGGACTTATGGACGGTGTTGGTGTCGCGGTTATCTGACCTGATGTTGCAGGTTGGTTTTCAGCCCGGCAGGTTTCCATTCTCACTCGTAAGTCACCAGTCTGGACTGTCACAAGTAGACTCCAGAGCTAAAATGACATCTGAGTTTGTTCCTCTTTAACTTCCTATTGTCTAAACAAACAAAAAAGAGTTACTCTAGTTTGTGGTTAAGTGATTGCCCATTGTGATTGAATCCCAGTTTCTCCTACATAGAGTCTTACAATGTTGAGTCCTCAGACAGTCCTCATCTGACCCACGCGTTGGACTTCTGTGACTAATGACACTTTTCACTGATGTCTGCAGTCCTCACACTTTTCACAGGGAGTTTCCAGGGAGTTTCCGTGGTTTCCTACCGTCACGATGGGGGCAATTATTGATGAATGAAAAACATACTTTTGAATGAAATCATCGATTTCCGTGAATAGATAACGGGAGAAGTTACACAATGTCCCTTTAACCCAGCTCTCTCTCAGCGCTGCAGGGATCATTTGTTACTGCAGCTGGACGTAGCTCTGCCCCATGCGCTGCAGGCCACAGCGAGGGGGCACTGTCAGCCCCCCCGGCTCATGATTACAGACACAGAAAAGCCTGAAGTACTTTATCTTCCCCATCATCCGCCCACTGTGCACAATGTCACCATGCACCAGGACTTGCTGTCCAGTCCCCTTCATGTCATCGTAAAATAAAATAAAAATCCGCTGCCAGCACGTGAAGACTTTGTCAGACAAGCAGAATAATGCACCGCACCACATAGCAATAAACCACACAATGATTCTATATGCACATGCAGCATTCCACTTTTGAGTCATCATCGTTCGCTACTGCTTTATTTTTTTTCTTGAGTTCAAGTGCATGACACGCAGCTCTGTGTGTGGGGGGGTGGGGGTGGGGTTGTTTTATTGTTTTGCCAACGGAATTCCATTTTACAGCTCCACGCTGTGAAATGGTAGACGCGAGGCAGTACACGAGATGGGCCAGCAGCCAAGACAGGAAAGAGCTTTTCATTAGTCTAATATTCCTCCTGTGCATTGGCCATTTTATTATGCTCCCGTTTCTCCTCAGCAGAGAGACGGATAGCGGCGCTGATGGAAGCAGGGAGCTCCAGAGGAACCTCTTGACCTTAGATTTAAGTGATTTGAAATATTTGCTTGCCGCACAGATAAATGACATAAAATGTATTACTCTCCTCTCTATATATCGCCGTCGTTATTTTGTCCAGAAGCCGGAGAGAATTTGATGAAATGCTGCAGAAGAGCTATTTTCAGGAGTTTTTTCGGTCTGAGCCGCTCTTTTAATGTGATTTGTTAAAGATGAAGGGAGCAGTGCAGCTGCTGTCCAGTTGACTGTAATCCCCCCTGGTTGTGCACTAGTCACTTCAGTGTAATGCCTGTCATCGCTCGGGCAACGGGGGTGGGATCTGAATGATGAGAGCAATGTTTTTCTAATGGTATTTGTGGTGTGTAAAGTGGGCTGCGGTCGCTCACAGCTCTCTGCAGACTGCACTCTGACAGTGAATAAACACCGGGCTCCACATTTTCCACCTGTACAAATTTAGTTTGCCATTATTGTCACATACTGCACGCCAATCAGCGCGTGCTCTTGCCTTCAACGGCCATATAACGTCAGGGTATGGCTATGGATTCCCAATGCAAACCCTTTGGTTAGCATTGCACTTTGATCTTGTAGGAGCTGGCTCTGAATAGTTTTGGCCGGCTGTGAGGCAGAGCTGTTTAGATATGCTAATAATTCTAATGGTCGAGTTAAGCTGCAGTGGGCATCACAGGGAATTAAGAAACTGTAGCTTTTTGTGTCTAAGTATGGCAAAGCCCAACGGTAAACACCAGATTAGAAAACACAACTTTGATTAAGTTTGGAGCTGCTGTTGCTAGGAGGAAGTGTCTGCTGTGACCATGGTGAACATGGTGAGGTAGGCTATTCAGAGAGAGCTGGTGTGGTAAGAGCTGGTTTTAGACGGGACCATGCAGGTCTCCATGACACTGATGATAGTACTGTCACAATTATGAAACTTAAAGCAGATATCAGTGGAATGTTTTTGTTAATATAAGTCCTAAATAGTCCTATTTTCCGTCAGCAATCACTTACATGGAGTGTTTCAGCCGTAACACGAGTCTCTCCGTCACTCTGCTCTGCTGCAACCCGAGGAGAACATTTTTCTTGTAGGATACAAGTGTTATCCAATGAGGAGAGAGAACGGCATGAAGGGCTGTGTGTGCAGCCAAGGGGTGCGCGTGAATGTGGTGACGTAGCATGAGGACCAATAGATTGATACTTTGTGTTTTTCCTTCCTGTGACGATCTGGTGACGGGTGTTACGAGTGGCCGTTATAGTGACTTTCACAGGCAACAGGTCGGTAAAAACACGAGCTACGAGTTACCTGGAACGCTACAAAGTCTTGAAGCTGTAACTTACGGTTTCAAAAGCCTGCCTTGAACGCAGTATTAGCCAAAACGGCCGTACCGCTGATATCTGCTTTAAGTTAATGGCTGTGCAAATGATTATGATTAACAATTGAATTGTATTTTTATACATTCATTCATTTTATGCCACTATTGTCGTATAATTCTAATCATAGTTTACACATACACCTCATAGAGAAGAAGAGACGTTTAAACATTGGAACATGTGAATAAAAACTGCATTTATGTTTGCCTTTGCAACTAAATGATGCTAATGTTGAATATTAGAAATCAAGTTGACTTGACTTGGTCCTCTTCGTCCCGGGTGGGACGTAAGGCTGCAACGATCTGCCGCCATCAGAACCTGCATGTTGTGCCTCACCCCATGTGAGCTTCATCTCCTTTAGTTCGACTGTCATGGTTTGTCGGCAGGTTGTTTTGGGTCGGCCTTGACTCTTTTTCTCAGATGGGGTCTATCTCAATTCGACCTTTGGGATACGGTCTCGGTTCATTCTGAGCACATTTCCATCACAACACCGGTGCAGTTGGTCATCCTGTGCAGCTCTTTGTTTGAGATCTTCTCAGGCCAGAAGATGTGGCAGATTTTACACACACTATGTCATGTGTTGTCACTCTCCAGCATTCCGAACCATACAGCAGCCCTGATTTTACATTGCTGTTATGCAGTCGGACTGTTGTTCTGAGGCTATACTGCTTTGATTTCCAAATCGGATGAAGCCTCGCAAAAACACTGTGAGCCTTCCCTAGCCTTGCTCTGATGTCATTTTGTGTTGAGCTGTCTTTGCTGACGAGGCCTCCCAGGTAGGGACATAGTCAAGGGTTTCTTCATCCACCGTGATTGGTGCTTCTGGAGTGGCATTAATGCACATCACTTGTGCTTTTGAGGTATTAGAAATTAAGTGCCTTTAGATATTTTGTCACTCATTTGCCATTAAACCATAACAGAGGAAAGGGGTGCAATGTGATGTCATTAACAGAGGAACAGTCATATCTTAAATGGTGGAAAAAGAGGAGGAAACAGTGATGGAAATATGAGATTTCTGTTGGTTCCATCTAAACAGATGAATGGGAACGAGTTAAACCTTTGTACAAAATAATTGTGGTTATCTCAAAAAGCTGTGATCAGGTGATTATGTTACAATTATGAAAGGCCTAATTGATGACTGATCATTTACTGCAGAGATGTCATCTTAAATCTTTAGGAGACTGACTTGCCATAAGGAAGCCAAATATAAGAACAATTTCTTAAGGTCCTTGGGGACAGAACACACATGAATCCATTTCTCTTTGGTTGTTTGTTTTTCACTTTTTAGCTGCGGGGTGATTTATTTCTTTTTCTCATGGGGCGGATGGTAAACTCCAGGAACATGTTGCACCTTTTGAGAGACAGCCTCACTAAGATTGCATAGAGCAGAGAGGCAGGGGGTCTGACAGGACCTCAGCTCAGTTTATTGTTTTTGTTGTGTCGTTTGATACCTTAAAGACAGCCCCACTTACTGTTACAGTGTTACAAGAGTTAAAGGGACACTAGAGAAAGACAGATGACTCTATTGGCTCTAAATTGGGGTGAAAATCAGTTGGAAGCCCAAACTACATGTGTAACCGGAGGAGCAACCCTAACAATAGTGAATAATACAAAGAATGTATGTCTTTGAAGAAAATGAAAGCTGACTGAACTTTTAACATCTGAACACAGATGATCAAAGTTAATCAAAGAGACACAACAGCACAACAGAGCACAGAAAGGCCAACAGATTTCAGTTTGAGAAATGGAGACGTCAAACAGTTGTAACTGCCCTGAAAACAATGACAGTTTAAACAGAAACTGAAAATTCAAGCTGTGCTGCAATGCAAACATTAAATGAAATTGTGAGGATCCTATCAAAAAAACAAGCTGCTGATCTAAATATCATTCTATCTTTACAGATGGAAAATGAAACTACAATATTTAGGACCATGTGTACAAAACATCACCAACTAACACTTCATCACTGGGAACTCTTGCAAATTAGACAAGTGTCTACTGCTGACTGAAGCTTTAGTGCTGTTTGTCACTTATGTAAGTCACTTTAGATAAAAGCCTCTACTAAATGAGTGGATGTGATATAATGTATAAAAAAAAAAAAAGAGCTGCCAGAAGAAGAGATCAAATAAACTGAATCCCCTTGGTGAGAGATAACCATAGGAGATAACAGATCTGAGCTTCTTAATAAAACTGTAGCACACATCATGTGTCAGTGAAGCCTGAAGCCAATCTGAAGACAAAGTCGTGTTGTCACCGAGGTGGTTTCCAGTCGGAGCGGCCGGAGGAGGGGGGGCTGCAGCGGCTGGGAAGTTTGAACACTGACATTGTGTCGTTCTGCAGCGCCGACAAAAGTTTTGCAAAACCTTCAACCAGCATGCTTTGCTTTAAAACGTACGTATATGCAAACACATTACAGGAAGATTTATTTGTGGTTAAAGGGATAGTTCACCAAAAATTCAATATACTCACCCTCATGTCAACTAAGATCTGTGAGAATTTTCAGAGTCCTCCATTCCTTCTCTGAGTTACGGGGGGGTCCGCGCAGCAGTATTTGTCCATATGGTTGTGAATGGATACCACTTTTCTTTGTCCAAAAGGACACACCAAAAACCATCCAAATACATCCATACTGCTCGTCTGTAATGTCCCTCTTGTATTGATGTCCCGACATTAGAAATTGTTCCCAAAAAAATGAAATAAGTCTATATTTAAGCTTGTTTGTAGCGGAAGCTCCCAGTGTCTCAGTTCACTGCTCTTTCTTCTCATTATGGGAAATGGAAAGGAGCCCATGTTCTGATTGGCTTGCTGTTTTCTGAAGGATTCAATAAATATGTAGCAAATTTTATGAAAACACTCCTGGAAGGTTGGATCACAGGTCCAGACGCATGGGCCTTGGGGCACTGATTGTGTTGTTGTGACATCACAAAATCACGGAAGTCCTGACAGCTGGTTTTAGGACTCACAACACACTGTGTGTTTCTCTGTGGACTGAGGCTGTGGTATTTTCACAATATTAGATAGACCTAGACCTAGAACCAATAAACACATTTGACTTCTGAGTATGTAGTCCTTGGACCGCCATGGCGATCGTATTGATATTATAAAAGCTGTTATAGCCCAGTGTGGCCAGCTGTGGTCACACAGTGCACTTCACACTTCACAAACTTTATTCTCTAAGGACAGAATAGATGTTGATTTAGTAAACACTGACATATAAGATATCCAGCAAACACTAAGCACCACTCACCCTTGAATAATAAGGTAACCTAATAAATATGTCGGCTGCAGGTTTACAGGTCTGTGCGGGTGTAGACTAGGCTACATTATGTGATTTGTCATTTTGTCACGTGCAACACAACGCAATTAAGCATACATGCTGTGACATGAAGCACTGCGCAGAACTTGGGGTCAGTGAGGCGGGCTGGGCCCCCGCCGGGTGACAGGACTCGACCCTGGTGTGTAGATTGTGTAGCGCAACTCCACCAGCTTGCAAACCTGCTGCTCTCATTGAGGTTTGACTGTAAGACTGTAATATTATTATTTTTAGTATTTTGCCTCCAGAGCAGCTCTGCAGCTAATATTTGACTCCCTAAAACTCCAATCTGCTGTTAGGTGCTATGTGAACAATAATTGTGGCATTGTGTAATTCTGCCATTAATTAAGCTTAATTATGACCAAGTGTGAGTAGGCATAAAAAACAATCTCTTGTTTTGTTTTTTTGCTGTGGAGGTTGATAAACTTCCACAGTAATTAACAGGGGATGTTATACTGGCGACAGACACCTTATTATGATATAGCTGTTCCGGGATATTACAGTTCTTAAGGAGTTTAACTGTCAAGATAAACTACATGAGCAAAGACTCCTCTACTCTATGTTGCATTACTTAGTTAATGGATTGTACTCTGCGTATTGGCTTATGCATTTCGTGTAAATGGTTCCTTAGCTTTTATCACTAATCCAGGAACAGTTACTCCTAATTAACACTATCAGCTGCCTTTCTGTGCTACACTGTTCCTGGCTCTGCATCTAAAGAGTTGGGGAAAATCAATTATGGGGATAGGGATCTGTGTACCTAAAAAGCACAAAGGCTGTGGTCCAATCCCTAAGGCTGAGAGGGGGTTTGGCAGTAATAACACGCCATCTTTGTGTACAGTTGGGTTATATTCCCACCACCCGCAGGTCTGGAAGTAAAAAAAAAAAAAAGAAAAAAAAGATTTCCTCTCTGATGATGTCTAAATAGATGTTCTTGGATCCGAGGAGAGTTCTGCAAGAGGGGGGAAAAAAAGAAAAGTGGCCAAGTCAAGCAATTAGGCTGCAAAGTGCCAAGTGAAGTGACATTAAAGCAGAGCTGGTTTTTCCCTCTCTGTTGCAATTGGATGTGAATAAATTCTTCAACTTCTACACACACATATACACACATATCCTTCCCAGCGTAACCACTGAGTGCTCCGAAAGTATGGTGGTGGTGGTAGGAGTGGGGGAGGGGGTCGGAAACCCAAGCCTTCTACAGTATGTCTGAGTGCAACTCCATCCCTCTTTAGAAATTGACAGGAAGAGACAGGTACAAATTATATCCACTTAACCATATTATAGTGTTAGGCGGCAGTGATGAAAAAAGGGGCTGTTTGGTTCCCTCAGTCATCATTTTTAATGGATGAAAGCACACTCCATGTGCGGATTCGTAGGTATGGTCCGGCTCGCTGTTTCCACGGCGCCCGATGGGTGTAGCGATGACCAGCGTAGCACATAGAGACCGCCACAACTCAACTTTTTTTTTCATTCTTCCAGCTCTACATTAACAGACTGTAGTGTATAACAGTTCCTCTGCTGCTGTAGTGTCGCTGTAAATCATTTCACTCCCAATAA
The DNA here is from genome assembly GCA_030347415.2 of Decapterus maruadsi. Classification (NCBI taxonomy): domain Eukaryota; kingdom Metazoa; phylum Chordata; class Actinopteri; order Carangiformes; family Carangidae; genus Decapterus; species Decapterus maruadsi. The sequence continues at coordinate 3,255,177 of CM064895.1, forward strand.
AACAGTGAATTTTGTTTTCATTGGCTTGTGAAATAATTTGGTATTATAATGCAGTTGACCTTCTCTTTTATTGCTGCACAAATCTGTCCATTGAATCCCCTTGTACTTTATATCCCTTTGAGTCCTTCGGATATGAAAACACATTTGCAAAATCAGTGGCATTGGCTGTGTGTATGTGTGCGCGTGGGCGTAGGAACTATATGTTTTTTTGTGTGTGAAATATCTGACCTGAAGTTTGCACCATTCTCTTGGCTGTAAAAAAGTCTTTTCTCTTTGGACATGCAGGAGTGTGTCTCTTAGTATTTGGAACAACAGGAATATCCAGTTCTTTTCTCATTTACAGTGAAGATACAACACAAATGAAGCTCTAGGAAAAGAAAATAGTATTTTTCTGCCCTTTTAATTCTTTTTTTATATAAGACGGTGCCATTTAATGCAGCTTAAAAACAAGACCTTGGGAAATGAATTAATGTGAACATAACCTTGAGACAGTCGAGCTCCACACCCATTTAATTTTACTTTTAGACCAACCTTGTGATGAATTCCTACTCTACAATTCAACCTTTGCACGAAAGCTCCCCGCCGCACCACGGAATCCATCACCCTCCGCCGTAACGCCTATCATTTCAATGTGTCACATACAGGAGGAAGGGCGATACATAACCGTTACCTGCCATGTCAGGACACTGCTCATCACTCAGTGTGAGTAGTGAGAGCTGTTCATTCTTTGCATCTCAGGAAAAAAAAAAAGAAAAGGAAAGAAAAAGAGCAGCCCTGTGGTTTGACATTCCTCCCTTATCCCTAAGGCTAGGGGGGGGAATTAACACTAATGAAATGGCAGAAAGGGAGACACTGGCTTTGTGGTAAACGCGCAGGTGAATGAACGAGCCTGCGGGGGACGATACGTTTTGTCTGAGAGCCCTCATTGGCTTCCTTCAAACGAGCTGTGAGCCAAACTCAACCCTCAAGTGCGCACGGTGCTGTATATGAAATCAAGCGTTTCACATGCAACATGGCCCCCATTGACTTTTTTGCAGGTACATGGCTGTTTGCTGCCGACAATGTGCCGAGAAGACTTCCCTTCATTACTTCCCTCTGTACGGAGAAAATTTGCCAGATAAGAATAGCACCCTTGGTATTAAAGTAATTATCATCCATTAAGGTATTGTTTGCTGCATCTCAGCTGAGGATTCTATGAATGAAATGTGATTAAGTTGTTTGTATCTGGCTCTGTTTTCACTTCCATTACAGTCATTAATACAACATTACAGATATCAGATATGATATGATATGTATCTATCTATCTACTGTATCTATGAAGGGGTATATAAATTGAAGGGGGTCTGAATACTTTCTGTATGCACTCCATGCTTCCTATCATTGACCTCCTCGTTTCTTTATCTCCTGGTTTGTGATTTGCGCCACAAAGAAACCTCTTGTGCAATCCACTCCATGTGATAAGTTTAAGTTAAAGAAGATTATGTTATTTGGTGGCTTGATGAGAGAGCGTCTTGGCTGTGGGATTGTACCAATTTCACTTGAAAGCAGGAGGATTAGGGAAACTTCGAGCTAAAAGGAGGGAAATGTAATGTTTTGAAATTTGTAGCACTGATTATTTCTAAGCATTCTCCAGTCTAAGCATTTTAACTGAGAGACAGATTAAAGTATAGAGTTGATAAAGCAGAAGAAATTAACCCTTTGGGCCTAATTAACATTTTCTAGATTAGCATAATATTCTCCGCTGGGATGTCACTTCCTCTTTGGCTCTTTTTTTTTTTCAAATGAAACATCAAAGCCGAATTGGCTCGGAGACATCCCAAGTCTCCTAATTTAGCGAGAAGGATGCGGACCCCGCGGACCACCACCAGAGAAAATCAGCGAGGGGATAATGAGGAGGAGGGGGTGTCAAAGGCTCCATAAGGTCCTGCATTGGGATATTATTACTGTAATGGCACTACTTCAGCAGCCTGTGCTGCCCACTGAAGATTCATCTTTCAGTCATTTTTCAGACCAAAGAGACTTCTTGTTACCATCAGGGGGACCGTTTGGAGACTACAGTGGGCTCTGGTGTCCCCGCTTCATCAAATTACAGTACTAATGGCTGGTTTCACACTGACACAGAATAAAAATAATTCACTATATATAAGTACAGTTCTGTTTAACTGAGTGTAAATGTGGCCGTGCTTCCTGCAGCCACACTGATGAACTGACTGACGGTATAGTGAGTCATCCAGCTTTGAGATGAATATGATGGGATATGGATTGATTCATCAATACTCTTGTTGTTGCCTATAGGAAGCCCTTTCCCATATTGATCAGATTACATGCACGTTTGCATAGAAATGGACAAGGACTGATTAACCTGCTGGTTTGACCAATTGACCCCCTCTAACCCTTCTCTCTGTGTACTATGCATATCAGTCCAATGGCTATTACATCGCCCAATATTCACCGTCTGGAAGTTTTAGTAAGAAGGAAATGTGTTATTAACCAATTATCATATTGTCATTGCAAAGACCTCATTATTGAACTGTATTTCCATTCCCCAACTTTTTAATCACTGATCCTGATTCTTTGTAGCATATTATGCATATATGTTGAGTAGGAAAGTTAATTCCTTTTCTCAAAGTTCAAAACTCGAACTTACATCTGCTCTAAAAAATGATTAATTAACACTATGCATCCTATTTAGGTTGAGAAACAGAAAATGTCAGGTTCTCATGTGAAGCTACATTCAGCTGCAGTCTCTGTTGCCAGGATAGTTCAGTCTTCTGGTTCATTTTTGGAAAGAACACTAACAATGCATCTTGAAAACAACTCTTATAACATTTTGGCAAATTGACCTGTTGCCATAATCCCTAGAGTCATAGAAGTAGGTTTGTTACCTTTATTTGTCGGTGCAAGTTATTTTTAGAATGGCGGACAGGGTTTCCTGTCATGTAATTGATCGTGGCGCACCGTCACGGCAAAATAAAAGCCGCCACACCTTCAGAATGATGATTTTTAATTAATTAATTTATTTATTTTTATGTTAAAACAATGTAAAGCAGGGTTTCCACAACAAGTTACCATTTCCTACTTTGCACCCCTTTCCACTACAGTTACAAATTTCGACTGGGTCTAGGTGCTTTTCAATCACAGCTGAGTTTTTTATTTCCTCTTCAATATAAACAAAACTTATCAACGAGCGCATCTAGCGTTACCATTAATTAACGACTCTGTAGCAGACAAGCGCGTCACCCCTCAGCTCTGTGTCGATTAATAAACACAAATAGGCTACAAATGTACACACATTGGCCTCACATGTTTGTCATTCCCAGTGTTTTATTTTGAAAATTGACCGGATTCTCTAGTGTTGCTTTGTGTGACTTTCTGCCAAGATTGACGCGATGGCTCGCGGCTCGTGCACAAAATAGACCAAACGCCAAAACGATCGATGCAGGATGAAAGGCGGCCGCGGAGGATTGGACACCGAAATGAAAATGCCGCGCTTACAACGTGAAACACCCCCATCCCCGGTCGATCACACCACCCTTGCCGCCACTCTTTAAAAAAATCCTGGGGGAAACGCTGGCGAAGCAGAGCCATGAGCTGCTCAGAGCTACGCTACGGAGGCTCATGGAATTTCTTGGTTTCCCTCATCAAACTCATCAAATACACAATCCAACAACTCCAAAAGGCTCTGGTGGACAAGTTGTGACCTGCACATTCACCACGCTATGAGATGGTAACAGAACGTTATGAGATGAAGTTGTTTTCGAGACTGCTTGCCAAAAAACTTCTCCTGATGGGATCGCACATCAGCGGTTTTGCATGAGTTTACCTCTAAAACAACTCTGTCTGGTAACATTGTGTTATTATTTCATAGCGTGGTGAATGTGCAGGTCACAACTTGTCCACCAGAGCGTTTTGGAGTTGTTGGATTGTGTATTTGATGAGTTTGATGAAGGAAACCAAGAAATCCCATAAGCCTCTGTATAGCTCTGAGTAGCTCGTGGCTCTGCTCTGCCGTTCAAAAAATAGCTTGCACTGACGATTAAAGGTAACAAACTTACTGCTATGACTATAGGGACCCTTTAATGTTAACTTACTATTTCCTGAGCTTTCATCTGTCATGGTCTCCATTAGCATCAGGAGTAGAGGTACTTGTCTCACAGGATGCTGTTTCATGTTGAAAAAAAAAAATTGTAATTTCGATATAAAATATTGTTAAAATCTGTTCATTGCAGACAAATATTGTAGGTAACCTTCATAATCACTGACAGACCTACATGCCAGTGAACATCATTCTGAATGCTCCCTCCTGCTTTCCTGCATGGCTGTGGAGGTTCCTGAATCTGAGTGGTGTCTAGTAGAGCGATCGCTTAGGTTTGTCACGTTGCTGCAGCATTTCAGCGCCAAACTTTTCGACTCACAGGCAACCTCAACTTCTGTCAAGCTCCTCTCCGTCCTTGTAGTCCTTTAAACCCGAAATGCACTAAAACATCTGCTGTGGGTTTCAGGGCTGGTATACAAGATGTTTTTCCTTAGAGGAGTCAAGGATACTCTCCGTCCTTGATAAATCCATGATATTCTGAGTAGCGCAGTGACGTAAATTAATATACTTTGGAAGCAGCTAGGATTAAGGGTGGCAGATATACAAAACTGTAAGGAAAAACAACTTTGTATATAAATAATGGTCCAAGCAACGTATTAAACTATGAGTTTAACTGTCCCTGCTATTTCTACCACATACTGTACACACTGAAACCTGCCACTGTATGTGGCAGGTTTGGCAGCATAGTGAGACTCAAAATCTAGTGTTGGCAATTTGAGACCTTTTGGGTTTTTTTGCTTGTTTACTTGTTTATGTTTGACAAACTGGAACCTGTAAACATCATGTTACATTACCTGTAGCAGTTCCTGTCTGCAGTGCAATGATTACTTTGGTACAGAGGTAAACGTTTAAACCTGCAGCTTCCCAAGGTTCTGAAGAGCATCTTTTCTTTCCTATGACATCTTATCACACATGATGACCATTCAAAATAAAAGGTCTATAGATTTGCTAACATCCACAGAGAGTGTATCTCTGAATCTAACAATAGTTGTCATGGTTGTGTTCAGATCAGACATGCTAGACTCTTAGAAGGATTCACCAAACTAAATCTCCCATAAGGTCTTGGGGTTTTGAGAGGCAAAACACAAAGCCTATGTATCTACTTTATTTCTATTTCTATTCTTAAAGCATAAGTCAGCGGAATGTTTTTGTTAATATAAGTCCTAAATAGTCCTATTTTCCGTCAGCAATCACTTCCATAGAGTGTTTGGGCCGAAACACGAGTCTCTCCGTCACTCTGCTCTGCTGAAAACTTTCCTTGTGGGATACAAGCGTTATCCAATGAGGAGAGAGAACGGCATGAAGGGCTGTGTGTGCAGCCAAGGGATGCGTGTGAATGTGGTGACGTAGGGATGAGGACCAATAGATGCCTGACGAGGGCGGGGGCTGCTAACTCATGGTGCGTTCAAGGCAACTTGTGTTTTTCCGGCCTGTGAAGTCATACCAGTTCGATCTGGTACGAGTTCACGGGTCGGAAGTTACGAGTGGCCGTTATAGTGACTTTCACAGGCAACAGGTCGGAAAAACACGAGATACGGGTTACCTGGAACGCTACTAAGTCGTGACTTGAAGCCATAATTTACGGTTTCAAAAGCCTGCCTGGAACGCAGCATTAACCAAAACGACCAGATCGCTGACTTATGCTTTAAGGTATTTCATAGGCACACTGGTCCACACGGAATCAGCTGGCTAACAGATGTCGCTGACCCAGAAAATTTGAAGCTTCGAAAATTCATTTGTTGCCATCGTAGCAAAAAAAAAAATCGATCATGGACTTTCATGATCGATTTTTTTTGCTTTGTTCCTTTTTTTGTTTTTGACACCGGTTCTCAACGGCAATTGTTACATTAAAATGAGGCATCCTGGAAACCTGCAGGATTTTGGAGATATGCACTGTTTGTTTGCCATTACTTTAATTATTCCCGCTATGATCGCGCACCCCCCCTACAACTTAGTTCTACAGCGACAAGGAATTTGCCGTTGGATGGCAATGTGGATGACATAGAGCAGCAAGACAACAATAGGCACAAGGACATAATGTTTTATATGTGTAATATATTATAATATAAGAATCTATAATGTATTATGATTTACAAAGGAAAATATGACCCTCCATGTTCTCAGGGTCATAACAGATGCTGTTCTGTATGTTGTGTGTCACAGTCACTGCTGTACACGCAAAACAGTGTTAATTTTGATGAGCCGATGAATTTAAATCAGCAAATCTTGCCTTTTTACCAGCGTTTCACCCTTCCTCGGTATCTTCGCCTCACTCCTAATTTCTTTTTTCCGCTAGTTTTCAGCTCTCCTGAAATCTCCTCCCCAAATCACTGGAGCCTGCCTGTGTTGATTCTGATATAATAACCAACGGGAATGCGTGTTGTTTTCCTTCCGTCCTATTTAGCCATTCAGCCATAGATGTGTCGACATAAAACACAACCTTTGACGCTGATTTGAGCTCAGTCATATGGGACTGAGCAGTCACGTTCTAATTTAGTTGAATTCCCTGATGTGGAGGCCAGGCAGCCTGCCAAGGTTGGTTAGGAGGAAGAACAACAACAAAAACACCTTTTTATTTATTTAGAGGAAATAATCCGAATACACCACTATCAGCAGTTCAAGGCTCTGGTCATTTTTTTTGGCAACTGTCTCTTGATTAAAGCAGCAGCATCTGGATGGAGCTTTATTTGCTGGCTGCGTGTGGAAGGCAGACTTTGCTGCAGTAGCCACGTCACTTTAATGTAATATGACTTGGATTCATTCTCCAGCAGAAAGTCGACTCAAGCATTTTTTTTCACACAGATAAAGTCTTGGGCATCGGATGAAAATTTGGGTAACACTTCACTTGACGTCTATCTCTGTAACGCATTATAACCATACTTATGAGTTATAATGCAGTTGTAACACTGTATAACTATAGTTATAAACACTCATAAATGAACATAATGATTTATAACAATAATCATAACACATTAAAGCATTTCATCATGACTTATAAGGTCAGGTACACACTGTAACTGTTGTCGCTGACAATGACCACATCGATAATAAGTTATAATGTGTAATAATTGGCTTATAAATGTATATAACTATCATTATAAACACTCATAAATCACATAAGGCTTCATAACAATAAGCATAACACATTATAGAGCATTATAACTCTATTAAAATACTTGACCTTATAAGCCATCATAAAATGCTCTATGATGCTTATTATTATAAAGCCTCATTATAATTAATAAATGTTTATAATAGTAGTTATAGACATTTATAAGACAATTATAACACATAAGTATATTTATAATGCATTATCAATGTGGGCACTGTCAGCGAGTTAACAGTTAACGTATTATAATACCTGCTATGACTGCATTATAACTCCTTATAAGTATGGTTATAATGCGTTATAGAGATAGGTGTCAAATAAAGTGTTAATAGTTGGTAATCCTTCCCAGTTTGTTTCAGCAGGTGCCCCTGAGTGGGTCTAATTGAGGCTCTGCTCTGCTGTACGTCAGGAAAGCCGGGCCCACAATGGTGACTCCTGGCGATATTCATATCCCAGCACCTCTACCTCCACTTATTTATTTATCCCATCTCTTATTATACTCCTCAGGCCAACACCTTATTGCTCACCTCCCTCCCTCAATCCCCCTCACCATCCAAATGCGAGTGGTGGCTGGCAGCCATGCTACAATATGGCTTTGACACTCTTGATGCGGGAGCTGTCGCTAAGGCGGGGTCTGGCCTGGATGCTGAGGACACAGACATCTGTGGGTTTTTCTGGGGGAGTGCTATCCATCTCAAGGTGAGAGATGAACCCCCTCAGCTGCCAAGCCAAGGTCAATCTGATTGGTTTACAGAGTAGCAGGAGGAGGAGGAAAGAGGAAGAGTAGGGTGAGCAGTTGGAAGGCTCCTTGTTCCCAGCCTGCCAGCGGGCTCTGCGGTCCAGCTGGACTGAGCGGAGCTGCTGTCTGCTGGGTCTCTGTGTGCAGTAATCAGCTGCACTGGGAATCCAAAGTGCCACCTCCTCCAGGTACATGATTGATGCATGATGATGTACATGATTGATGTAATTAGTCACAGGGGGAAAATACCAAGTGTAATTGCCACTGCAGTGCGAAACGGTGCTGGGAATCAGTTGCTTGGATTTCTGTCATTCTGTGGCCTGAGTCTTAAAGGAATATTTCAGCTTTTAGCAAATTTACAATGCATGAGCTGTTTTTACCAAGCAGTGAGTTTGGTGGTTCCAGATAAACTAATGTTGTTTTTTTTGACCAGCTGATGCGTTGAACATTTTTGTTTTAGATTGTACTCTTGAACTGGTGTTTTATTTTGAGACGGGACTTCTCATACGCGGTGAAAATATGCTGATTAATCGTCCCTCATTGACAGCAGTGTGTCTGAGTGCAGTGCGATGCGACCGTGTTTCTCAGTGAGGGAGAGCAGAGACCCTTCTACTGCATCTAGTGGGCATTTGTAGCTCACACAACCCCACTTCAAAAAAACTGAACTATCCCTTTAAAAAAAACAAGTGTAACAGATTTTAAATGAAAGTAGTTTTAAATGAAAGAATTACACACAGGACATACAGTAATTGGATATTGGGATTTTAAAGGGATAGTTCACCCAAAATTCAAATTTCACTCATTATCTACTCACCCTCATGTCGACTAAGGGCTGGGAGAATTTTCAGAGTCCTCCTTGTCTTCTCTGAGTTACAGGGGGGTCCGCACAGCATTTTCCCATATAATGATTGTGAATGGACACCACTTTTCTTAGTCCAAAAAGACACACCAAAAAACATCCAAATACCTCCATACTGCTCATCTGTAATGTCCCTCTTATATTAAAGCCCCGACACTGACACAGGAAGAGCAGTGAACTGAGACACTGAGACACTGGGAGCTTCTGCTACAAACAAGCTGAAAATATAGACTTACTTAATTTTTTGTCGGGGCTTCAATACAAGAGGGACATTACAGACGAGCAGTACGGAGGTATTTGGATGTTTTTTGGTGTGTCTTTTTGGACAAAGAAAAGTGAGCCCCATTCACAAGCATTATGTGGACAGATAACTGCTGTGTGGACGCCCCTGTAACTCCGAGAAGCCACGGAGTACTCAGGGTGAGTAGATAATCACAGGGTGAGTAGATAATGAGTGAAATTTGAATTTTGGGTGAACTATCCCTTTAAGGAAAAACATTGTTTAGACTTAAGTTCTTTTTTTAGATGAATGCATGGTGTGCATAATCAGTGTAGCAAATAAAAGAAAATTTCCCATTTTGATTTTTTTTTTTTTTTTTTAAAGGGAGACCAAAAAATAACTGGGCGCACCAGAGCCAAGCACATGATGGATGTGTCACTTGGCTCATTTGATGAGTTAATTGAAAGCTGTGCTCTGTCCTCGGCTAGATTAAGTGCCGCAAATGACGGGTTACTGTCAATGAACAGGACAAATGCACCAGCCGTTCACTTAACTGGAAAATCAGTCATTAGAGTTGCAAAGGAAAATTGTTCCATCTCGAGAACACCATCCACATAATTCTGTCATGTGCTCCATTTGCTTAATTTGATTCACATGTAACTAATTCATTATAATGCAAAACAGCCTGCAGTTATCCACTGTTGTCTCTGTGAACATTCTGTATCAAATCGGGAGTAAATTATTGAATCTGGTCATTTTCTGCGGACAGTTTGGCGAACGCACACAAAGGATCTGCTGCATGTTGAGCAAAGGCAGAAAATTGACATTAAGGCGCCTGTGCAAGGTAGATATAAATTACAAAGAGGTGTCAAGGTGTAGTATTTTTCTGCCTACAGGAGTTGCTGATGTTTCTTTCTCTTGTTTCCTTGAGTGCTTCTGAAGTCAATTTAGTATATGTTCCCCCAAGAGCAGGTATAAGGAGCCTCCGGCAAATGTATGGAGCGCTCCATGGAGAGCCGGCGCAGCTGACAGACTTTCGATAGGCAGCCGGCATAGAAACCCATTACAGCCGTCAGTCCGGCGCTGGCGAAATCCATTATATAATCACCAAAATCAATCCATAAGGTAGCTTTTTTTTTCCTTTTTTTTTTTTGATGTCTGCATTTGAAGCAGCCCTGGGTGATGGATGATTTTAGCCTCGGGTTTTCAGGAACCTGTTTGAAATTCTTGCCTTTCTCTCAGATTGGTCAGTCAATATGAGCTGAGAAGGCACAGCTTCACATCAGAGGCATGGGTACGGAGATATGAAGGGAAAAAAAAAAGGTACAGCGGCCATGGAGGCAGGTTTTCCCAACTCATTACGGTCCACAACAGACAATACAAGGCTCCAAACTCCATTACGCATAGCATATCTAAACATGAACATATTTTCTATGGAGAAATATATTGACATGACATGATAGATTGCCAATGAAAAGCTGCCATCCATCAAGCTCCGTACCAGCCTGCGTTGCTGTGGGGAACGAGCACGCTGACGATATTTCTCATGGTTTAAATGAGCACGCTCATCGGGGACGGCGCGGGTCATTAGTTTTCCCCAAATATCCACCACACTTTCGCAAGTCCTTCATTCTATTTTTTTACATTTTAGGTGCGAGGTACGAGGTAACGTCTCCTCTCCGGTAATGTAATTGAGCAGTGATGTACAGCGTGTTGACTCGTCTGATTTAATGAGCTGTCACTCTTCATAAAGATACAGAGAGAATCCTTCTTGCCTCCTGCTGTAAAATAATAATAATAAAAAAAAGCTCAGAGAATCAGACGTTAGCCATTAGTTCAATCTCTGACATTATCTCATGACTTCACATTGTTCAACAACCTGGGAAGAAACCCTTTCAAAAAATCATTGTCTGGAGTAACGGAGGGGAATTGCTCACTTGAGATCACTAAGGATTCAGCGAGCATCGCCTGAGCGTGCTAATGGCTTCTCGCAAGAATTGCCACGCGCCATAATCATTAACATTGAAATATCCCCAATCACCGGGTGCGGAAAGTTCTATCAGCCGCCCGGAGTCGACGACCCCTCCCCATTGCCTCGGAGCAAACAACTGGTGTGGCTCCGATCAGCTCTGTCTAATGACCCTCCGACGGTGGGCTAATGGGGATCCCACACGATACCTCTGTCCTACCTCCTGGCTTCATCGTCCATGGCTAATTACCACAAGCCTAATCACCACGAAAATGGGCAGAATACAATCTGGACATGTGTACACGCTCGCACAGAGTGGAGTAGTGGGAAGGGGTATATGGACCGTATACCAAGGGGCAGCGTGTGATGCTTCCCACTTTGGTTTTGGTTAGTCTGTCAAGTGTGACTCTTGACACAAGCGTGAGTCCCAGTTTGATTATCTCCTCTGCTCCAAGGCCGCGGATGTTGATGTTGTATTTCCTCACCAGAGAGCAGATTTCCCACACATGTCTGCAGCTAGGGCCCAGGCACCTCTTCTGTGTTGCGTACTGAACCAGAACCTGTTGCTATACTCAGTTTGCAGAGCTGGTCAGCCACAATCTCTAAAGCGATAGCACTTATTTGTATTTGTTTGTGGTCCCTGTCCCATTTTCTGGCACACTGAACCAGAACTTAACAAATATGGCTCATCGCCAGGTTGCCACCCAGTGTTTTCTTTTACTCGAGCATGATTCGACTCTATTCATCAGAGTTCCTTAAAAAAAAAATCTCTGTGATTGCCGAGGTCTGTCTGAGATTTTTCTTCACCCTATTTCATACTTAAGAGCAGGGCTGTTGCTAGGAATTCTGGGCCCCCTGAAAGAACACTGAAGTGGGCCCCCACCCCCTGACTTTTTTTAGGCTATGTATGTATTATCATTTTTGTATTTAGCCTATAGCCTGTGCATATTCTCATTTGTCCAGGTCATAGTATTCAAAGGGACTTTTAAATCAAATGCAACTGACTTTTAAATCGAACGCATCTGACCAGGCTCAATTTAAAAGTCCCTTTGAAATATTTAGCCTATACTTTGTCTAATGGATATTCTCATTCATCTAGATCATTGTTCTTTTCTGGGCAAATTGAATTGTATCAGTTTGTATGTAACGCAAAACAAATTAAAAAATTAGCCTTATGCAGAATAATTCAGTCATACAAAGATTAGACTACTGGGTTTTTTTGGGCCCTACTGGGCGCTGGGCCCCTAGAATTATCATCACCTTTCTCCCCTATACAACGGCCCTGCTTTAGAGCACCAAAGGGTGGCAAATGATGCTGATACTTGATACTGCAAGAGAATTTGTTACACCCGGCTTGTCAAGACCACCGCAGAGAGAGCGAGACACCGTGATGGAAATGATAATCACACTTCAGTCTGACTAGAGAACAATCAAAGTTATTGTTTTCCATGGGGAACGCAGGATTGTTACTTAGCTGGATGCTAACGCTTTGAACACAGGCCCGCCACGCAGCCATAGATCTGTATTGTTCATAGTGGGTGCCATGTGGTAATCATACTAAAGAAACACTACAGTTGTGCTGTCTTTTAGCTGTAATTACAGTCATTAAACAGTATTGATACAATGCATGCACAGAGAGAAATAAGAAATGAGAGGTGCAGGGAAACAGAATCAGTCCTCTCTCTGCACTTTGGTGTGCCAATTAGCATATGATAATTAGTTATGGACAATTGGCCTCCTGGATGGTTTCATTAAAAAGTATCACACTGGGACCTCATTAGCGCGCTAATATAAGGGGAACTGTTAGACCTGTTTCACACTGGCGGATGGATCTCGTTTAAACTGGAGCAGTGTGATCAAGGCTGGGGATGTTTGAAGTCTCCGGTAAGGAGAGTCAAGTGGTGCATTTGATTTCTTCATGTCCTAACATAGGTTTTTTTTTATTTTTTTAAAGGGTTTTATGAATACCTGAGCGATATGTTAAGTCATGCGCTCAGTATCCCATGAATTGATTGAAGGAGAACCAGGAGAGGAGACATCAACAACTACAAATGGTGCTAATTTGAAAGAAGTCAAACATAATGCCGCCAATTCCCCCGGCTGCTTTTAGCAACTGTCATTGACGGGAAAGGTTACTGTCGCTCGCTGCCAGCTGAGAGGAGGAGGAGGAGGAGGAGGAGGAGGATGGGAGGGGGGGGGGTCTCCGTGGATCTTATCAGAGCATCCCATCCAGTACAGCGTTCCACTTCCCTGCCCTCCTCTCCCCAGGTCTCCGCTGAGCTTCTGACAGCTCCAGGTTGTTTCACAATAAACCGGCGGCGTGGGGGGTGGGGGGTGGGGGGGGCTGTATAGGAGCCATACCACAAGGATAAAGAGCAAGGGGCCACACTCGATCTGCTTTTCATGAGCTCATCTATCCCGGGCCCTGGGAGGATAAGTAAGCCATTGTGATGTGTTGATGCTGATCACAGACCAGAATCAAGTGTTCCCTCTTTTACCGTGACTGCTGCCAAATAAACGCTTCCTGTAGATGAACTGAGCTAATCTTTCCCCCAATCCCCACCCTCACCTCACCTCACCCCTGCCAGCCGGGAAGAGTAACAAATAAAGTCAAGATAGCGGGATGGAGACCGAATTGGCAGGAACTGCCTAACAAGATTTGTTTCATAACGGTCGAGCCCGCGAGATGAATTATTGATACGAACCTCGACGGTGACCCGCCACACAGATCAGGGCGCAAAAGTTCAGTGCTGCAAAATCCCTGACGGCACTCATTATAAGAGCGAAGGCTGCTGCAGAGATACAGTGCGTCCCCCCGGCACCTCTGTTCGCCGTCCTCGAGGAGTAGCTCTTCACCGTATCGGGTGGCAGATGGTAAAACCACCGCGTGACAACAGGTGTCAAAAGCTAAAGCTGCTCGGGAAACTGTGAACTCAGTGGTGCAAATTGCTATTCAATATACAAAGCTATATATACTCACTCAAGGAGGTGATTTCCTCAGAGATTGAGGCTACACTCTTAGAAATAAAAGCGCTATGTAGAACCATGTAAGGTTCTTCGGCTTGTCCTCATAGGGTAACCTTTTTTGGCTCCAAGAACCCTTTTGGAGGGTTCTACCCAGAGCCCAACTTAAAGGGTTATACCGAGAAACCAACATAAAGGGTTGTACTGTATCTAGAACCCAACACATAAAGGGTTATGAACTATCTGTGAAAGGTACGCCTAGAACCCCCAATGAGAGGTTCTACAAAAAACCCTTTTATGGCGTATTGGTTTCACCCAGAAGCCTTAAAATGTCTGACTTCTTACGATTTCATCTAGAACCCATACAGTGAGTTCCACCAAGAACCCTTTTACTGGAACCCTTAGTGTTACCAAGAACCCCTGAAAAAACATTTCTTTGGGGAAAGGGTTTTTAAGGGTTCTCTGGATCAAAATGGTTCTTACTAGAACCCTTAGTGTTACCAAGAACCCTCGAAAAACCCTTTCCCCAAAGAAATGGTTTCTCAGAAGCAAATGGTGCCAGGTAGAACCTCAACCCTTGTAGAAGAACATTTTTGGAACCCTTATTTCTAAGAGTGTACTTGAGGATTTTGCACAACACTTTGTAGCTTCTTCAAGTGTCTTTGTCTCCAGAAAGGAGAATAGAAAAAAAAGAGCATTTTTTTTTCTCCTATTCTTTTACTAGCTGTGCCATCTTTGCTCCCAGCAGTTTAGAACCTGGTTGAGGCTTATTTATGAATCTTCTTCCCACTCTCTCTGAGCCTTCACAGTGATGCCATCAACTCTGGCCCCTCTGGTGAGTGCTGAGGATGTTTAGCACAGGAACATAGCACCTCTAAGTAATAATCACATCCTTGGTGATGAAATAGCAACAGCTGCGTAGAGAACATCATTACTCAAGCTAATACAGTGAATACATACTCTGTAATAATAGCCTGAAGCCCTGCCAAAGATCCGACTGAACAGAGCTACACAAGACAATGGCATCCATCAGATTAATTTCAAATAATTGTCTATACCCACTAAGTCACCATGCAGGAGCGCGCCTGGCTGATTCTAATTGTCTGACCTCGGTTTAGTGTCGGTTTAGTGTCGGTTTATCCCGCGGTGCAGCCGGACGTAATAAAGCGCAGGGAATGCAGAGGAGAGTATTTGGGACCTTGAGCCGTAGGCAACAATGACAGGAAAATGCAACACAACCATTCATAAAGGGAAGTGCTGCACATGGTTTCCAGAGCTGTGCATAATGAAAGCCATGAATAAAATGCTTTCAGTCAGTGTGTGGGATGTATTGCTGAATACAATGCACTCTACTTACATGCATGGGCATAATGTGCATATGTTCATGTGACTGATGTTTATACTTAAACAGAACCGTTTGGTTTTGAAAGGTAAAACTCTTTTTTTTCCTGTTGAAAAGCTACGGCACCACGCTGACTGCTTCATATTTTCCAGTGCTCATTTTATTTTAAAGGAATAGTTTGAGGTAACAAGCATATTTAAAAATATATATATATACGTATACTTTTCATTGCAGAAATACAGCAATTTGACAGTGGCACCAGAAATTATCAGCACAAAAGTAATAGCACACAGGTTGCAGTCACAGCAGCTTTAAAGTAGACATTATGCCCCTTTTCTACAAATTAAAATAGTTATTTTAATAGTTAATAGGTGTTTTAAAGACATGTCTGTGACATGCTTTGGCCAAAATATCCTAAGGATCAAACATCACACAGAGAAAATAGAAGTACGGAAATGTACTCAAAAGGGTACAAATCCTTGTCGCTCCAGGCGTACCTTTTTTAAGGACAATTTTGGACCCATTGGAACTTTTATGTGCCTTTTTTACTCTAGAGTAAAATAATTGCCCTATAGGCTACAGTAGGTCAGAACTGTACCTAAGTACAGAAATGTCCCCCTTCTGTACCCCTATTTTTCTCTGTGCAGCTTTTCATCTCAAACCAGCCCTGTTCAGAACGGCTGATTTCAGTGCCTGTCCCTTTAAATGCAAATGAACCACTGCTTACCCCGCCCCACCCCTAGTTAGGGGTGGTATTATGCAAACTTGAATCCTAGTTACATCAGTGGGAGTCGGAAAACTATAGATTATAGAGCACACAAGACAAACACCTAACACCGCCCCCTAAATATATTTTAAAGAGCCCTCAAGAAGTGACATGACCTGTTTTGGTGTGACATGGCAACACACAAACAAAATGTTCCTGTAACTCACTGATTATCATGTTACATCAATTCAATGTTAATAATGAGGTATAGTTTCTGATGTGGCTAAAATATTCCACCTCACTTTTGTCCTAAAAAAGAAAGTCCAGAACAGGGACTTTGAGACGCTTCCCTGCTGAAACGCACCCAATTTACTTGGCAGTCAAACACACACCCCCATTAACCTGCCATCCCGTGGCTCCCTGCGGAGGGAGGGGGGCCCCGATTACTGGTCGGACCAGGCAATGTGAAGGAAGCATCAAGGTAATTAAAGTTTCATTCCCAGCCAACATGCAACCTGCTCATGAACAGACTTTGAAAGCTCTTCTGAGGAAAGAGCTGCACTGTGATCTTCCAAATGGGCTTTTCTTGTTTGCTAAAATCCTCCTGCTCTCAGGTGCTTTGGCTTTAGAGAGATTTGTGCAAACTCACCGGGACGTATGCCCCTCACATCTTTGCAGTTTTTTTTTTTGTTTTTTTTTAAATTTAACTTAAAGGCAGTTCGGAATCTGGATCCTTTGGGCGGCTTATTTTGCCAATTGATCTTTTAAACTCCCTAGATTTACTGACCGAGGCCCAAGGTTTGATTCTTGTGTACATTAGAGAAGCAACTGGATTTTGATTACTTTTAAAAGCATCATGGATGTCTTCTTAAAGGGAAACTTTTGTTTTTTTCAACCTGGGTCCTGTTTTCACATGTTTTTTTGTAGACGTGAGTGATGGATAATACTTTTATTGAGGTGTGTAACGCCCGCCAATGTAATAATGCCCACAAACGTAATAAACCACAAACGTTATAAAAATATGCAGCTTTTAATGGCGGATGACATGACAAAAAAATATATTTTAATTAGATTCGGGCGGGTGGCGGGCGGATTATTAGGAACCAATTAGGAAAAATGTATAGTCCATATTAGATACAACAACGGGCGGATGGCGGGCATGTGTGGTTTTGAAAAAACGTTGGTTCGGGTGGATGACGACTTTTGTGATGCAGTTGCAGATGAAATAATTGCCTATCCGCGCATCTCTAGTGTCTACCTTTAGCTTTGTCCAAATCTCACCATGCCAGAAATCTTGTTCTGAAATATCGGGATAACTTGCAGCAAAACACCGATGGGATACTGTTACCTGACTGAGGTGAAGAGAGATGACAGGAGAATTAACAAATTGTAACAACATAATGTCGGGCTACTCTTCGTGCAGCTTTCACAAGGTATGCCTAACAGTTAGCTGTGCTACAAATGGATGCTAACCATCCTGTGGATGCACTGTACCGTCGCCGTGCCGACCCCAGGTTCTGCTGTGACCACTTTGACCGGAGATGACTACTGCCAGTTAGAAGGAGAAGAGACGCGCTAAAGGAAGAGACATTCATTTCTCCTCTCTAGTATGTTGTCGGACACTCATTGTAACTATCTGAGCCTGTCAGTGTGAAAAAAAAATGCAGGTTTATAGGGCGAACTCTGACGGGAGCCACTTGCCCGGTTGAAGAGCGTTAGCTGGGCTGCAGGCTGCCTGTCCGGCTCAATACTGGAGACACCTCAATAAAAGTATTATCCATCACTCACATATGCAGAAAAACATAAACAGGGCCCAGGTTGAAAAAGAAAAACTAAGTTTCCCTTTAAAAGGAGTTTGCTGCAGCTACACATCATCAGCTGTATCATGTAGATTAAATCACAAAACCAATATGACACCCTTTAGCCACTGAACTGGACCGGTACACCAAATCCCAGACGAGTGTCTCAAATTATCATACAGATTGAAGCGATTTCCAGCGTGCGATTCCTCTGATTTCCAGCACTTAGGGGCCGGAGGCAGGAGGTCCGGCTGCCTTGAATGGCCGCTGATCAGCCAAAAGATGCAGAACCGCTGGAGGAGAAACCCTGGCTGCAGGCTCCTGGACTTCAGCCTGAATTGATGATTTTTTTTGGTGGTCGGGGCGGTGCAGGCCGCGGCAGTTATGCAAGGATCACCTGTGGTCACTGACCAGATGTTGGGACGTTAGTGGCAATGAATAACCAATGAGGCCGGGAATCACTTCATCCTTAATGTTACGGTGGAGAAAATGAGTTTTTTTTGTGGCCGATGTTATTGGAGTTCAAGCCCGTGCAGATTGGAGATAGTGGAAATATTTCTATCTGGTTTCATTTCGTGTCGTAGATATTGACAGTTCACCCATTATGATTACCGTAGTTGAAGAATCTGTTTTTCTTGCATGAGGACACATCATCACAAAACACTTCCTCCAACACATGGTGCCTATGAAAACTAATACGAGAGCATATTGAGGGCCAGGTTGGACTTACCATAGCCTAAATGTTGAGGCCATACTGCATGCATGTCAGTACAATATGTAAGGTATTCAGCATGCTAGATGCAATATGACAGGTCTCCATATGAACTACATGTGGACAACTGTGCGCTTCATGGTTTAGTTCCAGTGCCAACACTCTGCAGGAAGCAGTTCTGCGATGTAAGGATGTGCAGGTCCTGCTGGTGAACGGGTATGTAGTTTGGCAGACTTCCAAACACAAGACTAAGGTTGTGTCCTGTCACAGAAACACGCCTTTGCCTCTCTATCAGCTATGGTTCAGCTGCCATGGCCACCGTATTTCCCTCGTATCAACCGTACTGCAGGTGTCATGCAAAGGAAGTGAGAATTCCTGTCATAATCGGACCTGACCAGGGGTTTTTTTCTCTCTTTTTTTTCAGAATTGCCTGATATTGATATTGTTGTGTGGCGATAGCAGGCTGTCAGCTGACTGGCCCGGATTCAAACTGCAAAATTAAATGGGTAAATCAAAGAGAGTAGAAAGGGGAATAGCCTAGAACAGGATAGTTTCTATCCTGATGTTATGATCTCTGCCTGTCTTCACACATGATTGGTTGCATGCATGTATACCAGAAAAGGTGGAGCAGAGAGGGAGGCAGTGCAGCTAAATGCTGCAAAAATTGGATATTTGATGGACACAATTTGTGTTTGGGGATAAAATAATATATAAAAAAAAAGGTTGTGCACCTCAGGTGGAAAGAGCTCCATGTTTGCTGAGCTTCATGTCTTCATAAAGTCCAGTCAGGACCTGGAGGGAATGTCAGCTGCAGTACAAACACTCTCATTTTGAATATTTATTGCTGGAGTCTGAATTATGGAACTATGACAGCCTTGGTCTTGAAACTGAAGACACATGGCTTTTTATTTTGGATGCCTTTTGAAGCTTTTTTTTGGTGGGTGGATAAATAAAACAGTCCAAATTATGAAATAATACCTTCTAAAACGTTGATAGTAGGGATTCATCGATCCAAAACTGAGATCAGATATCGGCTCAGGTATTGAGTGAATGGCTAGAGTGGGTATCAGATAATGGAGCTGGTTCATGACACTGATCTATTCACTTTGATTCTTTGTTTGTGACGCATGCCTCATTATGGCAAGCAGATTTAACATTTAAAAGCTAAGTTTGACTATCCGGAATTAACACTGTAGATATCAACAACATCCTTCTGGCTTGTCATAACTACATTTTGAATTGTTGGATTTTTCATTCAAGATATCTGTAGTTCAGTTTTTCCTAGTCAAAAAGAACATTTCAGATATGCTGTTCATGTGTATGTGGTTTGTCGTTACAGATATCTACAATTCAGTTGCAGATATCCACTGTGTGAATATCTGTAACTGAATTACGACTAGTAATTCCAGTTTAAGATATCTTCAACGTCATTATGACCATAGTGCCAGTTACATCTACAACTTAATTTCACCGAGTCAAAACTTAATTTAAGATATCTGAAAAGGGACTAGATATCTATTGAGGTGAATTAAAGATACAGTTTCTTGAACTGGAATCATGACTAGTCAGAATCAAATTGTAGATATTTCAAACTGGAATTAGTACTAGTCTAATTTTAGATATCTGTAATGACAAACCTCATACACATAAATGGCAAAAGTGACGTCATTTGTCCTAGGAAGAATGTAGTTGTGGATATCTGAAATAACAATTGTGGATAGGAAGAATGTAGTTGTGGATATCTGAAATATTCTTTTTGACGAGGCAAAAATGAATTACAGATATCTGCAACACATATCCAGTCTGGCTTTTAAAGCAACATTGCAGAGTTTCAGCTCAGTGCGTTGAGAAGCGCATCTAGCATTTATTGCCATTAATAAACTACAGTATTTACCACATGTTTGCAAGGAGACGTTGTGGCAGGTGGTCGGGGGAAGGAGGGAGAGTTGGGGGCGGCGACGACGACCGGAGGGGAACCGTAAGTTTCGCTTTTACCCACCTCGTCTCTCCCTCGACGCAGAGGGGAGGGGGGAGGAGGGGGGCAGTGCTTCGTAGCCGTGCAGGGAAGTTACATAGTGCGGTTTCAGCTGATGCGACCCCGCTCAGACCTTGGTAGCAGCTCCATTCATCCTATTAACCATTTTTCTACTGTTGCACTGAGTCTGGAAACATTATTTTAAGGCCAAAAACTCGTAATGTTACTTTAAATGTTAAAATGTCTTAGCCATAGCCACATCACATACTGTAGACAACAAACACAGAGCAGCAATATTTTTGTAAGTTTATTAATTCAACAGCGACATTAGATTGGTATGGGGTATTGGCTGATATAGCCCAGGTATCAGTCTAAGCCCAGGTGTCTATTGTGGAAGACTGAAGACTGTTCAGGGTTGATGTTAGATTATTACCTGAGTCAGATCATGCACAATCTCTCCAGCTCCTAACTCCACTCCAAACACTCCAAACTCCATCTGTCCAGAAACACTGCTTTATGATACATCTTTTATTTCATTGCGTCTGATGTGCTTTCACTGTGCTCATATTTCCCTCATGTCTATTTTTATATTAGTTGTTTTGCAGCCTCTGTTTTTTTTTTCTTTGGTCACACATTCTGAGGCGCATTCCTGATAATTGGTAAGAACTGCTCCTATTGTCTCTCAATAAATGACCTGTTTTCATGGCTCTGTATTAAAGTGCGCCCTGTGCGCTGTGCTGCACATCTATCTTGAGCGGCTCCAGTCTTATTGTTGTCGATCCCAGGCCTTTGGTTTGTAAACAGCAAGTGGCACAATAGCTGCAGGAGGCAGGGGAAAAAAAACTACCAAAAAAAAAAAAAGAAGTATAAAGTATACATCACCAAGGCTGCTACTGATGCACCACGGTACAGTTTCTGCAGATATTTGTGGCACCGTGGGATTTGAATAGGATAGTGTCTTGTACTGTTTGGCTGCAGCTTTTACACAGCTCCTCTCAAGGATGCAGCAGAGTGCATCTACATTTTTTATTTTTTTTTAGTGAAGCGTTCCCGAAGGAAAGTGAACCTTTAACCCCAGAAATGTTAGCATGACACCGCGGCCATTCCGCTACAAGGCCGCTCCTTTGTGCGAACATGTTCCATTTAATTGAATCTGATACCAAGTCTATCACGGCGTACAGTAAAGTCACTTTAGCTAACCTTGACATGAAAACCGTTGCTTGGGATTTCTCCCAGAGGAATTAATGTGCTGCTGGCCGTCCTTTCGTCCCCACGGTGATAATATAATGAAGAATGAGACAGCGACAGTATTTTGACATTCATCTGTGTGGCTGTAATCAGCGCTGAATCAATATCTCATCTGTTATCATTTCATTCGATGCCCTCCCCCGTAGTGGGTCGGCCTCGGCTGCAGCATCGCTCTTATCTCAGCTCTGCGCTCCACAGATCTCTATCCAGCCAGTCCCGAGCCCACAGAGATGCCCTTGGTGACACAGAAAGGCAAATCCATGGCTATGAATCACTTACTGTAGAATTGGGAAGGGAGCTGAAGCAGCCAGGTTAGATTTTAAACCTCAGAGTCACCGTAACACACGTCCCATCGCTCTTTTTCCTTTTCACTTCTCACTTTTGGGTAGGGTTGCAAAATTTTGCATGATTTCAAAGCTGGAAACTTTCCATGGGAAGTAACAGGAATAAATCCAAAATGTACAAAATCTTAAATATTGGGGAAAATATATGTAGCATAATCTTGAACTACGGATGGAAATTAGCCTAGAGCTAAATCTGGTGTATTTACATTCTTAGATGTTCATTAATACGCAGAGTCCTGAAATAAACAAATAAATGAAATGAAAAAAAAAATGCAAGTACACTTGAATATCTATGCTATTCCTCCATCACATGCACACAGCACATTGCTTACTGCAGGGCTGATGAGGCCACACCCCCTACATACTGTGCATTCCTCCATCACATGCACAGATGATTTCTTGAACCCTGCAGCGAGCATTTTGAATGGGACTTTTTTTTGGGGGAGGGGGGGATTGATTGCTCATACAGGAATTAAAACTTGAAAAAGTTCGACTCAGAAATGAATCTGTTGAAATTACATGTTTTGTAATTGTATTATTCTGCATGGATGTCTGCTTATGACAAGACAATAGTATTTACATCATGTTTGGATTTGAAAAAAAATGTTTAAACTACCCCCAATTTCCAGTTAATTCCCCTAAATTCCCAATAATCCCCATGAATTCCCATAATTCCCATGGAAAGTTTCAAATTTGGAATGTTTCCAAAATCCCCCATCTTAAAGTAAATTCAACTCTGAGCTGTATTTTCCTAACATTTTAGGTCTAAAATGTTTAATCGCTCCTGTTTTGCGGTAGCATGTGTCTGTCCTCGGATCGCCACAGCAGTGATGAATGGGAGAATGAGATGAAGTTCCGCTGCTTAGGCTGTTTACATCCCTCAAAGCCGTCATTTTTTATTTTATTTTTTGCCTTCTGACGCTGTCTGTGGACTGCTGTCAGACACAACTACCGCAAAACTGGAGCAATTAAACTGAAAATCTTCTGATTCTTCTGACCTAAAATGTCAGAAAATACAGCCCCGAGTTGAATTTTCCCGGAATTGTCCTTTAACTTCCCATGGAAAGTTTCTGGAAATTTGGTGGAAATTTTCCAGCCCTTTGCAACCCTACTTTTGGGGCGTCCAGCTCTGCGGTAGCTCAGCTCCCCGAGAGTCCGAATCAGAGGCAGCAATTAAACGGCCATGCTTGGTTTATTTATTTTATGCAGAGATTACAGCAGGCGTCCTTCAGATTCCTCTCTGTCCTCCATGCCAGCTCCCCTGACAGTAATTTAGATGATGCGTTTAAAATATCCCCCTCAACCCCCTCCCCCCCAGCCGTCTTTAAAAAACAGGCGCGGTCATGCGGGGGGCAACATGTGAACTCGTTTTGCATACGTTCTCTCTACATGCAGTGAGGTGGGAGTTTTCTCAAGACTGAGGAGCGATTTCGGACTTGATTTACGTCATTTTCTTGCCAAGAAGCCAATAACAAAAGCCCTGACTTCATTCACAACACTTCAGAGATTAAGCACTCTCCATTCTGGTGCCATCTTCGCTCCCGATTGTCGTTTATTGTCGAACGGAGGAAGGACTCGGGTGCCCTCAGCGTAGTATAGCTTTTGGCCGGCTCTGTGGTTCCTCTAGGCCGCTCCGCTGTGGAATTATTTACTCAGTTAATTCCTGCTTCTGTGAATGTTTCCATGCCAGTGTTTTGTTTTTGTTTTTCCTTTTTTTGTTCCCGTGTCGGCTCCCTGAATATTCTCAGGAAGATTGATGAAACAAATCATAATTCTGATACAAAGGCGTCCTCTGTGTTCTCTTCTCCTCCATCTGCATGAGACCACATAACAGCAATGAAGACATTATACTAAATATAAAAGCTCAAAGGCTGGTGGGGGTGTAACGCGCTTTCATCAGCCAAAATCATGGAGCTCCTCTTGGCTAGATTCTCTTTCTTTAAATCATGTCTTGACTCTTTTACATGTGCACATAATTAATCTTTCATTCTCAATGCGGGGACCTCTTGCCCGAGGTAACTTCATGTTTTTTTAATCCTCACAAACCCAGGCTGCTGACATTCATGGCAGCTTTTTATTTATTTTTTTTCCTTTTTTGCATATTCTTTTCAAACAGGAAACAGACAACTGTCTCCTCCGCAACTATTTTAGGGTCTATTGCTAATGCTGCTAATCCTCCTCTTAGATGGAATATGAGAGTATTTGTCATCCGTCTCAACTGGGAAAGCTGATCTGGGATCAGTGTGGCCTTTTCAAGTTTATGAATGAACTACTCGAGGGACTTTACCGAGTCAGCACTTTTGAGTTTGAGATACTTAATGCCCAATTTGAGGAGAACTCTCTGTAGTGATGACCACTGCATCATTTATCAGTTTAACATATGCATTAGACAGCCAAAGATCTCATTCATGAGCCTCACAATTATCAGCCTAACATTTAACCTGCTGAGCCTGTGTGTCTCTCTCTCATTTGAATTTGAATGTGCTTTGCAAGGTGTTTACTTAGCGAGTGGCTTTAAATGCCCCATTGCCTTGCTTTTATGTTAATGGCGAGGGTGATCATAATAACAGCTTCAATATTTGAAATTGCGGTTGCCAGCGGGACCACCAACGAGTGGCTACCTAATTTGACAAGCTCCTTCTTAGCACCTCATTTTGTACCTTTGACAAAGTCAGATAGGAGAGTGTCAAGTGGAAATGAAATGGAGAATTGCTCATTAAAAAGTGAACCCAGCCAAAGGGAGCGTTATACTACAACAAATTCACTCGAGGACTAAATGGAGGACTTAATCACGCCGCGGCCTCACACCGGCACGCATGTTCATACGGGTGCTTCCTTATCAGACCCCGCCGCAAATACACAGGGTTAAGACGGGTGAATTAACCACTCGGAAGAAAGAGCTTTTCAGCGAACAACACTTACATTAACGCTTTGAAACCTCGCCGTGTATATTTAAGACGTGGAGGAGGAGTGGAGAAAAGGAACACAAAGGTGGAACGGATCACATTTAATTACTCAGAGCATCCATGTGGTGTAATGGCCGCCTGCTGTTCAAACAACTAGCACGGCCCTCCTCACCCCGCTCACAATGAAAGCTGCTGATGCCGCAGCTTTGCTCCCCATCTTATAGTCTCTGCCCTCAATCTCTCTTGATCAGGAACTTCAGAGAAAAACTTGCAAAGTTATGCATTTTTTTCCCAGAGCCTACAGGAGGAGTGGATAGCTTAGGATTTGCCAAGTAAATCTGACACTAAATGACCAAGAAGGAAACAAGCCAGGAAGTAGAGAAATGCCTGGAGTCAGACTAAGCTTCAGCACTAGCCTGACTGTCTCTCTCTATCTATCTATATATCTTGAGATATGGATATATTACACTGCGTCATTCTGATTGGTCGATTGCTGCATTCTACGGTCTGTTATTTGTGTATAACTGTTGTTAACTATATCAAGTATAATACAGTTGCTAGGGATGCCACTCTGAGCAGTGGAGCAGAGGAAAAGAGGTATACGAGTAACTATGGAGGATATTTGCCTCATGGTTGATTTCCACCTTAAAGGGATAGTTCAACATTTTGGCAAATTGGCCCATTGCCATAATCCCTATAGTTTTAGGAGTAAGTTCATTACCTTTATTTGTCGGTGTGTGCTATTTTTAGAATGGCGGAGAAGAGCGGCGAGCTGCTCAGAGCTAAGCTATGAGGGTAATGGAATTTCTTGGTTTCCCTCATTAAACTCATCAAATACACAATCCAACAACTCCAAAACACTCACTACGCTATGAGATAATAACGGAACTATACCAGACGGAGTTGTTTTAGAGGTAAATTCATGCAAAACTGCTGCTGACGTTGCCTTCAGGGACAGTTTTTCAGCAAACAGTCTCTGTGTTTACCTCGAAAATGCTCTCTTTTGTAACGCTCCATCATTATCTCGTAGCTAACAACTTGTCCACGAGAGTTTTTTGATTCTGTATTTTTGATGAGTTTGGGAAAACCAAGAAGTTCATTAACCTCTGTAGCTTACTGTAGCTCTGAGCAGCTCGCCACCGACAATTACAATAAAGGTAACGAACCTACTGCTATTTTGCAGTTATCAAAACAGTGACTGGACTTGTACAATGGGAAATATCTCTACGGTAAATTATGCAATTTATGAATCGCTAAAAGACGTATTTTGATCAACATTATGTCTCAAATTATTCATCTCACTCAAATTGTGTAATAAGTGTGATAATGTAGAATGGGCTGGCCGTTATGAGAAATAAACCTTCACTTGCGTTGGGGTTCCAGTCGTCCTGTTGGGGTTTATTACTCCATAACGACCGGCTCCCTCTACATTATCCCTCAAATATATAGTTATATAGCCTGTGATTTTACCTTGGTGACAGATCTTCATTTCAAGCTAACAGATACCTAATGGTAGAGTAAGCTGTTTTCCATCCCCCCACAAAATGGCTAACTGCAAAGCTACATTTAAGACGTTTGACCTTGAGAAGACTTTGGTTCATTTACCATGGTGGAGAACATCGGAGGAGCCTTTTCAAAGTCAATTGAGTTTCCACTGAAGGAGTTAGGCGTCTCGCTCCCAGCTCAATCTTCAAGACTATTTTTATCCATCCGACAGACAGATCAAGTGGCACTGATCAGCACACCTGCTTCTCTGTGGCGAGAGGGAGAGGGAGCAAAAAAAAAAAAAAAAACTGGAGCTCATACATCAATGTGTCACCAGGCAGGACTGTCCGGTGGGCCCCCGAGAGTCAGCTCCCTCAGCTGGGTCGTGACCCAAGACCCACCTGAAATCACACATCCAGACTGGCCTGGCCTCAATGCCACATAGAAAATAAACTTCTGTGACTTTGAAGGTGGTAAAAAACTGGACACTCCCGGTGTGTCCAGCCTTTTATTTAAAGGGATAGTTCAACATTTTGAAAAATTGGCCCATTGCCATAGTTCTAGGAGTAGGTTACCTTTAATTGTCGGTGCAAGCTGTTTTTAGAACGGTGGAGCAGAGCTGTGACTCAGAGTAACAACTCCAAAACACTCTCGTGAACGTGGAAGTTATGACCTGCACATTCACCACACTATGAAATAACAATGGGACATTATGGGACAGAGTTGTTTTAGATGTAAATGAAGAGACTGCTTGCTGAAAATCTGCCGCAGACAGGAACGTCTATCAGCGGTTTTGCATGAATTTACCTTGAAAACAACTCTGTCCTGTAACGTTCCATTATTATCTCATAGCGTGGTGAATGTGCAGGTCACAACTTGTCCACCAGATCGTTTTGGAGTTGTTGGATTGTGTCTTTGATGAGTTTGAGGGAAACCAGGAAATCCCATTAGCCTCCATAGCGTAGCTCTGAACAGCTCGTGGCTCTGCTCCACCATTCTAAAAACAACTTGCACCGACAAATAAAGATAACGAACCTACTGCTATGACTATATGGGTTATGGCAATGGGCCAATTTGCCAAAATGTTGAACTATTTCCTTTGAGACGCAGACCCCGGAAAGATGAGGGAAAAAAAAGAAAAACCAACCAGGCCAACGAAAGATGCAGATGGAGTTTTGATATACAGTATTGAAGCTTCTTAGAAACATTCCCACAACCTCGCCCTACAAAGCTGCACTGAACATTTTCCATCAACCCTGTTCTCAGGTTTCCCAGGTGACTTCCAGCCCCCACTCACTATCCTTCACTTTGCTTGTACTAGAGAGTACTCAAGAGTTGTCTGACATGCAGTATTTACAGTGTATGTGTCTTCCTTGAAGGAGCAAGAGCAGCAGCCTGTCAAAGTGTGCTGAACATTTCAAGCGAGCTGTGATGGCTATTGAAACACGAGGCTTTTAGGCAGCGGGTTGGTGGCCCCACTGGTCGTTTTCCGAGGAATGATATGACAGTGGTAGCGCACAGGTCTGACAGATGGAAGACCTCTGACTCCATCCACTACTGAGCAGGTGAAGCCTTCTAATTGGGGGGGGGGGGGAGCTGCAGCAGAGATGCAGCGTCCGCAGACCCTCCAGAGGCCCTGTCACAGCGCGGCTGAGTGCTGATGCTACAAATGTTACGGACAGGACCAGACATGGCAACGAGGGGCTTTCAAAGAGCTGTACATTGGATTGCACAGTGAGAATACTGCCACTTAGTGTTGGATGTGCTTTAAAGGTAGAGTCTGGAGGATTTTCATGACAAAAAATGGAGTTATACAAAATAAATCCTGCTGTATCATCACCTATTGGCTTCTACTTGTGTATAGCGGTGACTGTGTCTGCAGATCTTCCCCCTCTGCCTGGATTTTGATGTTTTGGTGTAGTCGGGACGTTTCTGGGTTGAACATATTTTCTCCAGCCAATGATGATTTTGACCACCATGACCACCATTATTATTTTGTCTTCCTCCATGAGTTCCGATTAGCTTCAGGACCCTCTGACTGACTGATCAGCCATAGCTTGTGTTGGAGAGTGTGACTAATGTTGACAAAGTGATG
Organism: Decapterus maruadsi; assembly: GCA_030347415.2. Classification (NCBI taxonomy): domain Eukaryota; kingdom Metazoa; phylum Chordata; class Actinopteri; order Carangiformes; family Carangidae; genus Decapterus; species Decapterus maruadsi. Next base: position 3,283,745 of record CM064895.1, read on the forward strand.
ATTTTAAAATGGCGAATTTGTGCATTGTGTTATATTTTGAAATTTACTGGATGCCCGGTGCGTTCGACTTTTTGTTTACAGTTATCTCATCTATGTGGGTTGATATGTGCTGGCTGCCTGACATTCTTAATTTACATGTTTGGTTTTGAAGTAATGTAAAAGTGACTAAAAGTGTTTTTAGATTTTACATTTTTTAACAGGTAACCGTTTAATTTTATTGCATTATAGTATTGTTTAAATTAACCCTCCCAGCCCTGGTCCTGACAACTGCTATCAGGGCCAGGGGAGCCCAAAGGAAGAGATGTTGTATTTACAAACTGCAACAAACAAACCTACAGACTCTACCTTTAAGCCCAACAAATTCATGCAACCCTTTTTTTTTTAAAGGGTAGGGTTGTAATCTGTCAGTCTTGTAGCTATTGACACATTGCTAATATTCCTAATCTATATTCTTTTCTCTTCTTCTCTTTGTGCTTCGCGCTGGCTGGGGTCCCTTCCACCAATCAGGTGAGTGCACTTTTTCTCAATATGGTTGTGAATGTGTCACTTCAGCTGCAAAAGCAAAAAAAGAAAAAAAAAAAACTTTCCCCAAGACTTTTAATTAAATTCTAATTCATCTGTGTGATTATTTTGAAAAGCAGACTCCACACAGCCTCATGATGAGTTTGACGCTGTTGGATTTACCTCTTTCTTTAAAAGGAAAAGCAAAACTGCCTCATCGTTATTCCGTCACTCACTCACACGCACAACATGAGGCTGCTGTGATTGCCAAAGTCACACTGTTGGCGATATTGCACTCTGACTTGTCAAAACACAACGGAGAAGCGGAAATTCACAGCCTCACACCCCCCCCTTCCCCATCCCCTTGTTGATGAGTAGTTATTTGTCTATTTGTCTATGTACATGCATAGATCACCCCATTAGCACAGTCACTATCTCCTTCCCTTCGTGGTCCGTCCAGGTCAAACCATCAGGTCACCTCTCGGCGGACCTGTTCCTCTTCCTCCAATAAAGCTCAGTAATAAAAAGTCCCGAGGTCGTCGCCTCCCCCTGTTGTTTTTGTTGTTCGCCGTGATTTAGTGGACTAATAAGTGAACGCCAGCGAGAATATACTGTAAGACATTCGCTACCGCCTTGGGAGAATCTGCTTTTTTAGTGGTGAGTACATTACATATTATTGAAAGAGTGGACGACGTGCACCTGGAGGCTTGTTGGTTAGCAACAGACACTGGGAGGGGGTAAAACCTTATAAATCTGCAGGTAATATTCTTCAGCTTGAGGAGGATTTCCACATTGTTTACAACCGTATATTGAATCCTGTCCTTAAATTAGAATCTACTGTGTGTCCAGTGTGTCTATGAAAGCCGGAGCTGGAAATTACAGTTCAGGAAAAGCTGCACGTCTGGTGCTTATAGAGTTGCTGTGTGTGAGTGTGAGAGAGAGAGAGGGACTGTGAGTGTGATTGGCTGAGAGTATATTGTAGCAAGTAGCTAAACTGTCACCACTAACACTGGCACAGATTTCCGATTTACTCCGAGAGAACAGAGCAGCATATTGGCTTTTTACTGCATCGAGGATTTGGCTCATAGAGACGGTTTGATGAATGTCTTGACACATCTGCGACCATTATTTTAGAACACTCGAGCAAAATCAATAGTGTTTGCTCCGGCTGCCCGGGGCAATGATATCCATGAATGCTTTATTTACCTCTTTATGCGTAAAGATTTGAAGCGCTATTCAGTGTCGACTAATGAATGAACCTTCCCCCCCCTCCTCTGCCAGACACTCCAGCTACGGTGCACAGGAGTATCTAATCACCCCCCAAATGTCACTCTGGCTGTCTCCCATTCATATTCCGTTCACCCTACACACCTCATCAATAATAGGTAAGGGGGAGAGCTCAGCGGAGAATAGGCGTCCCCGTGCCCCCGCCGCGGCCCCACGGAGGCCTCAAGGCGAGAATGGTCGCCAGCCGTCTTCTCCCGTTTCTCCAAGTTAATGAGGCAGATGTCAGTTAGGCCAAAAGGAGCTCCTCCTCGGTGCATTGAGTTTAGAACCAAAATCAGGGCCCACCTCTATAATTGGCACCTGATGTGTCGGATGAGCTCGGCGCGCTGACATTCATTACACTTAATAATGCACTCTAGGCTCCGTGCGCCCGTCTCTAACCAGCTGTCTGCTCGCTAGCTAATGTCATTAGGTTTCAAAGCCGGGGTGTCAAGCACTGCTTTTGACACAAGTCCTCCGCAGCGGAGGAGCAAGGCGAGCGCGGGCTGTTTGTCCACTAGGCTGTCCCGCCGTTTCAGTGCTTTTCTGCGGCGCTGAGGACAGAACTCTGCTGTGAAAAAATTCCGGGTTATGGAATCCTCAAATATAGTTCCAAACATTCCTCCCGTGGTGCTGAACCACATAATGTTTCTATGGCTGCACAGCAAGAGACTCCTGAGCTAAGTTGATGAAATACCAACCAAGTGGTAATCATCTTTGCCGTGTACAGTAACTTAACAAAATGAAATTTATTGTAGACTGATTGGTTCATTGTAAAACATTTGCTTATTTAGGTAAATGTGGTGATTTCAGTCTGTAGCCCAGGGGCAGCCCTGCTCACTTTTCATTCAAACAAACTAATGCCGCAGTTGTTAGATTTCATCAATGAGACCAACATCCCCAAAAAAATAACCAGCCAGTGGTAAACCTCTAAAAGTGTGCGGATAAGTTACTTGGGTCGTTTTCTCCCCCGGGATGAGGACGGAGCTCTGCCCCGGCAGATCAGCTCAGTAGAGCAGCTGCTGCCGCTGAGCCAGCCGCTGCCACGGTCCCCAGCCACGGCTCACACAGACAGAAATTTCCTAACAAACGTTATAACTGACCACAGACTCTGGATTAAACTGACTTTCTCGCATGAAAAAATATTAAAACTGTGACGCGTTAACAGCACTAAAGCCAGAATTAAAACAGCTTTTCATGGCTGTCGGTTGCCGTGAAATGGCGATAGTGATGCTAGTTTCTCTTAGCCCGTCTATGGGGCTTTACATTATACGTTAGCATTAAGCTACTGGACTTGACACTGGCAATCGTTCTGTGCGCACCAACATCATTCAGCCTGTCGGCAGCGACACAAGTGGGGTAGAAGCCGCTGATTGGTTGAAAAGCTTTCACTCAAAGCTTTTCTCAGGATGCTTATTGGATGAATAGCTAGAACAGGTGCGCCCAGGCCTAAAATGGGTGGGCCGAATGTATGATCATGGCCCGCTGTCATGTGGGCAGCATCATGACGAGCCCTATCTGGCTGAACCGCCCCCCCCCCCAGCCCCACCCCACCCTGTCATCAGGTGTGATGCTAAGCGAGCCATGCCCGCTCCCGCTGCCAATCACAGCCCAGCGGACCAGCGTCCCTGCCAGGACGCCGTCGCATATGCCGAGTGCCGGACAGTCTGCTGGCAATAGTGGACCAGGCTGTCCTTTCCAATCAGGCTTTAGTTCCCCAGTATTGCTGCGTGTGCAGGAAGCGTGTCTAGGGAGAGCCAAGCTCCTTCAGCTCAAGGATCACAGGCCCCGCTCTGCTGCTGCCGCTAAAAGAAAAAAAAAAAAAACACACACAACTGTCTCCGATTCTGCCACTTCCACACTTTCCTGGCAGGGTGTACAGAGGGGATTGTCTGTTAATAGCATAGCTTGTCACAATCTTTTTTTTCTTCTTGACTGGCTGTAAGGATAGAGCATGTTTGTAGCTCTATGTATAGTATAATTTTTAAAGGTATAGTTCATGTAAACGAGAATTTTCCTGTTTACATTATTTCTGAGTTGTGCACTGAAACTGCAATTTGGGTATTGCATCTTCCACAGGGAAAAGCTGTGTCTGGTTGTTCTGATAAGACATTGTGCAGCTGTGGCCTCATTGAATACTCAGGTTTCCTGTCTTTAAACAATTGTATATGTGTACAGCACTGGAGCAATAACATATTTCCAATCACAGGTAACAATAGGTGTGATGTCCCCATGCAGTGTGTCACAGGGCTGATTCATGCAATGCAATGAAGGGTCACCAGTTAACCTAATGTGCATACCTTTAAAGGGATAGTTCACCCAAAAATCAAATTTCACTCATGTCGACTAAGAGCTGTGAGAATTCCTCAAGAGAAGTCCTCAAGTGCCTTCTCTGAGTTACGGGGCGGTCCACGCAGCATTATTTGTCCATATAGTTGTTGTGAATGGAAGTGTTGCACCATGCTACAAATTAGCAGGCTGCTTGAAGCCTTTACAATAACTTTACCTTTTTTTCTCCAGCCACGCGTCACGTTTGATATACTAGCAGCTCGTGTGAAACATATTGTAGTGAGAAACGGCACCAACAGTAGCAGTGATTATGCTAAACAAGTCAATACACATGCACAGGCATAAAAAATGCTCTCATGCTGTTTGCTGCTGTATTAGCTCTCTCTGGACAGATGCCAGATGTGCTAATGCTAAAACTCAAATTAGAGATGACTGCAGTGTAAACAGGCAGTGCTGCATTCCTGACAAACTGTGTCAGAACAGGATTTAATCAATTTTATTGATCAGCCACACGGGATCGTGAAAAGACACTCTGCATGCATGTTAATTGTTTTATTTTTTATATTTTTGGGGGTAATTATAAATTCTAATGTGTGACACATTTTCCTTCCAAAGGCAGCAGCAGTCTGCTCCTGTATTCATCTGTCACATGAGACTGGAGCTCTTAAAACGTCTCAAACACATTCATCAGCCTTAAACACAGGAACAGTGTGAGCCGTCTCACCTTGAAGCAGGCCATTTTCCATGCAGTGTCGCTATAAAACCTTCCCCAGCCTTCATAAAACCCAGAGCTCTGACGTGATCACTGAAGCTAACAGCTACTTGAGATAATGAACATTTTTCAGTGATTTCTTTTGTGATTTGTGTCGGGCACAAAACAGCTTTTCATCTTGAGCTTCTCATAAGCTCTCAAGTCTTTATCTTTTTTTCCCCCCTCATGGCTGCACAATCTTCTCAGTGACGACAACAGTCAGAAATCTGTACACACAGGCAGGAAGAGGCAGCATGCTGGGGAGCAGTGTTGAAAAGTATTCCACTGCAAATCCAGCTAAAACAAAAGACCATGATGATGGTCAGTCTTTACAACTTGTTTGCATTTTTCTTTACAATGCTATTTTAGCAAAAGTACACTGTATATAAAATGCAAGTAGTGACAGACTGGCCATGGGAAAATATAGGCAAAGGTCACAGTGGACAGAGGCAGCAACAACAGACCTCTCACCAAAAAAAAAAAAAACATAATGGAATGAAATATATGACAAATCTGACAATTTGATTTATTCTTGATCGATATATGCCCAATTCCAATTCATTTCTCATCCATACCCCTAGCCCTTAACCCTTGCCCCTTTAAAACAGAGCTACAAGGGGTAGGGGTTGAAAGTCAACCAAGACCAATTGGGACACCCCTTCAACTGTCACATACGTCATTAGTAGTCTCTGCTGTAGAGGTCTTCACAGGTCCAATTTGACGGACCCGAACCCAAACGGACCTGGGAAAATTGGACCCGGAGCCGACTGGCCCCTAGCTACTATGAGTTCCGAACCCGAACCGAACCCTTGAAAACCCGTGGACCCAAAATGCCCGAGTTGCTTTATGATTTAATACAAATTGTCTAGCGTTAAATAAGACTTGTTTTTATTAGCTACTACTTTCTGTTTCTTACCTAAACGTAGTCTTCTTCTACCTGGTTCCGGCTGCGGCCGCTGCCAGCCCCCCCGGCCATAACGTGATGTAAACGGAAATAAATCTGCGTCGTAATTTTCTTGTTTAGATGGTCATGTACTGTAATCCTTCTTAGCCATTGCTAACGCTAATCCACCGGTCATTTCCTCTTGTTTAATTAACGTTATAATTTTGGAATTTCCATTGTGCTTTGCAGAGTGTAACGTTACAGCAGTAACAACACGCTAAGGCAACCCGATTGTTTAACCGTTTTGAACCATTAACCATAACGTTACGTTAATAAACAAACTTTTTACACAATAAGAGCCCCGAGACCCGAGACAAACTCCACCGGTTCCGACCTGGACCCGGAGTCACTACTTGTGAGTGGAGCCGGGTCGGGTCGGAAACTCGGGTTTTCGGGTTGTCGTTTTTTTCCGAAGTCCTCTACTCTGCTGGCTTTCAGATAAGCTTTTGCCACAAATCCTGTATTCAAAACCATGTTAACTTGATAAAATAAAATAAAATGTAATGCAGACTGATTGGTTCATTCAAACATTTATTTATTGATGTGAATGCGGTGATTTCTGTACGTAGGCTACAGAGCTGCAGGCAGCGCTGCTCCTTTGTCCAATACACACACACTTTTAATTCAAACAAACTAATGTGACTGACACAACTGTTACATTTCATCAATGAGACCAGCATTTATTTCCTAAAAAGAATGTAACTACCCGGTGGTAAACCTTTGAAAACCTGCGGTTAAGTTAATTAGCGATGGTCTTTTCTACCGGGATGACGTCGGGAGGTTGGCCGGCTGACAAGCTCTCCAGCCGGGTGGTGTCTCCGTGACGATGCGTTGATCTGCTCCACAGGTGGAGGCTCCACCGCGGAGCTTCACTTCTCCGAAAAACATCGGAGCAAACATCTAAACAGCCATCATTTGGATAAACCGATCGCACATTGGGGATCTAAACAGCTACTTTCTAAAAAAAATTAAAACTTAACAAAACGACATAACGCCGCTACAGTGAGAAATAAAACAGCTATTGGTTGCTGCGAGATGCATTCTGGGAAACTTGTCATATCCTCAGTTTGTAGTGTGCCCCCTGAAAAATCTCCATTTGAAGGGCGAGATAGCCCTACAGTACCACGTCCCCCTGAACCAAAATTGGGACACCCCTCCACTTCACAGGAACGCGCAAAACGAAGGGTTAGGGCCAAGAGCTAGGGCTTTGGAATTCACCCAAAGTGTATCTTGTAGAAGTATGTAATCATTGTACCCGTGATTAGCAATAAAAACAAAAATAAATAGTTTTTAGGGCAAGATCTGCCTACTGCTGCAGCTTTTATGTGAGCATCAATGTGAATTTTATAGCTTTTATGTGAGATTTTTTAATTTGGGTTTTTACGTTGGTGTTTTTATGTCTAACTGTTCGGAGCCCAAACTGATGACAATTTTCTGCCCTTGTGTGATAGACAATTAAGTTTTCTGAATTGAATTGAAAAAGTGGAATGTGTCTGAAAACAAAAGTTTTCAACTTTATGGGATATAGTAGTGTATATAGGCTAATACATGCTGTACATACACTGTGGTTGTGTAATGTTTATGTTTTTGTTGATTCTGGTCCCATAGTGTGGCGCCTCTGCCAAGGCCTTCTTTTTGGTGCCAGTCCGTTACTGCAAGTCATCCCACTGCACTGTAGGTGTTCCCCACAAAATGATAAACAAGTGGAAAGCTGCTTTTTGTCCGAGGCCACTGAAAGACATGATGAGCCCTCTCCCTCTCTTTGTGGTGGATAAAAGTCATTTGAACGATTTAAGAAAGGTGCTGAGCTCCAAACATGTCTGAAAGCTCCAGATTCACTGAGCGGCAGGAGACAGCCCGCCTCTTTGTGTCTGTATGTGTGAATGCAGCTGCAGAGTCTGACCAGACACTGACTCGTTGTCAGCCTAATATCACTGTATGGGCAGCAGGAGTGATGGCACTAAGGAGAGGTTTACTAAACTGGTTTTTAACAGGACAGACCCCATGCATAGGAAAGTGACAGCTACCAGAACTAACAGTTTAGCTGCTAGACTCTGGGCTAAACACCTGCTGAAGCTTGACATCTGTTTTTGACAATGAGTCAGTGTCAGGGCACATTTGTTTTAAAGGGATAGTTCACCCAAAATTCAAATTTCACTCTATCTACTCACCCTCATGTCGACTAAGGGCTGGGAGAATTTTCAGAGTCATCCGTGCTTTCTCTGAGTTACAGGGGGGTCCACGCAGCAGTATTTGTTCATAAAATTGTTGTGAATGGTGCTCACTTTTGTTTGCCCAAAAAGACACACTAAAAAACATCCAAATACCTCCACACTGCTCGTCTGTAATGTCTGTGTTGTATTGAAGCCTCAAAATGAAATGAAATGAAATTTGAATTTTGGGTGAACTTTCCCTATAATATTGGTACACTTGGATTACAAAAGCAATATTCCTGGGATTCCTTGTTGTTTTAAAACCGTGGCCTAAAGTTGTGTTGGGCAGCCACTAGGGAGTGTTGTTTTAAGCACTGAAAAAGAATTGATTTGCAGATTAATTGTGTAACATTAGCCATTGATTGACAGTGTGTTGCAATGGAGTCTTGGAGTCTGTTCTTTGAGTGACATTATAATGATAGAAGAAAATATGGATGTATTTATTCACCAGAGTCAATCACATTTTTCCTTTTAAAGAAAACCAACTTCTACCCTTTTTAAAGCAAAATTGTCATGTATTTATAAGATGTAGCTATATAAACATACAACTTTAAAAGTGTCTTATGCTAGACTTTGGCGCAGAGCACGATATCCCCATAAACACAATTCAGACAAACAATGCCTGTGTGTGTGTGTTGCATTACATACTAGGGACTAAAAAAAACAAAAAGTTACCACCCTGGATCTGCCCCAAATGTAAAAATGTTATAACATTATTAAAATGCTAAAAATCCATCCACCAAGGACAGAGTCAAAGATAAAGAGTAAAGTTTGTAGGCCAAAAATCTCATTTAAAGTGACCAGCCTGGATCTGCCCCAAATTTAAAAATGTTATTACTTGGACCATGATGCACCTTTTCTCTGAGTAGTTGTTGTTGACTTACAGTACAATGCAAAAGCTAACAGCTTCCTGGATTCCCCCTTTGTGTGAAGAATTCATTTAATTGAATTAATGAATTTAATACTGAATATTAACTCATTCAACTACCATGGCAAAGAATTTTAGCAAACAATTACTTATTCACACCACCAGCTGACAATGTGTATCAGGCCACCTGAGGAATATTCCTAATCTCCAGCTCCAGCTCCTGAGGGAAATATGTCCATGTTCAGCAGCTAAACGGCCCAGCAGTCAGCAGCTCTGGCCAGGTGTACGCTGGGTTAATCACGGCTCCTTTCAGCTGCCTGCTTCTGCTGCTGGAGACCAACACCTAAACAAAAACTCCAAGCTGCCCTGTGGAGTTTTTTCGTCTAGAAACAAAGAAATGTTATTTTTATATTCAGTGTTACTCACCAAAACAAACTGTGTGCATCCTGAAGGTCGAGTGCATTTCCTTACTTGTACTGTAGAATATCTGCAGAGACGATTGTTTGTGTTGCTTTGTTTGCTTCCATTTTTTTTTTTAACTTGTTTTCTCTTATTCCTTGTTTTTGCTGGTGCACTACAACATGTACTAGTGTGTTACCACATCTGCTTTGCAAATACACAGGAACGCCTATAGGGAAATAGTAGGGGTGGAGGGAAGAAAATCAATACAGCGTAATATCACGACATTTTGCATCACAATATCATATCCTTATACGGATGCCTAGTATTGATCAGAACAGACTAATATGTTTATTTTATTAGGAAAAAAGTTATGTAAGCAAAGATCATCATTTTGCAGTAGGGCTGTCAGTCTTCCCCCGAATCAGATTCAAATTTCTAATGCTTTTTATGTTAAATATTAAAATTATATTACAATTTTTTATTACATTAAACTAAAGGGCACTACAACCATACCTCTTATGTAACATTTGCAACACACTGAAGTTTTACCAAGTCAATATAAAACTTAAACAAGGGAAATCAAAATATTCTAAATAAAGGATTGAACTTGATCCGTGATCGGCACAAAAGTTGTCCGTGGATCAAACAATAAAAAGAAAAAAAAATAAAGTGTGTGTGTCCTGTGGGAACACGTACGTTCCAGCCGAATAAACCGGCAATTAATTAAGCTCTGCTCGTGAATTTCAAGCTGCAGCTCTACTTCATGCACAACAACAACTGAATGGACTACGGTATTTTGCATCATTGCAGAAGGTACACATTCGAACGTCAGTTGAATGTTCTCATTTTGACAGTGTTGTCCACTGGGCGACTTTCTCGCTAAATCTGGTGACTTTCCAAACCATTTTGGCGACTTTTTTTTTGTCAAAAGCGAGTAGTGACAAATCTAGCGACTTTTTCCAGTGATATTTTCCAGTGATATTACAACCCCCCCCTCTGAGGTACCTACGTCATTTAGCGACTTTTACGACAGCCAATAGCGACTTGGCTTACTGAGGAGTTGGCAACACTGCACTTTGAAAGCAGTTTGAAATCTGTTCGAGTGGTGAAGTTCGAGCTGACAGCCATATTTTGCAGTTGAAAAAAGGTAATGCATCACAATAGATCACAACGTAATACAATATTTTTTTATATCATATATTGTATCAGGATACAAGTATGAAGTAACATGGTCTAAAACTCCCAACATGAATTTAACATACATATCTTCATAAAAAACAGCATTACTTCTTTTATTGCAGTGTAAAATAAAAACATTTAAATGATGCCATGATGTGAATTCTCTTATTGAACTGTTGACACTAGGAAGTGGCTTGTACAGTATGTTTTTAATTCAGCTGAATACAGAGGCCGTTCCTCTCCCAGTCGAGCAGAGTGAAACGAGAAGAATGTAATGATCATGTAGCCTTGTGTGTTTCAACCAATAAGAAAGCCGAATGGAATCAAGACTATAATCGTTTCCATTTTCTGGTTGTGAAACAACAGTATACAATTACAACAATAACATTCTGTTTGATCATCAACAAGCATTTACGTTTATTGCGGTGACAGAGGCTGACAAAGAAGAATTTTATGGGTCTAATCGTAACCAATTTATTTCAATCTGGGCTATTCAGAGGGAAATGCCTCACATTACAGCGATGCATTATGTATTTCTTCATTAGCGAGGCAGAGGGCTGAGTGATAGTTGGGTCTCTTATGGCGGTAGGGATTGCACAGAGAAAGAAATCGGATGCATTTTTCCGTCTCTGATATTGAGCGGCACAATAAAAGCTGTCAGCAAAATTCAGAGTAAAGTGGAGCAAGCCGAGACAAAGGAGAGATGAGAGGCGTAGATAATGACTGGTATTGTTTTATTCATCTGCGGGAATGAATGCTGACCAGTGTTTGTTTGTGTTGAACTCATTGTGTTTGCAGTCAGAACTGTGAATCTGTGAGTGTGTAATTAATTCCCTCCTGACTGCCTGCCAGCCAGCGTCGGCTTCTGACGCACGTGGAGGGGAAAAAATACTGAGCCCGTAGACTTGTAGTCAAGACCGCCTAATCCGAGACCAAGACAGACCAAGTCAAGATCAATACTAGTTCGGCTCAAGACCAAGACCAAAAAAAACTAGTTCCACCATATTTTGCTTGAGTTGTAGAACATAAGCACTATACTGGGTTCAGCTACTTAGTGCGAGTATGAGATCATTTCAACTACAGGCACAACAATACTTGTGAAAACTCACTATAAAAGTTTTCATCATTTGGCTGAGACCAAATCTGCGTGGCAATTGCATGAAAACTATGTCTACACTACTAGCCTAGAGGATGGACTCTTGAGTGCTGTTAAAGCAGATATCAGTGGAATGTTTTTGTTAATATAAGTCCTAAATAGTCCTATTTTCCGTCAGCAATCACTTACATGGAGTGTTTCAGCCGTAACACGAGTCTCTCCGTCACTCTGCTCTGCTGTAACCCAAGGAGAAAACTTTCCTTGTGGGATACAAATGTTATCCAATGAGGAGAGAGAACGGCATGAAGGGTTGTGTGTGCAGCCAATGGGTGCGCATGAATGTGGTAACGTAGCACGAGGACCAATAGATGCCTGACGAGGGCGGGGGCTGCTAACTCATGGTGCGTTCAAGGAAACTCGTACTTTGTGTTTTTCCTTCCTGTGAAGTCATACCGGTTCGATCTGGTACGAGTTCACGGATCGGAAGTTACGAGTGGCCGTTATAGTGCACTTTCACATGCAACAGGACGGTAAGAACACGAGTTACAGGTTGCCTGGAACGCTACAAAGTCGTAGTTGTGACTTGAAGCTGTAACTTACGGTTTCAAAAGCCTGCCTTGAACGCAGCATTAGCCGAAACGGCCGTGCCACTGATATCTGCTTTAAGGACTGACATGACTATTAACTAGTCCCAAAGTCATCTAACAAAATAACAAGCTAACACCACCCTGCACCTCAAAAAAGTCTAATGAATAGGAAATATGCACTGATTTAAATTGTACTTAATTTGTAGATGAAACGTGATGTATTATCAACTTGCAATGGCATTATTTCCCATTATAGTAGCCACATTACACTGTATAATATCAGCATCACTGAAATGACATAGGCCTAATGTTTAACTCATTCACTGCCAGAGTTCGCTCGTTGAAGACAGCAGTGATACGTGAGTTTCCAAACCAGAAACATTTGTAACGACACCAGAAAAAAGTCGCTAGATTTGTCGCTAGTTGCTTTTGACAAAATAAAGTCGCCAAGAGAGGTTAGAAAGTGACCACGCTTCTGGCTGTTCATTCATGGCGTTCGGTCCGTGATAGGATATCGATATTCAAATTTTGAATATCGATATCGTATCGTGATATATTGCCATATCGATATTTTTGCCCACCCCTACGCAAAATGCATGTGATTGATACCACTTGAAATCCACGTATAAATAATGATAAAAAACCAAAAACACAGCATGCCTGCCTGAATATTTAATCCCTTCAAGACCGCTCTGCCAGTCCGAGACATTTTGAGACTGAGAGACCCAAGACCGACCGAGACCAAAGACTGTCGAGGCCATGACAAGACCAAGACCACAAAAAAGTGGTCTCGAGACTGGTCGGTCTGGAGAACTACAAGTCTGCGAGCCCGGTTTGCACCATGAATGCAGCACGGAGACAAAACAGTTGAGGAAAAAGACACAGAAACGATGTGTGCCATTTACACAATGTTTTCTCTTTTTTTTACACTTTATATAATCAGCTTTTCTCTCTGAAGTCATGATGGATTCAGCAACATGTTGGGAATCATTAAACCACAACTCAGCCACACAGTAAAGAAGGATCTTTTAGATTAAAGTTTAAAAGGACAGAGTGTACAGCATTTCTGCCAGGTTGTATAACAAACCCTTGATGTTTAATATTTCAGCGCTGTACTTCACCCAGATTAAACTTTATGTTCCCAACTCATCATTTACAGTTTCAGAAAGAAAACAAACAAACACTGTGCAGTAGCTTAATATCACACCCAAGGAGTCTGAGCGGGTACATTCACGTCCTTGCAGAGACGGAATGTCCCACGTTGTCTCGGAGACAAACTTAGCATGAAAGAGCAGGCAGAGAGAAACATCCTCACCGTGTGATTGATGTGGAGCTCAATAAAATATGATGCACACCTGTTCATTCCCCCAGCTGTTTAAACCAGCTCTCCACTTTTACCACATGACACATTTTGGAGATGTTGTGTATTTCTTTTTTTTTTACACCAGATCTTGGCGCTCACTATTTATTCTTGTTTATGGAGTCACTGAAGAATTGTTGACTGGCAGGTAAAGCGTCTGTTTTTTAGGTACACAGCAGCAGGCTCTGGGGGGTTGTTGGGGGGTTGGGGAGGAGGGTAGCTAGTGTTGGATAGCTGGCCCATCAGTCAGCCAGCCAGCCAGCCAGCCAGCCACTTTGGTCTGGACTGAAAAACCGCATGCACAACTATTAGGGTGTTGGATGGATCCCCAGACCTTTCCTCCATAGTATGAGGTTATTAGTTTTGGTTTGAGGGTGTCTCGACAATTTCATGCTCCGTGACTTGAGCCAGACCCTCCTGGTCAAATAGGACTCTGGTACGTGAGTGAAAGTTGTGCAGTCAAATTTTTACTTGAGTTACAGTAAAACAGTGGAGTTTATGGTTACACTTTACTTGACGCCTCTCTCTATAACAGATTATAACCATACTTATAATGAGTTATAATGCAGTTATAGCACTGTTAACTATAATTATAAACACTCATAAATGATCATTACACACTATTTATCTTGACTTATAAGGTCAGGTATTATAATACATTATAATTGCTGAAAATGCCCACATTTATAATACGTTAAATGTGTATAAATATCATTATAAAGACTCATAAATCACATAAGACCTTATAACAATAAGCATAACACATTATAGAGCATTACAACAATTATAATATTAAACCTTTATAAGTCTTTATAATGATAGTTACACACGTGTATAAGCCAATTAAAACACATTAACTATATTAAAGTATTATGATACCTGACCTTATAAGTCATGATAAAATACTTTATAGAGTGTTGTGCTTTTTGTTGTGAAGCATTATGATAATCTATGGGTGTTTTATAACTATAGTTATACAGTGTTATAACTACATTATACTGTAACTCATAAGTATGGTTATAGATTATGTGTTATAGAGATTGGCATCAAGTAAAGTGTTATACTCATCTCTTTTTTAGAGAATAAAATCATGTAGAATATGATACAAAGACTGTTATTCAATTAAATAGAGTAATTGTGCCAATCTCATTTTCAAATGGCCAGTTGTTTGCCTATTGTTGTCCAGTGAAAATGTTTGGTCAGAGTGAACGCAGCAACTTTAAGACAAAAGGAATCTCTCTATCTTCATAAAGCTTCTGATGCAGATTTCAGAACGGAAGAATCGTCTGCTTCATTTTTATCTGACATAGTATTGTCAGGACAACAACAGGTCCAAACAATTGTGACTGCATAGGCAAGGCAAGGCAAGGCATCTTTATTTATATAGCGCATTTCATACCAAGGCAACTCAATGTGCTTTACATAAAGACAGAACATTTAAAGAATAAAATGAAATAAAAGAGAAGCATAAAACAGAATAAAAACAAACACTTAAAACAGAGTTAAAAACAAGAGCAAATAAAAGTACAATAAAAGAAGATAGGTAAGGTTTAAAATTCTTAAAAGGAGCTCAGCTGTAGGCATATGAAAAGAGAAATGTTTTTAACCTGGATTTAAAAGTGCTCACAGTTGGAGCTGATCTAAGTTCTGCTGGTAGTTTGTTCCAGTTGTGTGCAGCATAACAGCTAAATGCTGCTTCACCATGTCTGGTCTGAACTCTGTGCTCCACTATCTGACCTGAATCAGTAGATCTCAGAGCTCTACTGGGTTTATACTCTACTAACATGTCATTCATGTAGTCTGGGCCTAAACCATTCAGTGATTTATAAACCAGTAGCAGAACTTTAAAATCTATTCTGTAGCTGACTGGGAGCCAATGTAAGGACTTCAGAACTGGAGTGATGTGATCTGACCTCTTTGTTCTGGTTAAAACTCGAGCTGCGGTATTCTGAATGAGCTGCAGCTGTTTGATGCTTTTCTGAGGGAGACCTGTCAGAAGACCGTTACAGTAATCTAGTCTACTGGAGATAAAAGCATGAATCAGCTTCTCCTGATCAGATTGGGACATAAAACCCTTAATTCTGGATATGTTCTTAAGTTGATAAAAGGCTGATTTGGTGACTGATTTGATATGGCTGTTAAAGGACAGATCTGAGTCTATCAGCACACCGAGGTTTCGGACTTGGTCTTTAGTTTCTAATGACAGTGACTCAAGGTGTTTACTGACCGCAACCCTCTTCTCTTTATTGCCAAAAACAATTACCTCAGTTTTTTCTTGGTTTAACTGAAGGAAATTTTGGTTCATCCAAATTTTGACTTGCTCTAAACAGCGGCATAATGACTCTATTGGACTGCAGTCATCTGGAGACAGTGCAAGATATATCTGTGTGTCATCTGCATAACTATGATAGTTGACATTAGAATTCTGCAGAATTTGACCCAAAGGCAGCATATATAAATTGAACAGTAGGGGGCCAAGGACTAGGAGTTGGCTCTGATGCTTGCTAATGTATGGCTTATCACATTTTCAAAATAAAAGAAAATAAACATTTCCGTCTAAAAGCTGCTTTAGACAGATTAATTTAAGTAAACTGTATGTAATTACATGCAATTAATGTCTTCCAGGTATCGTTCAGTAAAAATTCAATGTTTAAAAAAAGACAGATAATAATGAAAAAGAAAAACCTAGAAATGGCAGACATTTAAAGTTCCCAGGATCCACTGGGATATGCAAAATCCAGGCAGTCTCGACCCCTTAATTAACTCATGAGATCCCTAATGATTTTAAAACCTTTTGGGGGGGAGAGAGTCTCAAAATTAAAGTAATTATTTCTTACTTATGATATCTGTAATGTCAAATATATATTTTTAAGAACAGAAAGATGAGTAGTAGAGTGAAAAATTAGATAACAAATAGTTATTATAACCTTAATTGGTCTGACAGCTTTTGACATGGATCCAGGTACCAATGGTAATTTTGTCAGCTCTGCAGTGAGTGCAGTTGAATTAATACATTCTGGATTCTGCACTTCTGCTTCTCCCCTCCACATTTGAAAATCCTCCGTCATCTCTTCCATCCTCCTTTTTCCAAAGGAAGAGAAAATAACTTCTTAAACTCATCTGAAACCTTGAAACAAAAATAATTAAACATGGGATTTGGAGATTTGCTGCTATTCTACAAATTATCTCATTGAATAATCTGTGCATCTCTCAGAACGTCAAATTAACAGTTAAATGGGTCAATTAACAGTTAAATGTCTGTGTCTGCTGGATGTTTTAAATAATTAATGGAGCTATCCACACGGAGCCAGCTGTGCACAAAGTACTATGCAAAATTCTGGAGATGTGTGAGTGTGTGTCTGTTCAGTTGGTCTGGAGGCTGGAGGAGGCTCATGACGGTGGATTCTACCTGTCCAGTGTGTTTGTTTGCTGCCTTGTGATGGGCCCTATGGCTCTTTACCTGTACTTCATAGCAGCCTTTGCAGGTGTGTGGCAGATGCTATCACTGCACAAACCCCATACTATGGGTTTCCATCCAGTGGTTTACATGTGCATTTTCAATTGGGGTATAAATAACTTGACAGGAAGTATTTTAGATGATCACACTTTACTATAACGCATAATAACCATACTTATAATGAGTTATAATGCAGTTATAGCACTGTATAACTATAGTTATAAACATTCATAAATGATCATAATAATAATAATAATAATAATAATAATAATAATAATAATAATAATAATAATAATAATAACAGCTATTAAGCATCATGACTTATAAGGTCAGGTTTTATAATATGTTATAATTGTTAGTAACTCACTGACAATGCCCACATTTATAATGCATTATAAATATAGTTATAATGTGTTATAATTGTCTTTTAAAAGTGTATAACTATCATTATAAACACTCATGAATCACATAAGACTTTATAACAATAAGCATAACACATTATAGAGAATTATAACTCTATTATAATACTAAGACCTTATAAGACATTATAAATTGCTTTATTATGAGTGTTTATAATAGTTATACAGTGCTATAACTGCATTATAACTCATAAGTATGGTCATAATGCATTATAGAGATAAGCATCAAGTGTTACCTTTTTTTTTTTTTCATCGAAGATTGTTGCACCCTTACTCTCCTAGTTGTACTGGTTTTATGGGACCTGACCACAGTTGATAGAAATGTGCATGGACTCACATTTTGGTTTGACAAATCTCTTGAAAATTGCACTATACAGTATTTGATTGGAAACCTATGAGACCTGTGAGTATTTTGCGCTCAGTGAGTTTCACATGTTGAGTATACTGATTTATCGCCATATTCTTGAAAAGCTGATAGGTTTCACATCATCCTGAGCAGTGCTTTGTGTGTTGTGAGCTTTTTGGGGGTGTGACAGAGCAAGACTATTTTCTATTTGTCATGTTTTTTGTCACTTTTAGCTCTGTTTTTGGTCCCTACCATCTTCTGATTAAAATATCCTTAGTGCTCCAGTATATGCTCATCAGCTGGTATCTAAATGTGTCTGGTCTGTGAGCAGGTAGCGAACAGTACTGTTTACATGTTTCTGGGAAAACAGCTTCCTGCTGCTGTCAGAAAATGACTGAGGGGAGGGGTGAAGCTAAATTGTGACATTGGGGACTAATAATGAGATTAATGAAGATCCATAATGCTGCAGGGAGTTGCAGAGTCCAGCCTAGTGTGATTTTGGATTGTTGTGTAATTTATTGATATCATGGAAGGTATGGAAAATCACAGGGGGAGGTCATGCAAAAGAAGCCAGCTTTGTTTTTTGGTAGAAGACAGCATGCAGCTATAGTCTTCAGTGTAGTAAGATGTCTATGTCCTGAGTTACGCAACTATCACAGGCTGGAAATAAAGATGGATGAAGCCTCTTTTATTCCACCCACAGGTTTCTGAAAAGCAGTTTTAAGTCTCAGAGTGAGCTGCTCCACAGTCACTATCTTGGCAGTTTCTGACTCCATCCTAAAATTCTGGCCTATCCAAAACAGACAAAGAGGGTGGGGCCTGTGTGGAGCAGAGACTCCAGCTGCTGGCAACCCTATGGTCACCCACCTGTCAATCAAACTCCTTGCCCTGAAGGAAGTGCAGTTTTTGTCACTTGTTCAGACCTGAGGGGTTGCTGCCTTGTGGCAATAAAACAACATCACCTTTGACTTAAATATTTAACCTTCCTCTTGTGTTCTGGCTCCCATGGCCCGTTTTTAGGTTTTTAATGCATACAAGTATCAGATACATGTGTTTTGCATCAACACTTTTTGACTTTGTCAGGAACTTACATTTAAAACAAAATGAATCAAAATTATTAAATGCTTTGGTTAAAATTATGACATGTGTGGTGTTAGCAGGGCTGTTGTATAGGGTAGAAAGGCCCAGCACCCAGTAGGGCCCACAAAAAACCCCAGTAGTCTAATCTTTGTATGACTGAATTATTCTGCGTAAGACCCTAATTCTCATACGCTGCATTGGCATCAAAACGAAGTAGACTATAAATAAAAAATGATCATAAATACTAAGAAAAAAAGTGGAAAAGTCAGGGGCCCACTTTAGTATTATTTTAGGGGCCCCATAATTCCTAGCACCAGCCCTGGGTGTTAGGGTGGGTTATGACCTGGTTATAATGTTAAGAACAAAGTTAAAACTGGAATCATAAGTGCAAAACCAAGGAAAATGAATTGAATGTAAAAACAAAAACAAAAAAAAAGTTTTTAGTTTTTAGTGTCAAAACCGACCCCAACACGAGATGGTAGCAGAAAGCTAACACAAGACGCAGGTTAAACAAATCCTTCAATCTACTGCAGAAATGTGCATTTTGAACTTTCCCTGACCACAGCAGTGATCCATCATCACTGCTGTGGGTTTCATGACTCTCTAAAATAGCAATGTTATAGCATTATGCCGATATGTAGCTACACTCCAGGGCAAAGGACCCTTTAGTGTCAAAGATATCATTACAATCACAAAGATTTCCTCTTCAAAGCAGACTGACGGATCATCATTCGCTTCCTGTGAAACCTTTAGATGCTCCGCAGCTCTGGCGCACTGACTGCCGAGGACGAGCAGCCTCGGTTGATAGCCGTGCCCTCTGTGTACTTTTGCCCTCTGTTAAACTTGGCAATGAGCTGCACTTTCAAGTCTGCCGAATGTGGGTCACACAGCGCTGTGCTTGTGGTCTCTGTGGTCTCGCTCTGCATAAATAACAGCACATCAGTAGCTACTTCAAACAGGCTCCACAGGGCCGAGACAAGGCTCACTGTGCCAAACGTTGGTGTAGACTTACTTGTTTCTTCAGCTCGGTCCACCAGAGGCTTGTTTTTTGACACTGGGAGAATTGTAACGTTGACATTAGGCCCAGACTCTGACTGGGAGGGGGACAAAGGAGACTTATATATGTGTGGTGGCCTGGGAAAACCCTTCACATTTGATTTTGACATTTTAATTTATTTGATATTTCCATGAACTAGAAGTTCTCAGCTATTCACAACTGTTTGAATAACTGTGATAGCCCTCTCAGATCAAAAGTTATGGGCATTTTAATCTATTATGACCAAAAAACTGAAAAATTAGAAAAATGGCCAAATAGAACGTTGCTGTTTTAACCCTCAAAAGATGAGTGTTTTACAAAATATCAAACAACTTCTGAACCATTTATGATAGAGACAAGCTGTAACCGGTATCTGAATCGTGTGATTTTCTGCTTTCCGGGGGTCCTTGAATGATGTCTCTATGCCAAGAAGGGACCGTATATAGGGTGCCTGTAATCACGTGGTAAAGGAACAGACCGAAACCACGCGTAGCATCGATGCTAAACAGAACATAGCATCGATGCGAAACCGAATGTATCATCAGCACTTGCACATGTTTTACAAAACATCAACAACATAACTTCCGAACTGTAATAAAGACGAGCTGCAAAAAAGCATCTGAATCCCGGGATTGTGTGCTTTCTGAGGGTTGAATGGACCTACTCTCCTAGCGCTGCTGCTGCAGCAGCTGTGCTGTGGCTCAGCTGGAAATGAAACGCTTTATTCGCCACAAAAACATAAAAATAAGTACTTTCCGTTTTTTTTTCTTAAAATATTCACCACAATGTAGTAGGGAGTTCAAAGTACTAGAATCACACAAAACATAAAAATTGTGGCAATAGTACTTTTCCACCTATTTTTGGCTATTTGCCTCATTAGAGCGTCAGTGACTTCCGACGGGTTTTCCCAGGCTGCCATATACAGTACATGTAGAATCAAATTTTGTCATTCTGGAAGATGCTCTGATAAACCTGTTTAGCATATATGGACTTTTTAGTCTAGTCCGTCAGCTTTTCTGGTCTGACAGCATTAATCAGAGCTCTCCTCATACTGTATCTTTCTCTGGAACCTTTTAGCTGCTTCTCTATGGACGATAATGAGGCCTCCAGTGGAGAGGTAATGTTGAATAAATGGGTTTTTTCTCCAGGCTCTTGTTACGTGTCAGTGAAGTGTAGGGTAAAACCTTTGGCAAAGTTATCTACGCCAACATGAGACGGGCATATTTCTTTATTGAGGCCTTTTGAAGCCTTGTCTTGAGAACATCTTTGTCTGTCATGGTAGATAAATCCTATTCAGCGCTTAAACTGACTTTAAAAGACACAGATTGCTCCTTACAGCATGGCTGCCATTCCTCATGACATAAGGTTGGAAGCCGACTTGGCATGAAGGTCAAAGATGACAAGTTCGAGATGGAAATTTAGCAGAGGAAGTTCAAAAAAAGAGAAATACCAAAAAAAGTAAAAGAAGCAAAGACAACAAAGGATTAAAGTGAAGTTAATGTGACCAAAAAGAAAAGGCTTTTCTCACAGCAACAGTGATTTGTTCTCTCCTGGTTGAGTGTGGACTGCGGCAGCATGATGCAGAAATCTGTTCACTGCAATATTATATTTTCAAATTAACAGGCCCAGCTGTTTGAAATTTACTGAAGCGAACCAGTTCTCAGATTAATGGCTTCCTGTGCATGTTAAATAAAGAAGTTAGCAGCACACAAAAACATGTTTTGCTCTGGGTTCATTTAAAGTTTTGCTTTCTTTCTTCTCCGCGCGTCTGTCGGGATGGAACGCGACTCGACTCGTAGCCACATCAGGTGATGGGAGACTTCCTGTCACATACCTGAAGGGACGCTTTGTGTGTTTTGATGTGTGGTTTGCGCGAGGTAGTCACGCATAATCACCGTGTTACCTGCAGTACATTTGAATCAGCATACTGATGTGCTGCAGTACATGGGGGCCACGTTCAAAAAGACGCCCACCAAAGCGGTCCTATATGCATTTAAACAAACACTTCATGTGGAATATTTTCAGTGTCATCAAGTCTAGCACAGTGTGATGTGATTCACTCAGCTGACCTGCACCTACAGCATGATATAATGCATGCTGCTGCTTAGTAATACAGGCAGTGAGGAAAAATGTAGTAGCAGAAGAAAGTGATGTTTTGATGGAAAGATGTTCTCTGTGGAAAAGCCCGGACTGCATGAGGCGCACATTTAAACTGAGATTGTGTTGTTGTCAGTGGGCGTCTTTTAAAAGACCTGTTTTCTGTCAGTCCCTGCATGTGGTCCCTGCTGTCTCTCCTAACTGGCAGCGTGCTGCTCTGTACAGTATCTGCTGCAGGTAGGCTAACACAGTGACTATTCATGACAACCCCCACAGCAATGAGCCAAACTACCCAGTAAAGGAGATGTATGATACCTATAAGGAGATGCAATTTTGGCTTATGACAGCAACTTTCAAAATTTGACCATGCACTTGGTGAAGGAAGAGATAACAATTTTTTTTTTTACTTTGAGTGGCAGCGTGACCGTAGGTAACCACAGAAACTGAGCGGAGCTGTCGGCTGAGGGGGGAAAGTTTTCCAGGTAGCGCCTGTTAAAACTGTAACCACTGTGTAGTGTGAGGAAGAACAGAGGCACCGCTGTTGCATTCAGGTGCAGTCAGACACCTGAATGACGCCGTCAGCAAACCAACCGGATGTCATTTTACTCGACGAGAGAAAGACTTGTGCTGGTGGAACACTTGTTTACATAGAGGCTTGTTTATCCTGTTACATGCAGCGTCTGTTGTCTGTCTGACGTCTGCCCGAGTTCACGTGAATGCAACATCAAGAATACATTCCGATATGCAACTGCACCGCTAGATGGGGGTAAATCCCACATACTGGGGCTTTAACAATTGACCATTGTTTAAATCAGGGTTCCTTTAATTCCGGCTATTTTTCCTCGAGCTGCACGGCTCACTGCCTTGCATGTTTTCATTAAACTCATTACAACATGCTAAAACACCTGATTCAAATGATCAGCTCGACAGGGTAAATCAACTGCTTGCTGAAAAACTCTGCAGTGGCCTGATAACGAGCCACTCATTTGAATCAGGTGTGTTGTAGCAGGAAACTTTTAAAACATGCAAGGCACTGGCCCTCGAGGACCGGAATTGGGAAACCCTGGTTTAAATAAAAGCAATTTATTTATTGCACCTTTCACAGAGGTTGCAGACCTAGGGTCAGCTGCTTCAGTCGTATAGTAACTGACTGCTGCCTGAGGGGTGACCAGGCCTCTATATCTCCCATACATCACTCCTTCATTCTCAATTGTAAAAGCTCACACACAAGCCTGGAAGCTCTGCTTAGATCCAACCTGTAATACTGGTAAAGATATTCAGTGACACCAACAGAGAGGATCACAGTGGGCTCATCAGCTTGGATTACATTATGATTTATTATACATGGATATAATTTACCAGGTAACTTTGCATGACATTATGTGATTATGCTCAAAGACAGGGCACAGATAACAACTGGGATAACAGCGCATGTTAAAAAGATTCAGTGTAGATGAGTAAATACTTGTCTTTTGATGTATTTTACCTGCATTGACATATTTGGAAGCACTTTTATCCCTCACAATACTAATTGTGGGGTTGGTATCAGTGGGGGAAAAAAAAAGCAGGTTGCAAATAAAACTGTGTTTCTCATCTCCTGTCTTTGACAGATCTGGCATAACAAAAAGCCTGCCTGTTTCTCTTCTCTTTGAGATGCACTCTCAGACACTCACCAGATTTCACTCTGTCTCTCTGTCTGTCATTCAATTCTTTTGCTTAGCTGGCACCGCTCCTCAGAGAGTGGAGACATCAACAGATCCATGGGAGGAGATCAGGGCATTCAGAGACCCGCTCCTCTGTCAGCTTTTCTTTCTTTACTCCATGTGTTTAAGCAGCAGGCTGCGGCTCAGCTGCCTTTTGAAACAGCATATTTGATTGCGGCAGCCTGGTCGGTCAGGCTGGACTCAGCTGCTGGGGACCGGGCACAGAGAACAGGCAAGGTCAGATGTATTCACTCGTGCACACACACCCGCTACACACCCATTTCCCATTCTTAATTAGCATTAATCACCGGCCCTTTTGTAAATGCTGCTGGCTGCCAATTATCAATGATTACGCACTATTAGCTGCTGGGAAGGTGATGAGGGTCAAGGCTGGCCCTTTTCACTGGACATTATTCAGTAGGAATCTGCATGGTAATGGCAATGAAAAGAACTTTAACCACATATTTATGATAATGATCATTTAGCTAGAAATGTGCCACCAGCAGCACCTCGCTGAATTGTGGCCGTGTTTTGGTCGGCCATCAACGGGAACAACGCAGGTGAATTTCTGTTTCATTGTTGGTGTGATCTCTGAAAGAGAGCAGTGTTAAGATGATGATCATTTTTGTATAATTCTATATAATTTACAGGTGGCTTGTGTTACTGCTTTTAGTTATGATTCATCTGAAAAGGTCTGTTTTCATTTCAATTTAGAGCACGGTTCAAATTATTCAGGAAGGTAATTTTGAGTTGTTTAAAACCTGCAAAAGAGACAAAAACAGCAGTTGATTCTTTCCTACAGTAAAGGTAGGTTCTAGCAGGGCATATTTTGAAAATACTTGGACAAAAGTCCAAGCTCCTTTCTTTAGACTTCACTCTGAAGCCAGACCTAGGATTACATTGGGTCACGCTTCGCGGTGCTACACTGCGCAGCATCGCTAATTTTTTTTCCATGGCTCATTAAAGGGATAGTTCCCCCAAAATTCAAATTTCACTCATTATCTACTCACCCTCATGTCGACTAAGAGCTGTGGGAATTCTCAGAGTCCTCCGTGCCTTCTCTGAGTTACTGGGGGGTCTGTGCAGCAGTATTTGTCCATAATGGTTGTGAATGGACACCAACTTTCTTCGTCTAAAAAGACACCAAAAAACATCATCAACATCAACTACCTCCATACTGCTCGTCTGTAATGTCCCTCTTGTATTGAAGCCCTGACATGAGAAATTGTTCCTCTGGTCAGTGCAAATCACGAGAGATTTGCACTGACACAGGAAGAGCAGTGAACTGAGACACTGGGAGCTTCTGCTACAAACAAGCTTAAAATATAGACAATTTCTCATGTCTGGGCTTCAATACAAGAGGGACATTACAGACGAGCAGCATGGAGGTATGTTTTTTGGTGTGTCTTTTTGGACGAAGAAAGTTGGTATCCATTCACAACCATTATGGACAAACACTGCTGCGCGGACCCCCCCGTAACTCAGAGAAGGAATGGAAGACTCTGAAAATTCTGACAGGTCTTAGTCGACATGAGGGTGAGTAGGTAATGAGTAAAATTTGAATTTTGGGTGAACTATCCCTTTAAACACCTGACATCATACAGTAATTAACCACCCAGCATCCAGTTTAGAACTACACTGTCACCTACCAGACTGGAGTGTGGTACTGTACATTGTGTCAGTGTCTTTTCCACGGTCGTAACTAGGGTGGGAATCTTTGGGCACCTTGCGATGCAATCATGACTACGATTCAGGGGCTGTGATTTGATTATAAAACGACTGTTGATGCATCTTTAATTTACATGTATTTTATTATATTTTATATGTATTTTTTAAATCATTATTAGCTCCTTATGTTGTCATGGGGGTGTGTCGACATGTGCAGGCTGCATGTCTTGAGTCATATTTCACAGCAAAAAGTTACACTGAAATTACATTACTTTATTTAAGAGATTTAAATAATCAAAATTTGGATGTCTGTGAATCGATTCAGAATCTGCCACGTCCAAATTGCCATGCATCTAAGAATCAGAAATTTCCCCCACCCCACATCACTATCCTGGGTGGTGTTTTCCCAGGCTTGTTCTCTCCACAGGTGCCTGACATTTTTTTTAAATTCATGTGTAAAAGTATTAAATTACTTGGTTGCAATCAGACAATTTAGTTAAAAAAAAAGCCACAGAATAAGATCCCCAACCCTTCTTTTAACTGTTATTGTAAATATAACAATATAATCTCCATATTTATTCCTGGAGAAAAATGTGATATGGTCTCAGACACCTGTAAATTAGACCATAATATGGTCTAATATTGTTTTCAGTTGAACGTCTCGTCTACCTGCCTCACTTCCCCACTGGTGTGAATTGCAAAAGCTAATCAAGACTGCAGAATGTAGCAAAAGCAGAAGACCTATTGTTACACCACATTTAAACGTGGTATTAACATGGGTCTACAATTTACTGGATAGCATTTACACCTGGCATTAACATGCGTCTCATATGTGTTTACATTGAGATCCGATTACATATTTCCGCGATTAAATTGAATAAATAAATAAATAGCAGAACTATATCCGCCCAGGTAGTTGTATGTGGATATAGGACATATTACCGTTTACACTTGTGTTCAATGTGGTCACAATGCAGGAGTGTGGCAAACATTTGCACATGAATGATCATGTTCCCAGTTGAGCACCCATGGATTCCCAGCTTTGGCTTTACATCAGCAAAATAAAACGTCATGTACAATCTTATTTTAGCAAACCCTGGTGCTCAGTCATGAGCAGTGGGACAGTTGTTGTGGAGATCAATTAGAGCTCATTACTTCCTATAGTCTTGCTAGGGTGTAGTAGCTTTTGATATTTTTTTGAGGAGTTTTACCTGTTGGTCCATTGAACAATATTAAAATGAAAGTGTGCTGAAAGCTCAATAATTGCATTGGAAGTGGTGGAGGTACATTTGCTGGAGTACAATTTTGAGATTCTTATACATTACTTGAGTAAGGTACTTCAGTATTATTAAATTGCTCTTCCTCTAATTGTTCTTTCTACTCCACTACTGTACATTCATTTGATAGATTTCATCAAACAGGACACTGTAAGGACTTTGAACACTTTAGTTTACTGAAGCCTGTGACTGCTGTGTACTGGATTCCATAGGAGAACATTTCACAATCAACCTGTAGTAAAAGTAAGCTATGGAAAATGCAATGTAGAGAATGCCACTGGGAAATATGTATCACAATCGAAGACTTCATATATTTAAGCAAATGAAGCAATTTTTTTATGCATTAAGAAATAGTACAGTCATTAGATTTGCTAATACATTCATTAATGATTTAATTCCCCATTCCTTCTGTTTTCAGAGGAAGATGATCTGTGCACATGAATATACAGAACATTTAAAACAGTAATCTCGGCTGAGGAAGAGAATATTCCTCAGAGTTTCTGGTAAAAGGAGGTGATCTTTATTCTGCCTCTCAGTGATGAATTAATAAAATGAATTTTAAAATGGAATCACAAATTTAATTTAATATTTCATTGTTTAGTATTGCTTTTACTAATGCATTCATTTCAATTTTTAATCCTCCAGTTCACATGTTTCCTTCTTTGACATTAACAGTTCTCATTTGGAGACACCATTAACATTGATGACACTCATTCTGCTGTTTTCTGTGGATGTTCCACAGAGTTGAATCATGTTCTGCTGTCAAACTGTGGAGAAGAGTGGGGAGGAGTCATAATCTTCTCTCCTTATCTCATATTACTGTGTTGCGTTAAGAGCAAACTAATGAGCATTAATTTGTAAATGTGTTGTTCACTGTGGAGCAATAAAGACAAGCTAAAACAGCTGCCATATTATTAATCCTTTACAACAAACATTAGCAAAAATGTGCCATACATTTTACATTTGGGGGCGTGTTCTGTTGAGCAGAAGTCCAATGTTCACAAAATTCCCAAATTTTCACCTCCAATTTCTTCTAAAACCTATTTTTTCTGTGAAACTGAAGTTTGACAGTCAAAAGAAAAGTAAAAAAAAGGCAGCTTAAGGAGACGTGCTTCATCCAATGAGATGTAGCCGCTGATCTCCCAGCGAAGGGAACTGTCAATCATCCCTCTGTACACCCGAGCTGTAATAACGTCTCAATATGCCCGTTCAGCCTTGGCAGACTACAATGAGCAGCGTTGAAAATTGTAGGCTGCCCGTTGCCAAGCGACAGTACTGTAATTTTTTGCTTTTCCCACACTTTTCCACAATTCCACTTTTCCTCAGCCTTTTTCGTCAACCTCATTTTCTGTAATTGGATCCCAATGTGGAGGAAGAAATAGGAAAGTTAGGAAGGGGTATAAGTCCTCCCTACTCAAAATAAATAAATAAATAAAATAAAAGGCAACTGACTACATTTACATTGAGCGACTAAGATCAAACCTGGACATTTGCTCTTGATGTTTCAGATGCAGAAAATATCATGATATTAATCTCATCTGGCTGCTTATCCACCACCAAAAAATAGATAAATGCACCATTAAATAATATAATGCACCCAGAAACATTGTATAGATTAACATTAATTCTTTAATTTGATGTTCAAGTGTTTTAGGGAGGATTTTCCCTTTAAAGATCCTTTCATTTTGGCAGTAATTGGATCTTTGACAGGCTCTTTTTCTATGAAATGAAAATGAGGGTGGCAATCCAAACTGTAATGCCACGTTTTTTTTTTTTAGTAATGAGCTTAAAAACATTTGCTTATCTTCTGAACTGCTGAATAGAGCAGTGCCCTCAGTTAAGAATGCAGCACAGAGCTGTGCAGGAGAAGGAAAAAAAAAAGATAAATAAATAATGGAAGCAGAAGGCAGAGGGGGATTTGAAACTCATTTGCATTGCACAATTGATTTCTCGCAACTACCCTGTCCGCAATGTCAGTCATTCCCCTCTTTTGAGTTTTAATTAAATCCCCGACTGAGTTCTGTTCGAATTTCTGATTTGAAGCTGCAGTCAATAGCAGCAAAGTGTCCAAAGATTGGGCCCCGTCCACTAAATCAATTCCAACAATGCTTCCAGGCCCATGCTTCTGCAGAGGGAGTCGGCTACACAATGGGTGTCAGAGGAGATAATATCTACCCGCTTGTAACCATCCCATCCCTGCTGGGGGAACACTTCACCACAGGCCTATCGGTTCCGTCCTCCCCCCTGCCTCCCCCCACGATATGATCTCATTTTACAAAATTATAATGTGATGCTGCTCATAATGGATGGTAATGAAGATTGAATTATCCACATTAAAATGGCTATGAAAGCACATGGGCCTATATGTTACACAATAATTTCTCCTACATATTGCATGATAACATATCATTTACATGCACGTGGATGTACTACATATTATAAATTCACGCTTATTACATTATACAGCATACATGCACATACATATGGAAGTGCAACGTGCACAGTACATTGCACACACATAAATAGTCTTTGTTCGTGAATGTGCGTGAAATCAGATTAATCTGTATGCAAAGCCTTCTGCCAATTGGATCTTAATTGTATTCTGCAGTAAAGATGTGTGCTGCTAACCCCTGGTGATGAAGCACGGAAAATATGAGTCTTCCCTCTGACAAAGTGGTGTGGTAGCCTATATGAATGGGACCCATTGAGGACCGCAGGTGCCTGCCTCCGCTCATTATGCCTCACCTCTGGCAGGTCCTGTGTTGCATTTTTAATGAAACAGAGTGGAGCAACAGCTTTCATTTCACATCTCGCATTCCTCCACACGGCGGAGTCATCTGTCAGAGATGATAAACTCCAATTTGGTGAGAGGTCAAGTGAAATATTAACAAGAGCCTCCAGCAAACCACTCAATCAATTACAAAATGATATATTCATAAATCAATGGGACGGAGCTGACAGCTGAAAGACGAGCCACTTCGGCGCAGTGAGATTGGCATATTGGTTTTTCTTTTGGACCAAATTAACATTTTCTGTCATCTTGGCCAGTTCTTGGTAAAGTTATACCAGCTTCCTCACGTTGGTGTCACTTTGTGCTGACCAATCCTCCACGATCATGAGCTGTGAGCACGCCAAGCTAGAGATAAGTTGAATTTCTAAGCAGAAAAACCCAGCTCCTTAGATACAAAACCTCAGTACTGCAGCTGCCACAGCCTTCTGTGGACTAATATGACTGGTTTTATATAGTGGATAATGTCCAGCTAAGCTTGTTAGGATTAGGATTAGGGTTTTGGTCATTTATTAACTAAATAATTGTGCCATGACAGTTTCAAACAGAAACTTAATTGGACAAGTGACAAACTCCTGGTCAATCCCCAGAGACTCCCATGTTAATATATCCACATTTACTGCAAAAACAAACATGTGGGTTGCAGGAATCAATGACTGACAGATGCTACACCATTTTCTATATACAATATATGGTGTGGTTGTTTCATGTTCCATTTTAGCGTAATTAATTCTAGGCATTTGTTTATAAACCAAAGCCTGTCAAATATTAGAAGACCACGGAAACCGTTCAGCTGTGAAAGCCACAAAAGCTAACCTCATGTTGGTGCTAGATAATAATGTAATCACTAAGGGAATCTGAATGGACAATAAATAGGCTACATATGTTTTAGATGCTGAAATGTTTCCCGGGATAAATTAAGAAAGGTGACCTCTAGGTGGTGCTAGAGGACAAGTCATCACAAGATCAAATCCACTGGTGCCCATAAATCTAGCCTGGCTCCGCCCACCTACGTACTTCGACTCATTTTGCATTTAGAACTCTGCTTGGGATTGAAATGCTTTCAAGAGTTTCAGAGAACAATGATGTTGAGCTTATACTCTAAGGGTGCTTTGGGTCAGTGTGAAAGCACATCGCACTCTAGTGCGCACCAAAACTAGTGTGGACTGAGGAGGTGTTCTTGGTTTGGCTCCAGCCGAACTCTGGCGCGCACTAGTTGATGTGTGAAAGCAACCGCACTCTGGTGCGCACCAACTGCCAGGCGAACGCAACAAGTTTGAGCTAAAAGGGCTCCCGTAGACATTGACAACGGGTTAACGCAGCGGGGAGACGGCACGGTGCGTGTCCGCTGAGTCCTGAGTGAAATATTTTACTGATTACCGAGTAGCAGAGGTCCGTGCACGTTTAACGTTTAACCAGGCAAATATTTTACTCCTTAATCCTCATTTATCTGGAATTAACCAACTTGTTCTGTACTCCTCCACACAGGCAGCCTCTGTGCTGCGCTGTATCACTCCGCCTAGCAGCTGTTTGGCTCAGCGACTCCGTAACCTGCAATCTTTTGTTTATGATGGTTACATCATCCATCGCTCCATTGCTTGATTTTTTGATGACTTTGTTGTAAACAAATGCACATGGCCCGGTGGAGGGTTAGCAAAACAGAGGAAAGGCAACCAGACTTACGTAGTTCCTCTCTAAACAGTTGTATTATTTTCTGATGGTACTTCTTGAATCAAATAACGCTGATAACGGCACATATTAACGGTAACAGCTTTGTAACGGGGGAAGCGGTAACTTCTTTGATTGCAGTCACTGCTCTTTGCACGAATGAAAAGAAGTCCAACAGACTGGTTTGAACCAGGCTGGATTGAAACTACAGTAGAAGTAGCAGTGAATGATGTTTAAACATCAACCACTGCAGCGTGACTGCTCATTCTAATGCAATGTCAGGTTCGGCTCTTTTGTTTGACTCTGTGGATTTTCTTTTACAATCCAAACACATAACAGCCTTGAACCACACGAGCCATGTACTGGAGACATCTTGATAGACGTGTCAGGTTTCCACTGTCAGGTTTGAATGCTTACATAGGCCCAAGCCCAGTGACCCTGAAAAACAAAATGTTGTGTCGACTATAAAACAGCATGCTCAAATTGCTGTTGTGCCACAGTTGAGGCAAGAAATAAAAATTCAGCAGAGCCAGAGGGGTTGCATTGATTCATGGAATCTATCTGTGCCCCTGTCTGTATCTGTGATTGTGCGAATGCAACTCTGCTTTGAAACACCTTGAGTGTTTTTCTTCAACAGTATAAAGCAGATTGTTAAATAAGATTTATCAGAGCCGCCTCAGCTCGGGGTTTAGAGGCCATTTCCCACTGTGGACCCTCCGTGGCCCCCCCATCAGCCAGCTTGTAAATAAATCAGCCTCAACCGCACGGCTCCCATCTTTTGAGTTTTCAGTTCACCTCGCGACCGCTGAGCCACTGTGCACTTTCCTCACGTCAGGGAGACAGCAGGACGGGTGGAATTTAAAGGGCGCAAGTGTGGGGGGTGATGCAGGCTTATGCAGAACAAGTCTTGAGTTTGACAAGTTCCAGCATCCGCCCCCCCTCTCTCTCTCTGTTTGACAGGGAAAATGAGTTGGAATTGGAGCTTTGTCAGGCAGTCGCAGTCGGTAATTAGTTTCTGGCCTTTCAATTTGAATGTGCCAAGAGACGGCACAGGTAACGCTTAAGTCATTTGCTACTGCTGAAAGAGTGATCAAAGCCATTCAGACAGCCAGACACATTCCATTACGAAGCAGGACCAAGAACCTTTTCCGCATTTTTCAAACACGCTACAGATTTTTAGGAAGGTACCGTCTCTCTGATATTTTATTTATGTTGATATTTACACAGATGTCAGGCAACTCTGAACTAGCCGGTCCACAGAGGCTTAAAGGAGGCACATTATCCAGGCAGGATTTATGATGGTTTTTTTTTTTAGTCAGTGCAAAAAACCAAAATGTTCAAGCTCCAGGGAGTTGTGGAGGGGCTGTTTCCTGACCTGAAGCAGTCACTTCCCGGAGCCTTCAGTGTGACATTGTGAGGCAGGCAGCAGAGACAACATGCTGTCACTGCACCTGGCTACTGTTTGCCTGAAAAGCTACAACACAAAACTGTACTTTCCAAGAACTCTGAAGGTAATGGTACCAATCTTCTCCTGCAAAGAGAACGTGTTGTATGACAATAAAGAGACCTTTGACCTTTGAATAGCAGTGTTTTTAACCCTCTTATTGTCCATCTGGGTCAAATTGGCCCAGTCTGTTCCCTTCCTTCCTTCCTTCCTTCCTTCCTTCCTTCCTTCCTTCCTTCCTTCCTTCCTTCCTTCCTTCCTTCCTTCCTTCCTTCCTTCCTTCCTTCCTTCCTTCCTTCCTTCCTTCCTTCCCTTTGTCCATACTTCTTCTATACCTACCCGTTCTGGTCCTGATCTGGTTCCTTCTTCTTCCTTCCTTGAACAAATCTATTCCCTCCCTCTTCTTTCCTTCCTTTTCCCCCTCCTTCCCTCCCTTCTTCCTTCCTTTTTAACCGATCTGTCCCCCCCCTCCTTCTATCTTTCCTTTCTTTTTCCCTTCCTTCTTTCCTCCCATCTTTCCCTTTGTCCTTCCTTCCTTCCTTGATCCAAGAGGAGATCTAAAAAGTTCCTATCATTAAAATTCCTTCAAGGACTTTTGAAACAAATACAGCATAGATTCCCTCCAGACCCTTAGTTTCCTTCCTTTGGGACTGCTCCCGATGTATTTCCTCCTTAAAAAAATCCCTTGATTTCCTTCCTTTTTAACCGATCTGTTCCCTTCAAAGCTGTTCTCTCTTCATCTTTTTAATTTCGATTTTTCGACAAAACTTGAAATAGCAGAATCTTTCCTCCCATCTTTCCCTTTGTCCTTCCTTCCTTCCTTGATCCAAGAGGAGACCAGGAGGGTTAAAAAGATGCAACTATCATTAAAATACCTCAAGGACTTTACTGAAATAAAATACAGCACAGAGTGGGTGAGAGGATCAGGAGGCAAAAAGACTCCAAGGTGTCATCCAATATGAGCAGCCATGAAGGTCGTTTTGATTTCAAATAATCATAGGAGTGTCTCCCTAACCCAAGCCCCAATAGTAGCAGATTTAACCACCTTTGTTGCCACAGTTACCATACAAACAATCATGACTTGCTTTCATCTGGATGGATGGACAGATCGATTGCTAGATAGATGAACAGATAGATGGGTTGGTAGATTCAGGTTGTCATTCACATCATGAAACATGAGGAAACAACACACAACGTGCGCTGTGGGCGATGGTTTCATCTGTCAGTCAGAGCCGTGTCTGTGTATAAACAATGTTAATTTGTGGAATGCAACCAGTGGGGGACCACAATGCATTAATTCCCAACAGGAGATATGTTATGAATTAGTTTTTTTGGGGAAAAAAAGCTAATTGCTTCTAGTATTGTTTATTGATGAACGTCAAACTCTTGAAACGTGCTGTCTGGTTGGCTGGATTTTCCATTCCGTGCAAACATTCCGCAAGATGGCGACTCTCTAAAGAAAGACCCTTGTTATGTAGCCTAGATATAATATAAAAGAATTATAAGGCTATGAAAACCAAACATATCGATTATTATACACTTATACAAATATATTAATTAGTAGTATATTCAGATTTTGCAAATAAACCTTGACAAATATTACACACTGGACCTTTAAAGGTTGGACAGCATCAGCATACAGTATCAGTATAAAAAATGGGTTTTTACATTGGAATCAAAACACTGCTCTCTTTTATTTGTTGACCCGTCCATCCACTACAACCTCCTCAAAACACACACTTCTGGTGCTTTTCCACTACACTTTTACAGTATGGCACAGCACGGCTCGGTAAAGTTCGTCTTGATAAATGGACGATAACTACTCAACCCCCCGCAAAACATAGCATGACTCCCCTGGACCTGTTTATTGCAATTACTTTTTAATTCCTGTCTCAGTAAAGTCAGTACAGATCAGCGCGCTTGCTGCTTGTGCTGCCGGTGTGTCACCGGCTCTGTCTGTTACAAACTGGGGGTGGAGTCACGTGACTACACACACTGAACACTAGTACGGTTTTTAAAGGGACATGCCACACACAGCCAAAAAAGACATAAACGACTTTTATTTTCTTGGGGTTTTTTTATTTTATTTTAAAACTGAATATGCCGACGTGGGCAAAATGACGTTGGTTATCGTCGTAAATTTCGGTATCAGTAAATTTTCGATTTATCGCCCAGGCCTAGGCTGATGTCACGTTATGGTATCGCTTCGGCTCACTTGGAACCAGGGCCGAGGAGTTACTAAAAATGGTACCTGGTACCAGCCCTGGTGGAAAAGCAAAAAACGCGGGCCGTGCCAGTGGAAAAGCGCCATTAGCCACTCCTTCTCCTTTTCCACCATAATAACTACGACCACTAGCGGCAAACGTACAAGTGTGGTGTTTTTCCACAGGATAGCCTCTCTGCTCTTGAATGGGTTCATCTTAACTTTGTGTCCCCTGAAAGTGAGAAGTGGTGTATTAACCCATCCACCCTGTTATTTAAGTATTGTAGCCACATCAGGAGAACAGAGTCAGCACTTGAGCCTCCCAATCATTGTTTCCTTCCAGGCCGTGTGTGCTGCAGCACACAGCAACAACAACAACAACAGAGAAATGTGTCATTACTTTCTGACTGCACTGTTTTCTAAGGCTCTGCAGATAAAACACACCTATCTACTGTAGCAAAGCCACCTCCTCTGGAACATATCTGAAGCCTCTGATTATTATCACATGACTAGAAGCAAATTAATTTTGCAGCAAAATGCTCTTTAAACATC
Organism: Decapterus maruadsi; assembly: GCA_030347415.2. Lineage (NCBI taxonomy): Eukaryota > Metazoa > Chordata > Actinopteri > Carangiformes > Carangidae > Decapterus > Decapterus maruadsi. The sequence continues at coordinate 3,318,938 of CM064895.1, forward strand.
TTGGTTCATCAAACAGAGGACATCAGAGAGTAGAATGAGCCCTGTTTCTTGTATGACATTAGATAACAAACAAGTTCTCCTCGGGTACAAAGATTGTGTCGGCGTCTATGAATCAAACAGCCTCGCGGCACATCTGTCTGTACCTGTCTATTCCTGCTCTACGCCTTGGGATTAACTTTTAATCTGATGAGCCTGTGATACATAAAAGCAAGGTTAGCTCATCTACAAGTCGATCCGTGGCAGGGAGAGATTTTCTTCTCTCTTTTTTTTTGTAGTAATATGTAAATCAGTGTCATCAGTATTTCCAGCAACAACATTTCTACAGTGTCTTGAAGTCTAATAAAGGGCGGATTGATTCAGCAGTATTGTGAGGATTAGGACAGCAGACACCTCATGTTTATACATGAGACCCAAATGTAATGCTGATGAGCCCGTGGCTCAGCGGTAGAACCATCGATATCCATTATGACAGCTAACAATGCTAACAAGCCGTTTCTCAGTGAACTGTAGTGTTAATAGAGAAACTATTTCTCTTTTTAGAGGCAGAGTGCCAGACTGCTTTGTTTTTACACTGGTAATCACCTTTTGCAGATGTAATTGTTTTTTCCTCGTATTATTAGTGACGTCATTGGCAGTTTTTATTTTGTATACTGTATATACAGGGCCTTTGCTAGGAATTCTGGGGCCCCTGAAAGAATACTAATGTGGGCCTTTAATCCCTAACTTTTCCACTTACTGTATCATTATCATTTTTTCTATGTAGCTTACTTTGATGCTAATGCTGCATTACTTTACTATATACTTTACTAGCACAAAGTGTTTCGTTGAATAATTTTGTAATATATTTATTGATTGTTTAAATTGATTACATTAAACATATTCTTATTATGGTCCATATGTTTACATACATTTTATTTAAATATATATGTATATTGTAATGCATGTAACTTGAAATCTTTTTGACACTAAGAATTTCATTTCATACAACTTTTACTTCATCATATCATTTTTTCATGGTGGCATTTTTATTTCATTAAAGGATATATTTCATGATTCAACTTTTAATGTTAATGATCATTTTAGGTCTAAAAGAAGAATGTGATGATTTTCAAAAAACTTTCATTTCATGAAGTCAATTTGTTTCATAATGACACTTTTTATATCAAAAGACAGTTTTTTTGTTTCACAGTGTCACATTTTTATTTTGGCTTTTACATTTCAAAGCGTGAATTTTTTCCACAGACAGTGATGCTACTCAAACATGTACCGAGCAGTTTATTTAGATGCCCCCACCCGACCCCATGCTTGTAAACTAGATCTAAATTCAAAGTGCTCCTGGAGTCCACATTTATCCAGGAAGTAGCTGTTGCGTTAGATTGTGATTCAAGAGGAAGTGAAAGCTAAAGTTTGTGTATAAACACAGAAATTTCTGACTCTTGACTTTTCTATGTGTTAATCAAAAACTTGTCGGCGCATGTTTGACCAGCTGCCACCTGAGTCAGCTGTCTGTTGAAAATGTACACTTGAAGCAAAAAAGAGTTGATATTCCTGTGTTTATGACACAAACGGTTTTTCAACTGCACCTGAAACCGAGCACTGCAGCAGGGTCTTGAGACTTTGAATTAGATCTAGTTTTCAAGCATGTCGGCTTGCTTGAAGTAAATAAACTGCTGCTGATGTTTGAGTAGCCAGCCTGACGCTGTCTGTTGAAAAAATTGGGCTTTGAGTAGGATGTAAACAGCCAAACTAGCGGAATTCCATCCACTCCATTCATTGCTGCCAAGTGCACTGTGTTGGATTTGATCAATAGTACAAAACAGGAGCGATTAAACTGAAAATCTTCACATTCCTTCTTTTAGACCTAAAATGATAGTAACATACACCCCCAAGTTGAATTTGCCTGGAATTGTCCTTTAAGTCAATATATTTCATGATGGCACTTTTAATGTCCTAATGACACAGTTTTATCGCAGTGGTATTTTTAAAAAATTTTCATTTCATGAAGTCAATTTATTTCATAATGACACTTTTTATATCAAAAGACAGTTTTTTTGTTTCACAGTGTCACATTTTTATTTCATCGTGACACATTTTATTTCACAGCGTGAATTTTTATGACAGTGGTGCTGTCATCAATCTCGCACCTCTCAGCCTATCAGATGCCCCCACCCCACCCCACCCCGCCTCTAACACTAGCAAACTCAATAAGTGCTACCACCACATTTATCCAGGAAGTAGCTGTTAGCGTTAGATTGTGAGTCAAGAGGACGGTGATTGGCTGAAAGTGTTATTATGAAATAAAGTCAGATTTTCTGTCACTTTTTTTCCCTATGTGTTAATCAACACCTAACTGTACAGCTGACTCCAACAGTGTCTGCACCAGCTGCACTGCAATGAAGTCAGCATGCAGGGGAAGACTGAAACGGTTCACAGACAGAAAACAACACCTGAATGCATCCTGATGGGATCGTTTCTCTCTTTTTTTTCCTGCTGAAACGTGGAGCACATGTTACAGTCTATGATCTTCCAGGGATCACAGGTTTTCACCAGCGCTCAAATGCGGAAAATATGCTGAGCTCAAGTAGCAGCCTGACAGGGGGGTGTTGATGGGTGGAGTAGGTAGAGACGTGGTGACAGTGTAGATTCCAGCCTCAGCCGGTTGACGGCATACAAGTGCACTGTGTTGTGTATTTGATCTAATAGTACATGCAATACAATAGTGTTACGGTTTTGAAATAATTACAGTATTACAATTATCAACATTATTAATTAATTTCACTACACTATGAATGTATAAAATCAAATATAGTATATAAAAATATAAATGATTAATTATATACACAATATATTTATTTTACATATCTAGGCTATTATAGGGCCATTTATTAAAGCGATAGTTCACCCAAAATTCTAATTTCACTCATTATCTACTCACCCTCATGTGGACTAAGGGCTGGGAGAAGTTTCAGAGTCCTCCGTGCAGCACTGCACTGCCATGATGGTTGCAAACGGGGCTCACTTTTCTTCGTCCAAAAAAACACATCAAAAAACATCCAAATACCTCCATACTGCTCATCTGTAATGTAGCTCTTGTATTGAAGCTCCGTCTTGAGAAATTGTTCCGAAAATAATTAAATAATACTATATTTTAAGCTTGTTTGTAGCGGAAGCTCCCAGTGTCTCAGTTCACTGCTCTAAATGTTGCACTGAAATTTGAATTTTGGGTGAACTATCCCTTTAATCATCCAGGGGAAATATCTGAAATATTCAAATTATTAATGATCAACTATAAGATGTTTAAGTTTATTTTGTTCTTTTTTTATGTTTGTTTTTTTGTTTTGTTTTTGTTTTTTTTTATTACAAATGACATGTAAACATTTCCTACAAATTCAGTTCTACGTTTGTGCATTTGCCTTTACTTTGACGTACAAAGTGTGGGGAGGTGGGTAACCTTTAAGATTAATTAATGATGACATTTAATACCATGATTAATTGTGAAAACAAGTAATCATGACATCCCTAGAGTGACTGCATTACCAGAAAGTAACATTTAACTGTTAATGGTATAATAAGTAAATACACACTGCACTTTTCTGCTCGCAGAGATTTGGACCTTCTGAAACCAGAGTTTGTGTGTACAGTATTTGACTGCAACAGCAGTTTTTGTGTAATATTGTGTGTAATATTTCTCTCCAACTCACCCAACCTACACATCAGACCAAAACACAAACCACTTCATCGGTGACATTGCTCACCAATGATGGTGATTGTTCCCTGAAATGACAGATTTAAATAGCTGTCCATGGTCACAGTCTGTTCACTGAGGACCCCTGCCAAAATCAACATAATGAGATATTTTGTTTCCCTGCCATCTCTCAGATTGTACGGTCTAAATATATCATCTTGAAAGAGAACTCTTATACAGAAGCAGTTACGGGAATCTGAACAAATATATGAAAGAAGCAAGAAACTTAGAAGACCTCTAAGCCCACTCCTTATGTCTATGTTGCACTCTCAAGCAGACATGACTCCGTCTCACGTTTGGCAACTTTATTTGTCCCGGTTCGTTTCATTTTTTTGTTTGTTAACGAGCATACACGGCATACACAGACGCAGGGAGGCACATGTAAAAAAACAACAACTCTGCTGCTCGCCGGCTGATGACATCACGTCACCCCTGACCTTAGTCCGGAAAATATAAAATATAAATTAAATTAAAGCACAGTTTAAATAGCTTATATTTACTCTTTTAGTTCTTTAGCTCACTGGCATTTCTATTATAAAAATGTAAAATATAAAAATGTAAATTAAATAATGCATGTTATATCTAGGTCTCAACATCTACTTGAGGCTATCAGCTCAACGCTAACTGAGCTGCTAGAGCCTGGCCTAGTGGAATATAGAAGTGGACAGTCTTTTAAATGACTGAAATGATGAATGAAATGCTTTAACCCAACCAACCAGACCAAGCTTGACAAAAAAAAACCTAGCTAGAGTTCTCAATTTAAGCCTGAGCATGAACCCGACATGGCAGGCCGGGTTGGCCATTGGGGTCCGTGTTTCAGGACCACGGACAGCACCGCTGTGTTTTTACAGTCTCTGTGACTCTCCTCTCTATGAAACTTGTATCTTGGCCAGTGTTTTTGTTTGTCGTGAGCCTGTTTGGGTCGGGCTCGGGTTCAGCCCCCCCCCCAGACAGACAAAAGTCACTTTACTTGCCACCACTGAAGGACTATCACTTGAGGGAAACCTGTTATTTTGGGGCCATTTGCTGAAACTGTTTCAGTCAGTTTTTTGGGGGGGCACAGTCTCTTTTTTCATGGTCACTAGATCCTCCTGCCCAGATTGCTTATTTTGTCTGACCAACACTCTGGCCAGCTGAAGAAGGCCTGACAGTTTTAGAGGCTGAAATTGGTTCAAGCCTGACTTTTTTTCTTCTTCTTTTTTTAAATCATCTCAAAAAATGATCACGTGTTACCATGTAGAGCACATGTGGAAAATGGGTTCACATGGTAATTCACATAAAACCAGGTTTCCCATGTGAAAAATCACGTTAAGTTCTTTTTTTGTTTTTCTGTAAGACCCTCACCCTGAATTTAATTACCTTTGAATCAATCAATCAATCAATCGATTGATGATGTTTGGCAAATAATGATGAATATTCATATGAATGAATAATGAAATTAATAAAAGCAAATACCAAAAAATATTCACTGTTCCCCTCATTTTCATTCACTCCTCTATAGTCTTATCATTCCACCTGTCCATGGAATTTACTCATTAGTGCTTAGTGCTTGCTTTTGACACTCATTAGTGCAAGACAAAGCTCTCCAAAAAAGTGAAACTGGGCAGTGTAATTACAGGCTGTAAACAAACCCCACGGTCCCACCTCCATGGTAAACTCCAACTTTCTTTATTTATATAGCGCCTTTCATTATATAAAATGCAGCAACATAAAGTGCTTTACAAGTTCAAAAAGACCTGACCACTCCCACACACACATACTGTACAGTATACACACACATTCATGCAACCACAGCCGCAAACATACACTTGTTTAGATATGGCTGGGCACTGAGGATCCAGGTGAGGAAAGCATGGGGAGCTGTCCACGCTGGGATGTTATGCAGATCCACGGCCACTAGGGGCTTAAAACTTTATCTTTAAAGTTCTTAAAAGCAACCTAACCCATAGTTAAAAGGAGTTTATAAGGAGGATTAATTGTGATTGTTAACTACATGACTTGTAACTTGTTACGAGTGACAATGGAGTCTCTCTGTCTTCCACCTGGCGTCTCATGGCTTAAGGCCAACCTTCCAACGTCAGTACAGTACACTCATTAATAAATAGCTTGCACCGACAAGTAATGGTAACGAAACTACTGCTGTGACTATCCACGAGTTTCTTTAGAACGCTATGGGGAAAACCGGAAGCCAGTTTTGCCGGTTTGGTGGAATTGTACGTTTAAGTTTCCAAGGTTTTCAGTCGTTGTCTTAGTTGCGGTAAACGCATGGATCTATTAATGCTGGCTTTTAACACGGATGTCAATTTGTGTGATATCCACTGTTAAAAGCTGGTGTAATGATCCATGCGTTTTACAGATTTTCATTGAAGAAAAAAAAAGGAAATACATGCATTTACCGCAACTACCAAAACCATGGAAACGTAAACATAAAATTACACCGGAAGAGCAAAACCAGCAAAACAGGCTTACGTTTTTGATGTTCGGAAAAAGGTGGATAGCGATTATAGCAATGGGCCAGTTTGCCAAAATGTTGAACTATCCCTTTGAGCAAATTACCAAGGTCAGTGTTGGCTCAAATTTATAAGTTTCTAAAAGCCAGGTTTTCTTTGTCCTAAATTCCCCCTAACATTCTATTTAGTAATATCCAGCCACTACTTAGACTTTGAACTTTATGCAGGATGTTTCCAAACACACTATTATCATAAAAGCAGTGAAGCAGTTGGCTTCTGGAAGTTATTTATTCCAGACTAGCTGCTGTAAATATAACACTTATCACTTTCACAGAGGATTTTCCAGAGGAAAGAGGCTTTCTTCAGCAGCTGCACAGGCGTTTAATTATTTGAAAAAGTAAACTGGTGACTAGGCCAAAAAGAAAAAAAAGCTGTGCAAAGAAAAAAAGCATGCATTATTGTTGCTCTTCTGTAACGTCATGAAAGCAGAATCTCTGTAGAGGACATGATGAGTGGCAGATATTTGAACTGAAGCGAACAGTCGATATTGAACCAACCCGTCCATAAGAGACGCCCTTAAACTATATCAAGCAAAAACCTCCCATTTGGAGGCTAAAAGGAAACAGGATGTGCGAGCAGCCCCGAACATGGAGATTTGCTCCCCAGCATCGCCCCCCCCTCCCTCTTCCTCTCCCTATTGCCCTTTCTGGGAAGTGGAGCGGCCTGTCAATAACTGTCAGAGGCTGTCTCAGTCAATCAGGCCTGGAAGGCTTGCGGGGGCCTCTGGCGTAACAGGAGGATCTAACAGAAACAACCTATATCAGACACAGCTCCAGATCTATGCTCTCTAATCACTGGGGAGTCCACCTCTCAAACTGCAGCCTCACCAGCCGCCTGGCGGTGGACACATGTGCCGTGTAATTGCTTTTCATACCGTTCAACCTTTTAAAATTGATTACAGGCCATGTAAGAGGCTTTACTGAGAGGCGTACAGACAGCGTGGAGGTGGTGGTGGTGGGGGGCGGAGGAGGGGGGGTGGAGTGGGAAAACTGCTTGACAATGTCATGCTGCAAAATGTGTATCTGTAAACAATGTGGCCGGCTCCTCTTTCATGCAGTGAGGCTGCACGCATTGAGTCATCACCCACAAAGGGTCTAATTCCCCTCGGGCCTGTGTGGGTGTGTGTGTGTGTGTGTGACAGACCACCTAGCAAATGAAAAACATTGAAAATCTCTTGCTGCTCTAAAAAGTTATTTTCTTCTTAGTTACTTCGGAGACACAGCTGTGTGTTGTGTGTGTGTTTTCTGTTTGAGGACACATCTGTAATTAAGGATAGGACTGCTGCACAGCTGTTTTAGAAACATAGCCTTTTCTTTTCCAATACAGTAGGACTTCATGGCTAAGGTCATATTGGTGGTGTGACAGGGCATGTTAAATAACAATAGCAATGATATTGATGATGATCATTCATGTGTAAATTTGCCTATGGCTTCACAGGCTCATTAATATTACACATTATTATATTATATATACTATACATATTATTTCACAAACAATCAATTCAATACATTAAAGGAGTCATCACCCGGAAATCACAATTTCTCTTGTTAAAACATGCATATTGGTGTTTGACCTCAGTTGAAACTTGCCTGAAAAGCTGGAGTTTGAAAGCGGCGCCGTTTTGTGGTGACGTAGCTCTTTTTCCAACAGGAATGCCACACGGGGGTGTGCCTTCCTAAAGCACAAGATTTTGATTCTGCTCCTACGGTGAAGTCACCAGTTTGAGGCTAGTTCCTCTTTCACCAGTGAACCACAGACAGTCAGGAACCTGAAATCGAGCTACGGGTTACCTGGGGGCTGTTTAGTTTTGAGTGAAGCTGATAAAAGTCGTTTCAAAAGCAAAATAAAAAGCAATGGTCATTGAACAAGCTCAATGTAAATATGTTTGATTAATTTTTTTATTAATATTTTTTTCAAAATAAGTTTTAACACAATTGATCCAAATGAACATGCTGATCCAATTGCAGGGCTGTGATTCCTGAGGGAGAAAACCAGGTTATGACTCCTTTAACACAACTTTGCCATGCTGTGCATAATGAACATGCTGTATACGTCTTTGGTTACTATTGCAGTGCTACAGTGTCTTTCTTTCTTTCTCATTTGGTATTGACCAATGAACAGCTCTCCACACTGGATCCCCGGGGCATCAAAACTATTAAGTTCACTATGTTACCTGTGGGGCGGTGCGTGGTGCAGTGGTTGAGGCGGCCGCCCCATGTGGAGGCTACAGTCCTCAACGCAGGCGTCCCCTGTTCCAATCACGCGTCGGGCAGACCTTTCCTGCATGTCATTCCCCCTCTCTCCCTCCCTCTTTCCTGTCTATCTCACTATATGCTATCAGATAAAGGCACAAACGCTAAAAAATACTTTAAAAAAAAGAAAAATAAATCTGTTATGTGTTATACTAATCAGTGATTTAGATGTGATACCTTATCTTGCTGAGAGCCAGTTCATTAGTTTTCCCTACAACAACATCTAAACTGAAAGTTAAAACAGAGTCACATCATTGCTGCATCTCAATGTGTTTGAAAACTTTAAATTGTGGAAACAGACATTTATGTAACTAGTAATTATTGTCAATCCATCTTTATGTAGTACAGCATAAGAGAGGGCTGGCCATTTCCTGCCTGTGCAAAGATGTTCACTCTCCCATCTTCCTTACAGCCACAGTCCTCATCTGAGGGACTAGAACTTTAATATCTAAGATGAATAATTGACCAAGACTAATGGAATGGGCCCACGGAAACTCTGTAAACAAAATGAAAATGGCTGTTGTGAAAGAGATGGCTATTTGGTCCATTTGAAAGATTTGTTAGTATGTTAGCAAACTCATGTCTCAAATGTCAAATGTAGTTCTGCATTAATTTAACTAATGCAGCCTGTTGACTGTTATTATACCGGGTACAAACTAAACCCAGGAGATGTTGGCAACAAGGTTGTAAATATATCTTCAAATAGATTTTCTATTTGCACTAATAAGTAAAGTGTACACAGCTAAGAACACAGGTCCTCTGGGGTTTGTATGAGCTCTCTCCTGGAGTTCATGCTGAGGTTAGCGTTGAGAAGTGAATGTCGGCAAATTCAGCCCTCAAGAATCACAAATGTGTGTGTATGTGTGTGTGTGTTTCTGAGAGTGTATTCTGTCCTCTCTGTGTCTCCAGCACCTATATCGTGGAGTTCACTCAGCGGTCTTTCCAAGCGCTGCCATGTGCAGAGCCTTTTGCTGCATTCTTTTTGTTCAGCCACTCTTTTTCCTTTAGTGTCAAGGATTAGTCTGACATCTCCTGACTCTCCGCCTTTCAAATGAGGAGGACTCCTGCTGAAAAGCTGAGAGGGTGCTCTCCATGTAAAGCCGATACTCTGCTACGCTGCTGACGCTCCTCATCCTTGCCCTCCACCTATCTCTGCTCGCTGTAAAAAAAAAAATCCATGAGAAGTCCCCAGTGATCTTGCGGATGTGAGAGGAAGAATGTACGGTTTTAAAGGACTTTGGCTGTGGAGCAGCTGTGTGAAATAGTAATGTCCAACTCAGTCAGGAGGCTCACTGTGGAAGAGCGTAAAGTGCTGTCACCCTGATCTTTCTAGAAACTCCTGCTATTCTCCCTCTGTCCATTTGAGCAGGATTTTTGCAAAGGACCAGTGGAGTCAGTTGTCAGTCTATTCGTGAAGAATGTGGGTAATAAATACTTTAGGGAATTTATTTGACATCGTCCACCTCCTGAAAAAAGACAGGCTATAGAACCAGATCCAGTTCAGAGCTCGTTCCAGCTCCTACTGTAGCTTTCTGTATCACTATTTGAAAAGCTCCCAGTCCCCTTTATCCTATAACTGTAATTGAATTAAATACAGGTGCATGTAAATGGATTAGAATATCATGGAAATAATTCATTTCAGTAGTTCAATTCAAATAGTGAAACTCATTATAACACACTGAAATATTTAATGTCTTTATTTATTTTGGTAACAGTTTATTTGATGCCTATCTCTATAACACATTATAACTATAGTTATAAACACTCATAATTGATCATAATGCTTTATAACAATAATCATAACTCACTATAAAGCATTTTATCATGACTTATAAGGTCAGGTATTATAATATGTTATGTGCCTAATTGTCAGTAACTCGCTGGCATTACCCACATCGCTAATGCATTATAAATATAATCATGTTATAATTGGCTTATAAATGTGTATAACTATCATTATAAACACTCATATACCACATTAGACTTTATAACAAGAAGCATAACACATTATAAAGCATTATAACTCTATTATACGAAGACCTTATAAGCCATTATAAAATGCTCTATGATGTGTTATGCTTACTGTTATAAAGCCTTAACAGGTGTTTATAATGATAGTTATACATGTTTATAAGCCAATTATAACACAGTATAACCTATTATAATACCTGACCTTATAAGTCATGATAAAATGCTTTATAGTGTGTTATGTTTATTGTCATAAAGCAGTATGATAATTTATGTGTGTTTATAATTGCAGTTATACAGTGTTATAACTGCATTATAACTCATTAGTATGGTTATAATGTGTTATAGAGATAGGCGTCAAGTTAAGTTTGACCTCTATTTCAATTGTAATGATTATGTCTTACATTTAATGAAAACACAAATCAAAATTGAGAATACAATTGTAATCTAATGATGTCACACTCTAATCAGATGATTAGCACCTGCAAAGGCTTTGAGTTTGACCCAACCACGGTGCACCAGGAAAAGTCAGATAAACTTTATCATGTGGAGAACGTGTGACATTTTACTTTGGGACAAATCAAAATCTGATGGTGCTCAGCAAAATGTCAAGGGGCCATCACTGTGTATATATTCCAGTGTGGAATAAAGACTGAGAGGAATAACTCAGTTCCTGGCCAACCAGTATTGCATGAACGGAGCACTCCCACATTGATCTCCCATTGGTTGTTGATATAATGCAAAGAGATATAAAGATAACCAAGAACATTAAGACAAAATGTTACTGTGAGGTTGTTGTTTGTTTTGGTCAGTAATTCTGCTTGCCATAGGCTAAAAACATGTGGCCAGACAAAAGACAAAATACTTCTTGAAGAAAAGTCCCAATAATTTAGATTTCCTTCTGACCTTTCCCATCAGAACAGTAAGAATCATATTCCAGACAGTGATCAGGCCTTTAGTGCCTTCCAGGCAAACTGTCAACTTTGTGGAAATGCAGCTCGGCAACACCGGTTGACAAACTGGAGGTTGGAAGGACTTTCATCAGGGTGACTTTGATCAGTGAAGATGAATCACGCTGATGAAGGTCCTCTGTCAAAGTGTGTCGATGAAATGCGGTAGATTCCTCCAGTTAGTCAACCGGTGTTTCAGAGTTGTGTTTCAGAGTTGTGTTTTCACAGTCGGTTCATCGGTACTCGAGCGCTCAGGTGGATCTACACAGAAAACTGACAGGAAGTCTTGTCTCGACGTCTGAGGGAAATGTCACAGCTGCTCCACCAATTTTCACATCTGTTTGATTGTACTGCCAAAACTCTACATGACTTTGTAGTCGGAGTGTCTTGGAGCGGCGTCTTAATGAGACTGCAACATGAAGCTATGGGTGGGGGAGGTGGGAGATGGTGGGCACAGACGTCTTGCTTCTCTTGTGATTCCCAACCAGGGGTACAAGCACGTGGCAGGGGATACATAGAAACATTTATTATTTTATGTCAAAGATGATACGTGATACATGCTCCATAGGTAGTTCCCCCTGGGAGACAAAACTAGACACAACTCTGTCAAGACACATACTGCCAAGGAAAGACCAAACATTGATAATGGTTTAAACGTCGAGTTGCTGTTGCTCCAGACTCAGGAGAGGATTCAGGGAGTTGAACATTATGAATGTCATAAGAGTTCAAGGAAGGCAAAGGAAGGCAGGAACAAAGGCAGGTCTTGTTTTTTCTTGAAAGTTCATTTCATTGTTCATTTTTATGTTTTAGTAATGAGTGATCAAAAAGGTTTCCCGCGTTACAACGCTGTTACTGTTACTGACTTTTACTTTTAAACAGGCTTGGGGAGTAACGGAATACAATGTAACGGCGTTACGTAATCAGGATACAAAAAAAAGGTAACTGTAGTCCGTTACAGTTACAGAAAAAAAACCTGTAATCACATTACCGGTACATTTGATAAAAACGGAGATTACTTAGCTGATTAGGCTACTTCACATTTTTAAAATCAACCACGGGCTATAGAGCGGCCGTAGAAGCAGTGGCATTGCAAGGGTCTTGTGTGGCTCCAAGCAAGAGATTTCCGGGGCCCTCCCCCCTCCCCCCACCCACTTAAAAAATAAAGTGTTTTACCAAAGTCACCGCACTTAGAAATGTTTAAATTATTGGTTCTTAAATTCAATTGAAGTCCAGCACTACCAGCAGAAGTTTATGACAACCCAGACCTATCAATTATCTATGAAAATAATTTCACAAAACAAATATAATCGTAGAGAAGAATAATGTAGGTTACATAAAAATACACCTGGTCCTGACTGTGTTGGCTTGTGTAAATTAGGAATGCAACTAAATACAGCCTGTCACTGTTGAAAATTACAATTTTACAAACCTGATGTTCAGAAAGGGTGCCTTTGAAAACGTAATTTGAAACAATAAAAAAATTAGAAATAAATTTGAGGAAACGGTTTAATGGCAAAAAATCAAATCTTAATCTGAAGAAAAGGTGGAAAAATTGATTTTGTTGTGCTGCTCTGGGGTGGATCATTGGTGGAACCGTTTGGATTATTTACTAACGGCTGGGGTAACAATATTGCCTATATTCAGTGTTGATCCAAGGATTTGCATCCTTTTTTACAGCTGATTGTTGAAGAGCCTAAAATCCTGATTTGGCTGCTCTAGCGCTTTAGATATGTTTGCGGTGCATGTTGCATATTTTTCGAACTATTCTGGCTTTGTCAATTAAAATTTTAATAAACCAAGGATACTTAATTCAAAAACTGTTTCTTTCCACAGTTTTGACCTTCAATAATTATAAATCAGAAGAGAATTAAAATTTGAACTTCATCCAAAATGCCTTTGGCCCCAGGGCTCTTTATTTCTCTCCACCTCTTTCCTGGTTTCCTCATGGTCCCAGGTAGCCTATCATTAACAATGGTCAGGATCTCCTTATATGGCTTTTCATGTATGGAGATTGCTCATCACCGGGGTCGTGACTCGTGCTGTTCACTTACGATGGGTGGGCATTCATGATCCTACACACGTGCTTACGATCAAATCTGAGTTTACCACACCGTTCATGAATCTGGAGTAGAGTTTTAGTACCAAGAGCTTTTATGTGCAAATCTACACACAGATTTGATTTAGTACTAACGTTTCATGAATGAGACCCGTGTGGCTGAGGCTACGCACACTACGCTGCCTCATTACGTAACTCTACTGAGGGTGAGCGGTACGTAGCCTACGTTTACGTTGCTTTCAAAAACACAGAGACGGCCTCTCGGTTTAGCGTCCAGCAGTTTTAGCGGCTAATTCAACAGCAGTGGGAGAGGCCCAATAACTTCATGAGCTTCATCTGAGGAATAAACGGCAGCTTTTACCTGACGAGACCAACACCTGAGCCACGGTAGCACGGTCAGCTAACAGTTAGCAGCTTTTACCTACTTTCTCTCTCTCCCTCTTACACACGCACACAGACGCACTGCCAGCTTGTCTGTCACATTTGTTGTAAACCTTGTAATAATACCTTGTTTTGTAATAACAGCTGATCTATGTAGGCTACTAGATGGCGTGGATTGTGATGAGGTGTTGCACAAATTTAAGACTTTGCTGTCTGTGCAAAGTGCATAAGCTACCCCCCCTCTCTATTTTGTTTTATTTTGAAAATTACCGGATGCTCGGTGCGTTTCATTTCCTGTTTCCTAGTCTGTCTATAATACATCCATGGTCATCATGAGTTGAAGCCGTTAATGTAATACATCCATGGTTGAAGCGTGATGGCTGCGTGACTTAATTTGCATATGTTTGGTATTAAAGTAATCCAAAAGTAACTAGAAGTCATCCGTTACATTACTTAAATTTTGGGATACTTAGAATAAGTTACTAATTACATTTTTTGACAGGTAATTTGTAATTTTACTGGAATAGCTACATTTTTAAAGTAACCCTCCCAACCCTGCTTTTAAAATAATACACCTGTTACAGTATCAATAACCCCGCTGCCAGCCCCTGGAGGAACCTGAGCTCTAGCCCAGCAACGAGACGGTGCTGGTTTGGAACCAGTTTCAAGAACCAAGAAGTGCTTAGGTGGTGGAATGGCAGAGAACAGATGCTACAGTCAGGAACTGGCTCCAAACCAGCTTGTTGGAAAAGCTACAATACTAACTTTTTCACAGTAACGTGCCCAACACGACGTATGAGTGAGGTTTGTACTTGTACTGTTGACAATCAGGATAACAGGGTACACAATACTAAAACAGGTTGGGAACCACTGCTACATATATATAGCAGTGACTCACAGGCACAGATGACTTCAGTGGAAGACCTTGTCTGAGATCAGCTGTGTAGGTTGCGTATCACTACTTCAGAATAACAGCTGCAGGTGGCAAAAATAACAATATGTTTGTAAGCTGCGATTTGAAGACTGTGCAAGTCTTGTTTGCAAAAGGCTTTAAAGGTCTGGTTTGCATGGCGACTGGCTGAGAATATTCATGCTCCCACGACCTCAGGAAAAACTTTAAATATTTGTCAATGTGTTTTTCTATCTATTGTGTCGTGCATTGCACCAGACATTCATCCTCGCGGACTGACCAGCACAGCTTGTTTCCAGAGGAATAGGTTAGCTGTCCAAAAGTTGGTCTTTTTAAAGCTCCGTGACTGTGCTCTCCATCATTAAAATCTGAACCGTGTCGGCCCTTCCTTGCGTATCCAAACAGACCTCGTAGTGCTCATTGCCCTGGCGTGTCTCTAAGAGACTGTTGATTTGAATCTGTTTTCTGTTCTACATGATCCCCTGGCTCCCGGGCTTTTTGTCAGCCAGCCCGAGCCGACAGTGCCGCCACCATGTTGTCTTTGTCCCTGTATGCAGATTGATACCCAGGGCATTTATCAGCAGCAGGTCCACTGAGCTGAGCCTCATGTTAAGTCAGGTGGAAACCCGTGACTGGCAGCAGATAGGGTGACGGAACATTTTAGAGGGAGTGTTAAAATTAACCAGCATAATGAGGAAATAAGTGACTTATTGGTGCCGCAGTCATTTCCTTCATTAAGGCTGATATTTATGAGCATCCGTCACAGCCAGCGCTACAGCTCCTGGTTTATGGAGCATGGATTGTCACCTTGTTCCAATTATCTGCTGCCTTTGAATGTGCTGAATGTTTAAACATTAAGAGAAAAGGACATGGCGCATCATTAGTTGTTGTGCAGTGGGGGGAAAAAAAAGTGAAAGGAGAGGCTTGTATGGGCTCGACTGTGTCAGACTATTTTTATTCATCATAGCGGCAATTAGCTGATTAGAGTAGGGACGCTTTGTGGCGAGAAAGGTGCCGGATGGAGGAGGATTACATGCCCTCACCGCTGAATGTGTTAGTGCTTTAAATGATGTTGAAGCACCGTTTCTCTCTGGTTGAACCATTTCCGCTGTATTAGCAGCCGTCCATGCAAATTTCTAAAAAGCTATAAAAGCTGTCTCAGTGAGCCGTTAGTTGTCAGCACAGGCATTCATGCTTCTGTGTCACACATTCATTATCAATAATTAACAAGCCAAAGGGAGAAAAAAATAAATAATACATGCAATAAAGTATAATAGTCCATTAGAGTGGTTGCTGGTGGTGCCTGTTTTCTGAACACGCTATAATACTGTGAGGTCTGAAGTTCTGCATGCAAATGATAAAAGAATAATAATAATAGTTGTGGTAGGAATTAATATGTATCTAGAGCTGAAAATGATGTGATTAAGGATGTTTAAAGTAATCTGAAGACCTCAGTGGGCGGGTGTGTCTGTAAATAATTATTTTCTACATCTGTGTGGAGTTTTTACTATTGATGAGAACAAACTTTAAACAAACAATAAAACTAAACTGATTATGACAGAACATATTTGTTTGAATCACTCATAATCAAAACAGCTACTGGTTATTGGTCTAAATAAATCATGACAGGAAAGCTGGTCTGAAACATGCTTCAAACATGCTTAAAGGGATAGTTCAACATTTTGTCGAATTTGGCCTATTGCCATAATCCCTATAGTCATAGCAGTAGGTTTGTTACCTTTAATTGTCAGTGCAAGCAATTTTTAGAACGGTGGAGCAGAGCGGCGAGCTGCTCAGAGCTAGAGGCTAATGGGATTTCTTGGTTTCCCTCATCAAATACACACTCCAACAACTCCAAAACACTCTGGTGGACAAGCTGTGACCTGCACATTCACCACATGAGATAATAATGGAATGTTTCAATACTTACGGTAACGTGCATCAGCAGTTTTGTATGAATTTGCACAGCTCTGAGCAGCTCACGGCTCTGCTCCGCCATTCAAAACATAGCTTGCACTGACAATTAAAATAACAAATCTACTGCTATGACTGTAGGGATTATGGCAATGGGCCAATTTGCCATATTTGTCTTTGAGCTCTAGCTTTTGAATTTCAGCACCTCGCTTGCTGTGCATATTTGGTCAGATACGTTGATGCATTTATTGTATTTAATGTGGTTTCTCTTTTATTGAGTCATCCAGAGCTGAAGGAAAACCAGAGGGGCTAATAACCTCACTGTGTTCTTAACTAGACTGCCACGCATGTTTGATTTATCCAAGCTGGTAATTCACTGAGGAGTCTGTAATTCTTCAGTGTAATTTATTACATACAGTCGGATGCTAATGTAAAAACAACAGGGCCATTGTGTGAGTGTTATTTTCTTGGCTGCCACTGTAATCCCCCTCCCTCCAGCACAGAGGGTTGTTTAAAAGTAGATTCTGTTTTGTCTTGTTGAATTGCCTTGCTGTTAATATCTGTCCTGACTTATATGGTTGTGTATTGGCAAGAATCTGGTGATGCAATACATATCACGATACGGGGGCAGCGATACGAGATACCGGAATATAAATTATTGAGTATTTAAAATGGCTCATTTGATGTATTATTAACGTGCCCAACACTGATCAGAGGAGCCACTGAAAGACTCCTGCCAAACAGCAGTCAGAGTTCAAAATGCAACCCAAGAATAAACCACTGTGAGTGTTAAATCAATACAGTGCTTTTGAATATCCATACTATACATTATTGTGAAAAAAAATATTGCAATATTTCAATGTATGGACTAGGATTGCAAAGGATGGAAAATTTCCAATAAATTAACACACATGCTGTTACATGGGAAGTTGCTTAAATTTTGGAAATTCCAAATTGGAAATTTTCCACAGGAATTATGGGAATTTTGGAATTATTGGGAATTTTGGGAATTAACTAGAAAGAAATGAAAAAAACCGTATCAAAAAAAAATCTTGTCTGTAATGTTATTTTGTTATTATTTAGTGGTTAGGTTGCCCAGCATTTCTTAGTTTTGGTTTTAGATGCTAAAAAATGGGTTATGGGAATAATGTCACCAAAACCGTTTATGGTTCGTCTGTCTTGCACCGGTCCAAAATTTCACCGTGCACGGAGGCTCATGGCAAATTAGTGTGAACACACTTTTTTCAAAAACTCCTGGTTGTCCCTTTAAATGAATGAGCTCATTTGTGCTTTGGGCTCAAAAGGGTTCAAGGAATCATCTGTGCATGTGATGGAGGAATGCACAGTGCATGAAAGACTAACAGCCCTGCAGGAAGCAATGGAATAGCATAGATATTCAAGTTGTTTGCATTAAATCTGGTTGTTTTAGCCAAGATGAACAAATATTTTCTCCAACTATATTTAAATCAAGGGCCAACCTTCATTTTGAATATCCATTACGTTAATTACATTATTGTTAAATGGAAAGTTTCCAATTGAAAATATTGCAATATTTCAGTGTATGGACACATACCCCTTCTAGCTACATGCAGGAGCCGTTGACCTGTTGCTTTCAGATGTGTCATTATTAAAACATTCAGATCTTAATATCCACTGAACAAAGATGAATGCAAGCGGCTCAGGTAAGAGCTGTGTGGTTTTCTTATTAATGTTCGCTCAGCAAGACGGGAGAGCTGCTCTCTCGGGAGAAAACGCCTCCGAAGTTTGCCGGAGACACGGCACAATGTGCAGACAGGTGCCAGCGGTGTCCTTTTTTGAAAATAGCTCTCCATACGTAGACGAGGCTCAGGTCGCTCCGGGTTAGACTAAATACTTACATCCCTTTGAAAATCCAATAGTTTGCCAAAAGATGAGAATGATAATTTCCTGCAAGGTGTCATAGCAAAGGTGTTACAAAAAAACAAAATGAAACGGGTATGAAAAGATATTTGATGCAGAGGAGTGTAATTTTCTTTCTTTTTTTTTACATCAAAGGAGCCGAGTTGCAGACGAACCTCAGCGTGTGTGCGCGTGGAGAACAGCTTGTGGTAGCTCACTTAATGACTTGCAGCCACATGTGGTGATACATATAGATAAAAAAAGACTGCTGCTGCTCTTAGAGCAAAAGCCCATCTCAAACTGTATAGCGCAGCCTGCGATGTTCAAACATTAGGAATTCATCACCGCATCGATTTCATGGCGGCATATCCTGTCCTCTTTGTTGTTTTTTTTTAAATGCCACGTATGACATGAATGCATAATTGGCTGTAAGTGTATTAAACACAACGTGGGAGGAATAGAAGAAAGAAATTAAAAATCTGACAGGAGTCATATTTTTCGCATCAGACGCGCGCGCTGGGCCGAGCTTCCTCTGCACTGATAGAGGTAATGAATTGATTTAATGTACTGCCCCCCCCAAACCCATCATCCAGTCTGGTCCTTTCTTATCCTGCAGCACATACAGCAGCGAGAAATAATCTAATCTGCATCTGCTTTAGAGCCATTTTCGAGCTGTCAGTCGGCGGTTATGGAAACACTGCTGCTGTTTCATGTTTTTCATTACAATGGGAAACCTGTATGTTCAGTGTTTTTTCCTATTTGCTACACTTGTCACACACAATTCCACATGGTGTACCTGTTTTGACATCGCGAAACCAATCCTCCTTCATGCCACGATTGTTTATACATTATCACGACATGATCCGAGGTTACGTAACAGAGGATTTTATCAGACACGTGTTGAATGTAAATGACTGAAACGTTACGGTGCAAATCAAAGAACAGAACATGAAGCTGAATGAAGAAGAAAGACAAAGGTTACTACAGGTCATCTCCTCCATAGGGCTCCTTTCTCAGGCTGGAGATTTGCATAATATGTATGTGTATCATTGAGCTTATCTTTGCTGGATTTTTGTATAGACCAAAAAATCTCCCTGGTGCAGCTTTTCATAGAATTATTCATGATGTAATTATTTTGACAGGCTGCTTGTACAACTCCATAGAGCAGTAGATGTTACATCATCCACTGTCAACACCACCAAAGGTCGCTTAAAAATTGTCATTTGTCACTTTGGTTTATTTGGAACAGTTCCCGTTTCAATTTTTGGACTGATTTTGTACAAATGAACTGAGATGTCTTGGTTCTGGGGTTCATCATGAAACATCTCAGGCAGTATGTTGAAGAGATAGTTGAACATTTTGGCAAATTGGCCCATTGCCATATCCCTATAGTCATAGTAACAGTAGGTTTGTTACCTTTATTTGTCGGTGCAAGCTATTTTTAGAACGGCCAAGCCGAGTGGTGAGCTGCTCACTACAGAGGCTAATGGTTTTCCTCATAAAATACACAATCCAACAAGTCCAAAACTCTCTGGTGGGCAAGTTTTGACCTGCACATTCACCACACTGTGAGATAATAACAGAACATTACAAGACAGAGTTGTTTTAGAGGTAAATTCATGCAAAACCGCTGATGCACGTTGCCTTCAGGAACAGTTTCTGTATTTACCTCTAAAACAACTCCCTCTCGTAATGTTCCGTTATTACCTCATAGCCAGAGTGTTTTGGAGTTGTTGAATTGTGTATTTGATGAGTTCGATGAAGGAAACCAAGAAATGCCATTAGCCTCCATAGAATAGCTCTGAGCAGCTCGCCACTCGGCTCAGCCATTCTAACGGGGCGTTCACACCAAAAGCGATGGACGCGATGCCATCGCCCGTAACGCGAGTATCGCGTCGCTTGATCATTTTGGACTATTTGCGTCCATCGCGTCATTCGCGTCCATCGCATCATTCACGCTTGACGCTCCGCCCGTTCATTTACTCTCTTTCCACATCGATCGTAGCTGATATCACCACCGTTGCTGCACTGTACTTGCTGTACAAGTCTCAGAAACACCGGAAAACCATCCGCCGTCGTGTCTGGGTTCACTGTGTGTGTGTGTGTTTTTTTTTTTCACTCTGTGTAGCAGACGGCAGCGATGCCCACACAGCTAATCACAATTAGCTTCTCCTTCATTGTTCTGAGTGTAAACAACCGTACAGAGAAGTGACGTCGTCGGCTTGAACTCGTTGCTGATTGGTTGTCGCGGCGCGATGCCGCCTCAAAAGTTCAAATTTTTCAACTGCAAGCGATGGACGCGATGATGCGATGGCCGCGATGGACGCGTCATCGCTTCATCGCGTCGCTCGTATCGCCCGAAACGTGCTGCCCGAAACGTGCCGCCCGACGCGCCATCGCGTGTTCATTTACATTGAAATCCATCGTGTTTGGTGTGAATGCACCGTAAAAATAGCTCGCACCGACAAATAAAGGTAACAAACCTACTGCTATGACTGCAGGGATTATGGCAATGGGCCAATTTGCCAAAATGTTGAAAACATTATCCTTAAAAACAGAAAACTACACAGATCAGCAACATCACATAGAAAGTATACACATCAGAGACATAACGAGTTGGGCTTAAAAAGATTCAAATGTATTTATTTATGTTAAAGGAAGAAATGCACAAAACTCCATTGCACTAGATTCTATCCTTGTTCAGCAGTTTAATAGAGGCTGGAATGAATGAAAACTTAAAGCTGTTTGATTGCAAATCTCCTCCCTGATGGGAGAAGTTTGTATTCTGAGAACATGAATGAGTTGAGTCGGAAGAGATTTCTGTAGCTTGTTTTACCACCGCGTTGTTGTAAAGACTCTCTACGGGCTCTGTATTTTTTTTATGTCGATTATCTTCATAGCTGTGTTGTGCATGCCGGCTAGCTTGTTTTTCAGTTGTATTTCACTTTTATTGTAAGATTACCAAACCAAGCAGTGATTCCGTATGTAATGATGCTTTCAAGAATGGCTCTAAAACAGAAGCAACGAGCTGTGCAGAGCTGTGCCACCGGAGGAGTGGCGGTAACCTGTGAGCAGCTTGTCTTTAGTGTCAGAAGTTGTGAACATCTTTAGTTGAGATTGTAAGTGTGTATTATGGATGAAGAGACATAAAGACTGATTTCAAATCTTTCTCATCACTGAGGATTCAGGACAGTCTCCACATCCACATGGCAACTCACATCATGGTCACAAATGATGTTGTGGATGGAATTATATTCTAGCCTGTGAATGTGCTGTATGGTAATATCACCTATCTTCTGTCACGCTGTGCTGTGTGTTGCTTCATTTTGCTTTCACACCACAAATGAACTCAACCAGATTTTGCCTGGATGTTAGTCTGCACCAGAATCCAATTTACAGCTGTGACACCAGCCCCAATGAAGTGCATTAAGCAAGAAAATTCACCAGACTGTGTTTTGATGCAACCAAACAGGTTTGATGTAAAAGCAAATGAGTCTGAGCTGGTCACAATGTAGAATATAACACATTTTAAAGGCATAGTTCACCCAAAATTGAAATTTCACTCATTATCTACTCACCCTCATGTCGACTAAGGCCTGGGAAAAGTTATTCTGAATAGTTATTATAAAGTTATTCCGGCTTTTCTCAGTTACTGTACAGGGGGTCTCGGCGGAAAGAGCTGTGCAGGAGCGGAAAGCTCCGATTCCCAGTTCGTCCAAATTTGATGAACCGGGAAGAGGAGTTTCGAGAAGCTTCTGCTACAAAACAAGCTTGAAATACAGACTTTTTTTTGGGGGGGGGGGGGCAATTTCGCATTTCGGGGCTTCAGTACAAGATGGACATTACATACGAGCAGCATGTGTCTTTTTGTTACGAATACAGTTGGTATCCATTTGCAACCGTTATGGACATGCACTGCTACGCCGAGACCACCTGTAACTCAGAGAAATTTCAATTTTGGGTGAACTATCCCTTTAACATGATACCTAGCATGAGTCAAATCCTAAAGCATTGATTTTATACTCTTCTATGGTATGACATAGTGGGAGGTCAGAATTGTCCAATTGACAATGTGGAAAAAGATGTTACTGGACATTTAGGACTCATAGGACTTCCCCTGATGCAGGGGCGTAACCAGACATTTTAGATAGGGGTGGCCCAAATGGGGCACTGACTTAAGCCTGGTTTATGCTTCTGCGTCGCGGCGACGGCGGAGCTACGGCGTCGACCATACGCCGTCATTGAGCATTTGAAGTTCTGCGTCGAGGGAACGCGTTGCTCTGCCATTCACCGCCAAGCCGCGAGGGGGGTGTGGCTGTGTGTCCGTGTGGTTTCGGGGGCTCATATGGTTTTCCTCAGGGAGCTTGTTGCTTCCGGTCACAGTAAACAATGGTAACTGAAAAATAAACGCTTTTATTGCAAATGTTGAAGTGAAGGCGACAAAGAACACGTTTGTGGAGGTGGTCTGTCCGACCAGTCGAGGCTGAACGGGTGAATTTACCACAATGACGTTCTGAGTGGACCAATCACAGTCCCCGCGGTTTGCGCCGTGACATGTAGTCAGGATTTTTTGGAGGTGCACGTCAGGCTACGGCGTAGGGTCCGCGTCGACGCTGCTGCTACGTCGTCGCCGCGACGCAGAAGCATAAATCAGGCTTTACTGTATGGTGGGGTGGCATGAAACTAAACAATGTATAAAATATCTCTGACTGGGCATTTAGCCCATTATATTTTGGGGTGGCACCTGGGGTGGCCAATCTGATTGCAAGGGTGCCCAGTGCCACCCAAGGCCACTCCCCGAACACACCACTGCCCTGATGTCTGCTCCTTCTGTTGCTGTCAGGTCAGACGGCACATTGTACCGACAGCAGTCACCAGATTAGTTTAATGCAGACGGAAAAAGCTTCGTCTTGGTTCATACATGTTGTAACACATTTATCCTCAAACATGACATGTTCTTAGTGTTCTAGTGTTTTCCAATGAATGTCTGAGTGATTTCACTCAGTCAGCTGTAACAGTTGTGTAACGGGCAGTGGTGACAAAAACTACACAGTTTTTTGTTAGCCCATTTTAGACGGGACTGGATCATGACTGTGATTATTGATGCATCATGATGGAGTGCTCCTCTGTAGCATGTATTTATATAGTGCAAGTAATAGTGCATAATAATAATGATGATGATTATACTATTATCATTATACTATAAATACAGCAGATTTCAAGTAGCAACATTGGTCTGCAGGGTTGGATGGTGGGTCCAGGTGGGCGGGGCATGTTGACCACAGAATGGTGACTGTTTTTTTGCACTTTTACACTTGCAATTGAAGACTTGAAATACCTTGTGAGGTGCACGGTCTGTTGAAACTTTTGTCTGTATGTCAGGATGTTTCCTGAGACTGTGTGTGACAGAGATATTCATTCATAGACAAATATATAATCAGCTTTTACTTTTGTAAAAGTGTGCAATCGCTATAAAATAAAATTTGTTTGGTTTTCGTAGCCTTATAATTCTTCTTATATAGCAAATCAGATTTTAAAAAAATTACAGGATTAGATGTTGTTAAGCTTGTGCGGGCACATACAAAAAGAATGCCATGTTTGTATGGCAGCCCAAACAGAAAATCCAGCCAACCAGAGAGTGCGTTCGCGAGTTTCGTGTTTCACGTTCATAAATAAACCAACGAAGAAGAAGGCAGAAGGAAAGAAGGAATAGAAAACAGCAGACATATTGTAGATCTTCACCTGATCGGCCCATGCACCTCCCAGGATGTGGTAAACAAGTTTTTTTTGTCCTCGGAGGCCACCGTCACTTTGCCGATGGGAGTGGTGAGTGCGAGTGAGCGAGCGCTGCAATTTAGAATCTCAACGCTGGATATCACGGTTTAACCCCCGTTTTACACACTGGACCTTTAAAGCAAAAAGTATTTCCAATACTTGACTCAAATGAATTGCCAGATCCTCAGTGGTTGAGTTTCCACCACTGGGCAGGGGAGGAGAAAGAAATCCAACCAACCACTATCTGATCCTATTTTTTTTTTATAGAATATGGTATTTCTCAACGTCCATGTTTTCCTGTCTTTCAGTGTGAATGGTTGAAGTTTATCATGGTGGATTCTATCAGAGAACACTTGTAGCAGCTGTTAGCTCCTTGCTTTTTACTGTTTTTTTCCTCCATCAACTATTGAACACATAGAAAGCAGGGTGCAACGGCGGTATCGACAGCTGAAGGGAAGTGCATGCGGCGACCATGCGATAAAGACGTCTGGCTTGTCCTACAGTTGGCCAATGTCAGCGCATTATTCCCATTCAGTCACCTCCCCTGTTTGTTTTATGTGTGGCCTCTCTTTACACCTGCATCCATTCATTTACCCATTTAACAAGGACAACATTGATTGAGAGAGGTGGCGAGGCGGCCGATTCGATTTCAGGGGACAAAATTGGATTTGATGGTGGGGTATAATAGCTTTCATGGGCTTTTCACGACACTGAATAGCTTAGCTGGAGCTCCCTTGATGGGACTGAGGTGTAATTCTGAGAAGGATCCCGGGGATGGCAGGATCACAAACATCCTGTTCCTTATTGTCCCAGCCCCACGGAGCACTCTGTGCTTTTGCCCCAGAGGAGGCGAGCACAGGACGCAGCGTGTGAGGCCCAGACCTGCCTTTAAACCACACACACTAAAGTCGTGCTCTCCCGGTCTCCGGGTGTCGTTTCCAAAAAAACAACAACTACGCTTCCGATTGATCAGCTGCCATGACAACTGGGCCGAGCTCTCGCCAAAATGAAAAAAAGAAGCGGGTTAACCTGCTGCGAGTTGTGGTTGGAGGTGGTAGTGGCACATTGGCGGTAACACAAAGGCTGTTTTCGATTTTTTTTTTTTTTTTTTTTTTTCCGCGGACCAGAATCCAGGCCTTGTGGCTGAGATAAGATGTATTCAGACTGCACAGACACAATTTGGGTAATCAGTCCCCTCTAATGCCTCTCCACTTGGTCTGCTCTGATTTCATTCATCTGCAAATTGCTCTGAGGAGAACAGTTTTGCTTGAATGGAGGACGAATTGCAGTTTGTGAATATGTTGCCTTTGAACAATGTGATGAATGATGGTGGGGGGGTGTGGTTAAAAGAAAAAAAAAACAGTCCCCTGATCAATCATTCAAAATTTGCAAACAGTTACACTGTTGTTAGTAAATCAAAAATACTTTTGAGACTATTTTTCACTCAGTTGTGTTCGACTGAAAACAACTTGGCTTGTCTTTGTGTGTGTGTCAGTCTCCCTATTGTTCACTTCAGTGTTGTTCTCAAAGCGACAGCAGTGGGAAGATGAATTAACCCAGGTGTTGGTTTTTCAGGTGCCACGGGCGATGCTCAGCCCGACGCCCTCCCCTCGGTGCAGGGCACCCTGCCGCACTTCATTCAGGAGCCCGAGGACGCCTACATCGTCAAGAGCAACCCCATCAAGCTGCGCTGCAGAGCCGCGCCCGCCTTACAGATCTTCTTCAAATGCAACGGGGAATGGGTGCACCAGAACGAGCACTTCTCCCACGAGTACAAAGACCTCAACACAGGTAGGAGCAAGCGTTGTGAGCTGTTATGTTCCGCTGTAGTTGGTTGAGATTGGAGAAAGAGTGGCGCCTGGTTTAAAGGGATAGTAGCATTTTTTTAAGTGGGGTTGTATGATCTACAAATAGCCCATAAGTACTGTAATTGCAGTAGAAGACTCTCTGCACTCCTCCCGTTAGCAACGCCACCCCATAGCCCTGCCTAGAGATTTACAACATACACAGTAAAAAATGGGGTGTCAATATTCCAGTGTAAACCTATTTTAACCTAGATAGAGTATTTATAACCTGGAAAAAAACACTAACAGTTTAAAGTAGTGTCAATTGAAAACATTATTAAATTAATTACAGAGTGACATTTTTAACACTCTGGCTATTTGCAGCACATTGACGGTTAGTCTCTGGAGCAGAAAAATGTCTGGAGCAGGTCTGGAGTCCCATTTAACATGGAAAGTAACATCACAGTACATGCTGGTGTTCATATTTATAATTGTTTTCCACCTGAAAACCACGGTTTATAAATATTAATTGAATCTGATTTCATTGAATGGCTGTGGAGTATAATCATAGCTACTGAGCATGTGACAGCAGTTAGAGATGACATTCCTGGAGCAGCTGCCCGTTAAATGATGTGTTTTGCCTCAGTGTGCACAAAACACGCTGTCTGTCTTATGGTGACTTTTGTGCTATTGTTTACATCTAAGCTAATTCGTGGTTAGCTTAGCGTGACATGTGGAGTCGGGTATAGCCCCCTCCCTCTCCCTCCTATGTGGACTCAATACTCGACGACTCAAGGCAGCAAAGTTGCAGTTAGTCTACTGTTACTAGCTCTCACTGAGGAATTTAGCTAAAACTGTGACTCAAAGTTGTTGGTCTGGTGGGGTTATATTACACTTTGAGGGTTAATTTCTCCAAAACGACTGACTCACTTACACTTGACAAGAAACATGTCAACCAATCAGAATGTAGCAATCATTTAATACATGTATGTAGCCTATAATAAAATTTGAACTCAACTTTGTCAACTTGTTGTTCAC
Organism: Decapterus maruadsi; assembly: GCA_030347415.2. Taxonomy (NCBI): domain Eukaryota; kingdom Metazoa; phylum Chordata; class Actinopteri; order Carangiformes; family Carangidae; genus Decapterus; species Decapterus maruadsi. Next base: position 3,346,099 of record CM064895.1, read on the forward strand.
AGTAATCAAACAGATGTCAATGGAGAAGGTGGACTGCCATTGGTAAGTAGGTTATGGACAATGTAAGCATGTGGGTAACTCCTTGTTTAACTGTTTTTCTTGGTTGTTGCTTTTTTAACATTTGTTTATTTTAATAGAATATGCTGCTGTGTGTGTCATTCGGTGGGGACCAGAAGTATGTCAGGCTGCCTAACCTAACATTGGATGCCTCATGCCTTCATGAAAGAAGGTTAGTACACCAGGATAACACAAAATCACAACCTTTTACTTAGTTAATACACCTAATTTATCATAAACAATTCCTCTGAGTTCATAATTGTTTCTGCTCTGTCTCAAGGTGGCGCTCCAGGCCGTGGTCAACCCTGACCCTTCACTGCAAGCCATGGACCGAGCACAGGGCTTCTACATTTGATGAGAAATGGTAAGAATACTGTTTTTAATTACTATTGTTTGTAATTGTGCCAGTTTAATGTACATATAGCATTAAAATGTTATATTTTATATCTTCTTACCACTTACACTGTCTTTTTATGTCATTATTATGTTTGTTGACATTTAGGTTTGGACAGTGACCTGTCTGCCATCTTGCTGCTCCTTCATTTCTTGCCACCATCCGCCCAGAGTAGGAAGAGGCCAGGGAAGATGTCAACAAGTCAGGCTGTGGAACACCTCATCAAATTCATAAAAGTATGCTGGACAGTTGTTTGAAATATGCTTTTCATTACCTCAGTTTCATGTGTGATCTATTGCAAGGGATTGGTCACTAAATATTGCTGTTTAATGTTTGGTTTTAGGCTGGAAGGTACAAAACATCAGCCACAGCAGCCAAGTTTCCTACGAGAAGCAGCATCCACACCTTCTTTATTGTCATCAAGTATGCAGTAACAGGTTCAGTTTAAGGCCCATTACATCTTTCCTTCCCTTGCCAACTTATTTTTTGGGGCTAAACACTCTGTCTGTCCTGATAATACATGAGAAATTGTTGCTGCTCACTCTGCTGTTATTTAGTAAGTTTTCAAGAACATTCCCATGTATATGAAGTAACAATGAGAAAGCAAGATTTTGTTGTCTTTCATTTTGAGAACCTGCCTTATCCCAGGCCTTTTGACATACAAATGTTCTATGGAGTGAATCCCACAGGAAATTTTTGTTCCATGGGTTTAATCTGGTGAGCATTAAAGCAAGTTGTTACTGTAACCTTGTTTGTGTTTTATTTCTATTTGATTAATAATTAATTCATCATTATTTGGATCAAAGCAGTTAAGTAGTATGCACACATCACCTAGATATAATAAAATATAAAAATAACACTGTGGAGAAATAAAAATTAAATATTATTACACATTAGAGTGTAATTTTAAGAACAATTTTGGATAAAATGGCCCTATAAAGTGTAATCATATTACTGAAACAATTGGAAAAACTCAGTGTTAAAATTTTACACATTTCATTGTTAATTTTGACACTGAATTGAGTAGAATTAACACTGAAAATTTGACACTGGCCATTGAGTAAAGTGGTTTGACATTTATGTCCAAAAACATTTTTCTTTACATGTATTTATTTAACCAGCTAAAGCTTCTATTGAGATATAGAATCTGTTTTTGGACCCAAAGAAATGGCCTATTTTTGTGGCCTAAAAGAGGCGAAAAAAAAACAAAAGTTTACAAGTAAATAAGTTATTAAATTAATTAAATAACAATAGTTCAATGAATAAAAAAATGAAATGATCAGGGATAGATTGAAGGAAGTGCAACATTTCATGTGAGAACAGTGACAGAGCCCAATGCTTTTGAGTTCCTTAGTTTTAAGAATTTCAACAAAGTTAACAAGAGGGATGAGGTTGGACAATTTTAATTTTAATTTCAAAGAGTTAGGGTTGTAATGCAATGTAACTTGCAAAACTCCCCAAACCTTAGTGAGTTGGAGGCTCAGCAGCAGGTCCAGCTGCAACCTGGACAGCTGGAGTATTGAGCGCCTGTGGGTTTGATAGAAGTTCAGATTTGGAAATGTTTTCTTTTTAAATATTTTTTTCATCCAGAGTTTGACTGTAGCGACCCAGATCAAAAGCCAGTGACATAAGGCTGGTCTTTGGCAAAATGGAAGCGATAGCAGGTTTTTCCTTTTGTTAAAAGCAACTTTCATGTCTTCATCATGAAACCACACTTCAAACACACAAACAAACAAACAGTGTGACTCACTCACTGAATAATAAGAATATCCTTGACAAAATTTTAACAAACCTGCTGAACATTGCCTGCATATGGTTTGTCCTTCAAAAACATTTTTCTTTACATGTATTTAGACCAGCTAAAGCTTCTATTTCAAAACCTGCTTTTTAACTTACCTGGACAAAACAACAAAACACATTTCTTTATTCCAAATTCACTGAATAAAAGCAAACTCTCTGAAAGCCAGGGATAGATTGGAAATATATAGTCCTTTTCTCTAAGATTGAATTTTCTTTACTAAATGCACAACAGTCTAAGTTAACATTCAGAAAAACAAAGCATTATGAAAAACAGTGTGAATGTGGAGCAGTGCAAAGAAAGTTCAAACTGAAGTTTCTTGGCATTAATTTGTCCTGATGGCACTGTCTCTATTGGTGATCTCACGGAAAACAAACCACACAGTCATTCTGGGTGTTTTCTATCAGACTGTAAACTGTCTTGTGGGGAAAAATTTTATCTCAGGATTATCTATTTAAAGCTATTTATCCCTGAGTATATTTAAATAAGAGGTCAAATATTCACTTTATGAATAGTGTTAGAAAACAGCAGATTTGTGTTAGATGAACACTGTTGACTCTGACTTCTGCCTTTGGGACTAACATCCTGATCAAATTTGATGTTGAGAACTGTGATCAATGCTTTTGAGCTTAGTTTTAAGAATTTCAACAAAGTTCAAGTTCATAAATCAGTTAATATAATGTATCAGTGTTGTGCCTCCCCAAATGTGAGTTTAAAGGCTACAGGTCCAGCTGCAACCTGGACAAATTGAGCGCCTGTGGGTTTGCAAATTCAGATTTGGGCTGTTTTCTCTTTAAATATTTTTTTCATCCAAGTTTTTAGGTCCAGATCAAAAGCCAGTGACATAAGGCTGGTCTTTGGCAAAATGGAAGCGATAGCAGGTTTTTCCTTTTGTTAAAAGCAACTTTCATGTCTTCATCATGAAACCACACTTCAAACACACAAACAAACAAACAGTGTGACTCACTCACTGAATAATAAGAATATCCTTGTTGTTAACAAACCTGCTGAACATTGCCTGCATATGGTGTCCTTCACAGCGTCGTAGAGAGACCGGGCTTCAAAACCTGCCTTTTAACTTACCTGGACAAAACAACAAAACACATTTCTTTATTCCCAATTCACTGCAGCAAACTCTCTGAAAGCCCCCGGAAATATATATTTTTCTCTAAGATTGAATTTTCTTTACTAAATGCACAACAGTCTAAGTTAACATTCAGAAAACAAAGCATTATGAAAAACAGTGTGAATGTGGAGCAGTGCAGAAGAAGTTCAAACTGAAGTTTCTGGTTAATTTGGAGGCACTGTCTCTATTGGTGATCTCACACACACACACACACACACACAGTCTCTGGGTGTTTTCACAGTAAACTGTCGGGGGAAGAATACAGGAGACTTCAAAACACTCCCTGAGTCATAATGAGGCAAATATTCACTTTATGAATAGTGTTAGAATAGAGCAGATTTGTGTTAGATGAACACTGATGACTCTGACTTCTGCCTCTACATCCTGATAAGATGTTCTGGATACTGTGATCATGGTTTGAGCTGTATGATGCAGATACAGTCAAGTTAATAATGTATCAGTGTTGTGCCGCGTTTAAAGGACAAATCCGGGCAAATTCAACTCTGGGCTGTATTTTCCTATAACATTTTAGGTCTAAAAGAAGGAATCTGAAGATTTCCAGTTTAATGTCACCTGTTTTGCGGTAGTTGTGTCTGTCCCTGCATCGCCATGGCAACAATGAATGGGAGGGGATGCAAATTCGACTGCTTAGGCTGTTTACATCCCTCAAAGCCAGACCTAAAATGTTAGGAAAATACAGCCCTGAGTTGAAGTTGCCCGGAATTGTCCTTTAATGAACGATTGTTGTTCATGAACTCGCTCATATTTTTGGCGTACGTGAACTGAATGTAGTGTATTTCCGCTTGATAAATTAATAGTGGAAAAAAACACTTCATCTGGCAACACCTATCAGCTGTTTGGATCAGCGGCGCATGGAAGAGGCGGAGTGATACAGAGCGTCGCACAGCCTGTCTGTGTGGAGGAATACTGACCCAGTTGGTTAGTAAAAGATAAATGGGGGTTAGAGAGGGAAGTCCAAGTAATTTAACATATGTGAGAAATTATTAAATTACTTTCATCACATTCTAACTCAGTAGGCTAGTAACTATAACTAATACTGGTTAAAACTGCTAAAATAATTGCTATAATAATTCTATATTGGCTGATGCAAGAATTTTGTTCAGTTTTGGCACCGTGAACTTAGTTCATTCATTTCAAAACATGTGAACTGAACTTTGAACTAATATAGAACGTGAACTTTCCCAACACTGTGTATAGACTCTAATGCACACCAGCAGCTGCTTTGCTCTTTGGACTCCTTCCTTTTTGGGAGACTGAAAATAGAAAACCTTCAGATATCAGCACTTAGCAGTGAAAAGAAATGAACGTGGGCTTCACATCGTGTGAAGGACCTCTTTCTTTGCACTCGTCATTTATTAAAAATCTTAATTTAAATAGTGGTTCGTTGCAGATATTTCTTCAGTTAAATTCATCACCAAGGAAACATGTTTCTGTTCCTTCTGTAGTGAGAAACACAGATTTCCCCTGATAAGGCGAGAACTGAGATTTATCTCTTATGGTGTTGCAATGCTTCAAAATAGTGCAGTTTAACCACTGCCCTGACTGCAGCTCAGCAGTAAACAGTTAAACCGCAGGTTTTTATTGCACATTTGATTATTCAGTCATTTTATTTTAAGGGCTGGTTCTTTAAGATGTTACGGGTCACCATGACTTTCTCTGAGCAAATTTCATTAGTGTGAGTGGAAAAGTTTGATTAAATTGTGGAAGGGAACACTGAAATCTTTTTTAAGACTTTTCAACATAAATGACTGAAGCTGTTGTTTCTCTTGGCAGCACAGGCTTGATTTACAGTTGGACAGATAGAACAGTTATCGACCATGGATTTAAAGAAATGTCTTGAAAATATATTGTGTGTTTACCCTGAAGGACAGGCTTTTAAAGGTCCCAAAATCTCTCTCTCTATAGCAACAAAATATCAGAGCCAATCAGATTAAGTTTGAGACATTGCATCAGTTGGCTCACAAATTTGAGTCTACCAATAAGAGTTCAGCATAATTTTAAAGGGATAGTTCAACATTTTTGACAAATTAACCCATTGCCATAATCCCTTTAGTTTAAGAAGTTTGTTAATTGTCAGTGCAAGCTGTACTTAGAACAGTGGAGCAGAGCCGTGAGCTGCTCAGCGCTATGATATGGAGGCTCATGAATTTTTTGGTTTCCCTGATCAAACTCATCAAATACACAATCCAACAACTCCAAAACACTCTGGTGGACAAGTTGTGACCTGCACATTCACCACCCAGAGTTCATGACCATAGGTGATGGGAATAACAGAACGTTACAACAGAGTTGTTTTCATCTCAGCTAAATTCAGAGCTGACCAAAACGCCCTCCAGGGAATGCACATCAGTGTTTTGCACTCCATTCTTCACCTTGAAAAGACCTCAAGATACTTCTGTCCTCCACCTCAGGAACTCTCCCCCGACCTGGAGAGTGTTTTTCAGGTCGAGAACCATTGTTGGACTTAGAGGTGCTGATTTCATCCCAGTTTGATCGGCTGAAACCGCCCCAGTGCACCTCAGGTCCTGGCTCGAGGGAGCAGCAAGACAACATCATCTGCAAAAAGCAGAGATGAAATCAAGTGGCTTGCACCGACCCTCCGGCCCTTGGCTGCGTTGAAATTCTGTCCATAAAAATAATGAACAGAACCGATGACAAAGGGATTCCCAGACTTCCCTCGCCCGAGAACACTTCCTCCAGCTCTTCCGGGAGAACCAAGGCGTTCCCAGGCCAGCAAATGTTGAAGCAAATGTTGAACTATCCCTTTAATTTTAGGTATCACACTCATGTCTTCTTGTTCTATACTCATAAACAGCAACAGCAGCAATTTGTAAAAAACATGATTTTAACAGATGATTTGTGTTCATATAAGGAAGATGACTCCTCTCGATGTGGAGGAAATGGCCGTTTGTCCTGAGCTCCTCCCGGGTGACAGAGCTCCTCACCCTTTAACAAATTTGATTGGAGCGCCCCGCCACCCTGCGGGAGAGGAAACTCATTTGAGCTCCTTGTATCCAGGATCTCCGTTTGAATTCGGTCATGATCCAGAGTTCATGACCAGTGGCTTTGGGAATCGTGTACAGGCTGACCGTATAATCCGTGCGCCTGCATTGTCCAATTGCAAAGCTACCCACTTTCATCACAGATGGACCGAAAAATGAGAATTTTGCACAAAGTTTGGCCTACATCCGCCTGATAGATGAGCTCCATTTCCCTCAATTTGATGAACAAGACCCCAAATTCAGTTTTCTTTTCTGAACACCTCCAGATTCAGATCTGGAACTCTGATAACGACCTGGAGGGTGCAAGATATTTTAAATCGAGAACCATGGCCTCGGACTTAAGGTGCTGATTCTCATCCCAGACAGCTTCACACTTGGCTGTTCAAACCGCCCCAGTACAGTTAGGTCCAGGCATCATTTATTCACAACAAGACCTGACATCATCCGCAGGAAAAGCAGAGATGAAATCAAGTGGTTCTAAACCTATTTGCTGCTACAAGTTGCTGTAGACAGCCCTCCGGTTCATCCTTTGATCTTTTGAATTTATACTGCACCTGAAATTCTGTCCATAAAAATAATGAACAGAACCGGTGACAAAGTGGTCAGAATTTATAGATGAGTCCAAAACATGCACTTAGAACAGGTCCGACAGCCGGCCATGAGAACCAAGCTCCTGCAGGAGCAAATGTTGAAGCAAATGTTGAACTATCCCTTTAATTTTAGGTATCACACTCATGTCTTCTTGTTCTATACTCATAAACATCAACAGCAGCAATTTGTACAAAACATGATTTTAACTTGATTATGATTTGTGTTCATATAAGGAAGATGCATAAATAGGCTATATCAGGGGTGTTTATTAATGATTCACCTACATGACCCTTCAGTCGGTGTAGCCTACCTTTCATAACTGCATGAACCCATATGGCACAATAAATGTTACATTTTTGGTCATTACCTTACTACTCTGAAATATCCACCAGGATCCAGCAAAACAAAGTCCATTTCTAGATTAAATCACGTTTTTAATTTTAAATCATCACTGTTATTCCTAAAAAGAAAGGAAAAGGGTTTGATTGGTCGTTGATGTCGGCAGGGATATTCAAATCACAACAGAAATTGGGAGTTGAAAGCTCCGTGTGTAGAGATGTCTCAGTTTTTGAATTCGGATGGCAGATCCAATATCAGTGGCTTTTGAATCGGACAGGCTGACATATAATCCGTGCGCCTGCAATGTCCAATGCGAAAAAAAATACCACACTTTCATCCTGGATTTACTCAAAAATAGAATTTTGCACAAAGTTTGGCCTACATCGTCTGATAGATGAGTTTTTACACTAATTTGATGACCCAGAGCGGGCTCAAATTCAGTTTTCTTGGTTTAACTCTGATAACATTAACAGGGACTAGAGATACGTATAAATCCACAATCTTTCTCTTTCCTCAACATCCAGCACAGACAGCTACTGGCTGTTCTGCTGCTGATAGTACAGTTATACAGCGCTTCATTTATTCACATACAGTATATATTGCCTCGGATCACAATCTGGCGAAGGAATACTATTATATACTATTGAAATACTACTTGTTCTAAACCTATTTGCTGCTACAAGTTGCTGTAGACAGCAGTGGGCATGGTGGCGCTGGGTTCATCCTTTGATCTTTGTGAATTTATATCATGAAGAGCTATGTGAGCTCTCTGACACAGGCCACTATCTATCAGATCCAAAGAGGTGAGTGGTCTGAATTTATAGATGAGTCAACAAAACATGTGACTTAAACACAGGAGATCAATATCTGTTTTCATTTTCCAGTCATTTTTTTCCCTGTCAAACAGTATCCTAGACAGAGCAACTCAGCACCCTGGACTTTTAAAGGGGACATATTACTTTTTGAAGGCTTTTTTCACAGGTTTTTCGAGCTGTTCCCTTAGTTGTCTTCCAGGGATTTAACTAGGAATTTTCATAATACCACCCCTACCTGGGACCGGTAGAAGGGGCGGGGCAAGCAGTGGTTCATTTGCATTTAAAGGGACATGCACTGAAACCAGCCGTTCTGTTTTGAGAGGATTAAAAAAGCTGTGCTGTTTGATCCTTGGGGTATTTTGACCAAAGCATGTCACAGACACCTGGGAACTGTTTTAATTTGTGTAAAGTGGGCATAAGGTGCCTCCTTTAATTAATAAGAGGACATTTCTAGATTAACTCACTGTTTTTAATTTTAAATCATCACTGTTATTCCTAAAAAGAAAGGCCTAACAAAGTGTTCTAAATACTTACTTGATGTCGTCAGGTTTATCTTACAGAATCACAACAGAAATTGGGAGTTGAAAACTCTTAGAGATATCTCAGTTTTTCAGTTCTTCTTGGCTTACCATTATTTTCTGTCTTTTCCAAGTCCCTCAACTTCATGGAAGTACATTTCTAAATCAGAGCACCAATGCAAAATGCAAAATGCTGTATTAATTAAGGTCTATCATAACACAGGCCTCAGCATAAGTTCTCGTCGTTATCTGTTTTAGCAGAGCACCTGCTTCACTGGCCTGTGTTTCCTCTTATTATGCATATTAAGTCTTGTGCTGTAAAATTAAAGGCCTTTTTAGAGGCTGCAATAAATCTCCTTCTGGTCTAAATGTGGTAGCTGTGATCTTAATGATGGTTCAGCTGCCTGAATCGCGTTTTCTTTTTGCAATTATTTTTATTAATTGGAGTTGCACTCCACGGTTTGTGTTTTTTATGTTCAGAAATTAAACTGAGTAGGCATTAAGTAAGTGTATGTTTGGAGCATGACACGGCTAATCAGCGAGGAGATGTGTGGACCCTCGGGCGAGGCCAGCTGGAAACCCAAAAATAATGTGCGAATACTGTTTCAGCAAAAGTCTGTGGCTAATGGCGATGTGTGTTTCATGTCTAAGTTATGATTTGAAGTGTGAGGGAAGCAGTAGTGTACCATACCAATTAAGTCCCATTAGTTTTTGTCAGGTGGAAACATGTTGATTAGAGGACCTGACTGAGGCCTCCTGAAGGGAATTCTGGCGAACAACAAAGCCAATGTGACACCTCGGCTGGAATGCTCTGTGATTAGAGCCTGCGAGAAAGCCGTCTTTCTTGTATTCATGAAGGTCCCTCCACAGGAAAAGAGGCTTTAATTGCTTCTGGAAGTTCATTACAGTGTGATTGCTGTGCTGTGAAATTGTTGTGAGCTTGATAATGGCAAAATGAAATTTGGAACTTCAATTGTTTGCCGCTCACATGTGCAGAGGGAAAGGACAAAGGGAAGTTGACTTGGTTGGGATTCACCAGCTCCCTTCATACTACGCCACATCGACATCCAGCATCCAGCAGGAGGGAAGCTAATCAGTGGATTTGACAGATAAGAGTGTGGAACTCGGAAGCCAAAAAAGCCGGCTCTGCCTCCAGGCTACAACATGTGGCAGTTGTGTTAACAAACAACCAAAGTAAAATCTGAAATGTTTTTGGTTCCAGAGTTAAAACACAACTATGGAAGCTTTAAAAAAATACAAATTTTACTTTAACATCCGCTGCTGTCACATCCATGTGCAAGGCAAATGTAAATAAAATGTCAAAGCCGTGATGGCGTTTTAAAAAGCCACATGTCATAGGGATGCACCGATATGAAAATGTTGGCCGATACCGATATCCGATATGAATTTTTCTGTTATGGCCGATAATCGATATTTACCGATATTGATATGTGTTGGGGTTTTTTTTAAGTTTCTGAGATGATACATTTTTGTACAGACTGAAAATCATGCAAACTGAATTTTTGAATGTCTTCCTTTATTTTCAGAATGTATTTTACTTCCAAATAACAAGGTTACAGGCTACCATCCTCCTCGCATTACCTCAACTTTGCAGGTGTTGCATACGAATATATATGAGCCGATATATATCGGCCCAACTTTAAACATCGGACCGATACCGATATGTTAAAAAATGACCAACATCGGCCGATACCGATATTAATGCTGATATATCGTGCATCCCTAACATGTCAATATCCTCTGAGATTTTGCTTTTTTTCTATGGATCTGAGCTGTTTCTTCAAATGGGTCTCCGGTACCGAGACAAGAATGTAGCTGTTTGCACCTAATATGGTGTCAACATTGCTCATAATTTTTACTTTACAAATTACTGACATGGCGTATTCGCACGGGATTAAGATCACAGATGTCCTCCGCAATTATTACAAATTACCAGAGGTCCCCAGGTAAAACTAATCCCGTGCCAATAGGGCTGTTGCTTAAAATATTGCAAAAGACTGTTCCTGTTTAACTTTATGCCTTTTGGAGATCATTTCATTTTCCACTTGATTAACTGTTCACATTAAAATTTGACCTGAGGTGGACAAACTTCTGCATGCCACTGTGTAAGGCAGTAAGACTGGTCTAGTTTGTAAGAGGAGAACGTCCTCATGTGTTGCAACGTATAATGTGGTATAAAGTTTCAGAGCTGCTTTTCTTCCCCTCTTTTATTGTGACAGTCGCTCATGATTGAGGCTCTAGTAAATAATACACAAAATGTTTTCAACTCTTGAAATCAGACAAAACTTTTTGGTGGAATATTCAATTACAGCTGTTTAGACACACATCTGGAGCAGAATCAGACATAAAAAAGTTATCGGCTTGAGAATACAGGGAAGCTCATGACGTCTCCCATCACTCAAGTTGCACCAGTGCGGTCCTTGTTGAGTAAACATGCAGTTCAGGCATTGAGTTGAAAAGGTGGAGGCTCCCTCTGTAAGAAGACATTCGTTTTTTTTAAGAAACAAAGTAGATTAAGATCAGATAGTTCTGATATTACTCTTGTTGTTGACATGAGGACAGTTCTACTGACGTTCTTGTCTCCATGCTAAAGCAGATGTAATAATGTCTGAGATGCCTCCTCCTCCACAGCATCAGCATCACAGTTAAACCTCAGCCCTGATCCTCTCTGACATGTTCCAGTGCTGCGCTGCTGGCTACCTTTCTGCTAACACTGTAATCAAGCTGGGCTTTTAGATATTTTAGGAACATGAGGGGAAAAACACACCAGTCTGTAAATGGCCTCTAATGCTCTGTCACTGAGGACACTTTGTCTTATTATTTATTAAAAGCTCACATCTGACAATATTATAAATGGCTGGATTCAATTCAGGTTTGATGTGCCGGCCTCCCTGTTTCCTCCCTGACTGCAACACTTGATGTGGCCGAGCTGTTGTTAATGTAGCCTACATGCAGCAACACCACGGTGGACCAGTGGTTTGTTGCCACTGTGGCCTCACAAGAAGAAGGTTCCAGGTTTGGTTTTGGCCCTATGACATCAGAGGTTGACTCCATTCAGCCCACTTGCAACCCTGCCAGTATAAGCAGCTTAGATGATGGACGGTGTGAATGGAAATTAGGCCGATACAGAATGATTAAACACTAAAGCACAGTAAAGCAACTATATAGAGTTCTGTAAAATACTAAATGTAGAACAGTGATTCACAACCTTTTCCAACTTAGGGCCCAATTGAAAATCTCTTTAAAATACTATGTATGTCGTGGTCCAATCATGAAACTTGCTTTATGATTTCAGAAAAGGGTGTAAAAAAAGCAGCAGATAGGGCTTGGTGCTTGGTCATGACGGTATGGTAGATGTTGCAGTGTATTGTGGCGTGAGTATGTGAGTGTTATACCGGGGGACCATAATGTGACATTTTCTCATGGGCTACATAGTATTGCAAGCTGGATTGTGCCCCTGGGGCCTTGAGTCTGACATGTGTGCCATAAACAATACAGAGGCCAAATAATGAGTTCTCAGAGAACTATTGTTTTAATGATGAAGATAGAACATTCACGACTGACCTGAACTCAGAGGAATCACATTCAGCAAGTTAAACCAGTCACCAGTCATTCCAGGCCTCCTCTATATTTACTCCCTTTAATCTTTTTTAATCTAGTTATTTAATTTCACCAAAATTACATTTTGTAAATGATTTGACTTCCCACTTGGCCACGGGTTTGGAATCACTGCTGTGGAGTGTTTACTGAAGCTAAAGATGTGTTAACAGGGACTATTTTTGTAAGTTTACTCTTGAGACTGCATGTGGTGTTGGAAAGTGATGAGAGTCTTGGCATGCTAACTTAAAGTAAACTAGGAGTAAATAGTTGATGTTAATTTTGGCTATATCAGGCACCCATACTTGGCCAGATGCCTGCAGTAGCCTACTATAGAGGAGTAAAAGAATCCTTTTTCAGGAACACCACAGTTATATTGAGCACTATTAGGCACTCACTTGACATTTAGTTGGATTTATTTAAAGGGATATTTCAACATTTTGGCAAATTCACCCCTTTCCATAATCCCTATATTCGTAGGCTACTTAATTGTCAATGCCAGCTGTTTTTAGATCGGCGGGGCAGACGTGAGCTCTGCATCGCACACACTATTTTTCGGCTTTCCCACATCAAACTCATCAAATACACAATTCAACAACTCTAAAATGCTCTCATGGACAAGTTGTGACCTGCACATTCACCACACTGAGTTGATAATGGAACATTATTAGACAGTTGTTTTCAAGGTAAAATGTATTATAGCCGGAATTACATTGCAGACACGGCTGCTCAGCAAAGTGACTTTAAAAGCGATGGTAGATCAGTGTATTTGATTTATGTGTTGTAATGTTATATAATTCTACATTTTTATTTTATATTGTGGCGAATGTGCAGGTCACGACTTGTACACAAGAGTTGTTGTTTGATGAGGGAAACACTATGAGCCTCCGTTGCATTAGCTGAGCAGCTTGCATCACATCTAAAAGCAGCTTGCGCCAATAATGAACCTATCCACCTTTTTCCGAACGTCAAAAAACGTGCCGGTTTTGTTCTTCCGGTGGAATTTTATGTTTACGTTTCCATGGTTTCGGTAGTCGCGGTAAATGCATGTATTTCCTTTTTTTTTTCTTCAATGAAAATCTGTAAAACGCATGGATCATTACACCAGCTGTTAACAGTGGATATCACACAAATTGACATCCGTGTTAAAAGCCAGCATTAATAGATCCAGTGTGACAACAACTGAAAACCTTGGAAACATAAAGCTTCAAAACTTTAAAGAAACTTGTGGAGACAGGTGAATTTGCCAAAATATTGAAATATCCCTTTAATACAACAATAAATAAATTAAAGGTGTTGTCTAGTTCTAGTGTAGTAAACTGCTTTTACATCGTTGGTGTAGCTTAGCTTGCTACATTTTTCTCTGCCGGTAGCTTCAGTGTGGCGAAGCTTCACTTTGTTGTGGAGACAGTCAGATTGGTCAGCACTGGTTGTGTGTGTAAAACTGAATCACAAGCATCTGATCAATTAATACACCAGACATGGCAGCCCCTTGTTGATTAGACAGTCTTTAATCTAATTCAAATCCAGTGGAATTATCAATATCAATTATATTTTGCTCAAAAATGTTGTAACTCTTTAAGGTCAGTTGAGGTGAACGTCCTTGAGGTGGCTCCCGGGGACTTTTATGTAACTAGGAGAAACATGAATAATTTAAAGCCCCCATGTATTTTTATGTGACCATAGCATCTATTAAATTATTCCAATGATGAAAGTTTTTTTTTTCCCTTTAAACAGCCCGTCCCACTGAAATGTGGCGCTCTACCTAGCACTAATCTCCCGTACCTGGAATATGGAGCGTATAATTCAAAGCTCTGTGGACTAATGTGAGTAGCATGGCAATGTGAGGAACCACCTCCATAGTGTTAACTAGTGTGCAGAAGCTAAGCATCCACCAGTTAATGCAGATTCATTTCCTCCTCTATCAGTTATGCTCGTTGCGGATCGTTTTGAAAAGGGAAAGCTGATGCATATTTCATATTCATTACCTCAAATTAGGCTCGGCTTGTTCATCAGCGTTCGCACATCAGTTAAGTGCCTGCTGCCGTCGCTGTTCTTAACTGACTGACAGCCCACCTGCCCCCTCTTCCCTTAATCTGTTTCATTATCCCTTTGCCGCTATCTCCCTTTTTTTTTTAAAGGGGTGGAAAAATTACAAGCCGTTTTACCTCACGACTTGCTCTCCCGCTCTCTCCCCGTTCACCCGATGGTTACCTCTCGCTACGAGCGCCGCACTTAACCGCCCGTGGCACCGCCAAGGCTGAGTGAAATCTCCGTGCTATCTAGTGGCCCGTGTGGATTAGCAATTAGAAGAGCCTGAGGATGTCCTCACCGTAGCCTTGGCACCGGCTGGCTTGTATCAGCGGTGAACGCCAAAAAGAAAAAAAAAACAACACAGATAAGGACGGACTTAACGGGAAGGCTTTGTCCTGGCTCAGTAATAGACAGCAACATTGAGTATTGGATTAGTCTAGCTAATCAGAGGAGGAGATCAGTGAAGAATTGTAATGTTATTGATTAGGACATGGGCCCTCAATGCAAGCAGGGAGCACCTGATAGCATCTCTTATTTACCAACTATCCTGATGAATCACTGGGCGCTGATAAAGCTGACAATGCCCTTGAGTTTGCCAGCAGCAGCAGCAGCAGCAGCAGCAGACACGGAGGGAGGACTCTGTGTATCTGCTCTGTGGTACAACACCTGAGGACAGGCAGCCTGCGTAGCGTCTGCTTGGATATTGATTGCATTTTTTTATATAAATTATTCCAGTTCTATCTATAAAAAAAACCCCCACTGTAAGCAGCTCTTTGCAGATTAAACTTGAGCAAGCTCGTCTGAATGTCACTTTGAAAAGCTGAGTGTCATCAGAAATTAAAGGACACACCCACCTTGTGCACGCCGGCTCGTGCGATTGGAACCTTTGGGGTTCAACGCGAGTCTCGGACGGAGATTCAGCAGTCATACAGGGGGAAAATCCATCACAGAAGAAAAAGAGACCTCTCCCACCACCCACAGTGGCCTCGCCGGACCAGAATGCAATGCGGCCGCAATGCGATTTGTGCTGTCCTGGCTGAAACCACAAGCATTTTAGTTAAATATTTGGCCATTAGGAGGCTTGTTTTGTCTTAATCATTTCGTCCATCGTTTCGGGGTATCAGTTTGAACCCTGATTTAAAGCAGATATCAGTGGAATGGCCATCTTGTTTTGTCTTAATCATTGTGAGCCATTGTAGAACCGACCAAGCAGTGGATCACATCCATCGTTTCGGGTTTGATGAAAGCATTGTCTGTAAGCACGGATTTAAGTCATACCAGTTCGATCTGGTACGAGTTCACGGGTCGGAAGTTACGAGAGGCCGTTATAGTGACTTTCACAGACAACAGGACGCTAAAAACACGAGCGGGTTACCTGGAACGCTACAAAGTCATAGTTGTGACTTGCTGTATACGGTTTTGTGATATCTGCTTTAAGATACATAGGCTATATTGCGTTGATGTTATATTTTGTATGAGAGCTTGTATTTTGTTTCATGCTCTGTTTATCACTTGTAGCTGTAAGTTAACTAAGCTAGGTCGTAGTTCTCTGTTAGCTATATATTGCAGCCTTTAGTTAGCTATATTCGTAGCCCTTATGCTATGTTCACATGGGAGTCCGGCAGAGGGTAAATGGCAAATGCTGCTCAACGGAACGGTACAAACACACAAACTATCGGACGGCACGGCACAACATCAACATACTCGTACTCACAAGTCATGTTCGGTTGAGGACACCATTGCAGCAGATGGCAAAAGTTAAATTATTTGAACTTGGGACGGTATTGCCATTGCTATTTGCCATTTGCCGGTGATGGTATTTTTTGCCGTGCTCCCCCAAGTTTTACTGTCGTTCTCTCATCCACTAACATGTTGATTAATGGGGTTGATTACAATAACTGTTCATTTTATATTCCCTTACCTGATTCATACGCTGTATAAAGTCATCATTATTGGCTACAGTGTGTGGAAGGAGTCATATGTCTGCCTAATTGAGGAAGGGACTCTTTTGATGAGGGCAGAACACAACTGTCATTTTGAGCCAGGGCCAGGCCGCCGCAGACAGACGCCAGCATTTACAGAGCGGTCGGTGCACCAACGACAATATACAACAACAATTTATCCACTCACACACTAAAAAAAAGCATTCTTGAAAGGCATTCTGGGAAATGCAGAAGCAAAGCAGACACAGATGAGGCAAGCTGAGGGGAAATGGGGACGCCAAAGACACTTTATCACAAACTACCTCTGGAATGCACTCACCAGTATCACAGACTGATGATATACAGCAGTGTAAGAGGATGGGAGGGAGAGTTGTTCCTTCAGGACAGGGGGCTGATTTGTTCTCACCAATCTGGCTGTATTAAACTGACACTTCACTGTAGACGCCGGAGTGGAGTGAAGCGCAGAACGAGCTTCAGTTGGACTCTTTCCCAGTGATGGAGTTCTCACCAGGTCAGTTACATACTTTACATCAGCTGAACAATGCAGAGAGATAACTGGGAAAAGATAATAATCAAGATGATTTCCCTTTTATTCTCAGTGGCTTCATGCACAGGAATAGTCAATGGAATTATTAAAATATCCTGATGAATTCTCCATTAAATGCCGTGATGTTATTAGAGAGGTTTCATCCACCTATTTTTATGCTAAGTAAGATAAATTGAATTACAAAAGCTGACCGGCCAAGATGAAATTAGACCAAATTTCCACTCACATGTTTTGTGAAGCCTCCAAGAAGTTTTATGCATGTGAAGATCTTACATAAATTGTGACGGAAGTGCATTGTCCAATAAAAAAAATGACAGACTGGATGCCGCTGGCTCATTTTCACTAAATCTGTACGGCACCGCGAGTAAGAATATTATAAAAATTGCACACTTGTTGTTTATTAGAAACACAGAGCTGAACCTAATACAGTCTGACGCAAGAGCCTGCAGTAAATCCTTCTTTGGTGAAGGTTATATTGTTCGGTTTTAGTGTTGAAACTGTTTTAGAGGGGCATTGATCAATTTTATGATCATTTACTGCTGAAGTTTGTGGAGCTGTTGGATTGTATTGATTTATACTGACAGGTGTTCTTATAATTGTGTTCCCCATGTTTATCAGCTGAAGAACAGAAACAGCTCTGTGCAGACAGTGCAGTGCAACACGAGCACAGAGTAGGCGACGTCCTCCAACAGGGTCGTGAAGTTCAGAACAGACACCGCTACAAACTCTTCTGCGCCAGAGGCGAGTGTTGAAGAAAGCAAGAGAAGCTGCTTCCTCTGAAATGTCAAAAATGGAAAAGTTCATTTATTTCAGTCGTTGAATGGTGAAACTTATATAGATTCATTACACACAGACTAAAATATTTATTTTAATTGCAACTGTTTATGTAGAAAGTAATGGTTTAAAGGGATAGTTCACCCAAAATTCAAATTTCTCATTATCTACTCACCATCATGTCGACTAAGGGCTGGGAGAGTTTTCAGAGTCCTCTGTGAGGGGGGCACCTATAGCGCCGCTGGATACCACTTTTCTTTGTCCAAAAAGACACACCAAAAAACATCCAAATACCTCCATCCTGCTCGTCTGTAACGTCCTTCTTGTATTGAAGCTCCAACAATGAGTCAATAAAAAATTGCTCGGCGGGGGAAGGAAAAAATTACGGAAATAAGTCTCATTTTTTGCCCTAATGGCTTTTGTTTGTTCAAAAGACACCCAAAGTGTCTCCAAGTTCCATACTGCTCGTCTGTAACGTCCCTCTTGTATTGAAGCCCCAATTGTTCCAAAAAAAAAAAAAAAAGTCTATATTTTAAGCTTGTTTGTAGCAGAAGCTCCCAGTGTCTCAGTTCACTGCTCTTCCTGTGTCGACGGCGGAACAATTTCTCATGTTGGGGCTTCAATACAACAATACTGCATCATATTCCTACTTATTGAGGTGCACCTATTATTCCCAATATAAAGAATATGTGTGTATGTCCATTGTTAGAACACGTTCAATTCTAAGACAAGTTCCTTAAGAATCAGCTACTTATCGCAGATCAACTGATGCAGTTTCCTCCTCATCCATTCCCATATCGTCCATCATAAACCTGTTGAGTTTTTTCACTGCAGTGAAACTTGACAGTCATTGGATAAATGCTGTGATTTTCCCTCCCAAGCACGCTCAGCATCTCTGGACCGGGGCTGGGCTTCTGCGTGATGATTGGAGGATCCGTCTAAAGGCTGAATCCCTTTTTTATTGACACTTATTTTGAAACATACACCAGCACAGATGCATTTTCCAATTTAGTCCCTTGCGGATTTCGAAAATGAAGCCAGACAAACTGCAGCTCATTTCTTGGTGTTTGCTTAGTGATACAGCCCATTACCATCGTACATATCATACACTGTAGATAAAACATTATAGCATTTCCTTGTTCGAGTTGAACACAGCTTTTGAAAATGAGCTTCCCCTCTTTGAAAGACCAGCAGCCACCACTGCTCTGAAGGACTGTATCATATTGCAATAGCTTTAACTACTATAGATGTACTACAGCTGAGTGAATGTCCACCACATCATCACAGATAAGACTAAGACATTAATTACCTTTTGCAGGCTTGCTATGAGTTTGAGTTAGCGAAATGACAAAACATAGTCCTCTACCGTTTAATCAGTACCCCTGTCATTAATGCTGTAGCTATTTGGTCATAAAACATATTTTAGGAGAAGCTGATTGTGTAGTGAGGAAGTGAAAGACCAGTTTATCAGGGGCATAACATTTCATGACAATTAATCCAGTCGCTGATGCAAGAACACATACTAATCCACCACCAATCACCAAAGTAGGTCAGTAGGTTATCAGGATGTATGTGTATCATTGATACAAGGTTCAAGGTCCAAGTTACTTTACTGTCATTCCAACATGCTGACATGGAAAAATGAAATTTGCACCTGAGAGAAAAACAATAAATAGAACAAATAGGCATGATGAATAAAATCTAAAGAAATGTATTGCACTTCAGAAGCAGCATCAGAGACGATTTCTGATTTTCTGAAAGATGATAGTTAGACTGACAGTAAATCTGAAGTTAATCTTGATCATTTATAGATCAGCCCTCTACCTATTGATTATGCATATTTTGATGGAGATCTTTGTTTGATCCTGGTCCTTGTCTTGTGGAGGATCAAGGTTTCAGACTGCATTTATCCTAGAATTAGGGTTGTCTGAAACAAACAAACATAGGATATATCAATGCTAAAAGTTAGTATGGGTTTAGATATTCTTTTGCAGCAGGATCTATACCAACAGTGCTTTGTTTATTTCCTCCAGCTGACTTACAGCCCCTCCCTTCACTAGCAGCTGAACACATGGAGCTGGCTGCTGTCGCCAGCTTAAAGCTAAATAAACATGGCAAGTGCTGCTGCTGAGGGGCCTTCAACACAAGTTCTGGTTTAAAAGGGGGAAAAAGAGTGCCATTTGGAAGTATTCTGGGACAAATGAACCAGGAAAGACTTAAGAATAAGCTGTGTCTCAATCCGGGGGCATTCTGCATCCTGGACAGGACCTGGTCATTGTAGGCTTGACCATCCACAAACCGTGTGGAACAGAACCAAGCTCTGGTAAATGAAGTGCTGGAGCCTACAGAGGACAACCCGCTGTGTTTCCGGGCCGACCCAGAGTGCAGCTCCGTTTGCCTAGCAACCGTACAAGCTGCAGCTCATTCAGCTAATTACTCACTTGGAACTCTCCTCTGACTTCACTGGACCAACACATTCGAAACAACTTCATTTAAAACACAAAGAAACAACACAAAGGGCATGGAGGAAACATGATACGAAGGACGTGTCATGTAGCATTTTATGGCCAGGTACTGTGATTGTCATTCCAGTTGGTATGGTCAGTTTTTACCTTTTATTTACTTAAAGGGACAACGGGGACAGCTCTCCATTCCGACGCACCTCCACTTCGACACCCCGCTGTTCATTCCAGTTGGACTGAGGGAGATGGTCAAGTTTTAGTTTTAAAAACATCAGGTAAAGGGACTGGAAGCAGAATGAACGTTAGGTCTTTATGTCATTTTGGAAAAGCAAAGTGCCTTTTCGAAATAGCGGTGTCTTTAGAAAACCGCTATTACGACGAATGGAAGTCTATTGTCGGAAAGGCGGGGCTTCGGAAAGGCGGGGTGTAACCAAGGAATTCTTCGACTGGGGCGCAGACTCAGCAGATTTGGACTCATAAAAACAGATTTTCATTCATCAAGAATTAAAGTCAGAGGTTCAAACAGGTTCAGTCGCGGACACATGTACGCCCGAGTATGTGGGGGCCTTAAGTGTTTTCACATTACATTTATGAGCCTCCGCGCACCATAGAATTCTTCGACCAGCGCAAGACGAACTCATGTTTTCATTCATCAAGAATTAAAGTCAGAGGTTCAAAGAGGTTCAGTTACCGTCGTAGTTCTGACCATAAATGGCGATTCGGCAGCGTTATTCTCATTCACATCCGCGAAACCGAAAGTAAGGAAACGCTGGCCGGCTCGTTTCCGCCACCACTAATAATAACAAAATAACGATAGAGACAAAACGATATATTTATTGAAAATGGGCCCATTAACAAGTGTGGGTAGCGTAGATTCATCCACATTAACGTGAGACTCTTTTATAATCAAATAGAAACTCCTCGTTGGCCCTTTAAAAAAAAAACTGAAATTGGGGGAAATTCAGTTAGGACTTGTACCAAACAATGTTGCTTTATTAAACAGCTCCGTGCAATAATCGGAACAGATCAAAATGCCTTCTTAGGCAGGTCAGGCTGCGATGGAGCAGTTTGAAGCTAGAGAATGAAGGCTGCATTTGTTTGATGTATTTGAAGGGACCCATTCCCTCAAATGAAGCCTCCAAAGAATGCAGCCCCTAAACTGAGATGGACATTGTGTTGTCATTGATGTTTTTATTTGAAATTGTCTTTTTTTCTTAAGTATTTTTTTTGTTGGCCTGCACAACATCAGCAAAATGTCCGACACTGTTTAATATCGCAATCACGATATGCACATATTCAGGTGTGCATATTAACTGTACACTTCCTGTGTCTTTCTGAAAATAACTCGATATGCTGTAGTAGCCTACCTATGCTAGGCCGGTGCTGTAACACTCCCACACAAATACAGAGAAGAGGAAGAGTGGAAAGCTTGTGACCCTGTAAACAAACTGCAAACATTATAAGTCAACTAAACATGAAAAGTCGTGTCAGATTGATGCCACATGTGGCTCAGGTTTCAGGTATGATGTGCGCCTGTTAATAAAACTTACCCATCGCATTTCAGGCATCCTTTGTGATGTGTTTATCGTGCATGTTGACATTGTGATGGTGCCGAGAATACGATCAATCGTGCAGCTCTATATTTTGGGGCTTTATTTTGACAGGACAGCTGAGATACAGGAAATGGGGCTAGAGAGAGATGGGGAATGACACGCAGTAAAGGGGGCACCTGCTCCTCTGAGTGAGCTATACGATGCCCCTAGTTTTTGAATTATCTTTATTTAACAATGTCATACCTCATACTGTTTGGTCATTTTTCCAAAACATTTAGTATTTTCCTGAATATTAGGCTCAAGTTTGATGTTGATGTTTCAGAATTGTGACAGCCTATAGACTAAAATCGCATGTATTCCGAATCAGTTTCTGTTTTAAACAAAAAGCATCTAAAATATTTTTTTTTTACAAGTGAATGCCCCTGAGGTCCTGAGCATGTTCTGGTCGTTTTTTTTTTTGTTTTTTTTATTTTAAACATTTTCAGACTTTGTAGCTGTTTGTGAATCATTTTTCCTTCACAGATGAATCAAAGCAGTGGCAGCTGCTTCCATAAAAATCATATTCAGTATTTATTTATGATGCATAGCAGTCACTTCATCAGAGGGCTGTTTGGACAGATTATCACTCAGGTGAATCCATCCATTAGAGCCTGGATAAGTTGGTACAGCTGGTTATTTCTCATGCCCTCCCCTCCACTAATAACTCTGCTGATATGTATCAGAGACATGAGAGCAGGAGAAATATGAAGGGAGCTATATGAAAAGAATATTACCAAGGCTTAGACCAATATAGGATTAGGACTTAACTCGATAGTGTTTGGGGTGTCAGTCTGTAAAACCTGTAATGGAATCTGGCTTCACCAACCATCAGGGGAATTTCATTAGTCTGCCATTCATTCAGTGGGGAGTTCAAGTGTCCCATGATGATCACAGGAATGAAACCCTGCAGGAAAGTAAACATAATTTGTCAGGCTTGGTCTACTGTTACTTCTATCTGCTGTCATAAACTGCTCAAGCTGATTGAACACGTACAGTGATGAATCATTAGGATTAAACATGAAGCACTTCATGGCTGGGGAGGACTGTGCACCGTTCAGCTTTCAGAGGAACAGCTAAACAATTCATCCACTAACTATGGCACAGTAGACAAGGCAGCATGCGTCAGCTAAAAAAGGCAGACCTTTAAAATCAAAAGAAATGAAGTGTCTGCAAATAAAGCAAAATTTACTCCATAGCTGTTAGAGACTGTTTGTGCAGCAGCTTATTATGACCTATAATTACATTTTGTTGGGAGTCAATATCTAGGAGTCATGGACAGAGCAATGGTAGAAGTGCAGCGACTTATAAAGTATAAAGTAGAGTATAAAGAGACAAAGTCCACCTCAGGATAGATGAGTGGGATGTTTGCTTTTTTTTATTAACACTCTGATTCAACAAAGTTATCAGTATTGTTACATAATATGTAACCACAAGAACTTAGGTCATTCATGTTTTAAAGTCTGTAGGATTTTCCTTAAATCTCAATGTCTGTATTTTGATGTTTTGGTGTAGTCGGGCCATTTCTGGGAGGGGAGTTGATGCGTTGAAGTTCCAACACAGGGGTTCTCAACCTTTTGCAAGCTGCCCCCCACAAGCTGGTTCAGTGCAGTTGAACATGTATTAGTCCATGAAGGGACACACTAAAAATGTTGTGTTTATAAAGTGTTCCAGAGCTGATGTCAAAAAGGAAGTGAATGGGATTTTTGCATTGTGTTTTAGATTATGTCAGGAAATAAGTGCTGTGGCTAACACACGTTTATGATACATACAAGTTTTGTTCAGAGAGATAATCTTCAGATATGAACACCTTTTCTACCATATTTAAAGCTTAAATATGATTGCCAGAAGTAAAAAGCTAACATCAGGCTTTAACGGACTACTAGCCCATAGCCACTAGCCCTTTGTACTCATATTGAGCAACTTGGTAGCAACCGCGTTTTTTAAAAGCTTCAAAATTCACTAATAGGGTTTTTACTGACGTGTTCTTTGTCATAGAACAAAACCTGAAACTCGCTTAAAGCCCCTGTACAGAGCTTTTAACTCGATATGCAAAAGTCTCTGGTTTCTGCTGATGTTTTTCTGTTACCTGAGCCTATCAGTGTGAAGATATGTTTCTAAGTAGTCTCATTCTATACCTCTGGAAGGCATGGTCGGGTCGGACCACTGACGAAACCATACGAATAGATACATTACGCTGCTAAAAAAAAAAAAAAAAAGCAAGTCCCGTTTTCTTTCCAGCAAAACACCACCTCTTTTGTCCAGGGGCCGCCGAAATCAACACTAAATGAAAAGTCTGTATGGGCTTTAAATTTTTAACCACAGACCTAATTTGAGGTATTTTACCAAAATCCCATTAAAAAAACGTATTGACTTTTAGAAGGGAGTGTTGGAAGTGCTAAAAGCGCTAACAGAGTTCCTGTTTTACTGGCAGACTCTATAACTGCAATGAACAAGCAAATCTGCAGACTCTACTTTTAAGATAAATCCAGGTTATAACCTAACCAAGCTGACAAACAAAGTTGTTCATGGTGCAAGGACTTCATGGTCAAATACTGACAGGCATAGCAGAAATAAACAGCACCAGGAAGTCACTAGTGCAGTGGTTTACAGAAATACATTTGTGGCAAAACATAATTGTATAAAGTGATCAGGTGCTCCTTGTGGACATTGATCCCGACCATACTGTAGCAACAAATCTACCAGACAACAAAAAATTATGTAGACAAACCACAGATCATCAGTTGATCTTTTTTTTTCTTTCTATAAAAAAAGATCGATATAACTACAACTGAGAAACATGGGAAAAATAATTAGAATCCCTGCAGGGATGAAAATATCAAACTTGGATCCTCAGTTTCTGAGCAACATGTGTAGCACAGTAAAAAAAAATCAATCCACCCACCTCACTTTTTTTCTCAGATACCACATACTGTACCAACGGTTAGGATTCTTCTCCATCGTAGGAGATAAGTTAATTTAGTGTAGGTGTATCTTTTCTCAGCTCCATCCCCTGAAGTAAGCACTGTCCTATTTCCTACCGCGAGGAAACCCTCAGCGTTTCCTCGCACGGCTCCTGTCGCGCCGCATCCGAGAGACGCTCAGCGGGGCGGCCTGCCGGGAGAGCTGAGTGATCCCGTGGGTGCTGGGTGGAAAAAGCGTTCCCTCCCACCCATATGTCCAGGACGACGGTGGTGGTGGAGACAGTGTGGTGGGGGGAGAAGGGGGACCCGTCACTCATCAGCGCCAGCTCTCTTGGCGCTTCCCTAATCGTGATTACTGCCTCCAACCTGGGAGCGTGAGAGGAAATCAGCCTCCACCTGGCTCTATCAGGGGGAAACTCTTTATCCTTGTTTGTTGTAAAGAGGAGACATGTTTACGCTGTTAGGACTTGTGCAGTCTCCTTTATGCGATTTTAATTGAGGCAGTTAAGCCTCCCTCGGAGGAATTTGACTATTAAGCACTCGGAGTTGCGCGCAAATATGTTTCCGTATAGAAACCCGGTGTTCGGTAGTTACCCACGGAGGAGAGGGAAACAGAAATAATCATTGACCTTTCTCTCCAGCATCTGTAGTGTGAATGTTATCATCGGTGAGCAGCAAGTGGACAGAGCTCTCGCTTCATACACCGCAAAAGCTGTCTTGTGTGTGTGTGTGTGTGTGTGTGTGCATAGGGGCGTGGATAGTAAGTGCTTGTGTGTGCATATTGTACATGTTTGTATGAGAGTTACTGTTCATTATGTGTGTCATTCAGCCATCTGGTTTGCATTCATGCTGAATTTGTGCCTGTAATGGTATTGCACACACTTTTGCATTGGCTACAGAAAGGTGGATTTAGTGTATTGGTTGGTGAGAGTGTGTACAGTATGTATTGGTGTGGGGGGGTGCAAAGGCCGAACTAACCCAACACAACATGCACAACATAGGCACAACCCTTCCAATGCATGACATGGGTCAAGAATGTCCCGCAATCATTTGCCATGTAAATTCATGCTAGGTGAGTGTTTTTTTTTCTTTATTGAATCTTCCAAGTATTATTTGACTATCTCTTTTATATTAGTATAGGATAACATTTCCATTTGAAGTCTCAGAGTGGACCAGTTAGCTATAGCTAGCTGTTGACATTTCTACATTCTACTGTGTTAGTTAACTACAGTAGAACATGTCAACAGATAGCTAGCTAGGTAGCTGTTGACATGTTCTACTCATCTTGTTAACAGTTAGCTATCATGCTACATGTAATTAGGGATGCACCGATACCGATACTGGTATCAGGTATCGGTCCGATACTGTTGTACAGTAATATACTTGTACTCGTACTCGCTAAAGTTCACTGATACCAAGAACCAATACCAGTGCATGCAATCGCTCTACATGAAGACCGCGATCAGGTCAGGGTGGCTTTGCATTTTTGTTGTATTATTTTTTTTAGATCAGAGGCTTGTCTTCCAATTCATTGAATTTTGCCTAATCCTTTGTTGTTGTTTTTTTGTGGTGAAGGATCGGCATCAGTACTCGATATCGGCAAGTACTCAGATCCAAGTATCGGTATCGTATCGGTTTGAAAAAAAGTGGTATCGTTGCATCCCTAATGCTAATATTAAGATATTTCCCCTTATGTCAAGATACTTATTCAAGGTAACTTAAACCTAATGAATTATGCACAGTTATCTTTAACAAGTCATCAAATGTTTCTTTTTTCATTGGAATAATTGTGAAACAACTAAATATGATCATCACATTGATAATGAATTCGGGTCATTTTAGACCCATGTTGTGCATTAGAGGGGTAATGATACAGCATGTTTTTATTCAAAAAGTACAAAAGTAAAAAATAAAATAAGAATGTGATCAAAAACAAGTCAATTGAGGAATATCTGGAATACTATATGATGATTTTTTAATTTTTTTTTGCAAAGATAGAGCACAAAAAATCTCAGTTGGGTCACTTTCGACCCATGTTGTGCATCAAGGGCTAAAAGAAAAACAGTCCTCACCTGCCAAGCAGTCTTTTGTGAGCTTTGTCAGTATATGTGTGTGTGTTTGGTCAGGATGCGGTCTCACGGCGGACAGAGGTCTGGGCTTGACAAACGGGCGGTGACACCTTACCACCCTTCTGCCCACCGCCTCACCTCGCTTTTCCAGCGCGGTGTGTATATCTCAGGCTGAAAAGTAATGGCCTCTAAAGCTGGGATTGATGTTATCGTTGCCCCGGGGTTGCTTTGTGAGCCAGTTAATGGGGTTGTTAACCGAATGTGGCCCGGACAATGCAATGCACTTCACACACACACACACAAGCATACAGTATACGCACACCCTCTTTCTACCACTATAGACTCCTGGGGGGCGAAAGCAGGGGTGATAACTTCTCTTTTTCCCAGAGATGATTTTATTTTGCCGTGCCGAATGTTTGCTGCTGGAGCTGAGGCCTGGGCTGTAAAGGTTTGATTTTTTTTTTTTTTTTACGAGAGAGAACGGAGCCCCTTATAGCTGCTGATGAGTCAGCAGATTCAGCTTTAATACCTGAGCTGTCACAGGCGTATCGATGCATGCACTAGTGTTTTTATATCCAATTTTGACCCTTGGGGGAGGTGCTCAGCGACACTTGTTTGTGAAGTGAGAATGCAGAATGAGCTGGTTCTCAGAAACTCAGAACTTGGACGTTCACCAACTTTTTCCTTCTTTTGTTTTTTTGTCCTTATTCGATGGTTGGGCATTGACAGTGTCTAAATCATTGGAGCACCAGATCCATCCATCCATCCATCCATCCGTCCATCCATCCATCCATCCATCCATCCATCCATCCATCCATCCATCCGTCCATCCATCCATCCATCCATCCATCCATCCTTCCATCCATCCATCCATCCATCCATCCTTCCATCCATCCATCCATCCATCCATCCATCCATCCATCCATCCATCCATCCATCCATCCATCCATCCATCCATCCATCCATCCATCCATCCATCCAATATGAGCAACATTGTTGATACTAGCCACTAACTCCAGTCTTCTCCATGTTACCTGGGATATATGATTCCTTTCAGCATGTTTTTGTCTTTCCTGGGACTTCCTCCCAAGTGAAAGTGCCTTTAAAGGAGAAGTCCGACCATTTTTGACCCCTAAATCATTTTCCCGATGGTCACGCAGTGTTGGGGGGAGCAAAAAACACAACTAAAGTTGATGCAGGCAAACCAGAGTTATGCCACACTCGGGATAGCGACGACGCTAACCTATGGGGGCAATTGTTTTCAACCACAACAAACACTCAAATAAACTATCCAATATCTACGGTACATGACTCGAATCCTTAAGAGACACCACTGAACTCATGTAGTGTACAGTATAAACAGTATAACATGTAATCACTCACCTCAGATCAGCCAAACATCCTAGAAAGACGGTTGGAGATATTATGGACATTACCACTGCACTGCTCGATCGTTTAGTTAGTTATTTGTAAAGAACTCATCATGACAAGGAAAAAGTCTTTGTGGTGTTTGCCTGCATCAATTTTTGTAGTGTTTTTTGCTCCCCCCAACACTAGGTGACCATCAGGAAAACTATTTAGCGGTGAAAAATGGCCGGAATTCTCCTTTAATAAATAAGGCGGCTTCCTGCAGACATTTGAATAGATTCCATCACACATCTCCTTTCAACATCACAGAGAAGTGAAACTATTTGAGTTCATTTTCAGATTGCTGAGCGCTCGTCCCGTCTCTAAGGGTGAGTCCAGCACCTGCAGAGCAATTTTTCTTTGGCCTTTTCTAATCATGACCTTCTGACTCTGTTTGCTCTTCACAGTGGCAGTGCAGTGTAATAACAACATTTCCAGCAGCAAATCATAACAGGAGTTATATCTGGGCATGTTTCATAGAGAGCAGGTCTGGACCACACTTTCTGGAGTATAGTGTTGATCACAAAGTCCTAACCCTCATACCTGAAGCTTAACACTAGGTTACAAAGTGTTGCTTCCTGATACCAGCATCAGATCCACATCACTCTACAATACAAAGTTACATCTGATCCATAATAACTTCATGGTAAAGGATGTGGAAAGAAAATGTGGTAACACTTTACTTGAAGGCCTGATCATAAGAGTGACATGTCACAGTCATAAACATTATGTCAATGTCATAATATTGTTATTAAGTGTCATTCAGTTAACCCTAAACCTCCAAACCCAGGTGTTATGACATTGATAGGGTCATGTCATTCTTATGATCAGACCTTCAAGTAAACGGTTACCGCAAATGTTAACAGACACTTCGAGGCCTCTTACTGTATGAGGTTGCTTATTTTTGTCAATGAAAGTGTCTGAAAAATAGTAAAATGTTCTCCCTTCAATTTATCTCTTAACAAATGTTTAAACTATGTATGTTTAATGGATAAAAGCAGCTATTTGTTTCAAGTTTTATTTTATTTTTTGAACAATTTAAAAATGTAACTGGCCAATATACAGGATATTGGAATGTTTAATTCCCTAATATCGATATACAAACATATTGGTCTGGGCTTTGGTCAGTGGGCAGAACATATGTTGTTGTTGGAGACTGTTGTAGATCCATCACATCATCTTTTTTATTTGCATTCAGCCTGGTGTCAGCTGATCTCAGTAGTTTCTCTGACTCTCTGTTGTCACAAATTACACAGAACAATTCCCAATGAAGCTGTTCTCATTTATGTTTTTGTTTGTTTGTCGCTTTGAAAGACAATAGAACAAAAAACCACTGACTGAAATGTGGCCCATTAATTAAAACTACAACATTATCTGACAAAATACCCAAACACTCCAATGAAAGACTGCTCTGATTTCAGCTTTATGTGCTTGAAAGAGAGACAATGGTCAGAGTATCTGTCTCATTTTTGTCTCTGAACACAGCCTCCCTGTGGTTAACAAAGCATTATTGGCAGCTCTCTACGAACTGACCATGCTGTCTGGAGACTTGATGGCTGCTTTTTCCTCCAATTCTATTGACAAATGTGGCAAGTTGGGAACACTGCTGGCTGTGAATGGCCCTTAATAGAAACTGTTTGCACCATTTCACTCCGAGATATCAACTCCCAGTAGGAAAGCAGTCATGTAGCATTTAGCTAAACAATGATGGAACTATAGTCACTCAGTCAGTCAGTTAAGGGATAATTCACCCAAAATTGAAATTCCACTCATTATCTGCTCACCCTCATGCCGACTAAGGTCTAGGAGAAGTTTCAGAGTTATCCGTGGCTTCTCTGAGTTACAGGGGGTCTCGGCGTAGCAGTGCATAATGGTTGCAAATAGATACCAACTGTCTTCGTAACAAAAAGATATACCAAAAAAAACCCAAATACCTCCATGCTGCTCGTATGTAATGTCTGTCTTGTATTGAAGCCCCGAAATGCTCAAACTTGTTTGCAACAATTAACGCAAATTCAGCAAATGGTTACACAGCAGAGAGGAGTCTGACCGGTGGTTGAAAGTGAGTCCACGGGGAAGAGGAGCTTTGAGAAGCATAAAACTTGATAAAATGTGCACAAAGTGATAAGTGAAGGAACATAAGCTGAGTTGAACTGTGGATGTATTATATTAGAGTTGAACGTGTTAAGAGTGTGTGAGTTGTTCTGGTTGACCACCCGAGGCTGTGTCAATACAAGGGGGAACAGTGCGCCATCACGGAGCAGAGCAGCATGGGAGGCCCCACCTCCCCCTTTTTATTCAAAGACTGGACTGTTTTAATGGCATTTTAAATCAGTTGCTTTACCGCAATTTTTTAACAGACATTTTAATTAAAAAACAACTTTTAACTCTGTAATGCTGGTATTACAGGACCTCACATTATTTTGTGACATTTCAAATTTTTAAATTTTGCTTTGATTTTTTATTACTCAGAACAAAATTGCAACTTTTTTTTTCCAACTGCTGTCTGCAATTTAATGCAACAAAAGCCCTCTCGCAACATACACGGCATTTTGAAGCCAACAATCACAAAAAAAGAGAAATCCTGGAGGGGAAATGCTCAAACTAGTTTGAAGAGCAGTGAACAATTTGAGACAGGAGGGAGCTTCCAAACAAGCCTAAAATATAGACGTATTTAATTTTTTTCCGAACAATTTCTCATGTCGGGACTTCAATACAAGACAGACATTGCATACGAGCAGCATGGAGGTATTTGGATGTTTTTTGGTGTGTCTTTTTGTTAGGAAGACAGTTGGTATCCATTTGCAACCGTTTTATGGACATGCACTGCTACGCCGAGACCCTCTGTAACTCAGAGAAGCCACGGATAATTTGAAACTTCTCCCAGCTCTTGGTCGACATGAGGGTCAGTAGATGATGAGTGAAATTTCAATTTTGGTGAACCATCCTTTTAGTTTGTTGTGGTCTGGCCAAAAAGCAGAGTTTCAGTCCTAAGGCCATGTATGTAGACTGTGTCCACACCTGGCCTGCACCTCCTAATCCTCTCTATGAAAATCGAAAGCACAATCAGTGACGAGGCGAACACCCAGCAAGAACACGCTTTGACATCCCTGCCAAAATTATGGACACAGCTGTCACTCTGTTTCTACATGAAACAACAGGCTGGAAATAATGGCCCCGCTTGCCCGTTACCCATAGGTTCACCGTTTTTCTCTCTCTTCCTCATTTGGCTGTGCTGCACCACAGTATAGCAACAAAATTACTGGTGCTTGTGGAGAAAATTAAGCTAATTTGGGTGTAATTTAGACAAATTCAGCTCGAAAACACAAAGGAGTGTCGTCCTGATGATTAGAATTAATGTGCTCAATATGGTGCAGTAAAACACATTTTAGAGACGCTACCTGTAGCAGAACAGTGTGGAAACAAACCGCACACCACCACCACCACCACCGCAACTGCTAGTAATGGCTTTTTAATGCAGGGTCAACTTGATGTGTCAATCTGTACTTAGGACACGGGACGGCCACACAATTGAAAATCAAATTGAAACATGACATGCATATTGTTTTACAATAGAGTATCTGTCAGCCCAGAAGACCTGGGTCCTTTTTTTCAACTTCCTGTTAGAAACTACTGACTTTTTCTGCAGCTATTAGTGTAAATCTCATGCACTCTGAGGTTAAGTGAAAAGACTGCTCACATAACACAACCCACATAATTGCATATCAACTTCTAAATCAGACTAAATATCATGCCAGTTGCCTCATACACACCAAAGGTCACTGGTGAAATAAACTCTATTTTGTTATTAATATGGATTCAAGGCAGATTGCTTTACTGTTACTGTAGCAAGACTTAACAGTTTAGTAGATTGTTTTGATCATGCACACAGTCAAACAACCACCATTAATCTTCCTTCCAGACTATGTTCAATCAAACTTATGAGTCCATAATTATGGAATATGCTGAAAAGAATGAGGTTGAAGCAATTCAGCATCCTATTAGTATTAACTCTTAACTATTTACACTACTCTCAAAAGGTTAGCGCTATTTGACAAGAATATCCTTGAAAGTTCATGCTACAGTGATATTATATCATGAAAGCCTTTTAAGTAGAGGGATGCAATTGCATTTTCTTTATCTCAAACAAAAGCTAACAACAGTTTTGGCTATAGCACAACAAACATCTCAATGTCTCAATAACTTGATCAAAGTGTCGTCTTGGTCTCATGATGTCAAAATGTGAACATGGTGGAGAGGAGAGGGAGAGAGAAGAGGACTGTTACACATTGTCACAGAACCAGAACATTTAGTGGTTCAATAACAATTGAACCACTAAATTTGTGATTTTGGTGAAGGGTTAGAGAACAGCATGTTATTCAATAAGTACTGAAATATTGGACAAAATGTTCATTCAAATGTTTAGAGAAGGTTAAATTAAGTTCACCTGTAAATGTTATAGTGCAGTTTAGTTGCATTATGAAATATAATCCAAAAGCCAAACATCCTTAACTTTTTTTGAGTAGTTTATATTTCAGTGGTGCAAAGAAAAAAAAAAGGGAAGATGCCAAACTGCTCATCAATATCAAAACAATTGATAGCCCGTAATCCATCAACTTTTTAAAAAGAAAGAAAAATATTCAACACATTACTGTCCAGGTATAGGAATCCCCTAAAAGAATAACTGAATTGTACAGAAAAAACATGTAATTCAACCCTGTTTGTACCTTTCACTCTTTGAATTTATTTTTTGAATTGTGTAATGCTTAATACTGACCAACATGACTGCATCAATGAATGAATAACAAAATATACACATCGACAACAGACACTACTTTCAAACAAACATACAATGTACTCACACCCACAGCACAGACCTGCATCTCTGAGTGAAGAAAATCATTTTTAAAACAAACACACAAACTCATTTTCTGCTGTGGCATTTAAACCAATCTAAATTTGGAGCACCCTCTGTTCGGATTGAGTCACCAAGACGTACAATTAACAACCTTGAGACAACATGATGCTGATTTTTTTTATTTTTTTGATCATGGACCGCTGGTAAAATGCCAATGTGTGAGTTAGGAAAACAAAACCACACTTTTCTGTTTTTGTACGAGCTACTGTATTCTTAATTGCCCCTGTAGTGTCATTTTTGTTTGCATCTCATATCATTGAGCATTGATATGTCAGTTGTTCGCGGTGTGTTTTTGGTTTGTCAGGCTGGATTTCACAATTTGAGGCTCGAAATCGGGTGTTATTTCAAGGAGACGTGGCTGTGAGTCGGGACATCTCTGGTTACAGAGCTAAGAAGTGGGCAAAAGGAGTTCAGAGATAAAAGTTCCTCTTTTCTGGGAGGAATAAAAAAATGGTACACTATCAAATATCACAAAAATAAATTAAAAAAAGAGATGAAGGTGAAATAGACACTAATGTCTCATTGTATGTCTGCGTGTGAGCGTTTTCTGCTGTGTAAAATGAATGTGAGCAGGCTGAAATGGCTAATGTGAGCATTCATTTAGAACAAACCCTCAGTCTTTTAAGTGTTCTGGTTACTGAGCAGCAGGAGCTGTTCTCAGAACAGTTACCTGCAGGATTCCTCTGTCAGCATTAAAGCCTGGTGTGGAGATCGGCCCAAGTTGGCGAGCAGCAGCAGCAGCAGCAGCAGCAGATGTAATAAGACCCTGATGGAGGATGACGCTAATGTGCTAATGCTGTTCTCACATCTTAAGTGTAGGCCTAGTGTGCTCAGTTTTATTTGAGAATTCTTCTGTGGCTCTTACATGTGGGTGGCACACGAGTGCAGGCGAGATAAAACAGGCTTATTATTACCTACTATTAGTCTTTGTCAGATCGGCCTCTCTGATATTCTCCACCGATGAAATGGAGATGGCCTGAGCATGGATTATTTTGGACTCACAAGCAAAGTATTGTGAAAACTCGTCGGTTGTTTTTTCACTATCATGTAAAGCGTCCTTAGCAAACCTCATCACAGTAGAATAGAAACTCTTTTTATTTGTATGTAAATCTGATTCAAAGCTTCAGTTGGTAACAATTATTCAGTCATATTAGCTGGAACTCTCACTATGTTCTGACAGTCGGACGTTAAATGGGTTATTTAGGACAAAATCCAACTCCTCTGGCTGAACCTTTCGAGGAACTACCACCATATTTTCCATGTCAATTCACCAGGACGCAGAGACAAACAATGACTCCAAAACAGCTGGGAGGAAATAGGAAAAGAATGAAACGTAACGTCGCCATGTTTGTTGTCATAAACTTAAAGCAGATATCAGTGGAATGTTTTTGTTAATATAAGTCCTAAATAGTCCTATTTTCCGTCAGCAATCACTTACATGGAGTGTTTCAGCCGAAACACGAGTCTCTCCGTCACTCTGCTCTGCTGTAACCCAGGAGAAAACTTTCCTTGTGGGATACAAGTGTTATCCAATGAGGAGAGAGAACGGCATGAAGGGCTGTGTGTGCAGCCAAGGGGTGCGCGTGAATGTGGTGACGTAGGGACGAGGACCAATAGATCCATGACGAGGGCGGGGGCTGCTAACTCATGGTGCGTTCAAGGAAACTCGTACTTTGTGTTTTTCCTTCCTGTGAAGTCATACCAGTTCGATCTGGTACGAGTTCACGGGTCGGAAGTTACAAGAGGCCGTTATAGTGACTGTCACAGACAACAGGATGGTAAAAACACAAGTTACAGGTTACCTGGAACGCTACAAAGTTGTAGTTGTGACTTGAAGCTGTAACTTACGGTTTCAAAAGCCTGCCTTGAACGCAGCATTAGCCGAAACGGCCGGACCGCTGATATCTGCTTTAACTACTTACTATTGATATTATTTTTAATAGGATCCACACATACATTATTTGAGTTTAGGCTGTAGTTTAGGCTCCACTTCCACAAGCTGTGGAAGTGTTTTAAACATGCATGTGATTAACTGAATATACTTAAATACATTCTTGGCAAATGTGTTAGTGGAATATATGTTCTGAAATAGCTCATTAATGATGCATTCATCTCATAAATGATGATGATGATGATGATGATGATGATTTTGTGGAATTGCCCACCCCCTGAGTGGTGTTAGCATATTCTCCTTGTGCCAGGTTGGGTTTCTTCCAGGTCCTCCAGTTTCCTTCCAATTTCCAGAGAGAGACACATGGTGTAGGTGACGCTAAACCCTCGGAGGTGTGAATGTGAATGAATGTGTGTGTTTACAGCGTGTGTGTGTGTGTTTAAACCTTAGGGCAGACCTACGATTAAGACCAACTGACCTCTAATTGATTAAATACTCTGCGTTAATTGATATCAGGGGAACATTATAGAACAGATTACAAAGCACAAAATGTGGTAATAATATTAATAATAACATTTTACTCACTAAGTAAAATGCCTTGAACTTATGTCACCTGGCTAAAATGTTGGCTAGTGTTGAGAAGCTCATAGTACAACATGTATTTGTAGTTCATATGTCCAGATGAGAAGCAGCAGTGTTGACCACCCTGCTCTCCTGCCTTATGAAAAGACAGGTTTCCCTGTTAGCATTACAACTGTGTGGCAACCATGACAACTCCTCACCTTACTAACTGAAGGTAGTGTAAGTGTGTTATTTGCTCATTAGAGTTCAGTAGAACCTCCTGGTTCATTTGAATGATTAAAACTAAATAATGCAAAGACAGAAAATCAGTGCAGTGCAAACACGCCACAGTTTTATTAATTTAAGGATAATGCTAATATTTGCATTTTCTCCTCCTTCTCTTCTCAGTGTCCATTATCAGATGAAGGTCTCCTTCACTGTTTACCCATAGCACTGTGGCTCTCAGCTGATTGGATGGGTTTCTGCCAGATTGAAGTTTGAGCAGTTCCATGATCTGATTTCCCACATGGCTGCTGTCTACAGATCCATATCAACACTGTACTGAGTCAGTTTTAAAATTACAAGAGTAGTATTTTTTCATGTCTGGGTTGGATTACAACCTGAAGTCTGTGATTTAAAACTAAACTTTGCTGCAGAACAAACCTTGTTGTCTGCAGCGTCAGCCACCTGCTGCTTTGTTTTCTTCTCACTTTCAGTCCATAGACTATCACAAAGTGATGCTGCCTCTCTGTTTTTGTGTCATTGGACAAAACCAACTTGAGGTGTTGTGTTACTTTGTTCAGTGTGAGTGCTGCTCTGGTTGTTGTCAGTCTATACTGTACCAGGGGTGACAAAGATATGGTCCACAGGCCAAAACTGGCCATGCAGAGGGTCCAGTCAGGCACACAGGATGAATTTGTGTGACGAAGTGAGGGAATTACATAGAAGTAGGGTTGCAAAGGGGTGGAAAATTTCCAGTAAATTTCCAGAAACTTTCCATGTGAAGTTTATGGGAATCAAAAAGTAAAATGTGTTTTTCTGGCCAAGATCATGCAAAAATATACAACAATATACAGTATTTTCCCCAACTATATTTAAAGGGATAGTTCACCCAAAATTCAAATTTCACTCTATCTACTCACCCTCATGTCGACTAAAAGCTGGGATAATTTTCAGAGTCCTCCGTGCCTTCTAGGAGTTACAGGGGCGTCCGTGCAGCAGTGTTTGTCCATAAGATGGTTGTGAATGTGGCTCACTTTTCTTCGTCCAAAAAGACACACCAAAAACATCCAAATACCTCCATACTGCTCGTCTGTAATGTCCCTCTTGTATTGAAGTCCCGACATGAGAAATTGTTCCGAAAAAAATTAAATACGTCTATATTTTAGCCTTGTTTGGAAGCTCCCAGTGTCTCAGTTCACTGCTCTTCCTGTGTCCGGTGGAACAATTTCTCTCGATGGGGCTTCAATACAAGAGGGACATTACAGACGAGCAGTATGGAGGTATTTGGATGTTGCGACTTTATGGACGAAGAAAAGTGGTATCCATTCACAACCGGACAAATACTGCTGTGTGGACCCCCCCGTAACTCAGAGAAGGCACGGAGGGCTTTGACGGAGGAATTCTCACAGCCCTTAATCGCCATGAGGGTGAGTAGATAGTGAAATTTGAATTTTGGGTGAACTATCCCTTTAAGTTTCCTGTTAAGGACCAACACAAAAATTCCTGCAATTTTGCAACCCTAGAAGAAGCATAAAATTGGTGAAACTGCACATATTTTTCTCAAGAAATATCAGGTTGTTCATTCAAAATATAGTTCATTTACTGTAAACATCTTAATAATGTACTCGTACTTTGGAAACATTAAGAGTTCTCATAATTTATAGTTCATTATGCTGTTTTTTTTACTGGTTTGGCCCACTTGAGATCAAATTGCTGTGTATGCGGCGCCTGGACTGAAGTGAGTTGGACATCATTGAGCTATACTGTACAGTGAGAGCGTGTGAGCTGATGGAAACCTGCAGTTTGAGTTAACACAACATACAGCCAGAGAGCCTGCTTAAGCCTCTACTTTCTGTACGCCAAGTAGGCGGACAGGTCTTGTGGACCCACTTCTGTTATATTGCTATTGTTAAAATTCAAAAAAACAAATCAAGGTTGTGGGAAAAAAAAAAAAAAAACCCACACGCTGAAATTAGCTGTGCTGCCGCCGCCACTTGACAGCCATTATAACCATCAGCTGTTTGACTGATCTCAATCCGCAGTTAAGAGTGCAGTGTCAACCGGCTCCATTAAAATAAACTACCTTTTAAATGTGATTGCCAGGAAATTCAATTAAGTGATAGATGATTGGACTGGAACTGGCAACATGCAGGAGATGTGATATGTCTTCATTTGGATAATGTAAGTGGAGTGGTACAATTGAAGTGCTGCTGAAAAAGAGCATTTAGATTGAAGTCAAACTGTATTAGAGTGCTGTATACATTGTATGTGACAGAATATACTGTATGGATGTAAACACTGTTTCTTACAGACGTTAACGGAACACAACGTGTGACGAGATGTCGAGCTCTAGATAAATGAAGGGGCTGTGATTTGGGTGAGATTAGCTTCATTAGCATGCAGACACAGAGCGCGGCCGACCACTGCAGCCAGCCCCGATAAGAGCAGCCGTCCGTGGAGTGCAGCGCGCATCAGCAGCGGGGATCTGCACGGCTCCCGAAAAGCACCAAAAGGGGATGACACAAAGTCGGTCTTTATCAGAGACAGATAAGAGCCCATTTAACATAAACAAACAGAACGTGTGTCGCTTGGCTGGCACGAAAGGAGTGTCAGTATTTTTTTATTTTTTTTATCACGGTGGGAGTCCTCCTCCTGATCTGACTGCACCGTTTGGATAGTTTTGTCTGGTGTAAACACAGGAGAAAGCGATAGGTCTTTTCTAAAGGCCACTGAAGTAGATGCATCTAACATCTGTCCCATTGAATCATGTTTTTTTTTTCTTTTTTTTTGTCAGAAAGGTTTATTGAGTAGAAAAGGGTCTGTGATCGATGGATGCTACCCGTCTAAGGCACTAATTCACTCGCTGTTGGCTGGAGGTTAGAAGCTATTTCACACCCTGTTTCTAAGACATGGAAGGAGCCTGATGTTACCTTAACACTACAACCGCCAACAATGCAGTTACTCCTAGAAACGCCATGAGGTCATTTTGACCTCGCCCAACTACAGGCCTTATAATTACAAATTAGACAATTAGTCAATTACTGGAATATTTGGTCTTTTTTTTTCAAAATAGCACGTGGAAATGAATGAAATAACACAACCCTAACCCATAACATACACTGGGCAAGACTGCTAAAAAAAATAAATAAATAAAATAATAATAAAAATTCAATTCAGTTGAACAATCAATGGAAAATGACGTTGTAACAAGATATTAGAAAGCTGTCAAACAGATGGCGACAAACAAAAAATGAACATTACTCATGAACATTGAATGTTAAAATAACAACCCCTTGCTGATGAAAAATGAACATGAATTCAGAAATATTTACAAAGACAGAGAGCCTTGGTCATCAATGTTTGGTACCTGCAGGCCTGTTAGCGAACAAACTAAATCACCACAGTAACTCATTTAATGACTAAATGAACATTCTTAAGCCCAGAATTGCCACCACAGTGACAAGGAATTCAATTTAGTAAATGCAATATTGGAAAAATAAACCAACCAAGAGCTTTGTATCTTACTTTAGTGAGTATCTATTGTTATTTTTTGTAAAGTGTGTGTGTGTGTGTGTGAATGTGAGGCATTACTATTTTTAGATGTCAGGCTGGCTACATGACTATAAATGCAGTCAATTCACCATTTTTGCATTAGAATGAATGGAGGTCAAAATGACCTCTTGGCGGTTGTACTGTAAATAAAATCACTCTTATTTCTCCCTCTCTCTTATTCTAGAATTATAAAAATGGAAAAGTCATCAACTGGGAGACATAGGGTTTTTACACAGAGTTACATGCATCAAAATGACCTCATGGCGGTTCATAAGCCCCGTTTTCACAGTTGGGGTCGGACATGGTCAGCTTTGCGTTCCTGTTGTATAAAGGGGGCAACATTCAGGACGGCTGACTACCAAAACACGTCTGCTTTCTTGCTGCTGTGCAGTTTCATGAATTAACAAGTGTTAAACAAAACTTTTTTTGTACATCATTGTATAAAGGGGACCTTCAGGGGTAGGAGGAGTGCGTGTCGAAGCATCACTATGTCGACTTATAGCGACAGTGGCTCATGGTCCAGTTGAACCAGAGTCAGCGCTGCTCCTCTGACCAGCACCTGAAGCTCCACTTTCCAAATCTGTGACTTTCTCACATGAAAAAACAATTAAATGACGCCATATGCTTGACCAATCACTTGCAATCCCCAAGAGAATGAGGTTCACAAACAAGACCAGTACGGTTCCATGGTAGTGGAAACGCTGAAATAAGCATACAGACCTGTACCGTACCGCACAGTGGAAACGGGGCTTTAGTGTAAGCTTCCAACCATGATCTCACACACATACTGCAATGGGTTTGAACAATTAAATAACACAAGAGTGATGAGGATCCCGTACACACCACTGCCAAAGCTCCTCATGCTAGTGCAGCGGTTACATTTGAAATATGTATGCACTGCTTCATGTAAGTGATCTCACAGGACAGGACAGGTTCAGCGGCCGACTCCTTTCTGTCTCAGCCTGATGGATCGAATGGGTCGTCCATGATGAGCCTCAGCAAACAGCGTCCATGTTGCAGCCCTTGCACGAATACAATATAAATGACAGTTACCAGCATGAAATTCATTTTTGCCCAGAGGGGCCAGTGGTATTTCACGCGCCCCTGCACACCGCTCAGCGCAATGTATCGTAAATGAGCGGCGCAAGAGTCATTCGACCCACGATCGATCGGCTCATTCAGAAATATTATACAGGTACATTAAACAAATAGGGCTAAGAATCC
The DNA here is from genome assembly GCA_030347415.2 of Decapterus maruadsi. Taxonomy (NCBI): domain Eukaryota; kingdom Metazoa; phylum Chordata; class Actinopteri; order Carangiformes; family Carangidae; genus Decapterus; species Decapterus maruadsi. Next base: position 3,386,495 of record CM064895.1, read on the forward strand.
CCAAAATCATGGGAATATACCACAGTGGTAAACCATGATATTGGCTGAACAAACACAGCCCTGCGGGAATAAATGTTGAATACTGATGAGCTCTCACAGTGATACTTTAATGGTTTGTAGTTGTTATCAAACCAAACGTCTCACGTAATCCACATATCATTTTGACATAAAGCTGAGCTCCTGCATCTTCCTAGAAGCCTACAGTTTGGAGTAGATAAGGCTGGTCCTGGGGTTGCACACAACTGACCCTGGACCAGCACAAATACTGTGCTACAGTTAAGATGAACACAACTGATTTGCTTATCATTTCAAGCAGAAACTTGATGTCTATTGTTCATGGCAACATTTGAGTCATTGGTCGTTCTGTCATTACACTGACCTGATCTCCTGGGAGGGATCTTCTGCTAACCTGACTTACCGAGTTTCAGTTGACAGTGACCGAGTTTAGTTGTTCAGCCAGTAGCCCATCATTTAGGGGACTTTCACAGCTACCTCCGCTGGTCCGGACTTTCCGACTCTTCCGTTCGACCCAAACTACAGGTGTGAAAGCTCCCCACGGACCGAGGCCCGGAAAATTTGGTCCCACCAACAGAGGTGGTTTCATTTCAGACCAAACAAAACCATTCAGATTTTTGCAGTGGTCAAGCTTTTTTTGCCGATGTTTCAGACTTTCATACCTTTAACAGGAAGTTGTAGTGATTAGCCTACACACGTTAGCGTACACACTACACACTACACCCCAGTGGTCTCTCTTTGGCAGCTGTCTTCTCATGTCCTGCTGGTGACGAGGATATTCATCTGAATCTGAACCAGACTCCATACTGGGCATGGGGTTGATGCTGCTGTCATTACTTGATGGCTACTTTGCTAACCAGCTAAACTGAGGAGACTGTTGGTGACGTTACTATGCTATACGCACACCTGTTTACAATGTCAGGTCAAGTGTGATGTAGCTTGTACTGTAGGTAATGAGAACAGGACGTCAGTATGTCATAAACAGTTCTTTAATAAAACATTACAGAAATACAAAAAATACAGAGATAAAACCAGAACCAACCAATGCTTGATTTCTTCGGTAGATGGATGTAGACAGTTGGGCCTTGGTTCAGACTGGTCAAGAAACCCTTGTGAGTAAAAGGGAACATTTAAGCTTGACAGTTGAGTTATATAGTGATATGTATTGATATTGACTGAAATGAAAAAAATGATCATGATAGGATTTAGTGATAAATTAGTGAACGAATAAGACAGGAATTTGAACCTGTAGTCAAATGACTGGACCCTAGCATAAATGAATTTAAAGTTGAAATGTATTGTTTGCTTGAGCTTGTTTTATGTATTAATGTTAAATTAAATTCATCATGGACATGTTAAAAAATTAACAACACGAAAGGCCAAGTGGCGTTGCCCCTAAAACGATGAAATTCCAGGCCTGCTTTAAACTATTCATATTGTTCTATTTTAATAGTGAATCATCAGGGTAAGCATGATGCACAGTGAAGACTATCAAAGGCGCTAACGGCTAAAAGAAGCTACTTGCATGATTCCAATCAAATTCACGACATTCATCTTTTTCTTTTGGTTGCATCATTGTACACAGAGCTCCTGGCAGGCTTTTACAAAGCACGTCTCCAAAAGACCCACCCTCTAAACTTACAATGATGGAAGCAGAGAGGGGTAATGGAGTGGCTGTTGTCTGCTGTCCACTCCAGCACTCTCAATTCCAGCGCTTTACTGTCAGTGAAGTCGGCTAAACTACTTTTGAACGAGGTACACACAGATTCCCCCAGCCCGCCGCCCGGTGTGATGGAGTGTTGGGCTGACAGCAGTCTGGCTCTAGAGACGCCCTGTGGAGTGTTCAGCGCTTAGAACTGAACTTCAACAGGACACACACTTCTTTCTCTGTACTTTAGGTGGAAGTCTGGTGTTGTAGTTTGAGAACAGGGAGCCCACTATAGTTGTGTGTGTGTGACAGCTCTGTGGGGATCTTGTGCTGGACCACAGCTGGCTAAACAACCATCTGGGATGTATAGGGTTTTGAGGCCAGTTAATTAATTATAGGAACCCATATTGTGAAATTAGGATTTGAGTGGTTCTTAAAGGATAACTACAATCTGGACCTTATTTCTAGCATCAAATACAATCATTTACTCACCCAGATAACTTTGGTGTCATTACAAGTCGTTCCGATGAAATTAGCTCCAACCGAGAGCCGCGTATCCGTATAATGCGAGTACACGGGGCACACATGGCAGCCTCTAAATAACACATTATCTGCCACGAAACTCGTTCATTTCACCAATATTTTGTTATGATACACTAGTGCTATTCCCCTCCGAGCCCGTCCTGGCATGTTATCAACGTCCGTGGTCTGTAGGTTGACCTACTGACCTCCGACCTGGATGATGTCATCTCCCACCGCGGTGCGGTGTGGCTTGTTGCTATCGCTAATGCTATTGTCCGTTTCTGTGTGTTTCTGACTTGTCAGAACAAAATGAGCAGCTGGATGAAGTTCAGTTTCCACAGGCTTCCTCTCCACAGCCTGGACACACTAAAGCTCTGGATAGTTGATAAAAATGAACCCGAATGCCGAAGCTGAATGATTATTATCAGTAGTATCAGCACTAGCATATCATAACAAAATATTGGTGAAATTAACGTGTTTCACGGTAGATAATGTGTTATTTAGAGGCTGCATTGCGCTGCCCCATGTTCTCGTATTATGGATACGTGGCTTTTGGCTGGAGCTAATTTCGTTGGAACAACTTGTAATGACACCCAAGTTATGCTAAGGTCCAGATTGTAAAAAACGGTAATTATCCTCCGCTCGTCTTTAAAATGTTACAGCACAGACGTTCTAAGCCATTTTTCTCACTTTTTCAGTTTTTTGGTTATGATAGATTAAAATGCCCATAACTTTTGATCTAGATGGCTATCTCAGTAATTCAAACAGTTATGAACATGAGAACCTCTAGTTTATGGAAATATCAAAAAAATGAAAATGTCAAAATCCTACCATGTGAAGGGTTTTCCCAGGCCACCACACATATAAACCATAAAACAATCAGCATTGGGAATATTTTAGGTACTTGTTTGTCTTTGTGTATACCGATCAGTCGTAACAACTGACCACCTGTTGGTCCACAGATAGATAGATAGATTAGATTAGGACAGACAGATTAGATTAGATTAGGACAGACAGACAGACAGAGATATCCAACATCAATATCAGGGACGTTTCAGGTCAACATAAGTTGCCCTAAAAGCCTTTTCAGTTGTAACAAGTCATGACTGATCCAAACAAGACTTTCTGGTCGAGCATCTCTATGCTGGAGGTCTCGCCAAGGTCGGGCTTTTAAAACTATTAGATACATTTAAGGAAAGATGAGGTTGTGGATAAGCTTTGACAAAGATAGCCTCAACAGTGACTAAAGAGAGGAAGCGAGATGCAATCCCTCAGATCCACCTTGACCTTTCATCTATACCTTTTTTGCTTTAGCAGCTTCATGCTAATTTCCTCCATAGATCCTAGTGTATAGATTAAAGATGAACTATGCAGCATGTATCTTAACTATGCTACGTATTTACCTTAATTAAACAGCTTTAGAGTAATTGTGATGAGTTAATAAATGGCTGCCTTAAAATGTTACGAGGGAGAATGGAGGCTTTCTACCTTCCACGTGCATGTCACTTATTGCATCTCTTTGCTGAAAAACAACTTTGAAAGATCAGTGCTACCGCCCCGGTGTCCCAGCTCTGGGCACCGCAACACAAATGTGTCCTGTAGAACGTAATCTCTTCTTTATGACAGATTAAACTACATAAATGTGCATTGTAACATCATATATAATGTTATCTACTGCTCTATTGATTGATTTCTCGTTGGCTTTGTTGTAAACAAATGCACATGGCCAGGATGAGGGTTAGCAAAACAATGTTACTTAAAGGGATAGTTCACCCAAAATTCAAATTTCACTCATTATCTGCTCACCCTCATGTCAGCTAAGGGCTGTGAGAATTTTCAGAGTCCTCCGTTCCTTCTCTGAGGTACGGGGGGGTCCGCGTAGCAGTATTTGTCCATATAATGGTTGTCAATGGACACCAACATTTTTTGTCCAAAAGACAGACCAAAAAACATCCAAATACCTCCATCCTGCTCGTCTGTAATGTCCCTCTTGAAGCCCCGACATGAGAAATTGTTCCGAAAAAAATTAAATAAGTCTATATTTTAAGCTTGTTTAGCGGAAGCTCTCAGTGTCTTGGTTCACTGCTCTTCCTGTGTCAGTGCAATTCTCTTGTGATTTGTACTGACCGGCAGAACAATTTCTCATGTCGGGGCTTCAATACAAGAGGGACATTACAGACGAGCAGTATGGAGGTATTTGGATGTTTTTTGGTGTGTCTTTTTGGACAAAGAAAGTTGGTATCCATTGACAACCATTATATGGACAAATACTGCTGCACGGACCCCCCCGTAACTCAGAGAAGGAACGGAGGACTCTGAAAATTCTCACAGCTCTTAGTCGACATGAGGGTGAGTAGATAATGAGTGAAATTTGAATTTTGGGTGAACTATCCCTTTAATGGTTGAAACCATTCGCTGGAATCCTTCCACACTCACTCAGCACTGATAATGGCTTTTTCTAAAAACATACAGATTTCTTAATTGTTAAGTTCTTTTTACACAATCACTACTTAAAGCACGGTGTTTCTTAAAAGTACATTTATTTATTTCTTGTTCTTTCAGCTACTGCTGCGTAGTCACTCCAATCAGTCAAACACACTGCTGGAACGGGGGTGGAGTCAGAGTTATGTCTGCTTCGAGCCTTTAGATGCATATCACAGAAGTCAGGTTACTGTGCATTAAAGGAAAAAGAAAACACCAGCTGTCCTAGTTGCTATTGCAGTGGTTGTGATTATCTCAACAGTTGACACCAGACCTGCAGTCAACACGTTTAATTGGAACGATGACACGAGAGGAGAAAACACAGCTTTATTCTCATCACTGGAAACACACTCCATTCCCCGGTGTGTTTCATCACTTCTATTTTGTGCTAAACTGTGATGGAAAGCTGTTAAATGTGACTTCAGACATTCATTCATGTTATTTCTATATCCGGTTGAGAGCCATTCACATGTTTTGCATGGAGTCAATTAAGCTACTGTAGATGTCGAGTTGGTGCAGTCATACACGAGTCTGAAGTTGTAAACTTTTCTAAACCTGTAAAAATAGGAATTCTAGCATAATATGTCCTCTTTAATACTAATAATCAAATACTCTAACATGAATACTATATTTATTGCACATTTATACTGTACGTTGAGTGCTCAAATCACAGGTTGGACTGAACATCAGCTGAGAACAGTGGCACGCTGGTTGACACCACTCTAATGGTCCAACCTGTACGACCATTAGAGTGTATGTGATGTCATAGTTTCAGTGGCCACAGTTATCCCATCAATGAAATTACACTAACAGCATCTCTAGGGCTATAAAACAAGGCGCTGAAAGGGTTAATCCAGGCTCTCAGACTGAGGATTACAGTAATGACATCCACACTGATATTTAAGTAAAACGTCAGGCTGTAAAAGGAGGAGGGCTGTCCCTCTCCCTCCGCCTCGGAGCCGGCGGAGTCATCTCTCAGCCACTACAATGGGCAGATATTGCCATTTTTCTGAAAAGCCTCATATTGATCTGTGGGACTGTGCTATATTCCCATTTTATTAACAGAGGAGGGAATATGTGGAGAGAGATAAATGACACGAGACAAAAGCCTTCCTCTCAGCTCGGATACCCTGAGGTCGAAACCTTTTAAAGCAGAAATGATCCTGATGCGGTATAAATTTTGTCTCCTCCACATCTGAGTTTAATAAGAAGCTGCAACACTTTCCTTCTCTTTGGATCTCAGAAGCCTCAAGTCTCATCTCTCCATTTTTTTTTCCCAGCCACCTCTCCAGTCTCTGTCTGAGTGAATGTGCCGTTTTGGATGAATTTATCAAGTGACTCAGGAAACTGCGGAGAGCGTGCAGGGGGATTGGGGAGGAGAACAGATCAAGTGGTTTACTCTAATGAGCCCTGTCAACAGTATTCTGCTTATAAACAAATAGGGCTGACAGATGACACAGTGGCATCGCTCGTCTCCGTCTCTCCGGCAAACCACCTGTCGACGCCGGTTTGGACTCCAGGAAATGTGCCGCTCTGTTGAGAGAGCTTAACCGCCGCCTCTCCTCCCCTCCTCCTCTCCTTCTCTCCATCAGTCTGCTCTCTCTCTGTAAAACCTCAGGCTCACTCTTTTTTAGGGCATCATGGAAAGTCATTAGTCATTATTTTCTCTGCTGTCTCTTTTCCCACACATACACTGTCACTTGCCAGCTCTCTGCCACCGCTCCAGAAATTATGAATTATGCTGGTGTCGAAGTCTCTACAGGGGCTGCGGGGAGGAAGCACCAACCATAGAGCTGGGCCTTTGTTTATTTCTCTTCTTAAATGTGCCTTTTTTTTTTCTCTTCCTCCTCCCTCAGGCCTGTCAATCATGATTTAAAGTACCATGGTCACCAGGCACACTGCACTGCACTATATTCACCTGAACCATCCAATTTGTATCAGCTTTTCACAACTTGTCAGCTGCGTTTGGTGTGACAAAAAGGCAGAAGAATGTTTTCCTATTGTTGTTGTTGTTTTTTACCCAGTGCGGTGACGACCACCTGTCACACTTATTTTTTCTCCCATTTCTTAAAGGCGAACCGTGCAAGAGTTTTACCTTAATTATACAGTTCCGGAGTTATTGTGAAGGTTAAATGACTTGTTACAGGGAGAATGGAGGCTATGTCTCAATTCGACTACTTCCAAGAGTAATTATACCGTGTTCTTACTTCTGTAGTGCGCACATTTTGACAGTTAGTGTTGCCTCAAACCGAATACTGTCATTGTGCACTTACCGGAACTAACAATGTCACTTCTTCCTTTTTGCACCGCTTTTGTTGCCGCTTAACACATCTACCAGCTCGTTTTGTTTGTAATTTCAGTAATACTTTACTTGACGCCTATCTCTATACCGCATTATAACCATACCATAAGGAGTTATAATGCAGTTATAACACAATTATAAACACTCATGAATGATCATGATGCTTTATAACAATAATCATAATACACTATAAATCATTTTATCATGACTTACAAGGTCAGGTATTATGATTATGATGATGACTCGGTGTTACAGTGATCTGTAACAGCGATGAATGTGTGTATGGACTATGTTCACTGTTCTTTTTTTTAAATTGCATTGGGAACCCCAGGAAGAATAGCTGATTTCATGACTATTGACTGCAGCTTAGGGATCCTATAAATAAACAAATATGTTATAATCATTAGCCATTATAAAATGTTTTATGATGTGTTCTGATTATTGCTATAAATAACTTATGAGTGTTTATAATGATAGCTATATACATTTATAACTATATTTATACTGCTAACAATTATAACCTATTATAATACCTGACCTTATGAGTCATGATAAAACACTTTATAGTTTGTTATGATTATTGTTATCTTTATTACATTATGATCATTTATGAGTGCTTATTTATACAGTGTTATAACCGCATTATAAGTATAGTTATAATGTGTTATAGAGATAGGCGTCAAGTAAAGTCTTACAGAGATGGTCAAAAACAGTCAGTGGACTCCTCTTACTGGTGGAAAACATTGGCCTACATATTAAAGGAGTAGTTCACCAAAAAATGAAATTCAGTCAGTAGTGACTCACCCTCATGCTGAGTAGTTTTTAATTCCTCAAAGTGCATCTGGAGACCCAGGAGGCCAGTTTGTAGTCCAACGAAAACTTAATATGAGAGTAATAGGGCCCGACACAAAAACGTCCATAAAAACTACACAAAAGCCATTTAATCTTCCTCCACACTGCTCGTCCACGGCAATCCAAGTGTCCTGAAGAGATATAGTCCAGAGTTTGCACTCTGTAGGGGGAGATGTGTACAAAAAAATGCAACCAAAACAGCAAAAAAAAAGCCACTGGACTTGCATAGTTCCTCTTTAATTTTGATCTAGCACAGGTGCTGTTCATGTGGGTTGGACATTTGGAATCCAGTTCAGTGCTTCACAATGTGCAGCAGCACAATGAGGCTGTTTGACTTCAGCAAAGAGTGTGGCAGATTAAAGAGTCATTTATCAGAGACAGTGGGCGCACGAGAGCCAGAGTTGTCAGGGGTGGAGAGGTTTGTTATGAAGGGGTGTGTGTATTGGTCTTTTTTTTGTTGTTGCGGTGAGCACGTTGCACATCCCTCGCCTGTAATCTGGTGCCGGGTGTGAGGCCCACAGGCTGCGAAGGGCTGTGAGGAGCGGTGAACACGTGCAACAGGCCCTAAGCCGATGACTCAGATGAAATATGGGTCCTGTGTACCCGTCTGAGGCTATGTGACAGGGTGACGAATATTCCCAACCTGGGTCTTGCAGCTCGTTGCCTAAGAGGATTTTCAAATAGAGTGTTTCCCCTCTTCCTCTACTTTAATGCATTCAGTATAATCAGAGGATTGTGCAGCGTGTTGTGCTCGCATGCATTTTGTGTTACATAATATTGTGTATTGTCCTGGTGTCGCTATTTGCTTCAAATGCTATTTGAAGGAGGTACGTGCTGTCCAAATTATTAATGCTAATTCTGCTCCAGCTGATTCGGCGTCCCTCTTGTTAGCAGCATTGAGCACTCACAACATACAGCAGAGGACCCCAGGGACTGAGTTTCTTCCAATTTCCTTGGTGATGCTGAACTGGGAAGGAGGAGGAGGAGGGGGTTCAGTGATTTAGGAAGTGTGTCAGCCATTCCTAAGAACTTAAGCATAACCAATCCGGTAAAACACATTGATCCCTGATGTGAGCCTGAAGATGTATTGAGGTATTGATGAAGGACTCTTTAAGGAGCTTTATTTAGAATGCAAGGCTTTCAGTGTCTTCCCTTTAGTAGTTCTGCAAACATACACCTCAGATACCTCTGAATGTATCTTTTAAACCTGACCCAGCTGAACTCAACTATCAAATTAAAAAAACTAACTCCAAACTCCATACCGGCTCACCTCCATGATCACCTGGATTTTCTTCCTGCACCTTTATGAGGTTGACATTTGTGGCTTCATAGCAAAGTGTCTTGTCAACTTGTGGATACAATGACATTTTGCTCCAGACCCCATGAACTGTATTAACTCAAGTGACAAATATACTGTATACACTTCTGCTATTTACCTCAAAGTTGTGAGTGGCAACTGGAAAATGCTGATATCTAATCGTGACTTGTAACATAATACAAAGGCAATAACATAGATCACTACAGACATTGCAGTTCATAGTTGTAAGATCAATTGTGCCTTTTCCCAATACTGGCCAAATGAACATTACAGGTCCATCCGATGAAACTTTAAAGGGATAGTTCAACATTTTTGCAAATTAGCCCATTGCCATAATCGCTATAGTCATAGCAGTAGGTTTGTTACCTTCAATTGCCGGTGCACGCTATTTTTAGAACAGCAGAGCGGAGCCGCGAGCTGCTCAGAGCTAGGCTAATGGGATTTCTTGGTTTCCCTCATCAATCTCATCAAATTAACAATCCAACAAAGCTCTGGTGGTGTTGTGGCCTGTGTGAAGTTGTGACCTGCACATTCACCATGAGATAATAACGGAAGGAGTTGTTTTCGAGGTAAATTCATGCAAAACCACTGATGTGCGATGCATGCAGGGACAGTTTTTTAGCAAGCAGACTCTGTCTGCTTCGAAAACAACTCTGTCTTGTAACGTTCCGTTATTATCTCATAGTGTGGTGAATGTGCAGGTCACAACTTGTCCATGAGAGTGTTTTGGAGTTGTTGGATTGTGTATTTGATGAGTTTGATGAGGGAAATCAAGAAATTCCTTAAGCCTCCATAGTGTAGCTCTGAACAGCTTGCGGCTCTGCCCCACCGTTCTAAAAAAATAGCTTACACCGACAAATAAAGGTAACTAACCCTACCCTAACCCTGCTATGACTACAGCAATGGGCCGATTTGCAAAAATGTTGAACTTTCCCTTTAAACTGATTATTTTGAATCCATAACAGAGCTATGATTAATATTAAATTGTCTACATTGTCGTTTATTCAATGACAACAAAGGCAATAAAATGAGGATATTTTCACAATACATTTGCACAAGCAACAGATTTTAACCACCTGCATCCAAGCGATGGGAGACGTCATGAACAGATCTTTAGCTTCAGTGAATGTTCTAGCATATAGTTGCTTTACTGTGGTTTAGTGTTTGATCATTCTGTATCGGCCTAATTTCCATTCACAGCGTCCATCATCTAAGCTGCTTATACTGGCAGGGTTGCAAGTGGGCTGAATGGAGTCGACCTCTGATGTCATAGGGCCAAAACCAAACCTGGAACCTTCTTCTTGTGAGGCCACAGTGCAAACCACTGGTCCACGGTGGTGTTGCTGCATGTAGGCTACATTAACAACAGCTCGGCCACATCAAGTGTTGCAGTCAGGGAGGAAACAGGGAGGCCAGCACATCAAACCTGAATTGAATCCAGCCATTTATAATATTGTCAGATGTGAGCTTTTAATAAATAATAAGACAAAGTGTCCTCAGTGACAGAGCATTAGAGGCCATTTACAGACTGGTGTGTTTTTCCCCTCATGTTCCTAAAATATCTAAAAGCCCAGCTTGATTACAGTGTTAGCAGAAAGGTAGCCAGCAGCGCAGCACTGGAACATGTCAGAGAGGATCAGGTCTGAGGTTGAACTGTGATGCTGATGCTGTGGAGGAGGAGGAGGAGGCATCTCAGACATTATTACATCTGCTTTAGCATGGAGACAGCCAACAAGAGTAATATCAGAACTATCTGATCTTAATCTACTTTGTTTCTTAAAAAACAATGTCATTCTTACACAGGGAAGGCAAAATAAGCATCAGCTTCAGCTTACATCTTTTTTTTATGCCATTTTCGACTTGATGCCTGAACTGCATGTTTACTCAACAAGGACTGAAATAAACCAAACTACAAACCCGAGCGCCCACACTGTTGCAGGTGATGGGTGACGTCATGTCCTTCCCTCTATTCTCAAGCCGATTACGTTACAAGGACAAGATGAAATTATTTACAAGAGCCTCAAGCACGAGCGACTGCGACAATAAAAGGGAGTTAGAAAAGCAGCTCTGTAACTTGATAACACATCAAAACACATGAGGACATTCTCCTCTTTCAAATTAGAGTAGTCATATCTCCCTATAATATATACATTCCTCCAACTTTAGGGAAGTAAGCAGAAAAAAAAATTAAATACAGTATAGGAAAGATGTAAAAATGTAATCCATTTTTGGCATTTTTCGATATATTACTGATAAAATGTAATTTCAGGTGGAGATGGTGGTAACACTTTACTTGACGCCTATCTCTATATCACATTATACTGTAACCATACTTATAATGAGTTAAAATGCAGTTATAACACTGTATAACACTCATAAATGATCATAATGCTTTATAAAAATAATCATAACACACTATAAAGCATTTTGTCATGACTTACAGTATAAGGTCAGGTATTATAATACATTATAATTGTTAGTAACTCACTGATAATGACCACACTGATAATGCAATAGTTATGTGTTATAATTGTCTTATAGATGTGTATAACTATCATTATAAACACTCATAAATTACATAATAAGCATAACACATTATAGAGCATTATAACTCTACTATACTAAGATCTTATTAGCCATTATAAAATGCTCTATGATGTGTTATGCTTATTGTTATAAATCCTTATGATAATTAATGAGTGTTTATAATGATAGTTACAGTATACACATTTATAAGCCAATTATAACACATTATAACTATATTTATAATGTATTATCAATGTGGTCATTGTCAGTGAGTTACTAACAATTATAACATATTAATACCTGACCTTTTAAGTCATGAAAAAATGTTTTATGGTGTATTATGATAATTTTTATAAAGCATTATGATCATTTCTGAGTGTTAATAAGTATAGTAGTTATACAGTGTTATAACTGCATTATAACTCATATAAGTATGATTATAATGTGTTATAGAGATAGGCGTCAAGTAAAGTCTTACACAGATGATCAAAAACAGCCTCAGACCAATAGAAGAGACGTTTTGTTTATGCTGTGCTTGTGTTTCAGCTCTGCAGTCAAAACTGTGAACATGAAGGTAACAGTAACACATGTAAGCGTGTTCTGTGCACACATTTGCTGACAGTATGATCCTCTCTCTTGTCCCAGGGCTGAAGGTGCGTGAGGTGATGATCAACGTGTCCCGTCAGCAGGTGGAGGACTTCCACGGCCCAGAGGACTACTGGTGTCTCTGCGTGGCCTGGAGCCACCTGGGGACCTCCAAGAGCCGCAAGGCCACCGTCCGCATCGCCTGTGAGTACGGTGACATGTTTATGATCGGTGAAGTGGCAGGAAAACCAGGAAAGAAAATAGTGAAGAGAGAGGAGATTTAATGAGGTGGTTGTGTTGCTGGGTAAACCAGAAAATAAAAGACAAAATAATTGTAGCTGTAAAAGAATTGGGTCAATTGACCTGAACAAACGGATACTTTTCAAACATCTACAATAAATCCCTCTTACATGATTTTTTTACGGACTAATTGAGATTTCAGTTGGGCTTAAATCTTTGATTTTGTCTTTTTGTTTCAGCTCATTTACGCTGGTAAGAATTTTTGTTCAGCCTCTCATCATGTCGATGTAACAACTGAGATCTCAGTCCACATCCAATTATGCTTGCCCTTGTTCATTTATGGTACACACACACACAGACCAGACCAGGATTAAGTGACAGCGATGTAAAACACTGGATATGAATTAAACACCATGAAAAAGTGACCTGATTGCTGCTCGGATGAAGTTGTTCCTTGTAACCACCAGAGCAGAAGATAGATGGGAAAAAAAAGAATGAATTAAAGACAAAAAGCAAATAAAAACAAAGCCCTAAAGTGTAGTGAAGTAGAGCGTGACTCGCTGTTAGTCACTGGAACAAAGAAATAGTGATGATCCAGGATGGCAGGTCAACAAAACAGAATTACAATGTCTCTCCATGAGACTTGAGAGGAACTATGCAAGATTTTCATCTTGTTATGGGGAGAGTTGAGGCTGAGGCTCTCTTCCTCCTCCTATAGGGTCTCTGGGCCAAAAACTAACCTTGCAAGATCAGTGCTATACTGTAGATGCCCTGATCGCGATTTTGACTAATTTGGGTTACTCAAATTTAATTAGCGGATAGGGTGTGGACAGATGATATTGTAATATTGAAAGAGTCTATCCATAAATTCACAAAATCTGCATGCAATCTTAATAAATGTGTGGATTCTTAAAGGGGACATATGGAAATATCACTCTAAATTTGAAGGATTTTAGTGTTTGTCTTGCCTTCCGGCCCCCAAAATGTGAGAACTGACAATAAATCTGTAGTTTTCAAGTTCCCTAGGTTGAAATCCACATGGTTTTACGGGCGGTTCCCTCAGTTGTCATCTAATTATGTCATTAGTTTTCAAATTTGCATAATACCACCTCTTCCTGTGAGTACCTGCACTGATAGAGGGAGCAGGGCGGGTTAAGCAGTGGTTCATTTGCATTTAAAGGGACAGACGCTGAAACCAGCCATTCTCAACAGGGCTGTTTAGAGAGGATGAAAAGGGCTGTGATGTTTGATCCTTGGGGTGTTTTGACCAAAGCATGTCACAGTCTTTAAGACACCTGGGGAGTATTTTAAATTGTGGAAAATGGGCATAATGTGTCTCCTTTAATGTAAAGCCACCAGGTTTGAGCACTGGACCTATAAAAAAAGAAAAGAAAAAAATGGATGGACATCCCAGTCAGCCATAAATCAATGCATTTCTGTGATTTCACAACTAAGAGTACCTGAAATAAGCATATTTATTTTATATGTGGATGTATGGGCGGTGTGGGGCTATATGCAGGATACTACAATTCATTCTAGGTGGACGGCGGATTGATGATCAAATTTGCACTGCAAAACTCTAGGTGGAGCCCTATAGAGGAAAACTGGACTTGCATTGTTCCCCTTTAAAGACAAAAGCACCCTCATTGAATCATTCCATTAACTGTGTGAGCTGATAAATGCTGATATAATCTTATCAGCAGCAGCATCAGATTTACCAGTCGTGAAACAATCAATCCCCAGAATCAAATGAGGCTGTCCAATTGATTTTGGACACAATCAGGCGTCCACAGCCCCTGTGTCCAATAGCTAAAGATCAGTGTAACTGCTCGAGGGTGTTTTGGACCTTATGTTTGATTCCAACCTGAAGTGAAATACTTTTAAACATCAATGAAGAGAAATACAAACAAAATTTCCTTCCTGTCCTTGGATGGAAATAAGTATCACAGGGTGTCAAAATCTTTATCTTTTGATATTTACATATCATTGTGTTTGCACTCACTTGCACTTATCTACCTGCCAGTCAAGCTGAGGTTCCAAGACACTATTATAGACTTTCCGCTCTCTATTTAGATCTCTTATATGCAAAGAATCTCTCTTGATCCTAGTCTACATGAAACCTATTCATAAGCCATGTTGAAATATCAAAGGCGCATTCCCTCTTTCCAAAAAAGGCAGACATTTTAAAGGTTTTCAGCGGATGGTGGAGGCGCAGTAAGCTATCAAAGGCGGTTTTTGAAAACGGGCAGAATAGGATCCGTCACTATTGTATGCACATGAATGCTCAGGATGATCAGAGCAATCCTCCCCTCACTTCCTCTATCCAGTGTATCCTCCAAACCACCTTGTCAACAGATTACCCAGCGCTGGGGCCATCGGATCCTCTCTATCCTATACAGGCCTTGTAGTGGGGCTTTTTTTTTTTTTTGAAGGTCGCGGCACGCAAAGCCAGGGGGCAGGCCTGCATGTTAGCTGCTGAAGAGGATTGAGGCCAGGCTGACCATAACACTTGACACCTGACAGCTGCCTCTTATCTTCCCACGCAGACCTGAGGAAAAACTTTGAGCAGGACCCCCAGGGGAAGGAGGTGCCAATCAACGGGATGATCGTTCTGCACTGTCGCCCTCCAGAGGGAGTGCCCGTGGCGGAGGTAAGGCCGGCTGCTTCCCCCCTTACCCCTGAAAGACGAGAGGCTTTCACTCCCACTGAGCTGCAAAAAAAAAAAAAAAATCTGCATCATAGTGAACCATCCTTATTCTGCTAGAGTACCTCTCTGCTGCCCAGTTAGTTCTACACTCTTAGAAATAAGGGTTCCAAGAGTGTTCTTCTACAAGGGCTGAGGTTCTACCTGGAACCATTTGCTTCAAGGGTTCTTGGTAACACTAAGGGTTCCAGTAAAAAGGTTCTTGGTGGAACTCCCTGTGTGGGTACTAGATGAAACCATAAGAAGTCTTATATTTTCTGGATGAAACCCCCAGTAAGGCTTCTGGGTGAAACCAATACGCCATAAAAGGGATTTTTGTAACCTCTCATTGGGGGTTCTAGGTGTAACCTTTCACAGATGGTTCTAGGTATAACCCTTTATGTGTTGGGTTCTAGATATAACCCTTTATGTTGGATTCTCAGAAGAACCTTTAAAGGTTCTAGCCTCGTAAACCAGCCTCCCCCGGAAATGCATTCAATTCATTTCTCAGGGAGAGTCTCCTCATTAGGGTTGAAATTTTACATCTCAGAAATTTTCTTATGCGCCAATCAGCGCCAAAACACGCTGTGGATTGACACAGCACGTTGGCCAATCAGGGCCTGAAAACATCACTACATGGACTGGACTCACCTACAACAAACATGGCGGAGCGTCAAACAGCGGCGTAAAAACAGCAGTAAGGGAAGTTCTAAATGAAATACCATCAATTACAGAACTTAAACTAGAGCAAGAGTCGGCGCTTGTTGAGTTTCTTGGAGGAAAAACGTTATCGCTTTAAACATCACTTCCCTGAAAGAAACAAAACGGAGAGTTCAATCACATGGGCCAATCAGGGATTGATTAGCTCGGTAGGCGGAGTGTTTGAACCTCTCGAATTGGGGGTTCAACGGAGATGATGGTTCTAGAATAACCCTGAGAAATGAATTAAATGCATTTCTGGGGGAGGCTGGTTTACAAGGCTATAAAGGTTCTACCTGGAGCCAAAAAGTCTCCTATGAGGACAAGCTGAAGAACCTTATGGTTCTACATAGCACTTTTATTTCTAAGAGTGTATCCTCAGCTCTGCTTCCTCTGACCTTTAAGAGAATGATAGAGTCGTGTTAGATTCCAGCAATAAGTCCACATAAACATTTAGAGATGAAGGTGTGGGTTCAAAAATGAGGCCGACCTTGGAGATGAAAACGGCTCCCAGTATAAATTTTAATCAAATCCTCCAAAAAATACAGTAGAAGGTATCAATAAAATATAGTCATCGCACACTCAGAGATTCTCCTCAGATTCAATTTATAGCACCATTAGTCTTGCGAGTGTACACTGCGAGAAACATCTGGTTTAAAGTGGGTCAGAGAAAGTGGATGGTCCAGTTATATACTCTTGGAGGCTGATTTAAGGGAGGTGGAGGGAAAGAGGTGGGGGTCTGCGTGGGGCTGTGGGACTCGTTCTCCTGCTAGATTCTGCGGTTTGATCCATCCACTGCTCCCACCGCAGATCTCAGTGAATACAAAGAACACATCACACCATTGTATCACAGCGTGAACACAGCAGATACAGCATGAATCACCGCATGTACAATATCCACGGCAGATACCAGGAACTTTGCAGGAGTCTTGGATTCCAGTTGGTTTTCATACTGGGTATCCCTATGGTTTCTTTTTCCCCAGAATGTTTCCTGGTGTGAATCATACTGCGTAGGGAATAATGTGTTACAGTTGATCATTCATGTCCCAGAATACAAAGCTCATCCAGCTTTTGGAACCTCGGCATCAATGCTTTTATCTTTGTAGCTTTTGTATCCAGCAGATTTGTCATTTCTGTACTGTGTACTGTACTGAAATCACAAGTGCATAACCAACCTTTTCATGGATAAGGAAGCCTAACAACGTAACCAAGAGATGAGAAACAAATGGGATGACATATAATTGTTTTTAGGGTGTTTTACAGCTGATTTAAGACAAACACAAGAGATGGTAGCAGGAAGCTGGCAAAAGGAAGGTTCAATAGGCTTTATGCCAAGCCCCACTACTTCCTGAACTTAAACAGGCTACATAACTTCCTGTCTTACATTACAAACTGATTAATCCAGGTGTGTCAGACACACCTGGATTAATCAGTTTGTCCAATAATGTAAAACAGGAAGTAAATGAGGCTGTTTAAGTTCAGGAAGTAGTGCAGCTGTGCACAAAGCCTATTGAAGACAAGGGATATACTGACAAAAAAGGCTCAGAGGCCCACAACAAAACCAAAATATTCATGGATAGGAAGCCTAACAATGTAACCAAGGGAAGAACAACAAATTGGATGAAAAAACAACTTTTTACTGTATCTTACAGCTGATTTAAAACATGGGACAAAATCGACCCTAACACCATAATTTTAACCAGAGCATTTTAGAATTTTAAGAAAAAAGTTTTGTTCCTGACAAAATCAAAAAGCCTTGACTTAAAAACCTGAAATCGGGTCAGTGGCGACCTGAACACAAGAGTAAGGTTATCTGAAATCAAACGTGCACAGGTGGTTCAGCTGAATGTGTCCATCACTTGGTCCAGTCACAGGTTTGGACAAGGGACAGACTCTGTCTTGCTGACATTGGATTAGGGCAGAAATTCTACATCTCTGGAATATTTTCTGATGGGCTGATTAGTGGTCAGCCAAAACACGCTGGGTTCTCTCTGTTCCCCAATCAGACGATTCATTAATTGAGATAACCAACACTGAAAATCATCATTAATTGCTGCCTGAGTTTGTTAACCAAGTGTCTCAATTAGGGATGAAAGTTAATCAAACTAAATTGACATTTAAACATCACTTCCTGAAACAAAGAAACAAAAAGGAGAGTTGATAGGAGAGGAGGGAAAGAAAGCGTGCGTGGGGTCAAGTAAGAGTGCTTATAGGTGGAGGTGTTGTTTGGTAATTATTCTGTGTAATAACGCAGTTTATCAGTGAAGTGAGCGGAGCTCCACTGGAGCCTCTGCTGAGGGCGACAGCTGCAGATTAACCTGTGGCAGCTGTCAACCTGCAAATGGCTCTAAAGCGGGTTGAATGCATGTTCTCAGACCCACTTCCTGGATATAGCTACAGCATGAAAGAGCAAGGGGACTCGCATGCATCAGACCAGCTTTGCGTGTTTGTTTTGCGTGAGGTTTTTCAAGGCACAAAGCAAAGGCAGATACCGCTTTCATGAGGATTTAACATTTTAACTTGCTAAACAGCGGCTCATTGTTCTTTTTGTCTGGAGGCAACGTAAACGCCGGCTCCCTGGGAGGTGGAGAACAGATGTTTCTCACAGTGTGATCAACCTGCAAGACTGACTTCAGGGGGCAAATATAGCATTTAAATGTCTCTGTGAAAAATGTCACTTTCTTCTCCTCATGCGGAGCGTCTGATTCCATATTTGGCCGAGTGATTATCAGCGTGAATGTGTAATAGATGTGTGCAGAGTGCAGATTTTAGGCGGAGGTCAACCTCCAGGCTGGAGCTTTATCAATGATTCAAGATGGAAATGGAGGAGCGATGTCATTCCAGCGCCGTCGAATCCACAGTGGGTGTAAAAATAGTTGAATCTGAGCAGAAATCACAATCTCCCATCCGGTCCTTTGTCAACACGGATGAACCCAGTCGCTAGAGATGTGGTGGGGTTTCCGTGCACCTCGTCCATGAAATATTGAGATGGCGTCCACGGGTGTTGGCGGGTGTGAGGTTTCAGAGTGCAGCTGCGGAATTGGATGCTGCCGTAGCAAAACGCCGGCGCTGCGCCCGATGGAGGGAAGGGAGCGTCTGCGGTTTGGAGTGCAGAGTAAACACTGAGCCTTCTGAGGGGTGTGTTTGGAAATCACCTCTGTCAGCAAGGATGTCAGGGTGAGCTAATGAGTCTCCACTTACTCACCAAAATCATTTTGTACCATGCGGTAACAACAGTTTGTGTAGGCAGGAGTCTGACACTGAGCAGGAATCTCTCCTCCACTCAGCCGCTGGATATTTGCATGAAGAGGCAGATCTATTTCTGACAGTGCCGTAGTTCACTTCCATTCACTCCTTCCAATTATTTGTCCCTTATTGTCTACTTTAAATTGGCCCTTTTCTGCTGCTTATCTCAATGTTAGAGTCAGTATGGACTGAAGTTGAATTCTTAAAGCAGATATCAGCGGAATGTTTTTGTTAATATAAGTCCTAAATAGTCCTATTTTCCGTCAGCAATCACTTACATGGAGTGTTTCAGCCGAAACGCGAGTCTCTCCGTCACTCTGCTCTGCTGTAACCCCGAGGAGAAAATTTTTCTTGTGGGATACAAGTGTTATCCAATGAGGAGAGAGAACGGCATGAAGGGCTGTGTGTGCAGCCAAGGGATGGGCGTGAATGTGGTCACGTAGCACGAGGACCAATAGCTGCCTGACGAGGGCGGGGGCTGCTAACTCATGGTGCGTTCAAGGAAACTTGTAACTTGTGTTTTTCCTTCCTGTGAAGTCATACCAGTTTGATCTGGTACGAGTTCACGGATCGGAAGTTACGAGTGGTCGTTATAGGGAACTTTAACAGGCAACAGGACGGTAAAAACACGAGTTACAGGTTGCCTGGAAAGCTACAAAGTTGTAGTTGTGACTTGAAGCTGTAACTTACGGTTTCAAAAGTGTGCCTTGAATGCAGCATTAGCGAAAACGGCCGAACCGCTGATATCTGCTTTAAAATATTAAATTTGTTGTTCGATTATTTACATTTTATCAACCAAAGAACTTAAATTAAACTAAACTGGCATTAAAGTGATATGCCAACTTTTTTTTTTTCGTGTCTTGCCTCACTCCAGAGTCCATGACCAGCAGATAGACACCATCCTTTCCACTGTGTGTGCAGTAACAAGGGAGCTAGCGCCGTATCGTCCGTAATTAGCTTAGCTCAAATGCTGGAAGGTAGTGTTAGCCTGCCTCCTACCCAAGCCGAAATCAGCAGTCAGAATCTGATATATATATATATTATATTATTATTATGATATATTACTTTATCGACATTTCAAACATTTTAGGCGAGAAAGTAGCCGTTTAGATGAGCAGTGTGTTGTTAATTTGTCTAAATATCAGCTGTTTACTATTTTGTTCTGACTAATTTGGCGTTATTCAAGCTAGCTGTTGTGACGCACTTCCGGTTATCTCACAAAATAAAACACCTGTTTCCCTTTACATACAGAAGTGCTTTTACTTTGAAACAGGAAGCTAACCTACCCTCGATGTAGCTAGCTTGAACCAAAATAAACCGTCTTTGCTTGAACCCTCCGTTTTGACCGATCTTGTCCCGTTACCGCCACCGCTCAAGATGCCTTACCGGAGAGTTTGCACTATGGCATACTCATATAATCCACTATATAGTGACTAGTGTGCGATGTTGGACACAGCTTCTTTCTTAATCAAAGCAAATTCCAGAGAGGCGATGAATCAACCAATCATCTTCATCAGCTGAACAGCAGTACTGTAGACGTGTAGTTGAGATGTGGGCGGTGTGCATGTTGACTGTTCCTGAGGCCAAAAACCATAAGATTCTGCAAAGATCCACAGACATATTTACATCTTCAGAAAAACATATAGTCAAGCTTTACAGTATTTACTCCTGCAGTAGTAGGCCTAACTAATGCTCTGTGAAAGGCCAGTAGACAGTTTTTACTTATCTACAGCAGTCACACATAATGAAACCACAGTAATACTACTACTATGCTAATAGAATCTGAAAATAATTGAGTGGTTGCTTCCTGTTTGTCCGTCAAATGAAAAGAAACACTTTTGTTGTCAGTTCTATAACTGATTCTGAGTAGATAACACATAGTTCATACAGGACTAAAACATTTCAGAGTGACACATTACTGTATCTTGACTCATATTTAAGTAACACCATGGTAATATTAACCACAGTGCTTCTGTCACCCAAGCAGCCCAACCACATACTGTAGGGACTGCAAACCCCGGGTATCATTAAAGAGACAGGGCTGAACCTGCAGTCTCACCGAAGGACTTGACACGTCAGCATCTACTTATTTTTTGCCATTTAAATGTAACTTCAGCAGCTTGTAATGAAGTCATTATTCGCTTTTCTGAATGAAGAATAATGCAGGATACATTATTTCCATAAACACACATCTTCAGAGCACCACAGACTTTACATGAAGGAAGAATTCATTGTGAAATCCTCCCTCCAAGTGATAGAAATATAACTCCCTGAAAGCCATCTGAGCACGACTGACGGGTTTGTACTGAGACTTTTTTCCCCCCTTTAGATCACTGAGAAAAAGACAGGAAAATCTGCCTTACTCGTCTGAGCAGCCATGCCTGCTGGAGGACTGTCATGCCCACACCTCTGTAACTGTCTCAGCAGTGTCCTCAAGTCACAGGTCCCCAAATCGCTTCTGCACCAAATGTGCTACAGTAATTGCAGTAACAGAGAGAGCATTTGTGAAAATGGCATCTTCAGAGGCTGAGGTGACAGGGGTTGTAACACAACGTAGCACAGGAAGCATTTTCATTCATTCTTATCCTGTCATGGAAATCACAACTTAGCTGTCGCCATCACTGTGATAATATCTTTCCAGACCGCCCTGTATAAAAAACAAGCCACGGTTACGATTTGTTGTGAGGCGACATCTAGTGTTTGTAGTAATTATGACACATGGGACATTAGGAAGCTGTGTCAGTATAGAGATAATATTTAAAGTGATAGTTCAACATTTTGGCAAATTAATCCTTAAAGCCTTAGGAGTAGGTTCATTACCTTTAATTGTTGGTGCAAGCTGTTTTTAGAACGGCAGAGCAGAGACATGAGCTACTCAGCTAAAAGGCACACGGTGCTTTCGTTTTTCCCTCATCAAACTCATCAAATACACAATCCAACAACTCCAAAAAACTCTGGTGGATAAGTTGTGACCTGAGCATGTGCAGAACAAATGCAGCCAGGGATCAACCCGTTTCAAGTGTATACCTGACAGACAGATCGCTTTGGACAAGGTTTAAACCACACCCTTCAAATTTATTGGAAATTCAACCGGTTTGGGGTAATTGAAACAGTTTGAGGTGTTGACATTAAAGGATCCATCACCTGAAAATCACTTTTTTTCAGGTTATTGCATGTATAACTCAGTCTTCTCTGTCACTGACAATAGATGACATGTTTTCCGGGCAAGATCTTCACTCTCTCCTCCTCCCCCTTGAATTCACCAGTAGAGGAAAAAAACACGATTTCTGATTGGGCTTCTTGTTGACGCTGTTATTACGTCTCGTTTCAATATTTTTTGATGCAAGAGAGTAACTGTTTGGATCCAAATGACGGCTGTTTAGACGTTTGCTCCGACGTTTTTCAGAGAGAGTGCAGTTCCACCTGTGGAGCAGCGACCGGGACATGACAGAGGCAGCCAGCCGGCCTGCTGACGTGCTCGGCCGGCCACCCTACGTTGTTACGCCAGCGGACAAAACGATGGTTAATTAATTTACCCACAGGCTTTTAGAGGTTTACCATCGGCTGGTTAACTTATTTTTAGGAGATAAATGCTGCTCTCACTGATGAAATCTAACAATTGTGGCAGTTTGTTTGAATGAAAAGTGAAGCTTCCTGTATTGGACAGAGAAGCGGCGCTGCCTGGGGGCTCTGCAGCCTACGTACAGAAATCACCACATTTACATCAATAAATACATGTTTTACAACGAACCGATCAGCCTGCATTGCATTTTAGTTATGTATCAGCTTTTACTGAACAACAAAAACGTAAGCCGGTTTTGCTCTTCCGGTGGAATTTTATATTTATGTTTCCATGGTTGTGGTAAATGCATAGAATTTTTTTTTCAATGAAACTCTGTAAAACCAAATCACATATTTTTCTCGCGAGAGCAAAATTGGGTACACAAATAGGGGTAAATAAAGGTGAATGTTGCATATTATTTCTCAAAAAATTGCATTTAAGACACCTTCACATCTGAAACAAATATAAATACCAGGTGATGGATCCTTTAAGTATTTTCAATCGGTTTGGTCTCCCAAACCTTTTTGAAACCGTTTGAAACTGTCCATGTAAACCCACCCATTGTCTCATAAAATTTTTTCACTTGGAGTTGAGAATGCAGCATCATCCTTTTTCCTAAGATGTAGATGGGCACTGACACTGTACTCTGTGCCAAAGGTGATCGCTCTAAGTCTGCAAGTGAAGCAGTCTTAGATAATCACATTTCTGATTTTCTCACATTTACGTTTTTGACATTTGTGTAAAAGGTCAAAAAAGTAAATGGTCAGATATGAACTGTTGTGTTTATATTTATAGTTTGTTAAGAATCACCTTTTTAGTCGACTGCATTAAACCTGTTGAAGCTCAGCATCTCTGTGAGTGAATAGAGCAGTGGGCGGGGCCTGGACACTGGGCTCCTGCATGATGATTGGAGGATCTGTCTTAAGGCTGAATCCCTTTTTGACTGACAGTGATTTTGAAGCATACACTGGCACCGGAGCATTTTCCACTTCAGCCCCATTGCAGATTTTGCAAGTGAAGTGGAGAGACAAACTGCAGCTCATTTCTTTGCATAGTGATACAGCCCATTTCTATTGTACACATCATACACTTTTCTTGTTTCAGTTGAACATAATTCGCACTTTTCCTTGTTTGTGTTTAATATAGTTTTGTCCGTTTGTTCATTCATTCATACATGTAGGCCGAAAATGAGCTTCCCAGCAGGCACCGCTGCTCTGTGCAGTCTACTCTGCACATTTACTATTTCAATCATAACGATGCATTAACCATAACAATAGATCGATACAATGTCTGACCAATCAAGAAATGTCTAGTTTATTTCCTGGTTTGTTTCAGAATGAACTGAGTTGAACCTTGTCATAAATGAATAACAGCTAGATAAAGAAAAATGATTATTCTGGTTTTAAACCATATTGTTCAAACTCCTCTTGAGCAGCTCTCATCATCAGCTTTGTGAAGATTTTGCGAGTCTCAAGTCAACTTTATTGTTTTTTTTTGTTCGTTCTCCTGCTCAGGCTGCAGCGGTGGCACCAATCGTCCTATTTACCATTTTTCTACCACTTCAATGTGTTTAGAAAACATTATTTTAAGGTCGAAAAACGACATAGTGTTGCTTTAATAACCTTTCCCATCTTATAAAACAGAATGTGACTGTGTTCGGAAAATGAACATCTTTATCGCAGTCACACTGACAATGAAAGTGTTTAATTTCTAGTTCTTGTTAAAATGCTGTCACGTCAATAGTTATCGACTCCCAGGATTAAAAAGAAAACATGTGTTTGTCAGGAAATCAGAGTCAGACTTTAATGCCCAGAAATCGTTTTCTTTCAAGTTAAACAACAGATAAGATACCAGGACGTAAGTATGTGAGCATTGTTAGTCAGTGTAAATTCCAACATGCAAATTCACTCCAGAATTCGCAACAGAAATAACCGCCATTCGACGTATCCAAAAAAAAAAAAAAGAAGCAGGGGCTGTAATTTACCCGTGGTTAATAGAACGTAGGAGCAGCTTATTTGTGATTTTGTTTCGGTGCTCCCGAGCCAAAACCAATCCTCCACTTTGACTTCACAGATATCAGTGGGTGTGAATGCAAAGCAGATCTTTTAACTTGGGGAGAAAGGAGTCCATGAGAACCCTGTATAATGAGTTTCTTTTGAGAGGTTACTCTGAGAGAAAGTGTGAAATGAACAGCCAAACTGGAAGCCAATTTCAACTTCCCTGAATGAAAGCCTTTAATCCGAGATGAATCCCCTTGATCTACAGTAGCTCAGGTAGACAGCCCGGGCTACGGCACAAAGGGGAATCAACTAAATGCTTCTGCACTGTGATACAAGCTGTTCTCTGTTGAGCTCCACAAAGACATTGCAATGCTGCTTCAAAAACAAGTTAGCATTTAACTCCGTCCCACCTCACGCCTTCTGTGCACTTGTTTCCACTCTTCCCATCCCGCCGCCGAGAGCCTACTGTTATTTTCTCATAGGTCAGAGCAAAGTCTCCCAGAGAGCAGATGATGAGCGTCGTTATTAAACCGAGCAATTACAGCCGAATTGGGCCGAAGCTGGGAGCTCCCTCGATTTATTACATTACGATAAGACGGATGGAATAGCAATGCGGCGCTACACACATGGCTCGCAGGGGGAGGAGAGGTGGCATTTGGGAAGCAATGGGGGGCAGGAGGATGGGCGAGATGGACCCACTTTGTGTTTTCTCCCTGTATCTTTTCTGATTAACCTCCGGAGCAGCTAAGCCACCGATAGCCCCCTTCAACTCTTACCTGCCGCTGTCAGGCGGCGGTGTTCGTATGAACACGCCGAGCCATGCTGAGTTCAAAGAATCCACAGGAAACTTTGTGCGTGTACCTGTGTGTGTGTGTGTGTCACAACTTACTTTACATGTGCTGCTGCTCAATTGCGGGGAGAATCTGTGAAGTGGATTAGCTCAGAGGTGTCGCTCCTGATAAGCCGCTCAACGGGTCCCACTGACGCCTCGGCTCCCCGGGGAGCGCCTGACCGACACGCTTAATCCATGTTCTCGCGTTGATGAGGAACCCGGCAATTAAAAAGTTCTGCCACCAACGCCAGCGTGGCCACAGTCGCTGAAGGGTGGGGGGGTCCTGATAGATTGGAACATTAACCCTTTGATGCACAGCATGGGTCTAAAGTGACCCGACTGAGTTTTTATGTGCATATCTTTTTGTATTTCATCACATAGTAGCCTGTTCCAGATATTCCTCAATTAACTTGTTTTTGATCATAATACAACCTTGTTTTATTTATACTTTTTTTAAAGTATATTTTTGGGCTTTTTCATGCCTTTAATTGAGAGAGACAGGAATTGGGGAGGCAGAGCGAGAGAGAGAATTCAACAACTCCAAAACACTCTGGTGGACAAGTTGTGACCTGCACATTCACCACGCCATGAGATAATAACAGAACGTTACAAGACAGAGTTGTTTTTCAAGTCAATTCATGCAAAAAGCTGATGCCCGTTCCCATCAGGCAGTTTTTCATCAAGCAGTCTCTGCATTTCCCTCTAAAACAACTCTGTCTAGTAACGCTCCCTTATTATCTCATAGCGTGGTGAATGTGCAGGTCACAACTTGTCCACCACAGCGTTTTGGAGTTGTTGGATTGTGTATTTGATGAGTTTGATGAGGGAAACCAAGAGATCCCATTAGCCTCTACCGTAGCTCTGAGCAGCTTGCCGCTCTGCTCCGCCATTCTAAAAATAGCTTGCACTGTCAAATAAAACCTACTGCTATGACTATAGGGATTATGGCAATGGGCCAGTTTGCCAAAATGTTGAACTATCTCTTTAATATTAACCGTAGACTTTCTGCTGTAGCTAACTACAATACAGTAGAATGTAGAATACGTCAACAGCTAGCTAGCTAACTGGGCCACTCTCTGACTTTTTGTTAACTTGTTAATGACTATAAATGGAAACAATACCCTGTCCTTATTAAAAACAAGATATTCAAATACTACTTGCAAGATTCAATCATGAAATAAAGAGATTTCAAAAGTTACGGCAAAGTAACACTCACCCAGCATGAAATCACATGGAAAATGAATGTGGGTCTTTTTTGACCCATGCTGTCCATCAGGGTGCATATGTTGAGCATCAGAGGGTTAAAACATGAGTCAGCAGGCTGATTTTCCTCCTAATAACAACGAAGCTCGGCCTTTGTAGCGCCCTCACCTTGACATCAAATGACCGTCCGACCTATAGGAGTGCGTTGATGAATCACAAGCAGCGCGGGGGGGTGATGTGGGGTGGGGGGTGGGGGGGCAGCTGGCAAGGTCTTGATCAGCGCTCCGCTCATAAGTCTGGCTGATGGCTGCGGTGTCACCGGTTACATTGCTCCTCTGTCCTCTAATTGCCCCTCAGCCGACACCTTTCTCAGCATCTAATCATCAGCAAATGTCATGTGGATGAGCTGTGTGTGTGTGTGTGTGTGTGTTTAAGGAGATGAGAGGACCTGTCCGCGCAGGGCTTGGGAGGAGGTGACCTTCAGGGGTGGTCTGGGTAATGAAATCACAGAGAGGACGTCCTGATGCGCGGCCCCCACCTGGACCCCCCCCCCTCCGTCAAGGCTGACACTGATGACCACATCCTAATTGAAACAAATGTGCCAATTAGGCAATTCATTTCTCACATCCTCTGCCACCACAGTCGCCGGGCTAATTTGTATTTGTCCCTTCATCTTTTCTCTCTCTCTCTCTCTGTCTCATCACCCCCCCCTCCCCCCCCCCCCTTCGACTCCATCTCCCACTGTCTTGCTCTATCTCTCTCCTTCTGCTTGGTGAATCTTTTCATCATTACCCATGGGCTGTTTAGCGGCAGACAGACAGCTAATGTGCGGCGTAGCCCCCAAACACTGCGAGGGCCAGCTCGTGTCACACGTTAATTGCCTCTTTCAAGTCGCAAATTTCCCAGGATAAAAAATTGAAATAAATACATAAAGAGTCGGAAGGTGGGAAATGGTTTTGTGTATACGGATGTGTGTGCGGCGCCTCTACTCGTGTCACCCATTCTGTGACAGATGATTCTAATAATGAGAAATTAGACTGCGCCCCCCCCCCCCCAGTCACGTCTCTCTATTTCCTTATCTGTCAGAGATGCTGAGCGCTTTACCTCTGATGAATCCTCCACACAAGAGGCTATCTTTTAATTGTAGAAAGGAATTCTGGGAGTCTTTGAAGATCAGCTTCCAAGCTTTCTTCAAGGCAAACAGAGGGAAAGGAGATGGGGGGGGCTTTCCTTTGCCGTGGTTCTGCTGCACTCCTCTCCTCCTGAAAAAAATCAACAAATCCACCTCTGCTGAAAGTTACACAATCGACTCGGAGGGGGAAAAAATGTGAGAAATGATTACTGTGTTATGATGTTTATTATCATTTTTATTTGTGTCAATATATACCTGCAATCCATCATCCTTGGGGTCTGTGTGTCATTTCTATTTACCCAGTGTTTGCATGCCCAAAGGCACTTCCTATTTGCATCCAGCAGCCTGAGTGTTGTTTATTATAAAGAGCGCCTGTGCGCTTCCTATAAATCCATCAGCTTGGCCCATTCTGCCACACTACGAATGTAATTTGCAAACGCAGCGATGCAGCTCTCTTACCACGGCAGAGGCAGTAAAGCGTCTCTAAGTTTGTAATTCATAATTAGTTTTCCGTCTCTGTTGCTGGTAATTGGTTATAGTGCTTCTTTTGACTGCCTAATTTAGTGTGGGTTCTTGTGCTGCTGAGCGCTGGCTCTGCAGCAGGGTGGGCCTGACTGTTGGTGACCGGCATTTATGTGAGACACTGTACAGGGTTTGATTGGAACTGATGTAAAAACGGGATCTGCATCTTCAGAGGACGTGAGGCAAGACTTGAAGGGAACGAGTTTAAGTGTTGTATGACCACATCTGAATGCGAGAGCGTCCATACTGTAGGCTGCTCATTTTGAAAGGACGTACTTGAAAGCAAAAACACTGCTGGAACAGCCTCCCACATTTCTCTCCCATAACAAGCTCTTCTGTTTGTGTTAAAGGGGACATATTTTGGGAATATCACTCTTTGAAGGCTTTTTAAAGGGATAAGCCAACTTTTTTTTTTTATTATTATTTTTTTTTACGTATCTTGCCTCACTTCCGAGTCCATGACAAGCTGATAGACACCATCCTTTTGACTGTGCGTGCAATAACAAGGGAGATGCGGGCAGAGCTGGCGCAAAGCTGATTAGTTTAGCTGAAACGCCAGACGTCTATGGGTAATGGTAGCCTGCCTCCAAAGTCATCAGAAATACTCTTCAGCAACTCTAAACGGATCGATCTTCGTCTCAGAGCTGACAAAACTCTCCGGTAAGGCATCTTGAGCGGTCAAATGCCGGTATATGGACGAGATCGGTCAAAACGGAGGGTTCAAGCAAAGACGGTTTATTTTGGTTCAAGCTAGCTACATCGAGGGTAGGTTAGCTTCCTATTTCAAAGTAAAAGAACTTCTGTATGTAAAGGGGAATGGGTGTTTTATTTTGTGAAATAACCGGAAGTGCATTGGTCACAACGGCTAGCTTGAATAACGCCAAATTAGTCCAAATAAAATAGTAAACAGCTGGTATTTAGACAAATTAACGACACACTGCTGATCTAAACGACTACTTTCTCGCCTCGGGAATGGGTGTTTTATTTTGTGAAAGTAACTGGAAGTGCGTTGGTCACAACGGCTAGCTTGAGTTGCTGTTACAATTTTCGTGAAAACAGGTACCAGTTTCTCTCTGACCATGATGAGTTCACGTCATGATTCATGAACGTAAATATCCACTCACTGTGGAATCTGTGAGTATATTTAGGATTGAACCATAAAGCTCAATGATTCATTTTTGTTCAAAAAAATGTGTTTTTGTTGTTAAAGATGTGGTCTAAAGTTATTTGTCTGCTACATTATACATGTTAGTTTTGAGTAAAGTTAGAGCGTTAATGTGACGGCTGTCAAGACGCTCTGATGAGCCGAGGTCCACGGCTCCTTTGTTATTGTTACTTTGTTTCCAAGTGTCGCAGTTTGATTAATGTGGAAAGAAGTGTGTGAGACACTTGTTTTCTCCCTCCTACAAATAAATAGAACATTTAATGTGAAGAAATATAGTTATTGAATTTATTAATATATAAGCATGGAGGAGTCTTTAAGCAGTATTGGAATGTATCCTGCTGTTTTTCTTGTTGTTGTTGTTGTTGTTGTTGTTGTTGTTGTTGTTTTTTGGGATTACCCTGGATTCCTGGGATGGGGGCTCTTTTGTCCTGGGAATAAAAAAAGAGGCAAATTCCGGAAAATTCAGCAATGCCCGTCTCCACCAGCTTCTCTGTTTGCTCCGTACACAACAACAGCATCACATTATATTTTGTCACAAAATTGTGCCAAATATTCTCAAAACAGTAATAATATAATAGCATACTGTTTAGGGAATAAGGCTGCTGAATGGAGTTTAATTATTAAAGAAATAAAATAAGATCTTTCATCCAACAGGAGCAGGTGAAATTACAATGGCTTAATTTAAATGCATGTCTTTGTAGCTGCAGCAAAGCACCCTTCTGTTTTATTTACATGTTTTTATCATGACCTTTTATTTTTTCCATATCCTTCGTGTATGTGCAGCATCCGAGACAAATTTCTCCCACGGAAGACAGATGAAGAAAACTTTGATCTTTGGACAATGAATACGCTGTCAGCTGTGCAGGGCTGGACATAGCTGGGTACATCGATGAGTTAGAGTGTTAGCGTCCACTGCTGTGTCCAGTTGTCCCACATCACAGTGGGAGTTGAGCCTGACTGTGCTCATTTAAAATGCCATGTAAAAAAAAAAGAACATCAATTCTCAAAATGTCACTATTTCTGACTTAATTGCCGTCTCACAGTTTGACACTTTGGGTCCATGCAGTTAAATGTAGCCTATTTACAACAACTACTGCTTAGTGAATTGCACAGCAGATAATGTAGATTTTTATTTAATTTTTTGTGAGGGGGGAGGGGCTTGAGTGGCGTATGCTGAGCAGCATCTGTGCTTCAAGTTCTTAGAGGGATAGTTCACCCAAAATTCACTCTGATGTCAATTAAGGGCTTGCCTTCTCTGAGTTACGAGGGAGTCCGCGCAGCAGTATAATGGTTGTCAATGGAGCTCACTTTCCTTTGTCCAAAAAGACACACCAAAAATCACCCAAATACCTCCATACTGCTCGTCTGTAATGTCCCTCTTGTATTGAAGCCCCGACATGAGAAATTGTTCTGTCGAGTGAACTGAGACACTGGGAGCGTCCACTACAAAAAAAATATAGACTTTTTTTCCCGGAACAATTTCTCATGTCGGGGCTTCAATACAAGAGGGACATTACAGACGAGCAGCATGGAGGTACTTGGATGTTTTTTGGTCTGTCTTTTTGGACTCTAAAAATTCTCCCAGCTCTTAGTCGACATGAGGGTGAGTAGATAATGAGTGAAATTTGAATTTTGGGTGAACTATCCCTTTAACTTGTTTTGCATGCAAAATTCAGATCATTTTATTTTATGAAATAACAACAACCACACTTGAGGACTCAACTAAGACTGATTGAATTACAGAATAAAATGACACTTTTCAGTTGCGTTTTGTATTTCTAGTTTATATTCTCTTTGCTAATGGTAGATACTGTAATAAAAAAAATCTATTTGCTCACACAAACCTGAATTGAAACAGATTCAAAACAGGTCTACATTTTAACTTTTTAACTGTGCATTTTGAATTCAGACGTGAGCATGACTTCAACACTCCAACTCGCACTCACCTCTCAAATTTAACTGAATAAATGCTGATCTGCACCCACCATCATCCATAAGTCATTGTCTCATCCATACATCAGTGATGCCGGCTCCATCATTTGTCCTGGAGACGTCTCCATTCATCAAGTGTGATAGCGACGTTTTACCAGGTGTGAGATACACCGATCAGGTAGAACATTATAATCACTGACAGGTGAAGTGAATAACACTGAGTAACACTTCATCATGGCACCTGTTAGTGGCTGAGATATATTAGGCAGCCAGTGAATATTCTGGCCCTCAATGTTGATGTGTTAGAAGCAGGAAGAATGAGCAGTGAGAAGATGTGATTCAGTGTGACAGTACAGTGCGGCTTGTTGTGCGTTTGGCAGCAAAAGGGACCAACACAATATTAGGGAGGTGGTCACAGTGTTATGACTGATTGATTACATGATCTGCCTTAATCATCACAACTCGCATGGAACGAAAACAAAGTTACACAACAAACTGCATGTTACCGCATTTACAATGAATGACTTGAATATTTCAAACATTTTCCCTGGGGGATTAATAATTGGTCCTTTATATTCAAAGAAACTTTCAGTATAGTGAGAGGATTTCTGCATTAAGCTCAACATGGCATATGGCCCGGTATATCCAGTACACAGCTCATCGTTCATCTTTTCAGAAGATGTGTAAGAGAAGAGACAGAGAAGAAGACGAGGGCTGAGTTTACATGGGCAACATAATGACTTGTGTTCTACCTGTGCTTTCCACCTATGGATGATCCCTGAAGCTTATGGTTACTCTTCAAATCATCCATTTTACAAATATAACAGATTTATGGATTGAGCTCTGAGCTCTGCAAAACTCAATACTGCACCTGAGTTCATCCTGTGTAAACACATGGAGCTATGAAGCTCCTCTAACACACTGCTCACCGTGGCACAGAGTGGGAGATCAGGATGCTGTCTGTGATGTGAAAACTGCAAGCTGTTTTACTAATACTTGAGTTAAAGGGCAACTTCGGTATTTTTCAACCTGGGCCCTGTTTTCATATGTTTTTCCGTATATGTGAGTGATGGATAACACTTTTTTTTTAGGTGGCTCCAGTATTGAGCGGGGCAGGCAGCCTGCAGCCCAGCTAACGCTCTTATATGGGGCAAGTGGCTCCCGTCAAAGTTCGCCGTAAACGAGCTTTTTTTTTCAAACTGACAGGCTCAGATAGTTACAATGAGTGTCTGACAACACACTAGAGAGGAGAAATTAACGTAATCAGTGTTTTTTCTGGCCAAAATCTGGGTTGAGGCGGCCGCGGGCATACGTATCTCTCCCTCCAGTCAAACGCCCCGTCCTGATCCACATCCACTGCAAGGTAGGTGCCGCCAGCTGTAATAGTGAAACAACCGCGCTTTTACAGCCGATTTTAGGATAAAACTCTGAACATGACGTAGACATGGAGATCTAGCCGGGTTAAAATAGCCACCCATAGTTTCCTACAGGAGAGCCCGGCTCGCTACAGCAGCAGCCCTCCGTCTCAGTCTCCTCTTTCTCTCCACGCTCTGTGCCGGTGGGGCAAACAGCGCCGCTGAGCTTCCAGACCGTACAGAGTTGAACTGAAGGCTCAGATAGTTACAATGAGTGTCTGACAACATACCAGACCCTGTGGTCGGCACGGCCTCGCTGAAATTGTCAGCCGCCGCGCTGGAATCTTGATTGAAACTCTGTAGGCTACGGTATGGAAGCTCAGCGGCGCTGTTTGCCCCACCGGCACAGAGCGTGGAGAGAAAGAGGAGACTGAGACGGAGGGCTGCTGCTGTAGCGAGCCGGGCTCTCCTGTAGGAAACTATGGGTGGCTATTTTAACCCGGCTAGATCTCCATGTCTACGTCATGTTCAGAGTTTTATCCTAAAATCGGCTGTAAAAGTAATGTTGTTTCACTATTACAGCTGGCGGCACCTACTTTGCAGTGGATGTGGATCAGGACGGGGCGTTTGACCGGAGGGAGAGATATCCCCGCGGCCGCCTCAACCCAAATTTTGGCCAGAAAAACCCTGATTACGTTACTCGGACACTCACTGTAACTATCTGAGCCTGTCAGTTTGAAAAAAAATGCTCGTTTACGGCGAACTTTGACGGGAGCCACTTGCCCCATATAAGAGCGTTAGCTGGGCTGCAGGCTGCCTGCCCCGCTCAATACTGGAGCCACCTCAAAAAAAGTGTTATCCATCACTCACATATACAGGAAAACATATGAAAACAGGGCCCAGGTTGAAAAATACCGAAGTTGCCCTTTAAGGAACCATTGGTGATGATTAAGGAGGATTTCTATTGTCTATATTTAGTTTTTCTTTTTCTTTTTTTTTGAAAATCCTACAGATTCTACCTTTAACTTTTATTGGTAACACTTTACTTGATGGGTGGTAGTGTAGCACATTCATAAGACCTTTCATATAAGGTGTTTTGTAATGTATTCACGACTGCTTCATAAAGCATGACTCAGCATTCACGCATCTGGTTATACTGCTAGGGAATAATGAACTGGTCTGATCATAAGAGTGACATGTCACAGTCATAAACATATCATAAACATTATGTCAATGTCATAACACCCGTTGTAGGGCTAGGGTTAACTGAATGACACTTAATAACAATGTTATGACATTGACATAATGTTTATGACATGTTCATGACTGTGACATATCACTCTTATGACAGTGTCATTACTCTTATGATGAGACCTTCAAGTAAAGTGTTACCGCATTTTCAAAATAAAAAATAAAAATTGCCGCCTATATAGTAAAGTGATATGAAATAAACCATCCATGAAAGATTTACCAATAACTCCTAGCCCTTATGAAGCCTTCACTGACGGTATTGTAAAGTGACATACATGGTATCCATGAAAAATGAATTGAATAGGATACTTGAATAGGGTTATTTTGTTTATTCCCAGATGTAATTAGGGGACTTTTATTTTGAAAAGAAAAAAAAATCCAAGTTCAGAATTCCATAGCAGTGTAACCCAGTGTATCAATGCTGAGTCATGCCTTATGAAGCTGCCATGATTATATTGTAGAATACATATGAAAGGTCTTATGAATGTGCTGTGCACCCACCCTGCGCACCCATCAATTCAAGTGTTACCCTTTAATTTCCAGTATAAATGCTACCTTTTGCTGCATCTCTCATGTCTCTGTCCTGTCTACCGTCTCTTCCGCAGGTGGAGTGGCTAAAAAACGAGGAGGTGGTGAACTCCTTGACCGACGACAACATCGACACGCGGGCCGACCACAACCTCATCATCAACGAGGCGCGTCTGTCCGACTCCGGCAACTACACCTGTCTGGCCAGCAACATCGTAGCCAAGAGACGCAGCGCCACCGCCACTGTCATCGTCTTCGGTGCGTTGCCCCCCCTCCACCCCTCCCCCCCCCCCACCGGCTGCGGCTTACAGCACATTACACAATGTTTACACAGCACTTGGGATCAATTTGTTTGGTTTCCTACACAACCCTACACAAGTGATTAAGAGACCCATCTCCGCGTTACCACTGAAGAGCAATGTTTCCTCTTTATTTCAATGAATGTATTATTCAAAGACTCAATTTACTGCCTCTCATTTAAAATCAATGTGTACTTTATGAAAGGAAATAAGCCACTGTGTCTTAATCTCATTTAAAAGGAATGTAGCTTATTAAGTATTTATTTGCCAGAGGCCTTCCAGCAATGTGGGCTTTACCAGCTTTGATAGCGCTGCTGAACCTTTAGCTTAGGCGGAGAGCGTCATAGGCTAAAGTGCTTCAGTCAGACGCTAAGTGGTCGATTCCAACCTGTCGGCCGCTATGAGTCGGTGTCGCCTTTAGAAATGGCAATTCTGTCTAATGGCTGTTTTCCTTTGCTTTCTCACAGTTCCACGCCTTTATCTTAATCCAAGAGCAAGGGACATTGAACTGGCAATTAGGAAAGAGGGAGTTGTGCATCCACCACAATGAAATGTGCCGCGCTCAATCTGCTCCAGCCGTTCTGCATTGTTGCCTTGCCGTGCCTCGGAGCCCGCATAATCATTAATAACCTCAGCTCTTGTTAGGGTATTAAACGCAGACTTCTGGAGAAAGTAATAAGTGTTGTTGTGCGCTCACTCCACCTCGTCTTCTCCTCCTTCCCCTTCTTCCTCTCCGTCCTCTCTCCAGTGAACGGCGGATGGTCCCTGTGGACCGAGTGGTCGCCCTGCAACGTGCTGTGCGGGCGGGGCGTCCAGAAGCGATCCAGAACCTGCACCAACCCGGCTCCTCTGAACGGCGGCGCTTTCTGCGAGGGCATGTCCGTGCAGAAGATCACCTGCAACGCTCTCTGCCCAAGTCAGTTCCACTTACACTCTGCATGTGCTGAATCAGTACAAGTTTGTGGACAGACTGTTACCAATGCAGAAGTTCTTTTTTTTGTTTTTTTGCAGAAGTTTCTAGTGTTTGCCAGAGAATTACTTTCCATTTGTGGTCCAGCAAAAAAACTGCCGTCACCATACAAACTCAGCTCAGGTCAGCGATGGTGATTATACAGATGCAGCTCAATGAATTAGAACATCATGAGAAGTTTATGTATTTCAGTAGTTCAACTCAATTTGTGAAACTAATATGTTATATAGATTCAGTACACACAGTGAAATATTTCATGTCTTTATTTATTTTAACTGTAATAATCATGGCTTACATTTGATGAATACCGAAAAGTATCAAAGTAGTAAGGTATCTGAAAAGGTTCAATATTGTAACCTAATGGTGGCACACTAATCAGCTGTTAGACTCCAAACACATGCAATGGTTTCCTGAGCCTTTAAATCAGGGGTGTCAAACTGATTTAATTCAGGGGCCACATAGAAGTGGACCAGACCCATGGAATAATACAGTGTAGCATTATAACCTATAAAATAACCTATAAATAATAAGAACTCTTAATGTTTCCCTTTGTTTTAGTACAAGTACATTATTAAAGGAGACATGTTATCCTGCCTTTCCACAAATTGAAATAGTCCCCAGGTGTCTTAAAGCAGATATCAGTGGAATGTTTTTGTTAATATAAGTCCTAAATAGTCCTATTTTCCGTCAGCAATCACTTACATGGAGTGTTTCAGCCGTAACACGAGTCTCTCCGTCACTCTGCTCTGCTGTAACCCGAGGAGAAAATCTTCCTTGTGGGATACAAGTGTTATCCAATGAGGAGAGAGAAAAGTATCAAAGTGCAGCCAAGGGGTATCTGAAAGGTTCAATATTGTAGGACCAATAGATGGTGGGGCACTAATCAGCTGTTAGACTTCAAACACATGCAATGGTTTTTTCCTGTGAAGCCTTTAAATCAGGGTGTTCAAACTGATTTAATTCGAGAGGCCGTTATAGTGACTTTCACAGACAGGACGGTAAAAACACCTACGGGTTACCTGGAATAATACAGTGTTGTGATTATAACCTACGGTTTAAAATAACCTGAATAAATAATAAGAGATATCTGCTTTAATGTTTCCCTTTGTTTTAGTATAAGTACATTATTAAAGGAGACATGTTATCCTGCATTTCCACAAATTAAAACAGTTCCCAGGTGTCTTAAAGACATGTCTGTGACATGCTTTGGTCAAAATACCCCAAGGATCAAACATCACACCTCTTTTCATCCTCTCTAAACAGTCCTGTTCAGAACAGCTGGTATCAGTGCCTGTCCCTTTAAATGCATATTAGCCATTGCTTGCCCCGCCCCTTCTACCGGTCCCAGGTAGGGGTGGTATTATGGAAATTCAAAACCTAGTTACATCACTGGAAGACATCTGAGGGAACAGCTCATAAAACCATCAGGATATCAACCTAGAGAGCCTGAAAATTACAGATTTTTTGTCAATTCTCACATTTCTCACACCCAAATTTATGTTAAAGAGCCTCCAGAAAGTGATATTTCCACAATCCGTCCCCTTGAAGCTGTTTACAACCATCCTTTTACAAAATATATTATGAACAGCCTGACATTTTTTGGGAATAACATGTGCAGTTTCAACACTGTTACGTCTCTTCTGTCTCCTATGTCATTTCAGACAGTTGTATTCTAATTCGTTGAGATGCACCTGTATATTGAGTCTGGCCACAGAGACACACAGGGATGGTAAAAGCTTCAAATGTAACTGCAATGTAACTTAAGTGAATCCCCTGGCTCACTGTTGCAGTGGGAGTTCTGCCTGTGCTCATGAGGGCTAGTTAGACTATGACACACACAGGCCCAGTGTTTGTGTGTTTGCAACAGAGGGAGAGATGAAAGAGACAGAAAGAGAGCAGGGGAAGCAGGGACTGAGTAACAGCACTGTGCAGAACTCTACCATGATTAAACATATAAAAACAAAACAAAAGGAGGATAACTAACATGTGGCAAATAAACCAGTGTATGTGAAATATAAAAATGTATAACCTGTAAATCACAAATGACATTAATGGATGAATTGACAGTTTTTCGTTTTCCTTGTTTCCTGATCAGCATGTCACCCAATATAATATTTATTCATCACTGAACCCAACTTGACTGAGCATACATCCCAGCCTCATTAGCATGGCAGACAACCGATGATCAGGATTGTGAGGGATAGATCCGTAGTGACCTGATAATACCCACGGAGCAGCAGGCTGATGGTGTTGAGAGGAGTAAAGAGCAGAGAGGGAAATACAACGAAGGCAAACAGAAAGAAGATTTAGTGATGAGAAATAAAGCGAGTGGAGGAAGCAGCAGTGGGACAGAGGATGTGACTCACTGTGGGATTCAGGGTGAACTGAGTTACTGCTTGAGGAAATGGATTTTCACCCTACTAGTGTAAATAGAGAAGGGACTGTGTTGTTCTAAAGGGGTCAGAGGTGGACTAAATGATCACACAGGAGGATCATTGACTTGAACCCAACAGCAGAACAAATACACACCTACAGTACCTTCAAAGGCCCCCCCCTCTCATTCAATTATGTACAATAATCCAGATGTCATATACGGTGTTGAAGTGTGAAGCAAAACAAACCTCATACAAAACATTAGAGAGTGGAGGGAGGATTAACTTTTAGATTATCTTCACAAAACTACAAAGAAAGAAGAGACTGAGGGTCTGTGGTTCAACTAATAAGGGAAGTCTAATTACTTGGCATAGCATAAAATGAACACTAAATTCAAGTAAAGGCATCAATGATTGAAGCTAAACTGTGTTTTCAGGTCTTAAAATTCCATGAATCTTAGAGATGGGATTTATGGCTCTTTGACGGGATCCGGATCTTTGCGATCCGTTCCTTTCAAAGAGCCGTTCAAAAAACTGGCTCTTTTGGCTCTTTTTAAAAATATTTCTGCAGTTTTCTGGATGTCATTTGGATTTATTATTTATTATAAATAGTCCATAAGGTGGCTCGGCTAATTTGCATAACTAATTGGGCTCGCGCTGCTCACGTTATCGGAGCAAGAGCAGTGGCCCTCATTTATCAAACTTGCGTACACCGAAAAAATGGGTGTACACCAAATTCACCGCAAGGATCGGCATTTATCAATCTGAGCGTGAGCGTACGGTACGCACAAATCTCACGCCAGCTCTGACCCTGGTGTACGCAAATTTGGAACCAGCGTAGAACATGCAGGGACGAGTGCTGCTGTGTCAGAATGATTGTTAAACCATTAACGCAGCGATGTGGATCACATGTTATGTTTATAGGCCTATTAAGATTTTTTTTTTTTAAAGTAGCAAAAAAAGAAAGATAAACAAACGATACAACCAAGTCCGTGTTGAAAATTTAACTCGACTTTTATTTTGAGCAACTGAATTAAAAACCAGGATGTGACAGATGCTCGTTAATCAGCTGTGTAAACACAAACAGTCAATGACAGACCTGTTATTGTTAGATCATCTCCTGACAACATCTCCTGCACCAGAGCAGGACCGAGCAGCAGTCTCTCTCTCTGCCGGACACCGGAGCCCCGGTTGGGGAGAGGGAGGGGGGCGAGCGAGCCCCGTCTCCGCTACCTGTCCAGGTGCAGCTGATCTCCGCGGCGGAGTGTTTTTTTTTTTTCGTCACCGGGACCTGTCAGCGGGAGATCTGGAGATCTGTTTCACATCCCTCCATCAGCCGAACCGTGCTAGCGGTGCTGATGGTCATAAAATCGCGTTTGCAGCAGTAATATGCCTATATGATTTCTCCTCAATCACTCGTGTTTAGTAAACTGCAGGAGCATTTCATGAGATCGCTGCGTTTCCTGACGTGGTCCGTGACACGTGCGTTTGCAGCCTCCATCCACCGGGGTGACGCTTATCAATCACAAAAACTATCAATCTATCAATGTCCAGATATTTCATGTTGCCGCCCTCTCTCTGTTGACCGTGGAAATGTCAGTAAAGTCCCTCTTCTTGGCCGTCTTCCGTGTCTCCATGTCGTAAAAGGGGCAGGGCGACGCCTCCAAAGCAGGAATATATCGGGGCGGGACATTTAAATTACGCTCGTTTTCAGCGGCCGGATTTATCACCACCACGCCGGTTCTACGCCGAAATCGGCAGCGTACACACTTTTAGTAAATCACACGTGACACTTGGTGTACACTGAAATTTACACCAGGATCTACACCAAATCCTGCGCAAGTTTGATAAATGAGGGCCACTGTACCTGTAGCCTACTGGTCGAGAGCAAAAGAGTAGCTTTTGACACATACTGGCTCACACACACACACACAAAAGAACGGCTCCCAGCTGCGACTCGGTTCTCATCGTTCATGTTAATGAACCGTTCAAAAGAATCGGTTCGTTCGTGAAAGTCACAACACTAATGAATCTACAGCAAACAACTAGACAGCCTAGAGCAGGGCTGTCAGAGACATTTAGCAGTTTGATCTCAGGTGGCTGTGATAGAGGAAACTTAAGGTTACTTATTATGGCCTGTGTAATACACATAATAAATGATTTGATGGTCAGAACCCTGTAACTTTGAATGGAAAAGAGGAAACAAATTACATTGATCCAATTGAAGCCAGCACATATTTGAATATATATTAAAAATATATATTTTTAATATAGAGAGTTAACCATGGAAACGATGCAATTGCTCGTGATTTAAAAGTTAATTATCTGACAGCCCTAATAATAACCTTTAAAGAATAAGAACTCTTAATATTAAGGTGTTTGCAGTTAATGAACCATCTTTTTTACACAGCAACCTGATGTTTCTTGAGAAAAATATGTGCAGTTTTAACAATAAATATCTCGTCTGTCTTCTATGTAATTTTCACACTTGGCAAATTCATCCCCGGTCCGGATCGGACCCACTGGCCGGCCGGTCCTGGCCCCGCGGGCCGTACGTTTGACACTCCTGACCTGTACACCCCATTATTGTGGACATGATGTCTCTTGAAGGAACGTCCTCAAATAGAGCACAAACATTCACTAGGAGCTGATGAATACCTTGGTGATAAGGTCAATGTCACGGTGATCTAGCTTAATGCGATTTCAGCCTTAATGCAATATACGCCTTGAACTCACAAAAGAAAAACGTTTTATCCTTCACTCAAGATTTCACACAAAAATTATAACAACATTTCATTCAATTGGTTAATATTTCCTATGACTCCTGATAAACCTTAAACCTGAGGCAGAAGGATACGACCCTGGTTATATTATAGTCTTCAGATTTTGTTTTTCTATTCAGTGCATGTTTGGCTTTTCTTTCACACTGATCGAGGTACTAACTGACATAACTCTCAACATTTAGAAAATTAATCTTTTCCCAAACTTAAAGTTTCCAATGTTGGTCCTTTGTAAATCTGACCCCAGAGGGAGAGAAAGCCTTTCTCAACCTGTGTAAGAGCAGGGACCTCCACAGCAACACTTATCTCTATAACGTCTCTATGAGTCTCATTGATGCTTGAGATTCACATATGACCCAAATATATGAGCTACAGCAGTAGGAGTCTACTGAGCCAATGAGTAAAGGCTAGGAGGCTGGAATGAACCAGTTATTAAGGTGCCCTAGTGTAGGTGGAGGAGGGTGAACACTGAATGCTCCGTACACCCAACTATACAACATCTGACCGCAGTGACTCTGTACACAACTCCACATTGTACCACAGCAGGGCTTTGATGGACACTGAGGACACGGACATAGCGGTAGTACAGTACGCTTCCCTCCCACGGTCGCTGCATCATCACATCTCTCTTTCATCGTCAGTGAAGGAAACACCAGGAGCAGCTCCTGCTGGAGAACAAAGGAGCTCTGCACCCGCATGGCGGAGAACTTCCACTCTACCTCCGCAGTGCCAGGATGAAATAAGCAGCAGCTTATCTCAGCTGGTCTCCTGAATGAGGCCTTCCCCCCCTGGTGGTAATTGTAGTCACAAGGTGTCCCACTTCATTACACTGGGGAGGCAGTTTTCAAAACGTGAGGGGGGGCCTCCAGAGAGCCTCAGTGCAGAGACACTTCAGTGTGAGACAAAATAAGACGACCATAAACATCAGTTTAGCTAAACTCGGCTATGCATTTGACAGAAAGGGACAGATGTTTACCAGCTGCAGTGAAAGAGTAGACAGGAAAAGGAGGAAGCGGTTATTCCTTTCTACAGTGAATCCCTGCATCATCTACCTGTACCTGCAGAGCTCCGTCTTACACAAGCTAGAGGGGTATCACAAGGCACACAAGTCTCAGAATGAGTGGCCACGTTGTTTAAATATCAAAGCGTATGTTAATGCGTGTGTTAGGTTGAAAATACACTATACTACTAATGTGAAAATTATCATGGGGGGCAACTGCCATTCTGACATCCCACCAGCCTCTAATTGTCAAATCAAACATCCCATCATTCCGGCAATTCTTGCCTCCTATGGTTGGAATGACGGTATATTTTTTTCTTTTTTTAAACATTTCCCCAATAGATTTTTCACCGGTTGGACTTAGGCAATGAAGAAAGGAGTTGGTTAAGTTTAGTACACACAACCATGTGTGTATTCCTCTATCAGCATGTCTTAAAGAAGGGAGTCACCTGTTGAGTCATGCACATTTCCTTATATCAAAGCCTTGTCGGAATGGTGAGACATCCGCATGTCGGAATAGCGGTATGTTGGAATGACAGCATGTAACCAGGATGGGTGGATGGATGGCTAGATACTGTAGATAGATAGATAGACAGACAGACAGACAGCAGCGATGGGAATAATTACTTTTTTCAGTAAGGAGTAATCAAAAAAGCTACAGTTTCTCCCGTTACAATGCCAATACGAACTGTTGCTTGACTCAAGAAATGCCAAAGACTTCGAAGTAGATTCACAAAATTAAACATGGATGTGTAAAACAATAGAATCAGCTGTAGATGAACAGGTCTGGAGCAGTAAAGTAGAGCTTTAGTCACCTACATTTAGGAACTAAACTAACAATTAGCATGTTATTGTAGGACTGACGCTCTTTCTTGCGTACTGTGTGACCAATGAAGACAAATCAGAGTCCTTTGTGACCCATCACTAGTTTATTTCTGGTAAGAATGGCATCAGGCGTCCCATGGCCAGTGGTTCAAGGTAACTTCCTAAAAGTTTTTCTTGAAGAAAGGACGGTGAATAACTCTTCCAGAAACGGTCAGGCAAAGAAATGATTAACCTAAGTGCTTGTTATGAAGCTACAGCATCATTTCCCATGAAGCTTTGTGAGTCATGCAAACAATCAAGCTACCAACATTATGCGGTCTCTTACTGTTGTAAAATTATACAGACATTGATTAAAAAATTGCTTCACCAATTACATTACAAGGACCTGAGTAGAATACGGCCAATCAAGTCAGACCTCAGACTGTAGTCTGAAGTCTGACAGTAACATTACCCGTCAAGTCTAGATTTAACATTTAATGATAGTGCTGAATAAATAAGCTGATAATAAAAACTTTCTTTTTTTTTATCTGCTTGTAATTTTATGAAGAATATTTTCCCGTCAGGTCTGTGCATTGATGTTGAACTCATCTCACTAGATTATTTCTGCATGAAATATGTATCCAGACCTGAATCTTAAATCTGTGACACATCTAAAACAGCAGGACAAAATCACATAGGGTTAATATCTACGGTCGGATCAACAATAAATGAGTCCTGCTGCCAGTGTTATCTCAGCTGTGAGACGGAAGAGAATAGGAGAGCATTTAAACCCAATGTAAGTCTCTCTAAAGAAGCAATTTTTCTTATATTATATAGGAATATAGATAAAATAAAAGACAGTACTGTGGTGTGAATTAAATGAAAAATAATGTCAGCGTTTAAAATTTAGATTTTTAGCCCGACAGAAACAACTGAGTCACAGACTGGTCATCATAAATTCCATGCAGTACAAGACCACCAGGCAGGAGCGAGGCGGAGAAGTGACACGGTGTGCCAGCGGGGGATTTTTTTATATTTGGCACACATTTTTAATATTCAGTGGCTTCACAAAGTGTTCAAAGTCCTTCTCCTCATGCAAACT
Source organism: Decapterus maruadsi (assembly GCA_030347415.2). Lineage (NCBI taxonomy): Eukaryota > Metazoa > Chordata > Actinopteri > Carangiformes > Carangidae > Decapterus > Decapterus maruadsi. Next base: position 3,430,421 of record CM064895.1, read on the forward strand.
TTATAATTATATTGTTGCTCTGAATTATTCTTTAAAAAAAAACAAAACAACTTTTAGACCTTTGCTGTGGTCAGCTGCATCTGGTTTGCTTCTATTATCCCCTGTGGTACAGAAGTGACTGGACAAGGACAGGCTTCTATCCACCAGTCACTGTAGAAGAGCTTCAGAAGTCTCCTGCAGAGATGAGAGGACCTGTTGGAAGAATGAGTATCTCAGCAGCACTCCATCATGTCAGGGACGGGCCGCTGCTCATCAGATGCCGATTACATCGCCTGCACTGTGTTGCAGCACTGTGTTGAAGCAATGCTTCTCAGTTGCCTCAGGACAAGTCTCTGATGGTCTTTGAGTGGCCAGGACCCTAACCCTAACCCCACAGAACATCTGAAGAGAGACGAGATAAATGGAAGCCGACACTTTCAGTCCAACCTGATGGAGTTTGAGCGGATGAATAGGCTAAAGTGCTCAAGGGGATTCAAAGCTGTAATTGTTGTTTTACAAAGTAGTCAATTTAATGACTGAACTCTTTCAAATGAGATATTTCAATTTCTTGAATGAGCAAATATAAGATATTTTACTTTTTCAAGGGATAGTTCAACATTTTGGCAAATCGGCCCATTGTCATAATCCCTATAGTTTTAGGAGGAAGTATACGCTATGAAACAATAACGGAACGTTATGAGATGGACTGCTTGCCGAAAAACTGCCCCTGACGGGAACGCGCATCAGCTGATTTGCATGAGTTTACCTCTAAAACAACTCTGTCTTGTAACGTTGTGTTATCAAATAGCGTGGTGAATGTGCAGGTCACAACTTGTCCACCAGAGCGTTGTGGAGTTGTTGGATTGTGTATTTGATGAGTTTGATGAGGGAAACCAAGAAATCCCATGAGCCTCCGTAGCGTAGCTCTGAGCAGCTCACGGCTCTGCTCTGCCATTCTAAAAATAGCTTGCGCCGTTAGGTAGCAAACCTATTGCTAAGACTATACATGTAGGTATTATGGCAATGGGCCAATTTGCCAAAATGTTGAACTATCCCTTTAAGTTATCAAGTAATTTTGGGGGTAAAAATAAGTTTCTGCAACACAGGTGTGGAACAAGATCCAACAGTTGGAGCTGAAGCTGTTGTATAAGTCTCACCTATATATTTAAATGTGCGATTTGTTGTCCCTAAAACTTACCTTTACTGTGAAAATATTATCTGCCTGTTAAAACCACTGATATGTGCTGAAAGCCCCGCAGATAAAAATAAGTTCAAGTGTAGTGTTTCCCCAGATTTTAGTGCGAGGAGACAAATAACATGTTGGCCTGGAAGGTGCCAGACTGGCATCTGAAACAACATGGGGATGGGGGGGTGGAGGGTGGAGACAGAGGAGATGATTCCGGTTAATGTTGAACTCGTAGGAGATGAATGGTAAATTTAGCAGCTTGTTTTGCACGTTGTTTAATTGTTAAGGGGATTTTTAGTGCGAACACTCTCAGGTTTTCATGCCTATCTGTATTTTCAAGTTGTGAAGTGTGTCAAGAACTCGTATGTGTCTTGCCACCTCTGTGTGGTTGTTGGGCCCATGTAGACCCGTTAGTCCCAACACTTCCTGGATGCACACCGCCATTCTCCCCCTATTACTGTCTTTTCACAAAGAGCTGGGAGTAGCAGGGGTTCAGAAGTTGGTGGGATCATCCAATGAGCCAATTTGGTCATTTTGAGAGGCTTCAGGCTGCTGGGGCACAGGTGTGGTCAGACAGTCGGGGCCAGTTTCATGACAGCAGGAAGCTGAGCAAGAATGAGAAAGATGTGAAACTGGCACAGAAGTTCAGTGGAGACTAACTGGAAAGATGCCGATCCAACATCTATATGAATCATTTACATGATTTGCATATTAGAACATTATGGAAAAGTCAATTTATTTCAGTAGTTCAATTCAAATAGTGGAACTCATAGATTCACTACACACAGGCTGAAATACTTGCAAAGGCACCTTTAAATGGTCTCTTCTACTTTATTGAGATGCATTTGTACAGTAAACACAACTCACTTCAGCTAATCTCCGATCTGGCCGTGGCTTTTTCTTTGAATATAATAGAGAAACCCTGGGACTTATGAGTTTAATATCATTAGAAATTCACCCTCACATAGATGCATGCCTTTGTTAAGCATTAATACTATTTTCCCTCTAGACATGTCCTTGGCCGTCACAAACTTTATCCACATGTGCAGCTGCGAGGGAGAGTTCACATTTTTTGTGTGCGCGCTGCCTAGTGGATCAACAGTGGCCGTTAGCAGCACACTAGCAAAATAGCAGGGGTGCTGACTTTCATGATGTGACTTTCATGTCTTGTCCTGAGTTAATGTATAGCCACGTAATGCACCTTGCTGCCAGCACTTTCATTCCACTGACCTACAGCCAGTGGCAATAAGGTGCTAAAAATGTAGCAAAATAACAGAGGCAGAGAAGAAGACTGTGATGTACCAGCATGGAGCTCAAAAGCTGTGATATTGCAAATGTCTATATGTATATATTTAAATATTTCCATATGTTGTACATTTGTTTCTGGCTTGATTACAACAGGTCAAAAAACAGAAAAGGACTTGCGACACTGTTGTAGCTCCCACGTGTAGACTTTAATAAGAGGACTATAAAAAAAGACTTGATTACAACAGGGACAGGGAAATATAGCCTGGTCCTAACCCGTCTCTTATGCAAAGAGACTTCATGGCCACTCTCCATTGAGAAACATTAACTTCCTGGTAGTCGGATACACTGTTAAAGTTTAAAACCACTACTCCGCCATCATTACTGAACCTCCAACTTAGCGCCAGTGTTGGGCATGTTACTTTGAAAAACGAATTAGTTCTAATTAATAGTTAATTTCCCCCCAAAAGTAACTGAATTACTACAGTGCATGATAAAAGTAATTAATTACAAGGAAAGTTGTGTTGCTTTCTTTACACAGATGCTCAAACGTGTCAAATCAGCCTATTTGGACTGTCCTCCCCCTGTTTGTCTACAGTAACTACTGCACTCACCAACTCACTACTCACAGTATTCCTCCACACAGGCAGGCTCAGCAGCGTGCTGTATCACTCCGCCTCATCCACATGCTGCTGATCTAAACAACTGATTGGCGGAGTGATACAGCGCGTCGCAAGGCCTGCTGTGTGGAGGAATATTGAGCGAGTGAGTTTGTTCCAGATAAATGTTTTTTTCCAACCAGTTGATGAATTTACAAAAAACTTACACAACAAGTGAGTGTCTTATTTTCTGATGGGACTTCTTGAGTATATACTCTAGTATGGGCTGCATCAGGTGGACTACCAGGACTCTCCTACAAAATATAGTTAAACCTCCCAGTGACAGAAAGTGACACTGTCAGCTGCCATGGATTTCTGTGCAGGAAAACCTCTGATGAGGACGAGGATCAATAGCGGTGACTCAGCTTTGGCTTTTCAAGGTGTCTGGCTTTCAAAAGTCATTTTCTGACTGGACGTTTGAAACAAAACATTTCAGACATCACATTTCCAGACACTGATTGATGTGTGGATATTGAAGTTTTCAACCGGCTTCCTCTCGCTGCCAGTTAAAACTGTCAACCTTTTAATGTAGCTTTAAACATGGGAGGGCGCCGGAGGGGTTATTTTAGCAGCGTGGACATGGAAAAAATATAATGAAGTGCAAAAAAAGAAATGGAATAAGAATTTCCGATACCTGAGCAGGGATAAACAGTCAGACCTGTACCATCACAGCCTGGTATTGTCTCATAGATAGAGGAGCGCGTGTCGCCAGGTTATCAAGGGTGAGCCGTGTACTTGTGGGAGGAAGGAGATGCAGACAGGAGCGAAGCGTAGGCTGCGTCAGCCCGGCTGTCTGGGCCGCTGACTGACGAGCCTGTCCGGTTCTGACAGGTCAGCCTAAGGCATTGGCTTAATGATGGTCTGAGTGGAAATAGAGCACAGAGGATGGAGGAGGTCAGAGGTCACACCAGGACAAGGCGGATCGCCACTTAGCAAGAAACGGCAAAGAGGGGAGAGAATATTCATAGACGGCTGTAGACAGTGAAGTGCTGTGATCAGTCACTACAGACTGTGACAATGACATCTGCACCTAATTAGGTAACAGTTAAGTCATCTCAGTCTGCCTCATTTAGCCCCTCGTCTGTGGTGGTTGGATTGACAGAAACATGAACAGGACTATGGGAGGTCTTTTACATTTTCAAAATAACAGAAAAGGAAAAGGGCCACAGCAAAGGTTTGGCCACCCTGCATAGTCTGTCTAAACCAAATAGTGAAATGGGTGAGCAGGCTGATGGGTGAGGCCCAGCTCTACCCATCCCTGTACACTAAGCAGGTAGAGAGGATGGCTGGCTCCATCCTGAATGATGGCCCCACCCTCTCAGTGCTGAGTTTCAGTTGCTCCCATCAGGCAGGAGGCTCAAAGTACTGTACCAGCCTGTAAAACCAAGTGGTTTATTCCATCAGCCATCAGCCACATCAATATGGGGAAGAAACCTTGAGAGCTATTGAGTTTTATTTGGTTTTATTTGATTCATTTTAAAGCAGATATCAGCGATCCGGTCGTTTTGGCTAATGCTGCGTTCCAGGCAGGCTTTTGAAACCGTAAATTACAGCTTCAAGTCACGACTTACGACTTTCTAGCGTTCCAGGTAACTCATAACTCGTGTTTTTCCGACCTGTTGCCTGTGAAAGTTCACTATAACGGCCACTCGTAACTTCCGACCCGTGAACTCGTACCAGATCGAACTGGTGCGACTTCACAGGAAGGAAAAACACCAGTTACGGGTTGCCTTGAACGCACCATGAGTTAGCAGCCCCCGCCCTCGTCATGGATCTATTGGTCCTCGTCCCTACATCACCACATTCACGCGCATCCCTTGGCTGCACACACAGCCCTTCATGCCGTTCTCTCTCCTCATTGGATAACACTTGTATCCCACAAGGAAAGTTTTCTCCTGGGTTTACAGCAGAGCAGAGTGACTGAGAGACTCGTGTTTCGGCCCAAACACTCTATGGAAGTGATTGCTGATGGAAAATAGGACTATTTAGGACTTATATTAACAAAAACATTCCACTGAATTATGCTTTAATCTCTTATCCCGACCACTGTTGTCACTTTATTTGTATGTCCTGTTGCATGAACTGTGCTGTTTGTTTGTCTTTTAATGCCATTTTCACTGCGAACTAAATTTACCTGAGGGTACCAATTGACCTTTTAACTTTGGTCAAAGTTATCTGAGAGCTCAAGTCTCCTGGGTTTCCCATTCTTTTGCAGGCTGCCGCTTTGTTTCCCTTTGTCACTCTAAAATAAAAAATATGCTAAATATACGCTGATATTGAAATACTGCAAATCAGTGTTTCGTGTTTAACTTTATGCCTTTTTGGAGATCATTTCATCCTCCACTTGTTTAAAGGGACAACGAGGAGTTTTGGAAAAGCGAAGTGTTTTCACGCTGCCTCCGCGCGCACCGTAGAATTCCTCCACCGGTGCAAGACGGACTCATGTTTTCATTCATCAAGGATTAAAGTCAGAGGTTCAAAGAGGTTCAATTATGGAGTTCTGACCATGCCGCCCGAATCGTTATCCTCCACTTGTTTAACTGTTTATAACAAAATAATTAGAGACAAAAGAAATTTTGACCATTAACAAGTGTGGGTAGCGTAGATTCATCCACATTAACGTGAGACTGTTTTATAACCGAATAGAAACTCCTCGTTGGCCCTTTAACTGTTTATTTACATTTACAGAAATTTTGACCAGAGGTGCCCAAACGTTAGCATGCTACTGTAGCTCCAGTCAACTGTAAACACACCTTTCCTTGCAAGGAAACATGCATGTTGTTTTCTTGTGGTCTCAGGCCTCTCTCTCTCTCTTTCGGGTCACAGAATAACTCTGTTTGAATCAACTGAAGTACAGGAGTCTGGCTGTGACCCTGAAATAACTGTGTCATCCTGTACACTAACTTTAGGGAATAATCTGGCCTCGTTGAAATGTATGACCTCTATTTGATCTTTGTGGTTTGGTCTTAAAAAAGATAATATAGGAGACATATAGAATAGCAAAATGTTATTTTTTATTCTTTTATAAAACTACTCTAAAACAACCAGAGAGATGTACAATATAATACAAAAGACAAATGTAGGGAGATGTAGGGAACAGCGAATGAAAAGAGAGGAAACTACACAAATTACCCAATCACTCTTTCCCCTTCACTTAGAAATACTGTAGATACAGATATTGATACAGATGAGTGAGGAATTTATACAAGATGACTTTTATGTGCAGCATCCTGACAAAATGTCCCAGAAAAAGCCTCTTTACTCCTCCTGACCCAGTTTGGCCCTCGAGATGGTAAGATAAAACAGTCAATTATGTTTCCTCAGTGGGCTCTGACGACAGACCATGATGACACCACTGGGTCTGAGTCAGGCATCTGGCAGGCATTCAGTCCTACAGCCACAGTATCAGTCTGTTTGGAAATGTTGCATATAAATGTTTATTGAATTGACTACTGTATCTGTTGACGCTTTATATAACCAAAAGGCCTGTAGCTCATCCGCAGAGAGGGTTGTTTATGAATTTTTAAAGGGATACAGTAATTCAACATTTTGGCAAATCGCTATAGTCATAGCAGTAGGTTTGTTACCTTGTAAGCTATCATCAAACTCATCAAATACACAATCCAACAAAACCAAAACGCTGTCGTGGACAAGTTGTGACCTGCACATTCACCACGCTATGAGATAATAGCGGAATGTTACGAAACAGAGCCGTTTTCAAGGTAAATACAAAGACTGCTTGCTGAAAAACTGTCCCTGAAGGCAACGCGCACCAGCGGCTTTGCATGAATTTACCTCTAAAACAACTCTGTCTCGTAACGTTTTGTTACTATCTCATAGCGTGGTGAATGTGCAGGTCACAACTTGTCCTCGACAGCGTTGTGGAGTTGTTGGATTGTGTATTTGATGAGTTGGATGAGGGAAACCAAGAAATCCCATTAGCCTCCGTAGCGTAGCTCTGAGCAGCTCGCCGCTCTGCTCCGCCGTTCTAACAACAGCTTACAGCGACAAAGAAAGGTAATGAACCTGCTGCTATGAATGTAGCGATTATGGCAATGGGCCAATTTGCCAAAATGTTGAACTATCCCTTTAAAATCCTCCTAAGAATGAAACTGGCTCAAGACAAAAATGTCTGCTTTCGCTGCCAGGATGTCACCAAAACAAATTAATGAGGGTCTGGTGACTGGCCAATTTAAGAAAAGTAGACATGAAGAAGGAGGTGACCGGCAAACCCCCCCCCCCCCCCCCAAAAAAAAAAAAAAACAACATCATGAAGCTGGTGTTATGAAAAGTGTCCAGAGTGTATTGAAAGTGATGCAGAGTTTTCAGCATCATTACAGTTTGCCAGACTCTATCTGTTGTGAAGCGGTCGGCAGATGAGCTCGTTCAACAGAATCAGAGCAACAAGTCATAGGGGGAAGTGATGTGCATACACTCGCCAGCGCCTGCTATCAAACTCACAAGCACTCAGCATTCTCTCCACAACATAAACACATCGTTTGCATTTCAAGTAGCTGAGAAGATACCACAAAAAAAAAGAAAAGGCGTAGGTAGCGCCCGTGGAACATCACAAAGGAAAATTACCTCCTCCGCCGCCCACAAAACTGTATTACCGCTGCCAAAAAATCAGGCGCCATATGGTCTCCCGATATTTGTTAAGCTAAGCATGATGAGCTCTTCCTTGATCAGATGACGGAGCCCGGTGGAAGAATCCCAGCTATTAGCATGCACCAAGCTGTCTTGGTTTCATAGCCTTGCATCAAACCACATTATATAAACAGGCCTGGGGGTTAATGGGGAGAAAATGTCTCTCAAGCTGTACCAGCACATCACCACATCACCCTGTGTATTGTAGCTCATACTGAATGTGTGTGTGTGTGTGTTTGTGTGTGTCCACTAAGGAAGTTGTTGAATGCTGAAAGTGTGTAAATATAGAGCCTGACTGAAAGTGGAGACGGTGTGTGAGTGTGATGGATGACTGTCCCTTCCCCATTGAAAATCCACACTTGAGTCTGTTATGAGCTGAATATACAGACTCTAAGATCTTCATCAAGAGGTTGTGCAAGGTTCCACAGAGACAAGGTCATCAAAGAATAGAAGAAGCTCCCCACTGACTAAAAAACATTCTTGACCATTTGTATTTCATACACATTTCAAATACTACACTGTTCTTCAGTGCAAGTCTGATGCTATTTGCACAAGTAATTAGAAAGTTCTGTAACACTTTATAATAAGTAGCGTTCCAGGCAACCCATAACTCATGTTTTTCCGACCTGTAGCCTGTGAAAGTCACTATAACGGCCACTCATACAGTAACTTCCGACCCATGAACTCGTATCGAACTGGTATGACTTCACAGGTCGGAAAAACACCAGTTACGGGTTTCCTTGAACGCACCATGAGTTAGCAGCCCCCGCCCTCGTCAGGCATCTATTGGTCCTCGTGCTCCGTCACCACATTCACGCTCATCCCTTGGCTGCACACACAGCCCTTCATGCTGTTCTCTCTCCTCATTGGATAACACTTGTATCCCACAAGGAAAATTTTCTCCTCGGGTTACAGCAGAGCAGAGTGACGGAGAGACTCGTGTTACGGCTGAAACACTCTATGGAAGTGATTGCTGACGGAAAATAGGACTATTTAGGACTTATATTAACAAAAACATTCTGCTGACTTATGCTTTAAGCATTATACTGAATTCATAATTTATAACACATGGAAATTCATCAGTGTGTAGTTTATAAACAGTGAAACATGTTTTACTCATCATAGATAAGCACTAACTGTGTTTATAAACTGCATACGAATGAGTATTCATGCATTATGAATTAAGAATTCAGTATTTTTCAATGTAGTGTTTACTTATTATAAAGTACAGTAAGTTCTTACAGGGTATAAATACATGTTATGTGTATTTGATGGACTACAAATGGAAATCAGCTCTGTGCTAAATCTTTCTCTTCTTTTATCTTTTTAAAAATGATTCTAAGTGCACATTGTCCTTAAATAAAATCAAATCAAATCTGGTTCAAAACCAGAAATAAAATAGGACAATGTTCAACCCATAGTGATTCCCCTGCCTCCAGGATTAGCATGGAGGAAAACAAACCAGCTCATAGCATGTGTCTTGAAATGTGGAGTTTCTGTTAATCCATGTGTATGTGTGTGTATCCGTGTGTTGCAGTCAATGGCGGCTGGGACGAGTGGAGCGAGTGGACCGTGTGCAGCAGCCAGTGCGAGAGGCAGCGGAATCGTGAATGCAACTCCCCTGCACCAAGGCACCGAGGAAAGATGTGCGAAGGGGACAGCGAGGCCACAGAGAACTGCACAGATGGACTGTGCACCCAGAGTAAGGCCTTTCTCCCTGCTGCCATCATCATCATATCATCATCATCATCATCATTTTCCCTATCATTCTCATCATCACACTGTGTATACACTCAGGGTAAGCTCTCACAAGCATGTCTGGACAGGAGGTGTGTGTTGGGGAGGAATCACACTGTGGATTGACACAGATGCCCGGTGCATGAGAATGTCAGCACTCTTCCTCCTCCTCCTCCTCCTCTTCCTCCTCCTCCTGTGCACTGCTGCTCACTTGACATATAGTGCGTCGTACTGAATGTGTCCCAGGGTGAGAAGTGCAGACGCTCGCTACTGAATGATGCTTGAGGTTTGGAATGAAATGTCATTGCACTGTTTGGGTCATGCACATGCAATGACTTCAGAATCTGAATGCTTTACTTTCTGTTGTGACACAAGAATGAAGGAATGGCAGCAGCACAGGCCCCAGTCATGATCTGTCATATCACTGTTGTGATTGGAACTCTTCTCAAATCACAAGAAATGCATTTTTCAATTCTTTCTTTACTTTTTTTTTTTTTTTTTTTACCCCAAATACACTCTTGAATTCCTCATGATGATTTATTTCATTTTTTATTATATAATTATTTAACATTTACCCTCATATGTTAGCCTGTATACAAGTTCAGCACACATTAACATAATTTTTAAAAAAAATTTCTAATGCAACAACATTGTTTCTTTAAATTGTCCATGATTTTTTTTTTTAGTTTTGTGAAAAGTTTTTATTCCTTAAGAAGAAGGGATCAGGATGCCGTTATAACATGAAACATTTACACATTTTCATATTTTTATGGCATTCAAACTTGATACATCCAAACTAACCAGGTTACAAGAAGAGAGACTTTACTTCTTGGATATTATTCTAGTTGAAATGACATAGAATCATGTAAAAGCACATTAGTCTACATTAAATTATACCAAATTTAAAGGGATAGTTCAATCAAAATTCAAATTTCACTCATTATCTACTCACCCTCATGTTGACTAAGAACTGGGGGAATTTTCAGAGTCCTCTGTGCGTTCTCTGAGTTACGAGGGGGTCCGCGCAGCAGTATTTGTCCATATAATGGTTGTGAATGGGGATCACTTTTCTTCGTCCAAAAAGACACCAAAAAGACATCCAATTACCTCCATACTGCTTGTCTGTAGTGTCCCATTCAATTAATAGTATTTTCCCATCTTTGCTGAGCAAAATATTTGTGCAAAATAACCTAAAAGCCTTTCCCATATAGACACTTGTTGAAGCAAATAAAAGCTTTTATTTGAGAATTTACGGTGTTTCAATCTAACAAGCAGAAGACAATTGAAGTGACTTTTGTGAGACTTTGTTGTTTGAAGCAAGTGGTTGAATTCTTTGTAGTATCTGTTATCCAGTTTGCACTTTGTTCCCAGTCCCTGCACACTTGAGTAACAGCTGGCTGCACAGAGACCAGTGTTATTTCACCATCTGAGGACGGCTCATTGTGATGAAATCTAGGTTATAGCTGGTTGTCTTCCTCTCTATGGTAAGAAATAGGCATCTTAAAGGGGAACTATGCAATATTTTTTTTTACCTTAATTAAACAGCTTTGGAATATTTGTGATTGGTAAATCAGCTGTTTTGCATCTAAATGAATCAGAAAAATTGTGATTGAATTAAAATCCCCTGGCATAAACTGAAAATGACTTGAATGGGATGGAAACAGCTGGGGAAGTGTGACGTAGTGCACTTTCACCCCGTCTGCTCCCGTGTTTGCAGTTCATTCACAAGACAACATCAGGGTTTGCATCTCACGGCAAAAAAAAACACACCTTCATAATGATGTTACTGCACAGTTCTTCATAGTTCCTCCTCAGTAAAAACCGGTAAAAACTAAACTTATCAACCAGCGCATCCAGCGTTTATCATTAATAAAGTCTGTGTCGGCCGCGACTCTCTCTCTCTCTCTCCACACACACGCACACGGACAGGTCGCATTATGAAGGTAATAAACAAATCGCGCTAATGTGTTCAAATCAGACCGTCAGTCCGTCCGAGGAGGGAGGATAGGGGGTGGGGGGGTGGGGGTTAAAATGTCTGTAGATGGAAACACTCACGATTCGACTTTCTTTGAATGCGCATTTCCCAATAATTCGAATCACTTTGGATGGAAACATGGCTAATGACTTGTTACAGGGAGAGTGGAGGCTCTCTGCCTTCCACCTAGCATCTCTTGGCAAAAAAACAACCTTGCAAGCATCCGACCCAGTGTCCCAGGTCTCGTCTGGCGAGTCACACGGATTGCTTTACGGCACTATGACCAAACACCCTATAATCTGTAATCTCGTTAACGTTACCCACCTCCATGGATTGCCTTCTCGCCGGCTTCATTGAAAACAAATGCTCATGGCTGGGAGGAGGGTTAGCAGTGAGGTTTTACAACAGTCAAATGGTGCACTCTGAAACTGTAGGGGGAGCTTAATGTCTGATGGTAGTCAGTCATTGTATGGTTTAAATGAGCCATAAATGGTCCATATTATAACGTTATGAGTTGAGTCTTTTTGTGTGACAATTACGGGTATAGGGAAGTATCATGTTATAACATGAAATTCATGTTGTTATAATGTAAAACCATTGTGTTAAAGGATAATTACCATTTTTTTTACAATCTGGACCTTATTTCTAGCATAAAATATGATCATTTACTCACCCAGATACCTTTGGTGTCATTACAAGTCGTTCCGACCAAGTTAGCTCCCGCCGAGAGCGGCTGCGAGAACACTCATTTCGCCAATATTTTGTTATGATACACTAGTGCTATTCCCCTCCGAGCCCATGGTGGCATGTTATCAACATCCGTGGTCTGTAGGTTGACCTATTGACCTCTGACCTGGATGATGTCATCTCCGACCGCTGCCCGGCTCATTCTGATAATAATCATTCAGATTCGGCATTCCGGTCCATTTTTAGTGCAAATAGCCGGAGCTTTAGTGAGTCCAGGCTGCGGAGAGGAAGCCTGTGGAAACTGAACTTCATCCAGCTGCTCATTTTGTTCTGACAAGTCAGAAACACACAGAAATGGGCCATAGTGGTAGCAGCGATCTGCACCGGGCAGCTGTCGGAGATGACATCATCCATGTCAGAGGTCAGTAGGTCAAACTACAGACCCTGGATGTTGATAACATGCCACCATGGCTCGGAGGGGAATAGCACTAGTGTATCATAACAAATTATTGGTGAAATGAACGAATTTCACGGGGTATAATGTGTTATTTAGAGGCTGCATTGCGCTGCCCCGTGTTCTCGCATTATACAGATATACGCGGCTCTTGGCTGGAGCTAATTTCATCGGAAAGACTTGTAATGACACCAAAGTTATCTGGGTGAGGAAATGATCGTATTTTATGCTAGAAATAAGGTCCAGATTGTAAGAAACGGTAATTATCCTTTAAAACAGTTTCACATTATGATACAACACTGATCCTTTTTTCTTTCTCTGCCCTGGCAGTGGTACACCTTTACAGACCATCAGTTAAAGCCTGGAGTTTCATTAGCTTTTCCTCATCTCTACTAGAATGTGCCTGTGATTATAATGTGGGTCTCCATGATATAAAGTACATGTGGAGAAATTCTAAATATTCATAAAGAAAAAAAAATGTATGAGCTCGTGCCTCTGGAATAAATGAGACTTTTTTTTTGACTATAGTGTTCATAGATGATCAGCCCACTCCCTCCCCACCTTTATCCATGGTGATGTGAGGATAGTAATCAGTAACGACGGCTGCCCCGGCCGTTATCAGATACTGTACATGGTTGGTTGATGAGCGCAGTCAGCAGAGGAGCTTGACACGCTCTGCTCAGGGTTTTTTTTTTTTTTTTTTTTTCAGTTTGAGACCACATTTGTTAGTCACTTCTCATAGGCTCGGACTTTAATCACCACTTTCTCTCCTCTTTGTCTCATTCTATCTCTCTGTCTTTGCAGATCGAAAGCTGCTACATGACGTTAAACCTCAAAGTGAGTCTTCCTCTGTGAATTTCCTTTCATCCTCAACTCCCGGTCCCCACCTGCCACTAATGTGTAATGCCCTGAATTCAGTCGACAACAGAGATGACAGACACAAGTTAAAAGTGAACAGGGAAAAAAAAAAAAAAAGAAGGAGTGACAGTTCAGTCTGCATTCTCTCACTATACAGACTCCGGAAACAGAAACAACACAAATTACCCACAATTAGCTCACCTTGATCTGATCAGCTACCTGATTTAACCCAGCAAAAGTGCTCATTTGCATTCATGTCATTATCAAGTGGCCCCGCTTTAAATGACAGCCGTGACATCACAGCTGTGCGTCTGCTTTGAAAACCAGGAGATGTATTGGTTGTGACAAGTGAACATGTGCTATGTTGTGAAGGATTAATGGGTGGTAATCATTGCAAAACGAGCTAATTTGACCAATTTACGGCGCTGTCCTCCACGTTTCCTGTGGCGGCTTTCAATCACTCCCCGCCGGAGTTAGCCCGGCTAAGTGACTGTCAGGTGCTAGCTCACATTAAAAAAAAAAGCGAATCCGGTTGCCTGTTGTGTCATTTAAAGAAATCCTTGCATGATTGAACAGGGAGTGCATTAAACCCATGTCTGTCTTGGCGGGGGGAAACGTTGGCTGTAAAAATGAATTTTGCCTGGGATTGGTCCTCGCAAGCCGAACCGGCGACCGGCGCCTCATCCACCACATGGGCTCCTAATTGCCTTCGCTGTGAGATATCCATCATAGCTATTGGATATAGACCGGTGGGTCTAAAGGCAGTTAGGGCTAATCACCCTCCATGTTAGCAGCTTGAGTGTGATATGTAATAGTTTAGAGTAACGGCTGGACATGCTCATTTATTCCTATCTGCGGTGCATAATGTAGCATAGAGAGATAAGACAGATGGTCTGCTCCATCTTACCACTTTCCGTCCTTCTTGTTTCATATCCACACTGGAGCCGCTGTAACACGTTGTAACTCTTGCATGTGTTTGCCCTTGAACGTCTCTGTAATAACAGCACTTTTTTTCACTGATTTTCTTTTTTTTCTCTCCATCTCCTTTACTAATACAACAAACACTCGACTGTTTTATGTGCAGCACTTAGGAATCCCTTTTTCTCTTTTTTTTGTTTTTGTCAAAGCTGACATGGGCACAGTAAAAAGGAATTGGCCCAGTTGCTATAGAGAGATCTCACACTGTCACATCGTGCGCGCTGTCAAACAGTGGCTGTGGCCTTTACTGTGTTTACCTGAGTGGTAGGTACAGTAGCAACCCGCCTTTGAATTAAGCTTATATTAGAGCTGTGGCATTGTTTTCTAAATGTGACCACAAACTGAACTGTATTTGTTTTTCCCCTGTGGCCTTGATGAATTCAGTGAAACATGTGTTTCCACAGCACTAATTCAATACAACATGAGTCATGCCAGACTTTCCAGTCCTTTTTTTCCCTCCTCACAGTGTTAATGGGGCTTTCAGAGGGAACATAACACCACTGCATTCTCAAACTAGTCATTTCAGCCTACGTTACGTTCACACTGCAGGTCTTAATGCACAATTCCGATTTATTGCTCAAATCCGATTTTTTGTTTGGCTGTTCACATTGGCTTGTCTATGGATTGTTGTGTGAACAGTTCAAGCTCCTGAAGTGACCCGCATGCGCAGTTGATCATATAGGCTAACATATGTCCGACTTTTGATGCAGTCTGCCTGCCTGGCTCATCATCTGACAGCTCAAGATGACAGCTATGGCTACGGCCGACAGCCTTTATTTCTAAATCCCTCAGTTTATTTTTACACATTAGCGACCAAGCTCATCTTTCATTAGTTCATCTTCATCTTCCTCACATAGGCTACTGTTCTCCTCGCTGCGCTGTCGGACCTGGGTCTCTGTCACTGTTGCGCTGCAGCGCTTCACTCCCACTCTCTGCTCCATGTCCGGAGCCGGTTCTGGACAGGAGACGGAGCAGAGACCCAGGTCCCACAGTGCAATGTGTCCCTCTCTGAAGTTGAAAGAGTTTTTTTTTCTTTTTTTTTTAACCCAGCTTGTAGGGCCGGCCTTTGTCCGTGTAAACAAATCAATACCAGCTATTATTCTTCATTTTCATGAGCCTTCACTTGAGGATGTTTATCAGATTCTGTTTTTTTTCCTTTAGAACCAAAATCCTCTTTATATGTATGTTAAAGGGAAAGGGATAGTTCAACATTTTGGCAAATTGGCCCATTGCCGTAATTGCTATAGTCATAGTAGGTTTGTTACCTTTATTTGTCGGTGCAAGCTATTTTTACAACGGCGGAGCAGAGCGGTGAGCTGCTCAGAGCTACGCTATGGAGGCTCATGGGATTTCTTGGTTTCCCTCATCAAACTCATCAAATACACAATCCAACAACTCCACAACGCTCTGGTGGACAAGTTGTGACCTGCACATTCACCACACTATGAGATAATAACAGAATGTTACCAGACAGAACGTTACCAGACAGGTTTTGCATGAATTTACCTCTAAAACAACTCTATCCACTCCAACTGTGGACAAGTTGGAGTTGTTGGATTGTGTATTTGATGAGTTTGATGAAGGAAACCAAGAAATTCCATGAGCCTCTGTAGCGTAGCTCTGAGCAGCTCACGTCTCTGTTCCGCCGTTCTAAAAATAGCTTGCACCGACAAATAAAGTAATTATGTTACCATGTCAAGTCAAGTCAATTTTATTTGTATAGCCCTTTTTCACAAACAGTTTGTCTCAAAGGACTTCACATGACATTGTAACAACATCCTCTGTCCTTAGACCCTCGCATCGACTGAGGAAAAACTCCATAGAAAACCCTTTAACAGGGAAAAATAGGAGAAACCTCAGGGTGAGCAACAGAGGAGGATCCCTCACCCAGGACGGACAGACGTGCAGTAGATGTTGTTACAGACAAGACAGTTTACAGTTTTACAGTTTATGACAGAACATGCGAAATGTGCATAGAGTTAATGGTGGCAGCTTCTGGTGACAGCTGGCAGATTGGTCCAGGGTCCAGTAGCAGGAGGGATACAGGTAGCGGCTGATCTGCGGAAACACAGAAGACACCAAGGCCAAACTACAAAGTGCAACAGAAAATGACGGTTCCAAAATATACTATTTTAAAAATATAAAAATATACCAAGTGGGGGGGGGGTATAGAAGAGAGGAGGAGAAGGAGGAGGAGAAAGGAGAGGGCTCTGTGTAACCAGATGTGTCCCCCAGCAGTCTAAGCCTATAGCAGCCTAACCATCTGACCTTTAGTTGGCTGACACACACTTTCCATCCTTTATTTTTTTCACTAGTTGACCTTCATGTAGTTCATGTTAGCTCCAACTACTGCAGAACATTAGATGTTCTATTAGTTTTCACAGTATCTCTCCTTCTCTTTGTGTCTTGTGTGTTCCAGGTATGGACAGCTCCAATGACATAGCCCTATACTCGGGTCTGGGAGCCGGCATCATCGCCGTGGCGATCCTGGTAGTGGCCGTCATGCTGTACAGGAAGAACCACAGCGAGTACGGGGTGGACGTCATCGACTCCTCCGCGCTCACGGGGGGATTCCAGTCGTTCAACTTCAAGACCACCAGACAAGGTAAGAAAGAGAGCGCGCCATCGAGTCCACGCCGACGACGTGCTGACACACACAAGGCCGAGTGGCCGGCGTCACCAGAGAGCCTCCTCCCCCCTCCCCCAGTGATTGATGGCATTTTGTTTTACATCTGGGGGCAGCGTGCCACACAGCCCGCCTGTTTACCTTGGATTTATACGTCCATAATCAGTGAAAGGATCTGTCCTTCTCTTTTGACAGACCTGCTCCTCTGTTATTGTGAAGAAGGAGATAATCAATCTCCACACACCCCTCTCTCCTCCCCCCCCTGCGGACCACACATTTGACTGTCAGGCCAACCAATCTCCTCCATCAGATTACACAGGCCTGAGCCGCCGATAGATAAATGCGAAGGGTACGGAACAGTGAACATCAATTCAATTTCTGTTGTGCACAGCAATAACTTGTGTTGGTGATGTGGCCAGCCTCGCTACAGGCATTCATATTAATGTCACTGACACTTCTGGGTTACCGCGAGTGATAGCCATCGCCGGCCGTAGGTGATCCATCCTCGCTGCCCCCCACCCCCCCCCTCACCCGGTGACAACGCCGTGAGAAGCCCCGCGCCGTGCCTCCACCAAGGCCCGGGGAGTCACTGGATCCCCCCCCGCCCCCCCAACCACCACCTCTAGTCGCAACGATTGGACGGATGTGAGCAAAAGGGGGGTGGGGTGGGGGGTGAAGTGGGGGGGAGGGAGTGGGTCTACATCCAGCAGGTCATCAATCCTATTTAAATAGGCCACGTCTCCCTGCAGCCTGCCTGCTGTGCCCTCCACCGGCCACAATCACTCCTTTCCATTTTCCTCTCTATCAAGCCGGCCGCCGCTCCCCATGAAATGAAGAACGCTTCCTCCCGCTCTCTTCTTAAAGGGATATTTCAGCTTTTTTTTTGAAGTGGGGTTGTATGAAATGCTACAATGTAGTCACAGCAGAATGCAGCCGATGTAAAACAACTTGACAACTCTGAAACGACAAACTGGGCCCGGCTTAACCTTTCTCTGGTGTACAGGTCACCAGTGATCAGTTTTCAGGTTTTAAATGCATACAAGTACCACATAAATTTGTTTATAGCATCAAGGCTTTTTGACTTTGTCAGGAACCTCTATTTAAACAAAATAAAACAACTTTTTTTTCACAAAATTCTATAGTGCTGGTTAAAATTATGACATTGTGTTGTTAGGGTCAATTTTGACCCAAATAATGACAGTTCAAACTGAAATCATAAGTGCAAAACCAACCTTTTCATGGATAAGGAAGCCTAACAATGTAGCCTAACCAAGAGATGAAAAACATAGGAATGATAAATAATTGGATTCGGGTCAAAACCTACCCCAACACCATAGATGGTAGCAGAAAGCTGACAAGAGGAAGGTTCAATTGAAGCCAAGGCGTATACTGACAAAAAAAGGCCACACCAAAAATATTAAAGCCAATATTTTCATGCATAAGGAAGTCTAACAATGTGACCAAGAGAAGAAAAACAAATTGGGTGAAAAAAAATGTATTTAGTGCTACAACTGATTCAAAACACGGTTCAAAACTGACCCAAACACCATATTGCAGTAGAAAGCTAACACAAGACGAAGGTTAAAGGGGTAGTTCAGCTTTTTGGAAGTGGGGTTGTATGAGCTACATATGCCTATTAAAGCTTCAGTTGGTAACTATTATTCAGTCATATTTTCTGGATTCTGATAGTCAGAACTCCTCTGGCTCCACCTACAGCCTGGAATCCTATTTGCCGAAATCCACCGCGGCCGACGATTCTCCACCAGTCAGGTAGAGGGAGCAGGAGGAGCAGCCAATCGCAGCTCCTACACGTCGTAGTAAGCTGACAAAAGTGAAAGTAAAGTCTGCAACTTGGCCGGAAATTTCAAGACGATACACCGTCAGCTCCCTCTTTTCACTTCTGTCAACCCCCTCCCTCCCTTCACACGCAAGAAGAATGTGTTTCATGGTGAGATCGTTTTGGAGTCTCCGGTTGCTACGGATACCGTACAGTACGTCTTCTGTGGCTTGACAGAGGTTCATAAAGGGACCTGACGTTTACTTTCACGTCCATCACCTTACCAACTGGAGCTTTAAATACACTAAGCAGTAGAAAGGTCTCTGCTGTCCCTCACTGAGAAACACTGACGCATCGCGCTGCACCGAGACACAGGCGGTACACCGTCGTCAATGAGGGACATTAATCAGCGTATTTCCGCTGCCTACAAGAAGTCCTGTCTCAAAATAAAACACCAGTTCAAGAGTACGATCTAAAGTAAAAACATACAATGCATCAGCTGGTCAGAAAAAAAGTTGTTTATCTGGAACTACCCAACTCACTCTGTACTCCTCCACACAAGCAGGCTCAATGATGTGCTGTATCATTCCCTTTCTACTGCATTTAGTGTACTTAATAGCTCATATGTAGAATCCACTGCTGAACTATCCCTTTAAAGCCCCAGTATGTGAGATTTACCCCCATCTAGCGGTGCGGTTGCATGTCGGCACGTATTCTTGCTGTTGCGTTTACGTAAACTCGGGCAGAAGTCAGAAAAACAACAGACGCTGCATGTAACAGGATAAACAAGCCTCTATGTAAACAAACGGTCCGCCAGCACGAGGCAAAACAATACCGGCGTGACAATATGTTGTCATGGTAACGTCGTATTGTTTACCTGACCCACGTTTTACCGTCTTTCTCGTCGAGTAAAATAACATCCAGTTGGTTTGTTTATCTGCGTCATTCAGGTGTCTGACTGCACCTGAAGGCAACACCAGCGCCTCCGTCCTTCCTCACACCAGCTACACGGTGGTGACAGTTTTAACAGGCGCCGTCTGGAAAACTTTCTCCCCGAGACGAGAAGGTCCGGCGGCCCGAGTTTGTGGTTAACTACAGCGACGGTGACACTGAACGTAAAACATGGCGATTCAACATGGCAGAGAAGGTTCGGTGAACCCCCCCCTGTATGTTTGTAACGACTTGTAACAACTCAATTCTAAGGTACGAGAAAGCGCTCGTTTGTATGCGGGCGCGATTCCACTTCATTGAAATACGTATTTATGAAAGACATATTTGATTTTTGTCAATAAAAAGCCAGTAAAGTCCCATACTGTCCCTTTAAGATGGCCCCAGTTTGTTGTTTCAGAGTTGTCGAGGCGTTTTACTTCGGCCTAATTCTGCCGTTCATGCATTGTTAATGTTTTACCGTCCCTTTTCATAAACATAGCAGGAAATTAAAGGCTTCCTCTGGCTCTTTGTAAGTGTGTTTTTAATTGCAGATCAGTGGCTTTTTCATGCCTGATAATCGCCACAAAGAAAAAAAAAAAAAACATAAAGACTTTAAATAAGTTCTTAAATGCTTTCGGATGACTGTGTGCTGCTGGAGAGGCTGTAAGGCAGAGTGCTGAATGAGTCTTTGGACCTGACCCTGTCTCTCTACATTACCTCTCCTTCTGAGTGATTTTTAATCAGAGGTCCAATTCCAAACCTATCCCTCAAGGTATTCAACCTGAGGTACATTTCATTAACTTCTCTCATCTCACCACTGCCATTCCATTTTCACCGCGCCATTCTTAAAGATGCACACTCAAGCGATAATCAGATCATTCTCCACCCGACCGGAGTTGGAGAAAATTTAGCGGTGATCGAATGTCAGCCGCAGAGAGGGTGGGTAATGTCCACCGGGCCGGGAGCAGGAGGGGGGTATATGGGTATCCACAGAATGGCCCCCGGGGTCGCTGTCACGGGAGGCCGTTCAGAGATGGAAAAAAAATACACCTTTTCATTTCTCATGAAGAGAAATTATCTTTGCAGCATCCCCCGCCCAAAAAATGTTATTGTGCATCACATCTGCTCACGACTCGTATCATTTATAACGCTGGTGCAGTCGTGACCGACTGGAGGGTGCATGTGCAACAGCAGCTAAGTCGCAGGTTCAACCCCTGCAAAAATATTCAGAATTATTCTGTTAGGTTTGAATTGAGAGAGTGGTTTATTTTTTAAATTTTATTTCATTTTATTTTATTATTGTGTTATTTATGATGGACAGGTAACTTAGCAGCTTTGGCTCAGTCAGAAGCAATAGAGAGCCTAAGCGGAAGCAGGAAGTAACGGCCACCATGGGACCTCAACTCTAAAAAACGGTCCATTCAAATGAACGAGAGTGAGATTTTTATTTCGTGATCTGATTGAATTGCGCCATGAGAAAAAAATATGACCTCTACTTGTTTAAATCATCACGTTTCATCCAAAAAAATCAGCAGTTCATCGTAAAACTACTGTAGAATAAAATTCTGATTAATCTGTAACCAGAAAGACTACAAGTCGCGTGGGTGACGCCACACACCAAATGCCGCCGTTTACCGTGTCAGTTAGTGACGTATTTTTTGTGGGACACCAGATCTGTAGTCCGTAGAGCAGCCTTCACACAAAATACATTCTTCTGTTGCCGTTTTACGATAAACTGCTGATTTTTTCGGATGAAACGTGATGTTTTAAACAGATAGAGGTCATAGCAATTCAATCGGATCACAAAATAAAATTCTCAGTCCCATTCATTTGAATTGAGCGTTTTTCAGAGTTGAGGTCCCATGGCCGCGCTACTTCCTGCTTCCACTTAGGCTCTCTATACAGACCGCCAGGGGTGAGCGCTGCGATCTAGAATCTGAAGTTATTTTAAAGAACATTAAAGGTCCAGAGTGTAAAATGCCCCCCCCCCCCCCCCCACCATTTTACACTCTGGACCTTTAATGTTCTTTTTGACTAATGTCCCATAAGAAGCCTATGACAGGTGTCTGGTTGGGGAAGCATTGAACATTCTGAATACAATGGAATTCACTATTTGCTGCAAGACTAACATACTGTATCAAAAACCATCTCTCTATGGTTTCAATGGAACTTCAGTGGCTGATGTTTCAGAACTTTCCACCACTAATTCCCACCCTTCTTTTTCAGAAATTGGGTGACATAACCCCCCCTCCCCCTCCTTATTCCTCTCTTCTTGTTCTTTCCTTTCTTTTCTTTTTTGACGTTCCTAATTTTTGAGACATCATTTTTAAGTGGACCACCTGCCGTCTCCACCTCCTTACCTACTGTATGCTCCTTACTGGCTGCCTGTGTCTAATGATAACGTACCACTCTGCAGCTGATCCAGTAGGAGGACTGAACCATTTTACATGAATAGATCTGTGATTATAAGTTAATAACTTCACTCAAAAACTGTCATATTATTTTTGTCAGTATTTTAATTTCATTAGGAGCCAGTCATGGACCCCTACTGTACAATCCTTCTCCTTATTCCTCCACCATTTCTGGCGCCCCACTTTGTACAACAACAGTATTTGTGTACTTTGGCTGAATTTTCACAAGAGGTTTTGATTTGCAGATTTTCCTAACACTGTTTCCTATGTATGTAAGAGATTATTCCATAGGTAAGTAAGAGCAGGCATGTGCATCGCTGTGGCTGCAGGTCTTTGTTCCATCCATGCAAGAGCATACAGTTTGACCAATCAACTGTCTGAAGACTGAGATCACTTGATTCAATGAGTCAAGTCTGGTGCTGCTTCTTGGTTGGAACGAGAACCTGCAGCCACACGGCCCCATGAGGAATAGTTTAGGCATGGCTGAGTTAGAGCCATAGAAAGCACATTTAACCCTCAGGTGACCCTTCAGCCTTTTTCAATTTTTAACCCTGGACAAAAATTTCAACCTAGTGAGAGACATTTAGATATCAATTATTCCTAAAATATGTGTGATACATGTAAGGCTGGATCAGGCCAGTTGTTGTTGCAGCAACAATGCATGATTTTTAAAAATTCTTTATACTTGTCTGTATTATATTCTGAAAGTTTTGTTTATTTGTTTGTTTTTTCTGAGTGGAATGTTAATATATCATTCATACAACGGTTTGGGGTTGATGACAATATTTTCTCATTGACAGAGTGATAAAAAGAGAGATCCAAAATTCCCTCTGTGAAAACTTTAGACACTAATATGTCAACAAAATAAAAAAAAAAAAGAACTTTGAAAATAGCTTTATCCATTTCAGTTCTTGAAATGTAAGCAAAATGTAAACAAATCAGTGCATATTTCATTAGATTTTGCCTCATTTACATATTTAAACATACAAAACTTGGATTACAAAAATGTTTTTGTATGTGAGTGATATACTTGGGAAGTTTCATGGTGATACCTGTCAGTTATTTTTTTTAAACCTAAAAATACATTAAAAAACCCATAGCGAGCCCAAAATTCGGACTTTCATTCTGAAATTCAGGACATCCAGAGTTGACCGAAACATACACGTCCTTGCCAAAAATCAGGCCCCCAGTGGCCTTTCCTTTGACTGTGGGGGGTGGGAAAGTGTGCCAGGTGGACAAAAATGTCCAGGGGTCATCTTCTGGGGGTGAGAGAGGAATAAACAGAGGGCAAAAAAATGCAAAATTGACAAAAAGAGCACAAATGGGCCAGGGGATGTAGCATGTCTGCCATACTGTACGGTAGCTGCTGAAAATGTCCTGGAAAACTCCCGGAAAATAATTTCAAGAAAAGAGAGGGAACTGTGTCAATAGATGAACCCTCTGTAACATAATAATTAGCTCTAGGAATAAGATCTGTAGATTAATTGAATGATAAAAGGAGAACAAGAAAAGTTGGGTTTTTTGAAGAACAAGTCAAAATGAACACACTCCAAAGTGCTCATCACAAATCATGCCTCCAGTAATTAACGATTCCCCTAAAAATAAACCAACATTAGCCTCCCGCCTGGCGCCCCCTCGCCAGGCAACAGCTGGGCAGCAAGGACTCAGTGACTTCGCCGTTATCTTGGCACACGGCTCATCCAGGGGCAGGCGCACATCTAAAAAGTCTGCCAGGTCGATGCAGCGCGCCCCTCGCTCCGTTTGGCAGCGTCGTCGCATCTAATGGCCACAGATGAAACCCCCCTCCCCCCTGTGCCCCCCCTTTCCCCACAAGCTGCTGGGTCCACGCTGGAAGCCCAAGAACTCCCCTCATTTACAGAGCAAGTCACCTAGACCCCTCCTGGCCCTTTCCTGCCGTCCTTCAGGAGGACGACGGCGTCCAGAGGAGCCGACTCCAGCAGATGGATTATGGAGATCAAGCTGTGTGTGTGCTTGGTAATTAAATCTAACGCACTGACTGTGGCTCTGAGCCCTGGACCTTCTGTCCAGGTTGCGCTCCCCTTACACCCCGATGCACTGATCGCCTGCCCGGACATGTTGTTTTAATTGGTGCTGGAGCATCACCGGTCAGCTGCAGAAAATTGCAGGAGAAGGAGCCCAGAGACGCGTCTCCTCAACCTGATCTGAACTGGATTAATGTTACCTGGGATAGGAATTCATTCTGGAGATTAAACCTGCATGATTTTAATGTCAAATCTGCCAGAACTACTTTTATTTTGTAAAATAACAACTCTGTTGGATGTACCGCACTGTATCGTGCTGCATGCAGGCAGAAATCCCTCGCTATTATCGAATCCACACACAAAAAAAAGTAGCGCATTTTCTCTTCCTCTTTCATCTTCCTCCTGTCATGGACACTGATGAAACTCTTGACACGATTTCAGCTTTTAAAGTTCTGAAAATTCCTACTTTTGCTTTGCTAAACCGAGAAATAAACCAAAAAGCAAGACAAATAACACAATCTTGACCTTATTTAGCTGTATCTGGGACACCAGTGAATTTCATTTCCCCATGTGGGTGCTGTTCAGGAAACACAGAGGTTGGGCTTTGATTCATTAATTAAACAATTCCCTCACATCATGCGAGTCCCATGCGAGCGGGACTTTTTTAAGATGATTCTGTGGTTGTGCTATGTCTCCGTCTCCGTAGGCAACCCGCTGCTCCTCAACTCCTCGATGCAGCCCGACTTAACAGTGGGACGGACATACAGTACCCCCCTCTGCTTCCAGGACAGCACAGACAAAGAGCTCTTTGACCCCCTGCCAGACATCAAGGTCAAAGTTCAGAGCTCCTTTATGGTTTCACTAGGTGTGGCGGAGCGCGCCGAGTTCCACGCCAAAGCCCCCGCCGAGACCTTCCCGCGGGACCTGAGCCGGGACTACTGCAGCACCATGGACAGACGCAAGAAGGGCCTGCTCACCCTCAACGGGCCCCTCAGCGCCGACAAGGAGCAGCTGAGGACCACGGGCCTGTTCGGCCATGCCGGAGGACGCCTGGTGGTGCCCAACACAGGTGAGGGAGGAGATAGAAGCAAATACACACTATTAAGCATTAGTTAAAGGGATGGTTCAACTTTTTTTTTTAATTGGCCCATTGCCAGAATTCCCTTTGGTCTTAGCAGTGGGTTCATTAGCTTTAATTGTCGATGCAAGGTATTTTTTGAATGGAGGAGCAGAGCCGCTAGCTGCTCAGAGCTTTGCTATGGAGGCTAATTGGATTTCTTGGTTTCCCTCATCAAATACACAATCCAACAACTCCAAAATGATCTGGTGGACACGTTGTGACCTGTACATTCACCACACTTTGAGATAATAACAGAACGTTACCAAACAGAGTTGTTTTAGAGGGAAATGCAGAGACTGCTTGATGAAAGACTGCCTCCGATGGGAAGGTGCAGCGGTTTTGCATGAATTTATGAAAATGATGAATTCCGTATTTCATGCTTAACTAATGCTTAATAGTGTGTACTTATTATAAAGTGTTAGCTTGTTTTGTTTGTAAAAAGGCAACCCATCAGTCCAGAAAAATACTATTATGTGACTGCATAATTCAATGATTAATCAGCCAAAGCTTGCATATTATGCAGGGGGCCGCATCTTTTCAAAGATGGCACGCTTTCGCCACATAAATCACAGATTTTGGTGCAAAAGACATGAAATATGGGGGGGTTTGCAGGTGTTTTTGAGGTTTGTTCTTCACGTAATCGCCTCGTCCGAGGAGACAAACAAAATCAGGAAAGCTTAGAGCACGCCCAGTGCTGAATAAGGAAAAACAGTCTAATTTACTAATGAAAAGCAGTGCAAAAGATCACACAAAGAAGATAGATAGTTTTTCGCAACATCATCGCATAAAAATTGCATAAACACCCAGCGTCTTCCATTGCATTTTTGCACCCTCCAAATAATCAAGGATTTTTGCCTCCAACCATCACAACAAAACTGTGGTGTATTTTTCTGGACGGACAAACCTCTGATTCTTTTTGCCGTCATCAACCAGCACTGCAGCTTCACCATCTACATGTCTCTCCTCTCCAGCGGTGCTGCAGTTTTTAATTGTTCCTTTTGTCAGCACAGAAACGTGCTACAGTGAAGGTGGTACAGAGGCTTTCAAAAGGCAAAATACAACTTTATTGTAGGTTTCCTACCAAAGCAAAAATTACACCTCAAAATTTAAAAGCAGCAACAAGAGCGTTCAATGTAGAAAGCCAATCAGTTAACAGGACACTCAGGTGTACGACAGCCCTGTCACAGAGCTGTGGGAGAGTGGATTACAGCATCAAACTGAATTCAAGGAGAAACATCTGCAGCTTCCTCTTTATTTTTTTTTTTCTTTTCCAAATTTAAAATGCTGATTGGACTTGGAATAAAAGAGCTGTGGAGGCACCCCATGGTACCTCCCCGAGCTCACAGCTTCAGATTGAGAGAATAAAAGATGAGAACTGTCTGTTTTTGTCTTTATCTCGTTCTTCTGACAGACAGATTAAACATTCAGCTTCATCTGGGGGATTTACAAGCCTTTCTTTTTTGGCCAAAATATCAATGTTTTTTAAATAATTTTCAACATTTAACATTGATTGACTCTGAAACTTTCATGTCTCTTAAGAAAAGTAGCATTCTTAAGTATTTGTTCAAAAAATATTAACAGTAATAATTAATACATTAAGCAGAGCTCAGGCAGTAGTCTGGGCCCTAGTGTTTCACATTTCCATCTATGAAGAGGTTTTTTCAGCTAAAGCAGGATTAGTGAAGATGCTCAAGTGATTGAAGATGAACTACCCTCCTACTCACTTTTACAAAGTTGAGATATCCAATAATTAAAAAGAACCAAAAACTTTTTTTTCTGTATCTGCCAGAATCCAAAAGCAACAGCTTGTGTATCTGTATCACAGAGCAGAGCTTACAGACAGTTTCATGAAGAATGCTACTTAAAAGTCTGACTCAGCCAACATTACATGTGCACGGGTTTGGTTCCATTGGGAAAAAGATGTAAAAATGAAAAAAAAAAACAGACAGAGCCTCAGAGGATGGATGTGATTTCTAAGATAGAGACTGCAGCAGGATTGCATCATTAGATACGTTTGTACAGTTGGAACACGTCGGCCACAGAGGTAAACTGGTTTTGTTGTCCGGTAACACCTCGCTACAAACAATCACTTCTAACGCAAACTCAGAGGAGCTATTTAAAGGTTACACGGCTCCTTGTCTGAGGTCACTCTCCTGTGCAAGGACGTGTCTTCTGTGATGAAATATCATGAAGTGGGCGAGCAGAAGCAGAGGAGGAAGACACATGGAGACGTTATCAGTTTCTGTTTATTTGATCTGATATAAAATGGGATAGAGCAGAGCATCGTCTCATGTCCCACTGTTCTACTTATTCACATAGTGATGTGTTGCTCTCTGTGCAGAGCCCATTGTTGAGTACAATGAGATACATCCATAGGGTGCACACACAAACACATCATGCTAAAGTCAAAAAAAGAAGAAGAATACTATTATGTAAAAATTTTACTTTTGGTGGTCGAGCAGTAACACCTCCACAACCCCCTGTCTCCAATCAATCAATCAATCAATCAAACATTACTGATAAAGCACTTTTCATAAGGAAGCAGCTCAAAGTGCTTTACATAATAAAACAGTAGACAACAATCCATACCCCTCCTACACATACTCACACACAGACACATAAACACACGCATTCACACAGTTCTCATGCAGAATTAAAGGGACAACGAGGAGTTTCGGAAAGCAAAGTGTTTTCATACTACATTTAGTATTTAGTATATTTACATGAGCCTCCGCGCGCACAGTGAAATTCTTGGACAGACGTCTTGCCAAGAATGTTTTCATTCATCAAGAATTATAGTCAGAGGTTGGAAGACGATCAGATTCCATCGTAGTTCCGACCATAAACGGCGAAGCGGGTGGCGTTATTATCATGACCCGTCGGCAGCATCCACATAACCGAAAAGTAAGGAACGCTGGTCGGCTCACCCAGCATTTACACCATTAATTAAAATAACGATAGAGACAAAACAATATATTTATCAAAAACTGACCTAATAAGTGTGGGTAGCGTGGATTCATCCACATTAATGTGAGACCCTTTTATAACCAAATACAAACTCCTCGCTGTCCCTTCAAAAACACTCAACAATTTGAGGTGAAACACTAAGAAAGAAGATAAATATACTATAGCCTATATGTGGAAAAAAAAGATAAATAAATCAAAAGAAATAAATAACTGTTCAGGTCATGAAAGGATAAAAAAATCAAATGGCATAAAATAAATGATAATACTGTATAGATTAAAAAATCTGAAAGAATTGATGAAACTGATGAAAAATAAAAGACAATTAGAAAACAATAGATATTGCTATTAATCTAAAAATAATAATATTCAGTCAAAAGCCAGACTAAGAAGGCCAGAGTTGTACTGTGCTGCATTAAGCAGAGTGTATATTTGCTGCAGAGCCTTTATTACAGCTGAAAGCTGAGAGGTGAGTGTGTTCTTAAGTGAGAAAAGATAAAGAAAAATAAGTCCTGGGTAAAACTCTTAATAGTGTAATTCAGTTTGTCATGGTCTGTGCCTCAATAAGAAGTCAGCCTCTCACTACAATGTATCACAGCTATTAGTAGATCTACACACTGTGCAGTCGCCACACACTGTAAGCTGCTGCCGATCCATCAGTGCCGTCTCCAAGGTAGCCAGCTATTTGTTATTCCTCCACATCCTCGCGGGCTCTCTCAGGCAAACAGGGGTCAGGCAGTCATCATGTCCCCGCCAACACGGACGGAGCCATCGGAGGAGTTTGCGTGGACCGTTCCAGTCGCCTTGAGGTCAACGGTCCGTGTGAAGCGCTGCCCCTCCCGCCCCCTCCTCTCAGGTCCTCATGCACGTAGCGACGGCCTGGCCTGTGTGGAGAGGTGAGGCCCAATCAGCCTCCCGCCGACTTCTTCCAGGCTCAGGGTGTGGAGTGGAGGAGTCGCTGCTGTCAAGTGCAGCACTCACACAGCCCGTCTGCAGGGACGGCTATTCATTAGGCTGAATAACCAGCTGTACGCAGCACATCACCGCAGATTACTGAGGCCATTCTCCTCCACCTTGGTGCCCAGGGACCAGAATGGCAACATTCCCTTCAGTACACTTGACTTTTATATTTACTCGTTAAAACAGTGGGATCGCAGAGATTAGAAACAGTACATAACCATAATCACTGCTGGTAGAGTTCAAATAGTTAGCCTGCCGTCAAAGCACTGTTTAAAGGATTCGGGAAAAAAACAACTCAGTAGCAACCTCACATGGAACATTTTAATGAACTACTTACAGCTGAAGAAATAGTTTTTGGGTGACAAAGAGAAACAAACAGAAATGGAAAATGCACAATCACAAGAAGAAAAGATCTCCGTCACCTAGACAACACAGATGTACGTGACATTTAAAAAAACGAAGAAAGAAAGAAAATAAATGCTTCAGTTAAATAAAGCACAATAGATAATTAAAGCCGCAAGCGGCGATGAACGGCCCTCGCTCGACCCATGCGACCGCGGGGCCCTGAGGCACGCGGGGGCCGTTGCGCGAAGCGAGAAGGGCGAAAAAGCGCTGCGGGAGTGGAAAAACGCAATGCGTGGTTCGTCCACCAGGTGGCGCTACGGAGCCGGATTCGGGTAGGAGCGTTCAGGGGCTGACCGGGATGAAGCACCTGAAGTTTGAGGTCAATGGGACAATGTAAATGTAAAACAGGTCACTTCCTGTAACCACCAGGGGGCGCCTTTGTATGAACCCAGATGTGGGTAGGTGTGATCAGGGGCTGACCGGGATGAAACACCTGATGTTTGATCTAAATCGGACAATGTAAGTGTAAGCCAGGTCACTTCCTGTTACCACCAGGGGGCGCATTAGTATGAAGCCAGATGTGGGTAGGTGTGATCAGGGCCTGACCGGGATCAAACCACTGAAGTTTGAAGTAATTCGGACGATGTAAGTGTAAACCAGGTCACTTCCTGTTACCACCGGGGGGCGCATTGAGTAAAGTGGGCGTGACACACAGCAGAGTGTTCAGGGTGGAGCTATCATCATCTCCAGCAAGTTTGAGGCTGATAGAATGAAGTATGTGGGTGGTAGAGCCTTGTAAGTGT
The DNA here is from genome assembly GCA_030347415.2 of Decapterus maruadsi. Classification (NCBI taxonomy): domain Eukaryota; kingdom Metazoa; phylum Chordata; class Actinopteri; order Carangiformes; family Carangidae; genus Decapterus; species Decapterus maruadsi. The sequence continues at coordinate 3,460,765 of CM064895.1, forward strand.
AATGTAAGTGTAAAGCAGGTCATGGCCACCGGGGGGAGTATTTGTATTAGGTTTGTTCAGTGGCTGACTGACCTGACCTGACTGAGCCATGGTAAATTCTAATTGAATCTGCTCATGTAAGTGAATGTGTAAAGCATCGTCACTTCCTGCAACCACCGGTGGGCGTACGTGGGAATTCTATACATCAAATTGTTCAGGACGGAGCCATCGTCATATTCAGCACGGTAGACGTAGATAGGATGAAGTATGTGGGGGTGGCAGGAGCTGTAAGGCGAAATGGCGAGGAAAAATAAAGGCGCCAAGCAGGACACTTCCTGTTACCAACGAGGAGCGGTAGGAGGTACATGGGAAGTTTAAACATGAAAATGTTCAGGACGGAGCCACCGTCATCTGGAGCAACAATGACGTTGATAGGATGAATTGTGTGGGCGGAGCATCAGTTCGATGATGAAATGGCGAGCACAGAAAAAGGCGGCAAACTTTATGAAGCCAAATCAGCCACGCCCTTTGACGTAGAGACCTGCGGTTTTGACACTTTGATCACCATGGCATGTCAGTGGCCCGTAGCCAATTTCAATATGATCGGGCAAAATTTGTGGGCGGAGTCAATGGTTTTGTAACGCAAGTAACTTCCTGTTACCACCAGGGGGCGCTTTGAGTGAAGTGGGATATCAATACATCAAAACGTTCAGGACGGAGCCATCGTCATGCCCAGCAAGGATGAAGTTGATAGGATGAAGTATGTGGGCGTGACAGCTGCTCAAAGTTGAAATGGCGAGCAAAGAAAAAGGCGAAAAACTTTCGGAAGCGACTACAGCCACGCCGTTTGACGTAGAGACTTACGGAGCACAAGATAACATCAGCATGGCGTCTCGCTGGTCTGTAGCCAATTTGAAGTTGATCGGGCAAAATCTGTGGGCGGAGTTAACTATTTTATGTAAAAAAAGTCACTTCCTGTTACCACCGGGGGGCGCTTTGAGTAAAGTGGGATATTGATATATCGGGCGAATCAGGGACTCACTGCCGTAATGTCATTCAAGTCTGAAGTTGATAGGATAAAGTATGTGGGCGTGACAGCCAACCGAATTTAGATGGCGATCGAGCCCAACTTTGGCGCCCACTGGAAGCCACGCCCTTTGACCTATCGACCCACGGAGCACAACTTTTACCCAACTAGGGCTGAACATGTCAGGTATAAAATTTGGAGCCGGTCGGGTGAACCGTAATGGACATATTAATTTCCCGCCAAAACCGAGAATTCAAAATGGCCGACTTCCTGTTGACATTTCACCATGACAATAAGAGGCTTTTTTGTATATCTGGGTGAGATACATAAGTGTACCGAATTTCGTAGGTCTACGCCAAAGTGACCCGAATTCCCTATGGGCTTTTTTGAACTTTGTAGGGGGCGCTATTTCGCCATTTCGCGTCGGACATGTGCGACCACCACCCACATCGAATTTCGGATGAAGCCGGACGTCCGGCCAAAAGCTCACGCACTTTCGAAGCCGGGAAAGGGGCCAAATTGGGGCATGAAGGCGGAGAAGAATAATAATAATAATTAAAGCCGCAAGCGGCTATGGCGGGCCCTCGCCTCACGCGACTCGGCGACCCACGCCACTCGGCGACCCAGGCCCCCCCGTGGGACCGGTAGCCAGACGTGGTCCGTCGCGTTCAGGGCGGCCCCCGGATCACGAGTGTGAAGTTTCGAGCATATCGGCCATAGGCAATGCAAAACGTGTCATTTCCTGCGCCCACAAGGGGGCGACTTGAGCGAGTCTGCGGCCGATCAAATGGAGTCGTACAGGGCGGGCCTCTGAGCACGTATGGAAAATGCGAAGCGGGTCAAGTCCGGAGTGTGAACCAATTTTCCGACGTTTCCTGTTACCACCGGGGGGCGCTATGAGCCACAACCGAAAGTAATATATCGGATCGTTGAGGATGAGGCCCTTATCATGTCCAGCAAGTTTGGAGCTGCTGTGATCAAATCTGTAGGCGTGTTAGCATTTCAAAGTTGTTAGCTGAATTCGCTAAAATTGGCCGTGCCACGGCGGCCACGCCCTTTGACCTGTCGACCTATGACGCGCAACGTTTCATCAGCAGGGTCTGAAGGTGTAATGTACCTAATTTGAAGCAAATCGGGTGAAATCCCAAGGAGCAGTTCGTTTTGCGTCCAAGAAATGCTAGCCAATATGTCCGACTTCCTGGCGTGTTTAGCGCGTGGGTCCAATGCAACTTTTCGTATGTTTGGTTGAGATGCATGTATGTGTGAAGTTTCGTAAGTGTAAGACAAAGTAAGCGAAAATTGTCTATGGGGAATTTCAAAAAATTTTCAAGGGGGCGCTATAGAGGCATTTTGCCACGGCCATCCAAAATAACACTATCAACTGAAAGGGCTCGTCATTCTTATCCTGTGTATGAAATGTCGTGACGTCACGACCTCGTTAAAGCCACGAAAAAGGCAAACGTAATTGGACGGCGAAAAGTCGCCAGTCGCCGCTGCACCACACAGACGCCGTTAGACGTAGTTTCGCGGCGTTCATAAAGTAGCTTCAGCAACTGGTTCTGCATGTATTAGAAGTGGAATTAAGTTGATGGGGGCAATTGTGGATTTTTAATGAATTTTAACGTACTTCCTGTTACCACCGGGGGGCGCTATGAGCAAGGCAGGAAGTCGATACATCAAAACGTTCGGGGAAGAGCCATTGCCATGTCCCTTGAGTTTCAAGTGGCTACGAAGAAGTATGTGCGCGTGAAACGCAAACGTATTTTAAATTGGGAAGATACACTTTCGTTGTGCCGCCACACGGACGGCGTTGCTCGTAGTGTCACAACGTTCATCATGTAGCTTCAGCATCCGGGTCTGCATGTAGTAGAAGTGAAAAGAAGTCAATTTGGTCAAGTTCGTGTTTTTAACGAATTTTTGTACGTTTTCGGTTACCACCGGGGGGCGCTATGAGCGGCGTAGGCAAATGATATGTCGAATCGTTCTGCGACACACCTTCATCATATCCCCAAAGTTTGAAGCGTCTACGATGAAGCATGTGGGCGTGAGAGCCATTCGTATGTTGCTGGCGAGGCCCGAAACAGTCGCCAAATTTTGAGGCCCGCTGAAGGCCAAGCCGTTTGACCTCCAGATGTGGGGAGCACAAGATAAGCTCAGCTAGGTCTGGACATGTTCTGGACCCAATTTGAAGCCGATCGGGCGAATCCCCTCGGAGGAGTTCGTTTCGAGTAAACGGACTTCGAGGCTAAATAGCCGACTTCCTGTTGGTTTTCGGGTATGTCCGTAATGTTATTTTTTGAAGATCTCGGGTTGATAGACAAGTATACCAAGTTTCGTGCAAATCCGTGACGCAGACCCTCATTTCCTATGCGCGGTCTAGGGGGCGCTGTGGTGCCATTTGGCCACGCTAACAAGCGAGACCACCACCGGATCGCAATTTCACGGCTTCCCCCCCTGCGTGTAGAAGGTCCTCGGTTTCTCGGCTCGGGAAAGGGGTGGAAATCGCGTTCAAACATTCAGAAGGGGAAAAAGAATAATAATAATAATAATAATTAAAGCCGCAAGCGGCTATGGCGGGCCCTCGCTCCACGTGACTCGGCGACCCACGCCACTCGGCGACCCACACCCCCGGGGCCGCGCACGCCACGGGGCCGGTAGCCGGATGTGGGCCGTCGCGTTCAGAGTCGTCCCCGGAACACACCTGTGAAGTTTGGAGCATATCGGACATAGTCGATGTAAAACATGTCATTTCCTGCGGCCACAAGGGGGCGACTTGAGCGAGGCTGTGGCTGAGCAAATGGAGGCGTAGAGGGCGGCCCTCTGACCACGTCTGCAAATGTAGAAGTGACAGCGATCAAGTATGTGGGCGTTGAAGGCAAACGTAATTGCATGGCGACTAAATGAGCAGGTGGCCAAATGTGTCGCCCCCTAGCGACCACACCGTTGAACGTAGAGGGAAGATGTTTACAATGTTTGACCAGCTTAGGCTCCTGATGGTCTGTAGCGAATATGAAGTGAATGGACCAAAATCCCTAGGAGGACGTTGTTCACGATAGATCGCCATTAGTGTCGCTGCCACAAGGGGGCCGTTAGTCGTATCTTCGTAGTGTTCATGAAATAGCTTCAGCGACTTCTTCAGAATGTTTTACAGGTGAAATTAAGCGAATTTGGTGAAGTACGTATTTTTAACAAAATTTCTGACGTTTCCTATAACCACCAGGGGGCGCTATTAGCCACGAACACAAGGAATATATCGGATCGGTGAGGCTGAGCTCCTCATCATGTCCATCAAGTTTGGAGCTGCTGCGATCAAATCTGTAGGCGTGGTACCATTTCAAACGTCTTAGCTGAATCGCTAAACTTGGCCGTGCCACAGCGGCCACGCCCTTTGACGCGCACACGTGCAGAGCACAAGATAAGCTCAGCTAGGTCTGGAGATGTCCTGTACCAAATTTGAAGCAAATCGGGTGAAGTCCCTCGGAGGAGTTCGTTTTGCGTCCAAGAAATGCTAACCAAAATGGCCGACTTCCTGTTGGGTTAAGGGCGTGGCTCCAATGCAACTTTTTGTATGGGTGGGTGTGATACATGTATACGTCGAGTTTCGTATGTGTACAACAAAGTAAGCGGAATTTGTCTATGGGGAATTTCAGAGAATCTTCAAGGGGGCGCTATAGAGGCCTTTTGCCACGCTTATCGGAAACAACACTATCAACTGAAAGAGCTCGCCATGCTTGTCCTGTGGATGAAATTTCGTCACGTCACGACTTCGTTAAAGCCACGAAAAAGGCAAACGTAATTGGACGGCGAAAAGTCGCCAGTCGCCGCTGCGCCACACAGACGCCGTTAGACATAGCTTCGCGGCGTTCATAATGTAGCTTCAGCAACTGGTTCTGCATGTATTAGAAGTGGAACGAAGTAGATGGGGTCAATTATGGATTTTTAATGAATTTTAACCTACTTCCTGTTACCACCGGGGGGCGCTATGAGCAAGGCAGGAAGTCGATACATCAAAACGTTCGGGGAAGAGCCATCGTCATGTCCCTAGAGTTTCAAGTGGCTACGAAGACGTATGTGCGCGTGAAACGCAAACGTATTTGAATTTGGGAAGATACACATTCGCGGCGCCGCCACATGGACGCCGTTGCTCGTAGGGTCACAGCGTTCATCATGTATCTTCAGCATCCGGGTCTGCATGTAGTAGAAGTGAAATGAAGTCGATTTGGGCAAGTTCGTATTTTTAACGAATTTTCGTACGTTTTCGGTTACCACCAGGGGGCGCTATGAGCGACGTAGGCAAACGATATGTCAAATTGTTCTGCGACACGCCTTCATCATCCTCCCCAAGTTTTAAGCCTGTACGATCAAGCATGCGGGCGTGAGAGCCATTCGTATGTTGCTGGCGAGGCCCAAAACAGTCGCCAAACTTTGAGGCCCGCTGAAGGCCAAGCCGTTGGACGTACAAACGTGGGGAGCACAAGATAAGCTCAGCTAGGTCTGGACATGTCCTGGACCCAATTTGAAGCCGATCGGGCGAATCCCCTCGGAGGAGTTCGTTTTGAGTAAACCGACTTCGAGGCTAAATAGCCGACTTCCTGTGCGTTTTAGAGTATGTCATTTTATGAAATTTTTGAAGATCTCGGGTTGGTCGACAAGTATACCAAGTTTCGTGCAAATCCGTGACGCAGACCCTCATTTCCTATGCGCGGTCTAGGGGGCGCTGTGGAGCCATTTGGCCACGCCCACATGCGAGACCGCCACTGAACGCCGATTTCACGCCTTCCCCCCCTGCGTGTAAAGTTTCCTCCGTTTCTCGTGTTGGGAAAGGGGTCGAAATCGCGTTCAAACACGGCGATTTATAATAATAATAATAAGAATAAACATTAGCATTTCGGGGAATTTTGCGCCAGGTCTGATGAGTAATCTATTACCTACTTGGTTACTTGGTTCCTTGGGACTTGTGGCCTACTTACACGTCGACTCTTTTGGACACTCGAATTACAATAGGGTCCTCGGACCGTGACGTTGTCACTGGCTCGGGCCCTAATAAACATTTGCATTTCGGGGAAGTTTGCGCCAGGTATGATGAGTAATCTATTACCTACTTGGTTCCTTGGTACTTGTGGCCTACTTACATGTCGACTCTTTTGACACTCGAATTACAATAGGGTCCTCGGACCGTGACGTTGTCACTGGCTCGGGCCCTAATTAAAGCCGCAAGCGGCGTTGTCGGCCCTCGCTCGACCCATGCGACCGCGGGGCCCTGAGGCGCGCGGGGGCCGTGGCGTGAAGCGAGAAGGGCGAAGAAGCGCTGCGGGAGCGGAAAAACGCAACGCGTGGTTCGTCCACCAGGTGGCGCAACGCAGCCAGATGTGGGGAGGGGCGTTCAGGTGCTGACCGGGATGAAGCACCTGAAGTTTGAAGTGAATGGGACAATGTAAATGTAAAACAGGTCACTTCCTGTTACCACCAGGGGGCGCATTTGTATGAACCCAGATGTGGGTAGGTGTGTTCAGGGGCGGAGGCTCATCAAACATGTAAAATTTGAAGTCAATTGGACAATGTAAGTGTAAACCAGGTCACTTCCTGTTACCACCAGGGGGCGCATTTGTATGAAGCCAGATGTGGGTAGGTGTGATCAGGGGCTGACCGGGATCAAACCCCTGAAGTTTGAATGAAACTGGACAATGTAAGTGTAAACCAGGTCACTTCCTGTTACCACCGCGGGGCGCATCGAGTAAAGTGGGCGTGGCATACATAATAACATTCAGGGTGGAGCTATCATCATCTTCAGCAAGTTTGAAGCTGATAGGATGAAGTATGTGGGCGTTAGAGCTGTGTAAGTGTAAACCAGGTCACTTCCTGTTACCACCAGGGGGCGCATTTGTATGAAGCCAGATGTGGGTATTTGTGATCAGGGGCTGACCGGGATCACACATGTAAAATTTGAAGCTGATCGGACAATGTAAGTGTAAACCAGGTCACTTTGACCACCGGGGGGAGTATTTGTATAAGGTTTGTTCAGTGCCTGACGGTCACCTCACAGTCAGTCACAGGCACTGGGAAATGTCAGTGCAGAGCAGGACACCAAACTTTGAGAAGCCAGAACAGCCACACCGTTTGACGTAGAGACCTATGGAGCACAACTTTGGATCAGCATGGCATCTCGATGACCTGTAGCCAATTTGAAGTCGTTCGGGCGAAATTTGTGGGCGGAGTTAAAGTTTTTAATGTAAAAAATGGTCACTTCCTGTTACCACCGGGGGGCGCTTTGAGTAAAGTGGGATATTGATACATCGGGCGAATCAGTGACTCACCGCCATAATTTCCTTCACGTTTGAAGTTGATAGGATGAAGTATGTGGGCGTGACAGCCAACCGAATGTAAGTGGCGATCGAGCCCAACTTTGGCGCCCACCAGAGGCCACGCCCTTTGACCTATCGACCTACGGAGCACAACTTTTTTCTAAGTAGGGCTAAACATGTTAGGTATAAAATTTGGAGCCGGTCGGGCAAATCGTTATGGACCTATTAATTTCCCGCCAAAAACGAGAATTTAAAATGGCCGACTTCCTGTTGACATTTCACCATGACAATAAGAGGCTTTTTTGTATATCTGGGTGAGATACATATGTGTACCGAATTTTGTCGGTCTACGCCAAAGTGACCCGAATTCCCTATGGGCTTTTTTGAACTTTGTAGGGGGCGCTATTTCGCCATTTCGCGTCGGACCTGTGCGACCACCACAAAATATCGAATTTCGGATCCGGCCGGATGGACGGGCAAAAGTAGACAACTTTTCCCGGTGGGGAAAGGGGCGAAATTGGGGCACGAAATGCGGCAAGAATAATAATAATAAAAAACAGCGCGATTTCAATAGGCCCTCCGCCGGGCGAGTGCAACTCGCCGCTCGGGCCTAATTAAAGCCGCAAGCGGCTATGGCGGGCCCTCGCCTCACGCGACTCGGCAACCCGCGCCACTCGGCGGCCCAGGCCCCCCCGTGGGATCGGTAGCCAGACGTGGTCCGTCGCGTTCAGGGCGGTCCCCGGATCACGCGTGTGAAGTTTCGAGCATATCGGACATAGGCAATGCAAAACGTGTCATTTCCTGCGCCCACAAGGGGGCGACTTGAGCGAGGCTGCGGCCGATCAAATGGAGGCGTACAGGGCGGGCCGCTGAGCACGTATGGAAAATGCGTAGCGGGTCAAGTCGGGATTGTGAACCAATTTTCCGACGTTTCCTGTTACCACCGGGGGGCGCTATGAGCCACCAAGAAATGTAATATATCGGATTGTTGAGGATGAGGCCCTTATCATGTCCAGCAAGTTTGGAGCTGCTGCGATCAAAACTGTAGGCGTGTTAGCATTTCTAAGTTCTTAGCTGAATTCGCTAAACTTGGCCGTGCCACGGCGGCCACGCCCTTTGACCTGTCGACCTATGATGCACAATTTTTCACCAGCTGGGTCTGAAGGTGTAATGTACGTAATTTGAAGCAAATCGGGTGAAATCCCAAGGAGGAGTTCGTGTTGCGTCCAAGAAATGCTAACCAAAATGGCCGACTTCCTGTTGGGTTAAGGGCGTGGCTCCAATTCAACTTTTTGTATGTTTGGGTGTGATACATGTATACGTCGGATTTCGTATGTGTACGACAAAGTAAGCGAAATTTGTCTATGGGGAATTTCAGAAAATCTTCAAGGGGGCGCTATAGAGGCATTTTTCCGCCCCCATCGAAAAGAACGCTATCAACGGAAAGAGCTTGTCAGTCTTGTCCTGTGGATGAAATTTTGTGACGGCACGACATCGTTGAAGCCACGAAAAAGGCAAACGTAATTGGAGGCCGAAATATCGCCAGTCGCCGCGGCGCCACACGGACGCCGTTAGACATAGCTTTGCGGCGTTCATAATGTAGCTTCAGCAACTGGTTCTGCATGTATTAGAAGTGGAATGAAGTTGATGGGGGCAATTGTGGATTTTTAATGAATTTTAACGTACTTCCTGTTACCACCGGGGGGCGCTATGAGCAAGGCAGGAAGTCGATACATCAAAACGTGCGGGGAAGAGCCATCGTCATGTCCCTTGAGTTTCAAGTGGCTACGAAGAAGTATGTGCGCGTGAAACGCAAACGTATTTTAAATTGGGACGATACACTTTCACGGCGCCGCCACATGGACGCCGTTGCTTGTAGGGTCACAGCGTTCATCATGCAGCTTCAGCATCCGGGTCTGCATGTAGTAGAGGTGAAATGAAGGCAATTTGGTCAAGTCCGTATTTGTAACGAATTTTTGTACGTTTTCGGGTACCACCGGGGGGCGCTATGAGCAACGTAGGCAAACGATATGTCGAATTGTTCTGCAACACGCCTTCATCATATGCCTCAAGTTTGAAGCGTCTACGATCAAGCATGTGGGCGTGAGAGCCATTCGTATGTTGCTGGCGAGGCCCGAAACAGTCGCCAAACTTTGAGGCCGGCTGAAGGCCAAGCCGTTGGACCTACAAACCTGCGGAGCACAAGATAAGCTCAGCTAGGTCTGGACATGTTCTGGACCCAATTTGAAGCCGATGTGGCGAATCCCCTCGGAGGAGTTCGTTTTGGCGAAACCGACTTCGAGGCTAAATAGCCGATGTCCTGTAAGTTTTCGGGTATGTCTGTAATGTAATTTTTTGAAGGTCTCTGGTTGTTAGATAAGTCTAGCAAGTTTCGTAGAAATCGGTGACGCAGACCCTCATTTCCTATGCGCGGTCTAGGGGGCGCTGTGGAGCCATTTGGCCACGCTAACATGCGAGACCACCACAGAATCGCAATTTCACGGCTTCCCCCCCTGCGTGTAGAGTTTCCTCCGTTTCTCGTCTTGGGAAAGGGGTCAAAATCGCGTTCAAACCGGGGGAAGGGGAAAAATAATAATAAATAATAAACATTTGCATTTCGGGGAATTTTGCGCCAGGTATGATGAGTAATCTATTACCTACTTGGTTACTTGGTTCCTTGGTACTTGTGGCCTACTTACATGTCGACTCTTTTTGACACTCGAATTACAATAGGGTCCTCGGACCGTGACGTTGTCACTGGCTCGGGCCCTAATAATAAACAGCGCGATTTCAATAGGCCCTCCGCGGGCGAGTGCTACTCGCCGCTCGGGCCTAATTAAGAAACACCAGTATAAAGAAAAAAATGTGGTGCATTTTGTATCTACTCTGGAAAAAAAATAAATGTTGCAAATCACAATCACATTATGCAAGTATCTAACAAGCAGACTCTGTATTTACCTTGAAAACAGCTCCGTTTTTGTGACGTCCCATTGTAATCTCATGGCGTGGTGAATGTGCAGGTCACAACTTGTCCACCAGAGCGTTGTGGAGTTGTTGGATTGTGTATTTGATGAGTTTGATGAGGGAAACCAAGAAATTCCAATAGCCTCCGTAGCGTAGCTCTGAGCAGCTCACCGCTCTGCTCCGCCGTTATAAAAATATCTTGCACCGACAAATAAAGGTAACAAACCTACTCTATCTACAGTACCTATCTCTCAAAATGTTGAACTATCCCTTTAACATATTAAATACCTCCAGTGATTCCTCTGATTAACAGTTGGCGGTGGTACTGTAAGAAGAACAGGGATGTATTGAACATGTTGATTATTAGGCGTCAAGGAGACAGCCAGTGCATTCTGGGAAGAATGGATCTGCTCTCCCTCTAATGACACACATGTCCCATTCTATCCTGTTTGCAGAGGGATTTAACGCTGCCTGGTGCCAGTGGAGCACTAACATGTGACACAACATGTTTGTTTAATAGAAACACACCGGTTCGAACTGCATATTTCAAAGACTGGCTGTGGTGTTACACATGGTGTTAGAAAATATTCCCTCTCCGTAGAGCTGCCAAACACGTCTTTATCTGTCATCTTCCACTCCCTTCAACCTTTTATTTGTCATCCAGGCCTTTTATATGCTCCCTGCACTTCACTGTGAATGCTTTTTCCATTCGCACACATGGTAAATAGTGTCAGGCAGTGCTGATGAATAGCGATGAGTCAAAATAGAAAAAGAAAAAAAAGAAAGAAATCCTCCACTTACTTCTTGAAGGATGTTGCATGTTGCAAAGTTTAGTCAACGTTGCTGGCTGTGAGAACTGTAAAAAAAAAAACAGAGATTGTTTTAACTCTTCTAGTTCAAAGTGGCTGATTCAGACAGGCAGTGTTTGCAGCAGAATTCAAATCCCATGTTGAGTCATTCATCTATTTCCCATAGCCGTTCCTTCCTATCCAGGCCCGTCAGGTGAAGCTCGACTTGGAAGGATTTGGTTGGTTGGTTGTTTGTTTTTTTCAGATTCTATCTGGTCTGATTGTTCAGTCCTGAAAGTTTGCTACAGGCCTCTGGTCCAACAAATAATGGCTCCTCTTCTGAAGATTTATTCTCTTTTGTACTCTCTCTCGCTCTCTGGACGATAACAACAGAACACAGTTTCGAAACTAAAAATATAGATCTCTCCGTTGTTTTAAAGTCTCCAGTCTAAAAGATCCACGTGAACAGGCTCAAACATGTTCAGCCCAACAACATTACCCACAAATAAAACATGGAAAACATTTTACCTAAATTATATTAGTCAGTATTCCAGATAACAAGGAATTGATGAAAAAACAAGCCTTCATTTAGACTCAGAAATATTCAGGTAGCAACCTCATTTACAGTATAGCCGAGACAAAGAAGTATAAAAAATATACAATCAACATATCATCAACATATCAGGTAGTAATGGAGGAAAGTAAAAATACACTATATTATTTATACAAATTAGAATATCATGAAAAAGTTCATTAATTTAAGTAATTAAACTTAAAAGGTGAAATGAATATTATTTAGACTCATAACATGCATTGCAAGATATTTCAAGCTTTTATTTGTTAGAATTTTGATTATTATGGCTTACAGCTTAAGAAAACCCCAAAAATAGCGGCCTTCAGCTCTTTTGCATTGCTGCCGCTATTGAAGCATCCTGGTCTTCCATAACACCGGCTGATATCATCCATGCCACGCCGCATTGAAGCAGTAATTCAGGCAAATGGGGGCCCAACCAAGTACTGAGTACACAAAATGATTATACTTTTCTGATGGCTGATATTTCATTTATTTAAACTCATTGTTCTGTTTATTTCATGTGATATTCAAACTTTTTGAGACTCTGATTTTGGGGTTTTCTTAAGCTGTAAGCCATAATAATCAAAATTCTAACAAATAAAAGCTTGAAATATCTTGCAATGCATGTTATGAGTCTAAATAATATATTCATTTCACCTTTTAAGTTTAATTACTTAAATTAATGAACTTTTTCACAATATTCTAATTTTCTGAGTATTACCTGTATATTCAGGCCAAGGACCCCCGAACTGATGGAGAGATGAAGCATATGGATGGAGAGATGAAGCATATGGCTGTTTATAACTATAGTTATACAGTGTTATAACTGCATTATAACTTATTGTATATCTATCTATCTATCTATCTATCTATCTATCTATCTATCTATCTATCTATCTATCTATCTATCTATCTATCTATCTATCTATCTATCTATCTATCTATCTATCTATCTATCTATCTATCTATCTATCTATCTATCTATCTATCTATCTATCTATCTATCTATCTATCTAATTCAAATGATTACAAAATTTCTAATGCTGTTTAAATATTTTCACTACACCCTCCACATCTTTGACTCCAGAGTCCCGATACACCATCATTGTTTGCCTGCGCTAAGATAATTATAATGTCATTAACATTAATTGTGTTTCTATTTACAGGCGTATTGTGATATTTTATTCAGACTCTTGGGCTGACTTTATTCCCTGATATCCCTCAGCTCATTCAACTAAAATGAAGCTCACGTATATACTCCCATAACCCCGGTGTTGTACAACAAGCTGCAAGCTCTTTATTTATTTTGCCCGTGTGCTGTCAGGCTGATGTTGACACGTGTGTGTGTATGTGTGTGTGTGTGTGTGTTTTTCCAGGGGTCAGCCTGCTGGTGCCTCATGGAGCTGTGGCTGAAAATATGTCCTGGGAGATGTACATGGTGATCAATCAGGGAGAGGCAAGGTGAGGCCAGAGTTTACCCAAATATCATCTCCCAACATCTGTCTGTCTGTCAGCCTCCCTCACGTCTCAACACCCACGTCCTCTGTCTCCTCATCCTCCGTCCTCACCGTCCTGCTCCTCTCTAATTACCCAGCATCCTCCCTTTGCTTCCATGGCAGCGATGCTCGGCCGTCTCAGAAGTTCCTCTAAAGCAGATTAGGAGGTTACAAGTTTAATACGCTCTATCATCGGAGCTTTAATTACCACAGCGTTAGATTTAAGCACACTGATGTCAAAGGCATGTTTTTTTGTTGTCTGTGTTGTCTTCCATTTATTGAGCCTCTGTTTTTCTTATCATCCCCACTTCACTCTGTCTTTTCCTCTCAATATGAAATAAAAAAAGATTTCCAGGCTTTAGATAAAATAGAGTGTCTTTACAACCTGTAATTTAAATGTGTTTTCATTCTTTCATTTTCTTTAACTCTGTTCATGAATCCCTTTAGTTCCACTATGATTTGCTGCTTATTGCATAATCGACAGTTTTCACCTATAATGTGAAAGTGCACAGCCTTGATTGATTGACAGGTCTTTATAAAAACTATAAATCCTGTAATTAGCTTCAAATCCTTCTGTTTTTCTCTGCTGTTATTAATATTTGGTTTATTGATTCTCACACATAAAAAAGGGAGGGGGTAAGGTCTGTAGTTCATCCTCATTGAGAAGCCCCTCCCACCACCACCTGCTTGCTTACAGGCAGCTGCTCACAGACTGTTTGTGACTGCGCTAACGCTAAGACTCTCTCCGTTCTGACAAACGCTCAGGTTGTTTTGAGACTGTCATTGTTTCAGTGCAGTTCCAAGGTGGAGCCTGGTTAGCCTGGTCCCAACCACTCTCCATTGAGAGATGTTGACTTCCTGGCAGGCGTATACTCTGTTGAATATTAAAGGAGACATATGATGCCCCCTTTCAACAAATTACAGCTCTTTTCATCCTCTCAAAACAGCCCTGTTCAGAGTGGCTGGTTTTGTCCCTTTAAATGCAAATCAACCACTGCTTGCCCCACCCCTTTTACCGGTCCCAGGTAGGGGTGGTATTATGCAAATTCGAGTCCTAGTTGCATCACTGGAAGATAACTGAGGGAACAGCTTGTAAAACCACATGGATTTCAACTTAAAGGTGATAACTACAACTTTAATTCTTCCCGGACGTTCGGTGACGGACTCACACGCGCCCGCTCTCACTCCAACGTTCTAGTCTACTGGTTGCCAGGCGCGCAAAATCCCGCAGGTGGACGAACGATGTTGAGCGAGGGGTCTTTCATGGTCTATATTAATCATTTAGCCTAATCATGAATCATTTCTGTGTGCGTGACTTATATAACGCCATCACTCACTGCAATAATCGCAGCCAAACAGCTGACTGACCGCGGCAAAACAGGGTTTTTTCTGGGGTTGGATCAACAGCTGAGCAGCGTCTGTAGGCGGAGACAGCAGCGGGGATCAGCTGATCTCTCCACACGCTCCGCTCTGATACAGATCCACTGGACTTTCACAGTAAAGCTGATGCCAGCTGTAAATGAGTTAAATAGTGAAACAGCCGCGCTTTTACAGCCAGTTTTTGGATGAAACTCTGATCATAACCTAAGCATAAAATAGTATGGAGATCTAGTCGGGTTAAAACAGAGCCACGTAGTACAGGAGAGCCTGGCTTGACTCACACACTCACTCGCTACCGTAGCTGCAGCCCTGCACATTACAGATTTTTTTTTGTCCATTCTCACATTTTGGCGGGTAGAAGGAAAGACAAACACCCTAGTATATGTTAAAGAGCCTTCAAAAAGTGATATTTCCATAATATGTCCCCTTTAAATCTGTTGGATCTGCCTTTACCCAATTGCTAACGTTTGGTAATGATGTATGATCATGCGCTAGGACACAATGAAGCTGATGCACGCTGTAAACAACGACCTTCTCCCAATTGCAACAAGTGTGGGCTAAATGTCCGTCAACAACAAAAGCATCGCACAACAGAACCAAGTAGCCTGGCATACATCCGTCGGCGCCGCCATAAAGTAACTTCAAACTTAATGCAGAATCTCAACGTCATTTCGATTGGCCAGTAGATTCTCTGTGGGAGCAAAAGCCAAGAAATGAAAATTGAGTGGAAGTACGTTGTGTAGGTGGGCGGAGCCAGGCTACTGACTGATAAAATGTCTTGACTTGCACTGGGCTATATAAAAAACCAGACAGGCTGTCATGGCCGTCAGAGCGGGGCATCGATGAGCTGGAGCTGCGGGAGCACTGGATTCTCAGACAGACTGATACTTAGAAAAACAACTATCTCACAGCTGTCTCCTCTCAGATACAATCCTGTAACTGCACATTATTACATGATGAGCTCCCCGTCATTAAGTCAAATAAGTAATTCAAACATTTCACTTAAAATTCACTAAATTAAATGTCACTTCTGATGGCCATTTGTAATTATCAATTACTGTATGTTAAGTCATTAAAAGATGAAGCTGATTCATTATCTTAGGACTTGTTAAATTGATGATTGACAAAATCAATCAAATCAGGAAGCTGTTCCATGTATAGGCAGCTAAATTACATTTGCTTACACACATAGCTGATCCCTAACTGTGAATTATTATTATCATCAGCAAACTGGAGTTGTTACCTTCGGTCTCTAGATGTTGCCCTCGCCACTGTGTTATAATTGTGACTGATAAGAGCCAATCGGAAGGCGAGTGTTATGTTAATTCAGCAGGAGTGATCCCTTTTAAAGCTTATACCAATAAGGATGGAACCTGAGGCTCGGTGTGTGTGCTCTCTTGTTTCATCTGTAGCTTTCTAAGGAGATGGTTGATTAACGTAGCATTGGGGGAATTATTAGCCAAATTAATGAGGAAGATTAAGTTGGATAGAGGCTTTAAATGTTGGATACTTTATCAGTTAATTGCCCAGCACTAGTATAATCATTAAAGGATAATTTAATTTTTTTTACAATGTGGACCTTATTTCTAGCATAAAATATGATCATTTACTCAACCAGACAACTTTGGTGTCATTACAAGTCGTTCCAACGAAATTAGCTCCAGCTGAGAGCCGCGTAGGCTATATCCCTATATCCATATAATGCAAGAACACGGGGCAACTGAATGCAGCATTTAAATAACACATTATCCGCCGCAAACTCATTCATGTTACCAATATTTTGGTATGATACACTAGTGCTATCCGAGCCCGTGGTGGCATGTGACCAACATCCGGCGTCTGTAGATTGGATGTCATCTCCGAGTGCTGCCCGGCTCATTCTGATAATAATCATTCTGCTTCGGCATTCCAGTCCATTTTTAGTGCAACTAGCCGGAGCTTTAGTGAGTCCAGGTTGAGGAGAGGAAGCCTGTGGAAGCTGAACTTCATCCAGCTGCTCATTTTGTTCTGACAAGTCAGAAACACACAGAAACGGACCATAGTGGTAGCAACGATCCGCACCGGACAGCTGTCGGAGATGACATCATCCAGGTCAGAGGTCAGTAGGTCAACCTACAGACCACGGATGTTGATAACATTCCACCACGGGCTCGGAGGGGAATAGCACTAGTGTATCATAACAAAATATTGGTGAAATGAACGAGTTTCGTGGCGGATAATGTGTTATTTAGAGGCTGCATTGCGCTGTCCTGTGTTCTCGCAGGATATACGCGGCTCTCAGCTGGATCTATGTTTGTCGGAATGACATGTAATGACACCAAAGTTATCTGGGTGAGTAAATGATCGTATTTTATGCTAGACATGAGGTCCAGATTGTAAAAAACGCTAATTATCCTATCCTGTCAGTACGTTTGAGGCTTTAAATGTTGGACACTTTATCAGTTAATTGCCCAGCACTAGTATAATCATTATCTGTAGTATAGCAATAAAAATATTGGTGAAACAAAAAGTAAAACAAACAGAGAGATAAATGCATTGGGCTGTAATGTGGTAGACATACAGTAGAGAGGGGAAGGGGAGTGTGACCCTCCCCATGGCCATCCTCACATCTCTGTGTTTACCGGCTGGCTGCGTGACAGATGGGCCCAGCCAGCGCTGCAGCCCATCTCCCACTCTCCATAGGAGTCCTCTAGGTGTCACGATATGGGTGTTCATTTCCAGAAGCCCCTCACAGGTGGTAGTCTGGGCTTTGATGTCCCAGCTGCTGCACTAAAAACTCAAGTTCACGCTGTGCAAAACCAGGGGGTGGGGGGGTGGATTTGCAATAGAGTCCCTCATTTAGCCGACTGACTCTTAGGGAAGCAAAAGTCAAACCTCCAATCCTCCAATCTCTTTTTTTTTTTTTTCATCCTCACCGCCACTCTGCTGAGAGTCAATATGTAGTTATGTACTCCACTCGGTGTCAACAACAGCGGTGCTCTGGGAGAGAGTCACGACCCGGGAAGCTTGTTTAAACGATGATGAATGCGGTGATGAATGGAGCGCGGTGCACTGATGGACATGCACAGCGGAGTAGAAGGCGCAGACGTCTCCCGAGGCCTTTCATCTCGGCGCTACGCACATTATGTATTCTGATCATAGCTAGGTAATGACCCTCGGATGGACTGAACCTCTCACTCTCTGGGGGAGGAGGGTTTTTTTGCACATTCTTCCTCACAGATAGCCACCAGGGTTTCCAGTTTCCTCTGAAGTGTCACTGTTTATTTTTTGCAGTTCTCTGCTGCAGCAGAGTCGCACAAGAACAAAGACACCCCTCCAAACACACACATTTATTTTTTTTTTGTCATTTTACGGAACATTTCCTGACATATGGCTTCATATAATAAATGACTGACAGGCCGTATAGCGATATAAGTTACAATTAAAATAAATAATTAAATTAATAAATAACAAAATAACACATTATAATAAATAAAAAAACTAATAGATTCACAAAATTTTACTTTAATAAAGAAACAATGGGGGGAAAAATTAAAGGGATAGTTCACCGAAAATTCAAATTTCACTCATTATCTACTCACCTTCATGTCGACTAAGAGCTGTGAGAATTTTCGTAGTCCTCCGTTCCTTCTCTGAGTTACGGGGGGAGGGGGGTCCGCGCACCATTATTTGTCCATAATGGTTGTCAATGGACACCAACTTTCTTCGTCCAAAAAGACACACCAAAAAACATCCAAATACCTCCATACTGCTCGTCTGTAATGTCCCTCTTGTATTAAAGCCCCGACATGAGAAATTGTTCCGAAAAAAATTAAATAAGTCTATATTTTAAGCTTGTTTGTAGCAGAAGCTCCCAGTGTCTCAGTTCACTGCTCTTCCTGTATCAGTGCAAATCTTACGTGATTTGCTCTGACCGGCGGAACAATTTCTTATGTCGGGGCTTCGATACAAGAGGGACATTGGAGACGAGCAGTATGAAGGTGTTTGGATGTTTTTTGGTGTGTCTTTTTGGACAAAGAAAGTTGGTGTCCATTGACAACCATTATATGGACAAATACTGCTGCGCGGACCCCCCCGTAACTCAGAGAAGGAACGGAGGACTCTGAAAATTCTCACAGCTCTTAGTCAACATGAGGGTCAGTAGATAATGAGTGAAATTTGAGTTTTGGGTGTACTATACCAACTACTGATCGAAAGGCGCTAACCCTGGGCGGAGGGATACGTGAGTTGGTTAGGTCCAAATAAAAACTGTGTTTTTCCTGCATTTTGAGGGGCTGAAAGAAATTATATTATAGTGAACAATGGAACTGTGTTTTTTTTTCAGGTAAAACCTCTTTTAGGCCATGAAAATAGGCCGTTAATTTTGGTCCATTCACAACAATGTATATTGTAAATCTCTGTGTAGGGCTATGGGCTGGCGTTGCTAACGGGAAGAGTGCAGAGAGTCTTCTACTGCAATTAAAGTACTTAGGGGCTATGTGTAGAACCTCACTTTAAAAAACTGCTACTATCCCTTTAAATACTAAGAACAGAAATATAAATTAAATATTCAAAATATAAATTCAAAGATAAAAATAGGTAATAAAACAGACATTTATCCGCACATACTGTACCTTCATGCACACATACATACATAGTTTAAGATAAGGAGGTAATATGATTCATGCATAACACAAAATAGAAATAATTACATAAGGTAAGGTAAGGGAGGGGGGGTTACCTGGCCTTGACAGGGCACCGGTAATAATAACATGCAAACAGCAATGAGTGTGACACCTTGTGTTATTTCATATATTTGAGGTTGTTTTTTTTTTCTCAAAGTGAGTTATTTTCTTTTTAAAGGAACAATGATACATGCTGCACCAACACCAAGGAGACAGAGCAGCTCTTTTGTTTTTTCAATAATATACTGCAGCAGGTAAATCACAAGTTGCAAATTCTCTCTGTGCAGTATTGCTGGAATGTGTATGGCATGTTGATTCCATGACATCTTTATAAAGGTGTGGAGCTGCCTTCATCTCCTGCTATATATTCCTCCCTGTGAGCTGAAAGTGTCTGCTGCTTCCCACTGGTGCATAACACCTTTGAAACACAGTAGTATATTGAAGGCTCCTCACTGATGCTATTTAGTTCCGGCCACAGCCGAGCTTTTCAAGTGTTTTTTTCTATTATTATTCTTCCAAACAGTTGCTGTTTACTGTAGACAACCCATATTTGTGCCTGTGGTCTGTTGTGCTTGTCATCTCACCAGCTGTCAGTCACTGTCTACATCCTCGCAGGCCAGAGGACATACAGACAATTTTATCCCTTATTGCCCACTGCAGTGTCCAGCCGCAATCCCTGTCCAACCTACTTCTCCACACACTGACAGACTTCCATTAAAGCTTCTTCTCCGTTTTTTTTTAAGATGTGTTATTGAAGCTTTTCAAAGGCTCATCTAAATCTTTTGAAGGCACAATTTTGCTTAGGTCAGACGTATTCCCTTCGCTGCTGAGGTTCTATGAGCGCTTTGTATTGTCAGATAAATCCCTGAACCTATTGTGGCAGGAGGAGCTTTGTCCTGCTTTTAATGATGGAGCTGGTTTCCATATGTGAGCTCCAGGATGGAACATAGTTTCCTGTTGTTGAGACAGTCCTGGCTGCGTTTGACTTCATACATGTGAAGAAGAAAACCCACATCGCTATGCAGGATCAGTTTTATAGAGTGTTGGGGCTGAAATGATAATCTAATGTAGGTTACATGGTTGTCAGCAGAAGTGCACCGGTGCATTAGGTGTGACATGGCTTCCTGCTTGGATGCCCGGGCTGCGGCAGCCCCCCCCCCCCTCCTCCCGCTCTAAGCCGCAGGTCTCATGGTCCATAGATCTCACAGCGCACACAGATCCCTGGACGGATGCAACACTCGGTCCAGGTTTCAGTCCGCAGCGCACAACATGTCCTTGCCAAGGTGACATCACGCTCAAGTGCCGTCAAACTTCAAACTGACATCTATCTTGTTCTGAAGTGTTTGACTGGCCCAGAGGCCGCAGAATTAATTCCTCCATCTACAGTATGATGAAACAATGACATCCTCTCCTGCCGGGCAGCCTACTGGGCCTGACAAGGTGCATTGTTTCAGGCTGAACTGTGACATGTTTCTGGGTGAACAAGTGTAATGTAGTCACTACTCCCCGAAAATGTTGTAGATATTGTTGCTGCTACTTTTGCTTTGGGCATCAAGGTGAATACGGCAAAGGGCAGAATTAATTCCTCCATCTACAGTATGATGAAACAATGACATCCTCTCCTGCCGGGCAGCCTACTGGGCCTGACAAGGTGCATTGTTTCAGGCTGAACTGTGACATGTTTCTGGGTGAACAAGTGTAATGTAATCAAACTACAACTATAGTCATTAACTATGTATTTTTGTTAATCAGTTATACAGTATAACAAATCGCCTTGTTGATCATGGGTATCGTAAATTGGCAGGGCTAACTACTGCTACTTCCGGGTAGAAAACCAGAACATAAGGACAAGAGTTATATCTCATTTTTCACGCCACTGTATCACCCTTTAGACTAATCTGATGTTTGTAAAGTCTATAAATAATAATCATTTCACATTTGTCTTAACGGTGATAGTTGCGTGAAAAACATGATAGGCTATCTAAACTCTTGTTCGTTATTGTTCTCATTCAAATTATGTGCTGTTTTCTAAACAACAAGGCGATTTGTTCTATTCCAAAACCGTGTAGGATAAATTTTTAAATTTGCATTTGCCACAAAGTCTGATTCTCTTGCCTCCACTTTTGGTTTAACTCGAATAGCCTTAGGGATGATCTTGCCTTGGAATAGATCATTTTTACCCTCTATCAGATGGCGTCATATTCAGTGTTTAGAGAACATTTCCCATAGATACACTAACACTACTGTAGCACTAGCACATCTATTAGTGTAGCCTATTCCATTAGGTAGGCTTTAAATGTTAAAATTGCTCTTTTTTTGTACCTAAACAGTTATTTATTAATTAGTTTATACAGTATTTACGCTGACCTCAGCCATTGTTCCACCACTCTTCACACATGAAGAGTTACAAAGAGAAAAACAAACACATATCATCACCCTTTACTAGTCTTTTATATTTCACTGCAGTTTAATGTCAAGCTCATGTTAATCGCTTGTCAAGAACAAGAGTTGTGACACACTGGGTTAACACAACTTACATGCTCATCACACTCAGAAAAAGCTTTATCATGGTCCTCAGAGTTATCCTCTGAGGACCATGAATATTATATCTGCCATGAAATTTGGAAAGTTATAGCCTGACTCTCGCCAGACCCTTGTAGTTCCGCAAAGCTCCACCAGAGGCGCTACGCTCAGCTTCACAGAACCAATCAGGATCGCCGGGCGGGACTTTCAATTCAAACAACAATGGCGGCTCGCAGCGAGGAGTCGTGCATTGGCATTGATTCTGCTATTTCAACTGTTTTGTCGAATCTATCGAATATTAATTCTTTTAAAGATGAACAGAGAACGGTTTTGAAGACATTTATTGGTGACAAAGATGTTTTCGCTCTTCTTCGGACCGGGAAGCGGCAAGTGGTTTATCCAATCACATACAAGGATTTTTTTACAAGGCCCCGCCTTCTGAAATACGTCGCCTATGGAGCAGTATCTGGAGCTCATAAAGCTTTGCAGAACTACAAGGGTCTGGCGAGAGTCAGGCTAGGAAAGTTATAGCTCTATCTCTCAAAAAACTGAAGTCTTTTTAAATCATCACAACTCAATGTCAATATTATCTTCAGAATAAAAGCAGTGATGACATGTTTAAAGGTTTTATGCCTTTATTTTGAAGCAAATGCCAGCCAGTCCTATAAAAACTTGAAAATCTACTATTTGTTTTTGAAGAGATAAGGAGTAAACAAGACATTGATTTTCAGCATGCCCATCATCTTTTCCATTTTCTGCTGAAATAGACCCACGATTCAGCTAACATCCATACACACACATCTCTGTCCTTTATTGACTTTACCCAAACAAGTAGAACAGACACTGGAGGCTGAGCAATTGACTCCTGGGTGTTCAGGTTCCTTTGATGAACTCTGTACCAATAACAATGAGCCTGATAACTTGCAATGACAAGCTGAGTACACGGTGGGTACACTACACGCTGCAATGCGTTTACACTGATGATTATGTTACAAGTCACAATGGAAAACGCCTTATACCACAAGTCTCTGTAATCATGTAGTTGTCTAATAGCATCCATGATGTAGCAGCAACTATAACACATTGAATATGACTCAGGAAAAACTGTCTACTGAACACGAGCTACAGAAATTAACAATAGGCCTGTTGCTACTGTATGGGTGGGTCAACAACCCTGTAGTGCTCACCCATTGGCTGCCGGATACAGTTCTGTATACATCATTTCTTATTTTCTCTAAAGATCTAGTAAAGACACTACCTTCATATTTCTTATAAAGACAATAAAACAGGAAAATAATGCTGTTTTCCAGGAGCACTACTAAAAACAGAAGTTAATGTAACGACAGAGAGCTCCATTCACAGTAAATTCAGATTGTGTGTGTATGCGTTTGTGTGTGTGTGGCAGAAGCGAACAGTGGATTTTTAGAAAGGTCTTCTGCTGTTGTCTCATGTTAATGTTGTATTTCATGACCGTGTGATATTATAACATGTTTTTAGATTGAGGGCAGCTTTGCACCTGTTACATTTAGGCCAGTGACGTCATATGTGTTGATGGAATAATGAGATTATCACATCATGATGACACGTAGTATCTTATTTACTGTTTTGTGTGCTCTGCTCTCCCTATTGCCCATTCATTTTCTATGTTGTAACTTTTGAAACATGTAACATGAACATCAGGGCATTTAAATCGATCCAGTTTGATGAGGATGTTTGCAGCCTTAGTTGTGGGTCAGTTCTGCACAAATAGCCTACAACTATCAGTATTATGAAAACTGTGTTTACAGTAAAGGAATAGTTAACCAAAAAATGAAATTCAGTTATTATTGACTCACTCTCATGCTGATGAATAGTAGAGTAGTTTTTTATTCCTCAAAGTGCATCTGGAAACCCGGGAGGCCGGTTCATAGTCCAATGAAAACTTTATATGAGAGTAATAGGTCCCGACACAAAAACGTCCATAAAACTACACAAAAACCATTTAATATTCCTCCACACTCCAACCAAGTGTCCTGAAGGGATGTAGTCCAGAGTTTACTGGAGACATTTTCACAGTCTAAACAGTCCTGTATTGCGCTTTGACGTTAACTCGTGTGACTTCAAGGGCTTGTTAGGCTCTAAAAATGTCCTAAATTACATTGTTTCCAGTAACATCTTGACTATATCCCATCAGGACACCTGGATTGCAGTGATCAGACAGTGTGGAGGAGTATTAAATGTTTTTTGTGTAGTTTTTTGGACGTTTTTGTGTTGGGCGCTATATCTCATATAAAGTTTTTCTTGGACTATGAACCAGCCTCCCAGGTCTCCAGATGCACTTTGAGGAATAAAAAACTACTCCGGTGTATTCATCAGCATGAGGGTGAGTCAATAATGACTGAATGAATTTCATTTTTTGGTGAACTATTCCTTTAATTGTCTAATTATTGTGACCCCCCCCCCCCAACAAATGAGTCCTGGCAACCGGCTTGATTAAGACTGTATGACTCTGGTCTGGTGTTGTAGTTTAGCCATGTTGCACGAATGTCCCCAATAAAGTCAGTTGTATCTCACCAAGGTTAGGACGAGGAATAACCATCACTGAGGTGATATTATAAATCAAGACACTACACCTTGGTATGTTTTTACACAGACGGGGGATTAGATTTGTTAATGCTTTACGGAGCTGCTCTCTCAGCCAGGTAATGTGTTAGTGATTGATGGCTTAAAGCTGTTTTGATGGAGGCTTCGCAGTAAAGATGAAGAAGCGGCTAGAAGGAGACAACAGAAGAAGAGATGTTATGTGGATGACAGTGGGAGAGCTGAAAGTGCACGTCTTTGCTGGATGTTGCACTGGGGGCCTCACCTCTAGATGACCGTTTGATTAATGTATTGGCGCAGCCACGTTAGGTTGTCTGCGTCGACTTAAAAAGGGATAAAAGGCGGGTGGGACAAACAGGTGGGAGACTACAAGCAAATAAAGGTGAAGCTAATGGAGCATGCTAATGCGTGCATTTATTAAGCTCGCCGTCTCCTCTTTCCTACCCAATCTGCCACATTGCGTGGCTTCTCGGGTCCCTGAGCAGTGAGTCATCGCTCACTTTAAATAATACACCTCATCAAGGGGCTTAAGAAGCCGGCGTGCAGCCCTTCATCCTGATGACGAGTGGAATTGAGAGGAGAGACGGCCGGCCTCTGCTGCTTCCTACAGGTTCGCCGTTGGACTCTCACGGCAGAGCTGGAGGCTACTTAAAGGAGCAGGTAATCTGCTCTTTGCCTACACTTTGCATTAAATGTGTGATCAGGCTCAGCCGCTGTTGGCGGAGGGATCGAGAGCTCTCCTGGGGACCAGTCAAGAGCAGGGACTGTGTTGACATAACAGAAAAACTGACAATGAGCTAAGAGATGTATCGGTAGAGGATGAGATCGTTGTGATTGTGGCCTGAGAGCCAGAGACGATGAAGCAGACCCGCCCACTCTCAAGGTCAGATGCCGAGGCAGTGATTGGGAAGAGCCCGCGGTGCGTTGGAGAGCGGTCACCGCCAAGGTGTGCCGAGCAACAGAAGCCCACGGTTCAGAGGCTTTGTGAAAAATGTCCGGGAGTCATGGGCGGGCGTCAGAAATAAATATATCGAAGTTGAAGAATTGTTTTCGAGGCCGTTAGGATAATTAAGCCTGCATGAATCATTGCACTGCAAATAAACAGTTGTTTTGTGGTAAACCGTGTGCCATTTAAAGCAACACTTCCATCCCAGAGCGGCGGCAGCGCGGTGAAAAGATGGGGTTGTTGCACGGCTGCTCTCAGTGGGAAACAAACCTCGAACCGCTGCAGCGCCGATGCGATGCTCTACCCCAGTGAGCTCCATGGCGACATGACTCTACTTTCTTTTCATTTTTCTATAGAAAAAGTCTGCAAAGAGCAAACTCTCAACTCCAGGGGTTTGGAGGGAGCAGTGGTACCGGGCGTGGTAATGCACGCCGTTGGCTTTTATTAGCACTGAGAATGTGGACGGTGGTGTTCCTGCAAATTAGAATGTATTGTGTATTGAAGGTTAATTCTGGTCTATTGAAATGTGTGTCTTATTTTTGTAGTTATAGGTTCCGGCTCTGGGAATAAGGCAACATAATTAAATAGACGCCCATGAGGAAAGTGAAATGAGCAGACAGACAGAGTCATAAACCAACCTCCAGTACAGCAGAGCTGATGGAGGAGGAATGAAGACAAAGTAAAACCCACTCACATCGAGTTTTTAACCTTGTCAACATTGACATGATACATCATACAAGACCATGAAAGAGAGGAATAAGCAGTTCATAACTGACTTCCATGTTGAACTGCAGTCAACCAATGAGAGTCAAGACAGATTTAGCATTACACACCAAGTCAAATGAACCAATCCTGTATAGTTGTTGGGGTGGGAGGCGGGGCTACATCAACTTGACACTTCAGTCGGTACAGAAAGAGTTCAGCACAACCATGAGCACTGTCAGCTCTACTGTAACTCACACCCTAATAAATAACAAACAATTTTTACCATGATAGGTCTTCTAGTTGCTGATTTCATCATGACCACAAGTTTGTATTAAGTTGAAGGTTGGACTTAAAGGTGCAGGTGATAAAGGAAAGTGTGTGAGAATATTTATATAAATAATACCAGTTAAACAAGTTAAAACATAGAAGATAAGTAAAATTAGTCAATAAAAGTAGATAAAGGCACATTAAAAGGCATTGGTTCATGTGGAACCAAAGGCCATAGAGAACAGGTGAGTTTTTAGGTCTTTTTTTTTTTTTTTTAAGGCAGTGATGGGGCTTGTGGAAAGGCAAATCATTCCACAGCTTTGGTGCCATTTTCAGGATGCCCAGGACCAGCTGGTCAGCTGAGAACAGAGGGTATGTAGGACTGTAGGACTGTAACAACTCAACAACTATATTTTTAATAGGTGGTAGCCTCGAAAAACAACAACAGCAATCGCACACTCAACGCTGTGCAATTTATTTCGGCAAGCTTTCGGTGTTCAGGCATACAAGACAAGTGGATGTGGCTGAACAAAAGGGTTCTGGCAGTCACCTCACTTGATGACATAATGCCAGACACCTGTGTGAGCACAGCTGAGGATGAAAGGACATCATGGGGATTGTAGTCCAACTGTGAAACTTGTAGTTCTACAGTATCAGGTGCAGCCTTAGACACAGGGTCTATACTGAAACCAAGAAACATACATCCATCATTACATCAATAGAGAAATACGCCGCTTTGTCTGTATATCTTTCAAAGTAAACAGAGTTTACAATTTAGACACAAAAGAGAAAACAAAAAAGAAACAAGATAAATTCATGATAAACTCAAATTTAATGAGAAAGTAAAAGAAAACTACAACTTATTGTCTGACTTATATTGTGAAAGTAAAGTGCATAAACACTCATTTCAAAATCCTCATTGAGACCCAGTGGTTGTAAAGTTAACAAGGTTATCAACCCATAGTTGTTTTGAGTTTACAATTTATACACACAAGATAAATTGCAACAACATAATAGAAAGAAGCAACTACTATTGTCTATTGTGACCTAAGTAAAGTACAACACTCATTTCAAAATCCTCATTGATACCCAGTGGTTGTAAAGTTAACAAGGTTATCAACTATGTGGTAGCCTGAAAGGCCAAAGGTCATTTAGGTCAGTAGACGTAATGCTCTCGGAAATACAGATGTTTACACAAAATCTTATTGCATATCAACCCATAGTTGTTGAGATATTTACTCTGGACCAAGGAGGTAGATCAACCTACTCCTAAAACTATAGGGATTATGGCAATGGGCCAATTTGCCAAAATGTTAAACTATCCCTTTAAAAAGACAATTCTAAACTGCACATTTCTTCAGTGAATATTCACAAGGATCTTTACACTGACATGCAAACCAAAAGAAAAATGATAAAATAGGAGCAATAACTGAAAAAGCAGGCCAGCATCTGCGAAACAGTAGGCTACTCTCCAAAGAATGTGTCATTGAGTGTGTCATGTGGCCGTGGTCAAACACTTCAGGAAGGTGTGGCGTCCCCACAGACTGATGGTTACACTATGTAGCACAGAACTGTCACATCCAGAGTTCTGCTCCAGCCAAGCAGCCATGTTGTTCTCACCTCTCTGTCATGTTTCCTGTCCACACTGCTTCATTGATGAAGAAAAAGAATTTCCCCCAATCTGTTAAACCAGCTTTTTTTTTCACCCTCTGCACCAGTAACACTCTTTGCCAAAAAAGAAAAAAAAGCAGTCTCAGTGAAATCAATGACAGGTTTATGGATATTTATACAATACTAAGCAAAGTTTGATTTACATGATCTGTTGGTGTTTTTGTTCTCCTCTTTTCAACTGATTTGGTTTTATTTTACTTAGTGTTTTGTCTTAGTATTCCTCTCCTTCTTTCTCTCTGATGTCAGCTTGGATTCCGTGCCATCACAAGTGATAAATAAAAATTGACCTAAAAGCTAGAAGTTCGTTAATATGCATGCAGTCTTTAACAGCAGATTGTGTGACTACAGTAATCCTCCACTAGAACAGCCCCCATGCACTCCCAGCATGTTAAAGAGATAGTTCAACATTTTGGAAAATTGGCCCATTGCCATAATCCCTACAGTTTTAAGAGTATAGGTTTGTTACCTTTCATTGTCAGTGCAAGCTATTTTTAGAACGGCGGAGCAGAGCCATGAGCTGCTCAGAGCTATGCTACGTAGGCTATTAGGATCTCTCATCAAATACACAATCCAGTGACTCCAAAACACTCTTGTGGACAAATTGTGACCTGCACATTCACCGCGCTATGAGATAATAGCCAGACATTACCAGACCGAGTTGCTTTAGAGATTCATGCAAAACCGCAAGCCGCAAGCAGTCTCTGAATTTACCTCTAAAACAACTCTGTCTCGGAACGTTCTGTTATTATCTCATAGCGTGGTGAATGTGCAGGTCACAACTTGTCCACCAGAGCGTTTTGGAGTTGTTGGATTGTGTATTTGATGAGTTTGATGAGGGAAACCAAGAAATCCCATTGGCCTCTGCAGTGTATAGCTCTGAGCAGCTTGCGGCTCTGCTCCGCCGATCTAATAAAAGCTTCCCCCGACAATTAACGGAAACTAACCTACTCCTAAAAAAGGGGGATTATGGCAATGGGCCAATTTGCTAAAATTTTGAACTTTCCCTTTAAAGCTGCTTCATCCATCACTGCGACTTTGCTTTTAATTCCAGAGGAGGAAGTCTTTAACAAATCAATGCTCAGATCTGTAATAACTCTTAACGAGCCCCAGAAAGCTCCCAGAAGGTGTCGCTCTCTGGTGTCATGACCCTTCCTGCCCTGGCTTTTCTGTTGTCTAAAACACCAACTGCTGCCGTTGCTGCTGCTGCAGCCACCGTTCACTTGGCCAGACATGTTTGCTGTGAGCTGCTTTTAATGAGCACTCTCCACCAGTGACTTCTTCACCTGAGCCGGAATGAATTCCAGCAGAACAACTCGTGTGTGTGCGCGTGTGTGTCGGTAACTTGAACTTTGAGAAGCGAGAGTCCGTGCAGGAAAACAGACCTGGAAATGCGAGCTGGGCCCGCGGGCGTGTATTCTCTACAAGCCCACCTCTTCTCATAAGCTGCGCTCATTAGCTGGTTGTTTCTCATGCAGCGGCTGAGGCTCAAAGAGAGATGTTAAGCAGCACATCTAACGGTTGTCAGATAATAAATAGAGAATGTTAAATATGGAAAAGTCGTGTGAAGATCACAGATGCTTCCAGCAAGAATAAACGCAGCACCAGGTGCAAGGTAACAAGAGCACTTTCCTTTTTTTGTTGTTGTTGTTGTTGGAGAGTTTATTTCCCGTCACACATTATGGATCACTCTGGAGAGATTCACAAAAATAAAAGTCCAGAGCCAGTTAAAGCGTTTCATCTCTCGGTCTTGCGGCGCAATAAATTATTGCATAGATGTTGAAGAATCAGAGGACAGCTGTGCAAACAACTCTTACCTGCAATAAAGAGAAATACATTTATGACGCACTTAGGATCAGAGCATCCATCAAAAAGACACAATTACAGGATAACAGAGTCATCCTGCAACGCTTCAACTTTTTCCTCCTGTATTTTTTTTTTTTACACTGCACTCATTCTGCTCCTATGTGCCTGTGTGTGTTTGTTTGTGTCGTTTAGTGTCCAAACGCTGGACGGCTGTGAGATCCTCCTGGGCCCAGAGGTGACGTACGGTCCTCCAGGCCTGGACCTTTTCTGCCCGGTGGCCATGACCATCGCTCACTGTGCCGAGGTAGACGCCGAGAACTGGAACATCCAGCTCAAGAGGAGAACGCAGGACAGCAAGTGGGAGGTGAGAGCTGCTTGTCAAAGTACAGCAGAGCAAAGCCCGTGGAGGTGTAAGCCGGGCTTGGACGTGCTGTCGGCCATTGAAGCCAAGGGTGTGATCAGACGTGTGGCTCGTTTGCTTTGGTTCTTTTCAGCAGCTAAGCCGATACAATTGTTGCATTCTTCTTTTGGGTCATTTCTGTTCACATGGTAACGGTCCCAAGGATCCAAAGTTGTAAACAAATGCTATATGCTCGAAACCAACTGAGGAGGAGGTTACCCAGGGGAAAAACTAAAAAACATGGAATAGAGGTCTAGTAGTTAAACCAACACTAAGTAACTTTTCAGCCTTCATACAGGGCCGTTGCTAGGAATTCTGAGCCCCCTGAAAGAATACTAAAGTGGGCCCCTGCCCCCTGGCTTTTCCACTTTTTTTCATGGACTACGTATGTATTATCATTTTTTTTAATTTAGTCTACTTTATTTTGATGCTAATACAGCATTACTATGAGTATTAGTCAGGGTCTTATTAGGGGTGTGTATTGGCAAGAATCTGGCAATACGATACGTATCACAATACAGGGGCAGCGATACGATATATTGCGATACTGTAGGAACAACGATATATTGAGTTTCTTTGAAAGAATTTATTTGTAAGAAAACTGTAGCACATAGCACACACATGCTGTTACATGCTTAACATCAGCTTGCTGAAGAAATACAAGCATTTGCAGGATTTTTGCACGAACAAACAGATTTCTTGATTCTGTTAAAAGGTTATCTCTTAACTGTAATAAGCAGGTTCAAATTTAGTCAAATAACATGAAGAGAAAATATGTGAACAATATTACATTAAAAAATAAACTGATAAAAGACAATAAAACAATAAAAGAATTTTTGCATGTTAATTGTTCATTAAAATATCGATACGGTCGAATATCGATAGGGTATCGTCAAATAAAATATTTCGATATTTAAGTGTATCGATTTTTTCTTACACCCCTAGGTCTTATGCAGAATAATGTAGTCATACAAAGATCAGACTACTGGGGTTTTTTGTGGGCGCTACTCGGTGCTGGGCCCCTAGAATTATCATCACCTTTCTCCTCTATACAACGGCTCTGCCTTCATAGAATATTTCCAGAACTTGTGTGACGGTACATCCACTTACAACAGGTTGAATGACACCTCTGTCATGTCCTGAGGGTCTGTGTTGCCTTCACTGGCACTAAGCAGCTTCCAGGTGGATGGTAGGAACCTGACTGCTTTACGGCACACGTCACTTCACCCTTTCCCTATTTGTTAAAAAGATGGAAGTTGACGCACATGTCTATGTGAGATTATCTACTACACTATCACTCCAGAAGCAGCAAGAAAACCAAAGAAATTTAAAGTTTTGTCTAAAAAGCACAGATTAGCTTGTGCGGGACAGGAAATTGTGTACAAAATACAATACAAAACACACTAAAATACACCGCGTTTACGACGGATCAGACCCCATTTCACCCCGTTGACACCATAAACAAGGAGATCAGAGGTCCCCAGTTTTCACCCCATGGGAAATGGGGTTGACACCATGAGATTCTCCAAAACGCTCTCTTTTAAAAGTTAAAAGTCTTTATTCCTACAGCATGGCCTCCTATGGCTTGGACGTCTTTAACCTTTAAAAACTCCTACACATTTTGGAAGTCCTTGAAGTGCTCCTTCACAGACATTTTGAGAGGTCTCAATAGGCCTGAAAATTTAAATCTGACCCGGTTGAACGTCGGTTGAAGCCTGGATCCGACCTTTTCCAAGTCATTTGTGTATATTTTGGGTCCAAACCCGAGCCGAACACCGATCTTTAAACTCTCCCTGTTTCGAAGCAACTGCTCCAAATGAGCCGAGTCGGAATACACACTAAATGTGAACAGGAATGAGGGGCGAGCTAAATACACAGAGGTCAACAGATTCTGTAAACACACGAAAAGACTTCTCAAAGTT
This sequence comes from Decapterus maruadsi, assembly GCA_030347415.2. NCBI lineage: Eukaryota > Metazoa > Chordata > Actinopteri > Carangiformes > Carangidae > Decapterus > Decapterus maruadsi. The sequence continues at coordinate 3,492,756 of CM064895.1, forward strand.
TCAAAATAAAAGTGTCTGTACCGTGGAGGTCCCTCTGTAATCTTGCCATCCAATATTGCTCCGTTGAAGTTTGGAATCACTGTACCGTGTCTGCTAGTGTCAGGAGCTGATTTGTACGTGAATCAGTGTTTAAATGAGAACATTTTCCACCCACTGACCACCTGTCTCGTTCAGATGAAATACAATAGTTAGATGAAGTAATTACATGCGACCTCTACACATGAAAATCGTTGATGTCTACATAAAGCTGCAACAGCTGGACGTTCAAACCAGGTGAAAAAGGCAATAAAAGAAAGTGAAGAAACATTCCATTATAACTCATAAGCTATAATAATACCTGCCTGCTTCCTCTTAAAGCCTGTATGTATTGTGTGAAAGGTGTCACATGAGTTTCTCGCCAGTTCACCTTGTTTCCGGTGGCAACAGGCAGCTTTGAGTGAAGCAGCTCAGCACCAACCTGCAGACTGATGCAGACGAACAAACAGAAATGTTGACCAGATGTACAGTATGTTCTGTTTTGGTGAATAAAGCTTTACAGTATTTTTTAATAAGCATTTGCAGTAATTTAGCTCTTAAAATAGTGATTTATGTTCCGTCATATTGCATAAATCTGAACGCTGTTAGACAAAGAACATCTTGAATTTATATTTTAATTGTTTCATGTTCAACTTTATGCAGTTTGGAGATAATTTCATGGGCTGTGAGTGGATATAATGGGGAGCATGAAGGTGCTTATTTTATTGTGAAGATCTACATGTGTGTTCCAGTGTTTCCTGTCTTCAGCTAGACTACATTTTGTTGGTTGTAAGTTGTCTTAGGATGTGATTTGTGTCGTTCCTTCACCGTGGAGCTGCATCATCGCAATGACAATCCACCAAGGAACAAGTGCATCTGGCTTTTAAATGGAATGGGATATGATTGGTTAATTGCATGTTGTGGCCAAAACGCTCCGCTGATCGATTGATAGACTGAATAAAACCCTGTTGAACCATGACCCGGGAGCAGCCGCTGCTTTGTCCACCGTTAAAATAGCAAAAGTGACATGGACACTCCCTGAAAGCACCGTGCTCTCTGGACTGGAGGAATAAAGCCCTGGAGGTCATTTACTACTGTATCACGGTTGGTTGGAGTAAACAACCAGATGGTTGATGATGATCTGAAGGTCATAACCCCCTCTACCCCCCACCGCCCAACCCCCACCCCCCACTGCCTCTTCTCCTGTTCTAAAGAGTAGCCGGATGTCACTCAGCTCAGTAAAGTGAGTCTTGTTAAAGACATGAGATGCCATGCGTTCTCTGGCCTTTTGTCTGTGCTTTATGAGGTAAAAGATCCAGTTAGTCCGCGTGAAATGTGACCGGTGAATTACGTGTGAGCCATAAAAGAGCGTTGGGGGGCTTTGTGGGTGAGCTGATTGATCCGGCATTATGTCCTCCGTGGGTCTAGAGTGTGACATAAGGCCACATGAAGGTAACACCGGCGGCCCGACGGGAGGAAAATAAAGAAACAATTACAGCGTGTAATGGGCAGGAAGAAGCATGGCTGCTGTCAGTCAGAGGGGGTGGGGGTAAGAGAGGAGGGACCTCTGTTAGACGAGGCAGGTATCGATTAGTGGATCAGGAAAGACAGCGCAGTGAATTTAGACACGAGGCAATCAGCAGGAGAATGGTGGAGATTGTTTCTGTGCTGACAGTGCCGTTGTTAGACCTATTTTAGGGGGGCTGAAGCCTCTCTAAAATATTCTCAAGCAAGGGGGGTGCTTGAGTGTTATTTTTGTTTGTTTTTTTTAAAATGTGAGATGCATGTTGTATTGATGATCTCTGTGCACGCAAGCACCAATCCTAACGTGTACAGTAGCATGCCACAAATGATGGGGAGGGACTCAGCTAAAAGCCTACCAAGCATTGCTACCATAACAAAACACAATACAAACCCCAGGCAAGTGTAACGCAAACATGAAAATAGTGCATGTCTGTTTTTGTGATACTGCTAATGTTACCACTCCAAGCTAATCACACAAACAGGGTGTCATATGAAAGCTACGCTAACTAACAGCCAAAGAGTAGCAAAAGAGTCACAAAATCCTAAAGTGCATCATACCTTTTTTGTTTTGTCAAAGTTTAAAGGTAGATTTCACCTGGCAGAGATGAAAAATTTACATTTTCTACTGTAGCATTTTCACAGGTCTTAGCTTTCCTTTAAAAAAACAGACTGAAATAAAACTACAAATCTAATGGTTGCCTAAAATTTCTGCACAGTACTCTTTATTAAATCCGTCCAAAAAAGTTGAAAAGCAATTTCTCAGTTTTTGTGAGCTGTTTGTGAAATTTTGTGCTTGCACTCAAATCCTGTGCAGCTCCTGGGGACTAAGCCCCCCCTGTCCTTAAAACCTAGTGACGCCCCTGGCTGACAACAACTGTGAGCGTTGCACGCCCAACGCAGCACCGATGACCGAGCAGCATTTCTCGTTAGCCTCTTTTCAGTTCCTTTGCAACAGGATACAATGTGTTTTCTCAGCTTTTTATGTATCTGTGTTTTCATTCCAGCTGTGTCAGCCTTTTTTTCTTTCTTTTTTTTCCTTCTCCCGGGAAGGAGATTGCTTTTACTGGTCTGGATGAAGTCCCAAGAGCTTAATCCCAAACCTAAAGGCATAACAAGCCCCAAACTCTGTTATCACTTTGCATTATTTGGCGGCGTATTTGAGCAGGAACTGGAATCATGATAACAAGACAAGTAGTGGGCCTGAATAATGAAGAGAATATTCAGCCAGGCGGTAATGGAAATGTAAATCTGACGTAAAGTTTTGGCAAGTCGAGCATGGGTCAGAATAATGAATAGTGCAGGTTTGCCCCTGGCTGTTGTGGTGGTTGTCAGAGCTTAAAAGAGCTTGTTATTTAAAGGAAGACCAGTCAGATTTGCCTGCTCTCTACATTGTGTGCTTTTGTCCTGAATAATGTTTTTCTAAGCGCCGGGGACGGCTGCTGTAAAGAATATGCAAGAACAGCTTCTGCAGGCTCCGCTTTCTTACCTCAAGCAAAAGATGCAAAATAATGGAAGCTTTGGTTTCGGCGCCTATGAAAATCAGAACCAAGTCAGAAGTCCCTGAGTCTTAGATGCAGTTTTAGAATATTCATTGATTAATTTTCTAGAAGTCATTTAGTTTGCAATGTTGCTGCTGGTATTCTTACCCCTCGGTCACATTGGACGCGGAACTGAAGCCCAGCTCCCTGGAGCGGAGGCAGTTTCAGATAGGCGCACATGTTAACCAGTCTGCCTGGTCGCACATCTCGCGCCGTGGAGCGCAGTGCGCGCCTGGAGCGCTTCAGATCGGTTCATTTCTATTTTTTGCGCGTGCCGAGAGCACTGTTTGTCAAGCTGAGATCGTACCAGACAGGAAGTCGAGCACAGAAAAGGCGAGAGAATCCGGTTGATTTTCAAAATAAAATAAATGAAATGATGATTTATTAAGTTGTTGCTTGTCCATCTGTAGCCTAAATATTTGTCAGTTATTTCATATAACACGCGTTTAAAATTGTGTGTGGCAAGTGAATACGGTGGGGACTGCAGTCGATGTCTGACGGGCGAGGAGAGACTGTACGGTCCCAGTCGACACCCAAGTGCCCCAGAACTTCCGGTTCGCGTGCAGTGTGACCGGGGATTCACCCTGGATTAGGTTCTAAATTTAATCTGAGTCTAATTTCCGTCACAGGCATTTTTTATTTCATATAATTATTAGACAGACATGGTGGTGCATTCACACCTGCTCACAGCAAGAGGGTCTGGGTTCAAACCTACTTCTTGCAGTCTGTCTTTGGTTCTCTGGGAGGCTTCCTCCCACAGTCTAAAAACATTATTTTTATTTAACCTTTATTTAAACCAGGCGAGCAAGTTAAGAACAAATTTCTTATTTACAAGTGCAGCCTAGGGGGGTAAGGGGAGGGGAGAGCTAGAATGAAAAAGAACAAGTTATATATATACAAGTCTAAAAACATGCAGGTTAGGTTAATTGGCGACTCTAAATTGCCCATAGGTGTGAATGAGAGTGTGAATGGTTGTTGGTCTATTAGCCCTGCGGTAGACTGGCGACCTGTCCAGGGTGTACCCCGCCTCTCGCCCGAAGTCAGCTCTATTATGAGTCCAGCTCACCCGTGACCCTAGTGCAGGATAAGCAGTATAGAAAATGAATGAATATAATAATTATTATTATCCCTTTTTTTTAAAATATATATTTCAGGCTTGGTGAGGCTTCAGTGTAATGTGTTGATGTTAGTGAGTGAACATTCAGCTGGTTGACTGTCACATTAACCCTGGAGCTCACTCGTCCCTTTTGATTGCACCGTGAAGGACAGACAAGTGACAGCGATCTTAATGTTACATCCACAGCCTCTATGTTCCACTAGTGTATCTTCATGAGTGTGTATTGGGTGTTTTTCTTAGTCTCTCTCTGCTGTGTTCTTTCTTGCTGCCTCCTCTCTAATTCTCAGTGGATTTTAGATGCAGTTAATGAATAAATCAGTTTCCTCCCAGATCACACAGCAATATGATTAGACAGAGACACCATGCTACAGGTTGTTAGATGCTTTTTATTAATGGCAGAGCAGCAGGTTGAACAACATGAACTCAAAGCAGGAGCTATTTTGGGGTAATATATGAGGCTGTGAGTAATTCCAGTGCACGCAAGTTGTTTTGCATCGAGGAGGTTAGTTTACAAATTAGAATTCCTTTATTGTCATTGTACTGTCAAGCACAATGAAATGCAGATGCAACTCAAGTTTAAAAGGTCAAATGATATACAATATTAGTAATATAAAAATAACTGTACAAATATGAAGTAGGTAATATAAAAATATACTGTATGTCGTGCAAATCTAGGCATATGAGCGAGTAATTTTACATTGTGCAGGTGATTTCATATGTATCTATTTCTATTTCTTATCATTTTGTTGGAGATGGTGATGTTCATCAAACAAAGGACTTATTTTGTTTTAGTCTCATGATTTGAATCTGATCTGAATTTAAAAGGATAGTTCACCCAAAATTCAAATTTCACTCATTATCTACTCCCCCTCATGTCGACTAAGGGCTGTGAGAATTTTCAGAGTCTCAGTGCCTTCTCTGAGTTACAGGGGGGGGTCCGTGCAGCAGTATTTGTCCATATAATGATTGTGAATGTTGCTCACTTTTTCTTCTTCGTCCAATAAGACACACCAAAAAACATCCAAATACCTCCATGCTGCTCGTCTGTAATGTAGCTTCTGTAGTAGCACATCATAAATGTTCAAAATGACATTGTTTCTGGTGACGGCACAGCTGTACAATGATCATTGTCACCGTAGGAAAACTCTGATTCAAAACCTAAAGGGTGAGGGTGGCAGACTGCGGTCTCTGTGTGGAGTTCACATGCTCTCTTTGTGCCTGTGTGGCTGTGTGGGTTTTCTCCACATGCAGTACATCTTCCTCCCACGGTCCACAGACATGCATTGTGAATGGTTGCGTGTGTGTCAGCATGTCAGCCTTGTGATAGACCTCCTTTGCCCGGTGTCAGCTGGGACTGGCTAATGAATGAACCAACAAAGCACCAAATCAACTATTGATATCAACTCCTCCTCAAAGTCACAATCACAGCACAATGTTCCCTTACAAAAAAAACCCCACATGAACTTCACATGTGCATAAATTCACATTTGCACATGAATTGTGTATTTTTTCATGGAAGACATGTGGTTTGGGCCCAATTTGAAGTGAATCACACGTGAATTCCCATGTGAACCCATTTTCCACATGTGATCAAATGTGTTACTGTAGAGCACATGTGTAAAACATGTTAGCACATGTGGAAAATGGGTTCACATGTGATTTTATGTGATTCACATCAAATTGGGCCCAAACCACATGTTTGTGCAAATAACATGTAAGGGTTGGTGGAAACACATATACATTGTGTATTATGTTGACTCACAAAAAGATTAGTAATCTTGCATTATGTTACCTAGGTAACCAGTCCATTTGAGCTGCTTTTAAGGCATATAACGAGGCCAAAGTACCACAGCGCTCTTTCTTTTTTTTCTTTCTTTTTCTTGACATAGAGCTCCTCCCTGTACATAATGGAGAAGACACGAGCTCCTTTATCTTACTTCTTTATCTCACATGGAAATCTTATAAATCTTTAATAAGGTTTGTTCATTCCTCCCCAGTTTGCCCAGTTTCATAATCTCTCTCTGAGATGCCGCCCGATGCTCCCGCAGATTAGAAACCATGTCAACTCTCTTCAGGGCATTGAGTCAGAGATTAAAGAGCTCTGCAGGCGTCTTTTGTTAGCTCACAGAGATGTCACTGCTCTCTGTCAGTACGTATATCTTATTCTTTTTCTTTTACGCGATCGGTTCAGGCCCATGTTTACATAACCTTGCCCTTTATAAGCTTTGTAGGTTTGCTGTTGTGCCACAAAAAGGAAGAAAAAAGGAAAATCTTTTTCAAAGAGGGCAGTTTCTCAGTGTGTGTAAGTGTTGTGAATGAGGAATGGGAGTGGTGGTGGTGGTGGGGGGCATGAATGAATACAATATTCATGTTGCTTTGAGATTTCTGTCCAATATTCAAAGGGCATAGAGAAGCTCGGAGCGCCGTGGCTTTAAAATAATGACTTACCACCGTGGTCTAACATAAAGGGAAAGAAGAGAGGTTTGTAGAATGTATAATACCAGCAAGTACACAGCACCATTAAAATACCTTTATCTCAGCTGTCATTGCAGAAGAGCCATGGTATCATATTATTCAGGGGCGTGCTGCTCTGTGTTAAACAGCGCTTACGAGGATGCAGAGCATAAGTACACGATGCATAAACATGAAGTATTTACAAAGAGAGTTCCACCTCCTCAAATGAATGTCTAAATTAAATGGCAACATTTCTCACTTTATGTTGCATCTCCCTGAACAGTACTATGGCTTTATTGTAACACAAGCTAAAGAACTGTGTTCTCCAATATAATATGAACTAGGTCTAGTATGTGTGTGTGTTTTGTTTTTTTTGGCACCATAATATATATATAAATGTTCTTGTCCTCATGAATTGTAATACAGTTCTGGTCCGGCGCCAAACTGCCGAGGGTAATTTATCACTCACTGAGCTGGAACATTGTTCTAACTGCATTTACATAGTGGTGTTACTTCCTTTAAGCATTTTAGAATAAGGTATGTGTTCTTGTGCATTACTGTCAATGTCAAAACAGATCAAATTCACTGATGTGTTTCTCAATACTTTTCAACATGTAGAGTATAAGGGAATATTTAATAACAACTCAAAGAGTATTCTGACCGGTTCAGTTACTTCTTACATTGGAACTTACATTTAGACTACTTTATTGTCCATTATACTCACATTAAATCGAAATTTGTTTCCAAAAATGTTGTGAAATATACTTTTTCAGCTTTTTCAGTTTATTTGAAAAGGGTAAGTGTACATTGATAAAACATTGTAAAAACAAATGAAAATGTACCCGAGTTAGCTAAGAGGCTAATTTTCATTGCTAATCCTTCTGCCTGACGTTGAAAAGAATAAAATACCACATTAAAAAAGTAACACATTATATACACAATTGAAAGACAATAACATCATACCCACTATTGCCTTATGGAAACATAGACATAGTGGAACTGAATTCCATTGATGTGATGCCCTAAAGGCAAAGACAGCCTGACTGAAGGTGTGTTTTCTTAAGGGAATTGTGCAGATCTTCTGCTGACAGAAGATCTGAAGCTTCTGAAACCCAGATAACCCAGATAACACACATATAACCCAGATGACATTATACATTCATTCATCTTCTGTAGTGCTTATCCTCACTAGGGTCCCGGGGGAGCTGGAGCCCATCTCAGCTGACTTTAGGGCGAGAGGCGGTACAGACAGCCATTCACACAACCATTCACACCTTTGGGCAATTTAGAGTCCCCAATTAAAGGGACAACGAGGAGTTTTGGAAAGTAAAGTGTTTTCACACATTTACCATGAGCCTCCTCGCGCACTGTGAAATTCTTGGACCGGCACAAGACAGACGTCTTGCCAAGAATGCTTTCATTGATCAAGAATTTTAGTCAGAGGTTCGAAGACGATCAGATACCGCCGTAATCCCGACCATAAACGGTGATTCGGCGGTTTCGCGAAACCGAAAGTAAGGAAACACTGGTCGGCTCGCCCAGCATTTCTGCCACCACTAATAATAACAAAATAACGATAGAGACAAAACGATATATTTATTGAAAATGGACCCATTAACAAGTGTGGGTGGCGTAGATTCATCCACATTAATATGAGACTTTTTTATTGTTGCAGAATTTTTCGTTCTGGAGAAACTCCTTGTTGTCCCTTTAACCTAAACTGCATGTCTGTAGTCTGAAAAAGGTCCCCAACGGGCTGGTGGTGCAGTGGTTAGCACTGTTGCATGAGGTTTGACATTAATACATCAAACTAAATGAGTATAATAGACTGTAACTTCTGTCCAGTTTCTAAAAAGCAGTTAAAGAATAGATTGACTAAAACCTGAGGGTACAAGTCTGCAGCTGATATTGTTTGTGACCAATGATCGTTCCAGCCTTGTTGATGATTTGTGCCAGTTTGTCCTTTTGTTTGACCGAGAGGTTCAACAAAAGACTAAACTCTATGGTGTTTTGCAGTAGAGTTGAAGGAGGAGGCATGGAGGGATTTGGCGTTGAGTGAAAGCGACCTGGAAACAACAGGAAGTTAGTTAGTGTGGTTTGGCGCCCTGCCTCAGCAGTAGGAGCAGCAGTGGCAGTGACACAGAGCTCATGGAGGATATAAAGACACTTAAAACCCCTCAGTGCCTGAAAAACCACAATTTGAGTCAGAACTCAACCTCCCAATTCTCTGAGTCACAACTCAGTGGAGTAATGAGTGAATCAACATCCACAGATCTGCTTAGAAATCACTGGAAAGTGAGCCTGTCAAGGAAACAGGATTGTAGACACACATTAGCACCTCACTCAGATCCAGGCTCAGCCTGTTGTGGCCAGAATCAGAGAATAGCAGCTTTATAAAGATCATTAGCATGGTTACGGTAGCGTCTTTTATTAGTTTATGCTGACTGTATTATCTTGTAACCAATAGTGGCTTACAAAGGGTTAGTGGTTTTGCTATTGCTAACTCTCTGTCTCTGTACTGCAACTTAGGTCTTAGATTGATTCCCCTTCATTCCCATAAATTGATAGGATTGGTTTCTTAGATTTGTGACATATGAAACCACAAATGTGTTTATGAGTCATTGGTTCACAGCAACTCAAGGTGGAAACACTCACTCACACTCTTTTTTTTGCTCTTGATCTCAAATAAAAGTGTCCTGTACTGGGTCAGGTCTGGCTACATGTTTGAGCAAATAAAAGCCGGTCTCCATTAGAATCTCGGTCTATATCTATTACCTGTAAGTTCTTGCGATTGTACAAAACCTTTAAAAGCCCAGGATCGCCCGTTTGAGTAGTTTCTATAGCTGCAGAATTCATGCTAAGTTCCCAACAGGCCTGTCTGTAGGTGTTGAAACTCGGACCCAATCCAGCCCGACTCACAAGCATTAAAGGAGTCATCACCCGGAAATCGCAATTTCTCTTGTTAAAACATGCATATTGGTGTTTGACCTCAGTTGAAACTTGCCTGAAAAGCTGGACTTTGAAAGCGGCGCCGTTTTTTTCGCTTCGGCTCTTTTTCCGAACAGGAATAGCACACAATGGTGTGCCTTCCTAAAGCACAAGATTTTGATTCTGCTCCGACGGTGACCTCACCGTGGAGGCTACTTGCCTCTTTCACCACCCAACCCCGGCCCGTCCGCTACCTGAAATCGCCGAAGCGGTACCAGGGGGCTGTTTATGTTTTGGAGTCTGCATGCAGGCAAGCCCCCCGCCCGGCTCTGTCCTTCCTGCGGCGAATCAACGCGTGCCTCATACAGTGCACATCCGGACCAGTCAAAACCTCGCGCGTAACCTCGCGTGATAAAGTCGCGGTAGGAAAAAGGGTCAGAACAAGCTCAATGTTTGATTAAAATGTTTGTTTTTTTTCTAATAAGTTTTACGAATTGATCCAAAGCGATCCAAGGGGGGCTGGATACGTAAAAAAACAGGTGATGACTCCTTTAATTCTCCACCTGGACGCATGGTACGACCCCCGACCCAAACCGCCCCAAACCAAGTTATTTGTATATGTTTTCAAAGCAAATCTCCAGGTCTGGTCATGTTGACCCAATTTTCCTAAAATCATTCAGCCCTACTTGTAAATGAATGCTGCTCTGCATCTGACTCTTCTCTTTGATTCCTACCCCTTTAAACAGTGACGTTAGAACAATTTGAGACTTTGCTGAGCATAAGATTTGTTTAAAATGAAATAAAAGCCTGTCTGATAGAGACACCTGTCTCAAATAAGCTGGGTCAGTTTGTCAGTTGAAGCAAATAAAAGCCAGAGCTTCTATTTGACAATTTACAGTATCTTATTTAGTATTAATAGCATCATATGGATGTTATGAGGCTGATTGTTGATTGATTGTCATGACAGCTGACTGAAGTAAAGTCAGCCACAGGCAACATTGTTGTTTGGATTTTTTTCATAATTATAAAAGAAATGTAGCTGAGAAAACAAACTCACCACAAGCTCATTTAGCAGCTCCAGATCAGCTAATGGACTGTGTGGTCAACAGTGGTTAAGTGGCTGAAGCTGCAGCAGTTGAGCGGAGACGAGGAGCCGCGATGGCCGCCGCTAATGTGACTTTTATTTGCCGCATTTGCCACTTAACTCGTGATTATTTGCGAGGGAATAAATATTTCTTCTCGGGCCGTGTTTCTACACGCTGCGTGGTCTCACACCTCCTCATTAAATTGAATAATCACACGTATTTCACGGCTTACGTCTCCTCGCTCGGATTCGGGGGGGGGTCGCAGCATGCAGTGTGTCAATAATGTGAGACTGGAGATGCAGAAACATATTTGCAGGTGAATTTGTGGCACTCATCAGGTTTTACTGGAACTGGTGAATTGGTTGTGGATGACGGTGAGCTGAGAGTAAACAAACATTATTTGTTTTAGATGACTCACTCGTGGATGGTTGGATCTTTTCTATAGTTCCTTTACTTCTGAGAGATGCGTCAGGGTTTGTTCACTGCTCAGTGTTGATGAGTGTTGGTATTACACTGTGGCTTATTTCTAATGTGAGAACCTTAGAGTTATTTATTTAGGTTTTTATTATTATTTACACTTCTATTTCATTGGTAACACAGTATTTATTACATGACAGAGATGAAGGCTGATTACAGGGGCTCTCCTGACAATTTATTTGCCAAGAGCTCCACCAAACCCTGGTGGAGACCTCTGACCTTTGGTGTAATAGAACTTCTGATAGCCTGTTTCAATATCTGATGTTTGGAGGAAAGGAAAGGAAACCAAGGGGAAGGAAAGGAAACATAAGGAAAGGAAAGAGAATGAAAGCAAGACAAGAAATACATATTCCTTCATTCCAGTTGGAATGATTTTTTTCTGTTTCCCAGCTGCCGGTGCCGTCTCATAAATAAAACACTGTATCGTTGGTAATGACTATTTTGTGTTGTGCTGTGCACTAACACCATCACTCATGTAGGAAATGTTTTTTTCATGTTCTCAGGAGACCTCTTACAAGCTGTGTGGATTTTGCTTTGTGATTTAAACATGTGTTATGTTTCCTACAGCAGTGTAACACAACATAGTCCATATTACATTCACATATTACACTGCTGTATACTAAGGTTCATTTGCATGGGTTCCTACTCATGATATCTGTTCAGCTCTGCTACAGACTAACTGGGCTGTGTTGGTCCTCATAGCTGAAGGACCTTTAACATAAAGGCATTTTTCAGTATTGGAGGTTGCTCATCTGATTTTGATTATATTTTTATTAGCAAAAGAAACATGAAAGACACGATCACATAAAAAAGTGATAAACTGTTGGTTGTATTTAAGTGGTACCGACAACTTGTAAAGTAAATGCATTTCCTCAGAAAAGTCATGACAATGATTGTCACGTAGAATTTATTTCTGAGCTTCAAAGTCTCAGAGTTTAGTGTGTATGATCTAATTGTGTGTATGGTGTTGTCATTAACCCTGAACATATGCAACAAGGACAACTGCACAAAATAAAAAGAAAGAAAAATATGCCACTGATTGAGTGAGTTTGATGAAGTCTGTTTGGTTCCTTTTCATGTGTTTACATTGTCACTGTTATGCAAACTGTCACTTTGTTTAAGTATCTGCTGGAAATGTTGTGTGCATGTTCATTTTCCACAGTAAATAGTAGGCTATTCAAACCAAGATTACACGGTCATTGAATTAATCTGCAAACTCCATTGATTCCTCCTCTATATCCAGTCTTGAAATCCATTATCAGCCGAAAACATCATTAGGCTAAGCATCTTCTAAAGTGAGGCTCAGGTTGGTAGGAGTGTGGTCTGGAAGTGAAACAGTCTTCAAACAAGATGTGTTTACTTTTTTAACATAATCACACAGACTTCCACTTCCTGGTGGTTACATTGGCTCTCAGTGCCGTGGAAATGAACCTGCAGTTTAGGCATAATGAGCTAAACACAGACATCAAGTCTATTAAAGGAGCCTTAATGTTTTTACACCTGCTGACAGAACTAGGCGTTGTGGTGTTTTATAGGGATTCGCCAACATTTTTACACCATCCTTTCGACTGTGCGTGCAGTAACAAGGGAGATAGAGCCTGTATCGCCTGTAATTAACTTAGCTCAAACACTGGAAGTGCATGGGTAGTGTTAGTCTGCCTCTGAGTAGTCAGAAGCTGATTTAATTTTAGCTCTAAACTCTGTAAATATATCACTTTATCAACATTTCAAACATTTTTTGGCAAGAAAATAGTTGTTTAGATCAGCAGTGTGTTGTTAATTTGTCTAAATACCAGCTGTTTACATTTTTGTTTGGACGAATTCGGCGCTACTCAAGCTAGCCGTTGTGACCAACGCACTTCCGGTTACTTTCACAAAATAAAACACAGAAAACCATGACGATAGAATTTGTGCTTTTACTTTGAAATAGGAAGCTAACCTACCCTCAAGCTAGCTTGAACCGAAATAAACCGTCTTTGCTTGAACCCTCCTTTTTGACCGATCTTGTCCCGTTAGCAGCATTTGACCGCTCAAGATGTCTTACCGGAGAGTTTTGTCAGCTCTGAGACGAAGATCGGTCCGTTTAGATTCGCTGAAGAGTTTCTCTGATGACTTTAGGTGGAGGAAGGCTAACACTACACTTCCAGCGTTTTAGCTAAGCTAATTACAGGCGATATAGGCTCTCCCTCGTTACTGCACGCACAGTTGAAAGGATGGTGTCTATCTGCTTGTCATAGATTCAGGAGTGAGGCAAGACACATACACAAAAATGTTGGCATATCCCTTTAAATAGAAGTTGTGTGGACATATGCATTTCACTCCACAGTGGTGTGTTATCATTATGCATTCAACAGGATCAACAGCTTGTATCAATCTCCTGCCTCTGTTCTCCATTGCAGGAAGTGATGTCAGTGGAGGAGGAGTCCACTTCCTGTTACTGCCTGATGGACTCATCGAGCTGCCACCTGCTCCTGGATCAGCCCGGCTCGTACGCCCTGGTGGGCGAGCCCCTGACGCAGGCTGCCGTCAAGAGGCTGAAACTGGCCGTGTTTGGGAGCATGGAGGCCGGCTCCATCAACTACAGCCTGCGGGTGTACTGTGTGGACGACACGCCGCACGCCTTTCAGGTGGGAATGATATTGGTTTTTTCATCCTTTTTATGGTTGAGTCATGATTATTTCCAGCTGCTCAGTGTTTCACAGCCTTCCATTTATTTATAAACTCCATGTGGCCAATAGTAAATGCATGTAGTTTGGCTTCCCTGGGCTGAGTCTGAAGTCTGACTGCTATTTCACAGGGCAAAGCTAATTTAATGCTACGCTGGTGTCTTTAAAAACAGCAGCTGAGGTGGAGCGTGCACTTGTGAAGTCCCAAAGTTCAGAAGCTGTTCATTCAATTAAGCTCTGAAGAGTGTAAAGTGGAGAATACTCTTTACTCATTTTGCCACATGTAAATAGAGTTGAGTTAGTGGTTTTGGAGCTGGCTTCTTCATTGTTTTTAATGAAGTAGAGTTTGCTGCAGAAGAATGCATGTGTGAGTTACTGTAAAAGCTAATGTCAAAACTTTTCCAGAGTATATCTAAAGCTGCACGAATCAACATGAAGCATCTACAGTAGGCTAGTGAAGAACCCACAGCCAGTAAGATGACTGGATCTTCCTTTGGTTCCACTATTGAGCTCATTGTTGCAACTGCTGCATGAAAGGGCCAACGAGGAGTTTCTATTCGGTTATAAAACAGTCTCACATTAATGTGGAGAACCCACTTGTTAATGGCGATCAGTCTCTATCATTAGATGATTGTAGCTTGGTTCCACGTTATTTGCAACTGAACCTCTTTGAACCTCTGACTTTAATCCTTGATGAATGAAAACACTTCGCTTTTCCAAAACTCCTCGTTGTCCCTTTAACTTAAAATGTGTCAGTCTTAAATTACATCTTATTCTGCAGCCCATAAATGTCAGATGAAACCTGATATGTGGGGTTCTGCCAAATACCGACTCCACTGTTTAAGATTTAACTGAATCAGAAAAAGAATACCAAATCCTACTCCCATCATCGGCCCATACAGTATACATTTGAAATGCAGTGAACATAACAGTGTTTTATTCTAACTGTAAAGACCAATGGGCAGTAACTTTCACTACTATTTGAAAAGAATGCTCAAATTCAGAGAGCATCACTGCTTTAGTATTGTTTATCATTCAAAACAAGAAGGAAAAAGACTGAAAAGTTCAATTATTTCTGCAGAGCAGACAAAATATCTGCCTCTGCCTGTGAATATTATTGTTGTGTTTTGTATGCCATGTTTTCATATTTATGTTGAAATAACAGCTGTTTGTTGGTTTAAAATGACCTAATTCCGTTAGCCCGTCTATGATGTCTTTTACATTATATGTTAGCATCAAGCTACCAGATGTTATATTTAGTTTGTGATAATGACAGTGATGTTTGCTGTGAACTTTGTCGTTCAGGAAGGGCAGAATATTGTTGGTAAACCTCCCAGTAGCCTATTCGTTGGCGGCGTCATTATGTTGATGTGTGCAGGGCAAACCTATAGGGTTCTGTCTGGTTGATGTTCTAATGTTCTGCAGAAACTGGGCCTCATCAAAAGAAAAGTCGAAAACCAAATCCTGTATTTGGTACATCCCTAAAAAATATATCATCTATTGTTAAATATCTATGCAGAGGATTCACTTTTTGTTGTTCTGACATTTGAAATTATATTTCATAACTTCCATTTCAACATCTTCTTCCATTGTGTCCATGTGGATAATCTACAGAAACTGGCTGTCTTGACTGATTTTGCACAAAATAATTCCAATGAAAATTGTTCAAAATGAAGTCTGTGCATCATCCAGAGTAGCACATTTGCTTCACATGCACACACAGTGGAATTTTCTTTTTTTTTTCATGTTTAATGCAATTTTTCAAAAGCTGAGAGCTTCACAAATGAAATTTCACTCAGCCTCACGGTGACAGGGTGGAGGCAGAAACCTCCGATATCTCCAAAAGATGCTCAAATTAAAGATAAATGATCTGCATGTCTATAGCAGTAAGTGAGAAGAATGGTTTTTATGGTCCTTGCTGCAGCTTTAATGTTTTGTTTTTGTGTTTTGAGTTTTTGTGACAGTGAGGGGGAGAAGATGGAAGAGCCCAGAATTCATTTCCAGCAGACTCTGTTTGCTTTTTACTGTCTGTACTTTTTCCCCACAAAAACATGAAGCTGCATAGTTTAACATCAGAGGTATCCCCTCTATTGCTTCATGCTTCAGGTCGGGGCCTCAATATATTGAACACATGTTTTTGTTTCCTTATAATTTTCCAAATATTAAACTGTATTGAACACATAGCGATACATATGTTTCATGTATAATTTAAAGCAGAAGTCAGCGGAATGTTATTGTTAATATAAATCCTAAATAGTCCTATTTTCTGTCAGCAATCACTTCAGTGTTTGGGCCGAAACACGAGTCTCTCCGTCACTCTGCTCTGCTGTAAACCAGGAGAAAACTTTCCTTGTGGGATACAAGTGTTATCCAATGAGGAGATAGAATGGCATGAAGGGCTGTGTGTGCAGCCAAGGGAGGCATGTGAATGTGGTGACGTAGGGACGAGGACCAATAGATCCATGACAACTCCATCGGCTGACAAGAAGTTATGGTGCATTCAAGGCAACCCGTAACTTGTGTTTTTCCTTCCTGTTAAGTCGTACCAGTTCGATCTGGTACGAGTTAACGGGTCGGAAGTCACGAGTGGCCGTTATGGTGCACTTTCACAGGCAACAGTTCGGAAAAACACGAGTTACAGGTTACCTGGAACGCTACAAAGTCGTAGTCGTGACTTGAAGCCGTAACTTACGGTTTCAAAAGCCTGCCTTGAATGCAGCATTAGCCAAAACGACCGGATCTCTGACTTATGCTTTAAATATATTCTACCATATATTGAACATACATGTTACACTATATCTTTTTCATATATTATCAATACATTTTATCATATAAACCTGAATACATTATGGTGGATATTTATAAATATAAAATTGCATATATTTTGCGATATATAAACCCATATATTATATATTCATGTTTAATATATTTCAATATATTGAAAGGGGCAGTTTTTTGTATATTGCGCAATATGTTGCAATATATTACATCAGTATATAATATGTTGTATATGTGTCATCAATATATTTTTCCATATATTTACAATATGTATTGGAAAATGGAATGGAAAAATAATGTATTACAATATATTTCAAGTAATATATTGGTAAATATATTTTTCTTTCATATGGGTATCCAACCTGAATATGTGGTGTGTGTGTATGTGTGTGTGTTTTACTGGAGCTCTCTGTGGCAGCAGGGACCTCTCTGAGCTAGTTAAACTGTGTGAGTGATTGCAGATTCATTAGCGCTGCGAAACAATACTTTGGAGCTGATCGGTGGGACTCTAACGGCCTGACAGATTCTCTTTTCAGTGGTTTTAATAGACTGAGACAAAGGCTGCCATACTGTAATCACTGCCATTGAAATGTTAACCAATTATTCTTTTTTTGGTCTTGTTTGACTTGATTATCCTTCAGCGACCTGTAGGGTTTTTAAAAGCATTGAGATCTCATCAGCGAACATCAGGGAAATCAAGCTCCCTCGTCTCCCCAGAGAGGCCAGACTTAACACAAGAGCTCGAACACATCACGGCGAGCCTCGTGACTGGGCTCTGCCTCCCCGACCGTCTTTTCTGTCATGTCGCAGCCATCAGTGGCAGCTGGCTTTAAAATACATTCTGGATTTGGTTTATGAATTCCCAGCCTGCCGAGCAGATGCCAGACTTTCGCTCGTCCCATGGGCGCCTGTGTCTGTTAGCGCCGCGACTCTGCTGTGTGTTTTCCAAGCTCCGGCACAAAGTCAATTACAGACTGGATTGTGGATCAACAGGAAGCCTGATGCAAGACAAACAGCGATGAGTGAGGCAGCGCTTTTTTTTTTCCTTCAGCTCAGAGCAAAACAGAGTTTTAGTTCTCATCTGTGGGCCTATGATGAAGCTGCCTCCACAGATTCCTCTTCAGTCACAGTATTTGTATCCAAATGGATGGCAAATGGGACCATCATCATCATCTCTTCGACTCATCTCGGGCAAATAAAGGGAGCATTGCAATAAAACATACATTCCACTCCACAAGGTCACAGCTTTCAGGTCGTATTGAGGAGGCGGTGGGTGGAGATGGTTCAGGCTCCTACCAGAAAATATCCCGTGCATTAGTATTCAGCCGGCAGCTTTTATCTCCAGTGTAAATGCTAAAAGAAAATACCGTTCACCTCGACCTTTAGCCCTTTGCTCCGGTGAAGGATCATTTCCACAATGTCTGAAGAGGGAATTGTTGATTTTATAGGACAAACAAATTGAACTCCATCAGCTATCGACTCTATAGGCATTGACAGAGTCCCATCTCACAGAACACAATTCATCAGCTCTTCTTCTTTGATTCTTACTTTACTTTAACAGCATAGACACAGATCCAAGGTGACAGGAATCCACACAAATAAGAGTCCAACTTCATGTCTTATTTCACCACTTCATGTAATGGTTTGTCTAGTAAAAAAAAATAAAACAAAAGCTGTAGTTAAGTAACAAGGAACTGAAACTCCCACTCAGGATAGGTAACAATACTGTTGCTCTCCATATAATATATACACAACAAGAAGCTAATCTCCAACTTTAATGTTACCATTAACATGGGATATCAGAGGTAGGCCTACCTCAACCAGAATGCAGCTGTCCACACCTACTTACCGTATTTTCTGGACTATAAGTCGCGTTTTTTTTAGTAGTTTGGCTGGCCATGTGACTTAAAGGGACAGTATGGGACTTAATTGGCTTTTTATTGACAAAAATCAAATTTCGCTTTCATTAATACGTCTTTCAATTAAGTGGAATCGCGCCCGCATACAAACGAGCGCTTTCTCGTACCTTACAATTGAGTTGTTAAAAGTCGTTACAAACGTACAGGGGGCGAACCTTTCTGCCATGTTGAATCCCATGTTTTCGTTCAGTAGGCTCGGGGAGAAATCTTCATCTTCCTCATGTGAGGAAGGCTGTTCTTCAGGTGCAGTCAGACACCTGAATGTTGCCTCGGCAAACCAACTGGATGGACCTGGGTTTCTGACAACATATTGTCCGGTATTGTTTTGCCTCGTGCGGACCGTTTGTTTACATAGAGGCTTGTTTATCCTGTTACATGCAGTGTCTGTTGTTTTTCTAACTTCTGCCCCAGTCAATTAAGCTAGATGGGGGTAAATGTCACATACTGGGGCTTTAAGCGACTTATATATCAAAAATATAGCCTACGAAGGGAAGAGAGGCTTTTATTTCTAAATCCCTCCTCGTTCAGTAGCTCATCTTCATCTTCCTCACGTGCTGTTCTCCACGTTGCGTTGTCGGACCTGGGTTTCTGTCTCCGTAGCGCCGTAGTGCTTCACTCCCAGTCAATTAAGAGTATTTTCACGGCGTGTTCTGCGGTCCGTCTTCGGTCTCTGCTCTGGTCCCGGCCGGGCTCCGGACACGACGGTGGTGTTGGTTTCACTCCCGTCAGTCTCCACAGACAGTCCACAGAGAGTTTCTGATCATATCCTCGTCAGTTCATTTATTTATTTATTGACCTGGCCTGTAGCAGGCTATAACAGACTCTGAACTACACATTATCCCTTACATAACATCATTGTAAGCATGTTCTGAAATATTTAACAGCATGATGTCTCCTTTAAACAGTTTGTGTGAAAATGAACTTTTGATGTAATAGCTAACATCTTTACTTTTCATGCACACTTTGACTTTTTATAGCCTGTCAAATGTTTTCAAGTCCAATTGACCGTCTTTTTGGTGGCTCCAACCAGTGCGGCAGTCTATGCATCCTGCCTGGATTTCTCAGCCTTGGTTGACATTGCAACACTCCCTCAGCTGTAAAACATGATCTAAGACACATCAATCATGTCAAACAGCAGATAGGGAAAGAGTCAGAGTCTACAAAAAGCTTCAATCATGGCTTCTTGTCAGCTTCAAACGGTTCCAAGTAAAACCTGTACACAGGAAAAAAGGCAAAGAAGATTCCAGGGTTGTCCGGCTGCCGGTGGCGTCACAGACGGAGGCAGATGGCGGTGGAGAAACGCCATATTTCAGGTCCCTCGCTTGTCACATTTATTTTCCCCATGATGTATGTCTTTCATCTGCATGTTGCCATCAGTTGATTGTTTTCACACCTACAGCAAAGACAATATGCACACCCACGCACATAACGGTGCATACAACACTACACTACACACTCTCCTCTTGCATAGACATGCTCCTGCACGCACGAATACTTAGTCAGAGTCAATCAGCGCGGCCTGGCATTACTCACAGCTCTGTTCCCTTTGTGATGGAGATGGCTGAGGATAGACGGGGCCCTTGCTCTGAACCGTCTCCACAGTCTGGGGACGCTGAACAATGATGACAGATGAATACCTGCAAGCGACAATCAGAGTGCTCTTTCATCATCGCAAAATTCAATTTGGGAGATGGACGTTTGCCCCCCCCCCCTCTTACCCCCCGACGGCACGCGCTTCCTCGGCATTAAGTTGGAGCTTCAATCTGTCATGTTGCGGCTGCAAATGCGATGTTAATGTGAGAGCGGGAGTCGCAGGAGTCTACAGAGGAGAGACTTGACGTCACTTCTTGGCGGCTTGTTTCCCTGCTAATATTTGTGATGAGTCAATTAGCGGATGTGACAGGAAAGGATTAGCAACAGGTGCTGGTGTTGATATGTGAAGGCAGTGTTTCTCAAAGGGAAGGAGAGAGAGAGAGCTTGTTGTTGCTTTTCTACAGCACTTCTCTAACACCCTCTCTGTGTCTGTCCCTTATCCCTCTTTTTCTTTCTGACAATCCCTACCATTCTCTTTCCTTTCCTTCCATGTCCTTTCCTCTCCTCTCCTTTCCTTCCCTCTAATTCCCTTTCCTTTCCTGCCCTTCACTCTCCTCTTCTCTCTTTTTCTTTCATTTCATATTCTATCCATTTATTTTCTCTTCTCTCCTCTCCTCTGCTCCCCTCCCTTTCCCTTTCCTTCCCTCTCCTCTTCTCTATTTTTCTTTCTTTTCATATCCATTTATTTTCTCTTCTCCTCTCCTCTGCTTTCCTTTCCCCATCTCCTCTCCTCTCCTTTCTTTCATTTCATTTCATCTTGTTTATTCCCCTTTTCTCTTCTTTTCTTACCTCTTCTCTCCTTTCCTTTCCTTCTGTGCCCTTCCCTCTCCCCTCCTCTCTTTTTCTTTCCTTTCATCTCCTTTGCTTTTATTTCCTTCCTTTCCTGCCCTTCCCTCTCCTCTTCTCTCTTTTTTCTTTCTTTTCATATCCTATCCATTTCTTTTCTCCCCTCCTCTGCTTTCATTTCTTCCTCTCCTCTTCTCCCTTTCCCTTTACTTTCCTCTCCTCTGCTTTCCTTTTCCGTTCTCTTCTCTTCTGCTTTCATTTCCTTTCCTCCTCTCCCTCCCCTCTTTCTCCTCTCCTCTCCTTCATTTTCCCTTTTCTTTCCTCTCCACTTCTCTCCTCTCCTTTTCCCTTCCCTTCTCTCCTGCTTTAATTTCCTCTCCTCTCCTCTCCTCTCCTCTCCTCTCCTCTCCTCTCCTTTCCCCTTCCCTTCTCTCCTGTTTTCATTTCCTCTCCTCTCCTCTCCTCTCCTCTCCTCTCCTCTCCTCTCCTCTCCTCTCCTCTCCTCTCCTCTCCTCTCCTCTCCTCTCCTCTCCTCTCCTGTCCTCTCCACTACTCTCCTCTCCTCTCCTTTCCCCTTCCCTTCTCTCCTGTTTTCATTTCCTCTCCTCTCCTCTCCTCTCCTCTCTCCTCTCCTCTCCTCTCCTCTCCTCTCCTCTCTCCTCCTCTCCTCTCCTCTCAACTCCTCTCCTCTCCACTTCTCTCCTTTCCTCTCCTTTCCTCTCCTCTCCTCTCTCCTGCTCTCCTCTCCTCTCCTGCTCTCCTCTCCTCTCCTCTCTCCTCTCCTCTCCTCTCCTCCCCCTCCTCCCCTCTCACCTCCAGGGAGTGGTGGCTGCAGAGAGAATCAGAGGGGGTCAGCTCCTCGAGGAGCCAAAGATGTTGCCTTTCAGAGCGAACACCTTCAGCCTCCAGGTGTCCATCCAGGATGTTCCCCAGTTCCTGTGGAGCATCAAACCCTTTACCACATGTCAGGTAACTATGGTGATAGCCGGCAAGTCATTGAATCAACACAAAGACTCCATACAAACGTGCTAATTTGCGAGATCCTGTTTGTGCTGCTAAGCGCTAATTACTGAGGTGTGTCTGTGGGACTCCTCTCCAAGTTCACTCATCAGTCCAACACAGCGAGGAGCTCAGATGTGTTTGTGCTCATGAGATGCTGTGGTTGCTTCCACTGTGAATTCTGTGATGTCTAAACCTTGTGTGAATTACGCTGAATTAAACGTTACTCTCTCACCGTCTCCAGGACCGTTCCAGTGGGATCATAAAGCTACGTTCACATAGCTAATTTTTCATTTTAAAACGAATCTCCAGAGCTTTCAAGTACCTAAAACAGAGACTGTAGGAAAAGCTCCTGCACCCGCTTCAGTCTGACTCTGGGTCTGTGTTGTAATCTGGATAGGCAGGAACTAACACCCTGTGAACACCCACATGATTGGGGTTTTTACAGTCCTGGCTGACCTTTTTTGTTTTTGCCAGCAGCTGCTTTAATGCTACATTTAATGCCACATCTGTTTGCAGCTGTTCCTCATGAATTGTATTTTCTGCAACTCATCAGGTGAAGAGTAGACAATCCTGCTACATATTGCCCCCAAACACCAATATACTGATATTTATAGAACATCCTCCTGCTGCACAGGTCATTAGCTCAAGTAATCATCCCAGAATATTAATAAATAGCAGTAATAATAATGCTGTCTTCACAAAATAACTCTTTTTCAAAAAAATACACAACACAAAGAAAAGGGCAGAGAGAAACAAAATAAAGCTATATCATCAAGTAGAATGTTTCTCCACAATTAATTATATATATAAGGAAAACATATTTCTATCAGTAAAAAGAGTCAAATTTACTCTGACTTGATATCTCATATATTTCCATATTTTTCATGTTAAAGTCTGTATTTATTCATCTCAATGAGTCATTAGTATAAACCGATTTTCTACTTGCTGCTTGATTTACTCTTTATTATGTGTCTATGACTGCTTATTCATTAATGTTTGTCATTTATGAGTATAGGTTTATATTTCATCCTGCTGATCTGAATAACATAATTTTTACATGAAAGCTAATATATTTTACAGATAACTTTATTACATTTTTCCTCCAGACCTTCTATAGCAGTGTATGTAGGAAGGTACATTTGTTTTCCACTCCAGTGTAGCTGCTGTGAGCTGGATCCACATGACTGCAAGGAGCAAACATTCACCTGTTTCCAAACTTTTCCTTATTCCAAACCATTTACTGATGGAGAAACATAAATAAGATATAAAGATGTAAATGTGGGTTTAGCTGTTTGTTTAGATTACACAATAGGAATAAGGTGTGTGAGCTGTGACAATAAGAAGGATTTTTCTTCATCTTACTGCCACTCTACCTGTAGGTAACCAGTGATTACAAAAATGTCCAGTTGTTAATCAATCCTGAGCAGTCATGGTTTTATGTTTCCACTTTACCACTGCTTGCAATGAGACAGTGTTATTATTGTATTGTAAGGTAAAATAAGTTTACAGAAAAACCAAACGAACTTCACATGTGAAACATGAGAATCATGTTATTTGCACGTAAGAAACGTGAGTTCGGCCCAATATTACGTGATTCACATGTGAACATATTTTACACAAATGGCTGGATTACACCAACAAGGTTTAACTTTAAAACCAGATTAAATCATGGTTTAAATTTAAATTCTTTTGCACCAAACTTTAGACCTGCTAGGTGCAACAATGTAACGTTTAATCGGAAAAGCACCCGTTGAAGGCTCCTGGAGTCCTGACAGCACACTTCCGGTGGTTCCGCTGCTGTAGCCTATATATTTAATTGCATAATTAATTATTAATTTTAATGTAGATAGTCCACCATTATCCCTATTGATTTAAATCAGTTTACATTCAGTTAAACTGAGGTTTACTAAACTGAGATTAATTTTAAATGGTTCAACAGAGTTCTGCTTAATTTAAACCTGGATTAACTCATTTTAAACATAGTTTTAATCTTAGATTAAATTAAACCTTGTTGGTGCAACCCAGCCTATGTGCTCTATGGTAACACATGTGTGACCTTTACATGTGTTAACCACATTTGCATGTGATTCACATAAAATTGGGCCAAAACCACATGTGCAAATAACACGATTCCCATGTGCAACATTTTGTACATGTGAATCACATATGAAGTTTGTGTTTTCTGTAAGGGAAGATATGGCTAATCCCATCTAACATTTGCATTAGAATTAAAAAGCCTGATGTCCGTAGGTACAAAGGATCTTCTCTTGTGATGAACCTTTAGGACTGATAGAATATATTTTTGTGATGATCAAATATGCAACTAGACTATGAAGTGTTAGACACAGTGTATTGTTTCAGTGGAATGTTCTCAACGCTGCTCTGCGTTCAGGTCCAAATCAGCATCTGTTGTAGTTCTGATTCATCCGTCTTTTCTGTTTAGCTCATTCTAAACTGCAGCAAGAGCAGTCAGATGCTAAGTGACACCGCATCAGTCCCCTTGGGTTTTAGAAAACAACCTTCACAGAGAGTTAGGCTCTGATGTTCGGGGCACCAGTTGTTGTCACATATGCTCTGACAAAGAAGACAAGGCAAGTCAAATTTGAAAATAATTTCCCCGTGAGCCTCAGCAGCGACGCTGGTCTGGTTCGGTGGCTGGTTTTTATATATAGCCCTGCTTGTGTGTGTGTGTGTGTGGAAGCGTTTAATGCTTAGAAAAAAACTTGAATTTCTGCTGTCATCCACATTTCTCACACGAGGATCATAAAGACGGATGTGACTCGAGATTAATAGCTTTGTGTTTGTTTTTGCTTGCGGGAGCATTAAGATGCAAACGGCATTAGATGGGAAGGCGCCGCAGCGGCGACTGAATGCTGTTTTTGTGTTCTTGTTGCAGAGTGCCTGAGCTGTGTCCCAACTGTACTCTGCTGCTGCTTAAAGATCTGAATGCAGGGTGAAAGCTCTGTGTTTTCAAAGACACCCACCCACCCCCTCTCCACGGCCTTATTTATGAGGGTCTTGGTACAGCAGGCAGGCAGGCAGGCAGGCACCGGGAACCTGCTCTGGCGGAGCAGGTGTAGAATAATAGCCGAGCGTCGTGCCATACATCAAGTCAGCTTTTAGTGCTAAAGAGCATTGGAGCTTTCTACGTCTATCAACTCTCTCCCTTCTCCCCCCCCCAACTCCCCGACTCCATTATCTGCTGCTGTGAGCTTCATTGGGCGAGCCCAGATCAAAGCCACAAGGGTTAAGTCTTGAGCGGGCGCACCGGCCTGCTGCATTTAATGCTCCGGTCTTGGCTCGGAATCGTTTACAGGTCACTTTTAATATGCAGATGAGGCAGAGACGGTGTCTAGCAAAGGTCAAGGATATTTCCCCACAGATGTGCCCGTTCTCCAGAAATTAATTATACATCAAAGGCAATCTTTTCTCTGTTCCCATATCCCCCCACACATACGAGGTACAGTACAGTACACAGTCTACAAAGCCGCTCCCGCTGTCGGAGCTATAGCTACTGTACTGAAGATACAGGCCATGTTTGGACGTCTTCTCTGTCTCGTCTAACAATAGTTTCCACCACGCATTAAATGTATCAAGGCAATGGCTTCAAAGACGACGGCTACTTTTTATCTCGCTGTGTTAAGTGGTCGCCAGTGTTGAGCATGTTACTTTTAGACGTGAGTTAATAACTGCATCATGAAAGTAACTTATTAGCCTACCAGGAAAAGTAACTATTGTGTTACTTTTTTTTATAAAATACTCAAATATGTTGAATTACTTGGATTTGCCCCCCCTAACCCACTAACTTCCTGTTTATCTGGAAGTATCCAGCTCAGTATTCCTCCACACAGACAGACTCCAAGGCATTTTTCCAACTAGTTGATGGACTGAAAAAAATGTGAAGGTTATATAATGTACACTTTAAAGTAGCACTATCGCAAATACAACAGTAATAACAAAGGCATCTGAATATTTGTCACTTGATCAACACTGAGGTTTCCATTATGTTATATTATACAATCCATATATAAATGACTGTAATATTACCTGGGCCAGGACTTACCAAACTAAGCTCAAGCCCATATACCAGCTTCAGAAAAGAGCAGTAAGAACAAATAAGCTGTGCTCATCAAAGACATTCTTCACAGCCTTTATTCTCTCAGTCTGGTATCCTCAGTGTTTAACAAGTGAATCATCTTCAGATTGGTTTATTTGTTTACGGTTCCCTAAAAAAAATCCTCCCATCATCTTTTCATTATATATTTGCATACCACTATCAATTTCACACTTATTCCACACGCAACTTGTGTCACCTTAGAACCCAATACTGTTGTACCTCCCTATCACAGTGTTGTATACTTTATCATGGGCCTAGAATATGGAATTTATTACCTGCACATTTTTTTGACTTATCTTTACAACAATTTAGGAGAGCACTAAAGTCACTTCTGCTAACCAGTAAATACTTCCCACATGGTCTGCCTATCTAAACTGGGATAACTTTATACTTTTTATTATATGTTTATCAAGCTTGTGTATTGCATTGTTCAATGTTAAATCATGTTAAACCATGTTTGTATTTATTGTATGAACGGTTTTTGTTCCTCACATATGTATGCTCATTAGCTTAGAAGTGTAGTTGGAGAATGCCACCCTACAAGCCCCTGGAGGGGTTTTTGGCATTTCCCCTTCACATTGTCTTGGATTGTATATGTTATATCCTTTTTTAACTTTTGATATGTGAAAATAAACAAACAAAACAAATGAATTCCTTTTTGTAATGAGACAAGCCAGCGCGGAGCTTAGCCCCACCTCCTGAACGGCACGTTGCACCGCTGGCCCCATCTAGTGGCCAAACAAAGAATTGGAATTTGCGATAGTGCTACTTCAAGGCAGTTTGTAAAACCTTTTTATATCAAGGATACCTAAGTTTATACAATTTAGACACAGGTCCCCCATTGGACGAAATTTTTAATCAATAGAAATACACAAATATTTGTTCTGAATAACGTTACTTTCTTTAGTCAATGTACGTTCAAATTACTGCCAGTGGCATGAATTCTTTTTTAAATGTCAAGAAATTTCTGGAAACAAATGTAAAATTTCTGGAAAAAAATGTGGTAACATTTTTTTGAAAAAGTTGGGGACCCCCTTGAACCCTCTCAAGGACCCCTGGGGGTCCCCGAACCCCACTTTGAGAACCACTGCTTTAATAAGAGATATATTATTTTGTAAGAGGACTTCTTGAGATAAGTAACAGCACATGGAGGGAAACAGTACATTTTTTTGATTACTCATCACTAAAAAAAAGTAGTGCCGTTAATAACAATGTTATTTTATCACACCGTTATCCCGTCACTAATGGTCACCCACATGACGGTGTTAACCTGTGAGACAAGAAGCTGAATCATCTCATTTACAGAACATTGCTGTGTGGTGAATTATGTCTCTGATGTCCCTCCTGCTTCTTCTTCTCCTCCTTCTTCTTCTTTTGCCACCTCAGGAATTCTCCTTCCCCCAAGTGTGGTGCAGCAACCAGCAGCCCCTGCACTGTGCCTTCTCTCTGGAGAGATACAGCCCCGCCGCCGCCCAGCTCTCCTGCAAAATCAGCGTGCGCCAGGTCAAAGGCCACGAGCAGATTCTGCAGGTCTACACGGCCGTGGCCGAGGTGAGGCTCTGCAGCTGCGGGAGGTGGAGGAGGAGCAGGAGAGGGGGTTGGGGGCGGGGGGAGGTTAGGGCGGGTGCGGTGTTGCTTCACTTTGCTGCTCAACCTTTAAGTAACCTTCCTGGAGTGTGTCCACTGACAGCAGGGGCCAGCTCTCCTGAGCTTGCATTGTGTGTATTAATAGAGCAGAGAGGACACTCTTACTTTTCTCTCTGTCTCTTTCGCAATTTTATGCTAAACACAGACAACAGAGATCCAGCTGTTCGCCACGGTTACCCTGTAATGGGGCCAGAAGGCCCGAGATCACTCTGGACCCCACTGCACATGTATGTTCTAACCTTTATTTGTCCTGGTCAGCCCACTGTCGGCCTGAGCGGCTCCACCGGAGCTAGAAATCCTCCTCACTCAGGACTCACGCAGTCACCGTTAACCCTCCTGTTGTCCATCCTTGCTTCTTTCCTTCCTTTCACCCTTCCTTCTTTACACAATCCTTTTTTCCTTCCTTCCTTCCTTCCTTCCTTCCTTCCTTCCTTCCTTCCTTCCTTCCTTCCTTCCTTCCTTCCTTCCTTCCTTCCTTCCTTCCTTCCTTCCTTCCTCTTTTGATCCAATTGACCCCCCATCTTTCTTTCCTTCCTTTTTTCCCTTCCTTCCTTCCCTTACTTACTTCTTCCTTCCTTTTGACCCAGAACAAATCTGTTCCATCTTTCTGTCCTTCCATCTCCCATCTTTGCCTTTGTCCTTCCTTCCTTCCCTCTGTCTTTCCTTTGTCCTTCCTTCCTTCCTTCCTCTTTTGATCCAATTGACCCTCCATCTTTCTTTCCTTCTCCTCCTTCTTTCCCTTCTTCCTTCCTTCACCCAATCTGTTCCCTTCCTCATCTATATTTCCTTCCTTTTTCCCTTCCTTCTTTCCTCCCATCTTTCCCTTTGTCCTTCCTTCCTTCCTTCCTTCTTTCCCTTTGTCTTTCCTTTGTCCTTCCTTCCTTCCTCTTTTGATCCAATTGACCCTCCCATCTTTCTTTCCTTGCCTTTCTCTTCCTTCCTTCTTTCCCTTCTTCGTTCCTTGAACAAATCTGTTCCCTCGCTCCATCTTTCTGTCCTTCCTTTATCCCTTCCTTCTTTGATCCAATTGACTTTGTCCTTCCCTTCTCTTCTTTCCCTTTGTCTTTCCTTTGTCCTTCCTTCCTTCTTTCCTCTTTTGATCCAATTGACCCTCCATCTTTCTTCCTTTTCCTTCTTTCCCTTCTTCGTTCCTTGAACAAATCTGTTCTCATGCTCCATCTTTCTGTCCTTCCTTTATCCCATACTTCTTTCCTCCCATCTTTGCCTTTGTCCTTCCTTCCTTCCTCTTTTGATCCAATTGACCCTCCATCTTTCTTTCCTTCTCCTCCTTCTTTCCCTTCTTCCTTCCTTGACCCAATCTGTTCCCTTCCTCCATCTATATTTCCTTCCTTTTTCCCTTCCTTCTTTCCTCCCATCTTTCCCTTTGTCCTTCCTTCCTTCCTTCTTTCCCTTTGTCTTTCCTTCATCCTTCCTTCCTTCCTTCCTTGACCCAGCTGGACAACAGGAGGGTTAAGGCAACAGAGAGTGTAACTTATTGATTTTATCAGACTGTTTTTTTCACATCCAGTACCAGATGTGCCTGTCCTTCCTCAGAGCCCCAGTGCTATTTGCTGTTCCAGTCAGACGCAGGTGAAGTGTTGTTCACGTTGACATTTTATAGTTTGATTTAATCTTCCCTCCATCATTAGTGGGAGTTGTCTGACAGGAAGACGACGTGTTGGAGCGTGTGTGTGGAATTCAAATAATCTGCACATTGATTAAACAGTCTTGTCCATAATGAGAGAGGTGGGATGGAGTGTCTCCACTGTTTTACGCTGTGGGGGACCGGCCCGGATCAAAACAATAGTTTTCGAGATGTTTCGTACCAAAATTTCAACTGTTAACTAAATTTTCCGGAAAATCTGCGACGGAAAGTGTGAACGAACCTGTGTCTACATCGACTGCTGTTCTGTGAATATTAGGAGACAGGGACACAGGTAGGTGGAGCTAATCCTCCAGTCGGGGGTCATTAAACCATCCAACCTGTCAGACCTCAATCAAATCAAAACAACAACAAAGAGCGAGATTGAAATCAGATTTTTGTTCATTTCATGTATTTGTCTGAGGAATGTTACAGTCTCCACACTGATCTGATGTTTTATTGATTCCACTTTAGCCGAGCATGAAAACTTTGTTTGGTGTGTGATAAGTTTGTTTTGATTGTTTTCTGATTATTATTATTATTTTGACACAAAATGGAACAATTTCCATAAAAAGTTGAACTCCAGACAGTATACACATTGTCATTCTGTCACATTTCCCCTAAAATAAATCAAATCTGGATACCTTTAAATTTAAAGTCATTTCTTTGAATACATCCTGAAGACAGCAATAATAGTCTGTCAGTCAACAAGTCACATGGCAACATGACGATCTGAAGTAAAATTGAACTTTTTCATTTTTTCCAGCACGTCTTGTGTGGAATACATAGTTTCCCTTTCAACCCTGACCATTGAGATTATGACTTAAAGCGTTAATGCATCTTCCTGATCATAACTGTGAATTTCACTCAGGTTGAGATAGAATCCATAACCTTTATACATGTACATGCATGAAGTTAAACTACTGTACAGTTTGCACAGTGTTTATGATGTATTGCATTATGATGGCGTATCTGCTTGACTGTGATGCGGGACCGAACAGAGGAGGGTGGTGTTTCCCTTTCAGAGATTGTCTCCGTCAGGTCATGAACCAAAAACAAATTGAAAATGAAATCTGGTCTAAAAGTAATTTTAGTGACTTAACTAAATCTTACACCTGTTGCTCTGAGAGTAAGACACGTTCACCAAAGCCTTTGACTGAGCTGTCAGGACCAGGAAGCAGAGGAGCCAGGTGCTGTTGGACCCACCTATCAAGGACTGTATTTACTTTAAAGGGATATTTCAACATTTTGGCAAATTTGTCTCTATGTGTTAGGAGTAGGATCATTACCTTTAATTGTCGGTGCAAGCTGTTTTTAGATCAGCGGGGCAGAGACATGAGCTCAGCGTGTGGAATTTCCGGCTTTCCCTCATCAAACTCATCAAATACACAATCCAACAACTCCAAAACGCTCTGGTGGACAAGTTGTAACCTGCACCTTCACCACGCTATGAGATAATAATGGAAGGAGAAGGAAATGTTACGAGACAGAGTTGTTTTGGAGGTAAATGCATAGCCAGAACTACAGTTCAGACACGGCTCCTCAGCAGAGTGACTTCAAAAGTGAAAGTATTGCAGTGTTACATAATTATGTTATTGTGGTGAATGTGCAGGTCACAACTTGTCCATGAGAGCTTTTTGGAGTTGTTGGATTGTGTATTTGATGAGTTTGATGAGGGAAACATACAAATCCCATTAGCCTCCATTGTGTTAGCTTAATAGCTTGCGACTCTGCCCCGCCAATCTAAAAATAGCTTGCACCGACAATTTAAGGTAATGAACCTACTCCTAAAACTATTGGGATTATGGCAAAATATATTGAAATATTCCTTTAATTAGAGCCAGCCATTTCATGCCACAGTGTAAGTTTGCAGAAAAGTAGAAAAGAGACGACCAGATGTCCCCACCTTTGTCGTACTTGTTTACAGCCTATGTAGCGATGTTTTGTAAATGTTGAACATACCTGTCTGAATCACCCTGACCCCCTTAAACCCCATCCATCTGGCTCTCCAAGCTGCTTAAAACAAGCACAAAGTCACATTTTGCAACAACAAAAAAAATCCTATCTGAACCCAACCTGATTATAGTCTGTGTCTGTTCTGTTCCTCCAGACTGAAAAGGAGTCAGTTCCATTTTTTATGCAGACAGACTGCACCATCACGTCCCAGACGGGGCCCAAGGCCTTCAAAATCCCCCTGTCCATCCGCCAGAGGATCTGTGCCACCTTCGACACTGCCAACGCCAAGGGCAAGGACTGGCAACTCTTAGCCCAGAAACTTCACTTAGATCGGTGAGTGTATGATGTGCTTCCTCGCTTAGTCTCCACCCAACCCTGTACGTGTGTGTGTTTGTTTGTGTGTGTGTGTTCCCAGTGAGAACACGCTGACGAGAATGATAACAATCCTGTGAGTGCCGTTCACCTCCTGAATGTGGCTTTAAATGCAGCTTGTTGCCAGGTACCTTTTATATCCTTCATGGTCTCTCTCAGCAGTAGGTGACAGGCAGGTTATTTCTCTGCGGAGCATCCAGCTGATGTCTGTCTGCTTCAAGAGAAGTTTAAAATACAAATGCACCTCAAACATTTCTGTCGGTGAGTCTCAGGTGCATATGTTAAAGGGATAGTTCACCCAAAATTGAAATTTCACTCATTATCTACTCAGCCTCTAAGGGCTGGGAGAAGTTTCAGACACAGCGGAAGCTCCTCTTCCCGGTTCCTCAAATCTGGATAAACTGGGAAACAAGCTAGACTTATTTAATTTTTTTCGGGACAATTTCACTTTTTGTGGCTTCAATACAAGATGTACATTACATACGAGCAGCATGGAGGTATTTGGATGTTTTTTGGCGTGTCTTTTTGTTACGAAGACAATTGGTTTCCATTTGCAACCATTATGTGGACATGCACTGCTACGCCGAGACCCCCTGTAACTCAGAGAAGCCACTGAGGACTCTGAAACTTCTCCCAGCCCTTAGTCGACATGAGGGTGAGTAGATAATGAGTGTATGAGAGATTTCAATTTTGGGTGAACTATCCCTTTAAAATACAAATTAAAATACAAAACCTCAAACATTTCTGTCGGTGAGTCTCGGGTGCACATGTTAACACCTTTTATTTGATTTCTGATCTCATTAGATATGTATTTATGACGAGGATCCATACTAATATTGACTGGGACCGGTTGTTGTCTTTGCTTGGTTTTAGCTTGTGGCAGCTCTAATCTCCTGTTAAGTGCATGATTCATGAGACGCTGGTATCTAAGAGTCCTTTGGGATTCCAAATTATCCAGATAAGCTTTCCTCTCCAGTTTGAACGGCTTTGAACTGAGCCTGATGTGACCAATGGCTGCAGCCTTGTTTTATGCCGCTTGTTGTTATTATTTCTCTTGTGAAGGGGACCAAGGAGCAGCAGTGAAACACTGCCTCCAACTGGACTCCCCACCACATGATGCAAGAAGCAGCTGCACCGTGTTGGCTCGGCAACACGCTCTCTGTGCTTTTACCTTGGCAGACACTGAGAATTAAATCCAAACCAAACCGTGTTTGCCAGTAATTATTCATATCTGCTGATGATTGAGACTGATTATGTTTTAATTGACTTAAAAGGTCACACTCTTTGTTTTTTGCTACATGTTAAATCAGATAGCTAAGTTTACACTAGGATTATCCAATTTGTGTTAATTTGCAGTTACAAACAGATATTATAAGTAGATACTCTAATAGTCAACTCAAGGGACTCAAAGATCCATATGGGTTTTGCTGATATGAGTTTAGTATTGAAATGATGGAGCCTTCACACCTGCTTTGAAACAAATGTCTCAATGACTACATAATTCAGTATTTGTCTAAACTGTGCGTGCATCAAAATGTTAAAATGTTTAATCGCTTGACCTTTTCCTGAAGTAACATAACAATTATATTGTAATTGTGCAATTTACACCACTTAAATGTGCTCGTGGTATTTAGACGACAGCATCTACCTGTATGATAGTAAAAATGGTTTTAACAGTACACTATAATGATGATAGAGAAATGTCTGTTCCATGACAATCCAGTCAAATTCTGACAATTAGACAGAGACGAACAAAACAGAGCTGCCATGGCATAAAGGGTGGTTGTTTCCTGTTGTCACTCTACTAATACACTAAGGACAATAATAGTCACAGTAGTAATAAAAAAAAATCTGTTGTCTCTTTGGACACACTGTTGTTTCTTCATTGGGCATCATCATACTGATGTGTATTTCACACACTGACTGTATCAGTGATATCACAAAGAGTTTGAAGAAAAGATGAATGTGTCCCATTATTCCCAGTGCTGACCACTGCACCACTGTCCCGTCCTTCCTCTGAGCCACTGTGTCCAAACACTGTTAAAGACAGCATTTAGCCACACCACCACACTGGGTGACATGTTATTTTATTACCATGGAGTCATGGACACACACAAAGTGAAAGTTTGTATTTGTAGAGTAAAGGTGTGACTGTCTCAGAGTAGCACAGTCAGAAAAATGTTCAACCATGGATGAGCACCTTTGATTTTAACATGGGAGAAAAATCCTTTGAAAGGATAGTTCAACATTTTGGTAAATGAATCCTAACGTCTTAAGGGTGGATTCATTACCCTTAATTGTTGGTGCAAACTGTTTTTAGATCGGCGGGGCAGAAACGTGAGCTGCACGGTGCTTTCACATTTCCCTCATCAAACTAAATACATAATCCAACAACTCCAAAACACCCTTGTGGACAAGTTGTGACCTGCACATTCACCATGCTATGAGATAATAACATATTATGTATCGTTATGAGACATGAAGCTAATACTTGGATCTACTTGTGCTTTTGAAATCACTCCGCCCATCAACCATGTGGTTCCAGCTACGCATTTGCCTCCAAAACACCTCTGTATTCTAATGTTACATTATTATCTCATAGCGTGGTGAATGTGCAGCTCAAAACTTGTCCATGAGAGCTTTTTGGAGTTGTTGTCAAACAAATAAAATTTTCAATCAAAGTTCAAATTATTTGATGAGTTTGATGAGGTAAAAACATAATGTCCAATTTCAACAAAAACGTGGTTTATTTAACCAAAAGGCCATCAAACAAAGAAGAAAATGTGCGATAAAAAAATCTAATGGAAATCATAATAAATCAAATAAATTGATTCCAACACTAAACTGACTGTAAAGGGAGCTCCAACATGATGGATTATGGCAATAGGTGGCACTTTGCCAAAATGTTGAACTATCCCTTTAAGGTGCACAGGCTGACTTTGACTCATGTCGTTTACAAGATAAACAGACCATAATCAAGAGGGATACAGTCCATATCTGCAGTTCCCCCCTGATATCTGTCCCTGACAACATCTCCATTAACCCAGCTTTGTGTCTTCTCTGCAGAAACCTGGGTTACTTTGCAAAGCAGCGCAGTCCATCTGCAGTCATACTGAGCCTGTGGGAGGCTCGCCACCAGGACACTGCTGACCTTGACTCTCTAGCCAGCGCCCTGGAGGAGATTGGCAAGATCCACTCCAAAAGCTCCCCCAAGGACCAGGACGAGCCGGAGTCTGACTTCAATCACATACAAGCGGGCAGCCTGTGCGCGGCGGGCGAGCCGGCGGGAGAGAAGGCGGCGGAGGACTCTGCTCCCGAATACACAGGCTGAGGGAGGAGGGAGCGGGACGGAAGACTTAACAAAATACAGATCTGTGTGTGTGAGCGCACGCACACAGCCAGTGATGGACAACACACTGCGGTGGTCCGCTGGAAGGTCGCGAGGTTGTGTGGGTGAGTAGACGGTGCGAGCAGCCGACGCGCCACCGCCCGACCAATCACAACAGGTCGAGGGCGATGCTGATGCCTGCTGTGGATCCACCTCTCTCTATTGAGGATCTGTTTAAGGGTAGACTGTAAATCTCTTTTTTTTCTGCTTTTCCACTCAGTTTGTTTTCAGTTGAATTACTCTTTGTTTGAAGTTTAAGGCCCCCTCCCCTCCTGGCCGCTGTGTATTCATTTCCAGCTGAGAGGGTGAGTGGGAGAGGAGGGAAGGTGGGGGGAGGGAGGGATGTTTCCTGAACCTTTCTGTCAATTATTTAATGAATGTGTG
Organism: Decapterus maruadsi; assembly: GCA_030347415.2. Taxonomy (NCBI): domain Eukaryota; kingdom Metazoa; phylum Chordata; class Actinopteri; order Carangiformes; family Carangidae; genus Decapterus; species Decapterus maruadsi. The sequence continues at coordinate 3,528,144 of CM064895.1, forward strand.
TTAGAAGAGATGAGAGCTGCTTCTCCCCTGGGACCGCCCCGGCCCCGGCCATCTCCCCTTCCCTTCCCCAGCAGTCCACAAGGCAGCTGGACATATTTGCATAGAGGTTCTTATATGCAAATAAGGTGATACAACTGTGCCATCATTTCAGAGTTAGCTGTGCTCAATCTAATTTACTTTTTTTTTTTTTTGTTCAAAATCCCCCTGTCACTGAATGAATGAGAAATTCAAAGCTACTTTTTGGACGTCTGATATTATATTTTTTAAAGGACGCTGCTGATTGCTTCAATGTTGTGATTATGAACTTTTAAAGCCAAGTATCTTGAAATTCACTCATTTTAATTTCTTTGAAAAAAAAAAAAGATTTATTCAGTTGGAAATTTGGCACGTCTGATAGACAACAACATGAAAAGAAAGGAGTTAAAAAAAAACTAAAAAAAAAACATGAAGGACAACACAGTCGCATGGTGACTGGTGTGTGGAAGGGAAAAAAAAAATCGTTGTGGCAAATGTGGCAGAGTGAGATTTGTAACCGTGGCATTACAGTTCATTACCGTTAGCTCCAGTGACAGATAGGGAGGAAGCTGTAAAACATCATTTCCTGGCAACCGCTGGGAGCGTATCGCCACGTCTTATCATCCAATTCCCAGTATTAACACGTGTCACATACTGTAGACCTTGTATCAGGCCCCCACAAACCCGTCTGCCCCGTCTCCATCCTCAAACCCTTCCCCACCCCTTGTCTGCTACACATGCACATACACACATCAGCTGTGTCCCAATTCAAGGGCTGCATCCTCAAGAGGACCCAGTCTACGCGGCAACGGCCTCATCGCTATGTCGACAGTTGGTAAACGGGACGGTCTAGCACTTCCTGATTGCGTCGGAAGTTTGCTCTTGGCATCGTGCACTGCGGTCAGCAGAGCCCCCTGCTCAGCGGGCAAACACGCCTCCAAGCCAGCAGCAAAATGGGGTTACTGTGGCTACAGCGAAGAGCTGCCTCAAAGAAAGGCTGTATTCAAAACTGCATATACCATACTGCCTACTGCATGGTGTTAGAGTGCACCGTATAGCCTACTCCGTACTGAATGTGTGAGTCAGTCTGCCATTCCGACAGATTGATGCCGTTTACACTGCGAGAAAGTAACCGTTTAGATCCCTAATCTGCAGTTAGTTTATCCAAATGATGAAATCTAACAACTGTGGCAGTCACATTAGTTTGTTTAAATGAAAAGTGAAGCTTCAGGTGTGAACTGGACAGAATAGCAGCACCGTCTGTACATAAATCACCACATTTACATTGATAAATACATGTTTTACAATGAACCGATCAATCTATATTAAATTTTATTTTATTGTATGAAAGTAAAAGTAAACTGCATGACTTTGAAATTTCAAGACAATACACACATTCTGCACATTTTGGCAAATAGGATTACAGGAGTTGGATTTTGTCCTAAATTACTCATTTAATGTCAGACAGACTCCATTCAGAATATACCGCTGTTCCGACACAGTTCCAGCAAATGAGGGAGATGCTTTGGTTGGGCTTAGGCAATGAAGAAAAGTTGGTTAAGTTTAGTAAAAAGATTAGAGGCTAGAGAGGCTAGAAGCAGAATGAACGTTAGGCCTTTATGTTTAATATGAAGTATTTTTGCTTGTTTTGCAACATGATCCGTTTGACTGAGGGTTTCCCCCAGTAAAATAGCGGTGTCTTTAGAAAAAAAGAAAAGGTTACGATGAATGGAAGTCATTGTGGGAAATAACAGAAGTGACAGTCCCAGCAAATATGACTGAATAATTGTTACCAACTGAAGCTTTAAGGTAAACATTGTTACATACACGGCAAAAATACTTCAGTTAAGGTTAGGGATGCATTGTGGGATACAGAGTAAACAATGTAGACTGGTCGGATGCACACTGGAGATTTTTTTTTCTTTCGAATCAGTACTATGAATTTTTCGTATACTGCAGATTTATCTTTTGGTTGCATACTGCATATTTCATTCTGGCCAAATCAGTATAGTATGTGGTTTCGAATACAGCCATACTCTATTACTAACAAGATGGCCCATGACAAGCTGCACCAATGATTTGAAATGGATACACTTCCTGTCTCCTCAGTGGTCACCCGTCCCCCCACCTCATGGGAACATGTGTGTGTGGATTTATAGGCAGACAAAAGTGAACTATTTTTATTTTATTATGATGACATTAAATATTAAAACACAGCTAACAGTCATTTTTAGCATGACAACAATTATTAAAATAATTCACAAATGTTAGTTGACATTGCCTGGGAGATTTGTGCCAAATCTCACGAGAGTTTGTTGTTGAGACAGAGACAGGTCCTGAACCGAGTTATTTTTTTCCTGATGTGTCCATCTGAAAATTGACTGATCGTCTTGGTGCATCTTGATTTTGGCTGCCTCAACATTCTGATAGCTAGCATGCTAGGTGGCTAATAATTAACGGCACACAAAGAATCCTGGGATTCGGGAGGCCACAAGGGATGGGATCCTATACAGGCAAGGGAGGGCCGGATTTGGAGGAGCCTTCGATTTAGGACAGGCCTGTGATGTAATCAGCCTTCAAATGCGTCCTCCAAAGGACACAGCCCCTGAATTGAGACACAGCTAATGGCTACAGAGGTCACGTCCAGGTGCTGGACAATTTGAAAAACAAAAAGAGAGTGACTATAGACTAGAGAGGTGCAACAAACAAGTCAAGTTTCCATCCAAATGTGCCACAAACTAAGTGAAATGTGAAAGAACAAGGGAAAACCAAGCTGTCACTCAAAAGTTGCCAAGTGATGATGGAGTCACACATTCATTTCTTCCCTGAACCTGTTTCCACTGCTCTTGTTCACCTTTAATCAACTCACAAGCATTTCTGATATGGTTTGTTATTCTGGATGTTCCCATCAACACTGAACACAGATCACATTTTTACAAAAATATAAAACAGAGATATTCTGTTAAATGGAAAGCTGGCCGTCCGTTAGAGCTGTATGACCTTCTGTATTGTATCATTGTAAAGCAAGTACCCACCGGGATAAACAACATCTGCTGTAGCTTTAGAAAACTATTAAAGATTTAACCTTAACTCACACTCTGGTTTTGTTATTGTACCCAACAGCAAAGTAGTTATTGTTAAACTTTTTCTTTTTTTTTTAAGAATCACTAGTTTCAGTTTTGAATAGCAAGTGGTGTAGTCAATGTTGATTTGGGAAATAAACCTCAGGACCTTGCTGTTTTTTTGTTTTGTTTTGTTTGTTTTTTCTTCCAGAGAAGGACAGATGGAGGCAGCTGAATGTATGAAGGAGTATATGGGCCAGACAAAAAATAAAAGAGTCAGACTCAAGAAAGGCTTGACCACAGTACCACCGTGGATGTAATAGATTCATGAGTACAACCAGGGCCGTTGCTAGGAATTCTGAGGCCCTTGAAAGAATACCAAAGTGGGCCCCTGACTTTTCCACTTTTTTTCTTAGACTACGTATATATTATCATTTCTTATTTAGCCTACTTTATTTTGATGCTATTGCAACATTACTATGAGTATTAGTCAGGGTCTAAGCAGAATAAGTCAGTCATACAAAGATTAGACTACTGGGTTTTGTTGTGGGACCCTGGAATTATCATCACCTTTCTCCCCTATACAACGGACCTGAATACGACAACCAACTTAGTACAGTGACTGACGGCCCCATGACAGCAGCTGGAGTGTGAAGCGGATTTTCAGAAGTGGTGCAACTGTATTCTTAACAATAGTGTCTTTTTTTTTTTCTTGTGTCAGCCTTTTTTTTGCCAGGCTTTTTCTTCCTTGTGTCGGAATTTTTTTTTATTTTGTTTTAACTGGGTTTTTTTTGCTCGTTTGTTTGTTTTTTTCCTGGCTTTTTTTTTTTTTGCCTGGCCCTAATACTCCTTCGTATGAGTGAGAGGAGGCTCTGGTGAGTGACTGAAGCCCGTCTGTAAGGCCGTCATCTGGGCTCTCTATATGTTAGCACAACAGACTAAATGTATGTCCAGAGCTGCAGCAGGGACGCAGAGGTGGATTTATTACATTTGTGTTGGTTTCACTCCAGGAAAAACACATTGTCATTCTGGGCAGATGGCATACATCGAGTGTCAGTGCAACAGTGCTACTGGGTAACAGAAAAATAACATTTATTAGGTCACACAGTGTTGCCAGACTGGCTTGTTTTCCTGCTTTCTTTATAAGTACAGTGAAAATACAGGTGGGGCTTCCTGATTAAACTTACATAGACGTGATATACAATATACATTTAGATTCAGTGTGCCTTACACTCTCCGAGAATATGATCATCTTTTACCATGATTAGACTTAAATCCTGCAAATGATATAAGATTTATCTTCAGTATCAACACAATCCAGTAATAGTTGCCTGTGCAGCCATGGAACATGTAGCTGTTCATAGCAAAGTCAGTGTGCTTAGATGAAAACAAATAAGAACAAAAAATAAAAATTAAAAATATCAGAAAAACACTTTATGTCACTGAATCCATGGCAACACTGTACTTTCCATTGGTTATATATAAATATATATAAATCTGGTCACAGTTGGGTAATGTGCAGTAGGTCCGTGTTTGAAAAGAATACATTAAAGGCAGGTAGGGCACTTTTCACTGAGGGTGAATTCTAGTTTATATTATATAAAGCACCTAAAATTTTAGCTTCTTTGTAAAAAAAAAAAAAAAAAATCAGATTAGTCTGTCAGACAGTGGCAGGAGACATCAGCTTCAATATACTGATTCACTTGAAAATTCCATATGGTTTGTTGAGCAATGACGCATTTAGTATTTCCAGTGAACGCCATGAGAACCGAAACCATATGGCTTGAGTGTGGTTTATATTTCCCCAGTCTTACAATACTGAAATGGTGGTGAAAGGTTAATAGTCCAAGACGTGAAGGAAGACGCAGACGATGAGTGTGGTGGTCCAAATATAGACTGTAAAAAGAATGGACGTAGCACCCATGACGTCACCCATTGGTTTGGGGGAGTCTGTTTTGTGCCGCTACTACGGGGGTTTGAACTGCGCCATGTTGGATTTTACTTGCCATATTTGGAGAGGTGCGGTCATTAGCCGGCCGAGATCCCGCCCACTGGCCTCGAGGCAGTGGTCCCCAGACCTGTCACTCAATGTTTCTGCGCCCTAATTGGCCAGAATAGAAGAATAGAAGAAACAGTAGAGTTTTTAAAAAAATTCACCCCCCTCAGAGTGTGTGCGGGGGTAGAAACTACCAGTTGAGACCAAAAAAATTAAATGTACCAGGCTGTGAATATGTTTTTTTAAGCTGTAAAGTCGGGTATTTTAACATGGCAGTCAATGGAGAGTTGCTCCCTTCTGGTACCAACCCCCAGAGGAAGCCGAGGGGATTGCAGTTTCTTGAACACGGAAGTGAGCTTCACTTCTCAGACCGACAACTGCCCCCTTGGGTCCAAACAGCCCTTCCCTGTGGTCTAAGTGATTCTGTCTGTGTCTTCTTCTATTGTCAGCTATGGGGCTGTGTTCGAAATCGCCCCCTATCACAGATGTAGTGCACACTTTCTACTCCCGTATCCCACAATGCAATGTGGTCGTGTTTTGCCAGAGAAGAAGAGCAAGCTAATTAGCATGTTAGCTACGATTTCTTTAGGCTATTTACGAATAAACTCGTCAGATTTGCTTTCGCTCCGTTTGCCTCGCCTGAAGAGCAGGTGTTGGGCAACAGCATCCAAACAATAACAGGCAGCATTAAATCAATCTAATAAAAAACACTGTAGTAGAATAAAATACAATCTTACGAGCTAAGCTAATAGCCACAAAGCCGTTATGGCTCACAGTCGCGGGACAGTACTTGACCAAACCAACCTTCCGATATTTCAACAGTTTATTGTCCAAGAAACACAACCACGCAGAATCACATCCTCAAATGTTCCCGCAAGTGTCTGGTTTTTCTTATTTTATTTTCATGTGTCCAGTTTGTTTCATAGCCTACATCCATATGGTTTTCATGTTTTGTAAAACATGAACCCAGGCTGCTTCCGTCTCAGCAACACCTGGCGCATCTGCTGACGCAACCACGTTCAGAAAATTACTGTAGTGTCCGAATTCTCCTCCCGTCGTTCCCTACATTGTATACATGATGTAGTGCACTATATCGTAGTGGATAGAGAGTGAATGAGTGGATGATTTCGAACACAGCCTGGGACTCTTTTTTTTGGCACACTACTGGGTACTTTAACGAAATCAGAACCTATTTCTTCGTATTGCTCTAATTTAAGTTGGTCCGTCTAACTGTGACTGGCTTATATAATTGATTCCCATCATTAAGCTAAACAAATCAAATTCTTCAACGTTTCCCTTCTGGTTGCATCTGTTGGTTGAGCGATAAAAGAGTGCTCAGTTCTGTCCTTCAGTTATATCACATTTTATGTTGCAGCCTTGTAAAAAAGATAGTCCTTTCAATTCATCTGCACTCAGTCCCCAAAGCGAAAACAAAATTTTGGAAATATTTGCAAAAAAAGATAAAAAGACAAACTGAAATATCACACTGACATACTTGTGTGTATTCATATACTTTCCCCAGCTTTTGGTTGAAGCACCTTTGGCAAAGATTTCAGCCTTAAAGTCATCTTGAGTATGATGCAACAAGCTTTGTACTCCTGGATTTTGGGATTTCCTACGGTTCTTCTCTGCAGATCCACTCCTCCAGAACTGGTTTCATCAAGACATGATTCTTAGAATTGAGACAAGAGCCATGGCAAGGTTGAAAAAAAGGTTTTATCATGCAAATTGTCTTTCCTTTGTAAAAGGTGTATATTAAAAGATAGATATTTGGAATGTATTGGATTATTCCCTGTGCATGTCTATTCTTGATCATGTCAACATGATAATGTAGGAGTTAGAGATACAAGCTACAACATTAGTGTGAATCTTGTTCATAACCAGGCAAAAGTGGCATTGTAACTGAAATATCACTGGATATAATGTCACATCAAATCAAATCAAAGTAGTTTTTTGTTTTGTGTTTAGTGTTTTATAGCCTTCACTGGATCTGTTCCTCAACACAGTCCTGTCTGAGCTCTGCCGACACTTCCTTCCTCCTTGTGACCTATTATTTGCTCTGATCAGTTTAAATACTTTATAAAGACAAGTGTGTAATTACACCAGTCAAGTCAAATCAATTGAATTTAGGAATCCAGGTTCAGAATTATCTGGGAGCACCTCAGTGACTCACCTGAGTATGTACCAAATGCGCCCAACCAACAGCGTTGTTAGACCTATTTTAGGAGGGCTGAAGCCTCTCTAAAATACTAAAAATAAAGCCCCTCCCCCCAAGTAATTAAGTGTTTTTTATTTTAAAAAAATGTTTTATTTCTCAGTCTTAGCTCCTGGGGACTAAGCCCCCCCATCCTTAAAACCTAGTGATGCCCCTGCTCCCAACCACACAGTTGGAGTCCCTAATTTTCCTGTCAGTCACTCATTTTATTATTAGAATAAAGGCCCCAAGAAATATCTTTTTTTTAACTACAGTATGTGGAATTATATCAGAGACAATCAAATTTTCACGAGTCAATGCGTCTCAATAGTTTCCATTTTGTCATTATGGGGTATTGAGTGTAGATTGATGCTTATGGCTGCAACATGACAAATGGGAAACTACTGAAGGGATGAATACAGTCTGAGTACAGTGTAAGAAGAGAGCAAAATGTATTTTGAACTTCAACTTCAACAACCACTGGTATTTCCATCGTCTTTATGCATTTCTAATCAAATTATATTCATCTTTTATATAACTTAACATAGGTGAGGAAAATGAGAGATAATGATTAGTTGTTTTTTTTCTTTTTAGGTTTTTGTTTGTTTCCTTAATTGTGACTAACTGGATTCTTCTTTCATTCTTGCAAGCAAAGAGTGTCAAAACTGGAAACGTGTGCTTTTGTAATGCTTTGCGGTGGCCTATGTTGCATCAAGAGCATCCTGTCTGTGCAGTACACCCCATCCCACTCAACACTGACATCTCGATGTGTTAAGCTTTGTCTACTGTATCTCATAAATGTGTTAATTCTGTTTTTTAAAAAGTGAGCTCACACACATACACACACAATGGTATCCTCACTATGTATAATGCTTTGGTGTAAGACTAACCCTGTTTCAAGAAGTTCACTGTTGCATCCATGATATTCCGTCACCTGAGTTGGTCGGTCCCATGCTCTTTTTTGCTTCACGCATGGCCTTCGGCTTCATATCACTATTCTTGTGCCTTGTTTAACTACTGTAAATGGTGAATGTTGTAAAGTACAGATGGGGATGAAAAAAAAGAACAATTAATCATACTGACATACATTTAAAGGTATTAGTTGAAAAGTATTTAAGATTATAATATTGAATAGACTGCAGAGCTTTTCTAGTGCTGAACATCTATGTTTGGTAATGCCAGGGCAGCTTTGTGGTATATTGTATCTATAATTATGGACATTTTGGATGTTTTCTGTACAGTAGAATTTGCAAATGTATATGCAGCCTTTTGGAAATAAATGTACAGTTGAAAGATCTCAGCTTGTCTAAATGTGAGTTATTTTGTCTCGTAGAGTAGAATTAAGAGTCTGACCTCATCACTCCCTATGCAGAAACATCAAGGGCAGCACAGCAAGGATCAGAGGGCCATTCTGACTGAATAGGGTAAAAAATGTAAGTTTAAGTTTATTACTTACATTAAGACTATTATTGTTTCTGCTACAAGTTTTGTCCTTATATCAGAGGCAATATGTGTGCTAATTTGCAAACATTTCCACAACAGAAATCTGAACAATGGATGAAGGTACGTTCAAAATTCTTGTTTTATTTTGTTGACATATAAAAGTCAAATGTTTTTACAAAGGCGATTTTGGATCTCTATAAATGAGAAAATACTGTCACCAGCCCTAAAAGAAAAGAAAGAAAGAAAATTGCCATGTTTGTCGGAATAAAATGTTCTATAAATCAAACTGTGAATGATATATCAACAAATCCCTCTGTAGAAGCTTTTAGAATATAGCCAGGAATAAAATTGGAAGGTTTGGTGTCTATAAGTGCTGCTGAAGTGGAGATTTCGGGGGGTCAGAGATTAAGGAAAAACTCATTTTGAGAAAACAGCCTTTCAAGACTGTAAAATACCATAGATTGTTAATGTAAATTGTACGATTGGTGCACAGGAAATGACGATGATACCTGACATGACATGGGTCAGATAACAGGCATGGCACAGTATGCCATAGTAGAAAGCAAATTCTTTAGTGAATTTAGGAGAAATGAAAGAGAAAAAAATAAGAAAAATAACCAACTGAATATTTATTTTCTACCATTAATTTATACCTATTCTGAAAGAAGACATGCTAAGGAGGAAAAATAGTCTGAAACTCACAAAATTGAACAGTAGCCTACACACAAAAAAGTAGTTTGCCTGCTGTGTCTCACTTTAAATGGAGGGCTCAGCCTTTTTTGACTTTGAGAGCTTTAGCGCCTCAAGTCTCACAGGCTATAACTGATTTTATGTCTCATATTTTCTTTTATTTCAAACTGATCTCATAAGATCACAAGATCATTTAAAAAGTGATCACAATCATGTGACGGTCACATCATGATTCAGTCAGAGCTGAACACAGACATGATTAGCCTACAGTAACTGTTAGCCTCCACACATCTGATCAGAAACCAGAGAAAAAGGAGAAGCTCCTAAATGACCGATCAGTGGTAGGTGTCAGTCCACTGACTCAGTCCATGGTGACAAGTTGAGGAGATGTTTCAGGAGATGCCATGCTGTCTACAGCTCATCTGATGTAAATAGACCTGACAGTAGCTTGTTTGACTGACAGCCAACAAACAATGGACAGCCTTTGTTAAATGAAGTTGTTTTGGTGATAGCTTGAACCATGTAACCATGGTTACTATTAACAACACTAAATTAGGGAGTGAGCTGGTGACTGATGAGTCACAGGTGTTCAAACTAGGTTGGACCAACCAGGACCAATTTGAATTATGTAAAAATTATTTCATTATCATTTTGATCATCATGAGTTTCACACATAAGAAGTAGCTTATTTAACAGGACTGAATGCACATCTCCACTTCCTCCTTCTGAAATACTGAATTTGGTACATGCCTTAGTATGCCCCGCCCACCACCTGCTAGCTCACAGTGGGCAGGTGAAAGAGCACAGCTCATCAAGATGGTTGGAGAAGGAACAAAGAGACCAACTCAGAGGAGGAGACCAGAACCAGAGACCAGCACATGGATCAGAACAGTTAGCACGGTTAGTATCTTAGTTCATGTTGTTTGTTAGCTTGTCTCTAGCAGTGATTGACAGTCTCCTCCATCTCCCACCCCCACAAATTGACAGGATTGGTTCCTTAGGTCTGCAACATATGAAGACCTGGCTGTCTCATAGGGGTTTCACACCGGCAGGGTTCTGCTCCAGAACCCAATTATGAACCGGCTGGCGTGTTGTTCAGACTGAAAAAATTAACAGAAACCTGAAAAGTCGGTTCTCAAGTAAAAACCAAGAAATACCTTGTTCTTCCTTGGGAACCATGACATCATCAGTGGGTGTGTCTTATTCTTGGCTGTGAAGAGGAGCAGGAGGAGGAGGAGAGGGAGTGACTACAACCTGGAGAAACATGTATGTAAACAATAAAATGGTTTGAGGCGAATTGGGCAAATACAGAATTTCAAGAGAAGCTAGAAACCAGAACAAGAAAGAACAAGTTGTATGAATTTTGCTTTGGGGGTTAAGCTAATTCTTATCTTTGGCCAAGGCTGGGTTCACTCCATGCCAGATCAAATAATTAATAAAAAATAAACTCAGATTCTCATTGGTTCACTGTGGAAACACTGTGTCATGGCGCTGACTGATTAGGCACATCTTTTATTTATGGAAAACACCACATAACAAGGTTGCAGAGTGTCAGCAGTTAAAGCAGGTGTTGGGTTTGCTTCAATTCTGACTCATGCAAATGTATGGCAGATAAATGTATTCAGAAATTGTGATGCTCAAACCAGCCTCTTGTATTTCTGAAGTTTACTCTGAGATCATTGGAATGAGAGATGAAACTGTAAAATAAATGTGTGAGTAAAATCTGGCCTAAGATTATAAAACCCACTGTGCTGTTTTAGTACTGTATGAATAAGCCTGTAATCACGAGTGGGTCCATTTGTTCAACTGATACCCAGTAAAGAACTTATATTTCCTTAAGTATTTAAAATAACCTCTGAGAATTTGAATATACCTTTGCCTGCACCGTCCTCTGTAATACTGACTGCATTTTATGTTGTTGAATGAGATGTAAGCTCAGTGGAGTGAAACACTCTTGGCAGCATGTAAAGGTCAAGTACACAAACATAATTCAATCAGGTCATATTTGGTTTGCTTTACAGCTCATTTGTTCCCTCAATTGTGAATATAAACCCAGGTGTTACAGCTGAGTTTCAATTTGTAGCCAGCAGGAGGAAGATGGAGGCCCATAAAAAGGGTGGAGGGCCCACCACCACCACCACCACCACCTCCACCGCTACCCAGGCTGAAGAGCTCTCAGTCCTGGAGGACGGCTCATTGGAACCAAGTACTCCTTTTGACACTGGTGCCAATACTAAATGGTAGGTTTGTTATACATAGATACATAAAGGCTGATTAACCACATTAACCTCCATCACTGAAGGACTCATCAAGTGCCTGTTTCCAACTGGTTTGCCCTGATGCAGACTTTCAAGCAGCCTTTATTTATGACAGTTGCACTCCAGGATGAAGACGGTGGCACTCTGGAGCAGTGGCGTGCACAGACTTTTTGAAGGGCAGGGGCGAAAAGGAAAAACAGCCCCACCCCTTGTGCAAGAGGGCACTTTAGCACGCGTTTTGGCTTCCGAGAGGGCATTTTGCCTGCACGCGTTTTGGCCTCCAACTGGTTTGGCTCCTATAGGGCACTTTAGTACGCGTTTTGGCTTCCAAGAGGGCATTTTAGCACGTATTTGGGCTCCTATAGTGCACTTTAGCATGCGTTTTGGCTTCCAAGACGGCATTTTAGGACGCGTTTAGGCTCCTATAGGGCACTTTAGCACGTGTTTTGGCTCATATAGGGCACTTTAGCGTGCGTTTTGGCTCCCAGGAGACACTTTTGGAGGGGCGACTGCCCCCCCTGCTCCCCCCCGTGCACGCCACTGCTCTGGAGGAATACGTTCAATTATAACTCCTAATTATTTGCTCACAGATTAAAATCTTGCTTGTAATTGTCTTTGTGGAGGAATCCCTATTAAACCCCCGAACAGCAAGTAACAGCTTTGTCAGCCATGTGTCTAACTGTGATCAAATTGAGAAGACATCAAAGTCCATCTGGAGAAGAAAATAATAACATGTGACCCCCAGATGAACCTTGTGCAATTTGAGATTAAAAACTTGAAATTGAAATAAACATACAGGTATAAAACCATAAATGTGCAGGCTGTAAACAAATTAAAACATATATTTTCTATTTATTTTGTTATTTGCAAACAACATGCAAGAAAAAAACACTGCTGATTGAGATCATGACAGAACTTCTGCTGTGTAAGCATTATTGAGCTGATCACATTGTCATGGCTGTATTGGTCTGATATCACATTGTTCTGTTTATCCAGATGCATTACTTAGCATAAGCATGGGCAAACTATTCCACAAAGGGCCGTATGGCTGCAGGTTTTTGTTCCAACCAAGCAGCAGCACACCAGACTTCAATCATTTAATCAACTTAGTCTCCAGACAGTTGATTGGTCAAATTGTGTGCTCTTGGTTGGTTGGAACAAAAACCTGCAGCCACATGACCCTCTGAGGGATAGTTTGTCTGGGATAAAATGTAATCGCGTCAGATAAGGTAAGACTCATACATATCATGAGTGTTGTGGGTGTGTAAAGTGTAATGGAAACACGTTTACACGTCACTGGCGTCAGCTGAGTTGTGTGTGCCCACGCTGTGTTGGTTTATATGACAGGAATGAACCACATGTTTTTTGTCATGCATTGCTGACCTGGACATTGTTTCTCAATAAATCGTGAGCTTAGAATTATAGGGTTCTATCTCCGTTTTGGGTAGTTCCAAGATATTGAGCATCAAACTTCCAACGCTTTTGTTTTGGTTGACAGAACCTTTTTATTTTAGGAATAACTAATTAAAAAATGTTGAAAATTTAAAAATAACACCACACAGGCATTAAAAGACCACTAATGGATGATATTATGCAAAAAACTAAATTTTGCAAAAAACTAAATTTTGCAAAAAACTAAATTTTGCAAAAAACGGAGATAGACCCTTATAATTCTAAGCTCACGAAATTAGAAAAACCTTTCCTATCATTCCCCTTTTCCATGCATGGTTAAAGGAGATGGCTCGCATCCACCCTCCCACTGCCTGCTGTGCTGAAATGTCTCCGCACACGCTGAAATGTGGACACAACCACCTACTGTCAGCACCTCATCACTGCTGGTGTTTAAAAGGCTCTGTTCTTTCTGCAGTCAGTAAAGCGCACATCCGCCGTGCTGGTAAACAAATAATCCCTCTATACTGTATCAACGTGTGTCGGAGGCAACCGTGCTTGAACCATCTGTGAAAGGTTACACCTAGAACCCCCAATTAGAGGTTCTACAAAAATCCCTTTTATGGCGTATTGGTTTCACCCAGAAGCCTTACTGGGGGTTTCATCCAGAAAATATCCAACTTTTTACAGTTTCATCTAGAACCCACACAGGGAGTTCCACCAATAACCCTTTTATTGGAACCCTTAGTGTTACCAAGAACCCTTGAAAACCATTTCTTTGGGGAAAGGGTTTTTAAGGGGTCTCTGGATCAAAATGGTTCTTACTGGAACCCTTAGTGTTACCAAGAACCCTTGAAAATCCCTTTCTTCAGGAAAGGGTTTTTCAGAAGCAAATGCTTCCAGCACTTGTAGAAGAACACTTTTGGAACCCTTATTTCTAAGAGTGCACAACTGCGGAACAGAAGCACCTGCACATTCACCACGCTATGAGATGCAGAATGTTACGAGACAGAGTTGTTTTCGAGGCAAATGCAGAGACTACTTGCTGAAAAACTGCCCCTGACGGGAACGCACATCAGTTTTGCATGAATTTACCTCTAAAACAACTCTGTCTGGTAATAGTGTGGTCACATTCACCACAAAAGTGTTTTGGAGTTGTTGGATTGTGTATTTGATGAGTTTGGGAAACCAAGAAATCCCATTAGCCTCCGTAACGTAGCTCTGAGCTAGCCTGACTCTCGCCAGACCCTTGTAGTTCCGCAAAACAACTCAGCTCACACAAGGGTCTGACTCGAGGCCAATGCAAACTCCTGCACGGGAGCAAAAAATAATGAACCAATGGCGGGACTTTCGATTCAAACAACAATGGCGGCTCGCAGCGAGGAGTCGTGCTTTAGCATTGATTCTGCTATTTCAACTGTTTTGTCGAATCTATCGAATATTAATTATTTTAAAGACAAACAGAGAACTGTTTTAAAGACATTTATTGGTGGCAAGGATGTTTTCGCTCTTCTTTGGCAAGTGGTTTATCCAATCACATGCAAGGATTTTTTTACAAGGCCCCGCCTTCTGAAATACAGCCTATGGAGCAGTCCCAGATTAGCTTTGCGGAATACAAGGATCTGGCGAGGGTCAGGCTAGCTCTGAGCAGCTCGTGGCTCTGTTCCACCATTCTAAAAATAGCTTTTTCATACAGCATATTAGACCACTACCATTGAAGCTTATGGCATGACAAGAGACAGCGAGTTAGAGTTGTTCTTGCTGTCTTGAATTTGAGGCCTAAGAAGGAGTAGGGTTGAAGGTTGGTGGATAATCTCAACTTGCTTTGGCAGGATTTGCAGACTGAAATTGATTTAGCATGTCTCCAGATATCTTACCCCTCCTCGTTATTGATTGTAACACATAGCTTCCCTTCCCTCTCTCATGTGCTTCTAAGCCCCTGTAAAATATCAGAGGATATAAAATACATATCCTGTGTTGTGTCCTATGTTGGCCCTAAGGGGCAAGACCACAAAAATACCCGCACAAAGATAGTATTATAGTTAAAGGTTCAAAGATAACATAACATAGGCAATAACTAGGACAGTAAACTAAGACAAGGAGTCTTGAACTCAAAACCCTGGGAGGCAGAAACCCCTGCAGTCCCAATATTAATTGCCTCTGTCTTCTGATGGTGTCGCTCCCAGGCCAGGTGGACCTTATTGTGCATTCAGGGCCTGGGTGGAGCTGCAGGGGGAAAGAGAAGAGGGAAAGACAAGGTAGAACACTTTCTGCCATATAAACCAAAACTTATTCAGCTTTCTGAAATAAGAATTTCACAACGGGGGGACTTTGTAATGTTGTGCTGCTCATCGTATAATATCATATCAGCAATGTGGAAAAGCCCTGTCTGATGATATGGTTCTTAGACTTGTATTAAAATGACTATTGCCACAATCTCCTGAAATGCTCTCATAATCTTATGCAAAAGGTCTTCAAGTCAGTCTGAACCAGGCCACAGGACACACTGAGGTACCAAACAGTTCCTTCAGTTCCTTCAAGTCTACAGATCACTAGAACTAAATTGCCCATAGGTTGTCTGTCTGTACTGTATGTCTATATGTGTGTCTATGTCTATGTCTGTCTATATATGTGAGGACTACAGATGAAAATTAGCTCTAAACTAGAATCTGGCTCATTTACAGGACACCACGGTGTCACTGTTCATTAATGTGCACTGTCCTCAAACAAATAAACAAACAAACGTCCCTCCTTTATTTCAGTTTTTCAATTAATCTGGAGTTTAGCAGAGTAAAAAGTTTCATTTTGAGTTATGTTATTTGCCTTAAACATCATAAATGGCCAAATGATTGATTGTTGTTGTTTGGTTTTCTTTACTTTTGGTAATTATTTGTCATATTTTTTCCCCTCTAGTTAATAAAAATCTTTGCATAGGTTTGATCCCCTCATCAAAAAAGACATATTCATAGATAAATAGTGTAAATGTATGGACCCAAAAGTAGGTTCTCATAGAACTGGAGATATCATCTTTAAATGTGCTATTCAATTATTTTAATACATAGTTTAAAAAAAGCATGTAGGATTCAGAATGAGAACAGCTTTAATTGTAAAGACGTTACACCTATAGAAATTGCTGAATTTTTGTCAAAGCCACGCTCTTGAGATTTGGGTGTGTTAAACTTCAACACTGCTTCTAACTCCACACTCACTTTTTTTTTCATTGTCTAACTTTCAGCTCATCTAGACTAAAATATAAAGTATCTGTCTACTCTCTAGACTTCTCTCTCTTGATTTTCAAAAGGTTTTAGAATGTTTTAAGACACATCCTTGAACTTACTTCTACTAACAGTATTTTTTTTTTTAATCACCTCTTATTTGTTCACTACAACAGTGACTTGGATATTTTTGACCTCTGAGTTTTAATGTCAACACTGACGTCTCTGCTGCTTCCTAATAACTGCAAAACAGCCTCAGGAATGTTCACTGCATTCCTGGAGGTGAGCTCACTTATGCAGACTTAAGTGATGCCAAACATTGTGGACTGTATTCCTCCACAGATAGGTGTGTCCCATTTGTATCCATGAGATTTACGAGGAGAGTCTCAACAGGCCTGTTTAGACAAGGACAAAGACATGGATTAATACCCAGGAGGTTTTTTTTGTTTGTTTTTCATGCCTTTATTAGATAGTACAGTTGAGAGAGATAGAGAGGGAGAATGGCGCGCAGGGAAGGGCCACCCATGCAGGATGTGAACTGGGGCTCCTGCACTGAGCCTCTACACATGGGGGGGGGGGGGGGGGGGGGGCACCTGCTCAACTGCGCCAAGGTCATTCTTTGTATGTGTGTGTGAATCTGCACCTTTGTATTAAGTATTTATTTAGCCACACCTACACCCGGATGTTACATCATAATTTGGATTAGATTACAGGAGGAATGTTGAAAGTCCCTTTGAAGAAACCTTTATGGTTCTGAAAAAAGTGATTTATATCCTTTAGGTTGTTAATGATTGATGCATGCTGTCTGGTAGAATGTGCCTTTTGCAACCAGCACACAGGTTCTGGCATGGGGGATCGGTAACAACCAACCAACAAATCAATCAGACTGATTTGTTATATAGGGAAAGGTAACACATAAGTATCATATAATGGCCCTTACTCCCTGTACTAACATTATCAAGTCCATATCTGTCATCTTCCCACATGTTTTAAACATTTTCCTAGAATACAACCAATAGAAATCAAGAATTCACAGACTTCACTCGTTCAGTCAGCTAAATGCTTTTGGTTCTGTTCTAGAATGAAACGTCAATCAATGTCATTAAAGGGATGTTCCGGCGTAAGTTTAACCCATGGTCCAACGCACCGTAACACCGAGCTAGAGCCCCCTCGAGAGATGAAGTCTGCTAACCGCTAGCTTCTCTAGTTGTAGCAACTTTAGGAAGGGCTGCACCATAACAAACAGCGCAATACGGATCCACTATCAACTGATCAAACAGGGTCCCAGTCCATAATATGAGGCATCAAACATCTGTTAGCTTAGCCTGGTTTCTATTGAAAAGAGACTAAAACAACTCACCCACTCTGCTCCAGTTATACGTTATGCAGCAACTTTCTGCGTCCAGCATAGAGTCCAGGCGCTGACAACCCAGTCTGAGGCCGACTGGCAGCACAAACATCTGGTTTCAGCAGCCACTGGCAGGCAGTGACCACACTGACCACTTGATTACCTCAGGTCCAGCACATTTCCGGCCGGAATATCCCTTTATAGGTGAAAACAGAGCTTGTCCCATATGACCAATGCAGTGATCCAGACTATCTTATGCACAATGGCAAATATGCCCCAAAATATTGAAACAATTCTAAAAGGAAAAAAAAATCTGTTCAGTGGAACTAGACTTTTACATTTTTGGCCACAATCATCAGCAATTTGGTTCTTTTTCTAAGTTGTGCGCCTGATTAGGCCTCATGGGTCAGTGCTGCTGTCAACATGTTTCTGACTGAAGACTTGTATGGACATGTTAATAATGCACTTTAAAGTGTAACATCTGCATCAAAACAACTAGCTCACTGAAAACATGAAACTAATGTAGAGCCTTTGTCTCTGTGAAATCTCTCATTCTGCATTTCCTTTATCTGTTATTTGCTTGTTTGTTTTTTGACAGAATAAAGTGTGCACAGTCTAATTCGCCCTTCGCGAACTCCGCCCTAAAACCGCTATTGACCAATCATATGTTAGCAACTGTCACCTGACCCGTAGGCCTGGCAAACTTCATTACATTTCCTGGGACGAAAAACAAAATGTTTGTAGAGAAGGATATTGTTGTTGCTGCTACTGCTGCTGCTACAGCGGCGGCGGCAGTAGCAATATAGAGATGTTCAGATACGATCAGACTTTTTTTTCGACTTGAACAACTGTAAATATGGGGCGCGAAATTTGCTGATATTTCCTTTGAAATCGATACCAAACATTGCCAGGAGCATGGCTGGGAGTGAAAGCTTGCCCGGCGTAGCAACAGTAACCAAGGGGGGCGGGGCTTACGCGAAGGGCGAATTAACCCATTCACTGAAGCACTTATAAGAAGCGGACTCCTGTTCTGAGAAACGAAACGGTGCACCTTGCACCAGTTCTGAGAATGGCATGCGCTGTGGCTTGTGCTTGTGGCTTTTGTGTGAAAGGGAAAGACGCGTTTTTTTTCTTTTTCTTCTTCTTTTTTTTTTTTAAGCTGCAGTATTACAAAAGCTACACCATGATTACTGGTTTGTGGCAGGATTTACATGTAGGACTGACATTCAGTCATCAGTGCATTACATTTTTTTTAAAATTTTATCTAACACATATTGTGCCAGATTTAGATTTACTGTATAAGCTATTTTTCATCTGCAGTCCCTGGGCACAAACAATGGTAAACAACATGAGAGCAAGGTGGGCGTTACAGTTACATACATGGTATCATTATAATCCAAAATTTGAGATTCCATAGGAGAAGAGCTATACAGTAGTTACAACACATTACAATTTAATATCCTACCATACATTTCAATGCCTATTATTCACAATCATAAATGTCATATTGATGCTGCTATTTGGCTACTGTCTGTCATTCCTTGTGTTTGTGGATGCCTGTGTGCAGTGTGTGTGTGTGTGCCATCTTGGCATGACTGTTCCCGCTCATTCCTCACCAACACATTCAGACACACCTGTGATTCATCCCCTGATTACCACTCCCACCACCTCCAGTGTAAGAACCGGTCTATTCCTACACTCTCTGCCAGTTTGTTGTAAATCCACTGCTTGGTTCTTTTTTCTCAGTGAGCAACTTTGATCATGTGGTTTTTTTTCCCCTGGATTTTTCAGCCCTGCCACTGCTTGCACTCCTCTTCTGCCTTTCCCAGTCTGAGCTTCCCCTTCAGGATTTTTTGCCCCGCTGCTTCCACAGTAACCATGTCCCACCAACCCTGCCTTTCCCATTTCAATTTGAGTTTTGGTTTTTGTAATAAATTCTTCAAACCTCCCACAGCCTCCTGACAGCCTTTGGGGTTCTTCCTGTTTTCAGCCTCATCCTAACTGTCAGAACCCCATTCAGTTAGTTTACAGACATTCTCCTTCACTCAATGGACACATATAGCCTTCACAACAATACCAGAGTTACAGCTACTGTGGTCAGTATCCCACACAGTGCCTTTTACGTTTTCGTCCAAAGCACTTTACAGTTTGTCTCATATTTATTTATTCTCAGACGGGTGGCACTGAGGGTAGACTGGTCTTACCAGAGAGAGAAATTTGGAGTTCAATGTGTTGCCCAAAGACGACTGTCATACTGCCCAAGGTGATGGGTGAACACCTCACCCCTGGTCAAAATTTCTGTTAATGTGAACAGTTAAAGGTTATAGCCACAACTTTTTCATCAAAACAATACTTTTTTTTACAAGTGTGGAGAATCAAAATATTAATTTTGACGGGTCCAAAATATAGGGAGTGGGGGCAGATCTTGATAGCTCTGTGGTGAAATGGCATCATGCTAATGCTAATGCTAATTTACGTTCAGAAAATTATCTCCAAAATGCATGAAGTTACAAGTGACACTTTTTAAAAAAAAACAATATACATATGTCTTTTTTTTCATCTTTTTTGTGAGTTTTTTTTTCCCTTTTTAACAAACAGACATCACACACACAAAAGGAAGACGAAACAAAACAAAGAACCAGACTGACCAACCATCCAACTAACAAACAGAAAACAAATTGCCCATTTTAGCAGGTATGAGTCAACTGAAGAATATGGCATTGGGGTGCAAAGTTCCAGAAACAAAAGAGAAGAGAGCAGCTAAGAGTAGCCTGTCTTTACCTGCTAAGATAGTAATTCATGGTTACAAAACTAAATAAAACAAAAAGATAAAATAAAATTTCAAGGGGGGCAGTCCATCAACATAGTTCAAACACTTCTAGGTGGAGCAGTTACAGTAATTAAGAAGTCCTGTGTAGCATTGCCAAAAATGGCTTCCAGATCCTCTGAAAGAGTGTTTGAGAATTATTTTTGCTGTAGCGGATCTCCAGCGTCTCATTGAGAAACATGGTGTAGCTGAGGATTTCCAGTTTAGTTTTTTGTTGTTGTTGTTGTTGTTGTTTTTTAGCCGCCACCAAGCCTATCCTTAGGGCTTGCCTCTGATAGACGGGAAGAGTCTTTGTCCTTTCAGAACATCCAAAAAGTGCCATGGTGCAATTAGGAGGGATACGGTATGATACTGCTTAGAAAGCCAGTTAAATATGTAAAACCAGAAATTATTCAAAACTGGACACTGCCAGAATAAGTGGGACAATTTTCAACATTTTTAAAATGACAGAGAAGGAAAAGGGCACATAGCAAAGATGTGGGCCCCCTGCTTGTCTCCTGGGTTTTCGATTCTTTTGCACGGTGATGCTTTTTCACTCTAAGAAAACAAAAATAATGCACTGACATTGCTTAAAAATATGTAGGTAAAAGTGTTTCACGTTTAACTTTCTGCCTTTTGGAGATCATTTCATCTTCCACTTGCTGAACTGTTCACTTGAACAGACATTTTGACCCTACAGTAGGTGTCCAGAGTTTTTCCTGACTGTATCTCTTTAGCTATGGTATCTCTGTATTCCCTCTGCTGGCCCTGCACTGCCAGGATGTCATGATTTTGTCTGTTAGCTCAATAACATATGGGTTAAAAAATCTTTACCCCATCCTCTCACAGTCTCTGTCAGTCTGATCATCCTCACTGTAACGCACGCACTAACATTTCATGTTCCCCGAAAAACACGTTAAGTGGGTAGACGATTGTTTGATGCTTCATCAGTCTTGACAAAAGTACGCCACACAAAGCACGCCGTTTGATTTCACAGCTCAAACCATAGCTGCTCTTTTTCAGCTCATTTCGTGTCTGTCTTTAAACCACAAAAGGCTGTTTGTAGTTTCACTAGCGCTTCTTGATGCCCTGTTGGTTCATATTCTCTTTCAATAGGGGTTTTGACTATAGAGGAGTAAAACTAAATGGGGGATTACCCTTGACAATATTCCTTTATTCTGAGTCAGAATGATGTCTGAGCCTACAGCAGTAGATACCCCCTCTGAGAGAAGAAAAGAAATTTGATTTTCCATATCATTAGAATCGATCTTGACCTCAGTGCAACAGATGAGCAGAAAGAAGTTTGTCTCAACCCGAACACAAAACTCATGTCTTATCTCGGAAAAAGTGGCTTCAGGGTTTTTGGCCTCCTCCCTCACCTTATCACCAAAAACACAAGTTCCAGCGGAGCGGCAGGGTAGACGGTGCAGAAAATTTTCTACATGCAGTTAGACTGAGTGATTGAAGGAATAAAAATTGGTAAAAACAGAAATGTAGCGTTAAACTTGATGAATAAGATATTGATGTGCCGTGGTGCACAATTATAGCCTGCAGTCTTTTATTTCTCCACCCTGTCTGTGAAACTGTCATACACCGAACTATCAGGTCTCCAGCTGTCACTCAAACGGCCAGCTTCAAGTTAGCATGGCAACACAATTAACAGAATAAAAATGAGGTATTATTAAGTTGTCATATTATACACACATCCCAGTCAAATGTGTACAGTTGAATATACCCCTTCCTGTTTGGCTCCATATCTGTGCACTGCAGACAAACTGCTCATCAGATAATGTTAAACTGGCACAGACATGGGGTGAGGTTTGCTAAAAAAAAAACATGTGTTGATGGCTGACTAATGTGGTGTTTGATGAGAGGTTCTGTACAATTGTGTTTCCACAATTATCCTGCAGAGCCCAACAGCACAGGAACCACTTAACCGATATTCACTCATATATTTTGTCACGGCAGAAATATGTTTTTTCATTTATTATCTGTAGATGTGAAATGCTATTTGATGATAGAGAAATTGAGATTCTGTTTCTTTTGAAAGGATCAAGCCGAAAAAATTACTTGAAGGCTTAATTTCAAAACAAATTCTTTATAAAATAAAGTGATATATTTGTGTTAATATAAGTCTTAAATAGTTATATCTTCCGACAGTTAATCACTCTCTAAAGTGTAGATGGTCCCCACATGTCAGTCCTGTGATTGACTGTGACCTGGCCCAATCACAGGATAAGAAATATAGCTCAACACTGTATTCCCTCATCTCAGAAGAGGCTGTATTGCAAAACAAGACAAATTAAAGCTGCTTTAGTGGTTGGGGACAAGCAATTTTAGACACAGTTATGCAATTCTGAGCAACGAGAGGCAAAATGGGAAGACAACACATCTGCATTGCAACGTCTTTTTTTGTATTAGCTGAGGCTTGAACTCACAACCTCCTGCCAAGATGGCACAGGATGACAGTGTTGTTTTCGTCAACGATGACGATGACGAAATATTTTCGTTGACGACCCTTTTTTTCATGACGATAACGAGACGATGACGAGATAAACACGGCGCTCTGATGACGAAAACATGACAAGAGTGTGAGTTTGACTTGAAGACTGAGGACGGACGAAAACGTTAGTGGTCGGGCTGCAATCGCCTCTAAATTTCAAATTGGCGATTGTCAGCTTGCTTTAACAACGGCTTTCAAAACAAAAGCGCTTTAGAAAATGCTTGTGATGTTCAAAGGTTTTTTTTGATCAAATGCTCTGGTGACCGAGTCTTGCAGTTAATCTGCTCTCTAAATTGCCCATAGATGGTAATCTCATCTGTCAATTAAAATCAATTGATCTGCAACGCTGCTGCATCCAATCACAGGATAAGAAATATGGCTCATGTAGCGCACATTCTATCAACACACCTCATCTCGAGAAGATATAGCCTGTAGGTTAAGACCATAAAACAAGAAAATTAAAACTATTCCTTAATTGAATTGGGGACTAATTTTTTTTCACTGAAACACAGTTAGACTAAATTCGTTGAGCTAAAACTAGACTAAAACTATCAAATAGAAAGACTAAAACTGACGAAAACTAATAAGAATTTTTTGTATTAAGACTAAGACTAACTCACAACCTCCTGCCAAGATGGCACAGGATGACAGCAGCTGTCAAAGCAGATTTAAAAAATTGTCAAAATGTCAAAAATGTTGTTATCAAGACAAAAATCTGAAAACACATATTGCATCTTGACAGCATGGGGGTGTTAGTTACAATAAGTGTTTTACACCATACAGTAAGTGAAAAATGGATGTTTAAAAAAAGTCAGAAGAAGACAGAATTCAATGTTTTAATGTTTTAAAAAAACAGTTTATCATAATAAAATTATGATATTTGCCAAACTTCATTTACTACTTCATTTTTTCAGGGAGATTGAAAATGTAATTAGCAAGAATTGGCTGGTACATTACTGTTTACAGTAAAATGTTTTGATGCACTGTAGGCTCAATTTTTCAAAGCTGGTAGTCATTTTTGCAGGACAGTCTGAAGATGCAGTGTAGAAAATGTGGTGTCAATTGAGCAAACATTGTGTGAAGAGAAATGTTTAAAGTTTTACAGTTTTTGAAAAAGAAAAAACTGAGTAATGGACTCTGTGAATAATTGTTAATGCTTGCTGCCCTAACAATGAAAACTATGAGTTGTTTGTGTTTTGTCAGTTTGATAGGCTATTAAGTTTCAGTTCACTTTGAGACACACAGAACACTGAATGCAAAAATTGTCGCAACTAAAACGTCAGCAGATCAAGTCCTAGATAAAACTTATGTTTTAATCTACATCATCAAACAATAGGCTCATGGATGTTCTGCTCTTGACCTGACATGAACTTTGACTGCGTGACTATAACCACCGCAGCGTGTGCCTGCTTCCTCAGATGAATTACACTGTCAGTGTTTACTACTAGAATGACTACTATCGCCTCACACAGAAGCCTACCCCCTTTGCTGAAGTCATTTGACTTCCTGTCAGTAGCCTCACGTCACCAGAGTCAGAGAGGAGAACCCTATCCTCTCCACCCACCTGTTATCTGGACTGTTTTATTCTTTTTACTCTAATCTTTTTTGTAATGTCAAAAATGTGACCTCGCTGAAAGACTGACATATTGTTATTATCGTGACTTTGAATAAAGTTGAAAAGAAAAGATTGTATGTAAACTTGGAAAAAAAAAAAAAGAGAGAATCCTCTCCACCCACCAGACTCCACCCACCAGATCTACCGGCAAGTCATTAGAGCCAGACCTGACACACCTGCGTCAAACCTAGACTGGAGAGTGCACGAGCGGCCGCAGTTTAAGCATTTTACTGTAAATAACGTTTGGAATTACGCACTTTAAGGCTGTGGACTTTGACCCCTTCTACGAAAACATGAGCAACGTTGTATGTGTGGTAAGTTTTCTTTTCTTTTCTGTCTTTTTTTTTTATATGCCTAGGCCTACCCTTCCAATAGCACAACGCGCAAGTTGTTCTGCTCTTGTAGCGACTGACACTGACAGATATCAACAGACAGTTGTGATGCTGACTCCTCAATGGAAACGGTGTATCTCCTAAATAGTTCTAGTAAAGAGTCATAGTGAACTGAACGAATGAAAAACAGCCTATACCAGCAAGCTATTTACAACCTTCCGTCTCGAGCACGTGAAGGTTTGTTTGTTTGTTTAGTTTTTCATCGGTTGAGTGTGAGTTACATTCTATGGACAGGGACATGATGGGCTGAGTTTTTTTTAAAATTCTTAAGTGGGCACATGTTGGCACATGTTGCACAGGGACAGTAAGTCGGTGTGGGTTCTTTCTCAAACACTTTCATCCTAATGTCTCCTCACGTTAACCTGCTAAATTCCTCATAGCCCTCCCAAAAAGTCACAACTGATGGGATTGTTACTCACACCAAGCTGCTGCCTGTTAAAAACGCCACAGTGAGCTGCTCTTAGGATTCTGAACCTAGACCTCCAAGCCCTGATCCAGGTGTTTCCTGCTGTATGGCCCTGTCTGGAATCAGGTCAAGAGTTTGTCAGTTTGAAGAAGTGTCTCTTTTTTTTAAGGCTACTTTTTTAGAATTTTTTTTTGGCTTTTTTTCTTATTTGATAGCACATAGTGAGATAGACAGGAAAGGGGGAGGCAGAGAGAAGGGGAATGACATGCAGGAAAGGTCTGCCCGATGCGGAATTCGAACCGGGGGACTGTAGCCTTTACTATGGGGCGGCCATGCACCGTCCCAAGAAGTGTCTTTTAAATGTATACAGATGCATGACTTTTTTAATTTGGTCGAATGCAGTGCATTGGCAATTGACAGTGATCTGTCTTTAATTTGGTCACAGAGGCACATGCATATGGCAAGCCATTTTAACATTTAAAAGCCAGACTGGATATGTGTTGCAGATATCTGTGATTCAGTTTTCCCGAGTCAAAAAGAACATTTCCGATATCCACAACTACATTCTTCCTAGGACAAATGACGTCACTTTTGCCATTTATGTGTATGGGGTTTGTCATTACAGATGTAATTCAGTTGCAGATTATCCGCTATGTGAATCATGGATGTAACTGAATTAGGACTAGTAATTCCAGTTTGAGATATCTACAATTTGATTCTGACTAGTCATGATTCCAGTTAAGGATATCTTTAATTCACCTCAATTAAAGATGTCTACATGTCCCTTTTCAGATATCTTAAATGAAGTTTTGACTAGGCGAAATGACAATGAAGATATCTGGAATTATGACTAGTCAAAATGACATTGAAGATATCTCAAACTGGAATAAGGAATAGTCGTAATTGGATATCTGCAACAGAATTATAGATATCTGTAATGACAAACCTCATACACATGAACAGCAAAAGTGACGTCATTTGTCCTATAGTACGTAGTTGATATCTGAAATGACTATTGTGGATAGGAAGAATGTAGTTGTGGATACCTGAAATGTTGTTTTTGACTAGGAAAAACTGAACTACACATATCTTGAATGAAAAATCCAACTATTCAAAATGTACGACAAGTCAGAAAGACGTTGTTGATATTTACAATGTTAATTCCAGATAGTCAAACCTAATGCTTAATGTTAAATCCGCATGCCATAGCATGCATGCATGTTGCGACTGGAAGTGTTTGAATAAACCACAACAGAAAGTCTGAATTGAATCAGATCTTATGTGGATAACATGCTGAGTTGAAGTGCAACTCCCAAAGATACATAGGAAGTAGGCTATTTCATTTAGACCTATAGGTGTCTGTCAGATGTAGCCATACACTACTGTTCCTCAATAAAAAGTTTGTCTTTGTTTTGTTTTTTTTCAATGGCGGTTTGTATCATATTTTGCCTTCACCTTTGAGGTGTAGCCTACTAAACTTATTTAGGAGTTTATGATGTGTTTTCCCCCCCTTTTCTTTTTTTACTGTGTGTGTTTGTGTATTTGTAAAAAGAAACCTCACACCTTGTCAGTCAATGTTTTCTTTATTTTTTTATTCTTTCTTCATTGGACATTAAAACTTAAGACATCATAACTATGAAGGAAGAATTAATTGTGTAGTTAAACAAAAAACACAATCTGTGTTACTGTGGTACTGTGTGTGTGTATTTTTGTATTTTTGCTGTTTTAGTTTAAAGGGCAAGGGCAGTAAAATGCCTGCACATGCACAGGCCTTGTATGTGTGTTGTACAGGTGTGTCATGTTAGGAGATGCTGCCTCTTGTGTTATGTAGGGCAGTGTGTCTTGTGATTCTGGGTGTGGAAAGCAATCTGGCCTGCTCATTTCCCTTATTTGGTCGCTTGCTACTGTACTTCCACAAGCTCAGGTAGTGGCCGACATGTTTGTGCCCATGTGACTGTCTGTTTTTCAGCATGTTCTTTCATCAGCCTGACTGTTTTCCTCAATGCTATCTCAATGCCAGACTGACTAGAAGGAAATCCCCTCACCTACTTGCTCAGCTGTTTACCTTATTTGTTGAGTGGCCTGATCAGAGGTGCATTTCATTGGTTGGGAAGAGCCCTGTGAAGTGTTGCGTCACCTTAATCATGTCGCAATAAAACAAGGAAGCTCAAAGAGAAAATAACTCTCCCTCTGTTGAAGGTATTACTCAAGAGAAGTATGCCATTGTACAGCGTAAACAAGTCATCTCCCACGAGCGGAAATGGTATGTTTACAAAAGACCTCAGGCTGCTAAAAGATAAAAGTTTGCCAGCAAATGACACACAGGGAAGGATGGACATGTCAATTTGTCAAAAAGCTCTCAAAGCTGGAATCTACTATTTGTTTATGAGTTCAATCTCTAAAAGTAAAATTCTCAGTTCACCAAAATTGAATTGTTCACATATCTTGCATCTTGCATGAAGTTCACAATGATATAAAGCAGGGTAACATCTGAGAAGCCAAGAACGTACAGTGTCATTTCTGCTTTAAAAACCCATCCATTAAAACTAGGACTGCAACTAACTAACTCCTGCCAGCAAGTTTCTTGATGAATGAATTTACTAGTTGCTCCTTAGCGTGGGGCAGGTCCCACCCACCCAACAAGTAGTTTGACCCACTTATTTATCTAGTATTATCTTATATGTTATATTTTTATATTGCTGTATCATTATTACAACAACTATATTATTATTTTAGATATTATGTAATGACTTATTGAATGTATTTATTATTGGACTGTTTGCGCCACCTCCTCCCTATTTTTTTTTCCAGAGGTTGAGAGATTGACAAACTGCCCCTCCACTGCTGCTGTTGTGGACTTTATTTGCCCATTTTAATTGTCACTGTATATTGTTGGTGGGACCTAAGTAGAAATAAATGAACCTTGAACTTTGAACCTTAAAAAATCAAAAAAATATATAAATGTCAGTGAGAAATAAATTATTATTTTTTATTTGTCATCTGTTCAGGTTTTTTGCATATTGATCTTTCACCTCAAACCCACGGGGGCGTTTCCACGGTCTGGTCTTGACACGGGAGGCAGCAGAACACGGCGGGGCGTTTTTTGCTCAGCCGACCTGCAGTACCCGCACGGCAACATCTGCTGTTTGAACTGTCCAGCTGGTAAGCCACATGCAGCAACACTTTATGTAGTCCACTCCACACACTGGAGCTCTGTCATCAGCTCCAATCAAAGCATCCATCAGAGCAGCTATGAAGCAGGTTGAGCATGGCATGAGTGGTTATTAGTTAGCCCAGTGACAGCTGGATTTGAAAGCTCAGTGAAGTAGCGTGTAAAGGGATTTTTCCAATGTGTTTTTTCTGTATGTGTGTTAGGTACACATGTGAAATCTCCTTGCACCAGAGAAAGAGAGAGGGGGGAGTGTGAGGAATGCGAACACGGGACATTTACTGAGCACAGCAATGGGCTGCGACAGTGTTTCAAGTGCACGCGGTGTCGGACAGGTAATTCTACTTGACTGTTTTGCACTATCGAATGAAATGACTGTAGAAGAGAAATCAATATGCATCTTCTATGAAGAGTCAACTCTAAAACTCTTTTCCTTGCTTTTTTCAGATCAGGAAGTAGTAAGGCCATGCAGTTCCACTCAGGATACTCAATGTCAGTGCAAATCAGGGAGATTCTGTGTTCCTGAAGAAGCATGTGAAGTGTGCAAGAAATGTTCAAGGTAAAGGGCTTGGTTCATTCATGCTTTGTAACTGGAGAAACCCATTGATTCCGAGATGTCCTCACTCATTTGAACGATTTCTGACTTTTCAATCTCTTTGCCCACCTCCAAACTAGTTGTGAAGAAGATGAAGAGGTAGTGAGGATCTGCACCCCTACCTCCAACACTGAGTGCAAGAAGAAAACCCAGCCCAACCCTGGCTCTCTCTCAGGTACAGTAGACGGACAGGGCTTGGCTTTTTGTCCCACCAGAATATGATGCCTACATTATCATGTTTGAAGGTACAAGGTCAAGTAATAACAGCTCAGATTTAGCAAAATGGCTTGTAATGGGTGGAAATACAGTATGTCTCTGCGTCAAAACCCAAATTTGAAATGAGTAAGCTAAAATCACGTAGATTCAAGTGACTTTCATTTTGTTCTGTACAGTTTATCGTCTGTTATTCACAGAAACGCACATTCAGTTTCTTATCAGTCCTGTCATTGTGGTTTTCATGACTTCAGGAATGACTCATTATCCGCACCCCACATTTTAAGATCATCCCGAAACTTAGCTAATATCTAGAATGCCAGAGAAGAACTGTATGAGTGAGTCAAGAGCCATTGACAGGAACTAGTGTTCCTGCTGCCTACCAGCGCCTGACCTGTGCATGGATGTTTGTTTGACTGTCGAGCCTTGTTTGCTGTATATTTTATTCTATTGGCTTTGTTCATATTAATACCTTCATGACACCATTTCCCCCCCAAATAGCAGCAACTGCAGGAGTGATTGTGCCACTTGTACTTGTTGCTGGACTCCTCTGCCTGGGCCTAGGTTTCTGGTGGTGGAAAAGAAGTAAAGGTACGTGGGGATGGGGGGAAAACAAAAAAAAACAAGCCTTAATATCCAAAATATACATAGAATCACATAAAAAAGTCACTATTCATGGTTTGTAAATGAATGATGACAAACGGTTTGAGCAAACACTTTTGCTTGGATAGGCTCCACTGCCTTTTAACCCTGTGAAGCTTAAGCTGATAGAGATGATGGAGGGTTTCAGGGGTAGATACAGGTAACGTGGCGACTGTGCAGGTCACAACTTGTCCACCAGAGCGTTTTGCAGCTGTTGGATTGTGTATTTGATGAGTTTGATGAGGGAAACCAAGAAATTCCATGGGCGTCCTTAGCGTAGCTCTGAGCAGCTCGCGGCTCTGCTCCACTGTTCTAAAAACAGCTTGCACCGACAATTAAAGGTAACGGACCTACATCTAAAACTATAGGGATTATGGCAATGGGCCAATTTGCCAAAATGTTGAACTATCCCTTTAAATCTGTTTGTGAATAGATGAGTATTACTTAATTAACAGTCTGTGTAAAGAAAGGTTAGGATTGAATGTAGTGAAACGGATGTCACAGCAGGGTTTGTTTCCGACACCCAGAGCACAAAAACGAGTCTGACAAGATTTCAAATAGCAGGTCTGATCCGTCCAGCTGATGAGGCCACAGCAGCAGGTGGCATGGCAGACGATGTGCCGACAGTAGCTGATGATGTTAGAGCAAAGCTTCGTCTGATGAAACGCAGATAACATAAACAAACCACTGGCTGGGGTGTACGTCATCATCATCCAGACCAAACCTGACACTGGAGGGCTCTTAGTTGTTGGCAAATACAATCAGATACCTTTCCATTTGGATTTGTCCGTGACGGCCCTGTGAAGATGATTGTTCCAGTCTCTGTTGTTTACCCGGCCGGATCTAAACTGTACACAGTCCAGCACAAACAGCTACAGGATCACCTGGGTTCCAGAAATGACATGTGAAAATCCCCTGCTCCAACACCACTGCCTGTTGTGGCCAAGGGTGCTGAAATAAATGTTAGGAGCTGCACATTTCTCTTATTTTTGTTTATTTGTTGTGTTGGTTTAACGATGAAGTTGAATTCAAATCACACAAATTGCTTTGACAGTTTCTTAAAGTTATGTAATACCCCTTTCACACTGGCCAAAAAACCCGTTTAAACCCGCTAACAATCGGCATTTGGTGGCAGTGTTTGTCAAACGACTCACAAGCGACCCGGGTTTCGGCTCGGCTCGGCTTGCAGTGGGAAAGCCAGACCCGGGTCAACCCGCTAATTTACGTGACGACGTTGAGTGTTACGTGACGCCACGTCATCGCGCCGGTCTCGTCTCATAGCACGTACCAAAACAAAGCTCTGCTCGCATCCGAGACTGGGATTAAAAGATCAAACAACACTGACCGAAAAGAATTGAAACAAAAGAAAAGAAACTACAGTGTGTTTAACTCATAGATATAGAAGGATTTAACTGACGTGTTGTGCCGCGGACGAACCGTCATATGGCCGTGGCGGACTCGCTCTCCTCCGCGGTCCAGGTGCTCTGCAGGCCGGCCAGACGCCTCGTCTGCCTCGGCCGACAGACCTCCGCTGCGGGCGGCTGTGGCATGACCCAAGGGCATGACAGTGCTTCTGGCACCGCGGATGAGAGCGGGGCAACAACATGGCTGCTCTGTCTGAT
The DNA here is from genome assembly GCA_030347415.2 of Decapterus maruadsi. NCBI lineage: Eukaryota > Metazoa > Chordata > Actinopteri > Carangiformes > Carangidae > Decapterus > Decapterus maruadsi. Next base: position 3,559,717 of record CM064895.1, read on the forward strand.
CCCCCCGCGGGGGGTCAGACTCGGCTTATTTTGGTCAATGTGAAAGGGGCCAAATGCCGATTGTTAGCGGGTCGACCCGCGTTTAAAAAACCCGCGTCGACCCGCTAATTTCAGTGTGAAAAGGGCTTAATTCTCCCTTTGTCCTTTCTAGGCAGTCAGAGCCATCTACCTAGAAGCATGAAAGATGCCCAGGTCAGTCCCTTCTATCTTTTGTTGGTGTTTCTTTACCATTTCCTTATCTATCGTTTACTCACATTTAATGCATTTCAAAAAGTGATTTGTGTGTTTAAACATTCGGCTCATCTTACCAGCATCACCCCGATAGCCATCCTACTAAAGAAAAGAGGAATGGAGAAACTCGAAAGCCAATTTTGGCACTGGTGAGACCTAAATCCTCAGCCGGCACGGAGGATGAGCGTAAAGTGCTGTGTTGTGAAAGCCTCAACAGCTCAGCCAGTAACTCCCAGCACAGCCTAACCAACCTGCCCTGCTCCCCTGCCTTCCCCGCACCTCCTGCCCACGTCAGTCCCGTGGTTCCCAGGCAGCCCGACTGGAGGGTGAGAGCAACGGCTCGTCTCCATCCTTGCATCTTCCCTTCTCACCTGCTTACTCCTTGTTTCTCCTCAGTAATGCTTTGCTGTCTTAACCCGGCTTTGTAGTTGCACTGGTTTGACTATCCTTCTCTCAGTTTCCTCACTTTTTTTTCCTTTTTGACATATTTGCATGAACAGTGTTTGCTGCTCCCTTAAAATGTCACATCTATTCTACTGTAGGGTGGATGAGAAACACTGAACTCTGTTAACAAACTCTTACTTAAAACTACTACTACTTTGACCACTGAGTTCACTGTGTCATGTGACGCAAGGATCACAATGAGTCCTGCACAAATTGCTAATTACATTACGGTGACTGGAAATGTATTGTATGTTATAGGGCTACAACCAACTAATATTTTCATTATCGATTAATCTGTTGATTATTTAAATGATTAATCAATTAGTAGTTTGACATTTTTCAATACTTTATTGACCAATTGGTGTTTCTCAAACCACCAGATGACATCCTCAAATGTTTGATATTCAGTTTGTTGTCGTAAAGGAACAAAGAAAGCAGAAATTCACATTTAAGAAGCTGAAATCAGTTGTTCAGAGTCACAGTGGCTGTAGTGAAGTACCAGTGACTCTCCAAATCCAGTCTCTTCAATCTGTTTTGGAGCTAAACCTCCCCACTGGAGTCATGTTTCCAGCCATGAAGAGCAGTGCTTAAGCCAGAGACACAGCTTTTGAAAATCTGGTTTCATTTTAGTGTATTAGTATTGTGGAAGGAGTTGTTTTGATTGTCACAAAGAAAAGTTAATGACTCACATGCTCCTTGTTGTACCTGTTAAGACGACAGCAACAGAGAGTTGCGTCACTCAAATCCTTATGGGCCTGCTTCCTCTCCGTTCAAACCTGAAGTGCATATTTGTATCATCAGAAACCTGCCTGGCAGAAAAACATAGTTTTGATTCAGCTCAGTAGAGCAGCTGTCTGATCAGTGGGGAACATGTGGCTCTTGGACAAGCCAAGTAACTAAATTAGAGATGAGTTGTGTTCACCAAGACTGATAATTGGCTTATTTGAGTATTAATGACTGCCTCTTCTCTTTGTCCTTTAGGAAGAAGAGACATTTCCCAAACTTACTCCTATGAATGGTAATGTGTTTTTTTTTTCATTTGTTTCTTTTTGCCATCCCTCTCACAAAAGTCTTGCCCATCCTGATGATGATTCTCAAATGCACAATGGATCAATAGCCGTTTTCCCACTAAAAATAGAAAGTTGACACAGGTTTTTTAAATGTGGGTCGCCCTGCTAACAATCAGCATTTGGCTCCTTTCCCATTGACCAAAATGAGCCGAGTCTGACCCCCCCACTGGGGGATCAGACAGAGCATAAACCAGTCGCCCCGCTTTCATCCGCGGTGCGAGAAACACCGTGTCATATCACAGCCGCCCGCCGTGGACTGTGAGGTCCGTCAGCCGAGGCAGACGAGGTGTCTGGCTGACCTGTGGAGCACCAGGACCGCGAGTCTGCCGCAGCCGTATGAGCGGCACAACACATCAGTTAAACAAACTAACACTTCTTTTTAAAAAATCATTTTTGGTCAGTGTTCATTGATCCCAGCGACCGGCGCGATGACATGGTGTCATGTAACGCTTAGCGTCATCATGTAAATTAGCGGGTTGACCCGGGTCTGGCATTCCCACTACAGTATAAGCCGATTGGAGCCGAGCCGATTGAAGGCGATTTTAACCCGGACAAGTTGGTCTTTGCTCTTTCATGATGCCACTTCATTCAATTCAAATGAACTACTTTATTTGTCCCTCAGGGGACAATCTGAGGCTGTTTCTGATTTCAAATGTTAATAACATTGATGCCAGATTGTGGTCCAGGTCTTTGAATGAAGTCTTTGTCTTGTTTGCAGGTGAGGAGTCTTTGAGGAAATGCTTTGCTTACTTTGAGGAGGAAGTGGAGGTCACCCACCACAAGAGGTTCTTCCGTCACCTTGACATCAGTGACAACGCGATCAAAAGCACTGAGCCTCTTCACTATGAGGACAGGATGCACGAATTGCTGAGAATTTGGGTTGAGAAAGTGGGCAGAGATGCTAGCTTAAATGACCTGCTCAACGCTTTACTTGTTCTTAATCAGAGGCGAACAGCTGAGATAATCCGGGAGAGAGCTATCCAAGATGGCCATTACGTATGTGAGAATCAGAGAGACGAGGACGCTCTTTCAGAGAGCGTATCTGAAAAGACACAGTCCTGAGAAGACTACTTTCTACTCACTACTCATTGTTGCTGAAAGTTTATGCAGCAGCCAATAGTGGTTGTCTTGATCTGTAGTGGTGTTTCAGCCACAAGCAAATCTATTTGGCCGAAGATTCATACTACAGAGAAAGCATGGGTGAGGTCTCAGGAATATAGAGTCAAACTTTAGTATTGTCAATTACACAATACATAAGGCCTCCATGACTGTGTGGCATGAGGTGTCTTTGCCCTGTCAAAGCTTCTCCATTGCCCTGTGCTGTCCAGTGAAGTATCAAAGCACGAGGCAACTACCTTTTTTGTTTTAAACAAAAATGAAAACACTTGCATGAAGTGCATATCTTACTGAGACTGCTGGTTCTTCTGACCAAGGGCATGTAGGGACATGTTACTGTACAATCTAGCCCTACTGAGGAAATGCAGGATCTCATGAACCACACATAATTCAGATGATGTTGTTTTGTTTTTTTGGGGGGGTGGGGGGGGGTTCTGTATGACTGAGAATGTTCAGCTCTACCTGCAAGGTTGAGAAAATATTTATTACAAAGAGTGTTAGCCGTCTTTCTTACCAGACTGCTGTTTACTTGTCTCAAGACAGGGTGATTGTTTCCAATAGTAAATGACGTTGGATAGATTTTTATGATGTTTGATCCTTGCAACATGTGCCTTATGTATTGATATAATGTCCTCAGGAATGAATGCCCTTATGCACTGATTGAGCAAGAGAACACTTGAAGCATCATGCCATGAGATCAATGGGATTACCTGAAGAATGTTAGCTATTCTGGATTCAGGATTATTTAATTGCCATGTTCTGTTGTGACATATCTCGGCATTTATTGTTTGTCCATGATCATAGCTCTGCTGAGTTTTTTTTTTTTGTCTGTTTGTTACATTATAACTTGTCTCCCACAAAAGTAGTTGGAAAAGGTGAATTTTCACAAGTTCTCTGCTCTTAATTTATTCCATCTTCAAAATGATGGTTATGCTGTAAGGGTCCAAAGGAAATCACGTACAGAATTGTGTGATTAAATTAAAAATCAACATATCTTGATATAATACTGGCCATGTGCCACCAGAAGAGATTCAGTGTTCCTTGACACTAATTCTCTAGAACTGGTTCAGGACACTGTCCAACACAACAGTCCAAAGTCCCCCATAACTTTCCCCTGGGTTCTAGTGACTGAAGGCCACAGAATATGAGTCACACAGTTTTATAATGGTCGAACCAATCATCAGTTAGTTCCTCAAGCCTCATTCAAGGGAGCACTGTCAGACTGTTTCTCGGCTCTATATTTATTTTCCTGGGTTTTCCCATTAAGTTTTCATTAGTAACTATCACAATGTTACATAATGTTATTTGGTTTTCCCTGTTCTCTGTCTTGTTCAGGTCCTGCAATAATAATCAGTCACTTGGTTTGATCTGAGTTTACTGCCCTTTTATAAGGTTGCTTTTTAGTGTCATTACAAGCCAAGTCCTGAAAGCTGAAATTTTAAAATTTCAGCCTGCAAGCATAAACTGAAATTAATGCTTTGATAATAAAATATTGAAAAAAATGACTATTGTCTTATTGTACTGTGAATGCACTGCAGGTTTACTGCAGGAGTAGATGTTTTCACTCATGAGGAGGATTCACTGTGTCAAATTCCAGGCTGTCATACTGTCCAGCTTGTTTGTAGGACTACACCCTGGTGTCATGCTTTTATGAGGAAAGAATTAACTTGTTAATTGAAAGTGGTCAAAGTTCAGGGTGACTTCAAGCCTGCCACATTTTTTAAGGTGTGTCTGTTAAGGAAAACGATCACGTAGACTGAAGTCCTGCGGTCAAAGGTCAGCCTACTGAGGCCTCACAAAACATGTTTTTGTCCACAACTGAAGAATCATACACTGATTAGGCTACACAACTCAGACTGAAGGAGAGATGATGACTGTTTGTTTCACAACAACTTGAAAATATTTTTCAAGTCTCACCATTGCTCATCTTGTGGGAAATGATCTCATCGCAACTGCAGTGCATTTAGCCTACAGTTATGGCGACAGTAAGTGCCAACAGATGCTAACTACAGTTATTTTTAATTAATCAGGTTATTAAAGAAATTAAGCTCCACTTAATCTGTTTGTCTTCTAATTTAATTTTCTTTCAAATAAATACTTTTTAAGTTTCCCACAATGTGGTCACAGAGAGGCATGTTCCACTCAGCTTTAGTGCTTTGAAAAATTGCAGGAGTGGTCATCAAGCGGCTATATACCCATCTTTGTTTTTCTCTTCTTCACCTGCAGTTTGGCCCATGTGGACATGGGGGCAAAGACACTACTGGAAACCTGACAGAATTGAGATAAAATAAAGAAATTTGGCGCGGAAACCAATTAATGAATGAGAGACAACTGAAGATGTGTGGCTTTGTGTAGAACTGTGTCCACCTGCCAGGACTGTAAACCTTCCATCCAGGTGAGTTACTGCATTAGCATGCTAACAGCATTAGCATAGCGGTTCTCAGTTGTCAACCTTTTTTGAGCAAACGCCCCCCTGACCATACAGTGATCCGCTGACAAAGGAGGATGCGTTCAGTTATGTTGAATCACTGTCCTAACAGCACACTGTAAACTCTTATTAACATTTATCACGTGTATTGTTTTGCCTCGTGCTGACGGATCACTTGTTTACACAGAGGCTTGTTTATGCCGTTCCATCTGCTGTCTGCCCAATTTCACATGAATGCAGCATGAAGAATATGATCGAGTTGCTTGCGATCTACAACCGCAACACTAGATGGGAATAATTCCTACACAATATAGCTTTAAGGTCAAGGAAAAGGTAAATCCATAGTTGTCATGTGCACTGACATAATATTATATTATATATAGTTACAGAATTTAATTACACTTGATTAAGGTGCCATGAGGTGGTCATGATTGTTTGTTGTGACTGTGCTTTTGTGTTGTCAAGTCAGATTGAAAGTGAAAACTCAGTAGAATAGAAATTAATGTATTGTAAGAGTGTTGTCATATTCCGGACATGTTCTCCTGGTCCACTTAAGAGGTGTGCCTGTACTGAATGTGTCTCATGGTGGCAACAGTGCCATTTACCAGCAGGAGTCTTCAGATCACTGGAGAGCGACATTGTCAGCGCCACAGCAGAAGGAAGCTCTGTTCAGTGGTGTGCACCTTTGGCCCTGATAACAGCTGCAACATGTTGTGACAGTGACTCAGCGGGGGCCGTGCAGCATCCTGCTGAGCTTGCAGGTATTAGCACTCCTCGTGACTCTGCCAAGGTTGTTGGATTCTCTGTAAGGGAGTGGTGTTGGGGGGGAAATCACCTGGGCCTCCTCTCCTTGTTTGCAGATTTCTAACCTCTCTTTGTAGCTGCAGTTAAAGCGACAAACCCGAACTCCGACATCCACATGATTGTGTCTTCATGAGCGGCTCAGACTTTCCCTTCATTTGCCAATCATTTCTACAGTTTGCTGCCTCATTTCCTCCTTCATTCTTCATTCAGGAGGTCGAATTGCACTTTTCAATTACTCTCATCACATCAGTGATTTTTTTTTTTTTGCGCATTAACATTATGAATGTTAACAGGATTACCAGGTCTGTCAATTCCAATACCAGCCCTACGGTGTGTACTCGAAGCTGAAGCGGTTAATAGAGGTGTCACAGAAACATTTGGCTAAATAATACTCTCCTCTACCAGTCTCTGGCTGTAACCAATCAGCTCTCTGACTCTCATGCATCAAACTAATGCTCACTAAGGACGTTATTAAACATTCTGTAGCAGCCGTCCAGTGAAACGGCCAAATTACCACTCAGGAAAAGTGAAAGGAGGCAGAGAGTTTGGCCATATTGTTACATAGCATACAAATGTATAGCTTTGAAAACTATAATTCTGTTGCTGTAATAAAGCTCTGCCTTTTGCAGATATCTTTATCTAAAAATACTATGCTGCCATACCATTAAATGTAAATTTCTGTTGACAGTGAAATCAAAACTGAGAAGGAAAATCACAGTATGTATCATAACAGATGATACTTTCAGAATATTAATTTCTATACAAATGTATTATACTTATCCCATGATGACTGGGACTTATTTCCCTTATAACCGATGTGTGAAGTCAGAGCAGGGTGTGGTGCAGCCAGGGTGGTGAAAATTTGAAGTTCCTGTTTTTGCTGCATATGTGAAATCTGGTGCACACCCGGAGTAATAAATAATAAATGACATTTATTATAAATTCTTAATAGATTTTTGACATCACAAAGTCCTGGAGGGTCTGTATAATGTCCTACAAGAAAAAGGGGTGGAATAAGTTATACTGAGTATTTATTAGTAATATGTGACATTAAAGACAACCTCTGTCATGCTGGGGAATAGCTTCTCTCTAATATATTCTATTGGACGGGGTTGTTCCGCTGAGCAGGGAAAGTGGGTGTGGCTGTTTTGGGTGAAAAACTAATGCTTGCTCAGAATCATGAAAACCCCCTAGTTTGACTCCTACTTACTTTTGGCCAAATTAAACATTTTGGAATTTTTGAAAATCTGGTTACCCCAACTTTGGGCAGTTTTTTTAGGGGGTTTCTCATGGGAGTTGGATTTCAGCATTTTAATATGTGATATTACACACATTTCTAAATACAATGGTGAAAAAACTTCTAGATAAGGATTTACTTCCCAGATTTCCTTGTAGAGTAGAGTAGAGTAGAGATTACTTTATTCATCCCTAACAGGGAAATTCAAAATAGTCCAGTAGCTCACACAACAATGACACAAAAAAGAAAGGAAGATGAATACAAAAAACTTTTTAGGAATTGTTATACAACATGATTATGGCATATACTCAAGATTTCACACTGTGGAGCATGAATGTTCCCACGTAATACATGAAGAGGATCCAGCTGTTGTGTTGTGTGTGGGAGGTGTGAGCTTGTGAAATCACTGAATCACTGTTTTTCTGATAATACAATGACATGTATGAATGGAAACCTTCAGCAGGAAGTCAGAAGCAGTTAATGATCTGTGTAGAATGAATGAAATTAAAGATGGTTGACACTTAAAGCAGATATCAGTGGAATGTTTTTGTTAATATAAGTCCTAAATAGTCCTATTTTCCGTCAGCAATCACTTACATGGAGTGTTTCAGCCATCCTCAGTCCCTTTCACTCTGCTCTGCTTTAACCCGAGGAGAAAATTTTGTTTGTGGGATACAAGTGTTATCCAATGAGGACAGAGAACCATGAAGGGCTCTTCATTCAGCCAAGGGGTTACCTAATGTGGTGACAGAGCACGAGGACCAATAAAATGACGAGGGCGGGGTCCAACTCATGGTTTCTCAGGAAAAAACTTTGTGTTTTTCCTTCCTGTGAAGTCATACCAGTTCGATCTGCACACAAGGTCAGGGTCGGAAGTTACGAGAGGCCGTTATAGTGAACTTTCACAGGCAACAGGATGTAAAAGAATGAGCTACGAGTTACCTGGAACGTTACAAAGTCGTAGTTGTGACCTTAAAGCTGTAACTTACGGTTTCAAAAGCCTGCCTTGAACGCAGCATTCGCCGAAACGGCCGTGCCGCTGATATCTGCTTTAATAAAACAACAAAGGTAAAAAGTGTTACATGAAGAAACAACAGAGGTATGTGTTACTTAACAAACAACAAAGGTTAAAGGTGGTAACAACTATCCTCAACCCTTTTAGCTTGTTTGACCAGCTGTTCCATCATCCAACATCGATGAAATGACTCACATTTTACCTAAGAAACTGCTCTTCATTCTTATACAAGTTACCTAACTTACGTTTCAACAGTATCAGTACTAATCAAAAATATAGACGTGGTCCAAAACATTAGTTTCTCACCTAAAAAATACTTTTTGGCTCTAAAACTGCACACTGCACAGGTCAGGGAGGGAGTGGGTACGCATGATATTGATCACATTTAATGTTATCCCTTATTGGGTAAAGCAGTGTTTTTCAATCTTGCGGTTGGGACCCCATATGAGGTCGGCTGGAATTCAAATGGGGTCGCCTGAAATGTCTAGTAATTGATTAAAGATAAATAAATAAATACAGCATATAAAATATCTGTGTGGTGGGTGCATCTTGATTGACAGGTTTGTGATGTCAGAATGGGGTCACGAGCCAGAAAAGGTTGGGAACCACTGGACTAAAGTGTTGACAATTTCAACTTTAATCAGCAATTCCCTCAGTGTCTGTCAGATGATGATGTCATCGAGAGAGACCTGTTAGCCCACTTCACATGTCTCACAACAGGTTGCATTTTGGCTGTTATGTTGGTCATTATCTTGTATAGTCAGGGGGAGGTACAATGGGGAGGGTGGATGGAGTTTTGTTGACAGTTGTCTATATGTCAAGAAAATCAATAAACAAAGTTTGGGTGAGGAAAAAATGTGTTTGATCCCACTCAGAAAGGTACAGCAGAGACTCTGACTGTGAGAAAACACAAAGATGAAGGTGTACAGGAAGAAACTTCAAACTTTGATGAGTTCTACTTTGATTCTGACATGTTTTTGTTTGGTTCAGCTCAGGATCACCTCGCTACAATAAAGTTGTCATCTCAGGTCTAGTAATCTAATTTTAATCTAATCTAATTTATGCCTTTAGATTGTGGTAAAATAATTGCAGGAAACAACTTTTAGACACCACTTACTGCGATAAATGATAACAATTAATTACAGTATTAAATATGTGTTCTATGAAATGATTTGTTGTTGTGCATAAATTTCAGTTAGCAATCACTATAGTATTAGGGCCACATCGGCAAAAAAAAATCACAAACTTCGAGAATAAAGATGCAAATTTACAACTTTATTCTCGTGAATTTACAACTTTATTCTTGTGATGTTATGACTTTTTCTCGTAGGAAATGTACCACTTTAATCTCGTAAATTTACAACTTTATTCTCGTAAATTTATGACTTATTCTTGAAGTCTGTGTTTTTTTTTTTTCTCAATGTGGCCCTAATACTCGTAACATAGTAACAAGAGCACTAAATAATTAAGCCATAATGTTAGTGTCTCCTGTGGCTCCTCCTAATCCATGTAGCTCAGATCTCAGAAAGGAAGATGAACAACCACCACATCTGAAGGGCCTGTTCAGCATTGCACTCCATGGAAACCACAGAAACTGCATCTTCCTACATCCTGGTGTTGGTGGGAGGGAGGTGGAATCCATGGCCTCAGAAGTGGCACCATTTCAGGGACTTGTTACAAGTGATCCAAGTGAGGACTGGCAGGAAGTGAAGGGCAGAGGAAGCGGTCCAAGAAGACCCTTTTCAACTCTGGAAATGAAAACCATGAGAGGGGAAGGACAAGTGCCACCAAATTTAGAAGACGGTGAGAGCAGGAGCTGTAAAGTGGACGAGAATCTGCAAGGTGGTGGGGGTGAAGCGACACGGAAGCCAAGCTGCGGTGCCTGCGAGTCATCCAAGCAGCGCGTAATGTGTTTCTTATCTGCACACATGGGGTGACGCAGAATCGCCACCCACCACCCTGAATCACATCCTCAAGACGCTGCACAAAGAAACCATCCTGCCAGATGACATCCAGCAGCTCTGAAGGTTAAATGAGCAAAGCTGTCCCAGGCAGGTCATATCTTTTTATCAAAGCTGGGGCGAGGTGGCCAACATCCAACAAAAGAACATCTGCAGTCATGATGGCCTAAGCCAGGGGTGTGGACTGTTGAAGTTCCCCTACAGTATCATATTACAGCCTCCATCCTGACATTGTTCTAACAAAGTCCACCAAGAAAGCTGTGCTGGTGGCGCTGACAGTCTCATGGGAAGATGACCTAAAAGAAGTCTTTGACGGGAAGATCTCAGGACAGGAACGTCACTAGGGATTTGTTTCCAGAGGCAGTAGATGTATGTGCACAATTAGGAATTTATAGATGACCTTGAGTTTCTTGAAAGGTGCTATATAGATTGAAGTTATTATGTCTCCATGATGGTGTTGCTACAGAACCCGGCCTTGTTTACAGCTCTCCATGTAAAGGATGAAAAATAAAAAGTCTGCAGGCGTGAGAACATTAAAGCGTAAGTCAGCGGAATGTTTTTGTTAATATAAGTCCTAAATAGTCCTATTTTCCGTCAGCAATCACTTCCATAGAGTGTTTCAGCCGAAACATGGGTCTCTCAGTCACCCTGCTCTGCTGTAAACCCAGGAGAAAACTTTCCTTGTGGGATACAAGTGTTATCCAATGAGGAGAGAGAACGGCATGAAGGGCTGTGTGTGCAGCCAAGGGATGCGCGTGAATGTGGTGATGTAGGGACGAGGACCAATAGATCCATGACGAGGGCGGGGGCTGCTAACTCATGGTGCGTTCAAGGAAACTCGTAACTTGTGTTTTTCCGACCTGTGAAGTCATACCAGTTCGATCTGGTACGAGTTCACGGGTCGATAGTTACGATTGGCCGTTATAGTGAACTTTCACAGGCAACAGGTTGGAAAAACACGAGTTACGGGTTACCTGGAACGCTACAAAGTCATAAGTCGTGACTTGGCGCCGTAACTTACAGTTTAAAAAGCCTGCCTGGAACGCAGCATTAGTCGAAACGGTCGGATCGCTGACTTATGTTTTAAATTCCACCCCAAAAGCACTTGTCTAAACGCAAAATAGATAGTGAGAACACAACACAACTTTTGCGTTTCCTGTTCAGATCGTTTCCATGTAAACATAGCCTAAAATATCATTTAAAGGCCCAGGAAACCTTTGCAGGTGTTTGGAGTTAGTCAGCTGATTAGAATGTGACACCATGAGATACTGAATTTTGTGGTTTTCATGAAATATAAGTCATAACTATTACAATGAAAAGAAATAAAGACATGAAATATTTCAGTCTGTGTAATGAATTGATATAAGACATGAGTTTCACCATTTGAATTGAACTATAGAAATAAATGAACTTTTCCATGATATAAATTGTTGAGATGCACCTGTATATTCTACTTTATTGCTTTCTTGTCTACTTCAACAAAAGTGTGTTTGCACAAACTATGAAGAAGCAGGCTTTTTCTTTTAAATTACCAAGGTAGAGCATTTAGGTTTATTTGTCTCTGAAAGTTTTGCCTCCATGGTGCAGTGGAGGTGGTTCATGGAGACTGACATTTAAAAACAAAAAAACTCAATGAAACTCAATCAACACTTCATGAAAGGGGTGATTGCGATCTATAGCAAGAGAGTTTCAAACCCTTAATATCACTGTTGGTTCACCACAAAGACATCATTGCGTTTAAACCATTTTTTCTTCAGAGCTTCAGCCCAGGCTGTGTGTTGTATAGAAAGTGCTTCTGAAAAGAACTCACTGTGTGATAAGTAGGTTTTCAGTGCTTTAAGCAACAAAACTCAGATGACCTCCATCTTGCCTCAGGGCCAGCGTCTCCCAGCCTGGATCAACTCAAACAAATAGCTAAATCCAATATTCACTTTTAGTTAGTTATTTTTAATTTGAAGGATTTTACATTTTAATAGTCTGTATCTCAACCTGATGTAGTAACAAGCCATTTTGCAACATTAAAGCTGCTCAGTATTTTTTTTTTTTATAGAAGGATCAAAATTGCAGGTGACGATGCACAAAGTCAGGAGGTCACTGATTGTGTATATGGATCAGTGATGTGACACTAATTATTTGGATTGATTGGTGTCCATTTGGTTAAGTCAATTTTAAAAAGGTTAGAATTTGAAATGTACATATGTATGATTCACTGAAGAACTTCAAAATATCTAAGTGGTGTAACCACAAAAATAATTACACTGACATAGAAACGCTAACATTGTCAATAAAACACCAAATCAACTGGCGATTCAGGTATTTAAAGGTAGGCTATATTGTGTAGGAATTACTCCCATCTAGCGTTGTGGTTGTACTGTATATCGCAAGCAACTCAGTCGTATTTTTCATGCTGCATTCACATGAAATTGGGCAGGCGACCGCTACTGCACGTAACGGCATAAACAAGCCTCTATGTAAACAAGTGATCCATCAGCACGGGGCAAAACAACACACATGACAATATGTTGTCATGGCGATGTCGTATTGTTTACCTGACCCATGTTTTACCGGCTTTCTCTCGACTTCTGTGACTTAAATGACATCTGGTTTGTTACCGACGGTCGTCTGTCCGACTGCACCTGAATGCAGCATCAGTGTAATGCTCATTCCTCCTCACTGCGTTACCGCTGTGACTTTTCACGGACGCCACCTCGACCTGAGCCGACAGCTCCGGTGTCTCCGCTGAGTTTCCGTGGTTTCCGTGGTATACAGGTGTGATTCCACTTCCGTGAAATACGTATGAAAGCAATATTTGATTTTTGCTAATAAAAAGCCAAATAAATCGCTTACTGTGGCTTTAAGTTTGTTGATGGGGTAATTATTGATGAATGAAAAACATACATTTTGAACAAATTAATCGATTTACGTGAATAGATAACAGGAGAAGTTACACAATGTCCCTTTAAAAAAAGGAATGGAATACAATATGAAAATGAAATTCAATATGGGGAATCATGTAAGTCCAGTAAACTACATGAAGCGTTTCAGTGCATCACTGGTGTATTTACAGCACTTCCCAATAAAATCTTATTTTCACAGGGAAGCCACTCTTCCTTCCTGCAACTTTTTGACCTTTTTAGCATCTCTATTCTCTGTTTTACAGATTTGACCACAGCTTCCTGCAATTATTGGTAAGACCCCAAAAAGCCCAGCTGCCTCTCTTGAGAATTCATTCCCATTTTGCTATAACAGCTCCACTGGCTTTCCACAGCTGCCAAGGACTTCATGGGTCTGAAGGCAGAGACCCAAAGCCCTCTTGTGTGTGTGTGTGTGTGTGAGTGTGTGATCATAAACCAAAAGGCCTCTGGGATCACATTGACTTCCAGTGGCGATATCGCAATTGGTTCCCTTTGATGAAAGAGCTCTCAGGTTGTTTCCAGTGCCACAACACAATACCTTTAATACACCAGTGTTTAATTAGCATCCCTTCAATTCCAAATCACGTTTTCATGACCACTGTACCTACAACGTGCAACGGTAATAAATTAGATTTCCTCTAAAATTGTCTCGCACAATTCCCCTCACATCCACTCTAAGGGCTTTATTTCAAAAAGGATGCTGGGTAATTCTTGTGTTTTGAGTGAATAGTGGCTGATTTTGATGAAAGCTATGATAATCACTTCATTCAGGCCAAGTGAAATGGAAATAAGACAACTTGCCAGTCGTCATACCGAGAGCTGTGTTAATCAGGGTTGAGAAGGGGATTTAAAAAAAGGCTTTCGATCTTACTCTTTTAGCCTTCGGGGCTACTCCATATAACTCAAAGGACAATAGGAGTGAAATTCAGCTCTAAAATATGAAGCTATAGAGAGAGCATAAAATATACTACCTCCTTTGCTGGAAACAAGGAGAGATTTGCCCTGTCTCTTAATCTGAATTTGTTACACTGATGTAAAACTCTACTGAGAATAAATTGTTAAAAGGTAGGAAAGGTCAGCGTGACAGAATTCAGGATTACTTTCTCAGAATAAGGGGAGGTCATTGCTGATTCACAGAGTCAGCCTTGTATTCACCGCCAGCGCTGCGGCTCCACGCCGTAGATCAGAATGACATCACAGATTTGACTCTTCATGTTGCTTCGGGACAGAATCGTTCATTCCACTTATTCTGCAGCTTTTAATAACCCTGAATGTCAGCGTCAGTTGGGATTCCCAGCGGGGGCCGTATATTTCCCGCACTTTTGTCTATCAGGACAGTGAGCTTTGTGAGGTGAACTGCTGCACAGGGAGACGGTCTCACCAGAGGCGCCTGCTGGTGGATGAGTCAGCACTTGGGCTTGGTGACATATCATGGGACAATTTCTGAGTGGAGTCGGTACAGGAGCTGAAAGTGAAAGAAAAAGGATTAGTCACTAAAAAAAAAGAATCCACCTATTAAAGCAGATATCAGTGGAATGTTTTTGTTAATATAAGTCCTAAATAGTCCTATTTTCCGTCAGCAATCACTTAAAAAAAGAATCCTGTAACCGAGGAGAAAATTTTTCTTGTGGGATACAAGTGTTAAAAAAAAAACATGAAGGGCTTTTGCAGCCAAGGGATGAGCGTGAATGTGGTGACGTAGCACGAGGACCATAGATGCCTGAAAACTCATCATAAAAACTCTTCATAAAATACTCATTAGTCTCTAATTTTGAACCACAAATCTTATGGTGTCCCCTGATAGCTTTAAAAAAAAAAAAAAAAATCTAAAAAATAATCTATTCATAAAATTTTGTCTCTAATTTTGGTTGTGTGCATCTATTATCTATATTATGTGCCCCATAACCATAATCATAACCCATAACCAGGGCTGTCACAGTCCAGAAATTATAGATAAACAATCTGTAATTTGTTATTATTTTTTAGTGGCCGGCCCACCTACCATTTCTTACTTTCGGTCTCCCGGCGGGTCATGGGAATAACACCGCTGGATCGCTAGTTGGCATTGTTTATGGTCGGAACTACGATGGTATCTGATCGTCCTTCCAACCTCCGACTTTCATTCTTGATTTGAAAACATTCTCCATTCTCAAATGTTTTCGCTTCCGTCCGTCTTATGCCGGTCCAAGAATTTCTTCTCAGGCTCATGGGAAATGTAGTGTGAAAACTCCTTGTTGTCCCTTTAACCAACTCCCTTCTTCATTGTGTAAACCCAACCAATGGGACAACTCCATGGAAATCTGCAAAGTCACAACTCCACTTCCAGGTATGGGACCAAAAATGACATGTTCCCTGGGTCCTTTTGGGGGAAAGCGGGGAACGTAGGACCCTCTCTCTAAAAAAAAGGGTCCTATGTTCAGTCACATACAAAGTGAGGAACATAGGGAAGACCCCAGTGTTGAAGGTAGTGGTCTGTTATCATATCCGTGAGCATCAGGGCTCTAAATACTGTTTGATTTGAGCTGCTTGAAGAGCTGGAGACTTGATACCAACTTGTTCTTCAGTTCTGCAGCTCAAGTTTCAAAAAGCCAGACAAAGAGAAACAACCCCAGGACTGTCAGAACTGAAAGGAGCAAAGGAAATATGGAACATTAAGTCAGATGTCCCCGAACAAAAGCCAGCAGCTGTCCTACTGAGTCACTGCAAAGTCAGAATGCTTTACGCAAGTACCCTCATTCTCATCACTGTGCCGTTAGTGCCAGTCACACCGAGCAGGGATCGGGGGGTGGAAGGGGGGGCATCAGAAAACATCACTTCAAGGAGTGTGTTAGAGGATCTGAGAGACTTTGATAACGTAAGGCGGGGGACTTGCACCCGCTGACAGCTCCATTCTTGTCTGTTGGCGAGAGCGGCGCTGGAGGACAGGAGCTCAGGCCGTCTATACTGATGCTCTGATGCTCCTTCCCTTCTTACAAGCAGATGTAGTCAGTGTAAAGACTGAGGTTGCTACCGACCGCAGCCGAGAATGACTGTATGAGGTTTTCGACATCAAACAATGATGTTCCAACCTGGTCGTGGTTTAACACAAACTTGCGGTTGATTTGAACTGAAAGAAAAAAAAGCAGTGCACTTGCTTTTTGCACACGTCTGCAGCAAACTGTGGCAGATCTGGGGCAGGCTTGCTTTTATTTGAAACAGAATAACCATCTTTACTGCCCTGAAGCCCCCCACCCCCCGACGTGTTAGTAGAAAAACACAGGACAGATCTGAGCTAAGAGTACATGGACTGAGGACATGTAGGCCATTATTGTTTTGTTAGGAAGTTGGTTTTAGATGAAGTGTCTGGGGCGTCTTCTGCAGCCTCATGGTTAAATACACACCAAATGGTTGCTATGTCAACAGTGTGATCTTCAGTGCCATCTGGACAACCTTCCTTCCAGCATTTAGGTTTCTTTCTCTCTCTTATGTTGGGTATAAAACCCACAAGGAGGTCCTTTAAGTGTTCACAACAAGGAGCCTTGGCTGAAGAGGGGCATTGTGGGAGCTTGGGGTTGTAAGGTAATAAGTGAACCTTGAGTTCATAATGTGTCCGTTGCTGCACTAGCCTCATGTAACTGTGCGCATATCTTATACTGTGTCCTTGCTTTTACTGCGCCACTGTGATTTATGTGTTTTATGTATAAGTGCTTTTCATGTCTGTGTACTTTACTTACCGAGTGCTTTGTATTATATAGTAGCACACCTGACAATGAAGAATAATGGTATCCTGTATGACGCTTTTAGTGAAATTAAGATTCTCTCTTCTTATTATTTCTCTCCTCTCTCTATGTATAAATAATCCAAGTAACCCCGTGTTTTAATGTGACTCTTTTTTAAGGCTTTTTAGAATCCATTCAAGGACAAGAGATGAAAAACAGCATCTTGGTTTAAAGTGGTTTATTTACAGCAATGTTTATTGATGTTCTCTCTCCCTGTTAATTGCACCAATAAAAAAACAAAAAACAAATAATAGAGAATAATATTGCACCATGAGATATTTCTAATGCAAATGTTCCGGATGATATACGTATATTAAAATAATTTATTATCCATATTTTTTATTGATTTCGTCTTACCAATTACATGGTCCCTGTCTTATTGCCCTATTGTCTTATTACTTTGAATTTATTATTTTATTATTTGTTTGACTTTTTCCTATTTATTTTAACATTTTCCATATTGTGGAAGTGAACTATGTGCCTCTGAGAAATAAAGTGTTAAACAGAACTTCATGAATTGCTGTTTATCTGGTATCAGTTGTTCTGTATGAGCAACAGTGTGTAAATCTACAATGTAAGGTAACCTACCATGTTGTGTGGAGTTAAAATAAAAAGCCATGCCTGTGCATGGAGACAAGAGCAGTAGTCAATGTCGGCAGTCTCTCTGAGGGTTAATGTCATGATGGCTCATGCACACAAGCAGATCAACAAAGTTGTAATGACAATACTCAAGTTGACACAATAAGCTACTAAGAGAGAGGGTTAGGTCTCATCAACACTTAGGCCTAGCAGATGTGACAAATATAATGTGAAGTGAAACAGAAAATAGACAGCAGGACAATAAGACTGTGACTGAAGCTGCCTGCAGGTGGAGCTGAAAGACAACACATCTCCACAGGTCAGCTTTCCTGAGGCAGTCCTCTGCCTCCAGTCACTCAGCTCTTTTCAAATGGTCCAGGTTTGTAGCCTATTGATTTTGAATTTGTGGGTTTAATGTTGTATTATTTCATTTATTGCATTGCATGTTTTTGATTGGGTGTGTTTGTTATTGCTTAGGCTATTACTTTGAGAGTTTCAAAGAGCCATTCTCTCTAAACTGATCATCACTGATCTCCTGTCAGCTTCACAGCTGCGGCCGGAGCGTCACCTACACAGCGCGACTTTATCATTCAAGTAGGTTGCATTATTGAATCATGATTAGCCATCAATAGATTAGCCTATAGGACGATGTGCTTGTCGAACTTCTGAGGTAATGATAAGAACCACATTTCCCACAAGGTCTTGCGCCGCCCACAAGGAAATTGGTTTGGTAAATAACCTCTTCCTGATATGACAGTGTTGTGTTTGTGAACGCAGCTCGTTTTCTGGACTTTCAGTGCGACTTTTCAGATGTGGAGTGTTTCTAAATGAGGTAGCTACACGGCCGCGGGCGTTTTCAAAACGTCAACTTCCAGTGAGTTTATTAGCAGCTACTCTGATCATGACAACTTGACAAGGCTCCATTTAAAACTCAGCGCAACTCAGCGCACAGGTCACAAAGCGAGGAAACGCGTCGACCGCAACGTGACTAAAGTTAGGCTGCTGAATGAATTCATAGACGACACCCTGGCGTTCGGTTTACTAACAGTGTATTATTATTTTATTTTTTACGTAGACAGGGTTCGCCAGGTAATTGTAGAGATAGTTGTATTGGTTAGCTGGTGCGTCAGAGCTACGCCAGTGTTGAAATGATGCTGCGTTCGAGACAACTCGGAATTCAGAGACTCCCAGAAACTCCGCTTTCCGACTTAAAGCTTTCATGCAGCACGCCAGAGTAACCAAAAACATGGCGGTCCAGGAAAACAATTGCATTCGAAGTGCTTCATGCAAGGCATTAAAACGTTACAAACGGCACAAAAAACATTTTAAAGAGGAAGCATTTTTAAACAACGAAACAGATTGCTGTGTTCCACAACACCATTAGGTGATCTGAAACCGTAAGCAGGCTAAATATTGTAGGTAGCCTACCTATATTTCATGATGTTCTAATGTATTTTGGCAGTGGGGTATATTTGTTTCTCAGACTTCACTGAGCAGGAACTCTGATATGTGCACTTCAAAGAGGTCAAAATTCCGAATTCCCAGATGTCTCAAACGCAGCATGAGAATAGGCTATTGCCTGTCTGTTCATTTACTCCAGTTGGTTTTATGACATAACTTTATGACATACTAAAATCTTTGTGTTCCCACTACTTAAATATTTCCTAAAAATCTGACATTGTCAGTGTGAGTGGAAACAGTGAGCTGCTGAACATGACTATTTCTATCTTATCTAGAGGCAGCAGATGCAGCAGGGAGGCCCCTCATCTCCCAGCTGCTCCACCTCCACCTCAGACTGCTTCCCCCTCGGCCACCTTGAAACAGACAAATGTGGAAGTGAGACCTCAGCTGAACCAGAGAAACACGAAGTGAGAGCAAATAGTAAGAATATCAGTCAATGATTGACGGGAGGAATCATGAGACAGAGTTGTGATTTGGAGTTATATTCAGTGTAGAGTAGGAAGTGCTTTCAGTTTTACTGCAGCTGTGAACAAGGTAAGGTCACAACGCATTTCTGACTAAAGAACATGTTACAAGATTTACACTATGAGAAAGAAGTTACATTTAAGAGCTGCTCACCCACTTTTATTGTAATATTTTTGTGATTGCTTTGTGAGTACTTTGTCTTGTAATTTAGATATATTGTAATTGAATTTTGACTGGTAGCTGCTGCTTAAATCCACTGCAGAGGCTGATTGGACGATGTCCTGATTTGGTGAATGTGTTAAAACCAGCCTAGATTCTTTTTTTTTTTTTTGTATTTAACTGGGTGAGTCATTAAGAATAAATTCTTATTATAATGATGGCTGCCTGGCAAAAGGCAAAGCCCTTTGAGGGACAGGAGGAAGGAGCTAAAAAGTCGGCTACACCATCAACACCTTTGATCTGGTGGGACATCACAGCCTTTTCCCAGCAACATTTCACTGAGAATATTTCATTGTGCAATTAAGCACTGCTATGTTAAAATGAAGACATTGATATTTTAAATATGAGTGATCCTTAAAACCTGAAAGACCTGCTTAGACCAGCTCAGTGTGTAACAGGTGGTGAAACTCATGTTAGGATTGGACCGGCGCACGTCGCTTTAAACCAGCACACTGCCCCTGCTGTACTTCAGTTCTGATTGTACTCTTTTGCTGTATTTAGCCCACAGACGGGTCCAGGATGAGGTCCATAATGATCTTCTACATATGCTACCTGCTGTGTCTGGCTCTGGGCCTGGCCTGCGTGGTGTGCGTGTGCTTCTGGAACAGTCAGTGGCGCGGCGGGTTCGCCTGGGACGGCAAGGCCCGGCAGTTCAACTGGCACCCGGTCCTGATGGTCACAGGTCTGGTGGTGGTATACGGCATTGGTGAGAGACTTTTTTTTTTTTTCAATTTTTAAATTTGGAACACAGAGTTTCATTTCTGTTTCTCACTTCTGTTCCTCCCTTCTGACAGCCAGACGGTGTTTAAGTACTGTAATTACACACTGCAGGTTTCTATAGAGACCCGGTCTATCATTTGATGCATCATCGCAGTAACATAAATGTGAGGTAATGTCCACGGTGACTGTTTTGTTGCATTAGATTCCACGTCTTTTGTGAGGGACAGTCTTCTTCTGGAATAAAGTAAAAAATGATGAAAAGAGTTTCAGCAATGTCTTTTTTCATAGAGCACAGTGTTCTGGACATTTTACTGTGACGATGGCTTCTGTCATTCATGTGAATACCGTCATTAGATATACAGTAAACGGTCTCAGGAAGTTCACACTTCTGCTACATTTCCCCTACGAGCAGATAATCTCATCAGATTGTGGAGAACTGTGCTGCTAATATTTGCATATGAATGTGTGAAGAAGTAATATTCTTAATCTCCTGAATGCATGGATGAGCTAAATTCCTCAAATACGCTGTGTCATGATGACTGTCGGTGTCCATCCCAACATTTAAGAACATGATTACCATAAGTGATATGTACAGCTCAGAATTGATGAAGTACTGAAGTACTTGACAGCAATTAAGTTCAATCATAAATGAAACTGAAACACACTGAATTTTTTTTAAAGGGATAGTTCACCCAAAATTCAAAGTTCACTCATTATCTACTCACCCTCATGTCAGCTAAGATCTGTGAGAATTTTTGGAGTCCTCCAAAGTCCTCACTTTTCTTCGTCCAAAAAGACACACCAAAAAACATCCAAATACCTCCATACTGATGCTCATCTGTAATGTCCCTCTTGTATTGAAGCCCCGACATGAGAAATTGTTCCACCAGTCATGCGAGATTTACACTGACACAGGAAGAGCAGTGAACTGAGACACTGGGAGCTTCCGCTACGAACAAGCTTAAAATATAGACTTATTTAATTTTTTTCGGAACAATTTCTCATGTTTGGGCTTCAATACAAGAGGGACATTACAGACGAGCAGTATGGAGGTATTTGGATGTTTTTTGGTGTGTCTTTTTGGACGAAGAAAAGTGAGCCCTATTCACAACCATTATGGACAAATACTGCTGCGTGGACCCCCCCGTAACTCAGAGAAGGAGTTGAATTTTGGGTGAACTATCCCTTTAATACAAGATTAGAATAAGTTTTTGGTTTTTTTTTTATGCACAAATGTACATACATTGAAAGTGAAATACTGTTTCCCCAACAAGTGCCACAGAGATTGAGAATCAAGAATTATTTGATAAAATAATCAACATGAAAAATGTTAATATAACATTTATCAAGTTATAGTTGATATGATATGAAGTCAGTGGACGGCAGTAACCTCCATATGTTACATCATGAATGTAAGCAAGCAGCACGTTATCAGAGCAGCAGCTGCAGTTTCATTTGCACCATCTGTGTGAGAGGAAAATAAACTTAAGGTGAGAAAATGTTAAGATTGTGCCAGCTGTTTGATGGCCTGTGTAGACATCGCACTTGATTCAAATCAATGCACACCTGATCGGTCACAAGTCAGCAGATATAACTGTATGTTTTTCAGACTCTTCTTTAGTAGTGAAATACAGTAGAATCTTATCATACCTGTTATTGTAATGAAGCATTCGCTGAAAGTCATGGTTCATTTAAAATAATCACATAGGCATCATTTGGGAAAGATATGGACAAAGACAGGCAGTGTCACTAACTATCTTCTGCCTTTTTTAAAACTGGGCTGAAGAGCTTTTAGAAAACCTGTCTACTTTTTCTCCTGACTTCACTTGTTTTATCTTTAAGTTGTCTTTCCAATTCTGAAATACACAGTTGAAAGGAAATGTAGTTTCTCCAGGACCAGGGTGTATCACATCACTTTTTTTTTTACATTTCACAAAGATGAGCATGCAGCAGATATCTCAAATTCTAGTCTCTGGCATGAGTCAAACTCCATAATACTACTGTATATTCTTTGTTTCCCATAATGCAATTCATTAGTACATTCATTAGTGTATTGCATTCATTTTTCGGAGTAATTCATTTTTTTTTGTTTTTTCTGAGAAATAATATTTCTGTTTTTCTGAGTAATTTATTGCAGTTTTTTGGGGTAATTGTTTTTTCTGACTTTACAAGATTTCAAAATCCCGCAAGAGGCTCCCACCTATAATGTGAGGACTGGTTTCAAAGTGAAGGTGCTACATCAGAAACCATGATGAGCTGGAGGCTGACTTGACCACAGCAGTTCAATGTTACTTGAAGGAGGAAGTTTCTTGCAGGATTTTGAAATCTTGTTATGTTTGAAAAAAAATATTCCTCCGAAAAACTGAAAGAAAATATTCCTCTGAAAAACTTTTTTTTCAAGTGAATGCAATACACTTAGCACCTTTCCTGCCAGACAAAAGCCCATATGTTTTCTGTTGGTTGCCTCTCCTCTGCAGGAGCTGTGTTGTACCGCATCCCCCTGACCTGGGGTCAGAATAAACTCCCCTGGAAGCTCCTTCACGCTGCGCTGATGCTCCTCGCCCTGGTCCTGTCCATCGTGGGACTTTGTGCTGTGTTTGACTTTCACAATGCCAACGACATCCCCAACCTCTACTCTTTGCACAGCTGGATCGGTATTGCTGCTGTAGCTCTTTTTGCCATTCAGGTACATAGGTTGATGTGCAAGGACAGAATTATTAGAGTGCAAATGTCGTTTCCCTTGTGTTCTCACTGTGCGTCCATATGTCTGTCCAGTGGGTGGTGGGCGTGGCCGGCTTCCTCCTGCCCTGCTCCCCCGTATCACTACGCGTACTCCTAAAACCGGTCCATGTGTGGATGGGAGGCAGCATACTGTGGCTCAGCATCGCTGCCTGCATCTCTGGAATTAACGAGAAGCTCTTCTTCGTTCTGTAAGTGTTGTTTTCTCTGTGTTAATTTTTAATGAATTATTTAAAGGAATAGTTCAACATTTTGGCAAATTGACCCATTGCCATAATCGCTATAGTCATAGCAGTAGGTTGGTTACCTTTATTTGTCGGTGTAAGCTATTTTTAGAACGGCGGAGCAGAGCCATGAGCTGCTCAGAGCTACACGACACAGGCTAATGGAATTTCTTGGTTTCTCTCATCAAACTCAGCAAATACACAATCCAACAACTCCAAAACGCTCTGGTGGAGAAGTTGTGACCTGCACATTCACCACACTATGAGATAATAATGGAACGTTACCAACCTAACCTTTTGATGAAGGAAACCAAGAAATTCCATTAGCCTCTGTAGCGTAGCTCTGAGCTTGCGGCTCTGCTCCACCGTTCTAAAAATAGCTTGCACCGACAATTGAAGGTAAAAAACCTACTGCTATGACTATAGCAATTATGGCAATGGGCCAATTTGTCAAAATGTTGAACTATCCCTTTAATTTCCAAGAGACAATCTCCAACTGATTGTTTTTCCACAGTAAAGGAACCACCAATGAAACGCAGCCGTACTCTAAACTTCCAACAGAGGCGTTGTTAGCAAATTCATTAGGAGTTCTGATCGTAGCCTTCGGTTTGGTCGTCCTGAAGATTTTATCCGAGCATGAGTGGCAGCGGCCGGACTCTCGGCCCGAGGAGCTGGCTTACACGGTGAGATCAGTGCAGCTGATGTGCATTAAATTATACTGTATATTTCATTTTTACAAAGTATTACAGCCTTTATCTACTCTCCCACAGCCACTGCTTCAAGAAGAAAATGAATGAAGGAAATACCCAAACTACACACTGCATGACACCCAGCCATACAAAATCAACTGTTGAACTGGCCTGGAAATGTCTGCTCTGAGACCTCACCTGCACTGTATAAAGATGATCTGCATGTAAATATTTATTTGAAATTATATTTAAGAGTGCCTTTTTGTCCAAAGAACAATTAAAATGTGTTTCGTGAGAAAATTGCCATGTTTCTCAATAAGCTCTTTAATGTTACAGCTGTTACATCACACAGTAAAAGTCAAACTGAGTCCAAGTATTAAAGACTGGACATTATCAGTCAGGGTTTTTAAACTACTTTCTGATGAAAGAGATTTGGACGAGACACAAGTTCAAAGTTCTTTCACAATAAAAGTTTACTCAAGTCACTAGAAGTTAAGGGCAGCTATTCAAGACCGGTCGCTTTTCCTCTGTTTTGCTAACCCTCCTCTCAGACATGTGCATTTGTTTTCAACAAAGCCGACAAGAAAGCAATCAATAGAGCGGTGGATAATGTTAGTTATCATGTACGATGTTACGATATTTGTGTAGTCTTATCTCTCAGGTTACGGGGTGCGTTTGTGTCGTGGTACCGCCAAGACGAAGGCTGGGACACCGGGTCGAAGGCTCTGATCTTGCAAGGTTGGTTTTCAGCCAAAAGACCCTAGATGGAAGGTAGAGAGCCTCCATTCTCCCTATAACAAGTTATATGTAATCTTTTTTAACCATCACAATTACTCCAAAGCTGTTTAATTAAGGTAAAAAAATCCCATATAGTTCCTCTTTAATGTGGCACAATTCATGTCTGTTAAATTAATTTGAAATCAGAGTAAAGGAAAATATCAACAGTCAAAGAAGGATTTAACATTTTAAACTAATTTTGTTTTAACATTAGAAATATTATCCACATATATATTGTTATTTTGATGTAGTTTCATTTCACAGACACTGGCCCCTCCCCCTTGTCTCTGTTTCTCTAATTTGACATTTTAGGCTAAGAGTGTAAATCTCATGGATTACCACACAGTTTAGCACAGTGCAACAGAGGTCACCAGCCCTGACCTTTAATCCAGCATCACTATCAGGTCAAACAGCACCAGTGACAAACTTTTTCTGGTTCCTCTTAACAGTAGATTCAGTGGAAGAAAGCATGATAATGGGGAACAAGGCAGGAACAATTTGCAATTCATAAAAAGAGGGAAATAAACTATGCTGTTATGTAATATTGGAAAACAAAACAGAAGTTTCTGAAAATATTACATGATCGTCTTCAGGGGTAAAAATATAATGTGACTAAAATCATCTGATACAATACAGAGGATCTTCTGACTGTGTCTGACAGGAGGTCACAGCAGGGCCGTTGCTAGGAATTCTGGGCCCCCTGAAAGAATACTAAAGTGGGCCCCTGACTTTTCCACTTTTTTTCTTAGACTACGTATGTATTATCATTTTTTATTTAGCCTACTTTGTTTTGATGCTAATGCAGCATTACTATGAGTATTAGTCAGGGTCTTATGCGGAATAATTCAGAATAATTCAGTCATACTATTAGACTACTGGGTTTTTTTTGGGCCCTACTGGGTGCTGGGCCCCTAGAATTATAATCACCTTTTTCCCTACTGTATACAACGGGCCTGTGTCACAGTAAGATTCTGTATTAAACAGTTCGACCAACAGGGTACAATGAACAAGGTAAGTGAATCTTGTGTTGGAGAGTATATTATCACAGCTGTCTTCTCAAGGTTAGGAATTAAACTCAAAGCTTAACATGTTCCATTGGGATTATTACCATGTCTTTACTAAAATACTGAATGTTGACACTGCAAAGTCGGTCACTTCCTTCCTTTTGTTTCAGTCAGTGACTGAAACCACAACATTCTGTATTGTTATTTTTCTGGTTTGTTTAATCTTTCACAAATCTGGAAGATCACATTTAGTATAGTGAACATCTGGTGAAAACTATAGTTTATCACAGAGGTTTTTAACAGAGGTGTTCAAGGACTCAGATTATACATGGATCAGTCATAACCACCTGCCAGTGCCTTATATTGTGTTGGTCCCTTTTGCTACCGAATACACAACTTTTTTTTTTTCATTTTAATTTCAACAGGTGACACAGATACTTTATATTTTCACCATGTTCAATTTTAACAAACATTTCGCTCATGTGAGATCTGAGATGAACTGAAGGTGAAGATCTGACCAGCTTGAGCAAATTCATGGTCCAGGTCCCCTGTCCCTCAAAACTCATCAAATACATAATCCAACAACTCCAAAATTCTCTGGTGGACAAGTTGTGACCTGCACATTTGTCATGGTACAAAACAATAATGTAACATTATGAGACAGACGGAGTTGTTTTCAAGGCAAATGCAAAGTCGGAACTACATTCCAGACACGGCTGCAGGGGGGAGAGATTTTAAAAGTGCAAACAATTCCGAGTATTTGCTTCATGTGTTGTCATAATGTTACATAATTGTACATGATTTTTTGAATGTGCAGGTCACAACTTGTCCAGCAGAGTGTTTTGGAGTTGTTGGAATGTGTATTGATCAGTTTGATGAGAGACCTGTAGCATTCACTTCCATATGTTTGCTGAGCAGCTTGCGTCTCTGCCCTGCTGATCTCAAAACAACATGCACCAACATTTAAAGGTAATGAACCTACTGCTTAGTCTAGAAATCTAGACGCATCCTCGCGGCAGCAAATATATTTGCTCCGCAGGTCGGTCTAGAAACGAGCCATAGGAACTTTTTGAGTCTCAAACACTGTTTGTGTTCACCAATCACAGCTCTCTATCTGTTTATTGAGTCATTGGGTGGGCTTAACGCGATGACGACACACTTGTGACATGAAAAACATGACAAGATGGCTTTGGCAATGGTTTGAATCGGCGTTGGCATCAACTTTGAAAGAATTAAACTTGTCATTTTCTTTAAAAGTTGAGCAAGAAGCTGCACTGAAGTCGTTCATTTCAAAGAAGGATGTATTTGATGTTTTGCTGACGGGATAATGGGAAAAGTTGAATCTACCGACTTCATCCTGCTCTTTGCTCTGATTGGTCGTAGCGCTACCCTATTGCATGCAGAGGCAGTTTGAAAGACTTCATCCCGCCCTCTGGATTGAGCCGAGGTCTACCGGTCGTTGCCAGACTATACATTTTAATTATATAGTCTGGCGTGTCAGGCTACAGTATGACTATAGAGATGTGGCAATAGGCAAATTTGCCAACATGTTGAACTACCCCTTTAAGAGCTACAGGAACAGCTTTTATCTTCTCACCCAAACTACCCTGAAAGTGATAAATCAGGCTTTGCATATCTTTCAGTGAATTAGGCAGAGTGACAATTTTACACCGACACACTGAGAAATGATTTTCACTTGTGAGCTTTGCTGCAGATCTCATCTCACATCTTCTCATTGTAGCGTTTCCCTCCACTCTCAGAGGTGCAGTTAAGAATAGTAAGAGAACATGAACCTATAGACTGTGGTCGCAGGTGTGATTCTCTTCCCGGACCCCAGTGGTCCACCACAGACAGGTTGTCCAGGTGTCAACGGTCGCCCACAATAACAGCATTTTTACTGAAGTGCTTTGTTTTCCAAAGCCACTAAACAGAAGTAGAGAAGCACCCAGGGGAAGTGCGCCGAGAGCGTGTGCATGGCAGGGTTCAGCAGGATTGTGAAGGTGAAACCACAGAAACACAACAGATGTCTCGCAGGCTGCGCGACAGGTGTAGGGATTCAGAACGGCCTTTCTGATGGAAAACATCAAACAAGAGAAGCTTTGGAGCGTTGCTGTGAAGCTCAGGGTGTGAGGATGATTCATAATGTGATGATTCTGAATGTTTCTTAAATAGGTCTCTCTTCGCACTTTCCACGTCTCAGTGTAACATCACGTCTCGCTCTGGTTTCTCTCTGGAGTTTTCACTTGTCTGCAAGTTATTTAGTGTAGACTAATAGAGCAAAATGACAAGTTTATCTGGTTACAATTACAGCAGGGAAAATAAGTATTGAACGTGCCAACATTGTTGCATGGTGAGCCCACATGGAGCCATGTTGTTGAGTGCATTTCTCATTGTTTCTTTTAAACATTCTGCGGGTGCTCCAGTTGGCTCTTGGACAACTTTTCTGAGTTTTATTTTGACTTTGTCAGAAATCTTGCAGGAGCACCTGGTTGTGGTCGGTCTAGTGATGGACCACGGTGCATTCAGAGGTTTAGAAACACGTCTGTAACCAGCGCCCTCTGTGTTTTCCAGCGTCTTTGCTTTGACCCATCATGGGATGCCTCTTGGTGATGGCAAACCTTTTTATAGGCATCAGTTAGGATAAAGCAGCTGATGGGAGACAAGAGGACAAATTCCAGCTGCTTGTCTTTCTGCACCTCCTCATTTTCTCTGTGTTCAATACTTATTCCCTGTGTAATTATTACAGGGAACAAGTATTGATTTTTTTTCCGGTATGTGTGGGTTGCTTGTTTTGTTACTGACATGTTCTGAAAATTTCATGTCAACAGCCCAATAAGAAATATATTTACTGAGAAAGATGCTTATTTTCCAGCCTAGATCTAGTGGACCTCTTAAAGCCCATGTAGTAATAATAATACGTTTATTTGTGTCAGTTACAATGTACAAAATAGCATTAGTCTCGAGATGAGAGAAGATGCTTTATACCGTATACTTTCCATCTGTAGTCCCTGGGCAGGTGAGTAAGAACAATAAAAAGAAGAGAAATTGTCAACTTACATAGCAGACCAAGCATCCATACACATGTGTACATATACACCGCTCACACACCACAAACACTCAGAAGCAAATAGAAACATAGTTATTAAAACACATACTGTACTTCGACAAAGTTAGGATAATTTATCTCTTAGACCAAAAGGATGAACTGAGTAGTTTTTGTAGATTAAGCAACTGTCGTGGTCCCAATCATTATACTTTTTCCTATTTCTTCCATCTTCCCCTCTGAATCCAGAAAGTGTTTCTCCCATATTTCCAACTTCCCCTTTAACTATTCCATTCCCTCCCTCTATCCAGAGCTCCACCCCCTCTGCTCCTATAAACCAGCCTGCCCACCAGTATTTCCAATAAGCTGCTTTCCCTGTATATGACCCATCCCATCAGCTCCTCATTGACCATATTATTCCATATTCCGTGTTCTAAACTGTTTTTCTTGTCTGTAAAAAACATCTATTGATTTGCACGTCTGCCCCTCCTGGGTGAGCGATCCTTCCTCCTCCTCACTCTTTGGGTTCTCCTGTGTTTTTCCCTGTTAAGGATTTTCTTGGGAGTTTTGCCTCCGTCGGTGTTAGTTGAATACAGATACAAAGAAATGTTTAGGCATAAGAGATCAAACCCTCACCATAAACTGCCATAACGATCACCATTATATGTGCAAGAGGTGAGTGAAGTGAATGGCCAAGGTGTGGAGAGTAGACTTCAAACTCAGCTGAGCACTGGAACAGGGAATAGAGGGAGATGAAGGGTGTTAATACAACACGGATCAGAAAAGAGGCAGGTGCAGGTGACAAATGAGACAGTCTCCGCTCGTGCTGTAGTGGCTGTGGAGTGTGGAGCACATGATCGCAGGTGCTGTAAAAAGACAGCCATAAACGCTTAGGAAAGCAGTGTTATGAAAGGCATGTGGAGCGCTGTCACACAACAGAGGCCAGAGCAACACGGCAAAGAAAAGCAGACTCTCCTGTAATTCCTCTGAAACCTTAATATTCACACATCTGGAGGTTTAGAAGATTTCAGCAACATGTGCTCTAACTGTTCTGCCGTCTTGATCTGGTTTGCGCTGGCTCAAACCATTGCAGCTGTCTTGTCAACACACACGCACACTGCATTAATGAGTTGTCTGGTTTATGTTCTCAGCGAGAAGGTGACCCAACACTAAGACTGAAATACTTCACTTTATTTATTAGTTGCATGCGTCAAACTGAGCTGCACAGGGAGAATGTCCTCATCAGATGAACACAAGGGGGCAGCAGAGTCTTGTCAAGTCCAGTAACAACACTCAAGGTATTTTTTTTCTAACTTTATTAACAAATATTGTATGCACAGAACCAACAAGGTATACATTCGTGTGGAACAACACATCAAACATGAGAGGACAGTACAATGATGGAGTAAATTATAAAATATAGTTTGAAAAGTCATAACATAAATAATGAAGGTAACAATAATAATAATATTAAAAAAGGTGGGTAAATAAAAAAAATAGAGGATAAAACAGGGACGAGGAATAAAATCATAGAAAAATGTAATAAATAAATAAATAAATACAAATGGACAAGCAGTTATAAATAAAAAGTTAGTCAGAGGTTTCGGGGAAAAACTTTTTATAATTACTTGTATGTAATGCTTTTTTGTTGTTTATCAAGTAAAGAGATTTAATGAGATATAGAAAAGGGGCAAATTCAGGAATCAAATTAGCAATTTTTTATTTGTGAATAAAGAATTTTGCATAAATAATGAGAAAGTTCATTAGGTGTTCAAGAGCGGATGAGCAAAAATAATATCTTTAACACTCGAGGTTAAGCCATATACACTGCAGTTAAATGACATATCATTAACAGCAGGTATTTGCTTTCACAGACTCTCAGATGACGAGCAGCTCGACAGGTAAATGTCCTCCTACCCATCACAGCTCACAGCTGCCTTCATGTTCTTTCAGAATGGGAACAAATTAGTGTCAGGGGAGTGTGGAGGTGTGTGTTATTATCATTAATTATACTTGTTTGTGTGATTCACAGTAAGTGAATTAGAAGGTGAATTAACTCCACGTCTGTTGGACATTTGTTCCTCTTCATGTTGAGGTGCAGTGCCGCTCTGTGACTCTCATTCATGTAAAAGAAAGAAAAAAAAAGAGACAGGAGCCAAAATAAGAAGACACTCCAGCTTAATTATCATCTTCCAGCCAAAAGCACTTGAAAACCCAACAAAGCATAGTCACAATGTCTTCTTGTTAATTAGTTTTGAGGTTGTGAAGCTAAAATATAAAGGAGAACAAAAGACAATACTTTACTTTGTTTCCTTCCCAGCGATGAATGATGAAACCCACCATTATTATTACTAAGCATTAAAGTGATATTGGAACCTGCATTTTTGGCTTTAACAAAGAAAGAAGAGCAAAGATGAAATGCTCAGAATTGTTCATTATGAATAATAAGTTGCTGTATAGCTTCATGAGACTGTTACTCTACAGCTTTGCAGTTTGAGGTAAAATGGCCCTGAAGCGTGTTCATTTATAATTTCGGGCAGGGAATCAACTCAATAAACCATCAGAGCTATAAGACCTGCACTTGCTTGTTTACAGCAGCTAATTAGTGGCAGTGAAATATTCATTAGGGTGTAAAAGAAATGAAATATTGTTTGCTATTTAGGTTTAGCTGAGACCTAAATGAACAAAGCAAAAAAAAAAATCCACCTGCAATAACTGGATTTATTTATTTATCATTTGGAAACAAAGCGTTGCCTTTCTGAGCGTGGGTGTTATTTAACACTAGAACAGCCAACATTCCATGTATACCTAGAACCGCCAAGAGGTCATTTTGACCTCCATTCACTCTAATGCAAAAATGCTAAATGGACTGCATTTATGTAGCCATATATATTATAAACCCAGCCAGACACACAGTTCAAAACACTTTATAGTAATGCTTCACATTCATATACATACACATATTTTACAAAAAATAACAAAAGTGGTTGCTAGGCAACCAATATAGACGACTCTTTATTTTTCTATTTTCGAACAGTGTGTGTATGTAAAAATTTTCAAAATTGTTTCAAATTTTTGAATTCATGTCCATTTCTCATGAGAGCAAGGGATTGTCATTGTTATGTTCAATGTTTATGAGTAATATTAGTTTTTTATCTGTTTGACCTGTTTTAACTGTTTGACAACTTTCTCGTATCTGAACTCGTGTTGTGTTGTGGGATGAGGTCAAAATGACTAACTAACTAAATAACTAACTATAACTAACTAACCTGCAAACTGAGTGACTAAATGGACATTATTTAGCCCAGATTGCAATTATTGGAAAATCAATTTTATACATGTTTATATACACACACTATTCGAACAGTAGAAAAATAAAGAGTCATCTATATTGGTTGCCTAGCAACCACTATTGTTATTTTTGGTAAAGTATGTGTGTGTATATGAATGTCAAGTATTACCATAAAGTGTTTTGAACTGTGTGTCTGGCTGGGTTTATAATATATATGGCAACATAAATGCAGTCCATTTAGCATTTTTGCATTAGAGTGAATGGAGGTCAAAATGACCTCTTGGCGGTTCTAGGTAAAATCTCTCTTTTCTTCGCTCTCTTTTATATCAGAATCACGAGCATGGGACTGGAAAACGCATAAGATGATGTAGAACACACTTTTAGGAAAAGTCACCAACTGGGAGACCTAGGGTTTTTACGCAAACAGAGTTACGCGCATTTTAAGAAGCGAGAGAGGTCAAAATGACCTCACGGCGGTTCTAGTGTTAAACCAGAAAACATGCATGGCAGCAAATAGTGCCTCCTTTACATGAGCAACATTATTCATTTATTGCAGTAATGTATCTTTGGTCTCCACTAATTAGGCAATTGTGCTCCCACACTAATCTCTTAATGTGTCTGTTTGATGTTGTTTGGCAGGTGGAGTGTGTATTTAGAGCTGAATTGTTGCACACAATGGGGGTGAAGATGGTGAAATACATACAAAAATACCCCTACTGATTATAGCAGCTGCAAATTAACTTACGTTATAACTAATGTGAAGGGGCTGGATACATCCGACCACTATTCTGCCCTACAAAAAGTGCAGTATCTGCATTTTTTTTTTCCAATATTTTTTTTGACCAATCAAAAGTGTGGAATATTCTCTTCAGTCTGGTAGAATTTGATATTTGCTAAAATTGCTAAAATAGTTCTTAGGCTTTTTATTTCGCTGTCCATCAAAAAAGCACTGTGAAACAAAGTGCAGTATCTGCAAAGAGTATGTGTCCTACGTGTGTCGCGCGACACCCTCAGCAGCTCGCGCCCATTCAGTCAATGGAAGCTCCCCCACCGGCCGTGTGAGCGACGCGCACTCCAGCGGCCGTCGCGCGGCGTTTCCCTTCTTTTTCGCGCCGAGTCCATTTTATTTCCTCGTCGCGTGGCTACGCAGCCCTCCAACAGGTAAAACGCAACAGACAACTGTGTATGAAATTACGTTTAAAAGTTATCAAAATAAATGTCTCAGAGGCAAAGCCAGTAGCAGTGCAATATTATTATATGGGGTTTGTTTTCTTTAGGCTACGTTGTAGATCCACAATCGTGTAGACAGTTACTTGATACCATTTAATATACTTTTTAATTTAATATAAACCCCACATAGTCAGCAAATTACATGTGAAAAGGTACTGTCAATCCATCTTAACAGGAGGGATGCAAAAATGTGTTGAGATACATAAAGTGCACTAATTTACTGTAGGTAAATTATCGCGTCGCGGCCTTTCCCAGTGTAGCCTATTCCTGGCGTAAAACCAAGGCAAAGTACCGTATCTGTAGCTAATACCAAGCAAAAGTGCAGTATCTGCACCAAAACCGAGGAAAAGTGCAGTATCTGCCATAAAACTGCCAAAACTGGTCAGAAAGACAAACTACTATTTAATTCAGTCCACCTTTATCTAATCAATTATAGACTTGGTAGTTAATCACAATTTGATGGTTAAACCCGACAATGAAAAACACAAAAAGCAGTTTTTCTCAGTTTGGCTTTTTTTTTTTTTTCTTTTCACAGATAGCCTACTGCACTTTGCCTTTGTAGGGCAGTTAGGCTATTAGTTGCTCTACTGCCCTGTTTTTTCTGGTTTCCTTGATTTGACCGTTTTTTTCCCCCCTCATTTTTTCCGACACTCTTTGAAAGCACCATTGCAAACTTTTCATAACTCTCAGCGCTGTGTGTTGAAGCGAGATCCGCTGTTTCCACGTTCCGGGCCATCTCCGGTGAGGTCATCGTAAAGGTGGGCGGCAGTGGGCGGGGCCAGCGCAGCTCGGGGTCGCCCAAAGCCCTGGATCCGATTTGCATGAGAGGGAGTGAAAGTTTAGAGAGAAGGAAAGAGGAGAGGAGGAAAAAAAAAACAGCTGAGTTTGGGCTTTGGTCTGAACACAGTGAGCTGCATTGAGCCTGGGAGGGAGCGCAGCCTGCAGGAGCGACTGTCCCGAGCTGAGCTGAGACAAGTAAGTTGTTAACACAGCTATAGAGCTTTTAGTGTTGTGTTGTTGCTGAGACTTCCAGTGGGGAAGGAGCAGGAGCTAATGATGTTTTTAATGTGCTGTGATGTTGCTGCAGTGGTTTCATGGTCTTCAGCGTTGGCCTTTATTGGCTCCATAACAGTTTGATTTGCCACATGGTGTCTTTTTGAAATGTGTTGTGGTGAAGTCTTTGTCTAACTTGAATGCATGGCATGAAGAGCTTCATCTACTGGTTCATCATCAGAAGATCAGTCAAGAAAAAAATACAAAAGATGTCTGGTTTTACATCTTTTTTATAGTTTTAATATTTTGAAATTAATTTTGCTTTTGAATATAAGTCACTATATTCAAGTAGTGTGTATTTCAATCCTGTGAAGCACTTTTTTTTTGAGTTATCTCCATGAGAAGTTCTTTACTTTCTAACTTACTTACTTTGGCCTTTTTGACTTTAACCCCCAGTTCTCACAGGCAATTTATGAAGTAACACCAAATAGATATGACACATTAACTGCTAATGATGAAGTTACACTGACACTTTCACACAAATGAAGTTCCTAACAGAAAAATAAAGTTAAATGATCAGAAGACAGCCACCGGCATTTTTATTGCAAACAAATATGATGCAGCTTTTCCCTCATACGAATGAGGCCCTTCTGTTTTTCTTTTATTGGGTGTCGGAGTGGAAGGCCGGGCGCCCTGGAACAGAGGAAACGTCAGCTCTTCTGTGCTTTTAAATCTGAACCCTGTCTCTTTGTCGGTGTGCAGAGGAGCTGCCGGTGGAGCGCTTCAGAAAAAAGGGCAGGAGGAGAAGCAGTTGACATTCTTACAAACTGACATTTTGACCTTTTCAGCCAGTGCAGATCCCCCTCCAGCAGCAGGTGGGACATGTCTGACTTCCACCAAGGTGAAAAGCAGGGCTGCAAAGAAGACCTTCCGACCTTTCTGAAAACACAGCAGTGCTGACATTAAGATAATACAGTTCTTAAAGAACCATTGGTTTCTGCTTCTGCGGCGAAAGGCAGCAGATGTTTCAGGTTTCATGTGTTTCTGGATCAGTGAAGGTCTTGACATTTTGTGAGGGGCTTGAAGGGAAGAGGGGCCAGAACATCCTGGATGTGCTGTTGTGATGGATCACGCTTCACTATAAGCGACTGCAGCCTGGTCCAAGTCCTCATCCTCATCCTCGACCAGCGCGTTGGAAATCTCGGCTGAACTTTGGTTTCTTTCATGTATGCTGTGCTACGGTTGTTTTTTTGTTTTTCTTTCAAATGATAACATGGCTGTTTGGGCTCGACACACGCTGAACACAGAGCCAGAGGCGGAGGGGCTTCATTCCGTCTGTTCATTGTGTAATGTGTGTGTTGTTTCGAGCTTGTGTAACCGCTGCCACGTTACAATGAGGAAAGTCGAAGGATCATCCGCCAGATGTTTTTCACACAAAAGCAGAAAATTTCGTGGCTTTTAACATTTGATTGGTTTGTGGAAACGCAGCTGTTGACGAGTCACTGGGGCTTTTTAGTTGTGTGCATAGATAGACACATAAACTCTTGGTTGTATCAGTCCTTGAACGTGGATTGTGATTTATCCTTTCTGTTTAAAGGTAGGAGCCGTGCTCCAGCCATGTATCATTAGCTCTCTGTGGGAGCTTGGCGTTGTCCCCCCCTGCAGGTGCCTGTTTCAAGCTCCAGTCCAGTCCGGCTCTTCTTGGACTCCTCATCTGAACATAAATGATCACTTCTTGATGCACAGTGTCTGGAATCACCGTGCCACTGCTTCACATGAGCTAATGCTGCTTTATATCATCTATTGACATGTCGCAGTGATAACTGAATCCAAAGCAAATGGAAACAATTTAAAAATCATTACTGGTGTTGAGTAATGTGCTTTACATTCGGTCACAGTCTGCAATTTGTTTAAACGGTATAAAACATACATAATTCATAAGTGCAGCTGAGAAATTGAATTTCCTTCGGGATAAATAAAGTATTTATCTATCTATCTATCTATCTATCTATCTAATCAACACACCTCAAATGTCACAACTTCAAAGGGATAGTTCAACATTTTGGAAATTTTAAATATTGCGAAAGTCTGCGAGCAGTTTTTAGATCAGTGAGGCAGAGACTTGTCCACGAGAGCATTTTGGAGTTGTTGGATTGTGTATTTGACCAGGTTGATGAGAGACAGGTTAAAGTTGCATTAGCTGAGCAGCTTGCGTCTCTGCACCGCTGATCTAAAAACAGCTTGCACCAACAATTAAAGTAATGAACCTACTGTATAGGGAATGGCAATAGGCGAATTTGCCAAAATGTGTAACTATCCCTTTAAAGCTGCTATTACTTACTTATACCTCTTTCCCACTGGCCGAAAAACCTGTTTAAACCCGCTAACAAACGGCTTTGGTTGTTAGCGGTGGCCATGTCATAACATCAAGTCAGTTGCATCTCTGCATCAAAACAAAGATACTGAGATTTGATCAAAAGATCAAACAACACTGACCAAAAAAGATTGAAAAAAAAGAAGCGACAGTGTTGCGCCGGAGACGTCCGTCATACGGCTTGGGCAGACTCGCTGTCCTCCGCGGTCCTGGTGCTCCTCAGGTCAGCCAGACACCTCGTCTGCCTCGGCCGATGGACCTCGTGGTGGTCAGACAGGGGGGTCAGACCCCGCTCATTTTGGTCAATGGGAAAGGAGCCAAATGCCGATTGTTAGCGGGTCGACCCCCGTTTAAAAAACCAGCGTTGACCCGCTAATTTTAGTGGAAACAGCTAAACTCTTTTGGACACATGGGGGCAGTGAAGGAAGCTTATTGTTACACTGGTCCACAGTGATGGGAGTAACGGTGTTAGAATAAACGGTATTACTAACGATGCTACCTTACAGCTATATAATTCTCTATAGCACCCTCTGCATTACCCCACATAACTTGTCACATGTTGCAGACTTGGACCAACATAGTAGTTAGTTTCAAACATGTGGAAAAAGTAATCCGTTTTCTCCCTTCTGGAACACTGGAGGTGTGATGGCTGTAGGCACTAAAACAACACCTGGCACCAGGAACAGTTCCACACCCCGTCACTTAGCTTCATGCCAAAAAAGAAACGTGACCGACTTCATCCAGCAAACGTATCGGCAAATTGCAGCCGGACATGTTTTAGTCACCAGAGCCAGAGGAACCAACGACCTTGTTCGGATTGGGTTTTCTCCTGTTGCCATGGTGCAGGTAGAGCAGCAGGTGGAGACTGCAGAAGTGGCTTTTGATGGTGAACTTCACTTCTGTTCCATCATAGCTTCTTCTTCTTCTTGCAATAAAGACACATCACTATGCAGGGAAGACGCACTTTCTGTCTGACTAACAGTAACTGGAGAACAAGCAGGAAAACCACTAGTGCTTTATATAATTACTTTACTATAATTTTTCTCAGCCCTTAGGCTATGTGATGCATGCTGTTAGTGGATGGATATGCTAATTAGAGCCTAACTCAGAAACAACGAGCTAATTCTACAATCCAGTAGGCTACCACAAAGTTTAGCTTTTGGAGAAGATCTATAAAAAAACAACATTTTGTCCTGCATTGTCTGTTTAAATACAAATTCTCCACTTGCAGTAACTGTTTCATATTAATGTGCTGCTGTAAGTTTATGGTTTCAGTTTCAGCTCCTTGTGTTTCTGTTGTTTACATGATGATATCTCTCTGCTCTCTTTGATCACTGTGTCTAATGTTTGGTCCTCTCCACTTGCAGTAACTGTTTCATATTAATGTGCTGCTGTAAGTTTATGGTTTCAGTTTCACTGTTGGTCTGTAATGTCCCTCTTGTATTGAAGCCCCGACATGAGAAATTGTTCGAAAAAAAAAAATAAGTCTTATTTTTACAGCTCCCAGTGATCATCTCTCTGTGTCAGTCAAATCTCCCCTGATTTGTCTCTTTGATCAATTTCTCATGTCAGGGTCTCATGTTTGATCTCTGTCCATTGACAACCCTTTAGTGATAATGAAGGAACGGAGGACTCTGAAAATTCTGCACATGTTATTCAAGTTGGTGATTTGGTACGGTGATTTGGGGGGCTCAGTGCAGGGCAGCATGGCTAACATGCTATGCACGGTCCATCCATATTGGTGAATTGACTTTTACCCACAACAGGTCAATGTCGAAAAAAACTAAATCCTACATTTCATGCAGCTACGAAGTGTATTTTGTTAGATCTTCTTTGCCCATTCCTGAATATTAAGTCCCCATTTT
Source organism: Decapterus maruadsi (assembly GCA_030347415.2). Lineage (NCBI taxonomy): Eukaryota > Metazoa > Chordata > Actinopteri > Carangiformes > Carangidae > Decapterus > Decapterus maruadsi. The sequence continues at coordinate 3,598,370 of CM064895.1, forward strand.
CTAACACAGGCTCTCTGTTACAAATAAGTGGCATGCAAGCCAAAGTTTGAGTTAATTTAAAATGCCCTTTACACACAAAACCAAGTTTTCCCTCCAGCCTTGTTCTCCAGTCTGATTCCTATCTAATAAACAGAAACCACCATTGTCAACAAACATCTGAGACGTGGCTGCCAAGGAATGTTAATGACCGCTCTTCTTTTTAAAAATCTTTTCCAACAGTGCCAACCAAAATGCTGACCTCCCACCACCTGCCCTTCTGCACCGTCGCTCTATTAGTGCTGTTGAAGCTGACCCTGGCCCAGTATGAGCACCTGGGTTACCCTCCTGGTTACCCAGACCCGGAGCAGGAGCAGTACACGGCCCCGCAGCTGGCACCGGACACGCCCAGGATCCAGCTGCGATTGGCCGGAGATAAGAGGAAACACAACGAGGGCCGCGTGGAGGTTTTCTATAACGGTCAATGGGGAACGGTCTGTGATGACGACTTCACCATCCACGCTGCTCAGGTGGTGTGCAGAGAGCTGGGCTACCTGGAGGCTGTCTCCTGGTCTCCATCCTCCAAATATGGAAAAGGAGATGGTGAGTGAAGAAAAGCAATGTTACTCTGTGTTGTTCCTCTTGAAACAAGGAAACAAATTAAGGGGGGGCACTACAGGTGAATAGGGTAAAAAAAAAAAGGTTTCCCAAGTTTATCACTTACATTAGACAAATATATACTTTTTTATTACAGGTTTTGTCAAATTATATGTTTAAATATGTAAATGAGGCAATATCTAATGAAATATGTGCTCATTTGCATATATTTCAACAACAGAAATCTGAATAATGGATACAGCTACTTTCAAAATTCTGGTTTTGTTTTGTTGGCGTATTAGAGTGAGAAGTTTTTACAGAGGGGATTTTGGATATCACTCTGTAAATGAGAAAATACTGTCACCAGCCCTAAAAAAAAATCAAATTTCGCCATGTTTTTAGGAATGAAATGATGCCTAAATCAGGCTATATCAATTTCCTCTGTAAAAACCTTCAGAGGTTTGGTGTTTGTAAGTGCTGCTGAAGTGGAGACTTGAGAAAACAGCCTTTAAAGACTTACTGTAAAATTCTATAGATTGCTTATGTAAATCGTACTTTTCACGACAGACACAATGACAGTTTTTAGAGCGAGAGCTTTATAATGATACCTGACATGACATGGGTCAGACAACAGCACAATGTCACATTAACTGTTTAGGTGAAATCTACCAATGAAAGAGACAAAATGATGTAAAAATAACCACCTTAATGTAGATTTACTACCATTTCCTTTGACTTTTCTGAAAGGAGACACGTTAAGGAAGAAAAACAAAATAATAAAATAAAAAATCTCAAGATTGATCAGTGCATGTTTTTGCCTGTAGTGTCTTGCCTTAATTCAGGAAACGTTAACTCAGGCTCAAGAATAAAATCATGTATTATGTCAGATTATTTTCCTATGAAGCCAATACTGGCAGACTTATCCCTGATGTAACCTGCGTGAATAATTTTTCAATTTATGACATACATGTAATATCAATTGGGAAAATCATTCATGGTAGATATTCCAGTGATGGAGGGAGCAGCCTCGCCTTCAGAAAGAAATTTATTTTTCCTTTGTTTCACCTACTTAAGGGGAAAATGTCTCCCTGTGGAAGCACTGATGAATCTCTCCTTTGTCCCATCAGGGCCCATCTGGTTCGACAATCTCCACTGCACCGGTAAAGAAAAAACCTTGGCCCTTTGTCCGTCCAATGGGATCGGTGTCTCAGACTGCAAACACTCTGAAGACGTGGGCGTGGTGTGCAGCGACAAGAGGATACCTGGGTTTAAGTTTGTCAACACCCTGCCCAACCATATAGAGGTAAACCTGTACTTCCTCAAGTCTCACACACACACACACCGGCCTGAAAGCTTTGTACATTGTTGTTTTTCATGTCCTCCTTTTTTATGGTCCATCGTAAGGACATTTGTTTCTTTCACCTTGCAGCTGGTGACAGCCGAGCTTTAGGATCTGTTTTGCTTTTAGTCATTCTGTACAAACATAACGTAAGTCTCAAAGGCTCTGTCCATAAAGGGGGATGTGTAACAAAGTTGTTTTCTGTCTGTTAACGTAATGGGTTAGTAGATGCTTGTTACTATACGTCATTGAAGTATTTTCAGGCAGGAATACTCAGGCACACTGTTTGCACAGTATTTGTCATCTGGTTTGCAGTCAACTGCTGGTATAGCCTACCTCCACCAAGGCCAAACAATCCTACACAATGAGTTACAAATGATCATCTGGATCAGTAAATCACTCATTCATCTGTCCATCCATTTATTCATGCATCCATTCATCCATCCATCCATCCATCCATCCGTCCTTCCATCCATCCATCCATCCATCCATTCATCCTTCCATCCATCCATCCATTCATGCATCCATCCGTCCATTCATCCATCTGTCCATTCATCCATCCTTCCATCCATCCATCCTTCCATCCGTCCATTCATCCATCTGTCCATTCATCCATCCGTCCTTCCATCCATCCATCCATCCATTCATGCATCCTTCCATCCATCCATCCATCCATCCATCCATCCATCCATCCATCCATCCATCCATTCAAGCATCCATCCTTCCATCCATCCATCCATCCATTCATGCATCCATCCATCCATCCATTCATACATCCATCCATCCATCCATCCGTCCATTCATCCATCCATCCATCCTTCCATCCATCCATCCATCCATCCACCCTTCCGTCCATTCACTCATCCATCCTTCATATTTGCTCTCATGCTCTCTTTTTGCTGGATATTTACAGTTCCATCCATGCAGCTTCCTGTTTGACCTCCACTGTCTCAGCTGCTCCATGATGGGAAAACTTATAACAGTTCATATTAAAGTAACATTAATAGTAATAGTGGAACTATGTAAACAGAGCTTATTCTTTAATGGGTAAATGTAATGTAGTGAGGTATGTTGTGAGGTCTTCCAGTAAAATATAGATGTACATAAATCAGCAAAAATAAAGCAGGAGAGACTGAGATATCCTGACTGTAAGACCCTGGCTCCAAAACGGGAGAGCTGCATTACCCATGTTGCAACTTGATAGTTTTGGACCTTCTTGCATGCAATTCCCACGCCAGTTTCAACACTTTCTAAAAAACCTTTGTCAGCTGGAAGTTCAGGCTGAGATAACCTTGATGGCATCACTGGAGTTTTACTATCAGAGTGACAGACAGCATCCTCTTCACAGCCTTAGTAGTACTCACCGTATCCCTTTAAGTAATAAATCTGTGTGGATGGAAACAGCTCTGTGCACCTAAAGTCAATAACCCATCCCGACTGTGTTTCACTAACGCTCCTTTCTAAATAGCCTGCAGTGAAAGTGTGTCAGCGAAAGTGAAGTCAAACTGGTAATTATTAGGTGTTGCACTCATAACTGTCAGAGCTGTCTGGAGCGGACGGACCTTTAAGAGCCACCAAAAGCAGAGTGTTATCTTTCTGCTCACTGAGCAGGCCTCATGAATCCACATTCCAACGTTATGAGCAAACTGCACAGCGGAGCTAACTGTGTGCCTCTGCCTCTGTGACCCACTCCTCTGCTTCTTGGGAGAGTTTAAAAACTAATATCGCCTTTTTTTTTCCAAAATGCCCTCAAAACATGTGCAGACAGCTCAATAGAGCTTTTCTCTGCTTTTCCAAAAGCTGCTGGTATGATTTAGGGATTGTTATGGTTCGCCCTGTCCCAGAGCTTGTCAGAAGTACAACCTCTGGCTGCAGAGGTAGTACTAGTACCTGGTGGAAATATGAAAACAATGCCACAGTGGATTCAGTGGATTCCATTGACGTGTATCGCACCTCTTTATCTTATGGCATATATATACTGGTGTCCAGCCAGTACTGCTGTGTGAATAACAGCAGTTGTTTTGTCAAGATAAGCAGCTGGTATTAACTGCAACAAGATGTCAGAATGAACAGAGTGAAATCTCAAACATGCAAGAACAATGCTGGAATCAGAAGTAATCTATGATTCATATCTCCATGTGAGGAAGGTTTCGCTCCACTTCAGCTGCTACTTTTCTTCTCCTTGAGTAATGATTCCATTGCACCTATAGTAGCCTACGTTTTTTATTATTTTTACGTATTTTTATTAATTGAATCTTATTAGAAAAAAAAAAAAAAAATTTTAATTTGAGCTTGTTCTGACCCTTTTTCCTACCGCGACTTTATCACGCGAGTGTTTTGACTGGAATTCATTCATCCTTTTCAGACTCCAAAACATAAACAGCCCCCTTCAATTTTATTCCTAAACTTGAACCATAGGAGCAGAATCAAAATCTCGTGCTTTAGGAAGGCACACCATTGTGTGCTATTCCTGTTCGGAAAAAGAGCCGAAGCGAAAAAACTTTCAAAGTCCAGCTTTTCAGGCAAGTTTCAACTGAGGTCAAACACCAATAATGGAAACCCGTGTGCTGTGACTCCTTTAATTGAAGTGTAGAATCTGTTTTGTGACTTTCTTTTAAACATTCATCATTCTCTACAGCTTCTTTTATTCCTAAACTTGAACCATGTGAATGGAAACTGCTGGAATTATCACCTGAACCTGACTTGCTGGAGTGTTACCGTCAGTTTCATCTCATTGTTCAGCAGTCACTTGTGTCCTCTGATATGAGCATCACTTTCAGACACAGCTGGAATATGTTTTCAGTTAGACTGTGTTCACACGTAAACAAACCGGATGCTCTGAGAGCAGGGTAGCATGTTGCTACAAGCAGGACTGTGGAGCTCATTGGTTAATTCTTACCGCAGAACATACAGTGTGCTTTCTGTATTCATTTTGCACAGAGTGCGTTGCTATGGTGTTGCTTCGCGTTGTGAGTGCGCTTGACACACGTCTACATTGAAAGTCATGGGTTTGTGCACATAAAAGATGCTATCTGAACGGCCTCACGCCACTCTTACAACAGAAAGTATGACTGGCAGTCATAGCTATAGTAAACAAAGCTCAGAACAGAAGTATGCTAATTCAGGTTCACTATGCCTGCAGCATGCAATGCACAGCCTTTTTGCGTTTACATGCAGACAGATTTTTTGTGTGAATTTTTGTGTGAAGTGTGAATATTTTGGAAACGGAGGAGAGAAAAACCCTTAGGCCTTAGAAACTCACTGGTGAACTTACTGTAATGACAAGCAGCAGAGACAGATGGTAGGGACCAAAAACTGAGCTAAAAGCAGTGTTTCCGCTAGGATCTTTTCAAGGAGTGGTGGCGGTATTCGTTTTTTTTTGCTTTTCCACTAGCACGACTCAGCTTGACTTTTTTCTTTCTTTTTTTTTGCTTTTCCACTTGCACTCGAGTGCGACGTCCGACTTGAGAATCAAACCCGCTCATTCAAAAAACACACCGGCAACAGCGACCACTGATCTGTACTGAGACATTTGATGTTCTTTTACACGGGTTGATGGACTACTGTGTGGCAAACAACCCTGTGGTCCATAACGGAGGTGCACTGCAGTTTGGAGCTGACGAGAGGAGAGAAAAAACAGAGACGACATGGCTATAGCTGCCATGATATGACGACCCCGCCCACACTGAGGAAGTACGATGAAGAACTCAGCTGTGATGGAAAAGGCAAAGTAATAGTAACTGATAGATTATTATTGTGCGTCTGCCCCAAACCAAAGCAGTGGTGGCAATAAAGTCTTGGCCACCACGAAAAAATGCATTTAACAGAAACCCTGTAAAAGGGAGCAAATGTTATCAGAATTAATCATATGTAGCTACAGAATCATGGCTGTAAGTGAATGGTAATGTTGCTCCACAGTGCTTTTAGAGAACAGTTCTGGAAACTGAGATTATTCCAAAGTCTGACCATCTTTCTACTGCTGACTCCTTGTTGGAGATTTGTTTGCAGCAGCTAACGTACCCTCCAACCTCTGGTTTCAATCAGAGACGAGGAGCGAACTGCAGAGGTCTGGTAAACTCACTTCCTGTCTCTACAACCCTTAGATATTTCTTTTCATTCTCACAGTAGTCCACTTCCAGAAAGTTTCCTCACAAATGCAGCGCTGCTCCCCGACCCATGTAAACAGACCTTGATGTGTACGATTTTGATTTTGGTGGAGTTTCCCTTTAAAGCTGTGACTTCCTGCTCAGAGCTTTGCAAGAGACAAAAGGGTAAAGATTGTGATTCTCGGGAGAGCATGTCTGCAGAGGTCTAGACGTCTGGAGTCAAGCTGGGATGGCAGCTGAAAAAAAAGAAAAATATCAGACTCAGCTTTTCCATTCACTTCAAGAAGTCACGTGACCTGAGTGCATGTAAAACACAGCCAAGCGGTCCCTGCCGCCACACACAGCCGAGCCCGGCTCTATCATCTGGAAGTGGTAATCTGGTGACTCACTCGGGCACATTATGGTGTGTTATGGCCGCCATGACGACATGTCGCTGGGGGTTTTGTGGTCTGGGATGATTAGTAGGTTTTTGGAGTGCTGAGGAACACCACTGCTTTCTCAGGTGATGGCAGCCTCAGCACATTCACCCACAAAGGAAATACCCAGAGAGTGAGCTAAGAGCCGGGCTGTGAAACGTGAAGCCTTGCATGGACGTGTCGCTGACCTTTGACCTGCGCGTGCTCAGGCTCCCCTCTGCTTGTGCTTTGTCTTGAAATAAAAGAAGAGGTGTTGCATTTTGAGCCTTTTTTTTTTCTTCTAACCAGCTTGGAACTTGGAAGAAAACAATCATCTTCTTCTATGAATCCGTTCTCATGTGGTCGGGGGAAGTTTCATGGGTTTGCACGGATTCCAGTGGCTCCATATTTAGAACAGTGTCGCAGTCAGCTGGACGGTAAACAATGCACGTTGACACCCAGTGTTCGCTGGAATATTTAGCGCGGCATCTCTCCAGCGTTTATTTATACGCTCTCCCCCTGCCGCGGCTTGAGGAAGTCTGCTGCCTCGCCTCGGCATTTCAGTTTGTGCTGCAGAGTTTTTTGAGGTCTGACCTGCGAACACAGGCAAATGTGTCGCATTCCATTGCAAACCAACTTCAACAGTAAGAAATTCTGGAGGTTTTAAGAAATGTGATGTTTGGCAGTGAGCGTTTCCAGAGTGGTCCAACAGGCCTCATTTATTAAATTAGGTGAACAGTGATGCAGTCAGAGTTCTCAGCCCTGATTTTAGTAGGCACGAGGAACTTCTGAGGAGAAGCCTGTGAAGGAGGAATATTCTGAGCCATTTAGGGAAATAGCTGTTCAAATGGACACTGGCTACACAAAGGAGCACACAGTACATGTCTTTCAACAGCGTAGGAACCGATGGAAGATGAGATTTGGACTGAGAATAGTAAAGGCTGGAGCCCATCATCCTGGTGAAAATATCCTTATTTATAAGTCAGTGGGTAGAAAAGGGTGATAATACTTTGTAAAGACATGTTGAACTATATATAAAGAACCATTGTGGAACATGTACAAATCACTTTCTGGGGAAAGTTTCAACAAAAATAACAGATATCACCTGGTTCCAGCCTCTCAGTTGTGATGATCCAGTTACACAATTGGTCTGCTGGTGTAAGTGTTGGAGATTCCCTACTGGCTGTTGGTCTTTCAAAACAGGAAAGGAGGATTGATACTGGACTTAACAAGGACCTATGCAATATTTGCACCTGCAAAGCAATTGTGATGATTAAATAAATGACTTGTAACCTGTTTCAGGTAGAACAGAGGCTCTCTGCCTTCTACCTAGCGTCTCTTGGCTGAAAACCAACCTTGTTCTAAGATCAGAGCCTCCGACCCGGTGTCCCAGCTCTCGTCTCGGCGCCACAACAACACAAACACGCCCTGTAACCTGTAATCTCTTGTTTTTGACAGATAAGATTACACAAATATACACATTGTAACACGTATAACATTATCAACCACTCCATTGACCGGCTTTGTTGAAAACAAATGCACATGGCCAGGAGGAGGGTTAGCAACACAGACTCGCATAGTTCCCCTTTAAATCTATAAAGTGATTGTAATGATCTGACACCATGTCAGTATTCAGAGCCCAACACACACTTGGGCCTCATGTTGCAGTGGGGGCCTCATTTTATGTGCAAATCTACGTGCAATTACGGCGCACCACAGTCTCCCTGACTTTAGTGGTTTGCAAAAGTGAGGGAGGAGAGATACAGTAGGAGGTTATCTACCACACACACTGCTGCAGTAGTCTGATCAGTCACTGCTCAGAGCTGGATACCATGGTGAAGAGATGGCAACAAGTCGACTTATTTACCTCATTGACCTGCTTGGAGATTTCTGACAGGCCCTGTAGGGACAGGCTAAGAACAGTGATGTCCTGCACGAACTCTGTTTTTGAAAGACACAGGTTTTGTTTTTGTTTTTTTTGTTAAATGATAACTTTATTTGACAGAATTTTGGTCAGGGCCTCTCGTCAGGTTTTTTCAGGTGTCACTCACTGGCCAATCTGGATCTTAGAGTCAGATATATAAATGACAGATGTGTGATGGACTGTTTGGACTGTGTGGTGGTTGGAGCCCTGAGAGCCACTCTGGTCATTTAATACTTTGAAGGTGACACTGTCTAACTAAAATGAACAGCAACCAAAACTGTGGCAGTAAAGGACAGTGCTCCTGGGGCGATGGCTGTTGGTAATGTTGGAGAATTATATTTCTTTCATCCATCCGCTTATCTGTGGAAGTCATTGGTGTGTGGGGGTGAGGTGAGCCGGAGCCGACTCCAGCTGGCATAAAGCGAGGCTGGGGTACAGCCTAGACAGGTCACCAGTCTGTCGAAGGGCTGACGTTTTCACAGCTACGGGCTGTTTAGAATCTCCAGTCAGCCTAGTGTGTAATGCTGCGTTCAAAACAACTCGGAAGTCGGAAAAAAAACGAGCTCCGAGTTGTAAAAAATGAATTGAATAGCGTGGAACTGGGAAATTGTAGGTCGGAAACTCAAGTATCATTTCAGAGCTCCGACTTGACATCACGACAACATCAAAACATGGCAGTCCTCGTCTTAAACGGTTAGAATTTGAAAATGAGTTATTTGTTGACGTTTTATTTCATGTTTTTTGTGTATTATTGCTGAAACGTTTAACGGTTATCAAGGTTATATTATATCTGCACTCATCTGCGGCGTCTCCTCTCATCTACATTTGCCTCCGAAATTACTGTTGCATATATTTTCCATATCCAGCGTAAGCCACAACATGTCAAACTTCCAACCTTTGGACTGTTGGAGGAAGCTGAGGAACTTGAAGAGAACCCACACAGGGAGAACATGCAGGCCCCAGTGCCAATTCTAAAGTTAGGGCCAGTACCCCAGATAATGTTCACTTTTGTGAATTTTCTCTGTAATAATGTCTTACTATCAGGTTAACACAAAAAGACTAAAGCGAAGCCTCTTCTTTGTCTTCAAAGTAAGAAATGTGCTCCTTTTTCATAGCTCGTTGTGAATAATCTGGACGTGGTCTCAGAAGATGATCTTGATAACAGACACCTCGAGGCCATTTCCCATGCTGCCTTGCTCAGTTCACCTATGTTAATCTGCCGTCCTGTCCTGACAAATCTGCTGTGGTGGGCTGTGTTTGAACTGGCAGAGATGAAATCTGACTGCAGCGATTAACACAACCAAATATCTTTCTTTATTCCTGTTCCTCTACTGCTTTCTTTTTCCTCTCCATTCTCTTTATGCACTGCTCTCCCTCACACACACACACACACACACAAGTAATAGTATTACAAGCAGCCATGAAGTCCCCACAAGCAGAGTTTACAGCTCCCATTTTCCTCTCTGAAGTCATTTTTTCCCTCTGCGGCCTTAAGGTCAAATCTTCCACTTTCCTCGGTGTAAACCTCCAATCATGTCGCGGTATGGTGCCATAAATCACCGTGTCAGCCCTCCAGCACGTTCGCACTGTGAATTTGCAATCGTACACGGCCGTCCCTCGTGTAACGATCTTGAAATGGTTTTAACTGTTTAATTATTTTACACACATAACTAGTTGGAAGATGTTTCTGCGGCTACGTAAAAGTCTGCACCCAGAGGCATCGCATTCCCACAGAAGGCGGATGTTTAGCCTCTGGAGATTCTAAAATGAAGTCCTCATCTGACACCAGAGTGAATGGAGGAGCTCACACAGGGCAGAGTTTGCTTTTGGTTCGTTATTTTTCTTAATATGAATTTCAAGATCTAAGCTTCTTTCAGACAGACAAGTAATCCCTGTGATTAATTATGTTAAAGTTGCAATAGAAATTCTTAAAGGTCCTTTTTTACTCTTTTCCTGGGTCTAATTTGAACTTTTGGCCCATTGACATATTTGTGGTTTTAAGTACCATACATCATCTCAGTGTAGTTTCTCTCTTCTCTCAGTCTTCTCTCTGAAACTCTAGCAACAGCATGTTGGTGAGCCAATCAGGTCACAGGAGACTCTGAGCCTCTCTTCTGATTGGCTGCCTGTTGTAAGCGAGCATATAAAATAAAGCAGGTGTCAGGTAAAACACTCAAAACTCAATCCTGCAAGGTTGAATGGTGGGCTCAAGTGGGCGGGGCTAAGAGACGGCTTGCTGCTTTGTTGTGACATCATAAAGTACACAAAATACAGGCTGTGTGTATATACAGAGGCTTTGATTTTGTTCATAAAATCAACAGAAAACCTTTAGAGCAGTGGTTCCCAACCTTTTCTGGCTCGTGACCCTATTTTGACATCACAAACTTCTGGCGGCCCCGTCAATCAAGATCCATCAGCTCAGATATTATTATATGCTGCACTTTATTTGAATTAAATTAAATTCAAGAAAGTGAAAATATAGATTACAGTTGTTCAGGATTGTGTTTGGTGTTTTTATCATAATTTTAAAAAGAATAATAATTAGTTTAAAAAATATTTTCATCGACCACTAGACATTTCAGTAGTTTTTATTCATAATTTAGGGAAAGGCGGTTGCTTACATTTGCTTCAACTAATAATAATTAGTTTGAAAAATATTTTCATCGCATTGCTAGTTTCCTGACTATATGGTTAGACATTTCAGGGGACCATTTCAGGGGACCACGTTTGAATTCCAGCCGACCCCACATGGGGTCCCAACCCCAAGGTTGAAAAACATCACTTTAGAATCAAAAAACACATGGACACATCTACCCTAATGCAACAATGAGTCTTTAATTTATCTGGCGTGTTTAACCCCAGATGTTATCTATAATCTACAGTGTATATAACATCTGTTACTGTCTTGAAGTGGAGCCTCAGTCACATTATCAGTTATATTTTAAATCATATTATAAACTAAGCCCTGGATCCTGACTGAGCTGTTTTGTCATAGTAACATTTCAAAGTGCTAAGAAGGATATTGGTTATATCTGTGACTGACATATATAACAACTATGAAATGTGAGTACAAATATTCACGCTCCGTTCAGGAAGAATTTCGTGACTAAACATAACTTTGGTGATCCCCTGCCTCCTCATTTTATGCCACATTCAGGTCAAACTTTAAATTTCTCCCAATAATTTAGTTTATAACCACATATCTGCAAAGCTAATGAAATCCCCATCATCCTCGACCATACTTGACTTTTTTTTCTTTTTTTTCTTTTTAGCTAAAAGCTTTTGTTAACTTCGGGGCGGATTGCAGTGAAATTTGGTGTGGATGTCCGTGTTGCCTGGAGGATGAATCATAATGACTCTGGTGATCCTTTGACATTTCATCAACTGATTCCTGCAGCTCAACTATTTTACTTATTTCTCTCACACTGGCATCAAACTTTGTGGGGACACTACTATTTCACAGACTTTTCATACTGCGCCATCATCAGGTGGACATTTATTTCAGTTTGTCCAGTTGGTTTATGACCAAGCAGCACCTGCAAAAACCCATGGCATTTGGAAACATGGATCATTTTATCTTTACTGTTGTTTCTCTAATGAGTCCTGCTGAGTTTTTCTTTTCTTTTTATTTGTTATTTTAGTGTAAAGCACTAAAGCAACAGAGTCTCAAAGGATCACAGTAAATATTAAAGGGACATTGTGTAGGAATTATTCCTATCTAGTGTTGCAGTTGTAGATTGCAAGCAACTCAATTGTATTTTTCATGCTGCATGAATGTGAAATTGGGCCAATGGCGATGGACGACAGCCACTGCACGAAACGACATAAACAAGTATGTGTAAACAAGTGATCCGTCAGCTCAAGGCAGAACAATACACGTGACAATATGTTGTCATGGCGATGTCGTATTGTTGACCTGACCCACGTTTTACCGGCTTTCTCTCGACTTCTGTGACTAAATGACATCTGGTTTGTTACCGACGGCCGTCTGCCCGACTGCACTTGAATGCAGCATCAGTGTAACGCTCCATTCCTCCTCACTGCGTTACCGTGGTGACTTTTCACAGACGCCACCTGGACCTGAGCCGACAGCTCCGGTGTCTCCGCTGAGTTTCCGTGGTTTCCTACCGTCACGCTGCCACTGAACATAAAAACATGGCGACACGACATGGCAGCCAGCAGCGAGCTGACCCGCTCCATGTAGATATGAATGATATGAACGGCTCATTCAGAGCTGAAAGGAACACTTCACTTTGTTGATGGAGGTGATTACTGATTCATGAAAAACAGACTTTTGAACTAAATAATCAATTTTCGTGAACAGATAACAGGAGAAGTTATACAATGTCCCTTTAAGATGGGACATCTTACTGGCTTTAACTACAAAGATGACTGACATCCTTTTTTTAAACACATGGAGCCCTAGTTTGCTGGTGCAGCGCAGGTGGCGCAAGGTATCGCAGCCCGTCTATTGCAAGTTTGAAGCAGCGCAGACTGGCTCAAAGTCTAGTCGGGAGATTGGCAGATCGCGCTCCGCCAATATGGGTGTGCAGCAGGAGGCGGTGTCACAGATTCAGCTTGGTGAAGCGGAAGTTTCGTGAGAAAATGTCCCCCGAACGAAAGCAGACCACCTCAAAGCAGGTCTATCTCGGCGCAAGGCGAAGCGGAGCTGGCGGAGAGGGAGATTGGTTGACCGGCGAACAGTCCACACATGTCAGCAAAACCTCACAGACAGGTTTCCACTGTTCCAGACGCATTTAGATGCAATAAATAACCACAATAACCTCTATTTAATGCAACTAATGGAATCAACACGTGAATTTCTATCTATAAAGAGTGTCCCGTCACATCTGACGTCAGATCAAAGGCTGTTGGCAGCGTAATGAAAACTCCACCTGAATTAACTCAGCAGGGACGAACTGGCACTGGAGCTGTGGATTGCGGACTGAGGGACTGCATGTCACTACCGTGTTGAGATGTGATGATCCGCGTTTTTTTTATTTATTTACTTATTAATTTATCAACGGGCCAGCACGTCAGGCAGCTGTAATAAAAAACAAAAAACAAACATCTCTCAACCACAACAGCCTCGGTGTCAGATAGTCAGTATATAGTTTGTCTCATCACAGAAGGACAGACAGACAGACAGAGAGAGGGAGGGAGGGATTAGCGTCCTTTACGCGGATTCCATCCCTGTTACAGTGTTTGTTTATATTGTGATTATACATGTTACACTCGGATCCAAGAATCTTGAGCGGATCTTGTGTAGTTTATAAAAAAAAGTTTATTTACCAGCGGAAAAGCCCAGCAACAAAATAACAGGCAGGAAAACAAAACAACTGACACACTGTAACGTTTTTGTAAGTCTCTTTCCTGGGGGGTCTCCCTCTACGTCATGTTTTTCTTTTAACTGCTGCCTCGCGCTGGGTTTACATTAACATTCACAGGAATATAAGGTTAACTCAATTCACCTCTCATCTCTACACAGGGTTTGAATAAATGTGAGTTTCTTTATTAGTTTAGTTGTTTTTTTTACACTGGCCAGCGGTTTTCAGTGTATCAGATCAAACCTGTTTAAGGATATTAAACTCATTATTCAGCCAATGTCAAAACAGCTGTTTCCTTGGGAAGGTTCGGCCTGTGGCGTCGCTGTCTCCTCCTCTCCTCCGTCCATTCAAAGTAGGAAATGACATCATTTGATTTGAAAATCGGAATCGGCTGTGTTAATCCCAACTACAATTTGCGCTTGGAGGATGGACAACTGCGCCGGACGGACTTCGCGGCTCACGATTCTTGCAAAACGCGCCTGGACACACCCAGTTGACGTGGCGCAGCTGCGCTGCGAGTTGACTCCGACCGGTCTGCCAATCTAGGGCCCATGATTTCATTCAGTTAAACATACTGTATGTGTTTGGACAATTGCTGTATAGCACAGTGCAAACTGCTCTTTATGCAGAACCACAGACATTTTAGCAAACAGTACACAGGATTGCAGGATGCATTAGCAACAGCTATGTCTGCTCAGGTTGTTGTTGTTGTTGTTAGTTTGGCCTCTGTCTGATGATGAAGACCCCTGAGATGCAGCACAGGCAGTTCTGAGAAAAACACAACAGCTGTGTAGCTTCATTTCTGAATTAAGCGGCTGTTGTCCATTTAGTCGGGTTTGTCACACTGTAAACTTTGTCTCCTCAAACATTTGTGATTTACTTTGCTATCAACAGGATAAGAATGCTTTTAATTTGAAACACACAAGGAGAGCAGCCGTGCCACCGCCACAGAGCCACGAACGCCGCAGTCGCTCCCAAGTGTGACTTTAATATCCAATTGCTTCAGCTTTGACTTCATATAAAAGCAGTTCACTTGCATCCAATCATTGTCTTCACGAGTGGTATTTCAGCTCGGGGTTCGTCACGACTTTGTGGCACATCTGTTTTCGGTTTGTTAACAAAGGCTCTTTTAATCGGAAATGCACACTGCGACGCAACATTCTCTGCATTCTGTAAACACTGTGCAAAAACAACATCATCCTCAATTTGTGTTGCAGCTGCTGGAATAATCACCGTCTCTCGAGAAAGACGGGATGTTAGATGTGTTCCTCAAGACAGGGACTTGTAAAAAAGCGCCGAGAACAACAGACAGAGCCGAGAGCGACTCACGAAAATTCTCAGAAAACAGTTTGTAACTAAATACCACGCTGTATGTGAACCCAGTTTCTTACTCTGCTGCGGATGTGAGGTGATTTCTGCTGGCTGAGAAGAGAGAGTTGTTGAAACCCTCTATTGGAACCATATGTTCCTAAGCTGCATGCACTTTTTTGTTTTTTCTGGCGAGCGATGTCTTTACTGTGGATTGTAGAGGGCCCATGTTCTATACAGTAGTTCCTGAAAACACGAGATGCTGTGGGTTGTGTTCAGAGTGAACTGTGAGAAAAGGGGGGGAAAAAAATGACAAGGGCTCCTGATGATTAATGCACCTTTGGTCTCTGGCTGCCCCCCTCCCTCCTTCTGAGACTTCCCTTCATCCACAAAAGAGGAAACCTGTCCGAGCGTTGCAGAACAACAGCATGAGCAGCAGGCTTATTTAGTGAGGTCGAAGAAACAGGGTCCTGATCTGAACCATTCCACCGAAGAGAAAAACATAATGACTCAGGAGGATGTGAAGCGTTGACTATTCTTGCTGCTGAATCTTTCTTTGAATGTGAATCTGGGCAAGAGGATTGTTTCCATTTGCCCAATTACAAAATAGTGTGCAGGGCTTGAATCGGTTAATGCAATTATGAAACGATTTGGTCCCATGCATTACAGTGAGATTGTGCTCTGAAGGCATCATGGCCAGTTTAGAAAAGTGGAATGAATATTTTGAAAGTCTCATCTTCCCTTTAAAACTTTAATATCCTATTATTATTAGAGCTTCCACACTTTAACGTGAGTTTGTTGCTCTAAAAGGAGGAATAACACTTTGTTCTTTGATCAGTTCTGTGCACACAGGGTTTATGAGTACAGTCTTACATGGTCTTGTATGACCAGCAGCTTATAAAGGCTATTATTTGCAAGTTTTTTGGTATTGGATGATTTATGTCCACTGTTTTAGCAGGTCAGATATCATTTTTCACTAGTTTTATTACAAAGCAAATGAGAAAGAAAAGACATAGCTCAACTATGTAACATTTTTGACCTTAATTAAGCAGTTATTTTGATGGTTAAACAATGTTAAAGGGAGAATGGAGGCTCTCTACCTTCCACCTTGTGTCTCTTGGCTGAAAACCAACCTTGCAAGATCAGAGCCTCCGACCCGGTGTCTCACCTCACGTCTCTGCGGCACCACGATACAAGCATACCCTGTAACCTGTAATATCTTGTTTATTACAGACAAATGTACACATTGTAACAGTATATATAACGCCATCCACCGCACCGATGAGTTCCTTTTTTGACAGTTTTGCTTAAAACAAATGCACATGGCCGAGAGGAGGGTTAGCAAAACAGAGGAAAAGTGAGAGGACTTGCAGTTCGACTTTAAGTTAAAGATCCCATATTAAACTCTTTTTACTCAATTTCACTCAGCTGTCAGACGTCCAACTAAACTGTATTGTAAATATATTGCCTCAAACTGATTCGTGGTCCTGAGTGTCGGCTGTCTACAAGTCTCTCAAATGAGCTCTACTGAGAACAAGCTGTTTCTGTGCAATGCACCTTTAAGTAACATGGTTACTGTACATGGCAAAGATTATTACCACTTTATGACTTAAAAATGGTTGGTATTAGCTCAGGATTTTCTTGCTGTGCACTGCAGCCATAGAAATAGAGGTGATAGGTGTTTTATGGCGCTGAGGGGCCGGCCTCACTCCCGTGGTGACATCACCACAGGAGCTGAGTCTGAACAGCCTGTATGAGCAGTGTTTTACCAGTCGCTGGGCTGCACAGTCAATGCAGGACCTGTTTACTTTCCTCATTCTAGGAGTTGGTAGGCTCAGGGAGGATCAGTTAGAGACCAGATAAAACCTGTTTTTCATAATATGGGACCTTTAACATGCTAACTCATGCTGGCTTATTATACCACTTCGAACCCCAAGAGGTGATGGTGAGTCACTGCAGTGTCCAGCTGTGCTCAGTCCTCAGCAATATGCTGTGAACCTTTGTGGAAAACATTATTCCATGGTTCTTCACTGTTTGGCAACATATCAAAAAACTGCCCTACTCTGAGGTTAGATCCATTGAAGTGAACTGGCTTAAAATACAGAGAAGGCAGTGATCCCAGTCCTGGAACATGAACGCAGCGGCAGCGTGCTCTCATGTGCACCCTGCTGACCGGGAGGAAAGAAATGTAAGGATTGTTTGATGGTGCCGATCAAGATTTGCCGTGCTCTTCTTGATGGTGAGGGCGCAGGGGAAGGGTGGAGGAGGGGTCAAAGGCAAACAGCTCAACTGTTGTGGGAAGAAATAAAAAGCATGGACAATTCTAACACATTTCACCCCTTAAGAGAATCATGGGAATTTTAAGGAAATTGAGTCAGCTGTTATTCTGCATCCCACAGTAAACCCTGCTAACATTATTCAAGAGTGCAACATGACTCATCCAGACTCATCTGTTTAGTTAAAAGGAGTTGACTTGACATGCAAGTTATTCTACAAAACTCCCATCATTAATTATGGGAACATTCATAAATAGTTCTGCTCTGCTTTTAATAGAAACTTTATAGAGAGGGTGGTTTTTCATGGAGAGAAAAAGAGTATGGTTATTATGTAGGTTCTTCAATTAAGCAGCAAGTGATTGATCCATCACGTTGTTTCTAGTCTTTAATTAAAGATGACATCACTGTGTAACAACCTTTTAAAAATAGTGGTGACTCTGCTGCTTGTTGCCCAGCTGCACTTTTCTTTATATTTATGTCCCGTGTGGTCTTTGGAAAAACTGCCATTAAATCCCAGCCATAAGTCTGACAGAGCGTTCATTTGTCAGCAAAGCCCAAATGCTGAAACCCGCGAGTGTGTGATTTGCATGAGCAGCAATCAGTGTTATTCTCATGTTCTTAAAGGTCCAGTGTGTAATAATTGGCAAGGTTTATTGGCAAAATCTGAATATACTTACCATGAATATACCAGCCATAACCATGAATGAGTTTGTATAAGTGTATAATTGCTATAAAATCAAGTTTGTTTGGTTTTCGTAGCCTTATAATTGTTCTTTTATACACAGTATACGTATAGCAAGGGTCTTGCTCTAAAGAGTGTCCGCCAAACCAACAAAGAAGAGGGCGGAAGGAAAGAAGGAGAAGGAAACAGCTAGCCTCGCATCACCAGGCTCTTCAGAGAGGCGACGAGCCTGGTGTCTGTTAACTCTGAATTTTGTCTGTATTCTGGTTCCCTTCTTCTAGTGGAGATGGAAATCACCAAATTCACCAAAATAAAAGTGCTCACCAACATAAAACTTATAAAATTGGCATTAACTTGTAATACAATAAAAGCAAAAGGTCAACTTAATGGCTTGGGACTTTCTTGAAAATTATATTCCTTAAGTTTCATTTTATTAGCTTGGTGCTTTTATTCTGATAATATCTATCGCCCTGGATGCAGTTGCTTACCAAAACAGCGAGTCAACGGCCCCGGACTAGGAAACAGCAGACATATCGTAAATGGTTTAGATCTTCACCTCATCGCTCTATGCTCCTGGAATACTAGTCGTCCCAGTTGTGGTAAACCAGTTTTTTTATCCTCAGAGGCCACCGTCACTTTGCCGATGGGACGGGTGGGTGAGAGCAAGTGAGTGAGCGCTGCAATCTAGAATCTGAACGATGTCATGCCCCCCTCCAATTTTACACACTGGACCTTTAACCTGCCATCTCCTGATTGCAGCTTCTGTTGCTCAGAACTCAAACTTCAGCTCTGTGGAGTTTTAAGATCTGTGACTCCTTTTGAATAATATTCAGCTTTATATTATAAAGCTGAACTAATCAATATTTTTATCAAACCACGTGTAGCGATGCACTTGTAACAATGGATCAAATGACTGACACATTGATCTTCCACTTTCTCCCATTGACACAGCTTTTTATCTCAGCTCATTGTTTTGGTTCGGAGCTCCGTCGGCTGTTTTGTTTCAGTCTCTGTTTTGTTTCTGCCTCATTTCCAGACCCAGCAGGCAGCTGTCAGTAAACAATATATAAAACATATATGAACCACTGTGAGCTTCCTGCTCAGCGCCAGACAGCAGACGGACAAAATCAGCAACAGGCTGCTGTGCTGTGGGAGGTTGAACACGTAGCATCTGAGGAGCCAGAGAGCTTTTCTCAGAAGTTGGTGGAGACCAAAACAGAGCTCAAAGGAGGGTGAATACTGGACTTAGAACTGAATCAAGGTGCACAGCGCTATTACTGATGTAATCCTAAGATTTGAATACTGCTTGTTTTCCATTTCTAATTTGATGCTGCATGACAGATGAGGTGTTTTAGGAAAGAATGCTTTGCTGCTTCAGTGCAGTGGAGTGCTTAAGAGATGATTATTTGAAGCAGTTACGGTATGTACCTTTTAAAACATAAAATGAATAGTAAGAACCCGGAGGTGGCCTCAGTGAATCAGAGCTGAATTGCAACAGAATGAGGTCCTTTCACCTCCTCCTGTTCAACTCATCCCACTAATGGCTTTTCCATCTGTGCCACTTCACCTACCGGACAGGCAGAACCTCAGGAAGCCCCCCCCCCCGTCCCCCCGTCCCCCCCGTCCCTGGAGAACGCCAAAACGAGGCACACATGTTAGAAATCTCTTCTTCGCTGCAGTCAAATGGTGAATGTTGTCTGCAAACAGACATGTGAGGACTGCACTGATGGAGCACTAAACTGGAATTAATTAAAGGAAATTAAATGGATGGGAGAGGAATGAGGAAGAGGAGGGGGGTGGGGGGGTGCTGGCACATGAACCAGCCCAGGAACTAACTGAGTGTCTCATGCTGATCCTGAAACATTCTCACTGGAGAACTCTTGCTTTTTCAGATTTTTAAATAAACTGTGTGTAGTAAATGTTTTTGGTGGATCTGTCAGTGAGAAAACGTCCTGCTGTTTCTGTTTATGTGACGTTAAACACACATTATGTAACTGCTGCCACAAGGGGTCTCTCAATCAAAACAATACCAAAGACAGTTGGATGATGAATAGGTGCTGTGGGATGATGGGAGTTTGCTAGTTTTTTTGTTTTTTTTCTCAGTGTCAGTGACACTTGCAGTAGATTGATCTGCAGTTAGCTGGCACTTTAATTAGTTTAATATTAATATTCTCATGTCTGGTGATTAACATGCTTCATCTGATCAAAACACAGCATTGTCAAAGGTGTATCTCAAATTTGATTATTTATTGATTTATTTTTATTTTTATTTGGAGAGGACAGTGCACATTGATTAACATTTCTGTAAAAGTGCCAGTGTTAGCCAGAGGCTAGTTTTCAACTGCAGTCCTCTGGCAAGATCTTAAAAAGCCATAAAAATATACAACAGGGACACGAGGATCATAATAAACAAAGGGACACAGGAGACATAAAAAATTGCACAAGAATAGAACATATCCTAACAGAAACCGGCAGACAATAACACTACATGAGAGACAATTACTGTAATACTAAAATAAAAGACAACAAATAGACAGTGATACACAACAAAAATAAAACAGGATGTATAGTGCAATTAAGTAAAATTGGGTGAGATGAACTGTCAGCGATGGATAAATTAGATAAATGATACAGTATATGGCTTGATATTAGAGATTTGGACATAATTTGCTACAAAATGAAACTGACATTTACCATGAATAACATAATGTATTTGTCATGTATGATCAGTGCTATAAACATACAACCACTAAAAGAATACAATAGCTTGTTGTTTTTAACTATTTTAATGAGAAAAAGTGAAATATTGTAACTTAAAATCTTGATATTTGAACAGATCGTGTCGCACACGGTGTTTCAACATCCCCGCTTCCTGTTTGGTTGAATGTTTAGCTGGTCCTCATTTATTTGCTCCTCTGACTGAGTCATGTACTATATACCCAGTAAACCCAGACAAGGTCACCATCCCCACATTTCCAGTCATTATCATGTTCCATGATTTCACTCTGTATACACTTTTATATCCTCTGCAGTCCAGACCGTGTTGCCTCTAACCACAGTGATTAATGTGGTTATCTGTGGGAGAGAAACAGCAGAGAGACTGAAGGTTCGTAGTTTTCACTCTGGCAGCATCTGTCCGTCTCTGGAGGCAAATGCCAATTTAGGAAGCCCTCCTTTCTCATTATTTGATGTCTAGTTTCTTCTTGGCTGTGTGGGAGAGGAGTTTATACCAGTCCATCTGTTGAGCAAAGCAACACCCCCCAACCCCACCGCCAGACTCTGCTCCCTCCCCTCAGCCTGCACTGTCACGTAGCACAAGAATGTGGGTTCGGACTATGGGAGAGGAAAATGTTTATTTAATCCATGCAAAAAAAAAGTCTGAGGGGAAAGGCTCTGCTTTTTTTTTCTCTTTTTTTTGACAGCATACTGGCTTTTGCTCATGCCTCCTCGTGCTGGTAAAACAGTCATTCTTGATCAAAGTTAATTAATGTTCCTAATTTTAACACAGGCATTCAAATCTAAACGTGTCTCTAGTTGGCTGATGATAACATCTTATTCATATCTACAGAACAGAAACACTTTGGCACGTGCACCACAGGTTGCTAGGAGATGAGTAGTTGAGAGGCCCAGACAGGGGCCCACCTTAACATGGTCCATGTGACAAAAGGCTCTATAACACATCATGTTAACATGGCAGCTGGAATAGTGTTTTCTTTCTTTCTTTCTTTCTTTCTTTCTTTCTTTCTTTCTTTCTTTCTTTCTTTCTTTCTTTCTTTCTTTCTTTCTTTCTTTCTTTCTTTACACCTACAGTAGCAGTGGTGGTAACCCTTTTTTAAAGCAGATCTTTCTTTCTTTTGAAACCGTTTACAGCTTTTCTTTGTTCGTGTTTTTACCGTCCTGTTGCCTGTGAAAGTTCACTATAACAGCCACTTTCTTTTGAACCTACAGGAAGTAGTGGTGGTATCCCTAACCCTTTTAATTAAATGTATTTATCTGGTCTGACATGTATGAACCATATTATGTGCAAAACTCAAGTATATGTACAGAGTGGTGAAGAAGAGAATGGTCAATATTGGATTACCATTCAGGTGTTTCCTATAGCTAGAGTGCCAGTGGAGCTGGACCAATCAGAGAATCATGTGTGAGGGTCAAAAGATGTCAGTGAGAAATTCTGGATTCTGCAAACCTGTTGCATATCACATGTACTCTCTGTTACTGGAAGAAGACAATCACATGATTCAGTAAATGTCCTGTCCTACACTACAGTCTGTCTTCTACACACATGGGTTTTCCCACCAGCCCAGGTTGTTCTGCTTCAGCTGAGCCATGATGACACGGGCATCCGCTGCAGCCTCCAAGCAGGCCAGCTGCACTGCATCAAGCCTCTACTGTGTTCCTGGTAGCTAACAAGGCCACAGACAGCATGCGCCACTTTGGAGTTAGATTTACTGGAGACTAGACTGGAATCTGTTTGTGAAGCTTCTGTGAACTTCTCCTGTACTTCTGTACCTCCTACCTGAATATCTGTGCTTTTGGTGTTTAGTTTCACTCCTGTGTTCCAGTTTACACTTTTACATATCAGCCTCATTCCACTGTTTACTGATTGTTTTCTGCCATTGGTGTGAGTGTCACCAAGTTAGCAGAGCTTCACTCATTGCACAGCCAAACTACTTAATCCCAGCCTGGCTCTGCCCATCTGCCTTCCTACTCCGCCTGGGATTGAAATGCTTCCATGGCTTTTCTCCCCTGCAGAGGATCTACCCACCAAACAGGGTGGCTTAGAACATTGACGTTGAGGTTATTCACTAAGTTTGAAGTTGTAATTCAGTAATGACTGCAGAGATGGATGATAGAATAGGCTAATAGCTAATGATCATGAAGTTTTTTACAGTCAACAAAGGGCTTCACAAGAGCGAATATAAAAGAGATGATTCAGTCTGCTACAGTCTGAGTGAAGCGCTGGAGCTGCAGATGGATACCCGGACGTCATCGACAACTTAAGCCTCGAGTGGTATGTATGAGGGCCGTTGTGGTGAGCTTGCTCGATGCTAACTGCGGCTAGCGGTAGCGGTTAGCATCCGCCACTAACACCTCTTCCCAGTGTGACAGTTGAGGTTCCTGTCACTCTGCCTCCAATTGATCATGTACCCTGGCTACTTGGCCAAGGGGATGTCCCTTTGGCTGACTGGCAAGCGCTCGTGACTCTTACCCGGGAGGTGTGGGTTCAATCCCCACCCGGGCTCTCTTCACCTTGCTACTCCAGCGCACCACAACGGTCCTCCTGCTCGTTACAACATAACACCAGAGGCTTCACTCGGACTGTCTTTCCTTTCTTTTGCGGTCCTGACAACTTCTACTGTCTGAGGCAGGAGGCTACACAGTTGAGCCTAAGAGGAGGGGCCCATTTTGAATGTTTTCTTTACAAACTGCAACAAACAAAACTCCGGACTCTATCTTAAGAATTGGGTAAAGGCAGATCCAATAGTTTTAAACTAAAACAGAGTGTCTGCCTACCAGAAAGTAAACATTTCTCAATGGATAATGATCTCTGTCCAACAGACTGGTCAGGACCAGGCTAACTTAATCCTGCTGGGAGGTCGCACCGAGCTGCTGCAGCTCGACTGACGGCCACGTTTCATAGTGCGGCCCAGAGCTACCCTACTGTGCACAGCGGAAAAACCTTGGCTTAAGGATGACATCATGTCACATAATTTACCCCAGTGCATGAAAGTGACAACTTTGAAGTCAAAGAAACAAACCAACTTGTGTTCTGTCTCGGTAGCATGCAGCTGTCTGGTTGATGAGGTAGACCGGAGGCGTTCGGAAAGAAAACTCCGCGTCTTAATTATCTCCTGCTCACACTGCTGTTTCTGTGCATTTTTCTTTGCTTTATTGACCTCTTTGCAGCAAGACACTAAAAAAGTGTGTTGCACACGTTACCATGGAAACCCCTCCGGATACCCTTTGGCTTTTAAAAAAACAGTTGCGGAGCAGTCAGTCATGGTGTTTACCATTAATAAGGTGATTTCACCGTAAAAATGTTTGAGCAATCTGGATAAGATTTACAAGCAGTGTGCAGGAGCAGAGCAGCTGTGCTCACGGTCGGGACACCGGGGGGTTAAATGTCTTTGATTGCTTGTTATGTAACACAGGAAGCGCTTGACAGATGTGAAGTGGCATGTCTACATCACGTTGGATTTCAGAGGTCTGTCAAACCAGGAAATGAAGATTATATACAGACGTAATTTTGTATTCTGAAATGAGCATACACTCACTATGTTGACTGCATATGAATGAACCAATACTGTATTTCTTTGGTAATTAAACAAAGCACGTGTCTCCGTATGTCCTCCACAGAGCCTGGACATTCAAGTGGAAGACGCGCGCATACGACCGATCCTGTCTTCGTACCGTAAGCGGATCCCGGTGACGGAGGGCTATGTGGAGGTCAAGGATGGCGGTAAATGGAAGCAGATCTGCAACGCCGAGTGGACCCAGTTTAACAGCAGAGTCATCTGTGGCATGTTCGGCTTCCCCGGAGAGAGGAAGTACAACGCCAGAGTTTACAAGTGAGTTTTTTTCCACTGCAGTAACAGTAACGTGCGGTCCTGGGTGGTGACAGCGAGGAAAGGTTTGGGTTCGGTGGTACCGTGGCCGCCAAATGAACATGGGTGTAGCCTATTGTTGGTGAATGATGTCATCTGGCTCTGGGCAGATGGATTATTTGCCACAGCCACAAATTGGTAATGTCATGTCACTCTCCTTGTTCCTGACATGTTCCTGTGGTCTGGTGTTGACCAGGTTAAGAAACACTCCAGCATACTGACTTAAAATCTGTTATAAAAGGCTCTTGTAAAATATACAGTATGTAACCCAAATACTCTGTTAGTTAGTACTGTATACTTACACATGGTACATCATGTTTTTTAAAGCATCGGTTACACAATTTTATTCAAAGGAAGTTTGTATTGCACCTCCATAAAGCTGAACCACTTGTGAGAAACAGATGGCAGAGTGACAGGTTGAGATTTTCTCTCAGTGCTAAGTATCCAAAAGGACAGAGTCTCAGAACCCAGTGCTGGATCTTACACTAAACTGATTCATGTAAATTCGGGAGTGTGCCCCTTTAAAAGTATGCACCTATAATTAATCTAAACCAACTATAAATCCCTGTTCCTGGAAATGGGACGTTCAGTTAAGCTTTTTGGTTTGTGACTCTTTGAATTAAAGCACTGCTGTTTGTCTCCCTTCAGCTTATAAACACCAGTTGTGACCAAAAAGGTCTGGAAGATCTCAAAAGTCACAAGAGAGCAGGCAACAAGTGCTCTGAGCCTCACATTATGCCATTAATATTACATTTGACACTGTTTCCTTTGTACATGTCCCAAAAAAAGCCAAATTTGCAAGTGGTTTTATTTTTCGGGCACCTCCTCCGCTGCACACCTGGAGCTTCTGTGGAGCTCCGCGGCTCAGATGTCTGGGGCCTTGGGTCAGTTCCCTGTCTTGGCCCTGTCTTGTGAGGAAGTCTCGTGTCATTTCACTGAAACTAAACATTTCACCTGATGTGTGGACTCTGAGGACGGATGTCAAGCTTCACCATCTGACTGTGTGGTGGGTGGGTTACATTTCCAACCTCAACCTGACACTCAGAACTTCAAACATCTTAGTCAGCTCATCAAGGCCTGAAGTGGCATAGTATATTTTTAACCCTTTACCAGCCGCTGCTTGCACTAAGACACCAGCTGGCTATTTATAAGGCTGTTAAATAAACTGTTTCTCTCTCAATTCAATTCAATTTAATTAGAAAAATATATTTATCCTCAGGGGCAATTTTAAAGGGATAGTTCAACATTTTAGCAAATTGGCTCATTTGAACATAACACACATGTCTATTTGCACTGTGAAACATACCTGGTTGCACAAATCATCACCATCATCATCATCATCATCATATAGTTTTTATTTTGTTTATTGTATGTTTAAACCCATTTCTACACTTTTCTTTGATGTCACTGTCTATGTGCCTTAAAGGGATAGTTCAACATTTTGGCAAATTAGCCCATTGCCATAATCCCTATAGTTTTAGGAATATGTTTGTTACCTTTAATTGTCGGTGCAAGCTGTTTTTAGAACGGTGGAGCAGAGCTGCAAGCTGCTCAGAGCTACGCTACAGAGGCTAATGGGATTTCTTGGTTTCCCTCATCAAACTCATCAAATACACAATCCAACAACTCCACAATGCTCTCACAGACAAGTTGTGACCCGCACATTCACCACACTATGAGATAATAACGGAATGTTACTAGACGGAGTTCTTTTCGAGGTAAATTCATGCAAAATCACTGATGCGTGTTCCCGTCGGGGGCAGTTTCTCTGCAAGCAGTCTCTGCATTTGTCTCAAAACATCTCTCTCATCAAGTGTATTTCTTGTAATTTAAGAAAACCACCAGGGTAAGATCAATAACCTTCACCCGAATAGCCTTGAATTCTACATGTTCTACATGTGTGTTACGTGTCTGACTCTGACATGAGCCCCAGCCTGACTCCTGTATGTCCAGCATCAGTGCAGCATTCCACAGAGCTGTGGTAATGAACAGCTCAGGGATCTAAGTCTTGCTTACATGAGGAAGCTTGTAGGCAGGCGGCCACAGGTTAATCGCGGCGTACCATAAAACTTCCAGCACTTGAGTTAACCTTGAATTTACTGTCTGTCTGCCTGGGCTGGCTGGAAGTTTCCTCTGCTTTAGGTAACCACAGCAGAGACGGCGACGGCTCCTTCACTTTCCATCTACGTGTCAGCCTGCTCCTGCTGCAGCCCCATGAAACGCGTGCAGCGTGTTTTTACAGGACACAGAGCCAAGGGCTGCTGCAGCAGTTTCATAATCTTAATTGTGTAGCTTTGAATTTAACCAGCGGCCCTCAAATATGTTTAAGTTCACTTAAAAGTATTTATAAGACGTGGAAATGGTGAATTTGTGGCTCTTTATTTTTAAAGGTTGGGGGTTTAAATGTAAATTCCACAAAATTACAGTCAATCAGTGTTTTAAACCCGGTGTTACTGGACCCAAATTGATACACAGATACACATCTGATAAAATTTTGTCTGTGGGTCTCACATCTGGGTAGAGTTTTGCTTTGAGATGTTGTACTACAGAGATAGTTTTGAAGTGTTTGAGACCCATGACCAAAAGAAAACGGACCCAATAAAATAAAATAAAACAAATTATGGAAATATCTCTAAATGTCACGATCAACACCAGGCAGGGAAGTGAAGAGAGCTGCATGTATGTCAGTAGGCAGAAAAACATGCAGGTGAAGATCCCAGACCACAGGATAAACTCGGAAAAAGTCTGAGAAAATAAATCTGAGTACAAAGATACACATCTAAATAGAATTTTGTCCCCAGGTCTCACATCTGGTAAAATTTTTGCTTTTAAGACTCCTGTGAATGTGCGCTGAACAAACGGACTGAGACAATGAGCTGGGGCTGATATGGATTCAAGGAGGCTTTATTCTCACTGCCTAAAACATACATTTCCATCTACTGTACAGCCCTTTAACATAGTGATGCAGAGATCCAGCCCCCCCCCCCACTGTGCTGCTGCTTCAGTACTGTTTGTGTGAGCGTCCCCTTCTGGAGACGCCTCTGCCTCTGCCTCTAGCTCTAACTGTCCTTAGTGTAATCAGTATCTCATGCTTTCTATCTGTTGGCTTCACATTTGTAGTTGTGTGAGCTGTGCAGTTATGAAACAGCAGACCAGACATCTGTTCCCAGTGTTTCTCCTCCAGGCGGCTCTGCTGCCTCAGGCTCACCGCTGCACATTTAACAGGGTACTCGCTGTATGTTGCCTGTAGGGAGCCACTGCCTGTAAGACTGAAGTCAGGGGGAAGAAAAAACAGTAAACGGCACAGATTAGCTGAGTGTATTGTAACAGGATTGGCTGTAGTCTGCAAGATGTGCAATGAGTTGTGTATATGTCCTGAGTTGTGTATAGGCTTGTCCTGTAGCCCATTATAATTGAATTAAAGGGGACATATTATGGAAATATTACTTTTTGAGGGTGTTTGTCTTGTCTTCCGCCCCCCAAAATGTGAGAACTGACAAATAAATCTGTAACTTTCAGGCTCCCTAGGTTGAAATCCATGTGGTTTTATTAACTCCCTCAGTTGTCTTCCAGTGATGTAACTAGGATTGGAATTTGCATAACCCCACAGAAGGCATGGGACGGCGCCAAGGGGGGAGTTGTGGGTTCTACAAGTGAAGACCACTTCCGTGTTCAAAAAGCTGCAGTACCCGTCCAGCCTCTGGGGGCTGGCTCCAGAAAGGAGCAACTCCAATTGGCTCCCATGTTAAAATAGCGGGCGGGTTCTCAGTTGACTAACCGCCGCACCTCTCCAAAGATGGCGCAGTTCAAATCCCCGTAGTGGCGGCACAAAACAGACAGTGGTTCATTTGCATTTAAAGGGACAGACACTGAAACCAGTCATTCTGAACAGGGCTGTTTAGAGAGGATGAAAAGAGCTGTGATGTTTGATCCTTGGGGCATTTTGACCAAAGCATGTCACAGACATGTCTTTAAGACACTTGGGGAACTATTTTAATTTATGGAAAAGGGTCATAATATGTCTCCTTTAATACTGGAAAATAAAGTTTATTAAACTTTATTTGTCAGATTATTACTCTCCACTTGTTTGTGGTATGGGTCAAGTTCCAACCCGCTGCTACACCTCTCAGAAAGCAGCTCTCTACTAACTCTTAAGACCGGAGTTTCCAACCTAAGCCAAGATGATTCATGTCATGACCCTTGAGTTATGTTCTCAGACTTGACAAAGCTCCCTCAGAGCCACAGAGGACATTATACATCTGTCAAACCTTTGGCAAGCAGGCACGGCCAATGTTCCCTTTCATTTAAAGGCCCACACTGATGATAATGATGATGTGCATAATCATTCATTTTAAAAAGAAAGTAAAGAGCGTAAGAGTGGCATTCGAGTCAATCAAAGCCAAACTAAGAGATTTTGATGATGCGGACAAACCCTTGCAGCCTCAGGACCCCCAGTTTGTCAGATTGCTGCTCCATATGAACAGTCCTGTTATGCATCATGGCTATGTTCAGATCATCTAGATAGCAGCACCAGTCCTCAGACTGTGGTTCAGAACATGAGCCTTGGACAACCTCCAGTCTGCAGCTTCCTCCTTGCCAGCTCCCAAATGAAAAGCAAATGCTGCCTGTCCCTGTTTCAATCCTTTTTTTTCCTCCTCTCTCTCTCTGTGAGATTAGCATCCCAGCAGGCCTGAAAGAGTGTCATTAACCCCAGTTTGTTCAAGTTCATATGGAAGATAATGAACTCTCCAGCTGTTAGCTAACCTTTTGCTTTTGGTATTAATTATGCAATATGCTAATGTAATTAGAATAGGTCGAGGTTCACTGTGTCAGGATACAGCTTTCTGATGATTTCCATTCAAATCTTGATGATTGCATTAAAGAGGAACTACGTAAGCCCGGTTGCTTTTCCGCTGTTTTGGTAACCCTCTTCTCGGCCATGTGCATTTGTTTACAATGAAGCCGTCAAGAAATCAATCAACATAGCAGTAGATAACATTATAAACAATGTGTATATTTGTGTAGTTGAATCTGTCATAAACAAGAGATTATGGGTTACAGGTGCGTTTGTGTCGCGGTGCCGCAGTGATAAAAGCCACGATCTTGCAACGTTGTTAACCCTAACCCTGACAGGCATGTGGAAGGCAGAGAGCTTTCCTTCTCCCTCATAAAAAGTTAAGCCATTAACATTAACAAACACAACAGGAGCACTAAATACTGGGAACATCTGTACATCTAATGCAATCCAGTACAAAACAGCATGAACTACTGCAATAGATCCGACTGTAGGTTAGAAACATACATATTTTTAATCAATACAGTAATATCACCTTCACAGTTATACTTAGAGGGCTATGTAAACTTATTATATGGTTATGTATCCACTAAACACGTGTGGTTACTCTCAGGTCTCTGCTGTAGAAATCCTACCCACAGTTATTCCTAATTTCACTCTCAGTCATTTCATTTTATCTCAGCTGCATTTTTGTTTGGTGCTTTTTTTGCTGTCTTTTAGTTGTTTTGTTGAGCAAACTGACACCACAGTTGAAAACTGGGCTTCAGCGAGGTGATTCATTTGGATCCTGCGTCTCAGTCTGAGTAAAACGTCCCCTGTTGGCCATGTGTTATTGATGTTCAATAAACTTGTTAATTGTCTGCCAAAAAAGGAAGAAAAAAAAAGTTAAGCCATTTATTAAACCATCACAATTACCCCAAAGCTGTTTAATTAAGGTGAATATGTAGCAGAGCTAAGCTACAAATCCTGCATACTAGTAGTTCCTTTGTAATTATTGGTTGAAAGGCATTTCATGAGTTTTCATAACAGCACAGATTGAGCTGCTGCTCCAGTCTTTTTGCCTTTAGCACAATCAAATCCTGGTACGCAGTGTTTGCCCAAAATTAATAAATGCACTTAAAATGATTAAGAAAAGAGTGCAGATGTAATTACATGTAAAGCACCACTACCAACAGAGGTTTACATCACACATGACTGAAATGAATGACCTCAGTGAATCAGAGTCCGTGAACCTGCTCTCTCTCCTCCATCTGTGCAGAATGTTTGCTCGCAGGAGAAAGCCCACGTACTGGGACTACGCCGTCAACTGCACCGGCAACGAAGCCCATTTGTCCAGCTGTAAACTGGGCCAGGACGCGTCCCTGAAGGCCAACGGCACCTGCGCCGGAGGCTTGCCCGTGGTGGTGAGCTGCGTGCCCGGCAGAGCCTTCTCACCAACGCCCATGACGGGATTCAGGAAGGCCTTCAGACAAGAGGTAGACTCATCCATTTTACATTTGTGTTCTACGACTGACTAAAAGGTTTTTTATTCCTTCTTTCCTTTTCATTTTCTGTCACCATTGTTCAGACTAGAGGTCAACCGCTTATCGGGATGGCTGAAAATATCGACCGATATGTGGCATATTTATGATAATCGACATTATTCACCGATAAAATAAATGTATTTTTAAAAAACGCACTCCTTTGGCTCTAACGCAGCTGGAAGGCACCGCTCTTGGCTGTGTAACCATGTCCCGCCCGGCCCCACAGCCATCACTGATTGGTTACATGGCACAAATGATTATGTTATGTGTTATTCTGAATGCTGACACCAACATTTTTATTTTCACTGCAAATGAATATGGGTTCTACAGACTGGTTATCAGCTTCCTTAATTACTGATAATTGGCATCGACATATCAAGCAAACAGATATCACCGTGAAACTTCTCAAGTTTATCACTTACATTAAGACTTTTGCATTAAGATTTTTTTTTGTATTAAAAGTTTTGTCACATTTTATGTAAATTTTGAGGCAATATCTAATTAAATATGTGCTCATTTGCATACATTTTCAGAACTAAAATCTGAGCAATGAATTAATTTTATTTTGTTGACATAATAGAGTCAGAAGTTGTTACCGAGGGGATTTTGGATATCTCTTAGATGAGAAAATACAGTCACCAGCCCTAGAAAAATCAAATTCTCCATGTTTTTAGGAATAAAATGTTGTATAAATCAAGCTTTAAATTATATATCAACAATCTCCTCTATAAAAACCTTCAGAATTGTGCTGCTGGAGTGGATTTCGAGCTCAGAGTCTGAGGGAAAACTCATTTTGAGAAAACAGCTTAAAGACTTGTACTGTAAAATTCCATAGATTGTTAATGTAAATCATACTTTTACAATTGGTTGCGGATATGGGGGAAATGACAATTTTTGGCACCTACATAATTGTTCAGGAGAGAGAGCTTTAATGATACCTGACATGACATGGGTCAGACAACAGACACAGCACAGTAAGTCACAGTAGCTTAACTTTTGGTGAATTTAGGAGAAATCTACTGACAAAAGAGACAAAATGAAGTAAAATAAAAACCTTCATGTGGTTTTTCTACCATTTCTTTCCACTTTTCTGACAGGAAGTGGATACTACAACATAAGCTCTCCCATTAGTGTGTATGGGTTGTCCTCCTCTGTGTCTATGGTGTGGGTGAACTGTAGTGGTAAACAGAGCTGATACCGGTGGCGACTGGTTCAGTTCAGTTCTCTGGCTGTCATGTGAAGGGTGGGTGCTGCAGTGTTTTGGTTGGACCGACGCTCAGAACGCAGTGTCACTCTGTGAACTGCAGCTGTAGCTGCTTTGGACGTTTCACAATGAATTATCCTCATCCGGGGTTTCACAGATGACATGATGTAGTAAAAGTTTTTGGGACGGGCGAAGGAAAAACATGTATCTTCACGGAGAGCCTGGCCAATGTCAGCTAACTTTTCTTCCTCTCCTCGAATGTTCCTGAGCGTGAAACCAGAGACAGTAAAACTGTATTGTTGTGGCAGATTTTACACAATTTGCATGTCGTGAAAAGGTGATCTGAGAATCCAAGATGGAAAATCTTCTCTGTCTTTCCTCCTGACATGTTTGCAACGGTGTCTCTTGGTTGTTGGAATGGCTGAGGGGACTAACTCCGCAAGTCTGAACAACACATTTGAAAAAGAAACTCAAATATGCAACATTTGTTTCCTCTTTGATTTCATTATTTCATTATTCTGTTGTATTGTTCACCAGATGGATATCGGTCATGGTTTGGCTAACCTTGTTACCAGATAAGGGAAACAAAAAATAGTGGGATTCCAACTTTGTGGCAACATTTTTGTGGCTTCTTCTTCTTCCCTCTGTTGTTTGGTTTTCCCATTTTGCTGAAGAGCCGGCCTCCACAGCCTGACCTCCGCCCCATCCATCACATGTGGGATCAACTGAAACCCCTGAGCTCTGTGAATGGGAGCAGATCCCTGACTGAAACCAGAGCAAGTTCATTTGCTGTGATTTTGTTCATGGATCATATTCATTTCATGTTCGCCAGTCTTGTGAGGATATAATGTGCATACAGTGCTGTGAAAAAGTTTTAGGCATTGTAAGTAAAGTGAAGATGCTTTTAAATATAATGCCATAAATATTCTTCATTATGGATTAACTTCATACAATGTTCAGTCATATAAGAAACCTAAATCAGATCAAAATGTGGTGAGTAACAGTTGTCCTCCATACACTTGTACACATCTTGCAGAAGTTGCCATAGTTGAGGCTGTCTCAGTGTCGTCTGTCTCTTCTTGCAATCCCAGACTGAGGACTGGGCTGTTTGAGGACTCAGTCTTCACCTTATAGAAGAATACAGTGGCTGCAAAAGTTTGGGCACCCCTGGTCAAAATTTCTGTTAATGTGAAGGGAAATATTATGGAAATATCACATTTTGAAGGCTCTTTAGGTGTTTGTCTTGCCTTCCAGACCCCAAAATGTGAGAATTGACAAAAAAATCTTTAATTTCCAGGCTCCCTAGGTTGAAATCCATGTGGTTTTGAGCTGTTCCCTCAGCTGTCTTCCAGTGATGTAACTAGGATTCTAATTTGCATAACCAGCCGTTCTGAACAGGGCTGTTTTGAGAGGAGGAAAAGAGCTGTGATGTTTGATCCTTGGGGTATTTTGACCAAAGCATGTCACAGACATGTCTTTACGACACCTGGGAACTATTTTAATTTGTGGAAAAGGGGCAGAATATGTCTCCTTTAATCAAGTGGAAGGTGGAATGATTGATGATGATATTTTAAACATCTTTTTCTTTTTTTTTCAGCTTTCATATTTTCAAAATGACAGAAAAGTAAAAGGACCGCAGCAAAGGTTTAGCCACCCTGCATAGTTAGTAACCCTTTGGGAAGACAGTCTCACAGTGTGTAAATAATACATATCTTGTCTGGTACCTTGGTCAAAGTTATCTGAGAGCTCCAGTCTCCTATTCTTTTGCAAGCTGCTGCTTTGTTTCCCCTTTTCACTCTAAAATTGTAGAAAACAAAAATAATACATTGATATTGCCTAAAATATTGTAAAAGATTGTTTCATGTTTAACTTTTGGAGATCATTTCATCTTCCACTTGCTGAACTGTTCACACAAAGTTTTTGACCTGGGGTGCCCAAACTTTTGCATGCTACTGCAGTTCTGTTTGACACTGCCACTGACACTGCTGCAGAATAAGTGTGGGACCAATCAGAGGCCTCTCTGTATAATGGATAAGAACCTAAACATCTGAAGTGTTGCATATTTGGCCGTGCTTTGTGTGTTTTCATCAGTTGATGGGTTTTGCTTTAGTTTCTGTCTGTATGTATTCAAGATGGTGTTGGTATTTTGTTGATCTTTAGTTATTTAACAACAACCTTACCCTGACATCAGTCATTTTCACTTGTCTACGATCTTGACACTGTCTTTCGATTTCACAGCTATCACAGCTTCATTATAAGCAAATCTACTGATAGTCAGCTGTGATCCTGAAAGATAAACACAGTGTCACAGAGATCATGGTGTTAGGATGAGTTTTTATTTGCAAACCCACAGTTAAGCCTTCCCTTGACTCCCTTTCAGCTCCAGAGAGGGGAGTTCTCTACTGATCCTGAGTCTTGGCCTCAGAACTCCTTTCTCACTGTCACACAAACCTTAAAAAAAAAAGACATTTTCATGAGTCTTAAGTCTCCGTAGAGCGTGCCTGCTCTCTGTCACGTTCCACAGCGCCGAGTGCCGTGCCTGACATCACATCTCAAATCTTCCACTACCCTCAGACAGACTGACTCAAAGGAATTTGATCTTAAAACCAGACGTTTTACCACTTGGAAAAAACAAAGCTGACACCCGCTGTCTGATGCAGCTACCTGCAGGCTGCTGGGGAAGTCTTTCTTATACACGGACGCACATTAAACACAATTATTCCCTTCAGATTGTATCATTCTGATAGTTCCTCTGGTTTGTAACATCACACTGAATCAATCTGATTCCTCATTTTCATTGTGTTTCTATTTATGTGCATTTTCTCTCCAATTGATTCAGTTTATTATCATTAGAGTTGCAGCTACAGATTAGTTTCAGCGTCTGTTGATTTTTATTTGAAGTCATTTGCATAGCATACAGAACCAGGGCCGTTGCTAGGAATTCTGCGCCCCCTGAAAGAATACTAAAGTGGGCCCCCCTGACTTTTCCACTTTTTTTCTTAGACTACATATGTATTATTATGTAGTTTACTAATTTGTTTTGATGCTAATGCAGCATTACTACGAGTATTATTATAGAATTCTAGAATAATTCAGTCATACAAAGATTAGACTAGTGGGGTTTTTTGTGGGCCCTACTGGGCGCTGGGCCCCTAGAATTAACATGACCTTTCTCTCCTATACAACGGCCCTGTACAGAACAGCTGACAAATGAATGATTAAAATTACATGAGCTACAATACATTAAGTTCTGCAAGACTTGAATGTAATAAAAGAAATGATTTTGAATGAATGAATGAAATGAATGAATGAAAATATGTTTATTTCGGCCAGGTCAGTTCAGAATTTTAGACAACAGAAAACATTTGTTTACATTAGAAAGAAACCTAACCGAAAAGGCATAGGCTGAAGCTATTGCTTATTTACGCCTACCCTTCTCACAATGATCAACTTATTCAGATCACAACATCATACACAAATCATATTGCTTACACAATCCCAAACATAATTCATAATAGAATCAACTACTGGATCCCTCATATTTTTCAAATACATTAAACTTAAACAAACGTTTGAATTCATATATTGACTGGCTCATCTTCAACTTTTCATCAAGTGCATTCCATATATTTACTCCCCTTACAGTAATACATTGATCTTTAATTTTAGTCCTAGACTTTGGTTTTTCGATCATATGTTTCCCTCGAAGCTCATATCTACTTACCCTCATTTTAAACATGTTTACAATTTTACTAGGAAGCAATCTGTTGAACACTTTGTACATTATCAAAGCTATTTTGTATTCCACTAAATCCATAAATTTAAATGCCTTTAATTTAATAAATAATTCATTTGATGGTTCTCTATAATTAGATTTTGTGATAATCCTTACCGCTCTTTTTTGAAGAATAAAAATCGGTTTAGTATGGGTAAGATACGCGCTCCCCCATATTTCTAAACAGTATGTAATGTAAGGAACGAACATAGTACAATACAAAATATATAAAGCACGCTGGTTCAACATATCTTTTACCTTGTATAATATTGCTGTCGATTTAGCTAATTTAGATTTGACATGATTAATATGTATCTTCCAATTTAATTTGTGGTCCATGATGACACCTAAAAATTTTATTTCAGACACCCTTTCTATTTCTGTGTCTTCTATTCTCAATTTAACTACTCTATCTGTCTTACGGTTGCCAAAAATCATAAACTTTGTTTTACTTATATTTAAAGATAACTTATTTAAATCAAACCATTTCTTTACAAGTTTGATCTCATTTTCCACAGTAGATATTATGTCAGTTAACTGGTCCCCGGAACAAAAGAAATTTGTATCATCTGCAAAGAGGATACAGTTCATACATTTTGACACTTTACAAAGTTCATTCAGATACAAAATAAATAATTTTGGGCCAAGCACAGACCCTTGCGGGACCCCACATTTAACCCTTAACAACACAGAGTCAGTTTTATCACAAGATACATATTGCCATCTGTTACTTAAATAAGAGCACAACCAGGAGTGAGCTACCCCTCTGACGCCATACTTATACATCTTTTGCATTAATAATCCATGATCGATCGTATCAAAGGCCTTTTTAAGGTCAATAAAAATTCCTATCATGTGTAATTTGTTGTCAATGGCGGTAGTTATTTCATCCATGAGTTTCATCAGTGCTAATCCAGTAGACTGGTTTGCTCTAAAACCGTACTGATTCTCACTCATGATGTTATGCTTTTCTATGAAACTATCCAGTCTTGTGACAAATATTTTCTCCAAAATTTTTGAAAATTGCGGAAGTAAAGAAACTGGTCTATAGTTTGACACAAGATCTCTACCACCAGACTTATACAAAGGAATTACTTTTGCTGTTTTCATTTCGTTTGGAAAAATTCCAGTTCTGAGTGAAAGATTAAAAATATAGGTCAGAGGTTTAACCACACCTTCTATAGTGTCCTTAATTAAGGCCATGTCAAAACCATTATTATCAGTGGACCGTTTTCTTTTAAATGCTCTGACAATCTTCTTAACTTCCGTTTCATCAGTGGCTGTAAGAAACATACTATTAACATTGGCTTCTGTCAGATTGCTTACTTTATCTATATCAACAGGTTCTGCAATATCACTTGCCAACCTCGGTCCTACATTTACAAAAAAACGATTAAATTCATTTGCAATATTTGCCTTGTCATGAATGTGAGTATCTCCCTTTAAGATGGCTTGGGGAAAGTCAGCTTTTCCTTTGTTCTTTTTAATCAAGCTGTTAATTACTTTCCAAGTCTCTCTTATATTGTTTTTA
Source organism: Decapterus maruadsi (assembly GCA_030347415.2). Classification (NCBI taxonomy): domain Eukaryota; kingdom Metazoa; phylum Chordata; class Actinopteri; order Carangiformes; family Carangidae; genus Decapterus; species Decapterus maruadsi. Next base: position 3,635,733 of record CM064895.1, read on the forward strand.
CTATCCTCCATTCGTTTACTATAGTAATTGTCCTTACTTATCCTAATTATCTTTGTCAATCTATTTTTGTATAGCTTATATCTACTTTCAGTTTTATCTGTTCTATTTCTTATAAATTCCCTGTATAGTATATTTTTCTTCTTGATTGCATTCTGTAGGGTTTTGGATATCCATGGCTTATTTTCTTTTTTACTTTTATCACTACATGCTCTCAATGGGCAATTTCTATCATAACACTCTTTAAATATACTTAAAAATGAATTATATGCGACATCTACATCAGTAACATAAACAGATTCCCAGGTTTGTCTCATCAAGTCCATTTTTAGTGACTCCACTGTTTCTGAATTTCTCAGTCTAAATGTTGTTTGCTTCCCTCCCCCAGGATTTCCCCTTAAATTGTACTGAAATGTTGTAAAGATTGGTAAGTGGTCACTTATATCTTGGATGAACAATCCCCCAACAGTTGCATCTATGATGTTAGAATAAATATTGTCAATTAGAGTTGCACTAGACCTAGTAATTCTGCTTGGTTTAGTGATCCTTGGGAAGAGACCAACACTATACATGGTGTTAATGAAGTCGGCTGTTCCCATATGACCCTGTGGGTTTAATAAATCAATGTTAAAATCCCCACATACAAATACAGTCTTCTTATTAATTATTTTTTCATACAGATCAATCATTTGTTCCTTAAGAATTTCTATTCCACATACAGGAGCTTTGTAAACACAACTTATGATTATGTTTTTAGTTTTTTCCATTTCAATTTCTACTGTTATAAATTCCAACTTGTCATCTATCCCTTTAGACATGCTTTTCACTTGTTTACAATGAAGTGTCTCATCAACATACAGGACCACACCCCCACCCCTTTTTTTTCTCCTATTTACATAAAACATGCGATACCCCAGCAATTCATAGTCTTCTACTATTTCATCACTTAACCAAGTTTCTGAAACAGCTACAACACTAAATTTAGTTTTCAATGCCCCCAAAAAATCAAATACCTTTGAAAATTTTTTAATTAAACTTCTGCTATTTAAATGTATAATTGAGAACACACCTATCATTTTAATATTTACATTGAATTGCTGATCAGTGTAATATCTACATTCGTTTTGCATGGTATGAAAAAAATTTGTTTCTGGGTCATAGTCACAGTCCATATCATGTATTTTTTCCCCAGAGTAATCAAATGTTTCATAATTAAAATCTAAATATTTATTTATAAGGGTGGTCCCGTCGTTTTCTTCTATCATTACATCTTGATCGTCACTCTCATAGTCCGTCATTGATGAAAAAATAAGTCATGAACAGAAAAAAAATAAAAAAAATACAAAAATACAAAAAGAAAAAAATGTTTTCACTCGTGTCCATAGTTCCACACGTTTGTATCTTCATAATGTCCCTGAAGTCCCGCATCAAAAAAGAAGAAGGAGAGAAAGGAAAAAGAAGTAAAAAAGAAAAAGAAGAAGAAGAGGGAGAAAGAGAGTGAGGGGGGACATGGCAGTCCAGAGCACACTCCCTTGTTGATACTCACGACAGGCCTGCATCTCCAGGTTGCTCCAAGTCCCCAGTTCACCTTCACTGTGCTTCTCTCAGTTAGTCCTTTCAATCTCATTGGAATTGTTCTAAATCTCCAATCTCCCGAATGACAATGGATTTCTCCTCCTCTGTGGATGATCCATTCGTGCGTATCCATATCTTGCAGTCTCTGGTCCACGTTGATTTAATCTTTTTCTGTTTTTTCAATAAACGCGCACATCTGGCAATGTCCGCGTTCTTTCTCGTTAGATGCTCATTCATAAAGACATTTGTCCCTTTGAGCTTGCTTCCTTGTCTCAGAAGATCCGTCTTGTGTTTCCGATTTGCAAACCGCATGATAATGTTTGGTTCTGTTTGCCCTACTCTGTTTGAGGCTCGCTTTGGCAGTAGGTGACAGGCTGATATACTTTCCTTTTCAATGGCTATTTGTTTACTGTGTAAGAAAATAATCACCTGTTCTTCAAGAGTCTGCAGCTCGGTCAGCGGAGCGTCCTCTCCTCCTGACTCCCCGCTGGCAACCCTTGCGTAAGAGCGGTGTCTGGTTTTCAATCCACTAATCACCACATTATCCTTGCGTGTATATTGCTCCAAATCATCCACTCTCCGCTCCAGGGCAGCAATCTTGTCATCTTTTTCCTTTATCAATTTCTTCAGACTCTTCACCTCTTCCTTCACCAGATCTTTCACCTCTTTCAGCAAATTCACTAGTGTTTTATCCTGCATCACGTTGTAAGGGCGTCCAGTGATTTCTTAATCTCATCCATCTCGGCTGTTGCGCTTGCCGTGGGTTTCAATAAAGATATTCCCCTTAACCAACAGGTCATTAAGGGAACTCTAATGTTTTGAAAAGTTTGATCTGAAAGTTTTGATCATCAAACAAAAGGAGTGGAGTCCGCGAGGCTTCCACTCAACCGCCATGACACTTCCGTGTCAAAATCCACCCATTCCTAAACTGAAATCTCTAATTGCTGTTGCTTTTTTCATCTTGTACTATCTTATAATCACATTTCCTGTTTGTTTAAGATATATTTCTGAATGAATTACAGCCAGCTGCAAGTGTTATTATCACCACTTATCATAGGTGTCATGGAGTTCATATAGTCCTTGATTCTGCTTTGTTTCAGTAGTGTGAAGTACACACACTGTTTATTTTCTACATACTGTCTATTTTATTTTATTTTCTACATACTGTAGGATTACAGTATGCATCACTCTGCTGGATGCTCAACATTTGAGGTTTTCAGTGTTAATCCCTCTGTAAGACTGAGGTGTCTACAGTAGAAGGAAGGTTGTAATCCACCCAGCCCACACATAAAGACGTCTGGCTTTTACTGTGTGGATACAAATGGCAGTAAATCAGATTGAACTCTGCTGTTAATGTGTTTACTTGTAAAATTAAACATTTCCAGTTTTCCCTAAATGGTTAATGGGAGAACCGCATTAATAGCATGTTGTATAAACATGAAGCCACCCAGTCTGCCGCCTCAGCATCAGGAGGAAAAGTTGATGTTTCAAACTTTCAGCTGAGTCTGTTATATTTTAGAGAAAAAAAAAAGAATAACCTAAATATGCGGTTTCAGAATATGAACATCTCGTCTCCCGCCGCTCTGTCTTTTTTAACGCCGGCCTCTCTGTTTGAACTCCTCAGCAAGCGTTGGTTCGTCTTCGCGGTGGGGCCATCGTAGGCGAGGGTCGAGTGGAGGTGTTGAAAAACGGCGAGTGGGGCACCATATGTGACGATAACTGGAACCTGCTGTCGGCCACGGTGGTGTGTCGAGAGCTGGGCTTCGGGACGGCCATTGAGGCTCTGTCTGGAGGCCGCCTGGGACAAGGTATGCTCTTTCTTTTATTTATGCAAGAAAAGTCAGCTCAGTCATTTTCCAGCTTGTAAATTTAGCTCTGAGGAAAAGTTTTTTTTTAAATCTTTTAATTAAACTAATGCATAAAAAGAAGCCTGCAATCTAAGCCAGACAGCCGCTCTCTCCTCCTTCAACACTGCACCACTCCCTCTTCTTCTGTGATTATCTGCTGCATTATGCAACCAATGGCTGAAGCATAAAGACATGAACTGTGGGCAAGCATACTTATGTACAGAAAACCCTAAAAAAAGCCCGGACTAAACACACGGTACTTGGTCCACAGACAGTCTTTATTGTTGGAACGACTGTCCGTGTACATTGCCTGCATGGCATGTGATGGGAGGTTATGACTGTGTTGCAAAACCACATATCCCAAACATTTCGGGCAGTAATTCCATCCTCTAAGCCCTCCTCCGCATATCACCCCCTTTTGTGCCACCGAGCACGGTATCATGAACTCGCAGACCTGATGGTAAGAGTGATTTAGCCTGGTGGAACAGGATTAAGCTGCACAGCGCAGGTTCAGTGAGGTTGGGGGATCGGTTCCTGAGCCGGTATGAGCTCGCATATCTCTCTGCGAGGATATTTGAAAACTCTCCGTTCCGCTTAGTTCCGAAGTTTACTGCAAGAGGAAAAATACAGACGAGGGCGAGTGTAGCTCGGTTGAGCGGAGCCTGTGGAAAACCGTGTCTGTACTGAAACACAAACCTCTGACCCATCACTCCCTGTTCAGTTCAGATGCTGTTAGGTGGAAACTGTGACTTGATTATTGGAACTGATCCGTATACAAAGCTTTGATACCTTTAAAGCCCCACTGTGTAACTTCTGTTGTTCCCTCATCAAACTCATCAAATATAATCACTCATCAAATATAATCCAAAAAGGCCATGAAACTTTCCAAACTGGAAACTCTCCATGGGAATTATTGGAATTTATGGGAATTTATGGGAAATTGGGGGTAATATAAACAAACTGTATCATATCCTTGTATTTTGTTTTGTCATAAGCAGAAATAATACAATAAAAACACTTGACATTTCAACAGATTTGTCAGTAGGACTCAAACTTTAATTGTTGTTGCTTACATTTTTGACCATTGGAATAAGGTGGATAGCATAGATTTTCAAGTGTATTTGCATTAAATCTGGTTCTTTTAGCCAAGATTATGCTACAATATATTTCCCCAACTATATTTTTTAAGTTCCCTGTTAAGGACCATCCTTCAATTTTGTAAATTTCTGATTTATTCCCATTAATTCCCTTATATTCAAGTTAATTCCCATGGAAAGTTTCCAACTTACCAACCCTAAAGGTAATTAACCTACCTATTACTATACTGTAGGGATTATGGCAATACTGTAGGTGAATTTCCCAAAATGTTGAACTATCCCTTTAAGGCTTGGTTTCTCAATATACAGTACATTGTGTGTATTTCCCTGTGGATTGGGGCTTTGATACTTTCACAGTGTTATAGAATACAGAACTCTGGAGCTCCTCTGTACCATATAGGTCAGGACCTTTATCATTAAAGCTGTATAACACCCACCTGGGGCGATGCAGCATATTGAAAGTAGACTCTAGCTGTGCATGCACACGGCGCAGCAGGAGGTTGTTAGTAGTTCAGACACTCTGAGCAGGGATCCAGGTGAACACAGACGAGGCTGAGTGAAGCAGCTGAGCCTTGAGCACGATTTAGGTTTGTGGGTTTATAGGTTTTCGCCGTGGTTTCCCTTGGAGGTCACTTGTGTTTCCGTCTCGTTACAGACAGCGTTGCCGTGTTCCCAAACAACTGCAATTACTGTCACTTTTACAGCGTTTCATAACCGATTATTACAAGTGCAAAACTGAGTCTCAGGCTGTAATGAACTGCTATTATCCTTATTTACACAGCAGGTTTCACTGTTTGGAATGAGCAGGTATCATTGAAATGTGAAGGAAAGTGTTCTGCTTGGGTTGGGATGGAGAAGAAGAGCACAGGTCCTGCTTTTATTGACTGGCTCCTTCTTAATAGAGGCCTTCAGTCTGAGCAGGCAGTTTATGGTCTCCTCTGAGGAGACAGGCTGCACCAGCAGGCTGCATGGACAGTTTTACAGGTTTGGAAGTTGGGACCTCCCACTCAACTTTTCTAAATTGCACTCGGTGTTTAAAGCCCCAGCAGCTCACCTGTTAGCAGGACAGACCACATTAAAAAAAATCATTTTCCTCTGAGGGTGCAGCAATAAGAAAAACCCTGCACACACCTTACCTCTGAATAGGAAGAATTGTCTTTTCCATAAACAAGGACATGCTGTACATTGCTCCTCATTCCACTGATATTAGACATGGAAAATGTTGAAACAGGGAATGTTCTCCCTCCAAAATTATTTTCCATCATGATTTCTCATCAGTGGCTCTGTAACCTCATGGAGCAAAACAAAACGCAGATGGAAATAATAAGAAGAACTGAGATACAACAACAGAGAGGGAATAGTGACATGAATACCAGCATTATTTAGAGGTTTTACTGACTGAACGGATTAAAATCTTAAATCACTATTCAATCAAATTTAATTTCATCCACAACAAATGTAAGATCCTTCATGGTGCAACCTAACCAATCATATCAGGAGGAGCATCTCCTAGTCTATTCAGATGGGTGGTGGAACAGATTGCAGTGACCTGGGGGTGGAAGACACAGATACCACACTGTGAAAACACAATGAATATTTTGTCTGCATTCAGAACCCTACTGTTGCCCATGAAGTTGGAATAATGTTGTTTTCAGACACATTCCTCATTTTATCACCACCATCAGTAATCACCTTTGACCAGTTGCAATGATTATGAGTCCCAGTTACCAGTTTTTGGAAGATAATATACACTTTATCAATTAAAGGGAAAGTTTTAAACATTTTTTGGCTTTTGCCATAATCCCTATTAGTCGTAGCAGTAGGTTCAGGTAGGTACGTGCGTGGGGACTGCTGGGCTTGCCTGCCTCCCAACTTGGCTTTCGTTTGTTTTAGTTTGTTCTGTTTGGTTTGCGTTGTCTGTATGTTTAAATTAAATCTTCTTTTAGTTAATTTAGTGCCTTTGTCTTTGTGTTTGGGGTCATTGTTGGGTCCATTGTTATGCCCCTCTCGGCCAACAAAGTTCTGGGGCGTAACAGCGGGGCAGAGACACTAGCTGCTCAGCGAACACAGTGGAGGTGAACGGATCACTCTGCCCATGTAGCCGTGTTTGGAATGTAGTTCCGGCTATGCATTTGCCTCGAAAACAACTTTGCCTTTGCTGTCATGTTATCTGTTATCTCATAGCGTGGTGAATGTGCAGGTCACAACTTGTCCACTTGCAACAATAATTAAAGGTAATGAACCTACTCCTTGCAAGAGGTGACTTTGCTAAAATGTTGAACTATCCCTTTAAGAATAAATTACATCGTCACAATCAATCAAATCAAATTCAAATTATTATTATTCCAACTTTATGGGAAACGGTGTATTAGCAAAATTTATTTTTTTAAGTCTTAAAAGTAAACATCCCGATGAAGACAAATGTTCTCAGTCTGTGTTTTAATTAATATTACTGCTGCTTTAATGTGTGTGCTGCATTACATCATCATAGACTGACAGCTTATTATGCACCTACAGTATGCATTCTATAAGTGGAACAGACAGGTGTAGCGTTGCTGTCCTGGGGAAACCTCACCGTGCTGTTTATTTTAAAGTTGAAATGAGTCATGAGATTCCTTCCTTCCAGCTGCTCCAGGAGGTTTTTTTCTAATAGTGTTTCATAAGTAGGAGAGCTTCTCAATAACATTTCAAAACTTCAGAAAAGTTCAAATTCAAATATACCAAATCAGAAGATCAATGGTTTTCTCTGAAAAAAACAAACAAATATTTAAGTAACAAAACAAGTCAAACCAATGGCAACAATGCAACTATAAAGTCACATGAAATGGAAAGTAAAGTATATTGATATGATGTAGGGACTCTGCTGTTAATGGAAGTAATGGACTTGTTTGGTATATGGTTTACTTGACAGGCTTGTGTCATCCTGATCATTTGACCTCTGTAAAGGTCACGTCAAAGGTCACTGGGCATGTTGGGAATACACTTACATACACTCGTACTTACAAAAAATGAGATGAGAAAATTGTCTGTACAGTGAACAAGAAGTGGGACAGAGTGGCTTCCTTCTGCCTCTAGTCATTAGATTTACTGGCTACTGGTTCTAATGTATCTACATGAGAGCACTGATGAATGAGTATATAACCCAAAATATCCCCTAGCTCTTCCCTTTTTTATTGATTTTTTACATTTTGGGTTTGGTATCAGAGCTGTAAAGACAAAAACACAGACATCAGTTGTTTTCCTCTTAAACCTCCTTTCTATCCTCTGTGTTTTTCAGGTATGGGCCCAGTGCACATGAATGAGGTGGAGTGCTCAGGATTTGAGAAGTCCATAACGGAGTGCTACTTCAACAAGGAGGCTCTGGGCTGCAGCCACGAGGAGGACGCGGCCGTCAGATGCAACGTCCCTGCCATGGGCTTCCAGGAGAGGGTCAGTCCTGCCTGACGCCGCCCGCTGTCACACGCTCGCTGAGAAACCTGATCCAGAATGCAACAGTCACCAGTCTGTCCTCCGCATTATGTCAAATAAAGAATTACCTGTGCCCAACAGCTGCGTCTGAGCGGAGGTCGCAACCCCTACGAGGGCCGGGTGGAGGTGCTGATGGAGAAGAACGGCTCTCTGGTGTGGGGGACGGTGTGTAGTGAGGGCTGGGGGACCATGGAGGCCATGGTGGTCTGCAGACAGCTGGGCCTGGGCTTCGCCAGCAACGCTTTCCAGGTATGAGTCACAGCAGCCAGGGGAAAGTCAGGAGCTGTGGAGGAGAAGGTCAGGGCTCCAATGTTACAGTCTTTAAATTGTTTCTCTGTTTTGCTCGATCCACATGGTCTAAGTCTTCAAAAATGCATTGATTGGTTGAGTTTACAAGTTGACAGTGAGTCGATATGATTTTGGTAAATGTACTGATGTTTTCTAGTCATAATGACAACTTACTACAAGTCACATTCACCCATTGTGACAGTGCTTTTACGGGATCATCAGGGAAGTTTGCCCAAGGACACTTTAACATGTGGGGATCAAACCAACGAATCTCCTGATTAAAGAGATAGTACAACATTTTGGCAAATTGGCCCAATGCCATAATCGCTCATAGCAGTAGGTTCATTACCTTTATTTGTCGGTGCAAGCTATTTTTAGAACGGCGGAGCAGAGTCATGAGCTGCTCAGTGCTACGCTACAGAGGTTAATGGGATTGCTTGGTTTCCCTCATCAAACTCATCAAATACTCAATCCAACAACTCCAAAATGCTCTGGTGGACAAGTTAAGTTGTGACCTGCACATTCACCACGCTATGAGATAATAACGGAATGTTACGAGACGGAGCTGTTTTCGAGGTAAAATCATGCAAAACCGCTGATGTGCATTGCCTTCAGGGACAGTTTTTCAGCAAGCAGTCTCTGTATTTACCTCAAAAACAACTCATAACGTTCCGTTATTATCTCATAGCGTGGTGAATGCGTGGAGTTGTTGGATTGTGTATTTGATTAGTTTGATGAGAGAAACCAAGAAAATCCCATTAGCCTCCATAGCGTAGCTCTGAGCAGCTCGTGGCTCTGCTCTGCCGTTCTAAAAATAGCTTGCACCGAAAATGGAAGGTAACGAACCTACTGCTATGACAATAGGGATTACGGCAATGGGCCAATTTGCCAAAATGTTCAACTATCCCTTTAACGGATGACCCGTTCTTATTTCTTTGAATTATTTTTCATATAAATAACCAGGTATGTTGTTAATTAGAGGAAAAGTCTTAGGTTATTCACTTGAGTTCAGTGAAGTTTCACAGTAAATTCAACACCATTCCAAGTAGCCTGTAGGAAACCCCTTCTTTATGTTGTTATTTTTAAGCAACAACAAACTTTATAAACCATCAAAATCACTTTAATGGTACAGTATGTTCAACATCATATTTCTTTAGTAACATTTATGTTGCACATATTGTTGTTTTAAGGCTGGTTTTCATTCCAAGCAGCAGTTTATTCCTGAGCTGCAGCAACACAGTAAATTCACTTGTCACTGAAAATGGCTTGTACCTCCACGGGTGTCCTCAGACTTGTTGTGTGACTGCTGTGAAGTGAGAGACTCTCCGTCCAGAGGGTGAGCACTATCTGCCAGCTGCACTGAAATGCCCCCGAGCGAGCCAAGAAAAAGCCCAACTCCTCCAAGTTCTTAAATACACAGTGCGTTTGGTCCAGCAGTGAAAATAAACCTGCCACATCCCCTCCTTCATCTCACAGAGTTTTCTCCTGATTTGATCTTGAAGGCTTTTTCCCTCAATGTTCTCTTCTCCTCTTCTCCCCCTCCTTGATCTAAACTCACTTTTCTTTTTTTTTCCTCCTTTCTACTCACTTCAGCTGTCTGGTTCCTATTGGTTTAGATAGAGTGGACATCAGCTAGCAGCCTAGTGCTAATCAGCAGTGTGCTGGGGTCTTTGGTGTTGGTCTTTTTGGAGGTTTCAGGACAACCTGTTTGGCCTACCAATGGGTGGTACTGGATACCTGTATGAAAAAGTTCCTAAAATCCTGTGGTGGTATTTTCTTTCTAATGTTTCTTAAAGGTCCAGTGTGTAATATTTCGCAAGGTTTTTTGGCAAAATCGGAACGTACTACCCATGAATATACTTGTATAAGTGTATAATCGCTATAAAAACAAATGTGTTTGGTTTAGTAGCCTTACAATTCTTCTTTTATATACACTGTAGTAAAGGTCTTGCTTTAGAGAGTGCCGCCATGTTTGTACGGCAGCCCAAACTGAAAATCCAGCCAGCCAGAGAGCTGGTTTTGCAAGTAGCGCGTTAATAAATGAATAAAATAAAGAAGAAGGTGGAAGGAAAGAAGAAGGAGTAGGAAACAGCAGAGAGTGAGAAGAATAGAGGAAGACAATCTAGAATCTGAATGCTAGATGTCACGGTTTTCCCCCCATTTTACACACTGGACCTTTAAAGAAGTAGCTCTAACACCACTAAAACAACACTTGAAGTGCAAGTGGCTAAACTACTAAAACCTCATCAAGGAGTTGCTGACTATACATAGAATCATTGTTATTATGGTGTTTTCCACTGTGTAAACAAGAGGATAAAGATGTATTTTTTTGTTTTGGTTCATCACAGTTTGCTTGGGCATAGGGACAATCACTGTATTCTCTGTGGTCTTGACCATCCATTAAGACCACGATCATGCATATTGACCTGATAATTGTGGAGCTATTCTTGATTTAGTTTGGTTTTAAGTCTGTTTAGGAACCTCACCTCTAAAAGCCCTAGGGCTAAACCAGCATCACATTGTCGCCCCCACACTGCACCGAATCACGTGGTAACTCTGAGTTTCTTGTGTCCAAGTGGACAAACACAGGTGCTAACAATCAGTTTCACGTGTGGGTTTAGGATTTTTCCATCCAGAAGCCAGAAGTGAGATCCTTGAAAAAATTTCATCAAAGCTCATTTGACTTTGAAATAAAACACTGCGGCTAGGCCGTTTTCTACTTTCTTACAGTCCTGCCTGTAAAAGTAATGAATGGGACATTGATTTTTTTTTGCTGCATGGAGACTGAACAGAATAGTAATGAGACTGAATTCTGAAGCTGGATCTTTTCAATCTTGGAGGCTGAAAGAGATTCAGACGGGGAAAAGAATGGTCAAATCCATCTAAAAGCAATTTTTAGAAAACCATTAAATCTTCACAAGTGAATGAGATTAAGTTGATATACAGTAATATACAGGCATCAGCCTCAGTGGCATTGGCACAGACACCTCTGTTTTCTGTGAGCCTGCCATTTGTTACACTCATCTTTTTCTTTTTTTTACCAGGAAATATGACAGAGTGCAAGCTGTGAAATGATCTGCCTACGGATTTAAAAATGATAAATGACAAAGTTAAAATTCAAAGCACTGTTTTGCTTTTCATGTGTAATTACTGCCATAGTTGAGATGAAAGGAAATGAACACTCTGTTTACATTTGTTGAATGCTGGCAGCAACACACCACCGTCCTGTCTCTCCTCCTTTGTGTACGTTGTTGCAAAGAGCAGCAAACAGGACATGAAGGACCTCTTCTTTATATAACAGGGAGAATGAGGGCATCTCAAACACTGTGTAAAGTGCAACCTGATTATACACTCTTAGAAATAAGGGTTCCAAAAGTGTTCTTCTACAAGGGCTGAGGTTCTACCTGGAACCATTTGCTTCTGAAAAACCATTTCCTGAAGAAAGGGTCTTTCGAGGGTTCTTGGTAACACTAAGGGTTCCAGTAAGAACCATTTTGATCCAGAGAACCCTTAAAAACCCTTTCTCCAAAGAAAGCGTTTTCAGGGGTTCATGGTAACGCTAAGGGTTCCAGTAAAAGGGTTCTTGGTGGAACTCCCTTTGTGGGTTCTAGATGAAATCGTAAGAAGTCGGATATTTTCTGGATGAAACCCCCAGTGAGGCTTCTGGGTGAAACCAATACGCCATAAAATAGATTTTTGTTGAACCTCTCATAACCTTTCACAGATTGTTCTAGGTATAACCGTTTATGTGTTGGGTTAGATATAACCCTTATGTTGGGTTCTCGGTATAACCCTTTACAGTAAGTTGGCTTCTAGGTAGAACCCTCCAAAAGGGTTCCAGGAGCCAAAAAGGGTTCTCCCATGAGGACAAGCCGAAGAACCTTATATGGTTCTACATAGCACTTTTATTTATAAGAGTGTGGTAACAGTAGGTAACTAGCTCTGTATGAGGACAAAATGGCAGGACTGAGCGGGACCGTCTGTTGCATCGGTGCATCCAGGCTCATTCCGTCATCTGGCAGCTCCATCACACATTGATTTAATATAGATGTGGGAACACAGGCTGCACAGCCCTTATTAGTCAGCTCGAGCTGCAGCCACTCATAAAAAAAACATATACCAGGTAATTACATTCTTTACAGTAGCTGACAGAAAAGTATACTTACAATGAAGTCATCAGTTTAATATTGTGGCTGATGTGTGTGGATTACAAAGCTACCCCATCAATTCAGCACAGCTCTGTGCCACGATTCTATTTAATGGTACACTCTGCCACCTAGTGGTGGATGTGGAGAATCACCTGTCCTCACAATCACTGAAAACACTTGGGTTGACAAGGCAGAGGATTTAGAATCCTAGTTACTAAAGAGAGTTGTATACATTTTTACTATCAATATCTGAAGATGAAAACTGTCAAAACCCTTCACAGGGAAAAACTGAATGAATTCAATATACATACATTATAATTATAAAGAAACTGTCACTTTGTGGATGTCTTATTGTATCTTGATGTATCTATACCAACAAAGCGATTGTTGACTATTGTATATTGTGCTTTTTCTTATTATTGTATTGTGAAGCACTGTGGTTGACTTGGATTTTCGATGTGCTATACGTGGATGTGAACAGAATGTCTCGTTTCCCCATCAGGAGACGTGGTACTGGCCGGGGGAGGTGAGCGCAGACGCTGTGGTGATGAGCGGTGTCCGCTGCTCCGGCACCGAGATGTCTCTGTCACACTGTCTCCACCACGGACCGCACCTCAGCTGTTCCAAAGGAGGGGGACGTAACGCTGCCGGGGTCTCCTGCTCTGAGAGTGAGTGGATGTTTTTTTAGAAAATGTGCTGAAACACCACGCAGTGTGACATTAGAGAAGTAAAACAGGGAGGTAATTGACATTTTACTCGTGTAATTTCACTTTGTCCAGAGCCTCTGTCGTTCAGTTTGGCTTTGAGCAAACATTCACACTGAGAAAAGCTTTCACTCTCGCACTCCCAACTTTTAATTAAACAAACGTAATTATCTCTGCCATAGGAGAACCTCTGCCTTGGAAAAATGTTTGCGCATGTGAAAGTCCAATCTCCCTCTCGCAGAGCCAGGGCCGTAGCTAGGAATTCTGGGCTCCCCTTAAAGAGCACTGAAGTGGGCTCCTGCCCCCTGACTTTTCCTCGCAACTTTTTTCTAAGACTATGTATTATTTTATCATTCATTATCATGCATTTTCGGTTACTCTTTGTTCTTGACAGTGCCTGATGCAATATACCCTATTATTATTATTAGTTTGCGGGGAGCCACTATTAAAATAATTAGTCAAATAATTTAGTCAAAAACAGATTAGGATACTGGGGGTTGTCGGGGGCCCTGTTGGACTGTTGGCCCCTAGAATGGTCATGCAACGGCCCTGCCCAGAGCCGTTTGAAACAGAAACCACTCAATGACCCGTCAGGACTGTTTGTGATCGCAGGCCAAATTTTCTTTTCCTTTTGTTTAAATGTTTCGTCTCCCTTTGTCTTGTCTCTTTGTCCTTTTCTGTCCACAGCGGCTCCTGACCTGGTGTTGAACCCTCAAGTGGTGGAGCAGACCACCTACATGGAGGACAGGCCCATGTTCATGCTGCAGTGCGCCTACGAGGAGAACTGCCTGTCCTCCACCTCCAGCCAGGTTCCTGCCAACACCTACCGCCGCCTGCTGCGCTTCTCCTCCCAGATCCACAACAACGGCCAGTCGGACTTCAGGCCCAAAGCCAGCAGACACTCTTGGGTGTGGCACGACTGTCACAGGTCAGTGTCACGCGGCATACAGGGTTGAATTCAAGTTCATGATGCGATAATCCCACAGTAGCAATCTCTTTTAATTTCCTAGAGCCACGTGTCTGCTGACATCTTTTTCTTTTTTTTAAACCCCTCACTTTGCTTGGAAGGAATAGTTCAACATTTAAAAGGAGTGAGGTTATGAAAATGTTTTGCTTTCTGTCCAAGAGTTAGATAAGAAGATTGCTCCCACTCTCATGTGTGCACACGAGAGCCAAGAGGCAATTAAGAGCGATTAAAAGGAAGAAATTAAATGTGACTACAGTTTAACGTGGCAGCGCCAAAATCCACTTTGATATTTGAATATAACACTTGTGCGATCGGTCTTATCGAACAGCGAGCCCGATGAAATGTATTGGAAACCCAGGGATAGATGTTTCACCGTGACATGGCAGCTGGATGTCCCACAAGAGAAAAAGTCTATCAATCCAGGCTTCACGCTACGATGTCATACAGATACTTCACCCAATCACCTGCCAAGTTTTTTTCTTTCTTTTTTTTCCCAACCAATCCTCTCCAGATGGTTCTCAGTAGGGAACCATCTGGCACATCACGATAGCCGACATTTATTTATGGAAGCACTTGTAACAGGTTATATTCCAGAAATATAAATCATATCTTAATTATAAATCACAAGCATATAATCCTTTTGAAGGATTTTTTTTATTTTTTATGAATGAGTCTTTTTGTAGGTTTACTTTATTTCAACAGAACAAGAAGGTTGTTATTCGATAATCTGACCATAATTGAAGGAGACGTTGGAACGATTCCGAGTACCATCTCAAATTAGACATGACTCGAGAAGAGACGACTCAGCCCCCGTCCTGACCTGACTGCTCCTGGAGAAGTTTTTCCCCCTCCATACATTCTGCTGCCCTGTAATTGACCGTGTGGTGTGAGCTAAAGTTACTGTACGTGGCTCTCCCACATTTTTGCGGTTCCGATATTGGCTGGAGGAGCAGCTCACTGTTGGCAGCTTCACACAGCTACAAGTTCTCCACAGGTCAAACTCTGGCACATCTGACTGACACAGCTACAGAGGTTCAAGTGCAAATTTGGGATTTTGTGTAACTTCTCCTGTTATCTAGTCACGAAAATTTATTATTTGGTTCAAAAGTATGTTTTTCATTAATCAGTAAACAAAGTGAAGTGTTCCTTTCAGCTCTGAATGAGCCGTTCATCATTCGTGATAACGCAGTGAGGAGGAATGGAGCGTTACACTGATGCTGCATTCAGGTGCAGTCAGACAGACGGCTGTCAGTAACAAACCAGATGTCATTTTAGTCACAGAAGTCGAGAGATAGCTGATGAAACGAGGGTCAGGTAAACAATATGACATCGCCATGACAACATATTGTCACGTATCACTGTCTTTCACGTGAATGCAGCATGAAAAATACAACTGAGTTGCTTGCGATATACAAACGCAATACTAGACAGAAGTAATTCCTACATAATGTACCTTTAAAGGTCCAGTGTGTATATAATTAATTATCAAGGTTTATTGGCAAAATCTGAATATATAACCCATGAATATATTAGTAAAAGTGTATAATCACTATAAAATAAACTTTGTTTGGCTTTGTAGCCTTGTAATTACTATTTTATAAGTACAGATTTCTGTAGATTGTGTTGTCATCTTGTGCCGCCATGTTTGCACAGCAGCCCGAACGGTAAATCCAGCCGTCTCAGTCGTTGTAAACAAGTTTTTTTGTCCTCAGAGGCCACCGTCACTTTGCCGACGGGAGGATGAGAGTGAGTGAGAGTGAGTGAGAGTGAGTGAGCGCTGTGATCTAGAATCTGAGCGGTGGATGTTATTTTACACATGGGACCTTTAAATTATTATTATTCTAATGAACTTGGAGCTGCAGTAAATAACAGCAGGTGCTGTTCTTGTTGTAGGTCTACTCTTGTGTGGTATTTTTTCACCCTGAGTAGGTTTTTGTAAAACCAGATTTCTACCTGTGTGTGTTTGTAGGCATTATCACAGCATGGAAGTGTTCACGCTCTACGACCTGTTCAGCCTGAATGGAACCAAGGTGGCAGAAGGACACAAAGCCAGTTTTTGCCTGGAGGACTCAGAGTGTGATGAAGGTCAGATTCCCCTTTCACTTTTCACAAACCTGTGAAAAAAAAGGTCATATGGGCTTCATTTATGCTTTATTTTTTACATTGCACTATATGATATGTGATTTGAAAGAGGTGCACGGAACCTACAGATAATTGTCACTCTAGTCTGAAGTTCCCCTCAGATCTACTCATCAATCAAGTTTTTAAATATTTTTATTTATTCATTTTAAGACATTTTTCATTAAGTAGCCAGTTACAGGAGATTCAAACAGAGCGATCAATACGTTTTTCCTGATTTATTCAATTCATCAACTTTATTGATAATAATATAAAGATGAAGATACATCAGTGTTAGGTCTGCAGCCTGTTTTGATGCCTGCAAATGACCCCAAAAAAAACATGCAGCTTGATTGTAAATATGATATTTCGTTGCTCTGCAATTTCTAATTTTGTAATGTCTGGTTGCAGGTATTGAGAAAAGGTATGAATGTGCAAACTTTGGAGACCAGGGTATCACCGTGGGCTGCTGGGATACCTACAGACACGATATTGACTGCCAGTGGGTCGACATAACTGACATCAAACCTGGAGATTACATTTTCCAGGTGATGATTCCCACATTCACTTGTTCAGACTAAAGAGTAGTTATCTGCGTACTGCTGCCGTTAGCACTGACCCCTCACATTCATCACTGACTCACCGATGTTCTGTCTCTCCTGCAGATAATAATCAATCCAAACTATGAAGTGCCAGAGACAGACTACACCAATAACATCATGAAATGCAGATGTCGATATGATGGCCACCGTGTGTGGATGTACAGCTGCCATAATGGTAAGAGGGTAGAGGATTATACACACAAGTATCTTGACTTCTGGTCACTCAATATATAAATGAATCATACACTACATTCATTATGTTATCATTATAATGCAGTCACTCTATTGATTCTCATAATAGTCAGTGCAGTTTTGCAGTGGTATGGAATCAAATAGTCTTGACAGCATGTATACAGCAGTAATTACCCAGGGGGCAAAGCAAAAAAACAGACAGTAATGGAAAATTATAGATTAAAAACAGGCACTAGCTACGGGGTCCAAAACCCCTCTTTTTGGGTCATTTTCTAAACAAATCAGTGGTCTGAAGGCAAATAAAATTTAATAAGGGGAATTAAGAAATAAATTTGTTGTTAAAGAAATAAGATGACAAATTCTCATGAAAATTATTATTTTTCAGCACTTTATGAAATACCTAATACATATATAGAAAATTTAAGTTCATAAGCTTCAATTTGAGTCCAAGCTAGCCTTTCTTAGAAAGTAGGCTGTCTCCAAACAGTGCAACACCTATTGTGAAAAACTCCATGTTAACTGGCCTCATTAGAATACACCGGGATCTCCCCAAAATGAACAGATTAGATTGGCCACAGCAAGGGGGGTTTTGAGATAGAAACTATGGACTCAAATGCTGAATTATTTTCTATATATGTATTAGAATCAGTGCTAAAAAATAATAATTTTCATGAGAATTTGTCACGAACAGTTGTTTTTTTGTCTTTTTTGGGAGACTATCTTTCAAGTTGCTGCTTCACAGAATCTTTTTTTCTTGCCCTCCCCTATGTGTCAAGATACTCTCTACCAAATTTTAGAGTTGTATGACTATTTACTGTATGCCATTGTAGTACCTAAGTATTTGCAGTTACATACTTTTGCCAGCAAAATGACCCAAGAAGAGGGGTTTTGGACCCCGTAGCTTTCCTGCAGCTAGTTGACCGGGTTGTCCACCCAGGTTTTAATCCTTGAAGGTCCCAGTCAGGTTTTTTGACTTTTGTAAATGGAATTATAGAACAGGCACTAGTACTCTACATCAGTGGTCTGAAGGCAAATATTTAATAAGAATTAAGATATAAATTTGTTGTTAAAGAAATAAGATGGATCATTAAAAATATCAATAGAAATCTCATTGTACTGTACAGAGAAACAGGTTTAAATAAACCTGCATTTAATTCAGACTTACTATATGCCAAAGAGAATCACATCACATTGCAGACTGTTTTCTCTGCTTCACCTTGTACGTACATGCCATACTTACCCTTGCTGTGTGTATACAGTCACTCACTCACTCACTCACTCACTCACTCACTCACTCACTCACTCACTCACTCACTCACTCACTCACTCACTCACTCACTCAAGTGAAATGCTATCACAACCAATAAAAAAAAAAAAATTAAAAAATTAAAATCACACAATTCAAATTCCTGTTACTTTTTCCTCCCTTTTCCACTCATGGTCTCCATGATGAAGTATGCAAGTATGGAAATGTGTTATTATACACATGGCCTGGTTTAAACTATATATTATTATGAATTAGTGAATTTATTCATTTCGAACATAAAAAAATTAAAACAATAAAGAGAATACAAACAAAAAGAATAGTGTCCGAAAAGCAGCAGGTAGAAGTAAAACTTCTCTAGTTGGAGTATTTATGGTATAGAATATAACAGACACAAACAGCTTCTTGTCCTGTGTATTTGAATTTGTATACAATAAGTGTCGGACCTCACAAGCCAGAAATCTCAGATTTTAAGAGTGGGACTGATAGAAACGGGTGTCAGTTGTTATTATGTGGTAACTGTCTTTCTGCTCTGCTCCACTAGGTGGCTCCTTAAGCACTGAAACAGAACAGACGTTCCCAGGCCTCCTCAACAACCAGGTGACCCACAGGTAAAGAGCAGCCAGAGGAGAGAGGAGACGACCAGCCCATCCACCACCACACAGCTCCATCAGTGGTGGACTCCTCCTGCTTGCCCCGCCCTGGTTCAACCATCTTCTTTTTTTCTTTTTTGTTTTCTCCCCCTCATTTGTCAGGCAGCAGCTTTCTTTGACCCTCCACTCTCCTTCTTCTCCCAGAAAGAATATTTGTCCCCCCCTCCTGTCCGTACAGAGGCAGCTGCAGCTCAGCCACACTCCCTTTGGTTAAGATCAAAGTGAAGCTCTCTGTGTGTTTTATTTGAATATTTTGAGTGATGAAATAAACCTGCTGGGAGGTGGCAGGTATTTTACACAGGTGTTTTCTTTGAAGTGCAGCACTTTAACAATGCCCCGCTGCTGCTGCTGCTGCTGCTGCTGCTGCTGCTGTTGCTCAGCGCCGGACAGTTTGGATGATCTGCGCCAGGTCGCCTGAGGATTGAGAGGAATCATCAACAGCGCTCTGTGTTTGGAAATAAAATGCAGGATTTTTCTTCCACAGTCTCATAAAGCCCCTTTGAACACACTGAAGTCCAGATACACTGAGGCAGAATGAACACTTCTTTTTGCTCGGCATGCAATTTTTCATTTTCGCCAGGGAGTTTGTGCAAATTAAGCTGTTGCACAAACAAAAATCAAACAGCCTGTTCATCCCAACTCTACTTACCAGGTCCAACTATAAAGAGGCTGAAATGCTATGTTCCTTAAAATGCTCCAAATCCTTAAAAAAAATACAAAAATAAAATGGGGCAGTCACTTCATATTTTCATTTCATTTGCATCTGTTCTGCAAGTCTTTACATAATGTCAGAAGTTAACATTTCAAAGAGCAGATGCATCAGGAGGAGGTGGTGTTGCAAAGTGAGTTGGGAACAGGAATGTGCCCAAGAGAAACTGTACGTCATCACAGAGGTTTTTATTTTCTACAAGCACTGTCAGATAGCCATGCAGTTATTAGAAACAGCCAGCGAAAAAGCAGAATATTCTTTTGATTTTGGTCGTTGTTGTGTGGAGGGGTAATTTTCCCATTACCCACTGAGGGGAAGATTAACTTCCAAACATTGTGTTCTTCTTTTTTTCTGTGTTCATAATTATTTTTCTCTTACTGGAATGTAGCAGTATTTCATAAGGGACCTCATGTTTCTGTTCTCCTCGTTCAGCGCTGTTGTAAAACGCCCGTTTTCATTGCAGCCACCATCTTTAAAGAGCAACTTAAAGCCAGCCAGCGCTTTAAGTTGCTGTGCAGGATTTTCACCTAAACTATGCTACATTTTTACCTTAATTTTACTGTTTTGGAGTGGTTAAATAAATGACATTTAATTTGTTACAGGGAGAATGGAGGCTCTCTGCCTTCCACCTAGCGTCTCTTGGCCGAAAACCAACCTTGTAACCTTGTCCCAGTTCTCGTCTCTGCTGCACTACGACACAAACGTAACCGTATTCTCTTGTTCATGACAGATTAGACTACTCAAATGTAGCTACACATGCTCACTTGTTGTGTCGCACACTGTGCTGCTTTCTCGCCGGCTTCATTGAAAACAAATGCACATGGCCGGGAGAAGGGTTAGCAACACAGAGGAAAAGCGACCAGACTTGCATAGTTCCCCTTTAACATCCTCTCTGCCACTGGTTTAGTATCTCAACTTGTGATGTGCACTGCAAATACACCATGACTACATTTGGGTGTGGGTAATACTGCAACAAAAGCAGGGATGTGTAAGGAACTCGAGCCTCAAAGACGTTGTCCACTCACTTGAATGAAAATAGCTCGCTTGGCTTATGGGCCCTAAAATGATTCAGCTCTAAGTGTTATGTTGTGTTGTGCACCCCTCTGCATGTGCACTTATCTGTTCCCACTTCAACCGTTTGCAGTTCAGTATCACTTCCTGGTGTCTGTAATTTCACTCCTATCATCAGCTACACAACAGAAACAACCAAGACATTGCAACACACTCTGAACAAGAATCCACATTTTTGGCTGACGCTTTCATCATATACTGCACTTATCTGTGCCTTAGCTTAGCAGCATGAGCTACCAATCAGCATGGCAGTCTGCAGGGTCAGGTAGCTTATTAGCTTTTTTCCGCTATGGGACATTTTACAGCTAAAAACACTTCATAAAATAGGCTACAACTGGTCGTTAGCTTGGAAGCTACAGCGGTTGTAGGTTTGTTTACATACATGTTTCTGCCAGCTCAGCTGTTAATCAAACACGTATGTGCCCATTCAGAGGCGTGAAGGTTAAAGGGCATTGCTGATTTATCAATAAATAATTATAATGATAATAATATTTTAAAATCACCTTGTTTTCTGCTATATAACATTTCACACTTGCTGCAGTGTATCTTAGTCTCTGTTGGACATTGAGGATCATAGGACTGTTGTACGAACAGAAGAGCTGATTCTCATTGTGTTGTGGCACAGATACCGTCTTCTCATCACTTAGAGAGGACATGCAATAGTACTCCTTCATGTTTAGACCATAAAAGTTGCAGATACTTTTTTTCTGTTTTTACAATTCCGAAAAGGAAAAAAAAAAAAAACATGTTAGAAACTTACTGTTATTGAAGTTACATTTGTATAGGTGTATTCCTTGTTTAAAAAAAACAAACACATTGTACAATATTGAGTGTGAATCCTGTTTTATTGTACTTTTTATAATGGTGCTATCAAACTGGTCCTCTGTTTTCTGAGGGTACAGTACATGTTGAACCGCTACGTTATGTATACTAACAGTATACTTGAACTGAGCATAAGAAATAATGTGCTTTGTGTGTTCAACAACAATAAAGGTCAGAGTTACGGAGCAACCATTTGGTCCTCTTTCTTTTCTTTTTTTCTTCTTGTCCAATGAAGGGTATCGCTTTATATATTCACTTTGTTGTGCTGGGCTTCCAATCAATCAGACCTTCATCAGAGCATGGAGTTACACGGGACAACAATGAACAGACACATGGATCATTAGTTGTATGTGAAACACCTGTGTGTAAATTGGTATTGTATGAGACGCTGTTTAGGAAATAATTCATATTTCCTCTCACATGTTACATCATACTCTCTTACAAACACTAGTATAGTCACACACACTTACTATCATACTAAGTAAGTGTGTGAGGCTATAGCAGTGTATGTGAGAGAGTATAGGCATGACTATAGTGTTTGTAAGAGATAATGATGTAACATGTGAGAGGAAATACATGTATGAATTATTTCCTAAACAGCGTCTCATAGGTACATGGGCTGCACTCTATATTGTATTTATTGTGGGTGATTCTACAAAAGCTACTAGCTTACAAATGGGCTGCACTCTATATTGTATTTATTGTGGGTGATTCTACAAAAGCTACTAGCTTACAAATGGGATACAATGAAGTAATAGTAGTAGTCATTAAGTATCATCAGCTACACAACAGCCACACAATCAGTCTCAGAAACAACCGAGACATTGTGTTCTAAAGTCAAAGCTTTGCGATGTCAAAGGAAGTGACTGACAGGGTTTATTGAACTATCTCTCTAATTAACGGTTAATGGTGTACAATAAAGTCATTGGTAAAATGGATCAATAAATGACAGCAGTTACTGTAGATTGGCATGAAATGTTTTCAAATTTTATTTACATTGGTAAAATGGATCAATAAATGACAGCAGTTATCTCTCTGCTGATTAGATTGGCATGAAATGTTTTCAAATTTTATTTACATGAGGATAGAGGACGAGAACCTGTTCTTGATGACAGACAGATGACAAAGACTTTGACAGGGGAAAGGCTGGACCTCAGTATTGACCTATTGACCTGTCCCAACAGGGGGGATTTTTTGAGATCAGCAAGAAAGCAGAGGAAAGAGGCTGAGATGAGTTTGGACAGACAGGTGAAGGAGACCTGCAGAGTCAGAGCAGCGCTGGTCCAAGCTCAGGACAACTTGAAACAGTCCCATGGCCAGAGGAAGCACGTCAAATCCCTTTGTCTCTGAGCTGAGCAGCTGCAGGAAACCTGCAGTCCGAACACAGCCAGGCGCAGCAAGAACTGGACCAGGAGAGGCTCTAGTGGCATCAAGACAAGTCCTGTCTCTTGGAGTCTCTGAGGAACACCAAAAAAGCTCTGGAAGACAGGAAACAGGACAGAACAAGATTTATGGAGAGAGCCTTGGCTAAAATCATCCATCTGGAGGATCAGATGAGGGAGGTTTAAGGAAAATAATACAAACAAGAAATACAAACCCCCAATCCACATTGTTCTCCCTGTCCCTGTCTGTATGGTTTTGCTCTGGTTACTCCGGTGTCCACCTACGCTCCAAACATGTCCTCAATGATAAAATGACACATTGGCAGGTCAGTGTTATACATATGATATTCCTTGGGTAGCTATTACTCTTGATAAAATTAAAAAATGGCAACGATTTTTGGCTAGGGAATCAGATTTTTGAGAAGTTCACCAGAATTTTGCCCAGATGATTGATGTAGGTTGAGTCATAAATCTAAAAGGTTCAATTTAGTCCAGTGTTTTTTTATAAAAAAATGCAAATGTTTCAGCAAAAAGTATCACAAAATTCCAACTGCCTCTCACACAGAGTGAATCATCTCTTTTAAATGCTCCTGCTGGATAATATCTGCTCATAAATTACATGTTAGCTGTAAAACACAAAACATGACAAATGAGGGTTAGAAAAGAAGAAGGGAGGCTGCACAGTAGAGACAGTGGAGACCACCAAGGCAGTGGCTGGAGTCTGAGATGAGTCAAATGTAAACATCAGGTCCCTGTGTGTATACACACTGATAACCTTGTCAAAGCCTTCAACGGAAGCCTGAAATGGTACAACCCTGACCTCTTGTGGCCTGGAGTGCATTTTACATAGGAAGCAGTGGTAAAAGTTCTTCATAATAAAGAGTCAACTGTAAACAGTTCCTCCGCTGACTGAATACTTCTTTTGCTCTTTATGAGCGGACGCTGAAGCATATCCCAGAATGCATTGAGTGAGAAGTGGGTGATCCAAATTAGCCTCAGGTCTGACTGTCACAGTCAGGTTTCTATGTATACATAGCAAATACATACAGGTGCATGTCAGTAATAGAAAAGTTCATTTATTTCAGTAATTCATTTCATATAGTGAAACTCATTATATTACACACAGACTGAAATATTTCATATGTTTAATTATTTTAATTGTAATGATTATGACTTACATTTAAAGGAGACATATTATGCTGTTCACTATTTCAGAACACAATGTTATACAATATTATATTGCCATTATGTCTATGCTTACCTCTGCAAAGTTGCACAACATGAGCTATAGGGGTCCTGATGTAATCCCCCAACGAGATTTCACCTGCTTTTCAGTCTCCCTGTCCCCTTGGTAACGAGATCTCCGCGAGATTTGTGCAAAACCTGATGTAAGGTTTTACCGTCCAATCAGGACGAATGCCAGGGTTCTGACCAAAACAAACCCACGACGCCCGCCCCCAACCGGCATCTCTCCCTGCTCCCTCAAAGAAAAAAGAAAAACCCCAAATTCAGTGAATCAAAGAATTAGAATACAGTGAAAAGTATAGCCTAATGATGTCACACTCTAATCAGCAGATTAAACACCTGCAGAGGTTTCCTGAGCCTGGTTGGAGAAGACTGTTGACCTCCATTATTGAGCTGCATTATGTGTAGGCTGTGTATATGTACTGTATAGTATATGTATAAAAGGACAGAATGACAGAGGACTATGACTGTGACAGTTAAGACCCGAGGCCAATTTGCATCACCCACTTCTTACTCAATGCATTCTGGGATATGCTTCAAAAAGACAAGATAATAAAATTCAGTCAGTGGAGGAACAATTAATTGTCAGCTGCAGGTGACAATTAATTGTAAACACATACACAATCTACACATACACACATAATTATTCATTGCCACATACACATGCATATATGTACACAATGTATACTACACACATACACATATATGTATACATATTCACACATCCTACACATACACATACATGCACACATATACATGTACACATACATATATCTAACTGTATAACCACATACATTAGCTCTGGCCCAAAGCTGCTTTACCTAAACAATAGTAGTGGTACAGTACATCTACATACCAAACAATCTTCTGTTTCCCCATCTGCCACAGTCATATCTCATTTCAAAGCCCATGGGGGGGTGAAGGGAGGGATGTTTACAGTAAAGTGCAATTATACTTTTTCTGCCAGAGTACATCCAATAAACCATAAAGCCGATGAATTAGACTTGTCATAAGTTCAGCCATTTAGAGCTGAGGCCATAAGCCGCCCCAAATCTTTATGCGGTCTTTAAATTACGTCTGCTTTCTCTGTAGGAGAACACTAGCTGTAGATGTTGGAGCGTGGCCAGGCGTTCGATGTTTGGGCAATCTGTTGTGCTGCAGTTTAAACTGAGTTGAATCACGCAGTGGGAGGAGCCAGAGCTGCTGCTTCCCAGACAGATGTGAAGTCTGACAG
This sequence comes from Decapterus maruadsi, assembly GCA_030347415.2. Classification (NCBI taxonomy): domain Eukaryota; kingdom Metazoa; phylum Chordata; class Actinopteri; order Carangiformes; family Carangidae; genus Decapterus; species Decapterus maruadsi. The sequence goes on from CM064895.1 coordinate 3,661,116, forward strand.
GTTCAGACTGATGTACTGTCTCCCTCAGTATGTCTTCACATGCAATTAGAGGGTCTGATGTTTAACCAACTGTAGTTCATACTGTACCTGATCTCCCTCATTGTTGAAGCTGATTGAGATACAAGCAAATGCATGAGGTATTTACAGAAAATGACTCTATGACAATAAAACATATGCTATATATCTACACGTGACTTTGGTGTTAGATTTGTTTTTACTGCTGTCGAATACAAATAACATCAGGATCAGATGATGCCACAAATCAAGCTTATTAGTATTTTAGGATACATGATTAGTTGGGGAATCTTGGTTTGACCAAGAATACTAGTGTGATGCATTGTGGGTAATGTAGGCAACCAGAAAGTTAAACAAAAAAACTTGCAACCTGTCTGACACATAGGCCATCTTTCTATCAAGTGTTGGATAGAAAGATGTTGTCGTAACCCTAAAAAATATGTTGTTTTCATCATAATTTCACTCTCTGTTGTGTTTGTGTTGCAGAGGTGACACAGTTCGCTATTTAACCACTGAAAATACAGGTGTTGTTACACCCATCTGATGGTTTTGAATAGAACATCCAGCCTTCTGTATCACTATCCATGAGTTTCAAATGCAGCCCTATAACTGCCATGTTGGGGACCCACAGGTGTTTCCAACTAATGAATTAGTGTTCTACACCAATCAGAAACACAACTCAAATTGAAACACCTGTGCTGTGCAGGTGTAGGACTACATTTGAAACTCATGAATATCTGATATGCTGTATTATTTTCAATGAAGGTATGATCAGAGACATTCATGTGTTTAACAGACAAAGTGCACATATAAAGAGAATGAACACTGTCCAAGTTTGGCCTTGGTGTCTCGCACTCTCTCTGTGCCCCCCCCCCTTCTCTGAGAAGACAGTGTGGATGTGTGCCTTATCATCCAATCATTCAATGTGTCTTAACTGTTTATGAACTGATATAAATTGTGAGCGACAAGGTCTTTTTCCCATGTACAGTAATGGAACAGTGAGATGTTGAAAGGTGAGGATCTTGCATAATATACTGTATTTCTATACCCAGAGGTTTGACCTTTGACCAGGTATTGTCAAAGAAATGTTTGTCTAATAGACATGCTTTGAGAAACGTCACATCTTGTTCAATGAGGCCGCTGAGAGCTGTGATCATGTTTCATATGTGTGTGGTTGGCAGAAAGCGGAGGGCAGGGGGTCCCACTGTGGGGCCAAAGTAAAACATTTTTATGAGTTCTTAAAAGTAAATTGGTGAGCTTCCATATCCTGAAATTCCTTTTCCTCCGTGGTTTGGTAGTACTCATTTCGAGGCCTCCTCATTTTTGGGCTGCAGCTTTCTACAGAGTTTAACGTCTGAAAACTACAATTTACTGCAGCGGGAATCATTGTACAGTATATCCTTATAATTTGAGCAGTTATTTAAAGGATTTATCTGTTGTCTTTGTCGATATTCCATGACATTCCCCAAAAAAATATTGATAGCCAAACTATGGGAGTGAATTTCTTCTTTGCTATAGAAGAAAATAATAATCATCATCATCACACAACCCCACTGATAAATGTAATATTTGGCATATTTCCCCATAAGGAGTGTTAAATATACATCACCTCATATTCATCACACATTATTATCATGGATTCACCACACTATGAGATAATAACAGAACATTACACAATATAGTTGTTTTTCATAGCAAATGCAGAGACTGCTTGCCGAAGCATTAATTTACCTTGAAAACAACTCTGTCTCGTAACGTTCTGTTACTATCTCATAGCGTGGTGAATGTGCAGCTCACAACTTGTCCACCAGAGCGTTCGGGAGTTGTTAGATTGTGTATTTGATGAGTTTGATGAGGGAAACCAAGAAATCAGCTCTGAGCAGCTCACGGCTCTGCTCCACCATTCTAAAAACAGCTTGCATCGACAATTAAAGGTAACAGACCTATAGGGATTATGGCAATGGGCCAATTTGCCAAAATGCTGAGCTATCCCTTTAATGAACACTAGAGTCTGGCTTCAACAGTGAGCTCAACATAATGCATAATTATGCACAATTAAGTCACAGGTGGTTGGAGTATACAAGTCTCCACCACACAGGCATACTGTATGTTTGGATGTAATCCTCATTGCTGATGGAGTAAGACAAGACATTGAAAGTTGCTTTCATTACTTTCAAAACAGGGGGAAAAAAATCCTTCTGCTTTTTGCCTCGGAAATCAATGGGTCTTCTGCAAAACATGATCTCAATTCAAAAGAATATTAATACCACTGAAAAGCTCCGCTGACATGTGGTAAAAAATGATATTTGTTGGCTACAAAGTCTCTCTTTAGGTTATCTTGCTTCCCTTCAGCCGAGATCACATCCAACATCTTAAACTCAGGTTCACACGGTTGAAAGATGGCTTGCCTCCTCTATGCATCACTCCGCCGTTCCTGTGAGAATATAACCTCGTCTGGTCAGGGTTCATCTCCATCGTGAGAAATAGTGCAGCTCTGGTGGAATCAGGAGAGCTTTCCTGCTATATAACTCTTAGAGACAACACGAAATACCGCCCTTGAAAGTAAACCAAGTTGAAACGAGTCCCTGGCCTTCGTTCAGCTATCACTTTTGAAGTTTTTGTGTCTAAATCATGACAAGAACCAGGAACATTGTGTCACTAAGTCATCCTCTCGAGTGAGTTTGTAAAAACCTAAACCTGTCAACACCAAAATAACACCAGAAATAAACATGGTGTAAAATATGTACAAGTTTTATTGATGTGGATACAAGTTCTGGATTAATAATAAAACATTTGGATTTCAAATGAAAAGAAAAAAAAAGAACCTAGAAAAGTTCAATTAAATGATTCTTAGATAAATAAAGTGTGAGCTAAATTAAAAAATTCATGAAACTTTATGTACAAAAATCATAGTTCAAGATAATGTGTTCATCCTTTAGTTGTGGCATTCAAAACCCTATACCTGCACACACAGACGTCAGGGCATCTGTCTGACCACGTGCAAGGTTTAACTTAACATACACTGTAAACTGAGCATCTTCTGCCTCCAGTAACAGATGGACAAGAATCACATACATGGAATTTCGATCACTAAATGGACAGCGTCTGGAGCTGACTGACATAATCTCACTGTTCAGACATGACCACACCAGAAAATGACACAGTGAGGATTCTCATTATGGCTTCACGGAAATATTGGCTCTTAAAGTTTTGGCGAAGTAGAAGACCCCAGTCTGTGGGCTAGTTAGTGAGCTGACAGGAGATTTTTTTCTCTATTCCAGGTGTTTTCTACCACCTGACTGTGTTTACCATTGCACATCCTCAATATTAAACATATTAAAGGGATACACTAACATTTTTTTTTCGTGTCTTGCCTCACTCCTGAGTCCATGACAAGCAGATAGACACCATCCTTTCGACTTGTGCGTGCAGTAACAAGAGAGATAGAGCCCCTATGGCCCATAATTAGCTTAGCTCAAACGCTGGAAGTGTATAGGAAGTGTTAGCCTGCCTCCTTCCCCAGCCGGAATCAGCAGTCAGAAGCTGATTTCATTTAAATTTAAATTTCCATTGGATTACATTTTTCATTTTAGACCTAAACTCTGTAAATATATCACTTTATCGACATCTTTAGGCGAGAAAGTAGCCATTTATATCAGCAGTGTGTCGTTAATTTGTCTAAATACCAGCTGTTTACAATTTTGTTCAATTGAATTTGACGCTGCTCAAGCTAGTCGTTGTGACCAACGCACTTCTGGTTACTTTGAAAATAAAACACCCGTTTCTCTTTACATACAGATAACCATGACGATAGAATTTGTGCTTTTACTTTGAAATAGGAAGCTAACCTACCCTCGATGTAGCTAGCTTGAACCAAAATAAACAGTCTCTGCTTGAACCCTCCATTTTAACCGATCTCGTCCCGTTACCGGCATTTGACCGCTCAAGATGCCTTACCAGAGAGTCTTGTCAGCTCTGATGACTTGAGGTCTCCACTTAAACCGGCAGGCTAACACTTTCTATACACTTCCAGTGCTAAGCTACTGCCGATACGGGCTCTCCCTTGTTACTGCACACACAGTCGAAAGGATGTGTCTATCTGCTTGTCATGGTCTCAGGAGACATGGAAAAAAAAAAATGTTGGCGTATCCCTTCAAAGGACTTCAAGTTACTGCTTGGTTGTTCTGCTGCTTTTCTAAGGATTGACAGTTTTCCCCTTTTTATGGAGCAGTTAACTTTTTGCAAATAGTACAACACAGCTAACAAGCTACAGAAGCTTCATGGGTCCAGATCTCCTTTCCTTCAAAGGCTGGCACTGTCAAGACTACGCTATTAGTCAACAGTGCATATTTGTTCAGAATGTTGAACATGATGCATACTTGTGCTGAAATTTCACTCTCGCTGGAATGAAACTGCTGAAAAAACTTTGCTGTGTTAAATCCTGGTGTGGCCGAGTCTTAAAACTTACACAAAGGCAACATTCAAAGCCATCACAGGCACTGTCGACTGACAAGAGCACTTTAAATACTTCGGTCGAAGGCAATCTCACTAATACATGAATATATGCTTATTAGACATGAGTCAAAAAAAATCAACAGTAGTTACCAAACACTATGCATGGCATAGTTCACAAGTAAAAAATAATCATGACATGAGGGGGAGCATTAACAACAGTACATGCTAAATACAGACCAAACACGGGATTTGGCTTTTCAAGAAACAACAGAAGAATCTGATAAATCAATGTATACATAGAAACTGTGCATGTGAATATTTGAACCTGTGACCGTCTAACTGGAATGTTTTGATCCTGATAAAGTTCAGCAGTCACTGTATTAAGTGTAAGATCAAACCCTAAAAAGGAAACATGCAGAAAAGGTCATAAACTACACAAGTGCCCTTGCAAGAATACATGAATAATAACCAATGAGGATGAGCAGCAACTCTATTATCAGAGGTCCTTGTTTCCTCAAATCAGCCAACACAATCACTGAATTCACGGGTGTGGGCGAGTTGTATAAACCTTCATAAAAAATAAGTTATCCTGTCTGTTGGCTTCATTATTTAAAAAGGAATGTCCAAAAACAAAAGAAATATACAAAAGTCCACACTTCCAGAAATACTATCGGTCAAGAACTTGAGTATCAATAATATCCTGTAAATGAGTTAGTCTAGGTTTTGCTCGGCATCCTTTTACTCTTCTCCAACTAAATACAGGCAGACATTAACCTAAACTACTGAACAGAGACGGAGGTATAACAAGAGTCGAGTACAAAAATCTCAAACCGAGTCACAAAGGATTCTCTGAATGGGACATGCACGTGACGGTTAGTGGAAAAGATTGTAGAGACGCAGTATTAAGGGTGCAGGTCTGGGGTGGTCCTCAGGGAGGTGGGCTCTGTGCTGGCCAGTTCCACTCTGCTAAACACCTGCAACAGACGCAGAAAGAGAAGTTAATGGTGCCAAACTGAGTCAGTACTAAACAAAACCTTTGTGCTTTATCACAGCAAGGAAGATGTGTAACCTGTACAGATCTGTTGGAGGTGGATGTAAAGAGTAAAAGACGTTAATATAGTCAGCATACTCAGTAGGTGGGTTGTCTGATTAGAATACAGTCATAGTGTTAAGAAGCTCAGCTGCTTTCAGCACTCACATGTTTGACTTGCATTTCAATTTTTCTAAACTTTAGTGTTACAATTTATTTTTTTTGTTCAGCCTGAGAATTCAGTTCACTTCAAATCCTTTCAATTAGATGCTTATATTTCTGCTGATACTAAGACCCTGTTTACACGTGGCATTAAAGGAATAGTTCAACATTTTTGCCTAATTGGCCCATTGCCATAATCCCTACAGTTTTAGCAGTAGGTTTGTTACCTTTAATTGTCGGCGCAAGCTATTTTTAGAAGGGTGGAGCAGAGCCGTGAGCTGCTCAGAGCTACAGTACGCTACGGAGGCTAATGGCTAATTTCCTTCATCAAACTCATGAAATACATAATCCAACAACTCCAAAAGACTCTGGTGGACAAGTTGTGACCTGCACATTCACCACGCTATGAGATAACGGAACGTTATGAGACAGAGTTGTTTTAGAGGTAAATACATGCAAAACCGCTGATGTTCCCATCAGGGGTAGTTTTTCGGCTAGCAGACACTGTATTTGCCTCAAAAACAACTCGATACTAGACGCATGTTGATGCCAGGTGTAAACAGGATCTATGTCTTTATCTATCAATCATTCTAATTGCTATTATTGTCTTCCACTGTCTTATTTTATTTCTTTTCCTTTTTGATTTTAATGCGTTTTATGCCCCTGTAAAGCACTTTGAATTGCCTGATGTATGAATTGTGTTATACAAATAAATCTGCCTTGCCTTGCCTTGATCTAAATTTTTGACTGACACCTTGATTCCTTTAAAAGTCCCCCATCCTCCACAATTTCTCATTTGAAGTGATCCATAAGAAGATTTACAGTATTTGTGCATTTAAGAACCAAAAACCACCTCAGTGTGGTTTTACATATTCTCTCTCGGCTCGTCTCTGGAGCCGTAGTAACAAGTCAGTGAGCCAATCAGAAGAGAGGAGGCTCTGTCAACTGGCTTCAACTATTTAAGTGCTTGAACTCTGTGTCACTCGCTTCCACGGAGCTCATGTGCAAACAATTTCTGTTCTCAAACATTTGAACTTGTTTTCAACCTGTCATGACAACATTTCAGACAAAGCTCATCACTTTCGCGGTAAAATGACAATTTGATTGCTTCCTCTGATTTCATGTCAACCGCTTTTATCTCATTCTTCAGTTTTACTACCAGTGTGTGTTTCCCCCTCACATTCACATTCACTCACTCCTTATTGCAGAGATTAACCTTCAACTAATACGTCCACTGGAAGACTTCAACAGACATTATCTCCTTCAAATGTTTAAGCCTCAACTGAAGCATAAGAGCATTTCAGTGCTGCAACTGACACTTAGTTGAGATCAGGTTTTTGTAGGTAAATCACTTTTAGCTGCCTAAAGATAGTGATATACTTACATTGTGCATCATTTGCCAATGAAAGTTCCCTAGAAGTCTAAATCAGATTAATCTTAAACAGAAATGTTCATTAACATAAGATTAGCATCAGTAAACACCCCACCAATCCCTGTAAAAGAGTTTTTTTTAAGTTATTAAAAACAACATAAACGATAAGAAAATTCTATTTCTGCATTCTAATTATACAACTGGAGAACAGAAGAAAACACAGTAAGCACTTATTTTGAAGTGTCAGCTCTCAAATGTGTCTAAGTTTGCTCTGCGTGCACAGATTTTGAACAAAATCCCAGAAAAAAAATGGTGAATGTCAAAATCTTTTTGAAAACTTCATTAGTGTGTTTTAAGAAGACATTTGTGAATGAGGTCCATTGTGCCTAACCACATCTAGTTTTAAGTCCAAACACATCAATTAATGTGAACACAATTTGGTCTATTAAAACATGAATGCTGAATGGGACAACGATGGTTTAAAGTTAGTGAAGATGTTGTGTTGCACTTTTGGCCATTAATGGAGGTTACTGTATTCTCTTTTCATCTATATTTCTGCCTGACTGACAATGATAGTTATTTACTGTTCCATTTGCTGGCTCACTGTTAACAGAGCATTGAGTGAGCTGGCACAGCTTCCACAACCAGCATCAAACACACACAGTGTTTGATTTCAGTTTTGTCAAAGTGCTGGTATCAAAAGCAGGATTGTTCCGTCAGGCGTTCCTGGAGAATGTGTTGATATGATCTACGCTGACCAAAGTGCTGTTCAACTGCTTCATCAAATGTCTAAAAACAAGCAATAATAGAGTATTTGATGTATTTCAATGAAAAATGTCCATTAGTTCGGCCTGTAAAAATACTCCTCGCAGGTGAGGAAAAACTCATTTCAGAAAAGGAAAAGAACAACAGACGGGTGATGAATACCATTCATGTATCCACCTTGTCCAACATTCCCCTCTGATACTAAATATTCTCATGTGTGCAGCCTAATTTACAGGTTTGCTGGCGTGCTGTGGCCAGTCGGTGAGTTTGTACACGGAGCCAAACGACACCTTATCAGGAGCAGAATGTCTTTTGGATGAGACGCCAGGACACTGACTTGGCGCCATCTGCCTCTGAATGAATGCTCAGCAGTCAGGAGCTGCGAGCGCCAAGTCTGGCTTTGCTACACTGCAGTCATCCCACCAGAGGCCGATCCATCACGCTGCTCAACTCTTCACCTGGTAGGCTCCCAGCCAAACAGAAATCCTGCTCTAAACCTGTCAGGCCTTCGGCCATAACGAAGAAGGAGACGAGATGCGAGAGGACGGCTGGATAGACATGCGATGGAGGTCGATATTGGTAACTTTTTCATCCAGATCTATGTTTTTTTTTACTTCCACCTTCAAGACAAAAACCCCCACAAGGCTTCAGCAACTGAAAAAGATACATAAGAAAAAAACAACTGATATGTGATGCAAAGAGCTCATTTGTAGTGATAAATAGTGAGAACTCTTGTGCAACTGATAAAACTGATATATCATCTTTCTATCAGCAAACATTATTATTTCCACATTCACTAACAAGCTAGCCATCAAAATGAGCATTTATTTGGAGTAATGCCTCTCTCTGGTGAACAAGGTCAACATTCCCTACTTTCAGCTCTGTTTCAGCCTCCAGCAGTTGATTGGATGATATTGCTATGCTGCATTATGTTCACTAGTTATGTTTTAACTACCATTTGATGCTGAGCAGGTTACTATGGTCTGCTGCTGTGTTTTTAATGCTTCTGGCTGAAAAGCCCAGCTGAAAACAAGGCTAATGAGAGCTGTGTGAGGGAGAACAACAGCAAAGCTGAAGACTGTAAAAAGCAAAACTATTTGCTGAAAGATATCTGGATTGTTACTGGTGTGACCACTTCCACGAAGGCATGTGAAACATTGCTATGTGTACAATAATATATAGGTTACAGTAGTACTGTGCAAAGGTTTTAGGCAGGTGTGGGGGGAAAAAAGCACCATCACTTCCAGGACTTGTTGTTCTTCTTTATGCTGATGATAGTTCTAAATGACACTGGCTGAATGTTTGGGGTTGTTGTGTCCAATCAGAAGCCTATTGCATGATGGATAAGCTTTCTGACTGAGCTTTCCATGCCTGCCTAAAACTTTTGCACAGTATAGGTGCTTTAAAAAAAACCTTACTTTGCAACTATACACTACAGGATGAGAGGGGTGGGGAAGGTTAAAGGAGTCATAACCTGGTTTTTTACGTATCCAGCCCCCCTTGGATCGCTTTGGATCAATTCGTAAAACTTATCAGAAAAAAAAAAACAAATTTTAATGAAACATTGAGCTTGTTCTGACCCTTTTTCCTACCGCGACTTTATCACGCGAGATTACGTGCAAGGTTTTGACTGGTCCGGATGTGCATTGTATGAGGCGCGTGTTGATTCGCCGCAGGAAGGACAGAGCCGGGCGGGGGGCTTGCCTGCATGCAGACTCCAAAACATAAACAGCTTACTTTGCCCCTATACACTACAGGATTTCAGGTAGCGGACGGGCCGGGGTTGGGTGGTGAAAGAGCAGAGTATTACGGTGAGGTCATCGTAGGAGCAGAATCAAACAGACTTTAGGAAGGCACACCCTTGTGTTATTCTTGTTGGGAAAAAGAAACGAAAAAAACGGCGCCACTTTCAAACTCCAGCTTTTCAGGCAAGTTTCAACTGAGGTCAAACACCAATATGCATGTTTTAACAAGAGAAATTGCGATTTCCGGGTGATGACTCCTTTAATACAGCAGAGTATTGGGATATACAGATGCCAAGTATCAATCCAAACAGACTAAGTGGTTTATCTTATTAAAAAAACAGATCTTCATTGGGAGACATCATTATTTGCGAATAAACCGCAACGCATATTGCACTATTTAATACTGCAATAATATTGTCTTGAGACTAAAATATGGTGATAATATCGTATCACAGGTCTTGTGGTGATTCCCAACCCAACAGGATACTATCCTACCGTATATCCTCTGTATAAAGAGAGGTTTCACAGACAGAAGCTCAAAGTAAAATTGTGACAGAGCTTAACGACTACTTGATGGCTGATATAAGTTTTATTCAAATATTGATATTGGTCTGACTGCTGATGTACCAGTCCAGCCCTGCAGCAGACAGGGGAGAGGAGACCATGGAAGGATTAAGAGGCTTACCCCGGGGTGGGATGGATCCACTGCATGTATGTTCATTGTGCTTCCTGGCTGCTGTTTACCCCTCCATCGACCACGGCAGAGCTCCAGGGCTCTCTTCTCTCAACAGCTACTTATAAACAAGCTGGGTTTACATTCCTCAACAGGACATGTGTACGTACCGAGGCGCTCGGCAGGAATTTCAAACGACAAGATTAATCCCTGTATACGTCTGTACGGTAGTAGGGCAATGGTTTATCCATCCACAAGGATCCATGGACGCAGAAATAAGGCCAAACACAACATTCCCCTTAGGTCAAATATTTATGGGGTATGTCTTACTCTGCCTGATGGTAGTGTCTACGCTACAGTGGAGACCTGGCTCTGTCCAGCATCCATGCAAAGTGCTTTTCAGTATGATCTGAGCCCAGAACATCTAAAGACGACACCACATAATGAGCTTCCCTGTCTTTTTCTGTGCACAAGAAGAAGAAAAAAAGAAGGGATTTACTGTAACAGAGATTTAAACAATTTATGGGATGAGATGTGCTCTTGAGTCAAATACCTTGGGCGCCTGCCAGGGTGAAAAGACTGCAGATATATAAAAGCCATGTGTGGTTCGTGATCATACTCTGCAGGCTCAGGTTATAGCGTTCAAACTAAACAAAGTGCGTTGTGGGAAAGTGACATGGAAGGATGGCTGCTGAGGAATGCTCTTAATGAAACTCATTTTAAGCTAAGTGAGGAGGAGAATAGTCCTATGGAAAACATTGCCAAGACAATGTTTCAATAAACAGTCAAAGACACAATCTCATATTTGAATCTTTTTTGTTGACTTCTTGGATGACTTGGTTTTGAATAAGACCTTATTTCCAGTGCACTAAAACTAAAGAGGAGACTGGAAACAAGGTCAAGAGCTGTGATCCTGAGGCAGCCTGTGTTCTCTCTGGGAGGTTACAGTTATGTCGCTGTCTCTATCTACAATAGCTCTCCTGTGCACTCCTCACATGTTCCCAGATGCTGCTCTAACTTTAAATCAAAGTGCACATTAAGGGTGTTTGTCCCAATGTCCCATGTTGGCAGATGCCTGATATATGGCAAGCAGATTTAACATTTAAAAGCTAAGTTAGACTATCCGGAATTAACATTGTAGATATCTACAACGTCTTTCTGACTTGTCGTAACTACATTTTGAGTAGTTAGATTTTTCATTCAAGATATCTGTAGTTCAGTTTTTCCTAGTCAAAAAGAACATTTCAGATATCCACTACATTCTATAGGACAAATAACTTCACTTTTGCTGTTCATGTGTATGTGGTTTGTCGTTACAGATATCTACAATTCAGTTGCAGATATCCACTATGTGAATTACAGATATCTGTAACTGAATTCTGACTATTCCTAATTCCAGTTTGAGATATCTCTTTGACTAGTCATAATTCCAGATATCTATGTCATTTCACCTAGTCAAAACTTCATTTAAGATATCTGAAAAGGGACATAGATATCTTTAATTGAGGTGAATTAAAGATATCTTGAACTGGAATCATGACTAGTCAGAATCAAATTGTAGATATTTCAAACTGGAATTACTACTAGTCCTAATTCAGTTACAGATATCTGTAATTCACATCGTGGATAATCTACAACTGAATTATAGATATCTGTAATGACAAACCTCATACACATGAATGGCAAAAGTGACGTCATTTGTCCTAGGAAGAATGTAGTTGTGGATATCTGAAATGTTCTTTTTGACTTGGCAAAACTGAATCACAGATATCTGCAACACATATCCAGTGGGCCCATATTCCTAAAGATTCTTAGTGCAAAGAGTTGCTCCTAGTGGCCAAATTCTAAGAAAATTCTTAGAATCATGATGTTTTCTTAGAATTTCCTCCAAAAGTTAAGAGTAGCTCCTAGTAAAGATAAAAGCTATTCCTAAAGCATCCTAGCTCTTAAGAGAGCTCCTAAGGTGGGATCTGTTCAAGAGGACTTTTAGTGGCTTAGGAGTTCCCTAAGCAGAGGACAACATGGTGGACAGGAGAGGCAGGAGAGATATTCTCCAAACACTGGATGACAGTAAATTAATGAAACGTTACAGATTGTTCCTGTTCCTCTGTCCAGTTTGGTTTCCTTGTTCTTTTCTTCTCCAACTGGTTTGTGGTAGATTTCAAAGCCAACCAACACTGCTTCTTAACGGCCGGTCAGCGATCACAGACACTGATGAAAGCTGAACCATTTTACCCTCGTTAATAGGCTACCATATTGAGTTGAAATGTTGTGCAAAAATTACCAGCATGGCAATAAATATAAGCAAATAAATATAAGTTTCACTATGTGAATACTATGTAAGTTTTCACATATTTTGTAGGATAATTTTAAAGTATAGCTTACTATTCATTTAAAAGATATTTTCTTTTACATTATTATTATTATTTTTTACAATTACACAGTCTGATAAGATTAGATTATATGATTATCGATTTGAGGGTCCATCCTTTGCCCATTATCACCAAAAGTATATTTTTTATCTAGCTTTTTGGGGGGCTTTTTGGCCTTTAATTGAAAGAACAATTGAGAGAGAGACAGGACATGGGAGGCAGAAAGAGGAGGAATGACATGCAGGATAGGACTGCTCTACCAACTGAGCTAAACACCGCCTCTTTATCTAACTTTTCAGGAGCAACCAATCACAGCGTTTGAAATGATGACTCACCCCTAGCAACGGGGGTCAACCACACCTCCTCACTAAGATAGGAGTTTCTGTCCACTCCTTGCTAAGAGTTCTCTGAGAGTGTCCTGGAATCACTCCTAAGCTAAGATTCCTTGCTAGGAATTTTTAGGTTAAGATAGGAGCTCTTTGAGAGGATTCTTAGAACCTTTAGGAATACGGGCCCTTAAATGTTAAAACGGCCATACTGCCATACTGACATGCTTCCCGCCGACCGACCCAATCCCCCAGTCTCTCTGCAAGGTCCTATCAAACAAAGGCTGAAAAAGCCCCCAAAATATTAAAAGTGTGGATAAATCTCTTTGCTGGGAACCTCCTCCTGATTCACGTAAAGAGGATGTAAAAAGTTGTGAAAAACAGCCAGCACCCTCCAATTATGACCAGGCCTCCAGAAAGTGCAATTCTACTTGTGTGGCCCAGCGAGGAAGCCACCTGGACTCTCCAGAGACAGCCACTTGCTGAAATCTCAGTCAACCTTGAAAACAAGGGTTTCTGGTGTTACTGTGCAGTAGAGGAGACTGGGGTAAAGTTGAGCATAGGAAAGTTGAGCCACCCCTTGTTGCTAGGAAACCATGAGAAAAATGGAGCATGTGATCAAATATTTAGGATTTCATGAAGTGGTTGGACATTTATGTCTAAAAAACAATGTTTCACTCTTGAAGGTGAACTTATTACTATCTTTTACTTGTGTTCACCTGTTACCTGGACAGGTGGAGTATTACGTAAAGGAGGAGGTGGAGATGGATGGAAGGGAATGCTCAAGTAAGGATGTGCTTTGGTATCAAAACAGTTGAAAATGTTTGCACTCATTCTGTTTGTTTTTACTCCATTAGTTACTCCGGTCTCTCTTACATGACAGAAGACTGTGGTAGCAGCTTTTTAGAAAGACCAAGCCCTCATACAACGCATAGACCAGGGTTCCCCAATTCCGGTCCTCGAGGTCCACTGTCTTGCATGTTTTAGAGGTTTCCTGCTATAACACACCTGATTCAAATGATCAGCTCGTTATCAAGCTCTGCAGTGGCCTGATAACGAGCCACTCATTTGAATCAGGTGTGTTGTAGCAGGAAACTTCTAAAACATGCCAGGCAGTGGCCCTCGAGGACCGGAATTGGGGAACCTTGGCATAGACTGTCTGTTGTCTGTGTTGCCTGTGTTGGGTGCTGATCATTTAATGACAATGTGAAAGACTGCTCCTGTGCGCTGCTGCATTCATGTCTTTAATAACTCACTCAACACAACCTGCTAATTAATCCGACCAATAGGCTACTAATGGAAATGACACTAACAGTAATAATAACAACATTAAAGGAGACATATTCTGCCCCTTTTCCACAATTAAATAGTTCTTCGATCAAAATACCCCAAGGATCAAACATCACAGCTCTTTTCTTCCTCTCAAATCAGAATGGCTGGTTTCAGTGTCTGTCCCGTTAAATGCAAATTAACCACTGCTTGCCCCACCCCACCCCTTCTACTGGTACCAGGTAGGGTGCTATTATGTTAATTCGAAAGCTAGTTGCATCACTGGAAGACAACTGAGGGAACAGCTCGTAAAACCACGTGGATTTCAGCCTAGGGAGCCAGAAAATTACAGATTATTTTGTCAATTCTCACATTTTAGGAGCAGGAAGGCAAGACAAAGAGCCTTCAAAAAGTGATATTTCCACAATATGTCCCCTTTAAATAAACTGCATTAAATACATTTAAGCTATAATTCTTCCTTACTTAACTTTCCTGATGTCAAAGCTTCCAGCTTCCTCTGATTTGACATGAATGCAGCAGAGACCCGGCACCAAAGTAAACCAGGAAATGAGCTATTACAGTTAAAATGTGGTAATTATTTGCTTCCAGCTACTTAAATACCTTTCACTGGAGCGAGCTGTGCTGGTGTGACAGAACAGCGCTTCATCACTTTTTTTGGGTTCAGCTGCTGGACTCCACATCATAGATCACACGGACTTCACATGGTTAGACAACGGTTCAAAGTGGAGCTTCCATCATGACTGACAGAAGCGTCTACATGGAGCCGTCCTTATCCTTCTGCAGGGAGAGGAGCCAAGGCTTTGGAGATAATAAAAATGTAGGGAGGAGCACGAGTTAGACTGTCCAAATCCCTCTGCAGAGAAGAGCGAGTGAAGAGGGACAACAGGGAAGACACGTAACGATAGTGCGATAAGGACATGTGACCTCCGAGTTGAAACGAGTCCCCGCTGGACAAGATGTCCTCAGAAACCGGTGTCCAACGATGATTCACTGGCTCGGCGCTGCTCGTAATTTTCGCCTTGGCAATAAAATTTCAATAAATACTTCTGTCTGAAACATCTGAGCCTGAACTCCTGATGAATGTCTTTTTCTGCAGTTCACAAGATTTCATCAATAATATACTGTATATGTGTGTGTGTGCGCGTGCTCTGTACGGTTGACTGTGCGCGCACGAAGCCTTTCGGTGAAGTAAGTGACAAAACACTGAGGAATATGCAACATGAACTCGTAAAGTAAGCAGAATTATCCTTTAATCGCTGAGAAAACCAGCCTCCTGGCCGTAAAGCGGTTAATTAATATTACTCACAGATGCTTTCAACTTTGATGTGGGACTTTTCTTTGAATGCAGAGGAGGCATTCTGCATGTCAGCGCTGGACAGGCAGGCACATAAAGAGTGAAACTAATTTATTGCTGCTCTTTGACTCGAGCCCCTTCCTGCAATATTTCTCAAAAAATGAATCAGAAAATGTGTTTTTTAATAGAAAAAAATGTACTAAGACACGCTAATATGTTGTTTGTGTGTGGAGATAGGAAACAGGAGACAGGACAGCATCCAGTGTGTACCAGTGCAAATGTGTGAAGAGGGAATGTTAATTATGAGACTCACCGTGGCAGCTTTTATCTAGTCAGACTTCTGTCTTCAAAGATGGTGACCTCAATCTTTATAGGATTCAGTCAAGGAAAAAAACATCTGGAGCAAGGTTGGCTTCATTTTACATCATAATTAAAACCAAGTGAAATTTGAATTCTCTTTACTTTTAACACAGGAGTTATAAATGATAATGATGCTGAGCAATTATGCACATTTTTGACCTTTTTTTTTTAACTGAAAATGAAGCAGTCTTTGGACATAACTGTGGAAAAAGCTCCTGCATGTGCTCTTCAAGGCTCGCTAGGTGAAACTGAGTCGGACTGATAACTGTTTCATGGAAAGAGTTTTTAAAAAACAAAAAAAACAGCTAGTTTTAGATTTACATTATTTGTTTTTTTCAAAGAAAATGTGTGGTTATTGGTGAAACACAGCGCCAAACTGAAAATGGATCTTCAGAGAATTGTTCCAGTAAAAGAAAAGCCTCAATCAAAATCCCAAAGACGTTTGTAACTACAATGAAAGCTACAAATCCAGCCGTGGAGAGAGCTCTCTGGCTTCCTTCATACATTTAGACAAGGATGTTTTCTGAAAGACTTATGCTTTCAGTGACCTTGACCAAAGAGCATTTCCCACAGTTCAACAGGAGCGTGAGCGAATCCAGGGGTAGCAGTCAACTGGATGCTGTGTTTTGAACAGGAGACTGAGATGCTACCAAGATGAAAGATGCTCACAAAGTAGATTAACTCTATTTATTATGTGTCATGGCAGCAGGTTTAGTAGATGCTTGACTTTTCCTACAGGAAGGTAACTCCAGGAAAATGCTTAATTTTGTCATACAGACATAATCTGCATCTCAATTTGGGCACATTACTGTATGTCACAGCGTAATGTCAAGGTCTGTCCCAGTTCGAAGGCTCCTCCCAGTCCGGGCTTCTCGTGCCTGTTCTAGGAGGACACACTGCACCTCTCCTTTGTGGCCTTTCGTATCCCAAGATTCTTTGCACGTCGTTAATCACCACCTCGCATCCTAGCTGTCAGAAAGATGAGGCGGCTCTGCGCTGTAGCCACGATAGCCAATGACTGTCATACGTGTAGAGATGCTTTTAAGAAACATTTGTGAAAGTGGTCTCTTATTTTTTTCCAGAGCTGCATGTAAAGGATAATGTATAGTTGTTTGGTTGTTGGAGAAGTAAAGCCCCTCAGGTTGTATGAAACCAGATTCCATACAACCTGTCGAGGTTTATTTCTCCATAACAACCTCCAAACTATACATTATCCTTTATAAATTGAGACTTTGAGCTCCTCAGTCTAGGAGGGAAACATACATTTTCTGAATTACAAGTACGAGCATCATGTTTGGCGACCTGCTCAGGTGAGACATTCCTGTCAATCTCTCGGCGCTTCTGTGCCAAAGCCAGCGAAGCAGCTTGACAGTGTCAGAGAAATAATCCAGATCACTGTCAAGCCCATAAAATCAGAGGCACGAGAGGGAACAAAGCTCGGCTGCGAACAATTTCAGTCATATTTTGTTATCCTTAATCTCCCATTGCCGCCCAGTTGCAATTAATTGTTGAGTCACCCCCGCAAACACATGCGAGTCGGGGCCAGGATGTTGGTGCACCCGCTGATTTTATGCAGATGCTATGGATTACATACTAACTTTTATCTGGTGTTTTTACAGGGTATCCCTACATAGCTCTGGATTTCCTGTAAGCTGCCCAGACTGCTGCTTTCCATTTTCATCCAGCAGTTACAGGGAAAGACACAGTGGGGGCAGGCGGCCTGTAAATCACTACATCTATTAGGTCATTGTGAAAGCTCCTTGTTCTGCTTCAAACTGGGTGAGATTACCCTCACATTTCCTGATCTCAGGCTATGTTTAACAAGATACATTTGCTTGGAACATCCCGAACATGCTCATTCTTGAACAAAAATGTTGTTTTTTTTTATTTGTAAAAACAACAAGGCGTAGACCCTTCACGGGGTTTTCAATGTTTCAGAGGTTGGTGATCTGGATTTAAGCCTACTTTTACTGTTGCTGGCTGCGATGGAGGGAAAAATAAAGGTATTACTGAACAGTTGCACGTGGCGACAAGCCGTGGGTGAGGATTTAGAATATTAACACCTGAGAGAGAATAAGAAAGCGTATGGAGAAGGATACGACTCGTAGGCCTCTCTCGATGGGGTCGGTGAGCAGGAGACCTCGCGGCGCGTAGATCTTGTCGTTCTGCTCGTGAATGTACTTTGCGATCTTCTTTAAAACCTAAAGGAGAAAAAAAAGAGATCACAGTTTCAGTCTCCACATCACATCACATCACTAACCTCCCTCACAGAGTGCATACGCTCGGTTCTGACAGTTTAATGACCTGAATTCCATATTTTAGCTTTTGGACGAAAAGCAAGCAAAACTTTCAGAGGCTATTGAAAAAAAAAGCCCTGTCATATCATTTGGCAGCTGTCTAATACAATGACTCTCAAACTTTTTCACCCCTAAAATTGACCCAAATTAGTCCACAAACCACCCCACCCCACCCCCATTTGAAAGATTGGTCCAGGCTCCACCATCTGATAAGGTTTATCACTGTGAGATGTTTTATACAGCGCATGAACAGCATGACCGAAGTAGTTACATTACATAGATTAGGTCATCATGTGATTTATGGATGGAATTCTTGCGAAATTAAATCATTCCCCCCTTTTTTTTTTTTGATGGGACTGAACCTGAGGAAAGCCCCTGGAGGGGGTGTTCTTGACATGTGATCTGTTTTTTTTATTTGTCTGCTGTTAGCTCTGTTTCACAGTTACAGCGTATGAGATCAGGGCTGCGTTTCTGCTCAACCACCATCGCTTTTGGAACCAAATGTGCCTGTAACTAAAAACAATGAGGTTTGTAGGTTGGTATTATACCCTGGTCAGACTTGTTTTTGTTTGTATAATGGATTACACCGAGGCCTGCCACAATTACTACATAACCGCCTCATCCCATTGTTTGAGCTGACCACAATTATTTTGCATGATGATTAAAATGGTTTATTATTTATTATTTCTAATATTCAACATTAACTTCATGGATTAAATTCAATTCAAGTTGATTTGTCACATATAGTTACAAAAAATTACAGTGAAATTCTTATGTACCTTTGGTCATTGTACAAAAATACAGAAAGGTAATAGTAGAAATTTAAATAAAATGATGCGAAGCCTGCGAAGCTAGTTCAGGCAGACAACTCAGGCCGCGCCCACTCTGATCAGCTGATCAGTCGCCTGCTCTCCTCGCCCTGATTGGGCGGGTTATTTAAATCCCCCCAGTTTACCTGCTCGTCCCTGGCTATGCTCTGCTGCTGCCGCCCTGCCTTTCGCTGCTGCTGCTGCTGCCTTGCTGCTCTGCCTTCTCTGCTGCTGCTGCTGCCTTGCTGCTCATGAGGTTTTGCAAACCCACCACCTCCCCAGCATCCACCTGTCGGCTCTGCCTCTTGACTCCCTGCTGGGGGGTCTGCTCCATTCCCTGTAATGCCTGGCAAGGCAGATCATTCAGGGAATGAATATGAGTCAGAGCCTGACGCCAAACCTGCTGCAGCCATGCTCAAGAATATTGCTATCCCTGCTGTGCTTCAGCTTGCTATGCTTATGCTCAATAAATTATTTCTTCTCATTCCAGAGTTGTCTGATTGAAATAAAATAAAGTGCATGTAAGGAATAAAATAAGAGAAACAATAAATGGTGACCAGTAGTGTAATGACAGATATTTAGCTCCAAAGCCTAAATTCCCAATGTTTAAAGCTCCAGTGTGTAAAATTGGGGTTCACCCGTGATAGCATTCCGATTCTAGATTGCAGAGCTCAGTCGCTCTCACTCCTCCCATCGGCCGTGACTGGGACGACTGGGAGTACTTCAGGAGTGATGACGTGAAGATCTAAACTATTTTACAATATGTCTGTTGTTTCCTACTCCGTCTTCTTTCCTTCCAAACTTCTTCTTTGTTGGTTTATTTATGAACGTGAAACTTGCAATACATGCTTTCTGGCTGGCTGTAATCTCCTTTCTGGCTGCTGTACAAACATGGCGGCACAGGTAACAAAAACCAAACAAATTTTATTTTATAGCAATATTCACATATATTCATGGCTAGTATATTCAGATTTTGCCAATTATTGCACACTGGACCTTTAAGTGCTGTCAGAATAGCCACGTAGGCACAATCATGGATCATGTTATGGCTGCAGTAATATAGCCACATTACAGAATTATCAGTTTCCCGTCAGTGGCTTCAGCTACAGTAAAGACTCTGACCTTCATCAAGATGTTCTGATGTTCTACAAATACATTCATAGTTAGTATATTCACATTTTGCCAATAAACCTTTCCAGTTATTACGCACTGGACCTTTAATGCCAATAAATGGTTCTATGTTTAGGCAATTAAATGGTTCAACGCAATTAATCGTCAACTATAAGATGACAGCCCTAATTACACCAAGCATCAGCTCGGACTGGATGTGAGTGTCCTGCAATCAGTCAGCACACTGACAGGGAAAGGAGGCTGGCTTCTACAACAGGGCAATGATCCAAAGCAGACCTCAAAATCTACTGTCAACTAGTTCAAGAAAAACAAGCTAAAGCTCTCAGTTCCACCCCCACAGTGCCCTGACCTACATCACAAGAAACCCCGTGTGTAGGTCTTAAACATGCTGCGTACGTGCAAGACAGATCGGGTGACAATCAAGAATAGAAAGACCCTAAACTGGCTACAAGACATGTTTACAAAAGTGGGCGGGGTTTCATGTCTTTGCTGTGGATGTCGTACTTCTCGTTTTTGCTGAACTGACGAGGCTTGTATTTGAGACAGGTGTCTATAAGGGACAGGCTTTACATTTATATGAACAAATATTTTGCACGAAGATACTATCAAATTGATCATTTTAAAGGGATAGTTCAACATTTTGACAAAGTGGCCCATTGCCATAATCCCTATAATCACAGTAGTAGGTTTGTTACCTTTATTTGTCAGTGTAAGCTACTTTTAGAACAGCCAAGCAGCGAGCTGCTCAGAGCTACGCTACGGAGGCTAATGGGATTTCTTGGTTTCCCTTATCAAACTCATCAAATACACAATCCAACAACTCCAAAACGCTCTTGTGGGCAAGTTGTGACCTGCACATTCACCATGCGATGAGATAGTAACAGAACGTTATATTACGAATACAGAGAATGTTTGCTGAAAAACTGTCCCTGAAGGCAACGCGCATCAGGTGTTTTGCATGAATTTACCTCTAAAACTCTGTCTGGTAATGTTCCGTAATTATCTCATAGCGTGGTGAATGTGCAGGTCACAACTTGTCCACCAGAGCGTTTTGGAGTTGTTGGATTGTGTATTTGATGAGTTTGATGAGAGAAACCAACAAATCCCATTAGCCTCCGTAGCATAGCTCTGAACAGCTTGCCATTCGGCTCGACCAATCCTACTGCCATGACTATAGGGATTATGGCAAAGGGCCAGTTTGCCAAAATGTTGAACTATCCCTTCAACTCAGTCCTGTTTGAAATGAGAAACAAACTGAGTATCCTGCTGCCTCCTACCTGGTATCAAATTGGCTAATCTGTCTGGCTAAGTAGGCAACCAGGGGATCCAGCTAGCTAACACCAACACATTCTTGAGCTGCAGTGCTGGATAACAGACTTCATTTTTACTTTGGTAATGACCAGTCAATTTAAATTGCATGACTTTATGAGTCCTCATAAAAAGTAAACCATGCCAAATGTTTTTTTTTATTTTTTTTTATCCCTGTTCACTCCTGTCCACCGAAAGACAAATGTATAGGACAAGAAAAGACCACTGACATACTGATCCGTTTACATTCCATACAAACCGGGCCAAAAGGGATTTTATCCGACTATAAATACTATTTATTTGCCAGCTCTCGTAGAGGTCATAAAATTGCTGATTTACAGCCAAGCTAAATGATTCCACACAGCAGAAACATAATTTCTTACAGCACTAACACACCTCAATCAGCTACAATGTCCAGTATGCACTGTCATTAATATGTCAACATGCAGATTCCAAAACCAGATCCAGCACATGTGCATTGTGTATACGTCAAGCAGTTATTCATGATTGAGGCAGGGTGTCTTTTGATGATTAAATAATTACAACCATATTATACACCAGTTTTTTTTTGTTTTTACAATACAAAAACAGTTTTCTGGATACCCACCTATGAGAGGTCAAAGTTGTTAAATGCCGTCTCGATAAGTCCAAAGTGGCGCCTGAAGCCATTTTTCGGTCAACAATGCCAAAAGCATCCGACTCCCAGCTATTTAATTGTGAGAATTTACTGCTTTTCTCTGTTTTCTATTATTGTAAATTTAATATCTTGTTGTTTTGGACTGTTGGCTGTACAAAACTAGTCTCATCTTGGGTTTTTTTTTTATTATTCAAACAATGCAATTAATCATTTCTCTTGCTGTGTGCTTGGGTCATCTTCCCAGTAGCAGCACAGTGCCAGCAGTGCTGGAGACTGATGCTAGCCACACCTGATACTATGACCTCAGGAGCTTAGACAAACAGCAGGTGACAGAAAGCAGACAGGAACAGCAGAAACAAAAAAACACAACCAAACAGACAAATGAGAAACCTGGAGGATATTTACATCTTCTAATGTTACAGATAGAAGAGAGTGTGTCACGTAGATATTGACATTAGATCAATAATTGTGAAACTAGCAGGGCCGTTGTATACAGTAGGGATGATAATTCTAGGGGCCACAAAAAACCTCAGTAGTCTAATCTTTGTATGACTGGTTTATTCTGCTTAGACCCTGACTAATACTCATAGTAATGCTGCATTAGCATCTAAACAAAGTAGGCTAAATAAAAAATGATTATGCATACGTAGTCTAAGAAAAGCAGTGAAAAAGTCAGGGGGTAGGGGCCCACATTGGTATTCTTTCAGGGGGCCCAGAATTCCTGGCAACGGCCCTGGAAACTAGACTTGTAATGAATTTTAATTAGTGGAGAAATAAAACATCGTTTATGTTTATTTTAAGTTAAAAAATGCTATTGCATTGCAAAATGTTTTACATTTTCTTCAGGCCTTTCTGACTACATGCTTTTCTCAATGTCTGCATATTAGCTAATTCCTCATCACAATATCAGACTGCATCAATGTAAAGACAAATTTCAACTTTTTATATTGAAAATGTTCAAATATGCATGTTCTGTTTTGTTGTTTTCTAAAACCGCCCAGGCTGATCTGATAATCACAACATGGAAGCATCTGAGAGGCCATGTGGAAGTACTTTTCACCATAAATGGTGAACGAGCCTGAGGCTGTTTACCAGTTATCTTACTCTACATCAATAACAAATCTGATGTCTCTCCTGTTAGCTATAATTACACCAGACAGCAGAGGGACCACAAACAAGCATGGCAACCTCTCAATTGACTGCCTGCACGTCTGCCACACTGATTCTTGAGAGCCAGTAAGAGAGCAGGATATACAAGGGTCAGCTACATGAAAACTGGTAACAGGTTGGTGTCAGAATTCAGAAACTTATTTTTGTAGTTATAATAATTATATTCCACAGCTATCCATGGATTACCTTTGAATTAGTTAGACCAAACAAGCTCCCAGTTCAGTACAGTTTTCAGTCCACAGGCCAGTATCAGATGGATGGAGTAACAGAAATTACATGTAAAAGCCATTACCTAAAAGAAAACTTACATTAAAAGTCTTTGTTATAATCTGGACAATTTGTAACCAATATTTGATGCTTGCTATGATTATTACTATGGCTGTAACTCTTACTGTGGTTGTATTGATGAACAAGGCTGTGATGAAAATTTTGTGTAACAGTAATGTAACAGGTGATTAAATGCATAAGCTAATGTAGCTGTCTTAAAAGAATAGTTCACCCCAGAATGATATTTCACTCATTATCTACTCACCCTCATGTCGACTAAGGGCTGGTCTTCCTGGTCCGCCCAAGTCTCGCAAGATTTGCGCCGACGTCATTGCGATTAACTGACGCCGCCGCAAATCTCGCGAGACTTGGACGGACAAGGAAGAGGAGCTTCCGCTGCAAACAAGCTTGAAATATAGACTTATTTAATTTTTTTCGGGACAATTTCGCATTTCAGGGCTTCAATACAAGAGGGACATTCACATACAAGCAGCGTGGAGGTATTTGGATGTTTTTTAGTGTCTTTTTGTGACGAAGACCGCTGGTGTCCGTTTGCAACCGTTCTATGGACATGCACTGCTACGCCGAGACCCCCTGTAACTCAGAGAAGCTACAGAGGGCTCTGAAAATTCTCACAGCCCTTAGTCGACATGAGGGTGAGTAGATAATGAGTGAAATATCATTCTGGGGTGAACTATTCCTTTAAAGGTCCAGGGTGTAAAACGGGGGGAAAACTGTGTAGCGTTCAGATTCTAGAATGCATTCACCCCTCCCGTCGCCAAAGTGACGTGGCCTCTGAGGACAAAAAAAATAGTTTCCTCCTCCTGCTTCTTTCCTTCTGCCTTTTTCTTCATTGGATTATTTGTGAACACGAAATTTGTGAAACGTGCTCTCTGGTTGGTCGGATTTTTCATTGGAGCTGCCGCAGAAACATGGCAGCACAAGATGGCCACACTCTCTAAAGCAAGACCCTTGCTATATGTATCTATAAAAGAATAATTATAAGGCTACGAAAACCAAACAAATTTGATTTTATAACGAAACACACTTATCCTATCATGTCGTTGCACTTATGGTAACTTTTAGTTCATTTTATTTATCTGGTTTTATCCGGACCCTGGTGTTTCCTCACGGCAAATTGAGTAAGATAGTGCTTCAGTTGCCTTCTTTCAGCTCTATAAATGAGTCTGTGTGTGTCGTTGCATTACTTATTTTTGCTTTGTTTTGTCTGCTTTTATGGTGAATTTGTATGAAAAGTGCTCTATAAATAAAGTGACTGATTTGTCAGATTTTGTCAATTATTGCATACTGGACCTTTAAGTGCTGTCAGAATAGCCACTTAGACACAATTATAGATAATGTTATGGCTACAGTAATGTAGCCATATTACAGATTTATCAGTTTCCCGACAGTGGCTTCAGCTACAGTAAAGACTCTGACCTTCATCAAGATGTGCTGATGTTTTATAACCAGTCCTTACTTCTGCATTCATATTAATATAAAACATCCATCACCTTCTCATAGTGAGTCTCCATACACAGGAAGATGGTGTATGCTGTGAGGCAGGCCAGACAACCTTCGATATACGACTGGCTTCCCAGCTTCTCAGCTTCGGCGTACAGGTTGTTGAGCGTTCGGACTGTCTCCTCAAACTGCTGTTTATCGATCTGAAAAACATCGAGGAGGAACAAAGGGTTAAAACAGTGCAAGTGCTTCTTCCCCTGCTGGGGTGCTTACGGGAAACATCGCCTTCTTAGCACAAGATCATGTTCTCCCTCCACTTCCATCTCTAGATAAACGAGGGGCTGAATTTTCCTCGACTGGTCGTACATCAAGGCTAGGCTGGGCCCTCCTCCTCCTCCCCGCGCTGGAAACACCACCTGAAATTATTAGGATGCCTCGGCCATATGGTCTGAGAAAGTTTTCATTTAATAACTGACACGACAAACGCGCCCAGAGCAGGACACCCAGTGAGAGAATCCGGGGAGGAATATTGATCGTCTCTTCCTTCTCCAATGGCACCGGTGCACCTTAATGAAGATGAAGATGCATCTCAGCTGTGCTGCAGACTGCAGACAGCTTTTTGGGACACGAACTGGAACCGCAGCTGGCTGATAATCAAACCAGTATTTTCTGAAGAATTCTTCACATCAAAAGTTGCGCTGCGCGGAAAAGACTGATGGAGGGCGGAGGACATTTGAACTCGAAGGCCGTTTTTTGAATAGGGTGTCGACACAAGTCCCACGTTGGACCCGGATCCATCCATCCCTCTCTGCAATTTTTTTTGTACTGGGTAAGGGGGGGGGGGGGCTTGATGAGAAGCCGGGGCCAGGAGCCTCCTGAGCCTGTGAAAAGCCTCCAGACGTTCTGCGCCCCTGTGCCCGAGGAATGCAACAACAAGCTCCAACACATCATGGTCCTAGGCGTGTTCGGTACCCGCCATTGGGAGCCTTTTGTTCTCCTCATTTTCCAATTCGGCGTCTGCGATTCAAACCACATTTTTCCATCTTTCCATTTTGTCTGATGCAGTCACATTAGGATTCCAAAAAATGTTAGATGAGAGTCCAAAGCTGAAGAGGGTTTACAAATTGAAGTAAGGAAAAGGAGAAGGGGGGTCAACAAAATGTGACCTTCAAAATACAACATGAAACACAAGTCGGACAAAACTGCCAGTTCTCAATTAATGAAAACATTCTTGCACAGTATGGCAGAAATACATTTCTCTTCTTTCCTGGTTCTTTTGATGCAAATGTACACTCTTAGAAATAAAAGTGTTAAGTAGAACCATAAAAGGTTCTTCAGCTTGTCCTAGTAGGAGAACCCTTTTTGGCTCCGGGTAGAACCTTTTATAATGGTTCCACCTGGAACCCTTTTAGAGGGTTATACCTAGAACCAAACATAAAGGGTTATACCTCGAACCCAACATAAAGGGTTCTTCCTAGAACCAAACATAAAGCGTTCTTCCTAGAACCCAACATATTTTCAGCAATCCCTAAAAAAGTCTTTCTTCCAAAAAATGGTTCTGTGGATCAAAATGTGTTCTTACTGGAACCCTTAGTGTTACCAAGAACCCTTTAAAAACCCTTTCTTCAGTAAAGGGGTTTTCAGAAGCAAATGGTAGGTAGGTAGCACCTCAGCCCTTGTAGAAGAACCCTTTTGGAACTCTCATTTCTAAGAGTGTATTGAAGCAGGAAAGAGTTACCAAAAATAATAAATCCCACAGTTTGAGATGATTGTCTGAAAGAATGTGATGTTACAGCATGCAAAGATTTGCTAAACAAGGTCAACTACATGGCTAAATCAGATATTGGGATTAGAATAAAAAATGACAAAAAAAAAAAAAGAAAACACGGTTTGAAAACAAGGCTTTTCAGAACTCTATGTTCTACAAACATCCTCACAGTGATATAAACAACTGGTCTAAAAATGGAAGCCACTAAACAGCTTGGCATCATACTGCATATTTCATAAACAGGGATAACAGCAAGTCATTAAAAACATATATGTGGGAAGAACATTTTATCAGAGGGGACTCGCTTTTACTTCCCAGAGCAAAACCATTCCTCCAGTTAGAATAAAACAATGTTCAGGTAAACAGTGAGTAGTGTAATGTCTCTCTAAAAGTCATCTTTTGACAACATGTTTTTTTTTGTGTGTCTGTGTGAACTGGATGCTCCAGAAAACCACAAGACCACCCAATCAAGAGGGAAGTGCCAATAAACCACTAGTTTAAGTAGGGTTAGTGTTGTGAAGCTGCTCTTTTCATGTGGTGTGTGCTTTTCAAAACTGCAGAGCTCTGTCCTGCAAACTCTGCTCTGTTTGCCTGGCGCCATCTTTAATGTGGCGTAGAGCGCGTTCGGGCTCAGCAACCTGCTCTTCCTCCTTCACGTCGTTACCCTGTTCCTGCTCTGAAGCCACTTCCTCCAGGGTTCACATGAGGACACAGTCCAGCAGGGTTCCTTGGGATTTTTTTTCTTCTTTTTTTAAACTTTTGGCTCCATGTTGATTTCAGCTGTTTCTGGTGCCAGGACGGTGACTGTTCTTTCTGATATGGATGGTTTGCTGCATTAAACAAACCATTGAGCTGTCCTTTCCTGAACATTGAGCAACATTAAAATAATTCATTACTCTTCTTCAGCAGCTCTGGTTATGGTTTTCTTCCAGACTGCAATGGAAAACAACTCCTGAGTAGCTATGGTCTGCAGCTTAAGTACAATAAAGTGTTCAAGCTCAGAGGCTCTGTGTCTGAATGACATACATGTGTACACGGAAAATACTCTAAATGCAGCTTTAAAGGGATAGTTTAACATTTTTGCAAATTCACCTATCGCCATAATAGTCATAGCAGTAGGTTCATTACCTTTAATTATCAGTGCATGTTGTTTTGAGATCAGCGGGGCAGAGACGTGAGCTGCTCAGCGAACACAATGGAGGTGAATGGTACAGGTCTCCTGTCCCTCATCAAACTCATCAAATACACAATCCAACAACTCCAAAATCCACTACGCTATGAAATGAAAATGTAATATTAGGACAGAGTTGTTTTCGAGGCAAATGCCTACACATTCCAGACACGAGTGAAAAGTGCATGTCGATCTGAGTATTTGCTTCATGTGTCGTAATGTTACATAATAATTAGAGCTGACCCCAAAAAATCGAAGCTTCGTTCGTTGCCATTATGCCATGGTAATCGATCATGAAGTCCGTGATCGATTTTTTTTCCTTTTTGACACCAGTTCTCATCAGCAATTGTTACATTAAAATGTGTAGGCTACTTGGCATCCTGGAAACCTGCCTGATGTTGGAGATATGCAGTGTTTGTTTGCCATTACTTTCATTAATTCCGCAATGCCCCCCCCTCCCCGGCCGCCGAAGCTTCGATTTTGATCAATTTTATGTCCGTGAATATTTGATTATCAAAATATGATCTGGACAGCCCTAATTATAATACATGATTATTTCATAGCGTGGTGAATGTGCAGGTCACAACTTGTCCACAAGAGGGTTTTGGAGTTGTTGGATTTGATGAGTTTTGTGGGACAGGGCACCTTTATTGTGTTAGCTGAGCAGCACACGCCTCTGCCCCGCCGATCTCAAACTAACTTGCACCAATAATTAAAGGTAATGAACCTAGTCCTATAACGATGGGGATTATGGCAATAGGTGAATTTGCCAAAATGTTGAACTATCCCTTTAATAAGTATGCAGGTAACATTTGAGCCCTGTGAGGGACTAGTGACTAGTTCCTCTGCCTTTCACTCTGAGCATGCTGGGAAGGCCTCCAGCTCTCACTGTGACTATGAATAGGAAGCAGATATGTAAAAGGATAATATGGAGTCTGCCAAAATCAAACCAGAAACTTCTGGGTTCTGTTCCAAAAGTGAGGAAACCTCGTTCAAACTTCATTTGTCAGTATGTAATATATCTAGTAGTATATGAGTAATCAGTGTTGAGCTGACTGATTACATCTTGTGATTGGCCGGTGAGCCCAGTCCTGGCATGCAACAGCACATTCTCATTGATCTGACTTACAGACCCTGAGAGGGGGACACAGTAATGAGACAGACAGTATGATCTAGAGGCATTTTTTCATCGTCCACCCGCTGTGGGATTTCTTGCTGTGCGTCTGATGGACAGTCCAACTATGACACACAGATCCATTGTCCATTCGCGTGTCTTTGAGGGAGAGCAGGTGGTGTCCGCCCAGCCATTTCTATGTGTTAATGTGATGGAAAAAGTCTGAATAATAAAAGTGAAGAGGTGTATCCTACCCTGGTCTCCAGCTCAGAGGGGAACTTGGTCTGGAACTGGCACACTGTGCCATTTGTGTAATCTCTCTGAATGAAGACTTTGGCAGCGACGGCTGCCTGTTGCCTCATGTCCTGCAAGCTGTGAGTCTGTGGAAACAAGACGTTACAATTTTTAGGAATCACTGCACTTTCTTGGGACGCCAACTGAAAGAAAACAATTCATTCCAAGGGCCACATATGTTTGTCATAATCTGTATAGGAATTAGACTGAACCCTGTTATGTGTATCATCTTAGACAAAGATCTTTTATTTACAGCAAGCTTTGTCTCCATGTTGCAAAGACATGCAGCAGAGCAGGCTGTCTGATTTCTCCAGATTAAATAAAGAATGAATGAAAAATAGTTAAGTCAGATCTTTAACAGGCACCTTTACAGAAACATATTTGACACTAGAAAAGATACAGAAGGAAAACTTCTTTTCACTGTCAGTTACCCTAATCTTCTAACCAGGTTGTATCAATTAATTGCAGACTAATACTATTCATTTATATTCATGCAACACTAGCCTATATCTGCTAGTTTCTTAAATTTAGCACTGCATCTTTTATTTTATTTCTGGAAGCAGGCACAATATTTCACTGTGCATTCAACTACGTATAATGTGTTTGCAACAAATAAATCTTATTTTATCATATTTTGTCATATTTAATCAACAGTAGTCTTAAACCTAGGATCCCATCCTTTGTGTATTAGCCTACTTTGTATGAGCATGGTCCAACATCCATTGCATTTTTGAATTTAAACATGATTTAAATGATCCCCACTGCCGCTCTACAGAGGTATAATATAAACATTAAAATGGATTATGTCTGAATGTTATTCAGCTTCTTCAGTTCCAGGGTCGTTGTGGTGTAGGTCATCACTGCCACAGCTCGGTGGATCACTAACAGGCAGCATTCATTAATCTACATTAATGTAATTAGGAACACCTGTGTTTGAACAAGTCTGACCTACACTATCAGTTGTGAAAAGATATTTTGGAAACATCAAAATGTTTTGTTTGGTGTCTTTTCAGTCCCCTCACAATTAAATCAATATTAGGCTATAATTAACTTAATATTAGGCTATTTTATATTCACAACTAACGTACCACTACTATGTACTCGGTACTGTGTTTCCCTGTTTTTGAAATGACTTTGCTTGCATTGGTCTGCCTTGTTGCTCTACTTGTTTTCTTCTCCTGCATATTATAATCTATGCAGTTTGTATGTCAACTGTAAATAACAACAATAATAAAAAAACGAAAAATTATTTTGAGACATTGCAATGGTTCACCTTTATGTAAATATTAGTTCGTTTGTCATATTGACTCTGGTCCACCAATTAATATACTTGTCTGGCAGAATCACCCTTAGCTGCTTCTGTTTGTTTGCCCTGCGGTTCAGACTGTGTGTTTCCTGTCAGAGAACCACAGCTGCTCACGGCTCCTCTCAACAGCTGTCCTCCTCACTAACGCTGCCATCTTTGCGCTGGGAACAAACTTTATTCCAGGATGTATCCCTCCGCAGCCACATCCCTGCCCTGGAGCCCCACTGCTGCTGTGTGCTGCCATACGCTACTAGCACCCTGCCCTCAAAACCAGTTACTATCGAACTACACGCAGCTCGGCTCCTCGTTGACACACAACGCCTTTTTCCCCCCCCGACACTGCTGCATATGAGTCATTTTATGAATAATCCAGCGTGTTGCCACAGATGGAGTAAACGTTAGCAGGCAAGATGCTGCCGTTCCACCGGTGGGCTACCAGGCTAACGGTGCTCAACTTTACGCTGTTTCTCTATTTGACATATTCGAAGAAAACGTTAAACACTGTGCCATAACGAACACGTCGTTCACAAAATACTGACTTGTGAAAAAACAAAGCACAAATCCATCGTTAGCTTACCTCTGCCATGTTGAACAAGGTTTCTGTTTACCTTCCGCTAGCAGGTTTTACCGTGTACTAACAAATATCCTTTCCGTGTGGGAACTTTTGTCTAATAACATTGGTTCCGCGTGTAAAGCGAGGCCAGGCAAATGTAGGCTCTAGCAGAATTCAATTCAAAGAGCTTTACATAGGCATAGAAATAAAAAACAAAAGGATATATTTAAAATAAAAAGAAAGCTACTGACACCACAACTATCCACACTTGTTCCTTTGCAGATTAAGAAAAAAAAAAAGACGTAAAAAGCATTGCAATACACTGTTGTGTTGAAAGTTGTAATCAGAAGTATTCTATAGCCTATAAAATGGACAGCATGCATCAGCAATGATAACCAATAGAGCATGATTGATACTAAACTTGTTTTGAGAGTATTTTCCCTATTAATGTTTATATTAATTAATGCTTTTAATTATTCAGATTCTGTTGCAATATGACAAAGGGGCATCTTCCTTATTAAAGCAACATTGCGGAGTTTCAGCTCAGTGCTTCCACCATCTGGCTGAGAAGCGCTCTCGTCTGGGGGGAAAAAACTAAACTTAACGAAAACAAAACTTATCAGCCAACGCATCTAGCGTTTATTGCCATTAATAAACGACAATATTTCCCACATGTTTGCAAGGAGACTGTGTGGCGGGTGGTCTCTCCCTCGACGCAGAGGGGAGGAGGGGGGGCAGTGTTTCGTACCCGTGCAGGGAAGTTACATAGTGCGGTTTCAGCCAACGCGACCCCGCTCAGACTGCGGCGGCAGCACCATTCATCCTATTAACCATTTTTCTACCATTGCAATGAGTCTGGAAACATTATTTTAAGGCCAAAAAACTCTGCAATGTTACTTTAAAGGGAAACCCTTTGATCAAATTGGATCCCTCTGATGGGATAAGAGCAGCGCCACAAGTTTGATATTTTGCAAGTCGACTGAAGGTGCAGGCACTGAAATGAATAAACATAGCCAGGAGGAATGGAGGGAGGAAAACAATTACACATGATATTGGGACAGAAATTGAATTGATGGTAAGTAGTATTTTTTAATAATAGATTACCTTTGGATGTAACTCAGATGTTTCCCGTTTTAAAATGAAGTCAGAGGACAACAAAGAGCTCCGTTTGGCTTTCTGTTTCCACAACAGCATCACGTATTAATACCCAAAAGAGGCAGATGCTCATTGTCTTGGACCGTCACAGTTCCCACAAGCCACAGATGTGCAAGCAGATACATTTGCAAATTTGAGTGAAAAATTCAACTCTGAAATGGGCTCTGGGCCTAGAAACAACTTTGAGAAAATACAGAGCACACAGCACAATATTATGTTACTTCAACATTTGGGAAATATATTGTTAGAAGTAAGTTGGACGAAAAAGTAAGTGAACTCTTTGGACTTATTGACATTTATGTTTAAATTTCATCACATTTTGGTTACAATGATGTACACATAATGTAAGCTTTCAAACTAGTGACATACAAAACATTGTGTTGCTAGAGTCCACAGCGGAAACACTGAGCAGACATTCACAGTGTGGGCTCAAAAAGAAACCCTCTGCTACTGACTTCAACAAAACATAACTGGAGTCAGGATTTATCAAACATGGAGACCAATCAAGGAAAATAAATTAGAGCTGAGGATAAGAGGTGCCTTGCCAAAGAAAATAAGATTTTTCTTTTCTTTTTGAGTTTGATATTCACAAAGAAGTATCTGTTGATATTAACCCTTCCTTGAAAAGAAAGAAAGAAAAAACATGTAGTTTATAGATCTCTGAAGACATGGGGTCAGTAATTCAATTTGCAGTGGGTTGTAAAGTCGTCATTAAATATCATTAAAATATTCATCAGGTTCATAAAGACAAACTTAGACAAACCTTTTTTGTAATGGAGAATGATCTTAAGCATTGCAAAATTGGATTTTTTCTTTTGTGGTGTGGCTGAATTGCTAGAAGAAGATATTAAAATAACACTTCAAAACATACAGCAAAGAAACACTCACTCAGCAAGAAACCACATGGAAAATGAATGTGGGTCATTTTGGGCACATGCACATTAGAGGGGTAGTGATAGTAGTGTTTTTATCCAAAAAATAAAAAATAAAATGAGGATGTATTATGGTCAAAAACAAGTTAATTGACAAATACCTGAAATACTATAAGATTAAATTAATTTATTGCAAAGATAGCACAAAGAGGGATGCAATCTCTTGCAATTGAATCGGTGTCATCTGAGCAATTTAGGTCTTTGTATGAAGTATAATTCATCTTGTATATCAGTTATTTCGGTTGTGAGTTCGTATTTATTAGGGCACCGGCCATCGCCAGGGCACTCGACCCAACAGCTATGAAATAGCTGTAGGGACGAGTGCCCGGCGAAGCCGGGCACTATTGTTATTCTGTGGATTTTTTCCTAGTTATTTTTCCACTTCCGGCCAATTTTCGATTCGCTACTAGTCCTGCAACTCGAAGAGTTGCAGGACATATTATATATCAAAATGTGCGTCCTGATCGGGATCGGTGTGCTATTACTTTTCTAAACAGTGTACGAAACGAAAAATTTCCCATAGAGAATGCATGGGAGAAGGTAAAAAAACGAACAAATCATCGGATTTTTCATACTGCCAACTGTTGTCTACTGCTCAGGCATACTTTCGCCTAGAGACTCCGTTTAAACTTTAAATAGTGGACACAAGTCTTGTGTATTGGTGTATTACTCCACGTTTTGATAGGTTGTGTAGTTTTTGATCAATCCCTGATCAATGACCATGATCATTTTTGGAGAAATTATGAGATTATAATGGGTGTGTATTGCACGGAATGTTCGTGCTAGAGTGCGTGATGTCATCAGCTAGAGTGGGGAGAGAGCCCAGAAAAACTCCTGATTCTTTCTCTTTCCACACTCCTCTTGGACACAATTTACACTGTAGACACATAATTTTTCACAGTTTTGTAGACAAACTTGTTGTGTCTCCCACAATGTGTTCAAAATATCAGAGAGACTTACAGAATTTGAATTAGCAGCCTCTGAGTGCGGCCATGTCTGTCTCTTCGCCTCATTGACTCCAATACAAAAATTTTCTGAGAGGAGCAGAACGGACCAATGTTTTAAAACTGCCCGTGTCGCCAAAATATTTACTGTAGAAACACCAAATCGTACCAAAATTTTCAGGAAGGCCTTAGGGCACCGTTGATCCGTGTTTTGTTCTGATAGGAGCTACCGTTTTGTCAGAATAAGCCTAAATGCGAGACCAGTGCAGAGGCAGAAAATCGGTCTTTTTCTCGACGTTTCTGTCTGCCTCAGTCTGGGAGCCCCTATCGTCATTGGCAACCAGCTCAAGTTGTCATGGTAACCTCTGATCCTCAGGCCAGGGTCGTTAACTCCATAAACAATCCACCTGGAGCTCGTTAAGATGTTTGTAAACACAGACACACAGCTAAATCAGACTGATACAGGATGCAGCTCAGTCACACACACAGACTCTAGAACCAGCTTCATGTCATTACAGTTACACACACACACACACATTAAAAACACACAGGTAACATACAAATGCGCGCGTCAGCGCGCACTCCTCTCCCACACCCTAACACACACAGGTAACTTTGTGATTCAGTTAAAGACACACAAACACATCAAATCTGAGCACTCATCACTCTAACACAGGTAACTTCATGTGATTACAGCTCCTCCATATCAGTGCTTATAGAAAGATGATCATGTGTCTGATCAGCTCTGTCTTGACCTTAAGATCGTGGGTTTGATTCCCATGTTGACAGAGATGGTTAGAACGGCAGTAGCCCCGGTGCCCTTTCAAAATTTCCCAAGAGGAAATTTTCTAGTTTCCTTTTACTCTCCGTAAACTGACCAGCTGTAGCCAAAACACTTAAAAAAGTGCACCTTTCACTCTGAAGGCTGTCGACTTCCTTTTTCAACTATCATTGGACAAGTTGGATAAAGGAATAAGACACACTGAATTGCATTGCACATCCTAGCTCAATGAAGTAGGAAATACCCCTTCTAATGGGATTTCTCACCCAATTATACTTCACGCCCGGACCAATTTAGTATCATCTAGCCTATCATAAAATGTTTCCAAAACACTGCGGAATAACTTCTCCCAGACTTTGGTGCTATAGTGTTGAGCTTCTTTGTGAATCACTGAAAATTTAGTTTCTCTTGAATTGGCAAGTTAGGAGCTCCAATTAGCCTTAAGAGCCTTTGTGAACATGGAGCCAGATCACAGTCTTTATAAACAATTAACAGAAGAAACAACATAGGTAGCCTAATCCCATGTGCCTATTTTTTGCCTTGTTGTTTGAGAGTCAACCAGCTACTTATCCCGTCTAACAACATGACAAGTGGTAATAGGTTCAACTGTGTAGTGAGAAGCGGAATGAGAACAGTCACTTCAGGCCTCTAAGGCTATTAGAGCAACAGTATAACAACTCTGGCAACGTCAGGACAGATTTTCACAGCCTGTCAGGAGCTGCTGTTCAGTTTGGAGATCTGAGTGAGTTGCCCATGAGGAATGCATTTTTCACAGCCATCCCATGCATCACGAGGCCTGGACCTGGCTTTCAGGGAGTAATTAGTGGATCTGTATAAATGTAAAAATCCAGCTACCGCTCCTGCACTGGGCTTGTTTTTCCTATTGGTGAAGGGGGTTGGAGGGGCCTTTAAAGCCCCTGTCCTCTGCAATGGCCGGCGTGGGAGAGACTGCTAATGAGCACCATTTGGACCCTTCATTTACAACACATGCTGGTTAATAGCCCACGACAATAGTTTTACTGCTGCTCGGGCCACTCTTGCTGAAGAGCCTCTCTAAGGAAAACGCTATACAGCCTTTTCTCTGGATGAACACTTCTGCCACAGTCTGCTATTTATAGAGAAAGTGCAGCTGGATCATTCAGCCTTCAAATGTCAACTGGAATATACAGGTCATGTGGCAGTGCCCTTCAATGACAATCCTGTCAGTTAAAGGATAACTACTGTTTTTTACAATCTGGACCTTATTTCTAGCATAAAATACGATCATTTACTCACCCAGATAACTTTGGTGTCATTACAAGTCGTTCTGACACAATTAGATCCGGCCAAAAGCCACATATATCCGTATAATGCGAGAGCAAGGGGCAGCGCAATGCAGCCTCTAAATAACACATCATCTGCCACGAAACTTGTTCATTTCACCAATATTTTGTTATGATATGCTAGTGCTATTCCCCTCCGAGCCCGTGGTGGCATGTTATCAACATCCGTGGTCTGTAGGTTGACCTACTGACCTCTGACCTGGATGATGTCATCTCCGACCGCAGTGTGGCCCGGCTTGTTGCTACTGCTAATGCTATGGTTCGTTTCTGCGTGTTTCTGCAGGCTTCCTCTCCTCAACCTGGACTCACTAAAGCTCCGGCTATTTGCACTAAAAATGGACCCGAATGCCGAAGCAGAATAATTATTATCAGAATGAGCCGGGCAGTGGTCGGAGATGACATCATCCAGATTAGAGGTTAGTAGTCAACCTACAGACCATGTTGACAACATGTCACCACGGGCTCAGAGGGGAATAGCACAATCATATCATAACAAAATATTGGTGAAATGAACGAGTTTCGTGGCAGATAATGTGTTATTTAGAGGCTGCATTGAGTGCCTCCTGTTCTCGCTGGAGCTAATTTCATCGGAACGACTTGTAATGACA
Organism: Decapterus maruadsi; assembly: GCA_030347415.2. Lineage (NCBI taxonomy): Eukaryota > Metazoa > Chordata > Actinopteri > Carangiformes > Carangidae > Decapterus > Decapterus maruadsi. The sequence continues at coordinate 3,698,006 of CM064895.1, forward strand.
CCAAAGTTATCTGGGTGCGTAAATGATCATATTTTATGATAGAAATAAGGTCCAGATTGTAAAAAATGGTAATTATCCTTTAATGAGAACAGGTAAACCATACACTGGACACTTCCTCAACAGACAAGAGGGGAGTGATGGTGACTGACTGTGTGTGTCATATGCTCTCTCTCTCTATGTATATATTTACAGTAGTACTGTGCAAAGGTTTTAGGCACTTCAGATGTTTAGATTATGAGTCTGTGTTTCAGATGCTCTCTCTCTATATATATTTATATATACACTGCTGTACTGTGCAAAGGTTTTAGGCACTTCAGAAATTCAGATGTTTAGATTCTCCATGCAATGCCATTCAAGGGGCTTCTCGATCTGCCCCATTTTATTCTGCAGTATGACAATGACCCAAAAATAATCATCTCAATTCACAAAGAGTCCTGCAATAGATGCTATAGCGAGAGAGAGTGTAAAATGTGTAAGAATATATACTATAATGTGTTTGTAAAACTAAATTACATATAGTATATATAAGTCTGAGGAGCAGAATTGGCCACTGAACTGAAGTGTGCTACACAGGGACAGGGGTTAACCTCAGTCTGTGAGGGAAAATCTGCTCAATTAAATTTTTATGTTTTTCTGGTAATCTGTAGTTTTCATGACTCTGCCCACAGCGTCTCGCTAACTAAACCATAATTGCTCACATCGTGACTCTTGCTTGAGCGTTTATTGTCGAAGATGGAGAAATTAAATTTATTGCCAAAGATTATACAAATTAAAAGGAACATCTCACACCAAAGAGGAGACGAGGCACTGAAGACGTAAAAGAAAAAGAAACAAGGGGACTTTCTCATCACCACTTCAAACAAAGCACCTCCTGGACAGCATCCAGAGATCAGTGGGGAAATGTAACAATTCTGAAGAACTTGTTCATCTTCTACATCTGACAGTCCTGTTTGTATTCAGATTAAAGTTGCACACTTGAAATATACAATTGGTTACTAATTATTTATTAAAATGACGCACTCCTTTTCTCCAGAAGTTCTTCAATTGTCTTGGTATTTGAGCCGTGCAGGCTTCAGCATCGCAGCTTGTTATCAAACTCGTCCTGAACCCGGCTCCGCACAAATCCTCATCCATCATTGGATGAACGTGGAAGTCATCTGGTGGCAAACTTTATACAAACATCATTCAGCACCGAGAAGTTCAAACATCTAATTGACGTAACAACAAGCCAAACTACTGCTAATATATCAAAATCATGACTTATGCTCATGCTACATTCACTTGCCGCGGTTGGAACCGTTGCTCGTGCGAATGATCTCAGCACCTCCTCTCTAACACCAGCATCCCTCACAATTTTCCAGGGGATAAGTACCGCTGACCTCCCTATTCCTGCTTGGATCTCTTTTAGCCAATCCAGATCACAGTTCATGCCTTGGCCCAACAGTCTGCACAGGAGTCCATCCAGACACAAGCTGGTTCCTTTTAAACTAAAATTTATTGTCATTTTACTAACAACTAAGGAGTTACAAATGGAACGTATTACCAAATTCACATCTTGACTAAAAGGAAACTTAAAGCCTTTTTTGTGCTGCTGTGTTGAAATCAATCAATCCCTTCATGTCCTCTCTGGCTGCAAAAGCTGCAGATTTCTTTCCTGTGAACATCCACTGAAAGCCAAGAAGAAAGTGTTTCTGACTGTTGTGCTGTTTCTGTAAAAGGCCAACACATTTGTTCTTGGTGTTTTATGCATTAACATAATAAAGAAGTATTAAGAAACCTGTGACTTTTATTGACCTCTGTTGGCAGCCTGTAGAAACTGCAGCAATCCGATCTGGTCTTTGCACATGATGGCATGTAACTCAGAAAATAAAGTCAGGAATCAAAACACAACTGGCTATTATTGTGTCTAGAGAATAAAAGATTGTTTATGTGAGCCAGTGTCAGACTCAGAAAAAGAAGAAAAAGATAAACATGGAAATGTAGAATACAGAATCCTAAATACATGAATAATGTTACTAAATTATCAGGACACAAATATAAATCCATTTATTCCAACATATTAACATAACTGTTTCTTCTGTAGCCTATTTTATTTGATTTATTCTTTCAACTTCTTAATTTCCGTGAGAGATTTGTAAAATAAATGAATACCAATGGGGATTAAGAAAAAAATAATGAAATGTAGCAAGTAAAACGAAATAATACAAAAACATAAAAACAAATAAAATGTATTGTTAACAGGGAAAATTAACAGGTGAATTTGTCTGGGGGCCACATAGTGGGACAAGGCTGCAAGCATGGGATAAAAAAAAGACATATGAAGAAATATATATTAAGGGAAAGAAACAGAACATTGACATCATCGTTCAATTAGTACAAGTTGCAGTGCTGTTAAGTCATAATAATAGGCTAAAATCACATAAAAGTTACATAAAATTGCACTGGCCCAGAAGGAATCATTAAGATCCAATTAAAAACCTGACACAAGTCAAAACCATGTGCAAAGTGCAGCAGCTTGGTTTCACCTGGGAGACAGAACTAACGGAGAGAGCACCAAGGAAAATGACTGGAGTTAACTGGAGAAAAGGGCTCAGGGATAAGACAGGTCAGGATGTCAGAGTGTCCACCCCTGGCCAATGTGTAAAGAGAATAAGGACATTATGTGCCAATTAACTTCAAACATGGAATGATTGATTTGTGTATAGAATTGTTTATTTGAATGAATGAATGAATGAATGAATGAATGAATGAATGAATGAATGAATGAATGAATGAATGAATGAATGAAAAGAAAATCAGACATATGAATATAAAACAAAAAGGTAAAATAGTAAGAAATGAAAAAAAAAGCCAAAGTGAAAAACATAAAAAGTACAGTGCATTCCATGAACGAACATTGTCATGGCCAAAATGGAATAGGATGAAGTATTCATTATTGAACTGAATATTTCTGCACTGATTTATATCAGTTTATTAACAGTGAAGTCTTTATTGCTCCTTGGTGCTGCTGGGCGGTTAAAACCATCAGTAGGTGGAGGAGCGTGCTCAAATTCCTCTAAGTGTGAATATTTTTGTTCCGAATCAGGCTGGCAAATGAAAGCCAGGAATCTCTGCCCACACAATTATTCAGCCATTGGCATTTATCATCAACCACAGTGACCACCATAGATAACAGGCTAAATTAACTCATGAGGTTCAATCATTTAATCATGATCATGTTGGTTTTTCACATGAAGTATGAAAAGCCAGAGTCCAACGTTTCTTTTTAAAACAGAGCATAAACTACAAAACTGAGAAATTTGCTGTATTTCACGCATGAATGCTTCAGTCACACATGGTTTATGTGGACCACTCCGGGGTCCCTCGTGCCACCCCAAATTACCAGTGTAATGACATGACGTTATTACCTCACCTCCATATGAGGCACTTTACATCAGATGTGGTCGACAGCAGGCATTCAACAGCCTGTGGAAATTCAAACAATCACTTTCCTCAAGATGCCTGGAAGGGATTTAAAGCGAAACATACATGCCTCTAAATGTTTATTAGCTGTTTAATATCCTGTTTAGGGGTGTCTTTATCAGTTTGGTGCTGTTAAGTCCCCACCGTTAGGTCACCGTTTCCTGTAGGTGCCAGAACTCCCCTCCCGCTTATAGCCGTCACGTTCCACAAAACGATCCGAGACGAATCCGCACATTCACGCGACACGTTACGTGCTGACAGACGCGGCCTCTGCAGGCTCAAATCAATATCATGCACCTTGTTTCTGGTGTCAAAAAAAAATCAGTTTTGTGGAGCAAAGAACGACTCGGGGAGGCAAAAGGTCCCTATTCATCGCGGCAGGATGTGGGCTGCCCTCATGTTGGGCATGTTTTGACTGGGACAGAGGAGTCGGATTACCTCATATTTCATTCAGCAGCTCGAGAGGCATTAATCATCCCGTTAAATCGAGACAGTTTTATTGCGTTGTGTGTGAGAGTGCTTATAACCCACATAACTCTACTGCTCACTTAAGACCTATGTACCCATATGTCCAACTTAACAAGCAGAAGTCTTTACGGCTGGGCATTCCTTCACAGTACCAATGACCAAAACCTTCCTTCACAAAAGCACTGGCCAAAACCTTCTGACTAATAAAGTCACTTCACTTCATTTTTTCCCCCCCTTTGTGCACAAAATGTAAAGACAAGAGTGACGTGGATCCAACTCCAGTCGCTGATTCAGGCAACTTTCTGACTGGTGAGTATAAAACCTGTGTGATGCGTACTGGCAGATTCCTTCCAACATGATGAATATTGATATAGTTCATGTCAGGACTGTGATAATATAGCCAACAGGAAATGTGTGATTATCATTCAGAATTTGAAAACTCATATAAACTCGTCTTCCTAATGGTTTTCTGCAGGGCTTAAATTTAAGCTTCTTGAAATGAGGTAAAATTATCCCTGTCTGAGGACTAAATTTGATTTTTTTTTTTCTTGCTCAGATGACCTGCTGTGCACTGACTAAAACACTTTGGGTTACACTGGCAACTAATTGGAATTAATTGACTGGAAATGCACAGATTAAACAGTGTCTCCAGTGTGCTTCTAATTGGTGCAGCATATTTCATGCAATTTGTGTGTGCTGTTAGTGAAATTAGCTGAACAACTTCTTCATTGTCATAGTTGTTTTGCAAAGAAGAAGAAGAAGAAAAAAAGAAGATGTACTTAATATCTTCTCTCTGAGCCTCATGTGTCCCGTGGTCTTCACTTGCAGATATACAGTAGTTCCCTTAGGTGCAGTGGATGGAGATTTACTCATTAAAACAAAGGCTATCTGCTGAAAAAGCCCAATAGTAAGTTGACCTTAAAGGTAGTCAGTGGGTTTGTTTGTTGTTGTTTGTAAAGTTACAGCTTCAAGTCAAAACTACAACTTTGTAGCGTTCCAGGTAACCCGTAGCTCATGTTTTTACCGTCCTTTTGTCTGTGAAAGTTCCCTATAACGGCCTCTCGTAACTTCCGACCCGTGAACTCGTACCAGATCGAACTGGTATGACTTCACAGGAAGGAAAACCACAAAGTATGAGTTTCCTTGAACGCACCATGAGTTAGCAGCTCCCGCCCTCGTCAGGCATCTATTGGTCCTCGTGCTACGTCACCACATTCACGCGCATCCCTTGGCTGCACACACAGCCCTTCATGCCGTTCTCTCTCCTCATTGGATAACACTTGTATCCCACAAGGAAAATTTTCTCCTGGGGTTACAGCAGAGCAGAGTGACGGAGAGACTCGTGTTACGGCTGAAACACTCCATGTAAGTGATTGCTGACGGAAAATAGGACTATTTAGGACTTAAATTAACAAAAACATTCCACTGATATCTGCTTTAAAGGTAGAGTCAGTGGGTTTGTTTGTTGTTGTTTACACAGCATTCAAATTGGGCCCCAAAAGTGGCGTTGTTCACAGTGGGATTACACTGGGTTGCTGGCGAAAAGTTAGCAATTCTGTGCGGCGAAGGCAATGCCCTTGTGACCCAGCATCGTTAACTTACCGCCAGCTTTTTCTCGTGGTTCATTCACGTGAAAGAAAATATCATAAACCATCCAACATCCAGCTTTGAGGTACATAACCACCAGCAAGGCTTGTTGTTGTTAACTTGTTGGAGACACGATGGCAGGGATGGCACTTTGTTTGTTGGGTTGTCCATTCCACAGGTGACTGACTTTTTTTTTTTGCGAAAAAACAATTGAGTTACTTGGTTGCAAATGGGGTGTGGAGCGGATTTCAAGCAGTTTGGTTAAAAAAAGATCCAGAATAAGATCTCACACTCTACTTTCAAGATGTTTCACTCATGGTGGAAACTGTTGGCTTTGTCTCTGATACTGTAAGGTCTTTACCTTTTTCTGTAAACAGGAATTTTTGTTTTTCTTCATTCATTTGTCAAACAATGTGCTTTGTGTTATGTGTCTTAGTGATGTAAAACGCTCATACTTCACCACCTGCAGGCTTCAAGCTGTGGAGTTTTTGCTTAGTGGAGAATTTTCCACTGCATCAGAAATAAAGAGCTTTATTGTTTAACCGACTTTATGATAATTTAAATCCATTTGGAAAGAGAGCTCTGCTCTGATCACATGCTCACAGTGTACACACAGATGTGCCGCAGGACACAACTCATCTTACAGCCAAAATACTATTGCAATTAGTTCAAACAGGAGAACAGAGAAATGAGAAGCTTGGTGGTGTCTCAAGAAAGAGACCAAACAATCATGTGGTGCTGATTGGCTGGATACACACAGATGTTGTAGATGAATGTCGAAGCCGATGGCGACATGCTTACCCTCCCGTTAAACAAAGCCCACTTTGTACTTAAACTGATTCTGCTATGAAAAACATATCCTTAATCAGCTCGTATTTTCCCATTAAATGTTTGATCACAAACCTAAAGACTTAGCTCTGGTTTGACATGACCTGCCGTTCCCTGCAGCAGGTAACATGTCAGTAGTGGTGATGGAAGTGTGGGAGTTTGTTTGCATGTTAGGTAAACTGCATGGAGAGCCAGAAGCTGACGCAACCTCCCTCAACATCAGGTCACCATGACTCTCACCTGCCACTGGTGTACTGGTGCACACCCCCCACAGCAAACATACTCTACTACTACAGGATGCAGATTACAAGCTGCACCAATGATAGGAAATGGTCAAGGGGGGAGTTGTGGGTTCTACAAGTGAAGACCACTTTCACGTTCAAAAAGCTGCAGTTCCCCGGTGGCTCCAGAAGGGGGCAACTCCAATTTAGCCCCATGTTAAAATAGCCGACTTTACAGCTTAAAAAAACATATTTACAGCACGGTACATTTTATTTTTTTTGGTCTCTATCGATAGTTTCCACCTCCGTGAACACTGTGGGAGGGCTGAATTTTTTTGTGCATAAATTACGTTGAGTGACAGGTTCACAGAGAGTTTACCGGCCGTTAATTGGTTGCTCCGAGTTCAGTGGGTGGGTTCTCAGCCAGCTAACCGCCGCCCCTCACCAAATATGGCAAGACTCCACCTAAAATCCAAGATGGCGCAGTTCAAACCCCCATAGTAGCGGCACAAAACAGACTCCCCCAAACCATATGGGTGACATCACGGGTGCTACGTCCATTCTTTTTACAGTCTATGGAAATGGTACACTTCTTATCTCCTAGATGGGTGTGGTCGCCCTTTCCCCTCACTTTGTGTTGTAAATGTGAAGGCAGGATCAGACTACACAAATTCACACGATTTTGTCGTGGCTGACACATTTCCAGCGTCGGGCCCATCGGGAACTACAGACGGACGTGTAGTGTAACATAACTGAAGACAGGTGACATTGTAAGTCTAGCATGTTAGAATCTTTTGCATTTCTTTTCCTAGTCTGGCATCTCCTACAACCTTGATGTTGACCAATAGTATGACTCTGACGCATTGTACATCAGCTTGCCTCATGTACAGCTACCCAGCAACGACTCCACGTTTGTTTGTTTTTTTCCTATTCTTTTTCGTGATGTATAAAATCATGCAGGGTCGTGATCAATGATTGGTCGGGTGATATTTGTGGTGTCGCTAGTGTGACAGTTGAGGCTCCTGTCACTATGCCTCCTATTGATCATGAGCCCTGGCTACTTGGCCAAGGGGATGCCTCTTTTGCCAAGTGGTTAGCTTGGTTAGCATGGTTTTTACCCGGGAGGTGTGGGTTCAATCCCCGCCCGGGCCCTCTTCACCTTGCCACACTAGTCTCCCGACAAAGACACGCCAAGATCGTGCCACTGTGATCGTTTAAAGTGACTACGAGGATTTTTGGAAAGTGGACATTTCCCATGAGCCTCCGCATGCATGGTGAAACTCTTGGACCGGCGCAAGACGGACAAAAGCGAAAGCATTCGCCAAGAATCATTTCATTAATCAAGAATGAAAGTGGGAGGTTCAAAGACGATCAGATACCGTCGTAGTTCTGACCATAAACGATGCCAAGTAGCGATCTGGCGGCGTTATTCCCATGACCCGCCGGGCAGCATCCAGGAAACTGAAACCAGGAAATGCTGGGTGAGTTGACCACTAAATAATACTATCAAAATAACTCTAAAGACAAGTAAAACGATATATTTATCGAAAGTGGACCCATGAACAAATGTGGGCAGAGTTATGAGAGTCTTTTAGAACCAAAAGCAAACTCCTCTGGGTCTCTTTAATCTGATAGTGACCATTGACCAGACAAAAAAAAAATCGTGTAGTCTGAACTCGGCCTTAGATTAAAGAAAGTTGTCGGTAGAGATAAGTGAGCTATTTATATTTTCCTATACTAGCATTACACAACAGTTATATTTAGCATTAAGGAAATTAGAGATAGGTCTTGAACAAAGTTAACTTTCTCCTAATGTGTCCGTCTGACATTTGCCATTTCAGTGTCAAAATGTTCAGAAGAGATCTGGCTCGCGAAAAAGGAGTCCAATACTCTGGTGACTATGGGACGAAATAATCGATCATAATCTGTGCTCAGTCAAAAGACTCAACACCTGCTGCTGGTCTCCTAAATGGACTGAGTGACACAGATCCAGGAAACCGACCTTGGTGGGGCGTCTTGTTTCTGAACCGTCTCTGTCTACATGTCTTTGTGCGCAGTAGAATTGTGGGTATTACACACTTTCTCACAGAAGCCGGTCCCTGCATTTTGCAGACCGTGGAGAAACGACTCCTCTCACACACTGTGTTTGGGTTTGTTTCTTGCCGCAAACTTGGCGTCAGCAGGACCCTCGAACCCGAGCTCCACCCAAAAGAGAAATGACACGATGAGAGACAAATCACATTCTTGCTTGCAGAACAAGTGAGCTTACGAAAACAACATTTATAAATGCATGATTGTTCATGTTTAATACCTGTAACTGGCTTATGCAGCGATTTTAGTTTCTTTAGTGCAGTTGACTTCATAAGCTTCCTCCACACTCCCCTGCTCTATTTTCACTTGGCTCAGTGTCATGTTACTTGGGCAGAGAAACTAGAGTCTGGTAAGAATAACAAGGCTTTGTCTGTAGAAAGAAAAAATAAAGCTTGTTCACTTTATTATCAAACAGAAGATCAGCTGTTCTATCTGCACTCTAATAATGAACATATCCATACAGACCGATATCTGCCCACAGGCCCCACATGTTTCTCATGTCTGAGAAAAATCAACTATTTTGTAGTTGATCAAGTTTCTGTGTCCTGACAAAGCACGTCAACTGTTGGGTCTTTCATATAGTGGGACCTTTGTTGAGCGCGTGAGCACCGCCGTCGCCCGTGATCAGCCTTTATCAGCCAACATTTAAAGGGATAGTTCAAGATTTTGGCAAATTGGTCCATTGCCATAATCCCTATAGTTTTACAAGTAGGTTCTGTACCTTTAATTGTCGGTGCAAGCTGTTTTAAGAATGGCAGAGCAGAGCCACGAGCTGCTCAGAGCTACGCTACGGAGGCTAGGGGGATTTCTTGGTTTCCCTCATCAAATACACAATCCCAGAGTTGTTTTCGAGGCAAATGCAGAGACTGCTTCCCAAAAACTGCTCCCAACGGGAACATGCATCAGCAGTTTTGCATGAATTTACCTCTAAAACAACTCTGTCTTGTAACGTGGTGAATGTGCAGGTCACAATTTGTCCACAAGAATGTTTTGGAGTTGTTGGATTGTGTATTTGATGAGTTTGATGAGGGAAACCAAGAAATAACCTCCGTAGCTTGCGGCTCTGCTCCGCCGTTCTAAAAATATCTTGCACCGACAATTACGAACCTACTCCTAAAACTATAGCGATTATGGCAATGGGCCAATTTTCCAAAAATGTTGAACTATCCCTTTAACACTACATTGGAAGCAGGTGGAGCATGAGACTCCTCAGTCAAATAATTCTCGAAGTTCTGATTCTGACTTTGGCCTCCACATTTTCTATTCTTTCCTGCATCAGTTTGTATTGTGAGCTTGTTTAATCAGATTCACCGTGGCATGAAAATTGTTTGTTTTTTGGGTTCATGAATGAATGACTGGCACAGAATGTGCGACCGCTTCATCTTTGTCCGTGCCAGCTCTCTGCGGTCGGTTTGCTGTAACAGCGCCTTTATCGATCCCGGGGATTGTTTGACAGTGATGAAGGAGGCAAATATACACACACAGTCTCCTAGAAGGAATATAGTAGATGTTGAACTACTCCGCTGGGTAAAGTAAAAAACAAAAAAAACAACAGAAAAACAAAACACTTTGACCTTCTGTGGATCCAGGCAGAAAGTCAGTCTTCATCCTCTGGGAAAACAAATGGCTCAATTTCATGGTAATCTCTCCACTGGGTTCTTTGTAGTGACTGTGCTGCTAGTTATCAAAGCACTGAACAGCGTTTACAGAGTGTCATATTTTTGGCTTTTGTGTCACAACCTCATCATCATCACATCCTTTTTTATCTGCAGTCGTCTCAGTCGTGTTGTTGTGGTTTAAGTCGACTAATGGGATTATCATGGCCAGAGGAGCAGCTCTGTTTACAGATGCACTCTACCCTCAACACCCGAATTCTTCCACCGCTCATACTTCACCTCCGCTTCTCATCACATACGAGAGGCGGAAGACAAGTCGGCCAGCACGGTAAATGTTTATCCACTGCACAATTCGAAATACTACTTAAGGATTAATGGCATTTTGTTGTCATGATTGCTTTTATTCCAGCTCATACCAACTGCAACCACTCGCACAAATTCTCACCCCTTCTCACAGGGAGAGAGAGAGAAGGCAAATTAAACTGATCAAAGCAAACCGCAGTCTTTGTACACATCTCCCTCCCGACACTGTTGTAATTATGAGCTTCATAAGAAACTTGATAGACAATCAGAATGAGTGACTCGCGCAAACCGAGCTGTCTGGAAGACCGATCATGTTTATCCCCCAAAAACCGCGTGACATCACACAGTCCGAGATTGAATTGTCTCCTCTGTCCTCTGGCTTTCATTACCCTCTCCCTGGAACACTGAGTCTTCTGTGGGGGAAATGCTACGTTCCATGTAATTTCATGCAGCGTCTGCCAAACAATAAGGTGCTGGTCAGAGCAGAGCTCACACAGGGACTTTGTTATACACATGACAAGGCCGCTCCATATCTTGTGATGATGAAGTGTCTTACTTTTTATTCCTATTCGTCAGAAAATGTTCAGTTAACTTTCAAGTGCGTCTGTCCTTCATTGCGTCTAATAAACTCTAACTGGTAATTCTGAGGTGCAGCCATGTTTCCAATATATTTACAGCTCCAACATGAAACCAAAAGTCATCAAAATTTATGACGAGTGTTACAATAAAAACCAATGGTGCAGTACTAATGTAACCATGAGAAACTGTAGAAAACACAGAGAAAGACATGAACACATCCAGTTTTATTAAAAAGGATTATTTCTGATTTTCTGCTTACCTGCTATGTGTTTGTATGTCGAGAGAGTTTGTGGTTACAGTGAAAGCACAAAACATAAAAAGAAAATTCATGACAAGGGACGTGAACAAGCAAAATCATTTTTTTAGAGAATAAACTATTTTTTTAAAAGCCACAAAGAAGAATTGATTCTTATATTTTCAAAAATGCAATTAATAGTGCACTTAATCATTATGTTGTTATAAAAGATGAATGTGTTTAAGGGATAATGGTTTAGTTTGTGGATATGCAAGCTAAAATCTGGAAGTGACAACCTGGGCATGCTTAAAGGGGTAGTTCAACATTTTAGCAAATTGGCCCATTGCCATAACCCCTATAGTCATAGCAGTAAGGTTTGTTACCTTCAAAGCTATAGTGCGTAACTTCTGTCGCCCCCTAAAGGATTTCTGCATTATTACAACGATACGGCCGGCACCTATGGCCCGGTGTAACCCTCCTCCCCTCCTCTCCCCTCCGCTACCCCTGTAGCTCTCCATGGTACCGGTAATGCACATCACACACAGTAACAGTAACACTCGCAACACACCACATGCTGCTGGTCACGGACCACGGTTCACGGACTGTAACACTCGCAACTCACCGCACACTGCTCGTCACAGCACACTGACTCCCTGCAGTAAGTTACACACAGCAACACAGGCTACACACCTTGTAGCTCACTGCTAACGATGTGGCTAACCCCAGGCTGCTAACAAGTGTTGCTTCTAGCAGCTGCGGAGCGCTCTCCTCCCTCCTCCCTTCTTGCTCTCAGGTAAAACCGAGTAGAACGCGTCGTTTCGGTTATTTCCTGTCCGCCAGCGCGGGAAAGTCGCTCCAAGACAGTAAATACAAAAACAAAAACAACAAATACTGAAAAATACCGCAAGACGTTTGAGGAGCTGAACGGCTTAATCAACGTTGTATCATCTCCTCTTGTAGTGGCTTGGGTGAAACTACAGACACGTAGAAGTTACGCACTATAGCTTTAATTGTCGGTGCAAGCTATTTTTAGAACATCGGAGCAGAGCCGCAAGCTACTCAGAGCTACACTACGGAGGCTAATGGAATTTCTTGGTTTCCCTCATCAAACTCATCAAATCCACAATCCAACTCCAAAACACTCTGGTGGACAAGCTGTGACCTGCACATTACGAGACGGAGTTGTTTTTGAAATGTTGAACTGTCCCTTTAATTATATACCTATAATGGAAGAAAAGCTGAATGTTGCTGTCAGAGGCCTCACAACAACACAGTTCTCCATGATATATAGAACCCTTAATGAGCTTTAAAGAGCTGAATAAGACAAAAGCAACAAAAAAAAAAAAAGAGTTCAAATGCACCAACACATTTTACACTAATGTGATAGTTGGTCAATCTGAGCTGAGTAAAAAAAAACAACCTTTGACGCAAACATGGCCACAAGTATCAGTCTTGTTATGCTGCATGCGTTTAGGGAAAACAGTTCCCATCAGTCAACCTGACAGCTGTGATGCAGCGTGGTTGGTCAAAACAACCACAGAGTCATCAGACGGCTGCAGTGCTGACACACAGAAGCTCTGAAGCTTTAGTTACCGATGGTTGTTTTTAAATTTAAAAAATCTATATTATCATTAATAGTATGAGTGCACATCATTAAATTATCAACCTGTTAACAAATTGGTGATGTTACCCATCTGTTCCATTTGTTTGTTTGTAAGTGATTTGTTGCTGCTCGTTGTCTAATTTTCTGCAGAATGTGGGCCAGATCAGGCCATAAATCTCTTTCTTCCAGGAAATATAAAGTCACATTACACACACACACACACACACACACACACACGCTGACACACACTGACACATTGTTTTGCAACTAAATGGCCTGGTGTCCAGCAGAGTTCGTGCTCCCACAAAGGAGGAAGATTTTCTTATAAAACATGTTCACAAAAATGTGATACATTTCATTTGTCTCATATTTTCAGGATGCTTTTTAAAAATTAGATTTTGTCTTGGGTTTGTTATTAACCAGTTTGTTAAAAACAAATAATTTAATGTTGCAAAATTGATACAATAAAATCCAATTCAGAGATTAAGTAAATTGTGGTTTAATTTTCACAGTGACATGTTTGAACAGTGGCGTGCACAGACTTTTTGAAGGGCAGGGGTAAAAAGGAAAAAAAAGGGCACCTATTAGCACATCCTTGCCTCTGAAGAGGGAAACGTAGCACATGTTTTGGCTCCTAGAGTGCAGTTTAGCACACGTTTTTACTCCTAAAGGTCACTTTAGCACACATTTTGGCTCCTAGAGGGCACTTTACCACACGTTTTGGTTGCCATAAGGGCACTTTAGCACACGTTTTGGCTCGTAGAGAGCACTTTACCACTAGCCTGACTCTCGCCAGACCCTTGTAGTTCCGCAAAGCTCCACCAGAGGCGCTACGCTCAGCTTCACACAAGGGTCTGGACTCGAGGGCAATGCAAACTCCTTCACGGGAGCAAAAAATAATGAACCAATCAGGATCGCCGGGCGGGACTTTCGATTCAAACAACAATGGCGGCTCGCAGCGAGGAGTCGTGCGTTGGCATTGTTTCTGCTATTTCAACTGTTTTGTCGAATCTATCGAATATTAATTCTTTGAAAAATGAACAGAGAACGGTTTTGAAGGCATTTATTGGTAACAAGGATGTTTTCGCTCTTCTTCCGACCGGGAAGTGGCAAGTGGTTTATCCAATCACATTCAAGGATTTTTTTACAAGGCCCCGCCTTCTGAAATACATCGCCTATGGAGCAGTCCCAGACCCTTGTGTGGAGCTCAGCGTAGCTTTGCGGAACTACAAGGGTCTGGCGAGAGTCAGGCTACTTTACCACACGTTTTGGTTGCCATAAGGGCACTTTAGCACACGTTTTGGCTCCTAGAGGACACTTTAGCACACATTTTGGCTCCTAGAGGGCACTTTAGCACACATTTTGGCTCCTAGAGGGCACTTTACCACATGTTTTGGCTCCTAGAGGGCACTTTAGCATGCATTTTGGCTGCCATGGGGGCACTTAAGCACACGTTTTTGCTTCCAAGAGGGCACTTTAATGTGCATTTTGGCTCCTAGGGGGATCTTTACTGCATGCCACTGTGTTTGAAAGAGATTGATCAATAAAGTTTTGAGAAGATATACACTTCATATATCAAGAATAAATCACATTGTCACAATCGTTTCACAAGAAGAGGTTAAAAAATATTCATTCTAACAGTGTATAAAGACTATAAGTGTGTGTAAAGGCAGTGCCAAAGATGAGGTGGTATGATTACCCATGATTACAAGTCTGGTTTGCTTTATGTTTAAAAGTGAAGTTCTTAATGTGGTTGAACTATTCCACTCGTGGGCGGCTCTGGCTGAGAAAACTGTCTGTCCAAACTTGCTACATCTATCATGAAGAAACGGTCGTCAACGAATACTTGTGGTCGTAGTTTTCATAGACGAAATGAGACGAGGTGCGTCGCTTCAGGTACATCGTGATCCAGGATGTTCAGTTTGAGTAAGAGTTTGACATTAATTTGTATGTATGTGAGTGCAGCATATAAACTTTGTGCAGACATGCATCGTTCATTTCACACAAAGCTTACATGATGGTTCAGCAGAGTTTGATCAAGTAGGTTTTTTTCCATTTAGCATGAATTTCCCTCTTTGTGTCGCCATCAGCTCAGCGTGGAGACTACAAGTTGAGGGAAACACAGAGAAGGAATTTCATACATGAAAGACTGTAACTTTGGCAATGATCCACATGATTAACCTAATTCAGACTCACACAGGTCTGCACGTAATGAGAGAGTGTGGATTTTTTGCCCCTCTTTCTTAGTAGGCCATAGATGCACCAGGACACAGAATCACTGCAGGCCAGTAAGGGCAGGAGGCGTAATTACAGCAACCAGTAACTCTTAAAGTGATAGTGCGGTTCATTTGATGTGGGGCTTGTATTATGCATAGTCAGTGTCGGCCTATTACCTGCAGTGGACTCAGCTCAGCATGCTGCCAATTTGGAAAAGTAAAATATGCAAGTTGAAGTTCAAATGTAGTTCCACAGGAGAAGGCTGTTTGTCTTCCGAGTAAATAATCAAATATTTCATTATTTGAGTGGCTACAGCACATTTTGTTCGAGGATAGCTCTCTCTGTCAGCAGCAATGCATCACTCAAGTGATCACTCATCACATCGCAGGTTCTGGACCGGCGCCCCTGCTGCTTCTCTGAACCTGACAGACTGTTGATCTTAATCTCCCGCAGGTTTAGTCTGCAGATCAGACTTTGCATTAAAACCTGTAACGAGGAAAATGTGATATGTTTCGAGTGCTCAGAACAGCAAGCAGTCGAAAGTCGAGGACCGACTCCAGTGAGGATATACCTGCTCAACCCTGAACCTTTCAGCTGATTGATTTTTGTTGACAACTCCAAATTTTGTTGTGTGAAGTGCGCACATTCATTTTGGAAATAGTCATGTGAAAAAGCACTCCCAGCTCGAGGTCCACTTGTTTGCTTTTGAAAACCATAAAAAATGTTTTTTTTTATGGTTTTCATGATCAAGAAGGTTGTCATTACTTTAAAGAAGTTCCCAGAGGAGCTGAGCTCTTGTTGCTGTTTTGCCTTCACTCTGCAGTTTAACTCATCCCAAACCATCTCAACTGGGTTTCGATCAGGTGACAGATAACAATTTGGTTTTAATTAACAGTTTTTTTGTTCACTTCAAAATTCCCTATTTGTTCCTTCATAGTTTGATGTCTTTCGTATTTATCTACAATGTAGAAAGTAATAAAAAATACAGAAAGACCATGTAATGAGAAGGTGTGTCCAAACTTTTGACTGGTAGTGTACCTCTGTACATAATTCACATGATAACAACTCATCTCCCTCCATGATAAATAGCAGAACTAGCCAAAAGCTAGTAAATGCACCTTGAGTCGTCTGATGATTATGGTGAATTGTACAGAGGCACATCTCTCCAGCTGCAGAGCCGCAGCAAAAAGAAGAAGGTCAGGAGGCCGAGCCCCACCACCACACTCAGTACCTTAACATGACAGTTGAAGAAAAATGAATCATGGCCTTAAGCCGACGAAAACTGAACAACTGAAGTGCATGTAAATGTGTTAGTCCGACTAATACCGGACTTCTCCAGACACACCTTAAACTGACAAAGTGTAGCATAGACTCCAGCCAGAACCCGGACAAGAAAAAAAAGGACTGATGCTGATGTGTCAGTGAATTTCACACAATGCAACCAGCAAGAAAGAAAGAAACCCGTGGACTTATCCAACCTGCCTGGACCAGCTGGTGAAGTTATTAGTGTGGCTGACTGTCTGTCCAAACTTGCTACATCTATCATGAAGAAACGGTCGTCAACGAATACTTGTGGTCTTTAGTTTTGATAGATGAAATGAGACGAGGTGTGTCGCTTCAGGTACAACGTGATCCAGGATGTTCAGTCTGAGTAAGAGTTTGACATTAATTTGTATGTGTGAGTGCAGCATATAAACTTTGTGCAGACATGCATCGTTCATTTCACACAAAGCTTACATGATGGTTCAGCAGAGTTTGATCAAGTAGTTTTTTTTTTCATTTATGATGAATTTCCCTCTTTCTGTTGCCATCAGCTCGTCCGGTCAGGAACTGTAGTTGAGAAATCTAGTTCTAGAAGTTATTTGTATCCAGTTATTTACTCAGTGACAGAAAAGTAAACTGGACAGCGTCTGTATTTACCCGCTGAAATGACCCATATAACACGCTGACTGTGACCATGAGCCAAACATTAAGATATGCATCCCGTTGTTTGAGGTTTTCTGCAAAGGAGGCCCTTGTGCATTAATTGGAAACTTTAAATGCATTATGTAAGACAGCTGTAAACTGATGCATTTGAGGAATCTGGGCAGATGTTGCAGGTAAAGCTGAGCGGAGCTGGGAGCAGCAGTGATCCACAAGCAGGAGAAAAGTCTCATTGATTAGTCAATGGTTATGGAAATGCCATGTACAATGACCCTGAGATCAAGCCCCCCCGCTCTCAAGAAAATCCATGGGGTCTGACTATGGGGAACTAGATAGAGGGCAGGGTGCGCAGAGGAGGAGGAAAGGGGGTGAGGGGTAGGGGAGGAGGGGAGGGGGGGCTATATCCATGTGAAACCAACCCAAACAAAGACTCCCTGTTTCTGGGGCCAGACTACCCCCCACCTCTCTAAGCAAGATAAATAAATAAATACAAATGGAAAAAGAAACCATACACGCCCACTGAAAAGGCCCATAAGAGAGTGACTGACAGACAATTGAAAAGACAAATTGTTACATTGTCTTTGGGTGGGGGTGGCCGAGGGGTTGATGCGCAAAGGTAATTACGGTGAGACGTGAACCGGGGGGTCAGGGGTCGGAGTGTGTGTCTGACCCCATGAGTTTTAGGCCAAGAGGCTCTGAATCGGGGGGCCAATGTCTTCAGCTAACTCCTGCATTGGTCACCCACTGACACAAAATGTCTTAGCTTCTCTTTTGGAGGGTTTTCCCTTTTCACTTTCAATACTCTTTCTTTCAGTACCCCTTGTGCAGGAAAAAAAAAAAACACACCAGCTTTTCTCTGGCTGAGCTGAGAAACGCTGACGAGGCATTTGTCCTGCAGCTACTCACCCATGTTTGATTTAATTGCTTTTCCACCCCTCTGTGCCACGGCTCTCAGCAGCCCGCCTCTGACTGACGGACAGTGCTTGGAGGCCGTGAGGGGAAAGGTACTGTTATTTTGACAGTCAGGCGAGGAGACAAGGTTGACCTGACCCACGCTCACTTGGCTGGCTTTCCCATGGTGCTGAAGGCGCTGGGAACTGGATGGGCTGGGAAAAGCTCCAGTTGTCCCCATGTTGCTGCCTCTGGTACTTAGATTTAAAGGGCCTCCTCCTGGTTAAAGGGAAGCTGCAGTTGACCGAAAGTGTGTCAACATTAAGCCGTCCTTATTCCTGTCTTCCTTGTGTGTTCCAGTTCTCACTCATTCCACCTTCAGGAGCCGAACTGGACCTTGTAGTGTATGATCTATTAGAACTGTTTGCCATAAGTTGTCTTATAAATAAAATGAACTATAGGAAATATAATTTCATGTTTATTGTCAGATCTGCACAGTCTGATGCAGGTGTTGATGTCCTGTTCATCATCAAAGCTATGGAAATTGTAAAGATGGAAGTGGAAGACATCCCTTTTCTGTGTGTGAGCCACTCTGTCTCCCGTAATATAGTCTTGTTGTCATTGGCCGGCTGAAAAAAGAAAAACAATAAAGAACAGATTTGGCTGTTTTCCTGTCATTTTCTTATTTCCCTTAGTTTTTAACAAAATATTGACATTGTCTATTCCCCAGCACAGAACATTCATTTCCAGTCATCTGATGAACAAAAGTCCTGTGGTCATTATTCTTTTAGATGTGACTTCTTTTCCAAACCTTAAGGGACTTACTTGGCTTCTGAACACTCTGCAGGTCTACCTGGCAGTCCTTTACAGACAGAGGTCTGGCAGTCCTTTACAAATGTACGGCCCAAAGACCCAAACCAGCCAGCCAGAGGGTCCAATCCGCCCAGTCGGATGAATTTGCCAAGTGCGAAAATTACATAGAAGACAGAAGAGACATAATATTGTTGGAATTGCACATATGTTTCTCAAGAAATTTCAGGTTGTTCATAATGTTTTGTAAAAAAATAACTGCAAACATCTTGATAATGTACTTATATTTCTTTGCACTAAAACAGAGGTGTCAAACTCAATCTTCCAAATAAAAAAAATAAATATATTTTGAAATATAATTCTAAATAAAATTAAGTAAGAACATAATGAATGAAAATAACATTAACATGGTTTTCATAAATGGTGCCTTCACGCAAAATAACAGAAAAACCACATAAACTTCAAGTGATTCACATGTGATTTTTCAAATGTTAAAAATGTTGCACATGGGAAACATATGGTTTTGGCCCAGTTGTATGTGAATTGTAAATTGTGTATGTGCAATCATGTGAACCCATTTTTCCACATGTGTCAACATGTGTAGCACATGTGTCTAAAACATGTTACCACTTGTGGAAAATGGGTTCACATGGGATTCCACACGTGATTCACATGTGATACAATTGTGCCAAAACTACATGATTCCCATGTGCAAAATGTTTCACATGTGAAAAATCACATGCAAAGTTCATGTGGTTTTTCCAGTATTTAATTTATTTTAATTTTTATTCGACAGGGACGATACAAACATTATATATTTAGCCTGGTTTCTTTGTGTCTAAGCCAGATATTTGGCATCTGTTCTTGGCTGCGAGTTCATTTATTTTACTCTTCAGATATTGTTTCATCTATATGGTTCAACAATATTTTCAAGCTGTCAGTTTTAATTTGAGTAGACTTCAGACTTTCAAAATTTTCATACTAATCTTCAACAATTAAAGTAATTTCCAACCATTTCATACTCTTACTATTTTTTCATCTTTTCAAGATTGCTTCTTCAATTTCTCCACTTAATTCAGCATTGTTCCAACAATTTATTCATCTCATTTGGCATTCACCCGTATTTCCTTCAGGAAATGCATTCTCTAGTTTATGTTTGGGGTTCGAACCGAGCTGAGTGAAGTGCATCAGTGAGATTTGCAGATAAGCAGATATGACTTGTCGGCGCTTGTCGATCTATTGCTTGGTCACGACTGTATGCTAGCTGTTGCAGTGTATTATGGGATTTCTAGTGTGAGTAGTGTTAGCACCATACTGGTAGGCCATTAAGTAATTGAAATTTTCTCATGGGCCACATAAAATCTTATCATGGGGCAGATCTGACTCCCAGGCCTTAAGTTAGACATGTGTGCAATAAAACAAAGAGAAGCATTTAAAGTTATCATTGGTTATAGGTTATTATGCTGTTATTTCACTGGTCCAGCCAGACAGGTAAAGTGCAGCACTTTATTTCTGCAAACAGCTCAAACTTTGCA
The DNA here is from genome assembly GCA_030347415.2 of Decapterus maruadsi. Classification (NCBI taxonomy): domain Eukaryota; kingdom Metazoa; phylum Chordata; class Actinopteri; order Carangiformes; family Carangidae; genus Decapterus; species Decapterus maruadsi. The sequence goes on from CM064895.1 coordinate 3,718,375, forward strand.
AAGGTCAAGTGATGAGGGAAGCTTTAGCATTGCTAACACCCCGCTGTCGGATTGATCGTTTAAAAAACACTGCCAGCAAACACTCTACACATACAATCAGCCAAAAGGAAGACAACACGTTCGCCAGCAACAGTTTGTGGTGCATGTAATACTGATAAAACTGCAGGAGTTTAGAGATGGGGAGTAAGTCGGAGGTGAGGGGGTGGGATGGGGGGGGGGTTGTAGAGAGGGAGGTATGAATTTGACACATTCCCGACATCAGTGTCATGAGGAGCGGAGGAGAGAATCTCCAGTTGTGGATGATGGTTGAACTCAGGGCAACATGCTTTCCTGATTAACTGCAGCGGGTTCCTGCTGAACCCACACTGGGGTCGGTTTGGACGGGGGGGAGAAAAAAGGAAAACAACTGGAAGGGTTCCCATTTGGTTGTTCTCAGACAAGAATGATGCATTTGGCCTGTATCACCTCAGCTATGGGCAACAGCTCGTGTAAAACACAGTTTAAAACTGCTGGCACACTGGAGCTGGGCGTGTTTTTAATGCCCACCACTGTGGCCGCTCTTCTGCTGAATCCTACTGCAGCAAGTGGACGGATCATTTCATTTTGAATCTAATCTAATCTAACTTGTAGGTCCTAATTGCAATTTGCGGCTTTACTGCCATGTGATTGTTTTGCATGAATCATCTGCTTGCCAGCATGTGAGCAGGAGCACCATTTGTAATGATGCAGGTTTCTTTCTTTCTTTCTTTCTTTTTTTTTTTTTTTGCATTTGAAAAGCTATTGGCTATTCTTGGTGACCACAGTCGGGGCAGTTTCCATGTCTTCAGTGGGAGTGAGAAGAAGAAAAGGCCCCACACAGTCTCTGTTTGGTAGGAAACAGAGCCCTGGTAGCTCGGGATTGTGTGTGTGTATGTGTAAGTATGTGAGGGAGGAGGGGGAGTGCAGTCGGGCCTGCCTACTGTTGCGAATTGCAGTTGCGGTGCTACCCTCGAGGTAAAGGACAGCACATAATCGATTGCATGAAAAATGGCTCCAAATTTGTTTTTCAGCAAGGCAGGTTGTGCTGTCACAGAGACTCATTAATTGTACTGTTTATGCATGTTAATGTTAGCCAGAGCAACCCGGTGAGTCCCTGCTTTATCTCAACTAGACAGCATGCATCATGGGAAAGCCTGGAGGACTGGTGAGTGTGGAGAGCAGGGTGCCACAGGGTCCATCTCTGTGTCCAGAGCGCAGTGTGCCCGGGCCCATTATGAAAGGTCCTTGACTGCTTTCCCTCAAGTAGTTTACCCACTTTGAGAAGGTGCTGCAAAGATGGAAAGTTGCTAAAAGGGCCTGTAAAGCACCTCCAGACCGCCGCTCACCTCAGCTGTAAATACTTTTCTTGAGTTCACAATGTTTACATGGGAAGTCGAAATGGAACGGAATAAAATGGAAAACAGGGTGTTAAAGCTTTATTTTAACATGTGAAAATAAATAAACCCCACTCCAGCGGTCTAAACCATCTCTACAATAACGGCAACATCACAAGATTGAGTGACTGCGAGAAACATTCCATCATTGCCAAGTAATAGACTGTAATGAGGTTAATGCTGTGAACACAGCGCCTGTCACTGAACACCCCGCGGCCCCCACATCTGTCTGACCGGAGCTGAGGGGGCCAGGTTTGAACGTATTGTGTGCTTTTTTCTCCCATAATTAATTGGCTAGACTGGAGCGTGTGTTAGTGCGGCCAATTACGTAGATCTATGACTGACTGACTGACTGACTGAGTGATAGAGTTGAGTGATCGCTGTTCCCCCATTGGACGGCCGAATACCTCACGACTGGAGCTTGTCCAATGACCATTGCTCTTTCAAAATGAGGCCGTTTACAACCTGCAGTGTTCCCAACTTAGCACGTTGTTGCTAACAACCAATGTAGACACAAGGAAACTGCTGCTCCCAGCCAGGAAACAACTCAACACTTTCAGTCATGTACGTGGTTCGTATGGATTTGTTAATTACTTTTTATTCAGAAAAAAAAAATTGCTGTTTTCCCCTATTTCCAGTCTCTAACCTGTTTCCTGTTCCTTGGGTTCTATGTTCCCCTGTAGGGGAATGTAGGACCCTCTTTTTGAAAAAGGATCCTATGTTCCCCGTTTTTCCCAAAAAGGGTCCTATGGTCCCCGGTCGCAATACATGGGGAACATAGAACCCTTCTTTTTCAAACACAGAGTCCTATGTCTAGCCTCTACCTGGTCTTAACTTAACCAACTCCTTTCTTCATTGCCTAAATCCAACCAATAGGACAATTTCACTCAAAGTCACAACTCAACTTCTCACTCAGAAATAGGCAAAAATCTGCAAAGTCACAACTCCACTTCCAGGTATGGGTGCAAAATTGCATGTTCCCCGGGTCCTTTTGGGGAGAAGTGGGGAACATAGGACCCTTTTTCTAAAATCGGGTTCTATGTTCCCTGGTCCGGATACAGTCGGGAACATAGGACCCTTTTGGTGAAAAGCGGGTAATAGGACGTTTTTAGAAAAAGGGTTCTATGGTCCCATACAAAGTGGGGAACATAGAATATAGGGATGACCCCCTCTAAACTGCTAACCCACTCCTAGCTATAGGCTCATATTTAATGTATACACATGAGAGTTCTATGAATTGTAACATTTAACTCTTGGCAAGGAAATAAGTACACATTCCTTACCAAGGTCAATGCTGTGATCTAGGATTACAGAGTCATATGTTCAGACAGCGAACCCAGATTATCAAAACTATGTGTATGATATTAAAATGATTAAAGGTAAACTGGAAATGGGACAGGATAACAGTTTACGGACAACTATGGCAAGTGCATAGGGTCAAGAAACAATATGGCACCAACTTACCAAAGCTCTATCCAGACATTATAGGCCAGACAGTGTCGCAAATAGTCCCAAGTTACTTCGCCACATTTCCGGATGCTGAGGAACATTTTATTATCAGTTTCTTCTTGTTGCCATTTGGATCTATCAAAGTACAAAAGTTGCCAAGCACAGCTTTTAAACTTTTGAATAGAAAATCTTGGCTGATTAGGACTCACACTGAGTGAGTGGAAGATAATTACCCAATCGTAAATTAATACCATGAATTATGATGATGAATGGAGCGTTGCTGGGGCTGAAAACGAGTCAGTGTAATTATGCACAGATGGATGAATTTTTAGCCACACTCGCCCCCCCTCCCTCCCCGTCCTGCCTCCCTCCCTACCAACCACATACACACATGTAGTCACAGCACTTCCCTTACTGTGATGTCTCAGTTTTTTGGTACTCAGTGTCTTTCAAGATGATTATTCCTGATAGGTTTCTCATGGAATCTCTCATGGCGGTTTTGGCTGGTAAGTTGGAGAACACAGATGCAATCATGATGGAACCATTTCATTGATACATAACTGCTGTGGACATGGCAAGAATCAGAGGAGGAAAGCTGGCTCACAACACAGGTCTGCAATCTGAAGAGGGAGTGCACATATTTAAAGTGGGTTGGCCTGGATAAGCAGTTCTTACACATTGCACCAATATGTATGTACAGTGGCTTCAATAATAAAAAAAATCTCAGACCCCTTGACTGCTTGCACCCCTTTGCAGATTTCATTGTAAATAGATAGAATAGCTGTTTTGCCCTCCGGTGTGGGGTTTTTTAGGGTTTGTTTGTAAATGTATCAGAATTAAAATCAGACCTTTCCACAGATGATCTATGGGTCTATGTCTGAGTCACTCAAGGACAGTCTGAGACTTGTCCCACAGCTGCTCCAGTGTTGCCTTGGCTGTGTAAATGTTGAAAGGTAAACTGTCGCCTCTGGAGCTGGTTAATTCAAGGACCTCTCTGAATTTGGCTACATCTGCTGTTTTTATTCGGACCAGTCTCTGTGTCCCTGCAGTTGAGTGGCTCTCACAGATCCTGCCCCCCCACCACACTTCATCATCCTGATGTTAGTTACACACCAGGCGATGAGCAGTGTCTGATTTTTGACAGTTATACAGTTTGAAGTTTAGAGAACCTTCTTTCTCATGCATAGGAGTTTCACATAGAAACCTGCCGAGATTCGGAAAATGAAAATTTGGTTCTCAAAGGAAAGCAAAAAATACTTGGTTCTTCCCTGTGAACAGTGGTTGTGTCATATTCAGTTACATGCGGTGACCTCTAGGACAGGGTAGACAGGCGATCACCGACGACTTCTTCCTTTTCATCACAGACGAGCAGGAGGAAGGAGAAGGTGGTGGCTACAACCTGGAGAAAAATTAGCAAGAAATTAAATGTTTGGTGGCGATTTGGACATAGACAGAATTTCAAGAAAAAGCTAGAAAGCAGTACAAGACGTTCATACAAAATGTATGAATTTCTATTTGAGGCGGCTTAATAAAGTAATTCTTATCTTTTAACTCTGGGAAGAGACAGCCAAGGGTGGGTTCACTCCAATGCCAGTCCAAATAATTAGTAAACTTGAACTGAAGAGGGATTATAGAGGCAGCGTAAAAGCACCTTTTTGAGTGATGCAGAGAAATATCATCCCGCTTTGGTTCTAAACTAGTGTTGATACAGGCTGGTTCATGAGAAAGCACTGTGGTTTTGAGACTCCAGAAACCAACCAGAACCGTGTCTGTCTGAAAGCACCCTCAGACTCCTGTCAGTTCCATTCAAACTCCAAGCAGTCTATCAGCTGGATGTTGTTATGATGCTGTGGAAGCCCTTTGAGACAACCTGTTTGTAAAAATGGGCTCCACAAATAAAACTGCCTTGCCTTTTACTCAAAGTGACTTCTCTTCCAGCCACGCTACCATAAAGGCTTGATTGATGCCATGCAGCTGCGATGGTTGTCCCACAGGCAGCCAGAACGTCTGAAGCTCTTGGGTTCTCAGACCATGTCCACATTTAATGGCAAACTGCCCAAACTGGATCGCTTTTCTGTGTTTGGGCCTATTACCCACACCTAAACAGCATTTAAAACACCTTCTAGACTTTTCAAAAAGCCTTTTTCACATTTACGTATGGAGAAGGAAAACAGAGTTTTTGGATGCACAGGGGGCTGGACCAGGAGAGTGAGCTGCTGCTTGCCGAGACAAGCTGTTGGCGCTATAGGTGGCATTGCTGCTGGAGAAGCAGGTCGGCAGAGCTATTTGGTTAATTCTTCTCACATGATTTGAGGTGCGCATGCTGCAGGTGTGTCACAGTGAATGCACGCCGCTACGGTGCCGATTTGAGTCTTGAGCGCTACATCTGAAGGACCCCTTACAACACAATGTAAGATGGTAGTCATAGCAACGATCAAAGTGGAAGTAGGCTTTGGTGCTTCTATACTATGCTAGTGTAACGGATGTGCACTCACTCCAAAGACGTGCTAACCAACTTGCCAAGCAGTTGTCAACCTCTTGGCGAAGCAGTTAGCATTGTCGCCTCCGGTGCGGGAGGTCGTGGGATCAATCCCCACCAAGGGGCAGGCCGTAAGAAACACAACGCAGAGGGCCAGATATGACATCTGCTACACTATGATTGGTCAACATGTTTTCAAAAGTTAAAATGATACCACCTCCTGATGTGGCATGCAAAACACTTATTGCGTTTTTGCTTTTACTTATGGACTTTTTTTTTTTTTTTTAAAGGGATACTTCACCCAAAATTGATAGGAAGGGTTTGGAAAACTTTGAGAGTTATCAAAACGTTTTTGGAGTTCCAGTGGGCAACGGATTTTCATACTATGGTGGCAGATTGAAGTCACTTTTGAATCATCCAAAACAACATCCAAAAACCTCCATAACTGCTTGTCCATACTGACCCAAGTGTCCTGAGGCACGTCATGGGGGGGGGTTATGTGTGGACTTAGTCTTTGGTCAGTTTCTCAGACTGCCCATTTGGAGCCGGTGGTTTCAACTTCTTCCATTTCACAGTTATTGAGACCAGTGTTCTCCTGGGACCACTGGAAGCTGTAGAAACGGTTTTAAACCTTTGCCCTGTTCTACGGCTACCCGCTAAATTTTATCGCAGAGTTTTTACAGAGTGTTTTATTTGACTCTGTTTTTGCCCCAACGTGCGTGAATTGTGGGACCTCATTCTCCAGACGTGTCTTTTTAATGTCCAATCAGCTTGGTTTGCCACAGGTGAACTCCAGTCAAGTTCTGGACAGACGTCGAGGATAATTAAAGCAAACAGGACGCACCTGACCAAAGCAAAGGGTGGGAATACATTTGTCACTTAGTCGTTTTTGATAAACACAGAGGGAAGATTGATGGGCAGAAATTGTGTTTTAATTCATATAAAATCACATCTACACCAAAAATGTGTGTGAGAACTGAATAATGAAAGGTCTGCAGACTGAAAATATACGTGAGAGAGAAATCCCAATGCTTTTCCTTCTTGAAATGTCAATCTATCATTTCTGGCTTGCAGACAGAAAACATGCAAGTTTATATGTGATGAGAGCTACAGAAGCAGAACACAGCATACATATGCGCCATAGACTTTTGTGAGTCAGGGGCATTACCACAGAAAAGCTCCTTTTTTCCCCCTATTCAAAGTTTGCAGTGGTAACCTGATCTATTTATGTGCAGATGGATTGAGTGAAAGTACATCCCGAATCGCTTTTAGAAGTTTTCGACTGGTAACGCTTAGCAAACAAAAACACATAAGTTTGGGATGCAGCTTTATGACTTATCAGGACCTATAATGAGCTGTCTCAAAGTGCAGCTCTTGAGTCTCTGTGGGCCAGATAAGTGTTCACTCTCCCCCCTGCCGAGCAGTAATGCTGCTGCCCCAGCGTGATGCGTGAGTTATGTGAGAGGTATTTTGGCCTCCGTCTCTAAAGCACACAGGAGCATTATTAAGCTAAAGCAACTGCGGCGTCTTTTCTTTTTCTTCTCGCTTTTTCCTCTACTCCCCGTCTTTACCCAAATGTCACAAATTGCCTGCATTAGTCATGGCGAGGGCCGTGCATCCAGGCAAGTCATCACAGGCAGCCGTGCACCGCGGCTCCTCGTGTTAGCAGAAAAAAAAGTCCCTCGTCGGAATACTGCCTCGCTTTTTTTTATTTTATTTTAGAGATCAGGCCTGTGCTCAAACACAAGGGGTTGTTGTGGTTTTGGCAGAACACCTTCCTTTGAGAAATAAACTGGTAACAGAGCAGCTGAGGCCGGTCTGGTGCTGAGGCGATCGCCGCACGAACCTCTGATACGTATTAACATGCAGGGCGATTAAATAGATGGCTGACTTGACATGTATCACTCTGAATCACGCCTTTTCTCTCATGTGTCTTTGACATTAGAGAGTCAAATGAACTCATTTTCAAGTGGAATCTGTTTGATTCACCTCAGTCAACAAACAAGTTAACACCAGGAGAGTTAATAGGTTGAACCCAGCCCTCACCTGGGGCGAAACAGCATTAAATCAACCACAGACGGACACAGTTCTCTTCACTGTTGTGCATTACTCCAGTAAAATAACACAAAATATACTTAATCAGTGTCCATGTTAGTTTTGGATGCATTTTAACCTTAATTAGTTTGATTTACACCTATGTTTTTTTGATTTTCCACCTTTGTGCTTGGAGCTTAATCAAAAACAACATGCTGTCAAGAGGAGAGAAATATTATTACAAGGCTTGTGTCTGTGTTAACTGCTCTGTCAATTATTACTGTACCACTTAAACACTATCTGTATGTCATTTTATTACTCTTAATTATAGCTGTGGGGTATAGGACAGTGATCACTCTGAAATGAGTTCACCATTATCACATTGCCTGTGGGCTCCAGCAATTACTGGGCTGCTGTTACAAAGAACCCATCTACCAGTCATTCAAATGGGTCACGGTCAGAACACGTGGGTTCCTACATTTCCCATAATGCAACCAGCATTGGAAATCCAGGTGACAGTCAAAGTCAAACCTCAATCGGGGCTTTTTAAAATGAATATCCAGACTCTACACTTGAGTCCAGGTATGTCCCCTGGTTGACATCTTTCAGGATGGAAACCATGGAAGCCATAATAACAATTGTTTTCACAGACTCAGTTACAGTCAAATTGGTACGGTCTAAAAGTCTGAGACTACTTTCCCATTCATGTTAAAGCGGTCTCAGGCTTCTGGACCCCACCATAGACTTTGGCCGTCCTGAAGAGAAAAAAGTTTCCAATAGCTGTAATCAACTTCTTCCTTTCTTCGTGCTTCCCATCTGGTGCTATTAGTCATGAAACTACATCAACACAACAACAAAAAAGCAAAGCAGGCATGCATATCAAATGGGCTGTCAACAACCAGTGACCATGTTTATCCATGGCCAACATTATCGGCCAAATAGCTTGCCCACACATCAGTTTCATGGTCACTCCAGGATGTGGCAAATCAAATACAAAAAAGCAAAAAACAAAAATGAATAATTCTATTTGAGCCTTTGGAAGATGACAACGCTGTGCACAATCCTAGTTATTCTTTAAACCATGTTTATGCACAGCAGGGCAGTAATCAGGTTAGCCTTGAGCTTATTTTAGATCCACTGAGAACTCAAACCTATTATCACACCTCACATCTGTTTCCAGATGTTGAGGAAAATCTCTCAAAATTTGTAGACTGCCTTATGTGATGTCACTGGTGTCAGTTTTGGAACAGACTAACGGCCCAGGAACATAATAAGACGATGACATTTTTCATCTCAGTCAGACTTGGATATACAGCTCTGGAAAAACTTAAGAGACCACTTCAAAATGATCATTTCCTCTGCTTTTACTATTCATAGCTATGTGTTTGAGTAAAATGAACACTTTTGTTTCATTCTGTAACCTACTGACAAAATTTCTCTCAAATTGGAAATAAAAATATTGTCATTTAGAGCATTCATTTGCAGAAAATGGTCAAAACAGGTCAAATAACAAAATGTATAATGCAAAGAAAACAAGTTCATATTCATTTTCAACAATTTTTTCATGTTCAAAACAACACAACACTACTTTTTAAACTTAGGAAGAGTTTAGAAATCAAAGTTGGTGGAATAATCCCATTTTTTAAATTTTGCAGCAGTTTTTAAAAAAAAAAATATTTATAATCTTTCTTCCTCATTAAATATGATTTGTTTCAGGTGATCAGCTAGGTGTGCTTGCTTATGTTGGAGTTCAAACTGGAATCAATGGCTGCCATACTGTACATGTAGAGAAGCTGATTTATTAGGAACATTTTGGAGTGGTCTCTTTATTTTTTTCCAGAGCTGTATACTTGGATACATATTTTAAACATGCATTGTTAATGTAGTAATGTTTTCATTAATCCCACTGCACAACTCTTCTCAGCTCCATCTGTTCATCCATGTGCTCCACACCTGCTGCCGCACTTCTCACCTGAAAGCTGTGCTGCCCCTCTCTGCCACTGATGCTGTTCCTATAGCACATCAGAAGCTCCGCCTCCACCCCAGCATCCACCTCAGTCAGAGTCTACATTTTCCCGTGGAGGGGAGTTTTTACCATCACTCCCCTCTCCCTGCTGGTCTTGACCTTGGAGAGACACAGAGCCCTGACTCCAAGCAGTTCTTTACATGATCCACACTGACAAAATAACCTGTTCCATATGAGGTGACTGAGTGAATACAAATAACATTGTTTAAGAAATAAAAATGCAGCAGAAAACAACACCTTATGTAGATAGATCATACTTTTGACAGATGATTGTGTGAAGCATTTGTTGTTTCCATGGAAAATCGAAAAAATGAAAAATGAAAAAAAAAAATATTTTACGAATTTAGGCTACCCTTACAACATCAAAATAATGAAAAAAAAAACCAAATATTGAAAAATAATAGAATAACAGACTTGGAAAAGTCATCAGTCCCTCTCTAGCATTGGGAATATTTACTCATTCAGTTCTTCAAGTTCAGTCAAATTCTTTGTTGAGTTGTGATAGACTGCTATCTTCAAGTTTATCCACAAATTTTCAATTGGATTTCCGTCAGGAATCTGACTCGGCCACTCGAGGACATTCACCTTTCCATCCGTAAGCCACTGCATTGTTCTTCTGGCTGTATATTAAGGATTGCTGTCACCTGCCCGTCTTCAGCTGTCAGAGGGACACAAGTCTTCTTCAAGAATATGTTTGTACTTGGCAGCATCTATTTTCCCTTCAATCCTGACCAACCTTCCAGTCCCTGCTGAAGAAAAACACCCCACATGATGCTGCCACCATGCTTCACTGTAGGTAGACCGTGTGCTGTGTTTGATTTTCAGCAAGTTTGGTCCATAAAGTTCAATCTCTGTCTCATCTGAGCATAAAATATTTTTCTTTTCATGCAAAAGAATCATCCACACAAGACTGAAAGGTTTGAGATGCTGGCAGCAGTGACTCAGGAGGTAGAGCAGGTCAATAATCAGAGGGTTGGTGGTTAAAAAATGGTTAAAGAGGAACTATGTAGAATTTAGCTCTGCTACATTTTACCTTAATTAAACAGCTGTGGAGTAATTGTAATGGTTTAATAAATAGCTTAGCTTGTTACAGGGAGAATGGCTCTCTGCCTTCCACGTGCCTGTTACTCATCGTGGTTGAAAAACAACTTTGCAAGATCGCGGCGGCTGCTCCGGTGTCCCAGCTCTTCACTACGGCACAGCACCCTGTAACCCATAATCTCTTGTTTATGACAGATTAAACTACACAAATATACAAATCGTATAAGATATATATAATGTTATCTACCGCTATGTAGATTGATTTCCCAGTGGCTTCATTGTAAACAAATGCACATGGCTGAGAAGAGGGTTAGCAAAACAGCAGAAAAGCGACCGGACTTATATAGATCCTCATTAAAGGACAATTCCAGGCAAATTCAATTTAGGGCTGTATTTTCATTTCACATTTCACATTTTAGGTCTAAAGGAAGAAATCTGAGGTAAACTATTTTTTTCACTTTCCATCAAAGTGCTGTACAGCTACAAAACATTTAAAAACATGTGAAAACAGACACAACAATAAAACACACAATTCAAACAAGAAATAAAGAAAAGGCAAAACACCTAGGACTCATACGTGACAGCGTACAAATGGGTCTTAAGCTTGGCTTTAAAGACCTCAACTGAACATGACTGCCTGATGTCCATGTTTTCTAATTTACCTTTGGGACACTCAGATAATCGCTCGCCTGGGAGTGCAAAGGCCGTACAGGTGTTAAGTGGCCAAACAGGCTGTAAGTTTATCAGAGCAGGACCCATTTTCTGCAACAACTGATATACTTGCAAATCATCGGCATAACAGTGAAAAACAATTCCAAAAGAACGCATAATCAGACCTAGTGGTGCCAAGTATAATGAAAACAGTAATGGACACATTATTGTTGTGTTATATGACGTGAACATGTGAACACACCAAGCGTGTCAACTTGGGTCTCGCGTGAGACTCCGCAAGACTTTGAATTAGATCTAGTTTTACCAACATGTCGGCTTGCTTGAGATAAATAAACTTCTCGGTGCATGTTTGAGTCGCTATCTGACGCTGTCTGTGGAAAAAAACTGCAGCTTTGAGGGATGTAAACAGGCTAAGCAGTGGAACTTGCATCCACACCCATTCATCGTTGTCGTGGCGATGTGGGGACAGACACAACTACCACAAAAAATAGGAGCAATTACTGAAGATCTTCAGATTCCTTCTTTTAGACCTAAAATGTAATACAGCCCCGAGTTGAATTAGCCTGGAATTGTCCTTTAAGGACATGGCTGGGTGTATGATGATAAACCCACATACATGTAGCTTTGTCGTACCGGGAGGACAAACGAGGGACATAAGGCGACGAGAACATTTGAATTGCACACACACAAACCTAACTGCACACACACACACACACAGCCCCATGCTAAGAATCATACAGGAGCCATTGTCTATTCATGGAGACTCAAGTCGAGCGCACGTCCCTTCATCATAAGTCACTTCATGGGAGACGTTAGAGAAAATGAAATTAAATCATTCTATGCCACAAGAATAAAACTCAACTGAATGAGAAGCAGTGAGCTGTGTGTGCTGTGTAGCTCTCTGTGCTCTCCCGGTGTTACCTGACAGAAAGCAGAGCCACTTGTTATTTCTGTGTTTTAACATACAGTCGGTCATAATGGGAGCTTTTTTTTCTCTCCCACAACATCCTTCATGCACATACACCTCATCAGTCCACGGCCGCCGCCGCCGCCGCGCTCTGGAGGAGATCCAGTGTTTAGCCGGCGCTCTCCGATGACGGATGCGTAACGACATACATGTTCATTCTGCCAGGGCCAAAAAATGCCCTTTCATGGCAATAGGCGCACATGTACAGCAAAGATTGTGACTTTAAACACTGGTGAATATAGATGGATAGCCTGTCTTTGGGAAACTCTGTCCTCCCACGGGCCCTGAAAGTCCAAATATTTAGTCTCTCTATTGTTAGTCACACGCTGTTAAAGGACAGAGTTTGGAAAGTGAATGCGGTCATGATAACAGGGACATCCACGGTTTTGCGGTCATATCTGCTTTTGTTTGCAGAAGATTTTTCTTTTTATATTTGTTCCTCAGTTTCCCCACTGTACACTTGTCTGGAAACTAAAAATGCAAACCTCTCCGCTCGCTTGCATTTCTTTTGTCTCGCTGAGGTTTTGGCTTGTTGCTGTCCTGCTGGTGGTTTTTAGCATGGCCTATCAGTCCTGACAAGGAGGCTACCTCATGCATTTGAGCAAAGCCAGGTCTAGTCTGAGGGGAAAAAAAAAAAAAACTCTCTCCTGTCTCCTGAATTTTTAAGTTTGCTTTAGCAACCATCTGCACAAACTGTTGTTGGATGCCATCGGCCCATAAAGCAGTCTGTAGCATCGCCACAAACACAGCATATTAAACCATCAGCGTTAATTTGAGGTGTTGTCTGCAGAGTTCTTCAGAGAGTCATTCGGTCTTCTTTTGAACACATCACCTCTGTGGCATGCAGATTGCTGAGAAGTTGATTCATAATTTGACTGATGAGCTATCTGAGCTTGTACTGTTTATGCACCTCTCACATCACCTTGATTCTGACTTGATGATTGCTCAAAAAAATGATTTACAGCTCCTTTTTGACACTTTTATTTTTTTTTTCATTTCATCTTTTGCATCCAGCAGAAATTACAGTAAATGTTTTATAACAGTGCCATCTGTCACCATCCATCCATACTGCATAATGCATTTAACATTCTGCGCACTCCTGGAGAATGTTTTCTCCTGGCCTTGGTTCAAGAAAGTGAGAGAAGAAGAAGAGGTGAGCGGCGTCCTCTGCGGTGGAGGCAGCTGTAAAACGCATTGATTTGATAAAGCTTAACAAAGCTATTACTGTGAAAGGTCTGCGTTTGCTGCGTCCTCACTTAAAATCAAATTAAGTGCTTTGTTTTTTTGTTTTTTTCCTCCTTTCTCTGCCAGACCTGTTAACAAGACAATGGAATGCAAATGGCCCTACATATAAATAGAGGGATTTCACACCTTGGGCCTTATCAGGCAGAGAGAGGCAAAGCATGGGAGGAGATGGACACTTGCAGCTCAGCAAATTGACTTGAGGCTATAGTTTGTAATTGGTTTGGGTAAAGAAGCACTTCCCCAAGTGTTTGCATGTGGCGGCAAACACAAACTGAACTGCATTAAATCACCAGCCCCCCCCTCACCCCAATTTTGATAAGATAAAACACCCAAGAGCTCCTCTGGAGACGGCTGTTTACTGTCGGATATGACTCGCCTCAGCACTTCAGAGCTGAACAAACAAAAGTCTCCACATTCCCTGGCAGGGACGGTGGTAGTTAATTCAATATAAGTGAAAATACCATTTCCTCATTTTTGTTTAGGAGGGCTCCTTGAGGACTCCTCACTGTGTTCCCTGTGTGACACATTACTGGAGCCACTACAATGGAAGTAACCGCCTCGCCCCGTGTGTTTGTGTGTCTCTTGTATTGACATTGTTTTGAGCCGCAGAGCTCGGCATCAGATTTTCCATAAAATAAATATCACGTCGCCGTTCAGAAACCCAAGAGCGTAGTTGTGCAAAGCTTCCTGTTGTTCTGAGGGAATTAACAGAAGACTTTCTTTCCCTTGTTTTTCCCCTTGTTTCTGCCCCAGTAAAAAAAAGAAAAGAAAATAGACACATCTTGCACCGTTTGTGCACCCGTACAAAACTTTAAAGTTTTATTTCCTGTTTAGATGCAAATTATGTTCAAACTGTTCAATGTGTATGTTAAATAGCAAAACGTAGTATACTTGAAGTTCATTATGCTTAAGTATAAGTACAAGTATAGCAAGTATACTATGGACCATGTACTTGTAGCATACAAGAAAGCATACTAATTTAATACTTTTTCGGACTAAATTGGAGCATTTTAAGTTTATAAAACTTTATGGAAGTATATACTTCTATTTTTAGTTTATTAAAGTATACTTTACAAGGTCATTTTAAGTTTACAAAAGTACACTTTCAAGTATACAACAAGTACAGAAGTGTGTAAGAACTACACTTCTAGTCCACATTTTTAGTTTATTAAAGTATACTTTATATAAGGTAATTTTAAGTTTACAAAAGTACACTTTCAAGTATACTGCCTCAGTTTAAAATGAGTATACTTGTAGTACACTTTAATAAACTACTTTTTGCTAAGGGCAAAGAGAACAGTTTTGTCCATGACTACGCTCAGGGATTAAAAATCATTTCATGGTGCAATAAGAGACAGTTTATTTCTCAGAGAGTTTTTGAGGTTTCTGGAAATAGCTTTATAACAGCTGCGGCGGAGCCTTTCTTAAACAACCTGCTGCCTTTTTAAACCCTTGGTATTTATTTTCAAGAGGAATGTGTGTTTATCCTGTGACTCCAGTGTTTTTAATAGAGTGGCTAATACATCTGAGGAACAGGCTGGAGCTTTACTCCTTGTAGGGATATTTCTAGTAAATTAATTTAGGATTTCCTCACATTACAAGGAGAAGCTGCACCAAGAGGAAGAATCAGAGCAGGTCCAGGAGATTCTCCTTTTATACATAAAGTTTAAACTTTTGTTAGACACAAGAAGTCATATATTAACCAGAATCCATGTCGTTCCAGTGTTTAGTTCAGTTAGGGAATTACAAGCAGGGGAGTAAAAGGCAGGAGTGTATAGGAGGCTCCCGGAGAGTTTTTACACACTGGGTAATTAAGCGCTTTGACTGACAGCAGAGTGCCAAAAGGCTCAGACGCACTCCGATTGGCCGGAGCGCACTTTACAACCTCTTGGTTTCCAGGCTCAGAGCGAACAGAGCGCTGTACCTCCCCGAACCCTCACAGGAGACAGGCGCAACAGAGGAGCGCGACGGGGCTGCAGCCAGAGGACAGAGAGAGCCGGTGGACGTTACCCTAAAAACCCAGACACTCTGCACGCTTTTACGCACGTCGATCAGCAGAGCGCAGCGGCTTTTTTTGTTTTTCCCCTTCTTTTTGCCTTGAATTTCTACATGAAGTGAGTCTGCTTGGTTCGCCCGCCCGGTTGCATTCTTTTTTGTTGCAAATTAGAAATAATGAGGTCGACTTCTGAATCGTTCTGGAGGATGATCCGGCTCGCGGTGACAGTGGCGCTGGTGTCAGTGTGCGGAGCGTCAGAGTACGAGTACCTGAGCTGGAAGTCGGACGCGTACAACGGCGGGCGCAGCTACGGCAAGCCCCCGCAGTGCGTGGACATCCCGGACGACCTGCGGCTGTGCCACAACGTGGGCTACAACCAGATGCTGCTGCCCAACCTGCTGGAGCACGAGATCATGGCCGAGGTGAAGCAGCAGGCGAGCAGCTGGGTGCCGCTGGTGCACAAGAACTGCCACCCGGGCACGCAGGTCTTCCTCTGCTCGCTCTTCGCGCCCGTGTGTCTGGAGCGGCCCATCTACCCGTGCCGCTGGCTGTGCGAGGCCGTGCGCGACGGCTGCACCCCGATCATGGAGGCGTTCGGCTTCCCCTGGCCGGAGATGCTCACCTGTGACAAGTTTCCCCAGGACGACGTGTGCATCGCCATGACGCAGCCCAATTCGACCGAGGCCACCCAACCGACAGGTAATTCCGCGGTAGTTATAGCAACCATGTGAGAAGCGCACCGAGTCTGGAGCGAGTTCAACATTCTTTTCGGTTCAGCTCTGTGTGGGGTGCGCAACAAAACCACGGTGTGTTTGGTGGTCAGCGCACAGCGCCTCAGGGACATCTGCGGGTTTGTGTCTTATTCACCAACAGCTCAGTGTAGAGGGTGATCCTCTCTGACTAAGTCCTCAGAGAATTGAAACTTGGAGGATCTGCTCCTCTCGTCAGAAAACTTACTTTTATGCCAGCACTATGTCCATTGACTAATCTCTTAATATATCATCATACCATTCACCAAATAACTCATCCCCCAGGTCAGAAAACAGTGAATTTTTCCTTCACAATAAGTTCCCACAGTTTGCACCATAACCACTTTTTTATGAAATAGGCCAATATGACTAAAGGGAGGACTCACTACTT
This sequence comes from Decapterus maruadsi, assembly GCA_030347415.2. Taxonomy (NCBI): domain Eukaryota; kingdom Metazoa; phylum Chordata; class Actinopteri; order Carangiformes; family Carangidae; genus Decapterus; species Decapterus maruadsi. Next base: position 3,734,836 of record CM064895.1, read on the forward strand.
AGGCTTTTCTTTCAAAATGTAAATTATGTTGACTGACATGTAGTTGTTTTAGTGCCATTCCTAAATTCTGCCAGTAAACATGGCCTCAAGGTGATCCCATTCAATTTTAGTGCAAAGAATTCATCTGTTTCAGAACATAAACTCCCACCAAGTTGATAAAATTCTAAAATTTCACTGAGTCAACTCCAAACATTTAAACTCACATCCTCACATACTGTACATGGGGCGTCAGATTGGCGATGACCTTTTTTTCTGTCACTCCCACGCAGTGAATCAGAATTTAGTTTTAATATTACGAGCAGTCAAGCCTAAACATTCAGGAGAAGTTAACCCGAGTGAGAAACAGCCTCCACTTTTGCCGCTGTGTAAAAGCTGACACCGGTGCAGTTAAATGGGGTTTGAGAATGTTATTTCAGGGGGGAAGGTGTGTTTGCAGATGCAAATCCCAACACAAACAAACCAAATACGACCTTTTGGGGGGAGAAAATCAGCCATGAAGACCTGGATTTGATCCCATTTTAACAATGTCTAACCCCCAGCCCCAATGCTCCTTCACCAGAATCTCATGCAGTTACATTTTCATTCCGATCCGTGCTCTCCTGTGTAAAGCCTGGCTTTAACGTGGACATTGAAGTTGTCTGCTATTGACTTGCAGTGATGTTGTAATATCGAAAAGAGAAAAAAAAAGCTCTAACAGATGGTAGTCATTTATTTCAAGGTGTTTGTTGAAGCTGGAGAGACAATGCTGGGAGGAAGTCCAGCGGTGAGAAGCAAATACATGCATCTAATAACCCCCCCCCCCCAACATGACATTCAAGAGGGACTGATGAAGGATGGGAAGATGAAGATGTGATTTGAAAAACACTCTGTCCAAATAGTGCCTAATGCATCTATCACTAATGGTTCCTTGGTTTTTGCAGATTCCCCAAACCTGCTGGGACAGTGTGTGTGTGGGTGGGTTGTGGGTTGTTGCGGAGCAGACACCTCATGCAGCATCAGTGGAAGATGTAGCAACATAGTCCAGAAAAGTCGTGTTCCAGCGCTAACGTGATGCGCCAAGCTGACAAATACCAGAGAAACCCCCAAAAATGCACTAAAACAACAACAACGAGCCTGGGGAAGATAAAGCTCAGGCCGGGTTAGAATAGTTTTGGTTTTGCTGAGCTCGTGTCCTTCTCAGCTTGCTTAGGTGAGCTGTGGTGGGGGGTTGGGGACGTACAACCACCTCATTCATTTTCACTGTAAAAAAAAAAAGGGGGGGGGGGGATTTTCCATCATCACCTCATTAACTTACTTGTATTTCATTCTTAAGCTGCAGAGCCACCACGGGAAGACATTTGTGCTTGGCTTGTAAATGGAGGGACTGTGGATCCTCCAGCAATTACACAGTGCCCACTGTATCTGTAGAGGGGATGTAGAAGATGCGTGTGTGGGTGTTCAGTGACTGACATGGTGGTATGGATGGAGGCCCATTTTTTTTCCCCCCCAAAAAAGAGCTCCCTTCTCTGGGGCAGAGGGACCACACAGAGCTCCATGCCCCCCCCCCTCCCTCATCCCCCCCCCCCCCTGGACGTCACCTGTTATCATTTCTTGTCAGCGCCGGTGATAAATAAAGCCAGGATTTGAGACTGAGTTGGGCCTGTTGGAGCCGGACCGCTCGCAGCCAGGGCCGTTGCTAGGAATTCTGGGGCCCCTTGAAAGAACACTAAAGTGGGCCCCTGTCTCCTGACTTTTCCACTTTTTTTTCTTAGATTATGTATTATCATTTTTATTTACTTTGTTCTGTGGGCCCCTAGAATTATCATCACCTTTCTCCTCTATACACCGTGCTGCTCACAGCTAGCATCGCCCATTATTCCCATTTCCCATGAACACCTCACTCACAAGGTGCCAATATATGATCTTGAGGGTTGACAACGACAAACCAAATCTCCTGCGCCACTCTTTGTAATCATCATTAGTAGAGGTTGAAGTGACACTGCTGAATAGTGATAATTGATTTAATGGAGGAACCAGGTCTCAAATGGGGGGCGGGGGGGGGGCTCTCCGTGACTCTGTAAACAGTGTCTGTTTTCACAAGCTCTTTACACCTGGGTGTTACTTTCACAAGCTTTCGTTAAACACATGTAATGGACAACTGGCGATGGAGGGAAAACTATTTGTTTTCCCCCCCCCCCACCTTCCACTCCGTCGACCCGGGGTCCAACGCTTGCGACGTAGAAATGTTTCTCTTTTTTTTTTTGAGTGTAATGCCGCGGGACGCCTCGATCGCATCGCGGCGTCCAAGTTTGTTTGGAAAGTAAGCTCAGCTGTTTTGCATGAAGCAATCATTTGCGGTATTAGAAAGAATTGAAAAAATGTGTTGGTGAAATATTTGCAGATATGCCTCTAGACTGAATTACTTCTTGGCAGCAACACATTCTGGCTCTTTGTCTTCAGCCCGCTTTTTGTCTTCGAGCTGGATATTATTACCTTTTCTTTTTTTTTTTGGGAGAATGTCAGAGCATTCTTTTAAGCCTGGATTGAATATCATTTCCATTTATCCGTCCCGCATTTCTAATACTTAAAAGTTTTTTTGTGTGAGTGTGTGTGCATGTATACGTTGCTGCTGAGCATGACGGAAAGATCCATTTCGTAAATGTAAGAAAGTCAGCACGAGTGTTTACTGCAGCTCTTAGCCTGAGCTGGCTATAAAAGCTGAAGACATTCCTCGCTGAGGTCAGGTCACCAGACACTAGAATAGGATCTCTTCATGTGAGGTTCAGTTTGTGTGCAGATATTTTCAAAATAAATCATTTCAAATAGGCAGGGATCTTCTCTTTCTCTCTCTTTTTTTGGGTTTAACTCATCTTCAAATGAGAGATGACTGTTTTATTTCCCTCCTGAATCTTTGTTTCTTTTTCTGCTGCCTCCCAAATGTGAATAAATCCAATGTAAAAACCGTATCAATGATTTATTGCGGCTTGTATCTCCACTGATATTCAAACCATGTCTCTTCTTCCTCCTCTTCTTCATCTTCTTCTTCTTCCTCTCTTTTTTTTCCACAGGTTACTCTCCCATCTGCCCTCCATGTGACAATGAAATGAAAACAGACGCCATGCTGGAGCACATGTGTGCCAGCGAGTTTGGTAAGTGTCTTCCAAACACCCACTGTGCCAACACACACACATGCACGCACGCAAAGGGACATACAGGCTGACTGTACGCAGCCCCACTCTGATGGGCCTTGACATGCATCATGCCTCTGCACAAAATCAGAAGAGCAGCATGAGATAGCATCAAGCATATCTGCCATCTTTAAGCTTTAAAACAGCCCATGAATCTTTAACAAAGTATGTAAAGCATGGAAAGTATGTTGAAGTTCACCCTGTATCTCGACATGTTTCTCCGTAGTTGGCCATTTGTCAGTGGCGGAATCAAAGATGCTGTCTGTTTTTGATGTAAAAAAAAAAAAAAAAAAAAAGGGAGGTTTTTATCTGGGGGTCAGTTGTGCCAGGCTCCTGTCTGGTTTGGTGAAGGATGATGTTCTGTGACTAATGAAGTGGGGGTCATTAAAAGGCTTTATGTGGCAGATCCACGCTGTAAAGTAAAGTGGGATGTTTGTTCTGCTGTCTGGTTGGATTGTTGTTACAGAATACCTTCTGCAAACGGTGGGGGGGGGGTTAAGGGGGGGGGGGGGGTCCACATTAAACCTCTTCCGCGACTAACAAGGTTAATGACAAACCACGGTGTTTGTTTTCCTCGAAAAACACACATCTCCCCAACATCTATCTGAAGTCTGGATGAAAAACGCTCTGCTTTAGTTGACCTCCACCCCGAATGACGCACTCTCAGAAATAAGGAAACGAGAAATGCTGCTCTTGCTAAAAAACCCAACACCCTCTTTCCTTCCTCATTTTGTTCAGTGTTTCACCTCCACAAGTATGAAATATCAATGGAGCTGTCACTTTGTACCAGAGGTTTAAAGGGATAGTTCAACATTTTTGGGAAAACTGGCCCATTGCCAAAATCTCTATAGTCATATCAGTAGGTTCGTTACCTTTTTTGTTGGTGCAAGCTATTTTTAGAATGGCAGAGCAGAGCGGCGAGCTTCTCAGAGCTACACTACGGAGGCTAATGGGATTTCTTGGTTTCCCTCATCAAACTCATCAAATACACAATCCAACAACTCGTGGACGAGTTGTGACCTACACATTCACCATACTTACGACACAGAGTTGTTTTTGAGGTAAAATTAGGGACTGCTTGCTGAAAAACTGTCCCTGAAGGCACTGCGCATCAGCTGTTTTGCAAGAATGTACCTCGAAAACAACTCTGTCTCATAACGTTCCATTATTATCTCATAGTGTGGTGAATGTGCAGGTCACAACTTGTCCACGAGAGTGTTTTGGAGTTGTTTGATTGTGTATTTGATGAGTTTGATGAGGGAAAAGAAATCCCATTAGCCTCCGTAGTGTAGCTCTGAGCAGCTCGTCGCTCTGCTCCGTCGTTCTAAAAAATACCTTGCACCGACAAATGAAGGTAATAGACCTACTGCTATGACTATAGGGATTATGGCAATGGGACAATTTGCCAAAATGTTGAACTATCCCTTTAAAATCGCTGGTTGAAAGTGGAAACATTGCTTAATGTTGGATTTGATCTGTTCAATTTCAAAATTCATTCCATAAACGCAACAGATCCTGAACTCCCCCGTCAATCCAACCCCACAGTTTCCCCTCAGCTACAGGCCGCCGCTGTCTGCACATACATGGCCCTCGTTTTTAAAAAACAAGGCGACACGAGCTACACATTTATTTCATCAGAGCCTCAGTTCAACCAGAGTGGAAACAACATAGACAATAACAAAAACAGGGAGGAAGAATCTGTCGCTGACGGCAGCACTTCATTTACTGTAGTTGTGGAAATTTGTGGGAATTTACACGAGCGCAAAAGGACGTTGTAAGACTTAAGCTCAGTTAAAAACACAAATATCAACTGGATGGCAATTATATGAGGACTTCCCGGGATGCGAGATGCGAGGCTTTCATGTTTTATTCACTCCCAAAAAAACTTGAATTCCAGGTGCCGCGCCGAGCAAATATAGACTGGATGCATATTGGAAACAGACTTTGTTCCAGTTCTCGGAGAAAAAGTTTAAAGTTACATTTGTTTAACGAATTGCCTCGTTGTTTATGCTGCGGTGATGGGACTGGCTTTTTTTTTTTTTTTTTTTCTTTTCGGCCTGCGTCCCGGTTTGCCAAGAGGAGAGTGGCACATTATTGGCTTGTTTCATCTCAGATGAAGACAGATGTTGTTTTCCTTGCTTGTCATAAGTCTCCCGGCCAACTTGACATGTGAGGATACACAGACAGATTTAGTATCAGGCTGAGGATGAGACACTTCGCTGCTTGCGTTGCAGGTTTGAAACCCACAATGGAATGCAACAAGCGTCGCTGCGATTTCAGTCGGGGTTGATTGCGGAGGGTAAACAACTAATGCCTGGCAAGAGATAGCATCGCTGGTCGTTTCACCAGCTCGACTAAATACTAGTTGTTTGTTGCTTTTTTATCCAGCTGATGTAGTTCAGTTTGTTTTTGGCACGGTGATAAAACTGCAGCTGTAAAGATATCTCAACGGAAGCCGAAGACAAACGCAGGTTAATTTCTTGGCCTTGGAAAAAAAAAAAAAATCAGATGCTCTAATCACGACAAGTTTTATCCCCTGCAGCCAAAGATAAGGCCGTCGCCTTGATTGCGTTGTGCTAGTCATGACTTGACTGAAAGTGGACGGTGTAGAGTAGAGGTAGGCAGCGGCATGTTTTAGGCACCGGTGTTTAAAATTGAAAACGCAGACGAGCCAGAGTGTTTTGCTTGGAGACAGCCTCGTAAAATAGATATGATAGATAGAGACCCGTTGCTCTTCTCCGCGGAGCACGGAGATGGAAAACCACGAAGAAGGCTTGAGGAATGAATCAGTGGCTCGCACCAAAGTCTTTATTAATCTGTGCGGACCAATCATGTGTAAAATATCCCCCACCCTGGCAGAGAATTAGCATTTTTGTCCACTGAAAACCACACTTACTGGAAGTTGTGAAATGTCTGTTCTCGGTTAAGGTAGAAATTGTGTGAGTGTGTTTTTTTAAGGGGGGGGGGGTTCAAAAAAAGAGAAGTGTTTCGACCTCTTGATTCCAATCAGTGCATTTGTCTTTTCCATGTAGTTTGGTCCTGATAAAAGCAGAGGGGGCCGCGGCAGCAGCTTGTGACTCAGTCACAGTTACATGTTTTTAAGCTCATTCATCAGAGTTGCTGCAACAACTAACAGCTTCTTTGTGCAGCGGTTGTAGCTCTGCTGCTGCCTGATCTCTTTGAAATCCTGATCATTCCCCCGACACATACATGAGCTAACACACACAGACACACACATGCTTGCAGCACTCAGCTGGTAACAGATTTACAGCTCATCCCACTCAACACTTTGTTCCCACCACAATTTATATCTGTGCTTAAGGTTTTACGGTACCTCATTGTCCCAAAAAACTGCAGCACCCCTCAATTAAATCTCCCCTCTGCCTCGGCCGGCTCGCTTTGTTGTCGGTGCCAAATGACTCCCTCCCTTTGCTGATGCAGTAAACAACAGGGCAAGGCTCTGCGCCGGAGAACTGATCACTGCAGATTATTGGATCAGTTGTGTTTCCGTTATTGTAAACCGAGTGCGGGTGCACGCCCTTCTGCTGGGTTTATGACACCCTGGGAGCTGGAAGCCTCTCAACGGGAACTCAGGTCAGCTGTCAGGGATCAGAGCAGAGAGGAGAACCAGGAGGCTGTTGAGAAACGATTTGCCGTATTGTTACCTTGATTTTCAGTTAGCTACTTGTCGTTTTCATTATTTTAAAAGCTCAATCAGGCATCTCAATCGTCTATTTCTATTTCTGTCTGCAGAAGAGCCTAAAATGAAATAATGGCCTCTAACTGAAGCTAGAATTAGAGTTGTGTTGTCAAATCTTATGATTCTACATGAGTGTCTTATGTGTGAATATAACGCACTCAGTGCAAGTGATTGTAAGCTATAAATCATGGTAGCATCTATCTACTTGCTAGTTCAATTAGCCTAAAGTGATTTTCAGAGGCCAGAGGAGGTTTAGTTTAGTTTAATAAGTTTATTTGTATCAGTGACAATGTACAAAATAACTTTAGTCTCAGAATGAGAGAAGATGCTTTGTACCAGATTTAGCTTGCAAGCTAATTAGCAGAAACTGTTAGCTAATTAGCAGAAATACAACCCCACCCCTTCTATCTTGTAATTACATGCAAACAGTGTTTTCATTGATTCGTTGAAAAATATGGTTAAGAAAGGAATTAGCATTTGTTTTTCTAACTTCTCTCTTAATTTCTCGCTAAATACAGTAAACAGCTCTCTCCTCAGTTCCTGTACAACTCAAACAAATCACTTTTTTTTTGGTTGAATTCCTCAAAACTCGTGACCACAATGCAGCCAAAGCTGAGGGAGGGTCACAAGTACACACTAGTAGCTGATATTGTCATTTGGAGGGTTCACACGAGCCAAAAAGGTTGGGAAGAATTGGCTCTAATCTTGTTAGCGGATCATGTGTTTTGTATGTAGAATCAAACTTTGTTAAGTAGCAGCAGTCAGATAAATATAGCAAAGTAGGCTACAAAAGGACTGGTGGGGTGTGAGTTTAACAGAAACACTCCAGTGCCAGGAAGTGCTACTGAAGGTTTGCCCTCAGCCACTGCGCTTCAGTTTGAATTATTTTAGTTTTGGTTGTTTCTGTAAATAAAATAGTAGTTTCACAGCCTTTAATAGTAGTTTAGCTTCCAGCGACTATTTTTTGTTGTTGCCATATTTGTCTTTAGTTAACAAGTTAAACTTGCTTCTCTACAGTTAAACCTTCGAGCAGGTCCAACCGCTGTGAAGACATGTCCAGGCAGTGTAACCAGCCACCACCACCACACACTTCACTAAAGTGTAGCGCAAAATCAGTGGTTATTATAGATAGATAGATAGATAGATAGATAGATAGATAGATAGATAGATAGATAGATAGATAGATAGATAGATAGATAGATAGATAGATAGATAGATAGATAGATAGATAGATAGATAGATAGATAGATAGATAGATAGATAACACTGGATTTCTTAGACCTTTGTCAATGAATACTGATTGAGAGTTATTTGCCATATCATGCAGCTTCAGTGTGAGTCTCTTGGCAGGTTCAGTCAAATTGCTTCATCATCTGAACTCAGTATAGCTTTGACCTAGTGGCACAGCAGCACAGACGCAGTTTCACAGTCGACGGTGAGAGGGTCATGTATCCTAGTCTCATTGGAGAAGCTATAGCTGGACCACCTACAGCACAGATTTTCATCCCGCCTTTTAAACACCTCACTCACTCCTTTAAACGTTATAATTATGCGTTGATACTTTTGAATTCTTACGGGGAGGAGGAGGAAAAACACGTGCGGGGACAGTTTCACCAGCCGTGAGCAAAGAGAGAGAAAAAAAGTGTTATCAATGACACCGTCAAATTATTTGATGTTAACTTCTTACTGTACGACGTTGCTGAGGAGATTAAAGCCTCAAAAAACACGAGGTGCAAAGAAAGTTCATGGCGTCAAAGGATTATCAAGGATGGAGGAATTATCAAGATGAAGTCCTTTCAGGGGTGGGCCAGACCTTCTCTTTTATGACTCACTAATTATGAATGCTGCCCATTTTGATTTCACCGAACACTAAGCCTCCTCACAGAGACCATTTGAGGGACTAAAGACAGAGGATAAAAGTCTTAATCCCTACCATGTGCACTCTTAATACTGGGAAAAACAGGGCGGCTCTTTTTTAACACTTTAATTAGCAATGGGAGATGCGAGCGCAAAAGGAAGAGATGAAACGTTTGGAAGTGCCAATTTGGGTTTTTACGTCAAGCACAATTGAGAAAAGTGAGTCAAGAGGGACTTTGTGTCTAAAACTCTGGAGAAAATTAGATGGAGGTTGCAGTTTTATCAGTCCAGATCTTTGCTGGAGTGTGAAAAGGATTCATGCTCAATCAGGCTGTTCCCCGCACTGTAGGTCACAAGACGTTGTCTTCGACACGACTCAGTGATTTGTCCCAACACCGGCTATGTCAATTAGATTGGACATGGCATGCTGCACATTTTTTTCCTTTTTTTTTTTTCTGACGCCGCTGTGTCACAAGGTCGTCCGTGCCACACACACATCACTATATGTCAGTGGAAGAGGCGAGGACGTAATAGGTAGAGGCATATGGAGATTTGGACCACCAAAGTCTGACTCGTGCTCCGTTTCAGAAGGGGAACTGGCGGAAACAGAGTGATTAGAAGGTTAAATAGAGTTTAGTGAAAGATCAGGGGTATTATGGTCAATCTGAAAACCAGATTGGGGAGGAGGAGGGGGAGAAACCCGAGAAAGTAGGCACACAAATGCATTGTTACGTGGTGCTAATTTTCAATTTGTCTTCCTAGGTGAGATTCAGCTTTTTGTGTGGGGGTAGGTAGAAAACATGAGTGGCTTTCTGTGTAACTTGGTTTTTGGTTTTGGTTTGATGGCACACATGGCTCTTGGATTTACAATCAGACAATCTCTGAAACAGATATTTCCTTATGTAAGATATTGGCCCTGCACGACGTTATTAGGTTTCTGATGCATGAACGGGATTTGTAACAACTGGACGCATATTAAAAAGTTTTTAGTTGTCATACAAAACCATAAACAGACTGCACTGTATTATTTTAAAAAATCACAAAGATCTAACAAAGGAAAGTTTATCCACATGAGGTGTTGAGCTAGATAAACTGTTCAGGCCAACGGGCCAGGAGCCATGAGCTGATATCAACTCGTGGCCATGATACTGGTATTATATAAATGTTTGATTGTTCATGTAGGCCAGAAAGTATGACGAAACTGCAGTGTCCACAAGGTTCAGTCTATAAGTGATCAATTTCAGACAATTATGTAGTCAAATCTGCTCATAATCTACAGCATAGTATACCTATATGCTGAACTTGAATGGTATCACCTGTCTCCATCAGTTATCCTAGGTATTGATTTGACTTGTCTAAAGGCCATTTGATAAAAAACAACAAAATAGGCTACTAAAATGTAGCAATAATGTAAATGATCAGTTTAAGTTGCTTTTGATATTGTTTTCTTTTATGATATTGACTAAACATGGAGAATGACTTTGATTTGACTTTATGGTTCTATATGAAATCAATTATCTAGAAGCTTTGGGAAATTATATAAAATCACAATAATCTCAAATCTTTGATGTTTAAATTTCAGAGGATATAATATTGGTAGATTCGCTAGTTGTAATAAACAAGCACACAAAGCGGGACATTTACAGCCGAAAAAACAACCTAGGTAATGAAATTCATTAAAATAGGTACAGCACAGTCCTTCAAGCAAAGGGTTAGGGTTAGGAACACCTTCTCCACTATCAATGTCAAGAGATGTCACTGAACTTAGACCAAACATTTTACAGGAAGTCACCTTTAAACATAATGTTTTGTTTTGTTTTTCTCCTTAAACAGCTTTCAAGGCCAAGATCAAGGAGGTGAAGCGGGAAAACATGGACCGCAAGGTAATCCTGCAGAAGAGGAAGAAGATGTTGAAAGCAGGGAACCTGAAGAAGAAGGACTTGAAGAAGTTGGTATTGTATTTGAAGAACGGCGCCGATTGCCCCTGCCAGCAGCTGGACAACCTGGCGAACCAGTATCTAATCATGGGCCGCAAGGTGGATAAGCAGTACCTCCTCACAGGCATCCACAAGTGGGACAAGTCCAGTAAAGAGTTCAAAAAGGCCATGAAGAAACTCAAGACCTACAAATGTCCCGCCTTCGAGAACGTCTTCAAATAATATGACCCTGGCTCCGTCCTCGGTCGCATCTCATCCATACATTATGAACTTGCATTAAGCATTAAAATCCCAAACTTTGCTTTCTATTGCCCTGTTTATACTATATCTATATATCTTTGTATATTTTACAGATATACTTTGACATGTTCAATATCAAGATTTAGTCAGATGTGGTGAGTGATGACACCACAGATAATTAAAGGGTTGGGTTTCCTTTTTTTTCCCCCTTCGGCTCAAAAAAGATTGTAGTAACAGCCCTTTCTCACTGAAATCATTTCTACCATATGTATGTAGATACTCTCTTACACTCTTTCATCCTGCATCTCAGTGGAAATTGCTGAACAGAATAGTTGGACATTTTTCTTGCCAAGAGTTAGATGAGAGAAGACTTACAGAAAGTATGAAGCTAGAGCTGGCAGATATTAGCATGTGTTAGCCTTATGACTGGAAGCAAGGGGCAAGCTAGCATGAAAACACAAATTGTTGTTTTTACATTTTGTTTTTTGTACATATTAAATAACTGAAATATAACTTGGTATTAAGTGAGATGTAGATGTGCTGATAGATTTGATTTGATTTTCTGTTTCTTCCTGATTTCAGTCTTGCTAACATAGGCTCAGACATCTGCTGCCACTTGCTACAACTTTAGCATAGAGGAAGCCAAATATTGTTCTTAACAGGAAAAATGTTCAACTGTTCCTTTGAATCTCTCTAATTTTGATCATATAATGAATCATAAAATAAGTAATTAGTCTACACATTTGGCAGTCGTGGTGACATTTGAGCTTTAAAAGCGGCGCTGTAGCCTACAGAGCAGCTCAGATAAAGTTCCTGTTGAATAACTTATTGACGGACGTATGAGAGTGCTGCCGTGAGCTGATTGTTTTGTCAAACTAAAGACTGCACTACCTTCAATTTTGATGATTTCCATTACATTTCCTCATTATGTTTATTTTTTTTTGTTTGGTTTTTAATTATGTTTTGTTTTTGTTTGTTTTGTGGTTACTTGAAAGAATCTTAAGAGAATCATAACCACCGATCTGCATCATCAGATTTTGTGTAGATACAGTACCACTCTGGTGTTTCCTCTGCATTCAGTCTTACTGCAGTAATCAGTGTCCATTGGTAATGGAAAACACCTTGTAGTCATCCATAATGTGTTTAAATGTTCAAAAGTTATCAAAGTGCAAATATTGCCAATTCAGTTCTGGTTTGTTTTGCTGGTCCGTTTTAGCACTATTTTGTTGCAAATCTGAATGTGAGCAGTGCATTCCTGCCTATAACATGTACATACAAATTTTACATAAATATAGAAAAACTGTGTCTTATATTATTTCATTTATTCCCGATTTGTCACCATTATTTTTTTTACTGTCAGTGTTTTTTGACACAATGATCAGTGTCACTTTACATGACATCAGCAACTGGGAGCTGACACAGCAAATGTTTGCACATGTGAAAGGGACTGAGCATTGTACAAAATGACTTCACATACCTGCCGACCTCAACAGCTATGCCACAGTCTCATTAGTCCCACCACAGTCACATAATGCACCAAAGATATCTGACTATTTTAAAAAGTATAAATCTGTATTTTAATTTAATTCTCTCAGCGTCACACTTGGTCTGTGCAAACATAAATGACTGAGATGGATGGATCCAAAGGCTTGAGCCCACTTTCTAATTCAGGAATATGTGTTTATTAGAGCAGGAAAGTGATTGGGTCACTACAATGCACGGTGAGAATTTAGCAGCACTGTGGACTACCAACCTATGCTATGCAGTAAAATGATTACGTATGACGCAAAATGGTCAGGAATACATTCACTATTTTCCCATATGTCATGAAATATAGCAAACAATTACAGAGCTGTTTCATTCATCTCAGCGTCTACAGTGGCATGTGAACAGTTCAGCAAGTGGAAGATGAAATGATCTCCTAAAGGCATAAAGTTACAGATGGCACATTCCTTTTATATTTTAAACCATGGGTGTCAAACTCAATTTAGTTCAGGGGCGACAAACAGCATAATTTGATCTCAAGTAGGCCTAACCCATAAAATAATAGCATGATAGCCTATATACATTTATTCAAAAAATTGAATTTTTCCTCTGTTTTAGTACCTACATTATTAAGATGTTTAGGCTACAGTCAAAGAAGTATCCTTTTACAAAACATATTGAACCATCTGAAATTTCTTGATAAAAATATGTGCAATTTTCAAATTTTCACACTTGGCAAATTCATGCTGAGGGCCAGATTGGACCCACCGGGTTTTGGCCCACAGGCCACATGTTTGACACCCCTGTTTTAAACAATAGATTTTTTTTTTTCATTTTCAAAATGACAGAAAAGGAAAAGGGCCCAGAGCAAAGGTTTGGCCACCCTGCATAGTTAGTACCTACAGTAGTACTGGTGGAAGTAGCTGTGGAAAATACCACAGCTTGTAAACTCAAGAGCTCAAGTCTCCTGGGTTTCCCATTCTTTTGCAGGCTGCTGCTTTGTACTATAAAATTGTAGAAGATAAAAATTATACACTGATATTGCATAAAATATTGCAAAAACATGTTTCATGTTTAACTTTCTGCCTTCTGGAGACCATTTCATCTTCCACTACAGTAACTCAGTGATTTCCAACCTTTTTTGGCTCATGACCCCATTTTGAGATCACAAATTTCTGGCAACCCCGCGATCATGTGACTGCGGCCATCAATCAAGATGTGTCAGCTTTTATATGTTGCATTTTATTTGAACTCGATTTATATTTGAGAAAGCGAAAATATAGTTATTTAAGATTGTGTGTGGTGTTTTTAACCATAACAATAATTAGTTAAAAGAAATGTTTGTTATTAATTACTAGACATTTCAGACGACCCCATTTGAATTCCAGGCGACCCCACATGGGGTCCCGACCCCAAGGTTGGATAACACTGCACTGAGCTGAACTGTACAGTCATTGGCCAGGGGTGCCCAAACTTTGCATGACATTGTGCCTGCATTGTACAATGGTTTTACTACATCTAATCGCAATCATATCATTCAAGAGAAGTGTGAAGGGCATGTCACTGAGGCCTGTATGAAGAAATTAATTCATGATAAATACATGAAATACTTACCCTATCACCATGGGTTTCTAATATGTGTTGCATTAAGGTAAATAAAGCTTGGAAATCATCTGCAGGGAGTTACTGTAATGGTTTATTTTATCTGTGCATAGGAGCCATGAACTGTTTTATATTATCTCTCCTACATTTGACATGCTAAACTTGCCTTTCCAAGAAAATGCAACCATCTTTCATTTCCCTCACCATCATTTACGTCTTGTCACATGATGCGTGGCCCTCTTAAAACAAAGTGGAACATGAACTGCGCTATCAGCCATCAAACTGCTTTGACAGTCATGTCAAACAGAGAGCACTTTTTTTCCTTGCGCTGCCAAACTAACATCTTCATGCTCTTTGAAAAGATAAAGCATCACGCTGCCAGATCTCCCCACCGAAGGACCTCTCCCGCACGCATGTTTTCATTTCCCACCATCTGTCTGATGATGCTGGATTCTTGTCTGGGTGTCTTCTGATTCAGGTTCATTGTGGTTTCACAGGCTGTTGGTGTCTTGGTATGTGGTGTGCAAATGCTAATCCTGAGATATACATCATTAACAGCTCATGCCGATAATGAACCCTAAATGCTTTCTTAACCAAAGGGCAGCGCTGCCTAATCAACTGTCAAATTTAACAGATTTGTTTTCAAAAACTCTGGGCTGATGGATTTGGTTCCTGGCTTGAACTCTCCCATATTGTTCCATTTGATTCATGAACAATAATACACAAGTGTGCACAGAGTCCAAAGCACTGACAGAGGCAGCGGCCTGATTCAACAACTTGTATTTCCCCCGCATAAAAGACATAGATCAGAGAAACTTGATGATAAATGTTTTAATGTAAATACATTTATGAGCTGAAATCCATCATGTCACTACAACATGTGTAAACAACAAAACATGAAACCATTCTGTCAATAAAAAGGCTTGTTAAAAACCAGGAAGTATCAAACGGACCAACGTCTTGCCCATCTGGTTTCAGTAATGGCTTTGGTATTGGAAAATATATCTCAGATGTGGACTTTGCTTTCTAATCATTACTTCAGCTGCCTTCAAAAGAGCCCCAGAAAACCTGGGGCCAAGATCCAGCTTTGTCCTATTAAGAGAAGATCTGCAAAAAACATCCTGTTGGATACATCGTCTCGTAGAAAACCTCAAATTGACAATGTTGATGAAGTACTATTTTGATTGGTTCCTCGTCAGAGGCAAGGAAAGTATTCAATTATGTCTCCAACATTAATACCACACACTTGAGTTCAGTCTGTTCAAGACGCTACTAGAGGATCGAGTTCTCAACTATATGTACACTGCTACCTGCAGGAATGTGCTTTTCTTTACCAGAAGATTTTTGGCCTATGCAAATTAATGTTAAACCTCATGTTGAAAAAAACTGACCAACAGAACAACAAATGTTCACATCATAATTTTAATTCACTGAATTAAAGCAAAAATGAGACTGGACTACTCCTGACCATGGACTTACCATGAATCTATATTACTGATAATGTTGCTTAATTTGTGCCAGACATATAAATAAGTACATTTATTTTCAATCTACTGCAATAAATCACCAATCCGTCTTGTACCTTTATATTTCATACCATTAGGCTACCATAAAGATGCACATTGATGCCTGATTCTGACCTTTCTAGATCTATCAGAAACCTCTGACATGTTGAACTAACAGATCTTGGTGTCTGTACTCTCAGATATGGCCATTTTTCTGTCTTTACTTAGTTTTAATTCTTTCTCACTGTACCTTCCTCAAGCGTGTTTTAGCACAACAGGCGTTCCTCAAGGACTGATACTGGGGCCCTTTCTCTTTGCAATATTCATCTACTTCCTTGAGTTCAGTTACTGCATGGGATTTAAAGTTGCCACCCAGCAGATGATGCTCCTGACAGAACTGTCAACTTGTCTCCCTTGACCATATCCACAGAGATAAGGGAGCACCATCTGTAATTAAACCTCTCTAAAACCAAGTCAACCTGGTCATCCTGGTCTAATCTGCCCATCCACAGCAAAACTGCCTCTTCAACTATCACTCCAGCCAAGGTAATTTATCTGACCATGTTGCTTCCATCTCCTAGTAATTCCACTTTGGACTACACCGTTCAAGGCCAGTGGGCGGATTCTCGATTGGTAAATCCGACATGGCGCTGTTCAGGCCCGCCATATTTGAGTCACAAAAACGACTCCCCAAAACCAACGGGAGACGTCACGGATGCTACATCCATTTTTTTTACAGTCTATGTGCCTATCAAATACAACTTACAACTGCTTGTATTGAGAGTAACATTTGGGTCTACACCAGACCTGTCTTTGTTGCATCTGGTGTGGCAGTTATTACAGCTGAAACATTGCAACATGCAACATTTTAATTCCACTTGTTGGAGCAAAGTTTGCAGGAAAGTGTGTTTTGGGGGGGGGGTGAGATTACTCTGCTATATTTTGTGAATTGCGACCGAGTCGACCTGAGGAGGCCACAGAGAAAACACATTGTTTCACTCTCAATAAAAGTCACAATGAAATTTCACTGTAAGTGTGACCCCTTTTAAAAATCTTACATCTTCAGTGGAGTCCAGTGGGCATGGTGCCGCGAGCCACAGACACTTAGGGAAATCCGCACGCTGTGTACTTACTATTTTTTGAAGTATTTTTGTTAGTACTTCCTAGTAAAACTTTATCACACTAACATTGGAGAGATCTGCTTGGCAGCGACTTTTTCTAGCTCTGAGATCACCAGTAACTTGATAGGTTGCACTTACCTCTTCCTCTCCTCTGTGTTTTTACACACACACACACACACACGGAGAACTTTTGGACACCACTGTCTATTTAAGATGCAACTCCACATCCTCACGCTAACAGGAGGAAACAATAAAGTGTTATTAAGACTTATAGCACAAATATTTGGCAGCAAATGAGCACACAGTCACATGACTTTTTCCTTTTCTTTTCTTTCTTTCTTTACACCAGGTCCAAATATTTTTGTTTTATGGATCTTTGAACCGTGGCTTCGCTTTGAGGTTTGAAAAAGCGAGGTACCTCTCTGTTCTTAATCCACGTATGTGCCTTCAAAGCTGCTGCTTGTTTCCCCCCAACCGCTATAAAACCATCCTTTGTATTTAATGGTATAGCTGTATTCTCTGTTTTATGGGGCACCATCAGTAGCCAGGAACTTAAAAAGGGTCATTTTGGAGGACTTTGTGTGGGTGGCTCAGTCAACCATAATATACTCCGTCATAAAGCAGGAAGATGTATACAAATCACAGAGAATGTAGCATTAAAATGATTTCCTGCAGTTACACATAAAATATGGCCTCTTTCACACAGTTTGGACAGGAGATTGAAATTGTTTAAAATACAACGCTGGCATGGTAAGGGGGTTTTCTCCAGAGTGTGGGACTGCATACATTCACAAGTCGTTTAAATACAGAAGTGCTTTTGGCTCTTTTGCTGACCCTGAGCAAACGGAGCAAAACCGTTAATGTCTCCGGTTTGTCTGCATGAGTCACAACGAGGGATGAGTCGGCACGCCGCCTTCCTTTGAGACCAGGTTCGTCTGGAATCCACAGATTGTACGCAAATTGGCATATTAGTCACATCGGTCTTCGAGCTGTTAAACCGCAAAAGACCCTCCGGCTGTTTGTCTCTTTCTGCTGGGACTCGAGTGCGCGATTATGGCTCTAACAACCATTGAGATCCAAGGGGGAAAGGATGATAACCTGAAAGGAAAATGAAACAGAGAAGCAATTGTTTTCTTTTTCACACTAGTCCACAAGGGAGCAGGAGGGAAGGGGGTAGGTGTGTCTGTGTGTGTGTGTGTATGGGGTGGTGGGGGGGGGACTACACATGTGGCCGGCGGCCATATGTTTTTGAATAATAGCCATTAGTTTTAAGAGGATGATGTCATTGTACGTTTGCTGTTCCAGTAACTATATTCCGCCAGTCCTGGATCAGATCCCTGAAATGACTCCTGCAATGCATGATTCCCATTCAGCGCCGAGGACGGTGAGGAAATATTTGTATTAACATAGACTGATTGGTGAGTGTGTTCCTTCAAGCCTGATCACATGAAGGTATAATCAGATCAGGCTTTTGTTGCCTTAGAAATAAGCCTTCAAGAGGAGGAAAATAAAACAGTCCCCTCGCAGCATTGATATATTTTGATTTCTGTCTGATTTTGAAACACAGCTTTCAGCAAGCAGTTAAATCTCTTCCTCTTTAGAAACCTCTCACTGGGGCTTATCCTCCTTTTTTTTCTTTGAGATGTGAATAAGCAGTGTGTCTGTGGGATAACAGTTGTGCGGTGCCAGTGTCAACATGGCCAACGCTGCTTTGGAAGCACTTCACTGACGATCAATCACCGGTGACCAGCCACAAGTTGTAAAAACATTAGGTGGAAGAAGAAGAAAAAAAAAAGAGGATTTATGATTAGTCATTAAAAAGCATGAAGACCTGTCAGAAATAACCACAGAGAGTAATTCAAAGTTGAGCTACAATGGAAGCAGCTGGGTCAACTGTGGGGACCTGATGTTAAAATGTTCAGGATGATTGATTCCTGAGGAGAAGTAACCATTGGTTAAGACGTATCTAACAGGAGTCAGATGTTGAAATTTAGAAAAAGAAAAGTTATATTTAATAAGTTATTCACTGGTTTCCGCTTCATTATAAGTTGGTTTAGTACTTCATCAAAAACAAAAGAAATCCATTCTGCATCCCCATAAAGCATATTATGAAAGTAATCCCTCCTCAGAAAACCATAAATTCGCATAACGTCAATCAGTTTGCTACTTCATAAAGATTTAAAATGTAGAAAACTATTCTGCAAATAAAACTTGCGGGCACACCGAGGCCGGGCGGGTTTCCCTGTTCGCAACACACACACGAGAGAGAAAGAGAGCAGTTACAACAAATTCTTCAGCCGCATCAGGCGTATACTACAGCTCTTTAGCCGACGCATGAGGAGCGAGCTGCATGGCTCCGAATCAGCCAAATCCATCGTGACAGCCCGTTAAAAAGTTCAGTTGTTGCTCAACGCTGCCTCTCCTGCCTCCAAAGCCAACAATTTTAAGTGAATTTCATAAATTGTTCCCCCAATAAACCACAAGCAGCTGTTACTTAGCAAAGTTATGACCAGGATGTAGGGGGGGAGAGCAAACCCACTTAAACTCACTTTCACCAGGGTTTAATTGCACTCCGCAGTTTACTCGCTCCTCTGACATTCAGCTTCATTACCTAAGCATTATTTATACTAATGTGTGCTGAGATCTTTTTTTTTTTTTTCAACATTTCTCCCACACTCACCAAACATACAGTAGAAGCACAAAGTGTATACTACAATAACTAGTACTAAGGGACTGTAAAGAAATAGCTTGGTAGAGGTGGATAATGGAAAACAGGGATGGTCATATAGTTTCCTTTTTTTTTATTTGCTAAAGATGCAACAAGTCGTCCAGTTTAAATGACGGTGTTTGTCCACATGTTCTTCAACAACACATGGAAGCACTTTCTGATCTGACGCCCCGAAACAACAGGATGACATCATTTCTCAAAAGTATCACAAATGACATTTGGGAAAAGTAAATGTTCTTATGATTTGACAAGAGTTATGATTAAAGTTTGGTTATGGGATTGAGACAAAAAAAGGTTGGTTTATAGGATGGGAAAGATTGTGGTTAAGATTGAAATTACCACTGTGTGCAGGTTATAGTGTCTTTCTTGTCTTGATTGCAATGATAATAAACTTTTCGAAGGTTAAGTGATAATTATGGTTGTGGTTAGAAAAGAAAACAACGTTGACCATGGATTAGAAATAGACATCTGCCTCCTGTGTTAAGACTCCAGTTATGTCCACATTAATAATTTAAATTATTTATGTCACAGCTGTCCAGACAAGTACTTTAGCTCTAATCAGACATGATATCAATCTAGACGAGCACACTTTAAAATGCATGACCTTTCAATACGCTGAGCATGCCTAAGCCAGCGTGAACACAAAGCAGGTTGTCTGCACTTGGTTAGTTTCACAGAATACTAACAATTAATAGGAAAGCTGTAGCATTGAAATGCAGAATTAAACAGTGGAAAAAGAACAGTTTCAGTATTTTGCTTTTACAACTGGTTATCTAGGATGACACATTCCAGTGAGGGAGCAGCTGGTTGTGTCTTCCCTGTGGTTTACAAAGGTTTCTGTGTTCGCAAATGTCTCATTCTAACGCATTGTTTGAGTGTATGAACTTAATGGAATCACTTCGTTCTTTTCTCAGTTCAGTTGAGCTCCGCAGCGCGCCAGCAGGTCGACAGTGGAACTGCTGCGTGGTCTGTCACCCCGGATTTCCATCAGGAGCATCAGCTCCCGAATAATGGGGAGAAACTTTTGACAGAAAAACTTTTCTGGGTCAAAGCATTATTTGTGTACTTCTGAATAACATATGTGGGTTTGGGTACATCCCTAGTGGACACAAGTGTGTTATCAAAGCTACTGTTGATGTGTTTTATCAAAAATGCTACTAGTGTGGACACAGCCTCCGACAGCTGCTCCGACAGATTGTGTTATTGTTGTTTTACTGTTTTCTGGTCCAATTGACTTACAATTGGTGCAATTGTCCACTGACCAAGCCAGCTGACTTTCAAATGTTATTGGATTGAATGGATTAAATTCTAATGATGTTGTCGCTGTTTTTTGATGCTCAAAACATGTCTCAAAGAGCCCCTCTTTCTTCAGTTTTGCACATTTTTGGATCAGTGTCATAGACTGTGGCCATAACTCTTTGATCTCACCCTATAAGTTTCTGGAGAGTGCTTTTGATGTTCAAAGTGAGTTGTTCTTCTGCACCAACATAATACAAAAACGCAAATAGGAAATGTCGAACTGTTGTAACTGTTGTAAGGTTGATTATTTTTAGAGAGTTTAGGGGGGTTGACTCTTTTGGAGCCAGATTGTGAGTATATGGGTGAATGTGTCTTGTAAGTGTTTGGGCAGTAAGAAGATTGAGAGCACAGTCCATTCACCATACTGTGCCGGCAAACGCTGGATACTGAATGTATGGGGAAAATCTTCCAAACTGAGTATAATTGAAAACTTCAAATTCACAGCTGTCCATGCAGGTAGCCTATACACGTTTGTATCTGAAGTCTTTGTTTTATCTGAACAGTGATGTAAGTGTGTGATGTCACAACAAACCATTCAGAAATTACTGATTGAAAGTTATTGTTTTCACTCCAAACCACAGATGTCAGCCTCATAAAAAGTAAAAAGTCAGAGGATCACCAAGGTCATCAGGATTATTAATGCAGTGAGAATAGTGAATGTGTTTCAATGCTTTGGAACCAGACAATAAACATATGGATAATTCGGAAA
The DNA here is from genome assembly GCA_030347415.2 of Decapterus maruadsi. Classification (NCBI taxonomy): domain Eukaryota; kingdom Metazoa; phylum Chordata; class Actinopteri; order Carangiformes; family Carangidae; genus Decapterus; species Decapterus maruadsi. Next base: position 3,756,186 of record CM064895.1, read on the forward strand.
AAATAGATTTGACAGTGTTTTTGTTTTGTTGATTTACAGTATGTTTCTTGTCTGAGCAGCTCAGCAGCTCCAACATAGTAGTTACTGAAGGGAACTTAGTCTTTTATTGTCTACTTTATCCCCGATTAGTTCCATCACACCCTTTGTAACTCTACTGTAGCACATCGGTGATTATTGTCGGAGTTGCCTCTCCACCTCTCAGAAAATGGCTTTGAACCACAGCCACCTACTTATTACGTTATCATGATATATTAATGCTAAAAGACAGCTTTATGGGGGGTTTCCGCCAGAATTGAACATTGTAGATTTGGTTTTCCTGGCACGCTTCCCTTTGGAAAACGCTCAGGGCGCAGGGGGTCTCCAAAGAGAATACATATACAGAACTGTATCAAAGGCTGTACTTATAATGTATGTTAACCCAACAAGTGAAACTATTTTACAGTGGAGTCACTCAGAAAAGGTGAGAGAATCCGATAGGATTACACATTTGATCATTTAAAATATAGTTTTTGAATTTCTGGTTAAGATAATGTATTGTTTTCTTTTAATGTTATATTATCATATTATATTGTGCCCATGAATATATAAAAAAAATAATGAAAAAAGTACAACATATTGCAACCATAAGTATGAATGAATAATGTTTACATATGTTTATCAAAACAGCACACAAAATACTATTATGTGTATATGTACTTTATAGGCACATTTGTATATGTTCAGTACCTAATTTCTAAGTTTCATATACAATTCCTGCATTTATGGTAACACAGTATGTTACATTTGACTAAATGTACATTTTGACTACTTTATGCATATTTTGAGACAGCAGATCTAAACTTTACAAATCAGATATTGTATGTTAGCATGAACCAGTTCGCAAAGGTCAAGTACAAAAAAACCATTAAAGGGCATTTCCAGTCGTAATCAATGTTTACCTCAGGTATGTCTTTTAATTTTGGTATTTCCAAGAAATAATAATAGGTGAGAGCTCGGACATGAGGTCTAAAGAAGCTGAAATAAATGTTGAATTGTCAGATATTGGATTTGGAATATTAAAGTTTGACACTTGCAAAAATGTTGATATGATCTCTTGATTTTTATTAAGTAAGTCAGCATTTTGACCCTGGAGAGTCTTAGTTCTGTCTCCGTGACTCAGAAAGTAAAAATTTGATTCATCATCAGTTTTTGTTCCAGGATTCAGTTCCAAAAGGAAATTGATTCCATTCAAACCTGATTCGAAAGGTCTCTGGGACTCTTCCCTTTACCCCAAACCTAACTTCATCCCACAAAACCAGCTGCAACCAGGAGGAGAAAGGTTACGGCTATAAACGTAACGTACTCTAATGGCGTGTTTACTGTGTGTAACAGGAAATGAAAATGGTGGCCTAACAGACATGATGTAATTGGTTGTTTTAGCTGGCTGTATGAGGAGATTCAACCCCCAAAGTTCTTCACACGCAGATGAAAGTAAGATCCAAGAAGGCCTTACTTGAAATCTGAATGCTAGCAGCTGGTCCCTCGGCTTGGGTGAACTAAAGCTAGGTAAACTGTTAATGTATTGATAAATGGATGATCTTTAACACTGAATGTATTGATAAATGGATTATCTTTAATTAAAATGACTGCATTTAGTTTCAGTTATATTATAAACCCAAGTCACAGTTCAAAACACTTAATAGTAATTATTCAAACACTTTACAAAAAATAACAATAGTGGTTGCTAGGCAACCAGATTACTTTTTTGTCTATTTTTTGAACAGTGTTTTAAAAAATTTCAAAATTTTTACAAATTTCTGAATTCATTTTTCTCATGAGAAAAGGGATTGTCATTGTTATTCAATGTTTATTGGCAGTGTTAAGTCTTTATCTGTTTTACCCGTTTTGACATTTTTTAACAATGGTGTTGTCTTGTGGGATGAGGTCAAAATGACTAACTAACTAAATAACTAAGGTTTTTAACTGACAAACTGAGTGTTAATTGACATTATTTAGCCCAGATTGCAATCATTGGAAAATTAATTTTAATTTTTATATATACACACTGTTGAAAAATAGAAAAATTAGCACTAACTCAGTTGCCTAGACAACACAGAAAAGGTTGTCAAAAATAAAGTGTTTTGAACTGGTCTAACAATGATGCAGTCTATTTAATTTTTGCATTAGAATGAATGGAGCCTCTTGGCGGTTCTAGGTAAAACATCTACTAAGATGATTCACACCATGGGAGACAGACTGGCGCATTTTCCAAACAAAATGACACGTTGAGTGTTAATTGCATGGACAAGTTTAAATTATACATTTTGAGTAAGTCCGTCTTAATTATTACAAACATTTAAGTGATCAAGGATGACTTTTTTGTGTTTTTATTTTTATTTTTTCCATAACAAAGGAATAGATTAGATACATTTTTGTTGGTGATGCTACACAGAACAGGTTTTTTGACAAGAGGTTATTGACATGTGACGAACATGGATAATGGCACAGTGACAGATTAGCACTAACTCAGCTTCTAGACAACACAGAAAAGGTTGTAAAAATAGCTTTCTGGCTAACAATGATGAGAGGGAAATAGCCCTAGCCTCACATCTACTGTTCACACCATCCAGACTGGCCATTGAAGTGTTCATGGACATTTGAATAAAAGGACAAAATAAACAAGATTTGTATTTGCTTATAGAAAGAGTCTCATCCACTAATAAGTTGTGGATGAACCCACGAGTTGCAGTGTTCATGGGCATAATTAAAAGGACAACAAAGAGTTGTACTATACAGTATATAGTTTTGTCTTAATAGTTATTTTGTTATTATCATTTAGTGGTTGGCCGACGCTACCCGGCAGGTCATGGGAATAACCGGGAATGGGAATATGGTCAGAACTACGACGGAATCTGATCACCTTCGAATCTCCGACTTTCATTCTTGATTAATGAAAACATTCTTGGCAAATGTTTCTGCTTTTGTCCATGGTTGTACCATCAGTACAGTAAGAGCTGTACAAGTGGATGGGTGAATGGGTGAATCTGGGCTCCATCACAAAGAACCAGAAAAGTCCGATGTAAGTGCATTCCAGTCACCATTTAAAAGACATAGAATGGCTGTCATCGTTTCAAGTTCCACAACACTAAATCATGTGTTCTTTCATTTTCTTCATGTTTGTTCACAGTTACCACACTGCGGGGCTGCTGCCAACTCAAAGCTCATGAAAAAGACCCCAAGGGTGGTTGGCACCCTGTGATGAGCCTATCAAGTCTGGGCTTGGCTTTTCACTGTGGCTTATTCACAACATGTCTGATGATTTAGGTCTTCGTGTTTGCCCTGATTGAATAAACGTGAAATCACAACCTGCTAAGATAACACTCATAAACTTGATGTCAGAATGATATTCCACTGGGAGGATTTTTCCAGATCTGTCTGTTTATGTAGTGCATTTAAGGGGGGGTAAGATTCCCCAAGGGCTTTTGTTTCATGTGTGTGTGCTCACACTTACACACAGTGGGTCAAAGACATACACTTATACTCACACACTCAAGCGGCAGTCATGCCTCATCAATGTGTTTTTTTTGTCTCAACAGCCTCAGTGAAGTCCAAGGTTTCTCAACTCTTCTGACCCATCATTAAGACCACACATTCTCATCATACCATTTCTTCTATGAGTGCAGATGTAGCTCTGTGTGACAGCATATCAACGTTAGAAATCTACATTCTGAAACAACTCAACATAATCACATTACAAAATCCATCCAAAGCTTGAGAAAATCAAATCTACATTCTCATATCACGACTTCTAAGGTTTGAGCCAGTCATATTCTGTCAACAGTCCTCTTCAACTACAAAAGGCCAACCTGGGAGTTTCCATATTTAAACCTTCTCAGAGCGGTTCTTGTTTCCATTTCAGCTACACTGTACTTCAAAAAGTTTAAAGGTCAGGAAATGCGTCATACGCTTGATGGGTCAATTATACATGCGCTCTTCCTGAATATCCTCCTCAGCTCTACTGTAGATTTAGACTGTCATCTTTTCATCTTGTCCAATCCGCTGTTGACATCACTTTCCTATTCAAACCAGTAGTTGTTGCCTTCTGACGGTAGTAGCTCCTATCAAATATGTGATGGCGCATTTACTTGAGATCCGCAAAGATTGCTTCCTGGAACTCAAAATGAGTATTGGTTCGAGGGCCAAAAAGTAGGTTTTTGTACTTTCATGTTTGGTTGTGTTTAATGTGCTCTTGAGAGGAGTCCGTCTGAAAGGTCCACTGAGCAACCTGCTTAATTATCCATTTGTCAGTGATGGATTTCTGTACGACAGATTGATGACAGGTTCTGAATGTACCACCACCATAGATCCAAAAATATGCATGAAGAATCCAGACTGTTGCCCATGCCTTAAAACACATTTCCCTAACACCGAAAAGCCCAAATGAAAGAATTGTTGAGAAAGAAGTTTGGCACTGAAATGAAAGCAAAGAGTAGGAGGTTAGATGGATAGATGCATTTACTCTAAACTCTGATGATCTGCTTTTAATTCTAACCTTATGTCAAGACATTTTCTTCTGTGAGAGAAGTTTACAATTTGGTGGATTTTTCTTATTTAACCATGACCAGTAGTTTATACAGCTTTAGCTTTAAATAAATTGTTGCTGTCAAAACATCAACCACAATTCTGAACCTAATCCTAATGCTATTTTCAACTATAGTTGTTCCAATCAAGAACGTTTTTGTTTTTCTTGTCAGTTTTTAGCCAGAAATTCAAGAAATCTCTCCCTTGAGTCAGTCAGTCCATCACTTCAAAACTCATGTTAGATTTGATTGACTTTTTCCCCCGGGGTCATCGCGTTGCCTAACACTTTTGTTTACGCCTAAATACAAGCAAAGCAAAGCTTGTGGTTTGTGCAGTTGTTTATTTAGCAAATGCTACGTGGCTAGCATGGAGAAAAAAATATGTTACATAACGATGCAGCCAACAGTTCCTTGATAATTATTCAACACAGCTACCTATTCATAGACTGCAAAACATGGAGCGTCTGCAAACATTGTCAAAACCTGCTCAGACTTCACTGCAGCACCACAACAGTGCTAGTGTTGTATGGGAAGATGAGTGGGCTGGTGTGGGATTATTGAGGGATCACTATGCAGATAACCATTTCATTTTAAATTGGTGGGAACTGAAAACGCTCATTTAAGTAGTTGCAGTATTAGTTTGGCTAGCATCTTGTGTTAGCGAAGATTTCACACAAAAGCAACAAAAGTGGGTTGATACACATTCAAAACAATGTCGCAGAAAAACAAAGCAGTGTGACAAATGAGCAAAATTAAGACCGAGGGTTGCAACAAGTCTCAGTCCTTCTATCGGAAACATGTTAGACTGTTAGACAGTTAGACCAGAAGAGCTGGAGACTTTTTTTTGTCCATGTAAATGTTTGTGTAAAAGCATGCTGACTTTTAAGACATCCATGTGCTAACATGTCTAAAGGTCAGTCAATGATGAACTGTTATGGGGCATCATTTAGCTATAGATGGGTTTCTGTGTAACGTCTTCGCTGATGTGCGCGCGAAGCCAGGGGGCAGAGAACAGGACATTTCTCATTATTTACAAGTGGAGTCGAGCTGAAAACGAAAAGGACAAACAGTGCTGGTAACTGCACAAACCGGCAAAAGAAGGTTATGGCTCCAGGCCTTTGAAAGGGATCGGATTGGAGTCCCGATGGTCCTAAAGGCACAGCGAGAGTCTGTGCAGCAGTAGTGTCATAAAACTAAAAATAATATACATTTTTAAATATTAAAAGGTTTTGCACAGACAGACTTATGCACGCAAATTGTTGTTTGTGTACACACTGGGCTTCCCTGCAAATGTCGGGGTATAGCTGGCCATTGGACATCTACATTCTGGGAACATTATATGGGTCTGATACCATCCAAACCGATGTTGGATATCGGCTGCAGCCCTACAAACAATACAGCATTGATATCAGTTCACTCCGGAGCTGTCTTTTGCCCCCTGGTTGCACACGCACATAACCGTCTGGTGGCCCTTTACTGCATGTCATTTCCTCCTCTCTCTGTCTTGCCTATCTCTGAATAGCTGCCCTATCAATTAAAGCTTAAAAGCCCAAAATAACTGTCATGGTTGCTAGGTCAGAAACAGTTAGTCTACAAGCAGTTATCGTATCGATCCCCAAGCTAAGCAGCCATGGCAAAACAGACATCTTACATTCATATAAATATTGCCAATATTTCAAATTTCTAAAGGGCGTAAGATAAAGTGTAAGTGACATATAAAATTTAGGCCAACTGAGTGATGCAAAGCTTTGCAACTGTTCTAGTTTGCTATGATCAAGGTGAAAAGCAGCAGAGAGGAGTAGCAGGCAGGTTGCTGTGGTGCAGCATGATTTCGAGGAAAACAATGACAGTGTGTCCTTTGTGTTCATTATGGAAACCCCCCTCTGGTTTCCATCGGAGTAATTTGGATTTTTATTTCCAATTCACCTGGCCAAAATTGCATAGTTACTGTGTCACCTTATAATTGTGATGCTATTTTGGTTCACATTGAGCGACATTCTGAATTGAAATGGTGTTAATCATCATACCTGCTAAACATCAGCATTATCATTCTGAGCATGTTAGCCTGCCGCATATTGCAGTGCTGCATGGCAAAGCAGGTTTACAAGGACGCAGGGTGAAAAATAGCTATCGCTGAAGTGGAAGACACATTTTTCGAGCCAATTATCCCATCCAGCTGGTTTCATTGGTTTCCAGCAGCACAGACGTAAGAACGAGCAACTCTGCAGATGATAATGAATGAATCTATCGGTTCACATTCTCTGTTTGAGCTGAGTTACCCACAAATCCTTTCAATATCCGACTCACTTCCAGGAAAAATGAACAGCAAAACATGGAGCTTGTTCCCTGACTTATAATATAAAGCATACCTTGTGCTGCGATGGCCATTATTAGCTGTATCACCATAGAGACAGAGGAATGCCTATGCGGTGTGGATGGCAGGATAATCTGAAGAATGAGTCGGTAAAATTGGACAGCTCGTATTTCAACCGGCCCTGACTGGGAGATTGAATTTGAATGACATGGGGTTTTCTGCGAGAGCAACGGTATCAGGTCATAAATCAACAGGGATTCAATTGGGATCCGTTTCTGAAAGGGGAAACCAAAGTGATTCTTTGTATGCTGAAGCTGCCGATAGTGAATGTTAACATTTGCAAAAAAAGAATCCTCTGAAAAGCGCTAAGGAAAATCTCAATCAAATCAATAGCCGAGGAGCTAACCAGCTGATGGCTGACATTTACTAGAAAGGTCAATTACGACGTGCTGATAGCAGGCTGAATCCAGGAAACAGCAGGAGGTTGGACTCTGGACACAACTGCAGTGATACAGATGTATCCCTGGATCGATTTTGTGCCAACGACAGCTGGTGGCAGAGCTAAGCAGATTATGGGACAGAAATATAACAAGACTGAATAATTATTGTGGAGTCTTGCTATTCCTTACTCTATCACTTTTTTCAACTTTTCTCTCTCCAAAGGTCATTTCGCCAAACATGTTCCACCCTTCTCTGATGTAGAGTGATGTAGCAGAGGGAAACCCCGCTTTAAATCACTTTCCTACCTCAAGGGCTGACATTGACGTTAATTGTGGGAAGGCATCGCACACATCACAGTGAGCGCAGTCAAAGGGATGCTGGCTATGTAAGGACAGCATGTCTTTATGTGGAAAAAAACATAAATCGTGTTTCCCTTCAGACAACAAGCTTTTACCTTGTGATGATTCTCATTATATCACATACCTTTACCCGGCCATTAAATCATTGAATACACATGATAAATGTGCATATAATTTTCTTTCACAACTATTAAAGATCAAGCTCGTTTCACATGAATGTTTACAATTACTAAAAAAAAGTGTGTTAAAGGGATAGTTCAACATTTTGGCAAATTGGCTGATTGCCATAATCCCTATACTTTTAGGAGTAGGTTTGTTATAGAGGTCTTCACGGGTCCAAATTGACAGACCCAAACCAAAATGGACCTGTGAAAATTGTTCACGGAGCTGACTGGCCCCAAGCTATTATCGTAAATGAGTTCCGTACCCGAGCAGCGCTGAGATATGTCGGAACTGACTCCGAATAGAACCATGACATACCCTAAAAAACCTGTGGACCCGAAATGGGGTGATTGACAGCTGTGACTGCCAATCGCTGGGTCCTCTCGGATAATGTAGGACCCAGCCTTTCACAATAAGAGCCCCAAGGCCCGAGACAAACTCTCCCGGTTCCAACCCGGCCCCAAAGTCATTTCTTGTGAATGGAGACACGAGCTAGATCGGGTCAGAAACTTGGGTTTTCAGGTTGGCTGGTTTTTCCGAAGACCTCTAGTTTGTTACCTTGAATTGTCAGCGCAAGCTATTTTTAGAACGGCAGAGCAGAGCCATGAGCGGCTCAGAGCTACGCTGTGGAAGATAAAGGGATTTCTTGGTTTCCCTCAAACTCATCAAATACACGATCCAGCAAGTTTTTCTGTCTCTTGTTAAAGGTTACTACTTTGGATTAGATTTTTGATCAAGGTTTGCCAGTTTCAATGTGATGCACTGATGTGAAGAATACAGTATGAATGACTTTATTAATTCCCAAAGGGAAATTCAAAAATTTTAACAGCTCACCTATCATTTGCAGAAGAATTAAAAAGCCTGATGGCTGTGGGTAAGGATCTTCTTCTCTCTGTCCTGCAGTGAAGAGAGAGGAGTCGTCCATCAAGGTGTTATGAAGTGGATGATCTGAGTTGTTCAGAATGGCCTCTCTCCATCACATTCCCGGGTGAGTCTATCAGGGACACATGAATGAATGAATGAATGAAGTCTCCTGATATTATTAAAAGTGTCAGAAAGAAAGAAAGAATAGGTAAAACACATAAGCCATGGCTGCATAATGTATGCAGTGTTTCAGTGTTTCAGTCTTTATGAATGAATGCCATCAAAAACATCTTTCAATCCAGGTTATGTCACTGACTGATTACTTTTCTGTCAAGTCAGTGTTGAATACTTGTGAACCACCTTTTAAAGTATAACTTTACATGTAGGATCTATACAGCATATTCCCGGTGACAGGCCTATGCAGACACTCATAAATTATGGAATTTCCTTTATCTAGAGTGTTTTTGCCTTTGTGCTCACCAGGCTGATTTGATCAGAATAGTTACTTTTATTATGACTGTGTCTTATTCCATGTGAGCCACATTACAGCAGCACTATAGGAGTTCTGGAGTCTCTCCCAGAAATGTCCTTCGCTGGTAATAACTTTCATTGTTTTACTGCTCCAGTAGTGACTACTCTACACTGCTTCCACTCAGGGAGGCCTGTGCAGTCTGGCCTGAGTGGCTGGTGTGGGGCTCCCTCTAGTGACACACGAGAGCCAATCTACACAGCTTGGTTTATGCAGGATAATGGGAGCATTGGGAAAAGGCACTCATTTGCAATAATAGTAAATAAAGTTATTTATTTATTAAAGTTATTTTCTGTCTTAATCTGGCCTTAATTATTCCTTTCCTTTCCAGTGATTTGGGGAAATTTGAAACTTTTAAATTCCCCCAACCTGCATGAAGATAATCTGTTGCTATGCTGTCTGAATATCACAAGTAGCATCCCTTATGGGGACACAGCCTACCTGCTGGATCCTGTCATCAAGGTTACCAAAATAAGCGTGGAATGTGGTTCAATATATAGGAAACTGTCACAATTTGGTTAGATTTACACACAAAAAGAATTTGGGAAGGTAAGTGATCATTTAAGTTAAAATAACTTAATTAAAGAGAAAATTAAATGTGTCAAAACATAAAGAACAACATGACTAAAATAAATAATGTAGCCTATTAGCCTTTATAGCCTATTGAAATACATTTCACAAATTGTTAAAAAAAATTGATATACAGTAAGAGTTTTGTTTTTCTAAATTCTAAAGGCATTTTGGGGTGATGTCACTGTCTATGTAAGGGGGTTGCTTGGTGAAGCATTTTTGCAATTGTCTTTATTGAGCAATTGAAAATAGGCTACAAACTCTCAAAGAGAATAAGGTAATAATAATGATACAGATGAAAACTGAGTACAGTATAAAAGTGCAAACACATAAGGGGATTTATAAAGTAAAAACAAAACAAAACCAAAACAACATCAAATATTAGCAGATGGGATAAGCTGTGAAAGATACATTTTATCAGGCATTTAAATTTAACATAAAACGGAGCAGTGAAATAATACAAAGAAAATAAATAAGTTATAATTTAGAACAGCAGGAGACGTGACACACCTGGCTGCGAGGGCTTTAGAGCCCACCGTGCACCGGAACTAATCCGTACAGGTGGAAGAAGTCAGGGAGCAAAATAACAAGTAGAGCGGACACCAGCCAATCAAAAGCACTGCTGTTGTGACAACCAATCACAGGACGGTACACAAGGTAATCAAAAGACAGGTGTGCAGTGGTTCCTCGAGTAACGGTCGGCACTTTGAGATAATGCGATACATTGTTGTCGTTCCAAAAGTATGTCTAGCCTACATTATTTCTCCTTAGCTTGGTTTCCATAAATATTTATTCATAGTTTTACACAGTCTGACAGCTTTACTATGCCAGGACATGTGAAGCTAAAGCTAGCTAAAACTTTTTTGCATGCAGTGCAAATGGATGAGACGCGACCACACCGAGGACTGTGATGGACAGTGGATTAGGAGAGCTGGATGACTGTTGCGGACGGACTGTGGTGGGACACTCGTCGTCAAGGTAAGAAATATTTCCTGGAAATCTTGGAGGCTTGCGTCAGCTGTGGCCTTTTCTTTTCTTTTTTTTCGGCGCATTGTTACTTTGACATGTTTATGAATTATGCTATGCACAATAGTTTATGTGCTTGTGGGTGAACTGATGCGTCTCTATCACAGCCAGCCTGATGTGGAGCGGTCAGTATGCGCACTTGCGCAAATTCCGGTTTTAGTTGGTTGAACTTTGCCGTGCACTCAGGTCTGTAGACCCTGGACTCGGTGTCCAGCAGAAATTGTTTCTTTTCAGCACCGATAGCAGTTGCATGACGGTATTTTGGTTTGTAAGAACAGAGAGTTTTGTCCATGGCTCATTGGCTTTGTAAAACTCGTCCAACAGTAGCCTCCCTTTGGCCTCCTCTGATCCTGTGCCTCTTCCATCTCCATCTTTCACTCTCTTCTGTTTCTATTTCTCATGTCTTTCACTGTGGTTAACAATCAGTCTCCCTCCCTCACGTCACCATGCCATCTATCTTTAATTGTCCCTGTCTGTCAGGGAACCCACCCTATGATGTCACAAGTTGTGATTTTTACAAGATAGCTGCATCCTTCCAAAAAACATGAACCTGAACTTCTATTTTCTTTTATATGTTCACATTTGTTATCGCAATTATACAACTTTTAAGTTGCCTACAGTGAAAGTGAATTTAGTGAAGGTCCTGTGTTGTGTTGACCCATTTGTTAATGTGGTTGTTGTTGCTGTAGGCTACTGTCCCCAGAATGTAACTTTCACAATAGGCTGCTTGTAGGCTACATAGGACAATACAGCAGGTATGTCAACTAGACTCTAGAGAATATGAGTATATATAAGAGTATGTTTGTTTTTTTACAGTCCTAAAATCAGTATTCATCATCTTAATAGTTGTGCTGCAGGAGTACAGTGTTAGAAAGCTGACACTATTCACTGTTTCAGTTTTAAGCTCATTTTTCAGCCAACAATTTAACCGCACTGTGGTAAGTCTCAGCAAACAGGACTTCCAAGTGGTTTAAACCAAATCATAAAATGATTCTCACACACTGCCTGACCTCAGGTCTGCTCTCTGGATACTGGCCTCTTTCCACTCTGGCCAGGAGAGGATGAAGTGAGACGGTGTTGGGCATTTACACTGATATTCAATCCTCCTCTTGGCTGCACAGGAGCCTCCTTATTCTCCATTTGCTCCTCACTGAGATGCCAAGGCAAACTTACACAGCTGCATGGCAGCTCTCCATCTCTGGTGTACAGCTGGCAACCCCCAAACAACTCTTCCAGCTTTCCAGAGGAGGTGACAGCCATGTGTGTTCAGTGTGCCTCGTTTTCAAGGTTAGACTTTTTTTCCCCCTGGATTCTTGTTGTTAAATGGAAACAGTCGTGACTGCCCGCTTGTGGTGGTTGGAAAGGGATGGTGGTGGTTTGAGTTGAGCTGCTACCAAACGAGGTGTGGAGGTGTGAGCACTGATATACCCCTTGTTGTTTCCTTCATCATGCAGTAGGTAGACAGAAATTACCTAAAGCGAAGTAATTTAACATAATTTCAGATAAGAAATAAAAAAATACAACCAAACTTACTTTGATTTACCTACTTACATTAGGTGTATAGTTATTAGTGAACCTATGACCAGCCTATAACCTAAAGTATAATATGGCTGACAGGTCCAGAGTCAATTATGTCAACGGGTGCAGTATTTTTGTCTTAATCCGTAATGGCTTACTCCAACAGCTCTAAAACCATGGTATTCCATCACTTCCATAATGTATGATGTGCCACAGCAGTATATGCAAGAATGGCTCTGTTTCTAAGTGTTTGGAGCCTCATGTGTAAGTATGTCAACATGAGCGTACAATACAACATAAATAGTTAGGAGGTCAATGGGCCTCATTCATGAACCGTTCTTAAGTCCTACTTACTGCTACCTACTAAGATTGTGACATTCATGAATGTTTTCTTCTCCAGGATTTGTTCTTAGCTAAGAACAAAATCTATCAGTGCACATTTGCTGACACTTGTGCAAAAATAACTATTGTGTGATTTGAATTAGAATAATTTTCTTATCTTTTATGATGTTTTTTAATAATTATTTCACATTGCGGTCTTTTAAAAAACTTTATAGACACTTAATTCGTGCCACCACGATAGTGACAATATGATGATGATGGCCCACATGAGAGTGTGGTCTCTCTGATAGCAACCCGATGAGCTGCATCCACTCCTGATGCTACTAAATACAGCCTGAATATAAATATTAAAATATAAACCGTTTGTTTTATTCCTGCAGCAGTTCCTCCACTTCACCAGTAAAGATCTTGTTGATTTTGGAGTCTGGTGCTCCCACCCACATTTTCATTTGAGCATTTTAACTTTCTTTCTCACTTCACCTTCTCTGCTCAGTGCCTGTGGGTTCTGTGTGCACACGGCCCGGCAGTTTTGTAGTTGTTGGTAGTGTATTTGATGAGTTTGATGAGGGAAACCAAGAAATCTCATTAGCCTCCATAGCGTAGCACTGAGCAGCTCGCGGCTCTGCTCCGCCGTTCTAAAAATAGCTTGCACCGACAATTAAAGGTACAGTAACAAACCTGTACTGCTATGACTATCGGGATTATGGCAATGGGCCAATTAGCCAATATATTGAACTATCCCTTTAAGGGTATATTGGTGAATGAGACCCAGTGTTCTTATAAATGTGTAAATGTAACCGGTGTAGATTCTCTGCCTTGTTACCACAGTACTGCAGTCTATAGTCGTCTTTATTCTGACAAAGATGGAATGAAAAAAAAATCTCCTCCTCAGCACCACTCGAACCCCTCTCCCATGGAGCATGAAGACAGAGCAAGAGTTAGGCATGAGCGCTACAACAATGTACAATACAGAAACACCCCTGATAAAGATGGAATAAAACAATTAAAAGTATCCTCCGTAAGGAGAGAAAAATAGATATTTAGAGATCAAAACATTATTTGAAGGCCCAATAAAACATAAAAGAACCCAGAACAAAAGATCCACCCACCTCTCCCACAGAGCATAAAGAAAGGAAGAGTTTCGGTGAGACTAGGGCATCAAGAAACAGAACGTGGGGGCACGCAGGCAAATAAAATTTCAGCCTGAGGAGGAGGGCCTATCACCATCGGGTAAAACAAATAAAAAACAATTTAGTGTAATTATGTCACAACCCCTGTTATATGGAAAAAATAGTTTGCTTGCAATATGTAAAGACCAAGAGACGTTTGAATAGTACACTGATTTATATCAAGTGTGCATCACCTGCATGTCTTGTGGCCAGCTGCCTGTAGATGGTGCTGTTTACCAACATGACTGAAGACACCATGCTGATCTTTATCAGTCCCCACAGTACAGGCTACATACAGTAGTCACCTCATCTTCCTGACTGCAATCAACAGTGCAAAAAACTACTAAGGAAAGAGAGGAAGTAGCGAGGAGTGCCGTCATGAAAGGCTTCTGAGGTTTGGAGAGATTGTCCCAGGAGTAATAGTTAATTCATCATGGATTAGGGTGGGTGGAGGGAGGCACTAGGCCACGGGTCCCATGTGTCCGGATGATTGATGGCATGTTTAACTGTGGACTATTGATCTGTTGGAACACATAGATGTGGTGGTTTCCCCCTCCTCCGTCGACTGCGTCCTCCCCAGAGGCCCGCTGATCCTCTAACAAGCCTTTCTGCTGGTTGAACTGTTAATCAGTCCACGCACACCACAAGTGGAGGGAACGTAGAGGATGGCGGTTCGAGTCGATGATAGTAAAATCAAGGACATAAAAACAGATGATTTAGCTCACCGCTTTTGTGGTTCAGTGAGTCCTGGAGAGTTATTGTTAGTTTGGCAGGGTTAATTATAAAACAGTGAGGATAAGAGATGCACACTGTTGTACTGATGGAAACCCTGGTTATATCCTCTTTAAAGAACCAAGAGAGATGATATACTCAGCAAAAGAAAAACACCAATGTACACTGTCCTATCCAAATAAAGACACAATGCACAGAAAAATAACTGTTGCTGTGGCAACAATTTGATAACATGTCAACTTCATTCAACTTTATTCAGTGATAATTAGCTCATGTTGCCCCCAGGTGGCTGAAAAGTGGAACATTCCGTTGAGCTGTCAGTTATTGGCTGGATGGTGACAGTGAGGCCATTTCTGTGTGTCTGCCACTCTCTTCAGCAACTAAAGTACATGTCTGGGCCTAGTCTATGACCTGGTACCTATAGGAGAGCAGCCTGGGTTTGATTCTGGCCTGTGGTCCTTTGCTCTCTCTATCCGTTGTTGTGTCTCTATAAGGCAAAAAACCTGACAAGATGACCGCACAGCAGTATTTGTCCATATAATGGTTGTGAATGGTGCTCACTTTTCCTCTTTCCAAAAAGACACCAGAAAACATCCAAATACCTCCATACTGCTCGTCTGTTATGTCCTTCTTGTATTGAAGCCGTACAAATCATTTGAGATTTACACTGACACAGGAAGAGCAGTGAACTGAGACACTGGGAGCTTCCACTACAAACAAGCTGAAAATATAGACTTTTTTTTTTTTTCTCATGTCGGGGCTTCAATACAAGAGGGACATTACAGACGAGCAGTACGGAGGTATTTGGATGTTTTTTGGTGTGTCTTTTTGGACCAAGAAAAGTGAGCCCCATTCGCAACCATTATGGACAAATACTGCTGCGTGGACCCCCCCGTAACTCAGAGAAGGAACGGAGGACTCTGAAAATTCTCCCAGCTCTTAGTCGACATGATGGTGAGTAGACAAGGAGTGAAATTTGGATTTTGGGTGAACTATCCCTTTAACTTTCTCTCAGAGTGTTTACACTCAACCTTTTGTCTTTTATTGTTTGGTGATTTTGGCTCATTGAGTTGAACCCATTAATGAACATGCGGTGTGTTTAAAACCCTGGAAAATGGAAGTAAGGGAACTTGAGTTATGATTTTAGTTTTGTGTAAAAAGGAATATTTTTCTTTTGAATGTTTACATCTTTATACTTTCACTCTCCCATCACTAATAATAATACAAACACTAAACCTTATCACATGTGTGGAATCCTCATCGATTGAATATTGTCCCTGATTTAACTCATCATGACGGTTTCCCAATGAACTACTAATCAATTCCCCGATCAATATATAACCTGTTGCATTATACTAATCATATCAAAGCTGGACAACAGTGACAGGCTGATCTTTTTATGTGATCTTTTTAAAAATGCCAATAGCAGCGTGACCTGTGGGTGCATCAGCCACATAATGAGCACAGGTGCTTCATTTAGGACGGACCGGAGGCGGTGAGAAGCTGCCCTGTGTTTGGGCTCATGGCAGCTCGTCCTCTTGCTAAAACTTTAATCAAGAGAATTGAAGGGGCCGTGTTGCCGATAAGGAATGATCAGCCCTCTGCGGTGGCAGAGAGCTGGGGGATTTTCACTTTCTGCTTCAGTTATCTCCCTTTGAGGTTATAATGAGGTTAGCGAAGGATTTGCCGAGTGGTTTTCACTTGGCATTGTTTTCTTCCCCCCTCCTCCTGTCGCCGTTGCGCCTCTAATCCTCCCCTCGTTTTGACTGTCTGGCAAGGTGAGGATAAGTGCAAGGTAAAAGCTCAGGGACGATTTCAGACACATGTGATCTACTATGCCCTCAAACGGCAACGGCAACACCAAGCAGAGCCAAAAATACAGATTTCTGTGAACATTTTGCCACCTAGTAAACATGATGCTGCCAGACAGAAATATGTCTTCTTGTTTGACTCCTCTGCTCTGGAAGGCAGTGATGAAATATTTAACCAAAATAAACTCAGAAATGTCTCATATTTATCTTTTTTGATAGACATCTGGAAAACTGAACAAATGAACAGACAGCAGGACACCCATCTTCCTGATAAATCAGACGAGCCGTCACCATCAGTCCCACGGAATCTGTGATTATTTCATCTCTTACATAACTCCACTGAGACCTACATCCTCTGTCCTTGCCAACAAGGATTTTGCACAAATTGCTATGATAAATCAGAAATGAAATAGAAAAATAAACAAACCCAGCTGAGTTACACTTCAGGCTGGTTGTTGATGTGGCCTTTGGAAAACATTTTCTGTGAAAAGCAAAAACACAAAAATAAATTTGAGCAAAGACCGTGGAAGAAACTTCAGTGGGGCCCAGAGCTCTCTGGCACCAAGCACATGCAACTCCAGGAAAAACTGCAGCTGAACTGATCTGAACTCAACTCCAGCACTGGAGTCAACCAAGGAGCTTCTATCCCTGGCTTTTAGACAAGAAGCTGCACTCACAAGACAACTTATTATTGGACTTAATCAATACAGCTATAATAGTGTTAACATGGAGACGATATCTCTGATGTCGATAATGATGGAATGACCCAGAGCTGCATCACAGCCACCAACAGTCTACACTAACAACAGCCTACATCCATGTAGTACTTTCACAAATTTAATAATATTACAAATACCAACTCACTGATATAGTCTTTCCATTGATACAATGCTGGATATACATCCATGCAGTTCATATGAGCATAATTAAAGAACATTTGTTGATTGATCTCTACATCTCACATATCTTCATGATGTAAACTGCACAATGTCCCTCATTCTCCTCTCTTTATCTACAGTGTGATCCAAAAAAGTCTTTTGGACATACACGTTCTGGCATGCAACATTATGACCACAAAATAATTAAACTTCATAGTCTGAACTCAATTTTCTACATTAGTAAATTATAATTCTCACATATCATTATTATTCATGATGTAAACTTGTGTTTTGGAGTTGTTGGATTGTGTATTTGATGACAATGTCCCTCAATCTCATAATCATCTAATTTTATAAATAATCGAACACCAACACCATAATTTTATAAATAATCGAACACCAACAAAAAATGTCTGAAATTTAAACTTTTTTATTCCAAATGTCCAGTTATGGTGTGAGCTGGTGACTGCCGTCTTCATGGTGGGCAGGTGTTGCTGTCTCACTGGAGGTGTAGCCTACGTTCAACTGATATGACAAAAAAACAAAAGACGGTTTTACTTTAATTGATAACATATGCCATGCCCTCAAACATTCTTTATGATAATACAAACTTGCAGTTTTCACTGTCAGCACTGGGAGGGGGCACTTTATCCTTCTGTTGTTCCTCCTGCTGCTGCCAGAAACCTAAATAATAATCCTGAGGAGAGATAAGAGTACTTTTTAAATGTTTTCCTTGGGCATAGCTTTCATAGGACCAATAGCTTGTTAACTCTTACACTTTCATATTATTATAATAATAATAATAATAATAATAAGGCTGCTTGCTAGATAGCAAGTTAATAGTGTTGTTACTTGCTGCCAAGGAGACCAGCAGGTAACGTTGCTCTTTTTTTTTCTTCTTTTTTTTTTTGTCACCTAACGACCGGAGCTGAGTGGAGCACCAGAACCGCACACACTGAGTTCCTCAGTCTGGTGGTTGGCCGGACCAACTCCAGTGCAGTCCCCCTCGCTAATTAACTACACTAACCAAAAAAACTCTTCTTTTTCCCTCGGCTTCAGTAGAAACTCCCAGTGATAAGGTGTATCATACAGGTTAACGTTAGATGGGATCAGGAGATGACATGGGGCCCCGTTAGGGGGGGTTCCTACTAAGATGTTGTTGCAAATCGACACTATACGACGATACGGGGAGGGGGGTGCAGTCACTGCGGGTAGCGCATTTTGAGATATTTCTGTAGATAAAACTGCCCTCGGGCCCCGATCCTTGGGGCCCCCCTAACGGCTCGGGGCCCCAAGCAGTTGGCTGCAGGGATTATGGCAATGGGCCAATTTGCCCAAATGTTGAACTATCCCTTTAAAACACCTGAACTCACTGTGTAAAATACTGAGTAAAAAGGTCCTCTTCTTGAAACAAATCAAAAAATTCCATTAAATTTCTTTAATTATTTCACAGATTGTCCACGCAGCCTAGATATTGTTTCTAAAATTAGATACATGAATTTCATACATCAATATAAGATTGAGCACACTCCACTGCATGTGTCCTTGTAGTCCCTTACCTCTTTTTTTCCTCTGTCTCATTCACTGCCATAATCTACAGTATAATGCAGGCTAAAAACAAGGGGTGCAGACTTGACCCCTGACTGGTCTTGTACCAGTACATGTTCATGCTATAACCCCGCAGGCCCTGCAATACGTCCTCCCATGGCCGACAGACCGGCTGATCAGCACTTGATTCCCTGCTCCCAATTTCACAGGGGCTTGACCACTCTCCACCAGCACAGCCAGTCCCTGAAAAATAGCCCTCAACCAGGTTCACATTGATCATAGCATTTCTGCAGATGAAAAAAAATGATGGTCTGTAGCTCCTCAAAGTTCTGTACCGCGTTAACCACTCTCACTGCGATCGTTTTAGGACTTTAAAGCCCGTTTGAATCGAGAGGAAATGAAGTGAAAAGCACAGCTCCGTCCAGGCTATAAATCAGAGCGGTGGACGGAGGTGACCTGTACAGTGTGCAGCCCTCTGCCTGATAAGGCATGACTGAGCCATTAACAACCAATAGGAATCAACTCCCCATTGGCTTTTCACACATTGCATGTTTACGATAATGCAGCTGGCATGAAACGTGTCCGCGAATGCCTAACCTATAAGCTCTGTAGCGTAAGGCGTAAAGCTGTGCCTTCACTGCACTAAATAACTGGCATGCAATGTGTCTGCTTTCACCCGAGCACGCACACACATTGCACATCGGAGCATCTGTGTGCATGCTTCACTCACATCTTCAGCTATTTGGTCTGTGTTCCAGAACAGTCAGGTATAGCATTAATGTCTGTATAACACGCCTTTCACCAAGGCCTTAATTGCTATTGGCTGTCGATAAAGATTGAATCTGTGAAGCCACCATCAGGCAACGCCGCCACAGGATGAGTGTCAGAAGTTTGATTGGATTTTCACTGTTAGCTCATAATTGCGGGGCCAATGTTAATTTCCTTCCCTCAGAGGAGGCTGGTATGATGAATGAGATATGCAAACAGAGCCCACAGCTAGCTGCACAGGTCCATGTAGTTCTGCTGGCAGCTGATCTAGCATGGATTCCCTAATAAATCACCCCGCTGGACTGAAGGCCAACTGTGGCAGAGGCTGTGCAGATACTGTACCGATGCCAACATCACAAGACAGACGCGGTGTAGGAAATAGGTACAGGAAGCCACCATTTGATAGCAGAATCCACCCATGTCATTGATTAATCCACTAACAATAGATGACAAATGTAATTTGATGTTCGAGCCATTTGGAATCTGTGTTTTTTTTAAGTTGAACATTTACAAGTTATTGACAAGAAGTTGCCTTTGAGTTTTTAATAGGAAGATGTAGATAAATAACATCACAGATAATCATCACATCTGTACTAACTCAGTCCATCTATGGGGGTTCTTGGCACTTTTTAGCTCACTGTTTTGGTTTCTCAGTTTACTGTTTTAAAATCTGCTTCTCAAACCTGGTGTCTGTTGCAATTTTGTGCAGAATAAAGGTGGTTGAGAGTAAATTGGAGCAAAAAAGGATAGTGAAATTACTCCATGTAATGCTACCGTTGCTTTGTGTGTTTTTGATGTGTAAATTAGCAACCATATGCAAGCACATCTGCCATTAGAAGTTAAAGGGATAGTTCAATATTTGGCTAATTGGCCCATTGCCATAATCACTAGAGTCATAGCAGTAGGTTTGTTACCTTTATTTTTCGATGCAAGCTGTTTTGAGAATGGCAGAGCTGTGAGCTGCTCAGAGGCTAATGGGATTTCTTTGTTTCCCTCATCAAACTCATCAAATACACCACCCAACAATTTCAAAATGCTCTTGTGGACAAGTTGTGACCTGCACATTCACCACGCTATGAGATAATAATGGAACGTTATCCTATGAGCCTCCGTAGCGTAGCTCTGAGCAGCTTGTGGCTCTGCTCCGCCGTTCTAAAAGTAGCTTGCACCGACAAATAAATGTAACAAACCTACTGCTGTGACTATAGGGATCGTGGCAATGGGCCAATTTGCCAAAATGTTGAACTATCCCTTTAATGAAGCCATAATACAGTATATCACAGTGTAGTGTTTAGTTTGTGGTCACCTTGTGCCCTGTAAGTGCCAAAAATAACCATTTTTAAGTAACCTGAAGAATTCAGGTTTGTGGTTGAGAAGATGTTCATGATAGAAATAAAGCAGCAGATACAATTTAGTTGTGCCAGCACTGCAACTAATTGTGGTGGATCCATCCATCCAGCTGTACCACTCATCTATACAGTGTCTCTGGGGGGCTGGAGCCAATCCCAGCAGATGTTGACAGCTGTCACCAGTCAGACTGAAACACAGAGACAAACAACCACCCATGCTCACATTCACACCTATGGGCAATTTAGTGCCGCCATTTAATCTAACGGCCACGAGTTGGACAGTGGAGGGAATCAGGAGCACCAGAAAACCCACGCAGGCCTTTATTAGATCTAGTAATGAGGTTTTTTGTTTGGAAGAAAATCTATGGTTGAAGAAATGAGCTGGAGTCCTGGATGTCATGCGCTAAAGATGTTTATTGAGCTTGGCCAAGGAGAACAGAAGAGTCATGGATAGAAGTGTGCTTGATGCCACCTCAATCCACTCAAACTCTGATAAGTGGAAAGAGCCTGTTAGCATTCTACTGGCTCACTGAACACAAAGTTCAGAACAAAGATTTAACACTTCTTGCTGCTTTGAAGGGAACAATTGTTTGTCTCTCTCACATGGACCTACTTTCCTACATGGTTCCAACTATCAGTAGAGCCTCACAGCTGTGTCCAGGGAATGGCAAACACTGAGATTTAGGACACAAAGGGAGGCGTCATGGCCTTGGCATATACCTAAGAGGGAATGCAGGGTAGATAACTGTCTTTTGCTGGATATCTGTATGTAAAGAGTTTTTACATTTGAACTCATACCATACCACGTCGTGGTCGCCAACTATCATAGTAACTAGAACTAGGTCTGGGCGATAAATGGAAGATTCACAGGTATCAAAATAACCAAGGTCATTTTGCCAATGTCGGTATATTGGGTGTCTAGGAAGACTTTCCAAGAACGTCAAGAACTGATGAAGCCTCTTGGATGAGAGGTGAAACGTCTTCCTAGACAAATAATAAATCCAGTTGCATTTGATTTAAATTTCTTTGGGGATTACGATGACCTGGACAAATGAGAATATTCACAAGCCTGTATTGGGTAGGTTTTTTTTAAAATTGTTTTTGGCTTTTTTGGCTGTGTGTGTAGGTAGGCTATGTTCATGATGTTCATGTCCCTTTAAGATGCTGTGTGTGTAGGTAGGCTATGTTCATGTCCCTTTAAGATGCTGTGTGTAGTCAGGTGACTCCACCCCATCCAGTCTGTAACAAGAAGAGAAAGAGACAGTGACTTAGCGGCAGCAGCACCCACTGATCTGTACTGAGACTGTTGTTAATCTTTTACCTGAGTTAACGAGGTTTAGATGAGTGAGTTTGGAGCTGACGAAAGGAGACAAAAGAGAGAGCAAGACGACTTGGCCGTAGCCGCCGTGATACAACAACCCCGGAACTGTGAAGGACTCAGCTGTATGGAGAAGCATCTGAGGCCCTATCGGCCATAGAGTAATAGAGTAATGGTGGGGAAAGTACCAGTAACAGTAGCCCTGATAGAACTGCGTGGTAGCCAACTTGTAAAGTGCTAACCAAGTAAAACACTCAAAGAGCTTCACACTGTACATTAATCCATTCACACCTACATTCATACAGTTGTCTCTGTCACAGACACACTCACACTGGGGGAGGTGCAGGGGTCAGTATCAAACCGTCTGATCGGGGGTCTGCAGTAGCAGATGTAGAAAATGTGTGAGGGATGTACAGTTATGGCCATCTCCGCTTGGTGTCAGGGTTTATTTTTCTATAACAACCTGCTTACTATACATGATCCCCCTTATTACACAGCTATTTACTATTGAAATAAATAATTTGAGACAGAATGCTGATTAAATTTCCGATTTTTATTGATTTATAAATTGCAACAGGAGAGGAAAAAAAAAAAACGGCAGCTGAACTAAGCTAAATCTGCGCCTGCAAGGGTTCATTGGCAGCAAGAATGAATCAGTGACAACTTGCTTCCATTTATAATTTATATTAAATCGATCATTGCCATTGATTGTAACATTTGAAAGGGTAAACGGGACGTCTCCTGAGATGTTTAAAGTAACATCTTTGTTTCCAACCGGTTATGGCCCCGGCAAGGATCCGCTAGACGTCCTTTCATCTTTTTTTATCTATTATTTTTTTAATGTGAAATACAAGGCAAACAACACAGTGGGTATACATCAATGTATACACAAAGTGTGAACAAGGTTTGCGTGTATGTAGTTCAGGTATAATATGTAATAGAAATGGAAGTCATAACAGTAGTGGTACCAGTGATAAAGAAATAAATGAATAATAATAGTAATGTAGGTCAATAACAGTATTAATAAAAAAAGATTTGTGACAGCAATAGCTAGACAGCAACAATAATAACAGAGATAATTATAGTGATAATAACAGCAATAATTCTAAAAATAAGAAAAGGTGTGGGTAAATGAATGAAAAGAATGAATGAACTAGGAGAGAGGAAATAAATAAATGAAATTAAAAAAGAAATGGCCCCAAATTGGGGCCAAGATGTGATTGACCAATCAGAATTCATCCTTTTAAGAGAAAGCTATATAATAGCATCTACACAGAGAAAAATAGGGGTACAGAAGGAGGACATTTCTGTACTTAAAGGTACAGTTCTGTCGTATAGGGCAATTATTGTACTCTAGAGTACCTACGTATGTGTACCTTTTGGGGGTAAAAAAAAGCACATAAATGTTCCAATGGGTATAAAATTGTCTCTAAAAGGTATGCCTGGAGCAACAAGGGTTTGAGTTTGAGTACATTTCTGTACTTCTATTTTTCTCTGTGTAGAAGTAGAGGGGGTAGCAGCAGTATTGGCTACATGAAGAACAAATAACACAATAACAAAAGCATCGGTGGTGTAAGTGGAGTAATTGTGGTGGAAGGATGAAGACTGCTGTATCAGTAGCAGCAGTGTTGAATAATGTTCTCCATAACATATTCCAGTATTGCAGCCCTGAAAATCGCAGACTTCATTTTTTGCACTTCACAGAATTTAATTCCCTGAGATGTTCCAGGTAGAGACGACGCTCTGGCAGACACATTCATCACTGCAGCAGAAAAAACATCTGTACTATTGATTTATGCAGCAAAATTAAAAGCAAGCAATCTTGTTTTTTTCCCGCTGTCTGTCTCGGTATTAAGCAGTGTACTTCAGGGGCGCGCCTCGTGCCTGCTGTCAGCATGTGTGCGTCTGTGTTTTATGAGTGCACCTAAGTGGAATGTGTTTGCATGCGTGTGTTGTCATGCAAACAGCTGCACCATGTTAAGCATACGAAAGCTGTGTAATGACTGGAAACATGCCAGGTATGTTTTTGCACATGTTCACGAGCCCGTGAGCTCGCAAAAATGCAAATGACGTCCCCGAGTTGTGCTGAGGTTAACGCAGAGAAACGGAAATCTAACCACAGAATTCTGTAGATGAAGATAAACTAAAGACGTTTACAAACCCAATTACCTAATGCCAATATAAGTCTGGAGATGATAAATCTCTCTGTGCAGCTCTGCAACTCTTTTTCCTTTAATGTCCCTTCAAAACCAACTCTGAATAAGAAGGAGAAATGAAAGGAGACAGGAGGTTACATTCATCTTGAAGGTCAAATCTGTTCGCTGTGATCCACCCTGAGAGCTGGATGAAGTCAGCCCCCCCCCCGCCAGCCTCATGTACGGTAGCTCACGGATGGAAGCCTGTGACGACCCGCAGACTCTCACCCTTGAGGGGGTAATGTTCGGAAGACAGCGCACTGCCAAGGGATCCTTGACTCAGAGCTGCGTGTTGGGGCTGGCAGTCTTATTTTGGTCTCGGCAGCGCGCGTCTGCCAGATAGCAGAGAGACCGACGCAGGCTGCCGAGTCTGTGTAGCAACACGAGGATTACCGGCTCCATGCTCAGCCGTGCCACATGCAGCTCTGTGGCCCGTTAAGGATGTCTTCAATGTTTGAGGCACACACAACTTAAGACTGCAGAATTAGTCTAACATGTAAGTGTTAATTAATGTGTGTGCTCACCTCATGCCAAAGAAATGGGACTGTGAGCTGTGAAACTCTCTTCCTCTACTTAAGCAACATCAATATTTTCATTAAAAAAAAAGAGGCAACAAATGCAAGAAATATTGAAATCCTGGAAAAGGCAAACTATGGAGCATTGGGTTTTTTAATCTTTAAATATTAAAGCAGATATCAGTGGAATGTTTTTGTTAATATAAGTCCTAAATAGTCCTATTTTCCGTCAGCAATCACTTCCATAGAGTGTTTCAGCCGTAACACGAGTCTCTCCGTCACTCTGCTCTGCTGTAACCCGAAGAGAAAATTTTCCTTGTAGGATACAAGTGTTATCCAATGAGGAGAGAGAACGGCATGAAGGGCTGCGCGTGAATGTGGTGACGGAGCACGAGGACCAATAGATGCCTGACGAGGGCGGGGGCTGCTAACTCATGGTGCGTTCAAGGAAACTCGTACTTTGTGATTTTCCTTCCTGTGAAGTCATACCAGTTTGATCTGGTACGAGTTCACGGGTCGGAAGTTACGAGAGGCCGGTATAGTGACTTTCACAGGAGACAGGACGGTAAAAACACAAGCTACGGGTTACCTGGAACGCTACAGAGTCGTAGTTGTGACTTGAAGCTGTAACTTACGGTTTCAAAAGCCTGCCTTGAATGCAGCATTAACCGAAACGGCCGTGCCGCTGATATCTGCTTTAAATATTTGTAAACTTTGATGCATTGCAAAAACTGAAAAAAAAAAAAAAAAAAAAAAACTGAAACTGAATGTAAGTTTTGTATTATGGAATGGGTTTAATTCATATTCAGTTCACACAAACATTCTCCAACCGGCTGACCCAGGCCTGGCCCAGCTGTCAAATTTTAAAAAGCATTAGCCTATTGCCCCTAAACCAGAATATTTGCCCACCCCTATTCTAACCTATATTTTCCTTATCTCTGTGGACCATTTTCGGATCTTTCAGCTTAGTGTTTGGTTTGGTGTTGGTGGAGTCAGCACATATTGAAATGGCGTGCAGAAGCTTTCCACAGTCGTTAATGGAATAGTTCAACATTTTGGCAAATTGGCCCATTGCCAATAATCCCTGTAGTTTTAGGAGTACATTCATTACCTTTAGTTGTCGGTGCAAGCTATTTTTAGATCGGCAAAGCAGAGCTGCTCAGACCTACGCTACGGAGGCTAATGAGACTTCTTGGTTTCCCTCAGGGAAGCTGCTCAGGAGCAATGATCAGAGGGTTGGCAATTCGAATCCCGCTCTGACCCAGTTGCTGTCATCAGTGTGTGAATGTGTGTATGAATGGATGAATACCATGTATGATGTAAAAGTGCTTTCAGTATCGTTGGAGGTAAAGCGCTATATAAATACAGACCATCAAACTCATCAAATTCACAATCCAACAATGCCAAAACACTCTGGTGGACAAGTTGAGACCTGAACATTCACCACACTATGAGATAATAATGGAACATTACGAAACAGAGTTGTTTTCGAGATAAATTCATGCAAAACCGCTAATGTGCGTTCCCATCGGGGGCAGTATTTCGGCGAGATGTCTCTACATTTTCCTCGAAAACAACTCGGCCTCGTAATGTTCTGTTCTTTGAGGCATAGCTCTGAGCAGCTCTGCTCCGCCGTTCTAAAAACAGCTTGCACTGACAATTTAAGGTAACAAATCTACTCTTAAAACTATAGGGATTATGGCAATGGTCCAATTTGTCAAAATGTTGAACTATGTTCTTTTCATTTCTAGGCTAAGCTCTGTGAGAATTTTCAGAGTCCTCCGTTCCTTCTCAGAGTTACGGGGGGGTCCACGCAGCAGTATTTGTCCATATAATGGTTGTCAATGGACACCAGGATTCTTTGTCCAAAAAGACACACCAAAAAACATCCAAATACCTCCATACTGCTCGTCTGTAATGTCCCTCTTGTATTGAAGCCCCGACATGAGAAATTGTTCTGAAAAAAATTAAATAAGTCTATATTTTAAGCTTGTTTGTAACGGAAGCTCCCAGTGTCTTGGTTCACTGCTCTTCCTGTGTCAGTGCAATTCTCGCAGGATTTGTACTGACCGGCGGAACAATTTAATGTGGGGGTGACAAATCTATGGAGGTATTTAAAACTACCCCCCGTAACTAGGATTATGGCAATGGTCCAATTTGTCAAAATGTTGAACTATGCCTTTAATGTTGCAGGGAAGGTGGTTGGTAAGCCACAGGAACAACTCTGTGAGGTATTTAACAAGGCAGTAGTCAGGAAGGCCAGACAGATATCTGGGGATGCTTAACACCCTTTAAACTCAGAATTTAAAGTGATCCCATCTGGCTCGGCGACTCAAGCTCCTGAGGGTGAACTGGAACATAAGAAATATTTTATTCCATGTGCTATACAAGCACTCGATGCAAAATGACTGCACCTGAAGTATGTGCTCTAAAGGTTTTTTTTTCTTCTTCTTTTTATTCTAATGTACAGCTCTTATTTCCTGTGCATTTGTATAATTATTTCTCTTCTTGTTTCTTGAATGTGGGAATGGACACATTTCCATTAAGGTGGACAATAAAGTTAAACGGTTTCGGTGCACTCCACCCTGTGAGTCAGGCCCTATTGACCCCCATATTAAGATGATCTTGTTAGAGTAGAAATATACATGTTGGTTTGGTCCCTGAAGCAAACATCTTCCTCAGTGATGACTGTACAGGGGTGAGCTTTCATACAAGTCAACTGATGATATTAAAGACTTGAAGTTCTGCTTCATTTATGGCATGCCCCTTTCTGTGATGGGTGTGTGTGTGTGTGTGTGTGTGTGTGTGTGTGTGCGCCCCCCACAAACTGGCTAACATCAAAGTCTCACACATGAGGGACTGCTCAGCCAGAGATGACGAGTTGAGAAACCTGTTTGTGACATCACGTCCATCTTCATTTACAGTCTCTGGTTTTATGGCCAGCGATGCTACTGTTGTTGTTTAGTCTCAGTATTGTTTCAGAAGCTGAATATAGGAGTATTAACCCCTGGAACCTGTCAGGTGGATGCTGGGGTTGTGGGGGGGCTTAAACAACAGGTAGGCAAAAGTGATCAGGGCAGCTGTCTCACTGACAGGCAAAGAGGAAGATGGAGAAATTCTGCAGCTTAAATATAGAGCACTAAATTGGGAGGGTGTGTCTGAGTAGAACGGTGTAGCTCCAGTTGATAGGCTTCACTTCATACAGTATCTGATTGGACAGAGATATACAAAATGCTGTTTTTCAATGAAAATATTGTAGTGGAGTAGTTATCCTGCAAATTATTCGAAGCAAAACACTGCTCTGTGGTGTCCCTCTCAAGGAAGAATCCCTGCTGCCCAGCTGCTTTACATGACGCTGCAGCTCAAGCCTGTTGTCCTGTTCTGATTTATACAATCTCAAATTCCCCATGAAGACCATGTTTTGCTTGAATCAATGAATGAATTATGCCATAATCCAAATGGTCATAGGAGTAGGTTCATTATTGGTGCATGTTGTTTTCAGATCGGCAGGGCAGAGACGTGAGCTGCTCAGCGAACATAATGAAGGTGAATGATACAGGTGCCCTGTTCCTCAAAAGTTTTGACCTGCACATTCACCATGTCTGGAATAGAGTTCCAATATAGAAAAAACAGAAGCACTCGCAGCACTGCAAGACTCAGCGTGTTTTATTGTGACGTACGTTTCGAGCGGCTAAATAATGCTCTTCATCACCTCACCAGGGCCATCTTAAATACTAGTCACATGATCAGGAGATGATTGCAATCAGCTGTTCACAGGTGTCTATATTCAACAGAGACAACAAAGAAAAACAGCAAATCATGCATGCCATGACCTAAATCCATTCAATGCATATACTGTACATACAGTATACAGTGTGTCACAGACTATTAAACAACTTTTTCCAAACATATAGTAAGTTTTTACATATTTAGTAAGCATTTTTTTTATATAAACACATTTTTTAAACACATTTTTAACATTTAAACAGGGCTAAGGCCAAAAATAGGCCTGCCGTCATGTAATAAAATTACAAGAATTCCCAAACTAACAACAGCAGTCAACAACCCAAACAATGTTATCATCAGACATAGGTCGTCATATACTGTAGGACGGGTATGCTGAATCTTAAGATGCAGTGTTATTAGTAACAACTATGTGATACTAGAAGAAACAGACAGTCATGGTTGTGAAAAATGCAATCAACCCTGGAAAAGAAGAAAAGAAAAAATAAAAGATAAAGAAAACAAATAAAGCAAAAATACAAGAGCTTAAAGAAAAGGTCTAATGTCAAATTCCTCGTTGAGACCTGTAGGAGAGACTGTGTTAAGAGTGTACATCCAAAAAAGTTCCCGTTTGAGGAGAAGGTTGTTGATGTCACCACCCCTGTGTGGAAGTTGGACATATTCAATGCCTGTGTATCTCAGCGACGCCACAGTGTGTTTAAAAAGATTAAAATGTCTGGCCACTGGGCTCTTTTGATCATTGGTCCTGATGTTACTCCTGTGTGCTGCACGTGCTTCTGTTTTTTTCTATTTTTTGCCTGTTTTTCACTCTGCACCTGCCCTCACGGTGGGATGTTCCTTTGGAATAGACTTCCAGCCATGCATTTTACTTCTAAAACAAATCTCTCGTAATGTTCCATTTAGGGATGCACGATATATCGGCATTAATATCGGTATCGGCCGATGTTCGTCATTTTTAACATATCGGTATCGGTCTGATGAGTAAAATTTGGCCGATATGCACAACCGATGTATATCCATATGCAACACCTGCAAAATTGAGGTAATGCGAGGAGGATGGTAGCCTGTAACCTTGTTATTTGGAAGTAAAATACATTCTGAAAATCAAGGAAGACATTCAAAAATTCAGTTTGCATGATTTTCAGTCTGTACAAAAATGTATCATCTCAGAAACTTAAAAAAAACAAAAAAAAACACATATCGATATCGGAAAATATCGATTATCGGCCATAACAGAAAAATTCATATCGGTATCGGCCAAAATTTTCATATCGGTGCATCCCTAGTTCCATTATCATCTCATAGCGTGGTGAATGTGCAGGTCACAACTTGTCCATGAGAGTGTTTTGGAGTTGTTGGATTGTGCATTTGCTGAGTTTGATGAGGGAAACCAAGAAATCCCATGAGCCTCCGTAGTGTAGCACTGAGCAGCTCATGTCTCTGCTCCGCTGATCTAAAAAAAACATGCACCAATAATTAAATATAATGAACCTACTGCTATTGCTATAGGGATTATGGCAATAGGCGAATCTGCCAAAATGTTGAACTGTCCTTTTAAATATGCTGTTAGAAGGGCGCATGTGCTGTCATTAGCTAAAAGCACCTATGACTGTTGTAGCACACATCCAAAGTGTAGTAAAATCAACCACAGTGACAGAGAATAATGAGTGGCAGTGTAACGCTGTGACAAGACCATGATACTGTCAACACCTGCACATCTCCACTGTGGTCACCTGAAACCTCTCCATTCCTCCGCGAGCGTGTCGCCAAACTCTCTTTTCTCTACTCGTTTCCTACTCCACACACCCGGTTTTGTAATTGCAATGTGTGCGCGTGAGAGTAATTGCCTGGTGCGCTCCCATGATGCACCGCACAATTCCAATCAAGCACTCAACAATGGAGCACTAGAGTGTGTCCAGCCATCTATGTTCACTTACCATATCTGCCCGTTTACCACCAGGGCCTGTGCAGAATATAAATCCAGAGGCCTGCATTATTTAGAGAGAGACGGACAAGAGTGGGGAGAGGGAGAGGGGAGGGGGGCACACACAATCAAACTCACCAACAGTCCCAGCCAGGCCAACCATGTTCTGTAAGAATCACATTTCTTTACAACTAACCTGCAGCTGCAAATACATTCTGTGTATTTGCTCAGAGGTAATACATTTTTTTAATGAATGAAGCAGCAGCAGGGTCAGCAGGGGGTGATCTGAGGTGATGATGGGCATAAAGAGCCACCACTGTTACACCAGAGAGCGAGGTCATCCCCCGTCTGGCCTATAGGAAACAAAAAGCACTCAGGTTAGTGTGAGGGAAAGATGTTGACTGTATCGACCCATAATAAACCAGGCCACAATATTTCCACAAACTGAGTGAGTCTAAACAGAGCTGTACTGTAAATAATGCTGGAGTCATTACAAATAGATTTTGTTCTGCAAGATCAGATATTTGAGCAGAAAACAAACAGGATGTATCTGGACATTTTAAAGATTCACAAGCTCCGAGTTCATTTTACGATTCACTATCAGTTTATTGGTGATTTGCCACATTATGCAAATTCCCAACATATCCTCATTAAGTAAAAGAGTTTAGTTTCACATAATTTATGAGAGAGAGAGAGAGACAGAGAGAGAGATTGGGTTGGACAGGGAGAGATGCCTGCCTCTAGAAAGTGACATACTGTCAATAGAAAACAGCAAATATTATTCAAATGATGTGTTTTCTTGCCAGTGTTTTTGATTAACATATCTGCAAAACAACTAAATGTGCTAACTTTTCAAAATCCTGCAATTGGCAGTGCAGTTTAATAAACTAGATGAAATAACAGTAAAAGTGTGATTATGGTGACAACAGGAAAAAGAAAAATGTAAAAATTAATTATGCTGGATTATTTATACTTATTTATTTATCATACTACTATTTGTAAATACCTGATATACTGCTGGTAAACGTTCCCTGGCTGCTCATGTTACACCTTCACCTTCAACTTCTTGAAGGGGACATTATGGAAATAGCAGTGGCTCATTTGCATTTAAAGGGACAGGCTCTGAAACCAGCCGTTGTGAGCAAGGCTGTTTAGAGAGGATGAAAAGAGCTGTGATGTTTGATCCTTGGGGTATTTTGACCAAAGCATGACACAGACATGTCTGCTATTCATTTGGCTTTTTATTAGAAAAAATCAAATATTGCTTTCATAAATACGTATTTCACTGAAGTGGAATCACACCCACATACAAAGGAAAGCTTTCTCGTACCTTAGAATGAGTTGTTACAAGTTGTTACAAATATACAAGGGGGGGTGCACGGAACCTTGGCTGCCATGTTGAATCGCCATTTTTTATGTTCAATGTGAGTGTGACCGTAGGGAACCACAAACTCAGTGAAAGTTTTCCAGACAGCGCCTGTTAAAACTGTCACCACTGTGTAGGCTAGTGTGAGGAAGGACGGAGGCACTGATGTTGCATTCAGGTGCAGTCAGACACCTGAATGACGGCGCCACCAACCGGATGTCATTTTATTCGACGAGAGAAAGACGGTAAAAAGTCAAAATAAAACGTGGGTCAGGTAAACAATACGACATCACCATGACAACATACTGTCACGCCTGTATTGTTTTGCCTTGTGTTGGCGGAACATTTCTTTACATAGAAGTAGGGCTGCAGCTATCGATTCTTTTTGTAATCGATTAATCTAGCACTTTTTCGATCGATTAATCGAGTAATCGGATATTTTTGTCTTGCGTTTTTAAACAACCAAACAGTGCCGGCGCCGCTGCAGTAGACACACTGCACTTCTTCCTTTTTGAGTATGTAATGATCTCTGCCGTTTACGGACATTATCTGACTCTCTGCCATCATGCCGAGTGGTGTGTTTCCTTAACAACAATATCCCTATGAGATTCCTGCGCGTCATAGGAATATAACGAGGCTTCGAGGCAGAGTTTTTGCCTCAAGCTATTTTTTGTAATCGAGTTAATCGCATAACTCGATGAATCGTTTCAGCCCTACATAGAAGCTTGTTTATCCTCTT
The DNA here is from genome assembly GCA_030347415.2 of Decapterus maruadsi. Lineage (NCBI taxonomy): Eukaryota > Metazoa > Chordata > Actinopteri > Carangiformes > Carangidae > Decapterus > Decapterus maruadsi. The sequence goes on from CM064895.1 coordinate 3,788,926, forward strand.
GCATGCAGCGTCTGTTGTCTGTCTGACTTCTGCCCGATTTCACGTAACACGTTGAATACGTACATACACGCAACATCAAGAATACGTTCCGATATGCAACCGCACCGCTAGATGGGGGTAAATCCTGCATACTGGGGCTTTAAGACACCGGGGAACTATTTTAATTTGTGGAAAGGGGGCATGATATGTCTCCTTTAATCTGTCTAATCAGACCTGGCAGAAAGCATGGACTTGTAGCTCAAGCAGCTCCAATAAGTTCCTTTTTAGCTTCATGAGAGAAATCCACCTGACTGTATGTTTTCAAGACTTACATTTTGTCAAGAACATTATGCTCAACTCATACCACCCCTATTCTGTATCTGCAGCTGCTTTGCAAAATAAAAAACATCAAACGACATTACCCTTTGCTCTTCAGACACATTGATGTTTCAACTTTTACTCTGGCATATAGGTAAAAAAAACAAAAAAAACACTGGCCTTTCTCCATTTTCATACAAAACCTGAGTTTCAGCCTGACTTGATAGAAAGACAAAATTGCTTCTTGTTCATTTTCAGGTGGAAAACACTCACGTAAGTGTTAAAATAAAAAAGGCTGTTACTCAAAGTTTAGCGAAGGCTGTAATCATTACCGAGGTGTGAGAGAGGAGGCGTTCACCAACCACTTAGCAGCTCAGGCCATGTTAAAATGTTTCACCTCCTCCTCTGGCCCGGCCTGCAGACAGGTGCTGGAGTCAGAGCAGAGCCTCCAGCTGCACCCCGTCTGTCCTCTTCTACAAACACACAGCTTGGCCAGGTCATCGGTCTGACGTCTAGACTCTTCTCTGTGCTACAGGTCCAGCTTTAGACCTCCTTTACAGTAGCTCAGACTGTCCCTCCCAGGAGGACACTGTCCTCACAACCAGCCACACATTCCCTCTGCACAGCTTGACCCCAGTTCAGATAGCAGTGCATTTTTTGTTTTATTTTGCACTTGGCCCCACAGACGTAGCTGGAAAAAAAACAAAAAACAAACTCCATCATAAATCAAGTCCCAGTGAGACTTCAGATAAACACGTCCAATTAATCAACCTGGTTTAAAAAGATGCTAAAAGGTGAACAGTGATTATTGCACAAGGATATTTTAAGGAAGAATGACTCTACACCTTTCTCCTCTCCCTCTGCGCATCAGGCTTCACCTGTATATGAGTCTGTGCACTGATGCATGAGAGCTCTGAGGGAAAGGAGTGGAAGAATGTGTGTGTGTGTGTGTGTATGTGTGTGTGTGAGAGAGAGAGAGAGAGAGAGAGCCCCGCTGGCTGATGCTCTTGCTCCCTGCATCAGTGAAACTCTTATTTCACCTGCCATCTCCACCACTACTGTCATGTCCGTCTCAAGGGCCCATTGTCTCATCTGTCTGCTCGCTCTGCACATTTTCTGTGTGTGTGTTTGTGTGTGCAACAATGCACCTGCAGGCAGATTTGGACTTTTTATTAAAAACGTAATATCATCCATCTCAGTTTAGCTGTGACAGAGTTTTCTCTGGGATCTAATCATTGTGATCACAGGTGGACAAACTGCACAACTTGATGACCTGTGTCAGAAAATCCAGCCTCCAGGTCAAATATGACTCGGTACAAGTGAATGATGTTCAGTCCAGTTTTTCACTTGAGTTAAAGGGACATTGTGTAGAAATGTAGAAAAGGTTGTAGATCGCAAGCAACTCAATCATATTTTCTATGCTGCATTCACGTGAAATTTGGCAGACGGACGACAACCGCTGCACGTAACGGCATAAACGAGCCTCTATGTAAACAAGGTCCATCAGCACGAGGCAAATACACATGACAATATGTTGTCATGGCGATGTCGTATTGTTTACCTGACCCATGTTTTACCAGCTTTCTCTCGACTTCTGTGACTAAAATGACATCTGGTTTGTTACTGACAGCTTCTGTCTGACTGCACTTGAATGCAGCATCAGTGTAACGCTCCATTCCTCCCCACTGTATTACCGCGGTGACTTCCTACCGTCACGCTGCCACTGAAGGTAAAAACATGGAGACACGACATGGCAGCCAGCAGCGAGCTGACCCGCTCCATGTAGATATGAATGATATGAACGGCTCATTCAGAGCTGAAAGGAACACTTCACTTTGTTGGTGGGGGCAATTAGTGATTAAATAAATACATTCTTAACATACAAAATAACTGATATTCATGAATAGATAACAGGAGAAGTTACACAATGTCGCTTTAAAATAGTGGAGAACTTGATTGTTCCGTTCATGCCAGTGTGATGGGAAAAAAGTTGGCGCGTGTGCAGAAGCAGCCTGGAACCGATATTGTTCTGGGAACCGGTCGGTCACCAAATTTGTACTTCACAGGAGAGCAACTGAAAGTTTAAAGCCCCAGTGTGTAACTTCTTTGGCTTTTTATTAGCAAAAATCAAATATTGCTTTCATAAATACACATTTCACTCTAGACGAATCACACCCACATACAAATGAAAGCTTTCTCGTACCTTAGAATGAGTTGTTACAAGTCGTTAAAAATACACAAGTGGGCGACGCACCGAACCTTGGCTGCCATGTTGCGTCGCAATTTTTTACGTCCAGTGGCAGCGTGACCGTAGGTAACCACGGAAACTCACCGGAGCTGTCGGCTTGGGGAGAAAGTTTTCCAGGTAGCGCCTGTTAAAACTGTCACCACTGTGTAGTGTGAGGAAGGACGGAGGCACTGATGTTGCATTCAGGTGCAGTCAGACACCTGAATGACGCCATTGACAAACCAACCGGATGTCATTTTACTCGATGAGAGAAAGATGGTAAAACGTGGGTCAGGTAAACAATACAACATTACCATGACAACATACTGTCACGACTGTATTGCTTTGCCAGGTGCTGGCGGAACACTTGTTTACATAGACACTTGTTTATCCTGTTACATGCAGCGTCTGTTGTCTGTCTGACGTCTGCCCGATTACATATTATATCTTTATCTTTATTTCGATCATGTAAACGACAATTAAAATAAAAACAAAAATGATAGTAAAATAAAGCACATACATACATACATACTGTATTTGTGTGTACACAAAAACAGTAACATAAGCAACGTAGTTTACATGAGCGAAAGGGAGTAGGAAGAAGTAGAATTCCGACCATACATATTATATCTTTATTTTATTTCGATCATGTAAACGACAATTAATAACAAAATAAATAAAAATGATATTGATCGAAAATGGAGCCATTAACAAGTGTGGGTGGCGTAGATTCATCCACATTAACGTGAGACTGTTTTATAACCGAATAGAAACTCCTCGTTGGCCCTTTAAATTCATAGCACAAAAAACATACATTTATTATTTATTTCATTCCTTCATTACACAATGTATCATTTCCTGCCACATTTTAATTCAGATAGTGTAGAAGAAAATTAACATGTTGGGCCGTAGATTTCCTTCTCCATTTTTAAGTAAAATAAACTCAAAAACACGACGCTGGAAAAGATGGATCTTCAAGTAGAGTTGTCTTCAATTCACTTCAGAACAAAGCAAAAGAAAAACAACCCGAGTCGCATACATGGGCAAAAGATAAGAAAAATAAAGTTCGGAACTTCATGCACTAAAGTGCACTGCCAAAAGAGCAACAGAGTAACAGAGCGGCTGCGACTAACTTCATATCATCAAATTGTAATTATAACTGCTCAGAGTACTTTCCCAGGACTTTCCCACCCTGTGACCTTGTCCTCTGCCAACTGTCCTGCATCCATGCTTTCAGCTCTGTTCCCACCAGTTTCACTCCCATCTGCCTATGGCTTTTTCAACAGGCTGCATTGAACTCCCATTCATTTTTAGTGGGCTTCTTCCATCCCTTTCTGGTGGGTTTTCACTCCCATCGCAAGTGAAAAACAACAGGTGCCAGGTGGTGAGGGGTCAAACAAAGTTCATTCTTGCCTCATCCACTTCGCACACTCAAAATTCCACCACAATAGCAAGCAAACACCATGTGAATTATTCAATGTACCTCTGAAGAATCATTTCTTTATATCTCTTTTTAAACAGAATTATACTAGAAGTGTTTTTAATTTCAGTACTTCTATTATACCTTTTAAAGACAGCCATTCAAATAATATTTGAATATAAATATACTTTCTTTGTGTTTATTCTCCATTAATTCGATGATTTTACAGAAACAAATATAGTTAAAAGCCAGTATAATGATAGTATGACCTAGTGTTGTTTTTGGCGGCCTGTTTTAATTTTAGTTTTAGTCAAGTCTTTCTGTCAAACTGTCATTTTAGTTTTTATTAGTCTTAGTCACGTTCAAACTCCTTTTTGTTTAGTCAAGACTAAAAAATTTTAGTCTTATTTTGTTGGACTATTTTAGTCTAGTTTTAGTCGACGAAAACTGATGACATTTTAGTCTAGTTTTAGTCAATGATATTTAATCTTTTTAGTAATGTAATTTTGTTTAAACCAGTTAATATAGTAGGAATTACCTAGTATAGTATAGATGAAACCATTCTTTTCTTTTAGTCAAACCCATTTCACAAAACAAACATGGTTATCTTATTATTATGTTATTGTTACCTTATAGCAAAAGAAAACATCCATTCCCGTGGAAGATGCTCTGCTGAGCATGCTCAAAATATTTACACAAACATAAATTTAAATTAAGTAAATAAAATACTGTAGCATCACATCTGACAATGCAACAAAAAAAGTAATAGGCCTACATTCAAGTCATAAAGAGAAACAAGGATTCTCGAGCTACAGTAACATAATATCATCAAATGTGTGTGTCTTGACCTTTGTAAACTGAATTTTGCTGATGATGATTTTGCATCATAAAAACAGGACTTTAACCACACCCTAGGCTAGACCTTGTCCTCTGCCAACTGTCCTGCATCCATGCTTTCAGCTCTGTTCCCACACAGCACACACTCCCATCTGCCTATGGCTTTTTCAACAGGCTGCATTGAACTCCCATTCACACAAGTGGGCTTCTTCAATCCCTTTCACGTGGGTTTTCACTCCCATCACAACACAAAAACAACAGGTGCCAGGTGGTGAGGGTCAAACAATGTTCATTCTTGACTCCGTCTCATCATCTAACGTTCGCGAGTGTGGAGCAGGTGTGGAGAGGGGAAAATTCCACCACAATAGCAGCAAACATCCATGTGAATTATTCAATGAAACAGAAAACAATAATAAAGAATCATTTATTTATATCTCTCGTTTTTAAACAAAATTAGACATTTTAGAAGTTTTTGTTTTTAAAATTTAGTCTTTTTATACCTTTCAACAATATTGCCATTCAAATAATATTTAATTATAGTTATCACAAGACCACCATTTCTTTGTGTTTATTCTCCATTAATTCAATGATTTTACAGAAACAAATATAGTTAAAAGCCAGTATAATGATAGTATGACCCAAAGACTATGGATACAGACAGAAATCCATTCAATCAACTTTCACTGTACTGTTATTCATTTTTATACATTGTGTCTTATAATGATCTGTATTTAACCGGTTTACATTCATCTAACTGTTTGATGGATGTGACAGCAGTGAGACACACACACACAAACACTGTTCCCACAGACACCACAGCAGCAGTAGCTAGTAAAGTCCAGAGTGATAGAGTACAGTATAGAGACGTTGTGGTTGTTGATGCCTGTGGGGATCGGGGCCACAGTATCGGTGGTCACAACGTGATGTAACACAGATGGCGTCATTTTTTCCCAGCTACATGAAGCAGGCTGAGTCCAGCATGAGCGTGTTTTAACAGGGGCTCCTTCTGACGCTGAGTCACATCACTGCCCCTGCCATACTGCCCCTGTCACGCACACCCTAAGCCTAACCCTAACAGTACATGAGTACAAGTGTAAATGCACGTCAGATTAAAGGGACAGTTCAACATTTTGGCAAATTGGCTCATAATCCCAATAGTTTTAGGAGTGGGTTTGTTACCTTTAATTGTCGGTGTAAGCTGTTTTTAGAACAGTGGAGCAGAGCCGTGAGCTGCTGAGAGCTAAGCTATGGAGGCTAATGGGATTTCTTGGTTTCCCTCATCAAATACATCAAATACACAATCTGTGCAGAGTTGTTTTCAAGGCAAATGTTTTGCTGTTTTGCATGAATTTGCCTCAAGAACAACTCTGTCTCGTTACCGTCCATTATTATCTAATGGCATGGTGAATGTGCAGGTCACAACTTATCCATCAGAACGTTTTGGAGTTGTTAGATTGTGTATTTGATGAGTTTGATGAGGGAAACCAAGAAATTCCATTAGCCTCCGTAGCATAGCTCTGAGCAGCTCACGGCTCTGCTCCGCCATTCTAAAAACAGCTTGCACTGACAATTAAAGGTAGTTACCTACACCTAAAACTATAGGGATTATGGCAATGGGCCAATTTGTCAAAATGTTGACTATCCCTTTTAGCTCTGATAGTTGTTTTGATTTGAAAATGTTTTGCATACAAGGACATTAATGTTTGCTGGCACATAGAACGCTGCTGGTGGTGGGTGTCCATTGGTCCTTCTGCTGTTCATTCCCAAAATCTATCAGACTGAATCCCTCCGAGTCTGAGTTCAGGTACACAGTGATGTTGGCTGTCACAGTTCTCTGTTCTTTAAAAAAAGAGTGGAAACATTAAAGATGTCCTAGTGGTTTGATCCCTGACGCTTCAAGAGAAGTATCCACGGGAAAGATATTGAGCTCCAAATTTCCCTAGAGTGCGTGCGTAATAGAGATGTGCTGCTTGTATGGAAGTACTGCGGCTGAAGGTATAAAACACTTAGAGATCGTTAATAGTGGTAGAACACTGTATAAATGCAGCCCATTTACAACTGCCTCCCCTGAGACTGTACCTCAGCAGGAATAATGACCTCCAGTATGTTTCTGTTTCCCTGACAAGACACGTGTTGCGGCCATGTATACAATTAGACAAACATCCACCGATGCTGCAGATGCCTGCGCCATCATCCCGAGACTTTAACACATGGAGAGAATACAAGAACATGGGGGAAATGTCATCATCATTTTGACGACAGCATTTGGAAAACATGCTACATACTGAGAGAACACATCATGAAAAAGAAGAATAAAAAAACAGCAACGGTATAAAAACACCAGCGGCAAAGTTTTTTTTTTAAAAGACGTGTTTAGAAATACAAAAGGGTGCAACTCATTATGATGGCTTATTACGTAATAACAGCTCATAATGTGATAAAATCACAACACACTGTTATTACATTAGTGGTGCCAATAAGGATCATAATGTAATACATTATTACACTGCAAAAATTCAAAATCTTACTACGAATATTTGTCTTATTTCAAGTCAAAATGTCATTTCTAGTCTAAATAAATATTTTTTTCCATTATTTTTTTGTTCTCTGTTGATGTTGGTGTTGCTGCTTAATGTTGCTTCTGTTTTGTCCATAGCGGCGGTTGTTTGAGTTGAGTTTTATGTTAGTTTGTGTGTGTATGCATGGACTTTCACTGAGCTCTCTGACGTTTGTCCACTATCCAGCTTTTTTAATCATTGAAAGTAGGCTATTATTTGTATGTTGAGAATCATTTTTTTTTATTTTTTAGGGTGACTTTTAACATCAGTCGCAAAATAGCCTTTCGGCTAATTCTGGCATCTTTACATTTGTCTAAATGTTTTTATTAATGTGCAATGTCCCTGATCCTTAAACTTTTGAATAAATAAATAATTATACTTAAAATAAGACTTGACACATTTAAAAAGTAGCTTGTTTTTAGACACTTTCTACTTTTTTCAAGAAAATCTTCCACTTTCAATAAGTAGAAAAATCTGATAGTGGAGCAAGTTTTTCTGTCTTATAAGCACAAAAAGCTTTGACAGACAGATTTTTCTACTTATTTCAATTGAAAATGAGTTTGAAACAAGTGGAGACTGTAAAGCAAGTTAATTTTTAAGTGATGAGTCTTATTTTAAGTGGAAAGAGATTAGTCTTGACTAAAATTGAGACATTTTGACAAGAAATAAGACACATATTCTTGGAAAGATTTTGAGTTTTTACAGTGTACATTACTGTATCCTATTATGCACAAAGCCATTATTAAGTTGTGGGCTCATCGTTTTATTGCATTATAAGCTGATTATTACATTATTAACTTTTATTTCATGTACTGTAAGTCATTATGAGCCATTACTACAGTACATCATACATTGCTACATGGTGCCATGACATCAGTGAGTTCCTCTTTTTCATTGGCCTTTGGAGACAGACAGACAGATAGATAGATAGATAGATAGATAGATAGATAGATAGATAGATAGATAGATAGATAGATAGATAGATAGATAGATAGATAGATAGATAGATAGATAGATAGATAGATAGATAGATAGATAGATAGATAGATAGTTTTTACTGTATTAACAATGACAATCTGAGCAGAGACAGCCACTGCCACCTGACCCTGATACTGTGGGACCATCAGAACAAACAGTTGCCTGTTTTTTCCAGTGATAAATGAAATGTGTGGCTTTTACTCCCGTGCTCCTGTCACAGTCAGTTTGATGCCCGCTGCGATGTTTGCTACAGGCTACACGGCAGAGATTGACTGATGGTGGCATCGGCTCCTTTTGTGTGGCAGCTTAAACTGACAAAAAAAAAAAAAAAAAAGAGGGAATGACAGAAGCCAAAACAGAACACCAGCCACAGACAGACATGAGTGCTGCAGGCTGACACATACACACTTAGACAAACTGGGCCAGGTTTGAAAAGCTTAATTGTGGCTGCCTTCTGTGTTTCGAACTCATACATCCTCATTCACACACTCTTGTTTGAACTTTAGGTAAGAAAGCCACTGTCGACGGAGAAACGGTTCCTGCCTCTTTCTTCAGGGAGCCTGGTGAAATTGCATTCTATTACCAGAGGCAGGGATTTCACCCATAAATCCACAACCTTTAGGAATGGCCTATATTTTTTCTGCTCATGCTCCATGAGATATGTGGAGTTAGCGCTTGTTATTTCAACAGGACTCCTTCCTTTTATGTCCTTGGTACTGTAGCGTGGTGCAGCAGCCTACGTCGAGCGCGCGCGTGCCACAAAATGCATTCACTTTGATGCAAATATGCAGCGAACACGCTAAACCAATGAAGGAGGTGGGAATCCGATTTTGGAAACTGTGTAAAAAGAGGGAAGAATTAATATTCAACACTCAGATGCGGCCACTCCTCCATAATGCATATCATGAATATATTCCACTGCTAAGCACTGAGTAATGAGATGCAAAGAAATCTACAAATGAGCAAAAAATAGATCATCTGGCCCTGACACATTTTCTCTCCTAACGGCTCTATTCGGTGGCCAACATGCAGCTGTGATCAAAGAGCACCACTCTAGAGGGAGGGAGCAGGGGCGTCCTGGTGGCCGCCGACTCTGTCCTCGATCGGAGGGGGTCACGGGTTTGATTCCCACAGCCGGTGGAACCCCGTCGAACCGCTACCTGCCCACCGACCGGGATAAATGCCGGAAAATTGTAAAATGTGGCGCACGGAAGCCCCCGAGGATGTGACATGTTTCCTGTCACAAACATGGCTTGTCAGGACAGTCCAACCATCTGGACCACGGGCGCTGTGCTCAAGGGCAGATAAAAGACATTTGCCCACTCCAGTTTTTTTTTTTTTTTCCCCCTCTCTCCTCTCTTTCCATTCCATCGAATGCAATTCTGCACTGACCTAATAATCTGACCTAGTTGAAATAATCAGCAGCGGAGATATTTTGCAAATTGCATCGGCGACCTTATTTGCACATAAATGTTGCCCCGCAGCTATACACCGCCTTTAAACCTCAGCCCACATTCTGACGCAGACCTGGAAGCAGGAGGTGCGGGGGGGCATTTCTCTCATCTTATCTTATCAGTATCTATTTCATACTCTTCTTGACTTATTCAGTCTCTGTAGCAGGGCGGCGGCGACACTACCTGCACACCACAAACAGTCTAATTCAGCCCTGTGAGGGACATGGAGACTTAAAGGGATAGTTCAACATTTTGGCAAATTGGCCCATTGCCATAATCCCTCTAGTCATAGCAGTAAGTTAACCTTTACTTGCCGGTGCAAGTTATTTTTAGAACGACAGAGCAGAGCCGCAAGCTGCTCAGAGCTACGCTACAGAGGCTCATGGGATTTCTTGGTTTCCCTCATCAAACTCATCAAATACACAATCCTGCGCATTCACCACACTATGAGATGATAATGGATCGCTACCAGACAGAGTTGTTTTCAAAGTAAATTCATGCTCAACCACTGATGCACGTTCCTGTCAGGGACAGTTTTTCAGCAAGTGTCTCTGCATTTACCTCAAAAAGACACTGTCTTGTAACATTCTGTTACTAACTTCTGCAGGTCACAACTTGTTTTGGAGTTGTTGGATTGTCTATTTGATGAGTTTGATGAGGGAAACCAAGAAATCCTATTAGCCTCTGGAGCGTTGGTCTGAGCAGCTCACGGCTCTGCTCCACCGTTCTAAAACTAGCTCACACTGACAATTAAAGGTAACAAACCTACTGCTTTGACTAGGGCAATGAGCCAATTTGCCAAAATGTTGAACTATCCCTTTAAATATCCATAACGAGTGGGCAGTAAGGGTTGCGCAGACTAGTCGACGAGTCAATTAGTTGACTTTACTGCTCCACAATGACGTTTTGAGCGTGACGTTGACTAGTTGCTGATCCAAGATTTTGGTAGTACAAGAGGAGAGCCGCTTGAAACAACAGCTGAATTAAATTAATCCGTCACCGTAACTGATTTAAATTGTCTTCTGTTGCTGAATGTGCATCCTTGGTGAACTTGGTTAGTAATTTTATTGTAGGTGACGATGTCCACAGTGGATGATCGTGAGGGAGAGCCAGAAATGGTACAACGGATCAGTGTTGATCCATCGTTGATGGAAAAAAAAAGTTGTATGTGTAGTGTGGTAACGCTAGTGCAGCACTTTTCATAGAAAGAAACCAAACAAACATAAAAACACTTGTGCACCAACGCAGCCAAATAAGCAGGGAATTAAAGCAGAAGTCAGTGGAATGTTTTTGTTAATATAAGTCCTAAATACTCTTATTTTCCATCAGCAATCACTTACATGGAGTGTTTCAGCCGAAACACGTATCTCTCCGTCACTCTGCTCTGCTGTAACCCCAGGAGAAAATTTTCCTTGTGGGATACAAGTGTTATCCAATGAGGAGAGAGAACGGCATGAAGGGCTGTGTGTGCAGCCAAGGGATGCGCGTGAATGTGGTGACGTAGGGACGAGGACCAATAGATCCATGACGAGGGCGGGGGCTGCTAACTCATGGTGTGTTCAAGGCAACCCGTAACTTGTGTTTTTGGCAACAGGTCGGAAAAACACGAGTTACGGGTTGCCTGGAACGATACAAAGTCGTAACTCGTGACTTGAAGCCGTAACTTAAAGGGATAGTTCAACATTTTGGCAAATTGGCCCATTGCCATAATCGCTATAGTCATAGCAGTAGGTTCGTTACCTTTAATTGTAGGTGTAAGCTATTTTCAGTACGGCGGAGCGGAGCAGCAGCTGCTCAGGGCTATGCAATGGAGGCTAAGGGAATTTCTTGGTTTCCCTCATTAAACTCATCATATACAAAATCCCAAAACTCCAAAACGCTTTTGTGGACAAGTTGTGGGCTGCACAACCACCACGCTATAAGATAATAACGGAACGATACAAAACGGAGCCGTTTTCGAGGTAAATACAGGGAAAATACGGAGACTGCTTGCTGAAAAACTGTCCCTGAACTTCTGTGAATGAGCTGTCTGTCAGTGAATCCAGATGGTTGCAAAGCATTTCCCTCCTGTGATTTTATTTATGACGGGAAAAATACAAATGACATCATCAGCGACTAGTCGACGTCGACTCGACTTTCATAACATCAGAGTCAACTTTTAAAAATCTGACGTCATTCAGCCCCTACAATGAGTGTGTTCGTCCCGCCATGCACTTCCACTGCTGCTACATCACCAGCCACTGATGAAGACTGCAGCAGCAGCAGTACGACTCTCATTTACACAACCAAAGACCTTGTTACTGGAATCGTCCTTCAATCTGAGCATCGCCAACAATCCACTAAACCCTCCGTCCTTTACCCTGACAAAGTATCTGCCTAAAGCACGGAGGAGCTCGGCAGATAAGAAAAGCCATTATTGAATGGGTTTAGAAGGCATGACAGAAAAAAAGGAAGTCAGTGGAGCTTGAGGTGGAATCTGTTTTGTGTGGCTGAAGGTGTTTTATCAATAGAAACTTTGAAAGAAGTCTTTTGAATGACATCATCTTCACTGCCTACCAAAACTATTACAATTGCATTTTGAGAACTGGAAAAAAAACAGCTTTTAATTTGACCTTGAGTTAAGTATTTTGTCAAACTTGTATGTCCCAAGATCAAGAGCAAACATTCGTGCTCGTATAGTGCAGGTTGGAGGACTTGTTGAAACCCTGAGCTGAGGCAAGGTCGTTGCCCAAATCTATTTGGTTACAGCGCTCTGTTCCATGGCCCTGAGTGTTTCCTCTTGTTATTTTATTTTGTCAGCTCTGCCGTCCACATCGTGATCTGTTTTCCTCCCATGTTCACACTGTTGGAAATAAGGAGTAGCAGTGAGCAGCTTTTATTTAGAGATATTAACCAAATACTGAATGTAAAATGATGCAGTGGCACAAACTGGATACTGTGGTGGCAAAAAATGTTGTTCGTTCAATAATATCTTGACACATCAGCTGTCTTTCTGGAGTTTTAATAAGCATTCATGAATGGAGTCACACAAACACAACCGAACAGGAGTACAGTCTGTGAGTGAGTGGCCTGAAGATGTTCTCAGGCTGCTTATCTTATAGTTTCCCAAAACACATAGCAGCAGACAAAATATACGACACCCCGGTGGTTCTGCCTAGCTTCACCACCAGGACACAACAACCCCTTGTACTGTAAATTTCCACAGGACACTCCGTTGTAGGAGCTTCTCCTTCTGTCCTGAGTGGGCTCTGTCTGCTGTATCTCACACTGATGTCATCAAAGGGATTAACTAAGTATAACTTCCCACAAGGTGAAAGGAAGTTCACCTATGGTTATACAACACTTTGTCAGCATACTGGGAGTAACTTGCAAAGGACTACTGCATACTGTAGAGTTAAAGGGACATTGTGTAACTTCTCCTGTTATCTATCCACGAAAATCTGTTTTTCATTAATGTCATCAACAAAGTGAAGTGTTCCTTTCAGCTCTGAATGAGCCGTTCATATCATTCATATCTACATGGAGCGGGTAAGCTCGCTGCTGGCTGCCATGTCATGTCTCCATGTTTTTACCTTCAGTGGCAGCGTGACGGTAGGAAACCATGGAAACTCAGCGGAGACACTGGAGCTGTCGGCTCAGGTCGAGGTGGCGTCTGTGAAAAGTCACTGCGGTAACGCAGTGAGGAGGAATGGAGCGTTACACTGATGCTGCATTCAGGTGCAGTCGGACAGATGGCTGTCAAACCAGATGTCATTTAGTCACAGAACAACTGATAAAACTTTGTCAGACAACATATTGTCACATGTATTATGGGTTAACATAGACCCGTCTGCCCAATTTCATTGAATCCCAATTGAGTTGCTTGTGATAGACAACCGCAAAGCTAGATGGGAGTAATTCCTACACAACCTTTAATTGTCTGTTTGAATCTCCATTAGCTACCACATCAGTGACTGTGTTTACATGGACTTGAGTATCCTGATTTCAGAAACAAGGACAGGCAAAATCCTGGTTCTGATAAACCATGTTTTTCTACCTGAAGAAGTGTTAGAGAGAACGGTACACTGTGGCATGTTAACGCATCATCCTGGATTCTGAGAGCTGTGACTAAAACACGTCATTTGTTAAATATGTCAGTTGGCTATAGTTTTCCCTCAACTCAGAATCTGTTAAATCCATAAACACACAATTTCGTCCCACCATTCACTGCTGTCTATTTCCTCCACCTCTCCCTCGTCCTACACGGTGGTAATGACAGACAGACAGAGCTCAGAGGTGAAGCTGGGTATAATTGTTATCACTCTCTTCTTCCAATTCTACATATGAGATGAATGAGCCATATACACAATACAGCGCCAAACCCACAAGAAGCCACAGGTCTCATTTTAACAGATTACAAAATTGCCACAGTTTGTGGTGTAAAAACTAAACATCACAGGCGCCTGCGCAGCTTAGACACAGTGAAACTCAGAAACTGGATATTTATCATGTAAACAGGGACATAAATAATCAGGGTTCTTTGTGAGCATGCAAACACAGTGTCCTGAATATGATCATATAATCAGGATGTGGCTCAAAACCAGGAACTCAAGTCCATGTAAACACACTCAGGGACAGCTACTCCAAGAGGGCTCCACATAAACAATGGATTGTAAAAAAATAAATCATTTAAACAAGAAAACAACACCTAATTGTATATTAATTATCCTAATAATAAGAGTAAGCCTATCGGTAAATAGTCAAAACAAATCTCTCCTCGCAGGCTGTGACGGGTTTTAGGTGCATGTGAATGGTTTCAGTCCAAACTAAATATGATATTCTCTGACGCGAGCCGCGGCTTCCCAGCTCTGCCTCCAGTGAACTGACGCGTCTGGCCGAGCGCCGCGCGGCCAATGGGAGCGCAGCGGGGCGGAGAGCAGCGGCAGATTGTACTACAGTGTAGTACCGCTGCCAACAGTAGACGCGTCTCCCGCTCAGTCCGCCGCTCCTCAGCATCCTCTGGTTAATGGATTATACAGTTTCCCTCCAAGTGCAACATCAGCTCACCGTGTTCCCGACACACTTCTACCAGGGCTACAGTGTGGAGTTACAGGTACATGCGGGTTTTTTTTTCTTCTTTTTCCATTCTCACTTGCCAGTCCAGTCTTCTTGTTCTTCTTTTTCCTCTCTCTTCTTCTTCTGCTCTGTCCATGCTGAGAGGCGTGCATGCTTGCAGAGGAGTGAGTGTGACTTTATGGAGATGCTTTGCTGCAGGGGGGGAAGGCATGGTTGTCGTGTTGCATGCTGATTTTTTCTTCTCCCCTCCTCACCGACATTCTTGTTGCGTGCCGCCGCTGCCGTTGCCGCTGCGCTGCCGCCGGGTTCCGGAGCGGTGGCAACCAGTGCGCTGCGGTGCACATGTGGCTGCAAAAGTAAAGCGGAGCGATGCTCGACTCCGCGGCTCAGAGACAGGTCGTGAGTGTCGGTGGGGTTGGAGGTGGTGGGGGGTGTGGGGGGGTCCTGATGCACCACAGGGAGATTCTCAATCTCCGTCTATAAGAATGAAAACCAGATCAAAAACGCTCTCAAAGTCTGACTGTTGCAATCAGGGGCTCAACTTTGAACGCAGCACCAACAGAGCCGCTTCAGGTCGCTGACAACAGAATTTCAAAATAAGGGCCACCTCACCAATCTGTTGTTGTTGTTGTTGTTGTTGTTGAATAAGAACTGTAATGAATATTACAGTAAAGGAACAATGTCAGCATCATCAGCATCAGCATCCCTCCGGCTCCGGGTCGCTCTGCATGCAGGAGAACGGCTGCTCGATTCTCTCAAGGTGACATTTAAGGTGGATTAGGAGCAGGGATGCAGCTTCGTGCGCTCCCTCCTCACCTCCTCCTCCTCCTCGGAGTTTGGTGCTGGGTCAGAGCTCATATGAATTCTCATGAGATCAGCTGACAGCAGGGTCAGACAGTCAAAGTGAGATTTAAAAAAACAAAACAATGAGAACTTTCCTCTGTTGATTTTTTTTTTCCTTCATCAGTGCTGGAGGCAGCGGATTGGAGGTCACAGTTTATCAGCTGTTTGTGCACTATGTGCAGCGCCACACACAAATCACTTGTGGTAGTGAAGTAGTTGGTAGGGCTGTTAATTAGTGCTTATTCTCATCTCATCAGTTTTATAGGTGATTAATCAATTTGTTAACATAAGGAATTCCAAACTAAATCTCCCTGTGCCAAGGTCACTTTTCCCTTCCAACAGTCTGAAACCTAAAGATATTATGGCAGGAGAGCTATAGATGATCCAAATATTATTGATGTATTTTTTTTTTATTGATGGAGTGATTGATTATCAGCTCTATAATGACAGGTTATACAACAAGAACATTCTCTTCATTCCATC
Source organism: Decapterus maruadsi (assembly GCA_030347415.2). Taxonomy (NCBI): domain Eukaryota; kingdom Metazoa; phylum Chordata; class Actinopteri; order Carangiformes; family Carangidae; genus Decapterus; species Decapterus maruadsi. Next base: position 3,805,078 of record CM064895.1, read on the forward strand.
ATGTGTTTCATCTTTGTTTGTGAGGAGGACTTGAGTGGGCTTGTCCCTCCTGGATACAACAGTAAACAACGTGAAAATGTCTTGTTAGAATCTTTGCTTTGAAGTCTCTCAGGTGACTTTCTTTTATTGTTTGTTTTGTTTCTTTTTTACACCCAGTGCAATGTCTGTGGAATACTGAGCTATTCTAAGACAGGCCCGATATACTTTCAATATTTAGTTAATCTGTTGATCATTTTCTTGATTTATCAGTTCATCTTTTGGCCTCAGATTTCAGAAATTGCCAAACGTCTATTCAGTTTTGCCTCACAGAAGTTTTATTCTGTTTAAATGTATTCATATTATGAACAGAATAAACAAAGAAATCATGGAAATCTTCATAATTAAGTTTCTGAAATCAGTGAGTTTGTGCAATTCCCCTTGCGTATTAATCTAGTTATCATTCTTCTTCTGTTATCATTAATTTGTTGTATTTTTTATTAAGTGAGGATACAAGGAGATCAGGTTCACTTTAACTGTAAAACTAACTAGAAATCTGGGCAGTGTCGGACAGATCCACGGAGGAGGATCCCTGACCAGGCGCCATCATTTGTTCTCTTTTTAAGTCGACAGTTTGTTTCATGAGCGTACCGGCGTTGCTTTGTTCAAACAGGATATTTCATTAGGAGACAGGAGCCGTCCTCTCCTCCCACAGCTCCACTCCAGCTCACAGTAAAGATCCAGATAGGGATGATACGTTTGATTCTGCAGCTTCCAGCGTGATGAGAGAAAAAGAAAGAACAATGCAGCGTCTCTGAGCTCCATCTCCATCTCCGCCTGCCTCATTTAAAGTTGACTGTTTCCCCACATCATCCCCCAGCCGTCCCTCTGTCCTCCTGGAGACCACAAGATGGCTCCATCTTGGCACCGTCAAAGCCTTTTGAAATTTTCACAGTGACACAAACACGTCTGTATCAATTCTCCTCTCCACCACGACAACACCAGAGACTCGCAGCCTCCGATGACAAAAGCTCCGTCATCGACCCTTTCTTTAATATTGCAGTGATTTGCTACGTCTTTGGTAGTCTTCTCCTCTTTTTATGAACAACTTGAAGCAGTTAAAAGCACCTCCTGCCTCCCGTCAGTAATTTGCTCCCTATAAATAAAAAAGACTTTGAAGCTCGGTGCTTCGATGTCATCAATAATTGTTTTTGCTTTTGTGAAGCTGAAATTGCCCCGCGTCTTTGTTGCCTTCTATTTCCTTCTTGCTGCAGTTGTTTTCAGCTCCATCTCCATTATTTCTTTCACGGGAGGTCAACTGAGTTGGGTCTCAGGATTGTTATAAATAGCGCACACACACAGTGTAACAAAGAGCTCCAATAATCAGAGCTGAACATATTTACTTTCACAGGGAGCAGAAGTTGCTTTGAAGTGAACAGCTAAAGAAAGAGAATGTGTACTTTATCAAAGATGATGAATCTCCTCCTCCAGTTTTTTTTTCTCTGCAGCAGCAGCAGTTGAAAGGTGAACTTAAAAGCATCCATGGATCTGCAGAACAACTTCAGATTAACTCATTTTTCAAAACTGCCATCATGCAAACAGTTTTAATGATATCTGAATTAGATATTGACTGCAGTGTCCAGTATGTGTTCTATCAGCTGGATCCAGATGTTCACCCAGTGGACCAGCACACTGAGGCCTTGAGGATACTGATCAGTTGTTGTCTTAAATGGCTGAATGTGGTTTTGTCAAGGGTGTGAAGGCCCGAGCCAGGAGTTAATGAAGTGCAGACCATGGGATAGGACATAAAAAAAACATCTCGGTGTCCCTGTAGTTTAACCTCCTCTTTATTTCCTCTCTATGGAGCTCTAACAGCAAAAGGTCTTCTGAGTAACTGGATAAAAATTGAACAGATTTGAAGTTAACGCATAAGATTTGATGGTGGGTCTTAAAGCTGTCCTGAAGTGGCCCTGGGAGTCCTGTGCAGTCCCACATCCTTGTGTTTCTGGTAAAAACCCATAGCTGAGGAGGGACATGTTACGTATTGATTGCTGTCTAGGGAAGCCAATCATGTTGAGTTCTTTCCTTCACCTGTCCTGTGGACTTCTTGTGATGAGACAGGCTGAGATGAACCAGAGAGGAAACATTTAATAAACCAATTTTGGACTGAGACGATGCAGGTTGTTTGAGCCTAGAGCTGAAGGTGGAGAGCTGCAGAGTTAGAACAAACACACACACACTGGAGCAGTTGTTCCGAAACAGGGAGCGTTTCACCCCAAAGGACAGGTTGTTGGGTCATATGTGAACGCAGCAATCGTGCTCGGATGCGGAACAAAACAAACGGGCTAAAGTTCGTGTAGAAGTGGGGGTCAGGACAGGTCACACACTGCTGATGTTCCGTGGTTCTCACTGGGCTGGGCCAACTCGACCTGATGCGCTGATTCGTGCTGAGTTTGGGCCAAAAATATATAGGACGACTCGGGTGGGCTTCCTTTTTTTTGACAGAGTACAGGTCAACATTATCTACAACTGACTGGGATCAGGTTGGGTCCGGGCTTTAACCGCGGTACGGGCCAGGTTTTAATGTTCAGGTCCTTTGATACCTCTATTCCATGGGTTTTGTTTTTCCTGGGTAAAATTTCTGACCAATAGGAAGCAGTTGGTTCGCGCATGACACTTCTTTACAACTATCGACCACTTCGGACTGTGTGAACACAAACGACCCAAAAGAAAAATGCTACAGTTGTATCGGTACAGCCGTTGAATCAGAACAAAGCATAGTGACAGGTCTGAATGCACCATATAAGATAAAAAAAATATAAGTTTATATGAAATGTGCAGGTAGTTGCTCTTCTTATGATTTCTTTGTTTATTTTTTTTTTGGCCATAATTGAGTTGCTTGTGTTTCCTTTTTTTTTTTTTAAGTCAGTGTTATTTACAAGTAATTTGGCAGACCATAATTTTAAAATGAATTGATGAGGGGGCAGAGGTAATACATTTTCCTCATTCTGCTCCTTTCCATTATTGGAAATTGTAAATTATAATCCATAATCATTTTGTCAGTAATGTATGAATTGAAAATGTCCATACATGGAACAAATACTTTGATACTTTCACATGGGACTGCTTTATGATCAAAATGAAGACAGACATCTTTATACTGTATGACCTTTAATCTATTTTCTCAGCTGGTGCAGTGTCCCTTTAATATTCCCCAACCACTACAGTTCTCATTAGCTGCCTCACTTCTTTCTTTTCAGAGGATGTAATTTTGTTGTGTAAGTCAGCTGTAGCCAGCATGCTGGGGTTGTGTGTGTGTGTTGTTACAGAGTGGAGAAAGATGTGTGTTGCAATCATCAAAATAAATAAAGAAGTCATGGATCACCTAATGAATTAAAAAAGTAATGATTCCACACATTGAGGTAATGCTACACAGAATTAATTGGACAGCTTAGTGGTTGTATTTAAAGCTTCACGTTCCAGATGGCATAGGCCTATACTATTTTTCAGTCTCTTTCTGGCTGTGACTTGGCTGAATCAATCCTTCGATGTACTAAACACTTGCCGTCGCAGTTAAAGTGGATATATTATGGAAATATCACTTTTTGAAGGCTCTTTAACATATATTTGGGTGTTTGTCTTGCCTTCCAGTCCCTAAAATGTGAGAATTGACAAAAAAATCTGTAATGTGCAGACTCTCTTGAAATCCATGTGGTTTTACGAGCTGTTCCCTCAGTTGTCTTCCAGTGATGTTTCGAATTTGCATAACCACACCCCTACCTGGTACCTGGCAGTGGTTCATTTGCATTTAAAGGGACAGGCACTGAAACCAGCCGTTCTGAACGGGGCTGTTTTGAGAGAATGAAAAGAGCTGTGATGTTTGATCCTTGGGGTATTTTGACCAAAGTATGTCACAGAACTGTCTTTAAGACACCTGGGAACTATTTTAATTTATGGAAAGGGGGCAGAATATGTCTCCTTTAAGTGCGGTGCGAATCAGACTTGCTCAGGCTTTCTGCAGCTGGACCACTCTGCAACTGAAATCCGGTCTCATGCAACAGGTGTCTGCTGTAATATTCTGACCGCGCTCTGACAGCACATGATTTGAGTTTGACGTGGCGCACACACTGGAAGGAATTAATCTCATTAAGTTGACCAGTGTCACGATTTTATTGTCACACCAACTCAACATTTGCCCTAAATGTCTGCTCTGGCCGGACACCAAGCTGATTATATTACTGAAGTGCAGGCAGTCTGCCCAGTGTGCGTGCTAATGTTTTCACTCAGCAGATCTGTGGACGGCGCCGAGGTCACCCTGCATGGGAATAGTCCACTTAGCGGCAAACACAAAGTAACTGCTCATTGTTTTGACCTCGAGGCATGGCATTACAATTTGGCTTGAATTTTTTTGCGTCCCCAAGGCCAAAGCAGCAGAATGATAGAGACGGAACAGGAGGCAGATCAGTGCGCAGGGCTCCGGGAGAGGAAGTACAGTCTCTGCCGTGTGAGAGTGCAGCCTCATTCATCCAGTCTGGCTAATTTGCCCCCCCCTCCGTCCCCCATCTCCCCAGGGAGCAATGTTGGAGTCTCTCCCTGGCCCCTGGAGCACCAGCTGGACAAAATGCTGCCGATGACAGAGGTAACACTTTCTATGGAGCTCACCGGGCACAGTGAGACCACAGGGAGGCCAGACAGCTGCTTTTATTCTATCTGCAGCTTTTTTTTTCTCTCTTTCTCCTTTTTTCTTATTCTTTAAATTAGCCACTGGCTAGAAGTGTCTCTCTCTATCTGCAGTAACAAGTTCTAAACTTCACTCACAGACTTACTCATACTGAACTCCAAAAGGACATTAAGTGACATTTAGTGGACTAAAGTCTGGAACTGGAACCAAGAGTAGACTTTCCCTCTGTTGTCCCCTTGGCAATGATAGCCTATAATTGACCCAAACCATTAAGTCACATTTGCACAGTTGAGATAAGTGAGCTTTTCAGATACAGTGGGGAAATGAAGGACAAGTAGAACCGATGAATATGCTAACTAACACCGCTGCTTGGTCATGCTTGGTCAGAGTCATGGGCATTTAATGGGAATCTGTAAGGCACTGTTAGAAATGACAGTAGTCAGGTTTACATGTAGACTTTGTTTCATTCTGATTCAAATCATTCAGAATGTTGTTTACATGTAACGTAATCTATTACGATCTGCTGTTAATATCTGGCTCTGTTTATATTCAGAACAGACCTTTTACATGTGATATGCGCAGAACATTACGTGACCGATCAAAGATGGAGATCTATCATTTAATTCAAGCAACAGCTTGATAACAAGGCTCCTACTGGAAGTTAAAGGAGAAGGTGTACACAAGATGGCCTTGATGGTCTATCCTGGATTAGTTCAGTTTTTCATGGTCTTTTTTAAACAGTTCACTATTTCTTGTTTTCCGACCGGCTAAGTGAGGGATAATGTTCAGTTGTTTGAGAGTCTGTATTGAAAACAAACTCTCCACCGTAGACCAGTTCTGCATGCTGTGCTTGGTGGCAGCCATACTTTATTTGCAAGTGAAGAAAAGTCACTATGCATTTACATCAAGAAGGAGCTTGTGCATAAAGAAGACAACCAGACAATATTCAGTTTTGCAGTTTGTATGATGCAATCTAACTTTTGATTGATTTCAGAGAAGGAATATTTCATCCATTTGAGCTTGAATGAAATTTGGTTTGGTCCTGCTTATTCTGACTGAGGTGTGTAGCTATATGGAGCATTTTTACTCGGTTTGGACATCGAAACCAATTCCAATTGCAATATTTGGCTCCGTGTAAACCCAGCTCCAACCTAAATGAGTAAATAGATTTGTTATTGTTGCCTTTACAAAATGACAAAAAATGCTGCTGCTGTCAGGATGGCTTTTTTCACTGCTATTGTAAATCTTCACAGATCAAATGAAACAGGTTGTTCCTCTTCACTGTGTGTTGTCATTTGTAATTAAAAAATAGAATAAATGATGTAAAGTGGAGCTTCCTTTGTCAGTGGCACATCCAACACAATCTCCTTGGTCCATGTTGCTATAACAACATCATCCTATATGCCTTGGCTTATGAAGACATACTGTGACTAAGCCAATGACCATTTGTTTTATATGAAGACACTTGTCATATGTTTTCTTGGATTTATCTTCAGCTAGCAATGCTGTCCTGATGGAAATACCTGACCAACTTTGGATTTATGTTTAAAGTTTTTCCAGACATGTGTGGTTTATGACGATGGATTCTGCTGAGAAAATCTGAGTGAATTCTTCCAATCACATGCACTGACACCATATGTGATTTGTTCGCCTTTTTTACATTCAGAGAGTCTAGGTTTTGAAAATGGTTTTAAGATGGACTCAGATTAATGTAGCAGTTTTTCTTTCTCATTTGTTTGCCTGTTTTTTACATTCTTTTAGAGTCAGACAGGTTTTGAAAATGGTTTTAAGTTCACTTTATAATGTTAATTTATAGGCTCCTCAGTCTATATCTCATTGTGTCAGAAAGATTTCAGAAGCTTCAGTTTTAGCTATCCAGCTTCATGTTTTTGACCAAATATCTCTGCATAACTAATGACATTCCCACCAGCCTCAGCTGCTATACCCTCTGTTAAGTGATTACCAGAAAATGTGAACACACAAATGATCTAAAGACTCTAAGTGAAGTGTTACTGGTGTGGTCTGAATCTCATAATATCGCCATCATTGACTAATCTGCTGATTAGTGTTTCCATTAATTAACAGCTGTGGCTGGTTTTGTTTTCACTTTGTGTGTGTGTGTTTGTCAGGACCTCACAGAGGTTGTTTCGAGGACAGATTTGGTCACCATGACAACATCACAACTGTGCAGTCGTGAAACTTTGTAGTGACAATGAAAATGAAAGAGTATAAGAGTGTTTCATTAATTCTATCTGTCTCCGGTATCATGAAATCCTGTCATTTCAAAAGCCCTGTCCAAAATAATTTTTCATTTATTAAGGTATAATTCCTTGGTTGATGGTGTAATACATTTATTTTTTTATTTATTTTTTTTTTGGGGGGGGGGGTAATCAAAACAGAAACGTACATGGATGAAACACAGAGGCAGAAATGTCTATTTTTACTTAATCCAGTGAATGGAAAAGCAGACAAATCAAAGTACTTCATCACGGTGATGCAACCATCCTTTAAATCCAATCCTGCCACACAGTAATCCTGCTCCTTGATTTTCAACACTGCCCACAATGGTTTATACAACCACAGATATCAAAGGGAGAACTACACAATCTCCAAAAGTACGTTTACAGTATTATCTCATGCACCAACACCGCTCAAACTACAGCTTCTCTATGTTTGTTACAGGTAAAGTCCTTGCTCTCTTCTGGACTAACTATACGATCTCTTCAAATATATGACTATCCCAAATATACTTTTTTTAATCGCTTTGTGCCAACATACAGTACATAAACTGACCCGTAAAAGACCCGTTGAGATCAAGATCTCATTTTCAAGGGCGACCTGGCCAAGAGGGCAGCAGCACACGTCATCAACATTACCATAAAATACAAAATACATTACAATATTACATTAAAATAAATAGGGCCATAGTACAATAGAGGTTAAAACAATAGTGCAAGGAGCAAAGGGGTCATGGTGACAAGGTTGGTCAGCAAAGGCACCGCTCAATTGATTTTTGTTGTCTGACCTTTAGGATGTGACGAAAAGCATTAAAAGATGCAAGTTCAGACAATTTGAGTTCAGCCTGGAGGTTTTTCTAAGATGATGGAGCAGCATAACTAAACGCTTTCTTCCCCAACTCAGTCCGCACTCGAGGAGTGTTCTGTAAATATAAACATAAAATAAAAAGAGGAGTAAAGCAATATATTAAGCGGGAATATCCATCCATTATTGACCGCTTTATCCGGGGCAGGGTTGCCGGGGCAGCAGTCGGAGCAGGGATCCCCAGACTTCCCTCTGCACGGACACTTCCTCCAGCTCTTCCGGGGGCACCTCGAGGCGTTCCCAGGCTAGCCGAGTGACGTAGTCACTCCAGCGTGTCCTCGGTCTTCCTCGGGGCCTCCTCCCGGTGGGACATGCCCGGAACACCTCACGAGGGAGGCGTCCAGGGGGCTACCGATACAGATGCCCGAGCCACCTCAGCTGGCTCCTCTCGATGTGGAGGAGCAGCGGCTCTACTCCGAGTTCCTCCCAGGTGACGGAGTTCCTCACCCTATCTCTAAGGGAGCACCCCGCCACCCTGCGGAGGAAGCTCATTTCGGGCGCTTGTACCCGGGATCCCGCTCTTTCGGTCATTACCCACAGTTCATGACCATAGGCGAGGGTGGGAACGTAGACTGACCGGTAAATCGAGAGCTTCGCCTTTCGGCTCCTCCTTCTTCACCACGACGGACCGATCCACCAATCTGCCTGTCAATATCGCACTCCATTCTCCCCTCACTTGTGAACAAGACCCCAAGATACTTAAACTCCTCCACCTGAGGCAGGAACTCTCCCTCGACCTGGAGGGTGCAAGCCACCTTTTTCCGGTCGAGAAACATGGCCTCGGACTTAGAGCGGGAATATATAGGCTATATTTGAGCATCAAAGATGTTCAATCAAGCCCATATAGTTTGAAACAACGTTCAAAACACACACAGCCAGTATCACAACTAAACATGAAGTCTGCTAGCTTAATGCTAACGTATAATGTAAAACTTCATAGACGGGCTAACAGAAATTAGCATCACTATCGCCATTTCGTGGCAACTGAGAGCCAGGTATTATGTTATTATCTGGCTGTTATCACTCTGTTCCATGTTTGTTATTGACTGTCTGGTTTCCTGTTTCGGCTTTTGTTGATCATGTTACGACACTGCAACGTAGCCCAAGACTAGGGAAAGACGGGTATGAAACTGAGTCGCAGACTGCAGATTACCATCTTAAACTTAACGATCGAGACGACGGGAGTGCGCTGACTCCAGTAAAACTCCTCAGATTTACCAAAGACTGTCAGTCTTTAGTCTGGGACTGTGAAAATTGTTTGGTATAAGCCCAGCATAAGGCATCCTATAACATTTTTACGGACACCCTGCAGCCAATCAGAATTGAGCATTCACCCAGACCAGGGTAGAAATCAGTTATGTATCTAAGGGATGATCCAGGATTGGTAGGATTTTTTTGTGTTTCTACTTTGGAAATAAAACCGCAAGCTAAAGAATTATTCAGTCACAGTTTTTACATCTGAATATATCTTTTCATATTACAATAATCAACAGCTCTGCCGGGGGCTGTTGTCAATGGGACACGTAGGATGAAATATTGTGCCAGCCGCATATTGCAGATGATTCTGACACAGTCATATTGTGATGACACTGTGATTAAACAGCTGTGACATTTTAATTGCTCACCTTTATCTGTGTTGCAGCGACTGTGTCAGTCACCAAATGTTATTGTGGATGTGATCAATAATCCACAGATGGGCTGGCAGCTTCTGTAAAAAAAAAAAAAAAAAAAATCTTTTTTTAAAGATTATTGCAACAGTGCAGAAGTTTTTGACACAATCTCCCCACCCCGGCTCTGAAGCGTGTGAAGTGTGTTTATCTCTCCACACTACAGTTTGTGACTGTTAGATGGCATCTTCCTTCACACTTCTGATTCTTGCCTACTCCGGGTTTTTCCCACTAATATCTGGCCACAGAGAGCCGCGTTGGAGGCCCTCCAAAATTCATGACCGACAATCTCTCTTCATTCCTTTATCATCACTCACTGTCAGCAACAGGTCAGCAAAGATAACGACCATTCATTTAAAAAAAAAGGGGGGAAAAAAAGTACAATTCTGGCTATTGTACTGTTTCAAGTGATTGATTCTCTCTGCTGTGCTGGGCGTTTAAAACTCGTCTGTTTCACTTGCAAAGTCAGGGGAAATGAGAAAAGTGCAGGTGCAGTGGAGATGACGGTGGAGAATATGAATAGATGGTGGAGGGCGGTAACCTCTGACTTCATTATCACCGGCAGATAAGTTTGCAAATTTTCCTTAATTTGCTGCACATTAACATTCTGACAAAGGTTGATTATGTGTAGATTTTAGAAATAAAGCAAAGGAGCAACACCGAAGAAGATTCATTGAACTTTTAACTGAGTCTCCCTCTGCCTCGTCTAACTCCTCTCAGGTCATGGCTGAAGTGAGAACCTCTGCAGTAACTTCCAGAATGAATCCACTCTTCAGCAGCTCCTCATCGTGATTTGCAGTCTGCTTTAATGGAGCTGTGGTCAGGGAGGAATTACTGTATAACCACACAGGCCCTCGCTTGTTTAATGAAGAGGCTTGTTTGTCAGGATGCTGGCAGGGCAACACAGGTTTACATAAACATAACCCTGACTCTAACTGTAATTATGACTGGCTTGTTGACACATTTGCCAGAAAGTGTCCAGGTCATTTCCTTTTTTACCCCGTTTCCCTCAATTTATCCTCAGTATACATGATGAGGAAAGTGACTGCTGTGTGGTGGCTGTGCTTTCTACACCTTTCACTTAACCACCTTCCAAAGCAACATTTCCAGAGGTTATGGCCTCATGGTGACAGGTGCTGAGGATGGCAGTAGGTCTCTGGTCCCCATGGGATAACACTTAAAGATGAGATGAGTTTACCTTTGACCATGATACAGTTCCCCCAAATGCAATGCCAGAGCTGTTTCTTTGGTTGACTATTTTTTTCTTTTAAAGGGAGACACTACAGGTGAATAGAGTAAAATAAATAAATAACAGATATCACCATGGAACTTCCCAAGTTTATCACATACATTAAGACAAATATTTTTTTTTTGTATTACAAGTTTTGTCGAATGGTATGTTTAAATAGCCTATGTAAATGAGGCAATATCTGATGAAATATGCACTAATTTTAACTACTTTCAAAATTCTTGTTTAATTTTGTTGACATATTAGAGTCAGAAGTTTTTACAGAGGGGATTTTGGATATCTCTTTTTATCATTCACTCACTGTAAATGGGAAAATACTCTCACCAGCCCTAAGAAATCCAATTTCTCCATGTTTTTAGGAATGAAATGTTGTAATCAGGCTTTGACAGATGGACAGGAATACAACTGGAAGGTTTGGTGTCTGTAAGTGCTGCTGAAGTTGAGATTTCAGGTTCAGAATCTGAGGAAAAACTAATTTTGAGAAAGCGTACATCACATCATTGTTCATTGCATGTTCATTTGCATGAAAAACCAGTGTTTTTGCCTCTAGTGTCTCACCTGTATTGTATGCATTTTATTTCCACAAGCACCTTGTAACTAACTAAGGAAAGTACTGTATCACTAAGGTTCATTATATCATTGCTGTCATAATACAGGTGACCTTTTTGACTGATATTACTCTGCCTGCCCCACTACTGCTCGTCTATCACGCAGATCTGTGAATACATGCATCTCTACTGAAACTTCAATACACAGTCAGGTCTGACATTCTGTATACAGTAGCAGATCTGTCTTGGCAGAGTTATTGTTTGGAAACAAAAACAAACTACTCCACACAAGGACGCATAAACGCACTGTGTGTTATTCAAATGTATCCGTGCTGATGTAAATTCCACATTATCTCTTATTCTAGTTTATTGTAGAACCCCAGTCAGAGCCTGTGTCCTGATGACCCTGAATGTTCATCAGGGTAAACAACAGATTAGTTTCAGAGCTATAATGCGGGATGATGTCCATGCTATAGGGGATAGATTTATTCCTGATGTAAAATTCTGTAAAGGTCTTAGCACCACCAATAACTCACACTGACTCACTCTTTCTGGAGATTGTCATCGTCATAGTTTTTGCGAGTGAACTGCAGACGATGAGCCTTTTCTTAACGGGACCTCATTATGACTTTTACTGCGTCGGGCTCCTCGGCAGCGCTTTGTGACAGTAGCTCAAAGCTACATCTTCCCAGCACTTCTCTTTTCCAGCTGATACTCTTAATGTGTGGACCAGCTTATGATTAATTGCCACTTTTACTACTTGAAGACTGCGCGTAGAGTGAACGACCATCTTCTAATTTATGAGTTACCGCGACCGTCCATGTGTAGTCATCATTCACCATTATACAGGTCTACACAGTTTACGAGAGAAGGCTACTTTATTCTAAGAAGTCCAGGACATCCAACACTGCAGTCCTGCTCATTATTTTTTTAAATGGGTTATTATTTTTTGTCTAAAAGCAGATAAAAACTCATTTTAATTAGCACTGGTCTATCAGAGGCAGTACAGGCTGAATAGCCAGATAGTGCACTAAATGAGTGTGCGGTTAATATTGAATTGAATTGCTTTAAATGCTCCGCTTATGATCTCATTGTCAGACTCTCTGCTCCCTCCTCACATACAGCGTGACTGTCACTGAATGACTGCCCAGTTGATACAAGTTCATCCAATATGTGAGACACACAATCTGTGCTCAGCAAGATTATTCAAACTCAAATAAGCAGCATTTTCCTCTACAGTACAATACATCATTGTCAATGATATTAAACTTTTTTTCCCCTAATTATTTTTATCTTTTTTTTTTTCACTGTAAAGCAACCTTAGGTTTCTTGAAAGGTTTTATATAAATTTGAGTTATTATTATTATTGTTAATTTCGAATAATTAAAGGGACAATGAGGAGTTTGTATTTGGTTATAAAAGAGTCTTATATTAATGTGAATGAATTTACATTACTCACGTTTGTTAATGGGTCCATTTTTGATAAATATATCGTTTTGTCTTTATAGTTATTTTGTTATTATTATGTAGTGGTCGACTCGCCCAGAATTTCCTGGTTTCAGTTTTGTGGACGCTGCCCAGTGGCTGGAATAACGTCGCCGAACCGTCAGAACTACAACGATATCTGATCATCTTCGAACCTCTGACTTTCTTTCATTGGTAGCGCTTCCTTTTACAGTACGGTAATTAACGGGTAATTACCTGGTAATAAGATGGTATTTACTAGGTAATAACAGGTAATTAAATTGAATTACCTGGTAGTTACTAAGTACTTACAAGGGTAATTACAAGGTAATTACCCAGTATTTACAATGTATTTTTCCTGACTACTACCAGGTATTTACCCAATAATTTCCTGGTAGATACAGAGTAATTGTATATTGTAGATTTTAAACGCGGTAGTTAAAAATATTTACCTGATATTTATCTGGTAGGGGAGAACCGGGTCGTTTGACGCATATTTTTCTAATTCCCTCCCAGCACCGCGAGTATTTAATCCTAAGTAACCATACGTTTTTGTGAAGAAGATACACTTGTCTTCTAACATTATCGACCGTTTTTTTTTATTTTGGTGAAACGAATCGGGTGCAATCGGCAAATAAAGTGACCTCGCACATGTTGCCGCGTCGCAAGTCTGTCGGGACGGACGGTGCAGCCACGGGGGACGATCGCCGCGCGGCGCGCCGTCCGACCCAGCGGCCGCGCGCACCGTCCCGCATGGTTGAATTAAACATCATTATCAAGCCACTAGGTCATCTAACGCTGATTGAGGCATAAGTAGAGTTCTCTGAGACAATTTTTATCTCTATTTTCAAATACGTTTATCATGATAATACCAACATTGTCTGAAATTACTCCAATCCTTACCCTTGTGTAGGTTGCATGTCCTCTCCATTTTCAGGTCAAACTGGAGCCAATTTGTTTCATTAACTTATTACATCAATGTCAGTTGTCTGTGGTTCTCAACATGAGGTCCAAGGACCACCAAGGGCCATGGGGGATCCCCAGCAAATGGATAAACAGGTTATTAGAATTGCTTAAATTAACACCATTACAGTTTAGCATAGATTAAGGAATAACTACTCTGATCATAGTTCTCTACCAACAGCCTTAGGTCATGGACTGACAAAATCACAGCCTTTATGCCAACAATAAAACATTCAGAGACAAATGGAGGTCCAAACTAAGATGATAAAAAATATATCTTTTTATTCACATAAAAGTTGCTTCAACCTCTATAACATGTAAAAGGGCACCCTCACATTAAATGGGTTTCAAGTGCTTTTTTTCTTTTCAAGTGACCTCAAAGGCCACAACAAGTCTGTCCCCCACATAGTGCAAACATTCACAGGTGTGTGAGTGTGAGAGAGAGAGACAGGGAATGTAACAGACTAAGGCAGAACATAATGCACCATCTACTACAGGTTTCACCCTCCATAGTGCAAACATTAAACTGAGGTGCATGGGCACGGGTAAGTGTGCATAGAATGAATGAATGAATGAATGAATAGTTCAAAGAGATAAAACATTCTCTAAAACAAGTTGAAAACAATAAACTTATGCTCACTTTGTGTGTGATGCACAATCTCTTTAAAGTGACCTGGACAAAGACACTACACAAACGCATCATTAACACATTGTAGGCCTACAATTGCATAGGCTATTCATATAAGAGTGCAAACATTAACTTTAAACTCTTAAAGGGATAGTTCAACATTTTGGCAACTTGGCCCATTGCCATAATCGCTATAGTCATAGCAGTAGGTTCGTTACCTTTAATTGTAGGTGTAAGCTATTTTTAGTACGGCGGAGCGGAGCTGCACGCTGCTCAGAGCTACGCTATGGAGGCTAAGGGAATTTCTTGGTTTCCTTCATTAAACTCATCAAATACAAAATCCTAAAACTCCACAGCGCTTTTGTAGACATGTTGTGAGCTGCAGAACCACCATGTCTACAAAAGCGCTGTGGAGTTTTAGGATTTTGTATTTGATGAGTTTAATGAAGGAAACCAAGAAATTCCCTTAGCCTCCATAGCGTAGCTCTGAGCAGCGTGCAGCTCCGCTCCGCCGTACTAAAAATAGCTTACACCTACAATTAAAGGTAACGAACCTACTGCTATGACTATAGCGATTATGGCAATGGGCCAATTTGCCAAAATGTTGAACTATCCCTTTAATGTAAACAGTGAAATTGATTAATTTTAATAGCTTAAACCACTGGAAATTTTCAAACAGTTAAACACCAAAAAAATAAACAAGCTCCTTAGAGAAAATATATGTAGATTGAACGTTCAAATTCATCTGTATTTTTACTTGACCTGAGCATTTTTGGGCATGCCCCTATGGAGATGTCATAAGAAAACAGTATGCCCATATTAATACTTTGGATAACAGCTTAATCAAAATCCTCACATTTGTGACACACATAGCTCTGCTCTTGATCCGTGCATGCCTCATGTGCCCACTCATGACACACAATGCACGCCACCCATACCTGAGGCCTACTCATATAATCACTCTCCCCGCAGACAGGGCATTCACACACTTCATCTTCAGGCTCAGCAATGACCGGTGTGGCAGACGGCTTCTTGCTGGCCTTTGAAGGCCCAGCAGCAGATTTTCTGCCAGCTTTAGATGCCACTCCAGATTTTTTGACAGCTGCTTTTGGGGCAGCCTTGGTGAGGCTGAGCTTTCTTTTGGCTGTCGAGGCTCGTTTTTCTTCCTCCAAAGCTTCTTTTACTGGAGTATCTGTAAGGATAACAGAGCTCCTTTTTCTCCCTCGGTTCTGTGCCTTCCTAGGTCCAGCCTTTGGCAACGGTCGTGACGCCTCCGGGTTAAAAGTGGTGGCCTCTTGAGTAGCGTTGTGTGGAGATGTGAGAGCTTGTCGCACGGCATGGCCCTCAGCAATGACAATATGGCTGTTTGGAAGTGGAACTTCAGCCTGGGCTTCAATGGGAGCCTGAGCCACAGGCCTCTCTATCGGGTCTGCTGGTCTGGTCTGCTTGACCTCAGCAGCGGCTTTCTGCATGCTTAGCAGCTGGGAGGAGATGGCCAGCAGCGTAGCATGCAGCTGTGCTGTGGCATTAGCCTGCTGGGTAGTATGAAGAGTGGTGGTGGACTGCAGAGCAGCTTGTAGCTGATCGTTGTTTGCCTGCAGCATGGCGTGGATCTGAGCAGCAGCAGTGAGAGGAGATGCGTAGGGTTGAGCAGCCAGTGGAGTCGCAGCATGGAGTTGGGCTTGAACGGGAGATGTGTGGACAGCAGTGGCACCATCGACAGGAGGCTCCTCCAGCACAGGTGTGAGCACCACCCACTCCTCACCAGGAAGAGGAGGCGGCACCACCCACTCCTCACCAGGAGGAGGAGGCGGGACCACCCACTCCTCACCAGGAGGAGGAGGCGGGACCACCCACTCCTCACAAGGAGGAGGAGGCGGGACCACCCACTCCTCACCAGGAGGAGCAGGCAGCACCACCCACTCCTCACCAGGAGAAGGAGGAGGCACCACCAACTCCTCACCAGCAGGAGGAGGCGGCACCACCGACTCCTCACCAGCAGGAGCAGCAGGTGCTGGCCTGTCCGTTACATAGCCAGGTGCGAAATCTGTGTCACCGAAGATGTTGGGGTTGAACGGGCAGATTCCGGTGCACCTAAAGCCAGCAGTGATGTTGGATGGCGTTGCTGCTAGCGGAAGGGCCGTCTTTACGATCCCTGGGACAACATAGAAACAGAAAAAGGATAGAAGAAATTTCAGTTGTGTGTCGTTTGTAGCTACTCTGTGTCAATTTGTTAGTTTTGTATAGTGTTGCTATATCATTGTGAGTTTTGTTATTGTAGCTATTTCAGACCACTCATGTCAGTAGGGTCAGTGAACTGTATCAAGGTAGGCCAATTCTTAACATTACAAATCATCATACCAGGTAAATCGTAGATGGTCATAGGTTTGCCTGGATTCCTGGACATCCACTGGTCCATGGCGGTATTTATGTAGCGCTTTAACGGCCCATAGACACTGCGATCTAGAGGTTGCAGCTTATGGGAACAGTGTGGGGGGAATGACAGCATCACCACACCATTGTCTCTGCAATAATCGATGCCCTCTACAGAGAGGTGGGACACATGATTGTCGAGCAGGAGGAGGACTTTTGATTCCCTACTAGCTCTTGTGTGACGCACAAAGTGCTTCAGGAAAATCAAAAAGTCCTTCTCCTGCATCCACCCTGAGCCACTGCAGGAGCCGATGCAGCCAGGGGGCCCCCCGAGCACAAAGTGCTCCTTATAGTTTTTACGGGGAAAAACAAAGTGGGGTGGGATGCTGTTTCCCTGGGCATTTACAGCCAACGCCATTGTGACCAAGGTCCCTCTCTCAGCAGATGTCATTGCCCCAACCTGCTTCCTCCCTCTGCTGGCGATGACCTTGTCTGGTACCTTTTCCATCAACCAGAAAGAAAAGTCACATTAGGCTACACTGTGAAATATCTTTTTTATAATGTTGATGATGATCACAATAAACTAAACTGAGCTTAATACCTGGACAGTGACGGTGCTGGTCTCATCGACATTCCAGATGTCCTTGGCCTCGAAAAGGTGCAGGTCGAGGACCTTAGAGTAGCAATGGGACAATAATCATTCTCTATTAGTCTACTGTGACAACAACAACACACTATAACAAACACTCACAATAATCATAATGGCAGCCGGGGATATTTTGCTTATCAAAATAACCATAAATTATCTCAACATCCCTACCTTGGCGAGGTTCTGGAAGAACTTGGCGACATTGACAGGATTGAAACTGGTGGCCCGGGAAAGGCTGGTGGGCTGAGGACGCCTAATGGAAAGCGCACTGTTGCGCTCCAGGAAGCCAGTCATCCAGTCCTTCCCTGCCATCCTTCTCACAGACCAGACCTCTGGGTAATTTAACTCATGCTCCCTTGCCAGCTGAAAGGCAAGCCTTCGAACCTGATGACATCAAAGGGGAATTAAAAGTATATTCAGGCTATGCATGAATCTATATGTTTTCCTATAAACCTAATAGGCCTAGACCAACTGTATTTGCTTAAGTTGCCAAAACTGAAATAAAAATATCAAAAGGTTCACTTAATAAACACTTTAATAAACTAAGCTATAGACCATTAAAACCAAGCCTAACATAGGTCCACTATGCTGTTTCACTGAGCTAATGCATTATGGCCAGCACTTAACATCATCTAATCTTACCTCCCTAGGACTGAGGCCATAATAAATATCAGCTGCCTTGAGGAGGTAGTCTGTTAAAACAGCCTCCTTCTCCTTGGAGAAGACTTTGTTATGGGCCTTATAGCCTGGAAGGGGTGTGTCAGGGTCCTCTCTCTTCCTCTTGATGAAGCGTCTCAGTGTTGTCTCTGAGACGTCATGGACTTTTGCCGCACCACGCACAGACTGACCGTCTAAAACGGCCTGATATGCTAGGGGAAAGGCATCAGGGTGGTAGATACCTCTGGAGGTCTTTCTCACTCTAATCCTGGGCATCTCCTGCAGACAACGGCAACATATATAGGCATTTACCCATGCATTACGCAGGATGCGGCGTTCGTCCCTCTCCTGCCTCCCCCTACGTTTAGCTCTCTAGCACAAAGGCTAATGAATGTTTTTCAATGTAAACTTCACTGAGCGATAGCCAACAGATTAGCCTAACAGATAAAACCCATGAACAGTCGGCACCAAATACACACAGTCGTGCGAACGGAAAATACTCAAGCATGATAAATCTTACTTACAGGACTGGAAAACAAACAAAACGCTGTATCTCCGTGGCTTCTTCATGAAAGTGGATACAAATTCGTATCCCGGAGTTTCGCGCGGCGAGGAAAATGGTGACGTCACCGGAAATGCATTTACTTCATGTGCACTAGGCTAAATGGTCCGACTTGCAACCGTCCCTCCGCGGCGTTCGTCCCGGTTTTCCCCTAAATACCAACAAGTTATCTGGTATTTACCCAATAATTACCAGGTAGATATCCTGCAGTTGCATATTGTAGACTGTAAACCCACTGAATGGGCGATAATAACTTAGATATTTACCTGGTAATTACCAGGTATTTACTAAAAAGATTATATATTTACCTGTAACTACCACTTATTTACGTGGTAGTTAACTAATATTTATATGTAAATACCAACTAGTTACCTAGTATTTACTAGAAATATACTGAAAACTACCAGGTACTTATCCAGGAATTATAGATTATTTATTACCAGTCAACCTGTGTGGTGCCAGTGAGGGTATAACTTGCAACTATTTACCAAGTAATTACTTTCTAATTACCAGGTAGTTACAATTTACATTACCAGGTAAAACCTTGTGAATTACCCTGTAAGAAAGGTGGAACTGTACTGTAAAAGGAAGCGTGGCTTGTTTCAATGATATTACCATGTACTTTCCTGGTAACTGTAGATTATAATCCTACTCCCCATCAGAATGTTTTGAACATGGTACATGGCAAAAACTCCCATATCTCGCTGATAATTATCAGGTAAGTATCGGAGTTTTACAGAGAAGTTACCCTGTAAGAAAGGTGGAACTGTACTGTAAAAGGAAGCGTGGCTTGTTTCAATGATATTACCATGTACTTTCCTGGTAACTGTAGATTATAATCCTACTCCCCATCAGAATGTTTTGAACATGGTACATGGCAAAAACTCCCATATCTCGCTGATAATTATCAGGTAAGTATCGGAGTTTTACAGAGAAGTTACCCTGTAAGAAAGGTGGAACTGTACTGTAAAAGGAAGCGTGGCTTGTTTCAATGATATTACCATGTACTTTCCTGGTAACTGTAGATTATAATCCTCAAACACCCATCAGGGTGTGTAGTTTTTAACATGGCACCTGGCAAAAACTCCCATATCTTCCTGATAATTATCAGGTAAATATCAGAGTTTTACAGAGAAGTTACCCTGTAAGAAAGGTGGAACTGTACTGTAAAAGGAAGTGTGGTTTGTTTCAATGATATTAACATGTACTTTCCTGGTAATTATGGGCATATTATAATCCTCAACCACCCTTCAGGGTGTTTTGAACATGGCACCTGGCAAAAACTCCAAGGTTGGGTGAAATATTTCGACCCAACAGATTGATGGGCTGAGACACCTTAATCACTCTCCAGCTTCAGACCACAGAAAACAATGTAAATGGTAAGTAAAACTTAAATTATTAGCCTACAGGTTTAGTTTAATCTGGTAGCCAAGTAGTGTTAGGCTACTTAAAAACTTCACCTTACTCTGCGACGCAGTAATAGCGGGGTTTTCTATTTTTTCTAAAGACACTACTATTCCGCAAAGGCTACTGGGGGAAGCCCTCAGTGCGCAGTGATCTTTTTTTTTCCTTTTTGGAGTCAAACGGATCATGTGCATAATTAACTGCAAAACAAGTGTAACATTTTTTACCTTTTTGATGAGGGTAAGGTTTAGATTGTATAGGCCAGAAGTAACAGAAGCTCTAAGATCGACTACGGAGCCCAGGATAAACCAACCGACCACTCAGGAACGACACAAATACAGTGTTCTCTTTAAGAAACAATAATGCTTCCCTATTTATTGCAGATGGGAAGATCACACATTAATAACACATTTATTACAACTCTTACCCGAGTAAGTATGAAAAATAAAAAATAAAATAAAATATTGTCCTGCAGCTGCTTTAATTTCTAGTGTTCAGTTCAATCAGTTAGCAAGCACCGTATAGATGAAATATCAGTCCCACCTCACAGGGGTGTGGGTGGTGTGTGTGTACTGGTGTAAAGGATTCAGGTTCCACAATGTCGATTTCTAAGCGTCCACCGGGGTCTGGCTCACCATCCACTTCAATTGGCTCCAACTTCCAGTAGGTTCGAATCTCAATGGTATCCAACGGAACAAAGAAAGAAACCTGACCTACGATAAATAGGATCAGAGCATTCAATGTCATTTTCTAAACTCTCAATAATTCATATGAAATAAATCATGTTCAAATTCACATTAACTATTTCAATGGAAAATCATTATTTTCTTTACTAAATTTCTATTTTTACTGAATTACTGTTGTAATATAACTTTACAATGTACAGTAAAGACAATAAACAACATTCAAATATTCATATTATGTTGCTCAAGTTAATGAAATAATCTCTCAAAAACAGTATGAAAACTTTCTGTGCTTTTTACAGTGTAATATCCACAAAACCATCATTAGCCATTAAGAAAATATACTTGTGCACAGTTGTTAATTTGTTAAACTCAGAAATAAAGTGCTTAACACACCCAGAATACAGCTAAAAGTGTATAGAAAAAGATTAAACAGAGGAAATAAACGCCACATATACACCTTTAAAATGTCGGACACATGCTGCAGCACTACTGCACCTGGTGTGTCTGCCTTGATGCTAGTTAACACAAGGAGCTAGCGCTCCGAAATTAGCTCGTTCCGCTATTAGCATTAGCGATTTAGCATTTCGAGTCGGTTGCTCACCGATGCTTTCTCCTCCCGAGCGGCTCCTCCAACTGCACTCACGCAGGTCCTGGTCGTCCGGGGGATCTTCTCCAACAGTTTCTCCGTGTTTCGTCCGTGTTTTTTTGTTTCGTCATCCAAAGTGTGTTTTTCGTGACTCGTGCTCAATGTGGTTTGCTCTCTTTCTTCCAGCAGCTTCAAGAGGAAGTGAATCTGCTCCGATCGGGTCAGTGGGTGGGAGCTTCTCTTCCGATTGGACGAGAAGTCCGTCTTCCGTCTTTCAAACTAAAACTTTTTCCCTGTGTTGCTCGCTTGCTAATTTGCTTGCCAGCTAGTTATTTTCACCTGATAATATGTGAAGGAAGGCCGTGAAGGAAAGGAAATGACCGTAGCCTCCAGTCCATCTCGTGTTTTAATCGACAGGAGAACCGTTGTGGTGATGTGGGTGTTAGCAGCGGATGCTAACTTTAGCGCTAGCCGAAATTAGCATCAAGCTAGGTCACCTTTCCTTTGCGGTGCTGCTGCTGCTGCTAAAAGAAAGAGACGTGCTAGCAGCACTGGCTAACATCCATGGCATCTGGTGGGGCTAGTAACCCTCCTACTCTGCTGCATATAGCTGTCTATCAAAGTCTATGAGTGTAGGGCTATTTTTCTGTTAGCTGTGTGTGTGTATTCTTCAGTTATGGTAATGTTATGTGCGCTCAAACTGTTTTGCTTTGTCGTTAGTGACTGAAATATTGTGTTTGCTATTTTGAGATACATCATTGTGGTCTTTTTTTTCTCTGCCCATTACAGAACCCAGTAACTGGTGAGAAGTGCTTGCAAATGACATTGTGGCCTCATCTCATGGACATTCCAGACATGGTGAGCTTACATCTATGTTGTTGCCCTGTCTAAAATCATATATTTGATTTTGACTTCTGGCTAAAAATCAAGGAATCCCTCATCCCAAAATTCATAGGGCCTTGTTTAAAAATATTGGAATAAATACTTGTTGAAAACATTATTGTAAAAATAGAGTTCATGATTTGTTTCTACCATATGAGCTTCAACAGCATGGATATTTGAAGGGTTAAATGCAGAAATGCATAATTTGTTAGCTGTGCACATACAGTAGCCTAACCCAGCTCAGTTCTTGCATCAGTGTGTCTTAAAGGGATAGTTCACCCAAAATTGAAATTGCACTCATTTCATGTCGACTAAGGGCTGGGAGAAGTTTCAGAGTTATTTGTGGCTTCTCTGAGTTACAGGGGGTCTCGACGTAGCAGTGCATGTGCATATAACAGTTGCAAATGGATACCAACTGTCTTCATAACAAAAAGACACACCTAAAAACATCCAAATACCTCCATGCTGCTCGTCTGTTATGTCCGTCTTGTATTAAATTTAAATAAGTCTATAGTATTTCAAGCTTGTTTGTAGTGGATGTACAGAAAAGTGCTATGGACTAAGACTCCAGATACAGTGTATGTTACAGCATTACCTGTAGAGATTAACCTAAACTGTTACCAAACTAATTCTTGAATCTTGTTTTTTTTTTCTTTATTTTTCAGCCTGGAACAAAAATGGTGCAGTACCTGGCGACCGCAAGCAGTGGCACAGAATACTTGTATGTGCTCATGCTAGGGAGAAGCATCACCGGGATAGCCTTAGAGCACTCATCTCTGTTGGGTGCGATGGATGGGTTATAGTTTTTACTGATGTAATTTGCCAAAATGTGTAGACTGGACATGTGAAGGGGGCAAAAAGCTGTGCACTTTGTTATTTTCTTTTTTAAAATGCAAGTTATTGTAGCACTTAAAGGGATTGGCCAGCATTTTTTTCATGTCTTGCCTCACTCCCGAGTCCATGACCAGCAGATAGACACCTTTTGACTGTGTGTGCACTAAGAAGGCAGAGCCCGTATCGCCAGTGTCGCCCATACCCGTGCACTTCCAGTGTTTTAGCTAAGATTACTAACAGTGCACCAGCTCTGTCCATAGCTCCCTTGTTACTGCACGCACAATTGAAAGAATCTATCTGCCTGTCATGGACTCGGGAGTGAGACCACACGAAAATAAAATGTTTGCATATACCTTTAAGAGTATTGAAGTTACTCTCTTCAAGTTCACTGTTATGCAGATTAAGAGGATTAAACGTAGTCTCTTTGACAGTTCAACTGTTTTTGCGTATTTGTCACAGTGTAACAAAATGTATTGTATCTTTATGTACAGTAAAGGAAACAAACCACGCTTCCTTTTACAGTACAGTTCCACCTTTCTTACAGGGTAACTTCTCTGTAAAACTCTGATATTTACCTGATAATTATCAGCGAGATATGGGAGTTTTTGCCATGTACCATGTTCAAAACATTCTGATGGGGAGTAGGATTATAATCTACAGTTACCAGGAAAGTACATGGTAATATCATTGAAACAAACCACGCTTCCTTTTACAGTACAGTTCCACCTTTCTTACAGGGTAACTTCTCTGTAAAACTCTGATATTTACCTGATAATTATCAGCGAGATATGGGAGTTTTTGCCAGGTGCCATGTTAAAAACTACACACCCTGATGGGTGTTTGAGGATTATAATCTACAGTTACCAGGAAAGTACATGGTAATATCATTGAAACAAGCCACGCTTCCTTTTACAGTACAGTTCCACCTTTCTTACAGGGTAACTTCTCTGTAAAACTCCGATACTTACCTGATAATTATCAGCGAGATATGGGAGTTTTTGCCATGTACCATGTTCAAAACATTCTGATGGGGAGTAGGATTATAATCTACAGTTACCAGGAAAGTACATGGTAATATCATTGAAACAAGCCACGCTTCCTTTTACAGTACAGTTCCACCTTTCTTACAGGGTAACTTCTCTGTAAAACTCCGATACTTACCTGATAATTATCAGCGAGATATGGGAGTTTTTGCCATGTACCATGTTCAAAACATTCTGATGGGGAGTAGGATTATAATCTACAGTTACCAGGAAAGTACATGGTAATATCATTGAAACAAGCCACGCTTCCTTTTACAGTACAGTTCCACCTTTCTTACAGGGTAATTCACAAGGTTTTACCTGGTAATGTAAATTGTAACTACCTGGTAATTAGAAAGTAATTACTTGGTAAATAGTTGCAAGTTATACCCTCACTGGCACCACACAGGTTGACTGGTAATAAATAATCTATAATTCCTGGATAAGTACCTGGTAGTTTTCAGTATATTTCTAGTAAATACTAGGTAACTAGTTGGTATTTACATATAAATATTAGTTAACTACCACGTAAATAAGTGGTAGTTACAGGTAAATATATAATCTTTTTAGTAAATACCTGGTAATTACCAGGTAAATATCTAAGTTATTATCGCCCATTCAGTGGGTTTACAGTCTACAATATGCAATTGACCTATGGCTAAGCCACGCCCCCAAACACGATGAGCCAATCACAGTGCGCATAGCTAGCCCATACACTCGGACATTCTCTGCTTCCACGTCCATTGAAATGCATTGCAGTTAGTCAGTTTTCAATCGTTTTTATGTGTTTTTTCTTGACATTTTAAGTTTAAAATGGTCAGATGGTGTGCATGGGTTACATGCAACTCTGACACTAGGTTTCCTGTGAGGTTGGGATCGCCCAGCCTCTCTGGTGTATTTTTTTCCTACCTTTTCCTGAGCCACATCTCAACCTAGAGAAGTGTCTGCTCTGGATAAAGTTATGCAGTAGACCACAACACCAACTAAACAAGGATAAACTTAACAAGGATGTCTACATCTGTTGTAAGTTAAGTCAACAACGTATTTGAGGCAACATATTGTGAGAGATGTTTGGATGTTAGCCAGAATCACAACTAAGCATAAAGTCCGCTAGCTTAATGCTAACGTATAATGCAAAACTCCATAGACAGGCTAACTGACGTTAGCTCGTCGCTATCGGCGTTTCGCGGCAAACGGCAGCCTAGCAGTAAAGATAAGTTACGTTTTGGTGACTTCGAGATGATATTTAATCTTTCTGTCTCCAACAACCATCAATTGCCTCCTGTGAAATGTCTCCTACTGTGACTGCTAGCATAGCGTTTGTCACTGAATGTTGACAGTTTGTCCGAGTGAGTGGAGGGGGCGGGGCTTAGCCATAGGTCAATTGCAGGATATCTACCTGGTAATTATTGGGTAAATACCAGATAACTTGTTGGTATTTACCAGATAAATATCAGGTAAATATTTTTAACTACCGCGTTTAACATCTACAATATACAATTACTCTGTATCTACCAGGAAATTATTGGGTAAATACCTGGTAGTAGTCAGGAAAAATACATTGTAAATACTGGGTAATTACCTTGTAATTACCCTTGTAAGTACTTAGTAACTACCAGGTAATTCAATTTAATTACCTGTTATTACCTAGTAAATACATCTTATTACCAGGTAATTACCCGTTAATTACCGTACTGTAAAAGGAAGCGTTACCCTTTCATTCTTGATCAATGAAAACATTCTTGGCAAATGTTTTTGGTTCTGTCCCTCTTACACCGGAGATTGAAGAATTTGGGAATTGGGAATGGGAAATGTAGTGTGAAAACACTTTGCTTTCCAAAACTCCTTCTTGTCCCTTTCAAAGATACTACTTTTATCCTTTCTGTGTGTCCTGAGCTTCCTAATACCAAAACGCCATTATGCATTAACATTATTGTTCTACAGTATGTAAACCTGATTGCTTTTTCAAATAGCTGAGGGACAGTCATCGGATCCCGGGATTTGCAAGTCAAAAAGCGAAGCCTCTGCGTAAAGCGCTGTATAATTCAGAGACCTGCATGATACAGCTTAAATTAAAGTCTCTTTGTCATGAATTATACAAAGTCTTCTATCTCCCTAACTTCCGTAACGACCGAGTGAAAAGCTGGAGCGTTGTTTCAGGAGCTGCTTTAGGATGACTGGAGGGATAAGTGGATGAATGTTGCATGGATTCCAGCGTCTTGTCTGATCAGTTCTGCCACCGGGCACAGCTTCTCTCTCTCTCTCTGAGAATCAGTTAATTAGTCACTTTTCTGTCCTTCTGTGCTTGATGACACAGAGTTACACGGTGATAATGTTCCAGGTGTAAGATAAGGCCTGCTGTAGCCTATATACCATGTAGCCCTTTGCCGTGTGGGTCCATGTGCACAGCGCAGCCAGATTGGGATATCAGCAGCTGGTATCAGTCATGACCTTTAAAAGGTCTCCTCTCTCTTTTTTTCAGCGCCATGCTCTGCGCTTTCAACTCCCTGACAATTTAATGACAGAGAGAGCGGTCTGGGACTGATCTGCCACAACAGCTTTGCACAAGAGGAATCTGAGGTCTCTGTGTGGGAGGTGCACAATCACCCCAAGTGACTACAGTAGCAGTCTAAATGAAATTAACTGAGCAGGACACAACACATTTGGTCATCAGTTTGCTCTGCTCAATTAGGCTTTTTTTTTAGGTTTAGCAGTGTTAGTGCAGAGGCAGACATAAAAAGGTTGCATGCCACCGGTAGCAACTAATGAGGATTTCAGATGTTTGGCTCCACTGTGACATGTCCTCTTTATCTTACTAGCTCTACTCGACTACCCACCCTCTTTTCATTAGGTAGAAGTACCTGAGCTGTGACTCAATTCGAATACTTCCATGAGTGTACTGTCATGTAGTACACTACAGTACATGGCTATTACTTCTGTAGTGTGCAAATTTCGACAGTTAGTGTTCTCTCAGACCGAATACTGTTGCTGTTCACTTACTGGAACTAACAATCGCAATGGTTGCCAACTTCTTCTTCTTTTTTGGGCAGCTACTGTTGCCCATCAACACATCTACCAGCTTGTTTTGTTTGTAATTTCAATTAGTAATGAAGCCTTACTTGTACTTTTTTTTGCTTGTGTGGGCCACTTGTTAAATGTAAGGTGGAGATTACGCTGTCGCTGCCACATCAGACAGCTCCTTTTACTGGTGGAAACACTGGCCTCGGTACAAGTGCACCATCCGGGTATGTCTATGGATATTCCAACCCGGTCTCACGGGAAATCGTGTTAACTGACACGAAATTTTAATCTATTGATCGTGCTGGCCAGCACGATTTCCTCGTTTTTTTCGTGCTGCTCAGAACGAATTTCAAACTAATGTATTTCAATGGGAAGTTAATTTCGTGCGTGCAAGCACGAAAGTCAAATGCCACGGCGCACAGAGGAGTTTTGATTTTATTTAATTTCTGGACCTTAATACCAACTGAATACAACATTTTAATCATCAGAGATTCCTCATATATCATATTACATATCGTATAGCTTTAACCCCCCCCCCTCCGTTTTTTTAAATGTTAGGCATCGTCAAACCTGTAGTGATATTCAGCATCATCGTCCTATATTTATTTATCTGATGCTTTTAGTGTTCCACTTTGTTGGCATTTTGTGATTAGAAAACTATTTTATAGCTACAATATGGACAGAATGTCCGCATTTATTTTTCATATTACGAGGTAAACTTTTCTTCTGGGTTTTTTAAAATCTTACATCAAGCCTGTACACTA
Source organism: Decapterus maruadsi (assembly GCA_030347415.2). Classification (NCBI taxonomy): domain Eukaryota; kingdom Metazoa; phylum Chordata; class Actinopteri; order Carangiformes; family Carangidae; genus Decapterus; species Decapterus maruadsi. The sequence goes on from CM064895.1 coordinate 3,832,796, forward strand.
ATTCTCGGCATTATATCGTCCCATATTACGATCTAATGCCTTTATTCCTCGTGTTTGCTGCAGGGTCTAGGCATTTTATGATTAGAAAACGTTTTTGGTTATTTTATTTTGTAGGAAAAAACAGGAAACTGTTTCCTGCCTTTCCCACAATATAGCCAGAATATCCGCATTACTTGTTCAACTACGGACTACTTTTGTTTTGTTTTGTTACCACCACGTTGACAGTGTCATCTAATATTGTTTTAATATCGGTTTTTTTTTTGCAGTCTATGGTTTTTTCGTACTATTATTGTGGAAGTGTCCTGTATCTCTCTTGTCCCTCTCCCTATTTTGTCCGGCGGAAACAGATTCTCCCCTTTTCCCGCTAACCCTTCACCAGGTAAGATGTGTGTCTGTCTGCTGGATGTTGACATTAACAATGGTTTCATTATTAAACGCAAAACTATGTATGAAAACCATCTTCTAACTTGTGAGGAAAAAACAGCCATATCTTGTAACTTTGTCCAGCTAGCTGACCGGTAAATCAACTATGTGTAAGCCTATTCCCGCCGAGCGCGGAGAATCAGCCAAGAATTATGTGATATGCAATAACATGAGATAATGTCGCATTAGTCACACTTAAAAATTGTGTATTGATTTAGAAAAAACGTGACTTTTTGTATACATTCGGGAAGTTGCATATAGCCTACTTTTTAAAACTTTCTGCAAATAAACATAGCTAGACTAATAGCTAGCCTACAGTACTGAATATGTGCCTCTGTTCTCCTTGTAGTTTCTGTCACCCCATCCCGACCCAACCCTGAATCTTCACATAGCAGAACCCAAAGGCACTTTTAAGAGCCAGCTTCTATCTATCTACTGTATCTATCTCTCTATCTGTCTGTCTATCTAGCTCTCTGTTTCTCTATCTCAGCTATCTGTCTAAACTGTTTGTTAGTCAGCCTGTTTGTCTGTATTGGTTTGTTTGTTTATTTGTTTGTCTGTATCTGTCTGTCTGGTTTCCTGTCATGCCAGGAGGGTCCACAAAGAAAACATGTCCCTTTTGCAAGGGAGTTCTGTTCTGTGCGCAGAAGGTCTGTCCTCACTGCAAGACAGAGCAGCCTCTGAAGCAGCGCCTTAAAAAGAAGCTTCAAAAGTTCGACAGCAAGAGAGAAGAATGGGTGGTTGGCCGTAAGAAGAACCACAACGTGGCATCCATTAAGGATGAAGCCACCATAATGGTTTGTGCAGATTTTAAAATGACATTGAACTTCTGAAGTAATATTGGAAATAAGTTATGTGGTATATACATGGAAAACCCTGTGATCCTCAGGTATTTCTGTGTTCATAACAAAAAAGTTCATAGAAGAAATGGACTGCATTTATACCGCTACAGCTTGTAAAATGTATACTAAATGCATTTAGCATCCACCGATTCAGTCATAGAATCACAAATGTTTCTCTCTACTTTGAATGAACTTAGAAATTGTCATCGTTGATGCTTCAGTTTCTAGTTATCTAAATGAAAAACAAGTGTTACAAATGTGATACATACTGTACCTTTACTGTTGCTATTTGTCTTAAAGTTTAGTTTTTTGCTTACACTTAATCAACTGTTCCTGTTTGCACATAGCCTACATTTTTATACAAACGGAAAACTCATCACGAAATTAGATCATCCTAAATGGCATTAGCATAGATTCTGACCTCAGTAATGTAATATTTATGTGTTCAGTTAGTTTTGTTGTTGTTATTCCATTTTTTTCAACTGATGATACAAACTTATGTCATTGCAGCTTGAGAAACTCCATGCTATTGGCTATAAACCAGTACTTCTTCTTGGGAAGACAAAGAAGGAGCAAACGAAGTGCGAGATCCTCACCCCTCGTTGCAGGCTCACAGATTTTGCAAAAGACTACCTCCAAAAGATTGGGTCATTTTATGAGTACCTTTGTGAAGGTAAGATGCATGCAATGTGTGCTTAACAAATGGTATCATTAATATATAAATTAAATTATTGTATTGGAAAGGAATTTGTGGCATGGCGCAGGGTGGCAGTGCAGCGCAACAAGGCACACAGTCAATTTGGTAATTTGGTAGACGGCGGTGCGATGTGATGGGTGTGGCAGCACAGCAGGGGGGAGTGTCACAGATTCAGCTTGGCACAGTGACAATTTCGTGCCAAAGAGCCGTGCTGAAAGTGTGCTGAAAGCCCACCAGCTCTCTTGATTCTGCATCCTACGGTCTTTTAGTTCTGTATAACAGTCCATTGTTAAAATGTGAGCCTATTTATTAGTGGAAAAGAGTGCGTTTTTCTGTTTTTTTATTTTTTCCACACTGGGCAACAGTTCTTAGTGTATCAGGGCAAATCTGATTAACAATAACCTCCTCCCAGACAATTTCTGCTTCATCTGTCTGTGGAGGTCTGTCCGTGTTACCATATATTCGGCCACTTGGGCCTCTTGGATCAAAACATCAGTTTCCTCCTGTAAAATGTTTGGTTGTCTGGTGTAGCTGTCTCCTTTGCCCATGTCAAAATATAACGTGACAAAACAACAGTACACCTTCACCGCACATGAAAATAGTTTAGTTTAGTTTGATGTAATTTTTAAGTACTCCTGTATAACTGTATAAACAGAACTTTTTTTTAATCCTAAAGGACATTTTCATGCCAGATTATTGGTTTATTATAGTGTTAATGGAGTAAATGCTAATAATAATTAGAGTAATGTGCATGTATGGCATGCAGGGGTGCATGATGCTGAAAGTTTTCTCAGCATCCTCCTCTCTCACAGCCAACTGTGTTCCACTCCCATGACAAGAGTAGCTTGTCATCAGCTTTCAGAACAGGATGCTGACCATAAAGTATGTAAGGATAGTGTGCAGAGACCTGGTCGTTGTTTAGGAAAAAACCCTGACAGGGAGTGGCTGAATGCATGGTCCATTATACACTAAGAACAGTAGTGATAATAATGGTCTGTTACAGAGAAAAAAAAATATTTTAATGAATCGAACCATATGATAATATTCTGAGTTATAGTTACAGTCACAAAGAATTAAATACAGTACAGATTTATAGAAATTGAATAGATCCAGGCGACTCAAATTTGTTTAACTGCAGGTTGGAACCAGGACCCAGAGGTAAACGAGGAGGAGCTAATCACACTGCACCTCACACCCTGTGACCCACTGGAAGGGCCAAGCGAGGCGAACATGGAGGGACAAGCGGAGCAGACCAACACGGAGCAGACCAACACGGAGCAGACCAACACGGAGCAGATCGACATGGAGCAGACCAACACGGAGCAGACCAACACGGAGCAGACCAACACGGAGCAGATCGACATGGAGCAGACCAACACGGAGCAGACCAACACGGAGCAGATCGACATGGAGCAGACCAACACGGAGCAGACCAACACGGAGCAGACCGACATGGAGCAGACCAACACGGAGCAGACCAACACGGAGCAGATCGACATGGAGCAGACCAACACGGAGCAGACCAACACGGAGCAGACCAACACGGAGCAGATCGACATGGAGCAGACCAACACGGAGCAGACCAACACGGAGCAGACCAACACGGAGGGACAAACGGAGCAGACCGACATGGAGCAGATCGACATGGAGCAGACCAACGCAGAGGGACAAGCAGAGCAGACCGACATGGGTAAAAAGTCAGGTATGTACTAATGTTTATAGGGTGTTCTCAACATGTCTCTGTTGATTATCGATATCTCATTATCACTGTTTATTAATACTACATTACATACAAATAAGAAGGGATAGTGTCATCTTTTAAAGGATATATGAGTGAATTATAATCTTATATTGCAGTGGCAACAAGGCGTCTGCCAGAAAGAAAGAAGCTACAAAAAAGTAAGTTTAAATTATTCCTGTTTGTTATCCTTAAAGCACAAACCAATCATTTAATAATTTTGCTTTGGCAGAAACTTGGATAATGGTTTACTGGTTGACTTACTCAGAAAACATACATTGTGTGCCACTGCACAGTTGCAAAAATTGAGTGTAGCATTAATTCAGGCAGGCCAGATAGTCAAGCTGTGCTGCTCACCTCACCAGCTGATGTGGGCAGGCCATGTTGGACAGGATCATATCAGCTGGCTGGCTGTGATAAACCAGCTCCTTATCAGCGGACCATATCTCCTCCTTCTCATTCAATTGGGCGCTCTATTTCAACTGCATCGGTTGGTCATCTGCTTCTGCTGCTTTCTCAGCTACTCCTTCTCATTTAGTTCTGACTTACCGATGTCATAATTGGGTCATTGGTGCTTGCTCTGTTCTGGGGTCTTGCTGACTGTGCTCTCCCTGCCACCTTCCACATAGGTCAGTGAGAGCAGGGAGGTCCCAGAAAAAAGCCATGCCGTCAAAATTGAATTTTGCAATTGTAATTAAGTGTCTTTGACTGAAGTGGTCCTGGCTGAAGTAGTATGTATTTACAGAGGTTGATGCTTTGATCATTTTCCTCACATTATTTGCCAAATAGTTGTACATTTTTATGAGACATGATTTTTAACAGAAAACACAGGAAATCCATCAGGTGTTTAATTTACCAAATAATTTTACCAAATAACTTTTGTAGTTAGAGTATAACATGCTAAGCGTTCTATAACCATTCTGGCTTGCATACCACTCACGTCTTCACAGTTGTATTTTTCTTGTTGCTCCTAATCAAAAAAAAAAAGTGCAACAGCTATGTTTTATGTTCACAGATTGCTCTTACCATGCTCGTCTCGAGACTTTTCCCATCAGGAGAGTAAAGAGGGAGAGAGTGAGAAAGGTTAGACAGGGTAGACAGACACCCATGTAAAATGAGCTAACTCTGTTGCAATTGTATCATCTGTAGGGTGTTTTGGAATCTCAGATTAAAACACAGTCATTATGAAACAATGTAAACATCAGGAAAATCCCAATGTACCAACAATACTCAGTGACTGCAACCACAGAAAATTGCTGATTCATAAGATTAAGATTGATGCCTTTTAGAATAATGATAGATGTCTTTCTTTTTTGTTGTTCTTTACTGTCTTTACAGGGCAAAGCAGAGATGTTGGTGGAGTGGGAGCCCTGTCCAGTTTGGTATGTAATTCTGCAATTTTGCTTAATCTCTCCCTCTAATAGGCCTAGTCTGGATTAATATTTAAAGGGATATTCCGGCGTAAATTTAACCCATGGTGAGTTAGACCCCCCCTCAAACTGCAATCAAAAAGCCACTCACAGCCACAAATAATGCTCAGAACAGCACCAAACATCATCAACAGTAGAACAGCTTCCCAGTCCATAATATGAGGCATCAAACATCTGTTATCTTAGCCTGGTTTCTATTGAAAAGAGACGAAAACAACTCACCCCTCTGCTCCATTATACCCTATGCAGCAACTTTTCATGTCCAGCATAGAGTCCAGGTACTGGCAGCACAATCATTCAGTCTCAGCAGCCACTGGCAGGCAGCGAACACAGCCTTACAACTCGAACCCCCCACCACATCTAGCCTCGTAAACCAGCCCCGTCTCCCAGAAATGCATTTCATTTCATTTCACAGGGGGAGTCTGGCCTCATCCCCGTTGTAACCGTTTCGACAGAAATCGTCCGTCAACCGAGCCAATCAGCGTCGCCGCTGTGATTGACACAGCACGTTGGCCAATCAGGGACCAAAGAAGAACAGCGATAACGTCTTTTCCTCCAAGAAACTCAACAAGCGCCGACTCTTGCTCTAGTTTAAGTTCTGTAATTGATGGTATTTCATTTAGAACTTCCCTTACTGCTGTTTTTACGCCGCTGTTTGACGCTCCGCCATGTTTGTTGTAGGTGAGTCCAGTCCATGTAGTGATGTTCTCAGGCCCTGATTGGCCAACGTGCTGTGTCAATCACAGCGGCGACGCTGATTGGCTCAGTAGTGGGGGTATTTCGGCAAAACGGTTACAACGGGGATGAGGCCAGACTCCCCCTCTGAAATGAAATGAAATGCATTTCCGGGGGAGGCTGGTTTATAAGGCTACACCACAGCTGCCCCTCTTTCACTTTTCTCCTCCATTTTCTTCAGCAAACTCGGTCTCAAAGTGATAGTGGTGCCCATTGAAATGAAACCAGTCATCGTTGTTCTCAAACTCCATAAACTCAGCCGTGTTGTCCCTTCTGTGATGTCTGCTTGTTACTGCCATGGTTACAGGTAGTCTGGTGGCGTGGAGGCGATTACCGAGTGAAGTAGAGTCCTGCAGCTCAAAGATGAATATGTGTGTTATTACTCCATGCAAATGCAGTCAAAGTTCCTATGTATCTTGCCTTTCAGTTTATGAAAGTTATTAGTTCACAGAATTGTCTAACTTTAGATATTTGTGGGAGAGAATCACGTAAATAAGCTTGAGAATAGACATGACGTCACATACGAGATCAGGGCGAAGTTTATTGCCAGAAGTTGACTGTAACACAGTGAAGCAGAAATCACAGGAGGGACAGCACGTCTGAATTTATGGAGTTTGAGAACAACGGCTGGTTTCATTTCGATGGGCGCCCCTATCAGTTAGGGACCGAGTTTACTGAAGACAAGCTGAAGTTAATGGAGGAGAAAAGTATAGAGGAAGTGCTGCTGTGGAGTCTACTGTACATGTACGTGCATAGGGTATAACTGGAGCAGAGTGGGTGAGTTGTTGTCGTCTCTTTTCAATAGAAACCAGGCTAAGATAACAGATGTTTTGATGCCTCGTATTATGGGCTGGGACCTGGCCTTGCTTGTGTTGTTGATGATGTTTGGTGCTGTTCTGAACCTTATTTGTGGCTATGAGTGGCTTTTTGATTGCAGCTGTGTGTGGAGATATATACTGCGCTGTTATGGTGCAGTCATTGCTAAAGTTGCTACAACTAGAGAAGCTAAAGGTTAGCAGACTTCATCTCTCAAGGAGGAGGCATCTAACTCAGCGTCATGGTGCATTGGACCATGCTGGAATATCCCTTTTAATCTGTAGTTTATTACTGCTTTATTAAGTACTCAGCTGCTTAGAATAATTTCTTTGTTCAAAAAAGCAATGGTCTTTCATAGGTGGAAATTAATTCTTATGTGGAATATTCTAGGGATGTCCTCAACTAATCAAATTTGCTCGATAGTTGGCTAATTGTCGAATCAGGTTGTTTTTTTGTTGTTGATTGATGATCCCATTTGCTTCTAATTTCCACTCCAGAGGTGAGAGCAGAGGTAATGTAATGTAAACTCAGACATTCCGCAGCAGGGAGTGGTACAATCTTTTTTTCATAACCACATTTTTAGACAATTGGACAACAAGGTTGATAGTCAGACCTCTCTGATATGAATCGTTGACTGTTTGAGGTCACCCCTAGAATATTCTGTAGCGTCTGTCCTTGACACATGTTAGAAGATTAAGCTTATTAGAAATACTCAGCAAGCACCAGTAATAAAAAGAACATTTCTCATCTGTTTTCAGTGGCAAGGAGTGGGCCCATTCCTGGCAGCCAAAGGATTCTATTCAAATTGTTTAAGAATAAAAATGTGCAATGTGAATGTTTTTGTTTCCGTGTGAATGATTTGTATTTAAGTATATTGTATATTAAGAGTATATGGATATATGGCTGGGCACTGACAATCCGGGTGAGGAAAGCTTTGTTGGGGAGCCATCCACACTGGGAAGTGGTGCTGATTGGTGACAAGATGGGCACCACCACAGGAACCACCCAACCAGGACAGACAGAGGACGGCACACCACGACTGTGAAAATGGCCATGATGGGGTGCCAACCCATCCATCCAGGCCAGGACAGCCCTCCAGGCGGTGCCCCCACAGGTGGATCACACTACTCCCAGCATGGAGGGCCCCCTGTGAGAAAAACACTGGAGCTAAACAAAACATGATAACAACTTTGTTGCTGACAAAAGGTCATGCCTGTACATAAATAAATAAAGATCATTAACAAATGGGAAAAGGATAATGCGAGGCTGTTATTTGTTTGACCCTCGCTGATGTAAAATGTTTTGGTAAGGCAATGTTGCAGGACCTGAGGCACTGTTGCTATGGAGACGCCAACACCACACACACACATGCACTCCACCCCTATTCCAGTTCAGTTCTGTCCATAGTCGGTGCGGACATCAACATCTTTGACCAGACCTACAGGCCTGACTCGTGTCACACTGTTCCTGCCTCCACCCGAATAAGTCAGACAGTAACAGACATAGCCTAGTTATAGCGTGAATACACTCCACAACTTAACTCTACAAACCGTCATCTCTTGATGCGGGATCCACAAATCTCCTATAAGCTTTGTGCATATTCATGTCAAAAGGGGTCCCCAGTTGTCATCTGACAGCCAGCTGATTACTCTTTACTCAATCACATTCAATCTAGAGTGGAGCCTTTAGACCAAGTCTAATAACTTTGTTAGAATAAATGGTTCATGATGAGAGTGTTCCTGAATGATCAACAGACAACTATATCAAAACATGGCCTTCAAAGGCCAGATTTTTTCAGCACAATGCAAGGTCAGAGGCACAGGGTAAATGTAGACTACTCTTTCCTTTTGCCACATCCTGCCTATGCGAGGTAATAGGTTGTTTCTTCTGTGGCCTCAATCAATACAAAATAGGCTAAATAAAAGCTGGACATTGCAGAAAGAAAATTCTAATGAACCAAAGAGGGGGCCCAATAGAAAAAGTTTGGGAACTGCTGATCTATCCTATCAGCATGCGAAAGGGTGCAGTAATAGCTATAGGGCTATGTTTGAGGTAATGGGGAATATGCTTATTTGCAATAACATATTTGTATGGGAAGATTGGGTCTTAACTGATCCAAATTGAAAAATATGACACTGTGGAATGCAAACATCAATATCATGAACACATGTGGCCATTAAATAGGCCTTAAAAAATGTTGGATTTATTTTATCTAGCTGGGACCATAAGGCATCTGTAAAAGTACACCTGAGAGTGGCTTGGCTGGAAACAAGATGAAAATGAAATTTTGTCATAGGTGGACAATGAAGACATCATTTGAAAGGTCTTGACCTAGGGAGTAATATATTTCAAAATTGGGCGTATGGGCATTTCCTTCTCCCCAGGAATGACCTTTGAACCTTGAAACTGGGGTGTTTTTGAAGACTCATAAATCAGCAACAGAAAGTGCTAGAGACATAGGATCAACAGTTTTAGAAAGCTCTTGATCTATATTACTATAACCGAATCAGTGTCAATAGGGGGCGCCACTGATGAGGGCCCAAATCAAAAAAAACATGATTTTACCATGTTATCAAATAGATGCATAAAATTTGACCATAAAAATGGGTTCCCTGCCCTTAAAAACTATAAATAAGCCAAAAATATTCTTGGTTATAAGTTCACATAATAGGAGAAATAAGAGAAAATACATTGGAACTACAAAACAATATGGCGGAGCATAACACTGTGTATTGCAACTTCCGGACAATTCCCCATCTTTGTAGTTTTCAGTTGATGTTAGGGTTGGTTGATAGATTAGGGTTGCAAAAACATATTTCTGGTTACTTTTAAATACAAAAAAATAAACTTAAGATATATGGTAGTGTAATTTGAAAATGTGTGTTTGAAAAACATAACCAACTAGGCTAGGCTACATTTATTACGGTGTAGTAGACGTCTCTCGGACGTAATGCATTACTGACGGAGATGCGTTCAGTGGCGGGAGGATTTAGGGTTGCGAAAACACATTTCTTGTTACTTTATAATACAAAAACATTAAACTTGAGATACATGGCCATGTAATTTGAAAATGTATGTTTGTAAAACGTATAGATATACATAAAAATATAGATTTATTACGGTGTTGCCTGGTAGACGTCTACATCAGACATGACGGAGATGCGTTCAGGAACGGGAGGATTTCAAAACGTGTCGCTCAAGAGAAAACACAGAATAGCCTATACACAGGCGCCTATTATGTCTACTGTCCCGTCTTTACGACGTGAGTGATTCGGGATTGGATTGTGGTCCACATTTAGTGATGAGGAAACTGTCTGTTGCTCCAGACACACCACCAACTTTAATTTTTAAGGACATAGCCAAGGCTATTAGATGTTGATTGTGTAAACACTGTAGTAGCACCTTACTCGCCCTCATTCATAATGATTATTAAACCATAACCTAACGTCATAAATCTGTCGGCTGCTCTCCAGTCGGGTGCAATCGCGAGTTTCCCCCCTCCTGAGGAGGCGACTTCACAGTGCCTCAAAGTGGAGGATGACAGGAGTTTCAGTGATAGTTTTGTGTGCTTTATTTGGTCTCATAGTGTCATGTTCTAGAGCTGTCAGTGGATGCAAAACATTTTTTAATCCAATGTTGTATTGAATCATAGGCTATAAAAGCATACTGAATAGGCTACATGTATTGCAGGAGTTAATTGTTCATATGTTTTAAGACACACACAGATATTAAATGAGGGTCAAAGTAACACAGAAACAATGCAATACCTTCATTCATGTGCACACAGTGGTTTTTATTTCTGAACACAGCCTTGGACATGGTAGGCTATGTATAACTCAGCAATAGGCAGGCTACAGTAAGATGCAGAGCCCCACATCTTGAGGGTAGTGGGGGAAATGCTTATGATTTTAACAAGCTTCAGCCACATCTTTTAATTCAGAAAAAAACTGGCTGTCAGCCCCTCAGTGACACTGCTTTTTAAAAAACACAACTCAGCTATTTAAGGTAGGTAATAGTGTTTCAGCTCACCAGTTCTGTTCACACGGTTCACAATTGAGTGTTCAGCAAGTCACACACAGAATTATATTTTCAAATACTTTACTGAAACGTAAATTAAAGCTATGATTAGTTGAACATAAACATGCCATTAGGACAAGCAAATCCTATGGCTTTACATTACAACAAGACCAACCACAGCAGCTGTAACACCTTGAAGATCTCAGGCATAGAGCATATATGTAGCTAGTTCAGCAAGGGGCGGAGATGGGTTAAAAAGTCTCTTATAGAGAGGATCCTTTTGGACTCTGAAAGCTAGCACAGTACCCAGGCCTAAATGGTGAACTCAACTTCTCCTCTTTTCTTTGATCTGGGCAGCATCCAGCTCCCTTGGCCAATATGTGTCTTCCTTCAACTTCCTGAATGAGAAACCTAACCTGATTATTTTCAGTGCTTGAAATGTTCTCTATTGTTTGCTTATGTTGTATTGTTCTTCTTCCATGTCCATTTAAATGTGGATGTATATTGTATTCCACTGATAAACATCACAATCTGTGTTTCTAGTATAAGGCCCTTTCCTAGGAGGTCAGGTTACATATAGGTATGAGGTCACATATGGGCAGGCATTTTATATCAGCCCTGATGAAGGTCTGTGGCTGCAACGCGTTGGCTTGTTTTTAATTTGTATGGCCTTGCTGCAAAAAAGGCTCTGTAAATCACTCTATCACTCTCCTACTCCTACTACGCTGAGTGCCTCAGCTTTCAATCGTGGTTTTATGTGTACATGGGTATGTGGCTGATGGGTCTGGCAGCCCGGAGTCCAGTCCGTCATGCAGCATCAATCTGTGAAGAGAAGATGAAATCTAGAATGAATAAGCTGTATAAATAATTTACAGGTATGGGTTTGCAAAACAAACACTAGTATACAGTACATACTTGAGTAAATTACCTAAGTTGTGACATCCTCTTCGTCTTCACTGCTGTCTGGACTGCTGAGGTCACTTTGATCCTCCTCCTCAATGGGCAAATGGACACAGGCCTCAGGACCTAAAGCAGTCTTGTACTGTCGGAAGACCACTTGCAACTGCTCCAACAGCTCGGACAGTTGTTTTTTCAAGAAACAGCAAAGTCCTTCGTTGCCCTGGTCTACATTTCAAAAGACACAAGACACATTATATACGCACTCCACAGTAAGATGTCAAGAATACATATTTGTCCCATCTTACCATTCTCAGCCACCTTGTTCTTCAGCTCCTCTGCCTGCTTCTGCAACCATGTGCAATGTTGCTCCATCTCCAAAAGCAAAATGTTCTTCTCCTCTTCCAGCCGCATTGTTAGCATCACTTGGTCAAACAAGGCCTTCTTGATTGTGATGTTTTCTGTACACAATAACAGTAAAATTAAAAACACCCACAAACCTAATGGACATTAAAATGCTTAATATGTTATGATTTAGTTCAGTATACTCTAAGTACAAGAATTCTTATAGAGTTTAACAAAACTGACATACCACTGCCATGAACCTCCCATGGCCACAAAGGGGACACAGTGCTCTCTCCAGTGAATGTGTTCTCCACAGCAGCCACATTGATTGCTGCAGAGTCCGGTACTAGTCCGTTGTACCTCTGCATCTCCTGAAGAAGCAGTTTTTTGTCCTCTCCCAGCTTCCTCCGAAGGCGGTGGCGAAACTTGCTGCTGTCTGAAAAGACATTAAGAGCAAAAACACTATCTAGATTATCATAATCTAAATGGCAGTTTAAATATTGGACAGTTAGAAATCATGAATTGCAAGTAGATGCATTTGTTGGAATGTTAACACTATTAAATACAGTAGATTCACTTTATGAACTTTTTCATTGTTATACCATTCTGACGGTAGAGGGTTTGTTTGCGTTGCTTGACACTAAGGTAGAGCCCCACAATGGACTGCTGAAGTTCACTCTCTGTGGTGCCTTCAGTGTTATGAGGTGTGTTTGGTGTCTCTGTAGAAATAAAAGTTACAGTAAATTCAAAATGACAGAACACAGGACGTTAAATTTAAGAGTTTGTTTTGGTCTCCATATAAAATCAATTTTAATACAACTTGGTTGTAAAACCTGCAATGTGCACTGATTTCTGTTATCTGATCTTGCTTACCTCCAGCTGCCCATTCAATCACCTCAGAGACCCACTGTGATGTTTCATCATCTGAGCAACGTAGCTCCGTTTTTAGCGCAGCTAGCCTCGCAGTCTCGTCCAGGAGTCTTTGACATGTCTGATAAATAGTGTTATACAATAATCAGGTTAAAGTCCTTAAGGATTAACAAGCCAAGTGACCAACAAACACAGACTTACCTTTACATATCTTGTGGAAAGCGCTTGGTGTAGCGAGGCCCTTTTTTTGTGGTTCCACCCCAATGCATGCAGTGTAAGCATGTCCACACGTGCTGTTGAAAACAAATATTGAGTTTATGAAATGCAATCGAAAAAAGGGTGCAAGAATATGATTAACAGATAAATCACCTGCTTTCGACATATATTTTGTCGTCAGGGCACAACGCGACAGGTAGCTGTTGACTTGTTCAACCTCCTCACCAGCAGTTGTCCCTGCTCCCTCCTGGTTCCTACCACTCCACTTGATCTTTAAGTAAGTAAAGAGGGATATAATGTTACTGCAAAAGGCTACATACCATAGTTGTTCATAAACGTATATATTATTATTGTGCTTGTAAATGTTATAAATTCACATATGACACAATGTTAAAAATACCTCACACTTAGTTGCATGAGCTCTTGCATGCATGACACTCAGGAATGGCTTCATTTTTGTCAGCTCCTGGAGGGCAGGAATGACACTGGCAGCCTTTTCTAAGTAGGGCCAATATTTGCAAGCCACATCCATTGCAAAGAACTGAGGCTTGGCCGGCATCAGCTCCTTTTGAAGGTACAGGGGTAAGCAAAAATCTCCCCCTGTACATATTAAGGGCCTTCAAAAGGATGCCATGGCGACACACAGCAACCTCCATTCCCTCTTCATCCAGTTTGGAGGCCCTCCTTGAACTCTCTCTTGCTGCTGCCCACTGGGAGTCCCCACATTTTCCTTTTCCATGTCTCTATAACATACACAACAAACATAAATGAAATAAATGCAATTGTGTCTGCTATATAGGTCATTGTTTCTCTAAATTTAATTCCAGTAATACTTCAGCAATAAAGCTATTTTGTCACACAATATAACTTGCATTTTTCACTGCTTTTTGGATGGCCTCAGTAAATGTGGACACTTCACTGTCTTTTGCCACAAAGAGCCCCTCAAAAAGGCAGGGTCCTCATTGCTGAAGAAGAAAGACAAATAGGTAGATGAATTAGTCACACAGTAATACAAATGAATCAATAAAGACAATGGAAAAAAGAGCACCTTCCACTTTGGCCAAAGCGATATAACTTCCTGTTTCCATCTGCAGAAACGGCCAACATTTCAGGTGTGCAGGCTGGGCAGGTGAATTCAGGACCACAGCAGAGTTGGTGTTCCTCAAATGACGAGTATGAAAACTCTAAGAAACTGCGCTGCAGTGTATCTCCATTGACATGTCCTGACTAGAAGATACAGAGAATCACACATTTTTGTGATGTTGTCTGCTTATGTAAATACAGTTTCTTAATGTGGTTAGGAACAAATAAACATACTCTTCCTCCACACTTTGTGCGGTGCTCCAGCAACTTTGCAAAGGCCTGTCTGGCAAAACCAGGAGAAATGACCTTCAGTTCCTGGAAGGAGCTCAAGAGGTCCAATGTGTATAAAGTAGACACATTAAGGGAGGCCGGCCAATATCCGCTCCTAATGAGGTCCTTTAATTCAGGAGTCCACTGCCTCTGGCATGTTCCACACAAATACAGTGGCTGATGCAAGTCATAACGCCCTTGGGACATAATGCAAATAAACAACATCACAAATACACACCAACCACATACTTAATACACATGAACTGTGTAGTGTAGTGAATTGTTCTTACCATTGATCGTAATTAAAATCACTGGTTTCCCAGGTGATATGATGATGTTTGTGCCCTCACAAGAACAGTGTGGTGCCTTCACAGCTGGCAAAATGCATGCTGACAAAAACAAGAAACCACTGAATTACATTATTTGTAACTAGTTAGAAATACCTATGGAAAAAAATAGGCTTAGAATGAGACACACCTTGCTCATGGGTGCAATATCCATCCTCCTGTTTCTTGATGTGAGTAGTTGGAGGGATAGCTTTAAAAAAACCATCAATAATGGATTCCCTGTTGTGGAGTGGCTGCTTTTTGTGATGCAGGACATCACAGTCGCCACAGAACCACTCCTCAGGAAGACATTCTCTGCACCTAGAAGGGGAAGGCAAAATTATTATAAAAAATATTATTTCAAGTTAGGATATTCAGAATCAGGTGAGATACAAAATTGTATTTGGTGTGAAGGCTAAGCCCCTGCTTACGACGCGCTTGACGGAAATGAAAAGAGACTTCTTACTTGGTTACTTGCTCATTTATAGCCTTTATCACCCAATGATGCAGAATTACACCCATCAGACTCGTCTCTCTCTACATAGTGGAGCGGAAGCAGTCTAAAACTGTTACCTCTTCCATTCTAGCAGCAACTGCCCCAGAAGTGCTAACCCCCACCTATATCCCCTTCTCCATGGTGCACTGAGGACACCTACTGGCCACATACTGACATGGGAATGGCTCATACATTTGGTTTATGTGTCTCAGGGTTTAGCCCCTTGCAGTTGGGCACAGGTTCTAAATAATTTTCCACATTCCTGTGGGATGCTTCTGAAATTTTCAAGTTTTACTAATTCTAAAAGCAGATTATGGAATAAGTTTAGTATTAAAAAATACCAACCGAATGACAGCAGGCTCATTGCAGAGGCAACACAGAGGGCGACCAACAGCCTCTTTCTCTATGAGGCACTGGAGGTTGTATGGTCTTGACTCTTTCCAGCGCTCTGAGGCTTTCTGCTGACGGAAAGACCAGGATGACGCTGAGCTTCTTTGAGGCTCATCAGAATGACATGATGCCAAAATAGCTGAGAGCCTCTCCATATTTTTCTCTGTAAAGAAAATATAAACTAGAGTTGTAAAAGATGATTTAGATAACAACCATTAAAACAATTAATCAACAGATAGCATACACATATTTTCATCACCATGGAAATCATTAGTGTTCTTTATCTATGTAATAGGCTACATTGTCTTACAGTGTAATATTTATTCCAATGTCCATCTTAAATTCAATTATACATGGAAATTTGAAGGTAAAATTTTAAGTTAAATTTATTCATCACTGTGATTTACCAAATTTTGTCAGAGGACTTGCTGAGGGTAAAGTAGGCAGATCTCCCACACTAGATGACAGGGAGCAGTCAGCTGGAGGCTGCGCACCTGTAAATCAGCACATAGAAGAGTAAGAATTGATTAGGGTAGGCTTACGACTGCAATCATGTTTTTTTCTACCTTCATACTAACTAACAATTGATAAAATCAGACAAACTATATTCACATGAAATACTTATGTTATTAACTGCAATGCCACTGAAAAAAATGTTGTCTACTTTTCGATACATCAAGAATTTACACAAACAACCTGTAGCTGAGCCGCTGCGTCGCCCACCACGCCTTCCCCTGGGCTTGCCTTGTCCTTGCCTTGTCCTCTTGGACTTTGATGGAGAGTCCCTTCCAGAGCATGTCCGTTTCCTCATTTGAGCTGCTTCCTATAAGTTGATAAAAGTCTTGTCAAACTGATGTGGTTAAAGGTACTAGAAGAAAAAACAGATGACTAATCAAAGTAAACTCCAACATCTACTGAGTCAAGGGATTTATCCACTATCCCACTCATATCATCATATCGCCAACTTGCTTTCCAATGTTTTGCATTACATATTTCACTATTACACTCCAGTCATAAACAGTCTGCCTGTGGCCTCAATTTATTCATTTGTTTACTAAATCCATAGCTGTAAGAACAGATATTATTCACTACTGATACAGTATCAGCCTTTTTCATCATTTCTAAACGCCACAGATGCTTGGATGTTAAATACTTAACTGCCTTGTTTAATAAAACTGTTTAAAAAAATCATCTGCACTCATATTTCTTCACACATTCAGTAAGGGATATAATTTGTATGGTAAAGTGAAGAATGATGTAAACACTAACCCTGGCTTCAGCAAGAATCTGATCATGCTTCAGTTCAACAGCCATGCGTCTCCCCTCTTTGTATTTGGGATTCTGGGGGTCAACGGGAACGGTATATCTGTCCATTGCAATACAGACAGATACAAACAAACAAACAAACACACACACACACACACACACACACACACACACACACACACACACACACACACACACACACACAAACAAATAAACAAACAAATAAACAAACAAACAAACAAAGGCTGACTAACAGTTAGACAGATAGCTGAGATAGAGAAACAGAGAGCTAGATAGACAGACAGATAGAGAGATAGATACAGTAGATAGATAGAAGCTGGCTCTTAAAAGTGCCTTTGGGTTCTGCTATGTGAAGATTCAGGGTTGGGTCGGGATGGGGTGACAGAAACTACAAGGAGAACAGAGGCACATATTCAGTACTGTAGGCTAGCTATTAGTCTAGCTATGTTTATTTGCAGAAAGTTTTAAAAAGTAGGCTATATGCAACTTCCCGAATGTATACAAAAAGTCACGTTTTTTCTAAATCAATACACAATTTTTAAGTGTGACTAATGCGACATTATCTCATGTTATTGCATATCACATAATTCTTGGCTGATTCTCCGCGCTCGGCGGGAATAGGCTTACACATAGTTGATTTACCGGTCAGCTAGCTGGACAAAGTTACAAGATATGGCTGTTTTTTCCCTCACAAGTTAGAAGATGGTTTTCATACATAGTTTTGCGTTTAATAATGAAACCATTGTTAATGTCAACATCCAGCAGACAGACACACATCTTACCTGGTGAAGGGTTAGCGGGAAAAGGGGAGAATCTGTTTCCGCCGGACAAAATAGGGAGAGGGACAAGAGAGATACAGGACACTTCCACAATAATAGTACGAAAAAACCATAGACTGCAAAAAAAAAACCGATATTAAAACAATATTAGATGACATTGTCAACGTGGTGGTAACAAAACAAAACAAAAGTAGTCCGTAGTTGAACAAGTAATGCGGATATTCTGGCTATATTGTGGGAAAGGCAGGAAACAGTTTCCTGTTTTTTCCTACAAAATAAAATAACCAAAAACGTTTTCTAATCATAAAATGCCTAGACCCTGCAGCAAACACGAGGAATAAAGGCATTAGATCGTAATATGGGACGATATAATGCCGAGAATTAGTGTACAGGCTTGATGTAAGATTTAAAAAACCCAGAAGAAAAGTTTACCTCGTAATATGAAAAATAAATGCGGACATTCTGTCTATATTGTAGCTATAAATAGATATGTAATATGATATATGAGGAATCTCTGGTGATTAAAATGTTGTATTCAGTTGGTATTAAGGTCCAGAAATTAAATAAAATCAAAACTCCTCTGTGCGCCGTGGCATTTGACTTTCGTGCTTGCACGCACGAAATTAACTTCCCATTGAAATACATTAGTTTGAAATTCGTTCTGAGCAGCACGAAAAAAACGAGGAAATCGTGCTGGCCAGCACGATCAATAGATTAAAATTTCGTGTCAATTAACACGATTTCCCGTGAGACCGGGTTGGATATTCTCATTCATCCAGGTCATCATTGTTTCGTTGTTACCTCTGTTTACTGGGCAAATTGAATTGTAGGCAACTGGACTTGTATTTCACTGGGAAGACGTTTCGCTTCTTATCCAAGGGCCTTCATCAGTTCGTCAAACAATGAATGCGACGATACGAACTGATGAAGCTCCTTGGATAAGAGGCGAAACGTCTTCCCAGACTAATACAAGTCCAGTTGCCTACGATTCAATTTGCCCAGAAAAAAAGACCATCTGGGTACTTACAATGCACTGCATTTTGCCATACTTGCCAGTGTGGAAGCACTTACACACTCAAAATAGTTAGTGTAAGTATGGAAGTATTCGAGTTGAGACACAGCACTGAAATCTTGTACCAGTACCTTTCTGGGCTGAGGCTCTAAAACAGGTAAAGAGACACTGAAAGGTGATGTGAAAACACTGCAGACCTCTCTCCAGAATAGCATCTGATACCAAAGCGTTGAATATCTGAATGATGTAATTATTAGGGGTGCACGGTTCGGTACGTACCTCGGTTTGGGGGTCATGGCTCGATACAAGTTTGGTACAACAGACACTAATGAATGTAAAACTAAAAACCATCTTCTGTTATACAAGTAAAAGATATAGAATAAACCAAGTGCATTAGGAGTGTAATAATCCTTCATTGATTCTAGAGGGAAAAAAACTTGACAATGGCACCTTTTACAGTCTAACTCCACACATGGATGTATTATGTCTATGATGCTCTACACTCTCGTCACTTTTCTTCTTCGTCTGCTATGACAGTTGCTGGCAGCGTTAGGGCTCGTTACGCTACCTGGATTGGAGTGAGGACTCGACTTTCTTTTCTTAACATTCATTTAGACGTTTTCGTCATATGACTGTGTGAACCGAACTGTGACGGTACAGGACGAATACGAATACCGTCACACCCCTAGTAATTATGTGTTCACAGTGTGATCTGGCATATGAACTAGATTTCCCTCTGGTTAGCAGGTCGGCTCACCTGTATGACTACATTGCCGACAAATCATTGTGTATAAATCCAATCTCACTGTGGATTGAACCAGAATGGTTCGGTGTTGAACCGGAGACAACGGTTGAAAGAGTTTTATAAGAAATCTCCTGCTTTGAACTTGGTGTGGGTATCAAAGTCAGATTTCTTGTCGAGACAGCAGCTGCGTCCCGCCGAGCTCGTGATGACATCCCAGCGTCTGAGCCGTCCTTCGTCAAACGGACACCTACTACAGTTGAAGGTCCGGTATGAATCCGGCATCGTCTGCACTGGCCTCGGTCCAGCTCCCCAGCTTAACGCCCTCCCTGACGAATTACAACTGACCTTTTATAGCTGCAACATCTGCTGGGCACTGGCTGCTGTGACCTCCCTTTTCATCTCTGCACTCCTTCCCTCCCACTGTTTCATCATGCCTTTTCTATTTTTTCTCTCCACTACCTCCTGCCTCGGGCTTCCGGCTCTGTTCCGTTCGCCTCGTCCTATCTAGCTGGCGGCTGGAGTCAGAGACGGACGGTAAACAGTGTTGACTAGGTGTGAGGGACACGCTGGCTTCCTGCTAATTTGATGGTCGTCGTTGAGGCGCGCTGCGTTGTTCCCTCTGTGACTTCTACCGTCCTGCGTCTCTCCTTCAACAAAGTGCCATTGCGGCTCCTGTAATGAGCTCATGGTGCTGTGCCGGGAAAGCTTCGCTCTAATGATGTTGACAACAGCTGTTCTGATCAGATATTGATGATTGAATTGTGTCGAGACCCCCCCTTCCTCCCCACACACACACCACTCTGTGTTGGTTTGTGATTGCCATGTCTCCCCTTATCCAATTATACTGGGTGAAAATTAATATTTTTTTTCGCATCTCATTTAGAAGAGTCAACCTCGTGCAATTACAGCAATGTATCTAACAGTAAAATCCATTAGTTTAATGAATTGATCAGTGAGGAGAGGGACGTGTTCATTCAGTGAGCAGCAGTTGCTCTTTGAAGAACTGAGCTCTTCCCTCAGCAGGAAGGTTCCTGTTTTCTTTCCTGTGCTGCTGCTGGGTGACAGATGTGCTCTCATACAGTACAGGAAGAAAGTGAAGCTGTCAAGTAAAAGAACTGAAGGATTAGTCTTGTATATTATTACTTGGTTCTTACTCTCAGTGTTTTGAATTGCCAGGATGTGAGAAGGCAGTGAAGTTGCTAGGAACAACTGATCAGACAGGTTTATATCAGAACAATTGGTTGAAACCATCTGATTTTCCTTTGTGTGCCGCCTGTGGTACGTGATGATACACTTGTGAAGATAGCACAATTTCAGTAGTCGATAGCCAATACTCTTGAATTTCTATGATTATTGATAGGATTCAATACCACGATGAAAATCAAAACACAGAGCTCATACTTCTAGATTCACTGCTTTATTATTCACACCAAACTTTCTTGTATTTAAGCTCCACTGTGCTTCTACAACTTCCTAAACTGCACAGAATTTAAAGTGCAGTAGCAACATGAAGTTAAAGGTTGAGTCTGGAGATTTTTGCTCAAAAATAAACGCTAGACTTACACAAATGTTCTGTTATAATCATCTACGTCTTGTAAGGGATTGCTTGTAATTTATCATCAGTGCCACCGGAGGGATTCACGAGACTCTATTTTTTTTTTACATGACCTCCCTGTCTGAGCTCTGAGCAGCTCGTGGCTCTGCTCCACCATTCTAAAAATAGCTTGCATCGACAAATAACAATCCTACTGCTATGACTATAGGGATTATGGCAATGGGCCAATTTGTCAAAAATATTGAACTATCCCTTTAAGTTATAAAGTGTGTTGGCTAAACCTCCCTCCCACCACAGAGCCAGCTTTTTATGTATGTATCATACTTCACTGTGAATGCACTTACAACAGCAGCTCGAAGTGTGAAAACATGTGGTTGAGACCCAGCAGGCCTTGCAGCACATTGAACCGAATGACCAATCATGACAGCAGTGTGGGAGCATTGCTGGGTCAATGTCATAAGTGGGAGAATTGTGGATGCAGGTGAAGCTGTTTGTCTCACAGTAACGTCAGCGTGTCACACAGCTGCAGCAGCAGAGGTGTCACAAATTAACACAGTGGTGTGACTAGCGTTGCTAAAGATTAGACTGCATTGGTTGCATTCAAAGCTGTTTGTCCATTTTTGAAGAAGTGCCAGCGCCACAGAGTCAGAGAGAGCAATTTGTCAAACAAGCTAAATTAGAATTATATATTAAACATTAAATGACTTTGAAGGTGGTATGTGTCCCCAGTCTCAATAATTGTAGGTATACTTATTTAAGGTACATCAACAACACAAGGTCGGGCAGTCGTCCACGGCTTAGCTGTGTGCTTCCGTTACTACGGGAACGGACATGTCTGAAAAACATAATCTCTTTCCACATGAGATTGTCTTTGGGGGAGGTGTTGGGGTGATAGAATGGCTAATATATTTGTAATATTTACCTCTGGGACCCAGCAGCAGCATGGTTTTAATGCTGACATGTCCTCAGATTTACAGCAGTTAGTTTAGGTAGATACAGTGTTATAACAACAGAATGGACAAAACTGCACTCTGCAATAATGGTAGAATAAGAGGACTTCACATGCAGACAAACGTCGGGGTCAGTGGTCGTATCCTCACAATGGAGGCGACTAAAAGCTTCCCTGTCCTCCAGCACAATGACGCATTATTGTGACACACTAGGGACATAAACACACAAATTGTTCATTTGTGGTCTCTACTCTATCTGTTTATTCCACATTGCGAAGCTGCAGCAATTTGGTCTGAAACTGAAGCAAAATGTAAAAAACTGAACAATGGAGGAACTCACGTTGAACCCTGTGGGAAAAAAAAAAATCTAGAGTAGGGGTTGTTGGAATTATTTTATTCTTGCAGGCTTTTGCTGATGCATCTCCTCGTTGCTGTTGCCACTGACGCGTTTGCTTCTTAACTGAATTTAGAATGATTAATCATTCATTTGCAGCATCTGTGCACCCTTGCTAAAAACAGGCGGCGGGCCCAACGCTGGCACGAGCAGATATAGAGCTCGGAAAGCCGCTCATTTATGTTGTTTGTCCTGTAGAGTCTGAACAGAGAAACGCCGCTGCTCTTGACTGATTACAAGACTGAGGAGGAGAGCGCCGACGCTGATTTATTTATATTTCGCCTCTTCCTCTGCAATCTGTCCGCGCACACACGGGGGGCTCCTGACATGTTTTACCCCATCGTCTGGATGTGGGACAGATGCCACCGTCCCGCCACAAGGTCATGCCGTCTCCTGCAAAGGTGATGCTTAATAATGAAGGTGAAAAGAAAGCGTTGAAATTTTAAAAAATGAATGATATCTCATTACCTCATTAAAGGGATAGTTCACTGAAAATTCAAATTTCAGAGTTCTCTCAGAGTTACGTGGGGGTCCGTGCAGCAGTATTTGTCCATAATGGTTGTGAATGGATACCAACTTCGTCTGTAATGGCCCTCTTGTATTGAAGTTCATCAATCCGAAAAAAATTAAACAAGTCTATATTTTGAGCTTGTTTGTAGCGGAAGCTCCCAGTGTCTCAGTTCACTGCTCTTCCTGTGACCGGCGGAACAATTTCTCATGTCAGGTCTTCAATACAAGAGGGACATTACAGACGAGCAGGATGGAGGTATTTGGATGTTTTTTGGTGTGTCTTTTTGGACAAAGAAAAGTGAGCTCCATTCACAACCATTGTATGGACAATACTGCTACGTGGACCCCCCCGTAACTCAGAGAAGGAATGGAGGACTTTGAAAATTCTCACAGCTCTTAGTCGACACGAGGGTGAGTAGATAATGAGTCAAATTTGAATTTTCGGTGAACTATCCCTTTAAATCACACAAAGCCAGCATGGTATTGAGGTTATCCTGCAGTGTCAGTTTTCATTATAACAGAGGAAATAACAGTCATAGTGGAGCTAGTGTAGCACAGACAGTTCATCGTATACTGCATGTCACCAGCAGACTTCACAAGATGCTTTTTAAATTATAAAATGTACCTCTCACCAGACCTAAAACCCAAGCCTGTAAATTGAAGGGTTCTTTAAACCCTTCAATCTTTAAACATAAAACAAAAACAGATACTGGAAAATTGTTGTCAAACTTAAAAAAAAGAAAAAGAAAAATCAAATATTAATATGGTTATTGGCCTCAAAAATCCAGCGTCTTATATATATTTCATGAAATAAAAGTTAACATTGCTCCATTCTAGCACTCCTCCTTTCCTTGAAGACTGTGCTGTAATATTCCTCATATTTATTATGTGCTGTATACCTGCAGCTTCAGGCACAAAACTGTGGTGAAGTGGCTCCATCCCAACACAAGTCATCATTTATTTACACATCATCAGAGGATGACATGGGAAATAAGGAGTGTATGTTGCAGCTTACAGCAGTTACAGCAGCTGAATGACACAGGCTTTTTATTTATCCTGCAATGATCCAATGCAGTTTCTTTGATATTGATTCTAGGCTCCAGATACTAAGCATTGAACCAGTGTGTAAACATGGACAGCAGCTGTGTACTGCTAAGCCTGCACGGCTGTGATGGCTGTTATTGCAGTTTGGTATGACCAAGCATTGATGCTGTTGCTCTAGAATATTCATATTATTACATCGGAAACTGCTCATTGTAATCACAGCTTGGGACAGAATGAATCAAGATCAAACTTGTTGTTCCAGCAGGTTGGGAAATTGTCTTGAGATAACCTCCTGTGCTGCAGCCATTAAAAAAAGAATAAATAGAAACAAAAACCATAAAACAACGATCTACATAGCAATAGAAAATGTAATGAATACAGAATATTGAGCACACAGCAGTTCTTGTAGATGGATAAAAAAACGACACACCTACATTCAGTGCACAAAAACACAATCTGGCTGTTAGACGCTCGCATTTAAAAGCCTAACAGATGCAGGGATGGATGAATTTTTTCTAAATCTGTTTAACCTATAGAGCAGGTCCCTGAACCTTCTACCAGAGGGCAGCAGCTAAGCTCTGTATGCAGAACATGAGATGAGTCGCCACAGATCCTAATCTGTAAATACAATAGTTTACATTAGTGAAGTGACCTGCTTACAGAGTCCATTTCCTGTTCGTTTTTTTGCTGTTGTTGTTTTTTCATTCATGACAACATGTAGAAAAAGAATGTAAATGTGTTGTTACTACTGTAGCTGTCAGATGCTGAGGCTCTGTCCCTCGCTCGTCTCAACTTGTGTGTATTTCGCTCACTGACGTAGGGATTTTTAACATTTTGGCAAATTGATAATCTACAGTATAGTCTTGGGGGTAGGTTTGTTAACTTTAATTGTCTGTGCAAACTGTTTTGAGACCGGTCGGGCAGAGATACAAGCTGTTCAGCTAACGCCACATAGGTTTGCCCTAAAAATTCATCAAATACACAATCCAACAACTCCAAAACACTCTGGTGGACAAGTTGTGACCTGCACATTCATCACGCTATGAGATAATAATGAAATGTTACAAGATGGAGTTGTTTTCGAGGCAAATGCAAAGCCGATGTTGATTGCCGAAAAGAGACTGAAAAACGACTTCCCGGACAGGACCGCGTATCGGCGGCTTCGCATTTACCCATGCATTTACCTCGAAAACAACTCTCATAATGTTTCGTTATTATCTCATAGCGTGGTGAATGTGCAGGTCACAACTTCCACGAGAGTTTTGGAGTTGTTGGATTGTGTATTTGATTAGTTCGATGAGAGAAGCCAGGAAATTCCATGAGCCTCCATGGCGTTTAGCTGAGCAGCTCGTATCTCTGCCTGGACTGTCTCAAAACAGCCAAACCTACAATTAAACGTAACAAACCTACCCCTAAGACTTTAGGGATTATGACAATGAGTG
Source organism: Decapterus maruadsi (assembly GCA_030347415.2). Classification (NCBI taxonomy): domain Eukaryota; kingdom Metazoa; phylum Chordata; class Actinopteri; order Carangiformes; family Carangidae; genus Decapterus; species Decapterus maruadsi. Next base: position 3,858,105 of record CM064895.1, read on the forward strand.
AATTTGCCAAAATGTTGAAATATCCCTTTACTGCAAGTCACTGTGATTGGCTGGGAGGCATCTATTGACGGCTGCTGTAAAGGCAATGCTAGAACCCCTCCCTTCGTCCAAATGGACTAACTGTCAATAATTCTGAGGTCATCCCATAGGTCTGGGTCTGAATCTGGGTCTGGATCACTATTAGTGGCTACAGCCAGAAATCAGATTTCACATACAGTAGTATGTGAAATCCAGTATGTACCGTAGTTGCATTGAGCAACTCACAATGTAGGCTATTATTAGCAGTAAGAAGGAAGTGGTATCTAGGAAGATTGCTGCTGCTTTATATGGCTGTGAAACTTTACATTGCATTAAAAGTTTGTGGCATCGAATCAGTGCATAGACCTGCACTCACCAGTTTTATTCAGACAGCTGAGGCAAATCTGGCATTCTGTGAAAAATCTGTTGGCACATACACATCCAGAAGTCAAGTGAAATTAATCAGAAGTAAGTTACATGAATCTAAAAGTGGTAAAAAAAAGAAAGAAAAAAAAACCGTCTTGCTGCACTTCAGTTTTTGGAGAAGAGAACTCTAACAGGTTGGAGAGTTTTTCCTGTCAGTACACCCACATGACCCCGGCGCTCGTCTGTCCTGCCGCTCCTAATGAAGACGTGCCTGAGTAAATGAGGATGAGTTGAGCCTGACTGCCTCCAAAATATGAAATGTGAGCCCCTAATGGAAGCCTGGCTGCATTAGTAATAGAAAAAGAAAACGGCAGAGCAAGACGTGGCCTCAGCTGTGCCTGTAGACGAGGAAATGGAAGCTTTTTGCACCGTCTCCTCCCTAAATCCCACCTCCACCGAGACACAATGGTTTTACTCCTGTATTTTAATGAATTTCCAGGAAAAAAACTCAAACTCTTGTCGGCTTGATCCGTTGTTGTTGTTATTTATTCAGTCGTCAAATATGATTTTTTTTTGGTTTCGTGACTGAGATGTTTGATATTAAATGGTTTTTCTGACTCGTTGCTTTGCAGAAGCTGCTCGGCATCTGTCACTAACTCAAACGTTTGATGCGATGAAATATTGATTAACAGCGACGAAAGGATGAAATGAGATTATTGTTTACTTGCTTCATCACATCTCAGTCGCTTTGATTTCTGTCCCCGCAGACGCACAAAGCAGGGCCGCGTTGTCCCGACAGCAGAGATCCAATGTCTTACTTGCGGACATCACTCTTTTTTCATGTAAATTTCTTTTCAGTTAGTGAACGCAGTCCGCTGTGTCTTGTGTGTATTGAAAAATCTCTTGTGAACATGAGCGGTGTTGTGCGTCCAGTTCTCGTTCAGTAACCGGTGTCTGAATTTGTCTCTGTCCTTTTCCAGATGAAGTCAACAGAGGTGGACCAAGGGCTTTTCACAGACAGCTACTGCAAAGTGTGCAGCGCTCAGCTCATCTCCGAGTCCCAGAGGGTCGCCCATTATGAGGTGAGGACCGCCCCTCACACCACCTGACACTGGCTCTGATACACAACACTCTCATGGAGTTAATGAAGGACTCCGGGGTCACGCTGCTCTGGCTCCCAGAGACACGATCTATGCACCTGTGCCCTGCACCTTCCATAAACACACAGCACACCTTTAGTTCACCCTATTATTTTTTCATGTTACCACACTGGAGAACTATGAAGCGTTAAGGCAGGGGAAACTGTACCCGCTGTGTATTTGCTGCTTCTGTTTTAAGTGGTGTTGATGCATATTTTCTAAAAAAACCTGGCTATTAACGGTGCCGCGTGTGGTATTTTAACCCCGACACGTCAGTCTGACTCATTGTTGTAATTGTATTTATAGCTACTGCAAAGTGTGTTCCTGTGTAGTTGAAATCAGCAGCTACTCCAGCAGAGCTAGCAGCAGATTGAAAGAGGAGCTATGCAGGATTTTCTACCTTAAAGGTACATTGTTGAAGTTCTCCTGTTATCTATTCACGGAAATCAATTTTCTTTCATTCAAAAGTACGTTTTTTATTCATCAATTATTACCCTCATCAACAAACTGAAGTGTTCCGGAAAGCTCTGAATTTGCCGTTCATGTGTAGCAGGTAAGCTCGCTGCTGGCTGCCATGTCTTGCCGCCATGTTTTTACGTTCAGTGGCACCGTGACCGTATAGGAAACCACGGAGACACCAGAGCTGTCAGCTCAGGTCAAGGTGGCGTCTGTGAAACGTCACCGCGGTAACGCGGAAAGACGGACGTTGGCAACAAACCAGATGTCATTTTAACGTGGGTCAGGTCAACAATACGAATACTAATATCGCCATGACAACATATTGTCCCATGTATTGTTTTGCCTCGTGCTGATGGGCCACTTGTTTACATAGAGGTTTGTTTATGCCATTCCTGCAGCGGCTGTTGTCCGTCTGCCTTAAGACCGTTTTCACATGAATGCAGCATGAAAAATACGACTGAGTGGCTTGCGATCTACCGCACCATGGGAGTAATTGTGACGGTTAAATGAGTGACTTTATAATATTATCCACTGCTCCATGGATAGCTTTCTCGCCAGCTTTGTTGAAAACAAATGCACAGGGGGGGAGGGTTAGCAAAACAGTGGAAAAGCAACCACATTTGCATAGTTCCCCTTTAAAGCAGATATCAGCGGAATGTTTTTGTTAATATAAGTCCTAAATAGTCCTATTTTCCGTCAGCAATCACTTACATGGAGTGTTTCAGCCGTAACACGAGTTTCTCCGTCACTCTGCTCTGCTGTAACCCGAGGAGAAAACTTTCCTTGTGGGATACAAGCGTTATCCAATGAGGAGAGAGAACGGCATGAAGGGCTGTGTGTGCAACCAAGGGATGCGCGTGAATGTGGTCACGTAGCACGAGGACCAATAGATGCCTTGCTAACTCCGTAACTTGTGTTTTTCCTTCCTGTGAAGTTAAGTTTTCGGAAGTTACGAGTGGCCGTTATAGTGAACTTTCACAGACAACAGGACGGTAAAAACACGAGTTACAGGTTGCCTGGAACGCTACAAAGTTGTAGTTGTGACTTGAAGCTGTAACTTACGGTTTCAAAAGCCTGCCTTGAACGCAGCATTAGCGAAAACGGCCGAACCGCTGATATCTGCTTTAATTTCACAAGAATAATCAAGTCCACACAGAGAAAACTGCCAGATTACACACATGCTTTTTTGCATGTGCTGTATTAGACATTACATGTCAGTCTTACCTTAGACCGTTCTGCAGATTGGCTCGATTTTAGCTTAGCACAAGAGCTATACGTGGCCTCTTCCAAAGAGGGAAATGTCTCTCATTTCAAAAAATCTGATCTGTTTCTGTCTCTGTCTGAACCACATATGAAAGTGGCCTAAATCTGATTTGAAAAGATCAGATTTGACATGTTTTTTGCTCTTGTGAAAAAAATCACATCTTAGTCACATTAAGGAAAAGAAACTGATTCAGATCATTGGTCCTGCTGTGAACAATGTCTGAACTGACTGAAGTAACAGGCTTTGGTATACAGTAGGAGATTTTAACAGCTGTGGTGCATGTGTTTCTGCTGCCTGGGTGCACACACTGTCACTGTCAAGTGTTTCAACCTAACAGTTTGCGGCTGTGCTCCAACCAGTGACAGCTAATGGAAAACGCTGTAGTTGTAGTCAGAGTGCTGCGGTGGTGCTTGCATTTTGTATCAGCTGCTTCATTCATGGCCGACAGTCACCGTTTCATTCATCAGCTGTTTGGACACCAGCTAGTAAATGGTATCTAGTGTTCATATTCTGCCTGTTCAGAGGGAGGATGGGTTGTCCCTGTCTCCCTGTATCTCTGTGTGAAGCCTGTGTGTTGAGTCAAATCCTGGTTCCCTGTTTCTCGCCTCCCCTACGAAGCTCTGCCCCCAAGATGTAGAATGGGTATTGTCGAAGAGAAACACACATTTCAGGACCGCTGACTTGTATCATCAGAACAGACATGTCCTGTGGTTTTCTGCTTCCTCTCATACTTAACAGAGGAGGGACAATACCTGATGGTAGTCATTTCAGCTATCAGCATGATAGAGGCTGAAAATATACTATTTTCATGAAGAGTGGGAAACACAGTTTTTTTGTTTTTTTTTCAAATGTAAAGAAGGAAAAAAAATATTTTAAAAACATGAGTAGCTCTTGGACATTTTCCTTTTGTAAAAGTAGCTCTCAGAGGAATAAAAGGTGGAGACCTCTTGTCTAGAGAAAGAGTGAGAATGTAGACACAGGAAGGTTTGATCCGCCCACAAAGCAAGAGAGCTCTACTTTGCTTATTTCAGCCGTTGATTTTGCTCCTACACAATAAACACCGGGTTAAATAAGCAGCTAAGCTCAAACTAGAAATATCTGCCTTTGTTTTGGACAGTCCTGCTTCCAACGCTATGAATGATACTCCAGGATTTCTTTGTGACTGGACTGAGACCACTTATTCTGAAGGGTCTCGGAGTAGTTGTTTTGTGCGATTGCTGTGCTCAGATATTTAAAAAAAACAAAACAAATTGTTCCAAGGGGTAAAATGAACCAGTGCAGATTTGTTCTCTCAAACAACAGTATAATCATCTTCTCACCAAAAGATGCATACAGTAAAGTGAAGCCATTTTTACATAAAAACCACACAGTAGTCATACTTGTGACATGATCAACCAACCAAAGGACACTGTGAATGAAGCAGCCGGTCTGAGGCTCATCAGGTAGCCGACTTTTCTCTCACTCACTGTCACTTTGAGTTAGAAGTGTGTCTGTGCGTCGGCTGCTGGTGGACATCTGCAGTAACAGGAGTTGAAAGGACTCGTATGAAGACTTCGGTCTCAGGTATTACCAAAGGGCAGCTGGTTGTTGTTGTTCCCGGCAATGACTTGGAAGGAAATGATTTGAGACCTTGTGTCAGTTTAGCATTTTTATTGATTCTGTGTTGTTGTTCCTCCTCCCGCCGGAGACCAGGGAGTTGCCGAGGTGAAATCTCATCAACGAGAAATAAAGTTTCATTAATTCTATTTGACAGTGTCACTTTGTTTTGAAGTTTGCATTACTTTGTCTTTGAGTCAACCTTTTTTTTTTTTTTTTTTCTTCTGCAGCTCCTAACAAGACAAACTTTTTTATTTCCTGCAGGGAGCCGCGCTCGCTGTGCCGCAGTGGAACGCTATTTAAAGGAGTTGTAACTGTCCACGGGTAACAGGAGAACTGCTTTGTTCTTCAGGGCGTCGCTGGAGCCAGGAAGTGGCTGTACCAATCCAAATCAAATATTCATTTTGTTATTGTGTAGTGAATGCTGAATACAGCACTTGGCCTGTTGCCTCCTGGAGATGGGGCGTATTTAGAATTTTCTTTTAGCACAGTTAGGGTCTAATGCATCGTGACATGTTTGGGTCATAGTGACGACAGCAAGAAAAAAAAAAGATGGGAGAGAAAAAGAAAAGGATGTGCAAACTTAATTCTGTTTCAGACAGAGGAGGCTGCTGCAGCTAAGATGAGTAGTTTCAGTTTTGTTTACAGATATTTGTCTGTAATTATTCCCTTTGTGCTGAACACTCACTGACAACAAAAGCCTTGTTCAACATCGAGGCTACGATATAAATCTTATCTTTGGACAAAGAAAAACCTTTATTTTCTTTTCCAGTGATTGCTAATTGTGATGCGTGAACTGAATGACATTCGATGGGTAGAATCTGAGCAGTCATTATAAACATACAGATTTGTCGAAGGATTCAGAACATTTTCTCATCAGAACTGTTTGGGCTGAACAGAACTGAACGGATGATGATTATGAGGCCGCTGTGCCGGACAGACAAAGAAAAGAATGAAAAGAGACAGTCTCAGAGAATGAAAGTCTCAGCGGAACTGAAATGACTTGCGTGATGGAAGATTAATGGCATGTGAAACTTTGACAATGTAATCAGAAGAGACTGCGGCCAGGTTGGTGGAGGTGCATAGTTATTTTCAGGTCATGTACAATGATCACTGTAATGTAAAGTTATAGATTTTTTTGGTATGATTATTGTCAGAGAAATAATCATAATATTATTACAACACTATGAATATGTAAAATACAATATAATCAAAATATAATTAGCTACATATACAAAATATTTTACATCTGTATAGGACCAATTATTAATCCTCCAGGAGAAATGTTTGAAATATTCAAGTCATAGAACATAATTTAACTCAGTGCATTTACCTTTTCCTTTTGGCGTACAACGGTACAAAGCTGGCTGGGTGTCCCGCAGGTGGTGAGCTGCAACTTTTTTTGCATCTGGCGAGCCGTCAGTAACTTACTGTAAAGTTCATTTGGAGGGAATGAGTATTCCTCTGCCATACGTCTCTGTGCACTGATTTGCCTATATGGTTCCATTATAATCTTTTTTGGAAAGTGACGGTATTTAGAAATCTTTATGATTTTACAGTTAATTAATTGTGGTGTTTAATATCATGATTAATTCTGAAAACGAGTAAAGCTTGACATCCCTAATATAATGCAGACAAGATTTGGTGTCACCTCTAGCTGTGTCACTCCCCGGAAGGAAGACAACTAAGCGGGGAGTGACAATAACTGCAGAACAGTTGTAAACACTTTTTGTCTTTAAAGGGATACGCCAACATTTTTTTTTACGTGTCTTGCCTCACTCCCGAGTCCATGACAAGCAGTTAGACACCATCCTTTCGACTGTACGTGCAGTAATGAGGAATAGCCCGTATCGCCCGTAATTAGCTTAGCTTAAACGCTGGAAGTGTATGGGTAATGGTAGCCTGCCTCCACCTAATGTCATCAGAGACACTCCTCAGCAACTCTAAACGGACCGATCTTCGTCTCGGAGCTGACAAAACTCTCTGGTAAGGCAACTTGAGTGGTCAAATGCCGGTAACGGGACGAGATCAGTCAAAACGGAGGGTTCAAGCAAGACGGTTTATTTTGGTTCAAGCTATCTACATCGAGGGTAGGATAGCTTCCTATTTCAAAGTAAAAGCACTCCTGTATGTAGCTTAAAGGGCAACAGGTGTTTAATTGTGTGAAAGTAACCGGAAGTGCGTTGGTCACAAAAGCTAGCTTGAATATCGCGCCAAATTTGTCCGAACAAAATTGTAAACAGCTGGTATTTAGACAAATTAACTACACAATGCTGATCTAAATGGCTACTTTCTTGCCTAAAAATGTTTGAAATGTTGATTAAGTGATATATTTACAGAGCTTGAAATCAGCTTTTGACTGCTGATTTCAGCTTGGGTAGGAGTCATGCTAACGCTTCCTATACACTTTCAGCGTTTGAGCTAAGCTAATTACGGGCGATGCAGCTCTATCTCCCTTGTTTCTGCACACAGTCGAAAGGATCGTGTCTATCTGCTTGTCATAGTGTTGGTGTTGTGAGGCAATTGACACGAAAAAAAAAAGTTGGCATATCACTTTAAATATCCTTGCACATTTTCAACAACTGCATGGTATCAGCTAAAACCAACCTGGTTAGAATCTGATCTCTTTCCTGTACTCAACCATCTTTTATCCATGTCAGCCTGTTTCTAACAAAGCCGTTCTTCTGTGTGGTAGCAGGTCTCCGCAGCACAATCTTTCCATCACATTCAAAAGACGCGTGTGCAGTCGTGCAGGTCAGTTCAGGCTCAGAGGTCGCAGGATTCACACAAAACACTCAGGTGGTAGACGCTTCTCATGTTTAGTTGGCGCCGACTGTCACTTTCACCAATTAGCATTAATTCTGTGAGTGACAGGGGTGGCAGTCCAAAGTAGACCTGTCCTTTGTTGGGTTAAAGTCTGGTGTCTGGTGTCTGCACTCAGCCGTGGAGCCTTTGTGGCGGGAGAAACTCTGTAGCACCACTGTAGTTCCATTTAACTCAATACTATTGTGGAAGTTTTCAACCCTCAGGCTTTGTTCAAAATCAGAATTTTTGTGTCATTTTCTACTTTTCCTGCATAATGCTTTTTAATGAACATCAGTTCTTGTCATAACACTCTAAAATATTTAACCATTCAAATGCCAGTTTGTTTGCACCTGTTGGTACACAACCTCAAAACCACCTTTTACTATATTCTCAGTATAGGCCTATAAGATCACAGCTATGTCTAAATGTCTAAATCTAAATTGTGTCATTCTTTGTCTCCATTGGAGTGCAGTAAGCCCTCATACCCCCCCTGTTGGAAACTAAAATGGACTAATGACATAATCTGGTAGAAAATGTTACAATTTTCGATGAAAGCGATGAAAGACATTGTACCTAAATTGTATGATTTATTTTGTACAGTTTTACGTATTATTGATAGAGCTTAAGTTGAAATTTCATGAGAAAAAAAATCTGACCCTTGGGCAATTTAATTCCATCTGCATTAATAAAGCAGCATAATAAAATTAATGGTCTGAAAAAGAAAAAGACAAATTAACTCAACTCAGAAGAATAAATTGTAATCAGGTAAAAATTTGCAAATTACTTGGAGTCAAAACTTTAACAGAGATCTCCTACCTCCATCCTACCATCCTGCTGATTGGATGATGTTCTGTGAATTGTGCTTGAATAAGTGTTTTTGATTAATGATGAGACTTGAGCTTGTTTGACTGACATGTGATCAGAGGCATCACGTAAATCAGCAGCATAACAAGGTCTCACAGGACGTCTTCTGGTATCACTGACGCATACATTGTGAAGGCTAATTAGTCAAACACCTCTTTTAGTTTTCATGCATGACCATAACTGTAGAAGCATTTCTGTACCACTGAGATTTGCCGTAAGGATTATTATAATGTATTTACCACTTTTTTCAAAGGAGCAGTTTTGAAAGCATCATTTCACTTCATGCCTTCATCCATCCCCTCCCCTCCTCTTCAGCTGAACCATTTTTTGACAGACTGTTCATGTAACTCACACTAATATGGTGATCCCTGATCCAGTCAGTGTCCCTTTGAATTTTCATCCACTGCTTTTAATCAAACTTTAAACTCTAAAGTTGCAGTCCTTGTGTGACAGCAGAGACCAGAGATGTAATTGATCTTTAAGCCTCCTTTTTAAACACATCAAAGCCAGCACTCCTCTGCAGAGAGGATCAGAGTGGTCTCTGGTTCACGGTTCAAAGCCTCGTGTGGCTCGTGTTAATTTATGCATCTGTCTTTTTGCATGTGTTCCGGGTTGACTGTGGACTGCAGTCTCCACTTGACAGGCCGCTGTGCTAACCAGAGCTGCAGGAGAGCGTCTTTAAACCACGGCCTGTTACTTCACAGGGAAAGCGGAGTCGGGGAGTGACCTAGGAGTAGTCATTAACCAGGGTGCAGGAGTTGTAGAGTATCTGCACTAGCAGAATACTAATGTCGAGGAACTGTTTTCAAATGGATACATGGCAGCTCTTTAGAGATATAAGTGGACTGGACACTATATGTTTCTCTTCATTTTGTTTGTATTTTTAATATTTTCCAATGATGAAACGCTCGTTTGGTCCATTTCCCGTAAATACAACATCACTTTGTCAAGGATGTCCAGTAAATGGTTCTCTCAAAATGAGGTCAAGTGAAGCAGCCTTTCACATCAGGCTCATCCTTTGCTTCAATATTACAAAATCCATCGCATTATTATTTTATTCGTCCATCCATTTTCTGCTGCTCATCTGCTCTTGGGTCACGGTGGCAGCAGGTTAAGCGAGGCAGCCCACATGTTCATGTTCTAGCTCTGCCTGGTAGATCCTAGTGGATTCCTGTGCCAGATGAGACGCATAATTTATCCGCTGTGTTCCGGGCGGCCCGCTCCAGGCACACTCTCCTGCAGCCAAGGCTCTGAAGGGGAGCTTCCTGATGAGTGTGTAGTGTCTGGGGGACGTGGGGTACAAAGAAACAACATGGTCTGACCCCCCTCCCCCAAGACTGTCTCCCTCAGCTGCCTGTTGCCTCTTTAAGGGTGCATTCAGACCTGTGGCTCATTTTCTTTGTTCTGATTTTTTCTTTCCGTGTTCCCACTGTAAGTGGTCCTCATTTGCACGAACCAACTGTTCTCACATTAGCCAGGAATCTCACCTAGAAGGAGGGGGAGGTTACTCAAGAAAAAAAGTGGTCTCAACCGGCCTGAAAATTAAAATCTGACCTGGTTCTGAACTAAGGTTGATTCCGGGACCCGACTGGAGTCATTTGAACACGGCCAGGAAGCCGACTTGAGTCATCATACGCTATATATTTTCGGCCACAACCCGGCCTGTTAAGAACCACAGAATATCAGCAGTGCATGTTGTGTTGGTTGTTCATGTTCTCACTGCGAATGAACCGCTTCAGGGCGAGAATGGAAGCAAGCCGAGACCACTCCTTCTAAGCCATCTTGGCCTGCTTGTTTTGTTCTGCTTTTGAGCCCAATTCGTTCTTTGTTAGCCTTCTGATTGATTTGCTGATCTGATACAAGTTGCGCAATGTTCTAAGGTTAGACAACCCACAAGACATTTTTTTTTTTTCAAAAACTACTTTTTAATTTTTCAATGTAGTTAAAGCAGATATCAGCGGTTCGGCCGTTTTCGCTAATGCTGCGTTCAAGGCAGGCTTTTGAAACCGTAAGTTACAGCTTCAAGTCACAACTACAACTTTGTAGCGTTCCAGGCAACCTGTAACTCGTGTTTTTACCGTCCTGTTGCCTGTGAAAGTTCACTATAACGACCACTCGTAACTTCCGACCCGTGAACTCGTACCAGATCAAACTGGTATGACTTCACAGGAAGGAAAAACACAAGTTACGAGTTTCCTTGAACGCACCATGAGTTAGCAGCCCCCGCCCTCGTCAGGCATCTATTGGTCCTCGTGCTACGTCACCACATTCACGCGCATCCCTTGGCTGCACACACAGCCCTTCATGCCGTTCTCTCTCCTCATTGGATAACACTTGTATCCCACAAGAAAAATTTTCTCCTCGGGTTACAGCAGAGCAGAGTGACGGAGAGACTCGCGTTTCGGCTGAAACACTCCATGTAAGTGATTGCTGACGGAAAATAGGACTATTTAGGACTTATATTAACAAAAACATTCCGCTGATATCTGCTTTAAAAGGTGTAACATAACCGTTGCTAATGTCTTTTGAGCTTTGTGAAGTCTTGTGGGGAGAAATGGAAGATCGGCGGAGATTAAGTGTTAGCTAGTAGTGTTAGCTAGTGTCGTTAGATAGCTAGCTATTGTGAGTGACCAAAACACTGATTTTTCACTGCTTTTCGGAAATATCATGCCTCTCCAACCGCTCTTTAGCTATGTACGTCTGTCCTCTATCACGGACACCATTTTTCTGATGAATAAATTAATTAAATTAAGTTAATCTGCCTAATTTTCAATGGTTTCCCATGGGACTTTTGTGACCATTGTTTGGCGAACCTGGCAACAGTAACCTTGAATAGCGGGACTTGACAAACAGTGAATTGCTTTGTTCACATTTGACCAAAAGAACCGATCATTGGGATGGAATGCTCTATGTTTCAGGAACAGCTGCTCCAAACAACAGGTCTGAATACACCCTGAACTGAAGCTCTGTGTAGGCCAAGTTAAACCGAAGCGCTGTGGGCTCTGTTGACTGCAGCAGCTCACTGTGAATGTGTGAAATGCAGATACAGTGTGGAGACCGAGTGAACGTAATTCAGTGAAATTAAATCAGCAGTTTTTGAGCTGCGGCGTATCCTCAAAAAGGAAATATATTAAAGTCCAGTTCTGTGAGTATTATTCATTTAAAAAGAGAGGGAGCCTATAAATTGTGTATCTCCGGGTGCATGCATGATACATGCCAGGCAGCGCACTCCCATCCATCTACACTGCTGTGTATTCCAAGCACTTCAGTCAGAATAATCTCATCCCCCTCTCACCACTGACAATGCCTGTTAGCTGGTATTTGTCAGCTCTGAGAAGACTTTTTGCAAAATGTAAAAAAAAAAGACTTATTCAAAAGCTACAGCACGTTTGACTTCTTCTGTGGTTGTTGTGCTCTCACCGGGTTCACATTTTATATTTTCAGTGCATTAAATCACGACTCTTTGTGGAAGAAGGAGAATACTCATGTACTGGGGAGTCGGGACTCAGTGACTAACAGCAGCATTCAGCTGTGTGAGGTTCAGCGTTTGGTTGACTCTTGCTGCGCTGACTCCTTGTCCACTTCACGTCTTCACTAATTGGTTTCCATTATCTTGGGCTGCAAAGTGAATTTGCTTATCGCTGTTTTATATGCTACTGTTGTGTTTGCGCTGCCAACCGTGCAACAATTGCCTTGGTTGGTTTGCAGAAGGAGGAGATGGGTTTGGGAGTTCAACAGATATACAGTGTAACTATAAAGTACATCATCAAATATGATGACTCTTAGTACATGACTCACTCTGCTATCCTGCTCTGTGGCTTGAAGGCTTTGGTAGTAGCGGTCCTGCTTCACAAAATTACTCTTTCCTTTTTTATGAATCACTGGACAAGCTCTAGGCATACTCATTGGATCTCTGAAAATATTCAAATTAAATAAATGCCTGAGACGAATTACTGTGTGGTAGAATGGTCCATACATCATGGATGTACTGCTTTATACACGGTATATGATCAGAGGCTGCAAGTGGCACTTGCCTCATTCTAATGGATCATCTGGAACATCTGCCTGTCTGTCCGTGTCTCCAGTGGTTCAGCTGACTGACTTCACACTTGGCAGGTGTCTTGCTAATGGTGCGACTGAGTGCAGTGCTGACGTTGTTGTTGTTTGGATGAGAACTACAAGATACAGTGGGGAAAATAAGTGTTTGATCCTCCACTGATTTTATTTTTTCTAAGTCTGCTCCCTCACAAAGAAATGGACAGTCTATAGTTTTTTTATGGTAAGTTTATTATAACAGAAAGAGACAGAATATCAACAACAGATCCAGAAATTATATCATTGTATAATGCTAATGAATTACAAATTAATTCAGCAGCTCTCCAAATAAGTAAAATCCAACATGGTGCATTTTGTCTTAAGTTTAAAACCCTATTGTTAGGTTTACAATTCTGGCCAATTAGGGCACAGAAACGTTAAGTGAAAACAGACTAACCGCCGCAGCTCTCCAAATATGGCCCCAAACCAATGGTGACAAAACAGACTCCCCCAAACCAATGGGTGACGTCACGGGTGCTACGTCCATTCTTTTTACAGTCTATGGTCCCAGTGCTTCATTGTTCACTAAAACCAGCCACATGTCACCGTACACTGCACGTGACTCAAGAGATTCCTGCTCTTTGTGTCGGTGACAAGTCGTTTTCACTTGAAGGGAAACAGCTCATGGTGTAAAATATTAGTAGTGTTAACCCTCATATTAACTATAAGGCTGGGAGAATCTTCTCCTCCGTGCCTTCTCGGAGTTATGGGGGGGGCAGTGCAGCAGTATTTGTCCATATAATGGTTGTGAATGGGGCTCACATTTTTTCGTCCAAAAAGACACATCAAAAAACATCCAAATACCTCCATACTGCTTGTCTGTAATGTCCCTCTTGTATTGAAGCCCCGTCATGAGAAATTGTTCCGAAAAAAATTAAATACGTCTATAATTTTAAGCTCCCAGTGTCTCGGTGGAACAGTTTCTCATGTCGGGGCTTCAATACAAGAGGGACATTACAGACGAGCAGTATGGAGGTATTTGGATGTTTTTTGGGTAAACTATCCCTTTAAAACCCTGATTTCAAATCAATGAAGGTACACATGATGCATCTTCACTTTCTGGATGGTTAGTTTGTTGCAGTCCAATCACGCCATTCAATGAATTTGTATCTGTGTGGTGGTGGAGACCATGGGGCCGAATAACTTCACTTGGCTCTGATCATATTATCTGCCCTCAGGCATGGCTCTTGGATGTTTCATTCCACTTTTCCAACACTGTGAATGAATTGAATGAATTTATATTTATTTAAGTGTCATGCACCAATTAAGGCGCCCAGCCTATAAGGGCTTACAAGACACATTTCATATTTAGACAACAAAATAAAATAATCAGAGCCTAAGTAAAAAAAAAAAGTGAATAATATAAATCCAAACTGATGATTTGAAGACGTGTAAATGCATAAAGTAATAATATGTTGAGGTTGAACATAGGTGGGTGGGGATGAAGACACAGATCATTGGAGTGTATAAGCTGGAGAAAGGGCAAATCAAATTGCAAAGGAGGAGCTGTAAAAATAGAAACGACAGTGATTTGTTTAATTCACTTGCGACCATGACATTTGTGATGTTTGAAGGTTAGCAGGCTGTCTTTTCAAAGTTAAATCACTTCATAATATTGATCTAAAACCTTGATATTTCTATGAACCTTTGGTCTTGTTTCCTTGGAGCAGCTGCAGCTGTCCCGTCTTCACTGCGTGCTATTGCCATGGTTACGGGTGTTGTTCTTGTTTACTGTGTGGTTAGCAGAAGACTAGCGGATTAAAATGGTTGAGAAACACACACAGACTCGCATTCATACTGATGCCTCAAAACAGCAACATGAACACTAACGTTAAAGAGGAGGTGTGCAGGATTTTCACTATTTTCACCCTAATTAAAAAGCTTCAGACTCTGATGGTTAAATCAGTAACTATTTCCAAGTACAATGGAGGCTCTCTGCCTTCCACCTAGCGTCTCTTGGCTGAAAACCAACCTTGTAAGATCAGAGCCTCCGAACGCAACCGGCAATCTCTTGTTTATGACAGATAAGACTACATAAATACACGTCATAACATCATATAACGTTATCCACCGCTCCTTAGAATTATTTCTCACCGGCTTTGTTAAAAAACAAATGCACATGGCCGGGAGGAGGGTTAGCAGAACAGAGGAAAAGAGGCCAAACTCGCATAGTTCCCCTTTAACATTGGCATTACATCCAGTGAACACTGCTACAGCAGATATCAGTGGAATGTTTTTGTTAATATAAGTCCTAAATAGTCCTATTTTCCGTCAGCAATCACTTACATGGAGTGTTTCAGCCATGTTGCACTCTGCTCTGCTGTAAACCAGGAGAAAACTTTCCTTGTGGGATACAAGTGTTATCCAATGAACGGCATGAAGGGCGGTGTGTGCAGCCAAGGGGTGCGTGAATGTGGTGACGTAGGGACGAGGACCAATAGATGCCTGACGAGGGCGGGGGCTGCTAACTCATGGTGCGTTCAAGGAAACGTACTTTGTGTTTTTCCAAGAAGTTGTACCAGTTCGATCTGGTACGAGTTCGGGTCAGGATGCCGTTATAGTGAACTTTCACAGACAACAGACTCATTACGGGTTACCGGGAATTGTAGTCGTAGTTGTGATTGTCGGTTTCAAAAGCCTGCCTTGAACGCAGCATTAGCCAAAACGAACGCATCGCTGATATCTGCTTTAACTTTAGACCTGCCTGTTGCAGTGGTCGGGACCCGGGGGGGTCTGACTGGGGGGCTAAATTACGAATCCTACTATGGCCAAATTGATCATGGACTTCATGATCGATTACCATGGCAATGAACAAAGCTTCATTTTTTTGGGCTCAGCCCTAGTTACTTACTGTCCATAAATCTCTCACCTATTCCCTCCAACTAAAGTTTACCAATAATTTTCTTACACAAAACAAGGAATGAAATGAAATGTGTCGATGTTAAAAAAATACATATTTTAAAATGTAAAAGAAAATCTGATTGTATAAGCACTAATATCTTATGTATTTATTCCACAAAATCTTAAACAGTACACAGTACACGTTTTTTATGAAAGGCTGTTCTTTTTTATTAGTTTTTTTAGTTAGTAGTTTAGTTACAGTATTGTTGATGTAACATGTCATAGCCCCAGACAAAACAGTGGTTTTCCATGTTCACACAAATTGTAGGCCTGCATTCAAATGTTGCCTATTTATTTTGCTCATTTCTTGTGAACCATTTCTTTTCTTTTTTGTTTGTTTGTTTTTTTCAAGTTGGGCACAGCAGCTAACGAGAGGCAAACAATCCTCTCAGCCTATCATCTACAGACTCGGG
Source organism: Decapterus maruadsi (assembly GCA_030347415.2). NCBI lineage: Eukaryota > Metazoa > Chordata > Actinopteri > Carangiformes > Carangidae > Decapterus > Decapterus maruadsi. The sequence continues at coordinate 3,874,025 of CM064895.1, forward strand.
TTTAATAGCCCTAAATCAACTCGCATACAGCCTTGTCACAGTTATGCAAAAGGCTGTCATGTATTTTTTCCCCTCAGTGATCATGAAATTGTGCACATATCTTGTTAATTGACAAGACATGCATCAAAATTATGATTCAAAGTGTTGGAAATTTCAAAGCCACATGTTTCCCAAACTCCCTCTGTGTCATTATCCTTCTGCTCCTGCATTTGTACAGTGTATCACAGCTCAGCTCAGCTCATTAAAGGTGGTTTCAAAGAGATCTCTGCTTCCATGAAGATGTGTCGGTGAGAACTAGTTAAAGTAATTAACACGTTTGGAATAGACACGTTTGTAAGGCTGTTATTCTTCATTATACCTTACTGTTGCTGCTCAACATTTACTTAAAGAGTGTGAAAACTGGTAACGATCAGACTTGATGCTAGAAGGCCTCAAAAGGAGTGGTGTAATGTGAAAAAAGAAAATGAATATGGAACAGCGGTGATGAGTGGGCAGATTTGCCTGCTTTTTTGCCTGAGGGCGTAGGAAAAGCTTGATAGTATCAGAGCTACAACAAGACATGAATCATGACCTGTTAAGTGATCAGGTTACACTTGGTTTATCCAAGTTCTTGTTATAAATATCTTTCTCCATATGTTACAAACATCCAGTTTTAACTGAACGGTTTTACTTTCACCTAATGTATTTAATGTAGCTTAATGCTAATGACATTTTCTAATTAGTATGAACCCAAATGACAATGCCATTGGCTTTGATGGTTTTTAGTCACAAACTTAAAGGAGTCATAACCTGTTTTTTTTATGTATCCAGCCCCCCTTGGATCGCTTTGGATCAATTCGTAAAACTTATTAGAAAAAAATAAATAATAATAATCAAACATTGAGCTTGTTCTGACCCTTTTTCGTACCGCAACTTTATCACGCGAGATTACGCGCAAGGTTTTGACTGGTCCGGATGTGCATTGTATAATATGTAATGAGGCGCGCGTTGATTCGCTTGGCTTGCCTGCATGCAGACTCCAAAACATAAACAGCCCCCTGGTACCGCTTCGGCGATTTCAGGTAGCGGACGGGCCGGGGTTGGGTGGTGAAAGAGGCAAGTAGCCTACGGTGAGGTCACCGTAGGAGCAGAATCAAAATCTCGTGCTTTAGGAAGGCACACCCTTGTGTGCTATTCCTGTTCGGAAAAAGAGCCGAAGCGAAAAAACGGCGCCACTTTCAAACTCCAGCTTTTCAGGCAAGTTTCAAGTGAGGTCAAACACCAATAAGCATGTTTTAACAAGAGAAATTGCGATTTCCGGGTGATGACTCCTTTAAGTACTGAACAAACTGGAGAATGACAGATTAACAACCTTCATTCACAAGCCTTAAAGGGTAGATGTTCCAATACCGATTGTTTTCCCTCTCAGATTCCAATACTTGTGCTGTGGCTATCGGCTGATACCGAGAAGCGAAACTGATACCAGTATTTTTTACATATAAAACAGACATCGCTACTCCTTCTTGGATGTGATGTGATTATCATTGTTTTAAGGCTTGTAAACACGAGTAAATACATTAACTGAACACGTGTTGGTAGAACAAACAACTTTGGTGTTGTTGTGCACAGTGTACAGCTCCCGATATGAGCAGAGTTTTTATCCCATCACCCGTTTATTCGACTGGTGCTCCTAAGTGTTCCCACTACATGCATACCTTTTTTTTCCTTCAACCTTTCCGCGGGCCACTTGCACTGTCTCCCCTACTGTTCTGTTTTTGGCCACCAGCCCATGCTCCTTTGAAAAACGGGAAATCTGACTGGAATCTGACTTGGGCTAGGTTTACACGAAGACGGTGGGAACAGATGATGCAAAAGTGGCGTCGCGTCTTCACTTTTTATTTCGCGTCTACACGAGCATTCTCGGGAGAAAATCTGTGTGCATACGGTGACGCAAAAGTGTATACAAATCCATTGGTAATGCATGCCAGACGACTAGGTGGTGCTGTGATACACTAACACAAACGCTGCGATGCGTACGTAGACTAGTTCTACCAGGTCTCGTCCAAACCCGGCGTCTCGTTCGCCTCAGACGAATCGGAGCATCCAGAATTTCCAGGAGTTGAGAGCAGATCCTCCTCTGCTCGCCAATTGTGTGTGTACATATTCTGTACATTTGAAAGAAACATTCTTGTACATTAGTTATTGCGGTCAAAGTAGCCTGCAGGTCTGAAGGGTGGATGTAATCCGACATGTTTGTTTGTATCGTGACGTCAACACTTGACGTGAACAGCAGATCTGAGCCAGTTTTGCGTCTTGGCCTGTTTAGGCGGAGACGCTGCGCTGGAGCGTATTCAACTTTTCCACTTTCAAGGGTGGTTTGAGATTTTTGCGTCTTCAAGCCCCAAAAACGCCGTCACCATATAAACGAAAGGCACTTCCGATAAAATATTTTATCGTCTTTACTCGCAGTCGTCTTTGTGTAAACGGCCCCTTGGACTAGTCAGATCTTTTAGTCTGACTAGTTCAGAACAGTTGGAGCCCTCCACCCAAAGCACCCAAGCTGCAGACGGGTCGACTAAACAGAGCTATTCTCCCTCTGCCATTGGTTTTTTAAATACCAGCACTCACCCTCAAAAACCAGTTACATGAAGTGAATGGTATGAGTATCATTTTCTTTGGCCCTTGTACAGTTTGACACATGAAGCAGGTGTTTTTTTTTGTTTAAAATGCACTTATGTGTCACTATGTTTAAGCCTGATAAGATGTTACTGTGTTTTCACACTTACTAATTGAGTCATTGTGTAACTCACAGGCTACTAGCCACTACCTGGCACTATTAAGTTGAAATGGTTTCATTGATACAATGTCAATGTAACACAAGCACTTAAAAAAAAGTATAGACATGCCAACCACACCACGTTAAGTGTAGATCTTTTTTTCTCTTTTCATCACACAGCAGTGTGTTGTTCTGCTTACTGCTGATGAACAGAGCTCTCCACTTTCATTTAGTCAGTTCTTTATTTATAGCAGCGTGACCTCCGAAGGTCTTCAGTGTAACATTTAGTGAACCCTGAGCTTCCACCTCCCTCCGCTCTCGTGGTTTCATCTGCCCATCACCAGAGCCTAGCCTCTGGGTGTAGGAGAGTGTGTCAGCTATTGACGAGCTAATCTGCATTTTCCATGCCAGCTCTGTTTGACCTTTACAAATATTGATTTTTGGAGGAGAGGATTAGTGAAGCACAGTGGCCCAGTAGGAGTACTAGTAGTTGCTCTGTGGTTCAGCTTTTATCATGAAACAGATACACAAAGGCATTTTTGTTTTTGTCTCTTTTTTTTTTTTTTACAGGGAATAGATAAAGGTTGTTGTTTTTTTTGCTTTCCTTTTTTCTCCCACAATTATATAGCCTATGATATATGATCAGTTTCTCTGGTTTTACTATTTATAGATATGTGTTTGAGTAAAATAAAAGAGTACTTTTTTCATTCTATCAACTACCGACTTTCTCCCAAAACTGAATTAAAAATATTGTCATTTAGGGCTTTTATTGGCTAATGACTGAACTAGTCAAAATAACAAAAAATATCAAGTCTCTTCAGACCTTGAATAATAATAATGCAAATAAAACATGTTCATATCTATTCCTAAACCACACAGTAAGATTATTTTAACTCAGGAAGAGTGTATAAATCAGTTTTGGTGGGGTAATGTCAATGTTTAATCCCAGCAGTGGTTTTTATATCTTTCTATAAAACCAGATGTGGTTCAGGCGATGACCTCATCAGTGTCTCATTAAGTAGAATGAGTTGTGTTTGTGTTGATATTTAAAAATTAAGATAAAATAATGACTACATTTGTGAAAGTGGTCTCTTATTCTTTTCCAGAGCTGTATGTTTATGTCAGTGCTATGGAACTTCTTCTTAATTAATGTATAATTACACAGGACTCTGCCACTTCCTGAAGGGCAAAGTTGAACACCAGCGGTTTCTGTGCAGCGCTTGCTGAGTCCTGGCTGAAAGTCAGTGGTAATTTCAACATGTTTGTCAGATAAAGAAAGGAACTAATTTCTATGATCCCTTCTTAATTACTTGGCACGCGTCATTAGCTCAGCGAGGTCTCCTAATAGTCGGTCAGAGGGTTCATAGATACTCTTGTATGCGTTCGCAAGAGTCATGCCCATGCCGCACCCATCCATCATCGCCTGTCGTTTTCATAGACTTGGGAGTTAATGGGATGGAAATATTACCCATTTCTAGTGCTGACAGAAAGTCATCTACAGTAGAGGAATAAGACTGAATCATCATGCCGCCTGCTGATAATTGAAGAGGATGAAACGAGCTGATCGGTGCAGAACGGGAAAACATAATCAAAAGTAAAGCTACTTTGCCTCTTTGTAAAAGTACTTTAAAAATGAAAATGGCTAAAGACAAAACGTGATGTCCTCAGGAGTCTGTCTCCACGCCATGAGCTACTAACACACACCAAGACGGTAATTAAAATGCTTCCAAACATGTTGGCACAGAGGAAAGTGGTCCAAAGCTTCTTGTGTAAGCAAAAACTGCACCGCCGAGAACGCTTAGCCCTTTTTATTTAGTTCACTCTAATGCAGCGGCGTTTACACTGTTTAATTATGAGCCTGTCTCACTGGGAAACGGTGCAGCGAAGGAGGGGTTATTAATAGAAATAGTCCTGAGAGATCAGTTGTTAGTCCGCCCTTTTATAAAAACGACCATGGTGAGAAGAGGGAGGAGAGGATGAGAGACGGAGAGAGAGAGGTGAAACGTTCCTTTCGGCTCTTGAAAGATAAAAGCAGTTTGAAACAGCCCCGAATCTTTGTGACAGGGAGGCGATTAGCCGATGAGCCATGTCAAATTAAAAGAGCGTGAGATGCAGATTTCCACTCACACTCAGATTGAGTTCTTTTACAGTTTTTGGCATGACTCAGCTCATAATCCCATGGATTTTAATTTCAATATAACCCCCCCCACACACACACATGTGCTTTCAGCCCCATGAGGCACAAACTCAAAACAACAAGCTGGATTTTCAACATTGAGAATTTCACCTTTGGTTGAATGGTGACAATGTTCTGTTGCATCCTATGCATTACGGCTACTGTGCATGGACGCTGCACTCTGAAAGCATTAAGTGAGACAATTAGAGTAATTAATATATTTTACAGGCTTTAATTGAGCTGAGCTGAGTTTGTAAGACATTTAGGGAAATCTCCATAGAGAAGAGAGAATATCTCCCATTGCTGTCCTTTGATCCTGTCACTCTTTAGATTAAAAGTCGCAGAGGATTTACTGAACACAAAGATTATTTTCTATTTTATGTTAAAGGTCCCATATTTGACACTGTTGTGGAGCAGGGCCGTTGTATAGTGGAGAAAGGTGATGATAATTCCAGGGGCCCAGCACCCCAGGACCCCCAAAAAAGTAGTCTAATCTTTGTATGAGTGAATTATTCTGCTTAGACACTGACTAATTAGCATCAAAATAAAGTAGGCTAAAATAGGTAACACTTTCTATGAAGACTACATCTATAGTGCATTATGAGCGCATTCATAGTGAATTATAATGCTCATTATAATCAATCATAATGCATTATGACTGCATTCATAAACACATATAAAGCTTCATGATACACTATATCAACAGTTATAAATATAGCTTATAATGACTTATAAATCCAAGTGTCTTATGAGTGCTCTTGACTGGTTATGACTGATGAGGCTTATAATACATTACAACTACTCATACCCCTCTATACACACACCTCAACAATCAATTGTTATAAGGACTCATAGGATGCCATAAGTATATATAGATGATCAATGTATGCTTTAAAAAAGTTCACATGGAAAAGTCTAATCATGATGGGGCCCATTTTCTTTAGTGTTCTAGTGTTCTTTCAGGGGGCCCAGAATTCCTAGCAACGGCCCTGCTGTGGAGCTCCACTAACCGCTGGTTGATGAGCCTCTCCTGTGGGGTGGGAGTTTGGATGGTGGGTCCATGTGGGTGTGGCTTGGGGCATGAATGATAGCACTGAGTGCTTTTTTGTGACATTGCAATGTCAGTGTTAAAAATGTGAACATGCTGTGTGCTTTTTGTTCTTCTCTGGAGGCTTTGACTCAGGAGGTAGAGCAGGGCGTCCACGAACCAGAATGTGGGTGGTTCGATTTCTGGCCCTTCTAGTCCTTGCACTGAAGGAACATTTCCTGATAAATAACCTTTGTTTCAATTTTTTCAACTTTACAACATCAGTATAGTCGGGTTGAAACTTGTGCACACCGGCACGGACAGACAGGTGCGTAGGAGAAGACCTGGGTGGTCCAGTAATAAAATCTTTGCAAGTGAGGACAGTGTGTGGGAGCTTTCTCTAACATCAGTATAGTGCAATGCAATTCAATACAACAACAACAACCGCTACCAGGGGGCTACAAAAAAGGCAATCTTTCAGTTTATTATGTCATACAAAAACGTTGTAGAGTTTACATTAATTCAAATTCTTGATAGCTTTCATATTGATGGATTTTTTCAAAAGTTTTAATATGCTTTTGACTTGTTGATTCTTTGTAACAACATCCAAGCCAAAATGTATAATAAGAATAATGACATAAATTGTTTTTCTTTTGCAGATGTTTTTTTCTTTTGCACATGTGCAGCTTTGTTACACTAAGAATATCGCAATTATATTGATAACCCTGATAATTTGGTCACTATCATCGTTTACTGTACATGCTAGTTGAGAGTGTGGTTCTTCTTGAGAGTGTTTGCACACCAGTTCAAAGCTACTGTAGCAGTAACCTGATTATGAACCCCTGATAAACCTCAACATTATATGTCACGTAGCTACTGTATGTGAAACAGCCTATGTGCTTGGATAATGGGTAAAGTAATTACTTATCTATGAAATAAGTTACGATGAAGTGTGACAAGGTCAAAAGGTTGGATCAAATAAGTAATAATATGAAAGTGTGGAAGCGGAAAGCAGTTCTCACTCTGAGTTGCAGCGTTCACACTCCCTTTTCATCAGTCCCACTTTCGTGAGAAATCATCCTGAAATCCACTGATGGGAAGAGGAACAAAAGCTTTCTAAGCTCTGGGGAACGGGAGTGAGATATAATATTAGGAGCTGTCAGAAGGAAAATCAGTGAAGTGAAAAGTCCTCAGGCTTCATGGGGAGACATTGCGCTCAAATCGCCTACAGAATCATAATATATTTACTCTTTACAGCTGTTTCTGGCTTTGCCCTGTTTCCTTGAAATATCAAAACGTTTTTTCTTTCTTCTTTTTTTTTCAGCGCGAGTTGCCGTATGTCATAGACCGAAATGTAAAGGCAGACATGCATGCTGTGTTTCTGCAGCTCCGCAGGTGACATGCTGTGTGATGTGAAACTGCGACCGAGCCAGCAGGAACATCCAGATGATGTCATTCCTCAGGAAGCCGGTGAAACATCACTGTTTTTTTTTTGCTTTCTAATGTGGGATGTTGCATAAAGCCGGCAGGGCCCTGTTTGTCTTTGATCTCACAGGATTTATTTCGTGGTCGATACCCGTGTTTTTTAGTGGGAGTTTGAGGATTGACTGCATGGCCTACTTTCGTGACAGCGTTCTCTCGGATGTCTCAGGGTTTTTCTCCCCCCATTGTCTACTGATCTCAACAATCCTTCGCCTGCTGCCAAGGAGATTTGGCTCGTGTATGAAAAAAAAAACCCAATCCAGCTTCCGACATGCTGTCTCAGTGTGGAAAGGGGTTAAATTTTTTGAAAAAAAACAAAGAAAAAAAACAAACAAGAATCCGTCTAGTAATCGTCTCAAATTCGGTGTAAAAACAATGAGTGTGCGAAGCTGCTGCGGTGAAGAATTGAGTCGGCCCTTCTCATGAGAAACAAATCGAACGTCTGCTTTGATTTATGCTCTGATTGCGGTCGCTTGTGTCGGCGGAAGTGAGGGCTCGGATAGTTTGATGTGACATTAGCGTGATGAATGTAAGTTGACGGGGAAAATAATGTGAAATGAGGAGGTGTTGGGGCCGGTATATGAGACCCCGGTGCCACTGGTAGGAGGAGGAGGAGTGCAGGTTGTGCTGATGGATGGATCCATTCCAGCTGGAGCTCAGCGGGAGCCCCGATGCTCCTTTACACCCAGCTACTTCCATTAGTCCTCCATCATTTTTCATTTCATGTTTACAGGCCTCTTATAAATTCATGATTCTGTGTGAAGACTGATGTAGCACAGTGTCCTAACCATTTTGAACTTTCAATACGGTGCAAAAGTCTTCAAGTCTTTAAAGCAGATATCAGCGGTACGGCCGTTTCGGCTAATGCTGCGTTCAAGGCAGGCTTTTGAAACTGTAAGTCACAGTTTCGAGTCATAACTACGACTTTGTAGCGTTCCAGGTAACCCATAACTCGTGTTTTTACCGTCCTGTTGCCTGTGAAAGTCACTATAACGGCCTCTCGTAACTTCCAACCCGTGAACTCGTACCAGATCGAACTGGTATGACTTCACAGGAAGGAAAAACACAAGTTACGAGTTTCCTTGAACGCACCATGAGTTAGCAGCCCCCGCCCTCGTCAGGCATCTATTGGTCCTCGTCCCTACGTCACCACATTCACGCGCACCCCTTGGCTGCACACACAGCCCTTCATGCCGTTCTCTCTCCTCATTGGATAACGCTTGTATCCCACAAGGAAAAATTTCTTTTCGGGTTACAGCAGAGCAGAGTGAAGGAGAGACTCGTGTTACGGCTGAAACACTCCATGTAAGTGATTGCTGACGGAAAATAGGACTATTTAGGACTTATATTAACAAAAACATTCCACTGATATCTGCTTTAAGTCTCGCAGTACAAAGAAGACACAGCAGCTGAGTTCATGTTGCACTCCCTGCTGTTCAGGAGTCAGTTTGTATCACTGCAGTGTTTACCATGGGTCAACAACATCTGACTCTCGGTCATTAGTCATTTCCCATGTCTATTTGATTTCACAGAACTCCTCCTCTGGAGTCTTTCGGTTATTATTCTATAATATTATTCTATTACACGATTAGCTGCTGTTTGTGAGACAGGTGTCATTGTTTTGTGTATGTTTTGCGTTTCTTATGTCGTGAAAGAAAATTGAATTAAAGTTTGTTAAAGCCCCATTAAGTAGGAATTCCCCCCATCTAGCGGTGCGGTTGCATATCGGAACGTATTCTTGATGTTGCATTCACGTGAACTCGAGCAGAAGTCAGACAGACGACGATGCTGCAACAGGATAAACAAGTGTCTATGTGAACAGGTGGTCCACCAGCACGAGGCAAAACAATACTGGCGTGAAAATATGTTGTCATGGTGATGTTGCATTGTTTACCTGACCCACGTTTTATTCTCTTCATTCATTCTCTTACTCTTGTCGAGTAAAATGACATCCGGTTGGCTTCCCGACGGTGTCATTCAGGTGTCTGACTGCACCTGAATGCAACATCAGTGCCTCCGTCATTCCTCACACTACACAGCGGCACCCTCCCTTGTATATTTGTAACGACTTGTAACAACTTTCGTTTGTATGCGGGTGTGATTTGACTTTAATGAAAAGTATGAAAGCAATATTTGATTTTTGCGAATAAAAAGCCAAATAAGTCGCTTACTGAGGCATTACGTATTTAAATATAAATCAGAATAAATATAAAGTAATAAGTATTTAAAAGGTTAACATCAAATAACTTGGGTAAATAGGTTTGTGTGCTGGACTGTGGCATTGTGGGTCAGAAGCTGGGATTGGTCTTTATTGCACTGGGTTGAAGTGGTGCATGTTGTACATTCTGTATTTCATTTTACAGGAAAGTTAATAATATACTTAAGATAAACAACATGTGTTTCCATGTGATTCTTATTGATTTATGTTAAGCTATCATGGTTAAGCCTTGTTGCTTATGTTTGTTTCTGCTTTTGTGGACATTATTGTGAAGGGATAGTATGTAACATATTTTGCTTTTTATTTGTCTCGTAGCTTAGAATGAGAGCAAGTGAGCGCTGTGATCTAGAATCTGAATGCTTTATGTCATGGTTCAGCCCCGATACTTCATACCGAGGCTTTAAAACTGATTCAGAGACATTGTGTCAACTTTTCATGGTGTCATCCGCAGAGGAGGGTCAACAGAACGTCTTTTTTCAGCAGAGACGGAGCTATTTTGGTGGGTGTCCACATAAATATGAGTTGTGAGTGCTGTATGACTGTTTGTGACTGTCAGTGCTGATGCATTAATATGGTGAATAAAGTCCCATGAAACTGGTGTATTTTTAAATAAAACTTCAAACAACATGATTTATTTTGGCCACAGCGATGACGGCACAACAGTCTGGAAACAGCGTTTTATTTTATCAGTCATAACTGAGCTGTGTTCGCAGACAGTTCCCTATCAACACATTTACCAAGCAGAGAGCAATGGTCACAGTCATTTTGAGGCTTAAAACAATCAATGGAAATCCAATATTTACCCCCGTCCCCCTTCACCTTAGTCATGGTCTGAGGTGTGCAGGTATTTAGCAGCTGTTTGTTTAGTGGCTATACCCTGACCCTATCCTGGACAGTCTGCCCCAGATCGCTTTAAAGGAGACATACTATGCCCCTTTCCCACAAATGAAAATAGTTCCCATGTGTCTTAAAGACATGTTTAAGACATTTTTGTGACATGTTTTTTTGTCAAAATACCCTAAGGATCAAACATCACAGCTCTTTTCATCCTCTCAAAACAGCCGTGTTCAGAACGGCTGGTTTCAGTGCCTGTCCCTTTAAATGCAAATGAACCACTGCTTGCCCCTCATTACCCCTTCAGTTGGTGCAGTTCTCACAGGTAGGGGTGGTATTATGCAAATTCAAAAACTAATGGCATTATTGGATGACAACTGATGGAACAGCTTGTAAAACCACATGGATTTCAACCTAGGGAGCCTTAAAATTACAAAAAAGTATTATTTTTTTGTCAATTTTCACAATTTGGGGGCCAAATGGGAAAAAAAACACCCCCGAAGATATGTTAATGAGCAAAAAAACCACCCAAAGATATGTTAAAGAGTCTTCAAGAAGTGATATTTCCAAAATATGTCCCCTCTAAGGCTGCGTCCTCTCTCACCTGCACCTCCAGCCATCAGTCTGTGAAGCTCTTGGAGTTTTCTGAGGACACTGCCCTCGTAGGACAGCCTCAGTCTGTCTCCAGGTGGAAGAACAGTCCGCTACAGAGCTTTGTGCAAGATCTATGCAACACATGGCAACGTTATACAACACACAACATATCACAAAGCAGCTCTGACCTGCTGAGACCTCATGGAAATGTTCCTCCTGACTGATTTCAACATCTAAGAGCTTTTTTTTTACACACTGCTCAGTGTGTGCACTCACCTATATTGGCACGTATTACTTTCTTGACAATATGTCCTTAAAATAACAGAGAAATACTCCACTACTGCCTTGAGAGCAGGCTTTTTTGCTGGTCCATTGCACCACCACTTTCTGCTGCCTCTACAGTAGGTAGCAACGGTGTGCCTACAGTTTTTTGCCTGTGCTTACAGTTAAACTCATTCAGCCGACCTACTGACCAGATATAGCTGAACCATAATCACATTGTCTGCTTTATACTGAGTTTGACATTCTAAAACACACTTTTTGCAAATGACAGTTATCTACATTACACACATCATTCAAAACGGCCTGTGTTTGTTGTTTGCTAAACACTGCCATGAGATACACACTCGATTAGCAATCTCCTGCAAACAGAATGCAACCATGAAACCACATGTAGCCAATGAGATCACTTGAAAATCAGGACTTTAACCCTATAAATAGAATTCAGTTCACTCTTTGGTTTGCATAACAATGGAGGCCCATGTTGGAGAAACAATCAGAGGCAGAGGTGTTTGTATAAGAGGAGGACACAGAGGACAAGGAGTGGACGGAATAGGAGAAATGTCACAAGTGAGTTACGTAATATAAATGCCCCCATTGCATTTGTGATCAAAGTTTTATCTACAAATATAAATGCAAGAATCTAGATAATACTGTCTTATATTTAGCACATCAGTGAGCAAATGGCAGGTGACAAAAGCTACTAATTTGCTAGAAAAAAAAGAGAGGCAGAAAGGCAGTCTGAGATACTCTGAATGTAGTGTGATAAAAATCCTTTATTTGACAGGGATGGACCATGTTTGTGTGTAAAGTTGTGATGGAAAAATAACATTTTTAATATAGTTTTAAATGAAGTGTCACCTGTGCAAGACATATCTAAAATGTTGTACTAGTAGTGTATGTTTTTGGTTTTTGTGTGTTAAAGGGACAATGAAGAGTTTTGGAAAGCTAAGTGTTCTCGCACTACATTTACCATGAGCCTCCGCGTTCAGACTGATGTTTTCATTCATCAAGAATGAAAGTCGAAGGTTCAAAGACGATCAGATACCGTCATAGTTCCGACCATAAACGGTGATTCGGCGGCGTTATTCTCATGACCTGCCGGGCAGCTAGCCTGACTCTCGACAGACCCTTGTAGTTCCACAAAGCTCCACCTACGCCGAGCTTCACACTAGAGGCTGACATTTTTTCGGGAATCCCGCGGGACACGGGATTCCCGCGGGATTCCCGTGATTCGGGAGTCAATTTATTTATAGTCACGTGATTGGGACGTGACAGGAAAAATGTAAAACGGGAGTGAACGGGAGCGGGAGTCAAAATTAACAGATCTTTTTTACTTTCTTTTTTCTATCTTTAATCAAACAAAAATGCGTGTCTGAAAAGGTCTATAACCTTTACATGTGAACGTAATTTAACCTTCTCTAAACTTTTGAATGCTGCATATGTCCAATTGTTTAATGTTCCAGTCCTTATTGAATGACATGCTGTTCTCTTAAAGGGACACGCTGAGGCTGAGGAGTTTTGGTTTTCCACACACGTTATTTTGTGTTACGTGTGTGTGCAGACGCAACTGACAAATATTCATAGACGGACAAGCAACAACTTAATTACTCATCATTTAATTATTTTATTTTGAAAATTGACCAGATTCTCTCACCTTTTCTTGCCCGACTTCCAGCTTGACAGAAGGCTCACGTGAAAAATAGAAATGAACTGATCTGAAGAGCTGCAGGCGCAGATGTGCGACCAGGCAGACCGGTTAACATTTGTGCTTCGGTTCCGCGTCCAGTGCGACAAGGTGATTAACCACAAACATCACAAGCAACTGATTTAGTGGTTCAATGACAGTTTGTAGACAGTCCTCTTCTCTCTCCCTCTCCACCATGTTCAGAATATACATCCATCCATCCAGGCATGATAATCCATGCGTTATTTTCAATGAAAAAAACTAGACTAGAAAAAACGGTAACGGGACAGGATCGGGAGTGATTTATTCGGGATTAGGACGGGACGGGATTTTTTTTGCGGGAGCGGGACGGGACGGGATTGAAAAAACACTCCCGTGTCAGCCTCTGCTTCACACAAGGGTCTGGACTCAAGGGCAATGCAAATTCCTTCACGGAAGCAAAAAATAATGAACCAATCAGAATTGCCGGGCAGGACTTTCATAGATGTGACGTAGCGCCAAAGCGGCTGTTCGATTCAAACAACAATGGTGGCTCGCAGCGAGGAGTCGTGCGTTGGCATTGATTCTGCTAATTCAACTGTTTTGTCGAATCTATCGAATATTAATTCTTTGAAAGATGAACAGAGAATGGTTTTGAAGGCATTTATTGGTGGCAAGGATGTTTTCGCTCTTCTTCCGACTGGGTTTGGCAAGTGGTTTATCCAATCACATACAATGATTTTTTTTACAAGGACCCGCCTTCTGAAATACATCGCCTATGGAGCAGTCCCAGACCCTTGTGTGGAGCTCAGCGTAGCTTTGCGGAACTACAAGGATCTGGCGAGAGTCAGGTTACCGGGCAGCGTCCGCAAAACCGAAATTCAGGAAATGCTGGTCGGCTCACCCAGCATTTCCGCCACTAATAATAATAACCAAATAATTATAGACAAAACAATATATTTATCGAAAATGGAGCCATTAACAAGTGTGGGTAACGTAGATTCATCCACATTGATATGAGACTTTTTTATAACCAAATACAAACTCCTCATTGTCCATTTAAGTTTTGACAAAAGGGCCATAGTTTTGAAAGTTGTGCTTTAACGAAAGTAAGAAAAACTGTAATATCGGTGTCCCCATGAGCGCGTAGAAGAGTGTGTACTGGATGGGAAGCTTTTATGGTCTGAGACTAGCAAACACACTCCTGAGTTGAGCTCTGTGCTGAGTGTAAGAGAGCCTCCTGGAGGTAACAACCTGGGCGCTGTGGAGTACCTCTGCTTCCTGGAGACCATCATCACAGAACCTCAGGTGGGAGCTGAACATCAGCACCACCACCAACACAGCTGAGAACAGGAAGTAGAAGCTTTTCAAACTTGTGCACTTCTTTTTCCACCGACGATCGACCAATCCATCCGCGCCTCCTCCATCACCACCTGGCACACTGCTGCCTCTGCCAAGGACAGGAGCACACGGCTGCGTATCACCCACTCTGCAGAGAAGGTAATTGGCCGCAATCTGCCATCCCTCCAGGACCTGTACACCTCCAAGACCCTGAGGCGAGCATTGAAGATTGTAGCCAACCCCTCACATCCCACACACAAACGGTTTGAGAACCCCAACCCCCCTCCCCTCCCAATCCGTGGTGGTTGGTCCATCAGGGCCAAAACCCTCAAGAGAAGAGCTTCCTCTAGACTGCAGACGCCCCTCCCCACCAACTTTGTTCGTATTTATGTTTTATCTTCTTACTAATTCTATTATCATGCACCAAAACATCAAAGAAAATCCTTTGTACACTAATGAATAGACTTAATCAGATTCTAACAGTATGCAAACAATTGTATGTTAATCAATTATAATTCAATATCTGCCTGAGTAGAGAATATTTTAATGTTAATACTTTCCCTTTGAACATAGAACTTTTCCTTATTAGTGTTTCTACTGCGTTGACACTTGAGTACGCTATGTATACTGTCTGCAGGGTTTTATATTTGTACTATGTTGGCACAGTCCTCAGTGATGGCGTTGCTTGACTAATGCATAATGATATGTTCAGTGCTGTCACTGTGAGGCTGCTTGCTACCAGATTAATTCCTTCTAAAGCACTTCTCAGAGCCCATCAGAGGGCCCCACTGTTAATCACACAGGGATGACTTAGAGGAAGCACAGTGGGAGTACAAAAACTCTGGGAATACTGGCAGCTCCGGTCCACATCTTTGTGTTTTTTGAAGCTTTAAAAAAAAAGAAAAAAATCACAACCTCAATTTTGTATTAGCTCTCGGCCTTCAAGTCACAAGTGAAATCAATTGTCTGTGTGATTCTATTTTTAATGACCTTAATTCTTCCCATTTAGCCTGCATGTGTAGTTAGCAAATATGAATAAATCTCATAAAACGGCGAGGAAACAAAGTGATGGAACAGAACAGACATAATGAGAGCAGGATGAATTTTAAAGGTGCTTATGGAGGCTGGGGACAGAAATAGCATCAGAGCTGTGATATTGGCAAGTTCTGACGTGTAAGGAAATGCAACAGAGCCCTCACTGAGTAGTGTCAATATCTCATCATCATCATCATCATCATCATCATCATCATCATCATCATCATCATCATCATCATCATCATCATCATCATCATCATCATCATCATCATCATCATCATCATCATGTTGGTTAATCTGTTCCATGCATGTTTTCCTTAAATCTCCGGAACACTTTTAAAGTCTTGCATTTCTAAAAAGTTGGGGTAATATTAAGTTTTGAGGTTATAATATCCAACACCGGGGACCATAATAACTACATTAGGTGTCTTCATGCTGTAGGAATGAGAGATAACTTGCAGTATTCCCACAAGGTTCGGATAAAGTTCCTCCATGGGAGAATCTCAACCTGAGCCACTAACAAAAACTTAGTGTTTGCTGCTGCTGCAGTACTGAGAATGTCCCCACTGTGGGACGAATGATGGGGTATCTTATCGTTTTGTGAAGGTATTGAACTACACATCAGCATGAAGTGTGTCCTTTACCTTGATACTTTGTGTCACATTCACATTCTGACTGCAAATGTGAATGTAATTGGTTTAAAGGTCCAATGTGTAAAATGGGGAAAAACCGTGGTATCTAGCGTCCAAATTCTAGATTGTAGCACTCACTCAAAGCAAGACCCTTGCTATATACAAGAATAAGGCTACGAAAACCAATTTTATAGCGATTACACAGTTTCACACTCCCACATTGGACCGTAATATGATACTGTAGGTTAGTAAAGTAAGAGTGCTGCAGATGTAGTGAATGTTATGCTGTATCCTCTACCAGTTCCCTTGACAACTTTATTATGACTGTCCTGTTGTTGGTTGTGTTTGTCACAGTTGACGTTGGTATTTTTTTCATCTTGTTTGTAATGAGTCATATCACGTCTTTCATGCTGTCACGTTTGCGTAAAACACTGCATAGCACATAGAGGAAACAAAGCTTATTATGGTCATTCCTTTACCTTAGGTTCCAAGTCCCACATTTCAAAGGGGAGATATTATGGAAGTATCTTGAAGTATCCCTTGAAGGCTCTTTAATAAATATTTGGGTGTTTGTTTTGCCTTCCAGCCCCCAAAATGTGAGACAAGAAAATCTGTATTTTTCAGGCTCTCTAAATTGAAATCCATGTGGTTTTACAAGCTGTTCCATCAGCTGTCTTCCAGTGATGTAACTAGTTTAGAATTTGCATAATCCCACCCCTACAGTACCTGCTACCAGTAGAAGGGGCGGGGCGGGGCAAGCAGTGGCTCATTTGAATTTAACACTAGAACAGCCAACATTCAAGTCCACCAAGATAATTATTATTATGTTATAATTCAATAATCATTATAAACGAGAGTGAGTAGGCTAAATATATGGCGCTTTACATCCAACACAGCCTAATCATGATCTAGTCTGTCCTGACCCCACAAAATAAAGTTGGTGAAGTGTCTGTGTAACGGAGCTCCGTGCACCTCCGTGACACAGACAGTCAGCGCACCTCCGTCACATCTGCATGGAGCACACGTGTGCAGCTGACAGGAGATGCGTATAGCTGACAGATGCAGCTTACAATTTCCTCATCACGACCTGAGCCACCATCTGATCCTCCCTCCCTCTCGTCCTGAGGAGTCTCCTGGACATATCCGGTGTTCTGTGATTTTCCTCTTTTCTTTTCTAACCAGCCTGGTTCAGTTTTTTGCCCGTATACACCCGGTGTCTCCTCTCTCTCCCGATTGGCATATAAAAATAAATATAGCCACACAGGAAAACAATAAGAGAAAAAAAGAAGCACGAAAACTTCAAAGTGGAAACATCGTAATAATTGTTGTGTGATCACAGCTGGACACAGCGGTCTAATAACTGCCCTTTATGCAGCGGTCTGTGGGACCACTATTGGCGGTCCGAGGTATAATTGCTCAGAAATCAAGAATGTTTCATTTTTTCAAGTTGTAAGCTTCAGAAACCATCAAACACATATATTTAGGAAAAGACACGGACTGAGAGACCTTTAGGTTTAATGGAAACAAAGTAATTTACATAAGAAAAACACAAACGGACCATCTTTGGCGGTTCTAGTGTTAAAGGACAGGCACTGTTTTGAGCTGTGATCTTTGATCCTTGAAGTATTTTGACCAAAGCATGTCACAGACTTGTCTTTAAGACACCTGGGAACTATTTTAATTTGTGGAATGGGGTATAAAGACACTAATCCACCAAAAACACACACACACACAAACATTATATAACATTCTTACTCATACGTTGGGATTCTGCCTGTGTAGTTTAGTGCTGATTCACATTTTAAATGAACTGAAGATGAAGTTCAAATTGAAGCAATATATTAGTTATAATTCAGCTAGATGTTTCACAGTTGATTTAAACTTCAGTTTGTTCACAAAGAGAGGCTCCAGTTCTAACCCCATTGCTGCTTTTGGATTGGTCATTTGATTGGTCATTGAAGCAAACTTACTCCTCCCATAACAGCATATTCAGCGTCCAATGTGTCTGATTCATTCCGCTGTCTGTTGTTACCGAAATTGTAAAGAAGCTGCTGGTCGTGCTTGTTTGTCTTTGCTGTGGATATTTACACGTAGAAGCCAACATGTCCACAGCCCTGCTAACAGCTGTGTGAAGCAGTACTGTACCCGAGCTAAATGCTCCCAGCATGCATATTGTCACAATGCTGCCATGTTGGTGTTTAGCAGCTTCACCAGAATTATCAAGAAGTTATCTAATAGTTGGTGAATGAAACGTCTCATGAGTCCAACTCATGATAACACAGGAGGAAAAGTCAGAGACTGACCAAAATCTGTAGGATTCATCCTCTGAGCACCATGAATGTCCCAGTTCTACCAATAGTTATAGATCAATGTCATTCTGAACAATATCGATGGACAAAAGATGATACAGTGCTATGAAATATCAATATCCCATGTCTGTAAAACCAAGTGTATTGATTTTATAGACTGAGGAGAGGAAAGCATGGGCGAACGGAGCGCATGTGGTAATTGGAGCGTCCTCTCATTAACCTTTATCCTAAGTGCTCACTGGAGACCTGCACTGTAAAGACTGCTTATCTTCACAGCTGTATTCAAAACCAGCCAATTAATGGAAATCAATCACGGCTTCTGATGCCTTTGCCAGGTGAACGTGCTCCAGGCTCGTGGTGTTAAGCAACAGCTGGGGCCCTGTATACTCTTGTTGAAAGGCTTAGAGAAACTTTTTCCACGTTTCTCCGCAGGAAGTATCAAATCCTTGGAGGTCTTTCTGAGTAAACACACTGTAATCCCCCTACAAAACCCCGCATCAGCCTGCCGACTGATGATTCATGCGATAATGCCTGTTTTAGTGTGGACTGCGGCGCTCTTCCCAGGGTTCTATGCGGCGGAGAGCCTTGTTATAGGCTTGAGGGGGGGTTACAGCAACAGTCAGTAGCATTTTGCCGTGCCCTGGGCTAACTGGTAAGCACAGAAACCCTCTGCTCAAATCACCCAGGGACAGCTAAGAAAGACAGCTCAGTCCGGGTCCTGGGTGTCTCAGACTCTACCTGACCTCTGTCACAACTGCTTTTGTCTGACTTTCTTTAATTAGAGCGCTCAGTGAGGCTGCAGCGGTCAGCCACTGGAATGGTCCATGTCACAAAGCGCTCACTGCTGCGTTTGGCCAGAAGTGCTCCACAAATTACCAGGGAGGCAGCGAGAGCATCCATTGTAAGAGGCATCAACCTGAGTTGCTGGAGTGGAGTGGAGATGGTACTAATAATGGTGCTGGCCAGGTCCCTCCAGGCGCAGGACAGACAACTTGTTGACAAAACACGGCCAATTATCAGGTGTTTTCCTGTCTGGAAATCTTAGTTTCCTAAAACAGCTGAACAATGGAAAATCTATTTCCCTCTGTTTTCAACACAAAACAACTTGTTTTCAGTATTGCGTGTCAGAGGGAAGACATGGTGGTGACAGCCCACTGTGAGGATGTGTGGACTTGGCAGCTGATGTCAGCAGAACTGCTGCAGAGTTGCACGAGTGTGTTCACAACTAGGTACATATATTTATTTAGAGTTTGCAACACACTGGAATGTCTATTTACTCTTCATTAGTTCTGCAACGAGTAGTCGACCTCCTTACTGCCGCCTTTGACCTTAAGACAGTCATGGCCTTCTTCAAAGCCCTATTCTAAAGAACTATGAGATTTCACTCCAAGGCTAGAAGGTTGTCCATAAATCAGAAGGTTGTTGGTTTGATTCCCAGCTCCTTCTGTTCACATGTTAAACAGTCCTTGTGCAATGAATTGATCCTAAAATTGACCCTAATAAATCATGATCAAAATTGCAATGTGGCCAGGTCCAGATTAGAGGAGCACAGTTTTTTATGGTGAAGATCAACTGATGTGGCGGTGTGTGGTGCAATGGTTAAGGCAGCCGACCTATGTAGAGGCTATAGCCCTCACCGCAGGTGGCCCTGGTTCGAATCCCGCGTCAGGCATGCCATTCCCCCTCTCTCTGCCTCCCCCTTTCCTGTCTATCAGTACTGATCTGTCAAATAAAGGCAAGAAAAAGCCAAAAAATATACTTATATTTATATTATAAGACCAACAGATGATTGTGAAGCTTCATGATGATACAGAGATGGCCCAGCCTACAGCTCATACACTCATTTGGTAAAAGATGCAACTGAAATCACAGAAAAATGTAATTGTGACTCATTTAGACAGTATCTATCAACACAGCTCTAGTCTTTTTTATGTCTTCTTAAGCCCTCACAGGGGGTATGTGTTCTGTCTACAGCAGGTGAAGAGGAATCTCACCTGGTCAAACAGAAATGTAGCCCGTGTTTGATATTTGTCTTTCTGCTTTTTCCGTTTTATCACACTCGTTAACCTGCGATAGACCCGGAGAGTTGCGCCAGGTAGAACTCAGCTCAAACAAGCTTTCAAACACGAACGAGTTCACACTGAGAGCAACTGCAAGGTTTACTGCATTTTGCTGAAAAACGGAAATCAGAAATTAGTGTCGAGTTCTTCTTTGAACAATCCTGATAAACAGCCTTGACTTTTCACGTGACTATAGAACACTCAGTAATCCATTTATGTAGCATCACAGAAAGTTAATCCTTCCCAGAACATACGCCTGAAAAGCTCGGGCTCCAGCAGTGCTGCTTTGCATAAAAAAGGAATTTTTAAATGGCAGATTTAAAACATGGAATGGTGCTTCAAAGTACAAATGAAGATAGTGTTTGGGATTTCAAAAGAATCGTGTCCAGTGTTTTTTTTTCTTCTTTCATTTCATTATAATTTATCATTTATTTTGCCTTGCTTCACAATCAAGCACATATGGAAGTTCCCAGCAGGGAACTGTCCAGTACAGAGACAACCTGCTGCTGCAGCGGATCAGTCTGGGGTGAACGTCTTGCAATTATGTAACATCATGTAGCACAGAGAGACCATGATAAGGTCAAATTTGTGTTAATTAAAGCTGTGATATTTATCTAAAATAAATTCAACCTATGAGTAATCTTAAAGGGATAGTTCAACATTTTGGCAAATTGGCCCATTGCCATGATCCCTATAGTCATAGCAGTAGGTTTGTTACCTTTATTTGTTGGTGCAAGCTATTTTTACAACGGCCGAGCCGAGTGGCGAGCTGCTCAGAACTACGGAAGCTAATGGGATTTTGTGATTTCCCTCATCAAACTCATAATACACAATCCAAACACTTATTCAAATCCTAAATTCATGCAAAACAGCTGATGCGTGTTGCCTTCAGGGGCAGTTTTTTAGCATGTAGTCTCTGTATTTACCTGGAAAACAATTCTTTTTTTTGTATCAATTTTAATTGTATCAATGACCTGTATGTTCAGGTGGGAGGACTTGCTGGTTGCTCAGATGGAGGAGTGTGCCACTTTTCTACTACAGCACTACCTCGTACCCTTATATCATTTTTATTCATGAAGGTCATTTTCATTCATATGAGCAGGGTCAGTTTTTATTATATCCAACTAGAAACAAAACTAGTTGATAATTGGCAGCAGTGTTACTGTCTCATTTCGTCCCATGTACTCTCCTGAGCCAGAGCCAGTCATGTGCTGATCAGCTCACTGATGTAGTGGTAATGCATTATGGATTTTTCTTCGGCCCTGATTATGTCAAGCGTGCACTTAGCTACCCTCTCGCACAAACATGTCCTGCAGAGGAGCGCCTCCAGTGTGGTGGAGTTCTACTCAGTGAGGGTTCTCTGCCTCTTATAGAGAGTCTTCAGACTGATCGGCTAAGATGAAAATCTGTGGTATGCAGAAATATATCATACTGCAGTAGGGTTGTCATGATACCAATACCAATACCACAATTGTCGATACTAATTTGATACCACAATTACAAAACAAAAACAAAACAGAACCCATCAGTACTTTCTAATGGTTTACCATTCAGTACTTTATTGAAAACTGTTTCAAACTGTCAAGTATTTAACATCACTGTGCTTCAACATCTTTTTGCACAGAATTTAGGGGATGACCAAGCACTGGTCGACCAAAAAATCATTAGCCAACCAAAATTTCATTGGTCAATTCGTAGCAGGAAAAAACAAACGAACATTTGGAGCCGTGTCTTGTCAAAATTAAGTCAAAATCAATATGACTGAACTGTATATGAAAAGCTATAGGGCTTTCAATTTGATGGGCCAGATACAGGAAGTAGTCACACTCACTGCTGTCAGTTTTGTTGTTGTTGTTGTTTTACACAGCACGGCAGGTCTCTCTTTCTTTCTCTTTTTTTTGTCAGTAGTGACTTTTTCCGAACAGACGTTTCTGGTTTGGAGACTCCTGTGTTTATTGGTGATAAACTGGCATACTGCCTGTAATAACTGTAAAACCCGACCGACTTGTTGAATCTCGGACTCAACACGAGTGGACTCACGAACATTAATTCTCAAACACGAAGGTGGGCAAAAAAAAAAAGTGTGTGTGAAGTTCGCTGAGGGAAAAGTTGTATATTCAGTTCTGACGGTACCAGAAAAAAAAAAACAATTATTTGTACCAAAGTATCGGTTCTTGTGACAACCCTATATTATAGCAAATAATCCGTGTGTGGATCTTCTTGCTGAAATGTATGTTTTCTGTGTTCTTTGTAATGTTTTTCTTGTTTTGGTCCATTTACTGCAAATCATATTCCGTTACGAAAGTCCAGGTCATTTGCAAAACATTGCAATGTGTATGAATAAATTCATCCTTCCCTCTGGTCCATTAAATTACATATGGCATGAAATGTGTTTTGCAGACACTGTAAACTTGTTGGGAGTCCAAATATCAGAGCAGATAAACAAACAAAATGAAAGTCACAGACACTTTTCTCATTCTTTCCAGTGTCATTCTTTCCAGGAAACATCAAGAGATCACCAATGAGCTTAGTCCTCTGAGGACCGTGCATGGATGCACACACTTTATTGCCATCTCATCCAATTTGTTGATGTGTTTTGATCCAGTGGGAGTGGTGGACAGACTAACACGCTGCCATCCTTAGAGCCACACTCTGTCTGAGTGCAGGGGCCACGTACTTCAGAGGCCACATCTGAAGAGGGACTGCACCACAACAAAGCTGTGTCATTGCGAGGGCTCCCTCAAATCCGGGCGATGAAAGATCCAATGGGTGCGTCTTTTATGTCCCCGTCTGCTCTTAAGATTCACTGCGCGTCGGTAATAAAAGCAAACAACACTGTCTGGAAGCTTGAGGATTACACTTTGAAATGTAAGTGTCATTCGGCAGCTAACGCTACAACTTTTAAAACCACAAACCTTAAAGCCTCAAGTTATTGTGAGGAGAAAAAGTAAAGTGTTGCCTAAGTTGCTTGGCAACAGGAACCGCACTTGGTGACACAATGGAAAGAGAGGGCACAGCTGGTGATGCAGAGCCAGACCTTCGGTTTGACCCGTTGTTGTTTACAACAGCTTGAAAAGGCCACATCTTTGTGGGCTCCTAAGGTCGACTGGAGGGCTGAAAGTTGTGTAACACTGTTGCGTTTATAACTTGTTTTGGTTCTGCTTTCGCACTGTGAATCTGAAGCGCATCGAACTTTCTGAACAATGTCAGCTGTGTTGGGGATTGTGTTAGATGCACAAGCTCAGAAAGTTGTTGAATATGACCACCAGGTTAAACAAAGTAAATGATAATGAAGGAAATAAATGGAAAAGGAAACCGCAACATGGTTCACTTGCAAACAAACCAAAACCCACATATTCACTTGTTGGTCTACAATGAAACGAACCCTGATTAGTTTAAAGCGAACCAAACGGCTGTGGTGTGATAGCGACCTGCCCCTGAACTAGGACCCAGCTTGTGTGTGCTCAAACTTCTTCTTTATCATCATTGCTATGCAGCACTTTTATCCTTACTCTGGTGTTTGGGTCGCCACTGACCCATTTTTAGGTTTTTAATACATAAAAGTACCAGATAAGTTTGTTTACTGCATCAAGGCTTTTTGACCTCGCCAGGAGCCTACAGTATATTTGAACGAAATACAACTTTTTTTTTTTTTTTTCACAAAATTCTCAAATGCCCTGGTTAAAATTAAGACATTTGTGTTAGAACGATGAGAATGATGAGAGTTAAAACTGAAATCATAAGTGCAACAACATAAGTGCAACATCTCTTGGTTACAACGTAACCAAGAGATGAAAAACATGGGATGACAAGTAATTGTTTTTAGTGTGTTTTACAGCTGAAGACTCGGGTCAAAACCGACCCTAACACCATAGATGGTAGCAGGAAGCTGTCAAGAGGAAGGTTCAATTGAAGCCAAGGGGTATAATGACAAAAAAAAGGCCCAATGGCCCACACCAAAAAATATTAAAACCAACATTTTCATGGATAAGGAAGCCCAACAATGTGACCAAGAGAAGAAAACTAATTTGATGAAAAAAAAAAAAAAGATTTTTGTGTATTTTACAGCTGTTTTACAACAGACACTAACACAGGAGATAGTAACAGAAAGCTAACACAAGATGAAGAATAATACAGAATGCTGGCTATTTTTTAGGATTGATGATAAATTTGCTGCACATTCTCCATCTTTAGTCCAAGCTAACAGTTTGTTAGCTCTTTTGTGGCTAGCAGTAGGCAAACTTTGTGCACAACTAACTGAAGCTAACGTCAATTATGCACACAACTCAGTTACATCTCAGTAGCTCTCAGTTTGTTTTGCAGCTTTGAAAGATGCATGCGTCTTTTGGGAGATTACAGTGGGAGGAGGTGACAGGGGACCTGCTGGCAGTAAGTAGAGCCAAGAAAGAAAAAACTCCCACTTGAATGACATCAGCGTTGTACATGCACACTTTCATCAAATTTTCAAATGAGCCAGTTACGGGACAAACTCATCAAACCTTGTTTTCCAAAATAGTTTCAGAAAGTCCCTCCAAGTAGCTTTGGCATTTAGCGTGAACACCGGTGACATGGCTCTTCTGTGTGCACTACATCAACAGGATCGTCTTTCACGACTCCTCTGGGATTTACAGTGGATTTGAAAACGATATAACAAAAACAACGGGATTATTAAAAAAAAAAAAAGGTTTGCAAGGCAGAAATGTAAAATAAATGAGCGATGGGAATTGTGTCTATTTTTTTGTGAAAGGTTTTTGCAAAACAAAGATAACAAAATCTGCTCTACAACCAGCAGGAACCACGTTATTTCTTGTTACCTTGAAGGAGGACTGGTTTGGAGTAATAGTGACGGTAAAATGACTTGTCACAGGGAAAATGGAGGCTCTCTGCCTTCCACCTCACTTCTTCAACCTTGTACTGCAGCACTTCCGACCCAGTGTCCCAGATTCCTTCGTGCAAGAAACATGGACTGCTTTACTGCACCATGACACCAAAACATGCCCTATATTCTGTAATCTCTTGTCTATGACATATGAGACTACAGAAATATCCATCCATCCATCTTCAATTGCCTATTCCAGGTTGGGTTGTGGAGGTGGATCCACCAATGAGCCCCAGACATCCCTTTCCCCGGCTACATTGGCCACGTCTGACTGGGGGAACCTGATATTTCCAGGCCAGGTGGGAGATAGAATCTCTCCACTTAATCGTTAGTTGGCCTCCTCCCAGCTGGACTACGCAAATATACACAACCTAACATTTATTTTTATGGCTTATAACATTACCCACCACACTCCATGGATTTCCTTCTCACCAGCTTCATTGAAAACAAACACACATTGCCAAGGTGGGAGGGAGAAGGGTGAGCATGAGTTTTTATGACAGTGAAAATATGATTTTTTGTGATAAACAGACAATAACGTTCTAATCTAATCACTCCAAAACTGTATGGGGAACTCCATAGAGAGAGAGAAAAAAAATGACCGTAGTTCCCCTTTAAACATTAAAATGTAAGTGCTTCATAGAGGGAGAATTCATTGTCACCTTCACAGAAAGACAGCCAACTTACAGCAAGGAAATATACAGTACAGACTAAGACAGCAACAATGTTCATTAAAAAAAAACAACTCACTGCACCATAAAGGATCTTTTTGGCATCACAAGTCTGGCACTAAAGGAGCTCTTCAGTTCCCTAAAGACACCATGAAGTGGGTTGTCCTTATTGTGCAGGATGCTCCTGAGATTCCTTCCTACTCTCTTCTCTGTGAGTCAGGAGGCAAATCGATGATGGATGCAGCCTTTTTTAACTTGTTGATCCTATGTTTGTCCTCTTCACTTAAACCCCCTTCCCCAGCAGACAATGGCATAAACAAGCACACTTGCTAAAATACTGAATACTGATGAGTGACCTACTGACATCAGATGACCGAAGCTTCCTGAGAAACAAACAGCCTGGACTGGGCCTTTGGGTGTTCTCTTCCCTGACCAGCCTGTTATCCACAAGGATGCCAACATACAAGCAAAGAGGTCACTGTTTCTGTCCAAGAAATAATCAAGCATACAGTACATCCTGCTGTGAAACACAATGTTTATAGGTGTTCAATAGTGAGCTATATCTCTTGGTTGGTTTTGTTACCTTTGAAAACATCCATAGCAGATGTAATCCCGTCTTTGGAGGAAAATCAAGTGAATAGTATTAGAACCAACCGTATTCCCATCAACATTTTGGCAAATTGGCCAACTGCCATAATCCCTATAGTCACAGTAGGTTCATTACCTTTATTTGTCAGTGCAAGCTATTTTTAGAACGGCCGAGCCGAGTGACGATCTGCTCAGAGCTACACTATGGAGGCTCATGGGATTCCTTGGTTTCCCTCATCGAATTCATCAAATACATAATCCAAAAGCTCCAAAACGCTCTGGTGGAGAAGAGTAATGGAGCGTCACGAGTTGTTTTAGAGGTAAATGAATGCAAAATTGCTGATGCCTTCAGTTTTTCAGTAAGCAGTCCATGTATTTACAACTCTGGTGGTTCTAAAAATAGCTCGCACCAACAAATAAAGGAAACAAACCAATGGCAATGGCCCAATTTGCCAAAATGTTGAACTATCCCTTTAAAGCCCAACCATTAGTACACTTTTTTGCCAAGTTCACATTTTAGCAAATTAATTTTCACTGTTGCCTTCAGGCCGTTGTTTTGCCCAGCCTGCTAGGGGCAACCATCTACAGGTCTTTTGTTCACTCTGCTGTCTGACTGCTGAACAAAACTATGTGAATGTTTTAACTGAAACAGTGCGATGCTTGTGCTGTGTACTGGGTACTTTGTATGATTTTTTTTTTTCATTCAGAGATATAATGGTGATATTTATTCAAATTCCTATTTTTAATGAAGTTATGTATTCATTATTAGAGTCTTTACAACACTGTTGGCTGGGTGCAAAAGCAGTATTTGTACAGTATTTGCGGCTGGCCCCATTAGAAGTTATGCAAATAAATGGAGATATATCCTACATTTACAATCAAAGTAATCAGCAAGTACACTGGGCAGCTATGAAGCCTAATGTGCACGGTCGTCCATTAGCTGGAATGACCTCTGTGAGCTGCTGAAGCGGAGCCTTCACATCCAGTTTGCAGCTGGAAGTGTTTGCTCTGCAGAAACATCTCTCTGCTGCAAAATAGAGATGTTACCTCAGTGTGTAAAGAGAGAGAAACAAATAGCACTTTGGGGGTACATAACAAATAATGTGCACCAGAGGAGCAATTGATTGCAGCTCCCAAAAAAAAAGAGAAAGGGGGGGTGGAGTGGGGACCACGCATTTCAGTGGGTGAATGGACGCCCAGCCCACTGCTACTGCTAAATGATGACTTCTTGATGTGGTAGCTAACGGCAGTGACCTCACAGGAAATTGATGTCAAACTTTGCTTGATTGTCTTGTTCCTGTGCTCCATGAAAGACGAATGTGAAGTAGCATTTCCCCCACATTCATTACCCTTTATTACATGACAAAATGGGGGGGGGCACAGTTGTAGCAGTACAAAGCTGATTTTACCATAAGAAGCAGTTCATTATTTTGCACTGATTATTTAGTTCTAAATTGGGGAGTGAATTTGAATTTTAAATGCTCAAAATGTTCCCATTTCCTTCTCTTATCTCTGCTGCTGCAGTAGATGCTATAATACATGAATATAACCACTTCACATTCTCCCAAAATGCATAAGTAGCAAGTCTGGAGTTTTTTTTTTTTTTTTACATAATGACCCACTTTGTTCTTTATGCGAGTTACAAGTGTCATCATTTTCATGTAAATACGGCGGAGACGATCAAAACGGCAGGTTTTTTAAGTGAGCCGCCGTCGTGTGTCCTTCATGCTTTCCAGGCTTGATCAATCTTTCCTCAAAGAGGCGACGGAGCTCAGGTTGCTTTATCTCTGCCAGGAAAAAACCCAGACAGGCAAGACAAATAGATCCCTGCAGCTTCGCCCTCACCCCGCTGACCGGACACGATGAGTTTGTCTGTCATGCCCTTGTGGAAGGAGAGGAGAGGCCGGTGGTTGTCCATCTACCTGATGGAGTAATCTGCCAAACACCCCCCGACCCCCCCTCCCTCCCTCCCCTACCCCTGTCACCATGCCTCACTACACACTATTGTGTATCTATAACTCTTCTGTGCTTTCTCCCTGACGATGCAATGACAGCATCGCACGAGGTTTTCCCTCCTCCTCCGATACAGACGTCTGTGACATCTGAAGCTTCTCCTCATGAAGCACGAGCGGTTTGCGATAATCTAATCTCGACTTCCAAAGTCTGCCCCCCCTACCCCCTCCCACCCACCCGCCCTTCCCCCTGCTATCAAAACCAAGGGGTCGATGGGCTGCTAGTAAGAAGACTCATAACTTCACCCTCAGTGAACTAATTATCAATTCGATCCAGTGTCAGGGAACAGCCGTGTACACTTCATTTCAGGCCTCTCTGGGTTTTTGATGGGATCTCTAGACGACACAAATCTGAGACGGATCCCTGACACGAGCCGGTGTTTGGGAAAGGAAAAGGAAAAGGCGAAAAGTGTGACTTGATTGATGCAACCTGCCACAATCAGTCAGCCTGGTTCAATATCTTTCTGCCTTAAGCTCTGAAAGCACATTTTAACAAGGACTTGGTTGGATTGTGAAAGCGAAGCACTTATAGTGGCAATTTTTCATCACAGTATTATTAATACATGACAGTGATTACCTAAAGTGTTTATTCTGTGCAGCAGTGGGATACTGACTGCACCAGCATGAGTCTGTGCAGGAGGTAACGTGAGGTCACTGTCGTTGGATTCTTTGACTGTGCTGATGTTCGTGTTCCAGTTTGGACATTTAAACAGAGCCATTTGATAGAAGAGAGCATGACTTTGTAGCTTTGTATCCAACCACTTCAATCGAATGAGCTTCGCTAAAAATATTAAAGTGATATTTCACCCCAAATTCAAATTTCACTCATTATCTACTCACCCTCATGTCGACTAAGGGTTGGGAGAAGTTTCAGAGTCATCTGTGCCTTCTCGGAGTTACAGGGGGGCTCCGCGCGGCACTGCATGTATATTTTAAGCTTGTTTGTAGCGGAAGTTCCCAATGTCTCAGTCTCAAATCTCGCGCGATTTGCACTGACACCCGCCGGTAGAGCAGTGAACTGAGAGACTGAGATACTGGGAGCTTCTGCTACAAACAAGCTTAAAATATAGACGTATTTAATTTTTTTGGAACAATTTCACATGTCGGG
This sequence comes from Decapterus maruadsi, assembly GCA_030347415.2. Taxonomy (NCBI): domain Eukaryota; kingdom Metazoa; phylum Chordata; class Actinopteri; order Carangiformes; family Carangidae; genus Decapterus; species Decapterus maruadsi. The sequence goes on from CM064895.1 coordinate 3,903,691, forward strand.
GCTTCAATACAAGAGGAACATTACAGACGAGCTGTGTGGAGGTATTTAGATGTTTTCGTGTGTCTTTTTAGACGTTTGCAACCATCATATAGACATGCAGTGCTGCACGGACCCCCCCATAATGTCGGGAAGGCACAGATGACTCTGAAACTTCTCCCAGTCCTTAGTCGACATGAGGGTTTAACCACATAAAGACTTTTATCGATCAAGAGAAAGCGGATGAGATTGATGAAACAAGCCTTTTGGCAGTATGACATTAGAAATGTACTGTTTCTATAAGGCATTTTTGATTCAGTATAACTTAAAGCAGAAGTCAGCTATTTTCCATCAGCAATCACTTACATAGAGTGTTTGGGCCGAAACACGGGTCTCTCAGTCACTCTGCTCTGCTGTAAACCCAGGAGAAAACTTTCCTTGTGGGATACAAGCGTTATCCAATGAGGAGAGAGAACGGCATGAAGGGCTGTGTGTGTAGCCAAGGGAGGCACGTGAATGTGGTGACGTAGGGACGAGGACCAATAGATCCATGACGAGGGCGGGGGCTGCTAACTCACGGTGCCTTCAAGGCAACCTGTAACCTGTGTTTTTCCAACCTGTGAAGTCATACCAGTTCGATCTTGTACGAGGTCACGGGTCGGAAGTTACGAGTGGCTGTTATAGTGACTTTCACAGGCAACAGGACGGAAAAACACGAGTTATGGGTTACCTGGAACGCTACAAAGTCGTAAATCGTGACTTCAAAAGCCTGCCTGGAACGCAGGATTAACCAAAACGACCGGATCGCTGACTTATGCTTTAATGCACAGTGAAACGTGTGGATGGAAACTTGGAAGCTTGTATCATTATCAGGAGATCTGATGATGGATGGATGGATGAATGGATGGATGGATGGATGGATGGATGAGTGGATATTGCGACTTTTCCAAAAGTACAGTAATCCACACTCTACCTCAAATCATTCTATTGGTTTACTCAAAGAACCAGTCACTAACAGCAATTAGTGGATTGGTTTCCTGTATATAATACAGTATGCACATTAAAGTTTAATATCTGTAAGTAATGCATGGATATGTAGTTTAATTGTGGGAATATGTTTGATATGCATTCATCTCATTAGTGGTGGTCCATACTGTATGTCATGATGGCAACTTCATTACTGATAGAGAGGCATTAGATGTGTTACCATTACATACACATTTCTTTTTAACTGACAAACACAAACAGTAATTTTAGTCCTTTCAAATCTTATTATTCTAAGATGATTATGGACTAAAAATTGTAGTTTACATTTTCTGTTCAGTGGCGCTCTGTGGGCTTAGGGTTTAAAGCACCGACCAAGAAAATCCCCAGCTAATGTCCAATTTGGGAGCTTTGTAGCATGCTCTTCCTCATCTGTCTCGCCCTTCATTTCCTGTCATTTCTCACTGTCTGCTATCTAACAAAGGCAGACAATATTAAAAAAAGAAAAAATCTCTCTGCTTGGTGGAATATTTGTGAGAAGAATAATACAGAGATACAGTGGGCAGTTCAGGGTGGACAGGATGATTAGACAACTTGTTTTGGATTATGTAAATCTGTTGATATTTTCCTACAATTACTGTTCGTTTTTTCTTGCTTGAAACCTGAAATAAGTTTTTTTTTTTTTTAAAGGACATTGTGTAGGAATTACTCCCATCCAGCGTTGCAATTGTAGATCGCAAGCAACTCAATCATATTTTTCATGCTGCATTCACGTGAAATTGGGCAGAAGAACAACAGCCGCTGCACGTAACGGCATAAACAAGCCTCTATGTAAACAAGTGGTCCATCAGCACGAGGCAAAACAATACACGTGACAATATGTTGTCATGGCGATGTCATATTGTTTACCTGACCCACATTTTACCGTCTTTCTCTGGACTTCTGTGACTAAAATTACATCTGGTTTGTTACCGACGGCCGATCCGACTGCACCTGAATGCAGCATCAGTGTAACGCTCCATTCCTCCTCACTGCGTTACCATGGTGACTTTTCACGGACGCCACCTGGACCTGAGCCGACAGCTCCGGTGTCTCCGCTGAGTTTCCGTGGTTTCCACCTGGACTGAAGGTAAAAACATGGAGACACGACATGGCAGCCAGCAGCGAGCTTACCCGCTCCATGGAGATATGAATGATATGAATGAAATTCAAAGCTTAAAGCAGATATCAGTGGAATGTTTTTGTTCATATAAGTCCTAAATAGTCCTATTTTCCGTCAGCAATCACTTACATGGAGTGTTTCAGCCGTAACACGAGTCTCTCCGTCACTCTGCTCTGCTGCCACTGAACATACAATAAAAACATGGAGACACGACAATAGATGCCTGACAGCTAACTCAGTTCAAGGAAACTCGTAGTTTTCCTTCCTTACCCACTCCATGTAGATATGAATGATATGAATGAAATTCAAAGCTTAATGGAACACTTCAGTTTGTTGATGGGGTTAATTATTGATGAATGAAAAACAGACTTTTGAACAAAATAATCGATTTTCGTGAATAGATAACAGCAGAACTTACACAATGTACCTTTAATGGATAAGACAGTTGAGAGAGACAGGAAATAGGAGGCAGAGAGGGGGGGTGATATGTTCACTAGGTATCTGTCTGGTGCAACAAGCAGCCAGTGGATAGTGAGCTTTTCCTCTGTGAAAAAGCTTCCTGTTCCTCCTCCTCAAAACAAATCTGTGAGAATGAACCAGAACAGTCAAGTTGTGGGCGAAGCAGCAGCTGACAGTGAGGCTCTGTGCATCTGGGGAGAGCTGCAGATCCAGCTCATAAACTCTCTGAAAGTTCATCACTACAAGGCCATGGCTCGGTGGTCCGACCACCAACACATGGATCGATAACAGAGCTGCAGCGTATTTGATTCTGGCACACGGAGAGGGAGGTTTTGTTTGAGTTTTTAGAATCCAGCAATTGCTCTAATAATAGGCAATTTGGGTCTGCCATGCATTAAACACCATTTTCTTCTATGATCAACACTGCTGCATTGTGAGTGAAGTGGGGCTACACACACACAGGGAACAGGGAGGCTGGACACAAGCAGCTGAAACAAAGGTAACTAGAATATTACTGGTGTTGATAATAACTATTACTAGAGTTTATTGTCAGTGCAATAAAACATAGGAGGCCAATTAGAACTTGATCAAACCACCTGTTCAACAAGCAACAGTGTTGTTGTATCCCAGTGTCTCATACACAACAACATTGTGCCAGTGAAGCCAATAGCGACTTGTTCCTGCCTTGTACTAATAATGATGCATCACACTGTCCAGAAGAGTGTGATTCATTTATTTTCACACCTTTTGCAGTTGTTTACATTTACATGTTCATCTTCTTCCTTTGCACTCGGTGTAAATACTAATTGCTACATTGCAAATTAAGTGCAGGGAGATTATATCGAGGAAGTGGCCTAAAGTTATATTGTTTATTGTATATTGAATGGATCCTCATTAGCTGACGCCTTGGAGACCACTAATCTTCTTGGGGTCCCTACAGGACATAAAATATAACATGCTGTAAATGCTAAGATCCAGGACATAAAATAAATGCATACAATCATACATTCCTATCATAACTACACTTAACATGTACACACACGTCAATTATTATGCATAATATCACAATATCTTTATGACACTATAGTTATAGTAATGCACTATAATAGCACAATAGTACTATACATTAGTAGTATATTTTCAGTCACTACTGTCATTATAATAATTCTACTTACTTCAATACCAATAATAAATTCTCAGTCATATGGTCTGCTGCATTAGATGAGCTTTAGGTTTGTTTGTTTTTTTAAAGTTCATTGTTTTGTGAGCGAGATATGTGGGAAGGTACAGTAAGAAGTTTCTGGACATAATTACGTAGCTTCTTTCTTTCTTTCTTTCTTTCTTTCTTTCTTTCTTTCTTTCTTTCTTTCTTTCTTTCTTTCTTTCTTTCTTTCTTTCTTTCTTTCTTTCTTTCTTTCTTTCTTACATACATACATACATACATACATACATAGACAAAGTGAAAAAAAAATATGTCAGAACAGGTATAAAGTTAACATATTGACAAAAAAAATAAAAATGAGGAAAATAGGCAAGTCATATTACATTTCTCTAAATAATTCTTGAATTATGTTTACAGGCATTTCTTATTGTCAATTATTTTTATACATCAAAGTAGTTTTTAAATCAGTTTCAAACAAAGGAAAGAAAGGTCGACCTTGTGAAATTTCGCATTTAAAATAATCAGATTAATTAAGTGTTGAATTTTTCATTCCTTATTTTTATAGTATAATAGTACATCCTTGGCTTCCAAATGACTTGGAAGGTTGTAGGGTGATGTCATTTTCAACTTTTTTCAAGGACATAATTATTACATAGCAAGAGGTTTCAGAAAGGACCTGATCTCAGAGGGGATGAGTTTCCCAGAGAGTCTTGATGCTAGAGATGGATGCTCCTGCTCTGAGAGTTCATTCCACCACCAGGGAACACCGATGAGAGCAGTCTGGACTCAGATTGCCACGTGTGCAGGGATCAGATGATGACGTTCCTCAGAGGAACACAGTGGTTGAGAGGGAGAACAAGGGCTTCGCTCTGATTGAATTCAAGCGGATGAGTGTTGACCCACGCTGTCTCTCTGAAGGCTTTGATTTGATCGTGGTGGCTACAGGTAGCCAAGTGTAGGTCAATGAGTGAATCGTTCATTAAAATGCATTGATGTGGGGAAAGGGAAAGTGAAACCAGCCGTTTGACAGTTCATCCTTGCAAAGTGTAGGAGTGAGGAGCCTGTGGAGAAGGGAAAGTGGGCCTCAAACTAAATCCACTCTCTGGAGACTGTTTGGTCGAAGGCAAGTTCACATTTTTGTTATCAAGGGGAGTGAAAGCAGGACACACATGTAGTATAGTACCTTTAAAGCGATAAAGATAGCTTAACATTTTAGCAAATTAATCTATTAGCATAATCTCTATAGTCTTAGCAGTAGGTTCATTACCTGCAATTGTCGGTGCAAGCTGTTTTGAGATTGGCGGGGCAGAAACGCAAGCTGCTCAGCTAACGCACCGGAGGCGTGTGGTACTTTCGCCTTTCTCTCATCAAATTCATCAAATACACAATAGAACAAATCCAAAATGGTCTCGCGGAGAAATTGTGACCTGTACATTCATCACGCTATGAGATAATAATGGAACATCACAAACCAGAGTTGTTTTCAAGGCAAATGTGTAGCCAAAACTATACATTCCAGACACGAGTGATTTTAACAACACATGTAGTTTGAGTATTTGCTTCATGTTACATACAGCCTGGTGAATGCAGGTCTTCTACACGAGAGCATTTTGCATTTTGTTGGATTATGTAATAATGAGTTTTGAGGGAAAGGCGACAGTACCGTTTTATGAGCAGCTCACGTCTCTGCCCCGCCAATCTCAAAACAGCTTGCATCGACAAGTGACAAGTAATAAACCTAAGACTACAGGGATTATGGCAAAAGGTGAATTTGCCAAAATGATGAACTATCCCTTTAAAGACATCCTGAACAGGACGGACAACCATGGCACAGATATTGATTGTTGTCTACAGTAGCCAATTATGTTGCATTTACAAGCACCACCGGTGGGATTGTCTGCTGCTGTGGTGGACTCATCACCTTCAACACAAGCCTGTAGATGAAATGGGGAGAAAACAATGAGAACAGTTTTCAACTGAGACCATGCAGACTGTTTGAGTCTAGAGCTGAAGGGAGCTGTGATGTTAGCAGGGGAGAGATGAAGGTTCATGATGCTCCACAGAGTTATGACACATACACACACACAGAGTGTCTGCAGAACCAGCTGGTTACAGCTCGCAGGCTGTGACGGTGATTGGCAGGATTTATATTTCAGGAACAATTTCTAATTGGATGCAAAATTAGGAACGCCCTTGAGTGCAGGATGAGTCATCAAACGTCTGAAATCATTTTACATGATGATGTAAAAATACTCGGACAATAACTTTGAATGAACAGCTAACACATGCTGTACAGTGTACAGTATTAAAGGGGGTGTGTTATGGAAATATCACTTTTTTAAGGCTCTTTAACATATAGCTGGGTGTTTGCCTTCTGGCCCCCAAAATGTGAGAACTGACAAAAAAAAAAATCTATAATTTTCCGACTCCCTAGGTTGAAATCGTGGTTTTACGAGCTGTTCCCTCAATTGTCTTCCCTACATCTGGGATGTGCTCATTTGCATTTAAAGGGACAGGGAAAAAAAAGCTGTTTTGAGAGGAGGAAAACAGCTGTGATGTTTGATCCTTGGGATATTTTGACCAAAGCATGTCACAGATATTTCTTTAAAGGATTCATCACCTGAAAATCCTTTTTTTTTTTAAAGGTTATTGCATGCATAACTCAATCTTCTCTGTTACTGACAATAGCTGACATGTTTTCCGGGGCAAATAACTTCACTCTCCTCCATGAATTCACCCAAGTCTCCTGAGCTCCTCGGTCCGACCAGCCTACGTCATCACCCAGGGGACAAAATGATCGTTAATGCACTTACCCGCAGGCTTTTAAAGGTTTACCACCGGCTGGTCAAATTCTTTATGGGAGATAAATGCGGTCATTAAACATTAGTGTGTTTGAAAATCTTAGACTCTTGACTTCAAGTAAAAAAAAAAAAAAAATTCCGCATGTTTGAGCCGCCACCTGACACTGTCTTTGAAAAAAATGACCAAGTAAAAAATGTTTATGACAGAAACTGACTGCCCCTAAACACACCAAGCATGGCAACAGGGTCTCGCGCGAGACTCCGAGAGACTTTGAATTGAATTCAACATGTCAGCTTGGAATGGTCCTGTCTTGGAAAAAAATACTTTTTAAACAGCCTAACCAGCGGAACTTGCATTTTCATGATCCAGGACAGACTTTGCAAAACAGGAGCGATTAAACTGAAAATCTTCACATTCCTACTTTTAGACCTAAAATGATAGAAACATACACCCCCGAGTTGAATTCACCTGGAATGGTCCTTTAAAATACTTTCTTTTTCATGGGTCCTTTACTGTATATAACGGAGCTCCAGTGTTAGACGCCCTGGTCTCCTGCAGCAGCTGAGGCAGCTGCTTTCACTCTGCTTTACTGACGCCCTTCTCCCTCTTCTTCTCTCCTCCAGAGTCGGAAACACGCCAACAAAGTGCGACTGTATTACATGCTACATCCTGTGGATGGAGGATGCCCCGCCAAGAAGCTCAGAACAGACAATGTGAGTCCCGCACTGTACTCTCACCGCCCCGCCGTCTGTCTGAGTAATCACAGAGGAACATGCACACATCAGTCCACATCCACAGCTGCCTCACAAAGAAACCCTTACTGTTAATGGATTTTCCTGCTTTTCCCAACATGAACCCTCCTCAACACACACATACACACACACACACACTCTCCCGCTCAGTGTCAGAGCAGCTGACAGATAAACAGCAGTGTTTCTACACCAGTGAACAATGCCACAGTGACAGTGGCGCTGTGGTTGGATGCCAGGGGAGGCCAAGCTTTCATCAGACACAAAGATACAGCGTGAGGTACCCAGCCCCTGCCGGCATCCCCTTGTCATGTAAATTGAAAATACATGACGTCTTTGACAGACACAATTACGCCGCCCGTCATTCCCTGTTCGATAAGTGTTTGGCTGGTGGTGGTGAGTGTTTTTTCAGGTTATTGAAGCCCTTTTACAGCTCCAAGCTACTTCTGTTCCTCTCAGTCTCCATCCATCAGGGAAAAAAGACAAAAACAGTACCTCTCAGCTCTCGACCCCCCCTCCCACCCCCCCGCATTCACTCAGATAAGCATCACCGTGTTGAGATTTCATGGAGCATGTAGAGACGTTATGCAACGGACATTTTCAATCTCAGGAGTCCGGGGTGATGGAGGAGCGGCCGCGGTGGGGAGATTGGAGTCTGAGGGGGCCGAGGTCTTCTCTGTGATTACCTGGAGGGGGGGGGTTCGCTACATATCAGTCTGGAAATCTGGGTTTCTGAACCAGATAAGAACACATCAGGGACACCGTCGCCTCAGCTCCGTGCTCCTCTCTTCCTCTACGACTCTATATTTCCCTCCACCTGTCACTCTCTCCGCCGCTCTGTCTCTCTTTGTTCTCATCACTTCCCCTCTTCCCATCACACACCTCTGTGGATCTGCTTCCCCCCATTCCCTTTGCTCACATCTCTGTCTTTTTTTTTCTTTCCTTCCCATCATATCATTTCATTTCTTTCCTTCTCCTGCTTTCTACTTTACTATCCTTTCATTTCAAATCAGCTACTTCCACATAATTTTCCTTCCTCCTCTTTCATATCTAATCCATCTCTCTCTCTGTCTGCTGTCATCCCTCTGTTTGTTCTGTTGCCTCTGCTTATCTGTTTTCGCCTGATCCCATTTTCTCTCGCTTTCGCTCCTCTTCTCTTTCATCTTTCATCTTCTTCCCACTCTGCCATTTTACCATTTTGCCTTTCCTTTTCTCTTTGAGTTATTCTCATCCTGTACTTGTATATCAATTTCCTCACCACTAGTTTTCCTTTTCTTTCCAACTGTCTCATTTCCACTAAGTTTTCCTCTACTTTGCATCACATCCTTTTCTTTCATCTCCTCATCTTCATTATCCTACACTCTTAGAAATGAAAGTGCTATGTAGAACCATGTAAGGTTCTTCGGCTTGTCCTAGTAGGAAAACCCTTTTTGGCTCCAGGTAGAACCTTTTATAACGGTCCCACCTGGAACCCTTTTGGAGGGTTCCACCTAGAACCCAACTTAAAGGGTTATACCTAGAACCATCTGTGAAAGGTTACACCTAGAACCCCCAATGAGAGTTTCTACAAAAAAACCTTTTATGGTGTGTTGGTTTCACCCACAAACTTAACTGGGGGTTCTATCTAGAACCTAGTTGAACCTATCCAACTTCTTACGGTTTCATCTAGAACCCACACAGGGAGTTCCACCAAGAACCCTTTTACTGGAACCCTTGGTGTTACCAAGAACCCTTGAAAAACCATTTCTTTGGGGAAAGGGTTTTTAAGGGTTCTCTGGATCAAAATGATTCTTACTGGAACCCTTTGTGTTACCAAGAACCCAAAGGGTTTTTCAGAGGCAAATGTTTCCAGGTAGAATCTCAACCCTTTTGGAACCCTTACTACTTACTTATTTCTAAGAGTGTAGTCCTCATGTCCTTTTTAATTGTATACTTTCACTGTCCCTCTACATTTCTCCCCTTCCCTGTTTGTCTCCTCTCCTTGTTTCCTTCCTCCCTTCTCCCCTACCTGAGCTCTTTCTCTGTGTGATTCTTTGATGTGATCTTTGCGATCTCTGAGACTCTGCAGACTCGTGTGTTCTGTCTCCCCTCAGCGTTCTGCTGATGCTTTCATCACTCCCACAGGAACCATGTGGGACCTGAGTGATGAGTGATGAGACCTGGGTGTAGGAAGAGGGACGTCACGGCTCATCACTCTTCCACTCTCATCCGTGCATTTCATAAGCGTCCTGTCAGGCTACACGTGTACAACATACTGCCTTACTGTAAGATACATAGTTGAGGTTTTATATGAATGATTTTTACTGTATTAAAATATCCTGAACATGATCTGGATATCATATACCCACAATGTTTGGGTTAGTGTTTATTATTTTGTATAGTTGCCATTAGGGCTGCCTGATAAATGGTATTTCCATTGTCATTGCGATGTCTACAGTTATTACAGGCAGTACACCCGTTTATCACCAATAAACATAGTAGATGAGGGGTTTAAGTGACTGAGCTCAGGCTGTATAAGACGAGTGGGGTGGGGGGTCAGCTGCTTGGAGCGGTGCGGGTGTCTGACTGCAGCGGAGACTACCATGTATCTGCTCCGTGACACTACTGTTGCTGACTGATTGCCAGTGAGTAGGCCTACTTTGGGACGGGACCGGGGCTCATCTGCTAATTGCTAATAACCCAAAAACAGCAGTGACACGTGCTTTCACACCGAGTCTCCAGTTGCCATACAGTTGAAGTTTTATATTGTTTTCTGTCTCAGGAGAAGTCTTAGTACCTGTGATTTATTGGTTAATGTTTGCAAATTATTTACCTAGCTGACAAAACAATAATAATAATGGCACCCATCATGCATCACCATCTCAGCTATGCTGTATTTTAACTACTTTCTATTTTAACAGCTTCCTGTTTTACTTTGTTACTTGGCTGTTTTGGTGCACTCTGTCCCATTCCATTCCACGAGGTAGAAGAAAGTTTTATGTCAGTGAAAAGACTCCACTATGTGCTACCTGCCCGGCACCTGGTGTACACGGAAAATATCTGGTGAATGGAGTGGATTTATCAAATAAGTGGCCAGATATTTCCCTCAGGAGCTGATGGAGATCCAGGCAGAGCTAACAAACAAAGTTAATTGGATTTACTGTGCATCCACGGGCCACAGTCAGGCCAGAATCACAGTGTGAGAAAGAAACTTCTGTTTCTGTTGGATGTGTAAATAAGCAACTGTTTGTGAACACTGTTGCAGTACAATGTCAGTGCTGCGCTTACAGTTTGTTTGCCTGTGAGAGAGGAATATGAATGCTGATGTAAAGGAGGCCTGTGGAGTTTATGGCCAGTGACCAGCAGCAGCACAACTATAAATGCAACTATAACAGTCCCTTAAAAGTGGAGGCAGTTATGCCTCACTATAAAGACGTAGTTAATAATCAAGTACTATTATCTATAATAACATGAAATGATCCATTCCATACAGTTATGTTATGTGTGTTTTTTTAGTGTTTATATTCACATAAAGATCTATTTAACATCCTCAGTGTAGTTTAACATGTCCTCTCTTAGTGAGCCAATCAGAAGTGAGGAGGCTTTGTGTCTTGCTTCCAACTGGTCAAAAGAACACAACATATTTCACGTCTTCACTCTGAGAAACCAAGTCATGTAAGGTTGGATGGTGGAGCCAAGTGGTGCTTTGTTGTGACTTGTGACATCACAAAGTTACAGAAGTCCTTACAGCTTGTTTTTAAGACTGTGGCCCTGAATATAGACTGCGTGTACTTCTCTGTGGACTGAGGTTTTGATACTTTTACAGTATTAATATAGAACCTAGAGCTGCTTTATAATAAATCATGTAGAAATCATATTTTATACAATATGTGAATCTTTAATGTGCAGCAACATTCTTTAATGTTGATAAATAGGACTTTAATGTTGCAGTTGGTTCAAGTGGTGTCAATCGAATGTCAGGTAAATATAGTTTAAAGTGTAGTTTTTCCCACTGAAATACAGTGAAAATGACATCAAATAGAAAGACTCAAACAAGGTACCTCTTCCTTCCAAATTAAAAAAAGGTTCTTAGCTACTTTCAAACATGGCAGTGTTTAAACCCTTCAGCTGCAGTGAATGGTGATAGTAAAATGTATTCATAATGTGTGATTCAGGACTTGGCAGAGGGCCCAAGGTGGAGCAGTTGCACAGTATATATTGTATTCTTTAACCGTTATTCCATCTGCTCCCGGTGTCAAAGCTGTTAGAATTTTGTGTATGGCTGTCAGGTAGAATCTGTGTCTGCTCTGTATCGGCTGTGTTAACAGAGATGGTGGGGAAGTCATTTCTACATGGGTTTGGTTATTTTCTCCACACACTGTCTGTGTATAACGCTCGAGTCAACGGGAAAGGCGCTCAGCACAAGCTCCCTGTGTGGGTTCATGTGAGGTGACCTCCGCTGGCTTGTGTCATCTGAAGGCCTGGTGAGGGAAGCTGCAGCTCTGGGTTTCTATGATGCAAGTCCTGTGATGTATAGGTCAGGGGACTGCTTTGATCTCGTGAGAGCTTCAGTAAACTTTGAAACGAGTATGAAGGCACATTCCGATATCTTTTCAAAGGTTTGTGCTCCCTGTTACACGAGAATACAAAGGATGATAATGCTGTACATGTTTTACTGGTCACCCAGCTTTATGTCCACGATGGCAGACTTTCCATACAAGGTGCTGAATTTATGTCTCTATATCACTAAACTGTGACAATAGAGATACAATTGAAACCAAGTGACATTTTGATTACTGTAACATTTTTTGGGAATTTTGCATATTCTAATACATCGATATATCGACATATGTGACGTGTTACATCAAAATGAGTCACATTGACCCAAATTTCAAAGTCGAGATTTTGGTATCAATGGAAAGATTAGAAAATAAGCTTTAAAATGATACCCTAGTCAAAGTAATACATTTTATAGTTTTCGAGATATGGCCATTTGAATTACGATCTCCTCCTCTCAATTCCATTCAAAGTTTTTGCCTGTGACTCTGGCGTCTGTTCCTGTACCACGTGATTACACGCACCCTATACCGTCCCTTGTTGTCATCGATGCACCATTCAATGACAAAGGATGATTAATGCTGTTTACAGCTCGTCTCTATCATAAACGGTTCAAAAGTTGTGATGTTTTGTTGATGTTTTGTAAAATACTAGTCGACGTTCGGTTTAGCATTTAAGCTAGTTCGATTTTTGCTGTTCTGTTTAGCATCGGCGCTAGCTCTGTTTCGATGCTACTCGCTTTAGCATCTGTTTCTGTAGCCGTCCCTGCTTATCAGAAGCACCATTCAATGACAAGAGAATGAATCAGATGAATTTATGTCTCTATACGGTTCAGAAGATATTTCATGTTTTAAACGATGCAACACTCATCTTCAGATTGAAACAAGTCAATTTTAATCATCATTTACTGGCCTTTTTTTTGGACTTGAAACGGGAGATTGTTTTTGAAGGTCATAGCTTTGAAATTAAAAAAAAAAATAAATGGGTTTTTATCAGCTGATAATCTAAAAATAGAACGTTGCGACATCCGACTCATTTTGATAGAGCGCGTCACATATTATTGAAATATTCACAGAAAACATTTGTTTTTCAGAATAATATCTGATATTGTGATTCAATATCCACTTTTGTGACATGATCAAAACTTTTAATGGTTCTGCAAAGACTCTCATAGCATTTTGTAATATTATGAAATAAAACAAAAGCAGTGTCTTTAACCTCATTGTTTAACCAAAACCTTCATCCTTCAAGGGATAGTTCAACATTTTGGCAAATTGGCCCATTGCCATAATCCCTGTAGTCATAGCGCTAGGGTTGTTACCTTTATTTGTTGGTGCAAGCCATTTTTAGAACAGCGGAGCAGAGTCGCGAGCTGCTCAGAGCTACGCTTCGGAGGCTAATGGAATTTCTTGGTTTCTCTCATCAAACTCATCAAATACACAATCCAACAACTCCAAAACGCTCTGGTGGACAAGTTGTGACCTGCACATTCACCACGCTATGAGATAATAACAGAACGTTATGAGACAGAGTTGTTTTAGAGGTAAATTCATGCAAAACCGCTGATGTGTGTTGCCTTCAGGGACAGTTTTTCTCGTAACATTCTGTTATTGGAGTTGTTGGATTGTGTATTTGATGAGTTTGATGAAGGGTTTGATGAAATCTCTCTAGTCTCCGTGGCGTAGCTCTGAGTAGCGCTCAGCCGTTCTAAAAATAGCTTGCACCAACAAATAAAGGTAACAAAGCTACTGCTATGACTATAGGGATTATGGAATGAGCCAATTTAACAAAATGTTGAACTATCCCTTTAACTAACCTCCTACTCTAAGTGCTTTTGTCAATGTAAACCCAGTCGCGGGTGTGGGAGTTCTCCCCAACTATCCCAACCAGCTCCAGGCAATTCTCATCAAGATAACAAATGTAAGACTTTATTCATTAACAAAACGGATAGATTGTCTCTAAACATTATGGAGACAGTCATTATGTTGCCTCTGCGTCGTATATATGTGTGTAATTTCTAGGTGACAGTCATTAAATATGTCTGCGTGGCTCTGGGATGTAGCAGCTCTGTTAGGTTCCTCTCAAGTGAAATATTCTAATTTCCAAAGACATTAGTAGAGCTGCTTTTTATATCAGATGAGGTGGGGAGCCTCTATAATTTGCTGCGACAACACAGTCTGCAGGAAATGAAGTTTACGCAGCACATTTACATTCAGTCGTCTGGCAGACACACTATCAGGTGCAGTGTTTTGCCCGAGGACACTCGGACAGGAGGACATTGACCCTCAAACCCTGCCATCAGTGGACGATGGCGACAAATGGGATGTGTGCTGGGATGCTCAGGCGTTTTTTGTTTTGTTTTTTTGAGTCAGTGAAGCGGCTCATTGCACAATCCTGTCTGCAGGTGATCACAGGGTTGTCGTTTTGATCCCCAACTCCTGTTGTCCACATGTCCAAATGTCCTCTGACCAAACACTGAAGCCCAGTACATCGGTGGCTCGTGCTGCCATCTGTGTGTCTGTTTGTGTGTTTTATGCAGCACAGATGAGGTGGAATCAGCTTTATTGGTTGAGTACTGTATGTGGACACATACAAGGAATTAGACTCCAGTTTTGCATTGCTGTCTGAGGACTTATGACCTACAACAACTGAACATATTAAAGCCTCAGTTTGTAACTTATTTGACTTTTTATTAGTAAAAATCGAATATTGCTTTCATAAATAGCTACCTATTTCACTGAAGTGGAATCACACCGTATACAAACGAAAGCTTTCTTGTACCTTAGAATGAGTTGTTACAAGTCTTTACGAGTATACAAGGCAAGGGGGGGCGCACGGAACCAAGGCTGCCATGTTGCATCGCCATTATTTACACTCAGTGGCAACGTGACCATAGGTAACCACAGAAACTCACCGGAGCTGTCGGTGGAGAAGGTTTTTGAGGTAGCGCCTGTTAAAACTGTCACTGTGTGAGGAAGGACGCAGGCACTGATGTTGCATTCAGGTGCAGTCAGACACTTCAATGACGCCTTCAGCAAACCAACCGTTGTCATTTTACTCGATGAGAGAAAGACAGTAAAACGTGGGTCATGTAAACAATACGACATCACCATGACAACATATTGTCACGCCTGTATTGTTTTGCCTCGTCCTGGTGGACCCCTTGTTTACATAGACGCTTGTTTATCCTGTTACATGCAGCATCTGACGTCTCAAGAATACGTTCCGCTTCTCTTTGTTAGTTGGTTTGTATATTTGTGTATTTAAAAAATCATGCATCTATTTTTAAAGGTCATGTGACATGATGTGAAGTGTTTCAATAGAGAGCTGCAACACGACTTTACCCGAGTAAATGGGACCTCGGTTTTGATTGGTCCATTCAAATGAGCGAGAGTGAGATTTTTATTAAGCTTCATCTGATTGAATTGCTCCATGAGAAAAAAATGCGTGTTTACCTGTTTGAATGACGGATGACAGATCCAAAATCTGCTTTTGTAAAACGGCAGCAGAAGAATGTACGTAAACGGCGCCTTTTGTCCAATGTGAAAAAAAATACAACACTTTAGTCTTTCTGGTTACAGATTCTTCAGAATTTTATTCTACAATAGTTTGGCCGATAAACTGCAGATTTTTTTAGATGAAACTGATGTTTTGAAACAGGTAGAGGTCATATTTTTTTCTTTTCAATCAGATGACACCTTTAAAAAATCACTCTTGTTCATTTGAATGGATTTTTAAAGGTCATGTGACATAATGTGAAGTGTTTCAATAAACAGATTTTTTTTTTAAAAACAACAAAAAAAAAACCTTCCGATATGCAACCGTACTCCTAGATGGGGCTTTAAGGAATAATACAAAAACAGTTCATTAAATTTGGTCAAGGCATAATAAGGTAATGCCATTAAATGAAAAATAAATACTGAGTAAATATGTGTCTGTAGTACGAATCACATGTACATTGTAGGGTTTACATGGCATTGTATGGTTTACATGTATATACAATACATACTGTATATATTATTCACAACAAGATTTGTATTAACAATGTAAGTATAAATTAATAATAATTCCTCATTATGGGAAATTATTAGGCTATGTGATCCCCTGCTGATTTCTGCCCTTATTTCACTTGATCAAATGTGAATTATTAATTCAACCTTCATATTCTGATATTATTTCTGGGCTTTTTGTTGATATTCTGTCTCTTTCTGTTAAAATAAACTTACCATAAAAACTATTAGACCGTCCATTGCTTTGTGGGGGAGCAAACTTAGAAAATCAGCAGGGGATCAAATCCCACTGTATATTTGCTCAACAGTAGTTATTGAAAGTAAAGCACTGCTCAGTATCCAGACTCACTGTTTAGGACGTGGACCTGCAGCAGCTGCGTGTGAAAAATGTTTCACAAATTGTTCCCGACAGATACATTAAAATATAAAGAAAAACCCCTGCTAATAGGATTTGGTCCGTGGGCATTAACTGTGTCAGCCTATTCAATAAGTCACCTTGCGCTGCGTGTGCCTCAGGATGTGTTCGGTTGCAGAGGATGTCAGTGGTATCTAAACCTACACATCAGGTTAAGTCAGGATAAAGTTTGTTATGGCGAGAGACAACAGAGACGAGGCTGTTTTAATAATGCCATGAAACCGGGGTCTGCTCTATGTATCCAGGGAACCGCACGTAGAAAAACAGCAATAAAACAAGGCTCATTTATATTTTAAACCTTGGGCCTGACTTCAGTTCAATGCAAATGATGCAACTTTTGAATTTTTCTCAAGGCTGTTTTACATGTTGTTCAGCTCTAGCCTAAAAACTAACTTGTGTCTGCAGTGGTACCCAAGAAAAAAAAAACTCTGTAGGTATTCAGCTAACCAGAATTCAGATTCAGGTGACAGTGAATGCAGCCTGTTGCCTGGATGGCGACAGTCAAATCCGCCTATAGAGACGTGCCTGGCTCCCAGCATCAGCCTGCTAATAGGCACGGGGACCTCCGTCGGATGGAGACAGAAAAATCTCTGGGTTGCGGAGCCGGATGCAGAATCCTGTCAGGAGACGAGGGAGTGAGAGCCAAGGGAGGAGTTTAGAGCTGATATAACAACTCCTCTGAGCCTCTCTGCCGTGCAAATTAAATCAACCTTGGGGTTAATATCTGTTCCAGGACAGACAGACGGCTGCTGTTTCACTGGGAGACAGGGGGGATGGGGTGGAGGGGTTGGACGGAGAGCCAGGCAGAGAAGTTTACTATCATACTGTGGGTTTGCTGCAGCTGCTTACCCTCCCTCTGAGAGTTTGGTGTCTGCAGCCTCTTGATCCGTTGTGTGTCATCTATTATATATTTAGATCATGCAGATGAGTTGAGTTTTACGCCAAATATATTACAGTACAGGCATTAACTTTTGACAACACAGTGGGGTCTAAGGGAAGGACACTGAGCACTTACAAGAAGGGGGTGAACTCAGGTTTAACAGCCCGTTTTAAGCATCTTTTAACAGAGAGCAGTTCTTCCAAGGCTCAGATGGGCATGAATCTGTCCCAGCTGAATCTGCAGAACAAACACGAGCGACTGCTTCAGAAAATAGTTAATAGTTACATTAAGTAAGGGAGCTAAAGCAGATGAGTGAGGCAACCTCATTTGATTGCATTCAGGAACATTCACTATAAAGGACAGTTGGCCAAAATGACAAATGTTTCTATCACAAATATTTTAAAGGGGACTCATGGAAATATAAATTTTTGAAGGCTGTGTTTGTATTGCCTCCCAGACCCCTAAATGTGAGAATTGACAAAAAAAATCTGTCATTTTCAGGCTCTGTGGGTTAAAATCCATGTAATACCACCCGTACCTGTTACCAGTAGAAGGGGTGGGGCGGGGCAAGCAGTGGTTCATTTGCAATTAAAGGGACAGGCATTGAAACCAGCTGTGATGTTTGATCCTTGGGGTATTTTGACCAAAACATGTCACAGACAACGACACCTGGGGACTATTTTAATTGTGGAAGAGGGGCAGAATATGTCTAGCCTCGTAACCCAGCCTCTCCCAGAAATGCATTTTCATTTCATTTCTCATCTCCACTGTGAGCGTTTGGGGTGGGCGGGAGTAGTAGCGACAGACAACAGATTCAGCCAATCAGCAGTTGCTTTATCAAACTTTTGCCGAATCCAGTTGCAAGAACAGCGAAAATGTCTTTTCCTTCAAGAAACTCAACAAGCGCTGACTCTTGCTCTTGTTTAATTGCTCTAATGGATGTAGTAAGAACTTCCCTCGTTGCTGTTTTTAGTCTGCTACTGCTATATTGAATATCTTTGCTGCTAGATAGCTCCGCCGTGGTAAGAGTCACGCAGTGTAGTGACGGGGTTTTGCACCAGTCGGTCCCTGATTGGCCAACGTGCTGTGTAACATCACAGAAATTTGAGCGGCGACGCTGATTGGCTCGGCCTTCTGACGGTTTCTGGCCAAACGCTCACAGTGGGGATGAGAAATGAAATGCATTTCCAGGAGAGGCTGGTTTACGAGGCTATATGTCTCCTTTAGAATTAGATAGTATGGCACATGGTTACTATGTGAGGATCAAACTTGGGAAAAGATTCAAGCCTTTGATCCAGCACTAACGTCACTGCAGGAAATTTCTGCAGGCAGTCATCTAAAACTCAGAAATTACCATGTTTACCATGGATAATAATGGTCACAGAAGTGATTAATCCCTGTCCTTTGGGGACTAAAGCCGATTTGTGACTTGTGTTTTTGTGTAAGTGCCATAAGGATGAAACACAATAACAATCAACATCTAAAGGGAGCTACAGTAGAACCCCAGAGGAGTAACACTCCTGAATTTGGAAAATGAGTGTTGCTGTCAGTTGAAACAAAAGAAAATACAAAGATTTCAGATTTCTGTGTGAACAAAATCTATTTTTCCATTATTAACAACTAACACAACATGCATAGGGCTGTCAAACGATTACATTCTTTCTCCATTAATTGCAAATCTACTACTCTGTTGTTTATGGCGATTAAAATACTAATATTATGTTGTGTTGTTGGAAATAAAGAAATGACCAAGTAGTCTGAGTAAATTTTTTACTCATATTTTATTAATGCAAGTAGTCTAAGTAATGAAAAGGCTTCTTCAGTGGCCGTATTGTGGTGCATGGCTGAACTCTAACGTATGACAGAAAGCTTAACCTTAGCCTTAACCTGCTTAGTTCTTTTTTTCCACATCATATATTTTGACTTGTGTAAACAAGTTTGGGTAACACTTTATTTGATGCCTATCTCTATAATACATAATAACCATACTTATAATGAGTTATAATGCAGTTATAGCACTGTATAACTATACTTATAAACACTCATAAATGATCATAATGCTTTATAACAATAATCATAGCACACTATAAAGCATTTTATCTTGACTTATAAGGTCAGGTATTATACATTATAATTGTTAGTAACTTGCTGACAATGCCTACAAATGATGATGCATTACTAATATAGTTATAATGTGTTATAATTGTCTTATAAACATGTATAACTATCATTATAAACACTCAAATTATCATAAGGCTTTATAACAATAAGCATAAGACATTATAGAACATTATATCTGTATTACATGTATAATACAACCTTTGACATTATAAGCCATTATAAAATGCTCTATGATAGGCTTATTGCTATAAAGCCTTACAGTATGATAATTCATGAGTGTTTATATACAAGACAATTATAACACATTATACATTTATAATGCATTGTCGATGTGGGCATTGTCAGTGAGTTACTAACAATTATAATGTATTATAATACCTGACCTTATAAGTCATGACAAAACACATTGTTACCTAAGTCACATTAATACATGTTTTTAACACGTTATTGTTTCCAGATTAATCGCATGAGTAAATATCTTAAAACAAAGAAGCTTCGAAAATTGTCTTAAACCTTTAACAGCACCCTGCTGCACGGTGACGCCGCTCTGTCTGTGCAAAAACAGCAGGAAGAGAAAATGTGTGACCGAACCAGGAGCAGCCTCACACATTGTTTCCTCTTTCTTTTTCCAAGTTGTCACAATAAATCTATGTTGGGTCTGCAGTCTGACCTTAGGCCCTTGGTAAAAGGGCACATTGCCTTGATGGGAGAAGAGGAGGAGGGGGGGGCTCTGCTTAAACTACACAGATGTGATGCGACCAGGCTGCGCTTATAAGGTGGCACCGTCTAAAAATACACTCGGCAGCACCGCCTCCAGAGGCTGTGCAGCGCGTACGGCCTGGCATGGCCTGGCGTCTGGACCTGGTTGAGCTGATGGCATCTGACAACTGTACACGCTGCTGGTCATGCTATAGTCGCTGTGATAACCTGCTCTCGTGCAGAGGGGGGGGTGGGGTGTCACTCAAGCATGCATGTTCTCAGTGTTGTGTGCTTTAGAGGAGTCAGGTGAGGAAGTAACCCATTGTCGGGCTTTGTCAGGGAGATGATGATCGCTTTTCTAAATTACATTCTGCATGCCGACCGTCATTTGTCTTGAGGTCCAACCTGGGAGACAAACGATGAATAAACATAAAGAGGTGCGGAGGCCGTAGTGCAGCAGTCGGAGATGCTGCCTTTCAGCACGTGGAGCTCCTGACTCGGTGCTCTTGGCTCTAATTCGTTATCGCGTTCCGTTCAGTTCTCTGTTCCAATGTTTAGACAAGCAGCCGGGGTTCCATTTAAGCAATTTTATGCAAATTTGTGAAATATCAGATCAGGAGAGCTCCGTGAGAATTGCACATTTCAGCTACAATGTCATGAGCAATGCAAAAAACCCCAACAACAACAACAGAAAACCATTTGAACGTCGGCTCAGGGCACAGAGGTTCCTACCGATAACGGGGCTGGAAATGCATTTGTGATCTGAACTGAAAGTACTGAACATGATTCTGATGCTCATGAAAATATACATAACTGCCTTTACCTTTGATGTATTCCTTTGCATTCTTTGAACATTGATCTGACATTTTTTATTAGTATTTTGTGTGGGGGGAAAGAATGACTTGCCATTAACTTATTCATTAAAGCAGAAGTAAGTGGTCCGGTCGTTTTCGCTAATGCTGCGTTTCAGGCAGGCTTTTGAAATCGTAAATTACAGCTTCAAGTCACAACTTACGACTTTGTAGCGTTCCAGGTAACCCACTCGTGTTTTTCCGACCTGTTTTACCGGTGAAAGTCACTATAACAGCCACTCGTAACTTCCGACCCGTGAAATCGTACCAGTACGTCTTTTTGTACAGTCTATGTACCAGATCGAACTGGTACGATGAATAAACAGGTCGGAAAAAAACGAGTTTCCTTGAACGCACCATAACAGTCCTCGTCCCTACGTCGCCACATTCACGGCGTCCCTTGGCTGCACACACAGCCCTGCATGCCCTTCTCTCTCCTCATTGGATAAAAACTGTAGGATACGATAAATGTTTTCTCTTCGGCTCAGAGCAGAGCAGAGGGACTGAGAGACCCGTGTTTTGGTCCAAACACTCTATGTAAGTGATTGCTGTCGGAAGATATAACTATTTAAGACTTATATTAACACAAATATATCACTTACTTCTGCTTTAAAGAAGAAGTAAGTGGTCCGGTCGTTTTCGCTAATGCTGCGTTCCAGGCAGGCTTTTGAAATCGTAAATTACAGCTTCAAGTCACAACAACAGCGTTCCAAACCCATTGTTTCTCCGACCTGTTTTACCGGTGAAAGTCACTATAACAGCCACTCGTAACTTCCGAGGTGAACCTACCAGATCGAACTGGTACCACTTCACGGTCGGAAAATACGAGTTTTTGAACGCACCATAACAGTCCTGTCCATGATTCTGCCACATTCACGGCGTTCCTTGGCTGCACACACAGCCCTGCATGCCGTTCTCTCTCCTCATTGGATAAAAACTGTAGGATACGATAAATGTTTTCTCCTCGGCTCAGAGCAGAGCAGAGTGACTGACAGACCCGTGTTTTGGTCCAAACACTCTATGTAAGTGATTGCTGTCGGAAGATATAACTATTTAAGACTTATATTAACACAAATATATCACTTACTTCTGCTTTAATTTATAATAATAATTAGAGTACAGATCTCGCACACTGTAGTGCACACACCCCCGTCTGTGTTGTGACTGTGATCGTGAAGCTTCTTCTTTCTTTTTTTTTTTATAGCTCAGCTCTGTTGAGCTCATTCAACAAAACAGTGAGATTTTAATTTGATTTCGAGCTGATGAGTCTCTGTTGAACAGTTTCTCTTTCCTGTTGGGCCTTGCTGTGTGTGTACAGGTGTGTGTGTGTGTGTGTACTTCTGTCTTATGAGGACATTTTGTCCAAATTTCAATGGAATATTTGAAAATTAAGACTTAGTTTCAAGTTAGAATCAGGTTTAAGTTTAGGTTAGGATCAGTTTAAGTTGAGATTAGTCATTTTCTTTGGACAGAAGGGTTGTGAATGCATTTTATTAACACGTACAGACAGAATCAGTCAAATTAGTACATAATATATGGGTATTTTCCTATAATGTGTACACACACACACACCACTGCTTTCAGTAGACACTAAACTGTCCTATAGAGGTTACCTTGTTTAGCTGTAATGAACTGAGCCGGGAGTGAACATTTAAATTAAATGTATTGATTTATACTGTACAGGCAGACTGGACCAGACTCAAATGACCTGAGGCGTCGTTTGGCCAACCCATGTGTGGAGGCTGTAGTCCTCGCTGCAGCCGCTCCGGTATCGAATCCTGACTCGGGCAACGCGTGTCATTCCCACTCTCTCTCTCTCTCTGCCTCCTGTTTCCTGTCTTTCTTTACTGCACTATCAATTAAAGGCAAAAAGCCCCAAAAATATACTTTAAAGACTAAAAAAAATACTAAAATGACCACAGCAGATCAGATCAGAGCCTCTTCTGGACTCTCTAATGCTGCTGTCATTATGTTATTACTCACTACTGCGGTACTGATGAGCTGGCATGTTGGAGATTGGACGCTACAAGTTGTTTGTACATTAGTGTTGGTTTGCACCTTTTCACGTAATGACTTTGTCGTTTTCTGACCATGGCTTTATAGAAGTTGTGATTAATGCGCATTCCAGTTTACAGCAAGTTTAATGCAAAATTGCATCACTGTATGGAAAACTACAGGAAACAACAGAGAGGCAATGGAGAGAGGTAAAAAGGTCTGTTCTACTTAGTCTTCTGTTTTGTTTTGCAAATATAAGTCATAATATTAATTATGTCCAGTTTTGTTTTGTTTTTTTTATTCTCTTTATTTTCATCATGTACATACAAATCTTTATGTAACAAGGGTAGGCACAATAAGCTATCGCTTCGCTTTAAACGCCCAAATAAACTCAAACTCAAAAAGGAATAAATTCATGTCTGTTCACCAGCAGAGAGTTTGTGCCTATGCCTCAATTCAAACTGCGTGTGAAGTTAAAGGAATAGTTGAAAATGTTGGCAAATCCCTAGGCAAGCAGTCTCTGCATTTGCCACAGAAACAACTCTGTCTCGTAACGTTCCATTATTATCCCATAGCATGGTGAATGTGCAGGTCACAACTTTTCCACAACAGGGTTTTGGAGTTGTTGGATTGTGTATTTGATGAGTTTGACAAGGGAAACCAAAAAATCCCATTATAGCCTCCGTAGCGTAGCTCTGAGCAGCTCACGGCTCTGCTCCACTCTTCTAAAAATAGCTTGCACCAACAATTAAAGGTTACAAACCTACTGCTATGACTATAGGGATTATGACAATGGGCCAATTTGCCAAACTGCCGAACTATCCCTTTAACCCCCAGCCGGCAGTTGAATATCAACCAGAAGGAGTTGGATCTCTCATGAAATCTCCCTGCAACAAGAGGCAAAGCTGTTAATCATGGAAACAGAAAACATTCTCTCCCATCAGAACCGTCAGAGCTCTGTTTTGTGGAACACTGGGAATATGGTTTTAGTTGTCTCAGCATGTTGCATGTGAGCTTTGCTGTAGACATCCATTAAAGCTGCAGACAGTTTGTTTAGATGGTACCTTTGATGCTTTGTGCTGCCTTATCCCGGAGGTTCAGCCCACACCAATATGGAGATGATAGTCAACACATCAGAGCAGCACAGGAGGAGACTCCATTTGTTTTTGTTTTTTTTGTTTGTTTATAGCATAAGCAGAGGCATCGTAATGGCTATAGATATTGACTGGTGTTGAATGTCTCAGGATCACTGGGTAGAACATAGTCTTGCCTGTTGAAAGCAAATGTGTTGAGCTCCAATAGATTTTCTTCATTCAGCTTTTTATTTGGAGGTTGTTCCAAGTCCACTTCCACAACAATGTAATTTCAACCACAGCACGTACGGTAGATAAATAAAGCAGACAAGAGCTCTATAACTGTGCTATTGAGAGAAGTGTTGCTGATTGGAATGCACACATTGGCTGAAAAGGTGGAAAAGTGAGAATTGAACCGGGCTCACACCTCTAGAATAGTTGTCAAGGAGCATTGGGACAAAGCACTGGACCTCCTAACAGCCTCGGTGCAGCTGCTCTGTTGCTATAGCCAAGGACTGTAGTAATGACCTGCTGTGAGAGAATGTTTATTTTTATTTCTTTGAAGAAATACTCAGAGGTTGCAGCCACGGCACTGAAAAAGGCTGCAGTTGGCTAAAGAGATAAAACAAGGTTAGATAAGATAAGAATGACTTTATTAATCCCCATGGGTTAATTCATTTGTCTGTCGGCTCATCTACCATTTGCAGAATAATTAAAAAGACTGATGGCTGTGGGTTCAGCTCCCTGGAAGGCAATGCAGAAAAGTGAACATGGAAAACATTCCTTGCTACATCATCATAATCAGATGCACACATGTAGTGGTTGATCTGAATTGTTCAGAATGGCCTCTACCATTTTCAAACACCGTGATGCACCAAAAAATACAGCAGTCGATGCAGGATGCAGAGATATAGAAGATCCTTTGGGGAGCGTGCCTATGTTTCCACAATCCTATGTTCCTTCAGCCCTATGTTCCCTCAGCCTTATGTTCCCACAATCCTATGTTCCCTCAGCCTTATGTTCTCACAGCCTTATGTTCCAATGTTCCAATTTGCATCAGATTTAATCCCCATTTCTCCCAATCTGGTAGTAAATTACACCCAATCTATTATCCAGTAGCAGTTGACTACAGATATTATGGAGCTAAATCTGGGAACATAGGTCCCTGGGAACATAGGGCTGACTCCTTCCAACACCACTACTCCAACATAAGGTGGAGTGACAAACTATTATACCGAAATTAAACTCACCTCCATGAGCGCAATTTAGACAACAAACTTCAACAGTAGTACAAATAGTGTTAGCAGTAGTAAACTTCATATCATCAAATGTGTTGCTTACAGTATATACTGCTCAGTGTGTACTTTCCCAGTACTTTCATTTGTCTCTGCATTAGAAAGTTTGTACACCAGCATTGAATTGCCAGGTGGTGAGGGGGATTCATTATTAGTGACAACGCCACAGTGGGATGGGACAAATTAACGAAATCCATCCACAAAGGTGGTGTAACATACTTTCCATTGGTCTTGTTGTTTTCAAACTTATATGTCACATATCATAAAAATTCCACCACACCGCTTGGTATCATTAGCGCCATTTGGTTAATAGTAACTCGACCAATGTTCGAGCAAGGGAAAACAAGATTCGGGGGGGGGGGTTTGGCTCGAGGTCACGGTGCAAAGGACCCTAGGTTGAAATTACTGTGAATCAGATCAAGTGGTGCATGATCTAAATATGAACAGTTCCTTCATCATTACTTGTTTAGGTCTTGATATGACCTAAAAACAAGCATTTCTCATACTGTACCTGACCCAGAGTGTATGGCAGAGCAGACCCACTGCTTCCTGCCGCATAACCCATGAAGGATAATTTCTCCAGCTGTCTCTCACCGAACAAATATTAAACCCCCTTTATATCTTTGCATTTATATCTGCTGCTTTCTAATCAATGCACAATTTAGCACATTGTCGAGCAAACATAATATCCAAGTACACTGCACACGTCCATATGTGCAGTTGGTTGGCTGGTTCTGGTGTTTGCCTGTCAGTTTATTTAACTGCCAGTTTCCATTAAGTCAGGCCTGCAGCGCTGCCACCGGATCATGGTAGAGATACGGAGCAGTCGTACTGGAGATGGCACAGGTGTCCCGCACTGCCTTGACTAAACAAGAAGTGACTGCAGTCTTATGCTTCGCTGCCTCGACCTCTCCTTGAGCAATATCCAACAGATTGCACACTTGCACTTGCACACACACGCACACACTCACAGCAAGTGCGCACATTTCTTGAAGCATATACACACACTAAATCTGTGGCAGGCCAGAGAGAGAAACAAGACAGGAGAAGAGTCCTTTGGTGGTTTAAGTTCATTGTGTTATCATTGGATTATCACACATGACATACACTAACTCTACAAAAATAATATATGATGAAGTTGATTTATCATTCTGAGAATATGTGTGCTGTCGCTGTGGAAATACAAAATTGTTACTGTTTTACAAACGTGTTAAAACCCACACTGAGAAAACAACAACTAAACATAAAAAAAGAAGTATTAATACGGTGGATTCAATAGTCTGGTCTGCAGATGTCCACATTGTGCAGGAAGTGTGCAGTCATGCATGTAAAATCTATTACTCACACGTGCACGCAATGTATGTCCAGAGTGTGTGTGTTTGCATGTTTTCATTATCACTTGTGCACATCCGTTTAACAGCAGATGGAGATCCGACTTGTACAGAACATACTGTACTGTGCTGTCTGTCAGATGTGACTTAAGAATTTCCAGTTTGTACAAATTATGTACAGTACAAACAAATGTGTGCAGCTGTGAGGAACGAAAGAGACTCAGATATTTCATCTTGTTCTCATTTTTTCGTAACATGTAAATGCAGTCTTCATTCCCATTGCAGTTACTGTAATAAATGGTAATTTATTTGATTATTTAACCTTCCTCTTGTGTTTGGGTCACCAGTGACCCATTTTCAGGTTTTAAAAGTACCACATAAATTTGTTATTTGTATTAAGGCTTTTTGTCAGGAACCTCTATTTAAACAAAATAAAACATTTTTTTTCACAAAATTATAAAATGCTCTGGTTAAAATTATCACATTTGTGGTGTTAGGGTCAGTTTTGACCCAGTTTTGACCCAGTTATGACGATAAGAACAGTAATGAGAGTTAAAACTGAAATCTTAAGTGCAAAACCAACATTTTCGTGGATAAGGAAGCATAACAATGTAACCAAGAGATGAGAAACAAATGAGATGATAAATAGCCTAATTGTTTTTAGTGTGTTTTACAGCTGATTTAAGACTCGGGTTAGAATTGACCCTAACACAGATGGTACTGTAGCAGAAAGCTAAAACAAGACAAAGGTCAAAGTCAGGACCTTTGACATACAGTATAGACTATTGTACAGATGCAGATTCTTGTTCTTAGAGCAAGACGCTAAAATTGAATGCTAGACAAGTTTAACATTTAGCTACTTTGGTAGCATGTTAGCATTCTCAAATTAGCTCATAACTTTATGTGCAACTAAGGCTGATTGAGAATCAGAATCAAATATTAGGTCAGATATTAGTCACCCCATTTACACCTGGCATTAACATGCATCTCGTATTGTATCTGGGTACAATTTGACTGGATAGCATTTACACCTGGCATTATTATGTGTCTTCAGTGTCCACATTGAGATCTGATTGCATACTTGCGCGGGTATAAATTAAAGGTCCCATATTATTAAAAACATGTTTTTTCTGTTCTCTACATACATAAACTGATCCTCCCAGACCCTACCAACTCCTAGAATGAGGAAAGTAAATGGGTCCTGCATGGACTGTGCAGCCCAGCAACTGGTAAAACGCTGCTCATACAGGCTGTTCAGACTCAGCTCCTGTGGTGATGTCACTACGGGAGTGAGGCCGGCCCCCCAGCGCCATAAAACACCTACCACATCTATTTCTATGGCTGCAGTGCACAACAACAAACCCCTGAGCTAATACCAATCAATTTTAAGTCATAAAGTGGTAATAATCTTTGCTGTGTAGAGTAACCATGTTACTTAAAGGTGCATTGCACAGAAAGAGCTTGTTCTCAGTAGAGCTCATTTGAGCGACTTGTAGACAGCTGACACTCAGGACCACGGATCAGTTTGGGGCAATACATTTACAATACAGTTTAGTTGGACGTCTGACAGCTGAGTGAAATTGAGTAAAAAGAGTATGGAATCTTTAGAAAATAAAATAAATAGTAGAAACGAGAAAATGGTTGCCATCCCTGAGGTTGCACTTTTGTACGCACTTTTCTCATCCTGACTTCATCCACGAGCATCCACAACGTTTTTAATAGCTTCTGGCATTGACCACTGCTATCCACTAGGCTAGTTTGTTTTGGAAACCATAGTGTGCTGCAATGACGTATTTCTGCCTGCGTAGAACAGTTGACACACTTGTGTCAAATGTGGGTACAATTCGTCCCTGACCACCTTCAGCGGTGGTTTGGCCGATCGGATCACAACCCGTCCTGTGTCTTGGATTTGGTTTGGGTGTTTACACCTGTACTTTCATGTGGTCAAGCATTATCTGATTACTGAAAACACACTTAAATGGGAGTAAACAGGGTAGGCTATCGTTGGGCTTACAGGACATTTTCTGCAAGAAAAGGTTGTTGCGGAGAACAGACATGTCTGTAGCCTATTTTAACGTCATGGAGGTTCATTGAATATTGTTATCACGGAGCAGATATTTCACTTTGAAGTAAAAAAAATGACAAGCTGCTGGTGGCAGCAGAGAAGAAAACAGGGGTCACTGAAGTTCACCAGCAGTCTGATGAGGTTCACCGCCCTTCATCTCTCTCTCTGGAGGTCGCAGCTCGTGTTACCCACATCTCTGTATTCACCATCATCTTATCCACATATTGCATGTAAATAAGAAGGCTCATTGTCCTGACAAGTTCAGTTTTTTATTAATAAAGGGAGGTTCGAGAATTTGTGTTCTTGTGGGATTTTAGCTGTTGCCTAGCGACACTGTGTTGTCCTTCAGTGCGGTTCTGGCTTCTAAGACGACAGAATCCCAGTATGTGGTCGGAAGCAGCTGTTAGTGACGACTGATCTCGTTGGGTTCAGTCGTCTTGAAGATTTTGGAGTTAGTAGATCAGGGTCTCCATTCTCTAAGTCGTGCTGAAAGATAACGAGGTCCAACACGGAGTCTTTATTTTTGGTTCAAACCCAATTCTAATTCAGCCATTCTGCAGCTTCAACCTTGAGTTAAATGTTTCCTGTAAGATCTGACTTCTATTTGTTGTATTTTGTTCACACTTGATGTAACATTTTTAGCAACTTCTCCTCGGATATAATCCAAACTCTCATCTCATCTGTACAGTGACACTTCAAAAAAACACAGTTACATATCGCTTAGATAAATGCACACACAGTAAATCACACAGACCTCTATAACAATAAAGGCACCTCAGAGAGTGTTTGATATTATATCAAAGGTTTTCCAGAACTGAAGTGTCAATCCTCCGCTGTGTGAAAAACGACCTGAGGAGAGGATGATGCCTCCTCATCTCCCAGACTGCATTTCGAAGCTCCCCTCTGTCTGCAAACCTGGACTTCACTCCATTTCTCTTCTAAAAGTGCTTCTACATTTTATATATCCTCTGAGCTCTCTTTGCATAGGGTTGGGGATGAATGTGAATTTGTGAGCTAGGTGGGCCATTATTCCCCCCGCAAAGGGCCATGACTTAGCAGAAAGCGTCGCCTCTCAGAAAGCGGAGCCCAGCAGAATGAAGGCAGTGAGCCCAGAGGTACGGTACGTATGCGAGGGTAATGAACCATTTGAAAGAAGAACCTCCAGGAAGGAGCCAAACAATGAGTGTAGAGAGAAAATCCATTTCCAGCCCGGGGAAGGTGTGGGAGTCGACAATGAGCGTTTCTTCTCGGTGCATGCGATCCAGGCGCCACGTGATGCTGTATTTCTCATGTCCTTTGTGTAAAGTTTGAATAATCCGTAGTTTCAATATAGCCTGGTCCAAACAGTGTCTTAGACGTCATTTTATTTCTGCAAAGAGACTGGCCGCTCTCCATTGAGAAACATTGACTTCCTGCTAGGTGTATACTCTGTTGTATTTTAAATGGGGCATATAATGGAAATATCACTTTTTTAAGGCTTTTTAACATATGTTTGCGTGTTTGTCTTGCCTTCCAGTCCCCAAAATGTAAGAATTGACAAAATTGTGCAGGCTCCCTAGGTTGAAATCCATGTGGTTTTACGAGCTGTTTCCTCAGTGATGTTACTAGCTTTGGAATTTGCATAATACCACCCCTACCTGGTACCAGTAAAAGGGGCGGAGCAAGCAGTGGTTAATTTGCATTTAAAGGGACAGGCACTGAAAGCAGCCGTTCTGAACGGGGCTGTTTTGATAGGATTAATAGAGCTGTGATGTTTGATCCTTTGGGTATTTTGACCAAAGCATGTCACCGACATGTCTTTTAGACACCTGGGAACTATTTTAATTTGTGGAAAAGGGGCATACAGTTTTATGTCTCCTTTAAAACTATTGGCTCTGCCTTTGCGCAATCACTAACAGCAGCGTTGCCACAACCAAGCAAAAAGGCTTTGCAAACATCCATCTCCACCGACATTACTGTACGGTCACACCAAGAGTGTCTTGAGCGTCTACGGAAGCTCTGGTCACTGGCATCGCACCGCCTTCCAGCAGCTTCCAAAGCGTCCAAAAGGGCGGGGCTTTCAAACTGCGTTGCAGATCTATGTGTCCATCTAGGCTGATGAGCTTTACAAGGATGACCATACTATCATTCATGTTACACTGTGTATTATGCATTATCCACATCATACAGCTCTGCAATTATGAGCTTTTCTTCTTTTTTTCTTTAAACTCCTCCTGCCCAGTCTGCAATTGGCTGCTGGTTCGGCGACGATGCTGCTCATTAGCATGAAGTTGAGCTTCTTTCAACGTGCAGGACGCTGTTGAAAATGCACAGCTGGCTGTGTATGACAATCTGGACGCTTTTGGTGTGAACAAGCAGTTACTGAACTACAACTAACCTTTACTGCATAACCTCAACCTCATTGTTCTCAGCCACTCCCCTCTGTTCGCTGGTTGGGTTAGGAGAAAAGCAGTGAAAGCGTTTCAATCCCAGCAGGGAAATGAAAATTGAGAAGTACGTATGTGGGCGGAGCCAGGCTAGTTTCAGTATTCCACATTCGCTAACTGTTCAGTTCACAGTGGATCTTTTCAGTAGAACAGGAGAGGATGAGGAGCTGAAGAGAATGTTAGGGATAGAATGATTAATTAGTCTAAATCCCACATCAGATCAGAAAGGCCAACCAACATGTGTTCTTGTACAAACTGTTGGCTCCAATCACAGTGAGAGGTAACTGCCTGAAAAGTGTTTGTCTTGCACTGTGCATGTCTGGCAGCCTGGGTGGTCTGTGATGTTTTCAGCTGAAAGGCTCCAAAGGGAGGAGGTAGGAAAAAAGGTCTAATGTTTGCCTTCAGCTTTTGACTCTGTTTCTCAATGAAAAGCTGCAAAAATGCTGCATTTCTTCTGAAAAAATGCAAGGAATGTTGATTTCTTTTGTTAAATTCGCCTATCAATGCCAGATGATCTTGAGTCAGATATTTATTTTAGACACCGCCTGGACTTCGTCACCAAGGTGACTAATTACTTTAACAATGGAAAACCAATTGGAATGGATGTGATATGTCAGCTTTTTGCAGTTCATAAAAAAAAAACGCAGAGTTTGCAATCATCACAGCTGTACGTTCTGCTGAGTTGATATAACTGATCAGAGTCCCTGAAAAGGGTCGTACATGGTGTGAACCTGCTGTTCATAATTATGTTAGACTGCAAACGCTGAGATAAGGAGGACGAGAGGGGAACTGTTCAACCTTGTGAAGAGACAAAGACGAGTCGACAGATTAACCCAAATGTGTCAGTCACATTCCTCAATATACCTTTATATTCTTATCCTAAATCTCTCCTTACTCCCTTCTTCTTCTCCACGATGCCTGTTTCATCGAGACAGAGCCCGAGCCCTCTGAACTGCACAGATCTGTGGTGTGCCACCTTGACCAATCTGATCTGTACGTGAGTTAAAGACTCCGGCTTTAAACCAGAAGAGAACCAAAAAATGCTGTGAAGTCAGATTATTTTAATTAATTCATTTCACAAGGGCATGGTCAAATATGTGTGCAAATATATTTTTTGTGGGGTTCAGCAATCCCAGACCGAATGCTCTTGACAGTGATGACCTTTGAGATTCCAAAGCAGAGGAAGCAGTTGTAGCCTATTGGCGGTGCTGCTTCATCCACTTTTCATTTCATTTACTTACTCCTTAGATCTGAAGCATAATATTTAAATGTATCATTTAATGTGAGATTGCTGGATGTGTGAATTAGCAAATGTTTGGGGTGCAACATCTCTGCTGCTGCCAAGTGCCAGTGAACACAGCTTTAAGTGTGCGTTTGTGAAGATAATCATTAGCATAACTGATGCCCCCAGATTAAATGCTCTATTAAGCCATCTGCTCCGTTCCATGTGCAGCCAAGCCTCATTCACCAAGTGTCGCTCCAGTTAAAATTCATACAACAGGTAACCTGGGATGTTGCATGACCTGAGATTGTGAAGACAAGCTTGTAAACACAGTGTCATTACAGGTTTAATACAGCTTGGGTTTCTCCTCCTGGATTCAGTTAGGCGCTCAGTGAAGGCTGACGTCTCTGAATGAGCCACGTTAGAGAATAGGTGTTGGAATAGGTAATAGTAATAATTCTTAGTTAGATGCTAAAAAGCATCTTTCTGTAATGGTTTGTGACTAAAATGGGCCGAGGAGGAGGTGCGTGGTTTTACAACTTTATTGACAAGACAGTGGAGAAAAAACAACTGAGGGAACAGCTCATAGAACCACATGGATGATTGTTTTTGTCAATTCTCACATTATGGGGACCAGAAGGCAAGACAAACACCCAAATATATGTTAAAGAGCCTTTCCATAATGTGTCCCCTTTAAAGCTGCTGACAAAACAGGCCTCATTTAATCATTACAGCCCACGCCTGTGGAACAGACTGCCTGAAGAGCAGAGAATCTGGACATTTTTAAAAGCAAAATGAAGACCTACTGCACCATTTTAGCCTGGCTTTTAACTGAATCTTATTATTTACATTTTCTAAATAAATTTAAGTAGTTATAAAACATTTTATTTTATTTATTTATTATTATTATTATTATCTTTTTATTCTATTTTAATTCATTCATTCATCTATTTTATCTATTTTTTAATTTTTTTTTCTGGTGTTTTCCCCATTGCAAATGATAAGACAGCGTTTCCTCAATGTCTCTAAAATCATTATATGTGAATTTATGTGTGTCTCCCAGTAGCCCTGTGTCCCTTTAAGCATGCGCTTTGAGCTGCTGTGGGCATGAAAAGTGTTACATAAATAAAGCCTCATTGATTGATTGATTGATTGATTGATTGATTTAAACTTTTGAATTGTGTCATAAAAATTGAGATAAAAAGAGAGAGCTCCTGCTTATGAGGTAATTTCCTTGGAAGAGGAAAATAATAACCAACATACAAATCAAATCATTATGTAATCAATCATCAATCATTTAATAACATTAGTGTTATAATTAACAAAACAAGAAAAATGTCTCTAATAAAGTGTGACAGGGACAGGGACAGGTGCAGGTCTGTGGGGAAACCTCTGCAACAGGTTCTGTTGAATCACTCTGTGTCCTTTGAAGAGTTGTGTGTGGTGTTTAAAAATGAGCAAAGCCACTTAAACTGTCTCCCTGTTACCTTGTGACACACTTTCCCGTAGAAGCCTGTCAGGGATGGTTGTGTCCCTGTAGCTGCCTCCTGCTGGTTAATGTGAAGGTCACTTTGTAGTGTGTATGTGGCTGAAGCAGCAGCAGGATCCAGTGTGTCAGCCCAGTTTAGCACTCCTCTCAATGCTCTGCTTGGCAGCAATAGACTACATTGTCCACAGCTATGTTTGGAGCTAGTCCTTTTTTATCCCTGTTTTTTTTTTTTTCTTTGCAGGGATACCCTTGCACTTGGCTGTCCTATTTCTTCTGTGCGTGCCTTGGGGGAGATGCACATGAGTGTTCCCTGACCTCCGGATTTAGCCCAGGCATTATACGGCGCTAAACCAGGGCCAGGATCAGGCCAATCCAGTGCAGCCAGGGTATAGCCACGACCCCCCTCCACCCCCAAAAGCTATTACCTTAAGGAGCGGTGCAGCTTGTTGACTGCAGGGAGAGAACGCCGCAGCTGAGACGGAGCCTCATGCAAACTCTGAGCGCGTTGGCACCGTGGCGTGTGTGTGTGTGTGTGTGCGACGTGGCGACAAAAAGACAAAACAAGGGTCCGGTGCAGTAAGACATCACACAGCCTGTCTACATTACAGCACAAACACAGGCAGGCGAGGACACGCTGCTTCGCTTAAAACACCAAGATGAAAATGTGCAGCGCGGAGCTGACAGCAAAGAGAATTTACTGCTTGCAAATCAAAAAGATTATTTTATTATGCCTCACATGAATGGGAATGAGGCACCCCCCCCCCTCTTCCTCCTCCTCTTCCTCCCCCCCTCCTCTCAAAATGCAATGTCTCTGTCTCTCTCCCTCTGTCTCTTTGCCTCCGTCAGTTACATATTCGGAGAAGTGCAGCGCGGCAGTAGATTCCACCAATGCACAACTCCAATTATTCCTCACTGTTGGGTTGAGATTACACACACACACACACATAAAATGAAGCCCACCATACATGACTGCTGCAGTATGGCAGAGGTTGGATGTGTGTGTACTTCAGATGACTCATGGGCATTCTGGATCCCACACACCCCACCCCACCCTGCTAAAATGAAGAGGGGGGAAAAAAAACATCCTAAAAACGACTCTGTTGCTGAGCTTATATCAGAAAATTCCTGCGCAGACCCTGAACCCGGACCGACACTCCACATCCAGCTTGTTGTGTCCACACAACAAAGATAAAACTCCGTATGTTACACTTTGATTGTCAATCTGGCAACATACACCTATCTGCCGCTTCATTAATTACATTTCCCAGCAATTAGCTCCTCGTTTATCCAGTTTTAATTAACCATGAAATTATGGATCCTTCCTATTTGGAGGATGGTGTATTTTGGTCTCTTCCTGAATATATATTTGCTCATTATGACTTTGAAATCCTGCAAATAAGATGGAGCAGTTGCTGCTGCTGCTGCTGCTGCTGTTACCCTAGGAGCTGAAAGAGGTGTGTGCGTGTGTGTGTGTGCACATTTGTATGTGTATACATGTGTGTGGTAAGAGTTAGCGAAGGACAAGGCCAAGGGCAGAAGGAGGGGCGTGTGTGTGTGTGTGTGTGTGTGTATGTGTCAGAATGACTCAGTGTGCAGCAGTGTTCCTCTGTTATCACACACTGTGGGAGGAAGAGCTGTGTCTCTGTCTTTTCCTCATCCACACACACACACACACTGGTGATCTTCACTAGATTACAACTCACAATAGCATTTCAGTAAAGACTGCAGTGTGCCCCCCCTCCTCGGTGAAGCACATCAATGGCTCCATTTAACAATGAGCTTTTCTCAATTTCTGTTCTTTTTCAGATATTTTTCACATTGTTTGATGTGGCTTCATATGCAGCTTCAGATCTGTGGATAATATCAATGAATTAGACAGATTTGTATTTTGAGGGATTTTTTTTTCAGCCTGTCACAATTATTACAAAATTGCCTGATCACAGTTGACATCATCACGTCGCACCCCCGTCTTCTTCTGTTTATCTCTAACATTTGATGGCCACATTTCTATGAGAATCTTTTGACATTTGCATTATGAATTTAGTTGCAAAGCCAATAAATGGCTCTTCTTCTTCAAAAAGGTGTGTGTGTATTTTTATTTAAAGGAGAATTTCGGCCATTTTTGACCCCTAAATTGTTTTCCTGGTGGTCACCCAGTGTTGGAGGGAGCAAAAAATAAGCCTATAAGTGATGCAGGCAAACTGTAGACTAGTTATGGCTACCCGGCACTCTGGGTAGGGACAACATTAACCTATGAGGGCAATTCTTTCAACCACAACAAACACTGAAATATCTGTGGTACATGACTGGAATCCTTACGAGACACTACTGAACATACATGACTAATATTATGTACTGTACAGTATAAACAGTAAATGTTGTGTTTTTGCATGTAGTCCCTCACCTCAGATAGCCTAATGATGCATTCACACCAAAAGTGTTGGGAGCGTCGTGGCGACCAGAAGTCATTCATTTTCAGTGGAGACTGGTGTCGGCGGGCGTCGGGAGGCGTCAAATTTGAGAGACCAATTTGAGGTTGAGAGAAGTTCAACTTTATGCAACTTTATTTATTTTTATTTTTTTACTACAACTCCACAAGAACTTTATGCAAATGAAGAGCGTCACCCCCCCTAAAGTGTCCCCTGGGAGCCAAAACATGCGTTAAAGTGCCCTATAGGAGCTAAAACACATGCTAAAGTGCCCTATAGCAGGGATTCTTAACCTTTTTGACCTTGAGGCCCAATTTTTTAAGTACAAAGTGGCCCGGGGCCCACTAAATATTAACACTGTATAGGTTTAACTGACCTCACTCTCGGTTTAATTTGTATTCAATAATAAACCAAATCCACTTACTGTTTAACAAGCAAAAACCTTGTAAAATGAAATGAAATGATAAAATGGGATTATCACAAAGCCTTTTATTAAACATGTGTATGTAACACATACTGTATCATGACACTGAACAGGCTGATAATTCCTGGACCAAATCAGGCTGTGCTGTGACAAGAACATTTTCAAGAATCAAGTCAGGCTTTTTAATAATAATTCTAAAAAAAGACTAGTATTAGGATTTTACTTTAAATTAATAATAAAAAATTGGGGCTACTTTTTATTCTTTCTATAAGTTGATGCTGTATGTCTGAGGCCATGTCTCGATACGGTGACCAGTGTCGTTTGAGAGTGGGATGGTCAGAGCTGCAGGCCCAGTGTTGCCAACTTAGCCATTTTCGCTAAATTTGACTTTCCAAACCCTCTTGGCGACTTTTTTTTGTAAAAAGCGACTAGCGACAAATCATGCGACTTTTTCCCGGACATATTCACGTTTCAGGACCTGAAATCACGTTATTACAGCTGTTTTCAACATGAAGCCCTCACTGGCTGTCAGCCTGCACAGTAGTGTCACTGATCCACTCCATAAACACATACAGATTTTTGACAGCGAGCGAGAAGACTCTTCTTCTCTGTTTATTGGCGCTTGTTAAACAACTGCGTGATGCATTACCGCCACCGCGTGGTCGAAAACGGCATTGTAAGTTACTGAGCGTCTCATGCATAACATATCTCTGTCTTCACTTGATAATCTACAAAGTCCCGCGGCCCTTGGGGCCCACAGGTGCAAAACTGAAAGTTTTTGTCCCTCAGCGATCAGTTTGTCCTATGGTTAAGAATCACTGCCCTATAGGAGCCAAAACGCGTGCTAAAATGCCCTCTTGCACGGGGGGGGGGGGTCCTTTTTGCCCCTGCCCTTCAAAAAGTCTGTGCGTGCCACTGCTGCTCAACTGTTTATTTCTTGTAAAGAAATCATCACAACAAGGAAAAAGTGTTTGTTTCTGTGGCGAGGAGAGCAGGCAGTAATATCTTTCCAGGATGCAGAGTTAAGAGTTAATCTGAGGTGAGTGCCTACATGCAAAACAAAGTGTATACTGTTTATATTGTACACTATATGAATTCTTTGGAGTGTTTGTTGTGGTTGAAAGAATTGTCCCCATGGCTTAGTGTTGTTGCTATCCCTAGCGCCGTCTAGCCATGGTGTAACTCCAGTTTGCCTGCATCAATATTAGTTGCATTTTTTACCCCCCCTCCAACACTGGGTGACCATCAGGAAAACAATTTAGCGGTCAAAAATGGCCAGAATTCTCCTTTTACTACGTTTAGGTATAGTATAAACGTAGCATAGAAGGGCAGTTGAATCGTTAATTGTAATCATTACATGATTGTGACAGCCATATGTCCAGTAGAACTCAGTCCTACACAGCCCATCCGACTGTCAGACTAACACACATGTGGTTGTGCTTTTAGATCTGTTACACGAGTAAAATCATGTGACCCGTCCTCACCGTCTCTGTCAGGAAATATCCCATGAAAGGAGAGATGAAAATAAAACACATCATTTTTGACACTGACTTTGCGATGTAGAGGTGAATGCACACTGTCCCTGCAGAGATCAGTGTCCTCACAATGTCACCGTACTCCATGTCCTCGAGTCCTCCAACAGTGATGTTAGTGTCAGAGCTGTCACTGGTGCCCGTCATAAATCAAACTTTGTTCTCACTCTCAGTTTCTTATCAAGATGATGTGCATGATGAGGATCCTCAGAGAAAGCAGGATAAAACTTATTTTATAAACCATGATTATCTGCATTTTACAAGGATCCCTCAACCTCATCACTTACTCAATTACAAGGTCTTAATATAATATCTTAATTCTTTAAAGGTATATTGTGTAGGAATTACTACCATCTAGCGGTGCGGTTGTATATCACAAGCAACTCAGTCATATTTTTCATGCTGCATTCACGTGAAATCGGTTAGATGGCAGACGGACAGCGGCTGTACGTAACGGCATAAACAAGCCTCTATAAAAACAAGTGGTCCGTCAGCACCAGGCAAAACAATACACGTGACAATATGTTGTCATGGCAACGTTTTACCGGCGTCCTCTCAACTTCTGTGACTAAAATGACATCGGGTTTGTTACCGACAGCCGTCTGTCCGACTGCACCTCAATGCAGCATCAGTGTAACGCTCCATTCCTCCTCACTGCGTTACCACGGTGACTTTTCACAGATGCCAGCTCCAGTGTTTCCTACCGTCAGGCGTCAGCTGCCATTGAACGTAAAAACATGGTGACACGACATGGGATTATGTAGATATGAATGATATGAACGGAATAATCAATTTCCGTGAATAAATAACAGGAGAACTTACACAATGTACCTTTAAACTTCATTTTCAAATAGGCTAATAGAGGGCTATATTTTGATATTGTTGTGGTGCATCATGTGTATGGTGTCTCAATCTTAGGTGCAGCTAATCCTTCTCCATGAAAGTCAGTGCAGTTTGCAGTCCTGACTCAAAATACACATTCATTGAAATTCCTGGGAGTTATTTTGAGACACCTAATAAATATTTACCTATTGAATTTATTCCGTGTAAACAGACATGCTGTGATTGATCAAAAGTCCGTACATGCAGTGAACTATGCTGAAAATTACACAGGCTACAGTAATGTTTACTAGTGGAAGTGTCCAGATTTCTTGGGGAGATTTTAAACAAGTCTCAGACCATGTCAACATGTTAACGCAAACAGCCAAAACTGGATACTTTTTGGGCCTATGATCCAGCACCTAAGCAGCGTTTTTGGTCCTTAAAAACAGATAAAAACAGAAACTTCCAAAAACACCTTCTGGGCAGTATGCCAAAACAGCAGGGGAGTGAGCTGCTGCTTGCTGAGACACCAGCAAGTTCTGAGAGCATGGTAGCATGCTGCTGCTGGAGAAGCAGGTTGGCGGAGCTGATTATGATTAATTATAAATTCAGTCACATGACATACGATGCGCTTGCTGCATTCATGTTGCACCTACAGTGGAGCTTTGTGCATTTAATGTGCATCTGCATTGACAGTAATGGATTTGTGTGGGCAATAGATACTACATCTGAACGGCCCCTTACAACAAAAAGTATGACGGTAGTAAACAAAGGTCAGACCGAAAGCACACTTTTGGTACTTCTGTACTATGCTACTGTACGATTGGTCAATAAGTTTTTTAGTGAGAAAGTTAAAAATGATATCGCCATTTACGGTGTGGCACGCATATGGAGTTATTTTTGTCTGTATATCTGTAAACGCAGAGAGGGTGATCTACAAATGCCCCTTGGTTTGCACGCGTGTTTTCTAATTTGTAACTCCTATTTTGGTTTTTACCAATACATGTGTATTTGTTATATTGGGTATTTGGAGCTAAATGTATAATTTTCCATTTGTAAAAACCAAAAAGCCATTTGTAAAACTGAAAATTCTGTTCATGAGATGTTGTTGTCGAGATCCACACAGATTCACAAACAAACAGACAAGGGCCCACCCTCCTCACCAGTGGGGGGCAGTGTTGGCGAGTAGCTGAATTAAAATGAACAAAAAAGACTGCTACTGGATTACTTCAAGAAGTTATTTTAATTCCCACTGTTAATACATCACTTTATTCAGTTTTCATATTTTTTCATGCGAGAAAGTAACAGTTTAGATCCCCAATATGTGCTTAGTATAACCAAATGACGCCTGTTTGGAAGTTTGCTCGGCCGTTTTGGGACAAGCGAAGCTCCACCATTGAGTATTTGTAAAAACCAAAATATAAATTACAATCATAAATTTGTATTTGTGGATAGCAAAACGTGTGCAAACCAAGCAGCATTTGTACATCACCCTCTGTGCATTTATAGATATATATGAGACAAAAATAACTCCATACATGCAATGCACACTGTTTAAACAGGTGTGGATGTGATTTCTTTTCTTTTTGCTTTTTAACCAGAGAAGGGAAAAACTCAATTTGCAAAAATACCTGGGTACATGTGGATAAGGCCTCAGTGAAGAAGTCTCTGGAGCCCAAGATGTCTTTGTATGCTGAGGAAGTTTACTGATGTCTGATCAATGGTTAACCTTCCCTTTATTCAGTGTGTTTTGAGGGATGGGATGGAAACATCTTGGCTTCCAACACACAAAAAAAAGAGAAAACATCATTTACATTAAGGCATCAGTCTGGAGAGCACAATACCCTGTTTTCTCAATTTCCCTCGCTGGCCTCCGAGACCTCCATTATCTAAATGAGAGCATTTTCACTGTCGGAGTGTCTCTCTCCTAGAAAACCTAATTAATGACGTCTAACCTAAGTTTAGAGGTCGGACGTAATTACTGTATGAGAGGGAGCAGGAAATGGTTCATGATCACATCGATTCACTTCATGCTTACCTCGTGTTTCAGATATAAGACAGAGCCATAGATTTGCTAATGTTGACTAATTATTTACAGCTACTGTGCATCTGGAGCTCGCTTTCAGACACCTATGGATCTATGGATTCATGAAGGCATGAAAAAGTCTCTCATGTTGTTTCAATGTTTGACTTTGGCTGGTAACTTATTGGACTCATCATTAGACTATAAGGCATTTTATTGCCTAATGATCCCTTGGGGAAATTCATCAAAATACTTGACTGACATTTACACTGTCTCACTCTAAATAAACTATGTTTTAAAGGTACATTGTGTAGGAATTACTCTCATCTAGCGTTGCTGTTGTATATTGCAAGCAACTCAATTGTATTTTTAATGCTGCATTCACGTGAAATTGGGCAGAGGGCAGACGGATGACAGCTGCTACAGGTACGGCATAAACAAGCCTCTATGTAGACAAGTGGTCCGTCAGCACGAGGCAAAACAATACACGTTGCAATATGTTGTCATGTCAATGTCGTATTGTTAACCTGACCCATGTTTTACCGGCTTTCTCTCGACTTCTGTGACTAAAATGACATCTGGTTTGTTACCGATGGCAATCTGCCCGACTGCACGTGAATGCAGCATCAGTGTAACGCTCCATTCCTCTTCACTGCGTTACCGCGGTGACTTTTCACAGACGCCACCTCGACCTGAGCCGACAGCTCCGGTGTCTCCGCTGAGTTTCTGTGGTTTCCTACCGTCACGCTGCCACTGAATGTTAAAAGATGGTGACAATGAATGACAATTAATGAAAAACATCCTTTTGAACAAAATAATTTATTTTCATGAATAAATAACAGGAGAAGTTACACAATGTCCCTTTAAAGCCAATAGTTGGAATAATAATTTAGAGTTGATTTTAGATGAACAAGGGGTAACGGTACAGAGTCAACTATATCTCAAAAACTATTACTGGTTGGGATGTAGTGTTTTGTCTGCCAAGGCGTAACACAAAGATTTAAAAAGTATGGAGCTTCTGGTGGTGGGACAGGAGCACTAGACCCCTGTTCATTCAAAATGAACACCATGCATTTCTTTATTGAGCCACATACATATACGAATTGGTGCATTTGCTTTGTTCTTGATTTGCACCTACTATAAAACATTGCAGTTGTTAATTATTAATTGCAGATTCTGTTTCCTTCCAGAAATTCTGTATTTGAGCTACTTTTCAATCTCAACCCCCTCCAGTGTGTCAAACAAGTGATTGATTACATACTGTATCATTGATTGGATATTGTGATTGCCTAGTGAGCCCAGTCTCAGCAGCACCAGACCGACTCACAGAGAGGGCCTGTTGTTGGAGAAAGGGAGTTGGAGAGACTTATGCTTTACCCAGTCTTCAGTCCTGCTCTTGGCTTGACTGAGTGCAGCAGGAGTGATTAGATTTCTCTCTGTTCATCATACAGTGAGCCAGTTTGACTTTGACACAATCAGAGCAACACTTGAAC
The DNA here is from genome assembly GCA_030347415.2 of Decapterus maruadsi. Taxonomy (NCBI): domain Eukaryota; kingdom Metazoa; phylum Chordata; class Actinopteri; order Carangiformes; family Carangidae; genus Decapterus; species Decapterus maruadsi. Next base: position 3,946,116 of record CM064895.1, read on the forward strand.
TGAGTGTGTATCGTCTCCTCCTAAACTGCTCTAACATCTGCTCTCAGCTTCAGAGTTTGCTCACTGAGATTCAGAAGTTTCCTCTTCTGTCTCTGAACTAAACTGTTCTCTGTCATCAGGAAAAAAAATCTGTTACAGTTCAACTCGGATGGACAAAGAGTGGTTTTACTCACTAAAGCCTGGTACACACATTTCCCCCCTCCCAACAAGGACAGCAACCACCCGATTATCTGATGGCTCTAAACATTATCCTATGAGATTATCCTGTGGTGTGAGATGTGCTAAGAGTCAATTTCTCCAGATGATCTGCTCAGAAAATGGTCACGACAGATGATCGTAAATGTTAAAGTGATATTCCGGTGTAAATTTAACCCATGGTCCAACGCATCGTAACACCGGGTTAGACCCCCCCTCAAGAGATGAAGTCTGCTAACCGCTAGCTTCTCTAGTTGTAGCAACTTTAGCAATGACCGCACCATAACAAACAGCGCACTATGTATACGGATCCACGAGCAACGGATCAAACAGCCACTTGTAGCCACAAATACTGCTCAGAACAGCACCAAACGTCACGACGCAAAATAAACCATGGACCCCCATTGGACAAAAATTTGAAACAAACACCAGAAATACACAAATATTTGTTCCGAGCCTGAAGAATGTTACTTTAAGTGATTTTCAGTCCACTCTCAGCCCGTCTTTTACGTCGATGCAGTTTAATTATTAAAATGCCCAGAGACAGAATCCATATTAAGCTGTGTTTGTTATAGCAGAGCTACGTAGATATTTCTCTGTCTCTAGGCACCATGATATTTGGATATTGTGAAGGTGAAATGGCTCATTACCTTCCATAAGTCAATGTATGTTCAAATTAGGGCCAATGGCGTGATTTTATGGAAAGATCATCAAGAAATTTCTCGGGAAATGTGGTACAATTTCTTCAGAAAAGTTAAAACATTTCTAAAAAGTGGTAAGATTTCTTCTTCTTCAAAAAAAAAAAAGAGAAGTAAAATTTCAAGAAAAAGTTGGGGACCCCCTTGAACCCTCTCAATGACTCCTGGGGGTCCCAGGACCCCACTTTGACAACCATTGCTCTAGTCAAGAGTGACGGTCTTAAGACAAATCTTTGTGTGTGTGTGTGTGGTGTGCTGTGTTGGGTTTATTGGAGCGCATCACACAATACGATCAAAACTGTTCAATTAATGATTTTTTTTAATCTTCATGTGTAGACTGTCTCTCTCACAGATAAAACATCTGTTGAGATTTAGATTAGAACATGTGTATGTGTGTACCTGTCCTGGCATAAGATACACTCCACGTCCAATCTATTGTAGTTTTCATCAATCAACCATCATTTTACCTGAGTGACCTGCCTCTTTAGTGTAAGTGTGAGGTGTAATAATCCTGATCATGTTAATGTGGGGCCCAGGTGAACGTTATGATCATGACAACGACCCCACTGGGGTGCAGCCGAGCAGCACCTAATGATGTGGAACATAGTGAATTCAACATGTCACCTGCGTTAGTGTAGTTTCAGAGCGATCAGACTGAACACAAAGCTGCCTGCATTTGCCTGTGACTGTATACAAATGTGAACAAATATTCCACAGCACTGGGATGTGATTATGAGTCGTGTCACATTCTGTTCAGTCTGGGCTCAGCTCAGTCATTCAGCACGCCTTTGATCCAGTTTATCAAAGCATAAACAATGCTGTTGGGCTTTTCCAATTTTCACTTATTAATCTTACATCTTATAGCAATTTCAGGCATTTCTGCAAGGTTCAGTTGTTGATGGCTTTGTTGCCTCTGTGCAGCATGTACTCTGTCCATGCTGTTTCATCATGTCATGGAAAAAGTTGTTGGGTCGCTTGAGCAGTTTTGTGGTGTGTGTTTGGACTCAATCAATGAATGAAAATTTTGAAAAAAAATAAAGAAAGAAGGCTTGTTTGCTTTCTTCAGGAGAATTGAAGGGGAAAAACTGCAGCTGATTGACACAACTCTGCAATGAACAGGAAGCTTCAGAGTAATTGTGATGTTCCGATCTCATAGTGTGGTGAATGTGCAGGTCACAACTTGTCCATGAGAGCGTTTTGGAGTTGGATTGTCTATTTGATGAGTTTGATGAGGGAAACCGTGAAATCCCATTAGCCTCCGCAGCGTAGCTCTGAGCAGCTTGCGGCTCTGCTCTGCCATTCTAAAAACTGCTTGCACCAACAATTAAAGGTAGTGAACCTACTCCTAAAACTATAGGGATGGTAATGGGCCAATTTGCCAAAATGTTGAACTACCCTTTAACCTCAGTGTTTTTCCTTTGCCTTTTGTCTGTACCTGTGTTTGTGTTCAGTTTTGCCACAGATTTCTAGACTTACCAACACACCCTGGAGTAAACCTTTAAAGGGATAGTTCACCCCAGAATGAAATTTCTCATTATTTACTCACCCTCACGTCGACTAAGGGCTGGGAGAAGTTTCAGAGTCCTCCGTGGCTTCTCTGAGTTACAGGAGGTCTCGGCGTAGCAGTGCATGTCCATGTAACGGTTGCAAATGGACAACGGCGGTCTTCGTCACAAAAAACGCACCAATGTAATGTCCGTCTTGTATTGAAGCCCCGAAATGCGAAATTGTCCCGAAGAAAATTAAATAAGTCCATATTTCAAGCTTGTTTGCAGCAGAAGCTCCTCTTCCCGGTCCGTCCAAATCAGAGAAGCCACGGATAACTCTGAAACTGCTCCCAGCCCTTAGTCGACGTGAGGGTGAATAAATAATGAGTGAAATATCATTTTGGGCTGAAGTATTCTTTTAAATTACAGCAGCAAGGTGAGACGGGACATCACTGAAGTTCAGCATAATCAAGATTTTTAGTAGAGGAACTCTACTACATAGGTCACCCTACACAAGGTTAATGATGACCCATCCAGCTCATTTATCCACTTATGTCTTCCTCCTGCTTAGAATAGACAAACTCTCTGTAAAGGACAGACTAATGCAGTAAATACAAGAGTCCTTCTGCTGGTAAATTGAAAGTGATTGAACGGTGCTGAGAGTAATTGAGTACTGTTGAAATCAGCTGTTAGTTCCTCCAAGCAGAGTAAAAAAGCAAATGGTATTTAAAAGGCTCTAAAATGAAGTCGGTGTAAATGGGCAGCTGTTGCATTGCGGCTCACATCCAGCATTCTAAATGAGAACAAGCAGGGAATTGTTGGCTTAAATCATGAGTTTGAATTTGTAATTAGTTTGGCTACTTTTCAAATCTTTTTGGGCCATAAACACACATATTATTGTATGTATTTGCATAGGATTAGAGATAAATAGGAGTTCAGCGCAACTATCATTGACTCAAACCACGCACACAAGCCTCTGCTTCTGGAGGATGTACTCACTGACTTTTTACAGTGTCTTAACAGAGGTTTAATTTTTTTCTTAACATTATTGCCATTCACAAACCTTATCAAGCGACTTCAATTCCAAAGAACAGATTAAATCACATACAGTAGATCAGACATAGGCAAACTAAGTCCTGTGGGCCATATGCGGCTCATCAAATACTGGTACAAAATTGTCCAAATTATAGTAAAGACTGCAAACTTTGATGCACTGGCACAGTGAGGCAATGCTCCCACTGAAACTGAAAGTCAATTGAATTTAAGTTTTCTTTTACTTTTATTTTACTTTGAGGTAATGTCTTTTACTGTACTTATAGCACAGGTCACTAATGAGGTCCTAAAAAAACTCATCTTCATTTCCCAAGTTTAGCTGGTTGCATCCAGAACAATCATCTTCTCTAATCATGTTTAGCTCCAGTTCCCAATGACTTTTAAAGGCACAATGAGGAGTTTTTTTTCTCTTTTTTTAGTTATAAAATCGGATTATGGGAATAATGCCGCTGAATCGCTGTCTATGGTCAGAACTACGGCGGTATCTGATCGTCTTTGAACCTCCGACTTCCATTCGTGATGAATGAAAATGTTCTTGGTAAATGGTTTCGCTTTCGTCCGTCTTGTGCTGGTCCAAGAATTTCACCATGCGCGTGGAAGCTGATGGAAAATGTTGTGTGAAAACACTTGGGGACAATGAGGAGTTTTGGAAAGCAATGTATTATTTGAAGGATCCATCATAAACTTTTTTGTAAATCTGGGATTTGTTTTTTTCTTGATCCAAGTTGCTCAAATAATGGTTTTTGATATTTGGTTCTCTTTTAAGAATTCCCCAGTCTGTGTGGTCATTTTTTATGTAGGCCTAATGTCTAATTTGTAGATCTGGTGACTGGTGGTAAGTCTGTGGGCAAATTTGTCTTTGAGTTTTGAAAAAGTTTTAAATATATTCCCATCAAACATCTGACTGATGATTTTCAGTCCACTCTCAGCCTCTTTAACCTCGATGCACTTTAATTGTTAAAATGCCCAGAGACAGAATCCATATCAAGCTGTGTTTTTTTATACCATCACTAGATATTTGTCTGTCTCTAGGCACCGTGATGATATTGTGAAGGTGAAAGGGCTCATTACCTCCGTTCTTCCAGAGCTTACACAATGCAGCTGTAAGGACATTTCTCCTTACAAATGTACTGTGTGCACTAACTTGGCACAGGGACAGAGAGTTGAATGAAGTTACAGAGTTCACTTTCCAGTCCGTCTACCATGAGTATCAGCCTTTCTTTGACCCTCCCCTCTCTGCCCTCTCACTTTTCTGCAAAAACAGCGACATCCATCTCTCAGTGCCTTGCCGGGTTTTCTCCGTGTCCTCTGACTTCTGTGAGGATAATGGGCTTTGGTGCAGCATGCACAGATGGAGGCTCAGGGAGTGGTCCACCATCAGCTCCACTATCACCCCTTAAAACAGACTCCACTCCATTTGCATCCCGCCAGGTTTAAAACACTTTCGGTGTTGAATGCGGCACCCCTCCCCTCATCTGAATTAGAAGCGGTTGAGATTAGTGATGTGTTCAATGTGCAGCTGTCTTTCCAGCAACGAGACACTGCTTTCTTTAATAATACATATAACAAGTTTGATTGAATCCCTTTTTATTTAATTTTTTTTTAAAGTGATACGCCAACATTTTTTTTTGTGTGTCTTGCCTCACTCCCGAGTCAATGACAAGTGGATAAATGCCATCCTTTCGACTGTGCGTGCAGTAACAAGGGAGATAGAGCTGCATCGCTCGTAATTAGCTTAGCTCAAATGCTGGAAGTGTATGGGTAGTGTTAGCCTGACTCCTACCCAAGCCGAAATCAGCTTTGAGAAGCTGATTTCATTTTAGTTCTAAACTCGGTAAATATATCACTTTATTAACATTTCAAACATTTTTAGCCGTTTAGATCAGCAGTGTGTCGTTAATTTGTCTAAATACCAGCTGTTTACTATTTTGTTCAGACAAATTCTCCGTCTTTACTTGAACCCTCCATTTTGACCGATCTCGTCCCGTTACCGGCATTTGACCGCTCAAGATGCCTTACCAGAGAGTTTTGTCAGCTCTGAGACGAAGATCCGTTTAGAGTTTTTGAAGAGTGTCTCTGATGACTTCAGGTGGAGGCACGCTACCATTACCCATTTGAGCTAAGTTAATTATGGGCGATATGGGCTCTCCCTCATTACTGCACACACAGTCGAAAGGATGGTGTCTATCTGCTTGTCATGGACTTGGGAGTGAGGCAAGACACGTAAAAAAAAAAAAAAAAATGTTGGCGTATCCCTTTATAACTCCCGCAGATGAATGAATGTTGTGATGGATTAATGTATCATTCATAAGATTCTTTTCTGTCTCTGTTCCTTCCAGGGCAGCGATGAGGGCGACGTGGACAAGAACAAGTGCTGCACGCTGTGTAACATGTCCTTCACCTCAGCGGTGGTGGCACAGTCACACTACCAGGGTAAAATCCACGCCAAGAGACTAAAGCTGCTACTGGGGGAGCAGCCCGCCATCACAACCAAAGGTATAGCCCGCTTTTTAAAAAATGCATTGTGGGTATAAATGATGGAGGAGCTGCATTTTTTCCAAAGGGGATTTATTATTGAGAGGGGGGGGGGGGGGACAACAACAACTAAGGAATGAGATGCCTGCTGCCATATGTGTTGACAATGTAGGGAGGTGTTGTTATGTACGTGTGAAGTGGAAAAGAAAGAAGTGATTTTAAATAATTATGGAGCACTTAGTTTAGGCTGTGTATGTTCTCCCCACAGCTTTCCCTCTGTTGTTGAGTCGAGTACTAACAAAAGGAATTGCCAGTGCCTGATATATTATTGTGTACAAGTGCAGTGTCCTGATACAGTGCTCTGAAATATCATACTGGCACAGAGGGGCTGTAAGGGTCAGAATACACGGCAGGAGCTCAAAGGCCAAGTCCACACAGCAGCTCCATCAAAGGCTTGGAGAACACATTACATTTACACCTCAGGTGCCGTTGGAAACAAGCATCTTTTTTTGTCTTCTGTTTTGGCTCAGCCCTTACTTTCTTTCTGTGCATCTCAGTGAATTAGAACATCACGGAAAAGTTCATTTCAGTAGTTTAATTCAAATAGTGGAACTCATGTATTATTCATTATACACTGACGGAAATATTTCATGTCTTTATTTCATTTAATTTATCACGTACATTTAGAACTGGTATTCTTGGTCTTCATACAGTATTGAGACAATACTGTAGTAGTAGTATTGTTGGCACAGCAGATAGAATTTGTACTTTGTGTGACATCCAAGAGGTGGAGAATAGAATGAAATTCATTTTGTGTTATACTGTCCTTTGTTTATGACTTCATAAGACAAAAATTGTTTAGTAAGGTAGATCTAAATAACAAATTTGTGTGGCTGGACGATGCTGAGAAGCCAAAAATCTTTTTCAGTTGAAAATATTTGCATTTTCTTTATTTCTTGAAAAGGCTTGGGCAATGAGACGAAGAGCAATATGATGAGTATACTGAAAGTAATTTTGAGTTGTTTATTTATGTGTCGCACTTGTGTGGCAGGTAATACCGACACAAAGGACTGACTAGTTTTTGATTTGTCAGTAAATGTGTCTTGTAATCCTACTGTATATGGGATGGTCCATAATTTGGCATGACACAAAAATTAATATTCAATCATTCATTCATACATTTAATGAAAACCCAAAATTCAAAACCCTAAAATAAAATATAGTACGGGTACTATTTACAGCACTCAGACTGGTGGATACAGCACACCTGACAGGGCTATAAATTAGCATTGAGTTGTTGCTATGCTAGCCAGTAATATCCAAGCTCAATGTCATTGCTACATGTACATTTTCGTCATGGCTGATACCGGGACAGGATCCATAAAGAGAAACCTACCGCTTTTGTACACAGGGGTCGCCAAAACCAACATAAAATGAAAGTTCTTTGTAGTTGCTGTAAGTGAATTTGAGCTTGTGGCCTAATTTGAAAGTATGAAAGAGTAAACTTAAATCAAACAAATCAAGTATTTTGATCAGATACACTGTTACTCCAAGGGAATGGTGTCTAATTTCAATTTTGGAAGTGACCTAATTTTTTAGAATACTATAGCTGAAGACGGTTATGACTGAGCCCAAAGTTTTCACTCGTCTATATAACAGTAATATTGCCAGAGAGAGTCTGGTCATGCACTGTATATTAGTTTTATAGCTGTGGTTCAGTGATTTTTATCACGTCTTTATGTCTGAGTAGTACACAGCCTCTGTCCTGTGGGAATAATCTGTCTCTCTCTTCCACAGCTTCAGTGCATTATATGAGTCATCAGCTAAAGACATTGGTTGTTAGATCTGATACGCAAGTAATTTAGAGAAGAAATAAAGCAATGCATATAAACATGTCCATTTAAATAGCCACATTCAGCTACTATGTTACTCAGATACCATCTGGTCATGTTCCTGGTCCCAATGTTTAACGTAAATCACCAAACCACAATTGAAAAAACTGATGTTTTTAGAGGAAACGAAACAGCAACCGAATACACTGTAATGTGGCATTATTTTGGGAATGTTAGTTTATCCATTCATGACAGGATCACTAGTAGACTAGAATAAAGAAGTTGCTGTACAGGAAAGTTTGACTTTTTTCTCATATTTCTAAGAAGGAATATCAGATATGGGGTCGGTATCAAAATTGTTATTCCACTCAGAATGTGATTGGTAATTGGATTGGTAATGGACTTGCACTTATAGCGCTGTTCTAGTCTCTGGGAAAACTCAAAGTGCTTCCCACCATGATCATTAAGTTGAATTTTTAGTTGAATATGTGATTGATAGGCTAATTCAGAATCTTTTCAAGATACGTAATCATTGCCCTGACAAAAACAACACAACAAAATTCCATCTGAGTAGCATTATTTGTGAGAAAATAATGTGATGTCTTGTTTCTAGGTGCATTAAAATAACCTCCTCCATCCCTCACTGAAATAAAACCTTTGGTGATTGGTGAAATTCTTCAAAATGGTTGTATGAATTCATGGGGCAATGGGTGAAGTAGAAATATTCATGGTCCTTACAAGATTAATGTTAAGGACTGTTGATTGCCTGATTTTTCCTCCAGCATAGCAGCTCTGGTCTGTTTTACTTATCTACATGTCTCAGCATCACATTGGATGGAGTCACACAAAAGCTTAAAGGTCCAGTGTGTATAATTTGCTAGTTTTATTGACAATATCTGAATATACTACCCATTAATATATTTGTGTAAGTGTATAATAAAATAAAATGTGTTTGGTTTTCGTAGCCTTATAATTATTCTTACATATAGCAGGGTCTTGCGTTAGAGAGTATCACCATCTTGCGCTGCCATGTTTACGGCAGCCCAAATGGAAAATCCAGCCAGAGTTTCGCCTCTGTAAATAAACCAACGATGAAGAAGGTGGAAGAAAATTAGGAGTAGTTAACAGCAGACATATTGTAAAATAGTTTCGATTTTCATTTCATCGCTCTATGCTCCTGAAATACTCCCAGTCGTTCAAGTCATGGTAAACACTTTTTTGTCCTCAGAGGCCACCGTCACCGCCGACGGGAGGGATGAGTGCGAATCAGCGAGTTAGCGCTGCAGTCTAGAAGCTGAACGCTAGATATCACGGTTTTCCTCCCATTTTACACACTGGACCTTTACATTAGCACATGTTAGCACAAGTTAGCACGCTGCTGCTAACTCAAAGTAGGCTACTGAACCTATAAGTAGAGCTGCACAGAGCTGCTACCTTGGCTAAAGACTCATCTGGTATGCCACAATTTTGGACTAGTTACAACTTCCTCAAGCTGCTGTGGTATAACCAATTTTCTTCCAGATTCTGTGTGTGTCTGTGTGTGTTATTTAGATTTAATCACTGACTGTTTTTTGCCTCGGGGTGATTGAAGTCTTGCTGTTGTTATCCGCTGACAGCTGCTCACCTTGAATCCACTTACAAATGGGCCGTTGTGAGAATAATGAGTGAAGGTCACAGGGGGAAACAGTGAATGAGAAAACAAGCAAACACAGTAGTTTCAGATGGTTCCTCCAGCCGGGTGGTTGTGAATACATCAGCCCTGAGCTTTGTTTGTTTGCTGTGGCTTGTTGCCGTGCCCGCTGACCGGATCATTTATGCAGTTCACAGCTTCGTGTTGTACTTTGAGCCCTCAGATATCCCTCACAACCACTTTTCTTTTAATTTGCTTGAAGTTTTGTGTTGGAGTGGAGCATATTAATAGTGGTATTATCTGAAGCATCCCATTGTTGGGCTGTCCTGAATCCATCCAGTAATAACACCGCAGCTGCAGCTGTGGTAGGTTTGAATCAGCTTGGTGCACCAACCTTTTGTCTTTGACTTGAAGGGATAGTTCAAGATTTTGGCAAATTGGCCCATTGCCGTAATCCCTGTGGTTTTGGGAGTATAGGTTTGTTACCTTTAATTGTTGGTGCAAGCTATTTTTAGAACGGTGGAGCAGAGCCGCAAGCTGCTTAGAGCTACACTACAGAGGCTAATGGAATTTATTGGTTTCCCTCATCAAACTCATCAAATACACAATCCAACAACTCCAAAATGCACATGTGGACAATATGTGACCTGAACATTCACCACGCTATGAGATAATAACGGAACGTTATGAGATGGAGTTGTTTCCCAGGCAAATGCAGACACTGCATGCCAAGAAACTTCCCCCATAGCGTAGTTCTGAGCAGCTCATGATCATGGCAATGGGCCAATTTGCCAAAATCTTGAACTATCCCTTTAATGTTTGTTGGATGAGTCCTTGAAATTCAGTGGATGAGTGGAAATTCAAGAATAATTCCTTTAATAAAGCAGCAGAATGGAGCGAAAACAGCACAGAAGAAGGATATATGAGCTTTTTAATTGCCCCTCGGGGATAAATAACGTTTTTTGAATTGAATTGAATTGAAAGCCTGCAGAGTTAATTCAGACCCGATACAGATGCTATACAACAATATTATGCACAGAGAAAGCCAAGGGGAAATCAAATCCTCTTTCTGTGGTGCACCTGAAATTGAAGACATGAAAACAAGTCTGGAATTCTGATTGGACCGAGGCTGAGAAATCCTGTGCAGCTCTGTCCTCTAAACATCTGTCACGACTAAATGTTCATCGGGTGCTGCCACACACACATCTGCTGCTGCAGCTTCCTGTGCTGCATTGACACAATAACAACCACCTGTAGGCTCTGCTGTGCCTCTGTTCAGAGGTCTCGTATCGATCACACTCTGCTCTTGCTTTGGCGTGGTGAAATATTTATGTTGTCGGGGCGTGATCAAGACAGAGCCTCGCAGCAGAGAGAAGTTTGCTTCCTTTGTTTTTTTAAATTATTTATTTATCTTTTTATCGTTAGTAGCTACAGTGTTCCTGTTCAATTCGTGGCTGAAGGACATGCTCGTTTTCACGTTATCTTGAAAAATAGATTTGTGCAATTATTTCAGAGATTATGTTTGAAGCATTTATCACTCACCTTGAATTGTGTTTGCTGTTAGGAAAGTTGTGGGCTCAGTATTAGTCAATGGAACATTACTAAACTTTGAAGTTTAAAAATAGACGATCAAAACTAATACTATTCTTACACTAGTGTTGTTATCTTTATTATCAGACATCTTAGAATGTCTCATTTTGCAAAATATGTATTTGTACTTATGAAGTAGGTGTAGGTGCTCACAGGTGAATAATCCACAGTGAAGAACACAGGTCATGGTTGGAACATAACATTTGAGCCATTACAAGGCATGAAAAACCAAAGACTTGATAGATTAAACAGCCGTCTCCTGGACTCTAGATACTGTATGCACCGACTTTATTGAAGCCAGAGGTTATCCAGAATAATCTCCAGCATTTAAATTTGACATTGAGCGCTGTTTTTATTGCTTATAAACAAATAGTAGTGTTAGCCTGACTCCTACCCGAGCCGAAATCAGCAGTCAGAAACTGATTTCATTTTAGCTCTAAACTCTGTAATCACTTTATCAACATTTCAAGCATTTTTGGGAGAGAAAGTAGCCGTTTAGATCAGCAGTTTGTCGTTAATTTGTCTAAATACCAGCTGTTTACAATTTTGTTTGGACAAGTTTTGCGCTACTCAAGCTAGCCGTTGTGACCAACACACTTCTGGTTACTTTCACAAAATCAAACACCTGTTGCCCTTTACATACAGAAAACCATGACGATAGAATTTGTGCTTTTACTTTGAAATAGGAAGCTAACCTACTCTCGATGAAGCTAGCTTGAACCAAAATTGCTTGAACCCTCCGTTTTGACCGATCTCGTCCTGTTACCGGCATTTGACCGCTCAAGATGCCTTACCAGAGAGTCTTGTCAGCTCTGGGACGAAGATCGGTCCGTTTAGAGTTGCTGAAGAGTGTCTCTGATGACTTTAGGTGGAGGCAGGCTAACACTATACACTTCCAGCGGTTGAGCTAAGCTAATTACAGGCGATACAGCTCTATCTCCCTTTTTACTGCACGCACAGTCGAAAGGATGGTGTCTATCTGCTTGTCATGGACTTGAGAGTGAGGCAAGACACGGAAAAAAATGTTGGCGTATCCCTTTAAGTTGAGTTTAAAATGAAAAGGCAGGCAAAATGTCTAATAATAAAGAAACACTAGCAAACATCGTTTAAAAAACCATCAGGACCAATTATTGTCTCCAAGCCAAAAGTTCATTATAATTATTTGTCAGTAGACCAGATAGTGAGATACTTTTGCTGTAAGTTTAGAAAAGTTAGACACTATTAGATTGTGTTTGTAGGCTACTTTGCTGATTAGGTCCTCATCATCCAGCGCCCAGACAGCGCCCCTTTGCCGTTTGCTCTCTTCGCCACATGTCAGTGACAGACAGTCATTAAGCAGGCCATCTGTGGCCAACGGCTCAGAACAGAGGCAGCTCCATCCCGGCTAAAAGAGGGGGGCGACATGGCCATCAATCGCAATGTCATCCAGAAAACTACTGAGACACCGAGGAACCTCCTCACCTAACACAGTATTTGCGCCGGGATGGCGGGTCTGAATGTTCAGCTTTTTCCTTAAACTTTGTAAGAATAAAAAAAAAGAAAAGAAAAGAAGAAAAAATACCCAGTGTGTCTCATGGATTAGTCAGGAAATGCTTGAAGCTGCATTTAAAACACTAAACCCTCTCCATTAATATTCAAAGATAAGAAATACAAATATCAGATCCATCCATCTAACTGCTGGCTTTGGACCGCAGTGTGTTTTATCCTCTGAAACAGTAATTTAAAGTACTTCTATTGTACAGATCTGTTACAGATAGAAAATGTCAGGAAGATAAATCCAGGCTACCAGGAGGCCCAGGATATTGATTTCTACATAAGTAATGTCAGCCGACTGGCCGGGCTCCTCTGTTGATCTGCCTGCCTCTCGGGACCCGCTGTTGTTCCATTCTGTTGTCAGTCGGTATACAGTTGCAAACTTCAGACTCCCAAGAATGTTGTTTTTTTTATCTTCCTCACACCACAGATCTGTGATGGTACATGGTGTGCTGAAAAGAAAGAAAAAAAAAGCCACCTCCATAGACACTGAAGAAATACAGAATCTCTATTGTCACTGGAGAAACAGAAAAACTTTACTTGATGCCCTTTTTTTCTCAGTAAAACAGATGGTGCATCATCCTTTTGGGTCCATAACCCCACCTGAAAACCCTTGTAAACAAAAATGCATAATCATAGTATTGAAAAGTGCTGAATAACCAACCTTAATGCTTTTCCTGCAGGATCCACAGCCCTTCCTTAAGTCCCAGCTGTATTCATGTGAATCTTATTCAATGACTTCTATAGCACATGAGCATCTGCATGTATTTTTAGTTGGATATGTGCTGCTGGTGTTGCAATGTGCTGTAATCCCAATTCTGTGTCTATTTTAGAGGTCAGGCAGGCTGAATGAATGTTAATTTGTCATTAGTATTTTACATAATCACTGCCACATGTATTTTCATATTCCTCCACATGGTCTCTCTAAGCACTGTTTCCACATCCTGGCCTGTTTCCAGTTGTCTGGGCCGTAAGCACAATAGCTGTCACCAATGTCACTTCCTTTAACATCTGCAGCTTAATGCTGGATATATTTTCTCCTTGCTGAATTACTGGAAGGTTATCTGGAATGCTATGGTTAATATGGCAGTTCCATTTTGTACCTTCACATTTAACATTTAACTGTTTTATGACACTAGACGTCTCAACCAACAGTTAAAGCACACACGTCATAGCAAGGGGTCCGTATTTTTAGACTGCCCATGTGGGTTGATGGGCTGCCTACACTTCTAAATGACCCATTGGACAGCCTTTCCTGCATGTCAGTCCCTCTGCCTCCCCCTGTCTCTCTTGATTGTTGCCTCTCTTGATCAAATAAAGACATAAAAAAAAGCCCAAAAATATACTTAAAAAACCAACAACAAAAAAAGAGGCCGCGGCCTATTTCTATTTTCTGCAAGGTGAATCAGCAGTTTCTAAACTGTTTAATCTGTGCTAGAAATTAAGACCCGACCCGATCCGACGTAGTTTGATCCACCAGTGTTGAAGCTCTGACCCTATGCGGCCAGAGAGGAAGTTATTGCTTTCAACCCTAACCTGGTGTGCAGTCGCATTGTTCGGGCCGGAGCCTATAGTCTATGGCCAAAGTGTGTATTCGGTGCAGATTAAACTTCTAAATGAATGCGTGCTCTGGATCCGACTATTTCCTTCTATTCTTACTTTTAACAGCAAATGAACAGAACGATTTGAGAGGACATTCCATCTTTGCTGAATATAAGATTTGTTCAAAATTTTACAAAAGCTTAGAGACACCTGTCACCTGTAATAAAAGCCAGGTCAGTTTGGCAGTTGAAGGAAATAAAAGCCAGGGATTCAGAATGTACATGGTAACAAGAAGAAATAGACCAATGTAATATTTTGAAAAAATGTTTCAAAAACATTACCCGACACAGTAAAGCTAGCATGGCTAAATGCTGCATTAACCATGCTAGCTACGCCACAGGACAAACTACCTAAGTTGACTGCAATGCTAATGCTAAAATTTATTTCACCATTGGTAAAGTACCTGCAAAGCATTCAGCTTGTTATAAAAAGCAAATCTATAGTATGCTAACATGCTAAACTAAATTAGTAAACATTATACTCTCAAGTCTGTGGTCTATTGAAGCTGAGTCAATAACACAGTGATACAATGTAACACAATGACAGATTGTTTAAAACCGTCACAAAATTATGCAATTTCTATAGTTAAGTTTTTTTTTTTTCTGCCAATTAAAGTCCCTTGAATTTAAAACTACTTATAACCTTGAGCTTTGTAAAGCTTTGACGCCGTAGTTATTATTCAAATCTCAAGGACTTGATCAGGCACCCAGATGACCCACAGGTAGTTCTTGTTGAGGGTAAATTTAAATCAAGGACATCAAGCACAGCACAGCACAGCTCGCACAGATTCTTCCTCAGGAAAAGTGAAAATATGAGAAAATGTTTCATTTCCCAAATCCTACAGACAGGGTGCAAAAGGAAGCATCATTGTAGGAACAGATAAGTGCATGGATTCAGAGCACTTTGATCTCCTTTTTTTCCACAGATGCTGAATCTCCTTAGATTCCAACCTCTGTTCATTTTAAATAGGTCCACTTTGTACTGCTTCTCTCTGCATGCAAAACCACATGGAGCTAGTGCAGGCAAATTGACATGTGCTACATGAGCTGAGAAATTAACTGTTGCCTTAGCGGGACACACGGAGAGTCTATTTCTTTCTGCCTTTGAGGAGATGAAAGGAAAGTTTTTTTTTGTTTGTTGTTTTTCTCGGCTCTACCGTTCAATGTGATTGTTATGGATTTCCAGTTTTCTGCCATTAGAGATGAGCAAAATCTGCACTTCACAGTCCTGAAGCATAAAACAGAGCAAATAAAAGGACTGAATAAATAAATTACAATGAGCTTTAAACTGACAGCTGACAAACCCACACGCTATCTACACAGAGCAGCGTAAAGTCCGAGCAATCTAACTGCGTTTTCCGCAGCAGCGCCTCATCAAAACATCACAACTCATGTTGGTCTCAAGTCCTCGTCCAAACAAACACTGTGGTGTAGTTTGTAAAAAGGTATTTGCATGAAAATGAAAATGAAAATGAAAATACGGCTGTTTATGTAAAGCTGCCTTTTGAGATGTAAGATTTTCATCAAACAAAAGCGGTACGCATCTCCCCCGAGACAAACACTAAGTGATGGGAATGTGACTAATTACTGCCACAGAAAATGTTTACTGAGGAGCAGGGAAGGCTCCGTCTGAATCACTTTAACTTCCACACAGTGCTGTGGAGACAGAATAATTTAACAGTAGAGACATACACTACTTGGTTCAGTACAATACAGATTAAAACAGCTCGGATACAGATGTGTCAGTCAGATGAGTCATAGTTCTTGGAGGAAAATATAAACAACTACAGGAATTTACAGCAGCGCTACAGTGAGGCTGACAGGGTTATTGTTATTGTTTCCTCCTAAGAAATAACCAATTGTTTGAATCCTGTCTGATTTTTTTTGTTCAGCTGCAGCTGTTTCCTTCACTCTTCAGTTGATCCAGACCATCACAAAATGCAGGTAGTTGTGTGTAAAAGGCCTGCCTTGGAATGACAGACACCCTCCAGTCCAATATCCTTCGCATAAAAGAACCGCCACAGTGAGATTGACACTTTCTGTCTTGAGTTGCTTTTATATCTATTGCACAGATCACAATGAAACCTGAGGCTGACATTGTATTTGTGATATGGCTTTTTAAAGGTATATTGTGTCCCATCGAGCGTTGCAGTTGTACTGTATATCGCAAGCAACTCAATCGTATTTTTCAAGGCGCATTCACGTGAAATTGGACAGACTGCAGACAGACTACAGCCGCTGCACGTAACAGCATGAACAAGCCTCTATTTTTTTTTTTTAAAAAAAGGTCCGTTAGCACGAGGCAAAAAGTGACGATATGTTTTCATGGCGATGTCGTATTGTTTACCTGACCCACGTTTTACCGGCTTTCTCTCAACTTATGTGACTAAAATGACATCTGGTTTGTTACCTACGGCCGTCTGTCCGACTGCAGGTGAATGCAGCATCAGTGTCCATTCCCACTCAGCGTTACCACAGTGACTTTTCACAGACACCACCTGGACCTGAGCCGACAGCTCCGGTGTCTCTCTGTTTGTGTGGTTTTCTACCATCATGCTGCCACTGAACGTAAAAACATGGCAACACAACATGGCGGCCAGCCGAGCTCGATGTATTTATGAATGATACAAACAGCAAATTCAGAGCTTACCGGAACACTTACTGTACTTTTGAATGAAATAATCGATTTCCGTGAATAGATAGGAGAAGTTACACAATGTCCCTTTAACAAACCCCATCATTAGTTGAAAGATCCCACCTGTCTCCCACCTTGTTTTTGTTTTTTTGTTTTTTTGTTTTTTTTTAAGATGTAGTATTTATGTATGTGTGCTTTCTGAACAATGAATGTTTCAAACTTCTCCAGGGGCGAGTGGTGCCATTAGGCTTTTAGTCTTGTTTTATGCCTTTTTACCATTTATACTGTTCATATTTTAATATGAATATATCATTATTACAGTTGCCTTCAGGATATATGCATGCCCAGCCCTGGCTTTTGTGTGCTCTGCCTGTGCGAGCAGCCAATCAGTGAGTTTTGTGAATTCAGAGTGTCTGTAAAAAAAACAGGCCCATGCCTGACTTGACCACATTTTGACTTTGACTACAACATGGGTGATAAGTGTTGTATGTGTGAAGTTACATTTCAAGCACATTCGTGTTTCGGCTTCAGGTTCCATACTGATTAGACCCTTGAAATAAATTTAAAGGGATAGTTCAACATTTTGGCAAATTGGCGATGCACGTTGCCTTTAGGGACAGTTTTTCAACAAAGAGTCTCTATGTTTACCTCTAAAACAACTCTGTCTCGTAATGTTCCATTATTATCTCATAGTGTTGTGAATGTGCATTTTGGAGTTGTTGGATTGTGTATTTGAGTTTGAACCAAGAAATCCCATGAGCCTCCGTAGTGTAGCTCTGATTATCTCACAGCTCAGCTTGGCCATTCTAAAAATAGCTTACACCAACAAATAAAGGTAACAAACCTAGTGCTGTGAATATATGGGTTATAGCAATGGGCCAATTTGCCAAAATGTTAAACTATCCCTTTAACATTAAAGTGTCCCTCATCTGAAACTGACGAAGGCTGTGTGCTGGATTGGTTCAGTTTCTCTAACAGGCAGAGCTCATCCCTGGGTCACTGACCAATTACTGTACAAGGCGCCACTATGAATGTGGCATGTGTACTGTCTTATTGACCTGATGGTAAAACAAGAGAGTCAGGCTGGGATGATTCATACTCTGGTGTAGGCTGCTAATAATTCTTCTCAAAAATGTTCCTCTCCTACATCAATGTAAAAAAAAAAGAAAAAAAAAAAGTGAAGCTTGAGGAAAAAGCTGCATTCCTCCCTTCATGGTTTTAGTGTGTTCTCCAGGCTGAGCACAGTGATTCCAAAACTCATCAATTCATCTATGTGCAGCAGAATATGGCCCATTTTTTTTATCTTGCTGGTGCTTAAGCCTGTGATATACAGAAGTGATGTACTTTTCCCCAAGTTTACCATCGGCACGGCGAGCTGAGACCATCTGCCTCTCGGCAATGGCAATGAGCTGCACCTTCTGATCTCAGCTGAACCCTCAATCAAAGCACAGAGGGGTGTTAAGCAGTACGGCTTAATGATGCACTTAATGAGAGGAAATGGTTTTATTTCTTTCTACAGTATGGCTTCTGGGCTATCAATGAGACCAGAGAGCCCGTAATGTAATGACACAGCCTGCCACCTTGAATGTAAAGACTTAAGGTGAATCTAGCCGGGGCACTGTGATGTAAAGGCCATGAGAATTACAGCGCTGGAGAAGGGTACTGAATAGAGGATATAGCTACTGATGATGATGATAAATGATCTTCACTTACATCCTGAAATTGTGCCCCTTTAATTCCTGAGTATTCAGAGAAAATTATTTGCCAGAGTTTCTCCTCCTTGTTTCTCATTTCCTCTCAACTAGTGAGCGGTATTTCATATTTGACCAATAAGTCCTCTAACAATGTAGACTGTCTTATTTGCAGCTATTTTAAAGGTCCCATATTTTACAATGTTCAAATAAATCCATAAGGAGATATATTAGTGGTTATAAGAACAGGAAAACTTCTCAGTGATAAATCTCCACTCTCAGGCTTCTCTCTGGAACTCTTGTTACAGCAGTCAGCCAATCAGAGGAGAGGAGACTCTAAGCCTCTCTTCTGATTGGCTATTCTGAGGAATAGATGTTACTCTGTGAAACCAGTTCCTGCAAGACTGGATGGTGGGTCCAAGTAGGCGGGGCTTGGGGAATGGCTGGGGGCAAGGACTGCTGCATTATGACATCATAAAGTTACAGAAGTCCTTACAGCTCATTTTAAAGCAGTTTCTGAACACAGTTGATGTTTATTTCACTCAACATCCTTTAACTTTACTGTGGTCGAGGTGGATAGTGGACATACAGTCTGCTGGGCTTTGGGGTTTGTGCATCATAAATATGGTTTTGTTTAGCTGCACTAATCAATATTACAATACAACAGATTGAATTAGTCTGAGAGAACTCACTTGTGAGAGAACCCCACAGAAAATAATGACCAGACTTGGCAGGTCCCTTCAGTTCATTTCAAAGTTTTCGTCTTTAACTCTTTATTCTCACTGTGCTCAATAGGCAGCAAAAAAAACAAAAAACGTCTCCTTCCACCTCCTGTTCCAGCATGAAACAGCAGACAGAGGCAGTTATTTACTAGTTAAAGAGCGAGATATCTCCAGTAGGAGTTAGTGTAAACAAGAAGACCTTCAAGGAGATCACATATTGAACCAGAAAATAAGAAAAATCTGGGTTGTGGAGTTAGAAGCAGGTTAGTTGTGGTGTTGCCACACCTCTGCAGCCTCTCCACATCACTGTTTGAGGCTACAGACTCAAGACTACATTAGCTTGCACTGGCACTACTATTCTATCTTATGTGTGTGGTTGAGTTGCATTTCACGTGGTGCCAGATTTTGGGGAAGAGGAAGAAAAATACAATACTTCAACTAATCGCTGAGCCGGTGCTCATGCTTGAGTTCATCAGTTCTCATCTGTTCGCTGATTTTTAAAACGGAAGAGTGTTGCTAGTTACCTGACTCATGATTTACCAGATTTTGGGGAAGAGGAAGAAAAATACAATACTTCTGAGCCTGCATGCTGCATCAGTTCTCATGCTTTTTAAAACTCTCATGATTTCAGTGTTTCAGTGATGTGATGCTAAATTTGAGGAGCATTCTCTGAATTGCTGATTTTGACACTTATCTTTCATACCAGAGTCTTTGACACATGATAAAATGCCTTACAAATTAAAGGTACATTGTGTAAGTTCTCCTGTTATCTATTCACGAAAATCGATTAGTATTGTGTTCCCTCGTGCTGACGGACCACTTGTTTACATAGAGGCTTGTTTAAGCTGTTACCTACAGCCACTGTTGTCCGCCTGCCATCTAACCGATTTCACATGAATGCAGCATCAAAAATACGATTGAGTTGCTAGTGATTTACAACTGCACCACTAGATGGGAGTAATTCTTACACAATATACCTTTAAATTTTCACCTCAGCCATTTCAACAGAAAAAATTAGTACCAATGAGCCATTTTCTGTTGATCCTTAAAGTGATATAAAATTGCCAGAGTCAATGTGATAAGCCAAGCCTCAGTAAGCTATAAATGGACCAAACACAGTTACTGACTTCATGGACATGGTCCATTTCAATAATTGCTGGGTCTGTATCTGGCCCTTTAATTGGATCCACAACACTTCAGTTGTAAGCAGAGTTTACATTGATACTAAAGGCTCTCTAAAGTGTGTGTTCTTCTCTGACCTGTGTCCAGTCCCTCGTCTAAAATGTGTTGCAAATTGCTTCAACCCTTTTTTGGGTGATTGTGCTGACAAAGGAACAAACAGACCGAACATGAAAAGGTAACTACCCTGTCAGAGCTGAGAGTGGTGTCTTGTTGTCCTAGAGACTTTTCCTCCCTTTTCATTCTCTGCCTTATTTGTCGTCTCCATAAACAGTAAATACTTCAGCCTCTTTGAGTTTCTCACAGCCTCTTAATTCTCCCTTTCACATCCTGCCGTCCCTGTCTCTGCACTTCCTGGTAATTGACTGAATGTTATTGTTGGAACCAAGAAATGCTCTTTCCACTTCCTGTCTTAGGCTACCAGAGGTGTCTAAAGGTTTGATGCAGCGTTACACTATTTCTTCTCTAGGGCTGGGTATCACTACTGGTTTACTGTATTGATTTGATTCTGATTCACAAGGTCCTGATTCAATTCAATTTGATATTCATTTAGAGCTATTTCAGTTTAAAACACCAATTTGTCCTGGTTATGAAAGACATTTTCACAGAACTAATGCTGCAAATTGTACACAGATGGATATCTCTAACTTGGTTTATTATTAATAAGAATGCCAATGTTTACATTAAAAATGGACCCTGAAGCAGTTATATGAATGTACATTTATTAAGCGTGACCCACTCCAGAAGTAAACAATGCTTGTGGATGATAATGTGAGTACTGCAATCAATGTGTACATTTCAGCAGTGGACACAACAGAATGTAAACAGCAGTATGATGACAGATCTTTCACTGCTCTGTGATCTCGTCCTGTTCGTCTTGACATCTGTGATCTCATTGACATACATTAAAAGATCGATCTAAGGATTTTATGAATTGATATTGTATCTTTTAGATGAAGATCGATATGAATCAGAAAACAGATTTTTTAAATTAGTAAAGAACAAGTGGATCTCCTCCTGTAGGCGATGTTGCTCAGAAAATGGCTGGTAAGAGCAGGACCGTTGTATAGGGGAGAAAGGTGATCATAATTCTAGGGGCCCAACGCCCAGTAGGGCCCACAAAAAAACCCAGTAGTCTAATCTTTGTATGACTGAATTATTCTACATAAGACCCTGACTAATACTCATAGTAATGCTGCATCAGCATCAAAATTAAGTAGGCTAAATAAAACATGATAATACAGTCTAAGAAAAAAAAGTGGAAAAGTCAGGGGCCCACTTTAGTATTCTCTCAGGGGCCCCAGAATTCCTAGCAACGGCCCTGGGTAAGAGTCCTTGGATGCAGTTGTTTAATTGTATGGCACATGCATACTCCCCACCCCCTCCAACAGCGACTTCCCTTTGAGCAAGGCATTAAATCTATAAGAGCTCCAGGCTTCTGTTCTGTTAGCCGACCTCTGACCCCCCCTTGCAAAAGGCGCCCGCAGTGATTTGATCAAGTCTGACAGTTTACATTGGCCTATTAGTCGGAGAGGTCACCCTATAACCACAAAGTCACAGATTCAAATCCTACATAATAGCCTCGGTTGCTGTGGTTGAGACCGTCAGCCGAGCGCTGTACTGTATGTGGAGATGTAAATGCAAATGTAAACTGTGGCTGCTGCGCCTATGGCTCCGCTCTGACTCACTGAAGAACAGAGAACTGACCTGACAGGAAAACAAACCACACAAAAAGCTTACACTTCAGATTCTATACGTTCTCTCTCTCCCTGTGTTTTCCACTGGAGTTGCCATTTTGAAATGTTGACTGGTGTAATGGAACGTAATGGGACAAAACTAAATGTTGACTTGGGGTGGGCCGAGCACTGGAGTGTTAAAACTGATTAAGCTGATAGTGCCGTTTTGTGTCGGGGAGCGCTCGGCGCAACGCGGCACTCGTTCGGGGTTAATGCTGTCATCCATGCATGAAGGCACAAGTGGGCAGCCACGGGAAGAGCAGGCTCTTTATTCCGTTTGCCAAGTAGAATTTAGGTTTTCCTCTTCAGGCATTTAATGGAGATAACAGCTTGTTATTGCAGTGTGCTGCGCTAGCGGGGCCGCACTCATTGTTACGTTGCTGCTGATCAGTGCTCATTAAAGCCCTTATATTGATCTCTGTCTGCTGGCTACAAATCTTTACTTAAAAAAGCCCACTCGCGTTTGTGATGGTGTTGACACGGCCGTTAGAAGCCTGCGGACTCAGTCCATTGTTAAATAATTCACTTCACTAAAAAATATGTCTTTTTAAAACAGTTAGCAGTCGGGTTTTTTGTTTTGTTTTATTCTAAAACAGCGTTTTTCCTGTTTTTTTTTATTTTGAGAATTCCCTATCCTCTCAGGTTTCAGTTGCCTCTCTCACACACATAAACATTTCAAGAATTGAACATGGTGTTAAATCGTGTGTACCAGCCAAATGCAGCTCTGAGCGAAATAATACAGAGTTAGTGTAAGATGAAAGGATATGTCTGATAACGTGTAATGCAGTGCTGGACCGTTACAGTAATATAGTAGAGCTGGAATATAGCGCTTCAGCTCAAAACTAGACCAGATGCGCCAAAAAAGTACTGTAAAAGGATGGTGTGTTGTAGATTATTAGGTGATTACAGTAGATTTCATACACAGAAAAACAGAAGTACAAAAATCCAAAATAATGACTTACTGTAATTACAACATATGAGGTGTTTGCTCACTTCATCCTTCATGGCCTTAGTCACGACTTCTGAAAGATGGATGGATGGATGGATGGATGGATGGATGGATAGATGGATAGATGGATAGATGGATAGATAGATAGATAGATAGATAGATAGATAGATAGATAGATAGATAGATAGATAGATAGATAGATAGATAGATAGATAGATAGATATATAGATGATTAATGATTAAAAGTTCGGGGAGGCTATGGAGGAGGACTACCGGGCGGCCCCGAGGAAATTCTGGCAAACCATCCGACGCCTCAGGAGGGGGAAGCAGTGCTCCGCAAACACTGTTTACAGTGGAGGGGGGGAGCTGTTGACCTCGACAGGGGATATCGTCGGGCGGTAGATAGATCTCCTCAATCCCACTGACACACCTTCCACTGAGGAAGCAGAGGCTGAGGACCCAGAGGTTGATGCATCCATTAGCTGAAGTAGGAGTTAGGAAACTCCTAGCGGGGGTGGATGAGATCCGCCCTGAGTACCTCAAGTCTCTGGATGTTGTGGGGCTGTCGTGGCTGACACGCCTCTGCAACATCGCGTGGCAGTTGGGGACAGTGCCTCTGGAATGGCAGACCGGGGTGGTGGTTCCCCTCTTCAAAAAGGGGGACCGGATATCGGGGGATCACAGACTCAGCCTCCCGGGGAAAGTCTATTCCAGGGTACTGGAGAGGAGATTCGGGCCGATAGTCGAACCCCGGATCCAAGAGGAACAATGCGGTTTTCGTCCCGGCCGTGGAACACTGGACCAGCTCTATACCCTCCGCAGGGTGCTCGAGGGTTCATGGGAGTTTGCCCAACCAGTCCACATGTGTTTTGTGGATCTGGAGAAGGCATTCGACCGTGTCCCACGTGGCATCCTGTGGGGGGTATGGGATCGGATAGATATGACCGGAGCAGGAGCTTGGTTCGCATCGCCGGCAATAAGTCAGACCTGTTCCCGGTGCATAGGCTGCCCTTTGTCACCGGTTCTGTTCATCATCTTTATGGACAGAATAGGCGCAGCCAAGGGCCGGAGGGGGTACGGTTCGGGAGCCACTTGATTTCATCTCTGCTTTTTGCGGATGATGTTGTCTTGCTGGCTCCCTCGAACCAGGAAAAACTGACAGTGTGAAGCAGCTGGGATGAGAATCAGCACCTCTAAATCCGAGGCCATAAAAATAAAAAAAGGTGGCATGCACCCTTCAGGTCGGGGGAAGATCCTGCCTCAGGTGGAGGAGTTCAAGTATCTCGGGGTCCTGTTCACGAGTGAGGGAAGGATGGAGCGCGAATCGACAGGCGGTGCAGCGGCTGCAGTCATGCATAAAAACATACCGGTCGGTCTACGTTCCTACCCTCACCTATGGTCATGAAATTAAAATTAGTGTTGTCAGTTGATTGATCCTTCGATTGGCGGGGCGCTCCCTTAGAGACGAATCGGTCACCCGGGTCAGTAGAACCGCTGCTCCTCCACATCGAGAGGAGTCAGCTGAGGTGGCTCGGGCATATAGGATGCCCCCTGGACGCCTTAATGTCCCACCGGGAGGAGGCCCCGAGGAAGACCCAGGACACGCTGGAGTGACTACGTTGCTCGGCTGGCCTGGGAACGCCTCGGGGTGCCCCCGGAAGAGCTGGAGGAAGTGTCGGCGGAGAGGGAAGTTTGGGGATCCCTGCTCCGACTGCTGCCCCCGCGACCCGGCCCCGGAAGAAGCGGAAGATAATGGATGGATGGATGGATGATTAATCGCAAATTAATAGCACATTTTTATATATTCTAAATGTCCCTTGAATTATTACTTTAATACTCTTATCAACATGGACAAGTGGCTAGGTTTGCTCATTTGAACATGTAGATTCCTTAGTTTTCTCTTGGAGTCCCTGTCCAGAGTTGATGAGCTGTTCCCTGTTCTTGCCTGACTTTGTTGTTGTGGGCAAGAATTTGGTTGCTGCGCTGCTCATCCAGCTGAGAGTTCACTCTGGTGGCACCAGAAGTTTTAAATCTCTCCGTAGCTCAGGGATGTGTGTCTGAATTTTGATGACGCTGGGTTGACTTTGTCAGATTAGTAAGGTTAACAGATCCAACATGAGCCCAGGAGGACGGCGTGTCAGGTGAAAAAAAAAGAAGGGAACTCCAGCCAGTCTTGCATCATGAACAACTTTGAAATGTCTTTCAATAGTTTTGCTCCTAACGATGGAATCGGTCGTCCCTCTTGGATCCTAAAATGTTTATCTGGAGTGCTGTTAAAGGGATACTACACACAAAATTGATAATTCCCCAATTTTCTACTCCCCGTCATGCCAAGGAAGGGTTTGGAGAACTTTTGAAGAAAAGCGAGAAGCACTTTTGGAGTTCCAGGGGGGATCCTCCTTAATTACAACAGATTTTCATATAATGGTGGCGGATAGAGCTCACTTTTGAATCGTCCAAAACATACTATGAAACATCCACATACCTCCATACTGCTCGTCTGTGCCCTGAAGCCGCCACATGAAAAAGATGTTCTGAAAAAAATTATTTGATCTCTGTTTTTAGCCTTGTTGTAGCAGTAGCTCCCAGTGGCTCTGTTGATGTTTGTGCGCATGTGCGAGATGTTTGTTCATTGTTGTAAATCTCGCAGCAAATCTGGTGCATCTAGCGCAGCCACTGGGAGCTAATGGCCTTTGAGAAGGTGTCACGCAATAATTCTGATTGGTTAGTTATTTTAGTCTTCTACTTTAACTCATTGAGTGCCAGCCCTTAATGGTCAGCGTTTCAAGCCATTTTGAGTAATATTTCAAGACCCACAGAATATGTTGTACTACAGTATGACTCTGAAAACACCAAATAGCTCAAATGAAAGAGGAGACTCTCCACTGTATTTAGTTAGGGAAAAAAACATTTGTTTGTACCTTGTTCCATTCTTGATTTATCTTAAGTTGAATAGAGCCTGGTTGTATCAACAAGACCACCTTTTTCTGGAAAGCTGAGAAAAATGCATTTTTGTGAAAGAGAGTCTCTCAAGAAAAACAGTGATTTATCTGTTTTAATTATTTTGGCATCTGAAAATGTCATTTCACATGTTTTTTCATTGTACAATAAAAAAATAAAATACAACAAGTAGGAGTACATCATCAATGTTGCCTGCTCTCCTACTTCTCCTGCAGTGGCTGATGTGTATATATGTCAGTGGCACTCAATGAGTTAAATGCTGTCCTTCATCTATGTATACATTTATATATGTGTGAGCTTGTATGTGTGTCCTTTTGAAGCGATAAAAAACTGTTTAAAAAAAAGGCAGCACAGCCTCACATCGGTGTTATGTTGTCTTTCTTCAGAGGCGTCTCCCAGTCCTGTAAAGAGCTCCCCAGAAACATCTCCCATGACGTCTCCGCGACAGCGCCGGGACTCAGACCGCTACTGCCAGCTATGTAACGCTTGGTTCAACAATCCGGGCATGGCTCAGCAACATTACGATGGCAAAAAGCACAAGAAGAACGCGGCCAGAGCAGACCTGCTGGAGCAGCTGGGCAAAACCCTGGACATGGGAGAGATGAAAGGTATGGTGTCGTGAATTACTGCACTGTTTTTTATCGATACAAAAACACAAAAGAGATATTTTCACAGCTGTACTCAATGATTGCTCCCGTCTTCCTCAACACCAACGCCGTGCCAGTGTCGGAATGTTGCCACGAACGCCAGATTTAAAACTCCAGTATACTGTCAATTACAGATAGATTTACTTGGCAGTGTTGGGCTTAATCAACATCGTTTGGCGAGGCCGCGGATGTAACAGATGTTCATTTATATGGAAAATTCCCACACTCTTTGAATGTGGCAAATTGCAAAAAATGCACAAATTGTCAATAATTGTTTTGAGTAATGAAAATAAAATTGTCAAACTCATGTAGAGTTATGGAAAGGTAGTTATAATGTGTTCCTATTCTGCAGGGCTTCTCCCCCACTGTATAATATGCTGTATTGGACGGGGGGGGGGGGGTGTAGTGGTGGCAGGAGAAACAGGATGAACATGGTGGTTCATGAAGTTCATGATGTTCTATTAACCCCAGACCTCCTGTTTAATGACCGACCCCTTACTACTGACCAGGACCTTCCCCCCAGCGATCAATGACATGTCTCATTGTTATTGGTTAGAAAACTGAAGTGTTTTGAGGTATGGCTTCAGGCAGTTTCTTTATACTTTTCTGGTTTTAGCTTTTCAAGTATCAAGACATTCGCACCAGCAGTTCTGATTACAAATATGGAAAGAACAACAGAAAATTAAGAGTGTACACAACTAAGCAGTGTTTATAACTATAAATATATTACATTTTTACAAAGAGACTACATTCTTCAGTTATTGTTCCATTTCCATTCAGATTCTTGGCAGAGGTTCATTGATGTGTGGGAATATGAGTTTTTAAAGGAAATAAATAACCCAGCAGTTTTTCTATTCAGTATTAATGGAAACACACCATTTGAAACACAGACACACAATATGGGAAACTTTTTATTTTTAATTTTTTTGCCAAGGAAATAATAAAGCTGCTAAACCTGTGGAAACAAAAGCAACAATACTGGAGCATATTTAAGGAATTGTTCAACGTCACTGTGTGTTGGATAGTATTCACAAACTGACACATTGTTGTCAATACCAACAGCAACTCTGACTGTTAACACAACCTGACATCATCACTTTATGAAGCTCATTTGTTAGCAAACACTTCACACTCTGAGCAGACATGACTGAACCATGACAGTGAAGCTGTGGGGTATGAACCCTGCTGTTGGTGCCTGTCAGAGACCAGGGAGAAACCAAGTGATGACTTTTGGTCTTGCCTTTTGTTTCAGTGATGTCTTGAGTACTGCAGCCAGTAATGTGTGGATTATTGATCAGTGAGCCTCACATCTGAGGAGAACTCCGACCGTTTCCTCCCCATGTCGAAGTGAAGGGCAGCCCTCTTGACTGGAGCTGTCAGCTCCACTCCAGCCCGAGTCCACCCGCATGTCACAAGCTGTTAATTTCACAGAACGGAGGGAACGTTCTTTCTTATCCTCTCCCAGTCACAATATGTCAATAACAATTACACAATATTATTCCGGCCCCGTGGAAGGCCGGCTGCCAGAAGAGCAGAAGGAGCCCAGAGGTGTTGTAAAGGGCATTGGTGTGTGACCGCACCGAATGGGAGAAACAAGTCCTCACAGCTGATTGGACACAGACTTCTAACTCCAGGCTGGGCTGCTCCTTTGCCTCGCCGGGTCAGTGTACAGTAGCTGGTTTAGGACAAATTGGCTGGTCGCAGTCTGGCTCTTGAGTTTTTAAGCTTATGATATCTATTTTCTCAGTCCAGGCTTATGCACACTGGAGCAAAGTGTATTCATTGTTGCATTGTTGTTAATGTCAAGAGTCCTATTGACACGATCCTCCTGATAAGATGTTAGATACATCCATACATAAAAACTGCTCACATCCATACAGCATAGGCAAACACTGTAGACATTCTTACTATCTACTTGTTACAAGTGAGAATGGAGGGTCTCTGCCTTCCACCTGGCATCTCATGGCTGACAACCAACCTTGCTACATCAGTGTAGTTACTCGGTCTTACTCAGTCTCCGCCCTGGTGTCCCAGCTCGCGTCTCTGCACACCGCGACGCAAATGCGCTCCGTAACCCGTAATCTTTTGTTTATGATGGTTAAAACTACACAAATACACACGTCGTAAATCGTATGTTATATAACGTCATCCATATTGATTTTTCACCAGCTTTGTTGTAAACAAGTGCACATGGCCAAGAGGAGGGTTAGCAAAACAGCAGAAAAGTGACCAGACTTTTTTTCAACCAAAACTCAAGAGGGTTTGTTTCACTAGTAGTAGAAGTAGATACTGAACTAGAACAGGAAGGATGCTGCAGAGATACACTAAGAGCTCCTTTAAATGTGCATTATTCTCAGCTGCCGAAAAATGTTTAACTGAAGACCCATTTCCAGTGGACGGAAACCTACTGAGACCAACCTGCTATGGAAACGGTTCTATAGATGTTCACACTCAGGTCAAATGACTGTGCATCAGACACGGATTACTTTAGCTCTTCAACTGGCATCGATGTAAACACAATACTATGTTTAACCTCTTTTCATGCTCTATCGTCCTCCAGAGTTCACAGACACTGATAACAGACCTGTCACCTGCCCAGTATAGTGCAGTTGATTACAGATGTGGCAGCAGTTTGCTTAGGCCTGAGAGTGTGCTGTTAAGAGTTTTGCCCTTAAAGAAATGGAAACAGGGCTGCCATCAGTTTTGTTTATGCTGCATTTAGACTATGTGGTACCAGCTTAACTCAACTCTACTTGCACTTTTTGCATTTCCATTAGGTAAAAGTACCAACTGGTACCTGGTACCTCGGTAAAGAGGTGCTAAAAGGTGACGTGCAAACACTGCAGACCACTGATTGGTCAAGAATCGTCACTGCATCATTGTGCAATCAATGCACTACATGCATGAATATCCTGCATAGCTAAAAGCAGTTTTAATTCCTGCTGTAGGGCTGTTAATATGACACTTTATTAAGTTATCATATTTTTTCAATGCAAGAAAGTAACTTTTTAGATCCCAATGTGTGGTCAGTTCACCCAAATAACATCTTTGTGGATATTTGCTCTGACATTTTTGGAGATGGACCAGCGGGTCATATCAGAGGCGAGGAGCTGGTCTCCTGAGATGATCAGCCAGTCAGGCTCTGTTGTCGTCCAGGGGAGAAAGCCATCCAATGAAGTTACCAGCAGCTCTTTGATATCATTTATTTTGTCTCACAGGTGAAATCTAACAACAATGGCAGCCACATTAGTTTGTCTGAATGTAAAGTGAAGCTTCATGTTTGTAAGGGACAGAACAACTGAAGCGTAGCCTGAGGGCTATGTAGGCTAGAGATACTGTATCACCACATTTCAATCAATAAATGTTGTAAAATGAACAGATCACTCTATATTAGATTTTATTTTATTACAGTAAGTAGCGTTGCTATGACAACCACCTACCCGAAATAGGGTATTATCCTTTAATGGAAACGACCACCAGAATAATATATGGTATCAAAGCTAAGTCAAGTCAAGCTGGTACTACCTAGTGG
Organism: Decapterus maruadsi; assembly: GCA_030347415.2. Taxonomy (NCBI): domain Eukaryota; kingdom Metazoa; phylum Chordata; class Actinopteri; order Carangiformes; family Carangidae; genus Decapterus; species Decapterus maruadsi. The sequence continues at coordinate 3,976,262 of CM064895.1, forward strand.
AAATGCAGGGATGGATGGATGGACGGACGGACGGATGGGACAGACAGACAGACAGACAGACAGACAGACAGACAGACAGACAGACAGACAGACAGACAGACAGACAGACAGACAGACAGACAGACAGACAGACAGACAGACAGCTACTCTACAGTATAAGTCATTCAGTAATACACTGCTGTCAGTGTGATAGGAGTCAAGGTTTGTCTGGCCGAGCAGAGCTCCACCTGCAGAGAGCAGAGCACGGAGAAAATAAGAACCCGAGCTATTGTTTCCTTGTTAGACCTCATCACTCACAGTGAGAAGCTGATGGAGAAAAAAAAAGAGTCTGTAAACTGCCTGAGTGTGTGTCGCAAAGTCAGCTCCATTTTTTCCCCTTTGTATTTTTCAGTTGGAGTTCAATACAATGTGAACACTTCCTCTATTATACCCTTAATATGAGCATTGATCTGAGTAGAATCAGTGCAGATTTGGACATTAGTAAAGGATTCCTGTCGGTGTTCCTGGAAGCAAAAACCATAAAATCTTGTTGACATAACAGTGATTATGATTTTTCCAGCAGACGGGTTATGATTCTGCACCAAACTACTCTCCTCTCCACTTCTTCACTCTCTAACTGCGGCCTCATCTCTATGCCACAGCATGTTTTGTTTTTTTTGTGTTTTGTGCTGTGTTAGGAGGAGACACATTCTCCAACATCAACACAGTCATTACGGAGAAGCTGAAAATGTCAGCGTGCTAGCTGCACCATTCAGCACTTGGGCTAATGAGCGTTTCTCTCCGGCGATTATCAATTAGTAATGAAGTGGCAAATCATCCTATCAGGCAAAACCAGCACTGTGAGCCCGTGGAGGAGGGGTGAGGTGTGGGGGGGGGGTTAACGGGACGGCAGCAGGCAGGACGGAGAGAGGGGAGGCAGGGGATGTTGCTTACATCCTTCACAGCTTCCACTCCTCCAAATTCGCTCCTTTCATCTTTCTTTTTTCCCAGCATCTGCTTTTTTTCGCTGATTTCCTCGCTTCCCGTTGCCCTCGCCGTGCTCGCGGTTCCCTCTCCCTGACCCCCGAGCGCCGTCCTCGCCGTCCTTCTCAATTTTGCGGTCTGACTCTTAGATTGCCATGTGATGAAATATTCAAAAGCTCCCATAGACGAGGAGGTTCTGTCATCCACGGTTCTCTGCATATTGTTTCTGCGTGAGCATGACGGCAAAAATCCAAGAGAGGGGTAAACGCTCGCCGGCTGCATCCACAGCGAGAGGGCATTAGCGCCGAACTGTTGTTGTTTGGATTGTAGAAAACCTTCAGGGGTCAAATGTCACCTAGCTCTTAGCTTGAACCACTATATGTTAAAGAAAGAAGAATCCAGGCCTTCATCTTGAAGTGTTTTACATCAGCTGTCTGTATACTGTATGGTAAAGGTCGCAGAGGTACATACACATCCACTGAACTCCATTAGAAAATATAGCCTCACTTTATAGCACACTGTAAAATTGATGGATCTGCTCGCCGCTGCTTTTTTCAAACGACTTGAAGTCATTTTGATCTAAATTTAACGTTTTACTGCAAATAACTAATAACTGCAGAGTTTGCAGTCGGTTCCTGTTTCTGTTACGCTGTATGTTTTGCTCGTTCTCTTCAAAGTTTAGCGCGGCGCGGTATGGACACGAGATGTTTCATTTACCCTCACGCCGAGGACTGTTATGTTTGCAGAAATGTAAATGGGATGGAAAATGAATTTGCGGTAGATAGTCCATGAAGACACTTACTGTATGTGGGTAGATTGTGTAAGCGCTTTCCCCCTCGTAATCACTGCAGTGGGTTTGAATGAGGTCACGGTGTCTTTTTTTCTCTCACAGTTTTCCTTTTCTGCCTTCTACTTCAGAATCAGCACCGGTGTCACTTGTTCCCAACTACTTTAGAGACATTTAGAACTTTTATTCAGCAGTTTTTTTTTTCTTCCCAGAGATTTACCAGTCTAACTTTTTCTCTTCCAGTACTTAATCCTACTTCAGCTCAGGGTATCTGCAGATAAGAAATCTGATATCAGCGCCGTCTCTTCCCAATGTTCACAGCGTGTGTAAGGAAAAGTGATCAGCGGGAGCTGCCACACAAAAACCTGATGTACTGGATGAATAAATCTGTTGGATTATACAATAACAGTTAATATTGGAGCAGATCACAATCTGACTATATCCTCATTACTGATAGTCAGACTGTGTTGGTATGTAGATGTTTCCTGATGAGTTTACAGGTCATAAGCACGGAAAATACATGATAAAACGCACTGCAAACTCCACAACACAACACATTGCTGCTCGTATGTAATGTCCATCTTGTATTGAAGCCCTGAAATGCGAAATTGTCCCGAAAAAAATTTATTTCAAGTCTTGTTTTCAAGCTTGTTTCCCAGTTTGCCAAATTTCCAAATTTGACAAACCAGGAAGAGGAGCTTCTTCAGTACAAAACCAAATTTGACAAAGTTTCTATTCCAGAAAGTAATAAAACAGTCTCACGTTAATGTGGATGAATCTACGCTACCCACACTTGTTAATCGTTCCATTTTCGATCAAAACAAGTCTCGTTATTTTGTTATTATTAGTGGTGTCTTTTTTTTCACAGACGCGAATGAGGACAATTTCGTTATGGTCGGAACTTAACTGAACCTCTTTGAACCTCTGACTTTAATTATTAATAAATGAAAACATGAGTTTGTCTTGCGAGGTGGAAGAATTCAGCACATTGAAAACCCTTCGCTTTTCCAAAACTCCTCGTTGTCCCTTTAATTTTTTTCAGGACAATTTCGCATTTCGGGGCTTCAATACAAGACGGACATTACATATGAGCAGCATTTGGATGTTTTTTGGTGTGTCTTTTTGTCACAAAGACAATTGGTATCCATTTGCAACCGTTACATGGACATGCACTGCTATGCCGAGACCCCCTGTAACTCAGAGAAGTCACGGGTAACTCTGAAACTTCTCCCAGCCCTTAGTCGCTATGAGGGTGAGGAGATAATGAGTGAAATTTTGAGTGAACTATCCCTTTAACATAGTTTTGTTTAGCAGCCAGACAGCAGAGTGGATTTGATGAAAGATTTAGATGAAAAGGGGGTGGGGTTGTGCAGAATATATGAAAGCTCCTGGGTTCAAGAGTGGACACTGGTGGTGATTGAGGTGAATGTGATGTGGACTCTAATGAGCTGGATGCACTGGAGGTGATTGGGTGGAGGGAGGTCCCAGCCAACACACACTTGACAGCCGAACATTTCGGCCCATTTGACAATGACGACGGGATTGTATAGTTGAGATGGTTGTGAAACCAGACTGATGATGAAGAAGGCCTGAAGTCAGCTGATTGCAGGAAGTGGTGTGAGAGAGAGTAGACTGTCAATGAATGATTGAACCTGATGCTCAGCTTGATTAGTTCCAGGCTGGCTGTTCCTAAACAAGTGACAAAGTAGTGGCAACCGAGTGTGTTATTTGGTGAAATGATCATGTATTGAAAGGTAAAGAGAACAATTTGGAATTGTGTGTCATTTAAGAATCTTTTTCTAGCAAAGACCTGTGTAATGAGGGCACACGGTGCCATTGATCACTGTAATTAACTCAAACTAGTGGAATATAAAGACATGATTGCTGCTTAATTCTTTTTATTGCACAGGGATATAATGGGACTCGTATAAGAGGCCGAAACCTCACGCTCTTTTCTCTTCATCTCCATTCTGCCGTCGTGCAACGGCTAAATGAAAGTGGAGCTGCAGCCTGAGCTGTTCTGTTCTGCTTTAACGGTGGGAGTGTCGCGGTGAAAAGGCATCCCATGTTTACCCTGTTACCTGACAGTGACAGAGCCAGACAGCAGCCAGGTCCTCCCAGTTGACTCTTCTCTCTGAATGGACCAGCTGCTGCTCATGTCACATCCTGGACATCAAACACATGAGCGTTTCTCTTCCATAGCATCTGCAGTGTGACATTACACAGCTACATTTTTATCTCTTGCAGGGCAGGTTTAGCGCTGTCATTTCCTGTTTAGTGAACACCATCAACATCATTAAAAATGCGTCCATGCTGTCATTTTCCTTGTTTCATTAATCACTTGTGCTCAGGCTATGCACGTTACTTAATGTGATTTCTGACACCGGCAGACATACAGTACTATACCCACACTCATCATCTCATTTCTCTCCAGACAGGATGATATTATACATTTAATAATGCAATGTAGGCAAGAGTAAAGGGGAAAGCGGTTACGGTTCATCCCCACCGGGAACAACTGTTCTTGAAAACAACTCTCTGAGCTTCAACGTGACACATTTGAATCTGAAGTTAAAAGGACAACGAGGAGTTTGTATTTGCTCATAAAAAAGTTGGTAACACTTTACTTGAAGGTCTCATATGACACTGTCATAAGAGTGACATATGTCAATGTCATAACATTGTTATTAAGTGTCATTCAGTTAACCCTAACCCTGCAAACCCAGGTGTTATGACACTGACATTATGACATGACATGTTCATGACTGTGACATGTCACTCTTATGATCAGACTCTTCCCGGTCAAAGAACTTCACTGTGCACGCGGAGGCTCATGGGAAAACACTTTGCTTTCCAAAACTCCTCATTGTCCCTTTGACTTGTGAAAAAACATTTTTTAAAGGTCACATATTATGCTGTTTTTTATTTCACATAGGTCTAAGTTGTCCAGCCACATTGTATTTGTAGCGTATTGCTCCCAAATCAATCTGTGGCTCTTAGTCGCAGCAATCTAAAAGTTTCTCTCCTGAAAACGAGCTGTTTCTGTTTCTGCACCTTGATATGCAAGTAAGATGTGTAAACCATGTCCATTCCACACCCGTCATGGGGGGAGGGTGTGGTTGTGGATGTGCTAATGTTGACATAGGGATGGGCAATGATTCCCGAATGATCAATTTAAGAAAAGAATAAATAGAATAGTTTATGAGACTCTCATCTTCCATCCATCCATCCATCCATTTTCTTCTGCTTCATCCGGATCCGGGTTGCGGGGGGGCAGCAGTCGGAGCAGGGATCCCCAGACTTCCTTCTCCTTGGAGGCTTCCTCCAGCTCTTCCGGGGGGACCCCAAGGCGTTCCCAGGCCAACTGAGTCTGAAAAAATGTTCATGCAGCCGATAACTTTGCACTGGGGCTACTCGCTTCTTACCATCGCTGTTCCAGCAATATCTGTGGGGGCGGAGCTCAGCTTCTTTGGCCCAGGGGGAGTAGCCCACCGTACATGACTGTTCTATAGACCAGGCGTTTAATATGCTAAATCGACTTGGAGGCCAGGCGTTTATAAGAACCAGGCTCGTATTTGCAACAGGCTACAATTCATTTTTGCAAAGACCAGCACCAGACTATTAAGGTCTACTGGAACAAAACTACTTTTCTCGGGGCGGTGTTTGGCTCGGTTGGTGGAGCACCCGCCCCATGTGCGGAGGCTATGGTCCTCGCTGCAGGCGGCCCCGGTTCGAGTCCCGCGTCGGACGGCCCTGTGCTGCGTGTCATTCCCCCCATCTCTGCCTCCCGTTTCCTGTCACTCTCTGAACTGTCCTATCAATAAAGGCATGAAAAGCCAAAAAAAAAAACTACTTTTCTCCCAAGACATCTTTATTGACATCAGACAATAACTACAAAGACAGTTTGTCTGTCACCGCGACACAGGGAGTTGATCAGAGCAGCTAATCAGATCAGTGTTATGAATGATAATGGGAGGGGGAATTTGATCAGTTTTAACACTGTACAGTTAGCGCATTTATCTATTTGTCTTTGTTTATGCAGTCCAGAGCGACCTGTCGTGTTTGTGTGCCTGCATGCGAGTGACCGAGATAGGAGCCGTAAAAAAAACACTTTTTTTCTGTGCAAGACTAGGGTAAACTCTTAATTTAATTGAACAGGCTTTTTAAGATGCTGACTGAGGTCGGACCCCGGTGGCTGTTAGAGCACAGACCACAAAACCAGTATAAAGTGGATTTTGCATAATATGGGCCCTTTAACTCCCTTACTGTTTTGACAAGTGCAGCAATGTGAGGCTGGAGCAGCGATGACAGCGAAGACGACTGATGGCGGAGAGTGATGCGGGGAGGATGTGACGGAGCGAGTCGACCTTTTCATGGCGAGGCTGCCAGTCTGTGCGTCGGATACAACGCGACAGGAAAAACACTGCAGAGCTTTTGTTTATCTGTCTATTTTTGTTCATCTGATATGATGACAACTTACCTGAGCGATCAGCGTTGTCGCAAAGAGCCTGGTGATGGATATGAAAACAACTACAGCGCTTATTTATTTCCACACTCTACTCCCTGCACTGAATTCAAAACACATGGAACTCGATGAGGCTGTAAACATGGGATGGTGTATAAAAAAAGGTTTTTTTGCACTTTCATTTGAGCAGAATATAGACTAAAAAAAACATTATATATACAGTATAAATGTACAAGCAAAAAATTACAGAAAAGCAGAAGTTTACTTCTATAATCTTGTGCGCATCAAAACGTTGCCACCATTAAAGGGATAGTTCAACATTTTGGCAAATTGGCCCATTGCCATAATCGCTATAGTCATAGCAGTGGGTTTGTTACCTTTATTTGACAATGCATGTTTTTTTTAGAACGGTGGAGCAGAGCCGTGAGCTGCTCAGAGCTATAGTACGCTATGGAGGTTCATGGGATTTCTTGGTCTCCAGTTCTCATCAAAGTCATCGAATACACAATCCAACAACTCCAAAACGCTCTTGTGAACAAGTTGTGACCTGCACATTCACCACGCTATGAGACAATAATGGAATGTTATGAGACAGAGTTGTTTTCAAGGCAAATACAGAAACTGCTTGCCGAAAAACAGCATCTGATGGGAACACGCATCAGCAGTTTTGCATGAATTTACCTTAAAAAAAAAAGCTTGCACCAACAATTAAAGGTAACAAACCTTCCTAAAACTCTAGGGATTATGACAATTTTCAATTGTGACAATTTTCCAAAATATTGAACTATCCCTTTAAAACATATCACAGTGTGCAGGAGTCTCTATATTCTGCGCTTTTGCGGAGCGAACTGTCCTTCTCATAAGCACCTGTCAATCAAATTGTTGTGCAACGTATTCTTTAACACTAGAACAGCCAACATTCCATGTATACCTAGAACCGCCAAGAGGTCATTTTGACCTCCATTCACTCTAATGCAAAAATGGTAAATGGACTGCATTTATGTAGCCATATATATTATAAACCCAGCCAGACACACAGTTCAAAACACTTTATAGTAATGCTTCACATTCATATACATACACATATTTTACAAAAAATAACAAAAGTGGTTGCTAGGCAACCAATATAGATGACTCTTTATTTTTCTATTTTCGAACAGTGTGTGTATGTAAAAATTTTCAAAATTGTTTCAAATTTTTGAATTCATGTCCATTTCTCATGAGAGCAAGGGATTGTCATTGTTATGTTCAATGTTTATGAGTAATATTAGTTTTTTATCTGTTTGACCTGTTTGAACTGTTTGACAACTTTCTAGTATCTGAACTCGTGTTGTGTTGTGGGATGAGGTCAAAATGACTAACTAACTAAGTAACTAACTATAACTAACTAACTGGCAAACTGAGTGACTAAATGGACATTATTTAGCCCAGATTGCAATTATTGGATAATCAATTTTATACATGTTTATATACACACACTATTCGAACAGTAGAAAAATAAAGAGTCATCTATATTGGTTGCCTAGCAACCACTATTGTTATTTTTGGTAAAGTATGTGTGTGTATATGAATGTCAAGTATTACCATAAAGTCTTTTGAACTGTGTGTCTGGCTGGGTTTATGATATATATGGCTACATAAATGCAGTCCATTTACCATTTTTGCATTAGAGTGAATGGAGGTCAAAATGACCTCTTGGCGGTTCTAGGTAAAATCACTCTTTTCTTCGCTCTCTTTTATATCAGAATCACGAAAACGCATAAGATGATGTAGAACACACTTTTAGGAAAAGTCACCGACTGGGAGACCTAGGGTTTTTACGCAAACAGAGTTACGCGCATTTTAAGAAGCGAGAGAGGTCAAAATGACCTCACGGCGGTTCTAGTGTTAATTTTAAAAATGATAAAGAGACATTTTCTTAAATGTCGTTTTTGCATTGGATTTGACTTAATAAGCAAAACAATTCCCTCTGGATATATCTGTACATTTCCATAATAATAATATTTAATAGTTAATTCTGCATTGTTGTGCTTATGTAAATCATTGCAGATTAACTGGCACCTCCTACAGACTCCTACAGAGCTCAGTGTGAATATTTCATCATCTTTTTGCTTTGTGATGTTTGATGTAAAATGAGTAATAGCCCTTCATATTAGATAATAAGAAAGTAAAAGACTGAAAGTTCTACAACAGAGTCACCTGCCAGTGTGGCATCTTTTTTGGTTCTGTATATAAAAATGCCATTCAAGTTTATTCCATCAAACATCAGTGCTGCACAGAGTCAAAACCATGGCTGCTGATTTTATCATCCAAAAATCCAAAGTGAACTGATTTGTAAAATGAGTTTCCTCAGAGACTCACTTCAGATTTCCAAGCTCAGTTATGGATCAGGATTTCTTTTTTTTTTCTTTTTTTGGGGGGGGGGCATAAGTTTGCAGCTTTTTATCAGACAACCTGGTATTTTCTAACTCAGCTGCTCAGTTTTTTAGACTGACAGCTTCAGAGTGAAAGTTTCCTGCTGATCCCAGCTATACAAGTTCCTCAACTGTGAGTCACTTTACATTGTCTAAGGGAAAATGGGACTTTTACTGCAGGGGCGCCAGAAATAGCTGCTCCTCCTCCTCCTCCTCTATAACAGCTGGGTAAATCTGCAGCCACAGTCAATTTTTATAGCCATTAAAAACATTAATTTGTCAAGTGTTTTCAAGACGTTTGTGGCACATTTGTCGAGATTTGAACATTGTACGAGTTTGATATTTTTAAATGCAGCTTTCCCCCCGTACATGAATTGCAGAGGTGTTATTTTTGTCTGTGCAGCTGACAAAAATGTGGAGACGAATCAAAACACAGGAAGGACGACAAAACCTCCCTTTTAAACTCCATACTGTGCTCCAGCTGGTGTTTTCACCGCCATCCGTTAGCATTATACTTCATGTCTGCTCTGCATCTGCTGCGTCTCCCGGTTTAAAGAGTCGGTGGAGATGATTTCAGACTGAGCAGAAATGCTCATACGCAAAGTGCTCCTCCTTGGTGATGCAACTTCTCCTGAGTGCAGGGAGAAAGCTCTTCACATGGAGAAAGGCAGGATAGAGACACATAGAGAGCAAGTATTTTGAAAAATAAATAAATAAATAAATAAATAAAAAGAGGGAAAATGTACTAAACCTCCATGTCCATTTCTCACTATAGCTGCCGCACCTAGTTGCTGCTGCCACCGCTGCCGCCGCCACCTGCCTCGGCTTTTATAAGTAAAATGAATGGCGGCTGGTGAAGTGGCCATTTCAGCTGAAAACACCTTAACTTTGAACTGGCATCAAATCAGAAGCTGAGAGACGGATTCAAACTGCTTTTTGGTTGTTGCACTTGTTTACAGATGAAGTTGTTGTAAGTGCTGATTTTTATTCGGATGAGACAGAATGCAAATGGTTGGGACAGAATTTTAAAGTCGATGATTTGTTGTGTCTCGTCCAGATGCACCTGGGAAGATAGAAATTTTACATACACAAGTTTGTACTTACTTTTACATCGATCAGTCATAACATTCTGACCACCTGCCTGATATTGTGTTGGTCCCTTTTGCTGCTTAAAGGGGACATATTATGGAAATATGACTTTTTGAAGGCTCTTTAAAGGGACAGTGAGGAGTTTGTATTTGGTTATAAAAAAGTCTCGTTAATCTGGATGATTCTACATTACCCACACTTGTTAATGGGTCCATTTTCAATAAATATATCATTTTGTCTTTATCGTTATTTTGTTTTTATTATTAGTGGTTGAAGTGCTGGGCGAGAATTGACAAAAATAAATTGTAATTTTCAGGCCAACTAGGTTGAAATCCAAGTGGTTTTACAAGCTGTTCTCTCAGTTGTCTTCTAGTGGTATAACAAGGATTTGAATTTGCATAACCCCACCCCTACCAGTAGAAGGGCTAGGGCGGGGCAAGCAGTGGTTCATTTGCATTTAAAGGAACACAAACTGAAACCAGCTGTTCTGAACACGGCTGTTTTGAGATGATTAAAAGAGCTGTGATGTTTGATCCTATGGGGTATTTTGACCAAAGCATGTCACAGACATGTCTTTTAGACACCTGGGAACTATTTTAATTTGTGGAAAAGGGGCATAGTATGTCTCCTTTAATACACAACAAACTGTGCTGCACTGTGTGTTCTGACAGCTTTCTATCAGAAGCAGCATGAACTTGTTCAGAAGTCTGAACAACTGGTCTGTTGGATGGGAGAACATGGGCCGGCCTTCTCTCCCCACGCGTACAGTATCACTGAGCCTGTGGCCTCTTCACTACTGTTCCTTCCTTGGACCACTTTGAGAGAGTCTGAGCCACTGCAGACCGGGAACACCCCACAAGAGCTGCAGCTTTTCACATGACAGAGAACCAGTCGTCCGTGGAGAACTGGATCAAATCCTAACTTCACTTCACTTGCTTCCTAATCCCATCCACTAACAGGTGTCATGATGAAATGTTATTCAGTTTCATTCAATTCACCTGTCATTGCTCAGAATGTTATTCCTGATTGGTGTACCTCTGGAGTACAGCAGTCGTTCATTTTGCAACAACTGAACTGCCAACATTTGTGAGGGTGGAAAAAAAGTTGCATCATTTTCACTGTAAGAATCCACCAGGACAAGTGTTGCTTAACTTTTAGTTCCACAAACATTTGAGAAAATTAAAGAATATATACTATATAGAGTAACAAACTCTTTATTTAACTTGTGTGTCGCACTAGACATCATTTCCAGCACTGGCAACCCAGTGGGCAGGCAGCTGTCGCCGATTACACCACAGATAATGAGGAAACATTTCCATAATAACATGAAATTATTGGAGGCTATGGGTTGGCAGGTTGCCATTGTTTGCAAGTGTTGCATAAAATCAAATTCATGAACGTTTGACAAACAAATGAACAATTCTTAGTCAATAGTGTGCAGTTTTGTTAATAGCATCATTATTTCTGTTTTCCAGGTGATTACTTTATGCAGCTGTCAATATCAACAAATTTGAGTTGTAAATGCAACCAGGAAACAGTGAAATGTGCTTACTCAAAACATTAAAAAACTGAGTCAGCCTCTCTCCTAAATTAAACTATATGTCACTAAGCAATGTGTTAATTTTCCTTCTATTGTGCTTTGTGTCATTAAAGGAGACATATTATCCTCCCGTTCCATAAATTAAAACAGTCCCCAGGTGTCTTAAAGACATGTCTGTGACATGCTTTGGTCAAAATCCCCCAAGGATCAAACATCACAGCTCTTTTCATCCTCTCAAACCAGCCCTGTTCAGAACGCCTGGTTTCAGTGCCTGTCCCTTTAAATACAAATGAGCCACTGCTTGCCCCACCCCGCCCATTCTACCGGTCCCAATTCAAATCTTTATTATATCACTGGAAGGCAACTGAGGGAACAACACCCAACGCCCAAATATACTGGAGGTTAAAGCCCCAGTATGTAGGAATTCCCCCCATCTAGCGGTGCGGTTTCATATCTGAACATATTCTTGATGTTGCATTCACGTGAAATCGGGCAGACCTCAGACAGACAACAGACACTGCATATAACAGGATAAACAAGCAGCTATGTAAACAAGTGGTCCGCCAGCACGAGGCAAAACAATACAGTGACGATATGTTGTCATGGTGATGTCCCATGGTGATTACCAGACCCAAGTTTTACCGTGTTTCTCATGTCGGGTAAAATTACGTCCGTTTGGTTTGCTGATGGCGTCGTTCAGATGCCTGACTGCACCTGAATGCAACACCAGTGCCTCCGTCCTTCCTCACACTACACAGTGGAAACAGTTTTAACATGTGCTACATTGAAAACCTTCTCCCTGAGCCGACAGCTCCGGTGAGTTTCTGTGGTTACCTGCGGTCACGCTGCCACTGAACGTAAAAAATGGCGATTCAACATGGCAGCCTCGCTTCGGTGTGTCGCCCTCTTATGTATTTGTAACGACTTGTAACAACTCATTCTAAGGTACGAGGTTGCTTTCATTTGCATGCGGGTGTGATTCGACTAATAGTGAAATGCATATTTATGAAAGCAATATTTGATCTTTGCTAATAAAAAGCCAAATAAGTTACATCCTGGGGCTTTAAAAAGCTTTTAAAAGTGATATTTCCACAATATTTTCCCTTTAAAGCGACAAGAAGAAAGTACACTGTTAAACTTTTCACTGTAAATTTACATCAAAGGTTTACAGTAGCTACTGTAATTTCAATGCATGCCTGTACAGTCATAGCAAAGTGTGATTAATGCGTCTGGTTTGTGTTGGCTGTGGCTGTGTAGGCTAAGCTGTTTTAAGTGTGATAGTGTAGGGAAAGGGGGGGGGTATACTGTACATGTAGTTGATCAGTGAACAGGTACAGCAGAGAAACCCACCTCACCTCCCCATGCCCAGGATGACGAAAGGCAGAGGAGCCGCAGTCTGAACTTTTACAGTCAGTCATGTCCTCTTAGATCGAGCTGCTTCTCCCTCATTATACCGGTCACTCACAGTCTTCTGACTCTTGTAGCTGCCAGAAGAAGACACAGTGCTGTTTTTTGTCAGTGCTCAGTCCAAAGCACTAAATTTAGTCTGTAGTCTTCGCCTGTCAAACACCCCGACAGACAAATTGTGTTTTTCCACACTCTATCACAGCCCTTAATCGGAGATGCATTTCTGGCAGATGTGGCTCGTTCTCACTTCTTTCCCTTTTTTTTATTTCTTTACAGCTTTGCGATAGCAGTTGTCAGGTTGTTGCTTTTCCTATTGCCTTTGTGTTACAGTCACCACTCCAACTGACCCCGAAATAGATCTATTACCGCCTTAATAACAGGCTCAGAGGCAAGCAAATTGCAACGAGCTGATCAGGGTGCTCGTGCACACTACAGTAACTGCTTCAATTTAAACACTAGATTGGACCAGCAGAGGGCCAGCCGTTTGTTTCCAGCTAATCCTTGCTCTGCTGGTGATATTGCCTCTGTACTTGCTGCACATTTCGGATTCTTCTTTTATACAGGATTTGGCAAACATACTTGTTTTAATGCCTCGAGGCGATCAAAACACTTTTGAGTGATGATTTCATTCTGGAAGGCGCCCGCGAAGTAATCCATTATAATATATTCCACTGTTGCAACTAACCAAAAAATTTATTTCACATGGATTCAGATACAGCATATGCTCTTTCAGCCTGAGCGCTGCTGCTGCTGCAATCAGAGATGGAATGAGCCAAAGTTGCACCATCTGAGTGGGGCAGATGGTTCCTGGTTAATTTAGCATGAACCCTGGACCTGCACCACCTTTCCCTGCTCATAAACAGTCCACGCAGAGGACCAAACTGCTGATCAGTCATACCGCCACCACGTTCCCTCCCAAAGGCTCCGGCAATAGGTCTCAATTAGCTGAGAGACAAGCAGAGATTTACTGCGGAGCAAATGAAATAACTCAGCTCAGCACCCGATGAGAAAACCCAGTCTGTGGCTTATTGGCGACTCAATGTGGACGCAAATGGGGCAGATATAGACCTGCTTACAGCCACCATGTTCTATTAGTTCTCTATGAGATTGGATTGTGCTTTATTAACTTCCCAACACTGTTTATGGGCAATGAAGGATTCTCTATCAGCCGGGCTGGGCTGCTGCTAAAAATGTATACCAGATGAGTTTTTTGTTTTTTTTTGCATCTTGCTAGTTGCAATGTGAGCTGTTTATTGTGAAATGCACTGAATAGGCATTGCTCATTTTGGTGATGATTATCTGCTAAAGCCTGGTATACATAAAGATTTTCTAAATTCTAAAGCGAGAGCCCACACATGAAGATAAAAAGAACAGTTTTGATAGTATTGTGTGTGGTGCACACACACTAGAGTCCTCGCGTGATCAAACGTGATCTGACATAGTACCCTTTCCCTGACTGACCTGTAGGAGGCAGTTGAACCAAAATAACCGTTAAACCAAACCAAGAAGAACAAGGTTTGTTGGTCGTAGCCATACTGATTTGTTATGCTTCCATGTTCTTCAGTTAGCTCGCTTCTTTATTGGCTGCATCACAATCCGTGGAGTCAGAGACCATGGATTGTCAGTTTCTCCCACACACGAGGACTTTTGATCGTAAATATTGAACAGGTTTAACCTTTATGATCCTCGACCCTGACCATTTTCTGAGCAGATCGTCGGGAGAAATGAACTCTCACACCTCACAGGATCATCTCCTAGGATAATGTTTATAGCCATCAGGTAATTGGGTGGTTGACAGGCGAAGGTATAAGTTAGTTCAGTTATAATATAGGATGGCTTCCTTGCTGCCTTTTGGTATTTCATTCAGATTTCATCACGCCATTATGGTTGGTAGAGTAGAATATTCATTTTACCATCATCACTCATTATAAAGTGCTACCTGTATAAGAATACAATAATAACGCATCGGGCCATGTGCTTTTTTCTTTTCCTTGGCCGGGATCACCTGACTTTTGGAACCAGCCTCAGGTGGTCATGTGAGGAACTGCAGATTTTGGTACTTAGACGTTGGCTTTGTCGGTGAGTCCCAGTGGACCAGGTTTTAGCCAGAACATAAGAGGGATGGTTTTCTTTTTAACTGAAATGTCATCAATCCCTTCTCCTGTCTCTCTGTTCTTCATCTTATATTTACATCAGAACGCTATGGACACGTCCCTGGCAGACTTAAGAGCTTGTGTATATTCTGTATGTCTTTTAATTTGATATTATTGTGGGGGCGTGCCAGCCTCCTGGTGCTGCAGATGATAATATCATGATGTTAATGATACTGTACTATTAAAATGTGTAACATTTGAGGACTCTCCTGACTCTGCCCCCAGTTTGAACTCAGAGAAGTGAGTT
The DNA here is from genome assembly GCA_030347415.2 of Decapterus maruadsi. Taxonomy (NCBI): domain Eukaryota; kingdom Metazoa; phylum Chordata; class Actinopteri; order Carangiformes; family Carangidae; genus Decapterus; species Decapterus maruadsi. The sequence goes on from CM064895.1 coordinate 3,991,327, forward strand.
TAATGAGCAGCTGAGATGAGCAGGTTTTTATTACACCGACTCCGACGGAAGCGCCTGTGGCTTCTTCCTTTTTTTTTTTGTACTTTAGTGTTTGGGTGATTTACCCATTGGCTACTTTCTTTCCAAAGTTACCTTTTGTGGCAATGAGATCAAATGAGGACAAAACACATCAGACAGCATTTTTCTTTACATGCATCAGCTCCACAGCCTCTTACTGTGGCGTTACTGTAACAAAATTCCAACTTAACCCAAATAAATGAGACTGCAGTGCATATTTTTCTTCTTTTGCAACCTCTCCTGAGCTTCCTCCCCTCCGTGGCTTAGGGACAAGTTAACCAAAACAAACGAGTCTCGGATGACTCACCGGTGATGCTTTAGAAAGTAAGAAGTAAATGCGATGGAGAGGGAAGGTGAGCGCTACAGAGGCCCCGAAGGCTCCGGGTGCTCCATCGCTCATGCAGGGCAAGCGCCGTGAGGGAAGAGCCGCAGGTGGCTGGCAGTGATTGATACCAGGACGTCTGTATAATATTTCACCCTTTCAAAAATTGTTTGAGAAGCAAGCTGTCAAAGGGCCGTGCTGCAGAGCAGACCCTCGCTGCCTGCTGCAGGACTTTAATGTCAGCTCATGGCTGCGTCTGGGGACGAGCGTGCAAAATTGAAATCTCAGTCCGGTGGCGGTCGAACTGACAGAGTGGTTATTGTTCAGCTCATGGGGGGCGGGCGGGGAAAGTGAAAGGGGAGATTTGCCTGCATCTCCCCCGTGGGGGAATATTGGCCTCCGTCAAAACGTTTTGGAGGGAAACAGCTGACATCAACATCTAAGAAGTAAGTTGTTAGTAAATGGCAAATTTTCAACCTCCGCTCTGAAGGAGGGGGGAAATAATACGCTTTCTCAGTTTCAGCAGCTCATTCCGTGGCGCGGCGATTTAGAATAAATGATCATTCATGGGGGGAATTTGATTGAGAGAGGATATGGAAATGTGATTCAATGAGTGCGGGGTGACATTTATTTTCTCTTGGCCTTTTGCTCCGAGGCATATTTATGGAGGAGTTAACTCAATTGTGAGAGCGGGGCAATCAAGATGGCCATTTTTCATAGCACAATAAGATTAGTACAACATGACAGCGATTACACTGGGTGCTCATAATTTGCAGAAACAGGGCCGCTGACTCCATGTAGCCATTATCACCGACGCCGAGGACACTGTTGATGCACAACTTCAAAGAAAAAAGGAAAAAAAAATGTAAGCAAGCTATTAAATGTTGTGGATTGCAGATTAATCAGACGGCTCAAGGTCTCTCTTGTCTTCTCTTGTGAGTCAGGTGGGCTTTAAATGCAACACGTGACTCTAGAGATGGATGGGTTACCATTTACAAGAAGACAGTCAGGATGCCCAGAGGATACATCTCATTAACTATTGATGATCCCCTGATTCATCCTGTAGCGCCACCGTGAGGTTTTTTAGTTAAATGTCTCACACTGTGAAACTTTGCCTAGTATTTAGATTTTTAAAGATATTTACACCAGTCAGCTATATTTTGTCCACAACCAAACACAGCAACACATGTAATATGAAAAAAAAAAGAAAACATGGCAGCCATAGAGAGCCTAAGCAGAAGCAGGAAGTAACGGTCACCATGGGACCTCAACTCAGAAAAAGTCTCCATGTAAGTGAATGGGAGTCTAAGTTTTATTTTGTGATCTGATTGAATCGCGTTTAAAACATCACGTTTCATGCTGAAAAATCAGCAGTTTGTTGTAAAACAATTGTAAAATAAAATTCTGAAGAATCCGTAACCAGAAAGTCTACAAGTCGCGTAGGTGACATCACACACCAAATGCTGCCCTTCCCTGTGTCAGTATTTTTTTGTTGGAGACAGATCTGTAGTCCGTAGAGTGGTCTTTACACAAAATACATTCTTCTGTTGCTAAACAGTTGATTTCTTGGCATGAAACATGGTGTTTTGAACAGGTAGAGGTCATATTTTTTTCCTCATGGCGCAATTCAATCGGATCACGAAATAAAACTTGGACTCCCATTCACTTACATGGAGACTTTTTCCGAGTTGAGGTCCCATGGCGATGTTACAGTACTTCCTGCTTCCACTTAGGTTCTCTATATTGGCCACTCAGCTCAGATAAGTGGTGTGAAGTTACCGGATATAAAACTTAAATAAAATGGCAACACTAGTGTTGTGTAATACAGTACTATGCAAGAGTTTTAGGTAATTCAGATGTTTAGATTCTTATCCATGTAGTGCCATCAGAGAGGCCTCTGATTGGTCCCACATTTATTCTGCAGGATGACAATGACCCAAAGGTTACAGCCAGTGTCAAAAATAACTACTTTAGTTTACAAGAAGAAGTCTGAGTCCTGCAGCAGATGGTGTAGCCCCCCACAGAGCCCTCAGTCTGGGATTACATGAAGAGACAGAAAACACTGAGACAGCATCAATCCACACAGGAACTGTGGCAACTCCTCCAAGATGCTTCAACAAGCTGTCAGTCAACAACCTTGAAGAACTGTGTGCAAGTGTCTGGAGGAGAACTGGTGCTGCTTTAAAGACAATCAATAGTTAATCCATAAATAAAGACTCTTCATGTTATTGATAGGATCTTCACTTTGCTTATAGTGCCTAAAACTTTTGCACAGTGCTCCATGTCCTTTAAATTTCATCAAAGCAACGCACGGCAAATCTATTAGTTTGGCCCGTTTTTACAACCAGTTTGTCTCAAAGGGCTTTACACAGCATCATAACAACATTCTCTGTCCGTAGACCCTCACATTCACTGAGGAACCCCCCCCCCCACAGTCACCAGGTAAACATGGCAGCATTAGAGCCATTCCCCTTATATGGTAATCTGCCAGGGAGGGTGTGCTTTAATTGGCCGTCTGAGTTACGTGATGCTGGATGATGCCGTATTGCAGGAATCGAGCCAAGTGTAATTTCATTAGCACATAATCTCTGAAGAGCCGAAGCACAGGTGTCTCAAGTTGTAGCTCTCAGATTCGGCTGTGAAATGTATTTCCACACTTCTAATTGATTTTTGCCACTCCATCACCTGCAGCCGCTATCAGTGAGGCAATCTCCAAAGCAGAGGAGAATTCGGATGAATCAGATGTATCTGCATGAGTTTTTTTGTTTTTTTTGCACAGCGCTTTGATGGATCTGACACTGTTTGTATGCAGGAGAGGGGATGTTGTGTTATTTTATGACCATCTGAAAATGGAAATATTTTCAATTTTCATATAACTGAAGTAGAACACCAGACTGTATTTGATGTGTGTTTATCTCCTACTGTAGATTGAATCATAAAAAAAAATTAATTAAGACAAAAAATGTGTGTCTGTTCTGTGTTTGATTCCAGGTCTGAAACGAAGCTACACCTGTGAAGTCTGCAGCGTCACACTGAACTCGGTGGCACAGTACCATGCACATCTGCAGGGCTCAAAGCACCAAAACAAGTGGGTGGATCACACAACAGTCGCTGCAGCAACACAGCTGCTTTACACTTCCTAGAAATGAATGCTGCAACGCTAAATGCTCATTGCTACAGCCCAAACCTGTTGTTTTCTTAGCTTTGATCTGCGTCCGTGAGACCTCCTGTTTCTTAAGGACACCTCGGTGCCTCGGATGCAGTGGGTTTCACGTTGCTTGCATAAATGATGAGGCTATACCGTAGTGATCTGTACTGCTGAAACAAAAAAGATGTAGGATTCATTTTTGCTCAGGGCACCCCTTGGGTTCAGTGTGCAATTGTAAGGGAAACTTCTCCAATTGAGCTCTTTCCTGCGGAGCTGACTGGCTGCTGTGCTGCCTGCAGGACTCAGTCTAAAAGCTGATAATCAACAAACTCTCTCTCAGTGCAAACAAACAAACTTGCTGGGACTCACTCTCCTGCAGATGTCTGCCTACAAACAAGCAATAGCACTGTGTTTGTGAAAATCCTGCACACAGGTTCACGCCTGCATGTCAAATAATACCAGGATGAAGCTTTGAATGCACCGTGGAGCAAATGTACCGGTTTTAGACAGTTTTGATTTTACTATTTAATATATTTAATTTCATTTTAGTTTAGTTTTATAAAGAGCATTATGCTACAACCTGTGGTCAGAGCTAGCAGTCTTCTGGCTTGAGGGTTGAATTACCTGATAAAGCAGTAGTGGTATGAACGTTCTTATCTAATTCTAGGCAGAAAATTGGAGAAGTGTATTTCCTAAAAGGGCAAGATGCCTCTTTAACACCAAGTGGTTTGATCGAGAGTGCCTGCAAACAAAATTATTAAGTGAGAAAAAAGGTCTCAGATGACTGAACCTATTGGGAAAAGAGGGAGAGGGAAAATGAACAGTGATGATTCAAGCAGCCTTTTATCTTGTGTGGATTTTCATGTACAAAGATGTTCTAAAGTTCAAAAATAATTGAAACTTTTATTAACAAAGAGCGGTATAGAGGAGGGAGAAAGGGACAGTCTGTTTCACAGGTGACTGACTTTTTTCATTTTTGAGAGAAAGCATTTAATTACTTGGTTTGCAATCGGGTGTGAAGAGGATGTCAAGCAATTCAGATAAAAATGCTCCAAATAAATAGAATTTACCTTTAAAGGGATAGTTTAACATTTTGGCATATTGGCCTTTTGCCATCCCTATAGTCATTGCCATCCCTGTTAGATGATACTTTAAAGGGATAGTTCAACATTTTTTACTGCTTAATCCCTATAGTTAAGGTTTGTTCGGTGTAAGCTATTTTTAGATGGGCGGAGCAGAGCGGCGAGCTGCTCAGAGCTACGCTAAGGAGGCTAATGGGGTTTCTTGGTTTCCTTCATCAAACTCATCAAATACACAATCCAACAACTCCAAAACGCTCTGGTGGACAAATTGTGACCTGCACATTCACCACACTATGAGATAATAACAGAACATTACCAGACTGAGTCGTTCTCAAGGTAAATTCATGCAAAACCGCTGATGCACGTTCCTGACAAGGGCAGTTTTTTGGAAAGCAGTCTCTGTATTTGCCTCAAAAACAACTCGTAACATTCCGTTATTATCTCATAGTGTGGTGAATGTTGTCCATGAGAACATTTTGGAGTTGTTGGATTGTGTGATGAGTTTGATGAGGGAAACCTTCTTCGTGGCTCTGAGCAGCTTGCAGCTCTGTTCCACCGTTCGACAAATAGCTTGCACCGACAAATAAAGGCAACAAACCTACTCCTAAAACCACAGGGATTATGGCAATGGGCAAATTTGCCAAAATGTTGAACTATCCCTTTGAGATTGAAATTAATTCAACTGCAGTCAAAAGGTACAAACACGGAACTGAACACCTGTCTGCTTTATTTTGAAGGAATTCTGGAAATAACTGCTGATATGATTCTATATCTAGAGTTTGTTTGTGTTTTGCTTTGACTTGGTTTCCCCCAAACCAAAGTTTTCAGTGTAAATATTTGTTCATTTCTTGGAGTTTTCTTGAAGTACTTGACCCCTGAAGCAGTTGAAGTAAATAAAGCACTGCAGACAGTTGCTGGGTTTTAGCGTGGGGCCCTGGGCAGTAGGTGTGAATTGATGGTGCTTTACACGATGCATGTCCTGGAATTAATTCCCCCTGTTGGCCAGTCTCTGGCTGCACACATCCACAGGGAAGCTGGCATCAGGAGACGTGACATGTCGTTTAACAGCCGCACGCTGTGGTCACGGATGCCTGCACTGACTTGTTGGAGACACTGGGCTTTCATGCAAATTTCCTCGTATTGTTTCACATGCGCACACACACATCCGGCTCTCAGCGGGGCAGAGCTCTCATGGGGGAAATCAGACCACACGCGACCTCGCGAGCCCCCACCTCCATCCCAAAGAGCCTGATTTCATCCATATAGCCTAGAGTAGTGCCTTGGTCTATTTAGGTCATTTGCCTAATGCCAGTTTACATGGAAAGAATAAAAGCTTATCTGCTTTACAAAACTCCACAGAGGGGAGGATAATGTTTCATGTCTGACGTCCTTTATCGCAGGACTGGGAAAAAACAACTTACACAAAGGCATTAACGGCAAACCTAATGGGAATGAGCTCATGCTCTGTGATGATGAGTTACAAAACAAACAAACTCTGAAAAAGTGCAGTTTTACAAACAGAGAGATTCTTATGAGGAAATAACTTGCATAATAAACAATGCCTTAGAAAGATAATAGAGGTGGCAGAGTCATTGAAAGTTGAAGAAACTTTAGAAGTTAAAGCTCCACTTGGTAAGCTGATGAAAGTGAAAGTAAACTCTGCGACTTGGTTGGAAATTACAAGACAATAAACCTCTGCCAAGCGTCCCCTGCACACACAGACACACACGTGTAGGCACACGCACACAAAGTAGCCATAAACGCAACCACAGAAGATATCAACCGGAGACTAGATTAACACTACAGTGTTTCTTGATTTTTTTCCTCTTAGATTTGTTATTGAGTATCAGTTCAAGGGTATCGATCTAATGCATCTTCAGTCAGAAAGAGAACGAGTGCAGAAAGGTGAAGTTGTCTCAGCTGCAGCAGTAGTCCAGTAGGGAATCACATGTTAGGATTTGGTTTGTTAGTGGAGCTGAGTGGTTTGTTTTCAGCTCTGCTTTTCCATGTGGCCAAAGAAAAAGGTTAAAGAGATAGTTCACCCAAAATTCAAATCGGAAAGGAGATAAGCAGAACAATTTCTTTTCATGTCAAAAAGACACACCAAAAAACTTCAAATACAACTGGGACATTGAACAGATGAGAAACAGTTAAATAAGTCTATATAGTATATTTAAGCTCCCAGTGTCTCAGTGCTGCTCTTCCTGTGTCAGTGCAAATCTCACATTTGCACTGACCAGTGGAACAATTTTTCATGTCAGGGCTTCAATACAAGACGGAATCCTGGTGTCCATTGGCAACCATTATATGGACAAATACTGCTGTGTGGACCCCCCATAACTCAGAGAGGGCATGGACGACTCTGAAAATTCTCACAGCTTGAAATTTGAATTTTGGATGAACTATCCCTTTAAATAAGGAAATCACAACTCTGATCTAAATGTGCAGTGATTGTGGTGTATTTTTTGTGATTTTTTGTGATTTATCTGACCCTATTTGTCATTGTGTTATATAGTTATACAGCAGTTAGCGCTAATCACCGACAAAACTTGAATGAAATCACAATCAGCCACTGGTCTGAACCACAGCGTTTCAGGTCGACTCGATTGATATCTACAGGTATTGATGTCTTTTTCCATTAGTGGCTCACCAGGTCAGCTAAGGATAGTGTGTGTGAGTGTCTGTGTGATATGAAAAGGGCCATATTGATGAAACGCAAAACAGGAAACAAAGTGCGCGGGCAACGCAGCTGCTTGGCCTTTCTTCGCTAAGACGAACTAAGGGCAAGAACAAGATGAGGAAATTCAATTTTGACTCAGGAAGGAGACAAATGACTGGTTCGTGGCAGGCGTGCTAATGAGAAGTGTGATCGATTCCCCTCTAACGAGCCAGCTACATGAGTAAAACAACCCTGATGCTTAAACCCTCTGATTTGCTGCTGGCATCCAAATTAAGAAACTCTAACCCACTGGACTTTGCTTTCAGATTTACTAAATTGATTTGGTTCACTGGCACAGAAGCTCCTCTCTGTTTCTTCTAGTCACGGCATCTGAGACATCACAGAAAGCCTGTCACACCTCAAGAAAGACAAAAAAATAGATGTGACCCTAGAACTGCTGTGGATGGTCAGTGTAGAATAAAGGAAAAGGCATGGGAGCCCTACTGACCTCCATATAACTGGAACTGCTGATGGGAGCGCTCTCCTCTATTGACCAGACAGAGTAAACGGTGGATGGCATTCACTTACCAATCAATCTGGGGATCTATGCCGTTATTTTAAGTGTTGACCTTTGCCAGGATTTGACCTAAAAGTGCTTCAGTCTTCAGGCATTTTAGTAACAAATTCAGCATAGCAGGGTACATTTCATACACTGTGTTGTTATGGGTTTAAAGGAATAGTTCAACATTTTGGCAAATTGGCCCACCGCCATAATCCCTATAGTCATAGAAGTAGGTTTGTTACCTTTAATTGTCTGTGCAAGCTATTTTAGAAAGGCGGAACAGAGCGGCGAGCTGCTCAGAACTCTTTCAACCCTCTATGGGTTGAAACACGGCTATTACAATCAAATTTTTGTATTGGCTGACATGGTGGTCGATGACGTTTTGGTGGTCCACCAGCTCCCAATCAAATTTTTGCCTGGATATTGCTGACATGGTGAATTTCAAGCTTAGAGCACGTCATCCAAAATTGAGGGGTTTAGTTGCTCTTAAATGGAGTCAAACTGACCCCGAGGATAATAATACATTGTAAGTTCAGTGTTGTTTACAATGCTAACTGAAACCAGACAGGGTCAGAACCAGTCAGTAGCATTAGCAGTTGTTTGACCTGGGTGTGAATGCTGATCGAAGCCTTTTATGTTTCCAGCAAAAGGCTGATGTTAGTTTGTCTTCACTGTTTTGTTCTGTCTTTTTTTTTACCAATGGAAAAAGCCAGTAATGCACGTGTGCCCGTTGTGTTGCTCTGCCTCTCTGCAGAGAGCATGCAGGTTACTGGGATGTTGGATTCTGTTTTTTCTTCATTATTAATACATTTCTGACCTAGTTTTGGCAATAGCAACAACAAAAAAACATCACAAAATCCCTTTGTCTCCACCTGCAGGTGCTAAAATGGTTAAAAATAGTCATGTCTGTGACATATTTAGACTGAGCCTACACTACACTATAGTAGGAGCTGTCAGTTTTATGTAATGTTGCGGCTGACATCAACATATGACATCAATAATTCTCTCTGACTGCTTCTTCTGGGACATGTGTACAGCATGTGGCTGAAAATCTGCAGTAGATCACACAATACGTTGTTGGGCATGTTGTGTGCACACAAACTTGTTGACATGTACTGTATTGAAAACCAACACATTACAGTACAGTTCTGTTCATGGTTAAATAGACACCCAAACAGGAGCTCTCCTCTGTGAAAAGCCCAATTATTAATTTACAAGAGCAGATTTGATACATTGTCATTCATAATGTTCCACGATTAATAGACAGGTTACAGGGCATTTGCAACTGGGGCCTTTTGATTTTAGATTGGCCTGTCTGAGGAGATCAGGGCTGCAAAAAGGCTTTTTCATAATATCCATACATTGTGAATTTTCAGTTCATTTAGTCCTTTTGCATTTTAGATGTCTGTTTTCATCATGAAGAGCTTAATAACTACTGTTTTGAAAGGTTTTAATTGTGCTATCATAATTCTGATCATTACTTCTCAGCCAGAGAAACCACTTCATTAAACCAGTCATGAATACACTAGAGTTCTGTGTGAGTCACCGTCCATGTCAGAGCTTCATTACAGGGGAAGATACCAAACAAAGTGGTTTTTAAAGAGTCTCTCAGAGAATCAGTTAATATTTCAGAGGTTTGTGATGATCCTCCACAAAACATTAGCGTCGGAGAAGCAGTGGGTGACAGTTCCTATTGCTATTATCCTGGTTTCCTCTGTAAGTCAGTGAGGTGTGTTAATGAGCCTTTTTTGAAATGTGTTTTTAAAGGGATAGTTCAACATTTTTGGCAAATTGGCCCATTGTCATAATAATCCCTATAGGAGTTCATTACCTTTAATTGTCGGTGCAAGCTATTTTTAGAATGGCTGAGCAGAGCTGTGAGCTGCTCAGAGCTACGCTACGGAGACTCATGAAATTTCTTGGCTTCCCTCATCAAACTCATCGAATACACAATCCAACAACTCCAAAACACTCTCCTGGACAAGTTGTGACCTGCACATTCACCACGCTATGAGATAATAACAGAACATTACGAGACAGATTTGTTTTCAAGGCATATTTATGATACGCGTTCTCAACTGGGGCAACTACTGTAATTTATCCCTTAACTATCCCTTTAATAACATGCCTGACCTTCTGACTGGATAAGCCAGTGAGACCCATAAGTTCAGCAACACTTTATAATAAGTACACACTATTAAGCATTAGATAAGCAAATACTGAATTCTTCATTTATAACACATGAATACTTATTAGTACTTTAAAAACAGTTAGTGCGTATCAATGATGAGTAAAACATTTTTAGGATTTAATGCTTAACCAATGCTTATTATAAACTGTTAAGTTCTCCTGCGCCTTATTCCACACTCATACTATACTGTATATTAATACAGAGACTAGACTCATCCGATTCCCAGCGCCTCCAGAATGAGTGGTTCCTAAGTCACCTATTGTGACTTTGTGAATATGCACTGTATTTATTATCATCTCTGAGAACCACAGACATATTTTGCACAATGAATCTCAAATTAGTAATGTTAACTATCTCTCATGGGTATAAAATCAGGAAAAACATTACCTTTGAAGAGCTTAACTCGCAGGAATCTTGTGACTTTGTTTCTACTTTGAAAACAGTGATTTGCTTTCTAAGAGTGTTTATCTTTTTTAATAGTTACTGAGGTCAGGAGAATTCAAATGCATCACTAAAGTCTGGCTGGTTCCCTGAGCAATCGTATTGATTATCTCCCTGCTTCATGTAAGCTGATTGCAAGAGTCAGTGGTAATTATCTCTTTTTGCATTTTTACCATGTCCGCTTAAAGCTGCATACATGATAAATTGCTTGTTGATATGAGCGTACCTGCGTGTGTTCAGATGCCGCTGCTCCTGATAGGTCAACTGGAGCTGACAGTGTAATTACTGTGCCATCACCTCCTCCCGGGGTAGCCATCCATCACCGGCCACTGCATGTGTGTGTGTATGCGTCCGACAGGCGTGAGCCCAGACCCACGTGTGCATATAAATGAGTTTTTTAGATTCAGCCACACCAACCTGATTAGCCACGTTTTTGCTCCTCAATACCGACGCCTGCGAATCTAAAGCAGATCGTTTGACTCAGTAATTGAAGGGTTAATTTCGTAAAACCCTCTGCAGCAGAGCCATTCTGATTATAATCAATGTGGTTTAGTAACAGTTTAGTATTCCTCCGCCTCCAGAGTCTGCCCGGCGTCATCTGAGACTACTCTTGTGGAAAAGCAATGTGACTGTAAATGGGTTGTTTTTGTCACTGTTGAGTTGCCTTCATGACCTCAGGGCACAAAAGGAAGATTAAAAGTTGACATGTTCTGTTGAGAAATTACTGGAAGTTTTAGATTTTTTTTTTCTTCCTTCTCCATGTTTAGAGGAGGTTCAAATATCAGCCCTGAAGCAGTGCAAAAAGGTGAAGTTATCTGGGCAGAGTGCAACCAATTGCAGAAGAGACTTTCAGTAAAATAATTTTGGGTAGCATCAGTACACAGTCTAGTAACTGTTTAGCATTCTTACCCTTCGAAGTCCGACTGCCCTCGTCTGAGACCGCTGTTGTGGAAAAGCAATGTGATTTTAAATGGGTTGTTTTTATTCACTGCTGAATTGCTTTCATGACCTTTGGGCAAATGAAAACTATTATAAACGTAGCTGTACAATGTCAGATTCACTTTAGTAAAGATGAATCTCTCATTTCTTTCCAGCTTGCTACACACTCTGTCAGCAGGAAGACATCCTCATTGTACTTGAGTTTAGAATAAGTGTTTTGGTATTTTTTCACACATTTTTTGTATTATAGTCCTTTAACTTAATCTGTGTTTTTATATCTCATTCATACACAGTTTTGAAAACGATTACCTTTGAAGGGTGAAGCAGCACATATGGTAGGCTAACTTCATTGATCTTGATTTGCAGTCGAAATAGAATAAAATAATATAAAATGAAATAAAACAATCTACCAATATCCTCCATAAATGGTTCAGAGTTTACATTTGTATTTCCAAGTAAGGAGTGTACCATAAAGGTTAAAGGGATAGTTCAACATTTTGGCAAATTGGCCCATTGCCATAATCCCTATAGTTGTAGGAGTAGGAGTAGGTTTGTTACCTTTAATTGTGGTGTAAGCTATACTTAGAATGACTCAGCAGAGCCGTGAGCTGCTCAGAGCTACGCTACGGAGGCTAATGGGATCATCAAATACACAATCCAACAACTCCAAATCACTCTGGTGGACAAGTTGTGACCTGCACATTCACCACGCTATGAGATAATAACAGAACATTACCAGACACAGTTGTTTTAGACATAAATACAGAGACTGCGTGCTAAAAAACTGTCCCTGAAGGCAACACGCATCAGCAATTTTGCATGAATTTACCTCTAAACCAACTCTGTCTGGTAACGTTCTGTTATTATCTCATAGCGTGGTGAATGTGCAGGTCACAACTTGTCCACCAGAGCGTTTTGGAGTTGTTGGATTGTGTATTTGATGAGTTTGATGAGAGAAACCAAGAAATCGGCCTCCGTAATGTAGCTCTGAGCAGCTCGCTGCTTGACTCGGCCTTTCTGAAAATAGCTCACACCGACAAATAAAGGTAACGAACCTACTGCTACGACTATAGGGATTATGGCAGTGGGCCAATTTGCTAAAATGTTGAACTATCCCTTTAATAGTATCATGAAGTTTTTACTGGAACATATAGATACTTGCGGACTAAAATGAAATTGCAAATTATTCCAAATCCTTCCACAAGCCAGAGCAGTGACATTGTTTCCCATAATGTGTTCATATTGCCTTCACATGGTGGTGTGACTGTAGAGATGAGATGTTTGTGTGTTGAGGGCTGTGTTCATGATTCATGCTGCATCCTCTCCAACTGAGTAGGAGAATGAGCTGCAATCTGTACAGCCAGGTTAAATCCAGCCTGTTGTGGTGGCTGACAGGAGCAGCAGGGTTTATCCTGCTGCTCCTGGTAGTTTGCTCTGCGCTTGAGCCCAGAGCATGAAACAGAATGGCCTATACTGTAATGACAGGGCCTGGATGCACCGCTACCTGTTTTTTTCCCCTCTAGTGCCTCATGCATCCTCTCCACGGCCACTCCAGCATCAAGTGCTCACACGTTATGTCTCTTTTTAGAAACAGACCCATGGCAGAGCAGGGACAAGCATATAGACTCTCCAGTTCAGCTGCTCTCATGCATTTTGTTCATTCTGTGCCCAATTTACCCACACTTCATCTGCATCTCACCTCTTACTGTTTCTCTGGGAAACATATTTTTTCTAAGAGTGAATTTCTTTGCATGGCTTAGTCAAACACTGACACACAGTCATTGATGCAAAGATGGATGAGCTTATTTACTGAAATGCAATGTGACATGGCAACAAAGGTGGAACTAATTGGACAAACATAAACACGAGAAGATACAACGTTTACTCAGAGTGAGATTGTATTTGCGGCTGCAGCTGACGTGAGATAGTGTATGATTAATAAATAATACCATATATAACATTGTCCCTCTGTAAACATTATAATTGCAAAGTACTTTGTGAGAGACACATTACTACTATACTATACACAGCTCCATGCTGAGCAAATCAGTGCTTGACAGTGAAATAAGTAACTTGATGCGTGGCAGTCAAACTGTAGATTGAAATAAACATGACATAGCCAATAAAAATGTGTATAACAGAGTTGAGTTATGAGGGAGAACTACATGACAGGTTATAAAGGATCGGATGAAATATGCATGCGAGTTTCGTGGATTTCTGGGAAAGTCTGTGCAGACTCTGAGGCCAAACGGTCACATCCTTCAAATGAAATGAAAAGAACCGTTTGACTATGGAGGCTGAGCTGAGAAGAATGGTCTTTATTTCACCAATATATTTTGACAAAGAGCCTTTACTCTTACTGTAGAAAAAGGCTGAGTCTTTGTCATCCAGTGAACCACTAAGCACTTAAGATAGAGTATATGGCCTCACTGAGGGAAGCTGCACCTCTAATACAGAAACCTAGAAATTAAGCAGTTGACATAGTGTAAGTGAGGTTAAACTAAAGAAACAACATTACTGTAAAAGAAACTAAAAAGAAATTGAGTAAATATACAGTCATTCTTAAACTATGAAGCTGAAACTCCAGAAATCTCCTGGACTGACTTCACCTCAGAAGAGTTCATAATAACACAAGGAGGGCTTTACATTCACCATTTCACATATATTAATACTAATACTATTTCTAAAGTCTCAGCTCTTACCCTGGGGGATCGTTGCACCTTTTGGAGACTGTTCAAGTCCCAGTTCTGCTGCAGCTAAAAGAGAAAAATGTGAAGAGAAAACTGAATCAGATCAATAGTTAAAGGGTTGGAGTTGTTTGAAATCCTCTTCACACTCCGATTGCAACCAATTAATTTAATGCTTCTTCACAAAAATGGAAAAAAAAGCGAGTCACCTGTGGGACCAACAATCCTGTAAAACCAGCATCCAATCATTCTCTTCAATGAGTTACGACCGTGGAAAACACAACGCTACTGATACAATGTACCACACTGAAGTCTGGAGGTGATGCTGGCTGGTTTATTATCATGTCAGGTGTTTTCTTTCACGTGAATGAGCAAAGAGGAAAAGCTGGAGGAAAATTAGCGATGTTGTTGCGCAGTGACACGTGACACTATTGCGGAAAGCCACGTCGCTCACATTGGTATTACATTAGGTTGCGCTGTCACACGACACCTTCACCTTGAAGTGAGCCCAACACATACACAAACGTTGCCTGTTCCTGAGCTCTGGAGGCTTCAGAGAGTCTGAGGAAAGGACCTCTGATGTGTTTATTTTCAAAATGTGGCCTGTTTTTCCAGGATCTCCAACCCTACCTTTAAAGGAGACATATCACTTTACGTTTGTCTTGCCTTCCGGACCCTAAAATGTAAAAATTGAGAAAAAAAATCTGTAATGTGCAGGTTCCCTAGGGTGAAATCAAGGGGGGAGTTGTGGATTCTACAAGTGAAGACCACTTCCGCATTCAAAACCGGTTAACCGCCACACCTTTCCAAATATGAAAAGTTGACTCCCACTAAAATCCAAGATGGCGCAGTTCAAATGCCTGTAGTATGATCACAAAACAGACTTGCCCAAACCAACGGCTGACGTCACGGGTGCTATATCCATTCTTTTTACAGTCTATGGTTGAAATCCATGTGGTTTTACGAACTCTTCCCTCAGTTGTCTTCCAGTGATGTAACCAGCTTTTTAATTTGCATAATACCACCCCTACCTGGGACCGGTAGAAGGGGCGGGGCAAGCAGTGGCTCATTTGCATTTAAAGAGACAGGCTCTGAAACCAGCCATTCTGAACAGGGCTGTTTAGAGAGGATGAAAAGAGCTGTGATGTTTGATCCTTGGGGTATTTTGACCAAAGCATGTCACAGACATGTCTTTAAAGCAGATATCAGCGGCACGGCCGTTTCGGCTAATGCTGCTTTCAAGGCAGGCTTTTGAAACCGTAAGTTACAGCTTCAAGTCACAACTACAACTTTGTAGCGTTCCAGGTAACCCGTAGCTCGTGTTTTTACCGTCCTGTTGCCTGTGAAAGTTCACTATAACGGCCTCTTTGTAACAAACCCGTGAACTCGACAGATCGAACTGGTATGACTTCACAGGAAGGAAAAACACAAAGTACGAGTTTCCTTGAACGACCATGAGTTTCGTCAGGCATCTATTGGATGTTTGCACCCCTTGGCTGCACACACAGCCCTTCATGCCGTTCTCTCTCCTCATTGGATAACACTTGTATCCCACAAGGAACATTTTCTCCTCGGGTTACAGCAGAGCAGAGTGACAGAGAGACTCGTGTTACGGTTGAAACACTCCATGTAAGTGATTGCTGACGGAAAATAGGACTATTTAGGACTTATATTAACAAAAACATTCCACTGATATCTGCTTTAAGACACCTGGGGACTGTTTTAATTTGTGGAAAGGGGGCAGAATGTGTCTCCTTTAAGGCTGGATGAAGTGTTCTCCATCCTAACCAATACGACTGACAGGACCGTGCTTGTTGAACCAAAATAGCTCAACAGAATCAAGAATTAGGCGCCAACGTCACACTTTTAACAATCTAATTAAAAAGCAGTGCAAAACCAACAATTTCTCCTTGTTACTTAGGAACAACTCCTTGTCTTAAAAATGAACTCATCTTTATTTTCAGTAGAGTGGTTGGTAGCAGATGGTTGTGTGTTATAAATAGAATCACAAATACCAAACATGAGGTACAAGTATTGTAAGCTTTTTATCCACTCAGGAAGCGCAGCACTTTGTAAGTTCTCACAAAGACAAACTGACTCAGAGCTAAACAGCTGAAATTACTGCTGAGGGATATATGGAACTATCAAACTGACTGTCGCACCCTGCAATCAGCATTTAATATATACTGTCAACCGCTTCCGTAACGCTCATATGCTGAACTTCATAATTATTATCATCATTATATAAATCAGTGATCTCCCACCCTTTGACTGTAATTGGCAGCAACAGTGAAGCAGGAAACTCCTCTGGGTGTCATTGACAGGTCTATCCACAGTCTTCCTTTAGTGTTCCCTCAGGAATCCCAGTCGATGCGAGAGGCGAGCCTGGGGGAGCAGTCCGCCCCTCGAGGCTCTACCCCCTCTACCCGCCGCCCGCCGCAAATCAACATCACCAGCGGCGTGATTCTTCCCGTTCAGAAAACATACGCATACAAACGATCACGTCTTCAAAGCGCGAAAGAACGCTCCCTCATAAGCCGTGACAGTTTGCCTCATTGCAATTCAGACAACACATTTGCTCTGAGCGCTTCAAAAGGAAGTGAGATTCAGCTGGTATAGCGCTTGTTATCAGTACAGTATACAGAGGCCACGGCTGTGTAGAGCATCCAGAAGCTGAATGGCTAAAACATCAATCAACCAATGCTGTGGCGTCTTTGAAAGGCCACCTCCGTCAGAATTTGCATTTCAAGACCAAATATGTCAGGATGGGGACGCGGAGGTCATCGGTCACTGAGACTGGCTGCTCAGGTTCCTGTTGAAAGGAGCAACATTTGAAACTCTTGCGCTGTTTTCTATTGTCCATTTTGTGTAGCAGTCAATGTTGTTACTGAGAATATAGTAACTAGTTCTTTCAAGAAAGAATCAAATTTACTTACTCATGGTGAGACACTGCAGACGACAACATTGTTTGTGCACTGATCAATTTTGAGATTGTGGGCTTTTTGTCTTCTTTCAGACAAGTGGAAAGTAATGACAATGACAGATAATACAATAATTGAGGTGTTTATTTGACTTTGATGAAAGGAAACAAAGAAAACAAAGTTTTCTTTCATCAAAGTCAAATAAACACCTCAATGTTTATTTATTAGATTTCTCCTTAATTCACCAAAAGTTAGTATTCTACTGATACAGTTCCGTACCTGTTGTCTGAACCATGTCATCACTGTAAAGCTCTCTCTCTCTCCTGGAGGATTTTAAAAACATTTTATTCCAAAAAACATGGTCAAGAATGATTTTTTTTAGTCACTAGTTTAGCTGGTGACAGTATTTTCTCATTTTGAAGGATTCAAAAGAAATATTTCAACAAAATAAAACAATAATTTTTAAAGTGGCTTTATCCAATGTTTGCGTTCTAAAAAAAAAAGCCAATTGGTGCATATTTAATTAGATAATACCTCATTTGCATATTCAAACTAAAAAGTTACTGTTGTTTTCCATGGTTTCATAAAAGTAAGTCACTAAGTAAATTATCTCTCCATGTCTTTTTTGTCTCTTATGCCTCTTCCCAGACTGTGAGACAAGACATAAGAGAGTTGTACCCATTATCTATGGAATTAAACATGATCAATACATTTTGAAGCTTCTGATACTGTATTTACCAGAGCCTGGACAGGCCTTGGAAACCAGGCTGCAGCCACGGGTTCGTAGAAGTGTGTTGTTTCGTTCGATGCTTCAGCAGATTAGTCTTTGCTGTGGACACAGTTTTCACACCTGCACACAGGCTACAGCACAACACAGTATTCTCATCCTTTATCTTGAGGAGTGAGAAATAATGTGTGGGCTGGCGGTGTTGTGATCACTTGATCATAAATCATCTTATTCTCTGAGGTTGTTGGCTGTGTTCACATAAGGTGCTCATTACTGCACAAGTAGAGGAATTACAGTATTAGAATGCATTTCTCCAAACACTGGTTGCTAGACAGGGAGGACAGCACTGCAAAAAAATCTGTTTGCATTGAAAGACAATATTTTTCATGTTTAATACCAATGTTGGTTTGTTTTTTGTTAGTCTCACTTTCTACAATACCTGCACATGGGTGTAGTTAATATATGAGAAAGCCTTTATATAGCAAATAACCTGTCGTTAAGATGAGACAATCATAAGGGAACAGATTTATATCACAATACATTAGAAAAATGACTGCATTAACTCAAACACACACACACTCAGTTCTTCATTCTTTATTTATACACATTTATATTACATCACAAGCTCAACAATAAGAAGCTGCTTTATGTCTGTGCAAATCAATGTACTCACCATCCGACTGTTGAATGAGTTGAACTGTTTTGCTGATGAACACAAACACCCTGTTATCACTGCTTAATACTTACAATGTATTATTTACACTTATGCCTCATGAATCGATGAATAGAGCCAAGTTCATTAATAGTTGTTGTCTCAGTGCCAGAGGCTGTTTGCTCTGATATCTGTGATATACTGTGCATACTTGTGATGAATCATGATTAAACAATTGTCCTTGACAGAAAAAAAAAAATAGATAACACTTTACTTGACACCTATCTCTATAACACATATAATAAGTTATAATGCAGTTATAGCACTGTATAACTATAATTTAATTATAAACACTCATATGGATCCTAATGCTTTATAACAATTGTTAGTAACTCACTGACAATGCCCACATTAGTAATGCATTGTAAATATAATGTGTTATAATTGGTTTATCAACATGTATAACTATCATTATAAACACTCATAAATTATCATATGACTTTATAACAATAAGCATAACATATTATAGCGAATTTTATAATGGCTTTTAAGGTCAAGTATTAAAATAGAGTTATAATGCTCTATACATGTAATGTGTTATGCTTATTGTTATAAAGTCTTATGATAATTTTTGAGTTTTTATAATGATAGTATGTGATAGAGTGATATGATGGAGTGTTTATAATGATAGCAATTATACACTTATAAGCCAATTATAACACATTATAACTATTCATATGCATTATCAATGTGGGCATTGTCACAGAGTCAGTGAGTATGGTAATGCGTTATAGAGATAGGAATCAAGTAAAGTGTTACCAATATATATATATATACACACACAACTGCCAGGCACTTGACTAGAGGAACGCTGCAGGTCTGTTCCCATGAGTTACGGTGATTGAACTAACAGCTTCATCCGACATGGAAAATGGAAAAGGAAAAATCAAAAGTACTCGGAGAGATGGTGCTTTTGAAACGATCTCATCATCAGTGAGAAGAAGCTGTGGGGGAATGGCTCTGAGCACCTGCAGTGGTGAAGGTTGCCGGACGCCTAAATATTGAGCATGTATAGTGCTTTGTGTGTTGAAGCAGAAAACAGCCGGAGCCGAGGCAAGAGGAGAGGGGGGATTTTCAGTGCCCATATTTTCCCAGCACTCATCTCCCATGTAATGGCTCTGTGATTTACAGCAAGGCACAGTGGGAACTCTGTGAAGTGCCAGGCCATTTTTACACCTTGTGCCCATTAGCTGCTCAGCGGAGGTTTTTCTTTTCTTTTCTTTTTTGTACAAACCACTCCATGTGGACGAGGTAGGTGGGTATTGATGACAAAAGCGGCTCCCAGGCATGACAGTCATCATCGCGGGGCGGGTGGGACGGAGGACAAAAGAAGCGGCGGCACACGGAGAGATCGTCATGCTTTTTATTATTCAGTCTCATTTCCCCGATCATCAAGCCCCTAATTAATTCCCCTGTGCGCTGAGAGATAACTCAGGGACCCAGCTGGCTGCACAGCACACAATCCTCATCCTCCAAGTGGGGCAAGCGCCTGTCAGTTCATCTGCCTTTTTCCTCCCTTTTTCTTTCTCCCTGGAGCCTGCTGATACCGACGCTAGGTGAGATGCCAACCCCTCGTTCGTTTAATTCCACTCATTCACCACGGGGTACTCACATATTCACTTTGTTCTGTGAGATACATTATTGAAAAGCGGCTCTCGTCGTTGAAGAAGGCCTGATCATACTATATGTGTGACGTTCATGCGCAGGGTTTGAGGTGTAATAACAGCACTGTGGCTAAACTAGGCCGAAGCACATCTCAGTACTACAATAACCCTGCTCTGGGTTTGTCCCTTGTAAAATTATGGATGGAAACATCTGAAACTTGATGAATCCCAAAGACTCCACCAAAATTCAAAAGTTTCTGATTTGATTTGATTCGATTCAGTCAAAGATATTTCACTTTCAGTTCTAATTGTGACAGGTCTCCAGTTCTCCACGGTCCAAAGACATGCACATTGGGTTTATTGGTCTCTCTAAATTCCCACATTTAGGTGTGAATGTGAGCGTGTGCGCTCTGTCTGTCTCTGTGTATCAGCCCTGTGATAGACTGGCAACCTGTCCAGGATGTACCCCCCACCCTCGCCCCTTGTCTCAGCTGGGACTGGCAGCTTCATAACCAGCATCCATGCTACTTCTGACTGAAGATGAGAATCAATCTCTTACTTTTCTCTTTCATCAAGAGCTCAGCACATGGAGGGCTGAGCCGCAGCTGTCAGCAGGATCAGTCTCTACCAAGTTAAACCCACTTGTCATTATATCCACAAACAGACAACTTCATAGCGTTCACCACTAAATGTACCGTACTTCAAATAAAGGCCCAGCTTCAAATAGGCGCCGGTCTCCTGTACTGGGCTGAGTCTGGCTACAGGTTTCAGAAAATAAAAGCCGGTCTCGATCAGAACCTGGGTCTATTTCTGTTTCTATTTTCTGCAAGCTCTTGTGAATGTACAAACCCTCTCAAAGCCTACGATTGCTTGTTTGAGCTGTTACGAAGCTGATTAATTTGTGCTAGAGTTCTCAATGGGCCTGAAAATTAAAGGTAGGGTAGGAGATATATTGGAGCATTTTTTACAAAATAGTTTGAAATCCTCTTTACACTCCAATTGCAACCAATTAATTAAATGCTTTTTCACAAAAATGAAAAAAGCCAGTCACCTGTGGGACAGACAATCCTGTAAAAACAGCATCCAATCATTGTGAACGCGACGTTAAAGTCAATTGGATCATAATGCTGTCTCTCTGCTCGTACCGCTCTTCATGCACTAATCAGTCAACAGTAATGTACCACACTCCAGTCTGCTAGGTGGTGATGTAGCTCTAAGCTGGATGCTGGGCGGTTCATTATGATGTCAGGTGTTTTTCTTTCACATGAATGAGCGAAGAGGAAAAGCTAGTGGACAGTTAGTGATGCTACGCAATGACACGCAACATTATCGCGGAAAGCCATGTCTAAGGAGGATGTCAGGGTTGGTGGGAAATGCAGGACCCAAATGCAGACTTGCAGTAAACGCAGGCTTTATTTTACCTCACGGAAGTTGAACACAGGAATAAAGGAATACACCATGTAACGGGGACGAACGACAATGACCGGACAAGGACAAAGGGAGACACTGAGGTTAAATACATGAGGGAACGAGACACAGGTGGTGCAATCAGACACAGGTGAGACACATTAGGTAATCAAGGGCAGGGAGCACACAGGAAGACAGGACAAGGACTTCAAACTAAAACAGGAAACGACAGACACAGACCATGACACAGGACAACACAAAACAAAACAGAATCAAAGAACACAAGAGACAAAGCCCAAAAACAACTAAAAACCGAGGCAAACTCAGGGCCATGACACAGGATCGCCAACCCTACCTTTAAGACTCTACCCGGTTCAACATATGTGGCAGCCTGGACTCAATGTGGCCGGACTCAAGAGTGTTAATTCTCGGCCTGAACGCAGCCAAAGATGAAGCCTTTGGTTCCCGACCACACATATGTTTGAAATGTGAATCTGGCGCGTCAGTTCTTGAGAACTCTGACCCAAGGAAAGAGCCAGAGCCTAAACACAGTCTGAGGCCAGAGCATGTAGAAGCAGTTTAATCAGTGCTGATTAAACTTGTAAAAGAATGCTGCTTCAGATCCGACTCTTTCCTTATATTCTTACTCTTTTCAGCAGTAAGAATAGAACGATGTGACAGTGTTTTCCCAGCTTTGCTGAGCATAGATTTGTTGTCCCATAAGCCTGTCCCATATAGATGCATGCAGTTCAGCAGTTAAAAGTTGTAATATTTGAGAATATACGTAATTACATTTTAATGCGGTATGAACAGGATGAATGAGTCTTCCTGAGAAAAAAACATTTTCTTAGTGTAATAAAAAAAAAAAACTAGTTAGGTACATGTCTGATAAAATATGTGTAATAGCAGCACTTTTACAGTATTGCTTCCTGAGATGGAGCTGATGCTGCTATCATCCCTACTACATACTAATGACCCGCCCTCTCATCCCAATACTGAATAAAACTCTGGATGTATATGATGTATGTAAATGTGCCGATGTAGAAGTCTTTGCAACCATGCATCTTCAATGCAGTGATTTTTTTTTTCATGCATGCAGTTCAAGTCGCTTTGTACTGCAAAAAGAGGCTTCTGCATCCTCTGAGATGTCCCCCAGTAATTTATCATCCGGAGTACTTGAGTAGTGCTTGTGTGTGGAGAGTATAGAACCTGAAGTGTTCCTTGGATGTAAAAAAAAAAAAGCACTACGGAAGCCTTTTCTATTTTTGCATGGTAGATTATTCGATGTAAATCTGTCCCGCGCTCCGGTATTGTACAGTAGAATCATTCTGGACAGGTGACTTCCTTCAGCGCAGACAACACAGACAATCATAAGCCGCAACACAGCCTGCGTGAGCGAGGCTGTTTATCATGAAGTGGGAATTAACTTCAAAGGGATTTGAAAATGTCCATGTGGAATGTAGGCCCCGGGATGAATTATGCATGAAAAATGCTTCAGTAGAGTAATATGCTGACACAATTTGTCACACGCTACAGGAATACATAAGTTGCAGAGTAGCCTCGTTGGAAGAGTCGATGCACTCAGGTGGTGTGGTTCCTCCTGGCTACTGGAGGTCGTGCAGCCGTGTAACCCACACCGACTGCACAGTGAATTACTTATGAGACCCCCCTTCTTTGCCTTAAGAGGAAAAGCTCAGAGCCTTGATATACAGTATAGCTTTGAAAAATTTGACTCTTAACTGCGTGAGTGAGTGTGTGTGTGCGTGACTGTGTGTGCAGGGTGGCTCAGTGCTAGTAGGATTTTAAAGGCTGGGCTCGGGGCCATGTATCATCCCCAGAGGCTGTCCTGCTGTCACTTCGTGCACTTGCACTTTTGAGTGGTGACATTTTGATGGAGAGGAAAGTAAACAGCAGCACAGATTTCACAGACCCAGTCCAAAAAAAAAAAAAAACATTTTCTGATTTCAGCAAATGATTCTACTCTTGCCACCAAGAGGCTCTTATGATGTTTTTCTCATTGCTCACACTTGACTCATTAATCTACGGTATTCAAAGTGTTCATCAGTAATGTGATAGACCTCATGCTGAGCTGGAGAGGAATATATTTTAAAAAAAAACAAATCCCAGCTTCACGTCAGCCATCCAGAGGTGGCTGATGTGAAGAGGAACAGCACTCAAACGCAACAGGATTAAACATGTACAATTTCCTGTCAAGGCGGTAGATAGAAGCCTCATTTACATTTGTCATTTCAAGTCTGTCTGAATGAAGTGCAGAAGAGGTTGAAGAGTATTTCATTTACACTTAACCACAGGTATGCATCTCCTATGTGCTGGGATTTACAATCCATCTTGGTTTACCTCATGCAAATCAGGATTGACTTCTATAGGAAGGTCTAATCAGATGCACTTTCAAGGTCCCATATTATACACTTCCCTTGTGTTTTGTTTGAAGTGTTGACCCATAAGAACATTTATTTGTGCTTTACAAAACAAGAACAAAATCCAATCTCCCTTCCCATGCTTTTGTCTCGAGCTCCAGTAACAGTGAGCCAATCATAAGAGAGGACAGAGGGACTCTTCTGTGATTGTCTCACTAAATTTAGAGCAGATTTCAGGTAAAACGCTTTGAGAAATCAATTCCAAAAAGTTGGATGTCAGGTCTAGTTGGAGTTTAGTTTAGAGCACTGACTGTTTTATTCTGACATCACAAAGTAACACAGATCCTGACAGCTCGTTTTAAAGGGGAATTGTGTAAGTCCAGTCACTTTTCCTCTGTTTTGATAACCCTCCTCCCAAACATGTGCATTTGTTTACAACGAAGCCGACAAGAAAGCAATCCATAGAGCGGTGGATAACATTATCCATCATATGTACGTTACAATGTGTATATTTGTGTAGTCTAATCCAGTGGTTCTCAAAGTGGGGTCCGGGGACCCCAAGGGGTCCTTGAGAGGGTTCAAGGGGGTCCCCAATGTTTTCTCCAAATGTTACCCTTTTTTTTCTGCTAGAAACATTACCTTTGTTTTCCAGATATTTCTTGAAAAATTTTCAAAGATTCCAACATACATTGACTTAAAAAAGTAATGTTATTCAGTCTCATAACAAATATTTGTGTATTTCTGGTATTTGTTTCAATATGTTACCCAATGTTGTCCCCTAAACTGACACAAATTAGACCACGGACCCCCGTCCATGGTCTAATTTGTGTCAATTTAGGGGTCCTTGATGTAAGAAGGTTTGAGAACCACTGGTCTAATCTGTCATAAACAAGAGAAAGCTGGTCAGAGGCTCTTGGTTTTCAGCCAAGAGATGCTACAGTAGGTGGCAGGCAGAGAGTCTCTATTCTCCCTGTAACTGTTACAAGTCATTTATTTAACCATCATAGTACTGCAAAACAGTTCGGCTCAGTTCCTGAATACAGGTTTTCACAGTTCTTCAAGATTTGATACTATGACAGTAATCACACTACACTGGGAGTTTTAAATATCCAGAAAAAGAGATCAAGAGAGATCAAGTTCTGCACTTTAAAACTTTAGTTTCAACAGTAACATGTTAGCTTCAATTGCAAATTGTGCTGTTATCACAGAACAGAGAACATAGATTGTAGACATATTTAGAAAGCCAGACAGTGGGCAGATATTTGTGCAGACTGACAAAATTACACTACAACAGCAGAAAAGATCATGATTCAGTAATGACACAGATATTTACAGTACACCTGTTCAATATCTGGCTGACTGAGTTTCAAACCTCCTCTGGAGTTGGGTTGAGCAGTGTTTCATTCTGTATTGGATGTATTTCCTGTGCCTTTTGTGAAATCAGAAAGTGATCCAATCTGCTCCTGACACAAGAAGCAACCAGGTGTAAATGAGGTCACGGATTCCGGTCCTGACCCGGTTAGAGTAGAGGAATTTGTCTCTGTGACCAACGATGGATAAGAACAACATCTAAAGCCTTTGGAAAAGTCACATCTTAACAAAAAACATCCTGCTAAAGTTGAAACACAGAGCAGATTCTGTTTCAAGTGAGAAGAGCAGTTACTGTCTCAAATGAATCCATTAAATGACACACATGCCCTCATTTATTCCAAGTAAGTGGAAGTGCAACACTGTACGTCACAGCACGGGTGAGTCATGTCTGTGTAAACATGCTGCTGTCAAGCTCTGTCAATCAAGCAGCAACAAGATTAATGCTGTTTTAAACTCATTTACTGTCAGTTATAACAACAATTGCACATTCATGGTTAGATTATTGTTTTGCAAAATTAATGTTTCACCACATGTGAACAGAGATTATGACCTGACCTGCTGGTTCACCAGGCAGCCTCATCTACACTCTGTATTAACCACACAAACAAGAGGAGCACACGCTCAGGTCTCAAAGGTGGCCTTGGATGCAGCTGTTGGCTGTCAGACTGAACTGGCGTTACAACCGCGCTTTGTCAGCTCCATCACATGAAATTAAATATGTCAGAAGAATTGAGGAAAACGGCATTGAAGTGTAAAATACAGTCTCTGAATGAGATCGCTTTGCTGTATGTTTCATCTGGGGATTTGTGAGAAGAGGAGAATCTACCTAATCCTAAATGTGCTATAATTACGGCAGATTTGACACCAATGTAAAGCATTAGATTGAGTGTATATTCATACATATGAATGACACTGGGAATGTAGAGCACCTCAAATTAAAGCAGAATACAAAATGGAAGCAGGCTATTACTGGTATTTGCATGCAGAGAATTTGCATTTTTTTTTCTCTCTCCATTTACAGCTTTTTTGTCCCAGTGGTGTTAAGGTTGTTTCTATTTTTTCAGTCCTGAGACACCGTCAGCTACTACCAGCTCATTTCATTATCACATCAACCTCATTTCTATTTCCATGATAATGATGGAACAGAAAAATGTCCATATTTGACTTTTACTGGGATAGATGCTGCACTTCATTCAGCTCATACATTTAGCCTTAGAGAGGAAGTGTGCTATTTTTTTTTTTACCTTAACTGTACTACATTTTTACCTCAATTAAACAGCTTCAGAGTAATTGTGAAAAACACTGCATAAATGAAAGTATTTGACTTGTAACTTGTTACAGGGAGAATGGAGACTCTCTGCCTTTCACATTTCTGAAAACCAACCTTTCAAGATCAACACCTCCAACCCGATCAGCACCCCATAACCCATAATATGTTGTTTATGACAGATAAGAATACACATATACATGTTGTAACATTGTATATGATAGATTACATTGCCCAGCGCTCGCTGATTTGTTAAAAACAAATGCACATGGCCGGGGGGAGGGTTAGCAAATCAGTGGAAAAGTGACCAGACTTGCATAGTTCCCCTTTAAACAGTATGTTCTAACATAATATAATGCAATAACATCAATGTTTGCAGGAAGTGGAACCAAAATCATCAGCTGAAAAAAGCTTTAAAAAAAAAAGAAACTCCATAGAGCTGAGTGACACCGGATTGCTGCAGGGCTGATGTGTTGTTGTAGGTGAACCCAAAAGTTCTAGGTCAGTGAGCCAATCAGAAAAGAGGCCAGAGGGGCTCTCATGTCATTGGCTCAATGCTTTTCTGAGTAACTGAACAAATGATGGTAGCATCACCCCGGGTTTATTGACCAAATGCAAATGGGATTCATCTGTTGGTTTTGGATCACTGCAGGAAAAAAAACAAACTCTGTGACCAACAAAAGATTATGATGCTGACACATTCTGTTCAACAATTCTTTTCTTTTCAGCAGATGAAAGAAGCAACACCATGGTTGTGACTTCAGTGTCACCGCTGCTAAACTTTAAATTGCAGTCTGATTTAGTTCTGATTTCTTCAGCAAAAGTCTTTCTTCTTCCAAGATTAGTGCATAAGTAGTTTGCAAAAGAACAAGTATAAACAAAATGAGACTGTTAAGGTGGACTGGTAGATCAGCTTTCATGTTTGGCACAACAAACAACATCTTTATAAGAGACTTACAAATGTAAAGAAAAGGGAGACTTACTGATGTATTTTACATCATTAATTATTAATTACACACCTCCAACATCATCTGTACATTTGTAACGTCTTTACAATATTTAAGCTTGTCTACACATTTATGAATAATTTAAAATGAGAGTCATGAATCCAGTCAGAAAATGCTGTAACTCAAAAGCTGTTGACATGTTTAGGGGTTGGAGGAGATCCATTTGCACGTCTGCTGTAATGATGGTGGAGAAAAGCTGATGGGAACGCCGTGTAACCTGACAGCTTTGTCAGGAGCCCAACACTCTTCTTTTCAGCGCATTTTCAACCTTTCACTGAACCCAGACTTACAACACAGCTTTTGTTTCCCTCTGGTAGTTTGACAATCTGTGAAGTTTTTATTTAACGGAAACGAGATGCCGATGCCCTGCGGTGAAATCTGTTGCCATGGCTTCAGAGGTGCAAAAGCCCAAAAAGTTCTCTTGTAGAAAACATTACGATGAAAACAGGACTGTAAAGCTTTCATTCACTTTCATTGGCTTTATTCCTCCTGGCTGTATCTGCATTTAAAGCAGATGACTGTGCACAGCGACGTCAATAAAAATGACTTGAATGCGATGTTATCCTTGTTCTGCCTCTGTCCCTGTGCTCAGTGACACTGGAAACTGTCTTTGGTTCCGAACACCTACATTTTGTACCGGTTTTAAGTCAGTCCTCTCAAAAATGTTGTGTATTTCTTAAAGGCAATGATTAGGAAATCTGTTCAGCACAGTGTCAACACATTGTGTGTGTGCGGTGCTGGTATGTGGGATTGCATACTCTGCCGCTCCGGTGCGTTCTGCTACATTAAGCTCTCCGGTGAAATGAGCATGACAGGTTGTTGTATTGTGGATGTTCTGTCCTCGCGGGACACGCACAGCAGGATGTTCCCCTTTACAGGGCGGACTGTGATTACTCCGCTTAGTTCACCTGAAGACAGACAACACGCAATTCCCATCGCACTGACACGGGGAAACAACATTGATTATGCGCAGTAAAAATAAAGCAGCGAAAACAATGCTAACTGCCAATCTGTCGTGTTTCCACCCCCGGCTGCACTGTCACTGTGTATCCCCACAGGGAGCACACTGGTGGGCTTCCTCTCCATTTATTTCCATCTGCGCTATTAAAGCATGGGTGGGCCGGCGGTGCTGTTTATGCCGTCTATGAGATAGACTGTCACCGGCTTGTTTTGACTCGGTCCTCAGTGGGTTGGAATGATCGAGTCCGAGAGCGTATCAGTGGCGCGGGGCTGGTGAGAGATGATGAGGACAGCATTTGCTGCAGTGATAAACAGCTAAATGATCATCAGTGTGTGAAATGGTAACACGCCTATCTCTATAACACATTATAACCATTCTTATAATGACTTATAATGCAGTTATAGCACTGTGTAACTAAATGATCATAATGCTTTATAATAATAATCATAACACTATAAAGCATTTTATCATGACTTAAGGTCAGGTATTAGGTTATAATTGTTAGTAACTCGCTGACAATGCCCACATCAATATTGCATTATTAACCCATAAGGACCCACGGTGACACGGGTGTCACACTACCTTCAAGTGTCCTGGAAAGCCCCTTAAACACATTTATGTTAAACTTTTAAGTCATGAAGTCCCTATGTGACATCTACTTGACATCCTGGTGCAGTCACATGACTCTCTGTGAATCTCTCTATCAATGACAAAATTTCCAAGATGGTGGCCAGCAGAGTTGGCACATTTCACAGAGGCAGCTACTTTTAAAAAGCTTGCTTTCTGTCAATAAAACAAGCCACCACCCATTTCACCATAGAAATCATTTTATGATATGTCCCTTGTTGTATTTAACCTGTTCTGACCTCATTTTTTGAAGAAACTCATATAAAACAACTTAAGAAAATATTGCTGTGACATATATGTCACATCGGGCCTTAGCCTTAAAAAAGCCAGGAAAAATATCATGTGACCCATATGTCACAATATGAAAAATGGCAAAGAACTGTTCAATTAAATGAGCTGATTTGGGTATTTTTTAATTAATATACTCTATGTTGTTCAATTTAAAACATAATTAAAAAATGTTAACATAAAAATAATGTCAAATTCAATCAATATTTAATAAAATGAACACAGATTTAGCAGAGACACTCTTCTCAGTAAATAAACAAGATTTTAGTATCCCATGTTGGTCCCATATTAATGTAATAATGCTTTTTTGCTGTGTTTTTTGTAACAAAATAGGATATAGTGTTCAGGATGTACTGAAGATCATCAGACGCGCAATAGATGTTGTATACAGAACAACAAATACAGCAGCAAACAGAAAAATGAGAGTTTACATAAGAAAATATTAGGAAACAAATAAGAAAAGTTAACACAATCAAACAGTCATGAACCAGGTTTGAGACAAGGGTTTTGGGCTGCTGTACTGATGGGAGAGATGGTTCCATGTGGTGCATTATGAGAGAATGACGTTTTAGCTCATTTCTGACTAATGGAAAACGAAGCAAAAACCAGTTCTGTCAGTGGGTACCAATGTTTTGTGATTTCATTGTTAACAGAGATAATAAGGAGACAATAAGTGTGACAGGGCTTTTAAACCAATTCTGTTGTCCCCTTATTGTCAGAAATGACCAGCCGACATTTTGATAAAAGTGCAGTGAGGAGTATTATATGAATCATTGGAAATGAAATGTTAGGCAGGGGGTAAACAGCATCCAATGGAATCAAAGTGGAACTAGCAGCTCTTCCATAGATGGCATCTCCATAGTCTAAAACAGAGAAAAAATTGTGCCTCCAATTTTTTTCCTGTGGTGAGTCAGGAAACGGTGCTTATTTCTGTATAGAAAGCCACATATTGGTCTTAGTTTAGCAATGAGGGTGGTGATATGATGCTTAAAATTAAGAAAACTGTCCATACAGATGCCAAGGTATTTATAGTTGGAAAGAAAATTGTGGTTACAAGGCTTCAGTAACTGGTTAAAACCATTTCTATAGTGTTTGGCCTTTTTTGTCATGAAACTTGTCTTAAAAAGGTGTTAATGATAACCAGCTAATTTTTAATTTTGATATATGTTATGGAAATGCAAATAAAAGGTCAAATTTGTGTTACAGAGCAAAAGAAAATAATAAGCCCATTCATTTTCAAGTGACAATTTAAGTTATCAAAAACGCCCAATGTGACATATATGTAACATTCCAGATCTCTGGCAATAGGTGGCGCTATTTCAAAAAAACTTCAAAAATGTGTTCCATGCAATCCACTTGGTCTGTGTTTCACCCCACTTAATTTTCCTTCAAGTATAAATGGGTGTGGGTTCTTATGGGTTAATATAGTTGCAATGTGTTATAATTGTCATTATAAACACTCATTAATTATCATAAGGCTTTATAACAGTAAGCATAAGACATCATACATGTAGAGCATTTTATAATGACTCATAAGGTCTTAATAGAGTTATAGTGCTCTATAATGTGCTTATTGTTATAAGCTCTAATAGCTATAATCTCTGTATGCAGAACATCAGTCACATTGACTTGTTTGTAACGAGTGGAAGTGTCACTATGTTAACCTGCATTGTCCCTATCAAATAAACTGGATTAAATTAAGTCTAATGTGATTTATGAGATAAAACAATATAACACATTATACATATATTTATAAATGTGGGCATTGTCAGTGAGTTACAGACAATTATAATGTATTATAATGCCTGACCTTATAAGTCATGATAAAATGCTTTATAGTGTGTTATGATTATTGTTATAAAGCATTATGATCATCTATGAGTGTTTATAACTAGTTATACAGTGTTATAACTGCATTATACCTGTGTATTCCTAATTTGTTTTTTCTTTTTTGTGTTTGAGCTACCAGTTAATTTTGAATTTCCCTGTAAGGGATTAATAAAGTATATCGCTACTCTCTACTCTCTATAAGTATGGTTATAATGTGTTAGATAGGCGTCAAGTGAAGTGTTACCCGTGAAACGTTTCCACTCAACCACACAGGAGCAGGGATTAGAAGACAACTTTTGGACACTGGTGTCAGAGGTGAAAAAAATAGATAAGTACTGTAGGTGGGTGTAGAAAAAACCCTCAAAACACAAAGGTGCTGTTTTTTTGTCCTCATCTGATTGATTATGCAATCAAACTGTATGATTGTACTTGTAATTTTTCAGCTGCAGGTATCTTATTTGGAGAATTATCAATCATTTGCTCTGAATAAAAGCAAATCACCTCTAAGTGTCCTCATAGTTTATTTCTCAATTACAACTGAGTCTTAAAACTAATGGCTGAACTTTCTCTTTTTTTCTTGTGGGGTTATTAATTATATGGAGTGGTACATTTTGCTGATATACTGTATGTAGCTACTCACCTGCAGCAGTTTGTTCATACTGCAGAGTAGTGCAAATGTTACACAAGAGTCCTGCTGGTGTCATACAAGACAGGTACTAACCCTGCATGTGCACTCCGCAAAGCATGAAAACATCAACTAACCCAAAACATACAGAAAGTAGCCAAAATGATCATGACATGCCCAATAATATTCAGCCAAACAAAGCTAAGATACTGTTTTGATGTTTTCTGTGCCACATTACAGTCACAGCTCACCCTGAAAACAAAGTAGGGTCTTATTT
Organism: Decapterus maruadsi; assembly: GCA_030347415.2. Taxonomy (NCBI): domain Eukaryota; kingdom Metazoa; phylum Chordata; class Actinopteri; order Carangiformes; family Carangidae; genus Decapterus; species Decapterus maruadsi. The sequence continues at coordinate 4,023,417 of CM064895.1, forward strand.
TTGAAAACCACGTGAAATTTCCTCTAAATTAAATGAATAAAAGTCACACCACCTCACCTCTGTGAAGATAAAACTGCTCTTGGTTTTAGAGCAAAGACTCGGTGAGAGATGTGTTTAATATATTGCAACAGCTCCAGTGACCCACCCCACTGCAGAGACTTCACCGACTGATCTTTTTCTCTACTTGCAGGAGAGAGTGCAGGAGTTTGCATCTGTTTGTGAGAGACGTTTTATTTGGTCTCTGTTTCTAATCAATTTGACAGATTGGCAATGGAAAGAATAGCAAAATGTACATTTCGGTTCGATTACTCTCGTCTTGGCTCTCACACTCTCTATCAAAACCAGAAAAAAACCCAAAGCTCCTCCCATCTTTGACCCCCAGGTCAGGTGAAGTGAACCACCTCCCATCTCCAAGTGTGATATGAATATGAAATGCACTGTGGATCAGTCTCCTTCAGCTCACGTCTCCCCCTTTCACTTCACCTCACCTGTTATACCTTCCAAATCTGAAAGGGTCAAAATGGGTGTTAACATGTAACATGTCTTTCATACTGAGGAGAGTCTCTGACTGTGAATTGTGTTAAAGTGCAGTCTAATAACCAGCACCTCCATTCCTGCAGTCAGACCCATGAATACTAAGTTGTCGTTACTCAATAAAAAGAGCAGAGCAGAGCTGTGAGCTGCTCAGAGCTACTAGATGACGGAAGTTCATGGAATTTTTGGTTTCCCTCATCAAACTCAGACCTGCACATTGTTTCAGAACGTTACAAGACAGAGTTGTATTCGAGGCAAATGCAGAGACTGCTTGCTGAAAAACTGCCCCTGACAGGAACGCACATCAGCGGTTTTTGCATGAATTTACCTCTAAAACAAATCTGTCTCATAACGTTCTGTTATTATTTGTGTCAGGTAACTGTCCACATCAGTCTGCAGACAATTATCCCTTTAAAGGCAAAAAGCCCCCCCAACCCCCTATTTTTTTTTTTTTTTTTTAAATAACTGCACAACTGTAAAGTTTCCGTGAGTGTATCTTGTACAATTGTGACGTTATCACAGACAGTCAGACCTGCCAAGGTCCTCAAAACCTCTGTGGGACTTTGTACACACACACACACAAACTGTTGTGCCTTGTAATAAATCCTGCATCAGTCAACCATGCGTTTTAGATCATGACACTTAGTTAAAGTAAAACAATGACATCACCTCACCTTGTTCAGCCTTTTGGATTGACAGTGACAGTTTTCACTAAACTGAACTGGACTAAAACAAAGTGTATAGATTATGTCCAGGTGACCAACACCAGGTATTTGTGTGTAGATATAAAGTCATTTGAGAAACCTTCATAGAAAATGCTTGATTATTAACTACTTGAAGTCAGAATGACAGATTTCTGATCAGCCTGTCCTGTCTCTCTCTTTCTGTGTTTCTCCAACAGTCTGAAGAACCAGATATGTGTCCAGTGAGCGTGGGACGAAGATAACAAACAACTACTGGATTGATGTCAGACAAGCTGTGGTCAGCTTGCCCTGCTTTTTCTGCCTCTGCCCTGCTTCTGCTCTCCTCCACATCATTTGAATCTCTCTCTCTCTCTCTCTTCTGTCTTTCTCTCTGTCTGTCTGGGCCGCCCTGACAAGGAGGAAAATCAGAGGATTTCTTTTGTAACACTAGCACTGCATCAACTCTCACCTGTCAGTTTAGTAGAGTACAGTTACAGCAGTTACTCCGCATCGCTGGCCACTCTTCAATCATTGACCTTTGACATTCCACTCCAGCTGCGCCCTGTGTTTTTGATCCACTGGCAGTCAGAGAGCATGAAAGTGGATTCGACACACACTGCAGCCTTTCTAAAAATGCATGGACTAAATTGTACTCTTTTTTTTTCCCCCACAGGATGCTAAGTACTGTAAACGGAAATCTGATTTGAGAATATGAGGATTGTTTTGAACTGTTTTTGTCTGCTCATATTTCAACGAAACGAAACATTTACTTGAAAGCAAAAGAAAACAACATACTTTATTTATTATTTATTATTTGTGGGTTTGACTATGAGAAATTGATTCTCTCAGCCCTCAGATTCTATATAGTGCACACAGTGTAACTTGAATATAATGCTTTTATTGCATACAGGCTAGCAGTGGAGCTAAATCCCCTTCTTGCTGAAAGGGGTTGATGGCAATAATGACACTGGTTGGCCTCTTATTGTACGTTGAATGGTATTATTTGCTGTTGGTTGTACTGAACAGTAAATGGCTCTGGTAGTGCTTTAAGGAGACCCGCAGAGTTAATAACATACATCAGCATCTATGAAGGCCAGAGAATAGTTCTTAAAGTGATACTTCTGGTTTGTTATTACTTGGCCTCTATTCTCTTGCAGCCATCCCTTCTATTGCTAAAAAAACAAATGAACTCCTGAGCTCTGGGAGCACAGCAACATCATGAGAAGATGTTCAGTGGGGCAAAAAACATGTGGTCACATGATTGAGCAAGGTGTAAATTAACATCTAAGTTCATTTGAAGGGGAAAAATAAGTTAAAAGATGAAATATTATTGATTATATTATTATATTGCTAACCAACTGGGATTATTTCATCATCCTTCAATTGTTTGTCTTGAGGGACAATTTTGCTTTTCTTTTTTTAATATTTATTTCAAACATGTAAAACAAAATAAGGAACAATTTCAGTTTGTTCCTTCATCTGTAAATAACATAAACAAGTTGAAGAACAAAAATTAGAAACAAAATCACAAAAGCGTACTGTATATTCGAAAAGGAGAAGAAGCTGTGCTTATTGAAACCCACCCCTTTCCCACAAATAAATAAATAAATTGATCATTTCTCCCATTTCCTTTATTCCCCTTCATTACATTATGTTAGGAGAAAAAGAATAAAAAAAATATTTATTATAAGTACAGTACTTGTTCTTTAACTTCTAGGCTGATATACAGTACATAAGGCATTTATATAGAGGGTGTAATGTGTAACCACAGATTGTAGTTGCATTGCAGAGGTATCCCACCTGCATATTACCCCATAAAGTCAGCCTGGGTGGGTCTAAAACAAAAGAAGAACGTCATCCAAGTTGGATAAACACCATCTTAACATCTCCAGACCCTTGTTCACCTTCATTAGTGCTCTGTCCAGAGAAGCTGAAGTGTGAGTCCGTACCTCCTGATGAGGGATCTCAGTTCAGCCTTCATGCTCACCTCACACCTTACCACCCAAAGGGAACAGTCAACATGGAGGTTCTACAGTAACTCTCATCCCTAATGCTAAGTACTTGCCTCAGACGTGCACTGAAGGTCACTGCCTGATGCTGCCAACAGCGCAATATCATCTGCATAAAGTAAAGTTTTACACATCAATCAGCCAACAGAGTAAGCAAACTTGAATGTGATGGGTTGAAACAACTAGAAATAATTCTACCCAGTGGTTCAGCTTCAAGTCACCTGTAAGGCTGCCTTACAGGATTATGCTTGGATTCCCTTTGAGAACTCTACACACTGGCTTCCTTTTTGATTAGTCTTGTAAATCTCGCTGTAAATCTATTTTCTTATTTTTAACAGGTCTGACTCACAGATCATGTTTCTTGCCCCACTTTGCTGTAGCATTAGCTCCGTGCTCCCAGATCTCAGCAGTTTGGTGACACCAAGGTTACCATACCCAACGAAGTGCTACCAAATAAGAGATGCGCAAAATTATAATATTGGTCATTTAATTCTTCTGGCCTAATCAGATTTTAAAAGACATGAGGATAAAAATGCTCTTTTTTTTCTTTTTTAACAGCATAAACTGTACATGATCAGTGAGATAAAGGAGATAAATATTTCCTCTGGTTAAGATGCTTTCATTTCAGTATGGTCTTCATCTCAGGGAGGTATAACTGGTTGCTTTAGAGAAATTTAACACTGCTGTTGAGAATCAAATATTCACTTGTTCTGAATCCATTCCACGATACAGCCTTGCAAAATGTGTTGGTACATAACGGACTGAACCAGAAGTGTCATGGTTTCACAAAAAGAATATTGATATTGTGGAGTGTTTTTAAAGGGTAATTCAACTGAATATACACTACTGGTCAAATGATTTAGACTCTTTTTCCAGTTTTTTATTTTATTTTAATTGTTTTCAATTTCAGTGTCTAATCTTTATTGGTCCTGCAGCAGACGTAGATGAAGCCTTGAAGATTGATAGAAGCAGTTCCTACAGGTGGCACATGTGTTACAAGCCTCTGTTCAAAACATAAATGCAGTAGTTCAAAACTACAGGAAGTACAGCTGTATATTGTCGTAGTTGTTCAAACCTTCAAACATTTAACTAACACTAAGGATACTGGGCCCTCATCTGATAGGATGTTTGCTTTTTGCTAAAAAAAGAAAAAAAAGAAATATATGACCACAGTATTTATACATGTTGTGCACATTGGCTGTGTCTGAAATCACTCACTCATTAAAGGAATAGTTCACCCCAGAATGAAATTTCACTCATTATTTACTCACCCTCATGTCGACTGGGAGAAGTTTCAGAGTTATCCGTGGCTTCTGAGTTACAGGGGGTCTTGGCGTAGCAGTGCATGTCCATATGATGGTTGCAAATGGACACCGGCGGTCTTCATCACAAAAAAACACCTCCAAAAACATCCATATACCTCCTTACGCCGACGCAAATCTCGCGAGACCAGGAGGGCGGACCAGGAAGAGAAGCTTCCGCTGCAAACAAGCTTGAAATATAGACTTATTTAATTTTGTTCGGGACATTTCGCATTTCAGGGCATCAATACAAGATGGACATTAAATACGAGCAGCATGGAGGTATTTGGATGCTTTTTGGTGTGTTTTTTTGTGATGAACACCGGTGTCCATTTGCAACCACGCCGAGACCCCCTGTAACTCAGAGAAGCCACGGAGGACTCTGAAAATTCTCCCAGCCCTTAGTCGATGTGAGGGTGAGCAAATAATGAGTGAAATATCATTTTGGAATGAACTATTCTTTTAACTACTCCCTACTCACTATAACACTATAGGGATTTCTATATAGAAGACTATATACAATGTCATGCAAAACTTTGGGCACCCCTGGGCAAAACTTCTGTTAATGTGAACAGTTCAGAAGTTTAAATGATCTCCAAAAGGCACAAAGTTGCAGATGACACATTCCCTTTACGTTTTAAGCATTTTCCCCCCATCTTTTACATTTTCAAAATGACAGAAAAGGAAAATGGGGAAGGTTTAGCCACCCTGCATAATAACCCCCCCTTTTGGAGTGTTTCATGGTTAACTTCATCCCTTTTCAATTTTCCACTTGCCTAACAGAAGTTTTGACCAGGGGTGCCCAAACTTTTGCATGCCACTGTATACTGTATAGTGAGCTAATTGGGAAAAACATATAAATAAAACATGCCAGATCAATGTCGACCATCCACATGTGCAATGCATTGATTATGGTATAATGAACATCGGTTGTGCGCTACAAAACAGCACTACAAAATGGCACATTCGCTTTATAGTTTAGTGTATAGTGAGCACAGCGAGTGACCTTGGACACAGCCATTGTGTGAGTTATGGTGAAAATGAATTGCTACCCTTTTTTCCTGGGGACCCCCTCAAAGAAGCCACTAATAACTACAGTAATAGCCACTTCCCCAACAAGGTAGTGAGCCCAAAGCATTAGTAGAGGAGAACTAGATGGTGGCTTCATATGAGAGAGGCAAACTACAAATGCAATGCATTCACATGAACGTCTGCACCAGTGGTGGGATGAACTGTTTCCTTCCCATTGCAGAAAGAAGCCAGGGAAGAAGAATGAGAGAAAAATACTGATGATTATTATTTGTTTCAAAAATGTGATTTTGTTATTTGTTCTATGCCTTAATTTCAGAAACACTGAAACATTAAATGATATAAATTAAAATAACTGGAAACAATGGGGGAGCTCTAAAACCATTAGTGTATATAGATCTATATAAATATCTTAATCGAAGCTTATGTAGCATTCTTCTTTCTTACGTGTCACATTAAGAAATTAAAGATGTCAGTGTTGTATAAATGAGAAACTTGAGGAAAATTATAAATTCATCATATATTACTGTTGTGGATCAGATAAAAATTTGTAAATGCTATCTGTTTACACTATAAGTGAGTTCTTTTACTGTCATTTTCAGTGCTGTGTCAATTACAGAGCTGTGTTTATTCAAAATGTAGCTTTGACTCCCGTCGTTGAAGCATTTTATTTCGCAGAGACCTCTACGTTTATTTGACAAAATGAAATCATGTGAACATAGAGCTGGAGATTTGTACTGTAGAGACAGAAAATAAAAAAAAATCATCATACGACATCATGGACTGAAAACAAACCACCGCTGGCTGATGTCAGAGCCGCCAGCTGATGTGAGAGATACCATCGCTGGCAAACATTACCAAGAATTTATAGAAATGTGTTTTTTGATATTGCAAACAAAGACATGCACGTATGATTTATTATTGCAAGTCAAAAAGAAGAAAAAGAGAAAAAAAAACCTCCACTGAATTGCTTTGCTAAGCCTGAGTGAAAACATGTCTGTCCAAACGCTTTGCTTTTGGATCGGTCATCATCTCTCCGTCATCACAGGACGTCCGCCCTCTCATACACCCTCTAGTCCCTTTGTGCTCTGGGTTATGTGCTCTATTGTGTCTGAGAAAAGAATTAAAGACACTTGCAACTACACAAAAGTCTGCTTTGTACGGTGGTGCTTTTTTCATGTTGTTTCTCCGTCTTGTTGACAGTAATTATACCGTCAGTATGGGATGGCGAAGGCAGAAGGCAATTTAAAAGAACACCGCAGGGAACCACCAAGGAGGCACGATCCTTTTAATCTTTTTAATAGCGTGTTTTGATATTTTTACGTTAGTTTGTTGCAGAGTCCATGAGGGCAACTGTCTGACCCCGTGTTAGTGTTGAGCATTTCATCACTACTATAAGCAAACATGTCTCCCATCCCAACATCTGCATTCTTTTCTTCTCAAATACACAATCCAACAACTCTAAAACGCTCTTGTGGACAAGTTGTGACCTGCTCATTCACCAATATGAGATACAGTAATAACAGAACGTTAAGAGGCAGGGAGGCAGAGTTGTTTTTGAGGCAAATGCAGAGACTGCTTGATGAAAAACTGCCCCCGACAGGAACGTGCAGCAGTGGTTTTGCATGAGTTTACCTCAAAAACAACTCTGTCTCATAACGATAAGTGGTAAATTGACATGATAGATATCTGTAGTGTGGACTGTCCAAAGTTGTGATCCATTACCAGGTCATTGCAGAAGATATCGAGCAGGCCAAGTGTCTTATGACTGGGACTGAGCATGGCTACCCAATGGCACACAAGAAATAAGTTGAGAAACAATATCCTCTCCACTTAGTCTTCTTGTGTTTTTTCTTTTTTCTTTTTTTTCCCCTTTTGCTGCAAACCAGCACACAAAACAACTTGGATGGCTTGTTTCTTGCAGAATGTGGAGATTTCCTGGTGAAAGATCTGGTTTATGTTGCCCTGTGTCTGAACTGTCCTGTTCAAACCTGAATCATCTCTAGATTCAGGGTCACAAGACAATGAGTTGTGCAGTGAGAACCGAGCAGCACTCTGCCGGTGTAAAGTCAGGCTCAGAACCATTGACCTATGGCAGACAGTCTATCTTGTAGTAAAGCCACCTTGTGGTGAAATGTAAAAGTTGTGCAGGCTTAGTTGACAGTCTGCAGTGTGTGCGTTACTATTCTGGTGCAGTATATGTCATTATATCTATTTTAAGATACATTTTAAACTATTTGCAGACAAAGAAGCACATGAGAGTGTACGTGAATTAAATACCTTAATACCTTGTCATCGATGTAGCTCCAACAGTCTATATGTGCTTATCTGTTTCTGCAGGGAATCAAATGCAACCAGGAATAACTACCTCCACAGAGACTGTAGAGAAACAGTTTAATTCTTTAGACCTTTACTGTTCCAATTTAGGATGTTAGGTGGAGGGTGCATGCTATGGAGCTTATTAGAGCCTTTGCATAGGTGGAGCTAATAACATTTACTACACTCTGGTCTGGCAATTATTACAGCGCTGTAATTAGCACCCAGCATCAGTTCCACCCGTCTGACGGAATCAGTCTCAGGTGCTGGAAAAAGTCAAAGTGACCTAAGCACAGATACAAGGTTTATTAAGGTCTGTCAGCTGTGTGACTGACCCGTGATCAGCTGAAACTGATGCGATGTGAATCTTCTGCATGCTTCCTCCTCCAGCGAGCTGCTCCGTGCTTTCCTGTGTCCTGACCCACAGAGATAGATAGATGATCCTAATCAAGATCTTCCGACTACAGAGGCTCATCAGGAAGCAGGACTCATTAATTCACTTTTTTAAAATCTGAATAATGGCATGTAAATGGGAGGGAAGGAACCCAAACAGCTCTCTGCATGAGGAGGCTTATAGGGAAAGAAGCCAGAATACAGTATAACTCATTTATCTACTGACCTCTAAAGGGTCATTCACATTTTCTTAACGCACTGCAGTGTTCATCAATTAGCCGATCACACGCACACATCAGACGTGTGAACAAGAGTTTTTGGAATAAAAGTCAGAATAGTTGAGAGCTTTGTTGCTCGGATCCACTTTAATCCCATTTCACGTTATATCCTCCTGACTGCTAAAATTAAACCTGATGTGTAGGTCTGTGTTTGATCTGCAGGGGTGTAATCACAGCATCTCTAATGTTATACCTGAGTGTGATAAGAGCGATGAAGAGGAGTCACAGCCCTCAGGCTGGAAAACATCTGAGCCTGGGAAATCTGTGGGGGTTGGCGCGGTTCTGTCCCTGCCTTTGAGAGAGAAGAGGAGGAGGGTTATTTTGAGGACCGGGGCTAAGGCGGGTGTGTGATCCTCTTCCTTTTTCCCCCAGCTCTCATACGGTGCGGTCGCATTTTCATGTGCTTTCAGACAGTTTGAGCCATAAGCGAGAGAGAGGGGAGAAAAAAATGTAAGAAAAGAAGTGAGAAAAGGATGCTTTTAGATCTGCGACAATATCCAGCCAATCCAGCGAGAGTTGTCCGTGTCTTCCTAAAATCCACAGAAATGTGTGTTATTGCCCTTTTCCATGACCAAAGGAATTAGGGAAGTGATTTAAGAAGCTTTGCTGAAGCATAGTGTGCCAGTGGCGGGGCTTACAATCCGAGGGGAAATGTGCAGCCTCTTTATATTCCATACTGATATCATCTTCATGAGCTAAGATGTGTGTAGTATGCTGAAACATTACTCAGGTTATCTTGGCCTTGGTATGGAGGATTTAAGCTGCCTGAATAAAACATGCTTTTTAATCAGGAACAAATAAATAAAATAAAACACACCCCATATGCATTTTCTTTTAAGGGATTATTTTACCAAAGGGCAACATCGTTGAACACAAAAATGAAGCCTATGTAGAACTGCTGAAACTGCACTTCCTGTTACCCTGAGGGTGTTGGTTTGGTCTCAGCATTAGTGGTTGCACAACAGCTTGGATCAACAGGACTGATTTTCTGTCCATCCGTAAGTGTGGCTCTGTCTCTTTTTACCTTTTAAAACACACTAAATCTATGGAGCGCGAGCATGTAGTTGACAAGGGACAACGAGGAGTTTTGGGAAAGCAAAGTGTTTTCACACTACATTTATGAGCCTCCACATGCACCGTGAAATTCTTTTACCGGTGCAAGACAGACTCATGTTTTCATTCATCAAGTATTGAAGTCAGAGGGTCAAAGAGGTTCAGGTGCTGAGTCCCATGGAACTAACGTAAAACACAGGAAAGGACTCGCAACACTGTTATAGCTCCCAATTGTGATTTAATAAGAGGACAAACAGTCAACGTTTCGAGCGAGCAACGCTCTTCTTCAGGTCAAAGGTTAACGTGGATTAATCCACATTAATATGAGATTTTTTTATTGTCGCGTAATTTTTCATTCTGCCAACGGAGAAACTCCTCATTGTCCCTTTAAGCCATAAATACAGTTCCACAGTTCTTCTTTCTCACGACCGTTTATTGAAACCTTCCTTCAAGTTACAACCAAGAAATAAAAAAGTACAGTAGAAATCCAAAGTTAGACAAAAATCACGAGTACGGTCAAAAACTAGTGTGCCCTCCTTGTCTCCATAGTCATAACTGAACCAAAGTACACACATATCACATTATGCACATCTCAATCAATAAGAAGAGAGCAGTTGTTATTAACTAATAGCCACTCTTCAACCTTACGCTGTATTTGTAATATACAAAATGGCTGCACGCACAGGCTGCATCCATCTACATGTAGCAGGGATGGGCAACTCTTTCCACTAAGGGTCGGTGCGGCTAAAGATTTTCTTTCCAATCTAGCAGCAGCACACCCTGACTCATTTAATCAGCTGATCTCAGTCTGCAGACAGCTGATTGGTCAAACTGTGTGCTCTTGATTGGTTGGAACAAAAACCTGCAGCCACAGCGGCCCGTTGTGGAGTCGCCCATCTCTCATCTACAGTCTCTTGCCTTTACTGCGCCATTAATAAATAAGATTACATTTATTTGTGATCACGATCAATGTCTTGACTTCAATAACCAGTTCTTCACATCCTGTTTTCTGACATACATTTTCCATAGAAGAGTACAACTTAATGACATCACAAATTCAAGACCTATACAGTAGATGTGATATCATCTGTGAGATTCATGGAGAAGCAAAAAACAAACCAGCATATGGAAATCAATGAGTTGTTTTTGTCCTTTAAACTGAATGAATCACCAAAGCAGCGGGTGGAAAAATTTCCATTATCTCAAACAGGGAAACTTCCCAGTTATCTCAGAGTAGCAGAAATAGCTTTTAGCTCCTGTGATCTGGTCAGAGCCATGGGCTTTAATAAACGGAGGACAGTTTTACACCATGGGAGAAATGCCTGTTTCAAAGCTGTAATCTGGAACATCTTCATCCAAAGTGATGATTTAACTCCTTGCAGTCTTTCACTTTTAGGTTCTCTCTCTCTGAAGAGATGAAGCTTGTTGAGTCTTTGTCCCGCTGACAAAAACATTGCAATATTAATATACTTGCAGTGTTATTAAGTGCTGTAGTACATTACTGGACAAATTGCTGTATGAAGTTCATGCCTGCAGTACAAACTAAACTTTTCCTCTGTCTGCAGCTTCAAGTTAAAAGCATCTAACTGGCAAAACGCAACCTGACTTTTATTAAGAAGTCACAGGGAACTCCTTGTGTTTGTCAGTTAGTTAAGTACTTAATTAAAAATGTGTGCACAAAACAAGACAGCAGCTATTTTTGGCAGATCAGCGTGAGATAGGACTGCAGGGAGTAAAGGAACAAGGAGCAGCCACAGTGAGCTGTTAAGAGGAGCTGCAGGCGACAGGCAGCACACCTCCAACTACTCACTCAGGCAGCTGAGCCCTGCTGCTCACATACTGCTGCCATGTGCAGCATCAAGTAAGAGTCACCCAAAGAATAATGGGAAAAGGCAAATTATTGCCTAACTTCATTAAAACAGCAGGAGTTTATTTTTTCTCTTCTTTCTATGTTAGTATTTGTCAGCTCTGGTGGCTGTACACAGCCTTCTAATACAGATGTAACCACCAGATGAGAGTGTCAGCAGTTACTCAGTAATAATTCCATGTTAATGTCATTTTTTATTAGAGTTGTCAAAGTTGACGTGTTTTATCACATTTACGCATTATTTATAATAATAATGTAGTCAAGTGGTCCTGAAAAGGTTCAAGGCGGTCCCCAACTGTTTCTTGAAATTTCACCACTTTTTTTCTGTTCTGTTGTTTTTCTGTTGTGCTTTGTAGTTTGGCCTTGGTGTCTTGCACTCTCTCTGTGTTTCCGTAGATCTACCGGAGCTCCATCTCCCTGCACCAGCCGCCGCCTGCATCGTCCCCCCTCCTGCCCTTTCCCCTGCTGTTAGACTGGCCTCCCCTCCCTTCCTATGGACCAGTCTGCCATCCAGTCCTCCCATTGAGCTGGCCAGCTGCTGACCTGATCTGCCGGGGCAGAGCTCCGTCCTCATCCTTGGGGGATCCCGCATGCTTTTAGAGGTTTACCGCTGGCTGGTTAAATTATTTTTAGGAGATTAATGTTGATCTCATTGATGAAATTTAACAATGTGGCAGGCGCATTTGTTTGTTTGAATGGAAAGTGAGCAGGGCTGCCTCTGGGCTATGTACTGAAATCACCACATTTACATAAATGAATAAATGTTTTACAATGAACCGATCAGTCTAATCATTTTTTTTTTTAGTACATGGCAAAGATTATTACCACTTTATGACTTAAAATTGGTCTGTATTTCTATGGGAGTCCTCGCCACTCAATCGCTCTGGTCAGCAGTAGTTGGGGCGGTGTGTTTCACTGTTTCCTTTCTCCCGACTGTGGCCGACGAGAGGCGACAGACTCGTCGGCCAAAGGCTGTTTGTGTCCGGCGCATTGGGGTGGTGTGTTCCTGGCTTAACAATCAACAATAACTTAGGAGGGCTTAGTCCTGCTAGGAAACATAAGTCAGTCAGACCCAGACTCCAGAGTCTGTTGAAGAGTGAGGAGTTAATGACCAAAATCACAACAGTATTGTTATTTTTGTAACTGTTAATTGTGCTGATTTAACTTCATGAGGACCTAGCTGAATCTGTGTGTCTGAGACTGATGCTGTTTCACTGTAGATGAAGATGGAAACAGTCAGTCATGATGCTGCATTTTTATTAAGCTCATGATATCACTTTGTATTTATTTAAAACGTGCGTGTTGCATGTTGTAATCTTCAACCTGTGTTGTCCATTTACACAAGACTAATCTGTGCAAACATGCATTAGGATCTGACACGCAGTTCAAGCCGAAACATTTTCAGCTGCATCACTAAATTCCACATTGACACACTTGTGTCATGATTATGAGTCTATTATAGCTCTAAGCCCTGATTGGCAGATTCTTAACTCTGGTCCTAATTCAGCTGTCTCTGGATAAAGAACATTCAGCGCTTATTGCAGCGAACCACTAATGCCTGGAGAAGATGAAATTCTCTCTCTGCATACAAAGTGGATGAAAGTTATCAGAGAAAGTAATGAACATGAATCAATTTTTAATGGCACATTAATAAAATATTTTTCTCCTCACAATTTCCTGAGGCTGAAACACAGCCTCCTTAAACTTCCCCGAGGCCGACAGCAAGCTCTGCTCTCATTACCGGAGCAAGATTTTTACATACAGTATGATATTTAGGGGATGGGGGCATGCTGCTCGGTTTATGCCACCACACCTTATGTACAATACATACAATGTAGATCCATACATGCATCCGCTCAGACAGACCTGCAAGGACACAGACATGCTCTGATAGAAATAAACCTTAGGAAAAGTAAATCACCTTAGTTTATCCAGGAGGACGTGCATGAGATAATGTTATATAAATATAATCATTGAATTATCAACAGCTGGAGGCACCATTACCTGCAGCTTTACTGGACTAAGCAACTGGCTTTTCATTCTAAGGGCAATTGTTTCTTTTTATATGCAAGCCTGAAAGGCCTGGAGTTAGAGTCAGTGTGATGTAATTTCATTCGTTTTATGAACTTTATGAACCTCATCAGCCAGAATCTGTGATGAAAACAACCTCTCTCGTTGCAGTAGAAATAGATTTGATTGTTTGCTCCTACATTATGGACACAGCATGGAACCTACAAGAGACATGATGAGAGAAAATATGCACAGACATCCCAATTAAACGTCTATCTTTGCTAGACAATTGTGTCTTCTGAGGGAAATAAATAATGTATTCATTACCACCCTTTGATTGTTTGGATTGATAACAAAGATGGGAAAGTGGACATTGAAACAGGGTTATACATATGCTTGCATACATTTTATGGAAGCCTTGATGAAATTTAAATAAAAGAAAGAAAAAAAAGTTAATTTTGCTTTGTTCTATTATTAAATTTTTGCACCCATGTGCTTTAACTAAATGTTCTTTTGATATTCAATTCTTTGGATCTGTCCTGATGATGCATGAAACAAAAACGTACTCATACATCATTTTGGATGAAACCTGTGACAGGAAACTGACTTGAATGGACATGCTGTTAGATTTATTCAAGCACCGTCCTTTACTACAGAGGCAGTCACGTTTCCAGGTTCCATCACTGCTATTACATCAGTGATATTGGATGTGCTCTGGACAAAGGCAAATATTGTACTGCCCTCTTTGTTGACTCAGTGAAATCATCCTCACCCTTGCATTTTATATGAAAAGGTGGGGGCTGGGGCATCTTTATCTTTATCGGGGGTTTTTTTCTATTTATGAAATCTTAAAGGGTACCTTGATAAATTACTTCAGTAAAACATTTGAATTCCTCCTCTGCTCCAAACCTCTGGTCTGGTCTAGTCCCACTGATGGCAGATGGCCAATGTGCAGTATTAAATTAGAAATCACTCCATTTCCCATGAGTCACGTGTTGCTGATAATCTATCCAGGGAGGAGAATAGATTATCAGCCTGTCTTATCCACTTTGCTGTTGCATGGTTGGACTCCGAGATGAACTCTGGAGGGAATTCCGCCTTGTCAAGGTGTATATCTGCCCACACATCATCCTCACTCCAGCGGTGCCTTCACATGACACAGGAGTGAACCTTATTTATAGAAGAAGTTACTTCCTCCTTAGACGCGGTGGTTACATAAAAATTTATCTTGAAACACAAAACACACAGAATGGACTGTTTTCTTCAAGCTGATTAAAGTGTTCCGTGTTTCCTTAGAGCTGGCAGAACGGTGGGACATTAATGACTCGATGAAAACATAATGTGATAATTAATAAAGACATTCTGATGAATGCCGTGGAGGGTGAGTTTACAATGGCTTCCCTAGACAGCAGGTATAATTATTTCTCACTCAGACAAACTCCTACACATTCACCTCACTGAAAATGAACAAACCATGGACTGGCTGAAGTCCAGCAAAGACAAATATTATCCTGATGTATCAGCATTTCTAAATTGTGTCATTTCAATTGTTGAGAAGTAAACTACATGACGGATGGACATGTATGTTTTTTTTGTTGTTGGATTCCTATCAAACATGCATCACCCAGATGCTCATCCTGAGGGTGTAGACCTGTCAGGGCAGCTTAGTGTTTGCAAGTAGGTTGTGTTTTGCATGTGCATGTGAGGTAGGGCTGTCAGTCAAATGGACTGCAGTGGAGCCTCAATCCTGTGGTTAGCATGGCATAACTCTAGGAGGGAAGGCCAGTGGCAGTACGCACGGCACCCTGACCTCCCTTTGCCATTCGACCATGCAACAAGCACATCTGGCACCTTGAATCAGAACCGTGCTAACGCTCTGTGAGGCTGCACTTAGCTACAGTAATGATTTGACCTTAATACTAAACTAAACAGTTTTTCCAAACATTAAATTCCATTATCTGAGCTAGGGATGTACCCGAACCTGAATATGTTATTCGTGAGTACACAAATAATGCTTTGATCCAGAATAGTTTTTCTGTGGATACATTTTTTTGAGTGTCACAACTCAGTGAAACCACTCATTTCACAACCAGAATTTGATCCATTAAGTCTGATTACGTTAGGAAAATCTGCAAGAGCTGCATGATTAAATTATTTTATTCCCATTATAGTTAGCCAAGAGATAAGGCAGAAGTTAGCCAGCTAGCTCGGGAGAAGTCTCTAGTCCGCCCACTTTCTTCCCGAATACTGTAGTGGCAGATTTAAATATTCCATTGACTTCTCCACATCCTGCCTTCTAATGTCTAGCGCTTGCCATTTGCTAATTACCTTACCCAACATCCTATTTTGTCACCACCATGCTAGACTTCTAAATGCAACTTGCTAATTCAACCTCTTTTGTAATCTTAACCGACTCCCTACTGTCTCATCAACATGTTAATCTTTTAAATGCAACTGTATCGTAGACCCCTGAATTCACACTCCAGGGGGTCGGTGCCAATACCTGCAACAGACAAAAGAGCATTGAGAACACACTGTCTGAGCATTGGACCGGCCCCTGCAGAACTCAAAGAGGTGTGGCATACCTGAGGGGCCATCCCTCAGCTATAACTACTTTGGTCTGTACAATTGTCTTTGTCTTTTCTTATCCATCATCCACTCTGGTATGAACTGACCTTCCATGCTTGGAATAAATTCATGGCGGCCGGCCGAGTCTCTATTTCATTATTCACCAACAGCAAACGGCTAAAATTTCCACCACAATACAAATAACAAATGAAGGTTTTTTAAAAGCCCAAATCTTAACTCACAAATAATGCACTGGGTGTGCACCCCTAGTCTGAGCTAATTGCTTAGTGGCCTATACACTGAGATGTTATTATTTTTTAGAAAGCATAAAATTCTGTTTTTCAATTAGAAAAAATCAGCATAAAGCATAGAAGTTTGCAAGACATTACAGAAAAAAAACTGCAGTGTCTTCTACAGTATGAGTATCATTAAAGGCAGTATTAGTCAAAACGTACACACTAACCTTGGGGATAATGTAAATGAAGCGATGTGAAAAAAGATCAGACGTCTGCGTCTCCCCTAGGCTCTGTTTTCAGCCTGCAAAGAATCTACCCGTGACGGTAGATTTTGACCAATCACAGAGCAGCAGCTCTTATTTGTATTATTTGGACGTTTTGAAATGTAAGAAAGTGACGTCATTTCTCTACTCGCTGCTCATAGACAGACTGGCTGAGGGGATGAGAACCGTGTGGACTCAACTTGAAGCTTTTTTCTAGGTTTCTGCCTACCTAGCCTTTAATAGTTAATAGTACTAGATACAGTAGGCTACTACACACAGCAGCAGCCGATATGAATGTCAACAGTTTTGTTGGGTTTTATCATGAATAAACCAACATGATGGATCGTACCAAAACCTGGTTTGGACACTTATGATAAGGTCTGACCTTATCAGTCTTGTGCTTGCAACTGGAGAAAATAGATTACCTTTTTTTATTTCCCCAACAAAGTTTTTTTTGTACGTCACCAGCGTCTTTCCTGAGTCGGTCAAGAGCACACAGAGAGAGAGAGATGGAGAGAGTGAGTGTGAGAGAGACTCTGATCTTAATGACAGTGGCAGAGAAAACTAAACTTTCAATAGTGCAATTAAGTCTTGTGCAATGTGCAAAAACAACCAGTCTTGCAAACCCAATCACATTGGTTGGACAAATACACAGCTGTTTGTCTGTCACTGCAGAATGCAAGCAACTTGGAGCCCATTGCAAGGAGTCTTCACAATAATCATGTCTCGGTTCAAGATTTTCAACTGTCACTGAAATAAAACCACTTAGTACCATCAATACATTACCAATTGGTTCAGTAGTTACTGAAATCAATCAGTCTGTAGATTACAACATTGACCTGTTGGTACTTAAGATGAAGTCAGGAAATCATTAAGGCCATCAGGATTAATCCTTTTAGGAATTAAATCCATAAGTGTTTAGATGCCTTAATCTGGACTCAAAGTAACCATTATGACCTGGTGAAGGAGAAAAATCATAAAACTGCTCCGTCAACATTAAGCATCCAGTGTTAAACTCAAATCACAACCTCTCACAAATTGTCCATCATTTAGAATTCACTGGCAAAATGTGGAAGTGATATGTCTGAGAACAGTATTCTGTCACATCCTGTAAATTCACTGTCCCCCAACAGTTGTATTACAGTAAATGTTTGTGTTATTTTCATGTGTGTGACTGTGTCTTGTTGAAAAAGGCCGGGCTTGCAGAGCGGGCAGCAGCATTTTTTGGACCTTTGCACATCGTGGATAATCCTGAGATCTTCGACGGCTGAGGAGCTACAGCCAAAGTGTGCTGTTGCACCGTTCTGAGATGTTACATTACATGCATTCACAAATGTGTGTGAAAGCTGAACTGAAAGGAAATTACCTCCACAGTGTAATGTCTGCCTACATTAAAGGAATAGTTCAACATTTTGGCAAATTGGTCCATTGCCATAATCCCTGTAGTCATAGCAGTATAAATTAATTACCTTTGTTTGCCAGTGCAAGCTATCTTTAGAATGGCGGAGCAGAGCCGTGAGCTGCTCGGAGCTACGCTATGGAGGCTAATGGGATTTCTTGGTTTCCCTCATCAAATAGATAATCCAACAACTCCAAGACTTTCAAGTTTTTGGATTGTGTATTTCATGAGTTCGATGAGGGAAACCAAGAAATCCCATTAGCCTCTGTAGAGTAGCTCTGAGCAGCTCGCTGCTCTGCTCTGCCATTCTAAAAATAGTTTCCACCGACAAATAAAGGTAACAATCCTACTACTATGGGTAACACTTTACACTAAGGTACACAAAATTACAGTAGTTAATGAGGAACTAATGAAGGACTAATGAGGAACTAATGAGTAGTTACTGAGGAACTGAGGGACACAAACTTAGAGTAGTTACTGAGGAACTAAGGTACACAAAATTACAGTAGTTACTGAGGAACTAATGAAGGACTAATGAGTAGTTACTGAGGGACACAAACTTAGAGTAGTTACTGAGGAACTAAGGTACACAAAATTACAGTAGTTACTGAGGAACTAATAATTAACTAACTATTAGTTATTGGTGAGTTCTTCAGTAACCCCTGATCAAAAATCAGAGAGGTAGTTAAGGGACTAATTATTAGTTACTGAGGAACTGAGGTAAACCCAATTAAAGTAGTTACTGAGGAACTATTGATGAACTAACTATTAGTTAATGGTCAGTTCTTCAGGAACTCCTGACCAAATTTTAGAATAGTTGCTGAGGAACTAATGATGAACTATTAATGGTCAGTTCTTCATTAACTCATGATCAAATTTAATATATGATTAATAGATAGTAGTGAAATAGTTAATTCATCAGTATAGAATCATTACTCAATAACCTGTCCATTAACCTTTTTATTTTCCAAAGAAAAGTGACACCTAATGAGAGGCCATTTCATCATCATCTTTACAATTAGTTCCTTTAAGAAAAAAACACAGACAGCAGGATTCTTGAGATGAGTTAATTCATTTATTCCAGACCACATACACATTGATATGACCATCCATGTTATTCTGTAGGCTATATTAATCAAAACATTGTTCACAGTATAGTTGTTTGAGGTGCACACAATTACCTTCTGAGTAGCTATGAAATAAATTTGGAATGAATGAGGAACTCACTATTAGTTAATGTTCAGTTCTTCGGTAACTCCTAATCAAATTACTGAGGAACTAACTATTACTTAATTATTAGTTACCCTTTTTGTGTACCTTAGAGTAAAGTGAGATATAAAAATGTGTAGGTAATGAGTACTGAATTATTACTTAATCATTAGTTACCCTTTTTGTGTACCTTAGAGTAAAGTGAGATATAAAAATGAGTAGGTAATGAGTACTGAATCATTACTTAATCATTAGTTACCCTTTTTGTGTACCTTAGAGTAAAGTGAGACATAAAAATGAGTAGGTAGTGAGTACTGAATCATTACTTAATCATTAGTTACCCTTTTTGTGTACCTTAGAGTAAAGTGAGACATAAAAATGAGTAGGTAATGAGTACTGAATCATTACTTAATCATTAGTTACCCTTTTTGTGTACCTTATGATAAAGTGAGAAACCAAAATGAGTAGGTAATGAGTACTAGATCATTACTGAATCATTAGTTACCATTTTTGTGTACCTTATGGTAAAGTGAGAAACCAAAATGAGTAGGTAATGAGTACTGAATCATTACTTAGCCTTTTGTGTACCTTATGGTAAAGTGAGACATCAATATGAGTAGGTAATAAGTTATGAATCATTACCTACTCATTAGTTACTATTTTTATGTAAGGTACACAAACATTACAGTAGTTACTGATGAACTAATGAGGAACCAAAATAATCATTTGCCTCCATGTGCACCATAATAACTTTTGTCTTCACGGGAACCAAAATAAGATTTTACCTGGTACACCAAAAAAAAAAAAAAAAAGCACACACAGGAAAATGAAATAATAGCCTAATAAAACATAACAAGTGTGTAGCATCCCCAGCTCAATTGAGGTCAATTGATGATTCGCATTCTTTAATTCCGTTGACCGTATTCAGCTGCAGTCACACCGTAAGAGCTATGAGAGGAAGAAAATAAAATACAGTTAGGCTACCTTTCCTTTTGAAATTACATTCAACTGCTTTTATCACATAAACAATCATGTAAGTTGTCTCCTTTTTATCTATTTTAATCAAAAGACAACATCAAACTGGAGTGCCGAATTACCATGAAATAAATATTTTTAACCATTTGTTTTTAATCCAATTAACTGTTTTAACCTTACCAGACCTCACATCAAACAGACAAAATAGCTACGTCCTGTTGCATTAATAAAACAACCAACGAGTTAGCTAAGCTAACTGAGCTAGCTGAGCTAAGCTAACTAAGCCGAGCTGCTGTGTCAGTCTAAGCAGCTCAGTCAATGCTAATAATAGCTACCGCTAACCACAACACTTTCCATACATGAGACTATCAACAGCGACCAAACTTGAACCGGAAATGAATATAGCATGAAAAAGTAACAAAAACAAACCTTGTGCTCCTTATTAGCCAGGTGCTAGGGCGTTTCATGTACGTTTAGGCACACTTTTGGCATTGAAGACACTCTTGGCCTTACAGACACACTTTTCCTACTGCAAGTAAAATCCGAAGCACCGGAAGTGTATGAGATCTCGGTGAGACACTTTCAAAATAAAAGCAGTGAATGTAACGTCGGCCTAATATATGAGAAATAAAGCCTTGACCTTGACTAATGTTCAGAAACTAAACAAATAAACATAAAGGTAACAAATGAAATAACGTTCTTGTCATATTAAAGGTAACTTACAAAGTGTCATTTGTCTTTTATTTTGGAAACGAGATCATCATTTCCTGTGTGAGGAGCAGTGAATTGACTTGGCACAAGAGAAGCAATGGACCATGCAGGGAGAAGCAAAAGACAGAAAATGTCGATGATATCTCAAGGACGAGGGTGTGATTGATGGTACAGTGATAAGTATATTTTAATGGTGTGTCTTTTTTATTTGAGGATGTGTAAGATGAAGATGTGTAAGTGGTAGCTATTATTAGCATTGACTGAGCTGCTAGACTGACACAGCAGCTCGGCTTAGTTAGCTTAGCTCAGCTAGCTTAGTTAGCTTGGCTTAGCTCCATCTCACATTGAAGTGAGATGGTGCTAAGCTAACTCGTTGGTTGTTTTATTAATGCAACAGGACGTAGCTATTTTGTCTGTTTGATATGAGGTCTGGTGAGGTTAAAACAGTTAATTGGATTAAAAACAAATGGTTAAAAATATTTATTTCATGGTAATCCAGCACTCCAGTTGGATACTGTCTTTTGATTAAAATAGATAAAAAGGGAGACAACTTACATGATTGTTTATGTGATAAAAGCAGTTGAATGTAATTTCAAAAGGAAAGGTAGCCTAACTGTATTTTATTTTCTTCCTCTCATAGCCCTGCAGCTGAATACGGTCTACGGAATTAAAGAATGTGAATCATCAATTGACCTCCATTGAGCTGGGGATGCTACAAACTTGTTATGTTTTATTAGGCTATTATTTCATTTTCCTGTGTGTGCTTTTTTTTTTTTTTTTTTTTGGTGTACCAGGTAAAATCTTATTTTGGTTCCCGTGAAGACAAAAGTTATTATGGTGCACATGGAGGCAAATGATTATTTTGGTTCCTCATTAGTTCATCAGTAACTACTGTAATGTTTGTGTACCTTACATAAAAATAGTAACTAATGAGTAGGTAATGATTCATAACTTATTACCTACTCATATTGATGTCTCACTTTACCATAAGGTACACAAAAGGCTAAGTAATGATTCAGTAATGATTCAGTACTCATTACCTACTCATTTTGGTTTCTCACTTTACCATAAGGTACACAAAAATGGTAACTAATGATTCAGTAATGATCTAGTACTCATTACCTACTCATTTTGGTCTCTCACTTTATCATAAGGTACACAAAAAGGGTAACTAATGATTAAGTAATGATTCAGTACTCATTACCTACACATTTTTATGTCTCACTTTACTCTAAGGTACACAAAAAGGGTAACTAATGATTAAGTAATGATTCAGTACTCATTACCTACTCATTTTTATATCTCACTTTACTCTAAGGTACACAAAAAGGGTAACTAATGATTAAGTAATAGTTAGTTCCTCAGTAATTTGATTAGGAGTTACTGAAGAACTGAACATTAACTAATAGTGAGTTCCTCATTCATTCCAAATTTATTTCATAGCTACTCAGAAGGTAATTGTGTGCACCTCAAACAACTATACTGTGAACAATGTTTTGATTAATATAGCCTACAGAATAACATGGATGGTCATATCAATGTGTATGTGGTCTGGAATAAATGAATTAACTCATCTCAAGAATCCTGCTGTCTGTGTTTTTTTCTTAAAGGAACTAATTGTAAAGATGATGATGAAATGGCCTCTCATTGGGCGTCACTTTTCTTTGGAAAATAAAAAGGTTAATGGACAGGTTATTGAGTAATGATTCTATACTGATGAATTAACTATTTCACTACTATCTATTAATCATATATTAAATTTGATCATGAGTTAATGAAGAACTGACCATTAATAGTTCATCATTAGTTCCTCAGCAACTATTCTAAAATTTGGTCAGGAGTTCCTGAAGAACTGACCATTAACTAATAGTTAGTTCATCAATAGTTCCTCAGTAACTACTTTAATTGGGTTTACCACAGTTCCTCAGTAACTACTCATTAGTCCCTTAACTACCTCTCTGATTTTTGATCAGGGGTTACTGAAGAACTCACCAATAACTAATAGTTAGTTAATTATTAGTTCCTCAGTAACTACTGTAATTTTGTGTACCTTAGTTCCTCAGTAACAACTCTAAGTTTGTGTCCCTCAGTAACTACTCATTAGTTCCTCATTAGTCCTTCATTAGTTCCTCAGTAACTACTGTAATTTTGTGTACCTTAGTTCCTCAGTAACTACTCTAAGTTTGTGTCCCTCAGTTCCTCAGTAACTACTCATTAGTTCCTCATTAGTACTTCATTAGTTCCTCAGTAACTACTGTAATTTTGTGTACCTTAGTTCCTCAGTAACTACTCTAAGTTTGTGTCCCTCAGTTCCTCAGTAACTACTCATTAGTTCCTCATTAGTCCTTCATTAGTTCCTCATTAACTACTCTTTTTTTGTGTACCTTAGTGTAAAGTGTTACCCTACTATGACTATAGGGATTATGGCAATGGACCAATTATTTGCCAAAATGTTGAACTATCCCTTTAAGGCTTACATGTACATTGAGGCTCCCTGCAGCAGGAGAAGGTAAATGAACAAATTAGCTTTATGGTGATTTATCATCTTTATATGGCAAGTTTGGGAAGTTTGTGACAGACACAAGTTGTGTACATAGGAGAGAGGAGGTATGGGTGTTTGAGTTTGAATTCCTACTACTTTGTACGAATTGCTGGCAGCATTTTCCCTCCCTAGATATTTTTTATATATTAGAGAAAAAAAAAACACAAGAAAACTTGACTAATCCATACCACATGGTCACATGACCCGACCGGTCACATGACCAAAAAAAAACAAAAACCTCGCGACATGATCATAAATCAGAGGAAGTACGTTATTTCCGTTTGGCTGAACACACAGACAACAGGTGCGCTGGAATGCAGGTAAGTGGATATGAGATAAGTTCTGTTTGCTAAATGAAATTCGGGCTACCAGGTGTGAATCCTTGGTCGTGCTTTAGATGTGGGAGGGAAAATGGGCCTTGCTCGCGATGCTCCTCATCAAGTATTATACTGTAGAGTGAACGGAGGAAAAGTGCGTGCGGCCTGTGTGTGTGTCTCCATGCTGCTGGCGTGACGGAGCCGCTATGTCACAACTGTAAATGTCACACTAAGATTCTTTTTTTTCTTTTCTCTGTACGGAGAATTTGATGTGTTTAGTATCAATTTAAAGGAATAATCCTGAAACGTCAAGAAAGGAGGCAGGACAGAGTGTGTCAGTGTTGGAGTGACAGGCGCTGAATTTAAGATGATTTGCTGCAGTTATTGTCATGAAAAGTTGTATTTGAGTCAGGGTCCTGTTTCTGCTCGGTGTTGTAAACAGCTGAACCACAGAGAGGTGGGGGCTGGTTGGTTTGGCTCTGCTTGCCTGTAAAAGTCACTGCACGCCACTGTTCTGAGGTTGTAAAATGTGTTCAATTATTCAAGGTAAGCTTCCTTAAAGTATCAAATGTCTGAGATTGTTTGTGACAAAAGCTGATTTGCTGCACCCTGGACACAAGTCACCAACAGGCTCTGGTTAATTCAGCAACAAATGTTGCTCATTCATAATTGATGGGCCTAAAGGGCAACAGGATGGTCTCCCTCCCTCATCTCATTCAAGCTCAAACCCCTAGAGCTTGAAAACATTATTACTGGAAAGCATCATTGAATCTTTTCAGATTGTTGCAATAACAGAGCGAAGCCAAAAGGAGGAATGTGACCTTTAGCTGAGGATGATGTATTTCAGCTGCCTCATATCTTGAGAGCCGTGCTTCTGAGATTCATCAAGTGGTTGCTGGTGAAGATACCGTCACATTTTCTCATCACGGCAGACAGAGACGTGTATGCAACAATCTACTTGACGGAGTCAGTTTTGTTGAAACGCGTGTAACTGTTTGTTTTCCAGTGAGTTGACAATGCTTCTGGTTAAATATAATTGTTTGCAATGGGCTGCATGTTCAACAAGTTTAATTACATAGTGCTGGGCTTTATGTTGCATGTACAGCGGCACGCGACTTCACCTTCGGGGTATGGAGTAATTTATGCAAATTTACAGGCCCTCCCATAAGCGCAGCCATGTATTTTTAATTAGCATTTCACTCTTTTTCTCACTTTTTGCTGGAAGGCTGTATGTGCGTGTGTGCATGTGTGTGCTTTAGGTAGGCTGTGTTGTGATTTCATGCCATTCATCTGCGTGCAAGTGCTCATCAGGGAGACTGGTAGCCACACTTAGCAGGGGAGGACTCCTGCCTCACTGACTTCTTCAAAAATTCATTGACTACACTCATTTGGCACAAGTTTGTCCCATCTTGGCACTTGTCACTAATTCTCATACTCCTTCATTCCCCATGGACAACACAGAGGCATGCCCATCTAAACCATGCCTGTGGATATAACAATCCATCCACAGAGGAAAGACTCCATACTGTACCAGTGTATGATGTTGAATCTAATGGCATACAAACATTTACAAAACTGTGTTCAGCTCTTTTTTTTTTATTGGTGAAGAACAAGTGTCATGAAGGGACAATGGACATAGGTTTATGAAATGACCAACAGTTTTTAATCAAGGTTGACTTGCAGTAAACAGCTACAGTGTAGTACAGCCTCTGTAATACATCTTCCCCCCTCACTATTTAATAAACCAAGCCTATTTTTTAGGCCTTTTCTTGAAAATTGCATATCCATAATAAAATGAGTATATCTCTGCAACCATAAGGTCTATTTGAATAATTTTGGTGTCATAGAATAGGGAACACTTCAAAGATTTGTTGAGATGTGTAATTTTTAGTATATGTGTTACTGGTGAAGAGTAAATGAAGATGACACACATAAAAAATTAAATAAAATTAATATTATTAGTAATATATATATATATATATATATCATATTTTTGATGACTGTCCTGTAGAATAATGCTAACTTAGCTCAAACCCTCTATAAAATCATTGTACAACATATGAACATTGTCTCTGCAGAGGTTGATTCTGATTAATTGAAGCAGGACAAAATTATTGAGCTTTTCTAGAAAGTATTCAGGAGAGCTTTCCAAAATGTCCATTTTTGGCACAGCTTGGACCCACCTGCCACTATAAACCATTGTTTAATCTTTATTTTGACACAATTTGCATAAAGTAACTGACAAATAATAAATTGGAACTGTTTGGAACTGACTAAAGAGTCCATTTCAGGCCCTCTGCGTAAAATCTGCACTGAGAGCAGCTTATTTGGGTGGGTTTGGCTATCAGCTACTATCTCTGCAGCGGATTGGTTGATTCTAGTGATTGACAGCTCATTCGAACTGTTGGAGCCAATAGAATGAAGCTAGACCCATGTTGACGTGTTTGACAGCACTGGCAGCCATGAGGCAATCAGAATCAGCAGCATCCACGCGCAGGCCAACATTCTATTGTGTGCGCTCGTAAAGCTTCCCCCCGGGTCCTAAAGCCGTCGACGCGGCCGGATGTAAACACCAGTCAAAGTTCAGCTGAAAATATTGTGGATTTACCCATAAAACAAACTTTTCACGGCAAAACAGCAAAGGTAAGACGGCATTTACAACCATGTTTTGGCCAAGCAGTGTCTGTGTTTACTCGACTTTGTTCGTTGTCTTCTCTCTCTGCCGTGCTTCTGTTAGCCGCAGTTGCTTTCAAAGTTTGTAGCCAGCTCATTTTTGATTTGTTTTGCATAATGTATTATGAGCCAGAAATGTGGCAACTGGGTCCACACAGAGGTGCTTCATGAAGTTTGATGTTTAGTTGTTTGTTTGAGTAGTGTTTGGGTCTATAAACATGTTTTGTACACCTTATAGCCCAGCTTCTTCTGTTTAATTTGACATACAATATGGCTATATTCTTTCACAAGTGGTGGCTCTGTGACTTTGGTTTTTATTAGGCTGAAGGCCACACTGCATCTTGCATTGGTACCAAACTGTGATTCATGTCATTCAAGGCATGCACTTTCATATGGGGGGAATATGTGGGGTTTTATCAAGACATTTTTGAAATAATGCTTAAGGATATTAATAAACTTTATTTATAGCACTTTTCATAAAAAAAAATAGTGATTTACAATAAAACATGAAAGGGAACAATAAAATGAAGGTGAACTGAAGGATGGTGAACTGAGACACAATGATCATTTGTGATACAATGTGTGAATGTTAATGAAAATAAAAACAGATACATGTAGGCCTACTAGAGATGCGCGGATTGCGGACACAACCGCGGAGTCCGCGGATAAACCGCGGGTCGGGCGGGTGACATGACGAAAAAATATATTTTAATTAGATTCGGGCGGGTGGCGGTTGAACCAATTAGGAGAGATATATACATAGTTAAATATTGTTACCCACGAAAAATGAGCAGCACTATTTGAAACAGTCACATTTTCATCAGACACTGCAGTTAATTGCCCACTGGGGTCTGTGCATGAGAGATGGCAACACCTTATGCATTTTGTGAGGAAATCTGCTTATAGTGTTCATTTTTGGTCATTTTATGGATGAAAACATGTGCAAAAACAATTTCAAAACTACGTGCACCCTATTCACTTTATTTTCGGCAGTGTCCCTTTGATGTGCACTGCTGCAGCAGCCTGCACATGTCGCCACGCTGTGTGTTGTTGTGCTGTGTGCATCACCTGGCCGGCTGAGCCACTGTGCGGCGCAACTCATTATCACTGGCTGTTTGTGTTGTCTGTCAAAACATGGATGAATGAAACGTATGGACTTTATATCGACCGCGGACGTCAGGAATAGATTTTCAGCTTTTGGCTCGTTCCGTTCAACCCCGCATACCGCTCTTTTCCCGTTATTGGTGGAGAGAGAGAGAGAAGCGCGCGCTGAATGACAGCAGCGCACGGTAGAAATGAAACTCATACGGCCCGACCCACCTCATCCATAGGCTATATGATAGATATTGGCCTAGAACAGCGGGCGGATGGCGGGCGGGTGTGGTTTTGAAAAAACTTTGATTCGGGTGGATCGCGGGTGGATGACGACTTTTGTGATGCGGTTGCGGATGAAATAATTGCCTATCCGCGCATCTCTAAGGCCTACTGAGAAAACTAAAATACTGGAGATTTAAATACCAAATGCATTAATTAGGTTTTTAGCTTTAAAAGCTGCTTTCTGTGTATAGATGGAATGTGCAATGTAGGTCAAACCATTCAGAGCTTTAACGAGTAAAAGGATCTTCAGTTCTCCTGTAAAAGACACTGGCAGTCAGTGGAGTGAGGCTAAAACCAGGGGTATGATCTCTCTTATTTGTTTGAATAGGTAAAAACTCCATCTCGTAACATTCTGTTATTGTCTCTGTGTGGTGAATGTGCAGGTCACAGGTTGTCCACGAAAGCGTTTTGATATTGTTGGATTGTGTATTGATGAGGGAAACCAAGAAATCCCATGAGCCTCTGTAGCGTAGCTCTGAGCAGCTCGCGGCTCTGCTCCACCGTTCTAAAAATAGCTTGCACCAATAAAGGTAACAAACCTACTGCTATGACTATAGGGATTATGGCAATGGCCAATTTTTTTTTTTTTTTTTTTAAAGTATATTTTTTTGGCGTTTTATGCCTTTATTTTGATAGATTAGTAGAGATAGACAGGAAAGGGGGAGGCAGAGAGAGGGGAATGACATGCAGGAAAGGTCTGCCCGATGCGGGACGCGAACCGGGGACGCCTGCGTCTGCATATACATGGGGCGGCTGCCTTAACCACTGCGCCACGCACCGCCCCGGCAATGGCCAATTTGCCAAAATCTTTAACTATCTCTTTTTAATGTGTCTTAACGGCACTATCTTCCCACTAGTGTGACAGAAAATAGACCAAAATGCCAGGTCTGGGTCTGGGCTCTAACTGCTGAGCTGGGGTTCCTCTGTAACCAGGCAGGAAAGTCTGCACTCAGGCATTGTCTGGTTAAATTTTTACACTGAGCTTGTAATCACTGAGCTTCCATCAGCACCGACTGCAGACTGTGCTGATGACACTATTATGTGGTCCCGGCCGGAGGCAGCCAGCATATTGATCTGCCAGCTGGGGGGTCAGCACTGCTGGAATCCTCTAATGACAGTTATGCGACTGCTGCAATGGAGGCACATGACAGTGTGTGTGTGTGTGTGCATGTGTGTGATGGAGAGCAGACAGCAGTCTCCAGAATCCTGAGTTAGAGTGTTATATATTTTTTTCCCATGGCACTGGGGCCATTATCTCAATGTATGTTGTCTACATCTCATTGGGCTCCCTCTTTGCTCGATGTGGGTTTGTGCTGCTGGAATTTCAATTTGCATCTAAAAAACTGGCGAGAGATGGGCTGATGGAAAACTACAGTGAGATCTGCAGAGCTGTTCCCACGCAAGATAGCCACTGAAAAAAACATGTGACACCCACTTTGATTCAAGCCCCCTCCCCTCCCCCTGGCATGAAAGAAGCTTTTAAGGGGAATAGTTGACATGAAGGACACTTTGAAGTACCGAAATAGGTTGAAATTGTAATAATTAGGGCTGTCAGTTTAACGCGTTAATTAGATTAATTAATTACACTGCAAATTAGCGCGTTAGAAAAATTAACGCAATTAATTCTGAGTGGCAATTCAATGCGCGAGCACTTTAAATTTGGCCCATTGCATGACCCGTAGGGAGGCACTTGTCCGGACGTGACCAGAGCGGTAGATTAAACAGAGTGGCCACACTCCCATAGATATAGAATGTTGTTAAATGTAATCAATGAGACCAACATTAATCTCCTAAAAAGAGTTTAACCAGCCAGCGGTAAATGTATGACAGCGTGCGGATACGTTACTTGGCTCGTTGTCTACCCCGCCGGGAGGACGAGAGACAGCCGCCGGCAGATGAGGTCCGTAGAGCGGCTGCTGCAGCTCTGTCAGCCGCTGCCCTGGTGCTCGGTCGCGGCTCACACAGACTCTGCACTCCTCCCAAACAAACGCCGGGGCAAACTGACCACAGACTGTGACTTTCTCGCATGAAAAACTGTCAGAACTGTGATGTGTTAACAGCGCTAAAGCCAGCATCAAAGCATGTTTTTTATCAGCTTTACTGCTATGGCTGTTGGTGCCGCGGAATGGCGATAGCGAATGCTAATTACTGTTAGCCCGTCTATGAGATTTTACATATACATTAGCATTAAGCTAGCGGGCTTTATGTTGAGTTGCGATACTGGCTGTGTGCGTTTTGAACGTTGTTTGAAACTGTGTGGGTTTGATTAACATCTTTGATGCTATTCCCACTTAATATATGGCTTTACTCCTCTTTTTATTTTACGTATGCCATTTTAACTGTATGGCTGGCTAATCTTCAATTTGGAGTACAAATAAAACCTTGAAGCAAAAAGATTTTGCCCTTTGTTTGAAAACTGACATAGATGTGTATACATCAAATTCTTTATTTGGGTACCGTTAGCAGATATGAGATTAATTAGATTAATTAATTACAAATCCTGTAATTAATTAGATTATTTTTTTTAATCGCCTGACAGCCCTAGTAATAATTCATATATTTAATGATAAATAATGGATTTTAGATTTTTAGCCAAATACAATTTACAATGAAAGCCTTTGGTGCGGTCTAAATCTGGATGAATCTGTTTTGCGCTCTGTCTGTTTGGCTTTAAATGTGACACGTTTCCTGTTAATTCAATTAAGAATCATTTAAAACTGTAGAGATTATATCTCAGAAAATTCCCATGGAGACTAATCACTTCAGTCGGCTCATCAAAGCAGACGTTTAGTGGTTGAAGATGGTCCAACTCCAGCTCTTGACACTCCATGGGGTAAATGGAACTGTCACTTGGAAATCCTGAAGATGAAATGACAGGGTCTGTGTGTGTTTGTGTGTGTGTACAATTCTGAGAGGGTGAAAGTAAGCGTGAGCGAAAAAAAAAAGTCAATAGGAAAGATCTACTGCAGCTGCTTAGATCTACATCTGATTCAAAGGAACCGTTTTTTTGAGAGAGAGATGAAAAAAACAAACAAATAAAATAACCCATCCATAGTGAGAATATTGGTTGTCTGGGTTGTGATTGGCTGCAGATAAATTCAACCATTTAACTGCCAGTGTTCAGAAATGGTCCACGGAAAATGCGAGACTTCTCATCAACAATTCATGGTGCTGTTATCAGCTGCAGATATAAAATGTGAATGAAATGTTCTATTTTCTTGTTGCCTTTCATCTGAATTGATATTCTAGCAGGCTGAGAGGATGCAACAGTGTTGAAAGTCATTGGAAACAGTGACGTCAACATATGATGAAAATCTAGGCTATATGCAAACTTTTTGATAATTTAGCACAACCCAAACAGACTTCAATAGGTATCGTGGAACATACACAACAGCTGTGTGTTGATGCTGGTTAGTGGGTGAATTATGACAGTGACTGTGATCAGACTTCACCTGTTCTTTTGGTGCTGCCCCAAAATAAACAGATTATTGTAACAGGTTCACTCCCCTCCTAAAACAGGACAGAATAAAGTTTATTAGTTTCACATCCAAGTCCACAACAAGAGAGGAAAAAAGAGAGATGTGATAAATTAAAGCAAGAGGTGGATCTATGAATCAGGGGACTGATGACATTTCCAACCCTGTTATTGTTGTGTTTTTTTTTTTACTTTACTTTTATTAATTTTCATAACTGAAGTCATCTTCTTTCATTAGTTTGATGTTATAGGGGTCAATTTGTAACATAAGAAATAAATTGTAATTATTTATTAGACACCTTGAAGCCAGTGCAAAGGGAAACAAAGCAGCAGCCTGGAAACCCGAGACTTGAGCTCTTAGACAACTTTGACGAAGTTATCAGTGAAGATTTTTACTATTTGCATGCTGTGATAGCTTCCAAAGGGGAATGGCAATTTCTGTCATTCTGAAATATAAAAGATAACAATAAATATATATATATATATTATATGACTTCAACATACACATTTACATGCCACTCTACTGTACGTGTCTACTGCAGCTGCATTTAACTAAAGTTGGCCTGCAGCTCACTCAGGTCTGTGCTGCAGGAGCAGGATAGCAACCCAGTGTGTTTTTAAACTCCTTGTTTCCATGTCCTCCGGTGCGGTCTGTCTGCCTCAGGGTGTCCCTCAGCCTAGACACCTCCACACACAGGGAGGTAGGCTATATCCAGCATCCAGCAACAGATCTAACTACTGTTTGACATTCCCTTCACCATGTACCAAATGAATCCAAATGAGGGTTTGAGAGAGAGAGAGAGAAAGATTCAATTTGATCAAACTAGTATAAAGTTTTACTGCTCATGTTGAAGGCAGAGACTGGTCATACGTGTCAATTATGAAGAGGCACTCTGTTGCTATTACATGTATTAATTTGCAAATGCTTTTTACACTTGGATTTGATGGGCTTTGCAACCTTATTCTCCTCCATACTACTTTAAGACTCTTGATCATTTGTTTATGTCTGATCTTAAAGGGATAGTTCAACATTTTGGCAAATTGGCCATTGCCATCCCTATAGTCATAGCAGTATAGGCTTTGTTTCCTTTATTTGTCGGTGTAAGCTATTTTTAGAACAGCGGGGCAGAGCCACGAGCTGCTCAGAGGCTAATGGGATTTCTTGGTTTCCCTCATCAAACTCATCACATACACAAAAACTCCAACCTCTAAAACAACTCTATAACATTCTGTTATTATCTCATAGTGTGGTGAATGTGCAGGTCACAACTTGTCCACCAGAGGGTTTTGGAGTTGTTGGATTGTGTATTTGATGAGATGGTTGAGGGAAACCAAGAAATCCCACTAGCCTAGTCTAAAAATATCTTACACCAACAATTCAAGGTAATGAACCCACTGCTATGACTATTAGTGATAGGCCAATTTGACAAAATGTTGAACTATCCCTTTAATAGAAACTTTATAGATATGTTTCCTCTATCAGATGATTAGATTTGGCCTCGACAACAGTGTGTGTGGCCCTCTGAATTATTTAAGCCTGTATATCATTTGCCATGTTTTCATGATCATATATGTACAGTACTTAATATAAGATATGACATGAAAAATAGATTTGCACGTTAGCAACATTAAGCTTAATGCACTGAGGCACTGAATCACTGGTGCTGTCTATGGTGTTTTCAAGCCCTCCAGTGCAGTGTTTCCCACACATTCATTTATTCGTGGCAGCCCGAATAGATTTTTCGACTTTTGGCATGAGAGAAGCGCGCATGCATGACAGTAGTGCACGGTGTGTGTGTGTGTGTGTGTGTGTGTATGTGTGGGGGCTGGGAGGAGGCTGTGTGAAGCACTTTGTGTTGCATGTCCTTGCATGAAAAGTGCTCTATAAAAAAAGTTTTGGTTTTTGATTTGATTTAATATACAGCCAGATGAACAATTTGGTGGTTTAAGCATGGAAAGGTGAGTGTCCTTGAGTGGCCAAGTCAGAGTTCTGACTTAAATCCAATAGAAAATCTGTGGGTGGACTTAAAGAGAGAAGCTTGTCTTGTCACCACTCACCATAGAATTTGAATGAACTTGAACAACTCTTCATGGAAGAATGAGTAAATATTCCCCAGTCAAGGAGCATAATAGAAGAGTAATGTCCAAAGATGGCTGTAATTCAAGCAAACACTGGATAAAGTATTGACTGACTTTTCCAACTCTTTTATTCAAGTTTTTTAAGTCATATTTATTTTCAGAACTTTTGTCATCTTCAACAATACGCCTGTATTGCTTTGCCTTGTGCTGGCGGACCGCGTGTTTACATAGACGCTTGTTTATCCTGTTACATGCAGCGTCTGTTGTCTGTCTGACGTCTGCCCAATTTCACGTGAACACAACATCAAGAATACATTCCGATATGCAACCGCACCGCTAGATCGGGGTAATTAATCCTACATACTATACCTTTAAAAAAAGTAACACAATAGTTACTTTTCCTGGTAATTAATTACTTTTATTAACTCGGTTACTTTTTGGGGAAAGTAACTAGTACTAATTAGTCTTTAAAAGTAAGGTGGCCAACGCTGTTCATTAATGGGAAAAGAGCT
The DNA here is from genome assembly GCA_030347415.2 of Decapterus maruadsi. Taxonomy (NCBI): domain Eukaryota; kingdom Metazoa; phylum Chordata; class Actinopteri; order Carangiformes; family Carangidae; genus Decapterus; species Decapterus maruadsi. The sequence goes on from CM064895.1 coordinate 4,057,226, forward strand.
GCTAGTGACGTGTTGGAGACCCCTGCCTGCCTTAGATTGTTTCTGACTTCAGTTCAGTAAGCCGTTACAGGATTAGCTGCTAACAAGAACATTTCGAGTGTGAGGAGAAGCAGTAGTGACAGAAAGGTCAGAGTTTGAAGGTTATATTTCAAGCCCCGTGATGTGGTTTTGCAGCAGAGTCATTCTGTTTAATACAGTCTCTCTCTCTCAGACACCAGAGCCACACCATCTGAGTCATGCAGCCTGATCCAGGGTCTGACTTTGCTTGTTCGAGGAAAGTTTCATTGCCATTAAGAGTAATAACTGTCACTGTCCCCTAATAAAGGTGGTGATCGCAGCTTCAGTGTTTATTGGGACTGACTCCTGTGCCCTCTGTCTGGAACTACAGCAACATGAGTATCACATATTCTATTCATGGCACGTCAGACACGTACACTTTCTATAGGACTGAATATACTGTGCATCTGCTTGGGTTGATTTTTACCAGAGATTAATGTTTTTAATTATCTCATTCCACACAGAATTAACTGTAATTAATTTCTGGCTGGACATTCTATCAACCTTCGCTATAGTATCTAATGTTCATTAAGGAGGTGTGTCTGATTGTTTAGAGACTTTATGGTATCAGTCTCTGAAGGGACTCATCAGTTTGTATGCAAATGAGGTTGTTTTCCTGTGTGGTTATCCAACCACATATCAGGGGCCGTATTCACAAAGCCTTTTATCTTACCGCTAGGAGTGCTCCTAACTTTTGCTAAAAGTTTTTACGTAGGAGTTTTTTCTTAAAAGCTATTCACAAAGCTGCTGAGACCTACTCTTACTAAGGATAAATCACTAAGAGCAAACTAAGAGTGACGCCCGGGTGACGCCCCGTTGCTATGGATTACGTCAATTCTCGTGCACGCATTAGAGGCGCTCAACACAGTGATTGGTTGTTGAGTGCCGGCGGCGCATCCCCCCCCCTCCCCCTCCTCCTCCTCCTCCTCCTCCTCCTCCTCGCCGCCGCCGCTCCGTTGCACTTTTTTTTTGCGTCAGGTCCGACGGGACGTTTAGATCGCTGCGAGTCCAAACCACTCTCTCTGCTGCCACGTTGGAGTTGGGCTCTGAACTTTCTGTCCATTGGTGTTTCTCTCTGCCATCTGCATCTTCCTGCTGCAGTTTTTGTCACGTCTCACTTTTACTCCAGCAGTGAGTGACACTGCAAATGACACGCCTATAATGGTCAGTGCACCCACTCGCAAACCCCCCCAACACACATACACACACACACTAATATTATAGGCTATGGTGATCATAATAATGATGAGAAAAGAAAATGCATGTATCCTTAAGCTGGACTCGAACCCAGGCTGACAATAATTTTGGTTTAATGGGGAGGTACTCTATGACATGAGCTATATTAGTCATTACTATTACATCTAGTGCGCACCAACTTAAAAAAAATATATTTTGGGCTCACATCGGCATGATTGCATCGCAGCGGTCGCAGTTATTATTGTTGTTATTGGACAGTCTGTTACCGTCACTACTCCCGTTTTATAGCGAAAATGTTGTAGATATTGTTGCTGTAAAAAAAAAAAAAAAAGACAAAAAGGCACTTTGGGCATCAAAGGGCAAAGGGGCAGGTGCTGCAACACCCCCCCTCTGCAGCAATTCGCAGTCCTCCATTGTCTCCAAAACATTTACCTGGCTGCAGCCGTTTCCGATTCTTTGTGAATAGGTCTTACTGAGTTAGGAGTCCTCACCAGGAGTTTTAAGCTCTCCCTGACTTAGGAGCTACTTTTAGGCTTAAAATACTTTGTGAATTACTCTTATTTTAAAAAACTAGGAGTCCTAAATTTAAGACTGACACACCCACTTTTTTTAGGAGTAGCTCCTAAATTCGGCCCTTAGGAGCTACTTTTAACCCTAAGATGCTTTGTGAATACGGCCCCAGGATGAATATCTGTGTTAATATACAGTATTTTCTGCGGTGTTCTGGCACCCACATGGCAACTTGTGTCTCCCAGCTAATTATAAATGTAATTTAGATAGCAACAGTAATAAGTGATGATTATCAGCAAAGAAAAACAAAAAACAGCCTTCAACCAAAAAATGCAAGAGCTTCCTGAAATATGGATCGAGCGGGGATCCTGCAGCCCCGAAAACCATGCGCGTAGTGGTGATGTTATTAGACAGGCCTTAATTTGTCTTTATGTTGTCTCTGTGGTTTTAACCAAGGCCTGCCTACAGTTTACATTTAAATTCCACAAAATAGTAATATTTGATTAGGTCTTGGAATAATTACAAATTGATGTAATAAATACGTACATGAATCAAAGTCAAGTCTAACACCGCGTCCTGACATACAAAACAGCAACGGAAACTCACACAAAGGTGTCCTGATATGCAGCGTGACAACTTTGTTGCGAGTATGCATTCTAATCACTTTTCCTCGTTCGCGACGCTGTCGCGTCGCTGTATGTCAGGACGGGGTATAATACTTGAACCTCAGTTCTGAAACCAAAGTAATCTGCGATTTAGGAGGCGGAAACCATCGGACATTCAGAACCATCACAGTCCATGACCATCAATTGTTGGACCTTTTTTCCCGGATGGGTTAAGGAGTCGAGATGTTCTTCCCCCAGAAACATTAGCGAGCTCCTTTTGGGGATTCCAAGGCATCCACAAGGCAAATGTAATATATCTCACTATTGTGATCTGGATGTATCTAGTGATCTTCTACCAGTGTCATGTCCCTGGAACCACCTTGATCAGACGCTCAATCCACCTCATCTAGCTTCTTTCAATGTAAAAGAGGGGTTCCGCGGGTCATTCCGACATACCGCCACTCCGACGTTGACGTCTAGTTGTCGTAATGGCGGCACTTCTATTAATTGAAAACGTCCCACCACTCCGACAATTTTTTTTTCCATTGTCGGACTGGCAGTACTTTTCTTTTTTTGAAACGTACCGCCATTCCGACATAAGGTCATTAACTATTATCACATCAACCGCCTCCGCCCATCTCTCTTCTCTCTGTCACAGCACTGTGACTCTGGTCAACGCCCTGCACATCCCATCTCCATTATAAAATTCATTATATTATTATTTTATTATTATTATTATATTTTTCTACTTGTGGAGAAGATAGTGTTGAGTTCTCTTTCTGCCTCATGGACAGTGCCATGAATTTATTGCCGAAGAGTGAACTACTGATTTTTTTTTGTCTAGTGCTGAACTGTGACCAAGCGCGCTGTAGTTAAATAAAGTTGGAAAGATATTCACAGATTCGGACGTCCGGGATCAATAACTCTGAGAAGAAACGTTGTTCAAACGCAAATGATATCTCTTACACATCATAATAGCACAGACTACTAGCTACAAGAATCAAAACCCGATTTTTTTTTACGAAAACGAGCCGTTCTCCGAGCTGGACGGAAAACATTGATCTCTATGCACGGCCGGGAGCCGGGCGAGTGCGCAGGGACCGTCTGCAAATTGCAATACAAGAGCAAGACGCTCTGAAAAAAAATCAATAGCTCCACTGTTATACAGTACAGAGACTCCAAAATCACCACACACACCAAGGGACTCCCCATGGTCATACTACAACAGCTGTTTTGGAAAAATGTGCATTTTTATAATTTTGGTAATTTTTTATTGGAATTAATCATTAAAAACCTCCAATATTGATCAATAGCTCCAGTGTTATACAGTACAGAGACTCCAAAATCACCACACACACCAAGGGACTCCCCATGGTCATACTACAACAGCTGTTTTGGAAAAATTTACCTTTTAATAGTTTTGGTGATTTTTTATTGGAATTAATCATTAAAAACCTCCAATATTGATCAATAGCTCCACTGTTATACAGTACAGAGACTCAAAAATCACCACACAGACTAAGGGACTCCCCATGGTCATACTACAACAGCTGTTTTGGGAAAATGTGCATTTTTATAATATTGGTAATTTTTTATCGGAATTAATCATTAATATCTTGCAATATTGATCAATAGCTCCACTGTTATACAGTACAGAGACTCCAAAATCACCACACACACCAAGGGACTCCCCATGGTCATACTACAACAGCTGTTTTGGAAAAATGTGCCTTTTAATAATTTTGGTGATTTTCTATTGGAATGAATCATTAAAAACTTGTACAAAAACATTCTGCCGACTTCTGCTTTAAGGTATCAATATTAAAACTGGGGAAATCAACGTTAAAAAAGGCCACATTTTTTTCACGCCGACCTGTGGTCGCTGGCCAAACGCACCATGTCTCACTTGTCATTTTCTGAAACTTGGCAGCCCTGAAAGTGCCCTCCAGGAGCCACATCTACAGTAGGTGCCAAAACATGTGCTAAAGTTCCCCCAGGGAAGACAAAACGCGTGCTGAAGTGCTCTTTTCAGTGACGAGGAGGCGCTATTATGTGCCCTTTTTTTTACTTTTCGCCCCTGCCCTTCAAAAAGTCTGTGCACGACACTGGCTGTTGTAGTATGACCATTGGGAGTCCCTTAGTATGTGTGGTGATTTTGGAGTCTCTGTACTGTATAACAGTGGAGCTATTGATCAATATTGGAAGATATTAATGATTAATTCCAATAAAAAATCACCAAAATTATTAAAAGGCACATTTTTCCAAAACAGCTGTTGTAGTATGACCATGGGGAGTTTTCACCAAAATGATACCAGAGGTAGAGTGAGATGTCAGGAACAGTATGCAAAAGGAATGAAGATGACACCTATGAAGGAATTGATGTGACCTAAGGTCAAAGGTCAGCATACTGTAACTGGGTTGTGTTATAGGGGTGATTTTAAAATGATTTTTCTCCAGATTTCTACAGTAAAATGCCACCAAAATGATACCAGAGGTAGAGTGAGATGTCAGGAACAGTATGCCAAAGGAATGAAGATGACACCTATGAAGGAATTGGTGTGACCTAAGGTCAAAGGTCAGCATACTGTAACTGGGTTGTGTTATAGGGGTGATTTTAAAATGATTTTTTGAGTCCCTTGGTGTGTGTGGTGATTTTGGAGTCTCTGTACTGTATAACAGTGGAGCTATTGATCAATATTTCAAGATATTAATGATTAATTCCAATAAAAAATCACCAAAATTATAAAAAAGCAAATTTTTCCGAAAGACCTGTTGTAGTATGACCACGAGGAGTCCCTTGGTGTGTGTGGTGATTTTGGAGTCTCTGTACTGTATAACAGTGGAGCTACTGTATTGATCAATATTGCAAGATAATAATGATTAATTCCAATAAAAAATTACCAAAATTATAAAAATGCACATTTTCCCACAACAGCTGTTGTAGTATGACCATAGGGAGTCCCTTAGTGTGTGTGGTGATTTTTGAGTCTCTGTACTGTATAACAGTGGAGCTATTGATCAATATTGGAGGTTTGTAATGATTAATTCCAATAAAAAATAAAAATTACATTTTTCCAAAACAGCTGTTGTAGTAAATGGGGAGCACAAAATGATTTTTCCAAAAGGAAAAAGACACCTATGAAGGAATTGATGTGACATAAGGTCAAAGGTCAGCATACTGTAACTGGGTTGTGTTATAGGGGTGATTTTAAAATGATTTTTTGAGTCCCTTGGTGTGTGTGGTGATTTTGGAGTCTCTGTACTGTATAACAACTATAACTTTACTTAACTGCGCGCTGTCCGCTGCCTCGGTTCTGAAATGAATGACAGCGCGTCACAGAGAGAGATACACAAATACACAATTTCCTTTTGCTGCTATAATAAATATTTGCATAGGAGTGATTGTGATACAAATAGGATGGAAACTGGTTACAAACGTGCATTAAAATGACAGAAAGAAGTGGCAGGCAGGTTAGTGAAGTTTTGCTCGGTGCAGCGGGAGAGCGGCATGAGTAGAGCAGCAGATATTCTTCTTTCGAATTCAATTCAATTCAATTCAATTCAATTTATTTTTAAAAATGGGACAATGCAAGTTCATGAACGAAAAAAATCGTAAACACGCCGGATTGTAGCCACAGGCTAATTTACATCCGCTGTCCCATACATAGATGTTCCCTGGTACACAAATTACAATAAATAAAAAAAAAGTTATGTTGATCTGTGCGTAATTGTTTATTATATGCCGCCTGTGATAGGCGCGTGCAGTGAAATACACAGACTAAGTAGCGACTTTGTTTATTGCTTCCCTGGACAAACCAGTAGTGCGAGCCTATATAGGTCCGCCTTCAGCAGGACGGCGTTGTGCCACTTCTCCTTATATCCTTATTATAAGGGAAATTGTTACAAACTGACATCGGAGTGTGTGATTGTAAATGGCGAGACTTTGTGTTTGTTTATTTATTAAGCTTCCACTGACTGTATCACATCTGTACGCATGTCTTAAAACATAAAAAGCCTTGTCGGAATGGCGGGACGAACCTGTCGGAATGGCAGGACGTTTTTATGTCGGATTGGTGGTATGGAGGAATGGTGACATGTCTGAATAGTGGGATGTCGGAGTGGCAGTATGTCGAAGTGGCAGCATGTGGGAATGCCAGCATGTAACCGTAAAAGAGCAGTAGCTACATCCCAGTGTTCCAGTGTGTACAGCGCAGTCAATTTCACTCTCACTTGAGAGCAAGAGCATGTGAACTAGTGACACAAATCAGTGATATGGATGACCTGCTCCATAACAGATTAAAACCAAGACATGAAGACTGAATTTATCATGGTGACCATGTGCAACACAGCAGAAATTGAGGAAAGTTAAAGGTCCAGTGAGTAAAATGGGGGGGCATTCAGATTGCAGCGCTCACTTGCTCGCGCTCGGTTATCAGTGGGCTCCACAATCTGGACTACTGGGAGTATTTCAGGAGCATCAAGCAACTGGGTGAAGATCTGAACCATATTACACAATATGTCTGCTGTTTCCTTCTTCTTCGTTGGTTTATTTATGCACGTGAAACTCATGAAACATGCTCTCTGGCTGGCTGGATTTCCATTCAGGCTGCCGTAACAAACATGGCGGTGCAAGATGGTGACGCTCTGAAACATGATCCTTGCTATACTGTATGAAGAATTATAAGGCAACAAAAACCAAGCAATTATACCGTCAAACCAATATATTCATGGGTAGTATATTCAGATTTTGCCAATGAACCTTGTCTAGTATTACACACTGGACCTTTAAATTTAAAATGGAACTAAAATTAAAAAAAATGTTTTAATCATCGTTATTATAATGAAGTGGTTGATTCCCTCAGGGGCATCAGTGGACATCAGCTAAAATTTCCATTAAGAAAAGATTCAGGTGTACGTCAGCAGAGTGTTGGTGAGAGGATCATATGCACACAGAACATAATTCTAACAATCAGACCTCTGACATGCTGCATTTGACCTGAAATGTGAGTCATATGCTAATCCTCTATCCTGCCCTTCCTTTTCCCCTTAAAGTGGAAAATACTGTGAAGGGAAACCGGAGGCAGATGATAAATCCACCAGCTAGATATTGAATTTTGGTAATGTAATACCACATTATGTGGGGTTTAATTGGTTTGTCCAGCATTATAGAGGACAGTGATAGCCTGAAACTGTGATGCAGAGATTTCGTCTGTTCTGCAGTAAATTCATCCTGTCTTCTTCTGAGCTTTTCTGTTTTTTGTTGGGATTTGCTAAACTTTGTGCTGTTGTGCTGTGAAGTTTTTGAAAATTTCAGATAATGATGATGAAAACATAAATGACATATAGCTATAGTGTGTTGGACCTTTGGCTTGAACTGTTGCAGGTTACCTACTGCATTGTGGCTAGTATCAATGAATTGCATGTTGGCCTATTTTGACTGAACCCAAAGTGACGGTGGCCTCTGAGGACAATGAAACATGTTTACCAGGACTGGGACGTCTGGGAAACACAGGGCGATGAGGTGAAGATCTAAACCATTTTACAGTATGTCTGCTGTTTCCTACTCCTTCTTCTTTCTTCTTTGTTGGTTTATTAATGAACGCGAAACATGCTCTCTGATTGGCTGGATTTACCGTTCAGGCTGCCATACAAACATGGTGGTGCAAGATGGCGACACTCTAAAGCAGTTCTGTCAGGACCATTATGTCAAAATATTATTTACTTGCATTAAGTTTTATTTGGCGGTATGATACTGTTCTGGGACCCCCTGCTCTTCCATGCGCTTGCGTGGAAAGCCTGAGGCAGGAAGAGCACCTCCCTGCCTTTCACGAGCCATCATGAACGGCATAAGCAGGGAGCGCAGCAGCAAAGAAAACCCAGAGCAGAGCAACTAACAAGATACAATGATAGGATTCATAACAGAAGACGGGAGGAGCTGGGGTGGAGGTGGGTTGCAAAAAAGCCGGCAGAGGAAGCAGCAGCAAGGGAGGTGACGTCGGCCTAGAGCAGTTTAAATAGCGCGCTCTGAATGCAGTTCCCCAATAGGAAGCAGCCACGGGGAGTCAGCTGAGCCATCAGCTGATCTGACTGCACCTGTGATTACAGCTGTGCTGATAGGAGCTTGACGTCATGGCCTGCCAGAACTAACGCTACGCTCAATTTTGTCTCAAAGGTCTTTACACAGCATCATAACATCATCCTCTGCTCTTAGACTGACTAAGGAAAAACTCCCAAGAAAGCACAGTGTGAGCAACAGACATGCAGTAGATGTTGTAGACAAGAAAACAGTTTACAACATGGGAAATGAAAAATATCTAAAATAGAATGATTAATTCAGATAAGAGAAACAGATGAAGGCAGCCAAGCAGGCATTGGTGTATTAAACTATTGTACATACTGGGGGCAAGTAAAATATTTGCACCAAAACAATGTTATGCTACAGAGTTGGTGAAAGGGCTCTTGTTTGTTCTCTGCTTGTTTTGTTTCTGCTAGAGGAGAGGAGCTTGAAATACTTTATAATGAAGCTGGATAAACTGATCAAAGAGCTTGTGTTTGGGACTTTAAGGTCAGAGAAATAATTACCAGCCTGTCACGCAGTGTTAACACCAAACTGGTTGTAGTCAGTGAAACCTCAGTAGTTCATCTTCATTTGTTGAAGATTAAACAAATATTTATCCATTAATCATCATGTGCACATGCAGGAAAATATAACCCATCTGATGTGAGCCTGTAACTTTACTGTTTAAACTACAATACAAGCCAAATCTGCATCTGCCAGCAGATCACTTGACTAACGATGTGATAATTGGGACAGATTTGAGACAAATTGAGTCTTGGGGCCCACCTGAGGGTGCTCGTCTCTCTTAAGCCCATAATTGTTTAATGACTTAAATGGCTGGTGAAAGGACTGCTCCTCACAAACACTGCCCCAGGTGGAAAGAGCTCTGCGCCACAGGGGAGAGCTGCAATCCTAAACCAACCATCTCCTAAAAGCAGGAAAGGCTGAGGAGCTGGAAGAGTTTGGCGTATTTAGAAACAACAGTCTGACACTGACCTGGTGCTATTTGCAGGGCTGTAGCTAGGAATTCTGGGCTCCCCTGAAAGAACACTGTGGGCTCCTGCCCCCTGACTTTTCCTTACAACTTTTTTCTTGGACTATGTATTATTTTATCATATATTATCATGCATTTTCGAGTTCAGTGGAGTCTCACAAGGATTCAAGTCATATACCATAGATATTTGATTGTTTTTTGAGTGTTTGTTGTGGTTGAAAAAAAATGCCCCCATACTATAGGTTAGAGTGGTTGCTATCCTGAGCGCCTGGTAGCCATGGTGGTTTGTCTGCATCAATTTTAGTTGCATTTGCCAACACGGGTGACCATCAGGAAAATGATTTATGGGTCAAAAATGGCTGTAATTCTCCTTTATTAATCAGTTGGTTCATAGTTGAAGTAGATTGGTTTTGCTGTAACTTACAGTCAGTAGGGATGTGATACTGGACCTTCTCTCCATGCTACATTTAAGAAAATTATAATATTGTTTCTGTCATTGTTGCACTTCAACTCCACAACTAATTTGCTTTTCACTTTTTATGACATGCCGTTCTCTCTCCTCATTGGATAAAAACTGTAGGATACGATAAATGTTTTCTCCTCGGCTCAGAGCAGAGCAGAGTGACTGACAGACCCGTGTTTTGGTCCAAACACTCTATGTAAGTGATTGCTGTCGGAAGATATAACTATTTAAGACTTATATTAACACAAATATATCACTTACTTCTGCTTTAAGAAAATTATAATATTGTTTCTGTCATTGTTGCACTTCAACTCCACAACTAATTTGCTTTTCACTTTTTATGACAATATGACCCTTCCAGCATATTTTGCATCCCTTTTGAAGCAGTAGGGATGCTGAGCTGAAGAATAGATAGAAAATATCATACATTATTTATTACACAATTGTGATGATAGACCCAGGGGTGGACATGTTACCTCCAGCAGAGTTAATGAGGTCAGTGCTTGATGCCAAATGCAAAAAAACAAAAACCTATAGAGGGTGTGTGCAGTCTGTGGGTATCAGTGTACATAGAAAGCATTGTGGTCTACCCCGGGAGACAAACACACAACACAAACTGTCAGCATCATCCATTGTGATCAGAGTCTGACAGTAAATAGGTTTAATAGATATAGAGTGTTTTATCTTTATCTTTGTCTTCATCATCCGCCACCATGAGCAGCTCAGGTAACACCATGTGAAGCCTTCTGACTGACACGCACCTCGGGAGTCGAAGACGACTTCTTTTATTTTGCGCACCCACTCGTCCTGTTTTATTAAAGAACCAGGTGTTTTCTATTACAGGTTTTCATCCTTTCTACTTATGAAACTTTCATGTCTTTTCATTCAAACCTTGAATGTGCTCTGTGACTTTTTTTATGTGTTGCCAGCTTCTAATCTCATCCAATTCACAGCCCCTGTAAAAATCTCAAGTGTTGGCGGTCCACATCAGCTTTTCTTGACCCTCTCCCTTTTCATCAAAAGTTTTTCACATTTTTTTTTCTTTTTCAACAGAAAATTGCTTTTTGTTTTCACCAAAACTGTACTTTTTTGGTCCAAAGTTTGCACGTCAGTGGTTTAAAGGAAAGATGAATGTCTGTCTCACTTTTGGAACCAGGCGCACACACATTCAAGCATCTAATTGAGGAATTTGATGAAATCCTCTACTTATTATCCTGCTCACATATTTGGCTACACTAAAAATACATCAGATTACTGAAGCTTATCTAATAATCTGATCTTAATCACTGCATCACATGAATGAGCTGTTTTGTAATAACCCCACGCAATTCATTGAATTTCTTGTCACTAAATTGTATGAAACATTTTCGGTAACACTTTACTTGACGCCTATCTCTATAACACATTATAAACGTACTTGGAATAAGATATAATGCAGTTATAACACTGTATAACTATAGTTATAAACACTCATAAATGATCATAATGCTTTATAACAATAATCATACCACACTATAAAGCATTTTATCATGACTTATAAGGTCAGTATACGTTATTGTATAAGTGGCTGACAATGCCCACATCTATAATGCATTATAATTATAGTTATAATGTGTTACAATTGGCTTATAAACGTGTATAACTATTATTATAAACACTCATGAAACACATAAGGCTTTATAACAATCATTAACAAGCATTATAACTCCATTATAATGCTAAGACCTTGTAAGCCATTATAAAATGCTCTATGATGTGTTATGCTTATTGTTATAAAGCCTTATGATAGTGCTACATGTTTATAAGCCAATTATAACACAATGTCTTATAATGCATTATAAATGTGGGCATTGTCAGTGAGTTACTGACAATTCTAACATATTATAGGCTAATACCTGACATTATATGTCATGATAAAAAATTGTATGTGTTATGTTTATTGTAAGTGTGTTATGTGAGTAAGTGTTGTAAAGCATTATGATTGTGTTCATAACTGTAGTGATACAGTGCTATAACTGCATTATAACTCATCATAAGTATGGTTATAATGTGTTATAGAGATAGTCAAATAAAGTGTTTCCACGTTTTCTTTTGCACCAGTCACCCTGCACATCTACCACCACAGCCCAGCCAATTCTGAATAGAAATGTCCACACACACACACACACACACACACACACACACACACACACACACACACACACACACACACACACACACACACACACACATATGGGTGTGTGTGTTACGTGTGAAGTGATGCATCTGCTACCTAGGAAATATATGAAAGCCACTTGTCAACAGGATCTCGGCTCACTCGCTGTCAGGCCGAGCAGCTGGGTACTGTAGCTGATATCAGACAGCAACCCCCCTCACAGAGTTTTCTGAACCCTATCAGGTTGTGTTCATCAGTTGAAGTGAGATGGGACGGGCCAGGAGAGAGTTTCTGTCCCACTGTCAATCCCCCTCCAAGGACGTGGGACCATCATCGGCCCCGGCCCGTACAAAAGCTGTCCTGTTTCTGGATCCAGTGTCAATTCAACAGACGGGCGGCCCGTGCTGGCGGCCAACTGTGACAGCTCCGGTTACAGCTGCTCTCACTGAATCATACAGACTTCATTTAGATCGTCTTTATTAAACCACCTCCACCTCCTCCCGGCAGGCCAAGTCTACACACTGACACATACATGATGAAATATTTTAGTCTTTCTTAATCTCAGCAAGGATGCAACGCTCATGTGAAACGGAAAATTATGAAATATTCATGAACAACATAAGGAATCCAACACAGACTAAGCTGATTAAAACAAATATATAACATCAATTTATGATTAATTCTAAGTTAACCTTTGTGTCTCCCAGTCTTTGTTTGACAGTGTGACATGTTTTGTACTTAATCAGAGGAGGTTTTGGTAAGTGTCTGAAGATCATGTTGATCTTGTTCTTCAAACACTAGCACACTGTGAAATAATATTGAACAAAGAGCAGCTGAGTAAAAGGGCTGGGGATTCAGCTCTGTGTTTTGATCCTGCACATCTGAGCGTTCATCTCAGTTTTACTTTCAGTGAGCAGTGTTCAGCTTTCATAAACAACATGTGCACAACAGGGCAGGTTCACGTGGCAGAGGGAAAACATTTGGTGACTTGCCAGTGAACGTTTAGCAGCTAAAAGCCAAATATTATCCACAGGAGTTGAAGTTGCTGCCAATTTCTCCTTAAAAAACAAGAAAAATGTGACAATGGCAGAGCTTATTTAACACAACAACACACAGTCAGCAAAGTTAGGTTATGTTAAAGGGAAACTTCAGTTTTTTTCAACCTGGGCCCTGTTTGCATGTTTTTCTATACGTGAGTGATAGATAATACTTTTATTGAGGTGTCTCCAGTCAGTGTTGCCAACTTGGCGAAATCTGGCGACTTTCCAAACCCTCTTGGCGACTTTTTTTTGTCAAAAGCGACTAGCGACAAATCTAGCGACTTTTTCCAGTGATATTACGTAACATTTCTGGACCTGAAAGCACGTTATTACAGCTGTTTCTAACGAGCAGCGGCGCTGCCGCGAGCACTCACTTGTTGTCAGTTGGTGTCACAGAGCTGTCTCCGCTGCATTCAGAGACGCACTGCTCCACACCATAAACACACAAAGAGCGCCGCTGCCGCCTGCCCGGCCGGTGGGGAATACTGTTACCTGAAGAGAGACCGGAGCATTTCCAAATCGTAACAACAAAATGTTGGGCTACTCTTCGCGCAGCTTTCACAAAGCTTTCACAAGTTATGGCTAACAGTTAGGAGTGTTAGCATTCATTTGTAGCACAGCTGTCAGTGCACTGCGCCGTCGCTGTGCCGACCACAGGGTCTGCTGTGACCACTTTGACCGGGGTTGATACTGCCATCCTGTCAGTGTGGAGAAAAAAAAGGCAAACTTTGACGGGAGCCACTTGCCCGGTTGAAGAGCATTAGCTGGGCTGCAGGCTGCCTGCCCGCCTCAATACTGGAGACACCTCAATAATCACTCACGTATACAGAAAAACATAGGAAAACAGGGCCCAGGTAGGGAAAGTTCTTTTTTTTTTCAACCTGGGCCCTGTTTTCCTATGTTTTTCTGCCTGAGGACATATTCGTAGCAATTCACTACTATTAAGAGTAATAATAATATTATAAGTGTTTTTTGTCAAAGCCATTTCCTCTGTGTGACTCCCTCAGGGCTGATGCTGCATGTTCAATCATCATCATCATCATCACTTCTTTAACCAGTGATTCAGACAAAAACAGTTCCTACCGGCAATTCTTTCTTTCTCTGTCTTATGAGGCATTGTGTTACAACTGATTTAATTCCCTCCATTTAAACTCTGAGCAAACACACTTTTAGTCAGAATGACAGCCACATTTAAAGGGCTATATCCCACTCTTTTCCTCTATAGGGAGATATAGGGAGGGATAAGGAGACATAGTTGTCTGTTTTAAGAACCAAAAACCATCTTGGTCTTTGAGCCAATCAGAGGAGAGGTGACTGTCCTCTGATTGGTGGTTTTCTGAGTGATCAAATAAAAAGCAGATTTCAGGCAGACATTCAAAGAAACAAATTCTGTGTGGTTAAATAATGAGTGCAGGTGGGCGTAGCTTTTTTTTTTTCTTTTTTTTAAGCGGTCACATGTTGGTGACGTCACTGTTCAATAAAACTGTTTTTTTTCTTTTTATTCTATTTGCAAAGTACAGACAATCAGAGAACAATTGGAATGTTCGTTGAAACAGACATTGAAAAGGTGGGTGTAGCTGAGAGCGATACCTGCTTTGTTGTGACATTACAAAAGTGCAGAGGTGAAGATGGCTTGTTTTAAGGCTCAGTTTCTGGATACAGGCTGTGTGTAGCTTTCAGCTGAGGCTTTGACACTTTCACATTATAAATACACAACTTGCACCTATTAAACATAACATAAACATTTTACACTGCTAATCATTTACAGATGAGCTGTGCACTATTGTTACCAAAACAGCTTCAGAGTAACTGTGATGATTAAATGACTTGTTACAGGGAGAATGGAGGATCATAGTCCCCCTTGCACAGTATAAATTTGATATAAAAACTGTATTAATTTATATCTAACATACATTGATTGACATAAGTTGCATTATACTATTTGATATCTCTAGTGCGGGTTCCCATTGTGATTTAAAAGGATCCACTTTAGGTGTTACAGTAAAAACTATAACTTAATTTGTGTTTTGAAGCATAAGCACATTTCATACATTTGAATAAAAAAAAGTGCATTATGATTCAATATGTAGCAATTTTCAGTGACAATATAATTGCAAGATTGAATTGTCTTTGTCCTTTAAGCCGGAAAAGAAGAAAGGCCACACTGACTCACCACCTACCAGTTTATTATAGCATTAGAAATAGTGGATTAAATACTGCTGAATCGTTTACTCTTCCTCAATAGTTACATTAACCATGGAAGTGACTTATAGTTTATGAAACAGTGTCTCTGCAGGGAAATCAATGCCTATGTGTCTGAATAAAAAAACAAT
Organism: Decapterus maruadsi; assembly: GCA_030347415.2. NCBI lineage: Eukaryota > Metazoa > Chordata > Actinopteri > Carangiformes > Carangidae > Decapterus > Decapterus maruadsi. The sequence continues at coordinate 4,072,638 of CM064895.1, forward strand.
ATCTAGATGAAGGTTACTTTATGGCCCAGCCACATAGGAATAGCTATTTGTATACTGGTGGGGTGGAAGCCTGCATTAATTCAGCTCACATGAATGATATTGATTGTCTCTGCAAATGTATTTTGGTAATTTAAAAGTTTTGTCAGAAGTGTGAAGCCTGGGGAAGGTAAATTAAATTCCATCTGTAATGTCAAATGCAATTTAGATATGTGTTGAAGGATTTCTCTCAGCTTGCTGAATCAACACTAGAGTGAACACGCACACACTGAGAGAGACACACAAAAACAAGCAGATGCAGGTGCAAAATGTAGTGGAGAATGTCATTTTAGCCCAGCTTTGCTTGATGCACTGTCCTCTGAAATGTCGCCGACTGTAGCTGACAAATTGCTCCCACGGCATGGAAAAATCTATGAAAATATTTCTCCTCTTGTAATACGTGCCCATCAATCTCTTTGCAGATAAATGCTGTGGAGACAGCAGGATTTAGGAAATGTCCTTCTTCAGTACTGCAGCAGAAATACTGCTTAACCCATCCTGAAACATTAGAAATTTGTCACACTTTGCAAAAAGCAAAGCAAACTCACCGCAGGGTCCTGCTGCAGAATCAACTGCAGGCTGACGTGGGAATAATTTACTGTTGCTGTAAAATATATCAGACTGAGAAAACAATTTTTGCAGCGTATTAACTGAACATTGACAGAAATGGAAAGTGATTGCTTTACTTGCCAAGTGAAAGAAATGCACATGGCCTTTTTGCAGCTATACGTATTGATCGCTGACAGACTGCTGACACACATGGCTGAAGCACAGCAGGGCCTGACAGTGGAAAGGAACAGTGCCAGGCAGACAGGGCAGTGTGAAGTGTGCTGAACACCAGTGTTAGGAGAAGCTACAACTGTCACTTTAAGATATCGAAGGTAGAGTCTGTAGAATTTTCCAAGACAAAAACACAGACTTATAGAAAACAAATCCTCCTTAATCATCACCTATCAGCTTCTAATCATGTGAACCAGTTTCTCTGGCTTGACGGTGTCTAGTCTCTCTGTCTTAGTGGTGGTGGCAAATATTAAAAAGAGAACTCTGAATGCAGAAGTGGAGGCACTTCTTAGGTTCGAGATACCAGTAAATTTACCTAATTGAAAAATATAAAATTAGCTTTTTGAACAAAAATATCTATCTATCTATCAACTATCTTGTTTGCTCTATACAGTATCATGGTATGCCACCAACTCCTGGTCCAGGTCATATTTAACTCCCGTCTGGACCAGTGGTGTTAAATCATCTTTTTTTTGTTTGTTTGTTTTTTGAAGCTCTTTTTTGCCATTTTGGTAACACTTTACTTGACAATACCTATAATAATATAACCATTATAAATATAGTTATAATGTGTTATTATAAATGATCATAATTCTTTATAAATGATGTAACACAATAACTATCATTATAAAACTCACTTATGATAATAATGCATTATAAATATAGTTAGTGTTATTATTCTATAAAGTATAAAAGTATAATATAATGCTCTATGATGTGTTATGCTTATTGTTATAATTGTTATTAAGTCTTATGGTAATTTACATTTACTTGTAATAGTAGTTTATAAATGTGTATATTATACAGTACACATTTATAAGCAAGTTATAACACATATTTGTAATGCATTATTGATGTGGGCATTGTCAGCCAGTTACTAACAGTTATAACCTATTATAATTCCTGACCTATAAGTCATGATTAAATGCTTTATACTATAGTGTGTTTTGATTTTTGTTATAAAGCATTATGATCATTTATGAGTGTTAATAACAGTACTTATATAGTGCTATAACTGCATTATAACTTCTTATAAGCATGGTTATAATGTGTTAAAGAGATAGGCGTCAAGTAAAGTGTTACCGCCATTTTCATTTAGAACATAAATTTACGCCGAAAATACCCCCAGTCCTCACATCAGCCTACACTGGCTACTCAAAGCTGCCCAAACTTCTGGCTCTGCACCATCTACTTGAACTCAGTCACAGGCTTATGATCCTTCTCATTTACTCCTTTTGAGCTTGTGAAAAGAACATGGTCTGGCTGCCATCACCATGTCTAATTTAACAATAGAAACCAATATCCTCATAGAAGTTAAAAACCAGTTCTTGTGTGTATGTGACTGATGTGACTTGCATCTCATGTTGGTGACTCTAAATTGCCCTTAGGTGTGAATGTGAACATGTGAGGTTTCAGTTATCGTGTTCAATACTTTTTTCCTGTGTCATTCCACCTCATCGCACATAACTTTTTTTGGATTGAAAAGTTAAAATGTCTTACGTTGTTTAGTTTTATAACTGAGGTCCAAATGTATTATTCATTCACTTATTTTTCACTTTACTTACCGCTGTCAACATACAGTACCTTTCTAGGGATGCATTTCCTTACTTACCCTGATAAGACACTGTATGATTAGGTGTGACTTTTGTATCACCTTATTCTCGTGCTTTATCTTTGGGCTGAGACACAAGACACAGAAGATGATTCATAAAATAACAAGACAAGAAATTCTTACTCTGTGGTTTATATAAGGATGGACATGAATATTTACAACCAGAATATTTTATGACCAGAGCTAGAACTGCAAAATAAACCAAGCTGCAGGCAAGTTATGTTGTACCTGGTGGTTCAGAGTTGCCAGGTCCACAGAATCGGGCTACTTTTTATAAGTGTTGCCACTAGCAAAAAAAAAGAAAAAAAGATGTCCATGGTCTGAGCTGAAGTCCTATAAGGTCAGGTTTTTTTTTGTACAAACAACTTTTACTATCATTCAAAAATTCAACTCTCAAAGGATGGCTGAGCTCCTGTATCTCAAATCTGTTACACTATTATGTTAATTGCTTTACTTGTTTTTATTGTATATTTATTTTAAATATTTTTGTATATTTTATATAATTGTCCCCCATTCACAACAGTGTACTGCCTATGTCTTGGTGCACCACAATGCGCCACAATTTCTCAGTGGGGTGGGGGGGGGCAGAAACCTTTCTACCACAGTTATACTTAGTGGCCATTTGTACCTCGTACAGCCCCATTTTTAAAAAACTGAACTATCCCTTTAAAGGTACATTGTGTCGGATTAGTGTTGTGGTTGTAGATCGTAAGCAACTCAATTGAATTTTTCATGCTGCATTCACATGAAATTGGGCAGACGGACAACAACTGCTGCACGTAAACAAGCCTCTACAGTATGTAAACAAGTGGTCCATCAGCACGAGGCAAAACAATACATGTGACAATATGTTGTCATGGTGATGTTGTATTGTTTACCTGACCCACATTTTACCGGCTTCCTCTCGACTTCTGTGACTAAATGACATCTGGTTTGTTACTGACGGCCGTCTGTCCGACTGCACCTGAATGCAGCATCAGTGTAACGCTCCATTCCTCCTCACTGCGTTACCACGGTGACTTTTCACAGACGGCACCTGGACCTGAGCCGACAGCTCCGGTGTCTCCGCTGAGTTTCCGTGGTTTCCTACCGTCACGCTGCCACTGAATGTAAAAACATGGAGACACGACATGGCAGCCAGCAGCGAGCTGACCCGCTCCATGTAGATATGAATGATATGAACGACTCATTCAGAGCTGAAAGGAACACTTCACTTTGTTGATGGGGGGATTACTGATTAGTGAAAAACATACTTTTGAACAAAATCGATTTTCGTGAATAGATAACAGGAGAAGTTACACAGTGTCCCTTTAAGAGAGAAGAGGATGAGTGTGGGAGATTAGCAGAGGAGAATAGAAGAGGAAGAAAAAAGGAAAAGAGAGAAAAGGATCACGATGGAGGAGGAGGAGAGGTTAAGAAGAGCGTAAACAATACACTGCTGTCCCTTTACACATCTCTCCCTAAGTTACGGTGATGTGTGTGAGGTGTGGAGGTTCCCATGAACCCTGGAGCCGTCGAGGCAGGTGTTGGGACCTGGCCTGGTTCCAACATCTCCTTGTTTAGTGTTTCTCTCTCCAGAGACGGATGTGCTCTTGTGATGTCTGTGGATGTCCTGAACCTGCTTCACCATCCATCACATCAATACAGACACACAATTCAGTCTCTTTTTTAACAGTTTTAAAAGCACAACCTGCAGTATTTAATTGTCTGTCTGAGTTAGTGATGTCAAACCTTTATCACATTTGCCATCTAAAAGTAACAGTATAACAGTAAAACAGAGTTGCAGATATTATAGAGGCCTAATGTTCCTTTAATCATCATGACAGAGTTATCGGGAAAATAAACAGCTACAGAAGTAAAGAAATTTTATGAGCCAGTAACGTCTGCAAGTGAAATTCACTCATTGGTGAAAGACTTAGACATTTCTAGCTCAATGCCACTGTATAGATTAAAATGACTGAATTTTGAGCTCCTTCAACACACCCAGACATCAGGAGGTCAATATGAGATCATGCTGAGAAAGTCTTCCATTGCAATGCGCAGCGGTCCTCAGTGTGACCCAGGCGGCTTCGTAAATACTTTTTTACACTACATCCAACATTAGTGAGAAAAGTTTTGCCAACAATTGCAATTATGGGAAAATAGGGCAAATATAGACTGTGGGAATAAGACATCCTTTGTTATCCACAATTTAGAAAGCAGTCTTACACTTTACTGTATTGCAGTGTTGACTAATACACACATTTAAATTTTACTCCCAATTTTGTCTCTTTCCTGCCTGAGTTTAAGCAGCAGTCGCTAATAATGATTTTCTATTTAGCCCCAGGCAACTCTGAGCTGAAGGTTAAGAATAGCTGGTGGCAAATGTAACCTCATTTTATTTTGCATCATTTAGCTCTGCTCCTTCCAGCTGGAAAGTTTGGCCTCAACACAAACACTTGTGTGAGTTTAGACAGACCTTAGCCAAAGATGGAAATGACTCTGGCTGCTGAGATAACTCAGTGTTCCTGGACCAGAATGTCTATGTGCAGGGTGAAAAGCTAAAATCATTCTGTAGGAATGTGTCTTACCAGGCACGGCAGTTAATGGGGCTGTAATACACACCTATTATCTGTAGGTGTGTGTATAATGAACATATCACTGATGTGTTTCAGAAAAAGTAGCTCTAAGTTCAGGTGTGATGCCAGACACATGTGAGATATTATTACTGGGGGTGGCCTGGACCACATGGGGCCATATAAATGTCTATACTGAGAATATTTTGGCTGGTTGGATAAAACTTCATTTTTATTGCAAGAGCTGTGTGCAGCACATAAACTCACTCTGTGCCTTGCCCACTCCTGTGCATGTAAAGGCTTTAGGGCTGTGAACAAAATGCTAATGTTAGCATGTTCACATTGGCACCACAACAATGCTAACATGCTAATTTACCATCTTAGTTTCACATTTAAATTAGAAAAGAAAAGAAATGTGCAGCTAAGGCTTACAGTGTTGGGTTGTGGTTTTGGGGGTATCTGGTTGTAAATAAAACCTGTCAAACAAAAATGTAAATTGGTGTAATGTAAAGTGGATTGGGAAAATTCAATGTAATCAAGTTGAGGGATCTCCAGAGTTAGAAATCATTGTCTGGAGAGTCTGCACAACACCTAACAAAGCAGTATTTGTAGGGACATTTCAGTAGTGGTTTGAATAAAATGCTAATACTGGAAGACCTACAGTAGAACAATGTTGCATGGATAAAAACATACCATAATAGGCCAGCATTACCACTGTAGTAAATGAATAAATAGTAGTGAATGTATACAACAACAGGAGATCCCTATGAAAATGACTGGTCTGAGGTGACTAACAATCTGAAGAGCTCTCTTTGTCATTTTGCATTTGCATTTCGTTTATGTCAAGTTCCACAAAGAACCAGGTTTCAGTATCAGATCAGGAGGTAAAAATATCTCCTCTGCAACATCAGTCAAGCTTCCTCCTGCAGAGCAGAGCAGATCTGGTGAAAAGTGATGAAAGGATGGTGAGGGTGCATCTCACAGAATGTCTAAATACCAGTCTGATATTTCATAAGGGTTTCTTTTATGTTTTTCTTAGTTCAAAATAAAAAGTGTATTCCACCTGCATGGTTTGACTCACATATGACTCAGAGGGTGAGGAGTTTGATGTCTGTCATGACTTTTTATCATCCAGGTCATGGTTAAGATAAGAAAGAGTTCAGGGCAACTGGACTTGCTTGTAGATACTTGTGAATGTTTATTTTCTTGTCCAGAATGCTTCTTGAGTTCTGCAGAGGAAAACATGCTTGGACTCAACTCTGTGCACATGAGTGTGTGTGTTTGTGTGGACTATCCATGCCAGCTCCATCCCCCCTCAGATTGCAGTTGCGTTGGCTGACTTTTCAGCAGAGATTTAGCACACGTTCTCATAAATATTACAGCGGCCTCTTTGGCTATACTTAGCCAGTTGAATCATGCATCTTGTACAACAGATGTTTTTTCATTTCTCCGGCGTCTTGGCTGAAGGATTGCCGGCACGGTGGTGGACAGGCCTGATATCGTTTCGTGAAAAAAACGTTGCATGGCAGATGATGAAACCTTCGGATGGAAATCTGGGTTGCACGTCTTACCCCACAGACTTTCTATACGGCGTCTGTGCTCATTACACTTTTATTCAAGGAATACATTTGCTGATTTCTTTTTTGCTAATGTTGTCTGTTCTCATCACAGCATGTACTAAATATTATTTCACCAGCCATAAGCCCAGCACAGAAGTTTCAAGAGGCCAAGCGTTAATGCAGGTGGTATTTCATGAACCAGATGGTGCTTCTCAGTCTGGCTGCAGTGATGTTTGTTCTGTAATTGGTTAAATTTCTAATCAACTGAGGCTTTTGTTCGATATATTAGCAAGCATCCGCTCTTTTGTGAAAACCCCTTTCCAAACGAGCGCTTTTCTCTCTCTGAGCCAATCTACCCACAGCAGGGGGGCACTGAAACTTGAGTCCCCACCAGGGGCCAGTTTTGGCCCGTAATCATATCATTTCTCAGGCGTTGCAGTAAACACAGCATGATTCACAAGGCCTAACGGCACTCTAATGCACTGCAGAAGCAACCGCACACACCAGAGTATAAACACTAATGAATGGACTCGAGCAGCTTTATTTGTTGGGAGACGATTCCATTATTATTTTTTTTTTTTCTTTTCTGGGATCAATCAGTGCACTGCACCGAGTCCCAATCAGACGGTAACTGAATCGTTTTGCATTATGCAGCAGGATGAATATAATCACGTAGGCAAACAAATTACATGCCGTAGCTTATCTGTAGAAACATCAGCAGCACCCCTGGTTTCACATTAGCAGTTCTTATCAGGTGAAGGTGTCTCCTTCTGATAATGAGATTAACAGCCCAGTTACAGATGTTATTCACTTCATTCCTGCTATTCATCTGTTGTGTCCATATTAACGGCTCATTTTTAACAAGCAAGGGTCTCCATTTGTTTTATTACATCTATCAAACAGGATGTACAACAAGTGTATATTATTAGCAGCATGGAATGCAGTTCATCTCCTTTTCTTAGAGCTTTTATATCTAAAGGTATACTTATTGCATGCACTATATTGTAGAAGTGCTCTATTAGGTAGGTAGGTTGGTTTCTTTAAAGGGATAGTTCAACATGATTGGCAAATTGGCCCATTGTCATAATCCCTATAGTCATAGCAGTAGGTTTGTTAACTTTATTTTTCGGTGCAAGCTATTTTTAGAAAGGCCGGGCCAAGCAGTGAGCTGCTCAGAGCTACGCTATGGAGGCTAATGGGATTTCTTGGTTGCCCTCATCAAACTCATCAAATACACAATCCAACAACTCATTCATGCCAAACTGCTGATGCGTGTTGCCTTCAGGGACAGTTTTTCAGCAAGCAGACTCTGTATTTACCTCAAAAACTGTGTCTTGTAATTTTCCGTTATTTTCTCATGGCGTGGTGAATGTGCAGGTCCCAACTTGTCCAACGGAGCGTTTTGGAGTTGTTGGATTGTGTATTTGATGAGGAAACCAAGAAATCCCATTAGCCTCCGTAGCGTAGCTCTGAGCAGTTTGCCACTCTGCTCTGCTGCAAAATGTTGAACTATCCCTTTAAGAATTTTGTTCCAATGACCCCACACCTGTGAGGATCTCTGTGCATGTGGATGTCCTTCTCTCTTTTTGTTTTTTCTTTCTTTTGTACATGTGTGTGCACCATGTCCTGGGCTGTCCACTGGCAGTTTGAGTCGAGTCCTACTGAAGCTGCTGTAAACATTTTAGGCTCTGTTTTCTTTCTTTCTTTCTTTCTTTCTTTCTTTGAGTGTGGCTGTTTTGAGTGATGAGTGGGTGAGGAGTTGGGGGGGGAGTCAGCAGAGCCGGCCACTCTGGGCAGAGGCTGCATCCATCTACAGCAGGGATGGGCGCCTCATTCCACAAAGGGTCACCATGGCTGAAGGTTTTCTTTCCAACCCAGCAGCAGCACACCAGACCTGACTCCCTCTTCCTTTCTTTCCACTGCTCACAAACACTGACAACAACGTCAATTGTGGCTGGATGGAAACAACTGCTCACCCATGGTCTGGTCTATATTTGCATACTGCACAGTATATCCAATCACAAGTGCTCACTCGAGACGTATGTGGAGATGCATTTTTATGCCAGGTGTAGACTGATGTACACGTAGACCATTCAGGATGAGAATGGAGTGATTGTACAAGCTGGAAGTTTTCAACAGTGTAGCCCAAATAGCAGAGTGGGCATTAGCTACTGTGTTTTTTCCAGCCTAATGAAATTAGATATAAATCCTGTTAAATACGTAGCATTGCCTGAGCTGCAACTGATGATGACCACAGCCCATGTGTGCTGGCTGCTAATCAGTCGCTGTCAGAAACACTGATGGAGAGCTGGAAAGTCCAAAAAGTTCTGATCCAGTCCTTTAATTGGCAGAAAGTCAGTTTTTGAGAATCTACTCATTTGTATGTATCAGCAACATTTGGTAATTTTATTTTTGGACAAAGAATCAGTCTAATGGTAATATTAATATGATATGACATCTGTGTGGGGGCGTATGAGGTGGTGCCATAGAAAATGATTAATGTGCTGACTGAAGCTACTCATGGTGTATTGTTCCACATGAGGAATAATACTTCTTATCCAGCTCCGTGTGTGAGAATCTCATTTCTAACCAGATTACACACAAACAGACAAATATTCTTTTGAATTTCTGAGCATTAGCTCGAGATGTGCTGGCTACCATCAGTTATTTATATTCATGTTATTTTATCCACAGATGTTGCTAAATCAGCTTGGAGTCTGAGGCATGGAACTTCAAATGAGTTACTGCAGTGTTGTCTTAGAGCAGGAAAACCTCAACAACATGGCTACACTTTATTTGATGATCTCGCATGATAACCATACTTATAAGGATTTATAATGAAGTTATAGCACTGTATAACTATAGTTATAAACACTATAAACATTATAGTTATAATGCTCTATAATGTGTTGTGCTTATTGTTATAAAGCCTTATGAGTGTTTATACATGTTTATAAGCCAATTATAACACATTATAACTATATTTATAATGCATTATCGATGTGAGCATTGTCAGCAAGTTACTAACAATTATAATGTATTGTAATTCCTGACCTTATAAGTCATGATAAAATGTTTTATAATGTGTTATATAGGGATGGGGGATATGGACTAAAACATTTATCATAAGTATGATTACAATGTGTTATAGAGATAAGCGTCAAATAAAGTGTTACCCAACAGTTTTAAAACTGTGAAATGTTAATATATCCCTTGTATTAATTTTCATCCAGTTTGTCTTTCTTCATCAGTGTGGGATCTGATCCAGATGACTGCAAAAACAGATAATTTATCAGACTCAATCATGTCTTTGCTGTATGGTTATAATATGAACCGCGACACACCCATTCCAGCGCTCCATCGCTGTTTTTTTCCCCCGTCGGACACGTTCCGCCATCGTCATTCACACACACACATCACACAGCCAGATGGCTCAGCGCACAGTTTATGAACTTGATTAGTTTCAACAAGTCGGTCGGATTTTACCGTTATGCCCGTTTATGAGGAGGGTGAGTGACTGAGCTGAGGCTGTGTAACGCCGGGAGGGGGCGGGGGTCTCGGCGGCGTGGAGCGGTGCGGGACTCGGACTGCAGCGGGACACTGCTGCTGCTGCTCCATGACACTGAGACTGACGGCCGGTGAGCGCTGTGGGACGGCGCCGGGACTCAGAGCAGCGGCCGCTATTTGTTGACAACAGCGGTGGTACGTGCTTCCAAACCAGAAACACATTGGAAAAAGTCGCTCTTGACAAAGAAAAAAAAGTAGGGACCCGACCTGCCGTAATTTTAAAAAACAAACACAACAACAACAATCTGACGGCGAGTGTCGACTTCCTGTATCTTCTTCAAATTAAAAGCCCTATAGATAGCCTACAGTTCAGTCATATTGATTTTGACTTCATTTTGAAAAGACACGGCTCCAAAGACCAATCGGCCAATGAGATTTTGGTCAGCTAAATTGCATTGTATTACAATGAGTTTGCCCAGTGCATGAAATGTGCTTTATAAATAAGATTGAATTGAATTGAATTTCGACTAATGTGTTTTGGGGGCAGCCGTTGTTATAATTGTTAATGTTATATATTGTTGTTATAATAAATAATTCAGTTTTTGCTATCAAAATAAAAAAATAAAAAAATTTAATTAAAAAAAAAAAAATTTTTTTTTTTTTTTTTTTGAAATTCAAATAGAATCGAATCGTGTGTCGAACCGTGGGTCAGAAATCGAGATACGAATCGAATCGTGACTTTGGTGTATCGTTACAGGCCTACTGTCATCATATTCAATATATTATCAGTCATAACCATAACTGATATGTCCAATTTCCTGAACCAGCAGTTATCCTGATTGTGTTATAGTCTATAAAATCAGTTTTCTCTACCTTTCAATTACTTGACAACACACTCAACAGCATATATTCATCTTCATCAGGCAGACGTCATGCACGCTCCCTCATGCATTTATGCATTTCTATCCTTAGCGTGATCAGATAATTACTTGAATGTGTCTGGGCGAGAGACGTGTCTCTGTCAATCTCTGCGGTGAGTCAGTGTTATCGCTCTCGGCTATGTCCTTGTGCTGCGACCTTGCCCCCAATACATCACACATTCAGCATGATCTCATTTGACATTTCAACCTGAATCCATTTCTTGGTTCTGCTTTGCCCTCTTGTCAGAGGGTAATTGCATCAAACATTCATGAAGACCAAAGGTATCAGATATTACTGGGATGATTTTTCAGCCGTGTGACTGGTGAGGTGACGGGGCCAGAGGATAAACACCCACGCACTTTGCTCTGGTTGTAAAGTTTGTAGTTCTAGGATTCAGAAAAGAGTCTGTCAAACAGCAAGTGGTACAAAAGTTCCCACCAACATCGGTCATGAGGACGTCCCTGGCCTCTGGTGCAAACTAATCCGCGAATAACATCAGACAGCTCCCAGATGTTTGTCAAGGTGAAGTGAAGGGCTTCAGATAGTGTCTGCTATATCGTAGTCAACAGCCTTCGATTTCACACACGGTGTATAATTACTGGCGAGGCAATCAAGTCACATTATCTGCAGGAGAAGGAGAAGATATACGGCTGTCAGCTATCATCCTCATCTCCTGCTGCAGATTGAATAATAGCACGGCCCACTGGAACGCTCTTCTAAGCCGAATGAATGCTGCCGTAAGTGGATCTAAATATCATCTGCGCTGTCACTTACACCGCAATTATTGTTAGAGTCACCTCGCCGAGGAAACATTTGCACGCTGAGCGGTCGTTGGCAGCGGTAAACTGAAAGAAAAGACGATAGGTGCGATCATGCTTAGCTGCTACCTGTGACGGTTTTAGGTTTTGCAATTTCCAGCTGCAAGTAACCATCTGTCAAATGTTTGTTGTAGTGGGTAATTTCTGCTCAGTGTTTTTTTTTTTTTTTTTTATGGTTTATTCTCATGGTGTGGGACCAGGGCTGTTGCTAAGAATTCTAGGCCCCCTGAAAGAACACTGAAGTGGGCTCCTGCCCCCTGACTTTTCCTCGCAACTTTTTTCTTAGAACTATGTATTATTTTATCATTTATTATTATTGAAAAGAAAAATTTCTGCACACCCACAAAAATAGGACAGGTGTGTCGGAGGGAAAAGCCGTCAGGCCATGTGTAAAAAATAATTTATTATTATGCATTTTTTGGTTACTCTGTGTTCTTGACAGTGCCTGATGCAATATACCCTATTATTATTATTATTAGTTTGCATCGAGCTACTATTGCTCTAGCATGGACTAAATCATTCATATAAGAAAGTAGGGGGTTATTGCTTGGAAAATAAACCGTATTTCATGCATATTACATGTTTCGTGGCTTTGTTTTGATGCTGATGCAGCATTTGTATTAGTATTAGTTGGGGTTATAGGCAGAATTTTGTCAAAAACAGATGAGGATGCTGGGGGTTGTTAGGGGCCCTGCTGGACTGTGGGCCCCTAGAATTGTCATCACCCTTCTCCCCTATACAGTATGCTACGGCCCTGTGTGGGACAGCTGGGTGTAAATGTACTATTGTCTAATGTTTACATGAAAGTCACAATCTCAGTGACATTGCCCACAGTTGTACTAAATCAAGGCAGCAGAGCACCGCACAAGAGTCAAAATTGTATTCAGCACAGAGGGATAAGAGGCTGTGTATCATAACACTGCAATCACATCTGCACAAATACCCTTTTGCAAATATCCAACTGCAGCCATGCAGGTCCAACAGGCTCGATGTGCAAACACTACAAAGATTAAAGCTGCACTAATCAATATATTTCTTTTAACAATTAATCAAATGATCAAGTGAAGTTTGAAGAGGATTGCTTGGAATGAGAAGCCCATGGAGAATTATCACCCTATAGCTTCTGCAGTTCCTCTCAGGTTAAGGGGGCTGTCCTCCCAGCAGCAGCTTATTACGACCCATAGTTATGTTTTATTATTAGGTGATATCCAGTGGGACAAACAATTATGACAGGGACAGAAAAGTATAGTGTGTAGAGTGGCTGCATTAACAGGAGGATGTTCAGGTGAATAAATGAGTCGACAAAAAACAGGACTTTAAGAGGAGACCACTATTCAAGCCCTGTTTCCATTCAGTGACTTATAAGGTGACAGCTGTAGTGTTGCCACAGAACCCATATATTTCAATTCTTTGTTATAGCAGTGGAGAATAAAGATCACAACAGCTACAGTACTGCAGGAAACCGAGGTCGCTCTAAACCTAGCTCCAATATATATGTGTCTCTTACAATGACCCAAGAGAAGCTGATGTTTGCTTTAGAGAAAAGAGAACGGTAACTTTCAGCACCATGGACAGCTCCATGCTTTTCTCAATGCACAGCAGTTATAAGCTGTAGGAATTTGTGTATACTCACAGACCATAAAACTAACTGAATATAAATAAATATGATAATAAAATACTAACTCTGTAACCTGAGTCACCCAATCACCCAGCCATTCCTTTAGCCAATCATAATTAAAGTCCTCACTGCTGTCCACCCATGTTAATCCAAACCAGTATCTGTGCCTCAACCAATTTAATCACCCTGACAACAGTATTCCAGTATTTTTACTGCTGGTACTGTATGTACCCTACGTCAAATCATGGTTGCCATAACGATGAAGACCTGGTACTGGTAATCTCTTAAGGATTGGTATTAAACTAAGGGCACATGGCCTTACTCATATCATTTGGAAAACTTCAAATTAGCTTAATTGGTCAGTTTTAAGATTTAATTTGTCGTTTCATGAATTCTATATGAATATTATAATTATTGAATTTAGTTGACTTGCTGTGGGTGGAAACAATGTGATGAGATGCATGGCAGTGAAGCTGTGAAAACCCTGTGCTGAGACAATGGAGAGAAGAGGTGGGTGATTATTGTGCATTTATCACCACCTACAACACAAGTGGTCAACTGTTACAACAATACCATTTGTAACACTTCATAATACAGCCTGTGACTTACAGTGTAAGTGTGATAGAGAGCCTCCAGTTCCAATAATGGGAAGAAGCTTTTCACTGTTCGTATGAGTACTTCTGTTGCCCTTCACAGCTTCAGACTGCCACCCTCTATTTCAACTGTGACTCTTCATTTTTATACAAAATCTATATTAACCTTGAAAAGCAGCCGGTAGTGTGAGTTTAACAGCACAAACATCTCAAATCCCACTAGGAAACCATTTGCAGGGAAGTCGGCTGAGCCTCCAAGCATGCAGGAAGTGTGGTGTAAGTAATAGCGACATTACCATACTGTTCTTGTCTGTGATAATGGCAGGATATCATCCAAATCAAGTTCCTCTTTCCTCCCGTGGATGTGAAAGAATGACAAATATGACAAATCACAAGCTGAAACAATCAGGAGTGGAACATGTTTACCAGTTTATCCAAACGACCGCCAAGTCTTCGAGTTTTAAATCCATTATTCTGCCGCCAAGACATTGCATAGCACTGTGTAAACACTTTTTTTTTTAAATAGATAAATAAATAAAAGAAAAACAGCTCTGATCCACTGGTAAAGCATTTCTCTGCTGGGCTGAGGCAGAACCACCACAATATAATGATACTGATAGAGTACTGTATCTTCATGTCATGAAACATGAAACAGGAAAAAAGCTCCATTGAAAGTCATCTGACTATTCATTTATAGCTGCTTGTAACATCTAGGCCGACCCCAAACAAAGCTTCAAATGAAGACCCGTCCTGATCTTGCTAATTGTGACAGAAGAAGTGGAGATAGAGAAGAAGAACAAGTAGTCTCTCAGCTAATCATGATCCGAGGATAGAGGATCTCCTTTTTGTGGGATGAGATGAGAGTGTGAGGAAGAAAAAAAGGACTAATCTAATCTCCGCTCTTCTAACTAAAGCTATAGCTGAATCGGTAGATCGAATACAGGCAGGGGAAAAGTAATTTCCACCACTGTCTGACCTATGGAGGCACACTGATTTAAAAGACAGTACTGTTTTTTTTGTTTTTTCTACCTCCACTGATACAGAGACCCTCATTTGTTGGAAAGTAATTGAATTCTTCGTTGTTGACAGAATTACTGCAATGAATTCAAGCGGTGCTTCAATATACTCAGTGAAGATTCATTGATGTTGTCTACATTAGGGCGGTAGCATATCAAGCTGTTAGACAACTTTTTTTATACGGATGAGTGTGGCCCATTGACTCGGTTTGGCTGATTCAGGTTTATTTTTTACATATATTTGCAGGTAGCCTCCGTATGCATACGTTTATGTAAAGTGTTTTGATTGAAACTGATTAAAGCTCTCAAACAAAAAAGGAAGCAATCATGTCATGTGCGCAATCAAAGCTCCCACGTTCGGATTCTGTTTTCACACAGAAAAGCTGTGACTGGCAATTAACTCGGCATGAGGTAATGCCAGTGTTGCCGTGCTGTAAATGTCAGAATGCTGTGTCAAGACACTGTCAAGATTTTACATTGCTTGCATTGATTGCTTTAGTAAATCCATCCACTGGCTTTCTATCTTACTTCCAGGGTCATGGGTTTACATCTCAGTCCCATCAGTCTATCACCTCACACACTCGCATTTACACCTAGTTTCCAATTAAAGGGGACATATTATGGAAATATCACTGTTTGAAGGTTCTTCAACATATATTTGGTTGTTTGTCTTGCCTTCTAGCCCCCAAATTGTGAAAATGTACATAAAATCTGTAATGTGCTGCAGTCTCCATATAGGTTGAAATCCACATGTCCACATTCACAAGCTGTTCCCGCAGTTGTCACCTAGTGATGTAACTAGGATTCAAATTTGCATAATACCACCCATACTTGGGACTGGTAGAAGGGGTGGGGTGGGGCACAGTGGCTCATTTGCATTTAAAGGGACAGGCACTGAAACCAGCCGTTCTGAACTGTTTTGAGAGGATGAAAAGTGATTTTGATCCTTGGGGTATTTTGACCAACGCATGTTTAAGACACCTATTTTAATGTGTGGAAAGGGGGCATAATTTGTCTCCTTTAACACAATTTGCATCTATCCACTCAGAAAAGTCACAGGTTTGAACCAAGAACCTTCTTGGGTTAACTGCGCCACTGGTCCACTGTGCCATCCAGCTTAATGAATAGCCAGCCTTTCATGTAAAATCATGTAATATTTTGGGGCTGTGTCTTTGCCACATTGCTATAGTTAATTTTTTATTATTACACCTCAGTGGGCACCTCGCTGTCCTCTGATTTAGAGAATAAAGCTATCACTGTTCTGGCAGCAGAGAAAGACGGCGAGAGTGCAGGATCAAAAGCAAGTTCAACATACACAGGAGGTCTCCTGGAAATCCGGCTTCACTGATAATAACATCCACAATCCTGCACCGCTTTAGCTGCCTCACTTAACTCTGGGTTTACCTTACCAGCTATGAACACATTTATGTGAAAGAGGCAGAGTTTTTTATTTCGAGCAGCATTGTCAGAACGATGAATGTGACATTCAACAAGGTGGAACAAACAAACGCTAAACAACTAAAACACTAGAAATAATTTCCACTGAAGTAAGGCTTAGCATATGAATACATTATCAAAAAGTTTCTTTTTATTTTTGCTCTAGTCTGATGAGGAACCAAAAAAAAAAAGAAAAAAGAATGTCAGACAGCGCTGCCAACACAGAGAGGAGAGGAGAGAAGCAGTTGTGTGATGGGGTGATTGTGACTGAAACATTCATTCATATTCATGAGATGTATTTAACAGTGCGTATCATTTTTCTCGCATGGTTTAGTTTTTATTTGCAGTCACAAAGTCTCCTTGTGTTATTCTGAGCTGCAACAATGAAGAAGAGTTGAAGAGATGAAGAAAGTGTCATCACTGTCAGGAATCAAAGAACCTTTGCTCAATTAAAATGAAGCTATAGTTACTATGTCTATTCTTTAAAGGAGACATATTCTGCCCCTTTTCCGCAAATTAAAATAGTTCCCAGGTGTCTTGAAGACATGTCTGTGACATGCAGGTCAACATAAGGATTAAACATCACAGCTTTCTCTTCTCTTCTCTGTTCAGAACCGTCGGTTTCAGTGCCTGTCCCTTTAAGTGAAAATCAGTGGAAGACATCTGAGGGAACAGCTCATAAAACCACATGGATTTCAATGTAGGGAGCCTTCAAATGACAGATTTATTTGTCAATTCTAACATTTAGGGGGCCAGAAGGCAAGACAAACACCCATATGTTAAAGAGCCTTTAAAAAAAAGTGATATTCCCATAATATACAGTATAATCTGATTGGCTAGTTTGGGTGTCTGCTGGTTTTGATCTGATCAAGAGCCGGTTAAGAGTTCAGCAAAAGTTACCATGGTGATATACCATGGTAAGGAGAGTTGTAGCAACTAAGGGTTTACTTAGCCTCAAAGCCAGCTCCATGGGATAAGGTACATAATATGAATTGCAAGAGACTGTACTGTGCCGATTCTATGTTAGATTTTGCGGGGGAGGGTATCACATGTCCTGCAAACATTTGTGCCCCAACAAGTATTATGTTAATATTCTGTGCTAGTCATGTTGAAAAACTCCATTCTGTTATCGTGGAAAATGTCACAATTGCTCAGAGTAACCTACAGACAGTCACTCTCTCCCTTCAGACCAGTTTTTTTCTAAAGATATTACAGTATGAGGAACAGAATGTCTCTTGGAGAGGACACTGTCTGGAAAGACTCATTGCTTCTGTAGGTTTTTAAATGTCACACATCAACCCAGTGAGAACTTCAATCAGCATCAAACTCATCTCGTTCCCTTTTTTCAAGGTCATCTATCTATCTGATGAATATGCAGAGGTACTGTATGGCACCAGAAAACCAGGCCTTAGCCAGTGTGTCACCATTGTGTGTCCTGCTGGAGTCCGTGGTGTGTAGAAGGAACATGCACGGCTTCTTTCTCAACAGGGGGTTGTAATTCATTCCCAAACTACAGATCTTAATCGTATCCATCCATCAGGAGGCCACCAGTACTAAATCTCTCCTTACTGGAGGAAAGAAAGTGATGTGAGAATCCAATACTGTGTTACAGAGTCTGAGCAGGAGAGGCTGGAAAGACTTACTCTAGGGTTCACCTAGGAAATAAATGATAGATAAGATTTCTGGTTTTCTCCCAATCCACTGTAAGTTCTTCTGAGAGAAATTAGAGCTTCCAAAATGAGTCCATCCATCTGCCAGGCCGGACAGGGAGAGATGGCCAGATACTGCCTTCTCTTTCCACTCTGCGGTGCCAGCCTCTCTGGGCCTCACACACATGACTAATAAAGATGATCCTGTGGTGCAATGGAGTGCAGAACAGTTATTTCATAATAATAATAAACCAATAAGAGATACTGTCTTTTATTAAAAATCTGATTATGAGTAGCTGGTGTTGTCCCAGTCTGAAATGATGCAGTTTGTTTAACTGCAGGTCGTTAATCCTTGTAATAGTGTCATTAGTGAGGGGGGTGATGTTATTTTTCTGTGTTTTTGGATCCATTACTGATTATTGGTTTCATGGCCTTTAGACTGAAGACAAAAACTAAATTCCTGTAGTAACTCTGCGTACGTCATGGTCCTGTTCGTATTTGCTATCAGATACAGTATCAATCTCCTAATTATGACCAGGACTGCAGCTCTTATAAAGACAAGAATAAGAATTACTTTATTAATCCCCTGAGTGAAATTCATTATTTATTATGAATACATGTATTAATTTATTAATAACATAAATAAATAAATAAATAAAGATGAATATTGTTTATTATGAATTCATTATTTAGAGCTCAGTGGAGTTCATTATGTTAGATTTCTGGTGATTAAATGAATGATCTGGAGCATCTGAAGAACCATATAGCAGTGCTATAACTGCAGTGCTAATATGGATCCGCTATTTGGTCAATATCGATATCCAATTGGTGCATCCCTAACAAAAATACTTATGAGCAGTGTTATTTCTTCAGACTGGACACAATAATAGCTCAGTATTGGGAAGTGATGAAATTTACCAACTATGTTGGAGCAAGTCAGCATTCGAACCCCAATAAAAGAATAGAAATAACAGGATAAGAGGGTTTGATGCTGAACTTGAAATACCTTTTCTCAACAAGGATGTTAACAGCTGTGAATGCTAAGAAGTATCAGTTGGGTCTCACTGCGGCTTCTTTTTTTACACGCCTCATTCTATGAGCACTTCTGGTGTTTGTGTTTCTCTTGACATCGAAGGAGATTTGTTCAAGGGTTACAAAATGTCTGCATAAAACCTGACACCTTGAAATGTCACAGGCTGCTCAGACAGCGTTTGTGTTATCTCTTGGTCAAATGGCATTTTTACCCAGACAGTTTTATGGCCTTTTCATTGTAAATAATCTCATATTAGAATTGTTAGTGTAGCTTTAAGAAATGTGATCTGTTGGATACGTTGGTTAAATTAAATCTTAATTAAATCTGGCTGTGTATTAAATCAAATTTAATCTGAGGGGGGCATGACTTTGCAAAAGCTGACACAGAATGACTAAATATAGACAATTAAATATTCATTTCAGCGATTGAGAAAAGAATCCATAGTTCATCTCTGGATATTGCGTGGCTTTGTAGGTGGAATTGTATCTTGATTGCTCATAGATGTGATCTCTCTGTCAAGGAAGATTTAACCGTATTTTAAATGGAATGTTTTGAGCAGCAATGAAAGATAAAAAGAAGAAGTGGCAGCTGAGCTGAAGCAGGAGATATGTGCCTTGTGTTGTATGGATATTCTTCAGCACCTTGTTCCAGAGATGTTATTCAAAAAGAGATGACCCTGTGACATATCATTTATCTGCACAGCGATAAACACAATTCAATGAAGGGATTGGGAGCCTGTCTTCTTTCAGATATTGCTTCATTAGAATCTGTAATCTCTGTCTCTTTCTGAACCTCTAGGTTTAATGCCAGAGCGCAGCAGCACATCAGTACAACAGTAAACACCTATTGGAATACATCAAGCACATTATGCAAAGTCTTCACTCTTTTTCAAATATGTCTCTGGAAAGTTCCCTCTAAGTGCAATACTGAACAACCGGAGTGTCATTTTGTTTATAGTATAGTAATATATATATCCTCCCGTAGGTACAGCTGCTGATCAATCTAATGAAATAGAAATATTTGTATATATTTTATATATTTCAATTCCATTCTTTATTTTATTATAAAATACACACATATTTATCTGGATTTGAGTGTATTAAAGGTGTACAGAAAAGAAAACTGAATTTGAGTCCACTCTGGGTCATAAAATTAGTGTAAAAACTCATCTATCAGACGATGTAGGCCAAACTTTGTGCAAAACTGTATTTTTGAGTAAATCCGGGATGAAAGTGTGTATTTTGTTGACACATTGGACAATGCAGGCGCCCGGATTATACGTCAGCCTGTACACGATTCAAAAGTCACTGATATTGGATCTGTTATCCGTCATTCAAACGTCTAAACACGCACACACACACAGAGCTCGGACTCGCCCCAAGCTTTGAATATCCCGCCCGCTCGATAGCGACCCATCAAATCCGTTAAATTTACTCGGGTAAAGTCGTGTTGCAGCTCGTGACAACTCGGCACGACAAACGGAACAAACGGCCATTTCTGTACGCCTTTAAGGATTCAAGTGTATAGTTCCCTCCATCATCCTGAAAAACACTATTCAAAAGCTAATCATTTTATGACCAGACTAAAAAGATTCAAGGCCAGAGATCTTGACTGAGGGCTGCAGAGTTCAATGATGCAACACATTTTCTTTGAAATACAGGCAGAGACCAGGGCTAGGTAGAAGCAGAGTTAAAAAATAAAGTCCAATGTATTCGTATACAGCGCATAATTAAACTGATGTATTATTTTCTGATGGGACTTCTCATAGGCAGCGGAAATACACTGTTAGTTTGTGTCCATTCACAGCTGTTTATCACCTATCTATGTTCAGCACTATGAACTGGTATGGCTAACTGGGGGGGCAGAGAGCTGCAGATTTATACCTCATACAAACCCAATGAACCATCCCTTTAAGATACTAGTTTTCTGACTCTTCCTCCACCACAAACTGCAGATGCTTTTTATGTTAGAAGGCTTCCTATTGTGCTAATGATTGAGAAATATGTATTAATTCAACCTTCAATGCACAATAAATGACTGGGCCAAATGAAATCAGTCTAAATGTTGCAGCAGCAGCAGTGGGGTCACAGACTGGAACAAATTCAGTCCCTCTTGCCCTGTGACAGTGGTGTGACCTTCACTGATCTAATCCAGTTAAACTTCCATCAGCAGATGGGCTCCTGTTTTTTTCTGACAGGGCACCATGTCCATGCCACCCTGCTGTTTTAGGGGGATGAAAGGGAAAGCTTCAGAGACACAAAGTTCAACACTGACTTTTAAAAATAACCTGGTATTGTTTTCCAACTAGCGTCCTTCACTCTTCACAGCGCTGTGGAGATTTTTGTAATGAAACATTAAAGGAGAGAAAAGGATTAACAGAGATTTTCAAATACAGTGTGCCACTTTATTCCAGACACTGCATTCACGCTGACCTTGCTTCATATCACTGAGCCATGCAGGGCAGTTTTCCACCTCAAAGGAAATGAAAAACATCCCATAGAGGCAGATCAAGGCCAGATGGGAGACTTGCCTGAACCTGCACACTTTTCAAACGAAAAAGGACGACTGCAGTTGAATGAAGAATAAACCAGTGTGTGTTTTTCCCAGCGCTGCAGGACATGACAGATGACTTGTTAAAACCCACAAGTTCTGCTTTTTGAAAAGAGAACAGACCAACAGCTCACCCTCATCTTTTATTGATGAACTTTTTAACAGACATGGTGTGGCTTTAATGTCTTTATTAAACTCAGATTAATTACATTTATTATTTTAGTTACTAAAATAGTTACACTTAACTCTGCAACCTGATTTTTTTTTCCTGCTTTTATTTTGCAGTCTTCAGTCCCAACCACAACTAACAAAAGTGACATTAATTTAGGCTTTTTATAAGCTCCCACACAGCTCTCTCTGGAGACACAAAAAGTTTCACATGTCTCTTAGAAGCTGTGGTGCCAGTGACTCAACAAACTGGAAAACAGAGGAGCAGTGGAAACTGTTGAGAACCAATCAATGGTATCATGTTTTATACTTTGCGTTTTATTTCTACTTTATTATAAAGAAAGAAAAATCAAACAGTAAAGCCAAAGAAAATCTCTTAGAAACAATCACCACATGTTTTGAATCTGAATGAACCTTTTATTGTGTGGCACTAGAAGTGTAGTGTTGGCACGGTGACACAGCATACATTACAACTGGAGTTTTGTGTTTTCTCATTTAAGGAAATGTGCATGGTAGAAATCTTAGTAGTTTCAATGGAGTCTGTTGTTCTGCCCTTCCTCTCAAGAGTAAAGCTGTCTGTTTTGTGCAGCTCACTTGAACATCCTCCATGTTGTGCAGCAGCATGTCGTATTGTTTCTTTTGAAATGTGAAAAAAATCACAATCCCTTCATAGACTTGCATGCGTACGTGCATGTTCTGATAACATTGTCCATAGCAATAGTAATAAATTGTATGTGAAATACAATTTTAATATATTTAAAGGGCTAGTTCAGCATTTTGGCAAATTCGCCCATTACCATAATCTAGTCATAGGGGTAGGTAAATTACCTTTAATTGTCGGTGCATGTTTTGAGATCTGCGGGGCAGAGATGTGAGCGGCTCCCTCATCAAACACAAAAGTACACAATCCAACAACTCCAAAACACTCTTGTGGAGAAGTTGTGACCTGCACATTCACCACGCTATGAGATAATCATGTATAACTATGTAACATTACGACACACAAAGAAAATACTTGGAACTATTTTTGCTTTTGAAATCATTCCACTCAGCAGCCGTGTCTGGAACGTAGTTTCTGCTATGTATTTGCCTCGAAACAACTCTGTCTCGTAATATTATTATTTCATAGCGTGGTGAATGTGCAGGTCACAACTTGTCAATGATAGTGTTTTGGAGTTGTTGGATTGTGTATTTGTAGTTTGATGAGGGACAACTTGTCTCTCACCAAACTCATACATAGTAGTCCCTTCTCCCGGACAAGGGCTAAGTCGAGTCGAGCTGGTACCATGTAGTTGAAACACGGCTTATGTCACCATGGGATTCAAACCCACGACCTTGAGGATACATTTGTGTGTGCGGGAGAGGAGTGTGTATGTTGGTGTGTGTGGTTGTGTTTGACAGAGACTTGATGTAAATGTATGGGAGACGGATCAGAAGTAGCTGCAGAGATATCAGAAGAGTCTCCGATTAGCAGACAGAAACATCGAGAAAGAGGGTGATTTTATCCTTCTGGGGCCGTATTCACAAAGCATCTTAGGGTTAAAAGTAGCTCCTAAGGGCCGAATTTAGGAGCTACTCCTAAAAAAAGTGGGTGTGTCAGTCTTAAATTTCCTAGTTTTTTAAAATAAGAGTAATTCACAAAGTATTTTAAGCCTAAAAGTAGTCTCAAAGCCTTTTATCTTACCGCTAGGAGTGCTCCTAACTCTAAAAGCCTAGGAGTTTTTTCTTAAAAGCTATTCAAAGCTGCTGAGACCTACTCTTACTAAGGATAAATCACTAAGAGCAAACTAAGAGTGACGCCCGGGTGACGCCCCGTTGCTATGGATTACGTCAATTCTCGTGCACGCATTAGAGGCGCTCAACACAGTGATTGGTTGCGCTCCGTTGCACTTTTTTTGCGTCAGGTCCGAAAGATCCAGAAAACTGCTGACGTTTTGGGCTCTGAACTTTCTGTCCATTGGTGTCTCACATCTTTGCTGCAGTTTTTTGTCTTTTTACTCCAGCAAAACAAAGGAAATGAATCAGACACTAATATTATAGGCTAGTGATCATAATAATGATGAGAAAAGAAAATGCATGTATCCTTAAGCTGGACTCGAACCCAGGCTGACAATAATTTTGGTTTAATGGGGAGGTACTCTATGACATGAGCTATATTAGTCATTACTATTACATCTTGTTAAAAAAAATTGAATGCATGATTCATCCAGTTATTATTGTTGTTATTGGACAGTCTGTTACCGTCACTACTCCCGTTTTATGCGAAAATGTTGTAGATTTCAAAGGGCCTTGCAACACCCCCCTCTGCAGCAATTCACTCCATTTTAATTGGAATGGCTGGATGATTCTTTGTGAATAGGTCTTACTTGTTAGGAGTCCTCACAGGAGTTTTAAGCTCTCCCTGACTTAGAACAGAAAATCTGAATCTTATTTTAAAAAACTAGGAGTCCTAAATTTAAGAACACCCACTTTTTTTAGGAGTAACACATTCTAAAATATCACAGACACATTCAAATATGTCCAAGCCTATTTGCTGAGTTATTGCAGTTTTGCTTCTCATCAGAAATTCAATGAGGATTTCATCCTGCCCTTGTGCGGGGCATCTCTTTCATCGTGTACAGTAAATGTATGGTCCGGCACTGAGGAGTTTAAGATCAGCACGTTAAGAGATTCATTCCAACACGTCCTCTTCCCATTTGCCAGTGCTCTCATCTGTGACTTTGCAGTGGAAGTCAAGCCTGTGTCTGCGGGGAGCCTTGTGAAAAGACATTCAATTTAATTATTAAAAACGAGGCTGAGATTGTGGAGCGGTGCAACGGCGGAGCTCGGAAACAGGATGTCATGTGTGGATTAATCGACCTTTGCAAACTCAGCAGAATCTATGGAGAGGTGGGAAACGAGATAGGAAGCCAACAGAGAATGAAATTGTTGACATTTTGCTCTCTATTACACTTTAATGTCTTTTCCCTTTGCTTTGATGTCACAGTGAAGGACCGATTGGACAGTTTCATGAGAGATGCTACTCTATAAAAGCAGCTTGATCTATGCCTTTGTACTGTATAGCTTCAGGGTGAAATGAATCTATGTGAACTCACGTCTGCACCATTATGGGCTGGCTATTAGGTGCTAGAGACCACGTTGTAGTAGAAATATGAACAGCTGGCTGGACAAAGTAGCAAAGAAGTGTGTCAGCATAAAAAAACTTCCGCATTAGCTCCACACTTTTCAACATTCCCTCTCCAGTAGTATTTCCCCAGCATGTGGTCTGAGAGCAGCTCTCTCCATCCACTGAATGTTCATTCTGGTTTTTACCTCAGTTTCTTTCATTTTCACATATTTGCCCTCTCTAGCCACGGGGCTCTTTCTCAAGGAGAGTTTCCATATTAAGTAGCTTCAGTGGTAGCAGGTGGTCTCCTAATCGGAGTTGGCTGTTCTGTACCCAGCTCATCCTGTCAGCATGCAAGAGACTGCAGAATGTCTCCATGAGAATGTGTTCTTGTCAAAGGAAAGCTGCACATCTGAAAAATAGGTGATTTGTGAGTGGTCAAGAAGAAAGCCTATACTGATAAATACTGAGCATTTGTTGTTTTGTTTCAGTTGTACAAGGATAGACGAGCATTTTACCGACAAATAATTCAACATTTTGGCAAATTGGCCCATCACCATACTCCCTAGTTTTAGGTGTAGGTTTGTTACCTTCAATTGTCATGAAAAATCACTGAATGGTTTAGGCCCAGAATACATGAATGACATGTTAGTAGAGTATAAACCCAGTAGAGCTCTGAGATACAGACTCAGGTGGAGCACAGAGTTCAAACCAGACATGGTGAAGCAGCATTTAGCTGATATGCTGCACACAACTGGAACAGACTACCAGCAGAACGTGCTTTTAGCTGAGCTACTTTTAAGAATTTTCAACTTTATCTTTCAACTTTTTAATGTTTGTTTGTTTTTATTCAGTTGTATGCTTCTCTTTTTTTCTTAAAAATGTATTGTCTTTATGTAAAGCACATTGAATTGTCTTGGTATGAAATGCGCTATATAAATAAAGATGCCTTGCCTTGCCTTGTCGGTGCAAGCTATTTATAGAACGGCGGAGCAGAGCCACGAGCTGCTCAGAACTACGCTAGGGAGGCTAATGGGATTTCTTGGTTTCCCTCATCAAACTCATCAAATACACAATCCAACAACTCCAAAACGCTCTGGTGGACAAGTTGTTCCCATGGGAACACGCATCAGCGGTTGTTTTCGAGGTTAATTCATGCAAAACCACTGTTGCGTGTTTCCGTCTGGGGCAGTGTTTCAGCAAGCAGTCTCTGCATTTGCCTCGAAAACAACTCTTTCATAACATTCCATTATCTCATAGCGTGGTGAATGTTTTGGAGTTGTTGGATTGTGTATTTGATGAGTTTCATAAGGGAAACCAAGAAATCCCATTAGCCTCCATAGTGTGGCTCCGCCTATCTAACAACAGCTTGCACCGACAATTAAAGTTAAAGCAGAAGTAAGTGATATATTTGTGTTAATATAAGTCTTAAATAGTTATATCTTCCGACAGCAATCACTTACATAGAGTGTTTGGACCAAAACACGGGTCTGTCAGTCACTCTGCTCTGCTCTGAGCCGAGGAGAAAACATTTATCGTATCCTACAGTTTTTATCCAATGAGGAGAGAGAACGGCATGCAGGGCTGTGTGTGCAGCCAAGGAACGCCGTGAATGTGGCGACGTAGGGACGAGGACTGTTATGGTGCGTTCAAGGAAACTCGTATTTTTCCGACCGTGAAGTGGTACCAGTTCGATCTGGTACGAGTTCACCGGTCGGAAGTTACGAGTGGCTGTTATAGTGACTTTCACCGGTAAAACAGGTCGGAGAAACACGAGTGGGTTGCCTGGAACGCTACAAAGTCGTAAGTTGTGACTTGAAGCTGTAATTTACGATTTCAAAAGCCTGCCTGGAACGCAGCATTAGCGAAAACGACCGGACCACTTACTTCTGCTTTAACAAACCTACTCCTAAAACTATAGGGATTATGGCAATGGGCCAATTTGCCAAAATGTTGAACTATCCCTTTAAGGCACCCCTGGTTAAAAAATTCTGTTAATGTGAACCGTTAAACAAGTGGAAGATGAAATGATCTTCAAAAGGCATAAAGTTCAACATTAACCACTCTCAATATCAGTGTATTATTTTTGTTTTGTTTTCTACAATTTTAGAGTTCAAATTTCTGCAAGGAAATTTTCTAGTAGCAGCTATTACTGTGTCATCAACCTTCACTATAAGTTATGGCAAAAATACTGCTGATGGCAAAACAAACTTTCACAAAATTACAGAATGTAAAGTGACAATATAGGTTACTTTAAAAAGTAAAAAAAAGTGTATGAGTTTCTTCACAGAAAAGAAATTCATTTGCCTGATTATTATGACATTCAGTGGGAGAACAGTAATCAAAGCAAAGTAAATGAGCCGGATCGTTCTAGCCTGATTACTCAGTGATGGCTCAACTACAAACTGATTTTAGATTACTGTATAATACTCATAGTCACACACACACTCAGACACACACACACTATGAATGTTCCAATCAGGTATAAAAAGGAGTGTTAAAGAGCAGCCCCTCGCTACAAAGTAAAGTCCGACATTGAAAATCTGCATGGTGTTTGTCACAGCAAAGTGGAGAAACGTGTTGCAAATGGTCACATTTGAGTATTTAATGGATGAGAGCAAACAACCTTGAAAACTAAACAACTTGAGCTTTTATTTTACAAATACTTGCCTCAAAATGTCTTCCTCACTGAAAAGTCTAAAATGTATGAATAATATCTAAATGCTAGGAACAAGCTGTTTCATAATTTAAAGGAAAATCAGTTCTCAGCGTTTTGGAAGCTTTGTATTTCTTGCGTAGCTGCTTTTCATATGAGATGTGGTGCTTCATGCATTTTGCTTGTTGGTGTATGTGTTAAATTTTGATATGGGCTCTGAGGAACTTTCCTCCCTCAGCAGATGAATCTGAAAACAGTGTAAATTATTCCGAAGCTTGAAAATCCAAACGAAGGAACATAACACATTTCTGAGTTGAAGGGGGCTGTAACTATTTCTCACTTGGCCTTTGTTCAAAATGAGAGTTTAAAAACTTTGTTGGCACTGGACATGAACCTTGTTGCAGATTGTACTTATTCAGTGTCAGTTTATTCATTGATTCATTCATGGTTAACAACTCATATTCACAATCCACACTAGTAATAGCTTGATTTCATCCCATGCGTCATTATGTGTGTGTCATGTTGTCTTTTATATCTTTATTCCTCTGCACCTGTGACCACCAGGGACGGAGGCACTTTGTGTTCAGCTTTTGGTTCCATCTCTTGTGAATGGCAAAGCCTTGAAGAAATGTCTTCATATAGATTGAAACATGTTTGGCTTTTGGTGTTGAAGATCCAAGGTCAAGGTCACTATTGGCGCTTCTCCACTACACTTTCATGGCACAGAACGGCACGGCTCGGCAAAGGTGTTTTTCCACTACAACTGAGTTCTTCTAGTTCTTCCTCAGCGGGGGCGGGGTCGGCACGGGGGTGATCGTGGAGGCAATCGTGGGACCGTGTTGTCCGTCTCTCTTTTTTCTCTCTTCTCATCAGCTCCAAACTCATTCGATCATTGACCACAGCGTGGTTTTACACACAGCATCATTTTAACTCAGGTGATGGAACAACAACAGTCTCGGTACAGATCAGTGGTTGCTGTTGCCGCTGTGTTTTTGAAATTTCCGGATTTGAGTCTCATGTTGGACGTGGCGCTCGCACTCTTCCAGTGAACTCAAGAATGAACTGGTGAGATTTTGATGGTCCCAGATGAGATCCCAGGTCATGGTCACTGTGACCTTGTGAGTGCTATCAGCATTTCGAGGTAGAGTCTGTAGGATTTTCCTAAAAAAAAACAACAACTAAATATAGACTGTCTCAGTCAGTCCTGACAACTGCTGTCAAGGCAGGGGCGGTTGGGCCCGAGAGGAGGGGCCCAGTTTGAATGCTGAATTTACAAACTGCAACGATCAAACCTACAGACTCTATCTTTAACCAGCTCATTGGAAAAATGGAAAAACACTTATGGACCTAATCTTGGGTCGATGCAGTGATACCCAACTGAAGGTGACTCTTATCAGCATCAATGAAACTGTCTGCAAAAGTTCCTGTTCTCAGTTTGCTGATAAAGTTCACACAGATTTCAGAATATGATCGATTATATAAACCGTATAAGAATACAGTAACCCTCCTCTTAAGTGATTTTTTGGTGATGACAAATAAGCCCTATGACAAATAAGCATAAATAAGTGTCACTGCACTAACAACCAAGTCTCTTCTATAAGATTGCATCTTTGTGAATCTGTTGTAAATTCAATATGTGATTCACACCCATAAAATCTCGAAATGGCAGAGTCATCCGACACCAGAGGGCAGTGAAATTTGCTGCCATCTGGCTTCTCTTTCCAGCACTGTGATCATTGATTAGTTGGTATTAAAAGTGAATAATGAATGGACTCTGCAATCAATACTAGGAGGCCTTTCCTGTTGATTTATGAGTTGAAGTCAAACACGGGCTACTGTGGAAAGATAGCTCTTTGATGAGCCTGGCGAACAGACACTTCAGACACTGACTTTGGCAGCACAGAGATCAGTGGTAAAAACTGAGGAGTCTCACTACGCTCTAAATCTTTGTGACTGATGGCGCTTCCTTTTAAAGAAGCTGAATTTATGGAGCCCTTTCAGGTGCTTCATCATCCTCACCTTAGCCTGCTCATTTTCCTTGGAAGGAAGGTGGCAGCCCTGATAAGTGGAGAAGACTCGGCTGAATAGCAGCCAATCTATCCCAGGCCTCTATAAAATGCTAATCTGAGATATAAAACTGATCAGGGTGGGAAAGGAGCTGAAACAACAAAAGCATGTATTCAAAGGCAGATGTATTGGAGTCACGGTCCTGTTAGCGATATTTATCACCAATAGTAGGCTACATTCCAGAAAAGTTACAATTCAAGGAAAAAGTGAGAAGTGAAACGCAGACTATTTTAATTTTTACTTCTTTATTTCTAAACAACACATTCAGTAGATAAACTCATCAGTCTGATAGTCATTGCCACTGCATTGTCAGCTTGAAAATCATTTTACACGTTTATCAGTAATAACAATTAAAGGGATAGTAGCATATATTTAAAGTGGGTTTGTATGATCTACAAATAGCCCCTAAGTACTTTAATTGCAGTAGCAGACTCTCTACACTCCTCCCATTAGCATCGCCGGCCCATAGCCCTGCCCAGAGATTTACTACATTGTTGTGAATGGACCCAAAGAAACAGCCTATTTTCATGGCCTAAAAGAGCTTGTACCTGGAAAAAAAATACACAGTTCGATTGTTCACTATAATATAATTTTTTTCCAGCCCCTCGACTGCTGATCGGCAGGTGCTGACCCTGGGCGGAGGGATACGGGAGTTGGTTAGGTCCAAATAGAAACTGTGTTTTTCCTGCACTTTGAGGAGCTGGAAAAAAATTATATTATAGCGAACAATGGAACTGTGTTTTTTTTTTTTTTTTCCAGGTAAAACCTCTTTTAGGCCACGAAAATAGGCCGTTTCTTTGGGTCTGTTCACAACACTGTAAATGTAAATCTCTGGGCAGGGCTAATGAGCTGGCGTTGCTAACGGGAGGAGTGCAGCGGGTCTTCTACTGCAATTTAAGTAATTAGGGGCTATTTGTAGATCATACAACCCCACTTAAAAATATGCTACTATCCCTTTAAATCTTGCCTGTGACAGTTTGAAATAATGTAGGTTACTGTAACTGTATACTGATGCTTATGCATTGTATGTCACAAATCCTAGTTTAATATTGACAGTCTTGAGCTTGAGCTCCACAGCTCACATTTAATTACAAAGAGTGATACTAAAGGAAAGTGTCTGTCCACACACCCAGCCTGTGAAGTCTAATCAGCTGAGATACAGGCTCTGCCATGGTCTCCAGTGGTGTTTTTATTCACCTCCAACAATGGATGACTTCCACACGAAACGGAAAACGTGTGGATCAGGACAAATCCCCTATGATCACCTTAAAAAAAACATTTAGCGTCAGTGAGGGCAAAACCTGCATTGTCTCGGTAAACCTGAGTGGCGGGCGTGTTATTGAAACACTGTCTGCCCTTTGTAATCAGATCTTGGAGAAATACTCCATGTATAGCGTTCATTTCTCTAGCGCAGGTCATTCGAGAGCTTTTCTCTGGATCTTTTGTTTGAGGTCTTGTAAGTTAATTGACAAGCCTGTCAGGAGGCTGTCATTTCAGAGCTGAAAGGCGTCAGTATTTCCATGGTGGTTAATACTGCATGGGGAGATGTGGAGGCATATAGGGCAGATGTGTGCCAGGGGATACCCGCTGAATATTTTAGCACTTTTTCACAGCGATCCCTGACATTAGAAAATGTCAGTCCTTCTGCTCTCACATTTAAAATGCAAGCTGTGACGTGAACATTGACTGGACCCAGGCAGCAGGCTTTCAGAGGAAATGAAGACTGAAAAGTTTCAACCCAACTTAAAGGCATATACTTCACTCAAATCGATAATTCACCAATTTTCTACTCACCATCATGCCAAGGGTTTGCAGAACTTTCTGAGTCATCAAAACCCCTTTGGGGTTCCAGCGGGATTTTCATATAATGGCATATTGATCACTTTTGAATCATCCAAATCACACACTATGAAACATCTTTATTTAATGCCTATCTCTGTAACGCATTATAACTATACTAATAATCATAACACAAAGCATTTTATATGAACTTATCAGGTATTAGAATGTGTATCTATAATGTGTTCATGTTTACTGTTATAAAGTTTTATGATAATTTATGAGTGTTTATAACTATAGTTATACAGTGCTATAACTGCATTGTAACTCAGTATGGTTATTAAGTGTTATAGAGATAGGCGTCAAATAAATAAAGTGTTACCAAAAAAATCTCTGTTTTTGGCCTTGTTGTAGTAGTAGCTCCCAGTTCATAGATGTGGTGTCTCAATTTGAGATGGCTTCAGTTGGACACTCTTGACAAATGTCCCAAAGCTTCATTCTGCTTCCTCTAGGACGTTAGCTGGCTCATTCATTAAATAAGCTATTAGCCAAGGATAACAAACAAGAAACACCAATGTCTTGGTGAAGGATCCTGCAAGAATTGCAAATTATTTTAACAACTATTTTATGGACAGTGTGCTTGAAATAACAAGACTTTTTACACCATCATCTATTACAATATACCTCGCCTGATCAGTAACGAACCGCCCACTTTTCAGCTGGCCAAGATATCGGAGACAGAAGAAATTTTTATCTATTTTTCTATTGCTACGAGCGCTAACAACATTCTGCATCCTATTTTGTTTGCTCAGGTGGCAATGCCATGCAGCGTTCAGAAGCGTGGCATCGTCACCTACGTCTTCTTTTCCACTGTTATTATTATTGTTATTATTACCTATGCTTGTGACACGTATGTCTGTTTTTTTAATGTGAGGACTATGGATGGAAACTAACTCCAAGCTAAATCCGGCACACTTACTGTACAGGATGCCACGGCGTCAACTGTTCATTAATGTGCACTGTCCTCAAACAAATAAGCAATAAATGAAAATGAAATGAATTCAGACGGTAACTGATAGAACAGTAAGTCTGCAGTTTACTCAGAAAATATATCTGTACCACTGACTCCTGAATCATAATGATCTGCGAGCCACTTACTCTTTAATGAGGCCGTTTCTATCCCGACACAGCCAACAAACTACTATTCCATTTTGGCTCATCTCTGGAGCGTTTTGCTAGTGACTAACAGTGTAAATTCAAGTGAACTCATTTACGGTGATTTATTTTTCCACCTCAGGTGAATCCACTAATAATTTCATTTTAATTAACTTTGCCACACACTTCAAACTATTTTTCACTAAATATGAACAACATGTTACTGATTAATATGGATTCCCCCCGTGATGTTTCAGACATTAATTAACCCATGACTGCATCAGTGATTTTCATTATTCATTCAGTTATTTATTCGTTGTTGCTCTGAAAGAAATGCTACACTTTCATGCTGATCAACTGAAAGCCACTTCATCTCCTCATCTGGCAACAGAGACAGAGACTCCTCTGTGCATCAGTCAAAAGCTTTCAAATGGATAAGTGATGCAGTGTTACAAAGTTGAACTTTTTTCAAAGCTGCTTTAGGTTTATCTGCTGCAATCTGAGTGAGTTTTACTGTAACCATTAATCTCTAAAATCACTTTGTGTTACCTTTTTTTGTATGAAAGGTGCTATACAAATAAATAAAGTTTGAGTTGCACGGCCCAGCACAGGGCGGTGTGTGGGGAGAGGAGCAGGAAGCCCGGGGTGTGTAGCTCAGCCGTGGTGTGGCTGTGCAGTGTGCAGATCCCGCTCAGCTGTAGCTGCGGCTGGAAGCAGCTGACTCAACATGGCATCGGTACCGGTACCTGTAATAACGGTGGCAACACATTCTGTGCTTCTGTTCTGTGCTTCTCTGAATCCTAGTGGGGCTTTCAGCAGCAGACCGGCCGGGGGTGGAGGGCCAGCAGGCGCTGAATTCATGGGTTCATGTGTCTGGCTGAGCAGCTCAGGGCGGTTACAACTACTTGTAGTTTCTAAGCAGAAGGGGGTGGGGACGAAGCGGGGCGAGGAGGAGAAGGGGAAACGAGTGGATTGGATGAGGGTACGAGCCAAAGGGAGCCTTTTGTGACGGATGGATAGTATTGGTCAATTTCTGTCTAGGCCTACGGTTGATAGACTGAATGGATTTTTTTGGTTCTTTTTGCTATTCATATCGGACTACAGGACCATAATCGCCGTATGATAATTATCAATCTAGCTTTACGTTAAGTAACCATGGCCTCTGTATTGTGCTGGGTGTTAATAAACATACAGTAACCCCAAAGTGGGTTAAACAGGCCTGGCACTGTGGCTGCAACAGACAGATCTTGTACAGATCTTGAAACATCATTGGAAAACAAAGTATGCTGTCACTGAACATTTTACTGTGTTTCATTATTTTCATTCTGGTGCGATATGACTGTTGACAACATTTCCTCATGTTGACAGGAAGCATAATGCAGGCAGCATAAAGGAGACACAGTTATAAACTCTAACACATCATCTATCATACTGTTCCTTACTATTACAGATATGCAGTGAGGTGAAGGCTTCAAAAAGACAGAGCCTGACAATAACTCTGATCATTCAGACTCACTAATGTACTATATACATGCTAATTATAAACCCAAGAGCCACTGCTTGAATTTGTGTGTCAGGTTAGCTGCTGATTAGTCTTGCGATGGGCTTGAGGAGCCATGTTATCTGTTGCTGATTAGGAGGAGGGGTTCAAATTAAAAGTTTTTTATCTCCACAACTGCTGAGAAGATCTGACCAGGACAAGTCCAGATTATTCTGTCATACATTTCAATGAACACTTCCCTTTTGTTTGCCTGTTTTTCAGATTCATACATTTTCAGAAACATACTTTTGACTCTGAGCCAGTGTCTTATCTGCCTTCTTTTATATATATAAAGAAATAAATAAGATTTTGCATGCTTGGCTATGTAATTAATCAGGAGGGAATTTAATTTAATATATTCAGGATGAAATTGCATCCATTTTGCTGCCGTCTCCCAGGATCAGCATGACCTAGAGCTCCCAGAAAACAGAACAGAACAAGTTCACTGGAGCAAATGAAATATTTATATCAAATAAAACCCCTAGTTATTAATTTACTACAACTAATCTTCCATCATAGCCATTCATCATAAACATGTTCATCAGATTACAACTCAGATATCTTCTCACCAGTACTGAAGGACATAAGATCCATCTCAAGGCTGCCAAAGTTCGATTCAGATAAGTAATTTAGGAGATGATATATTAAGGTCAGTGCTGATACAGTCCTGCAAAACCTTTGTGGATGAAGTCTCAAATGGGGTGATTAATAATACAGCCAAGGTCACAGAGGGTGCAATTAAAATTACAGTTTACAGAAGGGGATTTCTTTTTCACCCCAGTTCACATGAGATTAATGTTCTTCTTGTTGCAAAACAGCACATAGGGAGTGTGTTCTGATCCAAAGCAAGCACAGCTTCACTGATCTGCTCATTGCTGTGGAGTCTAAGTACATCTGATCACACATTAGGCCAAGACTGATGATGCTGAAACTACTCCTTTGTAATGGAGAGTGTTTTTATCTGGATATGCTGCTGCTGATAATTACTTTCATAATTTGAATATGACTAGTTTTGTTCATTGCAAGATGGAAAGAGATGTGAACCAGTGACAGATCAAATACAACAGGTTGAAAACACATGGATTAAACCATTAAATAACTTCATCCAATATCCAATATATTGAGATTAAACAGATCCCGATACAAGCCACTGATTAGTCATGTTCCATTATTATTTCATAGCGTGGTGAATGTGCAGGTCACAACTTCTCCACGAAAGCGTTTTGGAGTTGTTGGATTGTGTCTTTGATGAGTTTGATGAGGGAAACCAAGAAATCCTAGTGTAGCTCTGAGCAGCTCACGGCTCTGCTCTGCCGTTCTAAAAATATGTTACACTGACAATCAAAGGTAACGAACCTACTCCTAAAACTATGGTATTATGGCAATGGGCCAATTTGCCAAAATGTTGAACTATCCCTTTAAACAGTCAACATACAATGTAGTTTTTTTTGTGACAATCAAGCAAAACCAGGTCTGAGATGAGGCTTTCGGTGTTTACAAAAAAAATCTAATTTTAGGACCTTTTGCAGATCTTTCCATGTGTATGGTGCATTATAAGAGAAAGATATTTTTCCCATTTCAGTTCTGACGAATGGAAAATACAGCGATAACCAATATGTGTACGAGTACCAATGTGAGTAGTACACAGCATCCAATGGAGGCAAAGTAGAAATAGCTGCTCTCCCATAAATTACATCTCTGTCACCTTAACTTGAACTATGGTAAATCACTTAATCTATTCTCAAAATAAACCAGATTAGATTTTAAAACTAAATATAAGACCCTTCTCTGAACTGTAATCTGCAATGTAGTGTAACCCACTGGAATAATAAGTAACACATCACTAGTATTGTAGGAGACATACATTGCATCTATGAAAGGGGGGTCATTATAATTCTGTGCACATTTCACTTGAAAAGCAGTTGGTAATGTGATGGGTGTTTCTATTACAGTGACTATAAGAAAATGCACTTTTCTTCTTTGCATAATTAACACTGTTAATGAGAAGTATAAACACTAGGGGCTTCCAGTGCTGGTAATGAGCCATTTTGAAGGAGGCATCTTGACAGTTTACACTGTATCACAGCAATAGAGGATACAAGGACAAGAGGACGAGTGAGGAAGGACCTTGAACAGTGGTGACTGAGGCTGAGCTGTCACAGGCGAGGACACATGCCGCTGCAGTCGACGCTGCTGCTTTTAATTTTCCATAGACAGAATCAAGCATATATGACATCCTCCATCTCCTCCCCTCTGTTTAATTGAGTAACACGTCGCCAAGTGTGTGTCTTCTCTTTGTAAAGCAGGTCATTAAACATTCATGCCATCCACTGTTGCAGCATCCAACTTGGCTGCACGAGTTTTTCTCAGTGCCCCCTGGTTGTTGTCGTTCTGTGAGGCCCCACAGGGAATTAACCACGCTCCGCCAATGCACTTCTCCTCTCCCATCTGACTGTCTCTTTCTTTCTCCCTGGCTCCAGCCCATCAAAGAACTGTGAGTGACAACAAAGGAGAAAGCGTGCAGCCTCCAGGCACCTCACAGGCAAGAGATTTTCTCACCCTATCTCTTACGGCTCCGAATCCGCGTCCATATTTAAAGCTGCATGTCGCGTGGACAGCGAGGACGCCCGTGTAATTACCATATCCACAGTGGAGCGATTTGACCACGTGTGCATAACCTCTGATTTTCAGAGGGAGCAAACACTGCCTGCATAGTTTCTCCATGCATATGTCATGCAAGCAAGCCATTGTCACCCAGTGTCATACACATTAAGTTTGCATGAGTGCTCGTGTTGTGCTCTCTCTGACATTTTTAATGAGCTGCGTGGACAACTTGACATTCTGAAAGTGGGTAAGTGTAGGGTAGATGGTGAAGTACACTGACCTTCACCCAGGCAACACTTCAAAATAATGGAAATGAAGCCACAAGGTGAACGTATACAGTACTGTAGTGCCCTAACAGCATGACTGGGCTTTGTGTGTGCATTCATGCTTACTGTGACTGAGGGCAACATCCTGTCCAGAAGCAGTGGATTGGAGGTCAGAGGGGGAAATCTCCTTTATGTGAAGTCTCCAGAGGGGAGATTTGATTTTATTGGTACGAGTTACAGCAGCTCTCTCAGCTTCAATCTTCAATCTTCCTGTTTTGTTTTTCTATAGATTTCTTTATGGTTGCAAGCTCCAGCAAAAAGGCAAAAAGGAGCCTTCTGCCAGACAGTCTGGTGTATGTGTCACACGGGAACAGACATGACATGATCTCTAGAAATTACATCAATTCATCCAGGGAGGGAACAGAGGCAGAACCACTGACCAATTTCCTCTTTTATCATACTGTGTCCTGGGAGGTCATTTTCACCGCTGACTGCACAGTGGACACGACACGTACCCTCACAGTCATTTCCATAAGAAATTGGCTGTAGCCTGTGACTTTACAGCTGTTTGTCATCATTAAGGGCAGCAGAGATCGGCTGGTTTCAGTGCCTGTCCCTTTAAATGCAAATGAACCACTGCTTGCCCAGCCCCAGCCCTTCTACTGCTACCAGGTAACTAAACTAGTTACATCACTGGAAGACAACTGAGGCAACAACTTGTAAAATCACATGGATTTCAATCTAAGGAGGCTGAAAATTACAGATTTCTTTTGTCAGTTCCCAAATTTTGGGGGCCGGAAGGCAAGACAAACACCCAAATATATGTTGAAGAGCCTTCAAAATGTGATATTCCCATAATATTCCCCCTTCAACTCCCCTGGACCCTGTCAAGCCCCCCCTCCATACAGTATATTATTTACCCCTCATCCAGACTGCTGGCATATGATGGGTTTTCAGTGTGAGAGAGAAGTCATGAGTGTCAGGAGGGACTGACGCTCGTCAATCCCTCCATGACACTCATGAATTTTAAATGTGTTTTCTGGCTCTCACACAATGTTTTTTGAATAAGTTCCAGTAATACTGTAGTAGGCATATGAAGCCTTCACCTTCACCTTATTGCGATGGTAAAACTTTATCTAGCTTCACTCTCCACTCATTTTTCACGTGAAGAGCAGTTTGCTACTGCAGCAGTGAAATGAGTTGCATCTTTTCTGTTTGAGGGGGAGTGGTGAGTGATTTGGGGGTGTCTAAGAGATTGTGGAGGTAACATTGTCTTAACTTCACCCGGCAGTAAGATTGTAAACAACTATAGATGCCTCTCAATAAATTAGAATATCATGGACAAGTAGTTCTATAGGCCCAACCAAGTATTGAGTGCATATAGATGGACATTCTTTTCAGAAGGCCACATTTTCAACTGTATTTTTTTAATTGGTTTAATTTTTCTGAGATACTGAATTTTAGGTCTTCAATAAATATTGAAAAGCCATAATCATTACAGTTAAAAGAAATGTGTTTGCATGTTCTCCCCGTGCATGCGTGGGTTCTCTCCGGGTACTCCGGCTTACTCCCACAGTCTAAAAACATGCAGGTTAGGTTAATTGGCGACTCTAAATTGCCCATAGGTGTGAATGAGAGTGTGAATGGTTGTCTGTCTATATATGTTAGCCCTGCAATAGACTGGCGAACTGTCCAGGGTGTGCTGAGATAGGCTCCAGCTCACCCGTGACCCGTGAGGATAAGCGGTATAGAAAATGGATGGATATATAAAGTATTAGTTTAATTGAATTACTGACGTAAATGAACTTTTCCGTGATATTCTAGTTCATTGAGATGCACCTGTAGCCTATATACAATACTGTGCAAGAATTTTAAGATGTTTAGATTCTTATCCATGCAGTACCATCAGAGAGGCCTCTGATTGGTCCTATATTTATTCTGCAGGATGACAATGACGCAAAGGTTACAGCCAGTGTCAAAAATAACTACTTTAGTTTACAAGAAAAAGACTGAGTCCTGCAGCAGATGGTGTAGCCCCCCACAGAGCACTCAGTCTGGGATTACATGAAGAGACAGAAAACACTGAGACAGCATCAATCCAAGCCAAACACACTGCATGACTGCATTCCAAGATGAACTTCATCAAGCTGATTCTGGACAAGAACCTTGAAGAACTGTGATGGGAAATGTAGGGAATAGAAATGTGGCCCAGTTGGTGCTAAATTGATGATCTGATTTGGTTTCCAGGTGACTGAACTTTTTGAAATTAATCCACACACTGGAGCAATGACCTGACATCACAGAGATCAACCTGTCTCCTGATTACTGGACAACCCACTCCACCTCCCGAACCACAGCCACCCAGCTGTATGATGGGAACCGGCTGGTGGGTGCATTTAAGAAATGAAACAAATGGCCCAGATTGGATCCTTTAAAGGGCCAAGACAGTTTCTTGGTTATAAAACAGTCTCATGTTAATGTGGATGAATGAAGCTCCACCTTGTTAATGGAGCAATAATCAGTTTTGACATCATTAGAGTGGTGGCGGAAAGCAACCCCACCTCCTGACCTGCTCGGCCCGGCCAGCAAATGAGAATAACGTCTTCCCAGGGGACAAAAAGATCTTTGAACCTCTAACTTTAATCCTTGATGAATGAAAACATGAGTCTGTTTACCACCGGCTGGTGGACACCTGAAACAAATACAAATACCAGGTGATGGATCCTTTAAAAGCAAATGAACCACTGCTTGTCTCGCCCCACCTCTTGTACTGGTCCCAGGTAGGGGTTTACGCAAATTTGAAAGTCACTGGAAGACAACTGACGAACAGCTCATAAAACTACATAGATGTCAATCTAAGGAGCCAATTTTTTGTCACCCCTCACATTTTGGGGGCCGGAAGGCAAGACAAACACCCAAATATATGTTAAGGAGCCTTCAAAAAGTGATATTTCCATAATATGTCCCCTTTAAAAGAAAAGTGACAAAAAACGCTACGAGACCTGACTAATAACACCCGCACATACTTAGTCATGTGTCAACCTGCTGTTTTAAAAGCTGAGCGGGGGACAGACGTCCATCATCTCGTCCTTTGATACAAACCAAGCATGTTGTCTTTACTCATGACCCTGATTCCGGCTCCTCGAGGCCCTGGGTGGCGACTCTGGGCTGTGTAATTATGGCTGCGCTCTGTGTGCTGGATGTCTGTGTTTATGTGTTACAGCTGACACTTCAGCCCATTTCCATGCTGATTGCTCTGTTTGGGGCTGCACACACACACACACACACAAACACACACACAGAGCGATGCTCTCCCCAACAATGATTAAACAGCACCGCATGACAAAAGGCGCTGCTGGCATCTAAACAGCAATTAAAGTGAAAATGGCCATGTCAAATCCAACGACCATATTTTCGTTTGTCAGGATAATTATAGCCATCCTGGTGGCCTGGCAGTGCTCAGCTCAGCCGGCGAAGACTCGGTGGGTGGAGGAGGGTGATGAAGATACACCGAAAGAGAGGGAGGGAGACGGAGGACCACATTAGTTCACCAGCAGCTATAATGTCAGATTGGCCTGGATCGCCGCCCTCCCAGAGACCCCGAGGAGTGGTAAACATTGTCTAACCTTTTTACCCTTGATTCCTTAAATGCAGCTCACTGGGTTCATGATGCACTATAAACAGTTATTTGCTTATAATGACTTATCATGGTGGCTTGACTGGTTATAAACTCCTGTGCCATCACCGAAGTGCTGTTCTTTTTTTTGTTTCAACAATCAATTGTTATAAGGACTCATAGGATGCCATAAGTATATATAGATGATCAATGTATGCTTTAAGTAAAGTGAGGTTCATATCGATGCATCTATAATGCAGTATAGCTAATCATGATGTTTCATTGTTGGTGTTCCAAAGTAACTTATTTTCATGCATTATAGATGCATCTATATGAACTCCTTTACTTAAAGCATACATTGATCATCTATATATACTTATGGCATCCTATGAGTCCTTATAACAATTGATTGTTCAGGTTATAGAGGGGTAGGAAGGTAATGTATTATAAGCCTCATCAGTCAGCCTGTAGTTTATAACCAGGGACTCATAAGACACTTGGATTTATAAGTCATTATTTATTTATAACTGTTGAATTGCATCATGTTGTCTGTTTATGAATGCAGTCATAATGCATTATGATTGATTATAATGAGCATTATAATTCACTATGAATGCGCTCATAATGCACTATAGATGTAGTCTTCATAGAAAGTGTTACCACATTGTCTAACCTTTTTACCCTTGATTCCTTAAATGCAGCTCACTGGGTTCGAAACATATTTGGTACATCATCGTGGCTCTGTGGCCCGCTCCTGTGCCATCACCGAAGTGCTGTTCTTTCTTTTTTTTTTAATCAGGGCTTGGCAGCAGCAATATCTGAGAACAGCTGGTGCTTTGCTGGGGCCCTGAACGCCCCGTCCGCACTTTCTGGGCTTCCACAGAACCACCATGACCTGATCAGACTCCCAGCGGCTGATTCGCTTTTAAACTCGTGGTTCAGGTTAGAGTGAAGGATTAGGCCACAGACTTGTCATGTTGTCTGTTGAGAATCGCAACAGCATTAAAGGTTTCGCTTTTATAAAATTCAGTCATTTTACCACCATTTCAGTGTACAGTACAGTACCACATACCACAGCACTGAGGACACCACTTTCTTAAGGCAACCTAAACAGAGCGTTTAAAAGTTGGCTTTAATACTGGTTAATGAATAGCATACAAACACTTCAGTGAGCATAGGTTCTGGTCAGGTCGGAGGTGAATGGTTGTAGCTCACAGAGTTCAGTTATTCAAATAACTGCTTTTTGCATCTGGAGAAGCTTCAACATGTCAGACTTTGAGGCAGTTGAACCACAACAACAGAAGCCCAAAGCCGGTTTCTTTTACCCAGGTATGCAAACGTGATGCTGCAGTGAACACAGGCTGAATAAAACTACACAGGTGAAGACAGGAGAGAACATAGCCTGGATTTCTGCTGAGGCAGCTGGTGATTTGCTCTGAGTTTGGTGTCAACAGCATGCATTTATTTGCCACATGAGAGGGAGAAAAAAAAGACTCACAGACTCTTGTGGCTCACACGAGTATTGCAAAAACGAATGCCTGAATATTTCCCGTTTTGACTTGGCACTCATGGCCTCTGTAAATGTGAGTGTTGGGCTTCATGTACAAATAAGATAATAATTAAAGATAAGATTAATTTTGAGAGAATCTTGTAGATGTGGGGGGAGGTGAGGAGGTGGAGCTATGAAGAAGTGAAGTAATCTTATGTTGAGCCTTTGTCTACTAGATTTGAAAGCAACATTTGAGTTATGTTTGGACACACATTGTATTTTTATATAGACTGTTCTTTTCCACGTAAGGAATCCCTTGCACACTAATAGGATGTTGGTTGAAACGCTAAATCCTCCTGTACATGTTAAGTAAATCACAGCACTGTTTTTCTGGAGCATAACACACTGACTCATAAGCCTCATGTTTGTTTGTTTTTTTTCTGGTTTTCCCCCTGTGTCTGTTTAGCTTTGACCGTGACAAATTGTGGAATTAACAGAAGCAACAATGACCACTGAAATCAGAACAAAGCACAATGTAAAGTGTCGGCGCGGCGAATGGACAGAAAATAGCACCGGCTGCTTGATGCAAACACAGGAAGTTCCATTCTTTCTCTGCGTGACGCTCTTTTGTTTATTGTTTTCACCCAGAAGCTGATGCATGCTCTTATCATGCTGCAGCAAGACATTCCTGCCTCTTCCATCGACACAGACTTAAGTCTAATCTAATCAGAGCTTTGATACAACTCTCTCTATATATATATATATACAGAACACTCGAGGAATCCATCCCAGGAGCACAGGTGGAGACAGTATTTAAACTGACCACTAGATGGAGTGGTAATGCAAGAAACGCACGGGTCTGATGCTGAGCTCCATGTGCTGTGCATTGAACTTCCATTAATAACATGAGCCACCTTTTCTGCTGTGTTGACAGGAGAGATTAAGTTGCCTGACCGTGAATAGATCAACATCTGGGGAATGTGCTCACGTGTAAATATGAGTGCGTGAGTAACATTCAGATACACAAGAGCCAGAAGAAACTGGAGTCAGAGGCGAGGCTGCTCTATCAATAATAAACACAGCACGCAATAAGAATCAAAACCGCTTCACACCACCAAGTTACCTGCTCAGTAAAGTAGGCCACACGCTCCATTTCTCCACTGATATTACCGGCAGGTTAATGATGCACCATGGAAACTGTTTTGTTAAGTTGTTTTCCTTATGCTGCCTTATTATTTGGCTGCTGTTCCAAAGCAATTCAGTCCTGGAATTCACAAGATATTACCTGCAATAGATCCTAATCAAGGCGAGGCAAAGCAATATTATTCGTATAGACATTTTTTAACAAACAGTTTGTCTCAAAGGGCTTTACGCAGCATCATCCGACTGAGGAAAAAATGGAAAGAAGATTTTAACAGGAAAAAAGTTGGAGAAACCTCAGGGTGAGACACTCAGCACAGGCAGTAAGTGTTGTATACAGACAGGAAAACATGGAATATGGGAAAATATGGAAATGGGATACAGTAAGTCGGTTAACAGGAGCTGATGAAGGCAGCTGTT
The DNA here is from genome assembly GCA_030347415.2 of Decapterus maruadsi. Lineage (NCBI taxonomy): Eukaryota > Metazoa > Chordata > Actinopteri > Carangiformes > Carangidae > Decapterus > Decapterus maruadsi. The sequence goes on from CM064895.1 coordinate 4,116,328, forward strand.
GCTGGGCAGTCTGGGTCATACAGTACTCAGGGAGGGCAGGCCAGCTTAATGGGAGTAATGGATGGCAGACTGGTTCATGAGCAGGGAGGTCAGGCCGGTTTACTTAACATCAGGGGAAAGGAGGTGATGCAGGCAGGGGGCATCTGTGGAAACAAAGAGAGTAGGAGACACCAAGTACCAGTGTGCTCTTGTTTAAAGAGCTTTAAACCCACCTGTCCTCCTGGGTCAGGGAAGGAAGGACAAAGGGAGAGATTGGAGGAAAGATTTAAGGGAAAAAGGAAGGTATGATAGATGAACAGATTGGGTCAGGAAGGAAGGAAGGGTTAGAAGAATGGAGGAAGGGAACATAGGCTACAGTATTGGGTCCATTTGACCCAGAAGGACAACAGGAGGGTTTTAAAAAAAACCTTTAAAAACTCTCATAGAAACAATCCAATATCAGTTTAAATGATCACCTTACCTCAGATTCACAGTTACGCTGCCCTCACATGTATTTTAAAGACTCTGATTGCTGGTCACACTAAAATCATTGTTTCACAGAAAACTCTTTGACCCGACTTCCGAACAGAAAAGCCCAGGGGCCATTCACCTGAAACTGAAACTGTCCATGTTCACAGACGTAACATTCCAGTTACTGTAGGTGTTAGGCACGCTGCCCTGGGGACTGGTTACTGTGCACAATGGCTCAGTGCAGTAGGAGCTTGTCTGTAAACAGGACATTTCACAGAAGTGAAGACATGCTGGGACATGTAAAAGCAGGGAAACCACAGGATGAATAAGGAAACTGATGATGGCTGAATTGCTTATGAAATGCTACAGTTCCAGGCCTCAGGTTCAGGACAGAACAAGGTGTGGTTCATGGTTCATTGATTTTCTGATGATGATTCTTTCCAAAGATCTGTTATTTATAGAGGACGATTACACATAATAAGAGGATGTCCAAACCATATCACCTCCATATCACCTTCATGAAACTACACTGACTTATAGATGCACAAGATATATTACATATTTAGTGTGACATATTTATCATGTGATACTCAAATAAAAAAAAGGAAATAATTCAAATTGTAGATTTTAACCCTTCTCTGGTGTGACCCGTTTTCAGGTTTTAAATGCATACAAGTACCACCAAGCTTTTTGACTTTGTCAGGAACCTCAATTTTAAAAAAAATAAAACAATTTTTTCACAAAATTCTAAAATGCTCTGGTTAAAATTATGGCATTTGTGGTGTTAGGGTCAATTTTGAGGTTAGAACGATAAGAACAATAATGTGAGTTCAAACTGTAAATGCAAAACCAACCTTTTCATGGATAAGGAAGCCTAACAACGTAACCAAGAGATGAGAGACACATGGGATGATAAACAATTGTTTGAGTTTTACAGCTGATTTAAGACTCGGGTCAAAACTGACCCTAACACTATAAGCAGAATGCTGACAACAGGAAGGTTCAATTGAAATTGTTTTTAGTGTATAGTGATTTTCAAAATAAGAATAGTAAATCTGTGACACAGTATCAACACCAGATGGCACTGTCCACTTTACATCTACACTGATGCTGCTCCACATGTCCACTCATCCCTGAACTCTACAATTCACACCAAGCATCTTGCAGACATCCCTTTGTCCTTATGATATGAAATAGGGGGTAAGAAAAAATGATAAATCACAAACCTAAGTCACTGTTGTGATATAACAAAACAAATGAAAACAAATTCAGCAAAATGAATTTATAGACAATGCTGAAGTGAATGTGATGCTGGACGCAGCAGCGTGCGGAGATCAGACCTGTGACCTCACGGCTATAAGTCAGAGGCCACCCCAGACGCTGACTGGGCTGTAATCCACAGCACACAAATCAGCAGCACTGAGAGCAGCCGGCGTACACACACACACACACTACAGGGAGGTGATGTGAGTGCGTGCAACAAAGGAGGCGTTTTTTTTTTTACATGCAAAATCATGGAAGCTGGTTGGAACCAGTTTTTCATGGCTTCCACGTGGATGCCAGCGGTAATCTCATCCATCTCATCTCAGTGTTTACCAGCCCCCAGGAAGCAGACAACAACAGCTACAGCCACACAAAGAAGACCACACAGATCCCTCTCTCATGCGCTCGTTTCGCTTTTATGTGTCATTCATTAACAAATAGTCTCTTTTTACTCTCGTTTTTCCCCTTCTGTGTTTTCCTTACAGTGAACAGACCGGACTAATTACAACAGCAGCCAAACAGACGGTGTGTGAAAGCTCAGATCAGAGGTCACAGACAAGGAGAGGCAGTCTGCTGACAACATGTGAAATAAAAAAAGTAATATCACATTTTGGAGAATGAATATGCATATATCATATTTGCAATATTAATTTCGGAGACCGGCACTAAATTCAATTGCAAACTGCCCACATGTTTTGAACTGCCCTCCTGAAGAGGCTGACCTCCAGAGTTGTGACATAACTCCAGCTCCAGCCGGGGGCAAATGGATGACTCATAATTGTGTGTGCAACAATAAGCTTAGTGTTACTAACTTCTTGTAGCACCTGTGTGTTCTCAGCGCACTAAATCTGATTTAAAGTACAAAAGCTCTCCATGAGTGTGGAGGAGTCACTGCTGACTCAGGGGGTTTGATCTTTCAGGGCTGGTTATTGAAGCAAAAAGCTGAGAGGAATTTGGGCCTGATGGTGATGGTGATGTCTGGGTGTATCCGTCCATCTGAGTAAGCCCCTCTGCCTGGTTTTGACTACTAATGATGGAACAATGTTCTAAAAATGAAGCTTTCCCAGGCGGGAGCCACGTAATTATGTCACTAAAAAAAAAAATCCAAATTCACAAAATCCACTGTTTTCAGCAGTGGTTAGTGTTTTGTGTATGGTGCGGTGCGTCTGTTCTGGCCGGCTGACAGCTGATCTGCTTATAGGCTTTACTGTAGGTGCCAGGCTGCTTGGATAAAGCAGTGGTGTGGTGTGCTCCACTATGATCTCTGCAGTTCCCCCTGACTTGACCCACAGGGTTAATCTGAACAGGTTTGAAACCGGTTCTGGGGCAGCCTGCCTTGGTCTGAGCACATGCAGGCAGATACTCTGCAGATTGTACTCTCTCTCTGTTGTTGTTGTTGTTGTTGTTGAGTGTGTAAAACCGGCATTACTCTCCCTGCAGCCTAAAAGCCTCCTGTGCTCTCTGTACACTGATTTATTATGTTAAAATAGAACATGTCAGCTGATGTGTACTCATTACAGTTATTTATAATGCAGATGATTTTACAGAGTGTCATGCTCCAACTGAAATGACAGACAGGATGGATGGAACAAAACAATGTGTTCATGCAAAACAAAACTGGCTGTGCATATTAACACAAAGAGAATGCACATGCATTAACAAATGCATGTGCATGCATATTTCAACATGAGCTTGGAGGTTAACTGTAATGTCAGCATGCTCATTGCAGGTATAATAACCATGGTTGCATCTCCATCCAACAAAGACTGACATATCTACCTTATGCAGTACTTCAATTTAAAGCAAATACTAACTTCATGTTTACACTGGAGCAAAAATCAGAGTGTAGCATGAAGCAATGTACACAAATATTGATGTAAAACTGCAATGATGGTTGATGCAGGTGCAGCATATGGTCGCTAAGACAATGCTAAGGAATTTTGACCTGCAGTGTAAGGGGAGAATGCACAGGCACAATATACATTATGTAACAATAATGATGAACTTCTACATAGTTCATATCAAGGCACTAAATATAAACTGAGTTTGTACTGTAAATGGTTTTGAAAGAAAGACACATTTCAAGTCTATTGTTTTCATTTTTACTGGAACTTCAGTGTCAGATGGTTTGTTATTGAAGCAGCATGATCCAACACTCCCACGTCTTTTTTTTTTTTTCCACTGCTTATGCTCGGTTGAATTTATTCCAAACAATTTGAAAGCTTGTCTTTTTTTAATCTCACCCACCCAGCATGCACGCTCACTCTTCACAGAGACAGAGTGAAAATCATTCTGGACTGTCACAGGAACAAAAATATGGCTACAATAATGCAAATGAACAAGGAATAAGGTCATAATATCTGCAGGTAGTGTGATTGCATTAAATGTAAACAAGTATTTTATTCATTCTCTCATATTCATTCCTTCTTTTAGGTGTTAGTGAACAGTGAAGTGTGTTTTAGAGGCAGGTGTCATCCTCTACGTGACCATGATGACTGCCTGCAGCACTGACCCTGTTAAGGACTGAAGCAACCCAAAACATAATAATGGCCAATAATGTAATAACTGTCAGTAATGTAATAAAATGTTTGAATCAATAACATAATAACTTTTTGCCAATAATGTAATAAGATATTGCTTTATTTGCTGTTTATTACATTGTTATTACACAGTTATTACACTACATTTTGAAAGGGTTTTTAATACTAGGCCAATAACATAATATCTTATTACAATAACGTAATATCTCATAATGTTATAATGCAGGCTAATATCTTATTATTACAATAACATATGTTGGTTATTATTTGGCAAAAAACATTATTGGCAAAAAAAAAAGTTATTATGTTATGGACTCAAGCATTTATTATGCAAGTTATTATGTTATTGGCTTCTTTGCATTTAAAATGGTCACAATTATTACGCTATTGGCAGTCATTACATTATTGCAGGTTACCGTTTTGGGTTGCTACGACGAGGACCCTCTCAGAGCCTCTCCTCTCTGCAGCAGTCATGCTCTCATCATGTGGCCTCGCTGCTCTGCCAAGGCCTTCATCTTCATTGCTGCCCTGAGCCGACATCAGTAGCCAGATTAAGAGCTCTTAGCGCAAAACCACCCTGGCCTAACAACTGCACACTCCCTCCCTCTCGCTCTGATTATCGTAGTGATGTTGATTATAGGCTAAGATAAATACAGCTTCTCACATTTTACCAGCAGCTGAAGGACAGAGCGGAGGAGGAGGAGGATAAAGTACATATTTGAGCAGAGCTCTGCGGATCTCATGTTTGTTGAGTAATGCTGCACAGACCATTCTTCAGCGTTCAAGTGCAGATGACAAAAAAATCTCCCCCGACTCCACAAGCCCAAACCAGTTGGCCTGAGTATATAGTTTATCTGTGTGCTGTATACAAGTGTTACTGGCTTTTACTGATTTTTGGCATCTTGAAACTGGTAATGGTGTTTTTTTTCTTTCCATATTCATTTATTATGCAGAATTCACTAAATAGACCTATAAATAATATAGACAGAAAAAAATGCTTATACTCTCTTCTACATTGATTAATACCAATCGCTGATCACTAATAGAAAAGAAAATCATCCACAATGAAAAGTACAGTAGACTGGAGATGGTTGTAACACTTTTTGTCTCAGTTCCTTTATGGTAGAGTTCTCAAATTTTGACACAGGGCACCTTCATTTGTCCACTACAAATGTCAAATGCAGGGAGTGCCACTGTTACAACCTGGAGTACATTTATATTTATTCATTTATTTATTATTATTTGCACTTACTTAATAAAAATACTTACAAAACCCAATTATATTTTCTTGAGCTTCTGTTAACTTTTTCTTATCATTCCACTGCACAGCATCTTGATAGACAAATGAGAATTTAGCAAAAGAGGTCGTACAGAAAGGAATGTGTAAGTCATTATTTCCTCTTGTAAGATGTGCATGAGAGTTAAGCTCAAAGTATCTTTGAAAAAAAAATAGGTAGAGATGCGGGAAAGCAAATGACTTCATACATAAGTTCTGTTTGGTACTTGTTCACCCTATAAATTTGGAAAAGTTGCAACTGTTTAAATTGTGGCTTTGCTGGGGCTAAAGAAATGATAGTGTCAATTCTTACAAAGGATTTCTGACATCTCATTGCTTGTGATTAAGAAAGGTAAGTGCCGCCCCAAATTATATTACAGTAAGAGATGTGAGGATGAATTACTGTTAGAAGTGTATCCTATTCCAAACTATTCAATATGAAACTGATCTGTGCCACATGCATTGTAGTTGAAGACATAGGTGTTTACCTCCATCTAATCTTAGACTTTTTGTCTCATGTGGATGGTGTTGTGTCTGTTTTGACACGGGGTAAAACCCCAGCTTGTCCTTCCTGCTCTCAGCTCTGCAGGCTTTATGTAATTACAGGCTGTACGAGCGTGTTCCCTCCTGCACTGAACCGGCCGACACCGGCAGCGCTGGTTCTTCAACTTCTTTTTAAAGCACAACAAACAAAGTCAAAAAGTCAACTACAAGTCACGCTGTATTTTTGTCAAATCTCCACCTGAAGAAAAAAACAAAAAAACAAGCTGTCAATCAGCAGACAGTTAACACGTCTGTGTTTGTCACGATGGTGATGGTTTTTATTTCATAACAAAGAGTTGTATGGACATGAAAACACTTTGGTAACACTTTATTTGACACCTACCTCTATAACCATGCAGGATCTGAATCTGTGTTTTTAACATCAGCATCAAACACAGTGTTGAGCACAGCTTTGTATTGTTACACAGTATCATAATAGATTTTTTTCTGCACAGGTAAAAGTTTCGAATACAACATATTTACAAATAATGAATTATTTATGAGCTATATTTAAGCTCAAACATTTAATTGGAGCCCAGACACTGAGAGAAACACACTATCTGCTTAATGTTCTGACAGATTATTGAAAGATAAGAGGAGGAAGTTAATGATGCACAACATATCACCGCTGAACAAAGTGCTTTGTTCCTTTGAAAACCGCTGGCCCGTCTATTATATTGCATGTCCTAATGAACTGACCTCGGCAGCTGCTCAACACATTAGCGCTCATGCAGGCTGCAGACCCGAACCCCGGCCCGCACCTAAGCGTGACTGCAGCAGACGGACTTACATATCCGCTGTCCCAGTGGCGTAATGCCTGACGTTTGCCCACTCAGATATGGATCAGCTACAGCGCAATTGAGCCTTATCAACTTCCTCTTTCTTAATCAAGTTCCTGTCTCACACTGATGGATGTTGGGCATGGCCGTGTGTTTGGAAACAGCCATTGTTGTGCGCATTTTACTCTGGAAGTATGATTATGAACATATGTCCGAATGAGCAGGGCCGTTACTAGGAATTCTGGGGCCACTGAAAGAATACTAAAGTGGGTCCCTGACTTTTCCACTTTTTTTCTTAGACTACTTATGTTTTATTTAGCCTACATTGTTTTGATGCTATTGCAGCATTACTATGAGTGTTAGTCAGGGTCTTATGCAGAATAATTCAGTCATACAAAGATTAGACTACTGTTTTTTTTTGCTGGGCCCCTAGAATCATCACCTTTCTTCCCTATACAACGGCCCTGCGAATGAGAGAGGTCAAGGGTGCAAACAAAGACTCCGTATCCCTGCATTTACAACAGTTCCTCTTTGTGGGTAACATAAAGGTTTTGACATGAGTATTGATATACATTTCTTTCTTTCTTTTTCTATCTTTTTTTGGTATTTCAATATTTTGTAATTTTTTGTTTTGTTTTGCATGAATCCATCAGTTGTTGTAAGTCTCGGTTTCACTCAGAATTTACACGTGCAAAGAAACAAGGTGCATGTTGATGTCAGACTTGTCGTTATCTAATGATCTTGTGATGGCATTGCAGGTGGGGCGTGAAGTACAAGTTGTGCTGCAGCATGACAAACCATCAGTCTTCTTCATCTAAGCATATGACTCGTTGGCACTTTGTGGCTGTGCAGATGTTCTCTCCACTGAAGGAAGTTTTTTTTTTTTTTTTAAGTCACTTGCTCCCAGCCATGATATATTTCAGGCTGAGGACATCCAGTCAAACCAAAACTTCTCCTTTACCCACGCGCTTGTATGTCATGGTACAGTACAGGTCTCACATGTGAGTAACACTTAGGGAAAAAACAGCTAGTAACAGGCCAAATGCAGAGCTTAGTTGGAACATGATGCGTTTAACCCAAAGATGGAATTAGTTTTAGTTTCTTTAGGATATAATTTCAAAAACAAGTGAAAAAATTTAAATAGAATTTAAAGCTATAGTGTGTAACTTCTACACGTCTGTAAATATCCGTTTCACCCAAGCCACTACAAGAGGAGATGATACAACGCTGATTAAGCCGTTCGGCTCCTCTAACACCTCAGGGTATTTTTCAATATTTGTTCTTTTTGTATTTCGTCAGAAGTTCTGTTGGTGAAGAGAGTGACAAACGGTAGCGGTGGGGAGGGGAGGGGCAGGTTACACCGGGCCATACGCCATAATGAGGTGCCGGCCGTATCGTTGTAATAACACAGAAAGCCTCTAGGGGGGCGATAGAAGTTACACACTATTGCTTTAAAAAAAGTTTTTAAAAAGTTCAACAAAAACACACACAATCACACTGATTGCACTTGACAAAGCAAAGACGATGTCGACCCTTTACCTTGCAACAGCATCCATCCATCCCATCATACTTTTACTGTGCTTCCTGCAGACTTCACACAGTGACTGGAGACAGGTTTATGGGGGTGAGAAATGGATGTGACCTTTCATGTGTATCTGGCTCCGGGGTGGGTTTCTACAGTTCACAGTTAGGTATGCAAACTGCGACTCTCCTCCTCTCAGAGAGAAGAAGCTGTTCGTTTCATCATGCCCTCACATACATGTGACATTTCCGAACTGCACTTTGTAGCATTTAGCTTGTCAGGAACTCGCTGAACTCTGAACAGCAGATTGTGTTTGTTTTCAAAGTTTGTACTTTGGAACATTTGAGAACGCCTCGGTGTCAGGACGGCAGCAGTGCGCGCAGTGGCCGTTTTTTCCTCAACAGTACGCACACTTTCCTCCTCCTCTGCCACATGGTCTGATAAACTCACAATTCATTTGAATTTTGCTCCTTTTACTATCAGAGATCTGACTTTGTGGGTTCATGATAAGTCAAAGATAGAGAACCAACAAGTGTTATAACTGAAAAATACATTTTTGCCTTGTGAATATTGCATTTTTAAGCTACAGTGTGACAAAATACCAAATATCCTAAATGAAATTCAAGCAAAGTCCTCAACTGGACACTGTTTGTGAATATTTTAGGTGAATAGGTCACTGACTGACTTCTGTAGTGCTGTCTGAGGTGTGAATGTGTTGCAATAATCCTACATTATCAGTGATCTCCACTCTTCAGCCTGAGAAAATTCAGAATGACCAAACTGCACGCAGGTCACGCACACACTGCATCGTCGCACATTTATCTGTCTGCCACATTTCACCAGCCGAGCACTTTGATCCCGATCAGAACATATATGGGCGATTTCTCAATTGCTCTCGGGACACTCTTGGGTGTTACAATCGGGAGATTGCACTTGACCAGCAAAGATAATGTCGACCCTTTGCACTGCACCATTACATCACACATTTATTGCACTTCCTGTGTTCAGCCGGCGGCTTGCTCCTGGTGTTTCCCTGACTTTCACCTGATGCTGCAGCTAATCTGTTATATTAAAATACAGGTCTGTGGTAGACACAGGGGATTTCACAGCACATGTTGATACAACAAAACAATACAGGCTGTATCTGTATTGGACAATAACGGTGAAGCCTTAGACTTGAAGTACTATAAAATGGACTTTACACCCAGGTCAAAGGGGGGATCCCATAACCCTGAAGGCTGAACATGTTTGCATGCTGACAAAGGGAGTTTTCCAACATGGTATGGTTATAAAATAGCTTGAACTGATGTCAACCCCCCCAAAATAAGCAGTCAAAATGCAGATATAAAACAAAGAATTGATATATAAATATAGAACTGCAGGCCTGCTATTGTTTCTAGGCCTCGGCTTCCTCCTTGGGCCACAGATCAGCTGCACCTGCAAGGCAAAAGACAGGAGAAGAGGGTGGAGATGTAAGAGGGGGCGGGGGGAGGTGGGGGTGGGGGGAGGTTGCAGACTGAAGAGGACAAAGGGAGTGAGGGGCAGAACAATAGTAAGGCCTTGTGGTGGAACTGGAGCGAGACAGCATGTCTGCAGGGCCGCCGGCAGCCCAGCCCCAGAAGGAACCTCCAGCGCCACACAGGAAAGGGCTTTTTCCAGAGCTGCCTAAAACACACACACACTCATACCAACACATCACACAAACACACAATGATATAGACAAATGCGAACAATAGAGGCCCCCATCCTGACCAAGCCCTGGACATGACTCTGCTGTAACTCCAGGGACTCATCTCAGACAAACTCACAGAACAGACCGTTCTGTCAGGGAGACAGTTACGCGGGCCAGAGGTCACACATCCCTCGGGTAAACTGACTTCTGATCTGCTTACACAGCACTAACTCCCCAAGGTGGTCACATTGTGACTGGATAGGGCCGGTTTCTGTCATGTATCGCGAGTTCAAGGAAAAGGGCCAGTCAGAGGTGATGAAGGCGTGACGGTCAGCGATTAACAAGTAGTTTGTTGTGAATCATGTTGATGCTTTATATCATATCAAGTGGATGACACCAGAACAAGAGCTAATTCTAGGTAGCAAGTGTTCTCTATCAGCTGGGATAGGCTACTCTGTATTCAAGGCCACTCACTTTACTAAGAAAGGTTTGCATAAGCAAAACATTCAAGTCTGCATGCGCAGTTTTCTGCGGTACAGGCCTTCTCAGTCACATTCTTCAACACCTAGAGTTATGATGCTGGTTTAGCTCAGCTTTTATTAGTGTCATGTTCCATTTAAGACCAGACAGTCTTTTTTTTTGTTTAGTTAATTGATTTTTGACCAAATACTTAATAGTTCACCAAAAAACTACATTTTCTTTCTGTTGACTCACATAATGCTGATGAATACTCTGGAGTAGTTTTTATTCCTCAAAGTGCAAGTGGAGACCCGGGAGGCCGGTTCGTACTGTAGTTCAATGAAATCCTTATAGTCAATAGGCTGCAAAAATGTCCTAAATGATGTCCTTTCAGGTAAACTCTGGACTATATCCCTTCAGGATTGCAGTGGACGAGCAGTGTGGAGGAAGGTTTTTGTGTAGTTTCATGGACTTTTTGTGTCGGGTGCTATTAACTCTCATATAAGGGGTTTGTTGGACTACGTTGGACTCCAGATGTACTTTGAGGAATAAAAAAACTACTCCAGAGTATTCACCAGCATGAGTAATAATAACTGAATTTCATTTTTTGGTGAACTATTCCTTTAACTAATGTCATTCACGTCAGTGTCTGGTAGCAAACGTCGGCACATCCTGGAGTCAGGATCCTGACCATGAACTCCTCAACCTCCCTGCGTCCAGTCGGATTCTTTCGTTGCATGTCCATCCCCACCTCCCCCCCATCCCCCCACCCCTCCTTTTACCTCTCTGCTACTCTGACCTATGACAGTATAAGAGGAAAAGAAAAAGAGCCAACATGACACACTAAACATGGGAAACATTATACGTCCTAAACATCAGCATGTGTATTTTTTATTTTTACTTTGGACAAACTGCCAAGCTCCATCTGGCTCTTACACAAACATTACACACGCTGTAGTAGATGTCAGGCCTCTGACAAATATGCCGGATGCAGTTTACTTTGATTACGCATTCGACTGTGTGGGTGGAAACCACTATTTAATCTAGACAAAGTGGGGTTGGAGTATTGTCAATAAGCAAAAAAGAGGGTCAAAAACAGCCCCAGTCAGACAGAATGACCGGTTTTTCTGAGGAAAAATGTAATCTTTCAAACGCACCACATTGGAAACCCGTCCATTTCCTCAGAATAACAGCGTTCACCCATATAAGGTCATATCGTTTTATCCTCTGCTTCAGCCATCAGCAGCGTTCATGCCATGTTTGTCCACACGCAGCCCCTGCAGTGACCGGAAGGCTGTCCGTCCCAAACCACAGTGTGATCCCGCGCAGCCATGCACGTTTCAACATGGAAGTGGTTGAAGGCTGGTGGCATGTGTGTGTGTGTGTGTGTGTGCCCAGTCCCTCTGTGGGTGTCGTCCAGCTGCCAGGGGTCATCCACAACGCAGACCACTGACGCAACACGAACAGCAGCGATGATGTGAGCCCGGAGCAGATTGCGTACCAGAGTGTGGGCCAGTGTACACAATACACTGACTCATCCAAAAACAACAAAGAGGGTCCTTCAGGCTGTAGCTGTGGCCCGCTCAGCTGCACAAAGACAATCACATACATGCCAAGGTGCCAAATACCATCGATGCACAGGAATGCGTTTCATTTTCAGTTGTATTCCCATCATCGGCTAATCCGGATGATGCACACATGAGGCCCCTGATGGGGGAGGGGGGGAGAGAGCGAGTGAGTCAGACAGGCCGGCGCTTCAAGGAAAAAACTCTTGGACTGTCTGTGCCCATTCGTTTCCTGGATTCCTCTTCTTCTCACACATTTGACCCTCTTCCTGGATGGATATTACATCACCCTCTCACCCCCTGACCTTTGCCCTGTCCAGTCAACCAGCTGCTTTTGACACAAGGTGGAGAAAATAGGACACAGCTTCGGACAGCATCAAACACACTTGAAACTGGAGGGGGGGGACTTTTTTTGCTTCAGACAAGGAGGAGGGTGCTTGAGGATAATAAAGAATCTGAATTTGACACACTAAGCAGTCATTCACAGCAGACACCGTTTCCCCTTGGCTGTGATGATGGACTGGCTGGGACTGATGATGAAGCAGAATTATCTCAATCATTTTTTTTGTTCAGTTATTAAGAAGTTTGCTTTTGGTTATAAAAGAGTCTCATATGTGGATAAATCTACACTTGTTAATGTGAAAAAATTTTGATAAATATATTGTTTTGGCTTTATAGTTATTTTGATATTATTCTCCAAGCATTTTCGGGTTTCCAAGTTTTCCAAGTTTACCTCCGACTTTCATTCTTGATTCATGAAAACTTTCGTCCGTATTGCGCCGTTCCAAGAATTTCACCGTGCACGTGGAGGCTCATGGGAAATGTAGTGTGAAAACACTTTGCTTTCTGAAAATCAGTGTTGTTTTTGGCAGGCATTTTAGATTTAGTCTTAGTCTTAGTCTTTCTGACGAAAATTCTTATTAGTTTTCGTCAGTTTTAGTCATTTCTATATGTGATAGTTTTAGTCTAGATCGAAAACTCAACGAGGTTTTAGTCTAGTTTTCGTCAGTTTCAGTGAAAAAAAATTAGTCTTAATTCAATTAAGGAATAGTTTTACACATAATTTTCACCCAATGGCAAATCATTTATGGTCTTAACCTACGTAGGCTATATCTTCTCGTCGAGTGACGCCAGGTGTGTTGAGCAGAATGTGCGCTGCATGCAGGTGTGGGTCTGACCACAAGGATGGGATGCAGCAGCGTTGCAGATACTTGTTGATTTTAATTGACAGATAGATTCAATAAGCAGGGAAAATCGGTCACCAGAGCAGCTGCCTTCACCTGAAAACACGGGCGCTCCGCGGCTCGTCTTGTTCTGTTGTTGACGGAGCCGTTTCGCCAATTTGAAAATCCTCATGTTTTGTCCCGTGTTTTCAACTTTCGTTATCGTCATGAAAAAAAGGGTCGTCAACGGAATCGTTGGTGAAAATCCTCATTGTCCCTTTCAACTTTCACAGGGGGAATGGTACAGGTTCACAGGTTATGCCTTTAGTTGTCTGTGATTTTTAGGACTAATACAAGTCAATTAAAATAAATAATTAAAAAAAACACACAAACAAAAACGCAACAAGGTGTACAGTCAGTATGTCAAAACATGGAGGGAAAAAAACTTTAAACTACGCTGAGTTCCAACCTGAAAACTGTGTTTTCTTGTTTATTCCAACAGATTATAAACCTCAATCCGTATCCGTAACTGCATCTCCGGATGTGTTTCTCTTTTTAGGATCTACCAGAGCTCATTAAACGTCTCAGCGTTAATAATAGACACTTTGGAGCAAATCAGGCAACTCTGTTAATCAAACAATGTGGGATTTGTTTCCAATGAAATCCTGGCAGGCAGCTGGCGGTGGGTGGCTGATGGTAACCTCCTCCACTTGTTTTAAAAGCCTCTTAAACTAAACACTGTGGAGAATAGTCTATTTTGTGTTGTGTGATGAATGGGAATGTAATCATGTTAGGAACAAGCCAGCAGCGGCGAAAATTTATGATTAAAAAACAAGCTAAATATAGAATAAAGAATAAACTCTTGTGAAGTGTTGTGAGACTGGCCAAGAGTCACAGCCCCCCCCCCTCCCCACCCCCTACCCTAGAACCACTTCAAACAAGACACTGACTTACGATGAAGGCTGTTGATTTTTATGGCAGGGTTTTCCAGCTGAACACTGACTAATCCTAAGCCTGTGTACAGCTCATGCTCAGTTCCTCATCACAGGCTTTGGTTTGAACCAGTTTGCGCTGGATTCGGGTTGACTGCCACTCCCTGCGCCGTAATCACTAATCTAGCACCTCGCCGTTTCAGTTCCTGCTCCTGCTTTCTCTTTCTTCACATAACCGCCAACCCACCACACCCCACTGTCTGCATTTATGAGAACAGTACTAATATTTAACCTTTCACAGAACAGGCCAGATCTTGTTGTGGCAACCTAAACAAAGAAGACGCCCCCCACCCCCCTCCTCTGACTGCAACTGATCCTCTTCCTCCAAACAATTGAACAAGATCCTTGTGTGGTTGTGTCGTCTAATATTCTGTCATTAATATGCATGTTTCTCAGTAGGCTGGGCACATAAGCACTCAGGTATTAAAAATACCGCCTCAGGCACCGGTCATTATAGCTCCTCTGAGCTTAAAATAAACGTAAGCATTTAATTTGCGAGCAATGCATATTTATTCCATTGCATGTATTTAATTTGTTTTCATGATAAATACAGGATTGTGTGTCTTCTGTGCATCTACACTGTCTTATTTCTCCTATAGGCTTCAGTTATTTTAACACTGAAGTTGACATCTTTAATATACAGTCTGTTATATTCTCACTTATATAATTTTACAGTACCAACATCCTGATGCGCACAGCTCCACCCTATATCTTCCGCCGTCTACGGTTACTGTCCTCCAGGCTCGAGCGCTGTCTGCCACAGTGTCTGTTGACATCAAAGCGGTCACCGTTTCTAAGGCTGATGAAAGGCAGGAAGAGGGTGGGAGAGCACAGGCCCAGGTCCAACACTGCACACCTCTGCCAACACAGCAAAGGCAGCCAAGACAATTGCCTTGAATATTTAGCTTTCTTTTCCTTAACAATTGGATAGCCCTAAAAGGGAAAAGGGGGCCAATAAAAAAAAAGGCAGCCCGGTGTGAGATACACGAGCCAAACAAAGGAGACAGCTGCGAGATAAAAGGGCAGAAAATAGACGGCATGATTAACAAACTGTGACAAAGGTGTACATTAAAAGGTTGCTGAACTTTGACCTTTGTAACCTCTTCTAGAGATTTGAATAAAACAGAAATGCTCTCAATAAAATGAGATTCATACTAATAGTATTGAATGCTTGTTAGTAAAAGATGCATTGATGTATGAAAAAAAATATGCATGTGGAGAGTTAATTGCAGATGAGAGGATTGGCACTTTTAAGGCTGTAAGCTTGTTAGCATAGCTTAGCATGGCATAAACAAAGCAAAAGTAAAAGCACAGAAACATTACATCTGCACTAATACTGAACCATAGCAATTAAACTAACCGTCTTTGCAAGATATTAGTGGCTGTAAAAGTCAACAAAAGGTCAGGGTGGAGACAGTAGAAACTAATTTGGTTCATGACAGTGACGTATCTCATTAGAAATAAAAAAAGACTGTTCAAATCATCAACCGTCAAAGTTCATAGTCAAAAAGGTTATTAATTACATGATCTTTTGGAGTTTTGTTTTTGCACGTGCATATGTTAATATTTTAGCTCTGTGTTGGATCTCAACCAACTCCTGAGGGTAAAAAACAAAAAAAAACATCTGGTACAAAAACAGCCACCTGTGAGAGCAGAGAGTTTCAAAAAACAGGTAAGGAATGAAAATCGACTGTGCAACTGTAAAGCTGAAGCTCTATAAGTAATCCTGTTACCATAGTAACAATGGCTTTAAGCCTACAACACCTTCAAAGTAAATCTCGCCTGTCAATAAATCATCATCTAATCTAATAACTGAGGCAGGTGTGTGGATGAAGTAGACACACCTGACTTTACATTGAGCTCCACCTTTTGATTATTCTATATTGTTCCCATTTTTCTTAAATGTTATTTAGCCTATTGTGTAAAAAAGAAAAAAAAACTTTCTAAATCTATCTTTGGAAATTCTAGGATAATTAAGTGTGATTATAGTGTGAGCGTCTGACTGTCTGAAATGTGGAGTAATTAGTCTCTGGCACAAGAGACACAACAGTCACAAGTGATTATTCACCGCCACACCTTTGGGCGACTGATACTTGAGCTTCCCATATCTCTCAGCACATGCGAGGAGCGCCTACAGTCAGATGTCGTCATCATGCACAACAACACAGGGAACTGGTTTGAGCCGGTCGCGGGGACTATCAAAGCAGGCAGATTAGCAGCAGGCATCTACTCCAGTGATGTGTCTGTTGCTGTGGGCCTCCTCGCTCACACACACACACACCCTCCCACTGCTGAAACACAGAATAACACAGTCTGAGGAGGGATGTAAAAGTAATAGATGGTTGTAGTGATGGAGGAGGGGGTTATTTATCCTTTACTTGAAGGTAAAGTATCAGAGGGTGAGGAAGCAAAGCCTCTACTCATCTAAACCCTGTAATGCTACTTAGACAGGCTCTTATCTGGCGAGCAGGCATGATTAAATAGACTACGAACGCAAACACGCTGTGAGGAGAAAGCCGTCACCCCCCTCCCCCCCTCCCTCCACCCCGCCCTCTCAGCTCAGACCAACCTGAGCCAAACTGGTTCGTGCCGGTCTGGTGAGGCATCGCCTACAGCACTGTCAGGGAAACCCGAGGAAGGTTAACCACATCCTCTCATGAGTAACGCTGCTCCCTTTCAAATGCCCTTTGCTGCGTCAGACAGAAAAAAACAAAACAATGCTGGCACAAATGATCTCACCATGAGCGTCTTTACTCTGTTTTTGACTAATACAAGACTAATATATAGGTGAATCCTAGATTACATGACTCAACACACTAACCGTGAGCTGTGATGTATTCATACGCTAATGTAAGACGAGGCACTTCTTCTTCCTCTTCTTTTAAATCATGGTTTGGATTGTGTCACCCATGGGGTTTCCCTTTTTATGGATGTATTATATTATGATAGATCCATGGCAACGCTGAGGTCACAGCTGTTCAATAGAGGAGATGTATTTTGTGCCAAACTGACACACACACAAAAAAAATGGCAATAATTTTTATTCTGGCTCCAGACTTTGACCAGAATCCAGATCAAAGATGGCTATTTATATCTAGAGAATAATTTAAACCTTGTGCATCCTTGTGGATTAACTCCGCATTAAAGGTCAACATCTGTGATGACCCTGAGATTTTTGTATATATCTAAAAATCTGACTTGAACCCCAGTTGCCAGTTATAGGCTAGTCTATCTGCACAGAGAGAAGACCTGATTTGATGACCAATAACACTAAATGCCACCACTTATAACACGTGTAATAAGGACAAACAAGGGTGCAACATTCGTTTAAAATTCAATAATTTATTTTAAAAAATGACATATAAAGGAACATTGTGCATGTAAATCATTGTGCTAGAACATTTTTCTTTATGACAATAACACATTAGTGGCCACTAATGAGTATAGTGTTCGTATAACAAAGAGACAAGGCATGTGTTCAGGACAGGCATTCGTGTAGGTTCTTCGGCACTAAAGTCTCATCTTGCAGCGGTGCACATCTTCAACACGGTGATGTGCAGAGGGGGGCTGCTTCACAGTCATCACAGCATCCACAGGAATGCATTCATGGATTCAAGTCTCAGGGAAGACGTGTTATGTATAAGTCGTTGTATATATTCCCAGTCAGTTCGTCTCGCTCCATCCGGTCCAAGCAGGACTCTCTCCCCGCTGTCACCTCCATCCATGAGGCCACAGCTCCGGGCGGCTGGCTGGCTGCTGACTGCACGCTCTCCGCACCTGACGCGCCCTTTTTTTCCTCCCAGGCGATGGGTTGAGCGGCTGTAACCCAGCAATGCGAGTTGTTTTCACGTTCGGCTCACACACGAGCCGACAGAGACAAAGGCAGTTTTAGACCGGCGCAACGCAGTCATCGCAGGTTGAGCAGCTGCCGGACCATGCCCGCGATCTGGAGGAACTTGTCCTTCTTTCGCTGCTTCAGGGCCATCAGGGCCCGGGCGGTCTCCTCCGGGTCCTGGGTGTAGGAGAAGATGCTCCTCACCCTCTCCTCCGCCTTCATGTCTCCCGTTTTCTGGAAGAGCCTCATCAGCGCGTCCTGGTTGACGTTCTCGAAGATGTTGGCCACGGCCTTCTTGCGGTGCGCCGTGTCGAACTTGTTGCCGTGGGCGGACGGGCTGACCCGCCGGCTCTCGGAGGACACGTAGGTAGACATCTCGTCTTTGTGTTTTGTTCTTTTCTCCGGTGTGATCGGCTCCAAAGTGTGGCCCCCTTCAACTCGCTGCAGGATGAGTTGCGAGGTGCGCACTGCTTCGCCGGAGCGGCTCTCGGTTGGAGTGATCTGAGTGAGTGAGTAGAGAGGAGCGCAGGCTGCAGAGTATTTATAGCGCTGCTGAGGGAGGTCCTGCTCTGCGCCCTGCCAGCACTCACTTCCACAGTGACATCACCAGCCGTGGAGCGGACGGAGGCGCCGCCTCTCGGAGCTGCAGCAGGCAGTCGGCTGCAGCAGGGTGATGACACCACTGTGCAAAATATCACTCCATCTCTCTCACGGGCAACTGGAGTAAACAAGTCGACAGCTGACAGAGTCACATTGAAATTAATAAAATTTACTCTTCAGAGGTGTCAAAAGGAACCTCATTTCGGCAGGGCTGTTGCTAGGAATTCTGGGGCCCCTGAAAGAATACTAAAGTGGGCCCCTGCCCCCTGACTTTTCCACTTTTTTTCTTAGACTACGTAGTATGTACAGTATTGTTATTTTTTATTTAGCCTATTTTGTTTTGATGCTAATGCAGCATTACTATGAGAATTTGTCAGGATATGCAGAATAATTCAATCATACTGGGGTTTTTTGTGGGCCCTAGAATTATCATCACCTTTCTCCCATACAAGAGCCCTGATTGGGGGGAACTTTTAATTATGTCAGAGATACACAAAATAAATCATATATTGCCATTCATTAAAAAAAACACACACACAATATTACTTTTGCTCCATACAGCCCAGCCCTTGTTGAATGATTAAAGTACAAAGGGAAAAATGTGGAGTTCTCGTTATTTACAGGTTATTATGCAATCAGTTTACTGGTCCGACCCCCTTGGGATCAAATTGGGCTGTGGCCCCTGAACTAAAATTACTTTGACAGCCCTGCTCTATATGATTTATGTTTACTATTGCCAAAGTTAAACTTGCCTTATATGCAACTATTATTTTATTATATATATTGTTTGTAATTTAAAATTTCTTTGTCAAATTAAATGTTCTAATGTATACATTTGTGCTAATAGGCCAATATGTAACTTTATTTTTTATTTATATTTTCACACATTAAATAGGAATTTAGGCTTTCTTAAAGCAAACAACCTTAGTGTATCATAGGGTAGAATGATTTGTTTTTATCCAACACAGTTGAAACAAATAAGATGTCTCAGCTCATCTGAGTCATTTGTGAACTGATGGCAGATGAGCAGATAAACCAGTTTATAAAGCAGGAAGAAGATAGGCCAAATAAAGTTCAGTTTCCCAACAGATGTGTTTACTGGCTGAGCACTCCTCTGCTCCTGTTGGGATAGTCTTCCTATACTCTGACTGGAACCATGGTGTAAATATAGTCTGAATGAAAACATGCACAGGATTTCAATACTGTAATATTGTATATGAACAACTCCTACAGTAATGTGTCATGCAGGTATTTTAAGGGCAAATCTCAATTAACTAAAAGTGTCCTTTAATGTTCCTAAAATTACAACAGGAGATTATATCTTACTTTTCCAGTTAATAGCGCTAAAAATATTCGGCTTACATTTTGGCCTCCAGGAGGGAGGGTTAGTGAGATTTGTTTACAAGTGGAGCTGACCCGTGGCCCGTGCAGCCTGCTGATCTGAGCCGATAACGCTGCAAGGCGTTCCCCCTTCAGACACAACTCCCCCTCATAGTAAACAGTGCAGTGTCACTCTCATGCTGGTATAACAGCTCTCATGCCACAAAAAAAGTTATATTTGCAGAATAATCTCCCTTCTACAGGTATGACTATGGGCTGTTGCCTTATATGGAAATAGACAGTCAGGGCAATAAGTGGTCCAGGAAGTGTATTTGTTCCTTTTGAGGTCTACAGAATGAAGCCCATGCGAGGTATGCCCGGCATGTGGCACTGACTTTGTGTGCCGAGTCGAACAATAAAGCAAAAAAGATCCTTGCTGGGTCTGGGTGGTGGAACAATAGCCAGATGCTCGCTGACAGCTTTGTTTTCCAGGTCCGTCCGAACAATGTGTCGCCACAGGATACCTGTCTTGTCTCCAGCTGGCATGACAGTTATGACTGGAGACAAAGAATGTCACTGCGACTCACAACACAAAGAAAGTGTCAGTTAGTGGAAATGGCATATTTACGATCCCTGAGCTGTGCCCCCTCCCCCCTCCAAAAGGCACGAGAGACCAAGCAATGCACAATGAGATTTCAGCGGTTCCGCGGAAACCAGGGCCTTGAGCCGCTGACCCCCTTCTCCTGTCCACACCAGGCATTCCAGCGCTTTATCATAACAAATGAGACACTAAGTTTAACCGGGATCAAAGGTCTGTCATCTTTTTTTCTCCCCCCCATGGGGAGGGATCCTCAGGAGACAGTTGGTTTACTCCCTCACACATCCCCCTCCAGATAACGTTCCCTCCACACAGGTTCAACATCCCACAGTTTGGATGAAGTTGCACAATCACTCTCCCCAAAAGTCCCTAAAATAGTCCGACCCAATGATAACGGCAGTTCACGGAAAAAAAGGTGGCAGCGAGTTCAGACTCGCAGAACGTCTGAGGCGTTTTGATTAAGTAACACGGTCAATGTTCAGCTTTATCTATCTGGAGCAATTATTTCTGTGTTTCCCTCCTCACTGTCTTTGTTTATGGTTCTCCTGTTCTGACGGCAGTAAAATAAGATAATGCCCTCCACCGAAACCACCAGCAGAAGTGTTTCAGCCTGGCATACTGTGTCCTGGGCTGCCAGGAGCCGCTGTTCACCCTCAGTTACAAAATATTTCTGCTTCGAATCAAGAATGGAACAGATTTTGAAACTAAAGGACTAACAGGTTACACAACACAGCAGGTAGCCAGACTGAAAACGTTGCATAGCCCCACATCCATCAGTCAGCCTATGTTCTCTATCTGTAATGGAAGTCTTATAAGTAGGTTGATAAGTGCCTGCGTATCGTAAGAAGGTGTTCTCCAGATAAAAAATCTCATGATTATTATCATCATTAAGGTAGTTATTGGCTGATAAACACCAGTGTCCTCAGACAGGATGGTCATAAAAACCTGCAGTTGATAAATGTTGACACAATATCTACGTGACAATCACAGGCAAGGCAAGTTTATCTGTATAGCCCGTTTTCACAAACAGTTTGTCTTGTCAGCTTTTACACAGCATCAAAACAACATCCTCTGTCCTTATAGACCCTCACATTGACTGAGGAGAAACTCCCAAGATAAACAAAAAGTCAGGAGAAACGTCAGGGTGAGAGAAGGAGGAGGGTCCCTCCCAGGACGGGCTGCTGTGCAATTATATAGATGTTGTATACAAACAAGAAACAACAAGTTTACAACATGAAATGTAGAAAAACATGGAAACGGAATCAGCGGTTAAAGGAATAATTAAATTGTCATTAGTGACTCACCTTCATGCTGATGAATACTCCAGAGTAGTTTTCCTCAACCTGGAGACGCAGGAGGCCGGTTCGTATAGTCCAACAAAAACCATTTAATATTCCTCCATATGTGGAGGGATATTTATGCATGTGTACATTGTGAGAGCACGTCTGTGGCAAGTTCAGTACAGGACTGTTTAGGCTGTAAAAATGTCCTAAATTATGTTGTTTCCAGTAAACTCTTAACTATATCCCTTCAGGACACTTGGATTGCAGTGGACGAGCAGTGTGGAGGAATATTAAATGGTTTTTGTGTAGTTTCATTAACATTTTTGTGTCAGGCCCTATTGCTCTCATATAAAGTTTTCATTGGACTACGAACCAGCCTCCTGGGTCTCCAGATGCACTTTGAGGAATAAAAAACTACTCTGGATTACTCATCAGCACGGGGGTGAGTCACTAATGATGGAATTTTATTTTTTGGTGAGCTATTCCTTTAAGAAGAGCGGATAAAAGCAGCTTCTGGCGGGCAGGCTGGTGCCTATACAGTAGGTCAGGCTGGTTCAGAAGGAGGTGAGAGGGATGGAGCTGTGGAGAGACCAAACTACAAAGTGAAACAGCATATTGCTACTAAATCCCTCTGGAACCAAGATTCTTTCTTGGTGACTGTTATGCACATTTAAAATGTTGTATCTACTCTACACCAGAGTAGATTTAAAACAAGCATAACTGCATGTCTCATCGTGTCCTGAAATGTCCTTTACTCTTTTGCCCAGGGAAATATCTCACTTTGCACTTTGTTGGTTATGGAAGTTGTTGGTGTGGTTCAGCGACCATCTCAAGGTTATAGGTGTATTTCATAACATGTGGAATTGCTAATGCAGCTTTTTTTCCCCCCTAACCTGAGATAATCAGTTGTTGACTGCAGCCTTATATGTAACAGGGAGTGGTATCTCCTCAAGCAGGGAAGTCTATTTCTCAAAACCTGCACTAGTCCTTTAACAACAACTATCTGCCTTTTTTCATTTGGTTTGTTCTGTGCATTAAAAAGAAATTTAGCCCTGAAAACTGTTCAGCACTGTTTCATCCAAACTATCAGTGATGCTGAGCTGAGGCTGACCTCTGAGTAAACGGTGATGTTGGCAGCAGGTGATCTCTAAACCACGAGTAACATAAGACGACAAAATGACAACGTCTGTAAACACAGAATCCTCTCTAATTCAGAGATTCACTGAACGCCTGACCTCGGGTTACGGAGAGTTTGTTTGTCTTCCTCTAATATGGATGTGCTGTGTTTTGGAAATGTCTTGAGCGCTGTTTGCTGTTCTCCTTGTGTAATCTGCACATGTCCCAGATATCCCCAATCATTTCAGTGTGCAATGCTTGAGGTAAGCAGAAAATGTTTTATCAGAAGGTGACCCGAGGTTTTCTTCAGACTTTGACCCCTGAGTTCACGCTCGTGTTCAAACCACGACTGAATAAGGAGGCGAGGAATATGAGAATAACCTAAACACTGATTCTGTTGTGGAGAAACAAATTGGATATTCCCTTTAAGCAGCAGCGACAAAAACAGTGTTGGTCATATAAGATGAAAAACAAACAGCTGTTTTATCGTCAGCGAAATGACCCATGTGGCACAATAACATGCCGATGAATAATGAATCCCAGGAAGCTTTTACGGCAACAGAGAGAATGCATTTCTTCATCTGTGCCTGTGTTTATGTCTTGACTGCCTTACTGGAATCTGTTGCTGGCAGCAAACACCCAGCATGTCAGTTCAGCAAGTGGTTTCTTATGTAACATGAGCAACGGGGAGGGGAGGGGCATGTGGGGGGGGGGTGGGAGTAACCAGGGAACTATAGTGTTTGTGGGTGTATAACAGGAGCCAAACACAACCTCCCATGGTGAGTCTCCCGAGACAAAGAGGCAGGTTGGGGAGATTTTAGAATGGTGGCACATGGGAGAGGTGCGGGGGGGGGGGGTCGAAGGACGTAAACAGCACTGTGGGGCTGTGTCTGATGGTAACACAGGCCAGGCAACCCCTGACCCACTAACAAACCGCAACAGTGTCATCTGAGACAGACAGACAACAGATTATGCAAGCAGGCCCACAACATACATAAAATTGGCCGTTTTCATATACGCCTATATGCTATTATGCTAATATAATAATAAACTGCATATAGGTTTCATATCTATGCACATATATCTTCATGAGGATGTATACGTGCAATTATACACCATATATATTAGCATATGCGTATATATGAAAATGGCCAATTTTATGTATGTCACATGTATTCAAACCTATAAAAGGTTCTTTCCATGTGGGTGAGTGAAAATGAAAAACAAAATATAGTAAAAGAAAAAAAAAATTTCCACTTTGACACACAGTGGTAAACCCAGCAGGGCTTATGATTAATCACCCAAAAAAACACACTTAATTGAACATAATGTATGAGTCACACAGGTGGCTCCTAAAGTCTTGTTTTCATGTTTGCCTGTTCCTTGACTCAGGGTTCAAACGATCACCACCTCAAGTTCAAGCTGAACAGGAATCGCAGACAGTCTGGCTAGACCGCAACAGTGGAAGCCAGCCCTGAATCTGCAACTGTTGCTGTGGAACCGGCTGACTGATAAAGTTCAACCGTCGGCCAGCCACTGACAACATGGCACTTTTTTTGCCACACTTCCTTTTACTTTATTGACTTTTTTTACTCTTCCAAGTAACACTTTTTGTCAAGAAAGGTTCTAAATTCAGGGTTTTAGGAGCAAAGAGCAGTAACAGTTTCTGAGGTTTAACAAGGAGACATGATGGGCTTTCATTTCATATTCGTTCCACTGTCTGAAAACAGAAATAGAGAAGATGTGAATCCCGGCTGTGTGACTAGGCCTAAAGGTAAAGGCACTTGATTTGTCAGCCAGAGGCTAGTAGTTGGTCAGGGGCGCTGACTGGAGGATTAAGCTAGCTGACATGTTTTTAGTGATATCTAAAACTGATGGATTAGAAATGAAGAGATTTAAAAAATAAAAATAAAAAAAGAGCTGACGCTTGAATTATTCTTTGTTTAGTGTTGTTTTCAATAAAGCTTTTTTTTGGAGATACATCTGTTTTGTTACATCTCATCTCTTTGGTCAAACCCACTCAGCTTTGGGTTGACTGATCACCTGGTGTAAATAGTAGCCTAATAATAAAATCTTTAGAATTTTTTTTAATAGAGTCAGTCCAGCAGCATTTTTTTTGTTTGTTTGTTTGTTTTTTCAAAGTTTTAGACCTAGCTAGCCCTTTTTCTTCTACTGAGGCAGGGTGCGGTGCAACATGTTTCACAACCTGCCGCATGGGTGAGCAGCACCAGAGTCACAATGGACCAGGCGGTAACACTTGCACGCAAAGCAGAGTTCATGTTTCCTCTTTCCTCTACTTTCCCCTCCCTCTCTCTCTCCTGATCTAACTCCCCCCCGCCCCCCACCTCAGGGACCAGCCTGTGCATGCAGATTAAATGACCTAGCGCTGAGCCAGCTAGCGTGGACACCGTGGCAAACGCAAGGTACCATTACACTGAACCGGTTCAATCTGGCTCCCGCCTGGTTCACGGCTGGCTGCGCCGCAGGAGCCTCGGGCCAACAGCACTACTGTACATCTGTCCACACGCTGCTCCTCACTCAGGATCCTGAACTGTGCCTGCCCGTCCTGGCCCCACTGGATCAGGTGGATCATATTAAGGTCACTGGTCTACAGGGGGGGGGTTTGCTGAAGGACAGGCAGGGTCAAGGAAGAAATTCTAGCAGTACAGTACGCGGCGCTGTGGTCTCCTCACAGCTCTCCAGTTGGTGTTGAAGCTGTGATATAACGCACCTTCAGCTGTTTGCTGTTGTTTTTGCACAGATGAGCTCTGTTTACATACAGCAGACCTGCTTAGCATTGCTACAGACCACTTTAAAGCTCAAGACCCTTTATGTATTGCTGTATATGAGTCTTGGGTTGCTCACTTTGTCATCAGTGATGTCCTGTTTCAAGTGTGTGTTGTGTTTTTGATATTGTGTATGTTTCTGCTTGTGAACTGTTTTGAATGTCTTTTGTTTTTATCAATACGTACAGTACTTTCTGAAAAGAAGTTTCAAGTAGGCCCATCTTAACTCTATTTTCTGTCTTTTTCTTTTGTTTAGCCCATGTGTGTTGTCTGCTTGTCTTTTGTTTTGTGGAACTTTGTACAAGTTCGTTAGGACTTTGTTCCCTCCTTGCACAGCACACGCATATTTTTTGTGCTAAACAAATGAACCTAAACCTAAATCTAAACTTTGAAAAAGCACTTTATAAATAAAATAATAGCGTCTGAGATATCTCACAATGCAAAACACACCAATTCAGTGAGGTAACTTACAAACTTACAGACTTGATTGACATATTTTGTATCGAGAAACATTGTCCTGTCACTATGAGGTTGATATATTTGCACATTCTACTTGAGACATCTTCCAGCATGGCTGACTATTTGTCTGAATCCAGGTCTAGTGAGTTCAAGAGTCGTATAGAGTGTACTGTGTTCTTTATTTTAATGATGTATCATAAACAACAGTCTTGGATACAGGGCGGTGGATAGTAAAACGTCAAGCACAACGGGAGCAGCCTCACCTCAGCACAGTTCAAAGCTCGGATATCAGCACACGGATCAAAACAACTATAAAACACATATGCCCACATACCCAGTGTCTGTTTATCATCAGCACAGCCTGCAGAGCAGAGCAGCACGGTGAGGTAACCCTGCTGCTGACAGCCGAGCTCAGATGCCCCACGGTGAGGAGACAGTAAAGACACTCTCCTGTTACCCTGCTGTGGCGGGCCAAGGCAGCGGAGAGACGGGGGGGGAGGAGGGGAGGAGGATATTGCGAGGGTTTTCCTCGGTCACCATAACACTGCAGCAGCAAACAAGCCGTGACTCAGTCTGTTTGATGAACTGCAACGTCCTGTTATATAGTAGAGGAACAGTCGCTATGGAGCCTGGGAGAGTCTCACCAGCCACCGACTGCTGAGCAAACTGGAAAGAGTTGGTGTGATGGTTCTGTGTGTAGGTGGAGGCGGTCATTTGTGTACTGTCAGTATTGTTTTACGCACAGACACGTCTTCCTCAGATAATCTGTCCTCCAGTCTTGCTGACTCACACAAAGGCTCCAGGAGCCGTGGACCGCTCCACCACCACTACAGTATATAAATGGATATGAGACGGCTCAATGTGCTGACCCCGTATTAAGTTTAAAGGACTGCTGAGAACCATATGCACTGACGGGGGTTTGGTCCAGCGCCAGGTAAAGGAAAGTGCTGGAGCCGCTCCACAGCAAGGCCCATTGTTCATCTTGGCGGGAGGGCAAGGTCATATTGGAGAGACCGGTGGGAGGAACACGGAAGTCTGCGTTGATGAACAAGTCATCTTGTGGCAGGAATCCTGATAAATCGGAGAAAATACACCCTCTGATAGGAAGTATCACGCTGAGTGTAGCCACTTGTGTGTCTACAATGGGAGCTGTATTGTTTGGTGGTGAAACAATTAATGAAGACCACACAAAGATAAATGTGTGGTCTGGAGGATGGGTTGAAATGTGCAAAATATAACAATTTGTAAGATATTGCTTAGATATAAAGATATATACCACTGTTACTGTATGTTACTATGATAAAGGAGCAACAGCCAGCAGTCGGTTTGCTCATGAAGTACAGAAACAAGAGGGTCAGGGACAGTTTTTCAGCAAGCAGTCTCTGCATTTGTCTCAAAAACAACTCTGTCTCGTAACGTTCCGTTATTATCTCATAGCGTGGTGAATGTGCAGGTCACAACTTGTCCACCAGAGCGTTTTGGAGTTGTTGGATTGTGTGTTTGATGGAAACCAAGAAATCCCATTAGCCTCTGTAGCGTAGCTCTGAGCAGCTCGCCGCTCTGCTCCGCCGTTCTAAAAATACCTTGCACCGACAATTAAAGGTAACAAATGTACTGCTATGACTGTAGGGATTATGGCAATGGGCCATTTTGCCAAAATGTTGAACTATCCCTTTAAAGACTGACTTTGATGGTACAGTAGATGATATAGATGGGAACAGCTGTTTCCACTCGTCTCCACTCTTTATCGCCAGCTCTCAGCGAGAGTATGTACAAAGAAATTAAACACTTTCTATCGGTATTCCATAAATTCATGCTGTCAACCTATACAGTATGTAAGCCGTGATAATTAGTCAACAAAACTACCAGCAGTTGATTGTTTACTTAACAGTATATTTTAGAAAATGTTGATTTCTTACTGTAGGCCTGTAGGTTAATGACAAAAATTTAGCTCTGCTAAAAATGTATATGTACTACTTTCAAAACCCAGTATTTCCTTTATTTGATTCAAGGGTTCAACTACAATTAAAAAACACTCAGTTGTGTAATCTGGTAATAATCTTTTTATTCCCCTCCGGCCATCCTGTTGTATAACAGTCGAAGCCAAAGAGGTGTGACTTCAAATAATTCTTCCCATTTCAAGTAATCAGTCTGTCTCTTTTCACTTCTCTCATCCCAAACCCAAATACAGGAGAACTATGAAATAGAAGTGGAAGAAGAAGCTCCAGACACTTTCAGACACAGACAAACTGTCGTTGATACAGAAAGGAAAACATCACTTGTGAAACACAAAGCACCTCTTATTTACCGTCATCAGACATCTATCAGACCGGAGCGAGACAGACTGAAAGGCTGGTGGAAGCTTTGAGAGGCTCTTCCTGCCAGATCCATGCAGGTGTATTTTTCTATGCCCCAAAACAAAAAGCAACAGCTCAAAATAAATATCAGGCTCATAAATCTGTGAACTGCAATAGTAGTGAAATTAGGCAGATTAAGAGGAAGCAGGTCTTTTAGGAAATTCAATGAGCTCAGAGAGGTTTAAAAGTGCTTAGCGTGGTAGCCTGGATGTGGAACTGAGAGCCACGGCTATAGTTCCTGCTCCAGGCTGGTTCAAACCGGTCTGCGGGAGAAATCTGCCTTGTGTGTGACTTGTCTGCCTCACCACCACCGTCTTCTGTGTGTACACTGGGGGGGGAGGATAGCAGAGAAACTGGTAAACATCAATGGGGTAAATAAAAGGCAAGTCTGTTATCTGATCCTGGGTCTGTGGACATCAGCAAAAAAAACACACCATGTGTGACAACAACAACAACAACAAAGAAGAGAAAGGCAGAGAGAAAGAGAGAGTGCAGGCGAGAGATAAAGAGAGAGATGCTGAAATTAGGTCAACAGTCACTCCATCTCTACAGCATTCACTCCCCATGCACACGGCAATGCTAATGGCTATAAAGGCTCAGAATGAAAGACAGCGACCGGCGTAAGTGCATGTTTTTCTTGCAGAGAGAGAGACAGCAGGGCAGGCATCATCACCTCTGCTCCAGTTTAGGGCAGCGGCACGTGGCGTCAATAAACAACAGCCATGTGTGTAAGTTAATGCAACACGAGCCGTCATCAAGCCGTGGACTGCACGATTCCTGCCAAGATCCTCATCCAATGAAAAAATGTCACATGCGTTTAACGCTATACACTTCTGACCTTTGGTATTATAGCTATTCAGGAATGCATGCATAAAAAAAACAAGGGATGGAAACAAAGAAGCTCAAGGATGAAATGTAAATAAACTGTACGGACTTTCAAACATTTGAGAAGTTATTCTGAGGATTGTTGCAGAGTTCTAAGGCTTTGTGTAAGAGCACGACAGAGAAAGTCAAACAAAAGAGATGGATCTAACCGCAGGCAGAATGTGTGGTGTCTCATATTTACAACACATTATTCACAGCAACTGAGAAATACAGCACAAGTTTAAAGCATAATATCCTGCATTAATCATGAGCTTGCTTTAAAGGGATAGTTCAACATTTTGGCAAATTGGCCCATTGCCATAATCCCTATAGTTGTTGCCTTTAATTGTCGGTGCAAGCTGTTTTTAGAAAGGTAGAGCAGAGCCGTGAGCTGCTCAGAGGCTCATGGGATTTCTTTATTTCCCTCATCAAATTCATCAAATACACAATCCAACAACTCCAAAATGCTCTGGTGGACAAGTTGTGACCTGTACATTCACCACGCTATGAGATAACAATGGATCGTTATGAGACTGAGTTGTTTTTGAGGCAAATTCAGATACTACTTGCTGAAAAACTTCTCCCGATGGGTACATGCATCACCAGTTTTGCATGAATTTACCAAAATGTTGAACTATCCCTTTGAAATATAATATAATCCTCCAGTTATTTGTATTTGTTTTGCTCAGTATTGTGGTGTTAGAGAGCATTAGTTTGTAAGCTGCGGGTCTCTGCTTTTCCATGTTATTTGCTGCTTAACCATCCAGAGCAGCTTTCAACAGTGTTGTGATGATAGAACATTATTTCATTAACATAATTGACCAGTAATTATCAGCTTATCGGCACGGAGACAGACAGGATCGGATTAGAGTAAAGACTCAAGGCCGTGGTTCGCCCTCACAGGTGTTTGCAGTTGTTGTGTATGGCCACATCTGGACAGGTAGTTTAAAGCCATGCTGCCATAGGTCACCCTGACACCTTCAGTGAGAATGATCAATGGGGGCGTCGTTTAGCCCTCTATCAGACAGCCTTTTGCTGCATGTCATTCACCCTCTCTCTACTAAACTTTCAATTAAAGGCAAAAATGACCCAAAAACATACTTAAAAAAACTTTTTTTTTAAAAGTGAATGATCAATGGATCACAGCTGTGCAGGACTTCCAACCTGACAACAAGTAGGTAAAATACAATAGAATTAAAATTAAAAGAATTGACATTTGAAAGATATATTATATTTTACCCTGTACATTTTGCTGCTGACACCTTTAGTCAACAGGATTTTGAAATGCAAGATGTTTAAGTCACGTGTTTTACTTTTACTTATGGTGTTGCTAGATTTACCTCAATAAATAACCTGAGTAGCTTCACTTTTTCTAATGATACAAAATAGGATTTTGTTTGCATGACTTTTAAATATAAAGTGATATGTTCCTACATTGTGGGTCCACCACTTTATTTTGAAATGGTTATCCAATAGACTCTTGCATATATACGGTATGTAGCCTACAGTACATTGCATGGTGCATGCACTCCAGGAAACAGATGGCAGTTGGTAAACATAATGCAGAGGCTCCTTTGAATTATTTGTATTTCCTGGAAAGTTAAAGGTCAAATGGTGGATTGCAGCAACACCAAATATGGTAGTAATGGTTCTCATTCAGTCTTTATGCTTTCCTTATAAACATCAACTGGCTGAAAGTGTCATAGGAGCAAAGTCAGCTCAAGTTTGTTCCTCTACTAAAGCACCAGCTGAAAGATTACATGTGCCGGGTTGGGATGGATTTGAACTGGTTCCACAGCAGTGATTAGATATGGATCCCAGCCTGCAGGGAAATTGGAAAATCTCACAACCTGATTCATCTGTGATCATCATCAAGGTCAGAGAAGCCGTGTGGAAACAGACTGCAGTGTCCCTGGCGGGGCTCCATCAGCAACACAGTTTACTTTCTGTGTGTGCAATCACTAAAGTCACCTTTTTCCACAGAGGCCGGTCACACATGCCAAGCTGTCCTCCCACCGTCCGACCTCACAGCAGCAACATCAGCCCACACACTGGACACATAATCCATCTCTGCTGCTCATAAAGTTTATTCTCTCTTTCATTTAGAGATCCAGTAAAGCCAGTGACACACTAATACTGGTGGTGACTTCATTCAGTATATTAAGTGTGAAAGTGTGGGATGATACTTACAGTAACACACGACTGGAGCTATCAAGGTGACTTGTTGATGTCCATGCATGCATGCATGCCACCTACAGGAAGTACAGGTTCACTGCAGCTGAGTGGGTGTGACATGAAGAGATCGCTCTCTGGTGGTGATGCTGTGTAAGTGCAAGTGATGAAGAAAGACATCAGACTTTTCATTTATCCCAACAAATGTAGGTGTTACAGCAGTATGGGCTAAGATATTAGTTTGCAACAAAGCTATAATATCAAAATACATTGTTTTGATGTAGTGATCCTGAATATGAAAAGTGGCCCTACTCTGGTAAAAACCTGCCAGATTATGGAGGGGAGCAGGACCCAAACTAACTAATAACGTACAAAAGAAATTATTAATTTACTGTAACTCATAACTCATTTAACACCAAACCAAAAAGCAAGAAAAAGCACCTGAGCAGACGATCCAAATAGGAAAAGACTGACACGAGGGAGAAATGAGACACATGAGGTAATCACAGGAAGGAGAGCAGGAAGACAAGACACGGGACTTCAAAATAAAACAGACATGAAGAGAGAACAGGAGACAGACCATGATAATGCCAGGCTGAGTTCAAACTGTTGAGATGAGATACATTAGCTGAGATATTGGGATCACCTTGATTTACCATTACAATTCACCTGCAGTTTTCACACAGCGTCATGTTATGAAGTTGATCTCTGTGGAAAGATGTGAGGTACTGTAGGCCTATGTGCTGTGGTTTACAGTTACAGAAGTAAGTTCTTCCTTCAAACTTTTCATAAAATAAAAAAAAATACAGAAGTACTGTCAACAAAAATAAAATACCAAAGCTGAAAGTAGTTATGAAAAACGTGTTTATGTTGTGTAATGTGCAAAGCAACTAGAAACAAATAACTACAAAAGAGATACAGATACAACCATTCACACAACATACAGTAGTCAGAAGAAGCATGGTATGGCTTATCTTCTGTATCATTTGAACTGCATTTGGATAATAAAAATAAAAAAATGAGTAAAGGCTAGATAAGTAAGCCATGAGAAAGAAAATGCTCAGAATAGATAATACATGCATATAAAAGATAGATAAATAAAAAGCTTACATCTGCTGATATTTTACTGTACGACACTGATTCAGCTCAACTCTGCATCCTATAGTCTAATGGCAGAATGAACAAATGCCTGAGTGATGATTGCTGTTGCTGGGAGGTTGCATGTAGCCATCCTGATGGATCTTTATCCAAAACATGATCTTGATTAAAATTCCAGTAGCATAACTGGGAATGTACATACAGACAAACAAAAACACCTTTAAAACAGATAAAACATCCAGGTGAAGCAAGGCAAGGCAAGGGAATTTTATTTGTGTAGCCCATTTTTTACAAACAGTTTGTCTCAAAGGGCTTCACATAGCATCATAACAACATCCTCTGCCCAGCACATTCATTTAGATATAGATGTTACTTTTGGGTTTTTAAGCATGATGCCTGTGAAAGATGTGACTCATGCAATGAGCAGTGGTGATGGGAACTCAGATTTTACACAAGGATGCAGGCGTCAGCGAGTGATAGTGTGTGTAAACACTTGTGTAAAGTCTTAAGTGACTACAGAGTGTGTGTGTAGCCTGATAAGCCGCCTCCAGCGCTGTCAGAGAGCCTAATGATCCTGGTGCTGCTATGTGTTGTCCAACAACGTTGTACAGCAAAAGTAATTTATTAGTTAATTAGGTGAGTGGTTATTTGTTGTCGGTGCGTTTTGTCCATTCTTCATTGTGTAGTTGTTGGAGAGATCCTGCAAGAGACCTGTGGAGCTGATAGGTTTAATCAGTGTTGTGTTATCTCATTTAGCAACAGCTTGTATGTAATGGATATTTAACAGACTACAGCTTTAATACATCTCATTTAGTTTAAGATTAAATGGTTTTAAAAGTGAAACAGCTGTATGATTGTGTGCTTTTGACTCAAGTTAATTACAGTATATTCTGGTAAATAAACAATGAGACCTTTCAGCCTCATGATATCAGCAGGGGAGCAGGAGGCAGACTTTTAACAGAGAAAACAAACATGGCTGCTGTTGTGAGTGGTTCCAGTTAATGAGGGTCACTGATCAGTTAGTGGAGCTGGTGTGAGCTTGGTTCACTTCAATGAGAAACAACAGCGTGAATACAGAATTACTCTTATACATTACAACAGAATCAAAGGAGGGAAAAACAGTTGTGGTTTATAGTGTTGATGCTGCACACGCTGTCACAGAGCTGTTGTTTTATTATGACTGTAAAGAATACAGTAAACGCTGCCTTTATGGTTGGGTTATTATGTTTACAACTAAATATTTTGTACTGCTGAATATGTATCTGTCAAATGTGACATTTCCATATTTCTTTTTTAAAGCTTACAGTAATCATCAACCAGATTTCACAGTAAACAACACAACAAGATCTCACCCACATTCTGAGAAACACCGACAACAAAATTCACTTCCCCATTCCCAGGCCTAAAAAAAACATATATCAGTCACTCTCAGAGATAAATTTGGCCTTATTTGACTGAAGTTTGATGTCATTGATTTTCATACTATATTTAATAAGCATTATAAAAGTCCAACAGACCACAGGGGGGCGCTGAACTGAAATGGAAAGGGTGAGGAAACACACCGTGGTCTTTATTCCTGCAGTTGTTGCCACACATTGAAGCTACGTGCAGGTTATACAACCACCACATATGAAGCCACATTACCTCATTACCACACATGTGCATGCATCATCTTCTCAAACATCGTTTGAACATCGTGTGAACATCTTTGCCAGTTGGCGGTACGTGTTTCAGGAAATGTCACAAACAACAAGGGGAGACTTCAACCGTCAATATAGACATATTAAAGCTAGAAATCATCAGCGTCTCTTCAGTTTGTGCACTTCATTGATGTGCTGGTTGAAACTTCTATTGAGAATGTCTTTGCAAATGTAGGTTAAAACTGGATTTTCTGGGTCATGAATTCGACTCCTCACCGACAGATCCTCTCAGGCTCCGTCAGATGAGATGGACAGTGTCAGTGAACGACGATCTTCAAGCCTCTCAGCAGACAGTGTGGACTTTGGCTGAATCACGCAGTACATTTCGGTACTTGTCCTGAAACTGACCAGCTATTGTCCCGACTGTTTGCTTTGGATCAAAGTCATCTTGAAAGATAAACACTTCCTCATGGCTCATGTGGTTTTCTTTTTGTCTTCTTTTTCTCAGAATTAGCTACATTCATCCTTCATTCATCCCTCACTTCTAACCTCCTGGACCCCTTGGTCCTGCTTCCACCCCCCACCCCACAGCATCACGCTGCCTCCACCCTGCTTCACTATGTGGAGGGTATTCAGATTAGTACAGTACCTGGTGAGCCTATTTTGTCAGACCAAGTGTTAGGACCTCTTCCCAAATAGTTCACTTCCTGTCTCATCAGCAGTGATGGGAATAACGGCGTTATAAATAAACTGCATTACTCACAGCACTGTTTTTAATAATAAGTAATCAAAAAATGACTGCTTCCCCCGTTGTAACGTTGTTACCGCTACTGGCGATAAAATGTCCTGCACAAAATAATACTTAAGAGGAAATAATAATACACCTGTTAAAGTGAGGATTAGCAAGGCATAAAAGTATCACATACATTTGTTTAGTGCATCAAGACTTTTTGACTTTGTTAGGAACCTCTATTTAAACAAAAGACATTTGTGGTGGTAAAAACTATGCTAACTGTGCTAAAAAACTGTTTTAATTCTTTATTGTTTTGTTTTCCCTGATCTCAGGCTCACCACAGTCATATCACAGAGGTTTACTGAGGGTTTGCTTTCTTCTTCTCTGTCGTGCATGTGTGAATGGTGGGACCCAGAGGTTTGTGGCTTTCTAAGCTCCGTCCTGTCCATCCAGTTCCGCAATTTCTATTGTCATCATAATTCTGATCAACGTAACTGCATGTCTCTCAGTCACTCATGATCTGATGATGTGAGACATCCAGACAGGATGTCATCGTCATCGCAGTCACACTCTTGACTTGACTTGTTAGAATAAGTCACCAGAAAAATGTAGCTCATCAGCAAAAGGAAAATGAAACTGTATAATAATGTGAGCCAGGCATATGTGATTTGAGGTGGTGAGAGCTCACATTTGTGTTGATAACAATCTGATCCTGGTGCAGGAGGAGGAAACTCATGTGACAGTCAGGAAAGTTTCTCATCAAAACACTTGGTGGGACAACGGTGGTGTTCAGGCCAAGAATTAACGCTCTGAATCCAGCCATTAGGGTCTGAGCTTCAACACCTGCGAGATAGACTGGTCACGTTTTAATTTTCAGGCCTGTTGAGAACTCTAGCACGAATGAAGCAGCTTAGAAACTGTTCAACCACGCGATCGTAGGCTTTGAGAGGTTTTATACATTCACCAAAACTTGCAGAAAATAGAAATAGACCCAGCTTCTGATTGAGCCTGGCTTTATTTGCTCAGACCTGTAGCCAGACCCGGCCCAGTACAGAAGACCGACGTGTATTTGAGACTTTTATTTAAGAATTTACATCATATCGGTTTCCACGCTTGCATGTGTCTGACCTGTGTTAACAAACAAACCTCTTGCCATCTCAGAAGGAACAGGAAGTAGCTTGTGTCACATATATTTTTTTTCCAGGATTCTGATTGGTTAGCATGGTTTTACAGTATGCTTCACGTTATGCTGATAGGAGCTTTGAAAGAGTTTTAATGCAACCTGGTGTGAACAATGTTGTTCTTGAAAAACAGAGGGGGAATATCAGTTTTTGTTTGCTATGTGACCAAAGTGGTTCCTCTACATGGTAAACAGTAGTAGAGAAGTCAGACTCATGAGATTCATTACACTCAATGGTGAATTAATATACAGTAATTCAAACATTCTATGATTTCAAATAGTTGTGGGGAAATCTGACATAAGGGATGATGTCACAGGGAGTCATCATGTCCTGAATGTGTAACCGACTGTGAAAATTCACACAAATACTTAATGATAACTCAGCTGGAATAGCTAATGTAACCAGTGCCTTCAGATTCTGATGCCTGTAGGCCTTCATGTTCCAGTAGGTTTGTTAAACTTGAATTTCCAGATTGAAAACTTCAGCATCACATGTCATGACTGATGTTTCAGTATCACACACTGTTCCGTGAGCACAGAGAGGACGCACCTTCACAGTTTAAGGATCGGCTGTCAAACATTACTCACATATCCAAATGTAAACAGACAGT
This sequence comes from Decapterus maruadsi, assembly GCA_030347415.2. Taxonomy (NCBI): domain Eukaryota; kingdom Metazoa; phylum Chordata; class Actinopteri; order Carangiformes; family Carangidae; genus Decapterus; species Decapterus maruadsi. Next base: position 4,153,204 of record CM064895.1, read on the forward strand.
GTTATTGATTGGTCTTTTTCATACTGGCTGTGTAAGTGTGTAGAAAACTACAGTTGTCACTTTGAGGGAAATGTGTTCCTGAGTTCAGATGTTGACATGATGATGATGTTGCTTCAGCAGTCTTCACTGAGTCAGCATGACTCTGGGTTCAAATGTTGTCAGTCTCTGACTTTTCTTCTTAAGCAGTGAAGCTGACATAGTCTTTAGTTCAGATGTTCATGCACAGAATACAGCAACAGAATCATTTTGTTGACCCTCTTGTTCCCATCTGGTAATCATCAGGTCAAAATGTTTCTAACTAAATACCTGTGTGCATGACTTTCCTATCATAAGTGGAGGATTAACACTCCTGGGTCACAAACTGCAGCCACACTTTGCACAAAAGGCTGCAGATGTTCTTCCTCATCACTTTCATGGGAACAAGTGAATAAAACCTTATTGTTTTCTATGAAGTTGTTTGAGGAGCTTTGTAAACAGTTGGGATGTGAAATTTAACAATTCTTTATGACTTTGGGAATCTCTAAGACAGAAATGAACCGGCAGAGGGCTGACTACAGATTTTTAGTTTGCGGTAGGTAAATGACCGGATATCTGGTTGTTCCTGGTTGTTGTCAAAAAGGCAAAAATGCCCCAAAAATTGACTACAATGGACTGTTTTCACACTACATTTCCCATGAGCCTCTGTGTGCACGGTGAAAGATGGACGGAAGAGAAAACATTTACAAAGAATGTTTTTATTAATCAAGAACAAAAGTTGGAGGTTGGAAGATACCGTCGTAGTTCCGACCATAAACAATACCAACTAACGATCCAATGGCGTTGTTCACATGACCCGCCGGGCAGCGTCCAGGAAACCTAAACTGGGAAATGCTAGGCGAGTCGACCAATAAATAATAATATCAAAATAACTATAACTATAATAATATCAAAATAACTGTAATAATAGACAAAACGATATATTTATAGAAAATGGACCCATTAACAAGTGTGGGTAACTTAGATTCATTCACATAAATATGAGACTCTTTTATAACCAAAATCAAACCTCTAGGCTCACTTTAAAAAACAAACAAACAACTACCTGACTTAGAGCAGGGATTATTGACCCTATTTTAAATGGCTGACTGACTGCAGGTATGGGATATAAAGTTTCAGGTTTTATGTTTTGATTAGGTTTGCTTGTGACTTGACAGGTGTGGCTTTATGACGGTTTTTTTTATGACTGTAAGAAAGGACAATGTGGCGAGCTCACAGGGCAAAGAAAAAAATACATGTTTATATAAATCAAGTCCAGCCAAACCAAGTAAGAAGGTGACCCATTGAGCACTTTGCCAACTTTAGAGAATAGGTGAGCAATAAGCGGTCGCCAGGTATCAGCCATCACTCCCTGTGAGCTGTGAACCACTCCCAAGATCCCAGACAGCAGGAAACCAAGCCGCCGCAATGTAAGAACCATCCATCAGAGCTGATGGACTGTGTTCGCTCGGAGTGAGGAGCCAGAAAACAATAGAATCTGACTTTTGCTATGAGGACAGAGTGGTCACCACGCTCACAGTGAGCCGATTGTTCAGTTAGGTCATGTCCTGTGTGCTGTGTGAATGGAGCATCATGAAATGAATGAATGTCTCACAGCTCAACAAAACTAAATTTCCACCGGATGATAAAACTTTTTTTTTTCTTTTCTTTCTTTTTAGCATGAGTTCTATATTTCACTCTATGTCTGATGTCACATGTGCTGCTGGATGGTTTTTTTTATCATCTGTCTGTATTTTTAGTGATTGATTCTTCTCTGTGTTGGTTTCAGTGCTAATAATATTATTCTGATGGTCCACAGAGCATTTACACCACCTACACACAGGAAACTATTCCACACCTCAAAAACACTGACTTTTTGTCTCAACTCTAGTCCCTGTTTGTCCTACTTTGTTTCTCTGTGTATAACACGGGTTTAGTGAAGAATAAACTAATCATACTTCGTGTTTTATTAATGATAAGAAACCAGAACTGATAATATTCTCATATCAAGTGCCACACTGTGTTACTGTAACTCCAACCATGCTCCACCTTCTGAACCACACACTTGTGACCCCCTCCTCGTGTCCTGAAGTGTCCCTCTCTCTCAAGCACATTGGCCTTATTGTCTTCCGACACTTTGTCTCTGCTGTGCCTTTCAAGCATGTGCTCAGTGGGAGAGGGACAGGCGGAGACGGACGAGGGCAGGGAAGGAGCAACCATAGGAGGGGGGGGGGTCGTGGACGGAGCTCAGCCTCAGCAGCACCGGCGTCTATATTTGGCAACCGTTGTGAAACTTTATGATGTGGTGACGGGGGCTGTGATGTGCGTGGAATTTACCATATGGCTTCAGTGGCATTGGTGACTCATTCAGACACAGCAGTGAGTCAATCAGCTGATTTATGGTTTATATGCAAAGAAAGAAGAAGCTAAAAAAAAAAAATCCATCGACCAATAGGACTGTCTGAAAATCTGCAACTTTGGGTTTCAGGAAACTTAATATGGTGAGAATGTAAAGTTCAAGCTCTAGCCACAACAAGTATTCTTCCTGCATTCCTCAAGAGAAGCAGGGGCGTGCTCAGGCCGGTCGCAAGTGTTGGTGTAAATTTGTTGTCAATGAGGAAGTGAGCTGTGACAGGTCCTGGAGCAGCTCAGAGAAGGTGTGGCCACGTATGAGTAGCAACACAGCGTGCAGGTAGAGCCATAAAGCCTTGATCAGAGCACCCAGCTGCTCTGTTACAGACACTGTCTGCACTTGGACAATGACCCCAACTCTTCTATTGTGGATCCTCATCCTAAATGCCTCGCTCAAGCCCTCAGGTAAGTCACTGGATACCTCACTGTTACCCTCCACTCTGCACGCTGGCTAATTAATAACTAAAGCTCCAGGGTTTATCTTCTCCTTTATTCAAAGCGCTTGAAGGCTTTGTGGCTCTGGCACCGTGTAGGTTTGTGTTGTTGGGTATAGACAGTAAATAGTCATGTAAAGTAAACCACATGGCACTGAAGATGATAAAGGCATGTTTATCTACATGAAAATATGGCTGAAAAAACTGAGCTTATCTGATCTGTATCAGGAGTAATGGAACTTTTCAGGTGAAGATGTGATCGGGACCTGATACGTTTGTTGTGCAAGATATTATTAGATAGAACATGTTCAACCACAGTGCTGCCCTACAAAGGCTACTGTATGTGCAGTATCTTTTATCAAATGTGTGGCATATTGTCTTCAATCTGGTTGAATGTGATATTGGTACTGCAAAAATTTCCAGGTTAGGCTTTTAATTTTTCTGTGCATCCAAAAAAGCACTGTGAAACCAAGGCAAAGTGCTGTATCTGTAGCTAATACCAAGCCAAAGTGCAGTATCTGCACCAAAACCAAGGCAAAAAGTGCAGTATCTGCCATAAAACAGTCAAAACTGGTCAGAAAGACAAACTACAAAATACATTTAAGTCAGTCCACCTTTATCTAATCAAGTATAGACTTGGTAGTTAATCATTTTTGATGCTTAAACCTGACAATGAAAAATACAAAAAGCTGTTTTTCTCAGTTTGGCATTTTTACCGATACTGCACTTTGTAGGGCAGAGTGGCTGTAACAACATGCTGCTGAGCAGTGACACCTAACTGTTGTTACAACACTCATAATACCTCACAATCCAAACAGAGAGTGTGTAAGTACTTTGAAGGCTTTTCTAGTGTTGTGACACACTTTTATTGAATAGCTGGACTTCAGTTCATAACAAAGCCAACGCCCTCTCAGGTGCTAGCTGTCTACCTGACCGCCAGGTACAGTAACCATGACTCAGTGAGAATTAGTCATTTCCTTTCAGGTAGACTCTGTTGGTTTTGGGGAATTCAGTCTTTGGTCAAGAGGTTGCTTTATTCTGGTGGGACAACATCCGGTAACATTACATTATAGGCTGTGAGATGTCAATGAACTGAAGAAATGAAACAAGGAAAAAAACAACTCAGTTTAGTTGAAACTGCAAAAATGTAGTGTCTGAGACTGTCTATCATAAAAGGATGTCAAATCAGGAACTGATGAAATCTACTGACTAGAGAAAAGCAGAAGTAGATTTTTTAAATTGTCCAAGGAACTGTTTAAGTCAAAAATGGCTGTTTAAGTCAAAAATGGCATTCAACATCACTGACTTGACTGACTCAAAGATATCATTCACCGGTTTCCTCACAAATCCTGTAAATGGACACTCTCAATACAGAAAACATTGTCAATTACTATACAACTCCTTAGATACAGATACACACTGCAGATACACACTGCAGATACACACTGCACTGTGTGGCTGTTGTGGCTTTTCTCTCTCATGTCTTATTTAGATTCTATTTATGTGTCTGTTCAGAGAATATTAACTATAAAAACACATTCCCATGCAGATGAGGTACTTTCCCAGCAGGTTAATGTCTGCAGGTCATTCCTCTGTGAAGGACAGAACAGTCATCCATGCCTGAGAGGAACTCTGCTCCCAGTCTGCCTCAGATGGATATCAGTCGTTTGCAGCAGACCAGATTATCTCCTCCGGCCTGTTGTGGCAGGAAAGTGAGAAAGGAGCAGTCAAAATCAACCTGACAGTATAAAAATGACCAGGGACAAAGGCAGCACTTTAAATTCATGGTTTTGCCTTGTCATCATGAAACCAAAACGCAGCATGTTTACCCAAAATAAACTTTTTCCTCCTCATAAAACCCTTAATATGTTACACCTGGCAACATAATAAAGGAAGCCTTTCAGTGATAAGTAGCGTCCATGACTGAGCTTCAGGATTTGTGTTGATACTTTATACACTTCATATTAATGTATCACAGTCTGTTAAACAGGGAGAATAGACATTCCCATGGTTACTGTGCAGGTAAATATCCCAGACCAGCCTGAAACACCAGAGGGCATGGAGGCCGTTCAGCAGCTATTTGGCTCTAATCTGATCTCTGTGCTGAGGTGTGATGTAAATGAATTAGCTTAAAGATCCGGTCTGTAAAGCTGCTCAGATTTTTACTCATCAACAAAAAGGGGAAAAAAAGTAAAATAAAAAGTTAATCACTGATGTAGCAGGTGCACAAACAGCAGTTTAGTGCCATACGGGGTCATTCAGGTTACAGGAAGTGTTGGACCTGAGAGAATTAAACTCTTACTTACTGTCTAAATAAAATCAACACATCGCCTTTGTTTTATTTTCTCAGTTCCCAAATGTTGAAATACTGACCAGCTTGACCTTCTTGACATTCTCTTTGTTGCCAATTTCACGTTGAGTGAATCTTTGCTTTTTGCAGAAGTTCCAATAAAACGTGATAAAAACAGGACATGCATGTTCAGCAGTGAGCTTTAGAGCTGCTTGCAGATTTCCTCACATTTGCACAGACATTACTGTTTCCCCGTGTTCCATAGTCTTAGTTAGTACCAGCGAAATTAAGATGGAATGAATCTTTCAATGTAGGATTGTGCTATTATGCAAATGTACACTGCAGTTTGCAGCATTGGATTGTTGAGGTAAAGGTGAATAGACAAATGAGCAGATAGAAATCAGTGATCACAGATACACACTTTATTACATTTAGCTGTTATGTTGGTATGCCAACAGTAATATGACCTACTATGTTTTTTTGGCAGTGGCTGGAAGACAGTTGGGTCAACAAGCTGAGCTGCATGTGTCGGAGAACGCTCTATTTTATTTCCTGTGTCGTCAGTGTGGTTTCGTATAATTATGACGATCTTTTTCTAACCTCTTATCACATGTTTTTTTTCCAATAACAACATCTGCAAATGTTTAAACACTCTTCTCAGCCTAACTTATGGTAAAAGCTGATGCCAAATAATGTTTTTTTTTGTTTTTTTTTGGAGGATGTGGAAAAGAGTGAGGCATGTTTAGTCTTGTTAGGGCAAAGAGTGGAAACATGGTTGAACAGTTGAAAACATTCCTTAAATCAACATTATTCATTTGTTGTATCAAATTTTCTGCAGAAAGCCACGGGAATGGGTTCGAAGAGGTGAAGGACTACGAGGTGGTTCGACCTGTCAGACTCCACACAGTCAGAAAACGAGATGCAGAGGTACTTTCTTCTACATTTTATTGTCAGTATCACAGACGTTCCAAATATTGTACGACCAAGCTTAATGATGGTATTGGAGGGGAACTTCAAAATGACTGACGGCACAGTTTCACATCTCTATTTTTTCCACAGTCCCTCAGACCAGAGACTATGAAGTACGCCATGACGGTGGGAGGGCAGCATATTGAAATGCAACTGGAAAAAAATAAGTGAGTTTCAATGTAGAGACACCATGTATGTTTGATATTATCATAGTTCCTGCTGCCCAACCAATTTCTGATGAAATTATTTCATGCAACATCCTACTCTTTCTTTTTTTTTCTTTTGCAACTTTTGTGGCATCCGTAGTTATTACACAATCTAAAATTTGTTTAATCATTAGTGCTAGATGTTGATATTTGGTTGTTTTACTAAAACAACCAATCATATCAGTAGAAAAAGATCTAAATGTATTAGAGGACAAACAATCACGTGACACAGAATGATTTAAATGTCATTTAAATAATTAATTAATTAATTAATATTTTGTCACCATCAGTGACCTGCTACCCAAAGACTACACAGAAACCTACTACCAAGAAGATGGGACCGAAGTCACCACAACCCCAGATGACATTGTGAGTGCGTCAATGGGAGACTTTAACTTCCACCTTCAAAACCACAGTAATGTGACCCACTGCGTTTTCTCAGGCAAAATTCATTCATATTTTCTTCTCAAAGCAATACACTCATGTTCTCCAACAGGATCACTGTTACTATCACGGAAGGATCGTCAACGACAGCAAGTCGTCTGTGAGCATCAGCGCATGCGATGGACTCAGGTGAGCCCATCCTTAGCTGGCTTGAGTGTCGTCAAAACTAAAAACATGGCATTCAGATAGAACAGGTTCTCCATTGTAACACCTATTCAAACCAAAAGATGAATGGAGATGATGTCGATATCAAGTTAATCACAAGAAGCTGAAAAACTCAGATAGGCCTACATTATATCAACGATTTAGCCAAAAGCAAACCAGATAGCACCGACCTATTTACATATTCAGCGTACTGTAATTTCCATCCACCCGGCAAATATATTCACTTTTTTATTTTCTGCTCTGTTTCAGTCTCTAACAACTCTCACACGAAATATCTGTCTGCAAAATGCTCCTTGCTGTTTGGTTCAGGACAGGAAGTGTTAGCTACAATAGATCCAACATATAGCTTGCAATAAAAACAGCAGCAACGGTGGGCCAACAATCAAAAACAAAGATTTTAGGGCACACAAAACTACAACAAGAGCTAAAGGATGCTAAAACTGATACAGTAACTGATTTTCCCTCACTTGCTATACAAATATTGTTTATATAATGTAGCTGCTTTAAAATGTAACCAAATTATACTGAAATATGCAAAATCAGCCAGCTGGTGCCTCTAATAAGACTCAAAGAAGCACAGAGAGGCATCAAGTAGGCTAAATAAACTAATCAGCAAATTGTCTGGAAATGCAATTTGCTGGTCTCTCTGGGTGTGACTCAACCAGTGGCCGCAAAACAACGTCTAAAAACTAAAAGAACTTGGTTTGGTTTGGTCTGGTTTTTAGGGGCTACTTCAGAACATCTGCTCAGAGGTACCTGATCGAGCCCCTGTCCGATGACGACCAGGGCAATCACACAGTGACCACGGTCGATGAGAAGAATTACACTCCTGCAGTTTGTGGTGTCACCAACACCAGCTGGAGTGACGACTTCGAACCCCCAACAGGCCGCAGCCGCTCCAGATCAGGGGTAACTACACAACACACTGATTCATCATTCAATCTATACTGTAGCAAACTGGTCATAACATCTCATGCTTTTATTCTCTTGCTGCTGCCTCCCACCAGGGAAAGTCTATTGTCTTCGAACAGAAATACATTGAGCTCTTCCTCGTCGCTGATAACAGAGCGGTAAGATATGGAAATAATGTAAAGTCAAATCAGTAGTTTGTAATGTGGTCTTTAATCACATTGTCAGTTCTCAGCTCTAGTGGTTACTGTCAGTGTATGAGCATTTATCACACTTTATGAATCACCTGCTGAGAAACAGGATGTGACTCTGCTAACATGATGACATGATGTTTCAGTTTGTGAAGATGAATCGAGATCGGACACAGATGAGAAAGAGGATATTTGAAATTGTCAACTTCGTCAACATGGTGAGTCGCTGCTTTGGCTATTTACATTATGGCAATAATGACATCAAACCAATGAACAGTCCAGTTCATCACTATCTCACTGTGTCCTCTGGTGACCCCATCCTGGTGTTTACAGGCCTATAAACCCCTGAGGACCTTCGTTGCTCTGGTGGGACTGGAGATCTGGACAAACAATGATTTGATCACCGTGACCCCCCCAGCCGGGGCCAACCTGGGTGCTTTCACAAAGTGGAGGAACTCCGAGCTGGTCAAGAAGAAGAAGCATGACAACGCACATCTCATCAGGTCAGAATAGCTTCTAATAGTAGAATCATGTAGCTTCAAATGTGAGGAAGTGCCTCTTTTGTTTAGCATTACAACCCTGCAGGCGTCCACGAGTCAGGGCAGCAACAACAATTTAGGATTTAGTGGATTAGAAACTTAAAGGGATAGGTCAACATTTTTGGCAAATTGGCCCATTGCCATAATCCATATAGTTTTGGGAGTAGGTCTGTTACCTTTAATTGTCGGTGCAAGGTAAATATAGAGACTACTTGCTGAAAAACTGTCTCTGAAGGCAACATGCATCAATGGGAACATGCCATTATTATCTCATAGCGTGGTGAATGTGCAGGACACAAATTGTCCACTGGAGCATTTTGGAGTTGTTGGATTGTGTATTTAATGAGTTTGATTAGGGAAACCAGGAAATCCCATTAGCCTCCACTGGAGCATTCTGGCAGTTGTTGGCTCTGCTCCACCGTTTAATGTGGTTTGATGGTGGTCCTGAAATGGCTCCAGTTGATCATGTGCCCTGGCTACTTGGCCAAGGGGATGTCCCTTTGGCCGACTGGTTAGCGCATGACTCCGACCCGGAGTCTGGGGTTCGAAGCCCACCGGGTCCCTCTTCACCTTGCCACAGTGGCAAGGTGAAGAGGTCCCGGGCGGGGATTGAACCTCCCGGGTAAGAGTCATTCCCTTGGCCAAGTAGCCAGGGCACATGATCAACTGGAGCCATAGTGACAGGACCACCACTGTCACATAAAAATAGCTTACACCGACAAATAAAGGTAACGAACCGACAGCTGACTGTATGGATTATGGGGATGGGCCAATTTCCCAAAATGTTGACAGTAGAAATATTCAAGCTCTCTGCCAAACAATTTGTAAGTCATACAATTTGGTGAGGGGAAAGCCTGTGTGTGAATCTGAATCATAAAACAAACAAGATAAAGTCGACACTGAATCCTGGCTGAGTGCGATATGGGCAGTACTCATCTAACCAGTCAAAGTGAAAGCAATAACCTAGTTTTCACAATTAATATAACCATGTGGTGTTGACAGGTGGTTGACAAAAAAAAACAAAAAACAGTGGTTATATGATTCCACCAGTCTGTGGCAAATATGGTCTCCTCTTCCTGAGTGACAGTGCTGAGCAAAAGCCAGAGGTGTTTCTGCAGAACATAAAGTCACAGTGAAACTGACTTTTGACCTTCAGGGAAGAGACGTCACTATATGCTATTTGTCATATACATCATTTTAATTTTTATGGCTTCAAACATGTTTTGTGAGGTCACAGTAACCTTTGACCTTTCACATCACGTTTAAGGTGGCAAAAAAATGTTTTCTTCAGTCAAAATAATCTTATCACATGAACAGGACAGATCCATTCTCCCATTGCCATATATAGTCATAGTGGTTCATTAACTTTAATTATGGGGGCAGAGACGCAAGCTGCTCAGGTAACGGTAGAAATAGTCCCCTGTCCCTCATCAAACTCATAAAATACTCAATCCAACAGCTCCAAAACAATCTTGTGGAGAAGTTGTGATCTCCAAATAACATGCACCGACAATTGAAGGTAATTAACCGACTGGCAATCTGCAAATTTGCCAAAATGTTGCCAACTTGTATTACATACATACATACTATGTATGTGTATTCAACTTTAAAATACAATGGAATAAAACCAGAGAGGCACAAGCTAGCAGTTTCATAAATCAGCTTGCAACAAGGATAAATGTTGCATTGAGAGAGACGTTGCTTCAGACTGTGGCTTACACAACAGCATTGATTCCATGTCAGTAAGAGTTAGTGGTGAAAAATCAAACTGTCAGCAGGCAAATCTTGTTCTCAGCAATATAGTTTCCTTGAAAAAAGCGTTATTTCTAGCTGTGGTTTGCTTCTTGTTACTTTAACCACACATCAGTTCCTACCTTTAGTGGTTACTGTACGTACATGTACTAAAAGTTTTTAAGTTTCCACATAATGCTGGCGTAACTTGTGCATAATGACACATTAACTTCCACATCAGGGTTGATGTCAAAAAGCCAGCATCAATGTTTCAAGTTCAGATCTTAAGGAAGTACGGATGTCTCAATTAACTGAACAAACTTGCAATTTAAAGTGGACTTTGGTTCATCAGATCCACTGCCAAAACCTCCACGACTGGTCAACTGTGCAAAGTAAACCCTCCATGGCTAGTTGTTTTATCTGGCCAGTCATTCCATAACTGCATCATGCCTTTATGAAATGCTGAAAAGTTGAATTTCCATGGAATAAAGACAGAGAGTGACCAAATGAAAACCTCAGAAGTGATGATGCAATCAGATTTCCTATGAATAGTCAACACTAAGTTTGAAATAGAAATCGAGAACTAGATGGATGGGTGCACAGCACAGGCATTTTTTTTTTAATAGTGACGGTATTTGTAATTGTCTGTCTTTGTCTTTCAGTGGAATTGACTTTGAAGGAGCAACAGTGGGACTGGCTTACATTGGGACTCTTTGCACTGACAACTCCGTTGGAGTGGTACAGGTGAGCTGCTCAGGGTGGACTGGGTCTCTTCTGTTTTTCAGGTTCAGTGTCAGAAACCAAGGACATTTTGGTTTTCCTGGTTGGTTTCACTTAAACATGTGTAAAATTCAAATAAAGGGTTGCACTCATAACTGGTCTGCTCTCTCAGGATCACAATAACCGGGCCATCGCAGTGGGAGCCACGCTGGCTCACGAGATGGGCCACAACCTGGGCATGGACCATGATGACTCCAGCGGCTGTATTTGTTCAGGGGATAGCTGCATCATGGCCGCAGCCCTCAGGTAAGAAAACACATCAGACATTGATTCACCAGGTAAAAGACTTTTTTGTCTGTTCATGTTTTGTTTGACAAGCCAGGACATTTTCATAGAGGTGTGTTCTTCAGTTAGTCTGTAGCCTGTTCTTCTCCTCTACATGAGGCTACATTAGCTGCTGCTGGCGTAACATGTGGGTAACATACTGTAGTCGCCATGTTTTAACCAGGAAGCCTACATGTGGAATATAGGAAAGCTGACATCTCTGTTGTTGTGTTATGCTGTTTTTCTGCAGCTGGAACATCCCTCGGACCTTCAGCAGCTGCAGCACCAGCAACTATGAGCGCTACCTGACCAACCGCAACCCCAGCTGTCTGCTGGACAAACCAGACTACCGGAGGCTGGAGGCTCCTCCTGTCTGCGGGAACGGCTTCGTGGAGACAGGAGAGCAGTGCGACTGTGGCACCGTGGAGGTAAAGAAAACACACTCATTCAAGCATCACAGGAATTTATCTTACAGCACTGATGGTGAAGTTTGTGCCTCCAGGCCGTTGTTGAGTGGAGAGCTCAACCCCTCATTATACTGTATTTGTCTGACAGTGAGTGTTTAATGGGGATGGAGCAGCCTGACATGCACCAACATATTTTAGAAAAGAAAATCAGAGCCAGTCTTCATCTTGCGTCCTCACAGCACATCCAGGCTCAGCTCTATTTATAAGGCTGTCATTTAGCTGATTGCTCTGACTGTTTTCTGTGTACAATAATAATAACTTTATTTATTTTACTTTTAATTTATAAAGCACCTTTTAAAAAAAACAAGGTCGCTCTACAAGTAAACAGTAAACAAAACAAAGGTTTCTATATAGGAATTACTCAACATTATTATAACATCAGTATTTTTACAGTGTAAACTCTGTACATTTATATTACACATACTGTTTAAGTAATAGTAAAAAAAAAGAAGTTTCACTGTCTTGTAATGTCAAGACTGGAATATATTGACAGTAAAGTTATATTGAATTGTTTTTCAGTGTTGAACAAATCATCATTTCCTACTTTACATCAGTAAAGCATAGAAGGAAAGTCAGACATGTTTTTTTTGTTTGTTTTTTTATCCACTTGTTTTCAGCAGAGGCACAAACTGCAGTTTTTTATTGCAGGTTATTCATGGGAAACACAATTACACAGAACTCTGAAACTATAAAAAACAGGAACCTGATGGACCCATATAACTTGGGTCACACATCATGACAGGACTAATTAAAGTTATGAAAGCCAAATGACTCTGTTGTTCTTACAGGAGTGTTCTAATCCATGTTGCAACGCCACCACCTGCACTCTGACCGAGGGATCCGAGTGTGGTTACGGCCAGTGCTGTGAGAGCTGCAAGGTGAGGAAATCTTTAGTTCGCACTGCCCCCTAGTGGGAAATTCAGATATTACAAAATATTTGACATTGATTGCTCCAGAAAATGTGACTTTCACTTTACCATCTCACCATTATCATTATTCATATTGAAAGGGCACATATTATTTGCCCTTTGCTATAACTGTTTGTTGGCTCTTTTTGATTTTTGTTACAATCAACACTTATACAATTGATTGTGGACCCTTTGAGTTTTTGGACGCGTCACAAAAGAGCTTTAAGTTCCTCAGCGGCTAAAGTTTGTTGAAAGACAGCAGCAACAGGCCTTAAATGACAAATGTAAAATAAAATGGTGGCTACACTTGTAAAATATTCCTGTAGATAGATAATCAACGTTATGATGTGTCTCCCACCTCTACACAGATCTCCCCCCGCTCCAGGGAATGCCGCAGCAAGCAGGACGACTGCGACCTGGCGGAGTACTGCGATGGGAAGAGCGCCATCTGTCCTGAGGACATGTTTGCTGTGAACGGCCTCCCATGTGACGGCGGCCTGGGATACTGCTACAATGGCCAGTGTCCACAGAGGCCAAACCAGTGTATCGGCCTGTACGGACCAAGTGAGTGTCCTTGTCTTATATACCTGACTATAATGTGTAAATGTATTAGAGCCATTCTGCCAACTAAAATGCTTCCTTGTCATCAGCTGCTACAGAGGCCCGGCCAGCCTGCTATAACTATAACACCAGAGGAACCTACTACGCCTTCTGCACACGCCCATCAGATGATGTTTACGTACCCTGCCAGAGAGAGTGAGTCTCAAACAAACATGATAGTTATGGCATAGACTTATATTATTGGTAGTTTCCAGGGCTGTTGCTACTATACTGGGCGCTGGGCCCCTCGAGTTATCATCACCTTTCTCCCCTATACTACAATGACCCTGGTAGTTTCATATGCACACTGCATCAGGAGCAATGTTACTATAACATTTTTACAGATTAAGATTAAGCGCTGCCTCTCTTTCCTCTGCAGAGACGTCTTCTGTGGGAAGCTCTTCTGCGAAAACGGAAAGTCGGACCCAAACTACGGCCGGATGGTGAGAGTTGGCGACTGCAAGGCAGCTTTTTTTGGAGACCACACTAAAGACTTTGGCCAAGTGGATGCTGGGACTAAATGTGGAGATGGGAAGGTAATAGACTTTGTTACTCATTGTGTTCAATTCAATTTAATGCAATATCTTTATTGTCCACAATGTGGAAATTTGTCTTTGGCTTCACCACTTACCATACACATAAAACCACATAAAATACAATACAATAACACACAATAAATAGCTAAGAGTAAAAGAATAAAAGAGTAAAAAGATGATGTAGCACATTGTGATTGCATGCAGTATGAATGATATTTATTGTAGTTTTGGCAGCTCTATAGCGCCTTCCTGAGGGGAATTTTGAAATTCATTGGCCAGGGATGTAGTCATATCTGATATCTGCGGAGCTGACAGCCTTCTTGTTTTTTTCCCAAGGTGTGCAGCCAGAACCAGTGTGTGGCTCTTCAGACAGCCTACAGGAACACTAACTGCTCTGCAAAATGCTCTGGCCATGCTGTGAGTCCACCGTTTGCCTTATTTATTACTTTAGTTTTGTTTAGGTCGGTATACTAGTTTAGTTGTTTTTTTGTTTAGTTTAGTTTAGTTGTTGAGTTGAGTTATGTAGTTGAGTTGAGTTTGGTTGTTTAGTTTAGTTTAGTTTAGTTTAGTTTAGTTTAGTTTAGTTTAGTTTAGTTTAGTTTAGTTTTGCTTTGTTCAGTTTAGCTAAGTTTGTTTTAGTGTAGTCTAGTTTAATTTTGTTCATGTTTTGCTGTTGTGTTTTTTTGAGTTGTGTTAAAGTTTGATGTGAATGGTGGTAGTGATCTCCTTTGTGTTCCTCAGGTGTGCAATCACAAGAGCGAATGTCAGTGTGAGCCTGGCTGGGTGGCTCCTTACTGCACTTCACAGGATGAAGCCTTCGGTCCTTCTACTGGTAACTACACTTGTTACACACTCTCTGCCACAGCTCATTATGAAAACTGAGTGTGAAGTTTTACTTCATCCAAACAAATGTTCATTCCGTCTCTGCAGGAACTGCTGTTGCCATCGCACTGACAGTCATACTAGTGGTCGCAGGGATCATTGCTGGTGTGGGAGCGTTCATGTGGAAGAAACGACAAAGTCCAATATTGCCAACGTAAGTGATGCTCACTCTGTTGCAGGTCTTGATGAGGTTGTGTTACTGTAAAATCCAGAAAATTAAATCTTTCTCCCTACAACAGAGCTCACACCCCGAGGAAGCAGCCAGCACCGAGCCGGCCAGCTCCTGGTCCGCCCAGGCCCATGACACAGGTAATATGCGGTGAAGAACATTCTCAACTCAACTCTCAAAATCATAATATCTCTACAAGTCCTAACATTTTATGAATGTTTAGGTTGTAAGGCCGAAGCCCAAAGGAGCTCCACCTCCACCTCCTCCAGCAGGGAACAGACCTAAACCCCCGAGCCAGAACTACATAGCTGCTCGTCAGGTAACAGTGACTGGACACAGTTTATAAGCCTCTGGTGCCGTGCTACACCACAACCTTATCCAGGACAGTGGCATTTAAACTGGCACCACTGACGTCACAGCACAGACAACATCATATTGATTGATTGATTGATTGATTGATTGATTGATTGATTGATTGATTGATTGATTGATTGATTGATTGATTGATTGGTTGATTGATTGATTGATTGGTTGATTGGTTGATTGGTTGATTGATTGATCCAATTTATTGTCATGCAACAAGGCAATGAAATGCAATTTGCATCTGACCAGAGTGCATATTTTCTGTAAATCTCTCATCTGATTGGATGATAAGGCACAAGATGCTACAAAAAATATGAAAACTGACGGTTAAAATTTTTCCCTGTAGGTTTTCTAACACCCATGTGTTTTGTGATTTTTATGTGTGTGCCCTGCAGGCTCTGAGGCCAACAGCTCCACCTATAGCCTGATACCTGTAAGACAACCTGGAGAGACTCACCTCCGTCCACTGTCCCCAGCGAGAGGTGGCTGGCTGGCGGCTGCTTCCTATCCTGACTGTCTGCGCTCCAGCTTCCTCACTGCGGCGCTGAGTGAAGTTTGTAGGCTACCTGCAGACCGGGACACAATGGACTCAGTGTGGAATCAGCACCACACCATGCCACTGCGGACTTGCTACTACTGAAAGACTTAATGGTTTTTTAAGGCACTTTTTAATGCTTTAGGGTGAGAGACAATGCAGGGAGACGGAGCTCTGGTCCTGAATTCGAGCCATATCATTTTATACATGTTATTTTATTTGTCACAGAGATGGATCTATTTGTGCAATTGTACAGTACTGCAGAAGTTTAATATTTTATGTGTTTTACTTAAGAACGTCCTGACTTTTAAAATTCTGAGTCTACTATTGTGAAATTTAAAAGAAAGCCTAACTCAGATGTAAATTTCCACTCAGACACATTAATTATAAGAATTGTAATTATATGAATAAGTTTTTAAAAATATGCTACCTGCAACATTTATTTGTATTGAATTCATCATAAATACTGTAATGAAGAAATAAGCCTAAATGTTGGTGATTTTTAGTTGTTGGTTTAGTTTGTAATATACAGATGTTATGTATATTTATGTTTATGAAATCATGGGCCTTTATGTATTTGTGGAGCATTTCATTAAGTCAGACAGTTGAAATATACAGTAGTAGTAGTTAATCCTCCCATGAATGCTCTATTAAAACAGGCCAGTTACATTTCTATTTGATAAGTTAAACAGAATCTGCAACATGTTGTCAGCTGGAGGCAGGGCCGTTGCTAGGAATTCTGGGGCCCCTGACTTTTCCACTAATTCGGTCATACAAAGATTAGACTACTGGGGTTTTTTCTGGGCCACACTGAGCGCTGGGCCCCTAGAATTATCATCACCTTTCTCCCCTACATGTATACAACAGCCCTGGCTGGAGGTTCCTCCTATTCCTATTCCTAAACATCATCACGACTGTTGCTGTGTTGTGAACAGGTTTACACCCGGCAGCTCATTCCTCATCATCACCACCGTATGTAAGATAGATAGATTTTTGCATTGCTCCTTTGTTATGCTGCTGCTTCTTTCAAATGAGTTCACTGTGTGAACATTTACATGACTCAAAAAAATGTATATCATGTGACTTCAACATCCAGGTTTCACATGCAGCACTAAATATTTGTGCTGTAAGGCTGAAGCAGCTGAAATGTTGAACTAAGCACAATCGTGGAAGCATAGGACAACAAGCAGACAGATTTAAGATTTATGTTTTGTTTTATCATCATAAATGACACAATTAAAGAAATACCAGAACAGATGGATATGTTCCTGTGTTGTGTTAAAAGGCCTATGACTGAATAAATATCACTCCTCTGTGTTTCACTGTGTGAAAGTGAGAACGTTTTAAACATGTCACTGAAAACGTCTGTACATGATGACTGAATGTAAATTAATACTGAGAAATAAATTGTATTTTACACAAACACTGTGTGCACCATGTGTGTTAATGCTACATGTGAAAACATGTCCATGGAGAGCCACTCTTCTTAAAGCTGCATCTTTCTTTTTAATATTTTGGCCTCTTGGGGGCAGCAGAACAAGCTGTAAACACAACATTAACATTGCAGTATTACCACCTTGAACAGAAGTCACAGAGTGTGAACTTTGTTTTTGAGCCACTACAGTTCAGAATTTTCTGATGCAAACGATATAACAAGAAACAACATCCGAGAGAAATCCAACAAAAAAAAAGGAAAAAAGAAAAAAAAACACTGTATTTGAATTTTATTGTTTTCTTTCAAGTGCTACAGCTATGTAAAAGATTTCATGGCCTGGCATGACACGTATGGTACAGTCATTTTCACCTCTTTTTACAGCCATTTCAAGATTTCTGATGAACAATGGTTTGTACATTTTGCAAAATGTGTGCAGGACCTGACAGGAGGTCAGTATACTGCATGGCTCAGCCAATAAAGTCTTACCTTTAAATTAACTTTAACATCATAATCATGTATATAAACCCAAATATTTAGAAGCGTTTACTGAACATCATGGAAACCAATAATCATCTGGATTTTTTTTTATATGGATTTCAAGATTTCAAAATTACTGACACAGTCTTTGTGTAAGCGAGTGTAGGTCTCCTGGACTGACTCCGGTCACCATCCACACACACAAACACACACACATACACAAGTATGGATCTTGACATGTGTGGCCACGGTGGCATGGCACATGAGCGCAATCGCCTCACATTTAATTACAAAAAAAAAAGAAGGAACTCACAAAAGAATAGCAGTAGCGCTTCTTAAAGCTTATTTCTCCCTTCATTTCTTAATCAACAAAAGACATTGGAGTTACAGTCAGGTGTGTCGAAGCACCAGTTGTGTTGGTTTTCTTATATAATGGTAGAAGAAAGAGGAGCAGGGCTTAAAGGGCTGGGAACGCCTGTGAAGAGGAGCGGAGGTGTTCAGACCAGCAACCTCAGGCATTGTTAATGGGCGTGTTCTCGGTTTGACTGTGAGCTGTAGAAAATTCACTGTATATATGTATATATATATATACATATATGAGTCAGCCATGGTAGAGATGATTACAGTACTGTTAGGCCTTGATAGACAGCTGTTTGTGTGGTGGTGGTACCTTTTATGGCATCATCCCTGCCGAGAGGAATGACTCAGTCCATTGTGTCTGTCTGGGTACAGCATCGACAAAGTGCTGTCATTTCACCCAACGTCACATGTTTCCCTTATCCGATACGTGTGGTTATCACAATTCAAAGAACATCTGCTTACTGTGTAATCAACAGTAGATGGAGACACTAATACAGCTTTAGAAACAAAAGGTAAGCCCCCGAAAGCACAACCCTTTTTTTTTTTCTTTTTAGTGTCTGACAATAAAACATCAAAATCAAAAACTGCCATAATTCTGTTAAATACACTTAAATTTCCTAAGCAACAACAAACATCAGTCTATTCTGAGGACACTACGTCCAGCAGTTCTTCTGCTCTGTAAGCAAATATGTCCTCTTTAGTCCAAATGGATGAACACCTCATCCTCATGTGTCAGTTGTTTTTCTGGTGCTGTAATCTTCGGAACCTCCCAGAGAGGCCGGCTTCACTTCAGGAGACAAAGTGCTTCCAACCGGGATGTGGGAGTATTGACGTTGTGGTGATGGAGTAAGACGTGTCGTACTGTTGTATCCCTTTTTCTTCAGTTTTTTTTTTGTGTTTTTTTTTTTGGTTTAGTGGAGCAAGAACATCCTAGCTGCCATCAAGTGAATACAAGTCATATCAGCACAGGAACAGCCAGCGACAGCGACTATCATTGCACACTAAGCATTAATCCTTCACTTGAACAGAGTCATTCACAAATAATAATACAAGGAAGAAGTTGTCGTTACTCAGGAAGTGAAAATACTGAACAAAATACAATCCATTCAGCATCTTTGGGGATTCATCAAAGTTTTGTGGAAAATTTATAAATACGACTAGAAGTTTTTCATTAAATGTCTGCTTTATGTAAAAAATAGTTATTGTTTTTACATAATTTATTTCCCTTATGTTTCCACCTTTCAATACATATATAGTTTATCTGTCAACTGACACACGTAAGCAAAGACTGCACTGTATGTAGAACCTCACACGCCTAAAATGTCTTGATAAGAATCTTCAAAGATTCAAACGAGGCTGTTGAGGCCGTAAAGTATTTAGACTTCAAATTTCTCTTAAACACATTGTGAGCACAATTTAAAAAAAAGTGACTAGAACGGGATAAAAGGGCCTCATCTATCTGAGCTCAGGTTTATAAAACTGACTTTTTATACTTTTGACATGTATAAGTTAGGACTTAAGTGTACAGGATACATTTCAACAAAATGTCTTCATTCGATGATCGCTGCTATTACATAATATATCTAATATAATTAATCTTTAATAAACAAGATTGCCCCTGCCCCCCCCCCAGATAACATATGTCGTATGTCTTTGTTCAGCAGCTGGATGTGTTCTCCCAGCGCTTGTGTTTATCTACTGATGTGTCCACTTCCTTCTGAGCAGAAGATGGAGACGCAGGTTCAGCAGATGGAGAGAGACGGATAGAGAGAGACGGACGGAAGGAGAGAAAAGGGGAAAGGGTGGGATGGGGATTGGTGCAGGATGGGGCTGGATTGTGAGTCGGGGGTGGAGGTGGTGTGAAGGAGGCCGGTGTTTCTATCCAGTGCCGTTCTTGTTGGGGGAGTTGGTGTTGATGGTGGTGCCGTCCGGCTGCTGGCCGTCCTTGCGGGGCGGCATCCTCTCATTTATCCTGTCTAGGCCGCGCGCCTCCTCGAAGTTACGGATCTTCCTCGTAGGGGAGAAGCCTTGAATGGCTGTGGGGGGAGGAGATACAAGGAGAAGATCAGAAGAAGAAAAAAACACTTGAGTAACTTCCCTACTCACATCGCATGTATCTGCTGTGAGACATTAGGCGTGTTTCCACTGCAGGAACTTGGGGGTAATTTTACGGGGCCGGTCCCGTTGGTGCTCCCCCACGGGGCCGTTTACAGGAACCGAATGGAGTCCCTGCCTGGGGGTAGGTTCTAGGGGTGGGAATCTTTTACTATCTCACGATTCAATTCGATTCGATTCTGATTTTTGGGCTACGATTCGATTCAAAATTGATTTTTGATTCAAAATGATTTGATTCATAATGATTTCTACTTCAGTCTATCAGTGTGCAAAGGATCCTCATGATCTCCTCCAGTCTGCTTTGCAAGACAGAATGACTAAAGTGTCTTTTTCACATTTATTTAGTTTCAAACATTTATCCATGCTTAGACAGAATTGTTGAAACTGTTGCATAAAAGCAGTATCACATATTGCTCTTAAGCAACAAAATTAAAAGTGCCTCTTTATTTTTAAAAAAGTGCTGCCTTTTAAATTCTAAGGAAATGGAGGCCGGCAGATTTGTTTAATTCTTATTTTTATTTTTAAATTGATTTTGGGACATTTTATATCGATTCTGAATTGTATTAAATGTGAATTGTGATTCTTATGTGAATCAATTTTTTGGCACACCCCTAGCAGGTACTCAGATCGGCCCTGAAAAAGTCCCGGTGGGGCTTGAGATGTACTCTCTGCTGATTGGTCAGACTCAAGCAGGATATGACGCTAAGAGAAAGGCCCGAAATAAGTGGCATTTTTAAAACCCAACGTTATTAAAAACGGAAAAACGGCCAGAGTAACTCTCTAAGTAAAAGATGAGAGTAGAAGTAGGCCTGGTAAACAAAAGTGTGATAAATACGCGATTGTGATGCTGCACAATGGCCTTGTGATGATCGAAACTGACGCACATCGCCATAAGAGCCCGGTGGGTCCTGTCTGCAGTGGAGACACGGCCACTGAGAGGATGTTCATACCCCCTCCATTTACCAGGAACTCCTGCAGTGGAAACGCGACTATACTGTTTGGTTTTCTCTTTTTACAATCTAAATCAAACTGGATTCTTTGCGGAATTTCATTTGATGAGCACAAAACAACAGTATCAGCCTATCACAATACAGATGCTCAGTGATTACAACACATGCACAGGTAAACAATGACTTCTAAAGTTGGCAAACCAGTGGGACAAGCTACAACAACAACAACAACCTCACACTTTGTAGACTTACGGTAAAGTCCCGAAACAGCCAAGGAAACCAGACAGAAACGTGTGCAAACGAAAAGCAAACTTGTAAAGGCCGCTCACACACAGTCATTGACATTATCAGGTTAAACAGAATGAACACTCTGAGCTGGAGGGTTTATAGGTGGGTTTACAGCCAATAGAGACCGGGATCTCAAGGGTTCTCTTGCACCACCAGATATCTGTGATGTGCTTGAATTAACTCTTACTTTGCTTCTGCACTTACTGAGGATCTACGTATGTGTGTGTGGAGGAGAGAAACACTCCAATCAACCTGATCCTGATCCCCTGTAAATTTGCTGTCACTAAAACCAGTCAGCTGGCAGCTATGCTAACGGCAAGTCTATGAGCAAAGTGAGGTGCGCATTAAAACCTAGTTAGCAGGCAGTAGCAGAAGCTTAAAGGGATACGCCAACATTTTTTTTTGGCGTCTTGCCTCACTCCTGAGTCCATGACCAGCAGATAGACACCATCCTTTCGACTGTGCGTGCAGTAGCTAGGGAGAGCCTGTATCGCCCGTAATTAGCTTAGCTCAAACACTGGAAGTGTATGGGTAGTGTCAGCCTGCCTCCACCTAAAGTCATCAGAGACCCTCTTCAGCAACTCTAAACGGACTGATCTTCGTCTCAGAGCCGGTAAGGTATCTTGAGCGGTCAAATGCTGCTAACGGGACGAGATCAGTCAAAACGGAGGGTTGAAGCAAAGATGGTTTATTTTGGTTCAAGCTAGCTACATCGAGAGTAGGTTAGTAAAAACACTTCTGAAGTGTGTTGGTCACAACGGTTAGCTTGAGTAGCGCTGAATTCGTCTGAACAAAATTGTAAACAGCTGGTAAATAAAAATATAAAATGTTTGAAATGTTGATGAAGTGATATATTTACTTCCAGCGTTTGAACTAAGCTAATTATAAAATCAGCTGTATCTCCCTTGTTACTGCACACACTGATTTCAAAATCGGAATATTTGTCTTATTCTTTGTCAAAACGTCTCATTTCTAGTCAAAACTAATCTCATCACCTAAAAATCAACTTGTTTCAGATAAATTTTCACTTGAAATCAGTAGAAAAATCTGCCAATGGAGCAAATTTTTTATGCTTGTAATAAGAAAGAAAAACTTTTTTTCTACTGATTTCAAGTGAAAATTAATTTGAAACAAGTGAAATTTATCTGAAAACAAGTTAATTTTTAGGTGATGAGATTAGTTTTGACTAGAAATGAGACATTTTGACAAGAAATAAGACAAATATTCTTTGCTTGATTTTGAGTTTTTGCAGTGTATCTGCTTGTCATGGACTGAAGAGTGAGGCAAGACATGGAAAAATTTTTTGGCGTATCACTTTAAGTAATGGTTATTTGGATGGAAACATTACAGTATATCAACATAATTTCTAATAGTTAAGAAACTATTTTGAATCACAATCCAAAGAAAAATAATTAAAGAGATGAAATAATTACCTATAAATAACGCTTAGCTGACAGCAATGGAGTAGGAAATGGTGAAAGTGAAAGTAACTGGGTTGAAATATAAAATGTTGAAAAAAAAAGCTAAATGTCAAGAACAAAGTGCTGGAATGGTCAAACTTCCTATCAAAATAACAAACCTAAAAACTGATGATTCATTTGAGTCAGAACTATTGTGATGATATCCACTGTTTTGTAGCGTTACTGCCACATCTACTTAAAACTGTCACAATGGATCCCGTCTGCCACAGAGCATTTGAGCTTATCTGACAGGAGTGTGGGGGGAAAAATCAGACAAAAAGAGCTGTCACTCACTTCATGATGTTGCATCACACCACACTGACTAAATATGTAGCAGTTATTATGTAAAAAAACAACAACAACAACCCGATTCTCACGCCTGAGGCCTGTTGGACCGCTACCTACAGCTATCAACCACCGGGGGCAGACCGTGGAGCTGCAGCCAAATGGTGTAACAGGATTAGTTTCTGAAAATATCCCAGTGCAGGGATGTCCCTGGTCTTATCTTAGCCAGGTCTTAGCAGGCTTTTCTGTGTGTGGGGAGCCACACTTGGCAAGAAAAGCCTTAGTGGCCACGGCTACTTAGGTCTTGTCAACAAGGCACCAGTCGGATCCTAAACCTCACATACACTGGTGACCCCCCTGTAGCATGGGTTTTACGATTCTGACGAACACCAGAGAGCTGGTAAAGCTGGTGAAATAATCTTTTAAGTATATTTCATCTCTTATAACTAGTAATTGTTGTATCTGTCGTCTTACACAAGCTTCTTCAATTGATGTTGCATTCATCGTTACCTAATATATCTGCAAATGAAGTGTTGCATAAACTACTTTATAGATAGATAAATAGATACTGATAATGCAAGAGCAACCCACACTCAAGTGTTTTAACGTTATACAATAACCAGTGAAATAAGAACAGTGAGTAGAGTAAAAGAACTATTAATTCAGAAAAACAATGTTCATATTTTAAAAGGGTGGGGCTGTCTGAAGGGTGGAGACAAGAGAGACAAGACAAGACAAGAGAGTTGAGCCACACAGCCATGCGTACCTTTTGCTTTAGCTGCCTCAATGGTAGCTAGGTTAATAAGAATTGAGGAAAAAAATGGAGTCGTCAAAGGCAGCCAGAACACAACCAAACACAACAGTAATATCAAACTGTACGGCCTAGTGCAATAAACAGGGGAAACAGATGGCAGAATATAGGTCAGCACCCATGACACAGTCATTATGGAAGCAAAACTCACAGCAGCTGTAAAAGAAAAACAAAAACAAAACGTCATCCCAACACTGAGGTTAATGAGTGGGTGGGTGGGTGAGAGAGGAGAAGGCTGCTGGAGATTTGAGCTAGTGTTGGTGTTAAAGGGTCATGAGGACTTAGGTGTGGAGAGCTGAGGGGGGATTTGGCTGAGCACTAAGAGTCTAAGACCGGGGCCGAGATGCAAAACAATGACCGGGCAGGACGACGCCTTTGCACACAGCTGTGCTGCGGTGCACATGCAGCCAGATGTTCACTCACAGACACACAGCTTCAATCAATCCAAAATGACTGAGTTAAGAAAATCCATAAATGAGTAGAATTTGAAAGTCCATAAATGAGTAGAATTTGAAAGAACTGTGGTGACCCCTATATGATTATACTTAATAAACTCCTACTTTCATTTTGGATCTCTTAAAATTTAAGTAGCCACGCTTCTTATTGAATGTGCAGCTTTACAAAATCCTTGAGTCTTTGACTCTCTAATGATGGAATATGAATGAGCCGGGTTGAGTCACAGGTGCAGAATGGTTACATGAGCTACGTTGTCATTGGTGACACATTTCTAGTGGTTTTACAATCCTGTACTTAAAGGGATATTTCAACATTGTGGCAAATTCACAGATTGCCATAATCTCTATGCTTTTAGGTGTAGGTTTTAGATCAGCAGGGCAGAGACGTGAGCTGCACTGTATTTCCACGTTTCCCCCATCAAACTAAATACACAATCCAACAACTCCAAAACACTCTCGTGGACAAGTTGTGACCTGCACATTTGCAGAACTACTTGCTTTAGAAATCACTCCGCCCAGCAGCCGCGTCTGAAATGTAGTTTCCGTTACGCATTTGCCTCGAAGACAACTCTTGTCTTGTAACGATCCATTATTATTTCACAACTTGTCCACAAGAGTGTTTTGGAGTTGTTGAGTTGTATATTTGATGAGTTTGATGAGGTAAAGCCGGAAATACCATATGCCTCCGTAGCGATAGATGAGCAGCTTGTATCTCTGCCCCACAGATCTCAAAACAACATGCACCGACAATTAAAGGTAACAAACCTACCACTAAGATTATAGGGATTATGGCAATGGGTGAATTTGCCAAAATGTTGAAATATACCTTTAACATTTAATGTCCTCAGACTGTGGACTAGTGTCTCCTCTCATTAAACCCTCTCAGCATTCAAAGACCAATGAGGAGCACACCAGCTAAAAGTGTCAGCTGTAGTACAGTAGTGTCAAAAACTGCAGCTGGAGCTGAGGAAAAAAAACTACGGACAAAAATAAACAATTACTGCTGTTGTTTGAACCAGCCTGGCTGATCTGAGAACTGAGGCTAGGAGAGCAGACATGGACAATGACATTCTCCAAAAGGTCACAACATGTGGTTTCTCCTTCGATCGCTCCGCGGCTTCTATAAACCTCCAGCATGGCAGAGCGTGACGCCCAGCGTGTCCTCTGGCGGACGGGGCCGGGCGCTGACCTTTAGATCACAGGGTCAGCCCCCACTTCCAGGTGACAGGGCCACCTCCCCAACCGGACGGCCCCAGAGCTCAGCTGCTGCGTAGAGGGAGGGCTCCGGTCAAAGTCCAACCTCCGCTTCCTGTGGCGGGCATGTCTCCACTGATCTGTGACCCTTCAAAGGGACGAGCGGGACGGGCAGACCGGTCTCCCCTAACTGGATGTCGGGATTGACGGATTTAGCTCCACCATCGCCAATGGAGCGATATTTAGTGACAATTGAAGGGAGTTCACTGTGCACGCAAAGTGCGCTATTCCAGTCAAGTGAAAGAGACTGGAAAGGACAATGACATAATGTCTTGTACCAAACTTGTCACAATTCACATCAGCGATGACAGAGCCACTAATGCAGCATTTGTGGCTGTATTGTATCAGTGGAGTTCTGTCAGAGGAGGAGACACTGTGATCTCTGCTTCTTTGTCTCGGTCTTATTAACAATGAATGAGTCACATAAGGAGAACCTCGTTCATTCAGTATATTTTTGTATATGTTTATTTATGTATATCTTCTGCTTAATAGAGTAACTCAACATTCTGCATTAAAAACCAACAAAAATGACCATTTTCCCAAGTAACACAAAATGAGACGGGGTAAAAACCAATACCACTTCAGTGTTTCCCCTAGAATATTGGTACAGGAAAATCCTGTGAGCTGAATCTAATATTAAATATAAAAGGAGGCCCACATTAGGGTCCAACGTTGCCCCATCTAATGCTATTTCACACTATTTTATATAGTATATAGTAGCAGTTATGCCCTCCATGCCTGAACAGGTGAGCCACCTGTTTAATGCCTGATCACAGTTGATATCTTGAACTGAATGGCCTTTCATGGCCAAAAACATAAACCTGGACAACATTTTAACAGCTGCTCCATCAGATTTTGCATTCACATGCTGCAGTGGACAATTTAGTTTAAGTATTAATCCAGTATCTAAAAGAAATTAAGATGAAAATGTTGGCCTTCTGAAAAGTAGGCTATGTCCATGCTCTCAATACTTGGTTGGGGCCCAGACCTCCATGTTATTCTAGTTTATTGAGATGCCCCTGTAAAACTCAGGGATGTGGGACATTGAAACAGTGACAGAGAAACAGCCAGTCATCCAACAGCTGTGTCGTTTGGTTGAAGCACCGTCTCCACGTGTGTTTATTGACAACAGGGTTATAACCTGGACGTGTTAGCTCGTCGGTATGGTAACGGTCACAGGTAGGGATGGGTCCCGAAATCCGGTTCCGATTCTGGAACCGGAATCGAAACGCCAAAATTCGAGAATCGTTTAAAAATGCGCATTTCGGTTCTTTATTTCGGTTCCTGGCAGTCACTCACACACACACGTCACACAGCTGATGAACGGTGATTAAGTTAACTGTCTCAAAACCAAACGGTCGGGTTGTGAATTAATTAATTAATGCTCGTGAGTCCCTGTTGGGTCCGAGATTCAATCAACAGTGCTCTGGTTTTAACATGTCTGCCCGTTTATCACCGATAAACACAGTAGATGAAGAGGGAAGTTACAGCGGTGCGCCACTCCTGACTGCAGCCGAGGATCATGCTCCGTGATACTGTGAGACTGGCCGCCGGGCGGGAGCGCTTTAGGACGGGACTGGGGCACGGCAGCACCCGCTAATCGCTAATAACCCGAAAACAGCAGTGACACGTGCTTTCACGCCGGAGTCTCCAAACCAGAAACGTCTGGAACAACGTCGGAAAAGATCGCTTTTGAAAGAAAAGAGAGAGAGACCTGCTGTGGCGTGTACACACAGTACCGGTTCACCCAATACGCACACTACGCACGTTGCGTAGGGCCCCGCAAAATAGCAGAGGCCCCGTTAAAAAAAAACAACAGTGGACCGTCCAATCTTTTCTGCCTCCCGGATTCCCAGTACAGCCTAGCAAGACAGCGTTTAGCAACGGAGTTATCCCTCGGGGAATTAGGGGGAAGAAACAAATGACAATGAGCTATTTCAGGTAACTCTCCTCTCCGGGTGAGAGAGTGGGAGGGAGGGAGGGACTAGTCCGTGTTTGACCCGCATTAACAGGGCGGTGGGCCCTGGGTGAACCCCGGTCTCTGTGTGCGTCTTGCTGGCTTCTATAATTTTGGTTGTAGTGTAGTTATATCTACATACAAAATGGAAAGCAATGAATAAATATTGACTAAGATTCAATTTTGTTTGCTTGGATAGCCTACATGCAAATATAGATGCAGAATCAAACAAAACTTGTGAAATATTATGACAATGGTGCTAAAAATAATAATAATTATATAATAAATAATAATAAACATAATTACCTACATTTGAAGTGAAAGTAAAACAAGTGCAGCCAATTTGATGGAGCTGAATTAATAGTCGCTTTATCTAGAGATTTATTTAATAGTGAGTTTTTTCAAACATTAGCCTAACATGTTGATGATTGTTACATTTAGTTTGATTTGATTTGTTCTGAATTTATTCTTAGTTAGGCCAACACTGCAATACGTTTAAAGGGGGGATGCGTGAAAGCACTGGGTGTCAGGTGCGACTGTTGAAAATTTTGGGGGTTCAGTTAGGAGGGCCCCTTAGCAGAATTTTGCCTAGGGCCCCATGGAGGTCTGAACCGGCTCTGTGTACACAACAACAACAACAAAGCTGACAGCGAGTGAGTGAGAGTCACACTTCCTGTGTGGCCCTTCAAATTAAAAGCCCTATAGCCTTTTCCTGTTCAGTCATATTGGTTCTCACTTAATTTTGACAAGAAACGGCTCCAAATGTTGTTGTTCTTTTCCTGTGACCAATCGACCACGGCCACTTTATACAAAACAGATGAGCAGACAAGTCATATTTATTTACTTTCTAAATAATATTAGTATCGGAATCGGAATCGAAAGGAATCGGAATCGAAATGAGGAATCGAAATAGGAATCGGAATCGATGAAAATGCAAACGATACCCATCCCTAGTCACAGGTGACTGCGTGCGTCTATCCCGAGTCTGAAACAGCGGCGGTGGCCGCTCGCCGTCACTTGAAACGCTCCGTGAAATCGGCGATTAAATACAACGAGCCGCGAGCGACGTCTAGCCTGTCTCACCTGGAGCACGCGCTGCAGCGACCCAGTTCATCCCACTTTACAGTGTCTTTGCTCCGCGTCAATCCCTCCTCTCACTCTCTCTCCCTCTTCCCCTGTCTCTCTCGCATGACGCGCATCAATGTAGCCGGTAAAAAAAAAAATTCTTTTTTCCACGGCACCGTAGTTTAGGCTACTTGTTACAAACTTCAACATCCCATAATATGCTCTCACACTCGCATAGGCAACGAAGCAGGTTAACTCACGTTGCAAAACAGCGCTGCACAAAGCCTCTTAAACAGAATTTATTATTGATTTCTGAATGAATGCCTGTCGCTTATTTTTGCTATATTAATTTTTTTTTTTGGCCTGGCGGGGGCTCTCGTTGGCCTGGCGGCCCGCCAGGCCTGTACAATGGTAGGGGAAACACTAAATGGTAAGGAAAGTGTGAGCTGAAGCTACTAGCTGATTAGCTCATCTTAGCTTAGCATAAGATAAAGTCTTAAAGGGATATTTCAGCTTTTTTGAAGTGGAGTTGTATGAGTTCCGGAGCTGTTTTCAAGGTAAATTTATGCAAATGTTCCTTCCCATCAGAGGCAGTTGTTTGGCAAGCTGTATCTGCATTTGCCTCGAAAACAACTCTGTCTTGTAACGTTCCATTATTATCTCATAGTGTGGGGAATGTTCAGGTCACAACCAGAGCGTTGTGTTGTTAAAATGTTGAACTATCCCATTGATGGGCATTTGTAGCTCATACAACCCCACTTAAAAAAAACTGAACTATCCCTTTAAAATCAGTGGCTAACATGGTTAACAAATCAGAAAGTTACAGCTTCCAGCCAGACGATGGTAAACAGCCAGTCACCGAAGTGCTGGTTGAACTGTGTTGGCTTTGGGCAGCCAACACAGGGCTGTCTCTGGCCTTTATCTCAAGATAAGCAGTTGCTGGCTCCATGGTCATGTTTACTGTATGGACATTACAGTGGCATCAATCTTTTCTGATCTTACTATCAACAAGAAGGCAAATAAGTATATTTTGAGCTGCCCTGCAGACCATGTATCCTT
The DNA here is from genome assembly GCA_030347415.2 of Decapterus maruadsi. Lineage (NCBI taxonomy): Eukaryota > Metazoa > Chordata > Actinopteri > Carangiformes > Carangidae > Decapterus > Decapterus maruadsi. The sequence continues at coordinate 4,182,984 of CM064895.1, forward strand.
CCCTGTGGGTATAGCCAATGCAGGAAGGAAGTGTTATAAATAGTGCCATTGCTTTGCAAGTACTGAGCATCTCGCGTATTTTCCGGTGCTCATGTCCTCGTGAAAGCAGTAGATCATGTAACACCATCACGTCATGAAGGAATAAAAAGGTTTGGCCTCAATAAACGCTCTTAGTTTAAAAAACACACACGCTCGCACAATTGGTCAAAAGGGGTACAGAAATGTTGCTGGGGTGCAGGTTGTGTTAGATTGGTTCCTAGTGAGGAGGAATCAGAAGTGAATATAAAACACACTTACCGGTCTGTAAGGTCTGCTTTCCTCCTGACAACACTCCCACCGGAAGAGTTCCAGTCGGGGTCAGGCCTTTGAGTGTTAACACACTCTCACTCTCCTCCCTAGCAAACAAAACACACACACACACAGAGATTACATTTCAGTGAGTAGGTTGGCAGACACCTGCTGGTTGTGAGGCCGTGTCAGTCACTCAGGGGTCACGAGTTCACTCATCACTCGATACTTGACCCGTGTCCACTCACTCCTTGTTGACGGAGGGAGAGAACGTCAGCTCTGGACGCCACCGGCCAAATCGCTACAGTAACATTCGTCCTGGTTCTATAAAGTGGGTCAGCGATGACTTGTATCAATTTTAGCAGCTGAGGCGACATTTTTAAACATAGTGTTTATTTGTGTCAAAAGACTCTTATACTAACACACTTGAGTTTTCTTATTTTTCTTCACCATCTTCACCGACTCAAAGGAAAACTTGGATTAAAAACCTGAAAATGTTTCAAAAATTACATTATATTAATGCTACAAAGCAATGCCTTTATCTAACAGCCCGGGAAATTTTGCAATATTTTGTCCAAACACTCTATGTAAGTGATTGCTGTCGGAAGATATAACTATTTAAGACTTATATTAACACAAATATATCACTTACTTCTGCTTTAATGCTACAAAGCGATACCTTTATCTAACAGCTGGGGGAAGTGGGAAATTGCAATATTTTGCATGGCAATTATGTATTGATATCTTGATGCCAAGTATCAATCTGAACAGGAGTTTCTTTATCTTTAAAACAGATTTTAACAAAGTTTTCATTGGAGACATCATTTGCAGTTGAAATCAACAGATTAATTGCAATATTTTTAATATCATATAATGTATATTGTATCGGGATCATATTGTAAAGCAGGATAAGTCAAAGCAGTTATGAACATATGAAAAGTTAACATCTGGATATCTTATTTAATCTTTAAAAAATGCATGTGTTTCTGAGACACGATCTCAGTCCAATGACTCATACGGTCTGGTGTGAAAGGCAGGTTGCTCTGCATCTTGCCCACTTGCAGCAGTGTGACAAGCTCACAGCGGCAGCTGCATTAATCTGGAACAATGCCTAATGTCATTATACAGTCTAGGTGCATCGTGACTCATCCCATGCCAGCTCATTAATCCTAGCAGGGCAACATTGTGTTTTCAAACACAACTTCATTGTGCACTCAACTGACTCCATTCATTTCACCAACCCTCCAGCTCCATCCTGGCCCTGTGGTGACCTGCGATTCAATTTGCTAATTTTGATCCCCCACCCCGCTGAGCTCACATCCTTATATACACGTCCAGTGGAAGAGGAAGAGGCTCATTATAAGAAGGGAAGAGGGACATCAAAGGGAGAACACTTAAGACGGGGTCAGACCTGAGGACTGAGAAGACTCGGGCCATTTTCCCCACAGCACGAATCTTGTTTCGGATGACTTCCTTACGCATTGCTGTGGCGCCACCTGGAGAAAGTCCAGAATGTGGAGTTAACAGCCGCTGTACTTACAACAAACAGGTTGCTGCAAACACTTGAGGGAAGAAAAGGGGATGAGGGACGATACATTTGTGAAAGGAACTGAAGGTTTAATGGTGTGTTTCAAAGCATGACGGCTCCCTCGTCAGCATCAGACATGCGGGACATAAACTGAATTATGATGAAGTGCTGCCTATAAATCACCTCCTGGCACTTTTTGTTAATTAAATGCGTGACAGAATTCATTTACAACTCATCCATGTTAAGAAGAAAACAGAACATGCAGAGAAACCAGAAGAAGAGAAGACTTGGGAGATCATCTACACACCAACCAGATGCAGACCATGTGCCCGGTAACTTGTATTTTCTACATCTTTAGGCTCCAGTCTGTATTCTATACCAGTCAAACGGAGGAACATTACAGTGCACGGCTCCTTACCTTCGTATAGGTCATCTACCTCTGACATGAGCTCATCATCTGAGCAGATGTTCAGTACATTCACCAGCATCTCAGTCACTGTGGGAGAGAAGACACTTTCAAAGTTCAGACTGGTGCCAAACCCACATTGAGGCAGAGTCCATATAGTATATAAGTAGTTTACTAAACAAACATGAGGCTGGTTCATAACCCAACCAAAACTTTATATGAGAAAAATAAGGCCCGACAAAAAAACATCCATAAAACTACACAAAAACCTTGAAATATTCCTCCACACTGCTCGTCCGCTGCAATCAAAGTGTCCAGAGTTTATTCGACACAACGTCATTTAGGACATTTACTAAACAGTCTTGTATTGACTAGGGGTGTGTATTGGCAAGAATCTGGCGATACGATACGTATCACGATACAGGGGCAGCGATACGATATATTGCAATACTGTAGGAACAACGATATATTGAGTTTCTTTGAAAGAATTTATTTGTAAGAAAATTGTAGCACATAGCACACACATGCTGTTACATGCTTAACATCGGCTTGCTGAAGAAATACAAGCATTGGCAGGAATTTTGCATGAAGAAATGAAAAAATAAGACTAAGTAGTGCTTATCCCCCCCTTGTGTTTTTGTATTTCTGTACATGTTTTATTAAAAAATAAAGTAAAAAAAAAAAATCGATACGGAAAACCGAATATCGATACCGTATCGCTAAAAAAATACCGCGATATTTAAGTGTATCGATTTTTTTCTTACACCCCTAGTATTGACTTTGCCTGGGGCAAGTAAACTCTGGACTCTATCCCTTCAGGACACCACAGCAGACGAGCAGTGTGGAGGAATATTTAAGGTTTCTGTGTAATTTTATGGGCCTGTTTGTGTCGAGCATGATGCACGCAGTGACTAATGAATTTCATTTTTTGGTGGACTATTCCTTTAAGTCTGGAGACTGAAATGTCCGGTTGAGCTTAAGAGTTTGGATATTCCACACAGCAGTGTTGTTTTTGGCAGGCATTTTAGATTTAGTCTTAGTCTTAGTCTTTCTGACGAAAATTCTTATTAGTTTTCGTCAGTTTTAGTCATTTCTATATGTGATAGTTTTAGTCTAGTTTTAGTCGACGAAAACTCAACGAGGTTTTAGTCTAGTTTTCGTCAGTTTCAGTGAATTCTGCAGACAGTTTCAGTCTTAATTCAATTAAGGAATAGTTTTACACATAATTTTCACCCAATGGCAAATCATTTATGGTTTCTGTGTAAGGTTTTATGGGCCTGTTTGGGTCTGACCACAAGGATGGGATGCAGCGTTGCAGATACTTGTTGATTTTAATTGACAGATAGATTGAATTTCATTGTCTGCACTGTGGACTATTCCCTTTAGAGCAGTCTGGAGACTGTGACATGTCTGGTTGAGCTTCAGAGTTTGGATATTCCACACAGTCAGTGATTCATTGACAGTTTCATTTCTGGCTTCCCATTCAGAAAACAGACATACCTTTCTCTCCAACAAAAGGCAAAGACCATGTGAAGACATCCATGAAGTTGGGCAACCAGTAAGGGTGGGGAGAGCAGTTGAACTGTCGAATGTTCATCACATTGTTCTCATATTTTAATACAGCAGCTAGGATTGACAGAGGGAAAGAGATGGGAGGAGAGATTCAGGGAGTGAAGACTGGTAAAAAAAAAAAAATGAGAGAAATACAACGAGAGTGAGGGAAAAAAGAGAAACCTTTGTTGTTGTAGACATCTAGGTAATTTGGAGCTGAAAAGATTGTGATTAGTGAGGGGAAGCCCGTGGTCTGGCTTTTTCTGTACATCCGATACCTGTACGGCCACAAATGAAAAGACTTGTCACATGCACTCTGTTGTATGACGGAAATAAATAAAAGAAAGCCGACTCACCCTGCATCCTGTGCTTCATGGGCTCTTATTACTGACAGCAAGTTATTATTTACCAAGAAGTCACAGACTGCTGTGTAACTGCAAAGAGAAAGGAGGAGGGGGAGGGAGGGAGACAGAGAGAGGGAGGCGGCTGTTAAAACACTGAGTGCAGGTCAGAGCTTATTATGAATTTAAACCATTAGAACAGAACAGCATGAGGTCACTTAATGACCAATTCACTGACTGCTGTTTGTCTATGGAAATGGTTTCATATTTATTTGCAGCATGCCGTGCCCTCTGGCCTGCTGTGCTCGGGGTTTAAAGATGCTGAGCATCCAGAGCCAGGACTCTGGTATTTATGAGCCGTGCTGGTCTGTGTAGAAGCTGAGGCCAGAGCAGAGGGAAGAAGGAGAGAGAGCAGAGGAGCCGAGCTGGGTGGCTTTTTACTGCACACTTCCCTTCTTTCTTTCACCACCAACCAACTAATCCACGGGTGATGCTTTGGAAAAATGAGGGGGCGACATTTTGTCAGATCGATATCAGGCAAAAGATGAATGGTTTCTGACATTTACCACTTCAGTGGATTTCAGACCTGTGCAGGATTTTTTTTTTTGAACCAGCTCTTTGTAAGCCTAACCCTCATTTTCAGACAGGGATGCGTCATTAAAATGTAAAGACTGTGATTACATGTCAAGATTTAAATATCATTATGCAACACAAGATTGTGTAACATAATTGCAGATGTAGTCCCTTTCAGCTACTCGTGAAAAACTTAAGTCTCATAAATGAATGACTAAATATTTCATGGTGGAGTGTAGAGGATGGATTTTATTGTCTCGCAGCCTGAGGAAACTGACAGAAACGGCTCCATGGTGACCCATTTCTTCTTCTTTTGCTCTCTGTTCTGAACAGCTAGATACTACATTAGCCTGGTATTATTAGTATAATAGTACTGTTAGTAATTGTTACACTTGGAAGTTGTGTAAGTACACAACTGGAACAAACTGCCAGCAGAACTGGAATCAGCCCCAACTGTAGTAAGAATTCAAAATCATTTCTCTTTTCATTTCGTGCTTATAGCTGAGCTCTTTTAAATAACTTTAAATACATTCTTTTCTTTCTTGTGTTCTATTTATTATATTTACTTTACTTTTAATTGTAAATTGTAAAAATTGTCTAATGTTTCCAATTTTTACCATTCTAGTTTTATTTTAATTTTCAAAAATTGTATGTTTTTAAGCTGTTCTCTTTCCTGTCTCCAGTTCTTACTGTTAAATGGAACTGCCTTATATAAATAAAGATGCCTTGCCTTGCCTCTGCTAGGCTGGAGCTAACATGCTAATATGCTAACAAGAACAATATAAACATGCTGGTGTTCAGCAGGAAGGTGACTGCTCTTGTTTTTGTTCATTTCACAAAATAGAGGTTTATTTGTCATGTTATGAAAGGTTCAAAAAGATCATCAGAATTATAACGAGTCATCATGTGAGCATCATGGAGGTGTGAAACACATTTCACAGCTATCCGATATTTCATGATGAGATATTTCAGTCCGGCTGACTGATAGTGCCACCTCTACACTGTGGTTAAAGACGAACTGACAACTCATCTCTGTATGGAAATGCTTTTCTTTTTTCTAAGTAACCCTTACCCTATTTTCTCTTAATATTTCAAAACCCTGTTAGTAACAGACATTATGCAAAGAGCTGATGTAACCACCTCCAGGAAAATTGGCAGAGGTCTGTCTGAGCCAAGTCAAGCAGCCTTACGATATCTAAGTGTATTAGTAAAAATATTCCTCCTGATGTAAACATGCTGCCTGGGTTTTCTCTTCCCACTGCCTCACTGATTTTTCCTTTTCTGCATTAGCTGTTCTTATAAGGCCGTTTCCACTAAGGAAGTCCCTGGTAAAATTGAAGAGGCGGGAACTTTCCAGGAACGTCCTCCCACTCGGCCTTCTGGGTCGCTGTGTCTCCACTGCTGTGTAGGACCTGTATAAGACGGGGGACTCTTGAGGCAATGTAATGTGCACCAGTTTCCATTGTTGCAGTTTTTTTTTTTTACTTCTCTATTTTTTTCCCAGCAGTGTAGATGCCTTCTAATAAGTCTGGGGTTTAAAAATGCTGCTTATTTTTGGCTTTCTCTTGGTGTCACATCCTGCTTTGAGCATGGCCAATCAGCACAGAGTAAACCTCAAGCTTTTCTGGGCCACTCCCGTTAAATTTCCGGTAGATGGTCCTTTGGAGGCGGTTCCTCTAGAGACACGCCCTCGCCCCAAAGTTCTTGCAGTGAAAACGCATCTTATGGTTCAACCTACAGAGTTCCAGATAAACCATTTTAATGTAGTCAAGCTGTTTGACTGATCTTGATCATTTCTGAACCAGCAGCTTGTTTCTGTTAACCCATTTTATAAAAGTCACACTTAATGCCTTAACCTAGTTTCAACAAGCTGTTTTTATCTGTTAACCTGTTTTGTGAGGGCCTTTTTTGGGGGGAAGTGCCTCAACAAGCAGTTTGACCTAAAAAAAAATAAATAAAAAAAACCTGAAGCTCCACCAGCATGACTTATTATTTATTAATATTCCATCATTTGACTTATTTTTGTTTGTCTGAGACTGGTCTACAAAAAACAGTCAAGAATTAGAATTCAATAAAATACAATGTTTAAAGGGATAGTTCACCCAAAATTCAAATTACATTACAGAGGAGCAGTATGGAGGTATTTGGATGTTTTTTGGTGTGTCTTTTTGAAACCTGGTGTCCATTGACAACCATTATATGGACAAATCCTGCTGCGCGGACCCCCCTGTAACTCAGAGAAGGCACGGAGGACTCTGAAACTTCTCCCAGCCCTTAGTCGACATGAGTGTAATTAAAATTAATTAGAATTTTGGCTGAACTATCCCTTTAAGTTACACTAAAGTGGTGAATTTGGTCTGTCCTAACAGTTTGGCATGAGTTCCTCCAGAGAGTGACATGAAGCTGCAGCAGGAGGGATGAACGCAGCGGTTTTATCCCATACCTGAAAAAGTAAGAGCATCCTCTGACGGAGTTGTGGTTGAAGTGTTCGGATGTCTTTTCGCTGCCGTAGTCCTCACCGGGGTCGGCCCAGATCAGGTCGCACATCGGCCCAAATGCTGGCGGCTCTTTAAACCTGTCTAACTGTTGAGCACAAAGCACAGATATTGTATTGTTTAGACTGACTGTGAAGTAATCCAATGGGTTGCATTAGAAATTTACAACCGATATTATCTTAATCCATTTGATTTTCAATCGATCACTTACTTTTCTTATGTCATCTAGGCAGTTGATCTCTGGTGAGAGTCCACCATGTACACACAGGAACTGTTGATTGAGCAGGGCAGCGAGGGGCAGGCAGTCGAAGGCCTCCATACAGGCATCATACACCCGTTCAGAGTATTTTATTTTACCTGCGCCAAACACATGGTGACAAAACACAATGTGGTTAATTCTTGTAGCTCATTTGAATGACCTGCTGCTCTTCTACTAACCAGAGCCACAAACACTGAACAGTCTTCTGTCTCTGCTTATTCAGATTTGTTTATATCAAACACTGTGGTCAGAGGAGCTGTGAACAAGCAGCTTGGCTCCTCCATCTACAGTAAGTCTGATGATTGTTTCCAGGCCGTGTCTGCAGTGTCACTTGCACAACACTGCAGTTCAGATTAGGCCAGGAGGAAGTCTAGTCCTTATAGGGCGGGAGCAGGCAGGACACAGACAGGATGGGTCAATGTAGGAGGTCAGGACTGTGCAGAGTGAGCGCTGCATTCAGGTTAATAGAGCTCTCAATTGGCCGGGCTGAGCCAACACGTGTGGTCAGGCCCGAAATATACACAGATAACTCAGGTCGGGCTTCAGGCTTCCATAATATTGTTTTGTTTTTTTATTCTAAACGGTTCTCATGCCTTTTTTCAATATTATTCTGTATGTCCGGTCTGAAGTTTCATCACGTCATTAATTCCAACATGGTGGTGGAGCAGAAAAGTAATTTTACCATCATGTCATCATCACTATCACTCGGTTCAAGCTGAGAATTAAAGGTCCAGGGTGTAAAATGGGGGGGAAACCGTGACATCCAGTGTTCAGATTCTAGATTGCAGCACTCACCCCTCCCATCGGCAATAATAATTGTAAGGCAATGAAAAACAAACAATTTTTATTTTATAGCGATTATACACCAATACAATATTCATGGGTAGCATATTCAGATTTTGCCAACCCTGCCAATTATTACACACTGGACCTTTAATGCTAGAGAGTCCTGCCACGTCTTGACACCTGCTGGTCAGGCCGGGTCAGGGTTTAATTTCAAGCCTGTTGAGAACTCTACAGGTCATATAGGAATGTTTGTATAGTGAAGCCTTTTCAAACAACTATATATTTTGCAAATTTTCTTCATCCAGATATCTACAGTAAACCAACCTACTACAATAAATGCATCGACATGTCTGTGCAGACTGATGTGGATACTGAAAACTAATGCATCAAATCATCACATGTCAAACTGCCCACTCACACACTGCAGGCATTTGCACACAGGTTTTGTTTTTCAGGTTCAGCGACTCCGGGCTTTCTTTCATATTCCACCTGTTCACCCAGAAAACTCTTTGGCTGCTGCGATCACATGTTCAGAACCACTGTCCTGCAGAAACATGAATTATCAGCTGATGAGTTCCGATGCTTCTGGCAGAGTCTGAGCACAGTGTGTTCCTGTCAGCCCCTAAATTCACCCTGTTGGATCCACCAGCACTGCAATCATCAATAAATGCCAGGCAGCCAGTTCCAATCATACAGGCCCACAGCCATAACAGAAGCACCAGCATACTTGACAGAAGAGCTGGTGGTTCTGGGTCATGAGCTTCCTCACCACACTTTCCTCTTCTCATCACTTTGATTTATGGTTTATTTTTGTTTCATCAGGCCATGAAACTTTGCTCCTGAACTCTCACACTTTGTTTTTGTTTATCTTTGCTAACCGAGGTTTACCAGGGGTTTACACTTCATCCTCTGAGTCACGAAGTCTCTTGATCCTTGACAATGGCAGATGTCCATCTTTATCCTAGAGAGTTTTCTTGACCTGCATGTTAATGATTTTCCAGTCTGTCTAGAAAACTTGTGCTACTCAATTTTGGGGTTTTTACAGTGTACAAATTGCATATTTTCCCCCTTTTTGTCTCATTGCTACTGACTCAATTAATAACAGACACCTGATCTCAGATCTCAGTTGCAGCTTTCAATTGTCCAGTTACTGCCGAACCCTTGAACTACATCCCACATCTTCATTCCATATTGGCTTTTCAGCATTGACTTGCTCACATTAAAGGTCCAGGGTGTAAAATGGGGGGGGGGGGTCGTGATATCTTGCGTTCAGATTCAAAATTGCAGCGCTCACTCGCTCGCACTCACCCCTCCCGTCGTCAAAGTGACGGTGGCCTCAGAGTACAAAAAACGTGTTTACCATGACTGGAGCATGGAGCGATGAGGTGAAGATCTAAACCGTTTTACGTCTGCTAAGAATAAGAATAATTATCAGGCTACGAAAACCAAATAAACTTTATTTCATAGTGATTATTCACTTATACTAATACATTGGTAGTATATTCAGATTTTGCCAATAAGCCTTGCCAATTATTCCACACTGCACCTTTAAACCCGAGACATGGTACCCTAATGTAAAGCCCATTATTTGATGTCAAATCAAATACCAAGTGAAACAGCTTGGTAGGGTGTAGTAGTTTCTACAGCAACTGTCTACTGAGCAGGATAAGTGAGTGACAATGAGCACGTGAAAGTGAAATACTAATCTAATGCTAAAGACCATTAACAAAGCAGCGTAGGAAACATTCGGCTGCTGCTTCTCGTTTTCCCTGGTGATGATGTCGGACCATCTGTCATCGATCCATGTTAACTCTGTCAGTAACTCGATGACAGGCCTAAATTAAACTTGGCTGTTTGTGTGCTCTCTGCATGCCGCTGTCAGCAGTTGTCACTGTGAGTCGTCTTCTTCCGTGTGGAGTCGTTTCGCTGCTGGATTCTCCCAACTGACCTGACACTCATGTCACATCAACAACTGAGGCTGATGGGCTTCATATATTTGAACCATGACTTTCAGTTTGTATAAAGAGGCGCATCAAAAAATAAAGCATACTGTATGTACAGTAAGACCCACACACACACATACTAAGGAAACAAGAAGGTAGTATAAGGAAACTATACTAGGGCTGAACGATTTGGGAAATTAATCTAATTGCGATTTTTTGGACCAATATTGCGATTGCGATTTAATATGCGATTATTTTCCTTATTCAACAGACAGAAACAATACCAACACAATGATTCATTAAACATTGGTTGGTCTTTTCTTGAAGCTTTTTTTTTTTTTTTTAACAGGCTTGTTGCATATTAATTATCATGACAACATAAGACAGACGTTCATGGAGAGGAGAACTTTGATATTGAACTTTATTTTGCGACCGTTTGGGGGGGGGGGGTGATCGGGCCACATCATGCAAGCGTGCCTCTCTCTGCCTGTGCCTCTGCCAATGAGAAACAGCGCTATGCGGAGATGAATGAACGGAAGACATGCGGCGGTGGTGCGTTTGGGATTTAGGAACCGCGGCCGTCACTCCTAAATGAATGTAGAGGAAACACTGACTGGACTCTTCAGTTAGTGATCCGTGTCGGCGGCTGTTTGACTCGTTCAACTCACTGGTCATCGGCGTTTCAGCCACACAGCGATCATAGCAGTTTTTTAACAGAGTAGTTCCACACAATGAAATACTGCTCCTCTCTAACATTAGTTTCCGTCGTGCTATGTTCAGCTGAGCCTGACATCAGTAACAGTGTGGCGATGTTGCCTGTTTTCACCTATGGTTTTCACCGACAACTCCACTCTCAGTTGCGTGACACGTGACTAGAGCATAATCGCAGCCCATGCGATTTCGAAATCGCGTTTTATCAAATCGCAATTTAATTGCAAATGCAATTAATCGTTCAGCCCTAAACTATACTATTGCATTTGCTTATTTGGATGGTTTTGCACGGTTGATCCAACAAAATGACATAATTTTTGAGATTTTAAAAATATATACTATACTGTATGTATAAATAATATATAATAAATGGACAAAATAAGTACTTAAAGGGACAGTTCAGCTTTTTTGAAGTGGGGTTGTATGAGGTACAAATGGTCATTAAGTAAAATGGCAGTAGAACTTAGCTGCTAATTAAAACTCCCCCAAAATCTCAGTAATATCATCTTTGAACAAAGAATAACCACAGATTTGTATTGACTCTTCATTCATACATTTCTGTGGAGCAACAACTGACCCAAATTACAAGCTTAGTGACACCAACTGAAACTTCACTCCTCTGGTTGATACTCTATCTATCTGTACGCTATCATTATATAATATAACTCTCCGAGTATTACACCCTGCCCCAACAACAACCACCGAAACCACAGAAAGGTGGTACTGTGTGTGTGTGTGTGTGTGTGTGTGGGTCTGTGTGTGTGGGAGTGTTGCAAAGATGTACTGTAGTGAGTGACATTTTTTTGCAGCTTTGCCGTCTGCCAAGGTGTCTTTGTTTCAAGTTTGCACCTGCTACATACACACATACACACACGCGTGCGGACACATCTCCACACTCAACCGTCACAGATTGAAATCAGTGTGTGTGTGTGTGTGTCTGAGAAGCCTCGGCAGCATGCCTGGCTGCTCTCCATGCTCCAACAGCTCCACGTCTGCAACATGAAAAGGAAGAGGCTTCGTCTCCTCCGTGGAGTAATGCTGATGTGCTGCCACATTTTCTGACGGGGCTTCCTGATCTAACACACACTTTCTGACAAACATAACCTACTTGAGGGAAGTTTGTCATGTCGTTAAAGGGGAGTCAGTCACCTCGCAGTTACGGCTTTTCTTGGAGAGGCTACTGAGAGCCAGGAAACGGCATCTCTGTCATGGAACTGAATTTAATACCGACATTTCTCAAACTCCTATCTGTCATCTAGACCTATCCGTCTCAGTTAACCTTTAAAAGCGACAGTCACAAGTATCACACTTACGCTGTGAGCACCACGCCCTACGCCACTCAAACCCCTAGCTCTGTATGAAGTCTGAAGTGTCGCGTGGTCTCGTCTTCATGTGGCTGAGAGAAGCGCTGCACTTACATTCCTGTTTGAAGGTGAAGTACTCTGTCAGGTGTCGGCACTCGTGGTTCCCACGCAGGAGGAAGAGTGTGGTTGGGTGGTTGATCTTGAGCGACCAGAGGTAGAGAACACACTGCCAGGCCCAGACGGTCACAGGGAAAAACGTAGGAAGAGGAGGGAAGAGAAGGAAAAGTCAGTTCAATAGTTATGTATTTTCAGCTCTTTATACCCATCGCTACCACATCTCACTGTTGTGACCTCCTTGCTTCTACCATTATATGTGATATGCCAGTGGTTTACAACATTTTTTGGCTTGTGACCCCATTTTGACATCCCAAATTTCTGGCGACCCTGCGATCATGTGCAGTCACATGATCGCGGCTGCCAATCAAGATGCGCCAGCTCAGATATGTTTATATGCATTTTATTTGAACTCGATTTATATTTGAGAAAGTGAAAGTATAGAATACAGTTGTTTAAGATGTGTGTGTTGTATTTTTAATCATAATTGAAAAAGTTAATTATATTAATTAATTATAAAAAAAAATTATCAATTATTAGACATTTCAGGCGACCTCATTTGAAATCCTGGTGACCCCACATGGGGTCCCAACCCCAAGGTTGAAGACCGACATTCTTAGTTTCACTTTAAAAAAAAAAAAATGTTTTATTATTTTACCTATTTTATTTACATTCTACACTTTAGGATGTTTTTATTTTATTTAGTTATGTATTTATTTATTATTCTGTATTTATTGTTTTATTATCTTCTTCACTTAAGACTCTTTTATTTTTTATTTTTCACTCGGCCCCATTGAAAATGAGGGTCTTCCTCAATGGGTCCCGAGTTATAAATAAAGGTTTTGAATTTGGATCTCCCTCCACCCATGTCGTACAGTATCACCATTATAAGAGCATTTTCTCAGTTCAGAACCTGCTTTAGCATTATTTCTGTATTTGGGAGTTGGGGTGGTGGGAGTGAACAAGGTGTTTTAATTATGTAAAGCACTTTGTGTTGCATTTTAATTGCATGACAAGTGCTACACAAATAAAGTTAGATTGATTGATTATCAAACACAGGATATTTTCACTATCAACAGATCTTTTTCTTGATGAACTGATGGGATCCTTCTTGTTGTCTCAGATATTCAGTTCACAATGATAGAAGTACAAATAAAGGCAGCAGACTGGAGCCTATGCAGAGGCTGCAGCCAGAGAGTGATTAAAGGTGGCTCCTGATTAGTTGACTCATCGGATTGTTTCAGCTTCATCACACACTAACCTTGAGCATCACTTGTTTTAACATAGTATGTGGAAGGCTGAGAGCAGCCAAAGCACAAACACATTCCAGTGTGAACACAGCCATCTGCAGCAGAATTACCAAACCAGCAGTGGATTTACTTGAAGGCGTTATAGGACCCTGTTTACAAGACTGTCAGGAACACACTTTAAATGACACAAAAAAACACTCCCACACAATCTGGATCAAGACGAGTTAACCTCACAGCCAGTTTGGCTTCATGCTGCAGTAAAAACCGACAGGAGGTTTTAATCAAATGCAATAAAAAGGGAATATAGAAATCCACCCCGCTCCGAGCACAGGTTAAACTGTGGAGCCGAGAGAATGATTCATTTTTCCATCGCAAACTCATCTGGTGTGAGGAGCAACGCTGGGGTGTTTTCCTCTGGCCATATTAGAGGCTCTAATTTAAAAAATAAAATAAAATAAAGGACAGAGTGTGAAAACAGAGCAGCATTTACAATCCAAATGAACTTGCTCTCTCCTCACGGCTCACACCAGGCGCTGCTCAGTAGCTGCCACTCGCCACTCTCGGCCCACTCCTTTAACAGGCACCAGCCACCGCCGTCTATTAACTCATTGAGTGCCAACCACGAGATTTCTCATTTTTCGTTCCCATGCGTTGAGTGCCAAAAATGTAATTTCTTGTTTTTTTTAATTATCAAAATAGACACTTTAACACACCTTACGTGTAAATTTGGGGACTCTACGACGAGCAGAATTTATATAGATGACGATTAAAAACTCATGACAGCTCACGATCTGGAATTTTTATCATAACTGGGCTTTTGCAAACGGAGTTCTGCATGTGGATGCAGCGCAGCGGCTCTGCTCTCACCCGCGAGGATCCAGCACCTCGGAGCCGAAACAGGAAGCTCTCAGCCGACAGTCCCGCCCGGTCTTCATGTCACCCGTTAAAATGTGATGGTCTCTGGGTCAAAGCAGGCCGGCACCACCGAACCGTACCACAGAAGATCCGCGACCACCGGTGGGGTCGGTGTTCCCGACCTGCTTTGGCCGAGAGACCATCACATTCCGCGGCGAGAGGCTGTGACACAGCACGGTGCGTCTGTGTTATTGTTGTTTAGTGCATAAGACCCTGACTAATACTCATAGTAATGCTGCATTAACATCAAAATAAAGTAGGCTAAATAAAAAATGATAATGCATACGTAGTCTAAAAGAAAAGCCAGGGGCCACTTTAGTATTCTTTCAGGGGCCCCAGAATTCCTTGCAACGGCCCTGGCTGCCACTCGCCACTCTCGGCCCACTCGTTTAACATGCACCAGCCACGGCCGTCTATTAAGTCACTGGAACCAGATACCAAGGTAACCACAGCCAGCAGGTGTGTATTCACATAACTGACAACAAGAGTGAAGGGGGGGGGTTGTTCTCTTCGATCGGTGGGAGGAATGGTGAACTGTGAAGTGTCGGTGAACGTCCAGAGACGAGGAGGAGGGGTGGGGGCTGTCGGCGTGACTTGATCTGTCATGTGCGGAGGCAGAGGAAGGGGACACGGCGTGGAGCGGCTGGAAGCTGACATGGGTTTTAATGAGAGCCCTCTCTCTCTTTTAGCCCGCCGCTGTGTGTTTGAGCCTCAAGTGACACAAAGGAAACGGCACAAGGCTTTGTGTGACGGACATGAACACTGGCAAACTTCACTTCAAGCCCAGACACATACACACACGTACGTAGACAGACGCACACACACCTCGGCCTACGTCTGGTGTGTGCAGGGAGTTGGCAGACACACACTCCTCCTGGATCAGCGAGTAGATAAAGAAGCTCAGAGAATGAATCTGATTGCTCACATGCACCCAGTTCAGTCTTTGGCAAATTGCTGGACTGCAAAGATAATACGCCACCTCAAGAGGCGACGCTGACTCTTTATGTTGCCAAGGTAACCACATCCTGATTTCCATTTCCTATATCGGTGTTATGTGTTTTACTGAAATGAGCTCAGTGGGAAGAGGATTTTCAGCCCCGTCACTGAGAGCTGGGGATTTATGGTTCTTTAGCTGTTTTGGTTTAGTTTTTTTTAGCAACTTTACATCAGCAAAGCATCATTACATCGCTGCTTCATACTGTGTCACCTATAGCAGCATCAACATCTTGTAATCTAATCCCTGGGATAACTGTTTTTCAATGATTTACTCCAATATCAGATCCATAATATAATTAATATATGAATAAATAGTAGTACTTCTGCTATACTAATTATTAAATGCCCACAAATACTGGAGGTAGAATCTTAGAATCAACCATCAGCTAAAAACTAAAGTCCTAACTATCATATTTTAAAAGTAGGAGAATGTGGGGTGCTCAGTGGTTGGAGAACACGTCCCATTACGGATGTCACAATTATAGATTTTCTTGGTACAATTAATGTCAGAGAAATAATCACAGTATTATGATTATCACAATTATTTTTGCACTTCATAACAATATGAATGTGTAAATCAAATATAGTCAAATACATTACTAATTATTTACACAAAATATTTGAAGTATCTATTAATATAGGACTGATTATTAATCCCCCAGGGGAAATATTCAAGTCATGAATTGTCATCTATACCAAATGTTTAAAAATTTTAAAATTGCATTTCTGAGTTTTTCTGCCTTCAAATTGCTGTGAACCAATGGCAGACGCAAACTGGCAGTTTCAGGGAGACTGGGTTTGACGTGTCACAACCCCAGGGGAGGGCTCTAATGCTACAAGCTCCTGCCCCGCTCTGCATCTGGCTGAGAGGTGAAAGGCTTTACAGGTTGGTGTAGCTGTCAAAGTTTAACAGGTATAGCTCACCTGGTAGAGCAGCTTGCACCGAGAGCAGGGACTTTATTCCAGTCTGGGATCAAATCCCAGTGTGCAGTTTTACACTAAACACGCTAAATTGGCAATTGTACAGTCTCCGCCCATCCTCCAGAGGTGCATTGCTAATGAGCTGCTGGTGCTGTGCAGAAGAGCCCTGGGAAATGGCACAGGTTTTGTGCTGATCGCCGGTTTGACTCCCCACCAAGATGATCAAATAAAGGCAAAAAAAGTAGTTACCTTAAGTAGTTAAAAAGACGGACAAACTTTGTGCATCCTGTTATAACACTTGTTAAGCTAAGATGGAAAAAGTCAGCGACTGACAAAGGTCATGATGAAATAACCAGGCTTCACAGGCTAAATGACACGTCCCTTTAGGCTGCCTTGTTTTTAATTACCCTTGAATAATGGCCTTGCTGCATTATATGATGTAAACATACAGCATGTGTTCTGTTGCTTTAAACTTAATAGATTTTCAAGAGCAGAAGAGGTCATCCAACTCTTGGGCCGGCAGCATCCAAAGTGCCACTTGGACGGAAATTGATAGGAACCTAACATAAGCACAGAGCCGACGCTTCAGCTCTCTAACTCAGACGTCAGTCCGTCATTGTCTATGCTGTTTCAGTCTCCTCCTTTCATCTGTGACATTTCACACACCTCAGCGTTCGACCCGGTGTCCATCAAAAGCCCACACAGGTCAGAGTGCTGGCACACAGCCTTGTCCACCGGCTCCTGACTCACCCCTGATTTCAAGATGCTCCTTTACAAGTAATTCACAAGACTTCAACATTTGAGGATCTCACAAACAATGAACTTACAGTAACAACAACCACTGAGGCCGATCAGCCACTCAAGGCTGCCTGCTGAAAAAATGAATAAATAAAACTAACACTGCAAGTTACTTTGTAAATGTTGAACCAAAACAAAATAAAACATATCAATTTATCATTTCACTGTAAGTGATTAGACCACAATTTAAAGGGATAGTTCAACATTTGAGCAAATTCGCCCATTGCCATAATCCCTATAGTCATAGGGGTAGGTAAATTACCTTTAATTGTCGGTGCATGTTTTTTTGAGATCCGTGATTGTGAAATACACAATCCAACAACTCTAAAATGCTCTCATGGAGAAGTTGTGACCTGCACATTCACCACGCTATGTAATCATGTAACATTATGAGACGGCGTTGTTTTCAAAGCAAATGCATAGCCAGAACTACATCCCAGACATGGGTGCTCGGCAGAGTGATTTCAAAAGCAAGCAGTTCTGAGTATAGTATTTGTTTCATGCGTCGTAATGTTACATAATTATACATGATTATTTCATAGCGTGGTCACAACTTGTCCATGAGAGCATTTCAGAGTTGAGATTGTGAATTTTATGAGTTGGATGAGGGTCAAGAGACTACTGCATCTACTGTTACCTGAGCAGCTCATGTCTCTGCCCCGCAGATCTCAAAACAACATGCACCGACAATTAAAGGTAATGAACCTACCACTATGGCTATAGGGATTATGGCAATGGGTGATTTTTGCCAAAATGTTGAACTATCCCTTTAAGCATTGACTTACAATCTGTGCTACAGTATAGTCTGACTCACAACTGACAGACAGGAAGGATCAAAGTCACAATCAATAACACAATTTTCTCTCTTGTCAAAAGAACCAGTTCCTTCTTTCATTACCGACAAAAACCACCCACCCAGCAGTGGTGCAGCCAGCTGATCAGGGGGGTGATGCTAGTAGCAGCCTCAAGGCTGCTGGAGCTGCTGGTCTCCAGTGGAGATGAGGGACAGATTACAGCGTTGAAGTGACCTCGTCTCTCTTTGACTCTACACCTTCCTATTATTTTCATTTTCAAACTTGCAGTCCTCAGACCCAAACGATACCGAGACAAGTTATTATTATTATCACTTGAGGCAATTTGTCAGACTGCACAGAGCTTCCTCTGGAGACACTCCAGGCTTTATAGCATTCTTCTGTACTGTTGTTGTCCTCTTATTCTGCAGGACGATGTTGAGTGTGATGAGTTTTGAAGAATACTTTGAGTCAGAACAACTGAAGCATCAAGTGATACTGTATCTTATATCTAGCTATTTGAACAATATACTGTAGAGGGTTTCATTTGATATTACCACATTTCTTTTTTTATATATATATGAAGATTCTATTTTTACATCAATAACTGAGATATACTGTTGTTGCTGAATAAAACAGCAAGTGCAATGTAGCTCTCCAGCAAATTATAGTGTGAATCTTTGAACTAAATCCAAACACATGATGTGTAACTTTGTTTCTGTGAAATGTACATGTATTCAAGTGTCTTAACTGGTGAATTTGCATCTTGAAAAAATTCAATTTCAAATTCATCCTTGCTTGGGCCTTGAAAATAAAGTGTGAAGTCAGTTTCTTCAATCAATCTTTTCTTTTAATGGGGGTCACAAGCCGAGTAGTTTATGTATATTTATGTTTGTCATTCCCTGTTTAAATAAAAAATCATCTTTGACTGCCATTAAAAACATTATTAGCTGTAAAATAATGTCAAACCTAAATGAACAAAAGGATGATGGAACAACAACTCACCTCAATACTGAAGTATCCTCGATCCACGTAGTCACCGAGAAAGAGATACCGTGTGTTACTGGGCGACCCCCCCACTTCAAACAACTTCATAAGGTCAAAGAACTGTCCGTGGACGTCACCACATACTGTTGACAGACAAACACCCTGCTGTTAATTGCTCATGTGGCAACAATAATAACAACAATGATGATGACAGGGCAGACAAATATTTTCAAAATTTGTTTCTGAGTCTGGATACATCATGTTGCTCTTTGTTAACTATTAAACCAGCCATAAATACAAGAAGACACAGGGGTTGCTTGATTATAGATAAAAACTAATCACAATCATTTTGATTAATACAGAGACTGCAATAATTTCAGCCCTTAAACCCATACTACTTCTAATGCATCAACATCAACTTTGCATTTACATGTAACAGTTATTTGCAGGGCCGTTGCTAGGAATTCTGGGGCCCCTGAAAGAATACATGGGCCCCTGACCTGATGTCTTCAGAAAAATAATTCAGTCATATAAAGATTCGACTACTGGGGTTTTTTGTGGACCCTACTGGGCGCTGGGCCCCGAGAATAGAGAATGTGAAGCTGACGTCACGTCGCTTTGCCGTTGTGGGACGTCGGCGCCATCTTTGGAGGAACGCAAACGTAAACAGAGTGAAAAAGCAAAAAGTAAAAGAGAAAGAAAAAGAGATGAGGAAGACACTGATCATGATGAATTCAAATTTAATGAGAAACAAAGGTAAAAAATACAACTTATTCAGTCCCTCCACTGACTTATCCAGACATTGATTAGACTATACTGCTGTGGCATTTTTTATGCAGCAGTACTCCCACCATCATTACTTTTAAGCGACTTTGGGAACTTTTTTCAGGGGGGGCGAGCAAGTGTTTACATCCGCGATCCTCCAAAGATGGCGGCCAACGTCCAACGGCGTGACGTAACTTCACATTCTCAATTATCATCACCTTTCTCCCCTATACAATGCCTGTTATTTGAACTTCAAAAAAAAAAAAAGAAGGGAAAAACTCCAAAAAAAGATCAATTTCAAACAAAGAGCATTGTGTCCATGTGTTTTTTTTTTTAAGTTATACACAACATTAGTTACAGATCTCTGGATGTGGGTTGGACAGCACACATGCGCTCTCCTGACTTAACATAGAACCAGTGAGGTTGACACACACTGACACTACATACAGGGATGGATGTCATCCAGATTTAACTACCACTTCTCTTGGTTTGGCACAGAGACAGAGACACCTACTTTCTGTTGTTTTGTAACAGAATTCCTATTCTCCTTTATTCCATTTTCTCATATGCACTCAATTAACAGATACTTTGTCCAATTCAGACTGAATTCAAGAACACCCACCACCACGACCAGATAATTACTTTTCATCATTTGCCCATGATGGTATAATGTAGTTAACTCTGTGTGACTCCAGGCTGCAGCGAAGCAAACACACCTGGATTATGTGTAACATCTGTCCAGGGACTACAGATGAACAATAGCCTCTTTTGGCTAACTCTAGCGCACAGCAATGTGTTTTGATGTGCTCTGTCCCTGTTGAATAGACTAATAATAATGAACAATGGATGTTCATACTGTAACCATACATCCCTCTGCATGCACAGACATTTATGGAACGCTGTCTGGTCCAAAGTATCTATCTTGACCTATGTGTGACGAGATCAAATTTGTATGTCTTAAAGGGATATTTCAACATTTTGGAAAAATTGCCTATTGCCATAATCCCTATATTCTTAGGGGTAGGTTCATTACCTTTAATTGTTGGTGTGAGCTGTATTTCGTTCAGCGGGGCAGATAGAGGCATATGGTATTTCTAGCTTTCCCTCATCAAACTCATCAAATACACAATCCTGCACATTCACCACACTATGAAACAAAAAAAAAATCATAATTATGTAACATTACGAAACATGAAGCAAATACTCAGAACTATTTACGATTTTGAAGTCACTCGGCTGAGAAGCCGCTTCTGGGATGTAGTTCCAGGTAACAAACCTACTGCTATGACTATAGGGATTATTTGCCATAATGTTGAAATATCCCTTTAAAATGCCCCAAAATAAGGTCTTTACATGTTGAATAATAAGCTCCTGTCAATCACTTTCTAGGTATATTTGGACTGGGGATGCCTGATGCCAGGAAGCAGATAATTGTCAAGAAGTGAGATGACTGAGTCGACTGTGACAGCCTGAACAGCCGTTGGATATGGCACAGAAGTGGGCATATGCCAGCTGCCAGCATACAGACACAGTGATGCAATGGAATAATGCCCAGGTTGATGGTGTGTTTATTTTACGTCCACGGCGCTTTCTGCACCGTCTTGGAGGGCGGCGTTTCAAACGACTCGTCAGGTCGGCACAAAAACCTCGACTGGACCATCCAGCGCGGGGAGCTCTCAGGCGGTGTTCAATGTGAGAGTATATGCTTTTTAAGACATCTCTGTTTCCAAGCAACAGCAACGGCACAGCTCTGCTATTGACAGAAATCTAGTGTCTTGCATAAAGACACTGCACAGGTGGCATACTGGAAAACATCTGAACCCTAGAACGTCCATGTAATGAAACATACAGATCTGCCAGACATATGACAAGCTCCCTTCTGCATTCTTATAGTGTGTACCTGTTATAGGCGCCTCCACCTCCAACATGCACTTCTCCTGGCGGAGGATGTTGGCCCCGTCGTTGACGATCCTCAGAGCCACGTCCTCTTCGACCCGTCCCTCTTTGACCAGATGGTTGCGGAGCAGCTCCGCGTTGGGCTTGCCATCTTCGAACAGCTCCTTTATCGTCAGCTTGTGTTGTGGAGGGTATGGCACAGCTGGGAAACAAAAAAAAAGCAACTTGGACTCATACCATAAATAGGTTAAAGCTGAAACCCCTTCATCATGGGGGCACACTGAGAGGTGGCATCAAAATTCATCATTACTGAAGTCACGACTCAGACATTATACTGAACATATGGCTATGGTTCTGTGTGATTAAGTCTTCTATATCATTATCTATGATTAGGTCTGTGACAATTATTACATAAATGCCTGATTGTAATCATTTGAGCTGACTGCAATCACTTTGCATAATGGTTCAAATGGTTTCATCTGTACAAAAACAGCTGGATCAAACTACACAGACATGTTATACTTCATCACTGTTTCTTGGTCATTTCATTGAGGTTTGACTGGTCCTTTAATGAAGTCATCACGCTGCACCCTTTTCTCCTGTTATGGTTTAATAAATGATAAATGAGTGGAGCGCCACCAACAAATATCTAAAGGCACTTCCTTTCTAATATTCACCAACTGCATTTCGATGAGCAACTACTGACATTAGCATCATGGATTTAGTGTCAAAGCCTAAAGGCAAACAGAAACACAGTTTTTATTAATATGTTCCAGTGTTTAATGTCCATAAATGGCTCTTCTTCTTCTTCTTCTTTGTGTATTACTAAACTATGTTTAGGCTTATACTAATAGTGGCCAAAATATGAGCAGAAAAAGACAGTAAAATCGTTAATTGCAATTATTTGCATGGCCATTAATTGTCAATTAAAACTTCATCTGTGATGATGTGTGAACTATGGATAAATAGCTATTCAATAATCCACTTACAACTACTAAAACTTCCCAGAGAATGATCATGTTTGCGCTTTTCTCCAAGATCAGAATAGTCCAGAATAGCATCTGTACATCCATGAGTAAAGGGCAAACAGAAGCTACTAATAGCTCATTCTACATACTTTTAGTGGTGCCAATATAGGCTAAAAAGCAGGGCTAGGATTGGAGCTCACAGTTATAGACCCTGTGGCAACATATCCCCACAGCTCCTTAAAATGGGAGCTGTAGTTGCAAAAGCAGCGTGATCATCCGTCCGCATCAAAAAAGGAAAAGAATAATAATCTGAGGTTAAAAAAAAAAAATCATATTAACTTTTTCCATGTTGTTCTTTCTCAGAATGCATCCGATAGAGCTGTTACACCAATCCTTTTATAGTAGCATGCCAATCAGTAAATTGTTCAAATTGAAAACGTCAACATGAGACGATCAGATGAAGTGCATGTTGGCGAGAAGAGATTTTCATTTCACACCAGTTAAATAAACGACCCCTGAAAGAGACTCGAAGGAATCACAACCGCTGGCATTTGCATTGACTGAGCCCAGATGAAATTAACAGCGCAGCAGCAGGAGGAAGAGGAGCACATACACCTACATCATGCCACACGAGGGATGCAAGACAGTAAGAAGCCCCGCACCTCACTTGACCCACAGTCCCTCAGTAATCTGCTCCACACCACCTACACAATCCTTTTACCGTCATCAGAAAGGTCAGAGCTTTCGAGCCTGAGACCTGAGAGCTTCACGATCAAAACACTGTTGAGTGTGCAACAAGTCAGACTGTAGAAATGTATCACAGACAGACGATGGTGCAGAGAAGACGTTAGAAGACAGCAACACCAAAAAAACGCACTCTAAGCACACATAATTAGAAAAGCATTATTTGTCCTAAATGGAACATTAATGTAGTTAATGATGTGATTCAAGATTATATAAATACCACAATCAAAAAGCTGAAAATTAAAGGGATAGTTCAACATTTTGGAAAATTCACTCTTTGCCATAATCCAAAGTCGGTGCAAGCTGTTTTTCGATCGGCAGAGCAGAAACGCGAGCTGCTCAGAGCTACGCTACGGAGACTAATGGGATTTCTTGGTTTCCCTCATCAAACTCATCAAATACACAATCCAACAAGTCCAAAACGCCCTGGTGAACAAGTTGTGACCTGCACATTTACCACGCTAATAATAATGGAATGTTACCAGTTGTTTTCAAGGCAAATGCATAACCAAAATTATATTTCAGACATGACTGCTGCGCGGAGAGATTTCAAAAGCAAGTAGTTCTGAGTATATGCTTTATGTGTTGTAATGTTACATAATTATTCGTTATTATTTCATAGCGTGGTGAATGTGCAGGTCACAACTTGTCCACGAGAGTGTTTTGGAGTTGTTGGATTGTGTATTTGATGAGTTTGATGAGGGAAATGTGGAAATACCGTGCTGCTCACATACTTCCCCACCAATCTAAAAACAGCTTGCACTGACAATTACAGGTACTGAACCTACACCTATAGGGATTATGGCAATAGGCAAATTTGCCAAAATGTTGAAACATACTTTAACTTTGTACCAAAGTGCACATCAATATTGCAGCACTGGCAGCGGCAGCAGCTTCGTGAGGTCATAAAAGTTGTCCCAGCAGATATCTGCCCTAAGCTGCACTTGTTCAAAACAATAGTAGTAGAGTGTGATCCAAGGCCTCTCGCCTCCAGGGCCAGTGAGGTAGAAGGGATTACAGCTCATATGCCTAATAACAGGCCACAGTGTGCTGCTAATTCAATATGGCATCAAACCAGTCTGGTGGGCTTTTAGGCATCCTGAAACATTACACAGAACAGTGCAGGAAGTTATAATAGTAAAAAAACAAACAATAACGACAACTTTTTACCGTTAAAACAACTTCATCGGATGGTTTCATTGAATCCCTGATCATCTACATCCAGTCACAGATCAGCGCCCCCCCACCACCACCACCACCCCTGGCATCCAGTGAGACAGAAACACTTATATCAGCTTGTGTTGATCAGCTTCACTTGAGATAAGCGGTGCAGTGGCAATGAAAAATAAACGATATACTGTAGGAGAGGCCGTCTGAGAGTGTTGTCACACCCACACACAGCAAAGCAAAGTGCACTATGAAAAAAAGGCGCTAATGAGTTTTTTAGTGTGGGTGTCTTTGCGACTCAGTGATGCGATGCCTGGGTGCAGAGGTATAGTCTCATGTGTTTTTAACTCAGGGCTGTGCAGACATCTGGGCTTAGAATATACAGCTCTGGAAAAACCACTCCAAAATGTTCTTAATTAATCAGCTTCTCTACATGTATGGCAGCCATTGATTCCAGTGTCTATTCAACTCCAACACAAGCACACACAAATTAAAAAAAAACACTGCTGTGATTATTCCACCAATTTTGATTTCCAAACTCTTCCTAAGTTTAAAAAATAGTGTTTTCTTTGCATTATATTGTTATTTTGACCTGTTGCCATTTTCTGCAAATAAATGCTCTAAATGACAATATTTTTATTTCAAATTTGGGAGAAATTATGTCAGTAGGTTATAGAATGAAACAAAAGTGTTAAGTGTTAAGTGTTAATTGTACTCGAACACATATGAATAGTAAAAGCAGAGGAACTGATCATTTTGAAGTGGTTTTTCCAGAGCTGTATTAGAGTCTTCTGATATTTGACACACTAGGCCTATGTTTGTTTTTATTTTTTATTGCTGCAAATGCTGTGAGTCAAACTGTAAACTGTTTGACTGACTCTAGACCAGTCTGGAGTCTGGAGCTGGAGAGGCTGCAGCGACAGCTCTGACTTGGCCGTAGCCTGTGCTGAGAACAAGCTGTCATGCGTTGACCAGTGTGGTATAAATAAACAGTAAGTGCTCCCAGGGCCTACGAGGCATGGCCGCGAAGAGAGCTGTAAGGTGAGGTATGAGCCTTAAGAACAGATTAGGTAAAGCCTCTATTAGCAAGGGCTTCCAGATCCAGGGGCTGTTTACTTAAAGGCCTCGTCACATTGCAGGAAGGCTCCGGCAAGGCAACGACGGGGGCAGACTCCGCGAAAACATTACGACGGCATCGGACGCATCATCGGTTTGAGATGATGAAACATTTCAGGAGAAAGCTGCGCTGACCAGACTTTATTTATTTACTCCCAGACTGGGAGGAGATACGCACTGCTGGCCAATAAGAGCAGGTCTCTGAAGACAAAGAAGTGAACGCTCCATCTACCTCAGCAGGAATCACACCTCTATACCACCACACAGTAATACTTAGAACAATAACCATCAGTTCTGCTTGTACAGTCAACGTTGGGCCGGTCTGTTCAAACACAGATAGAGACAAATCTCTGGCATCATTTAAATCCAAACACTGTGTGCGGTGATACCGGCGCCCCCCAACACGTAACGCAATGGAGAACAATGTTCTGTTAGAAGTGATAAGCTGCCACAGCCATGAGACTGGCTTCTTACTGGGAGACTGTCTGGTCTAATTAGCATTAATGTTTGATGAACTCTTCAGAACCAGAGGCACACGGCGCTGTGCTGCATCAACACCCACGCTTGTCTGGCATGACAACAAACGACTCAAGAAACAAAGACGCTACGATCTGCCGTCCTGCCCGGTGGGGCGGGAGGGGGTAATGTTTTTTTGGACAGTGATACGAGCCAGCATCTAGAATATGTTCACTATTGTTTCAAAAAGCGACACAATGGAGCCGGGATTGAATTACAAAGATGCGGCTGGGTAGAGATGAATGGAGCAGACTGTGGCTGGATGAATCATGAAGTCCACTTCAGATTGCTCTAATTATCAGCGAATGCATTACCCTGGCAAAAACTAAAGAACCGGGCCTCGGGTTTATTTGTCATCTCTGTCAGTCAGTCACTCAGTGGTGTGGTGTGGTGTGGCAGTGTAAGAATACACTCCCCCTCTGGCCTCTCTTTGATTTTTTTTTATTTCAGACACGGCGACGGTCCGCTTAAATCAAATCAAAAGATGACATGTGGCGCCAAACGGTTTGGAAGACAAAGCGCGGCCGAGCCGAGTCTTCAGGAAGTACAGGTGGTTCCGCGGTCCGCAGGTTAATCACGCAAGGGAGGAAACATCAGCTGGAACGATCAAAATGATGGGAGCTCTCGGGTCAAGCTGCAACACTCGGCTCTGGAAGAGCTTAACTGTTGACTTACACAAGCAGAGCAGCATTAGTCTTAGATAGTCGACCAGTTAAGCCCTCTTACAGTCACCAGTTCCACTGGAAACATCACTGCAGCAAACACCAGGCTTCATCCTATAAGGATTTGAGGAGCTCACATGTTTTAATTAAAGGGACAATGAAGAGTTTTGGAAAGCAAAGTGTTCTCACACTACATTTCCCATGAGCCTCCGCGCGCACGGTGAAATTGTTGGACCAGCGTAAGACGGACCAAAGCGAAAACATCTGTGGAGAATGTTTTCAAGAATGAAATGAATTTTTGGTTCTATAGTTAAGATAACATAATATGGAGACTATGTACATGACTGACTGACTTAACCTCTGCCCTCAAAGCCTTCCCTTGTTTTGTTTTGTTGTTATTGTTTTTTTGCTAGTTTGTTTGTTTTTCTTTTGTCACTCTATTTTGTGTCCTTGTCTTGTTTTGTATGATTAATGGTTGTTTGGAGTTTTGTTGTTTGTATGTTGTTCAATAATGGTCTGTATGAACTCTTTGGTAACTTCTACACCAAAGCAAATGAAATAAATATATAAATAAAAGTTGATCACTAAAAAAAAGAAAAGAATGAAAGTCGGAGGTTCGAAGACGATCAGATACCGTCGTAGTTCTGACCATAAACGGCGATTCAGCGGCGTTATTCCCATGAGCCGCCGAGCAGTGTCTGCAAAACTGAAACTAGGAAATGCTGGGCGAGCCGACCACTAAATAGTAATAACAAAATAACGATAAAGAGAAAATTATATATTTATCGAAAATGGAACCATTCACAAGCTTGAGTAACGTAGATTCATCCATATTAATTTGAGACTTTTCTGTAACCTAATACAAACTCCTCATTGTCCCTTTAAAGCCACGGTGATATTTCATAGGACAGTGGTTTTTTAGTAACGCCACCTAAAGCAGGCTTGTCTTCATCCCGTTGCACATTTCGCCTACTGCCTGCCGCATTCTTATTCTCCCTGCGCCATGTGGCTGGCCATGTTGGGAACATCACTGGGGAGATTCTTTCCACAATTAACTCACCCTCTCTCCCCACTGGCTCACACTTCAGCATTCCAGTCCCCTGGCAGGACACTCCTCCAGTGCCCTTGCAGACAGACAGGGATGTGGGCTGCGCTGGCATTAAGTAGTAGTGGCGGATGGCAGGGGTGGAGTAGAGTTCTCTATACCTCAGACTTGGCTCTGCCCCCCCGTTCTGTCTTGGGTAGACACAACAAATGGTGTCCTGTGCGTCCAACAAACCACGACCTCAGTGTGAAGGAATCCATCTTGTGGAGCTCTGCCGGTAACCTGAGCGGGCCTCGGGCATCCCTGTGAGCGAGCAACTGCCTCACGAATTAAGACTGCGTCCATCCTAAATGTCAAGGAGATTGGGCACCGATATAGGACAAACTCGTTGCCCTATACTGTTGTGTTACATATAGAAATGACGCTTTTGTAAAGTTAGAGCCATAGCAACCACAAGAAGCCTCTCTGCAGATTTCAAACCAAGGCCTATCTGATCAGCCAAACTCTTCAAACCAATCATACCTGACTATAGCTGACCCTTGTCCTTCCACTGGAAGGATTTGGATGAACAGAACATACATTTGCACACTCCCATGCTTGCTTGAGCACACGCACCCTCACTCATAGCCTAAGTTTAGTTGTGTTCAGTATGTGATTTTTGAGTTACTCTTGCTTCTTGACTTATTGCTTCTATGTTTGCTGCTGTGGTCTTTTATTTTTTTGTTTTCATGTTACTGAGGTGAAATCTGCTTTCCAGGTTTTTTTTTTTATCTCACAGATGTCACCCTGGTAATATTTTAATTATTTTTGCTTGCCTGATTACAATAGCCTATTGTGCAACTATATAATAAAAATAATCATTAAAAAAAGAGATATCCTTATCCACAGGTAACTGAGCATCTCCTGGTAAATGGGAATGGTTTTGAAGCATCCATTGGTTTAATTATTGTAGGAAATACATAGAGAAACGTTTTTACTTTTTTAACGTGCCTACTTGACCAGTGTTTGGCAAGTTACTTACTTACTGAGTTGGTAACTCAATTACTAGATTAGGAAAGGAATAGTTACAATTGCTCAATGGTCAAATGTCAAATTTCTTGGACTCGCCCCCCTTACCCCGTAACCATCGCGGAGCCTGTCTGTGCGGAGGAATACTTATAACGGGGTGAACAGTAACTTTTTTGATTACTCGTTACTGGAAAAAGTAGCACCGTTATTATTATAACGCCGCTATTCCCATCGCTGCCACTGATTTTTTCCCCCACGTCTGCTGCTGAGAAAGGGTTTATCAAAGTTATTGTGAACGCTACAGGTGGTTTTCACTTCAGCGCTCACTCGCATCCGACAGATGTAAATGCATGAAGACTGAGGAAGAAGAAACACTCACCTTTTATCAGCCGCTCCGTCGTTGACTGTTTCTCCTGTTTCTCTTTGTCCTTTCCTGACATCTTCGCTTCGACTGGAGGCTAATTTCGAGGGCTCAAATCTCACACGGCTCTCTCACTCTCTCTCTCTCTTGCCAGCTAGCCTGAGGACAAGCTAGCACCTCAGCCCGGCCGTCAGCTCCGTCTTGACTCCGGGGGTCGGAGGCACCGAGGTGTGGGTCCGCTCTTCCCGACAAACGGTGGAGATGAGATTAGCAGGCGGAGGAAGCTCCCGGTCCTTGTTGTGGTTTGACCGGCTAATAACCTAGCTCTCCTGCTGCAACATTAATGCTAGCGTGTAATTAAAGCACAAAGGAGTATTGACACTATTGTAGAAATAAAATAACAAAACAAAAAGAATAAACAGAGGCGAGCGTTTGCTGTGTAACAGTAGTCAACTTCAGCTAATAATACCTGGATGTTACCTAAAGGGAGGCTGCCGTTAGCAGCTAATCCGATTTAGTGGCTCTTTTTTTCAGCTAGTTAGCCAGCTAACATCTTAACGTGTTGGCAAGTCGGTAGAGAGGCAAAGACAGCAGCGGAAGACCGGCGTCTCATCTTATATGAACCGCAGACAGAATGACAGCAGCGGGTAAAGGCGCCTTTATTCAGCAGCACAAACACCGAGAGTCCCTTCAAGATGCAGACAGCGTCCTGACAGTGTATTCCTCCTCCACCTCCTCCTCCTCGGATTAAAAGTCTAATCTGACAGTGAGTGAGGAGCAGCTGTGGATTTCCTACAACATGGTGGAGCCCATGTGACGTAACTATGGAAACGTACCACGTGGCTTAGGGGTGTGTTCAAAAACACAAAACTTTTCACAGTGACCGGTGGTCTCTAGTGGTGGTACCATAGATAGACTGTATGGGTGGTACATCAGAGAACATAGAAGATCCTAAATAGCTGTGCTGGAGAAAGGCCTCTATGGACAGCGATGGGTGCAGCTTTGAGTGTGTATGGTATTAGATATTATCATATTTTTAAAATAATCTTTCACTCCTTATTTTTGCTCATTTAACCCATCACAGTTAATCTTATACTTTTGGTACATGAGGACGTTTAATTCAATTCAAATAAACAAAACAATTCAAAAACTGATTGCTGGTATAAAAAAATAAAATAAAAAAACAATCCAGTATTGTTAATTGCTCTTATGAAGTTTGTTAATGGAAACAGCAGCAACAGGGCACAACTATTCTCAAACAAGGTTAATGTTAAGGTGGGTGTGCCTCTATATTTCAGGTCTCTGCTGTGAAAATTATGACAATAAGGTCACGGTTTTGGAAAGAAAACAGGTCAAAAGACTGACACAGAGTTTATTTTGACATAATATATCAATCAGTGGGGTTGATGAGTCAGACAAGTCACTGATATAGCCTATATATATTTTTATCCTCCAGAGCAAATGCAACATTACAGTAAGGGTGCATTCACAACCATACCATAATAAAAGTGTTGTTTTTAAATTTTATACTAGATTGTGCACTGGTGCACCAGTAACTTTTATAAGGATATTTCTATAAATGTATCACTACATTATACAGTAATGTAATTATCTTCACATTCAAACAGATGCCCAGTGACCTTTCGCACACAGCGCTCTGTAAAACGAATTACAGCTCTTTTCCTAGCAACAGTGAGATTTAATTAATCTCCAGGCCGGACACTAGATGGCTGTCTTGTCTCATTTTCAAACAGACTGCTGTTCAGTGCAAGTTTGATTTGTATTTTTTAATATGGTCTATTAAAAAGGCAACTGGATACAAATAGATACAAAAATTTGAGATTTATTGAACTGGAAAAGCATTAAATTCCACTTAAACATTCATTATAAGTAAATACCTACAACATTACACTGAAAATATCACCAACCACATAGAAAACCATGGATACAGTGGATCAGTTCAAATGTAAAAAGCAGCTCAACAGCTAAAAAAAAAAAAAAAGTACTGAAGAGGATTCTCCAGACCGAACACAAAGAGCAAAGGCCATGCACAAAAGAATTATCCATTGTTAGTTGTTAGAAATGCTGGTTCAACAAGACATCAATGCTTTAGCCTCTGCCTCTTCTGTAGTTTTACCTACTGGTAAATATGCTTTGTCCATATATGGTCCACCTCTTTGCCCTTTTATGTGAAGTACTATCACCAAGATATGACAAAACATTTCAGAGCCCTGTTACTTTACCATTTAAAAAAGAACAGCAACAACAACATGCAAAAATCTCTGAGTCCACCCCAGGCAAACCTCAACACAATGGAGGAAGAATGGAAGAGAAGCCCTAGCACCACTAGGCACACAGCCCGAGGGTGTCTCTTGTCTCTCTGGCACATGTGCAGCGTCACTTTATACTGGCGGCCTTCTGCTTCAGGCCAGACAGACCAACAGTCTGACACGACACTGCATTTTTCTACCATCTGGTTGAACATGAAATCAGTAGCGGGTTGGGGGGGGGGGGGTTGGAGAAGACCAAGAGCTGGATCTGTTTTTTTGTTTATGTGGAGTGGGGGTGAATTAACAGACATGACGAACATCACTTCAAGTGTAGGCACTCGTGGTCAACAGTGCACAGCGACAGCAGTCGGGAGGAAAACGAGTGAGTTTTTCTAAATCGCACCAGAGAAAGGTTTCCTCCCGAAGCAAAAACAGGACCGACTTTACATGGTCCTCTTGAAGAAATCTGGCTCGCATGGTTACAAAAACAAAAAACAAAGAGTGTTTCAGCTCAACATCACAAACAGATATGTTTGGGAACAATGGAGTATCTCATTCTGAACGGTTCACTTATACATACAGTTCACATACTTAAAAAAAAGACCTTAGCAAAAACTTTGAAACAGCATGATGTAGGAAGTCTTTGGTGCTCGGTGTCTCGGAAAACTGAACAGAGCCGTATGTTTGAGACCCAAAGAACTGTCAGCATCATTTCCAATTCTAACTGAGGGTATTTAAAGACAGTGGACATCATAAAAGGAGTGTTGCATTACAACAGGAACCCACGGAGAAAAAAACACACTTGTACTGTATGGCTATACATTAATCCTTCATTTCAGGCAAGGCTCTAAAGGCTTAGTGATTCGCTATCATATTTCAGCCACTAATCCTCTCCTTCCACTCCCTTTTTGACTTCTGCCCTGAGGATGGAATAAGTGCAAGAGTCAGCCATCTTGCAGCCAGTAGGTCTGAACTCTCTTTAGCCAAAACGCACATTACTGAACAAGAGATACATCAACCAAAACCCTCCTTAACATGTTAATCAGTCTAGCCTGGCTATTATTAACATAACTCCATTAGTACTATATCATAAAAAGATGCTGAAATTCAAATATTCCTATGTACCTTGTGAATTTTTAGATTTAAAAAACAAAACAAAAAAATCACAGCATAGATGCAGTTTTGCCTGATAATATTCTGGAAAGGATATTTTCATAAGAACTGCACAGTAATTAGGGTCTCTCTTTGTTTGCATATACTACTGTATACCAGGAAATTAGTATTCTGCAGATGGAAATGACAAATTGAACCCTTTTTTTTTTTTTTGAATGACTAGTGTTCCATAGATGCTAGAGGAACATGTTTGAGGGAAGGCAAGGCTGAAATGGGCCAGCAGAGCTGAGGGCACGGCCTGGAGACAGAGAGTGCAGAGAAATGACAAGTCCCAGCTCGGTGACCCGTAGACCGACACTTGTTTCGCTGCAGCCTGCGGCGCCTCCCCCCACATCCTCCGCTGAAGGGACTCGGCCGATCTCGTCACGTCTTTTTTTTGTTTGTTTGTTTGTTAGTGTGGGAGTGTTGATGGGAGTGAGAGGTGAGCACAGATTCCGCGGAGATTATTGGAGATCTGCTTCGGCTGAACGCGACCGGACCAGCCACCACAGTTCTGCCTTCTTCTTGCGTCGTGATTGGTCGTAATCCAGGAAGGCAGACGACGTTAGAGGAATAAGTTCTCAAGAGTCCCGGCGGTGAGAAGTCCACGACACGCACCATGTCCCCCTGAGTGGCAACGGCTTTTATTTTTACTGCATGATGAAGCCGGGCTGCGGGGCCATGCGAGGTGGGGGCCTCTGTGGCAAGGCAGGGGGGTACTGAGAGAGGAAATGGGCGGGGTAGCCGGAGGGGACGTTGGGGAAGGGCTGGCCCGTTCTGGGAGGAATGGGAGGGTACGGCGTCGCTGAGTAGAAGACGGGAGGCTGGGGGGCGGCGGCGTTCGGAGCTGGGTTGGAATTAAGGATGGGGGCGGGCTGAGCTGGAGGAGGCGGGGGTTTCCTCCTGGGCTGGGGAAGGGGAGAACCGTTGTTGGCCTCGGTGAGGAGCGAGGTCGCCGCCGACACATCCTGAGAGCGGGAGGCGGGGACCGACGCCTGGGGGAGGTGCTGTCCCTTCAGCACCATCTCCTGCAGCTTCTCGATCTTCACCCTTCTCAAGTGGGCCAGCTTCCTCTTGCTCTGATAAGCGTCGATGAAAGCGTCCAGGGTCATGTCGCCGTCCAGGAACGAATCAGCCATATTCTGTTCAGGGAGAAGCAGAAGAGACAAGTGTCTTTACAGAGTCTTTTTCAACACCAGGTTGAGAGCCAGTCTGAGTCATGCTGATGGAAATAGCAGTCAGGAAAGCCGGTCTTTCACCTCCGTGCATTGTTACTGCTATTGTCCTCACATGACTCACAAATAATTCACGTTTAAGGTGGCGTCATAGAATCATTATTATATGAGAATGTGGTTCTACCGTGTGTGATGCACAACTGCTCAACATGTTCAACATGTACAGAGTTGAATGAACTGTTTGTTGTTGGAGCCATTAGTACTTAAAACTGCTGTATAATTGACAACCTTAGACCTTATGATGTTGTTTTAAAGGACGATTCCAGGCAAATTCAAGGGGTTACAGTTTCCTAATATTTTAGGTCTAAAATAAGGATTCTGAAGACGTTCTTTTTGCAGTAGTTCTGTCTGTCGCCGCATCACCACGGTAGCGATGAATCCTTAACCAATCTTACGCTGTTTAGGTTGTTTACATCCCACAAAACCTTTTTTCCCCACAGACACCGTCAGATGGCTTCAAACATAGACCGAGGGGTTTGTTAACTTCAAGCAAGTGGACATGTTTGTAAACAGAGCTGTAATACACAGTCTGCGTGTCATTCCCTCCATCTCTGCCTCCCATTTCCTGAACTTGAAGTCCTATCAAATAAAGGCATGAAAAAGTGAACATGTTTGTAAACAGAGCCGTGAGAGTCAAGTTGACGGCCAACTATGTTTACAGGTCATCTGAGGCTCTCCCATCTGTTTTATCAACAAAGGAATATCAACTCAGAGCCACAACGTCTCTGTAGCAAATATAAAACAAACTGACCCCGTCAACTTGACTCTTGTCTTGCGCAAGACTTTAAAAAGAAAATCTTCAGAATCCTTCGACCCAAAATATTAGGGGATTGTAGCTCCAGGTTGAATTTGCCCGGAATTGTCCTTTAAAACAAACCTAATCCTAACCCTATTAGAAGGTCTGAAGTTTTCCATTATGCAGCAGTTACAGTATTAGGTAGAAATGGTTCCAACAACAGTCCATTCAACTCTGTACATGTTGAGCAGCTGTGTCCATCACATCACATACGGTGGAACCACATTCTCATATAGTGATTCTATGATGCCACATAAAATGTGAATTATTTGTAACTCAATGTGAGAATAACAGCTGTAATAATGCATCGACAAGTGGCTTGCCTAAGATAATCAGACAAACCTACGTCTTTGACAGTGTTGGAAAAACAACTGTTTAACTGGAGAATTTCTGTACACAGCCTAGATAATTATAACCTTTCAACCTTTCAACTTGAATGTCATCTTTACATTATCAATTTGCTTTTAGATGGTTGAACTTCCTGACAGTTTCAGTATAACAGAAGTTACATGCCCTATAGTTAAAACAGTTGGTTAACCCTATACAATGAATGCCATCAACAGTTCACAGTTCTTAGTGCTTTAGGGAAACAAGGAACTAGAGGTGGTAATTCACAAGTTCACAATCAAAGAGCTTATTCCATTGTCTTTGTTTTTTTAACCAGAAATGATAGTCTTCTCATTCTTGGTTACAGTACAGTGGTTCTGAACTGTATGTCTGTTGCACAGGAATTCAATTACAAGCGCATGGTTTAGGCCTGATGGTTACGGTGTATAATTATGGTTTATGATGGTTCTCCCACAGCAGCAGGGTGAGTGAGTGAGTTTAATGTTTTGACTCATTCAGACAAGTCTTGGAGCAGGACAGGGTCAAGTCACAGTTTGTTGTTTCGTCTTGAAATCAGTTAATAATGAAGCTGTCCACGTCATTTCTTTACATTCATACGTCTAAATTTCAGTTACATGCTAAGGCATAGAAAAAGTCATCTGCTTTTTGGGACCAATTTGACTTGATCAGATGTAGACAAGCAGTTTGCACTGTAAAAATGATCAGCGGCATAAATTAAAAAAATTATTCAGTGTGTAGAAATAAGACCAAAAAATGGTGACTGAAGACACTGTGGTCCATCAACACACCCAGCTGGAGCCCTAATGGTATTTTCCACTGAAACATTTCTGGAAAAAAAAAGGAACTTGATTGACGGCTCAGAAACAGCTGAGAGGATAGACAGCTGCTGGAGGGATCGAGTCGTCGCCTCTACGTTGCTCAGCCATTATGCTGCCCACATGCTCTCTAGCTGCAGCTCTGAACAATGGATCCTCTGTACACAGGTCCTCCACGTCAGGAACTGCAGGTATATGAATTACCGTGTGGTGTCACTGAGGGATACATATGAAGTCATCCGTGGAGGGAGCAGGAGAACGCTTACCTCTGTCTCTTCTTCTATTTTGGCTCCCTCCGCCTGCAGTAGGGCCAGCAACGTATCCAGGGAGGTGTTTCCTGACTTGTGGTCTGTTGAATTACAAGACAGAAAAACAACATGAGTGTTTTTATTCTGCTGGACCAGAGCTGAGGCCGAGGCATGACAAATCTTTTACCTATTTTTTAGCCCCTTGAGATGAGTCATCTCATTTTCAAGGGGGTCACCTAACTCCAGCTAATCACAGACAGCCAAATTTCAATTTAGTCATATTTATGCATCCAAATAGGAAAAAATAAAGTCACAGAAAAAACAGTTTATCCAATAAATATACTGTATAAGATGCAACAATAATATGAATGAGAAAATGAATAAACCAAGAACAACTTCATCTTGACAATATCAGACATGACATCGTGTGACAACAAGATTGGCGGCAGATCAAGAAGAACTGATTCAACTCCATTTGTCATCATGACGCATATAAACAGCGTTAGCATGTGATATATCACTCCATAAATAAATGCTGGAGAGTGGAACAGATGATAATCCTCTTCTCTTCATTGCTCTTAATGCTCAGACACTTCTGAAAGCATTAGTATGTTATTGCACTGGGTTGTACAGAAAGGTGCTGCAAATATTTGACTCTATTAACTCTTTGCTAAAATGACTCTGCTGGTAATAACAGGTTTTACTGGGTCTGTGGCACAAAGCTGAAGCAGGATGTGTGCCTGTTTGCTGTGAACTCACAAAGCCCCAGTGAGTCAACTGAAACCAACGCAGTGTCTCCAAGGAGGAGGAGGTCTGTTTTGTTTGCGCTCCTGAGCTGGACTGAAAGTTGCGAGCGAGAACTGGAGCTGGAGCTACTGTACGTACATGGTGGCACGCCGGCAGTGAGGAGACATATCAGGGCTTACTGATGTCCTCCATGGCTTCGTCAGCTCTCAGCTACTTATTCATGCACTGGACACAGTGGGGGCGATAATGTTTCTGGTCCATCCATGATTGTTCTTAAAGGGATAGTTCAACATTTTGACAAATTGGCCCATTGCTATTCTTAGCAGTAGCTTTGTTACCTTTAATTGTCGGTGCAAGTTGCTTGCGGCTCTGCTCCGCTGCTCTAAAAATAGCTTGCACCGACAAATCAAGGTAACCAACTTACTGCTATGACTATAGGGATTATGGCAATGGGCCAATCTGCCAAAATGTTGAACTATCCCTTTAAACAGCTTTGGCTCTGGCAGGTTCAATATAACAGATGATCACTGATCATGTTCAAGGGCAACCTCTATTGTATCAGGGGGCACGTGTTTTAAATGATGTCATCATCATCAACAGACTATCGATTAAATGATTTTGTGTATGCATTATGTTTCATTGATTTTTGTTTTCCTGAACTTTTTAATTGTTGGTTTCCCTTTTGTTTTAAATTTTCTATTTCTATTTCTTGTTAATTATTTATTTATTACTTTTATTTTCTCCTTTTTATGCAATGTATTTACTTCTTTTTAATTAATTCAAGTGCAGAGTCAGGGTGGGGTCACTCACTTTTCTGACCTCACCTGCACATTTTCTCCAACGTATGCATTTGCGTATGCAAATAAGATTTAAAAAACAAAAACAACAACATATATTTATTTTCCCCAGCACACCTTAAAGGTTGACCTTCATTTTCAACACAAGCAGAAGGGGAAAAACACAAATACAAAATCCTGTTCTTGCGGAAACGGGTTACAGGTTTCAACCACGGCTTATTATTGTGGTAACTTCAGCTCTGTTCTGTGTTGCACCAAACAGCAACAGTCTCTACGCATCTAAAATCATGCACATGCACAACCAGCAATGTGGCTTTGTTATGCATCATTCAAACATGGCAGGAGGCAGTGCTCCTTCTTGTCCATCCTTTACTTTTTACATAGCTGGTACAAGCCCTTTTGTTGGCTGGTACTGGTCCATTGTCCTCATGGTCTTCATTATAAAATGTGATCAAAATACAGGATATCAGGGTTTTTCAGCACATTTAAACAAAACTGTGCACTGTGTGTAGTCACTACGATATATAGTTTAATCTCTATTCCTAATAAAACACAACTGCATTCAAGTATTGAAAAAAAAAGAGCCAAAAAAAATACCAAGGTACTCATCTTGAATAAAAATATTAAAATGCCTATGTTGCATTAAGGGCCAAACATAGTAAAGGAAGTGTAGTCTGAGACCGAGACGGGCAAAATAATTGTGTGCCTGTCTTGATGTCAGACTACACTTCCTGACGAAGGCTCTCAGCCGTAACATGTTGAAACGTCTTTTAATTTTGACTGTGTTTGGTCCTTAATGCAATAAAGGCATGTTTATATTTATTCAAGATGAGTGCCTTGGTATTTTCTTTTTTCATTAAGATAAGTATATTTCAAAACTTTCTCCATGTTATCAATTATGTCTTCAGACTGGACCTGAGAAACACAGTAGGCAATGTGAACCAGTCCTGAAAGCAGGTTTGATAAAACCTTCATTGAGTGACATGAGGTCATCTAGTCATTTATTTCACAGAATTTTATAAATATGGGAGACAGTGAGAGAGGACCGGCCAACCTTTTTCATGGAGTGCAATGATGAGTACTGTAAAATCCCCACTTATAAATGTGAGAGAGTGATATACAACATCTGAGGGTGCATCGGTCTCATTGTTCGAAATGTAAATTTATCACTGATTAAAATGAAATATTATAAAATATACAAATAGTTATCTTGCACCGTTTTCATGCTGTATAGGCTTGTCAATCACTGAGGCGTTTGAAAAGTGATTACTATGGAGCGTGAACCAATAATTGGTTTGAAATACATTTACTGACATGAAAACGGCCACCATTCCAATTATGGAGCCTATCAAAAATGTGATATGTTATATTACGACTTTTTTAGATTGACCAATTAAAGG
Source organism: Decapterus maruadsi (assembly GCA_030347415.2). Taxonomy (NCBI): domain Eukaryota; kingdom Metazoa; phylum Chordata; class Actinopteri; order Carangiformes; family Carangidae; genus Decapterus; species Decapterus maruadsi. The sequence goes on from CM064895.1 coordinate 4,221,997, forward strand.
TCCCATAAAATAGGCTAATTGATGAGATGTTGGAGATCCCGGCAAGGCCGTATGAAATCACACTTTATAAATTCTACGACTCTCTGCCAATCAGTCAGTTGCTGCCCTGTTTTCTGGGGGAAACCCTGTGCATGTGTATTATAATCCACAACAGACAGAAATACAGCTTGAACAGCTGGTTTTCTACTGTACATGAGTTCGCTCAGTCACTTTATTATGGCTCTAACTCTTATCTATTGATAGGCCAGCTTCTCCGGTTACATAAAGGTTAAAAGCTGAACATGAGTGACGGTGGTTAAGTGTGTGAAACAAAAGGCCAAAAAAATAAACAAATAAAACAAACAACGAGGTCAGGTGCTGACAAAAGGTATGACCTAGTTACATGCTCCTCCACCCTCCTCTCACCCTGGCACGCACGCTCTTCTCCACAGCACACCCTCTTCACCCGGCTGTCTGGAACTCAAATCTCCACACGCCCATCAGCAATGAGGGCTATTGATCGCATAGATTAGGTGGCCTATTTCATGACCACAGTTCATCACTGGGGAAACATAAATTATTTACTTTACATGAAACTCGATATATAATAAGCCGAGGAAATGTTCCCGAGACAACAACTTGCCAGACCAAGATTTCTGTCAGAGTTCCCAGTAATCTAAAATCTAATCTCTGAATTGTTGGCACTGGAGGCCAAAACCTCACATTGGTTTGCCAGAATTTTACTGACACACATTAAATTGAACAGAAACCCTTCAAAGACAGAGGCTTCATTCTTGACACAAAGCCCTTCTCCCGGGTGAACTCCCACTCCTCTCGGTCTGGCTCTCGTTTCATAACAGGGCGGACTCTCAGGCGTATCAGCGCCACTCCACAGTACAAAGCTGGGATTCTCTGGCCGAGCAGCGAGCCAAGCCCGGCGCACAACGCGCGGTCTGGGCCCGCAGATCATGAGACAGCCATTTAGTAAATGAATCTCCGTCGACCTCTGCTGTGAGCCTGGATTTTTTTTTTTTTTTTGGCTTGCCCCGCTGCCCTCTCTCCCACTGCCTCCCCAACTGTCCTGTCTGCTGATCCCATCATCCACTGCCTCCCTCCTTCCCTCTCCGCTCCATTGAGGTTGTTTTACACCAGCACAAAGCTCCACTGTGGGCGGGCGTCCTCAGAGGGCAGGGGAGGGTTGGTAGGGGTTGAAAGGTGGCAACCCCGCCGTTTTGGCCGCCTGGTGACGCAGAGGCCACGCATTTCCTAGAGAAAGGATGTAAATATGGTGGGTGGGCTGGTCGGTGGGACTGTATGCAAACACTGGCGCAGCGAGCTACTCTTCATTAAATCTTTCATCTGGGTCAAACGGCTACGGTTCTCTCTGCTCCGAGCATCACTGTCCTTCCCCAGCTGCTCTACCGCAAATCCACAACTAGGACGGCGGGTGCATAGGAGGTGGGGGGTGGGGGAGAGCCGGGTAACCTACATTCGACAAAAGCCATTGCTCGCTGACAACAAACAAAAACCACAGACTGCTGCATCATCATCTCATGTATGAGAGATAATTGTCCATCAAGATATAAGCGTATCTGATCATTGTGGCCACTTTGACTCTGGTCTGTGCTGCTTCAAACAGCAGCAGTCTCTGTGGGGCTGTGCTGTGGTCACTATTTAATGTTTATACAGTTCAATCTCTATTCCTAATGAAAACAACTGCATTCAATATAAAGAGTTAAGAAAGAGGAGGTTCAATATTCCTTACTAAGTAGTATATATAGTAAATATGGTAATAGATGACTTTTTTTAATTATTATTAGTCGTTTCACGCATTTAAAATTGTGTTACCTGCTATTTTTTGTTTGAGTGTCATCTTAAAGTATCTTAAAGGGATAGTTGGACATTTTAGCAAATTGGACCATTGCCATAATCCCTATAGTTTTAGGAGTAGGTTCATGGTGCAAGCTATTTTTAGAACGGCGGAGCAGAGCTGTGAGCTGCTCAGAGCTACGCTACTGAGGCTCATGGGATTTCTTGGTTTCCCTCATCAAATTCATCAAATACACAATCCAACTACTCTAAAACACTCTGGTGAACAAGTTGTGACCTGCACATTCACCACACTATGAGATAATATGGACTATAGGGATTATGGAAATGAACCAGTTTGCCAAAATGTTGAACTATCCCTTTAAGATACAGGAAAAAAATGGATGGTCCACAAATTGTGGGCAGAGACAAATGTGTGTATTGTTGGTACTTAGATTAAATAAATAAATAAAAGATTTAATAAAAAATAAATCAAAAAGATTTCATAAAGGTGCCTGGGTTGCGAGCAGACTGCTTCAATGACAAGACAGCACACTGAGTATGTGCGCATACACAAACTTTCAGATTGAGCATGTCTTGCAGAGAAGGAGGCAAAGTCAAACTTTTATCAGCGTGGCAGAGTAGTGAATGGCTGGCATGCTATTTTGAGAGGGCTGCTTGGCAACCGCTGCGTCAACAAGGTCACAAGTATCGTCACTCCGTCTTCCTCACACACTGGGAAGCACTGTGAGGGTGTATCAGCGAGGGATGTTACAGTCCTGCGAGCCTCCATGTCCTACGGTGGAGATCCAAATCTGTTGTGAAACTTGCTCGACGCGTGCAACTGTCCGATGACAGCGATGCCTACAGCGTCATGACGACAGGGCTAATGGTGACAGGCCTGGGAAATGTGGGAACTGGTGGAACAGGTCTCTGCAGCGTGCGTTCAAGCACAATAAGAACAATCAACGTGAGAAAAAGAAAACATGATGTAACTGGTCAGCCTCCAATTGGCGCAAAGGTCCATTTTTAACTAGAAGCAGACAACTCAACACACCTCAAGTTTGAATATGGGAATTGATATCACACTGAATGATTTAGTACTAACAATCATATTCATATATAAAATCCAGTTCAACTGCAAGTATTTAATCAGTGAAATGTTAATGCAGCTTAAACTTCAGTAAAGTCTTCAGCTGGCTTGTTATGTCTGACTGACACAGACTAACAGGAATGCTGTTCTACTCAGGAACAACACACCAGAATGTGGAGCCAGTATTCACATTTGTTCAGAAATGTCCTAACGGGCGTGGGAGGGGGGGTGAGGGGGAGGTGGGGGTGGGGGGTTGTAAAGACCAGGATTTGTCCTTGTATGACTTTTTACATCTCTTTCTCTCTCTGTGCTGACAGGTGCCACCACGTGCCTCCACATTATCCATCATTTCGGATTAAAAGCCCTCTGAGGAGTCGTGGTAATTGCGATTTCATGGCGTTACAGCTGCTGCGCCAACGATTCTTGACTGATTGTTGAAGCTCTGTTGTGTCTTCAGCCTGTACGGGTCAAGGCAGCTAAAGACCTCAGCCTCCAGGAGGCAATTTGTCACTATAAGCTCATGAATAGTCCAAGCTAGTCATTCATAACTGGAGAAACTTAACTTATTGCTTATTTTTTTCAATTGTTCCTTGCAGCCTTATTTTTAATCATACATAAAATAAAAGCTAATGAAGCAGCTTCATGTGGCACAAAGGTTCTAGGACGTACCGACAAAGAGGCACAGCATCTACTGACCTTTTTTTTTTCTAAATTAAATCAAACACTTCTTATTACCGCCTAATTTCTGCAATAAAGAAATGATCTGCCCTGATGAAAGTACAATGGAAGAGGAGCTTTGTTTGAAGTTTGTCCTGAGTCCACTTGCTTATGGATCAATTACCAATGACATCATGGATAAGAGTGTGTTCAAATTTCTTAAGAGCTGGGTAGCATTAAAAATTCAAGACAGTGAGATAAGCTAATCAATAAAAACTCTGTCTCTGTGCGGTGGCGGCCGCGCTGCTGTACCTAGGGTGGACTTGCGCAGCTGATAGGACTCGAAGTTCTCCTGCAGGCAGCCGTAGCGCTTGGTGAGCTGCTCCTTCTTGTGCTCCAGTCTGGGCTGCAGGGCGAGGTTCTGCTCAGCCAGGGTGCGGTTGCTGACCAGCGTCGTCTCCTTGTTCTGCTGGACGTCCTGCATCTATCGAGGAGAAACAAAAGACGTCAGTAATGCAACGGCTTTAAGAGCTGAGGCTCTTTTCTTACACACTGCACTCGAATTTAACAATGTCAGTTCTTTGCTGAGAAACACCTCAGAAATAAGTGGATGGAGGAAGTCACTGTGGTGAATACCAACCTATGAATCATTGTGCTTTAACTGCCAGTTTTCACACAACTCCCACAGCGCTGGTCATAAATTTAGAAAGACGAGTCATAACCACAATGTCTCAGAATGTTCAAGATCTGCATTTTACAACTTGATCAAATCCTCTTCTGTTTCCATGAACAGTGACATGTTTCATCTAATTTCAGATTTTTAAATTCACAGGCAGACATCTGAAATAACTCAACAAAAGAGGAAGTGTGTTTTAAATAGCTGACAGCTGATCTGCCTGTTGTAACGGCCACGGTGTGTTTAAACAACAATGCAGTTCAACGACAGACATCTGATAAGTCATATCAGGAAAACCACAGGTGGATCAAGTAATAAGCCACCCATCAAGTGTGCACTGACCACTTCCCATCAGCAAAGCTCCAGCGCTCATTTGCATTGACTGTACAAGAACAGCGCTGGAAGGATGAACAGCATTCTTCCAAAACACATGCCCTCCCTCATTTGGTGTTTTGATACCGGTGGTGACGAGCCCTGCAACACAACTTTAAAAATATCTGCCACAGGTGGTGAACTGGACAGAGATCTAGTGGCTGAAGGACACAGCATATGATGGACAACACTTTCTTACTCCAGTGAACCCTTGTGTCCTGTGGATGTAGCGTTGTCATCCTGTTTATTCACAAGCCGCCATTATAAAATGCTCTATGATGTGTTATGCTTATTGTTATAAAGTTGATATAAAATTGTTATGTTTATAAGCCAATTATAACTATATTTATAATGCATTATCGATGTGGGCATTGTCAGTGAGATACTAACAATTATAACCTATTGTAATACCAGACCCTATAAGTCATGATAAAATGCTTTATAGTGTGTTATGATTATCGTTATAAAGCATGATAATTTATGAGTGTTTATACAGTGCTAAAACTGCATTATAACTCATTATAACTATGGTTATAATCATGCGTTATAGAGATGGGCGTCAAGTTAAGTGTTACCATAGTTGTTTTTTTTTTACCTTAACATGACACTTTAAATACAAACGAAATTTGATTGATATCCTTGAGTCTTTCACATAAACTTGTGAACGAGTCATTAAATTCTACGCTAAACCGGAAATGTAACTTAAAGAGGTAATTCAGTAGATTTAGTATTGCACTTCTATTAATTCAAGACTTTATGGTTCCCCAAAGACAGATTAAAACTGAAGCAGCAGAGGCCATGACATCCTGGAGTTTAATCTCTTCTATGAGAGAGGCTGCAGAGATACTGCATCCTACATCTATCCTTGTCACTTGCACCGTTCCTTCACCTCCGCTGCCTCGTACTGTGCCGGCTTCTTTCAATCCTCCACATCTCTAGGATGTCCATGCTTCAGAAAGCTGAAATGAAAGCTGTTTTAGAGGGAAGCTATGCAAATCCAGTCCCTTTTTCGCTGTTTTGGTAGCATTTTTCTCTCTACGGAATTCCCCCTACAGCAGTGGATCCTTCCCAACCTTTGATTTGAACTTGATTTATATTCGAGAAAGTGAAAGTATAGAATACAGTTGTTTAAGATTGGGTGTGGTGTTTTGAATCTGAACTTTAAAAAGAATGTTTATCCGTAATTTTTATCAATTACTAGACATTTCAGGCGACCCCATTTGAATTCCAGGCACAATGCCCTACAGTTTCAGAGTGCATATTATACAACCCTGTGGCAAAAGCTCACAGCTAACCCTCCTCCCTCCCTCTCTGGCCAGGTGCATTTGTTTTTAACAAAGCTGGCGAGAAAGCAATCCGTGGAGCGATGTGTACCGAGGTACCAGATTGCGGATAAAGGGGCATGTTTGTGTCGTAAAAAAATCCACTTTTCTCGCAAAACAAGATCTAGCACACTGAGTCGCAGATGCTGAAGTTGTTTTTTGACGCTAGGTGGAAGGCAGAGAACCTCCATCATAGCTCCTCTTTAAAAGATCAGCAGTATCCAGTTTTCCTGATGAGTAAAGTGAATCCTACATAAAAGCTGGTGGGGCCTCAATTTAATGCACATTTTTGACCTGAGAAAATGAAGACAGGTGGGAAGAACAACATGCTGCAGAGAGGGGATTTAATTAAAAAGCTTCCCTCGCTGCTTCCTACTTCTCAGATGACTCATTTCACAGAACCAACCAACATGTTGTGAAGAGCAAATATTACCAGGATGAGGCGAGAAGAGAACACGCAGGGAAATTCTAAAAATACACCACAGAGTGGAGGGCGATTGTGGAGCGGTCTCTGAAAGTGTTTGGCAGTTTGGCTGAACGAAGAAAACAACATTTCATACCGGAGAATCCATGAACATAAATTATGTCTATCACCACTACACTTTGAGTCGTCATATCCTGAGGTGACCGGCCTCCCCTTCCGCAACAGCCCATTCTGATGGTTCATCGTGGTCTGCTGAAGAAGCAGACCTTTAAATAGCATCCATGACTGCAGGCCTGTTCTGTCAAACCACACATAGAATTGTTTGCTGGAGGAAATGCTCTCCAGTGTTACAGTCCTTGCATAAAAAAAGAAAGAAAAAAGGCTGGAATAATCACAGGAAATGTAGGTTAAGAGCTACTCTGGACCACAGACCTGGATTCTGGAGAGGCTGGTGTAACAACCCATATTTAGATACAGGTCATTGTAATACTCCACTCACAAAAAACAAAGAGAGAAAGTCGGCTTTGTCTTGAGGACTCTGATCAACAAACATGCGCAGGTGTTGGTCTGCCGACTCACTGATGATAATCCAGCAGAATTTCCTTTAAGAAAAGTAAAAAGCTACACTGAAAAAACACAGGATGGCTGGAATCAAACACGACTGATAAATCCCAACTAGCAGGCGAAGACAGGTGTCTGCATCATTGTTTTCATCCCATCCCAACAACAACTGCAGGGCCAGCTGGAAATGATGGAGCCTTAGCCTACTGCTGGTGGTCTGGAGTGAGTTATTCCGCACAGTAATTCCTTTATGGCCTTGCCTTACAATCTGAACCACAACATCATAAGAGCTGAAATAAAAAACAAACCAAATGCCGGCGTTAGTCCATACATCGAAAATTAACTGTTTAGCTCTAATTTACATGAAATTAACTGAAAAATAAATTTACCATGATACTTTTTTCTTTCATTTTATTAGACACAATCTGTCATAGTATTTAGTTTTGTTTTTACTAAATCAAAATAAAAAAATAAAAAAATAAATAAATTTACTGAAATCCATTACCTTATTGCCAATGTCAACCAGGCTACATAATAACTTTTGGTCCACGTGTAGGTGTAAAAAACAGACTGTGTGGATGTAGACTTAACAGCGTCTCATTTAAAACAAGAACATGCCCTAAAGCTTGGGACAATAAGCACTGAAACTTTCACAGGCCAGACAAACCAGTCCTCGAGCAGCGTTCATCTCACAACTGAGTGAATACACTAGATCACATCGTCATGTCAACCGCACATATCCTAAGACAACACCAACCATCACGTGTTCTTCCACCAAAATAAACACGGATGGCGAGCGGCAGCTTGTGCTGGTAATACGTAGTGACGCTTGTGCACAAAAACACTTGGGTGAGATTCTGGGTGGAGAGGCCCGCGCCAACGTGGAGACAAGAAACCAGTGGACTTTGTATTATTGGTCTCCCACAAGTGAAACGGAACTGAAGTCATTGGTCACTGATATGATCTCATCTGCTGCTCCGTGATCAGCTGATCCAGCCTGGGGTCTGTTTCGATTGGTCCTATCCAGAATAACTAGGTCAGTGGGCATACTGTGTTCCTTCTTCAAAAGGATCCATCTCTAGAATGCTTCTTCATATTTTACTTAAAAAAAATATACGGCTAATCCGATGTATTCTTATCAGATTGTTATAATCCCTAGGTAAATGTTGTGTTTACTGGCTTCAAAATAACATATCAATCTATCTATGATCTATAAGAGAAGAATGTGAATGTTTGAGACTGTTGCAATTAAAGGGGTAGTTCAACATTTTGGCATATTGGCCCATTGCCATGGTCCCTATAGTCATAGCAGTAGGCTTGTTACCTTTATTTGTCGGTGCAAGCTGTTTTTAGAATGGCGGAGCAGAGCGGTTTCCCTCATCAAACTCATCAAATACACAATCCAACAACTCCAAAACACTCTTGTGGACAAGTTGTGACCTGTACATTCACCACGCTATGAGATAATAACGGAACATTACGAGACAGAGTTGTTTTCGAGGTAAATTCATGCAAAATCACTGATGCCGTCGGAAACAGTTTTCAAGCAGTCTGCATTTACCTCGAAAACAACTCTGTCTCCTAACATTATCTTATAGCGTGGTGAATGTGCAGGCCACAACTTGTCCACGAGAACATTTTGGAGTTGTGTGATTGTGTAGCCTCCGTAGCGTAGCTCTGAGCAGCTCACGGCTCGGCTCAGTCGTTCTAAAAAATAGCTTGCACCTACAACATAAGGGAAACAAACCTACTGCTATGACTAGGGATTATGGCAATGGGACGATTTGCCAAAATGTTGAACTATCCCTTTAACCAACACTTGATTTATGCACCGAGATGTCGTAATGTCCCTGCACTGTGCACTCTGTGAAACCGGTTTCTGGATTAGTGAAGACCCTTTAAAACAGATAAGACGTCACGGTAAAGGTGAGTCACCGAGTTCAGGTTAATGACTCATGACAACATGTTAACACAAAAGAACGTTTAAATGAGCTTAAACTTAATGAGATGGCACACCAAGATCATTTACACTCAGTCCAATGGACTTTCAAAATGTAGCCTAAGTGATCAACAGCGATCCAGCCCATTTCAAAAACGAACATTCAGACTCACATAAAGTCCTATCAGTGGTACAGTGTAGGTCTATACAGGTACAAAACATTTAAAGTCAATTCATGGGGGAAAAAAGGAAGCAGCAAATCTAAACAAATCGATGGCAGTGTTATTTGCATTATTCAAAAGGCAGCACATGTGTGGCGGTGGCTGTGTGTTCCGTAAAAATTAGATGACAGCCTTGGATTAAGCATATGTGTGCCGTCCTCCTCCTTCGCCGACGCCCCCGCTGCCACCGCTGCTGCTGCTGCTGCTCCTGTCCCATCTCTCACTGCTGCAAACCCAGAACCCACACCCCTCCCCGTCCTCCCCCCCATGGCCTCCGTCGGCGGGTCTGACAGGCACCAGGCTGCTGAGGTTTTTCCTGACGACCGCTCCCCCGTTCTTGTTGTTGGAACATCCATGGTCCGACACGTGGAGATCAGCAGGGGCAGCACTTCCTGCCACCCAGGTGCGCTCGTTCAGGACGTCAATGACGTCATCCCGCAGCTGCTCTCTCAACGTCCGTCTGTCTCCACTGTGGTTGCTCACGTTGGTACATGCGACCTTAAACTGCAGCAATCAGAGAAACTTAAGGCTGACTACATCTCCCTCATAAGCACCGTTCTAGACTCCAACAAACAATGTGTAGTTTCTGGCCCCTTTGCTCCCCCCTGTTTCGGTGATGTCAAATTCAGCCGACTCAGACAACTCCACATCTGGCTCAAGGGATACTGCCGTAGCCATGACATCCCATATGTGGACAACTTCACCTCTTTTCTCAATAGAACTGACCTCTTCAAAAAAGACCGGCTCCACCCAAATCTCACCGGATCTCACCTCCTATCCCTGAACATTGAACTCACTCTGCATTCCTGCATGGCTTACTCTGGTTGACGGTCAGTAACTCCACACTCCAAACACCATAGCAGTCCAGTGACAATTACACATATCCCTGTTATCACAAACTTTAGGCCTAAAAAATGCACCTCTGATCTCACCAGCTCAGCTAACCTCAGTAACCTTATCCATATCCCTCTAGTTATCAGCCCCTCACACAGCAATGCACCTCAAAAAGTAAAAATGGCTCTATTAAATGTCAGGTCACTTACAAATAAATCTTTTCTAATAAATGAACTCATTAGTACTCACAGTCTAGATCTAACTCTACTAACTGAAACCTGGCTGGATAAAAACGGAGCCGCCACACTCATTGAGACTGCACCTCCTAACTTCAATTTCATCCATACCACTAGGACTGATAGGAGAGGTGGTGGAATTGCTGCTGTCTTCTCTGACATTTATAACTGTAAGGAAGTCCGTCTTGGTGAATTTATATCATTTGAATACCTTGCTCTGTCAGTACACTGTAAAACTACAATCTTAATATTAACTGTCTACCGTCCACCAAAACCCAAAACTGGATTCCTGGAAGAATTTTCTCAGCTATTATCTCAGATTTCTACTGATTATGACTGTCTTATTATATCTGGCGACTTTAATATTCACATTGACATTAAAACTGATCCAGATGCCATAAGCTTTATCAATCTGCTAGAAGCATTTGACCTCTCTCAACATGTCCATGGACCCACCCACAACAAAGGGCACACTCTTGACCTTGTCATCTCAAAAGGACTTGACATTACAACGCCTCTCATTGTGGATGTAGCATTCTCGGATCACTGTTGCCTTTATTTTGATGTGTCCGCTTTCCCTGTACAGCGTAACAGTTTTCGATTACTTAAAAGACGCATAATTAATGAGAATACTGTTGAAAGATTTCAGGAAATTGTAAATGAGATGTCATTGTCCACAATATCTTCAACTAGGGACCTTGTGGACAACTTCAACTCAAAAATACAGAGTGTATTTGATAAAATTGCACCACTCAAAACTAAATATGTAAAAAAGCAAAAGGCCCCCTGGAGAAATGAAGTGAACATCAGATACTTAAAGAGAAAGTGTCGCAAGGCAGAGCGGCAGTGGAGAAAAACAAGACTTCAGGTTCACAATGACATTTATAAGGATAAGCTGAATGAATACAACATAGCAATCAAACAAGCTAGACAATCATTCTTTTCTAAAATCATCAATGAAAATATTAATAACAGCAAAGTGCTATTCTCCACTGTTGACAGACTTGTCAACCCACCATCCACCATTCCTTCAGAAATGTTGTCCACAGGAAAATGTGATCAATTCGCTTCCTTCTTCAACACCAAAATCATTACCATTAGACAAAACATTACCACTCTAAAATCTACAACTGAACTTGTCCTTCCTTTCTCCAGAAACCCCACCTGCGTCATGTCTCATTTTAACTGTTTAAATCTGACAGAGCTTGACAATATTGTTGGTCAGCTCAGATCCTCCACCTGTTGTCTGGACCCTCTCCCAACCGCTTTTTTCAAAAATGTTTTTAACTGCTTAGCACCAGAGGTTCTGCATATCACTAACTGGTCTCTCCTGTCAGGTATATTTCCCACATCACTAAAAACTGCTGTCATCAAACCACTTCTGAAGAAGAACAATCTGGATCAAAATGTCATTGCAAACTACAGACCCATCTCCAATCTACCATTCCTCAGCAAAATACTTGAAAAAGCAGTCTACATTCAGCTCAAAAACTATCTTGCATCAAATAGCCTTTTAGATACTTATCAGTCTGGTTTCCGTCCCCACCATAGCACAGAAACAGCACTCATCAAAGTTTTGAATGATCTACATATGAACACAGACTCCAAAAAAATCTCCATTCTTGTTCTACTTGATCTTAGTTCTGCGTTTGATACCGTTGACCACAAAATCCTACTGGAAAGGCTGGAAAAGTGGGTGGGCTTGTCTGGTCCAGTTCTAAACTGGTTCAGAACCTACCTTCAGGATAGGCAGTTTTTTGTCTCCATTGGTGAATTTACCTCCAACAAAACAAACATTACATGTGGAGTACCACAAGGGTCAATTCTCGGACCACTACTGTTCAACCTCTACATGCTTCCACTCTCACATGTCATACGCAAACATAATCTTAGTTACCATAATTATGCAGATGATTCGCAACTTTACATTTCACTACACCCAGATGACCTATCACCCATAATATCCCTCACTCAGTGTATCAGAGACATTAATCACTGGATGTCAGAAAACTTTTTACAACTAAACAAAGACAAAACAGAAGTACTCATTTTTGGTGCACAGGCTCAGAGACAGAAAATTGCAGCACATCTCAACTCTCTCTCTCTTGCCAGCAAAACCGAAGCAAGGAATCTGGGTGTAATCATCGACAGCGATCTAAATTTCAGAAGTCATATCAATCACATCACCAGATCATCTTTCTATCATCTCAAAAATATTTCCAAATTGAGGGGCTTTCTGTCAAAACCGGACTTAGAAAAATTAATCCACGCCTTTATAACAAGTAGACTGGATTACTGTAATGGCTTATTCACCGGACTCTCAAAATCAAGTATTCAGAGGTTACAACTAATTCAAAATGCAGCTGCACGTGTTCTCACTGGTACCAAGAAATACCAACACATCACACCCGTTCTTAAGTCTTTGCACTGGTTACCTGTTAATACAAGAATCGATTTCAAAATACTACTCCTGGTTTACAAAGGACTACATGGCCTTGCACCTCAATATATCACAGATATGCTCACCACCTACACCCCAGCAAGAACACTTCGGTCAACAGGCAGTGGCAACTTACTCATTCCTCGCACTAGATCCAAAGAAGGGGAGGCAGCTTTTAGTGTATATGCCCCACGAAAATGGAACACCTTGCCTGACACAGTTAGACATGCCACGTCACTAGCCATCTTCAAAAACAGATTAAAAACATATCTATTTTCAACAGCATTCTGTTGACCTGTGTGTGTGTGTGTGTGTGTATGTAGATATGCATATGTGATTGTGTGAGTGGGTGCGAATTTGTGCGTCTAAGTGTGTATGTGTTGAAATTGACTTATATGATTGTTTGCACTTGCACTCTTTTTGTTTATATATGATTGTTTACTTACACTTGCACTTTTCCTTTTTTGGGGGGGTTTTCTATGTGATTTATAACTGATTTTGAATTTGATTGATTTTTGTTGTGAAGCACATTGAGTCTGCCTTGTGCATGAAATGCGCTTTATAAATAAAGTTGAATTGAATTGAATTGAATCTAAAGGAAGGGACTGTGTCCATACACTACAGCTGTATGCTCAGCGCTTCTCAGCACTCTCAGGTTTCACCGAACGCCTCGTGACACCCACTGTCTTTTGTTTCCATTCAGTCTGTCATAAAGGAGGCCAGGACAGTTCCACCTTTTTGGCTCAGGCATGTCTTCACTTGGCTGGAGTCCCTTATCCATCTCTGCAATGATCTTGTGACTAAAACTTTAAGTCAACACCTGCTGTGTCATTGCAGAGAATAAGTCCCTCCCTCTCAGTAAATGATGGGAAGAGGAAAATGAAACCATGGAGACAATCGGACAGGGGTGTGGAGCAAAAACAAGTACTGACGGCACAAAAGGGCCACAGCACGGCGCAACATTCATCCAAATCACTATCGGTAACCCTGAGGATTCTTCCTGCTTTTGGGAGGTCAAAGACACCCGGAGCACTTTGGATGATTTGTAGCAGCTTACTGAGTTATACATGTGCAAAGGAGCAGTGCATCCCCAGTCTTACGCAAAAAAATGAGCTTAAATTAGCCTGACAGAGAGAAAGCCACAGCGCCATGACAACAGACGAGAAAAATTCCTGTGTCCTGCAATGTGTGTTTAATGTTTGTAATTAGTGATCGGCTGCAAGCTGTTGGGAGGGAGGAAGTTTCCTCCTGGAGAGTTTGCACTAGTTTGAACAGTGAAGAAAAAAAGGAGAGAAAAATAAGTACGGTGGGAAAATAGTGTGGCCGGGCTGATTCAGCAGGACATTAGAGTAGTAGACTGAAACCCATAATGGAAGGAGCAGCATGATGGGAAATAATCACCAGCACAAATCCGGTCTAAAAATCCTACTAATCTGCTGGCCCTCTGTCTTGATATATCACATTACTGTCTGTGGTTTTACAAAGGCCCATGGCTGGTAATCAGTGTATGGAAAAAAGAAACTCAGGCTTATCAGCCTCTTATCATCACAAGGACAGACTTATGATAAAACAGGTACACATTAATTGGTACGTGCTAAGCCCTTGTGCTACTGGAGCAAGGCCACATGAACCAATGGCCTACTGTAAAAGAGTCAACTATGTCACTTAATTAATTTGCCCACCAGCTCACAAACACGTCTCGTGCTGCAATAGCCTACTTCAATGTATGAGATCATGTGGTGTTCAGGGCATGTATGTCATTCCCCTGTAAAAATGTGCTTTGGTGTGTGGTGGTGTCAGGACTCATTAGCCCAGACTGAGCCGGGCATATTTCAGATAAGAGTCTTCAGTTGTGTTTTCCTCGGAAACGCTGCCGAGTTCACGGAGTCTGCCTTTAATTGGTAAATACGTGAGTGAAGTTTTGGCACGACGACCATGTCCCCGACGGAGTGCTGAGGCTGGCCCGGTATTGTATAATATCTTCAGAAAAATGTACTTAGCATTAGCACGGTCACTGAAACGTTGTCCTCTCCGGTGTTAATGAACACAAACCGTCAATCCTCGCGTGTTAAAACTTGAGACAATGCCCCCCCACAACCCCCTTCCTCCTCCTCCTCCTCCTCCGCTGCCCCGTCCTCCAAGGTTAACGATTTGTTACCGACTTCTTCGCGTTTCACAACATTTAAGTTCGGTTGACAATACATGAGTAATATCAAATCCTCAACGAAAGCCCGACGACGCCGTTTCTGTGACCCCCGCCGGGCGTATGTTAGGAAAAGCACAACAACAAAGGGGCTGAGGGGAAAACTGTGACCGAGGAAAAATGAGTCAATAGCTAACACTGGACTACAAAAAAGCCTCTAGCTTAACATTACCTCGTCCATCTCCTGGATCATTTTGGTGAGTTTCTCGTCGTCCTCCAGGAACTCGTTGAGCTGCGTCATCGTGTAGCCGCTGAACTTGTTGGAAAAACTAGACATTTTGAGCTCTTGTTGTGTGTTTCTCCTCGTCTGCGGTGTTTCTTCTTCTCGCCTCTCAGACTGTGACAGCTGACTGAGCTTCCCCTTTCAGGAACTAGAGAGGATACAGGCCCGGCGCTGCCTTCACGTACGCTCGGAAATACCACTACCGTCGTCAACTGAGCGATGATTCAGGTGTAGCGCGCGTGGCACCGACTGAACCTTTTTACTCAGTTTGAATCTGTCTGCTAATTATTAACTTTATTAACACTGAGCATGTTGATGCAGTGTACAAGCAGTATACGAAGGTATGTGCACCTTTGTATACTGCTTGTTAAACGGCAAGTTTAAAAGGCAAATTGCAACTTAACTCAAATTGTTACACGAAAGGCAAATTGCAACTTAACTCAAATTGTTACAAGAAAAAAATAAATATATTTTTTTAAAGAAAAAAGTATTTAAGCTGTCTTCAGGTTTGCTTTGCACTACGGTCCAGAACTGCATAATATGAAGCTATGCAGATTCTCACATTTTAAAAGGTGGAACCAGAGAATATTAGCTAAATACATGAATAAAAAACGGGACATCCCCGTCACACCACTCATTTTTCACGATGATAGTGGAAAAAGTCACAGGTTGCCATTAGCTGAATCATGGGAGTTTTACCAAGAAACTTGAATGCAACATATGGCACCAATGCAGTGTTTGCTGGAACAATAAAGAACAGTGAACAAGCAGGTATTTTTACAGTCTTCATTGCATTGCATTGTTCATTTCCAGTGGTGGATACAGTTACATCATGGACATGTACTGTCATAAATTGATTTATTGTCATCAATGACAATCACAGATCTCTATGGTGCATTCAGTTTCACAGCCAAAGGCACCATCACATGCTTAATTGTGGAATTACCAATAATATAATAATTTATATTTCTAATGTAAAAAGACACACCAAGCATTCTCCCACCTACTACAACAAAACCAATACAAAAGCAAAAACAAACCCCTGTAAACACTCAAATAAATTCATTTCTGTCTGAAGTGTGATGATGAGGTATTAAGAAGTACATAATGCCTTACACAGCTAGTAAAGCTTAAAGCTAATGTATCAGTTCAATAATACTGACCACTCATTCAAGTTTAATGCTGATCCTTTCGGATATGTTTACAATTGACTCTATATATTATAACTCAATGATAGTCAGTTTTGTCTATAAGTGGATCTTTACCCTGACTGATTCTGACATGATCAAATTTCTCACTAAAATATATCAAGTATCTTGGTTTCCCTGGAGCACTTTCACTGCTCTGCAGCCTTTTTGCTACAGTAAACAGTACTTGGTTTTGAGCAGTAGTTTGATTCCATTCCCACACACTGGTGTTGATCCTCAGTAGCGAGCGCTGTGCTCAGACTCGCTGGCACTGCTGCTGCTCTGTCTCCTCCTCTGACGCTCCCCGTCAGACTTCCAGCTTAGGTTTTCAGCAGGGTTTAGGACCTCCGCCCCTGTCTCTATGCCCAGGACCTGCCTCTGCACCAGCTTGGAGTAGAGCCCGCCGTTGGCCATCAGCTGACCGTGAGCCCCTTGTTCAGCCACGAGGCCCTTGTCGATGACGATAATGTTGTCCGCCTTCTCCACTGTGCTGAGCCGATGGGCGATCACCAGCACCGTGTGCTCCCGCATGATATTGTTCAGAGCCTGCTGAACCTGAAATGCATTCACTGACATAAATCAGCAGCTCTCTGACACCACACTATCGTTTAACGTGATCTAACAGCCGCTCCAGGGCGACATCACAGATTTGTTAACGTGGTGCAGCATGTCATGGTTGAAATGAATTGTTTCCTTACAATATGTTCGCTCTCTGCATCCAGAGCGCTGGTTGCCTCGTCCAGGATGAGAACACGTGGGTGGCGGATGAGAGCTCTTGCGATGGCCACCCTCTGTTTCTGCCCCCCTGACAACTGGGTGCCCTTCTCTCCCACACCTGGAAAAAACATAAACTGTGACTCTGAACTTTGTGAAACACAAACAGTTTTTTAGCTTAAAGGGATACAAAATCAATAATTCACCAATTTTCCACTCACCATCACGCCAAGGAACGGTTCAGAGAACTTTCGGAGGTATCAAAACGCTTTTGGAATTCAAGAGGGGGTCCGGCTGGCAACAGACTTTCATATAATTGCGGCGGATAAAGTTCACTTTTGAATCATCCAAAACACACACTATGAAACATCCTAATACCTCCATACTGCTCGTCCGTACCTAAGACAGTTCATAAACACCCTACATGACAAGTCAGCTTCCTGTATACATGTCACGCCTTTTTAGGAGACTGCCGCCAGCCTTGAGTGTGAACACAGATTGACTCTAAGGGAAAAGGAGTGAACGAAGTGACGCTGCCTCCGCGCGCACCGTAGAATTCCTCCACCGGCGCAAGACGGATGTTTTCATTCATCAAGGATTAAAGTCGAGGTTCTTTAACGCCGCCCGAACCGTTATTCTCACTTAAGTAGATTTTGAACTTATTTTTCACAAGCTACATCTCTTCTGAACATTTTGACACAAATGGCAATTTTCAGACGGACACATCAGGAGAAAACGAACTTTGTTCATAACCTACATCTCTTCTGTCAAATGGCAATTTTCAGACGGACACATCAGGAGAAAACGAACTTTGTTCATAACCTGTCTCTGTCTCATCAACACAGTCTCGCAAAATTTGGCATAGATCTCCTAGGCAACGTCAAACAAATGTTCGCAAACAGCCGCAAAAATATGACGTCATGCTAAATATGACTGTAAGCAGCGTAAATATTTTATGTTATCATAAGAAAATATAAATATCTCAGTTGTATCTAAGTTGTTCAAGCGTTTTCATGTTTCATGTTCATGCATTATATGAAAATCTGTTGCCAGCCGGACCCACCCTAGAACTCTAAAAGTCTTTTGATAACTCCGAAAGTTCTCCGAACCCTTCCTTGGCATGACGGTGAGTAGAAAATTGATGAATTATTGATTTTGGGTTAAGTATCCCTTTAACCAACAGAATTAGTAATTACTTGTTAGGCTTTTTAAGGGCATCTAGACCAGTGGCTTTACATCAAGGAAACCTAAACTGACACAAATTAGACCACGGACCCCCCATTGGACACTTGAAATACACAAATATTTGTTGAGACTGAATAATGTTCCACTTTTTAGTCAATGTACATTGAAATTACTGCCAATGGCATGGATTTTTTGAAAATTTTCAAGAAATATCTAGAAAAAAATGTAATATCTCTGGGGAAAAAAATTGGCAAAATCTGGAGAAAAAGTTGGGGACCCCGTTGAACCCTCTCAAGGACCCATGTGGGTCCCCACACCCCACTTTGAGAACCACAGATCTAGACAGCTGACAGTGCAATGGGGACTGGAAATACAGCATTAGTAAGAACTGTATCTAACAAACAGTTCCAAATATGCACCGTGCAAGTGTAGTGGGATGTGACTGATGTACTGATGATAATACTGGATAAAGACAGGACATGCCTTTCCCGCTAGTAATAAAGTACATCAGTAGCTGATTTACATATAAACAGATGAGATTATTACTTGTCTCATAGCCTTTGGGGAGGGTGCTGATGAAATCATGTGCATTTGCCTTGGTGGCAGCTTGCACCACAGCCTCCATGGGGACATCGCTCAGACCGTAGGTGATGTTTTCCTCAACCGTCCGGGCAAACAGCACGGGCTCTTGCCCCACTAGAGCTACCTGCAGAGACAAAGTGACAAGCTGGTGAATGTGTGTGTATGTGTAAAAGATCATCACTAAAAATGGAGTGACCATTGGAAAAAGAAGCAAATGTTAAGCGAAGGCCTTATGTATTATATCTTACATAACTTCCTCCTTTGTGGCCACAGAGCTCATTAACACACACACACATATGTGTGACATGCACCGTTGCACTGTTCCTACATTGTCATTAAAACACCTACTGTTGTTTATATTGACTCGCACACAAACCCTCCTCCTGTGGAAATTCACTATATATACACTTTTTTTTGCATTCATGTTTTCCATAAGAACAAAAGGACTTGTAGCTAAGCGTCACATGCGGAGATTGCACCTTGTTGGTTTCAGGCTTCAGCTGAGATTTGTTGACAGAAAGAAAATCTGACCCGTCCCCCACCCTTTAAGAAAACATCCCGTCCTGCTCCTGAAAACTATTTGGTTGACAGCGATGTACACAGACCTTGGAGTGGAGGTAGTCGTGCTGAAAGGTGTGAACAGGTTTTCCATCCAGCAGCACTTGGCCGTGTTGAGGAAGGTAGAAGTTTTCCAGGAGACTCACACAGGAACTCTTTCCACTGCCTGAGGGCCCCACCAGGGCTGTGACCTCACCCGGCTTCAGAGTGAATGACACTCCCTGCACACAGAAACCAATTCAGGAACGTAAACAGTCAGATGACAGTAAGTACACTATTATTAAGTACACTATTGCCCATGAAGATGGAATCGTTTTGTTTTCAGACACAGTCCTCTTTTTATTGCTATTTATCTCAGTAATCACCTTTGACCCGGTGCAACAATTACATACTGAGTCCGAGTTACCAGTTTTGTGAAGATATACACTTTATCTATCAAGAATAAATCACATTGTTACAATAATTTCATGAGAAGAAGTGGAAAAATATTTTAATCCAACCTTATACGCAGCAATGTATAAAGAAAGGGGTTCAAGGCTGCAGAGGTAATGAGTTGTTAGTGACTTCTGATAATACTTAAACTGAATTTGATGTCTAAATATAACCATAAACATAATTCAAATGAGCAAAGCTGCTTTCGGTACACATCTGGACTTCATAACAGTCTCTGTTTAATATGTTGTTGGGTTTTTTTGTCTTGTCTTTATGGACCTGTGTGTCTGAGTCAGAATATAAATATCACAAAAAATGTAATTTTACCTGTCGCTCCAGAACTATATTCTAATGGTGCAAACCAATGTACATCTGTGTTTTCACAGATAGAATTCAACAAAAGGCTTCCATAATATTATGCAAGTATTATATTATATTATATTATACATGGTTTCCCTTTAAATTGGAGTACGTTTCTTTTCAGACACATTCCTCTTTTTATTCCCATAATTGTGGTTAATTTTCACAGTGATATTTGGAAGAGATAGATCAATTAAGTTTTAAGAAGATATACATTTATAAATCAAGAATAAATCACATTGTCACAATCATTTCACTGGTAATATAATATTATAATATAATACTTGCATATCAAACTGCCCAGCTACGAATAATGTTGTACCTATAGAGGGTTGATCAACAGACAATGGGAGCGAGGTCCCCCAGAACAAACCTTGAGGATATCGATCTCAGGGCGGGTTGGGTAGGCAAATGTGATGTCTTTAAATTCAACGACACCCGTACATGTGTCTGGAGCCTCGGTGCCATCGGCTGGGTGTGTGGGTTTCCTGTCCAGATACTCAAAAACCTTCTCAGCTGCTCCCACTCCCTGCATGAGGCCTGTGTACACCGACGCAATGCTCTGGAAGACAGACAGCAGAAGGTAACGCTTAAGAGGATCAGCCTCATCAAATTGATTCTATAGCCAATCAAAGCAGATAGCCTACCTCCAGACATTCTCCCAGCTCCAGCATGTATATGAAAAAAGATATCAAGGCACCGCTGCTCATCTGACCGGTGACCACAAGGTGACCACCGTAGTAGAGGACAGCCACCTCTAGAGCCAGCTCTGATATCTGAAAAACACACACGTGCACAGTGATATTCAGTGATTCATTAAAAAAAAAACAGATAGAAACGTAACATCTATTTTTCATGAGGCATCTGCTGCCACCTACAGAACTGGACCACATGTAGCAAGCGTAGGCCAGGGCTTGCTTCTTGTTAAGCTGGAACATGACTAAGAGCTTGGCGAAGTAGGAGTCCGCCTCCCCGGACTCATTGGCAAAGCTCCGCACCGTCCTCATGGATGAGATGGTTTCCTCTGCAACTTTGTTGGCCTCTGCAAGAGTTGTTTGCACTTCTTTTGTCAATTTCTGTTGAAAAAATAAAAAAATAAAAATAAAAACAATGTCACTTAAAGGGACAGTTCAATATTTTGGCAAATTGACCCATTGCCATAATCCCCATAGTCATGGCAGTAGGTTCGTTACCTTTAATTGTCGGCGCAAGCTATTCTTTAGAACGGCAGAGCAGAGCCGTGAGCTGCTCAGAGCTACGCTATAGAGGCTAATGGGATTTCTTGGTTTCCCTCATCAAACTCATCAAATACACAATCCAACAACAACAACTCCAAAAAGCTCTTGTGGACAAGTTGTGACCAGCACATTCACCACACGAGATATTGAAACAACTCCGTCTCAAAACGTTCCGTTATTATTTCATAACATGGTGAATGTGCAGGTCACAACTTCTCCACCAGAGTGTTTTGGAGTTGTTGGATTGTGTATTTGATGAGGAAAACCAAGAAATCCCATCTCCCACCTCCTACTGCTGTGACTATAGGGATTATGGCAATGGGCCAGTTTGCCAAAATGTTGAACTAACCCTTTAAGTTTCGCCTGCAAAACCAGCAGAGACACAGAACTACTTCACCTTGTAGTATTCTCCATAAAGTTTAGAGACAACGGCAATGAAAGGGAATCCCATGATGGTGACTAGTGTGAGCTTCCAGGACATCTTAAACATGAAGATGAAGAAGCCGGCACCCTTGATGATGCTCCTCAGGAAGATGTTGACATTCTGGGAGA
The DNA here is from genome assembly GCA_030347415.2 of Decapterus maruadsi. NCBI lineage: Eukaryota > Metazoa > Chordata > Actinopteri > Carangiformes > Carangidae > Decapterus > Decapterus maruadsi. Next base: position 4,243,794 of record CM064895.1, read on the forward strand.
TGAGATCACTCACTTGGGTAGTGTCAGCCGACAGTCGTGAGATGATGTCACCTGAAGGCACGCAGTAGCATCAGGAGGAGGAGGCCTGAATCAAAGACAGGTGGATGCATTGATGGTGCTTCCATATTTACCTGTGTGGTTGTCATCAAAAAAGGCGATTTCCTGCCTCATCAGAGTTCTGAAGAGATGGTTCCTGAGCCGAAGGTTTAATCGAGCAAACGTCAGGGTGAAGACGCCTCCGCGCACTCCCATGGCAAGTGAACTGAGGAGGGAGAAGAAGTTGGTGGACAAGTTCGGCATCTTTCTGACATTCTACTCAAAAGTAATTACTGGTGGGATAAATAAAACTTCAGAGTCCTATTTTGCAATGTATTAAAGGGAGAGTTCAACATTTTTGGCAAATTCTTATTGCCATAATCCCTAAGGTTCCCTTTAATTGACGGTCTAAACTGTTTTTCGATTGGCGGGGGAGTATGCAAGCTGCATGATATTTCCATCATCAAACTAAATACACAATCAAATAATTCCAAAACACTCTCGTGGACAAGTTGTCCCCTGCACATTCGCCGTATTGTATAATTATACATTTCACAACATATAATTATGTAACATTACGACACATGAGGCAGATACTCGGAACTACTTGCTTTTGAAATCACCACGCCCAGCAGCAGTGTCTGAAATGTAGTTTCGGTTACGCATTTGCTTAGAAAACAACTCTGTTTTGTAACGTTCCATCATTATTTCATAGCGTGGTGAATGTGCAGGTCACAACTTTTCCACCAGAGCATTTTTCAGTTGTTGGATTGTGTATTTGATTAATTTGATGGGGGAAAGCCAGAAATCCCATCAGCCTCCATAGCGTTAGCTGAACAGCTCACGTCTCTGCCCTGCTGATCGAAAAACAGCTATATGGGCCAATGGGCCAATGGGCCAATTTGCAAAAATGTTGAAATATCCCTTTATTGTCTCTCTTATGCCGTCATTTTATTTTGGATATATTCTCACCATCACTTTAGCAACATACTGCACATACATTTCCCAATCAGACAACAACATGTAGTGTGTAGTGTACACAGCACCCACCTGGCTAAGGCCAGTACTGCCAGGGTAAGAAACGGTTTAGCAAAGTACTCCATGCTCTGGTGAACCACGATGCTGTCGATGGCCTTCCCATAGTAGTACGGTATGAAGGCCTCACCTGAGGGAGGAGAGAGACAGCATGGCACACGGTCTCAATGGAATTTATGTGACAACAAAATCGTTACGCAAGAACTGATGGCTAGGGGTGGCGTTTAGCTCACTTGGTAGAGCTGCCACCCTACGTTGAGGCTACAGTCCTCACTGCAGGCAGCCCCGGTTCGAATCCCGCATCGAGCCACCCATTCCCCCTCTCAGCCTCCCCATTTCCTGTCTCTCTCTCCACTGTGCTATCAATTAAAGGCAATAAAAAGCCCCTTGAATATAAAAAAAGAACTGATGGATAACAAAGAGATGGTTGTTTTCAAATCAACATCACCCCTGCTCATGGACAATAATAATGGGAAATGTGCAGTGTACAGTATCTGATATTTATTTATTTTTTTTAATAGGCCTATATTGCATTTATTTTCTTTATTTTCTTTCCTTCTTTAACTTCTACTGTTTACATCTTTTTATATAATGTGCACTTGCTCAACATATTTGTACTTTTTTTGTTGTTTGTTTGTACTCTGAGTGCCCTCTGCACAAGAATTCCTATGTACCCTAACAAATGTACAAATGGCAAATTAACTTTATCTTATCAGAAATTGAATGAAATTAGATGATAATAACAAGCAATCTTAAAGACACATACCCACTCACCCTAACCCTGATAAATGCATTGTTCCATCTACTTCCTGTAGTGGAAGATAAGCACCTTTATACTTTGATGCCATTGTAATGTATCTGCTGTTGTACCTACATTTTATGATACGGTGGCCCTAAGGGACCAACACACTGCATTATGAGAACATATGCAAATACACAAGCATAGTGTACAGTGAATTTGAAAATAATCAATTTAACAAGGTGATAAAACTGCTGGAACACACTTGTTATTCAGTACTTTGAACGTCACTGTAACGGCCATTTTTTATTGTCTCCTGGAAACACTTTCTGTTGTGTTGTTTGAATTAGCACAGCATGTGTTCTCAGACTGATGAAGATGCATTAAGTGTGTTAAACCTCTCAGGGCCGCCGTAGACCAAAGCTTTGAGCATTGTGTAATGAATTATGAGCAACCTGCAGGCTCACACAACTGCAATGGAAAAGCAGATGAGATGTTGTAGATGTTGTAACACAAGAGAAAACTGAAGACTGAAGAGGTCTGATTGTGTATTGCAATGTCACTCACACACAGCAGAGATGAGGAGGAAGAGGATGGCCACGGACAGCAGCCCAGAGTCCTTCCTGCAGAAGGTGAGCAGGCGTCCCAGCGTGGCCCCCGAGCTGGTCTCCTCCTTCTCCTGGCCTCCTTTCTCCTGCTGCTGCTGCTTCCTCTCACACCCCGCCTCCCTCTCCTCCTCGCCACCTGTCCCCACCAGCTTCTCCGTGTCCTCGGAGCCTCCTCTGACTCTGCTGCTGTTGGCGCTGGTGCTGCCGGCGCTGTTGGTCCCGCTCTCATGGCTGCTGCTGCTGCTGCTCACAGATACAGACTGCTTCCCCAGCAGACTCCAGAGCAGCATGACGGCCACAGAGGAGGCGCAGGTCCAGCACACCAGGCTCAGGAACCAGGGCTGGTGCGTCAGGATCTCCAGCTCGGACAGCATCAGCATCTTGGCCAGGGCGTAGGTGATGACAACCAGGCAGACCAGGACGATGAGGGTGGTGAGCGTGGCGACCCTCGGAGGGCCATCCTCCTTGTTCCACGACACGCCTATGGAGGCCCCCAGCAGGAGGGAGGCCCGGAGCACCACGGCCCCCCAGAGGTCCAACGCAGACCGGAGGATGTCAAAGTCCAGGACATCCTCTCTGAATATGATCAGCTGTGATCCGTGCGTGTACAGGACGGTGCTGATGACCACATCCAGGAGGACGAATAACACAGTGCAGCTCACACTCACTTTGATGCCCATGCTGATTGATTTAAGGCAGCTGTGACAGTGTGTGACAGGAACTAGCAGCGTTCAATAACAGCAAACATTATACAGTATTTTAATATTTATCTGTAATTATTCCACCAAATGGGAATATTCTACTCACTTCTTGACACTTACTTTTATTTTGAAGGGCTCTGCCGCCAGCCTGTCCTCTGTGACTCTAGGCTACAGCAGTAGTGATGTAGTGTAATGTAACTCGCTTACATTTAAGATTTAAGCACTGTTAATTATTGACCTGTAATGTTGTCACGTTGCACACACTTTAGCACACTTTACACTACATTATTGGCGTGATAAGTTAGCCATTAGCAGACATTATGTTACTGACTTGGGTTGCGTCAGGTTACAAATGCGTCCATGTCATTAACACTAGAACCGCCGTGAGGTCATTTTGACCTCTCTCGCTTCTTAAAATGCGCGTAACTCTGTTTGCGTAAAAACCCTAGGTCTCCCAGTTGGTGACTTTTCCTAAAAGTGTGTTCTACATCATCTTATGCGTTTTCGTGATTCTGATATAAAAGAGAGCGAAGAAAAGAGAGATTTTACCTAGAACCGCCAAGAGGTCATTTTGACCTCCATTCATTCTAATGCAAAAATGGTAAATGGACTGCATTTATGTAGCCATATATATTATAAACCCAGCCAGACACACAGTTCAAAACACTTTCTGGTAATACTTGACATTCATATACACACACATACTTTACCAAAAATAACAATAGTGGTTGCTAGGCAACCAATATAGATGACTCTTCATTTTTCTACTGTTCGAATAGTGTGTGTATATAAACATGTATAAAATTGATTTTCCAATAATTGCAATCTGGGCTAAATAATGTCCATTTAGTCACTCAGTTTGCCAGTTAGTTAGTTATAGTTAGTTATTTAGTTAGTTAGTCATTTTGACCTCATCCCACAACACAACACGAGTTCAGATACTAGAAAGTTGTCAAACAGTTAAAACAGGTCAAACAGATAAAAAACTAATATTACTCATAAACATTGAACATAACAATGACAATCCCTTGCTCTCATGAGAAATGGACATGAATTCAAAAATTTGAAACAATTTTTAAAATTTTTACATACACACACTGTTCGAAAATAGAAAAATAAAGAGTCGTCTATATTGGTTGCCTAGCAACCACTTTTGTTATTTTTTGTAAAATATGTGTATGTATATGAATGTGAAGCATTACTATAAAGTGTTTTGAACTGTGTGTCTGGCTGGGTTTATAATATATATGGCAACATAAATGCAGTCCATTTACCATTTTTGCATTAGAGTGAATGGAGGTCAAAATGACCTCTTGGCGGTTCTAGGTATACATGGAATGTTGGCTGTTCTAGTGTTAAATCCCTTCCGGTCCGGTCAAGTGTCCAGGTGTCGGAGCCTTACGTCGGTTACTGTCTCTCTATTAATAACAAAATGCATAACACCGCAATTTACTACACTTAACTCGCAATGTGTGCTACTTTGCCCAGGACCTGCAGAGTAGATACAGCAGAAGAGTGAACCGACATTGGCGAAGTGGACGCCGGTTTCAAAGATCGTCTATGTGACAGAGGCGTCACACCGGCAGGGACAATAATCTGGCATAGACACACACTGTGTGTGGCCTTCACGGTCCTGGCTCTTCGCTGGTTTTACTGCACGGAGAAAGGAGTCAGGATGACACCTCGTGGGTTTTGTCCTACCTTTGCTTTCTGACGCACAACAGTTGTTGCGGAAGTGAACGTCGGGTAGCCCCTCCCACCTGGCGCTGGAGCACGTTAGAGCGGCAGGTCATCAACACCAACTACAGGGCTCTACTGTCCAAGTCATGCTTAGTGGTATCACAACCACACGCCATTATCATATAATATTATTAGGGTAACACTTTATAATAAGGATCCCTTAATTAAGGTTAGTTAGTAGGCTACATTATCAAGCATTAATTAACTGTTAAATCATAGATATATTAACAATCATTATTATGTATTAGCCTACATAGGGTTAGGAAGCACATTAATTAATGTAGCCTATTAGTAAGCAGTTAATTAATGTTTACTACTCAAAGTTAGTTAATAAATTAAAAACTGAGTAATGTAATTAGTTATCATTATGTATGTATTAGCCTACTCAACATTAATTAACACATATCCTATTAACTAACAAGGGACCCTTATTGTAAAGTGTTACCTGACAGGTGTCTTTCAGCGCCTTTGTTTCCATTCATCCAGCTCTAGCAGACCCTCTGTACACAACCTGTCCATAGTGGTTACAGTGGCTTAATGTTTTTTAAACTTCATTTGACCAGGATTGTCCCTTGAGATTAAAACTCTTTTTGCGGGGGAGTCCTGGCTAAGAGATTGCACTGGTACAGCAAAGATAGAAGCAGGTTACATGACAATACAAGCACTTTAACATAATACAAACATGTCATCATTCAGGAATAGCAGGTGCACTAAAAGGGCTTTGAATTCACCCGGGGAGATGAAATCGGACAGTTGAAGGGTGTTCTGAGTGCTGTTCCAGGACCAAGGGGCAGCATAGGAGAAGGCTGCTCTACCATACTCTGTGTGAATCCTGGGAACTTTATACAACTTCCGTGTGGAAGAGCTTAAAGAAGTTGGAGACCAAAAACAGAGCTGAGAATAATAATGATAAATTCAGGATTTACTTCATGAAGTATGGATTATGTTTGTGTTTGCTGGAGTACCCTGTAACACTGTAGGCTGACATTATACAATGACTATTCAGTTTATCTTCTACTCTCAAGTGGCCAACAAAAATAATGCAGCTTTAATGCAAATGTCCATTATCAATAGAGCAAAACCCAGGGAGTGGTGGCCTTTTAGCTGATAATAATCAACTACAACTCTACTGCAAAAGCCTTTAATTAATTTAACAATTTGCATTGTTTCAGTTCATCAGCTTTGTGTATGTTTAATATTTCTACATTCTGTAATAGTTGCAGCTGGGCCAACAACCAAAAACTCCTCACAAACAATATTTCATTTCCTGTTATGTAATGACTGTACACCAAGGCCTCACAAACAAAACAATAGCTTTATTTTTAATGATCACAGTGTAAGAACATTTGTACAACAAAGTGAGAACAAGTAAGTCACCGTTATTTTTTTCATGGAAAACATGTTTTGTAGAGATTTGAGAGGAGCTGAGTAATTCAGTGTTTACTGCTGTTTCTTAGGTCAGTGGATTCTGTTTCTAAGTGTGAGATTCATCTACAAATGAAATGTCAACAGGCAGTGTCTTCGACCGAGTGTCGGTAGAACTGATCACATTCATCTGGGTGTCCCTCTACGGTCTGAGACGCCAGGCAGCTCCTGAGGACACGTAGTCCTGCTCCACTGGTGTATCAGTTCTCCAGTCCCTTTCAAACCGTCCCTGTCAGTGGACGTCTGACTCAGGTAAGTGATAGACCAACTCAGTCTTTATGTCCTCTGAGCTGTTCTGCTCCGTGGACAGCACCGTGTCAACAGGAAAAGACAAATATAAACTTTCTTTCAGTTTTTTAGGTGAGGGTGAGTCTCCAGTGCCGAAGAGAGGATCTGAAATTTTAAAGGTCATCGAGGGCATGTTGTGAGCCCTGCGCTTGGCGTTCTTCTTCTTCTCTTGTTTGTATGCTGCATTCATATTGGCCAACACCTGGAAGTAAAACACAGAATATAATCAGTGCAAATATGAAATGTCTGTGCTGGATTATTTCTGTCCCTACTACGTTACATCACAGACTGTTTCAACCCGTATTTCCTCAACACAATTGGCATCAATGCCCTGATTGTGTGTTTTTTTTTTATTTTTAGATTTGTCTTTGTATTAGCCATGATGAAATAAAGGCTTTTTAATTTACATCAAGCTACCTTTATTTCCTGCTCCATGCAAGAGTGCCTGAAGTTCTGTTCTTTCCTCACTGGTACAAATGCATGTAGTTACAGTATGAATATTCCTGTCACATAACACATGAGTAATGCAGTGTTGACTCTGTATCCCACATGACCATACAGAGAGTAGAAATGAGAGTTTTTGTGACAGAAACCTCAGGTTGTTGCTGTGTGTTCTGCTGTGTACCGGGTCAGTAGGGTTGGCAAGATGAGCAGAAATATCTTTAAACATTGTTTTAAAGCATCAGATTGATCTTTATGTCATTTTAAAGGGCATTTGAACCATTTTTTTTTCTTTTTTGTTTTTTTTTAATTTTTTTTTGTGGCTTTTTATGCCTTTATTTGACAGGACAGTTGAGAGAGTGACAGGAAATGGGAAGCAGAGATGGGGGGAATTTTTTAAGCAAAAGTGAGGACTATAGCCAACACATGGGGCGGGTGCTCTACCAACTGAGCTAACCACCGCCCCATTTGAACCATTTTTTTAAGCAAAAGTCGGAATGAATGCCCCTGAAAATGTCCAATGGTGTAACCACAAAATAATAATATTAATTCTATGTACTTATAATTAATATAATTTCTTCTGAAAACATTAAATTGAAATAGATTTTTTTGTGCTGTATTTCAATATTTAAATTTTGAAGTTGGAAATATCCTAAAACGACAGTTTTTTCCTAATAAATATATAAATTATGTCACAAATTATGTAAAATATGTAAAAAGAAACATAGTGTTGCATTGCAAAAGTCAATAACATTCATTTCAAAATTGAGTCCAGTTTTTTCTGTATATAGTCAGATTTTTATGAAAAAATACCAGTTACACAACTTAGGTGACATCATGTCATTGACCCAAATACACTTGACCGGAAGAAGGCTTAAACACACTGCAGTGAGAAGCACCACTCTGCTACTTTGCATTTATGTAAAGTTAAACACATGTAACAAAGAACAAACTACATCACCTAGCAAACATTATTCATCATGAGATCAAATCACTGTGAGTTACCAGCTGCTTAATGGAGTTCTGCTGCTCCTGCATTATGGTCATATATGTAGAGGTGTCCTCCTTGGACGAATACATGTCCTGCTCTTGATCTTCATAATTCAGCAGGCTCAGTGTGGTCTGGAGGACAGGAAATGACATTTAATGTGACATCAACATAAACAGAGTAACAAAATGTCTTATCTGCACAGTCTCACCTCGTTGGGTAAATTAGCTTTCCTGTTGAACATGAGGGAGTGAGGGGTGAACTTGGTCGTGGGGTTGGTGGACGTCCTGAACAAGAACAGCACGGGGTCGAGGAAGTCGTCCCATTCCGCCTGCTTCTCCGTCACCATCTGCACTACGGCTTCTTTCAGCAAAGGACCGGTGCAGTCGTGCAGCGGGTTGAGCTGAGGTTGGTCCAGAGGAGAGACCCTCTGCACGATGCTCCACCTGTCACACAGCAGCTTCGTCACCTGGAAAAACACCCGTGATGTGAAACACGACAGCGCTGCTCGGTTTATTCATCCGTTTATCTTTTATCAACTCTGTGACTCATGCCTCACCTCGTCGCAGAAGTCAGCATTCTGCGTGCACGCTATTGTTTTAGGAGCACCAAACCTGATTGAAGACAGAACTTAATTAGTTCAGCTGCAGGTTAAAGAGATAGTTCAACATTTTGGCAAATTGGCTCATTGTCATAATAGCTATAGTCATAGTCATCTTTATTTGTTGGTGCAAGCTATTTTTAGAACAGCGGAGCAGAGCGGCGAGCTGCTCAGAGCTACACTCGGAAGGCTAATGGGATTTCTTGGTTTCCCTCATCAAATTAATCAAATACACAATCCAACAACTCCAAAACACTCTGGTGGACAAGTTGTGACCTGCACATTCACCACGCTATGAGGTAATAATGGAACGTTACAAGACAGAGTTGTTTTAGAGGTAAATTCATGCAAAACCGCTGATGCATGTTGCCTTGGGGGACAGTTTTTCAGCAAGCAGTCCCTGTATTTACCTCCCTTCCCTTTAAAATCATAGTAGATTTGACTGAATGAATGAGGATTGAATTAGAAGGAATCACCTTGTTGTTTACTTCCGAGTAGAAAAACCAGAATGCAGCCACTGATGCTCTCTAGACACCACGATTCCCCAAAATTTAATAAATATAGCTGCACTCTCGTTTGTTACTATGTTCTCATTCAAATTAGCGCTGGTTTTCTACCTGGAGGTAGTTGTAAACAACAAGGCAATTCATAGTGACTTTGTAGGAGCAGCCATGATGCCTCTTAGTTCTTCTTACAACCTCAGTGACTCCTCAAGGTTCCGCGGGGTTTTACCTGTATATACACTTGGAGATGCATCTGGCAACAGAGAAAGTATCCGTCTTTTGGACTGGAAATGCTTCTGGCCATTTACTGAAGTAATCAATGAGAACTATAACATTGGTGTTGCCCTGCTGCGTCTCTGGGAACGGTCCTGGTGAGAGAAAAACAAAACAGGTGTCAGTCTGTGGAGGGAAATTAAAGAATGGAGAGAATGTTATTTGTCGCCTTAAGTGAGGCAAAAACCTATAATGTCAATCCCAACGATGTCCCAGGGCGCGTCCACTTTTATGGGCCGAACAGTCCTGGCCAGGTTTTTACTCCTCTCTGTGTGCTGACAGGTCTCACACACTTTGATCTGAAACAGGCAGAAGATGATTCTCAGTGAAGTTAGACAATACTATCAGTATGGTCCAATGTAAGGTCAACTAGCACTTGACATTTGGAGATTTAAGTACCTTGAATCTTATGGAGTGAAATAATTAATAGGGTACAGTACCCACTTTCCATTTCAGTTCTTCCTTCTTCACTAAATTCATGTATTTAGACTGTATTTATTATATGTTTTCGGTTTTGTAGGTGTCTTTTTTTCCCTTCTTTCTCAACTAACTTGATCTTAAAGTTTAAATGACAAAAAAAAAGATTAAAATACCCAATCTACTACATCCTTGATGATCCCAAGCCAGTAGTACTTGCTCTGGATCCTGTGGACGGTCTTCTTTTGGCCCAGGTGATGGCCGATGTCGTTGAAGTGGCAGTCCAGAAAAATCTGCCTCTTCCTCTCGGCCTCAATCACCACCTCCCTCTTCTCCTCTTTCTTGGGTCCCACATAGTACAGTTTGCCCTCTGGAGTCAAGATACAGTATGGAAGAAGGAGATGTATGAGACGTTTCACAATTATTATTCACCGTATAACAGGGTTCTTAACTACAGCCACAGAGAAGAAAACAGCTGGATGCACAAAGAGTAATTCATCATTAAATAGCTCTGTCATATGGAAAGAACTTTACACCAGGTTGCAAAGAATAATGATCTATGTAATGTGCTCTTATTGACCTGGAAAGCTGTGTATTTGAATAGTTGAAGTCCAAAGTCCATTCTGTATTTTGGCTCACACTTCATTTTCAGACACTTTTATCCTCTGAAACACAAAGGTATTCACACCCCTTGAACTTTCCACATTTTGTCATGTTACAACCACAAACTTAAATGTTTTTTTTCAGGAGTTTATGTGATAGACCAACACAAAGTAGCAAATAAACATGAAGTGGAAGGAAAATCATACAAGATTTTTACAAATTAAAGACCAAAATTTGAGGAAAGTAACTAACATTTTTTTGGCCTAATTACATGCATGTCAGTGGTGTTATCCTAACACTGTATTGAAAACTTGAAACTAGCTTACTTGACTACAATCTAGGCACGCTACTTTATGATCCTGAACACACCATTCCTTCAGTGGCAGCATCAGGCTGTAGGGAGGGACAGGGAAGCTGCTCAGAGCCGATGGGAGGGAGGATGGATGGAGCTAAATACAGGACAGTCCTGGAGGAAAAGCTGTTAGAGGCAGAAAAAGACTGAGACTGGGATGGAAACATCCAGCCAGAGCTGCAATGGACTGGTTTACATCAAAGCGGAATGATGTCCTTGGCTCCAGTTTGTGTTAGAACAGACAGCACCACGGTTCGAACCAAGCCGTACATGTGAAATGCTATAAAATGATTGGTTGCAAGACACACTTTTCACACAAAATCCTCAAAATATGCATTTAGGTTTGTGGTTGTAACGTGACAAAACGTGAAAGCTCAAGGGGTATGAATAGTTTTGCGAGGTACTGTATTTCGTTTGTTTTGCTAGTTACAGTGAGTGAGCCGAGTTTTCCTACAGATATGTTACAAAATGTTACATTACATCCTGGAGGACACATTTGCTACAGTCTTTAAATCGGCACTTTTAGGAATGGGGATGATGTCAATAGAGGAAAGCGGTGCATCCTGGGTGTTTTTGTTTTGCCATAGTAAACTCAAGATTCAAAGGACGGGGGTCCTTACCGTCAATGATAAACTTCTGCGCGTATCTTTTGAGATTCTTCTTCCGTAGAGGATTCATCGACTGAGGCAAACAGCCTTTAGCTACCAAGGTGTAAATGTCACCGAGTTTGTTGGAGCTGGATTCAACCACCTCCTCCTCGGCGACCTGCAGCGACTCCACGCTCAACATGTCTGCTCGGAGCGGACAGACCAGACCAGACCACAGAACACTGACCGGAACGTTACACCTCATAAAACTTCAATCATCTGCACAGTTAGCATCGGTACTGTACACATCCACAACACAATCATAACAGGATGGAAACAGAGCGTGTTGTGGTTGTGGATGGCCACCCTCTCTTCTTCTACTGTTCAACCAAGCAGGTACATTTTTGGTTTTGCCTCATTAGCGCCCCTCCTTGGTAAACAGCAGTACTTCCTTCTAATGCCCCTTCAAACAAGATAAAACTAAATCAGTCAATAATGATGGTAATACATCAATAATAGCCTAATGATTATGATGATAATCTCAATATTATCATTGTAATTATTTCAATGAACTAATACTTTCAGTAGGATATTGTAGGCCTTTATGATTACATCATGTGACCACTGGAGGGCAATAAAGTGTTTATAATTACAAAAATGGCAGCTAAAAAAGAAGCGTTAAGCCTCTTCAAAATAAATTTTTCTTGACAAACAAATCAGATAAGGCTTTCATGATGGTAGTTGTGTCTCAAGAAGAAAACAAGCATCTTTGAGGCGTGCAGCATTGTTCCTTTTAATTGTTGGCAAATTACATTTAGGCTCTGTGGATTATATGACTCGCTATGCTGTAGTTTTTCAGTCAGAGATTAGTCAGATTTATTTTGACAGTTGAAGCCGGAAGTGTGGCGGATGTGGCGTTGATCATGTTTAGAAACGGACTTGTTGGTTGACAGCGTTGATGGCATTATGTATTTGACTGTGTTTAGTTTGGACAGGTCTATTTAAATAAGCAGTGATGAAAAACGAGGAGGAGGTTGTTTGTCAGTTTTTCACCTGCAACTGTTTCACCACGGACAATATTTTCCTGAAGGACTACAAACTCCATGTTCGCTTTGAGTCGGAGCAGCAGTTCAGACTGGACTATGAGACGGTGAGTGTTAGTTTTACATCGTCAGCGCGCACACGCACAGACGAATGTCCGGAGTGGCATGTTGTTAACTTGTTAATGTGTGTGTTTCATGCTCATGTTGCTGCGTAGCTGCTGAGGAGGTTGGGCTGCGTCACACACCAACAGTTTGATGATGTGCTCAACGAGGTAAGAGAGCGCGTGGGCTTGTTTACACTGTGTGTGTGTGTTGGTCGGAGTCGGTCGGAGTATGGAGCGGTATGGAGTCAACTGAAGTCAGCGCTACTACCGAGCGAGCTAACTTCCGGTTTTCAAAATAAGACGTCGGTAATTCAAAGACAATCAATCAAGTTGATTTTAAGCCATTTAACAACTTTTTTGTGCTTTTTATGAAATTGGTTCTTGGGCGTGGTGATGTAAGTAGACTTTGAGTTGAAGCTCTAGCACTGTGGTGATGAACATAAGAATTATATCCAATTTGATGAGCAAGAGCTTGTAGAATAGCTACTTGGTGTAAATATTTGTTCTACTAAATAACAATAAACTGGTAGAAAACCTCACCTAACCTTCAGCCATCTAAAAAGGCTACATTTGGCCAACATACCAACATCTATAGCTGCCCTAAGTTCAGACTTAGGTGCAGAAGCCTTAGCCTAATAACTGAACAATAATCAAGATGACACAACACCAATGTTTGTAATACCTGCTGTCTTTAGATTTCACAGGAAGTGGACCGGAGGAGACGTCTCGGTGTGACGTCCAATGAGAGAGCTGCTGCTATAAAGGACACGTACCAGCCGCTCCATCCTCATGTCTACCACCTGCAGGTATTAACTGTGTCAGTTTCTGCTATTGCTTATTGTCATTTGTCATGAACATTTTGCTTAAACACATCTGTGTGTCACCTCCCTCCAGGAGTCTTACCTCACCCCAAAGTTCAAGCAGATCGTTGGATACTGTCGAAGCAGCGACGCCAGTGAACAAGGTCTCTTAGACCGGTTGGAGGAGGCAGGTGAGCTGGACAGGGCTTTATTTTAAAACACACAATAATAAAACACAGTTTTGTGGACGTAATTTAGAACCACAAGGTCTGTTAAAAGTTTTGTTAAAAGACTGAGTTTTTCCTCAGTCGATGTGAGGATCTAAGGACAGAGGATGTTGTTACGATGTCATGTGAAGCCCTTTGAGACAAACTGTTTGTGAAAACGGGATATACAAATAAAATTGCCTTGCCTTGCCTAAAATGTACATGTTGTGTTAAAAGTTCTAATTAATGGCAATGAGATGAGGTGTTCAATGACCAGAATGGTGACCATCCCTAAATTACTGTCATTTTTAAATTTGTCACATTCTGTACAAACAAGAACATTTCAGTGTTATAAAGCTATTATTTCTCACAGTTAACGAACTTAAAGGAATAGTTCAACATTTTGGCAAATTGGCCCATTGCCATAATCCCTGAGATGGAGTTGTTTTCGAGGTTAATAGAGACGAGACTGCTTGCTGAAAAACTGTCCCTGAAGGCAACACACATCAGTGGTTTTGCATGAAAACAACTCCATCTTGTAATGTTCTGTTATTATCTCATTGCGTGGTGAATGTGCAGGTCACAACTTGTCCATAAGAGTGTTTCGGAGTTGTTGGATTGTGTTTTTGATGACTTTGATGAGGGAAACCAAGAAATCCCATTAGCCTCCCTAGCGTAGCTCTGAGCAGCTTGCTACTCGGCTCGGCCGTTCTAAAAATAGCTTGCACCAACAAATAAAGGTAACAAACCTACTGCTATGACTATAGCGATTATGGCAATGGGCCAATTTGCCAAAATGTTGAACTATCCATTTAATGACAGAATGATGAGCAGATTTAACTTGGTTGCAACCCAAGCTATCCTGAATCAACAAAGTTTATAGGTTTTAAAGTGTAAAATATACAATGTTACATGCTGCATGGAGCCTCTTTGATTGACTCCTCTCTTCTCTCTCTCTCTCTCTGTTGTAGCACCTCGGGTGTATCGCTTCCCTGTGTTTGAGAAAAGCTTCTGTGAGGAGCTGGTGGAGGAGCTGGAGCACTTTGAGCAGTCTTCAGCCCCTAAAGGAAGACCCAACACCATGAACCATTATGGGGTAATGATTCTGCCTGATAGCAGTTAAAGCACCACTGTGTTGGATCATTGTATTGTGCAGTGTGCATTTGTTCAAACAACCCTGCATATTATAACATTAAAATAGAGCCATATAAAATGTTGAAGTCAAAGAAAGAGGTTTGAATGAGACATGTAAGGAAGGTCAAGGGATGAAATGTGAGTCCTCCTCCTCTCCAGGTCCTCCTGAATGAACTGGGCTTTGACGAGGGCTTCTTCACGCCTCTCCGTGAGCAGTATCTACATCCCCTCACCTCCCTGCTGTACCCGGACTGTGGGGGGCGCTGTCTGGACAGCCACAAGGCCTTCGTGGTGAAATATGACATGAATGAAGACCTGGACCTGAGCTACCACTACGACAACGCAGAGGTCACCCTGAATGTGTCTCTGGGGAAGGACTTCACCGAGGGAAACCTTTACTTTGGTGACATGAGACAGGTGAGTACATGGATGTAGTTCTGTGTTATGACACTTTTACCACTGCACCCATGTTATTGTGCTATTATGCACCATATGGGTTTATATAGAGTATATAAAAATGATTAGTCAGGAGGGAAATTACAATATAGCCTCAGAAGGGTGGAGCTTCTTGTGTGTGTTTTATAACATCATGTGTCAGTGATGTCTCCTGCACAGGGCTCTGCAAAGTGTTTCTTCTTACTACCAAGTAAATCGTCCAGTCTTTAAAGGGGTAGTTCAACATTTTGGCAAATTGATCCATTGTCATAATCCCTATAGTCATAGCAGTAGGTTCATTACCTTCATTTGTCGGTGTAAGCTATTTTTAGAACGGCGGAGCAGAGCTGTGAGCTGCTCAGAGCTACAATGCTACAATGGAGGCTCATGGGATTTCTTGGTTTTCCACATCAAACTCATCAAATACACAATCAAAAACCTCCAAAATGCTGTCATGGACAAGTTGTGACCTGCACATTCACCACGCTATGAGATAATAACGGAACGTTACAAAACAGAGCTGTTTTCAAGGTAAATGAAAAAATGTCCTTGAAGGCAAAAATGCATTAGCGGTTTAACATGAATTTACCTCTAAAACATCGCCGTTCCATTATTATCTCATAGCGTGGTGAATGTGCAACTTGTCAACAACAGCGTTTTGGAGTTGTTGGATTGTGTATTTGATGAGTTTGATGCGGGAAACCAAGAAATCCCATTAGCCTCTGTAGCGTAGCTCTGAGCAGCTTGCGGCTCTGCTCCACCGTTCTAAAAATAGCTTACACCGACAAATAAAGGCAACGAACCTACTGCTATGACTATAGCGATTATGGCAATGGGCCAAAATGTTGAACTATCCCTTTAAGTCATCAATGAAATGTGTAACTGTATTTATTTATTTTAATTGTGTACAAGTATAACATAACTCCTTTTTTAATTGAAATAAAAAAAACTCTGATTCTGGCTCATTGTCACAGATTGTGAAGTGCTCTCTTTATGGGCTGTTTTTACTGATTATTATGTTTTTACTGATTATTCCAAATTATGTCATTCGGTCATGAAAGATTCTGAATTAATGGACTATAATAAATCCTGTTGGTCAAAGTGTAGAGATGCTCTCATGACCAGTGGTTTGTCGCCCCCTGCAGGTTCCTCTGAGCGACACAGAGTGCTCAGAGGTTGAACACAGGGTGACCGAGGGCCTCCTCCACCGGGGCCAGCACATGCACGGGGCCCTGCCCATCTCCTCCGGCCAGCGCTGGAACCTCATCGTTTGGATGAGAGCGTCGCAGGAGCGCAACAGACTGTGCCCCATGTGCAACAGGAAGCCGGCGCTGGTGGAGGGAGAGGGCTTCGCCGACGGCTTTACCAAACACGCAGACGCCCCCGTCAACGTGGCCTGTGTGCTGACGTAGTGTCTGCAGCTGCTGCCGGCCTTTCACAAGAGACTCTGTGTGGAGAGTTTATATTTGCACTTTTGACTGCTGCCACATTCAAACAGGAGAGCACAGACAGCAGTGGAGATTGTTACCTCCTATTGCTGCGTCTGCTGCTGCTGCTGCTGAGGGATAATGAGTTTGGTTCATTGTTGATGTGATGAACAGACAGGTTTGCTGTAGTTTATTAAGTCTACAGTGAGTGACTGCAGCAGGGCATTAATTCTCACAGTTATTTAATACAGTTTTAATGACATGCTAACTGTATTCCAAGTTGTAATTATTAATATTTAGTATTTGTACAATTAAATCTAATTACATAAAAACCATTCTGGTCAAACTCCAGTAATTCTGGGCAGTCTGGTTGTATTCTCTACCTAAGATTATTTAGCATATTTAAAATATGAATCTGTTTCTGCTCTCTTCTCAAATCTAAAATCAATGAACCACTTTTAGTAAAACTAATTGCAGTCTTTTTGTTAGGTAACATGAGGTGAGTGTGGCAGCAGAGCTCAGATATGATGTCACCATCAGTAATGTTTAAAGTCACCCTGTGGTGATTTTGGGCATAAATAATGAGTAGCCTTACACATTAATGTCACTGACCTCAGTGTCAGGTGGTGACACTCAAAGAAGTGAGGCAGTGTGGCAGAGAAGAAGATGACTGCAGGTCAGAGCCAAACATGGACCGGAATGATGCATGATTTCATATGAAAATTTTGGATTTGTGAATGTTTTATGAGACCGGAAATATATTCACACATTTGTTGGAAAAACATTGTAACATTTATTTCTTTAGGGAAATTCCAAAGGGTCACAGTGGTGTCACTTTGGTCAGAGCTGGTTGTGTCTGGAAGTGAAGGGACCTGACCAGACAGATGTTTTGGCTGCTGTTCAGCCTGACATCACATGCTGCTACTAGCATCAAGTAACTCACTCTCTGATGGATGATGATGGAAGTGAAGGAACCAAGTCTCTGATTGGCTGTCTGTGATCTGTCATTTTCCTATTGACCAACCTATACAGACAGTTGATCAGCTTTTGTTTCTACCTTTTCACGGGCCAGACCACAGACAAAAACACTGTTATGTCTAACTTAAGACAACACACATAGTTTGGAATAATAATAATATTTTAATTACATAAACAATATCTATTCATGAATATCCATCCTGTGTGCATTTAGTTGTGTGCTGGGAGTTGATTATATTCTCATTCAAAGTCTTGGGGAGTAAAAACACCAACATGAATGTCTATATGTACGCTACATCTCGCACAATAAAAGTGATCCTTTTCTGCAACATCGGACTTTTTGGGTTGTTTGTTGTTGCTGGTAAAGGTGCCAGTGTGGTGCACATGTACTATCACTGCATTGGTTTGGGCTGACTGTGTGAGACAATCCTATTTTTTTATTACATTTTAAAACTCCTCATATTGTTTATAAATATTTTAGTTTAACAATTTAAATGTAGCATTTTAGTTAAATAACTTCCAAGTCATTTTAGGAGGCTGTTGAGCCCAAAGCAGACAGTGCTGGTGCTGCTCATATTTTTTTTGTCTATGCTGCAACCTTCAAACGTGGGACGAATAAAGTATCTTATCTTATCATGTCCTATGATCATGTCGCAAAACATGCGAATTAACAAAAGCATCTGTCACGTTCTGTAGAAGTCATGGCAACGGAACTGTTACATCTGACCGAACGGTTCTGTGTCTCATTTGCACTCGGACTTGACTCTGTGTTGACCCAGCGCAAAACCTCTGTTGGCAAATTGACCTTTTGCGGACTTGAGCGATCTAAACAACTCTTTGGATACCTTTGGAAAGCTGTGAACTGATCTTCGGACACCTCGATTGGACAACTCTCCTGAGAAGACCCACCTGCGGATTCAACGTCAATCAGCTGAAAACAAGGACCGGCCGGACCCCCCACCTGCTTTGGACCCAGTCCTGTGCAGGTAAGACATGTTTTCCTTTTAGCCTATATTCTACCAAATGTCTCAGTTTATCTTCTTGAATCACCCAAATATGGTTTTAATCCCAAAAATATCTCTCAATTGATGTAACTTATTGAATATTAGCATAAAACAGAAATAGAATGTTAGCCTCATGACATTTTCTTGGTGTAAAAATGATGATTTATCATAAAACTTGTGCCTTGTTTCCCGGGCCAGATGTGGAATATGTTAACAATGAAGTAATCACTCAAACATGCTGATATTTTGGTTTGACATTACATTTTTAAAACAAATTGCTGTCGAAAATGCAGTTTTTCTGTAAATATTTCGACTAGGCCTTTTATTGTTTTCAAAAAATGCGAATTAATGCAAATCTATCTGTCACTATGGAGATAATGGAACAAACGTTGGAACATTCAGGTTCAGTCCAAGGCCCGTTCCTCTGTGTGTTTGTTGAACTGTAGATGATTTTAAAGTAGTATTTATTCTGACACAGTATTTCTGTGAACTAGGCGTTATTAAACACGACAGACGACATAACAGATAAGATTTGGAGTTGTTATAAAGCACAGACGTCCGTGTGGTTATAAAGCAGAAGCCCTGTTCTTGTTGTTGTTGTCGTGTCCTTGGCGTGCGTGATGACGCACAGTTCAACTGTCAACAATACGTGCAGTCATTAGAAAGTGGAGACATTATTAAACACGACAGACGACATAACAGCTGTATTGAAATAAGATTTGGCAAACAACTGCCTGTGTCTCTCCTGTCCGCGAGCCTCAGTCTCCTGCATGATTTGCAGTAACCGCAGTAGCATCGAGACACTTGTTATAAAGCACAGACGTCCGTGTGGTTATAAAGCAGAAGCCCTGTTGTTGTTGTTGTTGTTGTTGTTGTTGTTGTTGTTGTTGTTGTTGTTGTTGTTGTTGTTGTTGTTGTTGTTGTTGTTGTTGTTCATGCACGATTATACTACCCATCCGTTGTGTCCTTGGCGTGCGTAATGACGCACAGTTCAACTGTCGGCAGTCGGGTAGACCGAGTACGTTTGAGACACTTTTTGATTTTCCATTTTTGAACAGATTGCAAAAAAACACTGAAAATAAGTGATTTTTCATATGCTGTTTAATTTGTTTGTACTAAGTTATTATTGAAGAATATCATTTAGCTATTATTTGTTTATTTTTTCCACAATCAGGTCATAAACATGAGGTGCATTTTTACCATGGTCCCGTCTCAACCATACCCCATTTGAGTACAGCTGAGACGGTACCATGGTACAGTTGAGACACCTACTGAAACTACAGATGGAGATTAGCCTAGAGCTAAATCTGGTGTAGTTACATTTTTTTTAATGATGTTCATTAATATGCAAAGTCCCGTCACAAATAAATGATGACTGAACATCAATTGCAAATGCAAAAGTTTTTTTTTTAAATGACAGTTTGACAAGATATTTCAGTATAAATTCACTCTTTATCAAAAAAGCTGTATTATTTATTTATTATTGTATTATATTATATTATATTATATTATATTATATTATATTATATTATATTATATTATATTATATTATATTATTGTATTGTATTATTAATAGCCTATAAATATGATTATATAACATAACATTGTAAAATTAATAGCAAATATTAATATAACTCTCTTTTTGGTCATATAATGACTTATAACATGTTATTTTTAGTCTTCTTTTTAGTCTAGTCTACACTGCACAATTTAACAGTGATGTGAGACACAATGTCTCAACTGTACCCCGCTGACCACTTAGTGTATTTCTTTAGATTGTCAGTGACCCAACATGCTAGGATAGTATGAAATATGTGAGTTTTTAGGGCACAAAATAATGTTTGCAATGATATAAGTTATGTTTGATGGTAAATTAGTTATTCGTTAAAGTGAAATTCTTACCAAAAAGACTTTTGCTGATATCTTTGGACTGGCAATGCCAAAACTCTTCAAATTAGAGGATGTTAATATGCATGTGCTGAGTAAAAATGGTGGTCAGCCTTGCAGCATGGGCGAGATATTAAGGGTGTTTCAACTGTACACATGTCTCAACTATACTTACTCCACCCTACGTGCCGTCATTAGAAAGTGGTGACAGTTTATAGTTGAGAGTCTGGTGTGTGTACATTATTTATCATAAACAAGTGAGTTCACAGTTCGTGGCTTCATGTGCCGTTTTAACTCACTATGGATACAAAGCTGTTTGTATCTTATCTTTATCAATATAGGACCATGGGATTGTGTGATAGAATGAAACTATCTGATGTGAGCTATTGATCAGAAACCTGTCAATCTGAAAACTAGTTCAAAGTGTGCAGCTGTGTAACAAACATGTTTCTTAGAGGTTCCCATGATGAATGTGGTTCCTCCGCTGCAGCTTCCACCACCCCACACATCACCATCATCATCATCATCATCATCACTGAGCTGCTACATGTCCTGCTCCAGCCTCTTTATCAATGCATGCTTTTACAAATGGATCATCTGACATTTTCACATTCTTCTCCTCAGCTGGCTTGTCTCCCCCGTCCTCCGCCCAGCGGTTGACATCACCACCACCACCACCACCACCACCACCACCACCACCACCACCACCTCCACCACCTCCACCACCACCACCTCCATCACCTCCATCACCACCACCTCCATCACCTCCATCACCACCACCACCACCTCCACCTCCATCACCTCCATCACCACCACCTCCATCACCTCCACCACCTTGAGTCATCAAGATGCAGCACCACCAGCCAGGTGATAACGCACCTTTTTACTTTGCAGGTTTTCCTGCTCTCATGGATGCTGCACCGGAGCTGTTTTTCCCTGCTACACCTCCTGCTACTCCTCCTGCTACTCCTCTTGCCTTCTGGCAGGCTGCTCCTCTTGCTCCTCCTGCTTTCTGGCAGGCTGCTCCTCCCTCTTACCCTGCTGCTCCTCTTGCTTTCTGGGAGAACTCTCCTCCCATTTACGCCGCTGCTCCTGCTTTCTGGGAGAGTTCTCCTCCTTCTTACTCTGCTGCTCCTCCTGCTTTCTGGGAGAATTCTTCTCCTTCTTACTCCACAGGTCCTCCTGCCGGCTACCTGCCTCCCGTTGGCTCCAGCATCCTCTCCTCCCCCTTTTCTGAGGACTCCTGGCCCTCCTTCTCTTCCTCCTCCACCTGCTACCCTGCAGACACCTTCCCCTCTCCCTGCTCCACAGGTCCTCCTGCAGATGGCGTTCCCTCCTCCTCCTCCCCCTTTTCTGAGGACTCCTGGCCCTCCTTCTCTTCCTCCTCCTCCACCTGCTATCCTGCGGACAGCCCCTCCTCCTCCCTCTTTTCTGAGGACTCCTGGCCCTCCTTCTCTTGCTCCTCCACTTGCTACCCTGCAGACACCACCTCCTCTTCCTGCTCCACAGGTCCTCCTGCAGATGGCGTTCCCTGGTCCTCCTGCTTTTCCTCTCCCTCCTTCCCTCCCTCTCCCCTCTCCCCCTCCTCTCCCTCCTTCTACCCCTCCTCTCCCCTCTCCCCCTTCTCTCCCTCCTTCTACCCCTCCTCTCCCTTCTCTCCCTCCTCCTCCACCTGTACCTCCTTCTACCCCTCCTCTCTCTCCTCTCCCTCCTCCTCTCCCTCCTTCTGCCCTTCCTCTCCCTCCCCTCCCTGCTCCCCCTCCTCTCCCTGCCCTCCTGCAGACCACTCCCCTTCCCCCTCTTCTTCCCAGGTTGCTGCTCCTGCTGCGTTCCGGCCCATTTCTCCTGCTGCTGTTTCTCCTCTCAGCGCTGCTCCTCCTCTTGCCGTCCCTGCTTTGAGGCCTGCTCCCCTTGCTGTCAGGCCTCGTGCTCCTGCTCCCCAGGTTTCCCCTTCTCTGCAACGTGCTGGTCCCCGGATTGCCTCTGCTTTCCAACCTGTTCCTCCCTCTACTCCTCCCTCGCCTTCTCCACCTGCTACTCCTCTCTCGCCTTCTCCACCTGCTACTCCTCTTTCTCCTCCTCCTCCTCCACGTGCTATTCCTCTATCTCCTCTTCCACCTGCTACTCCTCTTTCCCCTCCTCCAACTCCTTCTCCTCCACCTCATTCTCTTCTACCTCCTGCTCCTGGACTTCCTCCTTTTCCTCCCCTGCACTTTGGTCCTCCTGCAGACCACTCCTCTTCCCCCTCTTCTTCCCAGGTTGCTGCTCCTGCTTCTCCGTTCCGGCCCATTTCTCCTGCTGCTGCTTCTCCTCTCAGCGCTGCTCCTCCTCTTGCCGTCCCTGCTTTGAGGCCTGCTCCCCTTGCTGTCAGGCCTCGTGCTCCTGCTCCCCAGGTTTCCCCTTCTCTGCAACGTGCTGGACCTCGCAGTGGCTCTGCTTTCCAACCTCTTCCTCCTTCTCCTCCTCCACCTGCTACTCCTCTACCCCCTGCTCCTGGACTTCCTCTGTTTGTACCTCCTCCTCCCCTGTGTTTTGGTCCTCCCATTGCCTCTTTTTTGCTGCATTTTTCTCCACCCAGCTCCTGCAGGAGACCCCGAGAGGAGGAGGAGGATGACCAGATGGTGCCAGGTGCTCCAGCCAAGAGGCCCAGGCTGTGAGAGGACAGAGCCTCTCTGCTGCAGGTATCACTCAGTCACCTCACCCTGCACCACTGAGGCCTGTAACCTGCCCAGGTAGCGTCTTGCACCTGGGCTTTTTATTCTCTAGTAGTTGTTGTTTTGTACATTTAGGTTCAGTGGCTCGATCAACCATTTTTATTGGGACTGGCCTTTGCGTCTGGCGGGGTTCGGTCAGTTTGGTTGGTTGAGTATTACATTATTCACCAAACACTTTATTGCACTTGTTTTTTTGCACATTTAGGTTCGGTCGCTCAGTCAACCATTTTTATTGGGACTGGCCTTTGCGTCTGGCGGGGTTCGGTCAGTTTGGTTGGTTGAGCATCTTATTACTCACCAAACACTTAACTGCACTTGGTTTTTCTGTAGTTCTGCACATTCAGGTTCAGTGTCTCGATCAACCATTTTTATTGGGACTGGCCTTTGCGTCTGGCGGGGTTCGGTCAGTTTGGTCGGTTGAGCATCATATTATTCACCAAACACTTTAGGGGCCGTGTCCACCAGACGCGCTTTCAGCACTGACGGCGCTGCTTTCCCAGTGCTTAGTGCTCTCTCTCTCCCTCGTTAGAATGCTGCTGTTGCTACTGTAGGTTACAAATGAGTCCTCTGACACTAACGTGTCCCTGCCTTCTTTATGTAAACACTACGAGGGTCAGAAATAAGACAAGCATTAGCGTCAGCTTTTGACATGGACCCTGAGGTCGGCGACGAGCCACGTCTCCAGTTGTGTTGCTGTCGGTAACATATGTCCTGCCTTTTCTTGATTCTGATTGGTCAGTGCAGGGAAAAGTGACATTCACGAGCGCGGCGCTGTTCTAAAAGTTGAACAAACGAGGGCGCTGAGCACTGTGAGCGCCCAACTCACTAGGGTTTGAATGGAAAGTTGACGCCCAGAGCGCGAAAAATGCGTCTGGTGGACACGGCCCCTTATTCCACTTGGTTTTTCTGTAGTTCTGCACATTCAGGTTCCGTGTCTTGATCAACCATTTTTATTGGGACTGGCCTTTGCGTCTGGCGGGGTTCGGTCAGTTTGGTTAGTTGAGCATCATATTATTCACCAAACACTTTATTCCACTTGGTTTTTCCGTAGTTCTCCACACGGTTCCGTGTCTCGATCAACCATTTTTATTGGGACTGGCCTTTGCGTCTGGCGGGGTTCGGTCAGTTTGGTTGGTTGAGCATCATAACATTCCATCTTACAGTAGTCTCCACCCACATACATACATATCCACTGCCCCCACATCACTCTCAAACCCCCCACCCTCACCCCTAACCCCACCCCTCCCCTCCCCCTTCCCCTCGCCCGGAGTCAGCTGGGATCAACTCTGGAGATCCCAGTTGACGAGGACGAAAAAGGTGAGTGTCAGCTTCTCTATGTTGATGATGTTTACCTCCATGTTTAGTTCTTGTTCATTTCACTAACCATGACTCCCCTCTGCCTCCTGAGCTCAACTTGTCTTAGAGCTGCTGTCTTATGAGGACGGAAAAGGTAAGTATGAGCCTCTGACACGGAAAACACATCACCATAGTGTAGTTTAAGAAACATCAACATAGACAACAAATTGTTTTATTGTGAGAACCTGTTTACTCTGGTGTTCTGTATGTTTATTGTTACAATTATTTTCATTTAAAGATAATTAGTCTCACCAACCTTTCTTTCTTTTCTTCTCTTCCTCTGCCTCCTGAGCTGCTGATGGACAGACAACCATGGACGAAGAAAGTGAGTATGATCAGTAACATTAAGACAGTAGTGTAAACTAACTTTATTCATGTATATTCAATGTAGTATTTCAAACATCACTAACCATTATGTCTTTTCCTCCCACTCTGCCTCCTGAGCTGCTGCTGTTCACCATGGACAGTACAGGTGAGTGTGAGCCTCTGACACAGAAAACAAATCACCTATAGTGTAGTTTATAAAATATAAACATAGACAGCAAGTTATGTTATTATGAGAACCTGTTGTTGTTCGTTTATTGTTCCATATATTTCATTATTAGTCTCACTGACCTTTCTTTTTCTATCTTCCTCTTCCTCTGCCTCCTGAGCTGCTGATGGACGGACAACCATGGACAGAGAAAGTGAGTATGATCAGCAACATTATAAAATACCATAAGACAGTGGTGTAAACTAATGTGTACACTTTATTCATGTATATACAATGTAGTATTTCAAACATCACTAACCATTATATCTTTTCCTCCCACTCTGCCTCCTGAGCTGCTGCTGTTCACCATGGACAGTACAGGTGAGTGTGAGTCTCTGACTTGGACCGAGTCACCTAGACATTTGTGTTGTTGTGTGAACATGTTTAGTAACTTGAGTATGTCTTTGTCTGTCTCACTAATCATTATTTCATTATTTACTGCATTTATTTTTTCCCACTTGAGCTGCTGCTGTAAACTATGGAGGACAGAGATGAGTATGAGTCTCCTGGTGACATACTGTACCCTTTTATCTGTATATTTGTCTGTGTGACTAACAATTATCTGTTGTCCATCTCTTGAACCAGCCAAGCTGCTGCTGTAAAGTGTGGATGAAAGACCTACTACAGAGGACTGCAGTCCACTTCACTCTCTTCTGTATTAAGAGAATAAAAAAGAAGAGAAGAGAATTTATCAGTGTGTGGGATTCCTCTTTTCCTCAGTCAGTCATGTTCAGCTGACCTTTTTTTTAAATATATAAATGTCTTTTAACCCCGAGGTTTTAGTGTGAGGTAGAGCTGGGAATCATCATCCAATGATGTTTTTAAGAATGAGCCTGAGAACCGAGCTGCTCACAAACTGTGAAGAAAACTGACCTGGAACCAGTGGAAATATGTTTCCTACCAGTTTAGTGTTGTACCCTCATATAAGATAAGATAATCCTTTATTTCTCCCACAGTGAGGAAATTAACAAGGTTGCAGCAGCAGACAATAGCAAAGAAATGTATAGATAACAAACACTACATAGCAATAGCAGTAAAAAGAAAGCAGTATTTATAATAAGGTATTATTAATGAATAAGAATAACTCACACATTTTGGGTCAATGATGGAACTCTCTGGTCCAGTCAGGATGTCCCCATGGGAGGATTCATGTCCATCAGAGATGACAGATGTTAGAATGATGTGATGATCCACAGTTCTGAAGGCAACACCAGCATCTAGTCCAGTTTCTCTCAGCTGTTTTCCAACTCACACATCAGAAACATCAGCTCTTCATTCTCTGCACAGTTCATCTTTCCCCAACACGCATCAGTATTTGTCGTATTTGTACCACTTGATCCATCAGTGGTGTACCCGAATCCAAAGGCACAGATAATGAGATGAATTTGAATATTTCTCACCAACTCCTCAACTCTAATCCCCTCAAATCCAGTAAGCACAAAGTGATAAGAGATACTGTATGTGACATGCAATGAAACATCTCTGCTGATTCATGGCTTGGCTGAGCTCTTCAGATGCAAGCTTCTCATCCCTAGATCAGTTTACTGGTCTACACCCTGTGGTCTAAGCACCAAGGTTCATTTAATGTAATTTCATCTTCATCTTCAAACCTGGCTCTCTTGTTGTAAATAGTCTGTCCTAATTGAAATATTGTTTTGAAGTTCTGGTGATTCTGGTCAAAGAGGAAACACAAATGTGGCTGTCATCTACTCCTAAAAAAAAAAAAGACCTTTTTGTGTTTTTATAATCCAAAGACTTGTGGATCTATCAATTGATGCCTTTAAAATGCAAAAAAAAAAGTTACTTTATCTGAAAAATCTTTGAGGTAACTTTGAGGGATGCAAAGTGCCCTGAATTCAGAGAATAGTCTATCTGCCTGTCTGTCGTTTACGATTGCACAGACTTTATTTTGAAAACTGTAAGTTTACTTTTTCGTGTGTTCCTGGCAGGGCCGTTGCTAGGAATTCTGGGCCCCCTGAAAGAATAATAAAGAGGGCCCCTATCCCCTGACTTTTCCACTATATATTATAATTTTTTATTTAATCGACTTTGTTTTGATGCTAATGCAGCATTACTAAGAGTATTAGTCAGGGTCTTATGCAGAATAATTCAGTCATACAAAGATTAGACTACTGGGGTGTTTTGTGGGCCCTACTGGGCGCTGGACCCCTAGAATCTTCACCTCACTTCCCTATACAATGGGCCGGCCCAGGTTAAAGGCTAGCTGAGGCAGCTTTTTTTGACAGTATTAGGCAAAAACTTACACACTAACCTTGGGGATAATGTAAATGAAACGATGTGAAAAAAGATCCGAAGTCTGCGTCTCCCCTAGGCTCTGTTTTCAGCCTGCAAAGAATCTATCCGTGACGGTAGATTTTGACCAATCACAGAGCAGCAGCCCTTATTCGTATTATTTGGACATTGTGTTATTTCTCTACTCGCTGCTCATAGACAGACTGGCTGAGGGGATGAGAAGCGTGTGGACTCAACTCAAAGCTTTTTTCTAGGTTTCTGCCTACCTAGCCTTTAAGTGACATCAGAGACAGACGTTGGTAACATCTGGCAGTGTGGCAGAGAAGAAGATGAAGACTTTAGGGATGCATCGATATGAAAATTTTGGCCGATACCGATATCCGATATGAATTTTTCTGTTATGGCCGATAATCGATATTTACCGATATCCATATGTGTTGTTGTTTTAAAGTTTCTGAGATGATAAATATTTGTACAGACTGAAAATCATGCAAATTTTTAATGTCTTCCTTTATTTGCAGAATGTATTTTACAAATAACAAAGTTACAGGCTACCATCCTCCTCGCATACGGATATACATCGGTTGTGCATATCGGTCCAGTTTTACTCATTGGACCGATACCGATATGTTAAAAAATGACAAACCTCAGCGGATACCTATATTAATGCCGATATATCGTGCATCCCTAGAAGACTTATCCAGATCCGAGCATGGACGGGAACACTGCAGGTTTTGAGAATGTTGTATGAGACGGGAAATATATTCAACACATCTGTTGGTAAAAAACTGAAGCTAAATTTGTCTCTTTTGGAAAATTCCACAGAGAAACTTTTAATACTATACTGTGGATCAGTCACATGTGGCCAATATCCAGTCTGCTGACGCCCGCTGATTTAACACACCAGTGTCACAGCAACAGTGATGTCACTTTGGTCAGTGCTGGTTGTGTCTGGAAGTGAAGGAACTAACTAACTCACTCTCTGATCGGCTGTCTGTGATCTGTCATCTTTTGTTTCTACCTTTTCACGGGCCAGGCCACAGACAAAAAACACTGTCATGTCCAACTTAAGACAACACACATAGTTTGGAATAATAATAATATTTTAATTACATAAATTATATCTATTCATGAATATCCATCCTGTGTGCATTTGGTTTTTATTGTCATGCATTCAGTCTTGTGCTGGGGGTTGATTATATTCTCATACAAAGTCTTGGGGAGTAAAAACACCAACATGACTGTGTACACAACGCTACATCTCGCACAATAAAAGTGATCCTTTTTCTGCAACATCAGAACATCAGGACTTTTTTGGTTGTTTCTTTTTGTCCCTGGTAAATGTGCCAGTATGGAGAGTGTTGAAGTGAAGGGGAACAACTGACAGGGGAAGAGGAGAGCTGGCTCTCTGGAATCAGAGGCACACTGCAGCTTCTTCAAACACACACCGAAGACACAAATATGCAAAAGCTAACATACAGTAAAAGGCATGGCTTCATACAGTCGACTTGGAAGTGGTTGAGTTACTAACATGGAGCTGGTTTTCACATTTCCTGTGTCAATATCACACTCTGTACACACAGGCTGATGTGTGATTACTGTACAATAAATTTTGGCATTGTACTGATTTCAAGATTAACCTGGATTTAAATTACAGTAGTACAATATCAATATGACTATCAATAATAAAGATAGATATTTCCACATCAAATATATGACTCTATACAGATAAATATTTCCTCTGTCATTGGGGACATTTACATCATACAAGTAAATAAATAAATAATTTCAGATTCCAATAAACTATTTAGAGCAGAAATTGTCAAGATTGCACCAGTTCAAATGCAGATGCATAAAAACTTAATAAAACGTCTCCAGCTGCAATGGCTGCATCGCTCCTGCATCGTTTCAGTCTGTTCAGGTGTCAGTGAGCACACAGCTGTCGGTCTGTGCCGCCTCGTAGCGTCTGTGGTGTCAGCACCGGCTGCGTTCAGTCGTCTGCCCCACATAACGCGCATTGTTCTGTCCGCAAGACGTCGCGTCTCGGCTTCTTATAATGTGGTCTCGCTGCTCATGTCCCGGGGCCGGTGGTGGTCGATGTCCGAGTCGTAGTCCGACTCCATCTCGATCTTGACCTGGGGCACGGGGCAGGACATCCCTCGGCCCATGGGCATGGCCGGAGACGACGGGCAGGAGATCTTCAGGTGGAGGGTGATGCTGAGAAAGGGGCAAGCTCCGGTTACCACACACACCGACAGCCAAATACAGGAGGCTACGTGGGGGAGGGGCAGGGCCGTTGCTAGGATTTATGGGGCCCCTGAAGGAATACTTAAGTGGGCCCCTGTCTTTTCCACTTTTATTTCTTAGACTATGTATGTATTATCATTTTTTATTTAGCCTATTTTGTTTTGATGCTAATGCAGCATCAGGGTCTTATGTAGGATAATCAGTCAAGATTAGACTACTGGGATTTTTTGTGTTATCATCACCTTTCTCCCTTATACCAGTGGTTCCCAACCTTTTTTAGTTCGTGACCCCATTTTTGACATCACAAATTTCTGGTGAACCCGCAATCACAGCCGTTAATCAAGATGCGCCAGCTCAGATATTTTTATATGCTGCATGTTACTTGATTTATATCAAAGAAAGTGAAAGTATAGAATACAGTTGTTTAAGATTGTGTGTTAATTAAAAAAGAATAATAATTTGTTAAAAAATAGATTTTTATCAGTATTTTTTTTGTTCAATTACTAGACATTTCAGGCGACCCCATTTGAATTCCAGGCACCCCACGTGGGGTCCCGACCCCAAGGTTGAGAAACCCTGCCCTATACAACGGCCCTGGGAGGTGAGGAGGGGGGATCGTGACCCCCAGCTCAAGACTGCAGCAGCTCACTGTCCCCATCAGGTCATCCACTACTGCTCATCACTGACATGAGCTGCTGCAGTGCCTGTCTGTGGTCACGGAGCCTGAGGGTGAAGGCTGGGGCTGGTGACGGGGATATGTAACTGTGAGACTAGGTCAGGTTTTGTACCAGGAACGTGGGAATGAGTTTGTTGTGGCCTCTCATAACCAACCTACATCTGTGTCTTACACCAAATTAACTTTATGTAGTTGTTTATGTACTTTTCAAACTAGAGGAGAAGAAAACTCAACAAGGGAAAAGCAGTAACTGCTGCTAAATGGACAATATCTACTGTTACACTCACTAACCTGCTCTGGCAAATATCAACATTTGCTGATACAATATCAAACACTGCATTGGTTTTGATTTTGACTTCTCAAAGTTTTGCCTTAAAGGTTTTCATGTTTAGTCAACTGCAAAATTAGTCAAATTAGTGTGTTATGAAAAGGACTGCGGGAAGGCAGATTTTTATGAGGAAGGTGGTTCTGTTTGTGCGTTGCCAAATAACTGAGTTTGGATGGTGACAGAAGTTGATTCTAGGCATGGATAAATGTTCCAATAAAACAAAATCACAAACAGTTATTTTAACGGATCCACAGTAGACAACAAAATAATATCACACTGTCAATTCCAAACCATGCCTCTTTCAAAGCAATGCAGACATTATGGGCAATTTTTGAAACTCCAAATAAAAAATAAATAAATAAATAAAAAAACACAAAGAAGAAAAAAAGTTTAACAAAATGAGCAAAGGCTGCACTTTTAATGCAAAATGACCTCCATTCAAACTGCCGTGGTTCCAGGTGAGGGCCGTTCAGAGAGCAGGAGGCTACAGGGTCAGACTATAGTTTCACATGCAGGTGTGAATGATTCACCTAAGAGACTCAGCACATGGAGGAAAAAGAAACAACCAAAATAATGTGATGCCTGTTGCGTTTGGATGATTACACAGGTGTATTCAAAACCAAGCCTACAATAAACCTGACTAATAATATACAACAGATTTTAAATACCACACATTATTTATTAATCTATGTCCACATCTAGTAATCTACACAGAGAAACCGGATCGTGTCTCAGAGACACAGAGCAGAACTACACAGCATGCGTTTCTACTCATCACCCTTCACCTCACAGTCGGTGCCTTTCAGAGGTGTGAAGACTGACGCTGGTGTGTACAAAGGGCAGCGCAGTGCACATACTGTTAAACATCTAGATTCTAGCACATGACACAGGAAGAGCAGCGGCAGGGTCATACAGTCAGTAACATCACAGTCATCTGCATTGCCTTAAAGTGCATGGAGAGGAGACTGAGCACAGACATGATAAGAAGGTCAAAGACTGTGGCCACAATATCACATGGAGATAATCTGACTTCAGTTGTTCGTGTGGGTAGATTTGAGGCAGTTTAACACAATGCGATGTAACACACTGACAAAATAAAAGCTTTTATGGGCTATTTTCTGGCTATTGTTGCAACACTGGGATTGACTTGTAGTAAAAAGCTACAGCTTTGTTTGCTGTGATTGTCATACTGTGAAGCTATACAAGACTTTTGATGAGCAGTTCAATTCAAAAGAGTCGATGATTCTTGTTACAAAATGTGGTTATGAAAGATAGATTCTACTATTCTGACTATACGGGGGTGCTCACTGCTGCTACATAGACTTCCTTTGTTTTCTATTAATTCATGACACATAGCCTATTTTGATACAAACATCAGCCTAATTTCTTAAAGGGATAGCTCAACATTTTGGCAAATTGGCTCATTGCCATAATCCCTAAAGTTTTAGGAGTATGTTTGTTGGTGCAAGCTATATTTAGAACGGTGGAGCAGAGCCGCGAGCTGATCAGAGCTATTCTATGGAGGCTAATCCGAATAGAATGGGCTAGTTGTTTTTGAGGCAAATGCAGAGACTGCTTGCCAAAAAACTGCCCCTGACGGAAACGTGCATCAGCAGTTTTGCATTCATCGAGACCTTAAAACCAACTCCGTCTCGTAACGTTTCATTATTATCTCATAGCGTGGTGAATGTGCAGGTCACAACTTATCCAGCAGAGCGTTTTGGAGTTGTTGGATTGTGTGTATAAACCAAGAAATCCCATTAGCCTCTGTAGCATACAGTAGCTCTGAGTAGCTCATGGCTCTGCTCCGCCGTTCTAAAAATAGCTTGCACTGACAATTAGAGGTAACGAACCTACTCTGGCAATGGGCCGATTTGGGCCAATTTGCCAAAACGTTGAACTATGCCTTTAATAAAAAGTAGAAAGAGCGTTTAATCAGTAAACCTATCCTTACTACGCATGATCACCCACTACAGTTGCACGATCCAAATAAGCTGAGGTGAAGGCACTCCAGGATCTTTGGAGCAGCATGTAGGGATTTCTATTGGCTCCACTAATGTCCACTAAAACTCTTTAAGAAGGTGTGGGAGAATGTCCTGTTATTGTTATCTTATGCCAACTGAAGAATTAAATTTGTTTATTGACTCAAAAGAGATCATGAATCAATGAGGGAAAAAAACTATATGATTTGATAACTGGCATTACTGACTAAAGGCAAAATCTGACAAATAAGATTCAACTATGAAAACCTTTAATTGGAGACACCCCTAGTTCAGTTCACCCAAATTAGAAAAACATGTAATGTTCCTGTGGTGGGATCTAACCATGCAGACTGTTTCATTTAAATAGATTCCTGCTGCCACCACATCATAATGCATGGACCTGAGATTGCGGTGCCTGCAGCATTATAGATTATTACCGTTGCTCTCTGCTCCTTGCTGGGTGGGTCAGAGCCCTGATGCTACATTCACATACTTTTCTATTCGACATGAGGTTGAATTAGGACTATGTGGAGGGCTCCTCTGCTAAAGGTATAAGGGGAGAAAAAAATGTTTTGTTTTTGTAATTTTTGTAATTACAAAACTAAATGTTCACATGCACACGAGACCACAACAGGTGTGTTAATAGAGAGCTTATGTGTGTGTGTGAATGTGTGTTAAAGAGCACTGTGTGTGTCAGCAGCCTGGCAGTACGCTCCCCACTGAGTCTCTGCAACGTCAGGATAAACAAGATCCCTGTAGGGGATGTGCAGTTTGAGGACACAGTACCTGCGATCCAAGTCTGACTCTGAGCTGGGTGAGTGGTTGGAGTAAGGGTGGTACTTGTCCTGTGAGGAAACACACACACACACACACGTGAGACACTCCCATCAGAAACTGCTGTTATAACCCGTGGCTTCCTACAGGGGGCAGCAGAAGCTCAAGTTTCTCACCTCTTCCTCGCTGTCGTCTGGTTTGGGCTTCTTCTTCTCCTTGTCCTTACCCTTCTTCTTGTCGTCATCCTTCTTCTTTTTCTCTTTCTCAGGCAGCAGGTCATCCAGCCAGGCCAGGTCATGCTGGGAGAAGACCATGTCCAGCATCTTCCGGACCAGCATCAGACCCAAGATCTAAAAGGGGTTTGGAAAAAACACAGGCCTCATTTGAACCCCTATTAACACTAGTGTCAGGTCTGGTCTGGTCTAGAATATGAATCAGCTGGATGGTATTTATAAATGACATCAGATCACATCAGATTCACTAAGATTCAGCTCTGACAATTACAGTTCCTCATGAAGAGTGGAGCTGCAAAGCACCTTTAAATATCAGGGTTATACATCTTCCTCTGACGACAGCAACAACACAGGATCATCTGTCAGACCCCGTGTTAGAAATGTTCCTTCACATACCATAACAGGGAAGATGATGGCCAAGAAGGTGGATTTGAGGATCCAGAGCACAGCCAGACAGATGATCTGGACCAGCGTGAACAGGTGAACTCTCCTCAGAGGAACGTGACGGAGGAAAGAGAAGTCAGGCTGGTGCTTGGAGGGCATCATGTACAACTTGATCCTGTCCCAGAACTGTGGAGGACGGAGGTAGATGGAGGAGAAGAGCACAAGGTGTGAAAGGCACAGGTTAATTACAGACAGACTTGTGATATTAAAGATTAATGCCTATTTATATCAGGGAGGTTTGTTATGCGTCACGGCTCTGTGAGTTGCAGGAAAGTTACTAAGTAACACCTGCTCACCAAGCTCTGAGCCATACATCTCTGAACTCATCTAAATGCACATGTGAAATCATTACTCTGGATCTAGGTTGTTTTAATACAACACCTGGACACCAGAGCCTGTATTTGATATCTTGGGCAATGTAGGAGCTTCTAAAAAAAATCTCCTTAAGTCTTTTTCTCCATGTGATTGTGTTGTCACTGTGGTTACATGTGCCTGTTGGCCTTCTTGTTTGCTTGGCAGCTCTAAACAAGCTGCCTCCCTCCTGTCGTCGAGAAAAGCAATAAGATGTCCGACCACGATAAGTCAATTTCTTATGATAAATAAGCTCAACAGCTGGCGCACCGCATACCTGGATTCCACTGAGCGAGGCTACGCCCATGTAGAGGAAGACACCGTACAGCACAGGCATGGGGATGAACTACAAGACAAAGGCAGGACAGACAATGTGAAAGATGTTTAAACACATAACAAGTTTGTAGACAGTTAACACTGTAGACCAGGGGTGTCAAACTCATTTTAGTTCAGAGCCACAAACAGCGCAATTTGATCTCAAGTGGGCCAGACCAGTAAAATAATAGCATGAAAATCCATAAATAATAATTTATTTTAGTACATGAAGATGTTTACAGTTAACAAACTATTCTTTTACAAAACATATTAACTTGAAATTTCTAGGGGAAAAAAAAGGTGCAATTTCAAATTTTCACACTGGTTGATTGGTTGGACCCATTGCCAGGCCAGCATGGATTTTGGCCAGCATACCGCGCGTTTGACATCCCTGCTGCAGACTGTAATAAAAAGAACTCAGAGTGTTTGATCTAAAATATATAAATGGGTAATAATGAATTAGACCAGTAATTAACTGTCAAGCCCATAAAAATAATTTTAAAAAAGTCAAACTGCCCTGATTTTTCTATTGTTAGAGGAACATTTTTATCTCATCTAAGCCCTGCCTGCTCTAAACATGCTGGAGCTGTTCAGCTTGCAGGATGAAGTCAAGAGAAACAGGCCAATGCGATTGACTAAGAGGTGAAAAGACAATGACATCTACACTGTGACATTGTTTACACATATTGGATGTGGATGTCTTCCACTCACACATAAACCTGAAAATTGGTATGACATCACCACTATGTTACTGTGAGACTCCAGACTCTGGGCACTTAACCTCCATCCTCACCCAGCTGTAACCTGCGTGTATGCTCATGTTGAAGAGGCCTGAGGAGTCTCACTTATTGCACCTTAGCATTTGTACATTTTTCTATTCACGTACAGTTGTATTTTATTTTGCCATTTTTAATGGTAAATGGTATGGTCTGTATTTATATAGTGCTTTTTACTATACCTGGAACAATTACCCAAAGCGATTTTACATCATACATCGCATTCACCCATTCACACACTGATGGCGATTAATCTATAATCTGTAATATAAATCTTTGCTAAATGTAAGACTGCAGGAAATTTTGACTCTGAAATTCCAATTCTGACTCTGGCATGATATGAAATGAAAGTGGATTTCTGACTTCTTAAAGGGGCAGTTTGAAAAAAAAAGAAGCTATATAATGAGAGAAAAATATATTATCATTTGATTAAATTATAAATATTAAAATAAGAGTAATGGAATAACATCTAAAATTAATGATTGATCATTAATAATTCCTTAAATAATTTCACAGTTGATTTATTTCTTATTTATTTAACATTGAACACTTTGAGCTGCAGTAATAATGCACTACACAGACCTTTAAAGGTGGTGAGAAAAATTATCTAAAAAAAAAATCAGATACATTCTCAGATTGTGTTTGTTCAGGCTTTAAATGAGTCAGTATTGTAGATTTTTAGCAGGTTGGCCTTCCACTACATCCTTTATTACAGTACAAGCGCTATGAATCACAAATCCAGAACAAACACACCATGTCCTTCATACCTTCAGCACAGGGGCGAGGAAGATGGAGACTCCGGTGAGAACAAACACTAAAATTCCCGTCACTCTTTGCTCTCTGGATATGGGAAGTTGATGAAATATACACAAGAGACAGTAAAGTCAATTTTACAAGGCTTTGCTGCATCTCATACTGTGATTTTGCCAACAACTGTTCTTTTTCTGTGTTTTTGTTTGCCTGTGGACCGACCTGACTCCCAGGAACTGAGGCTGCTCCCCTGGAGCGCTAGACTCGCTCTCCATCTTCAGAGAGTCGATGTGGGCGATGGAGATGACGGTGGCAGCAACGTACCAGGGCAGGCCGATGAAGGAGCAGGCGGCCATCAGGACACCCACCCAGAACAAATCCAGGTGATAGCCACAGCCTTTCTGCCAGGGAAACCAGGCACAGAAAGGCAAAAAATGACCTGATGAGGCTGGGATGACTGGGAAAATGTACATGCATGAACATGATACCGGTAAACACACATTTAAAGGGATACGCCAACATTTCTTTTGTGTCTTGCCTCACTCCCGAGTCCATGACAAGCAGATAGACACCATCCTTTCGACTGTGTGTGCAGTAATAAGGGAGAACCCGTGTCGCCCATAATTAGCTTAGTTCAAACGCTGGAAGTGTATAGTGTATAGCCTGCCTCCCGAGCCGAAATCAGCAGTCAGAAGCTGATTTCAGTTTAGCTCTAAACTCTGTAAATATATCGACATTTCAAACATTTTTAGGCGAAAAGTAGCCGTTTAGATGAGCAGTGTGTCATTAATTTGTCTAAATACCAGCTGTTTACAATTTTGTTTGGACAAATTTGGCGCTATTCAAGCTAGCTGTTGTGACCAACGCACTTCCGGTGGGTGCATGACGTCTGTCCGACTACCCATTTCTCCAACCATCCATTTCTTTATTTTTGCATCCATTAGTCCGACCTCTTATTTCTCCAACTTAAGTAGCCCAAACCCTTAACCTTACCCTAAACCTAACCTTTACACTGTAGAATGGGTAACCGGAGAAATGAGCCGTTGGACTTTTGGACAGTCGGACTGAGTCGGACAAAATAAAACACAAATGCCCTTTACATACAGAAAACAAGGACAATAGAATTTGTGTTTTTACTTTGAAGTAGGAAGCTAACCTACCCTCGATGTAGCTAGCTTGAACCGAAATAAACTGTCTTTGCTTGAACCCTCCGTTTTGACCGATCTCGCCCCGTTACCGGCATTTGACCGCTCAAGATGCCACTGGAGAGTTTTGTCAGCTCTGAGACGAAGATCGGCCCGTTTAGAGTTGCTGAAGAGTGTCGCTTTAGGTGGAGGCAGGCTAACACTACCAATACACTTCCAGCGATTGAGCTAAGCTAATTACGGGCGATACGGCTCTATCTCCCTTGTTACTGCACACACAGTCGAAAGGATGGTGTCTATCTGCTGGTCATGGACTCAGGAGTGAAGCAAGACACCAAAAAAAAAAGTTGGCATATCCCTTTAATGCCCGGTTCTGACTCGATATGAGATTTGTGAAGCCTCAGCACACAGCAGCGCTCCACCTACCTTCAGTTTGTTCTCTTTGCGGTTAACTATGACGGCGCTGATCTGCTGGTCCATGAAGATGAGGATGGTGACGAGGAGGGCGGGGACAAAGCTGGCCACATATATCCACCATGGGTTCTTTCCAAACGGCATCACCAGCCAACCGCGGCCAGGCCGAGTTGGCTGGTGGGGGAGGAGAGCCCATTTAGTATCCACAACATGTGAGTTTGTTCAGTGCCACATGCATAATTTATAGACAATTACAACTAATCATCATCTACTGTACAACTGAATTGTTGCATAGTTCATTTCTCAGTCTTGATAAACCAAGCTAAAGCCAGGAGTTGGTTAGCTTTGCTCATACTGGAAGGATAGCAGCTCTACCAAAAGTAACTCATTTTCACTTTTGAATAATTTTTATACCTTAAATTCTGTTGGGACAATCAGCTTGGGAGTTTTGAGTCCAATCAACATATCAAGCCCCACGAACGTCATAATGGACATGAAGATGGAAAAGTCACTGATGAGTTTCCTCAGCTGGTGTCACAAACAGAAGTAAAAGGAAAAAAGAGTTTAGATGAGAAACAAAACAATTTCTTTGGAGTAGTAAAGGAAAGATTAGGTCTGATAGAAGGAAACTCATGAATACTGAAGAAGCTGTGTTGTGCTCAGTTGAATTAAAGATAATCATTTTTTTGTCTGTAACTCATCACCACCTGAGAGATCAGACACAGAGCAGATGTGAACAGCTGTGCTGTCTTGGCCCTGAGTAGACTGCAACAACAAAATGATTCAGTTAAAAGCAGACCACCTCAAGGCAAAAAGGTACATCCATCACCGAAAGTGATATTAAGTGCTCTCCTTGGTTCAAGTCTGCTTGGTACACATTGTTCTGTTCATGGTTTTTCATGCTCACAAGGGTAAATCTGAAATCTGTAGATGTTTCCTTCACCAAGCAGCCAAACTGCAGGAATATACAGTAGCTACATATCCTCCTCCTGTGTAACAGCCCGGAATAACAGCTGAACATTATGATGTCACAGTCAAACTGACCATTTGGATATAACATGTCCCATAATTTATGCTTATAATTTACACTGTCAAAGTAGTG
Source organism: Decapterus maruadsi (assembly GCA_030347415.2). Classification (NCBI taxonomy): domain Eukaryota; kingdom Metazoa; phylum Chordata; class Actinopteri; order Carangiformes; family Carangidae; genus Decapterus; species Decapterus maruadsi. The sequence goes on from CM064895.1 coordinate 4,282,541, forward strand.
AATGAACTCGTTGGTTAGGGCCAGAAATGTACTTTACTGTGACCTTTAACCTTTCCCTGCCAACTGATCAACTCATCCTTGAGTCCCATTGATCATTTGGGCAAGATAATCCCCTTCTCTTTGGGTCAGATGTACATTTATTATGCTGTTTGTACACTTCTATATATCTAGACAGTCATTGAGCAGATTGTTTCTATTTTGTATTAATTTATAGAGAAGGGATGGGGGCAAAAAAGTTTTACCTCTTCTCACTCATTTTGGAATATGACACTTTATTTGTTTTGTATATTTTATCTGCAAATTGTTTGTCTTCCATTTCTTTGTGGTTTTATTTTACACATGCTTGTTTATGAATAAGAATAAGAATACAAATTACTTTATTAATCTCCAAAGGGAAATTGTTTTTTTTTCTACATAAACCAGATTGGAACAGATATATTGTGCAACTTTGCTTTGTTCTTCTAAACCAACACATACACAGGACAGATTGTTTCACCTTGGTGGGAAAGTAGCGGCTGAACTTGAACTTCTTGAGTGAGACGGTCATGGAGTAGGTGCCGAAGAAGAGGATGAAGGACATGAGAGCCAGATCAGGGACGTACTTGCAGGACTTTCCCACCAGAGAGCCTCCGTACTTCAGACACTCCTTCTTGCTCAGCTGGCTCCAGTCCAGAGCTGTCACATTCAACTGGGGTGGTTGGTGGCAGTGGTGGGGAGACAGGAAGAGGATGAAGAAGAGTGAAGTTTTTTGACAAAAGACGCAGAGGAAAACGCAAACACAGAAACAGAAGAGAAAATCGTCGGCACGGATTCCACGTGATAATCCATGGAGGACAGTGAGAGGTTAATGGGATAGATGGTGAGAAACAAACAAAAGGAGAGAAACAGGAGAGCAAAGAGGCCTCTTTGTCAGACAGAGTGGACACCTGGGTTGACTTTATTTTGTGTCTTTTCTAACAGTATCATTATCTGGGCTTTGAAACATCCCCTACAAAAGCTGAAGCGTTGCCGGCCCTTTAAAGGAGACATGTTACGGAAATATCACATTTTGAAGGCTCTTTAACATATATTTGGGTGTTTGTCTTGCCTTCCGGCCCCCAAAATGTGAGAATTGACAAAAAAATCTGTAACCTTGGCTCCCTAGATTTGCATAACCTCACCCCTACCTGGGACCGGTAGAAGGAGTGGGGCGGGGCAAGTAGTGGTTCATTTGCATTTAAAGGGACAGGCACTGAAACCAGCCGTTCTAAACAGGGCTGTTTTGAGAGGATGAAAAGAGCTGTGATGTTTGATCCTTGAGGTATTTTGACCAAAGCATGTTACAGACATGTCTTTAAGACACCTGGGAACTATTTTAATTTGTGGAAAATGGGCAGAATATGTCTCCTTTAAAATGAAATATGGTGCACCACAACAAGATTTTTTTTTAAAAGAGAGAGAGAATTGAATGAAAACAAGCACTTACCCCAGAGACACTAGAGCTGTTATCTGGCATTGGAACTAAACCATTGAAGATCATTGCAGCCACTGTTTATGAATGGGAGAGGGACAGATAGAGACAGGGAGGTAATGAGACAGAAAATGAAGAGGTAGTGAGGAGGAAAACAAAAGGGAAAGAAAAAGAAATGCAAAAACATAATGAGAATCCGGCCACTGGACGCTGCAGAGAGCACTCTGAGGACCATGCAGACAAACTTAAAGGGCACTTACTTGCAGGAGGCACCAGCCAAATTGTTTGTGCATGGCAAAAACGAAAAGAGACAAATCAGTTACAGAAATCAGTGTCAACAGAAATGACTGCAAAGATCTGTCATTGTCAAAAGGAATTTGAAAAGGAGGGAATCAAACTTTATGAAGCCCATGCAACCACAGCGGATGTGTACGTGATCCACATTCTGATAATCAACACAGTCAGCAACTGCCCATAGAATACATGATACAGATGAAGTTGAAGAGCTTAAAAATGAAATATCAGTTTTGTATTGTATCCTTTGAAGAAGAACTGAACGCCAAAAGATTGACCAAATGCAACATTTTGCAGGGGAAGTATTTGGACAGTTACACATTTTTGTCCTTCGGTCTCATATGAGGCATCGCACACCTGTGCCTTGCTACCCACAGAGTTACAGTACTGAACTGTACATGCTGTTTGTGGTTATAAATTGACCAATATCTATTTCTAGGGGGGTTGTTGGAAAACCGTGTGATGTTTTGGTAATGGATTTCTGAGCTTGTCAGGGATTGGCCAAAGATTGATGATGGATTGATCATCAGATACACTTGGGTGAAGAGAGCAGAGCTGTCAACTGAGGCCTCTGTCAGCAGGGTGCTGGAAGGAGGCTCCGACTGCCTGAGCGTCAGACCTCAGATCCAGGACCATCAATGTGAATTGCAATCTGTGCCTGGAACAGTGGACCAACTTTCTATCCTTGCTGTGTTACTGCGGGGGTCATGGTAGTTTCATTAACCCTTGGGGTCAGTTTGAGCCCATTTGATGTTTAACGTCTCTAAAAAAGTGATGAATGTCATTTATGTTTTGCTTCATATTTGATGACTAATTTATTGGGAACAACTGGGTAAACATGAATTAAAATGATAATATTATGTCCTGTACACATACTGTATGCATCAGTGTTACTTGGGGACAAAAAAATCTGTAATTTTCAGGCTCCCTAGGTTGAAATCCATGTGGCTTTATGAGCTGTTCCCTCAGCTGTGTTGCAGCAGTGTTGGGAGGATTACTTTTAAATGTATTACTGATTACATGTCCTAAAATGTAATCTTAATTTGGATTACTATAGCTTTCTCTGCTCTACAGTCCAGACTACAGCCTCTGAACCTTTAATACTTATGTAGAATACTCTTGAAAAAATACAAAATTTAAAATAGGTTTTGTTAGTGAGTGTAGGATGAGCAACATGATGTAAAATTGAAAATAAAGGAATGACAGGAGTCACTGTTAACTTAAACTCACGCCGTTGTGTGTAATCCGTTACTCCCCAACCCTGGCGAGAAGTGTGGTTTATTTAAAGGGACAGGCTGTGAAACCAGCCGTTCTGAACAGGACTGTTTTGAGAGGATGAAAGGAGCTGTGATGTTTGATCCTTGGGGTGTTTTGACCGAAGCATGTCACAGAGGAGAGGCACACTGGCACAGCTGGGAACTATTTTAATTTGTGGAAAAGGGGCAGAATATGTCTCCTTTAAATATTTTTTTGGAGTTTACGAGACCCTGGGAAGACTCCCATAAAGTCTAAGCTCTCAATTACCAGTCAAGCTACATTTCAAAGCTCACCGACAGTCATGAGCTTTCAATAGTCGCCCAAAGAATAAAAATTTAGGCAACTGAGGAAACTCAGATCTCCATGGGGGGGCCAGCAGTAGAGCTGGGGGATTGGTTCCTAATGGGAAATTCTGTTCATTCTTTTTGAAGATTTCTAGGCACGTCGAACTGGTTAGAGCCCAGACACATTGGAGATATTACACTGTGCAACTCATCGTGCCTGGGAGCAGCTCAGGTCCCCAAGGAGGAATTGTTAAAAACAGCAGGGGAGGGAGCCATGAGGATTACTTTACTTAAAGAAGAAGTAAGTGGTCCGGTCGTTTTCGCTATATGCTGCGTTCCAGGCAGGCTTTTGAAATCGTAAATTACAGCTTCAAGTCACAACTTACGACTTTGTAGCGTTCCAGGTAACCCACTCGTGTTTTTCCGACCTGTTTTACCGGTGAAAGTCACTATAACAGCCACTCGTAACTTCCGACCGGTGAACTCGTACCAGATCGAACTGGTACCACTTCACGGTCGGAAAAATACGAGTTTCCTTGAACGCACCATAACAGTCCTCGTCCCTACGTCGCCACATTCACGGCGTTCCTTGGCTGCAAACACAGCCCTGCATGCCGTTCTCTCTCCTCATTGGATAAAAACTGTAGGATACGATAAATGTTTTCTCCTCGGCTCAGAGCAGAGCAGAGTGACTGACAGACCCGTGTTTTGGTCCAAACACTCTATGTAAGTGATTGCTGTCGGAAGATATAACTATTTAAGACTTATATTAACACAAATATATCACTTACTTCTGCTTTAACCTGCTGTCCAAGTAAAAGTGAGAAAATAGATGACCGGATAAAAGTTAGTTCCCTTCACTGATATAAAGTGCTGTTTTCTTAGTTCAGTATTGCTATTTGGGCTGATGGGCCGATGTTCTTTAAGATAGAATTGCTCCTTTAAATGTAAGTGCCTCAAGTAAAACACCACAGACTTTGATAAGAACATTTCTCTACAGTAAGTTCTTATTGATAATACAATCTCTCCTCTACTACTGAGCCCAAACCCCCACTTGTAGCCACCTCCTCCTTGTGGATAGTCCCCCTGTACCTCCCTGAGTCAAGGGGTGAACTCACTCGGGTCTGGGGCCAGGCACTCGCACTTGTAGGCGGTGACGTAGTCCGGCTTGAAGTCGGTGTTGATTGGGTAGTATTTGAAGGAGCCCACCATCTTCTTGATGGCGTCGGAGATGAAGATGAAGGAGATGAGGCTGGAGAAGCCCTCCTCAGTGAAGCGAGTCATGTACCTGATGATGTAACTGGCGTCGGTGGCGACCAGGATGAAACACTGCACACAGGAGTGGATGCCGATCCATAGACGCAGCTCCATGTAATCTATGCCATTATTCCTTTGAGGAGGGAGGGGGTGGGGGGGGGGTCAGAGGAGTATGAGCAATGGAATTAATGTTCACAACCAGCATGAAGCACTGACACTGTCTTCTTTTATGAAGCCAAACACATGTTGATAAGCTAAACTATACTATACATGTATGTTGTAAATGTACCCACATGCTCTTAAGGTCTCTGCCAAGGACACTCAGTTTCACTACACTGAAGTACAGCAATCAAAAATGTTTAATACAAAAAGTCCCACACTGCTGTGTTAGATCAAAAGTGAAAGATCACCCAAAAACCTGCAGCTCTCAGTCACCTATATGACTGTATTTAAGCTATTATGCTACACTGTACTCAGACTTCTACTACATAAAGTTCATAGACAGTAAATGTTATGATTTCAACCCTGCAGGGAATGAATACTTCTATCCCTTGATCTTTAATTCAATTGTTAATTATTTTATTTATCCTGAATGATTTATGGTCTAATCCATCCATCCATCCATCCATCCATCCATCCATCCATCCATCCATCCATCCATCCATCCATCCATCCATCCATCCATCCATCCATCCATCCATCCATCCATCCCCTCTGCAGCATCACTTGGTTCTATTGATGCTCACTTGCTGAATTCAAACAGGAGCTTTTCAAAGATGAGGATGGGTCCGGTTGAGCTGAGGATGATGAGTGGCTGGCCGCTGAAAAGACAGAAGACAGTGCCAGCCAGAGCTGTACCCAGGAAGCTCTCCATCACACCCTGTTGGGAGAAGGGGGGGGGTCACAGAGATAAGGTTAGTCTACACAGAAACAGAGTAGGAGGAGAGGAGCTGTTTTGAAAAAGGAAGATTAAAATGAAAGTGCAGGAGAAAATAGCCAGGTCATTTAGGACACACAGTTGTTGAGTTGTGGTGTTGATAAAGTCAGCAACTCAACTTGAAATAAAGGGGATGAGTCTAAGTTTGGGATGGTTTCCTTATGAGTGCATTTGATGTAAGAGAAGGGGTGAAAATGTTGTGTCTTCACAGAGAGAGGGATGAATGAGTGCCGGTCAAAGCATCCAACATCATTCCTGTGTTCGTCTGACTGTTTGTATGTTTCTGTTGGTAAAAATGTATCGATGCATACGTAGTTAGCAAAAGGAGAGATCAGAACTGATGTAAAACCACACTGACCTGAACCAACGTTGGATTTATTTATGAGGAAAAGGTCAGTGACATCAGTGTTTTATCACTGAGTAGTGAAATTAAATCAGTCTTTCAGTGTCTGTCTCGCATAAAGAAGATCGACAGGCTGAAGAAGATAGTTTAACTAAATTAAATAGAGGAAAACAGTGTCACTTGTATGAAAAACAAGCTGCCTTTGGTTAAAACTGACAATGTATCTCAGCTAACCTGATAAATATGACACACAAATTACACTTGAACTTCCTGGGCTGTCACCATTCGATTTTAATCTAAGAGCTGCTACTTGCCTGTGTTTGCATTTGGTTCATGGTAAAAGACTTTCCAAACACGTTAATGTGAATGTGACTGGGATTCTAACAGGTAATGTATTCGCCACATTCATGTACACCTACATACACACCAGAGGGGAAAGGAATATAAATCCATTGTACACAGCTGTGTCATGTGAAACTGTCTCTGTTGGAGTTGGATCTTACTTGTTTTTATGCCATTTCCATGCAATAGGTGTGTAATGTTGGAAATACAGGTGCATTTCAGTAAAAGTAGATATGATGGAGGTCTGAACCAGGCTCAGGAAGAGTTTGACACCAGTAGTGAACTTATTTACATTTTTTCTCAATCGCTGTGGTGCATTTCTCATATCACTATTAAAGGGATACGCCAACTTTTTTTTGTGTCTTGCCTCACTCCTGAGTCCATGACAAGCAGATGGAGGGGTTCCTCAGAATTTTCTAAAGCATTTTCCACAATTCTATGATATTAAAGCAGAAGTAAGTGATATATTTGTGTTAATATAAGTCTTAAATAGTTATATCTTCCGACAGCAATCACTTACATAGAGTGTTTGGACCAAAACACGGGTCTGTCAGTCACTCTGCTCTGCTCTGAGCCGAGGAGAAAACATTTATCGCAGTTTTTATCCAATGAGGAGAGAGGCATGCAGGGCCGTGAATGTCGTAGGGACGAGGACTGTTATGGTGCGTTCAAGGAATCGTATTTTTCCGACCGTGAAGTGGTACCAGTTCGATCTTACGAGTTCACGGTCGGAAGTTACGAGTGGCTGTTATAGTGACTTTCATTAAAACAGGTCGGAGAAACACGAGTGGGTTGCCTGGAACGCTACAAAGTCGTAAGTTGTGACTTGAAGCTGTAATTTACGATTTCAAAAGCCTGCCTGGAACGCAGCATTAGCGAAAACGACCGGATCGCTTACTTCTGCTTTAACATCATTGTGATGTAAATATGCGGGTTCCATACTGTATGTCACATATTTTTTATTCATTATTAAGGGGGACAGATTGGTATTCCCCTAATATTGAGGGGGGGGGGGGGGGGGGGCATGTCCCCCCAGAGAATGCGTGGTTACGCCCATGGCTATCAGTGTTCTCACCGAAGCCTGTTTCTCAAAATCTGATTATTCCTACAGGTAGACCTTGTTTTCCAACAATTTTGTTTATGAAGCCAGTCATACTAAACAAAATCACCTAAATAGGAAATACATTTTCCCATAAGCCATTAGACTGATCCGTACCAACTCCAAACGTGTTGTCCATGCAGCCACACACATTGATTCACTGACTCTTACACTCATGCACTGCACACTTTATGATTTGTTCATGATTGTTTTAAGTTTGCTATCTTTTTAGTCTCTTTATCCTACGGCAGTGATCCTATGGCGTCGGGACCCCACGTGGGGTCGCCTGGAATTCGAACATGGTCGCCTGAAAGTAAATTATTTTTAAAATTATTGATATTTTATTTTATTTTGTTTTACTAATTATTATTCTTTTAAAACTTATAATTAAAAACACCAGACCCAGTCTTAAACAACTGTATCTATACTTTCACTTTCTCGAATATAAATTGAGTTCAAATAAAATGCAGAATATAAAAATATCTGGAGCATCTTGATTGATAGGAGTCATGTGATCTCGGGGTCGGAAACCACTGTCCTACTGTATTTAACTTATCTTTTTTGTCATGTGAAGGGAAGACATGCAAGTAAGACTCTCATCTGTTGACTGTGCATATGACAATAAACATCTTTGAATCTTTGAAATAAATGACAACTGCAACCATACATGTACATATAGCTGAGTCATGGTTTACGCATCATTTAGAAAAAGTTCCATTAAACTTTTTGGTAACATTTTACCATGACACTGTCATAAGAGTGACATGGCACAGTCATAGACATTATGTCAGTGTCATAACACCTGGGTTTGCAGGGTTAGGGTTAACTGAATGACACAACAACATTATGACATTGGCATAATGTTCATGACTGTGACATGTCACTCTTATGATGAGACCTTCAATTAAAGCAGATATCAGTGTAATGTTTTTGTTAATATAAGTCGTAAATAGTCCTATTTTCCGTCAGCAATCACTTACATGGAGTGTTTCAGCCGTAACACGAGTCTCTCCGTCACTCTGCTCTGCTGCAACCCGAGGAGAAAATTTTCCTTGTGGGATACAAGTGTTATCCAATGAGGAGAGAGAACGGCATGAAGGGCTGTGTGTGCAGCCAAGGGATGCGCGTGAATGTGGTGATGTAGCACGAGGACCAATAGATGCCTGACGAGGGCGGGGGCTGCTAACTCATGGTGCGTTCAACGAAACTCGTACTTTGTGTTTTTCCTTCCTGTGAAGTCATACCGGTTCGATCTGGTACGAGTTCATGGGTCGGAAGTTACGAGTGGTCGTTATAGTGACTTTCACAGGCAACAGGACGGTAAAAACACGAGTTACGGGTTACCTGGAACGCTACAAAGTTGTAGTTGTGACTTGAAGCTGTAACTTACGGTTTCAAAAGCCTGCCTTGAATGCAGCATTAGCCGAAACGGCCGTGCCGCTGATATCTGCTTTAACTGTTACCAACTTTTTTTTAAAATCAAGATTTTTTAAGATGTCATAAAACTTTCCTGAGAAGACTCCCTGTGTTGTTCATAAACCAGGGCGAATGAATGGATTAAAAATAAATTAATTTGTTCCATTGCCACTGTGCTGTACCTGGTAGTTGTCAGTCGCGTCTCCTAGGAGGCCGCCAAAGGTGATGGCGTTGGTGATGCAGCCCAAGTAGATGAATAGAATGGCAGAGATGGACTGAATGTGGAAACCTTCGTAGAAATCACTAGGCAACCATGGCAATTTCCTCTTTATGTCCAGGTACAGCCCCCCACAGAAGCTGTTAGAAATGCACATGAACAGCGTTTAGGATGGTCCACGCATTCCACCTCTCAGCATGAAGCATATTACTTTCTCTATAGCAGGAGACAGGTGAACGGGTCTGCCTGACATTTCCCATGAGTGGATGAGAGACTTGTGGCAGTGATTCAAGAGGGAAGACATCCCTGCATTGTGTTATGACTCGATGATACAAAAATGAAATAGAGATAGAAAAGTATACTTTCAAGATTGATTTTTACCCCCCAACAATTCAACGTTTATTGCAAAAACTTCTCAGACACATTTCACATCACATTCCCTGTTGTAAAGGAACACGGGGCGCTGGATGTCTGGTTCTGTCGAGCCTCACATTTTCAGGCGCAGCTGAAACTGGCAGTCCGAACCGGCCAAACTGACCGAAGATTAATCTTCCTATAACCCACTGAAGTGCTCATTAGGGAGCATCTGCATGTTTTGCTGAGTAGAATTTGTACCCAGATAAATTCCCCACATTGCCAAATATGGATTAATTCATATTCAAATTTGCTTTCCATATGCCAGAGTCAGGTTAATCTCCGTCCAAACCTCTCAGCGGTTTGCCATGTGGCCTGGACAACCTACCGTCCAGTGAATGCCAGCTCCTCTCCCAGCTCATGTTGCGCTGGCATCTCCTCGTCCTCAGCCAGGCCTCCTCCTCCCCCAGCTGTACCATTCATCTGCCCCAGTTCATTCAAGGAGAACACTGACTTCCTGCAGACACGACACGGCACAGATGGAACCAGATATGGGGCATCTCAGTTCAGTCATTTGTGTTTATTTTGTGATGCAATTCACATTTCAGTCCCTGCGAGCTTTGGCTGCTGCTTGCTGACATAAAGGCCTTATTCCACCCTGAGCCATTAAGCTCTAATCTGTGGGTTTCATTCAGACAACAATTTAGTTTGCCAAGTCTAAATCTTGTTGAAAATCTTGAGCCAGAAAAAAGGAAGCTGAGAGATTTCTGTGTTTTAAAGCTTGATAGGACTCCCACCTTTTGTCGGCCGAGGGGACTTTCTTTGGCGGTTCAATGCGGATTTTTGGATCCCATTCTCCAGGTGGAAGCACAATAACTTCATCCAAAAACTCATCAATGCCTGCGATTAGGTCCTCCCGATCTCTGGCCTTGTAGGCTACATCACTGAAGAGCTAAGAGAGAGGGGGGGGATAAAGGGGGAAATTTCATTTGGCTTATATCATGGTGATACTGATCAGTATGTAATGCTCTAATACCAGGATCTGATAGTTTCACATCCTCTGTAATGCTCTCTGGAGACTTGTTAAACATAAATTGTGGAAGCTATATCGACATTTTGACCCCAGTTGGATCACGTTCAAAAACAACTGTCAGTCAGTAACTAATCATGCCCTGGAAATACTGCCAAGTGCACAAGAGCATAACACAGAAAAAAAAAAATCAAAGATTCTAATTGGCAATGACTCGGGCACCGGTCCAGTTCTAGTTTAGTAACTGGTCACCTCGTGCTGCACAGACCTTAGGTCATTAGGATTGTAATCCAAAAAAAACAGCACTAGATAAATATCTGAGTGAAACACAGCAGGTGTCTGCAGCCGGGGGAATAGTTTTCCCTGGAGTGCTTTGTGGTGCCTTCATTAGTTTCCTCCCTCCCACACAAACAGTCCTACTTGATTTTGCTCTGCGGAGCAATCATGTAATGTATTGGAGCCCAAACGCCCTGAACTGTCAAGTTTCTAAATTGACTCAAATCCACCTTATAACTGCACATGGGTTTAATAGACAGCATAGAACTCTGGTGATGCTTAAACTTAAATTAAACCACCTAATGAGACACATGTTGTAGAGTTAAGGTCAGTGCGGAAATCTCTGGCTGTCTGCACCTTTGTGGCCACACATTGATACACACAAAAACATACCCAGCTGTTCTGCCACCGTATACAGTAGATGACAAACATTGGTTAAAAAAAAGAAAAAAAAATAAAAGAAAGAAAAACAACTTAGCTCTGTCAGACCATACTTGAGCTCAATGCTAATGTCGGATCATAGCAACAATGCTCTCACACTTGGTTTCTAGCCAGGAGCAGGTGGTGTTTGTCATCTGAAAAGAGCTTTGACTAATGAAGTGTTTTGGAGACAAGAGGTTGTAATGCTCCATCTGAACAGTGCTGCGTCTTCAGGGCAGCCTGGAGGCTACAGCAAGCCGGCTGCCACACAGTTAGCATGCTAACATCAGTAGGAGGAAAGGATCAGTTCATATTCACTCTTCACTCACAATGAAGCTGAACTTACAACTCAACATTTGCTCTAGACTGGTAAGAACACAACTGATAAAGCTACCACTGGCTACACAGCAACTGCAAAGACTTAGAGATCCTCTAAACATCATTCACTGATTTTATGCGAGTTTCGCTGGTATTTGGCTGCTACTTGGCAAATAAAAATTGCCATATGGTGATGTCTGGAAAGTGTTGAGGATGGTAGTCCTCCTCGATTCATGTAAACTACCATTGTCGACATAAATGTGGTGCTGGAGAAGTCAGAGCATCACTACAAATATTAAGATTCATCATCTGAACATAGTAGTAAATACAGTAGTGGTGTGGTGGACCAACCAGCCAAGCAGATGACATGGTCATACACAGAGCCTCAATTAAAATCATCCATATGTATCAACTGCATTAGTTATTGTACACAGAATATTCTCAAACATTTTAAAACAGAAAAAAGGTCAACTTCAAATGACCACCTGACTGTCAATGTATCTAACTAACTAATCGCCTATGATGCGGCTTTTTTTTTTTACTAAGCAATAGTTCAAGAAAAACCTAACATTATGAAGTGTAAATAACAGCCTATCATCGTTATCTGGTATTAAAATGCTCAGTATTGATTAATAATTGGCTCAGTTATGAATAAAACATGACAGTTACAACTGCATTCAGCAGCCAGAATAACGCTCCCTTGAGTGAGCCATGGGTGGCTCATTATCCCAATAGAAACCCTGCTCCTACCTGATGCTTAACAATCGGAATCACTTCCAGACATAATTAAAACACAGTGGGTCTCCCAGCGGAACGGCACGCTTAAGCCCACAGCACACATGCTGCATACATATCTGCAGCTCAGCGCTGCTACAACATATTTACAAAGATATGTCCTTCCACAGGTATACTCAGGCACAGCATGTGTCAATATGTGATTGTGTTACAAAAGCAGCAAAAAACATGAGAGTTACTCACATCATCCACCATTAGCGTTGCTATGGCTCGGCCGATCTCATTATACGACTTGGCCTTTCCTTGAGGTCCCAGCAGAATAAACAAGAATCTGTGCAGCGATGAGACAGACATCAGGGATGTGCACGCCTGCACGGCTGACTGCTGCACAGTCTGTGAAAATGACTTTATTAAGCAAGGGTGAAGAAGCAACATGTCATTTTTCTTACCTGGTGGGCACAGGGACCTCGGTCAGACCTCCTAGTGTCGTGGCCTGGGCCAGGCGGACGAAGGCCACAAAGGGTTTGTTGAGGAAATCCACTTCACCCACCAAGACATTGGACGCCTCTGCGTCTCGAGGGATCTTCTTCATGAATTTGTTTTTTAGCTACAGAAAAAGGAGACAAGCAGAGATAGCTGCAGAGATTCCAACACACATCATTTTTGTTACATAATGTACATATTTTATATTTTACTTCCTATTGATTTTTGCAGCACCCTGTTGTTACTAATATACTTTATTTCTGTGTTTGCGTGTTTTACAGCTGGACACTGACAAATGGCAGAAAACTCTAAATTATCAATTAATCATGATGTTTTGGCAAATATTCTTCAGTTGCAGATTCTCAAATATGAGGATTTGAGATGTTAAGACAATATATTGCATTAAGAATAAGAATAATAATAAAAAAACACTCATTCATGCTCTTTAAAGAGGAACTATGCAAGTCTGGGCACTTTTCCCACTTTTTTGCTAACCCTCCTCCTGGCCATGTGCATTTGTTTACAACGAAGCCGGTACATTCTGTAATGTTATAATATCATACACGATGTTACAACATATATATAACAAACATATTTGTGTAGTTTAATCTGTCATAAACAAGAGATTACAGGTTACGGGGTGTGTTTGTGTGGCAGTGGCCCTGATCTTACAAGGTGTGTTTTCAGCCAAGAGACGCTATAAATGATGAATGACACGCACATGAAAGGCAGAGAGCCTCCATTCTCCCTCATAGTGAAGTCATTTATTAAACCATCACAATTATTCCAAAGTTGTTTAATTAATTACAAATTAACTACAAATTAACTACAAATTAACTACAAATCCTGCATAGTTCCTCTTTAATGGATATCTTCACTATTGTAATGTTATAGATCAATAATACAAGTTAATAAAAGAAATACATGTGAAATGAACTGATGAAAATAACTTGCAGTCCTGCATGTGCCTTTTCTGTCAGGTTATCTCCTGCAGTTGCTGTTGGTGAAGTCGACACTGTTACTAACTTTCTGTCTAACCCTGGCAGATGAGTCTGGAGGGACATCGTTAGAACAGCAGGCGTTTGAAAGGTACTGTAACAACTCGGCATTGCTCTGTGTGGGCAATAAATCTCCAGAAGCACCAATCGCAGCGGCAGGACAGCTGTGACAGAACGAGAGGCACAGCGAAGCTAACCTGACCTGTGTGATTGCATGTAAAGGTGTGGCAGGAAATTGGATGGCAGCACAATAACACTCAATAATGGAGAGCCTTGCCAATAACCCACAGCCCGGGACCGCCGCCGCTACATGTGAGGGACAAGCACGCGGACCGGACAATGAGATCCATGCTTTTCCTGATGCCGGCTCAATATTGACACAGACAATGTGGCATGCACACACACACACTGAAACAAACTGTCACTTGTCCGTTGTTACATGTGACCTACTGTAGGCCTGTAAATACAATTTGAACATCCAGCCAACCACTCATAACTGGGCTACTTGGAACTGGACAACCAGTACTTGTCCTTTTAGCTGCAGTTCCAGATAAAGTTCGTAGCCCACATCACACGCAGCTAAACAAATTCTCATTTATTTATTTTTATGCATTAGTCATTAACACTGAGTGACACTTAATGTTGACCTGTCTGTTTAAAAGCCCGGCACCCTAATCCAGGCAACAACAGCAACGGCCTTGTATCTATTCAAGCATGTGTCACTGGGTTTAAGCCACGTTACTGCATTGGACAAAATAATGAGAGTTATGTGTGTGCACGCCTCCTCCATCACTGGCTGTCACCTTCACTAGCAGCTGCAATGCGAGATTGATGCCACTTAGGATGGAGCTAGCTCTCATCGCTCGGGTGAAACATCGATGCAACATAACACTGTGCTTTACTGAGACATGAGGAAGGTAATCTCACCAATCATGGAGAGCAACAAAGTGGAAAATGAATAGAGATTGCTTCCATGCAGATAAATAGATCTGTGCTATTAAAGGAGACAGGACCATGAATTTGGCTTTTACAACACCACAGCTGCACTAATAGAAAATATTATTTCTTTTTATCTTGTATGCTGCATAGATTTTCCTAAACATTTCAATATTCATATGCAATGTTATATTTGAGATGTAAACAATGGGATTTTGACTCACCTGATCTGTGCTGGGAGTATCTGCAATATCGTTCATACTTCTACTCTGAGCATGACCTGGAGGGGGAAACAGTAAGAGCAACATGAGTAACACCCAGAGAAACATGTTTTTTAAATCACCTGCTGGGTTTTACAGTTTAAAGCCCCAGTATGTACATTTGGCTTTTTATAAGTAAAAATCAAATATTGCTTTCATAAATACATATTTCATTGAAGTGGAATCACACCCTGTCACCACTGTGTAGTGTGAGGAAGAACAGAGGCACTGATGTTGCATTCAGGTGCAGTCAGACACCTGAATGACACCGTCAGCAAACCAACCGGATGTCATTTTACTCAATGAGAGAAAGACGGTAAAACGTGGGTCAGGTAAACAATATGACATCACCATGACAACATATTGTCACACCTGTATTGCTTTGCCTCGTGCTGGTGGAACACTTGTTTACATAGAGGCTTGTTTATCCTGTTATATGCAACGTCTGTTGTCTGTCTGACTTCTAAGGTCAATTGAAAACACAACATCTGTTGTGTGTTGGAGGACAGACAGTGAGTTCTTGGTTTAAAAGGGATATTTCAACATTTTGGCAAAGTGGCCCATTGCCATAACCCCTATAGTTTTAGGAGTAGGTTTGTTACCTTTAATTGTCGGTGCCATTCCATTAGCCTCCGTAGCGTAGCTCTGAGCAGCTCATGGCTCTGCTCCGCCGTTCTAAAAACAGCTTGCACTGACAAATCAAGGTAACAAACCTACTCCTAAAACTTTTTAAGGGATTATGGCAACAGGCCAATTGGCCAATATGTTGAACATTCCCTTTAAACTCTTTAAGATGATGCTGCCAATTGTCTCTTTTTTATTGCAGCATTTTTATACTAAATATCTTGGTCTAACGATCTGATCTAACGGATATTACGTTGTAAACTCAGAGTCACTGTGTCACTGTGTGCCCACACACTCTGAAAGCTGCTGGGTGTCAGTTGGAGCTTTAGAGCTGTGAATCGATTTAAAGGTCCTATATTTTATACTTTTCTGTCTTTTATTTTAGGTATCCATCCACATCCACTGCTCTGTGATCAACAGTTCAGTGAGCCAATCAGAAGAGAGGGGTGAAAGACTAACCCTGACCCCTAACCCTGACTGGCTGACTTTTTTGTTAGTGATCCAATCAAAATGTAGCAAATTTCAGGTGAACACCCAGAGAGACCAAATCCTCCAAGGTTGGATGGGTCTGGGTGTGTGGGATCTGTGTGTGAACCTGAATCAGGGCGGTGACAGCTTTGGTGTGACACCACAAAGTTAAAAGCTTGGTTTCTGAATACACACTATGTGAACTTTGAGACTTTCACAATATCCATAGAACCTGCTTTGTTATCAGGAATAAAATTCACACCTACATGTATAAACTATATTGAAACTGACTTTTCCATTGAACAGGGGGCATAAAATAGCCATACTCTTGCCTCTAAAAAACCTTCACAAATCAATACATAACCATACTTTATACCTCAAAATAGAAAAAGAAATACAGAGAGAGAGAGAGGTGCATATGAGCTCCAACCCCAGACCAACATCCCAGTGGCAGTCACTCACGGAGGCGGCCATAGTTGGCAGGCTGCTGTTTCATTCTGAGGTCTTCTGTGGATCGGTTAAAGTTGGCGACTGGCCCCGGAACTGGACCTGGACCTGGTCCACCTCGGGACCCTACATTACGACCTGGCAGGGGAAGGGGGGAAAAAAGACACAAACAGCAACAGAATGTTTACAGGTAATGTTTTATCATTTATCTGTGAGATGAGACCAGGAAATGTCACAGCGGTAATTAACTCATCAAACATTAATACACTCCCTGTGGAGGATGTGAGCCTTGTTGACTGCAGGAGTCTATTCATTCATTTGCCAAGAGAGGCAGATAAACACACACTGAAAGAACCTAATGAGGGACCAGGACGGGCCAATCAGTGATGAAGAAATAGCAGGGGTGTATTTCAGGGAGGTGCACAGTTATTTCATGTAATGGCATGCAAGCTATGGAAACAAGATGAGACAAAATGTCCACAATTCAACATCTGCTCTGCAACCTGAGCTGATAATTGTTTGTCAGTGCTGCAGATCAATGTCCAACTGAAGGGAATTATACTGGTCCTGTTGTGTGGTTTTGGACCTAAATGACAACTTGCTACAATAGCTACAGGTTAACCCTTTAACTGCCCGCTCAACCGTTTGGTTGAGCTCGGTTGAGCTCATTTTGGGTCACTATATCTCAATGCAAGGAGTGCCTAACTTGGTTCAACCATATTAAGCCATCTCTCTGCTCTGCAGTAGAGGGCACTTTGTTCTTAAATAGTATCACAATCACACACCCTGAAATTACAAAAATCACCTGTGACATGTTAACTGTTTTCCGTGAAAATCTGAAAGGAACAGATAGTTTTTTTGACATTTATGTGTTTTGAGTCCTTACTAAACATAATTATGCCACTTGATATAATCTAAAAACCTAAATTAAATGATCCAACGGTTGAATGTCCCTTGATGGTAAAATAGCCAACTCAACCAATATAAGTAAAATTGACTTTTTTGCTATAAAATCTAGCAGAAATGTGACTGTTATGTCCCAAAAACATGATTACTGGTGTCCAACACAAACAAGGTGTGTCAGATATTAAAATGAGAAACTATTTGAATGCAAAAATTAATGTTTTGCACTGTCACATATAATCAGAATTGTATTGAATGTGAGCATTATGTGCTGTTGCACTTTACCACAGAAAATAATACGGATGGGAAAATTAGAAATGCAATTTTTCCTTGTTCAAATTTTTTTTTTTTCGTGGTTGTAATAAAAACGAGAGGTGTTTTGTAGCATACTGAAAGAAAAAGAGTGTATTCAATGCCCCAGACATTTCTTTTTTGTTTATTTCTTCATAAATTAGCAATTTATGTGAATTAATCTACTGTCCCTTGTATTATATGAAGTTCGGATTTGTAACCTTTAACTGACATCTCAACCGTTTGGTAGAGATCAATATTTTAGGAACCACAGGGTCTGTTGAAAAAAAAATCATTGATTGTGCTTATGATTCACCTAAGGGTAAGAGAAATGCAAAGAAATAATTTTTTCACTGTTTTTTTCTTGGTGGGGTAGTTAAAGGGTTAAGGACACTCACTGGTCGAGGAGCTGGACTTGCCGATATCGGCTAGCGAGCGGTGGATTGGCTTCTTGGTCTGGTGTCGATGTTTCCTCAGCAGCACAAAACTGATCTGGTCTCTCAGGTCGGGGGAGATCATCCCCTCTTCTATCTGCCTCTCAATGATGTCATCTTGAAAAAAAACAAACAGACATTTGTCACATGTTATATGAAGAAATATGACATGCACATCAGAAACAAAACAAGAGTGAGGGGAAGATCTTTTCATCAGTTTTCTCCCACAGCCCTCAGATAAGGGTCAGCGCATTCACAGGAACTCATCCTTTACTTGCACGCATCATGTTTACTTCCTATTGTTCATGCTAGAAGCTCCCACCAAAATAAACGAACGACTTTATATACAAAAAAAGTAAATACTGCAACTCCACAAGTAACTAAAGATATAGACCTCTTACTTTAAAAAACAACTCATCTTTAAAGGGATAGTTCAACATTTTGGCACACTGTCGTAATCCCTAGTTTTAGGAGTAAATTCGTGCAAGCTATTTTTAGAACGGCGGAACAGGGCCACGAGCTGCTCAGAGCTATGATACGGAGGCTCATAGAATTTCTTGGGTTCTCATCAAACTCATCATATACATAATCCAACAACTCCAAAACGCTCTCGTGGACAAGTTGTGACCTGCATTCACCACGCCTACGCCTAAAACTATAGGGATTATGGCAATGGCCCGATTTTCCAAAATGTTGAACTATTCCTTTGAAAAACACAATTATGAAAACTCTTATAATTCCCATTTATTCATCTTATAGTCCACTAATAAATGTATTAGGCCTACATTTTTTAACAGAAGTGCTAAACTGTTGACAAAATGCTTAGAAATGCAAACAAGATCCAGTGCAAGTCATTGTTAAGTCATATGAATTGGCAACCAGGACCATGCAAATACTCAAGTGTAATTGTGTAATGTTAATGAACCTGTTAATATTTTAGATCCTCAACAATACTCTGGCTGAATAAAACAGACCTTACTGTACGGTATATCAACAGTGACTACTGAACTCTTCCACAATGAGATGTGCATGTTAACTACTGTAGGAAAGAAAAAAGTGGTCCCTGAACACCTCACCAACTATTTGAGGCAGCGAGTAGCCCTCCAGGTCGAGCAGCACCGTTCCTGTCTGGAGACATGTCCTCAGCTCAAACAGACTGTGCAGGGACAGTGTGGACACGTGGGGTTTACTCCACCTCTCTCCTCCTTCCTCCACCTTCTCTTCGAACTTCACCCACCTGAAGACAGCAGCAGGACACAGAGATAGAGCAGGTGAGGAACACAAAACAGCTGAGTTACTAGGCATGTGACTGTGAGTAGGACAAGGACAGTTTGCCTGAGTCAGACTAAACTCACATTTCAAACAAGTACATTAACAGCTGTTGTTGAGGTTTAAGATATTTGAGCACAAAAGAAAGAAAGAAACTACACCTGCAACCACACACGCAGTTACCTGGGAGTAGGGTTGCAGCTGTCTATTGTTTTTTGTAATTGATTATTTCATCAATTAATCGAGTCTCAACTTATCAAAACAAAAAAGACATGTCCCTGAAAATGAACAATCAATTATTGTGATGTACTGTATGTGTCTTTGTGCATTTTAGAGTCCAATCTCTAATCGTGCTGATCGGATGTCTTCTAAGCCTATTATAAATTCTTTTCCATTTTTCTTGGCTTTACTCCATCTCGCTTTTGATCGCTCCACTGAATTCTGATGATGCCATCCGTCAGTCATAAAGGTCCATGTGACATAAGCAGAGCTGGTTGTATAATGGAAGTTTAATTAATTAACCAAACCTTTGATTCAGGAAAAAATGCCTTGATCATATTTTGTAATGGAATTATTCAAAATCAGCTCAGCTAACAGTGAAACCACTTCTTACACTCTCACTTTGTCCAAAACAAATTTAGCAAATTTCATCAAACTACAATTTGTCAGGCTCTGCTGGTCAGCACAAGTTTTACTGAGTTAACATGGGAGAAAGGCATTAACAGCAGCATTTAGTTTCCAGTTGCACTGACATCAGCCCCAACAGGCTCTATGCACAGCTCCCCCACTTTATTTAATTTAAGGCAGGTCCTTCATTTCCTGTCTTACATTATTGGACAAACTGATTAATCCAGGTGTGTCTGACCATTGTGACTACTCAGACACACCTGGATTAATCAGTTTGTCCAATAATGTAAGACAGGAAATGAAGGACCTGCCTTAAATTCAGGAAGTGGTGGAGCTGTGCATAGAGCCCACTGTAAGCACTTTTAAATCCAGGTTAAAAACATTTCTCTTTTCATGTTCTTATGGCTGAGCTCTTTTAAATAACTTTAAAACTAAATTTTGGATTTGCACAGTAAGTCCTCTTAATTGTTTTAAAACAAATCAATATTCCATGCTGCAAAGTTATATTTTAGTCTAGTTTTTATGTTATTATTGCTCTATTTTTTCCTGTACTTTTTTATTGCTTTTAATTGTATGTTTAATGTTTCCAATATTTCCAATTTTGGGTTTTATTTTCATTTTTAAAGACTGTATGTTTTTTATGTTCCTGTGTGTTTTTTTTAGTTTCCAATTCTTACTGTTAAATGTTTTTGTTTTTATGTAAAGCACCTTAGTATGAAATGCAGACAGTTGACTTTTCAAAGCAGGCAAACTGCAGGTGGAACCAATTACATCAAACATGGCTCTGCTGAATTTAAATGCCAATCACTGTCACTGCCTCAAATACAGACACAGTTCATGTTATACACTTGCAGTCTAGGACAAGTTGTATTACTTTTGTATCTACCAGCACACCTCTGTCACTGATATCTACCACATTCTATTGGACTGAATCACTTCAATTTTATTTTTTCAGATTTCAATAGTGACTTAGATGGATAGAAAAGTGATTTCCTGAATTTGTGTGTGTGTGTGTACTCATGTACCTGGCCGACTCCTTCCACTCAAAATCGTCTCCTTCCCTCTGTAGAGTGTCCATCTCAGTGAAGAGTGTCGGTGTGGGCATGTCATCCTCTTCACTCAGGATGTAACGTAGCCGCTCGGCAGCTGGAGACACTTGAAGGAATGAAATACCGTTATTGAGATTTCCCACCGTTTGTGATATCATGTAATAGAGTTTGAACAGGTTTCAATGTCCTGAAGATGCCTGTTAAAAGAAAAGAGCTGTAATTGCTTGACTCTCATGTGTATGGCGTCTCATTGTGAAGTATTTGTGCTGCAGGTTTACTGAATTTCACACTTAAGGGTTAGATGATTTTAGAGCATTTCTGATGTCAGTTTAAGGGGATAGTTCAACATTTTGGCAAATTGGCCCATTGCCATAATCACTATAGTCTTATCCTTTGTTACCTTTATTTGTCGGCATAAGCTATTTTCAGAACGGCGGAGCAGAGCGGTAAGCTGGTCAGAGCTACACTACGGATGAATTTCTTGATCAAATCAAATACACAATCCAACAACTTTAAAATGCTCTCGTGGACAAGTTGTGACCTGCACATTCACCATGCTATGAGATAATAATGGAACGTTATGAAACGAAGTCGTTCTCAAGGTAAATACAGAGACTGCTTGCTGAAAAACTGTTCCTGAAGGAAACTAGCATCAGCAGTTTTGCATGAATTTACCTCTAAAACAACTCTGTCTGGTAACGTTCTGTTATTATCTAATAGCAGAGCATTTTGGAGTTGTTGGATTGTGTGTTTTTTTTTAAAGATTTATTTTTTGGCTTTTCATGCCTTTATTGATAGTATAGTAGAGATGAGACAGGAAATGGGAGGCAGAGATGGGGGGGATTGACATGCAGTATAGGGCCGTCCGATGCGGGACTCGAACCGGGGCCGCCTGCAGCGAGGACTATAGCCTCAACATATGTGGCAGGCGCTCTACCAACTGAGCTAAACCTCGCCACGTTGGATTGTGTTTTTGATGAGCTTGATGAGGGAAACCAAGAAATTCCATTAGCCTCCGTAGCGTAGCTCTGAGCAGCTCGCCGCTCTGCTCTGCCGTTCTAAAAATAGCTCACACTGACTAATAAAGCTAATGAACCTACTGTTATGACTATAGCAATTTTGGAAATGGGCTAATTTGCCAAAATGTTGAACTTTCCCTTTAACCTTCAATTAAAAACCCACAATAAATGTGTTGTTGGCTCATTGGGATCAGTGGGATGAAGCCCTAGTAACTAAGTAACTGTTGTGTTACCTGTTTTTTTATTTATTCCTTGTTGTTGTTGTTGGACTCGCCCTCCCAACCCCCCTTTTACTGGAACTAACCAAATCACTGAGTAAAGGTGCGTTCACACCGGACCTTTTATTTTTGTCGCTGGCAAAAAGTTTACATATTAAGTCAATGCAAATGAGCAACTAAGTGATTAATTGCTCAGGCGAAAAATCGCTGGGGCTCCAAGCGACGGAGCAAAAAATTGCCCTGTCACCCGAGATGAGAAATCCCAAGTCTGGACATCAGTCGCTTGTCACTCAGCGCTGATTGGCTGCCGTAATCTATGCGTAATTATGACAACTACTGAAACCACTTCCACAACAGGTAAATGGTGGCAACAGGTACAATGTCAGCCGTGCTGGAGCAATACAAAAAGGAAGAAGAGAGCGACTCTGAGCGAGGTGAAATTGACTGGAATTGCTTGAATGACGTCACCAGAGCGATATGTTGAATTGTGCCAAACTGACGAGCGACTGCAGCTGAGTGACAGAGCGATTTTTGAAGCAACAGCGACAAAAATAAAAGGTGCGTAGGAATACGGAGTGATTTGGTTAGTGCCGTACACTTTAACAGGTGTATTATTTTGTGACAGGACTTCTTCAGTCAAGTAGCGACACATTGTCAACGGCGTCATAGCAGGGGAAACTAACTTTTTAGTAGTAGTTCCATTAGTAAGTTGTGTATTTATAAGGCCGTTATTCCAGTCACTGGTACTTGACAGTACTTGTAGGTCTTTTAAATCTTTTGGCTGGTATCATTATATCACATAGCCTCAACTATGAGTGTACAAAGTGATCACCAGTGATCATTACGCCTTATTTGGATGCAGCTGTTATATACTGTATCATCTCATTATATAATGCACCAGCAGCAATGACTGCTGCTGAATGATAACATCCGGATCACACATCAGTACCTGATTATAGCTATTCAATCATGGGCCTCATGTGCTTACAATACATTTCAACTGTATGGAGGCTGTACTGGAGCCCATGTTCATTAATGCTGTAGGGTGATTACATGTCAGCTGACCACCATGCTGCTAACATATGGACTGAGCACCGGGCGAGTCCTTTAACGCCACCAGCGAGTCAATGATATTGAATCGCTTTAGACACAGTGGCCAAGTGATGATTAAATCAATACAACAAAACCAACGGAAATAAATTACAACTATTATGACTATTCATATCTGTCAGTGAGGTAATTATGTCGCTCCTTCTACCAGACTGTTTTAACGGAAGCCCTGAATGTCCAATGAGAAGTCTTTTCACAGCCTGTACATAACGTACAGATGAACAACACACACAGGTTGTGTAATAATGTCAGTGCATAATAGTGTGACCGACTGCAGATTTGCTGTGGCAGAGGAGCAATACTTCAGCCAAAGCAAACTCTTCTCCATTTTACAGTCGTGGATTTGTGAGCAGGCAGCAGTGGTGTGAAGTGTGGACCAGGGGGTGATCAGCGCCTGCTACTGCTATTTGCTTTTGTAAGAGCAAATCATGTGATGGCTGTGTTATTTAAAAAAGGTCGGGGGTGGGGAGACAGATCGTTTTGGAAGCTCATGCTGATAAGTTTGTTTTTGTTTGATATAGTTCAAGAGAGAGGGGAATGAAATGTGCTTTTGTGAAGCAACAAACAGCAGGTTAGACCAGAATGAGGCTAATCAGAGTCTATTTTCTGTCCTGTCCTCTCTAAGTTGTTTACCCTCTCTGGGCTCTATTTTCTCCCATTGTTATCCTTGTTGTTCCTGCTGTAATCCTCCAACTGATAATAACACCATTTTCATTATTGATATGTGCTCAGCAGACGTCGCACTAGACTTTTTCATTTTGACTGACGAGGTCATAAACATCCCGACATAATCTATTTTTACTCATCATTTCAATTTAGAGAGAGATAGACAGATAGATAGACAGATAGACAGATAGATAGACAGATAGACAGATAGATAGATAGATAGATAGATAGATAGATAGATAGATAGATAGATAGATAGATAGATAGATAGGTAGGTAGTCTGTGTGAGGAGCAGGGAGCAGGAAGGTGGGGGCTTTGGGGAGGACAGAAGCTTTTGTCCTCCTCTAGATGCCTCGGGGCGGGATCTCCTTCCATTCACTCAATGCATTTATAATTTTTTCATGCTGATCTATGATTGGCTAAGACCCGTAAAATGACGCTCTAAGGGAGGATGTCCTCCCTTACCAATCAGCGACCAGAAAACAAGATTGACATCAGGTTGGTCCAATGACAGTTCCCCACCCCCCAGCCGTGCTGTAGCCAGGCTAGCGCCGCCTACTGGTCCCGGCAAATTTCATTTTCCTCAACCATGTAGTCAGGAAACTAGCAATGCGTTTCGGTTTGCTCCGTCCGCCAGAACGGTAGGACCAATCAGCGAACAGATGGGTAAGTGAAGGCGATGACGTTGAACTCAAGGGCTCAAGATTAACCTATGAGCTTCACCGGTGTGTAGTACACGTGACCACCAAGCAGCAGCGATTAGTTGAAGCAAACATAAGCAACCGCCTCCCGGAAGCAAACAAATCCCTACGGCTCGTGTTCAGACGCTATATGAAACGTAATGAAATAAGCGGCTGATGCATCAGGCTAGCCGTGCTGCTCCTAGCACAAGAAATACAGAGTTTTCAGAGACTATGACAGTGACAACAGGACACTCAACTGCCGTGACATTTCGCCGTGTGCAGACAACAAGCTCGCCACCAACAGGACAGGCCTGAAGACTTTAATCTTTAACGTGACCCGTGGTGCTGAGGCACACACAATCTAATATAACCAGAAAGAATTGTTGCCTTGTCATTGATTGCACCACATTGAATTAGTGAGATGCATAACCTTCGTCTTTAAAAGTCATAGCAGCACTTTTCTGCCAGGTTTCTCATCACTCCAGTCTGAAATTAGAGCTGCACCCTCTCAGGCTTCATCCCAGCCTCCTAGTTCTCTCTATTAAATCTGCAGGAGGGAAGTAAAATCAAATCAGCACCATAAGGTAGAGGAGTGTGACTGAATTGCAGTACATGGCACAGCCCGGTTCATATTTGAGCCAGTCCTTTGGAAAGCTCTTTATATGATTAAATAGTTGAAACAACGCCACCCTGTAGCCTAACTTCACTGTGGTCACAGATCACTAATTACCACAGGAGGCAGATCTATTTATAGCTTTCTCTTAATACGGCTGTGAGTGACACAGTGACACAAGTCCTGAGGAGGATATTCCTGAGAACTGGCAACAATCACAACAGTCATCATCTCCATTATTATTTATTTTCTATTTCTAATAATGGGTCATTTTTCCAACACACTAAGTCACAAAACTGAACACGACAGAACACATATCTGCAGACTGCACTGTCAGAAGCCAAGTTCAGCCTGTAAGAGAAGAACAAATGTCTGATCAACCTGTTCAGCATTTCACTGGTAAAACATTTGGGTAACTTTGGTTCACACTGCTGCCTCTCAGCAAGAAGGTTCTGGGTTTGATTCCTGGGCCTGAAATTTGCATGTTCTTCCCACAGTTTGTAGACTCCAAAGTGCTCATTGGTGTGTGTGACGTTTGTCTTGATATGTCAACCCTGTTATAGAGTGACAACCTGTCCACCCCACGACCCTGGGTAAGTGCTATAGACAATGAATGGATGGATGGATGGATGGACTGATGAATAGATGGCCAGACGGATGGATGGACTGGACTGACTGAAGGATGTAGGTGGGTGAGTGGGTGGATGGATGGACAGATGAATAGATGCCGGATAGATGGAGGGTGGATGGACAGGACAGATGATGGGTGGGTGAGTGAGTGGATGGATGGATGGATGGATGGATGGATGTGTAGACGGATGGACATATACTGTAGATGCATAGATGGATGGTTGGATGGATAGATGGATGGGTAGATGGATGAATGGATGGATGGATGGATGGATCATCATCAAGGTTATTTTCTCAGATCTGACTCTGAGAGAGACAAAGAGCTGCTGGCTCAAACATACTGTAACATTAATGTTTAGGTCCATGGCAGCCTGATAGAGGCTGGAGGCCCTCAGCCTATCACAGTGTGTATGTTGTGTAGTGTGTCTTTTGTCTGTGTGTTGCAGGTCCTTAACTGGAGGTGACAATCAGTCACTGAGAGCACCTGCACTATGCTCCCAGCCAGCCCAGTTTGCACCTCTCTCTCTCTCTCTGCCCGGGACCTTCACCCTGCAGCTTGTGTTGCTCCTCCGTTGGAATGCTTTGTTTTGCACTAACAACATGCACCACATATTTCACATAGCACCCAAGCACCCTCACACCCCATTCATCACATTCATTTTCACGCCTCATTGTACATATCATTTGTATTTAATCTAATAAAGTTCATTGCCTTTATTCCTTTAATGCAGTGTTTTTCAACCCTGGGGTCGGGTCCCCATGTGGGGTCACCTGGAATTCAAATGGGGTGGCCTAAACTGAAAATTACTGATATTTTTTTAATTTAACTAATTAATATTCTTTTTTAAATTATGATTAAAAACACCACACACAATCTTTAAACAACTGTATACTATACTTTCACTTTCTCGAATATAAATCGAGTTCAAATAAAATGGCAATTTTCCACCACAACTGAGCCTGCACTTGATTGACGGTGGGGTCGCCAGAAATTTGTGATGTCACATTGGGGTCACAAGCCAGGAAAGGTTGGAAACCACTGCTTTAATGCGTGTGTGCCTTTCCCTTATTTGTTGGAGCCTCAGAGCCAGTCGTAGCACAGACTGACAGAGAAGCCAATGAAAATGAACAGAGAGTCCAGAAACTGTCTGTGAGGCATTTCAAAGACTCTTCCGGGCTCTCCGGCCTCTGACTTACTTGTGCGGTTGACGTCTTGGAGACTCTGTTCGTTTGAATCCATGAGACCCTCCTCGATGTCTATGTCCCGGTACCGGTCGTGTTCTTGGTGTCTGTGGTGGTTGTAGCGTCTGTCCCTGTCCATGTCCGGGACATCGCGGCTGGAGCGCCTTCGCCTGCGTTTGCGTCGATATCCTCGAGGCACTGGGACGCCAATATAGATGGACTGATGGTCTGGTGACAGATAGGAATGGTTACATGAATATGTGAATATAAGGTTGCACGCCTTGAAATACTTTGAGACGTAATCATAATAAAAACACAACTTTTCAAAATACAGTGACTTAAATGAAAGTTGGATGAAGCCAACCAAAACAGATGATTGGCAGTGGTATACTGTCTAATGAGATCTTTCAATAATCTCTTATACTCAGAGGAGTGTTTTCATGAATGTTGCACCACTTTTTAACAAACTCTGAATGAATTATGTTTCATAGCTAATGTGTGGTTATAAAAACAGCAGTGACATTCTCTGTTGGCACAAACAAAAGGAAAATCAAGTCCACTGAGAATCACTCCGAATCGATCCTCAGCGTAGTCCTGATGTCGTGTTCGGCTTCATAATCCCTGAATGATGCGAGTGTGATCGTCTTCTGGCAATTAAGGCGTCGCTGTAAAACTAATTGCACAAAAAAACTCCATATGGAAAATCTAAACAACTGGGAAATCAGTAATGGTATCCTAACCTGCTGCTCAGTGTGGAGGCGGAAAACACGCACAAAATCACACAAACATCCTCCTAAACCCACTGAGATACACATTCCCAAATACACACAGAGGCAATCTCATGTCAATCTTCCCTCCTCATTTTTGCAGCCCATTAACAACACTCACCCACACCATCTCACAACAAATTAAAAATGAAGAGACAATTTAAAAAGTTGATATAATGAGTCAATTGTGTCATAATGATATTAAGAGACATGATGGGTGTTATGACTTAATTTCCTTCTTCTATTATTGGAAGACAGTCAATAAGAAGTTGTAGCATAGATCTGAACCACACACATAGTACGTGGTCACAATCATAAACGCGCACACTCACCCTCTTCGTCCTCGTAGCGAAGATGAGAGACGCCCATCCCTCGGTCTCCATGGTCCATCCTGGTAAAGAAGTAGAGGGACAAATGTCAATGTGCATGTGTGTCGTTATATTAGTACCTGTGTGTCTTTTTTCAATCTCCATGCATGTATTCAATGATCTTGGTAATGTATGTATCAGTGCATCATGAGCCACCAGCAGCTGCAGCGGCGGCAGCAGCTTCTTGTTCACTGACCTGCACGCTGGGTTACAGTACAGATCGATGGGAAAATAATTAAAAGCGAGGTCAAGTCAATGGAAATGTGCATGATTAAAACAAATGTGAGGGTAACTAATCGCACGTGGCACTAATTCGCACAATGATCACCATCGGCAAAGTTTAAGGCCACCACGTTCCTGCCGGAGGGGTTAAAGGGGTTTCCATACATTCACTGTATACAGTGCTGTAGCTGCAGGGGGGCGGGTGTTTAAACCTTAATACACTCATAGTGGGGAAGCTGCTCAGCAGTTTACATGACAGGATGGGGAATCAGGCCTGTGACACAATGTGAGTCATTGATACATCACTGATACAGGAGAACTGTGTAACACAAGATTAAAAAGTGGACAAAACAAACACATGTGGTTAAAGACATATGTTGTCTCCAGTTAGTGGTGGTCAAAATATTTATAGTAATCAGGGCTCCAGACTGCCCCTAAATGGAGGCATTTCGCCCCTAAATTTTGAGACAGCGCAAGTACATTTTTTACATTTGCAACCAGTAAAATTTGCGTGTTTTTGTGTGTTTTTTTTTGTTTTTATGTACACTGGTGAAATGTGGACGAAGCGATTCAAAGAATCTGGAATTTATCATTACAGGGGGACAATGTGTGTGATCATGAATGAAAAGTAAATGTGAATATTTGATTAAAAATTAAAAATTTAAAGGGAAAGTTCAACATTTTTGGTAAATTGGCCCACAATCCCTATTTTATTAGGAGTAGGTTCGTTACCTTTAATTGTTGGTGCAAGCTATTTTTAGAACGGCAGAGCAGAGCTGTGAGCTGCTCAGAGCTACGCTACAGAGGCTAATGGGATTTCTTAGTTTCCCTCATCAAACTCATCAAATACACAATCCAACAACTCCAAAATGCTCTGATGGACAAGCAAAACGGTGGACAAGTTGTGACCTGCACATTCACCACGCTATGAGATAACAGAACGTTACGAGACGGAGTTGTTTTCGAGATAAATGCAGACACTGCTTGCTGAAAAACTGCCCCTGACGGCCGGGAACGCACATCAGCGGTTTTGCATGAATTTATCTTGAAGTCAACTAGTCTCCTTTTAGTATTGTGGTTCATTATGTTCAGCTCTCCTCTCCAGCTCTGCTGCTGCTAACTATCAAAGGCAAAAATCTTCAATAACAATAACTGTCACTGAGGACTTATTACTTCATTACATGGGGAACTCTAAAGCTGCACTAATCAATCTTAAAAAGAGATCAAAAGGACCTCAGGTCTGTTTAACATGAATGATGTTGTATTGATAAACCTGAAAAAAAATCACACATTCTGTGGTTCAGTTGTATATAGTGGGATTTTAAAAATCATGATTTTGGTCTCATGGACCACGGCTTCACTGATGTAGTTCATTATCATTGGACCAACAGTCGCTAGCATTTAAAAAAAACCCTTGACTAAACCCACTGTGTGCTATAACTGCACAGCTTTAGCTGGAGAGCTGAATATCTCGCCTAAGGAGTTGGTGGAAAGTAGAACACAACCAAAATGACCATAGACTTCATTGTTTGACCAGGACTCTGGCCCGACAGTACATGAGATCTATTGTCACTGTTTCTGCTCAGTCTGTTTAAAGGCTGTTAACTGGCTTCTGAAAATGAAAATATCTGAGCGTTGCATTTATATCTCATTATGCTGTAGTGTTAAAAAATGAAAATAATCAAAACAAAATAAAACTGCTGATCCTGCAAAAAGAACCTATTAATCTAGATATAACTGAAGGCTAGATTCAAGGCGAGAGCTTTATGGTTTCTTTAATTTGACATTTTATTAGATTATAGTTTAAAAATAAGAAAAGAAAAAAGTATTAGAGTCTTACAACTGAATGTCCATCTGTTTCCACTGATGTCTCATCTGTTTTGAAATTCCCCTGGAACTGAGTTCAAAAAACTACTTTAAATCTGAGAAGCTGATAATTCAGAGAAACGATTGAACAGTAAAGACTTCTTGTGGGTTGTTTTTCTTTTTTTTAATCCCTGTTTCCCTCCAGGCTTTACCCTGTTTTTCCAACCATACAGTATATCTTTTTCTACATTAGCACATACTCTACATCTTACATTTTACATTTGTTAAGTCAAAGCAGTGTTTTAACGCATGTCTTTGTGGGTAACATCTCATTTTAGCACGACACTTGAAATGCAATCCACCCTGGAGGGGTTGAGAAGAGTAAAGTGGCTGGTGGAGGATGGGTTTATCTCAGCAGAGCCCGGTTGAGCTGCTGCTGTGAATGTTTGTAGCGCTGGCTTCCTGCCTCGGTAATTAGTGCTGTCACATCAGTGTCCTTCACACCCAGTGGGCAGCTGGAGCGAGAGCTGCAGGCTGCCCCCCTCACGAGCCGATCGATGCGTTCACCCTGCCTCCAAAACCCCCCCATACCACTTGATAGAGACATACGCACACACACAAACGTGCACACATGCATAAAAGATCATGTGTTCGTGAGCTCTGCCTGCTGTGTATGCAAATGTACAAGACCGTGGCAAACACCAGCAAACAAAATGTTCATATGGTAAAAATCTGACATATGAAGCAAATAGTTACAAAGTGGCATTTCATACACATAATTAAATCAAATAACAAAATTACATCATGTCACTGACAATAATTGTACAATAATTTACAGCTTAAATTGCACTGCAGTGTGTCATTACACAAATGCATGCAGTCAAGCTCACTAAAAAGCAGCACTCACACACGTGCCTGTGCTCACACACGAAGTTTGAGCTAGTTAAAACTTTAGATGTTACTTCTAATGCAGATATTCAACTTCATGTGAGAGTGAGAAAGAGAGCCAGTATTTAGAGTTATTAAGAAAAGCGGAGCTCATTAGCGCTTCAGTAGCTTTAAGGGAATTACTGTATGTCTCATTGACTTCTCAGGAAGTCGTTATAAGGCTGTTTCATAAACTTTTATTTTCTCCCAGAGGAGGACGGCGTCAGGCGAGAACTGTTTACTCCACTGAGATTTGTAGAAGTGAAGCCAGAAAATGTATAACTTGCTAAATTATGGATTTTTCTCTTTTTTCTTAAAGCAGCGGAGACAAACATCCAAACACCTGACACAAGCTGCTTCACAAAACATCAGATTTTAAACTATCACACTCATCAGTACAATGACAACATGGCTGTGTGCAAACAGATATTTGCAGTATATCAGTGGTGGCTGTCATGCATCAGCATATGTCATTCTGCTATTGATATTCAAGACCTCTCAATACTCTTAAGAGCCTATGTATCAGTCCCTCCAGGTCCCTCCAGGAATTTGCGATGTCGCGATTGCAACAATTAACGCAAATTCAACCAATCCCTGTGAATTTGTGCTATCTTGCAATTTTGTACAATCACAGCAACTTTTCCGCAAATTGGACCAACTTTCAACTCGATGTAATTTTCCTGTGCCTTTCTTAACAAGTGGGAAATTGCTGGTATAACAGAACCTCACATTATTTTGTGACATTTCAAAAATTTCAACTTTTTTTTTGCAACTTTAGCTGTCTCCCGCAATTTAATCACAACAAACGCACTTAAAATATCACAACATGCACTTCTTTCAAACTGTGGATGCAAAATCAGGCATTTCAGGCCGCAACAATCACAAAAAAAGCCCACGAAATCCTGGAGGGACTGATGTACATGTACATGTTTATAACACTGACTCCTGCACACATCAATGATGGAGTGGCTGACATTTACTTGTGCAAGGCCTGCAGCTAGCAAAAGAACGACTGAGATTCAAACAAGTTGGAAAGTAAAATGCCACTGTTAAAAGAGAGACAGCTGAGCTCAGAGAGGCAGTGAAAGAAATGAATGGTGCAGAGAGAAAAACAGGCTCAGAGAATAAGACCACGGAATAATGCAACTTACCTTAGTTTTTAGCTACCTCAGTTGTCAGCTGGAATGAGTAGAAGTAGAAAAGGCCTTTGCTGCTTGGAGGGTCGCATCAATGAAAACATGCCAGTGGAGCTCCAACAAACTATCGAATGGTACAAACTCAGCAAAGGGAAAAGCTCCTTTCTATGTGTCTCTGTCTGTCTGTCTGTCTGTCTGTCTGTCTGTCTGTCAGAGTGGGCTCTCACTCTGACTGGTTCAATAATGGGCAAACTAGGACTCAGCAGAGAGCTCCAGGCAGGAAGTTGTTTCAGAATATGGTTCACACCAACCACCGATAGAAAATCCCTCAATATACTGTACCAGCAAGTCAATATAGGATTGTGGAAAAAGGGATAAAGGATAGGAAGTAACAGGATGCAGCTCGGGAAAATATACTGGCGGGTTAAGAGTGGATTTGGAGGTGGAAAGAGGAATGGCTACAGACCTTATCTGATCAGCAAAGATATGGTGTCTTTTATGTTTGAAATGTTTTTTTCAGCTGAAAACGTTTTTTTTTAAGCCAGATAGCACAGCTCTGTGTGGCTGTTTTTTTTTTTTCAAAGCAGCTAAATGACAGTGGCAAAATGTTTAAGCCACTGAGTTCAACTTCTCAGTGTTCGCATGCTTACACTGCTAATTAGCAGTATATGCAAAGCTTGGCTGTGCAGTGATCTGTTCATAAACCTAAACCTGAACCAATTAATCTTTTGACCTGATGATGGCACCAGAGGGAAGTTTAGGGGCACAGCAATGTTTAATCATGCTGCTGGTTGGTTTGGAAGAAAAAGTCAGGCCATCAGCAAAGCAGAATAAAGCAGTATTCATCTCTTTGGGAGCAATTAAAGTAAGAGATTAGATGTTTCACTGAATAGGTGCACACTCTGACCTGCCGGCAGCACGAGAGGAGAGTGTTCTTCTTCCTCTGGCTTCAGGAACATATGGGTGCATCTCAATAAATTATAATATCATGGAAAAGTTAATTGATTTCAGTAGTTCAATTGGAATTCAGACTGAAGTATTTCACATCTTCATTTCTTTAAAAAAAATAACTCAACAACTGGACAGGGGAGTTTGGCTCCAACATGAGTTAACACATGAAAAATAGCAGCTGGAACAGACACTTTGAATTTGTTTTTTGAAAATGACCATAATCACTGGCTGTGGCTCAGGAGGTGGGATGGGCAGGTTGTCCACTAATTAGAAACCTGATGGTTTGATCCAGACCACATGTTGAATTGTCCTAGGGCAAGATGCTGAAACCCATGTTTCTCCTATTGGCTGCTCCATCAGTGAGTGAGAGTAGCATGTATAACATTTTAAGCGGTCTGTAAAACCAGAACAGCATAGTATAACAAATCCACTGACCAAGTTGTAGGAAAAGTAAATCTATTAGAGTTATGTTCTCTCATTAGTTATACTTAAATGGTTTCTCTAGGGAGAATTAAACTGTCACTCCTTACTCACATGTGCTGAATGGCTTTTAAATGGGTGGTCATCCATCAACCCCCAAGTTGTAGGGACACATAGCATTAAAAAAAAAGATCAAATTTTTGCTGATTGATATGAAGTAGATGGGGGTAGAATAGTCTTTTTAACGTAGGCCTACAGATGAATCTTTACAGCAGGCTGCAAATCACCGCCTTGCCCAACAAACTTGGTTGATAAACGGTGGTCCCAGACTCTGGGCCTGCAATAAAACCAAGGGATGACATCTGGCAAGCAACAATCAAAAAAAGCAATAAATTCAATAGCCAAAGCCCTATGTCACATGGAGATCCAGCATATTTAAGGTTTTTAATGGGAAGTTTATCAATTGACTGACTCATATCCCTGAAAAATGCAATATGAGGACCAGCACAGTTAACAACAAGCAACTTTTTCAGGCACCAACATTCTGCTCCCTCATGGCAGCTGAAGCAAAGAGAGTTTCTTTTCATGTATTTTCAAAAACATCTTCAACCACATAAACTGTCTAGACCTTATTAATTTTTGCCTGCAGTAAATTATGGAGACCCCCCCCCCCCTCTGCCAGAGACATGGGAGGACAGGTGTAAACAAACCCAGGAGTAGATTCATTCAGCTGTGAAAAGTCTTGAGGTTGTTAGGCCACGTTTCTGAAAAACAAAATAAATCCAACTTACTGTCTGTCAGGATGTCCTGGAGGAGAGCAGCCCTGCTCCTTGTGGTTGTGGCCGACCTATCCTGGCTTGCGGTCAGCTTTCCCTCCAGACAGATGGAAGTGAAGTTGCAGGAGTTCAACAGCGTGTATTGGAGTACC
This sequence comes from Decapterus maruadsi, assembly GCA_030347415.2. NCBI lineage: Eukaryota > Metazoa > Chordata > Actinopteri > Carangiformes > Carangidae > Decapterus > Decapterus maruadsi. The sequence continues at coordinate 4,317,005 of CM064895.1, forward strand.
TATACCGCCGTCAATATATTGAAAGTGAACAGGCAGTCCACGCAAGTACAGAAGTCGGGTCCATAGGCCTACGGGGTTTTGTTGTTTTTCATGGGATAATTAAACATACTTGACTGGCGCTCTGCACAGAAAAGCCCCTGGTATTTTGCAGCGTTTCTGACGTAGGCTAATTCCCCTGAGGCTGTCTTTTTTGCGGCTCTTCGACGCGCCGAGGGAACAGATCGGAGCAGCATTGCCTCTGCTCCCAGAATGCCAAGAGCAAGCATTACCAGGGGCGGACTAGAAATCTGTGTGTCCTGGACAGTGGCGGCCGGTCAATAGGGGGCGCTAGGGCGCCGCCCCCATCAACATTTCAGGAAAAAAGTGTAGGCTAAATAACTTAATAAAAAGTAATTACCCTATCTGTCCAATGTTCACTCATACAATGGGTTTTACTTTGAAATTTGTAGCCCTTCCATTCCATATTGGGTTTATTCTGGGTTGTTTTATACGAGGGGCGGGGCCAAATGAGTGGGCTCTTAAAGTTTTGGCTTCCATGTGACTTCATGCTGCTCTCTAATTGGTTACTTAAAGATTCTCCTCCTGGTGCTCGCTGTGCCCGTGGCCAATCAGTGCGTTTGGGTCATTTTTCGTCCAATCGGATTGATTCATTGATTCAGTGAATGGGGTTTCTGCCAAAATGACTGCATGTCATATAGCCTAACTCTGGTTACATAAAGTGGCATAAAGTCATTTCTGTTATGATATAGTAACCTATTGTTTGCCAAGGTCAGGTTCAAGTTCAGCAACAATCTAGTATTACAATCAAGTATTACTTTGATTCCAGCGAGTAAAGACTTAACAGTGTAAATAAGTGTAAATATATATATATATTTTTAAAGGTCTAAACTCAACATTATTGACAACATTATTGCATTTTAACACTCCTCTTTTTTCTATTCATATGACCTAATTGACCCAAACCAGTGCAGGACCATTGCTACACATGCTGTGTGAGATACATCTCCTGATACTTTTTATAACAGGATTTTAGAAGAGCAAAAATTCACAATATTTCCAATGTCATCTGGCAGAAAACAAATAATTATAGGTTAAGGGGGACAATGATGGAAAACTACACCCAATACAAGCACAAAATCAAAAACAGTGGTTAATTACAGTACAAAATTACTCATGAGACCTCACAAAAAAAGTTTTCGCACTATTTGTTTTTTTTTAAGAAATCGCAGCTCTTAAGAACAAAATGAACTGAAGCTCATCCAGCTGATCGTGTCGACCATTATTCACACCTGTCTCTCTTTACACTGTACAAGCTCAGAGCAGAATGAACAAGAGAGAGGCCATTAACAGGAGTCTGTTATAACCTAATGGAGTGGGACTGTGGAGCTGAAGAGGTGCAGGTATAGAGCGCTGAATCCATAAAGAGGTTAAGTGGGAGGATGAGACACAGGGGATACATATGACAAGAAGCCCCGTGTGCATCCATCCAGTTCAATAAGTGTGCAGCCTTGACACCCTGATGGGGAAGCCCCTGGTAGAAGTATGAAAATCTGTCTTTCTATCCAGCACATGGGGTGTTCAGTGTGAAATCACCTGCAGATTGCTCCCTGAAGCGTGTCTTGTAACTGAAGCCAGTAATTCAATCAAGGGTAGGCTATACAGTCCGAAATATGTCACATATACCAGAGACTGATGGTGACGACAGTATGTTCCTCACAAGTATATGATATTTAAGTATATTTTGGGGCTTTAAGGTTATTTTTCCTCTGTTTTGCTAACCCTCCTCTCAGCCATGTGCATTTGTTTTCAACGAAGCGGGCGAGAAAGCAATCCATGGAGCGGTAGATAACGTTATATATATCATATACACATAGGATGTTGTGTAGTCTTAAGCAAGAGATTACAGGTTATAGGGGCGCGTTTGTGTTGTGGTGCCACTGAAACGATCCTGATCCTGATCTTGGAAGGTTGGTTTTTGGCCAAGAGACGCGACGTCGAAAGCAGAGAGCCTCCATTCTCAACAAGTTACAAGTCATTATTTAACAATCACAATTACTCCAAAGCTGTTTAATTAAGGTAAAAATATAGCATAGTTAAACTAAAAATCCTACATAGTTCCTTGTTAATTGATAGGATACTGTAGAGTGACAGGAAATGGGGAGACAGAGAGGGTGAATGACATTGAACAAAGGGGCCACCGGTGGCATCGATATGCATATGGGGGGCCTGCTAACCAGTCTAATATCTTTATCATTGTAGGTGTGCTTGTCCATTTGGGGGTGTCTGCTCTGCTTGAGTAGCTACTACACCATATATCTTTAGATATAAACATTATACTGTATCTATATAAGGTCGCCTATATAAGCTTATTTTGCTGTGTGAAATTGCTTTTCTCGATGCCATTGCTGCTGCGTGTTACTTGTTATTATTTTACTATATTCAACCTATTTTCATGCATTACTTAACTGAGGTCTTTTTTCGGTTTCTAGGTTGCCTTTAAGCAATGGACAGCGGATGAAAATGAGTCTTATTGGCTAACTCTGGTTCATAAATGGTTTTTTATTTGTCCCCCGTTTAAATCAATCAATCAATATATGAATAAACATTAGGAATGCAAGGTATATATCAGGAATATTAAGTCACTTTTACACCTTTTTGTGCTCTGTTGTCTTTCAGAAGACACAGACAGGTGAACAGACCTCTCACCTGCCCAGCACAGTGCTGTTCAACCGAGACCAAAGAGACTACATGTTCCAATGGGGGAGGCAGCACAAAACGACTGAAGGATCAGGCAAGAGAACATGTTACTTCAAAACTGATGAGTTGATGAGGGTGATCAGGAGGAGAGTGGAGCAGGTGCAGAGCATATTGCCACAGCCGGAGACAGACAAAAAGGACAGTCACTCACACCAGTCTCATCAGTTCTCTTTAATCCGTCTGGTCATTTTGTCCAACGGCATCATGGCAGCAGAGCAGTAGCGCAGAAATAGCTTTGAAGTTCATGTCTTAGTCACTAATTCAAACATGTGAACAGCGTGAGAGCAGTTTCTTGGGGATTCAGGTGTTTTATAAGACTGTATATCTCACAGAGGGTGGGAGAGAGATTAAGAGATAAAGCGCTGAGACCAGCTCACACACAGTCAGCTATCAGGTCTGGATCTGCAGCTGTGAACCACCCTCTGCTGTTTGATCCTGTCTAATGCCTGCTGCAAAACTCTAGTTTGTATTTTTTTATTTTGCACTAATTGTACCTCTCTCTGATGGTTTTCTACTTTGAGTCATGTTCTGCTTCAGGTTTCAGCCAAGTGTTTATTCGCTACTGTTGCCATGTGGACTGTCGTGGGATTTGTTGTTAAAGGGACATAACTTCTCCTGTTGTCTATTCATGAAAATTGATTATTTCATTCAAAAGTATGTTTTTCATTAATCAGTAACCCCCCCCATCAACAAAGTGAAGTGTTCCTTTCAGCTCTGAATGAGCCGTTCATATCATTCATATCTACATGGAGCGGGTCAGCTCGCTGCTGGCTGCCATACGATTGAGTTGCTTATACAACCGCAACGCTAGATGGAAGTAATTCAATGTACCTTTAAAGGGACAACGAGGAGTTTTGGAGAAGCGAAGTGTTTTCACGCTGCCTCCGCGCGCACCGTAGAATTCCTCGGCGCAAGACGGACTCATGTTTTCATTCATCAAGGATTAAAGTCAGAGGTTCAAAGAGGTTCAGTTAGATGGAAGCAATTCCTCCGCCACCACTAATAATAACAAAATAATGTACCTTTAAGATAGGCCTAACTGCTGTTGTGAATTGGCACTATATTAAAGTGTCTTTGACTGAATGAACAAAGACTGTTCAGACCTGGTATTAAACGTGATGAAGAAGGTTAGGATTTCACTCAAAACGCAATGTGTGAATTGATTAAATGTGTTAGCCATATATAATAGAAAAAGAAATGATTAGAGCTGGCCATTATGATCAGATCTCAGAAGACACATGTTAAGACCAGGTCACAGTGCTACAATCCACTGAAATAAGAGAAAACATTACAGGAACACAATCAACACAAAGCTCAGCAGTTGTTTTGCATAATAACATCTGATTATGCATTACACACTGACAAACACACAGTGACATCAAATGCTGAGTGGCTTTGTGTTTATTGCATTTTGCTGTTTTAGATAGACAGATGATAGGTATACTTTATTGATCCCAAGCTGGGAAATTACATTTTTTGTTTTGTTTTGTTTATTTCCCATTTGGGAGTGTTAGAGTCCAACAGTTTGATGGAAGCTGGAACAATTAAAAAACTTCAGGCAATTTGATTTTCACTCTGATTTTCACTCTTGATTTTCCAGTGTTCTTCCTGATGGCAGTGGTTCATATTCAGAGAAGAGTGGGTGGTTTTTGTTGCCTGTACTCTTGTATGTGGGATATTTGTGTTTTCTAGCAGAGGGGATTGTGTGTGTCTGCATCAAAGCATCTGTAATTGCTTGTAGTTTGGTTCCCTGTTTATCTTTTAGTTTATAATTTATACAAGTTTTGTATATTTCTGGTCATCTTTTTTTTTTAGGTTGTGCTTTTGTTCCAAAAATTCTAAAATATAGACCATAGTGTTAAGTTAAGACTGGATTTCCTTGTAAATTAAAAGAAACACTCTCAGCACAAACAATATGAATGAAATGCATATTTTGTTGCTCTGTTCACGACTATGTGGCTATTGGTTGTTGACAGCATGTTCTGTCTGCAGCTGTGATAACTGTTGTTATCTCCATGTCATTTTCCTGGAAGAATCCTGGAGACTGTATGTATTATCAGAGCTCCATTCATGTGCTGTTTGCAACAAGTGATATTGATGCTCAGTGTGCAAAATCCCCGAACCTGCTGTCTCCGCAGTGGGTTTTCTACTGCTGATTGGAAGTAAATGATCATAATAACAGCTTGTTTGGATGTGGACACACCCTGCTCTCAGGCTGTTGAGTTTCTTCTTCTTTTTCTTTGGCTGACATAATTCATCTCCTCATTATTCCACCTGCTGTATCCTGATCATTGTGATGAGGGAGGAAGAGAGGTTAGAAGTGAATGAGGGGAGATGACCTGCAAGAGGAGAAAGATCTGTGTGCATTAATGTGTGGGTTGTGAATTGAATTAATATGGGCGCTGGTGTCTTTCAGCCAGAGAGACAGAGCTCTGAGGAGGCAGTGTGAGAGGGAGGAACATAGGAGAGGGTGGAGAACTGTGCAAAATGGTAAACAGATTTACAGATGCATTTAAAAAGTCAACCAGATGTGTCATTATCAAGCATAATGGCAAATCACAGTGTTAAAGGAATAGTTCAACATTTTTGGCAAATTGGTCCATTGCCATAATAGGTTGTAGTGGGTTTGTTCCCTTTAATTGTTAGTGCCAGCTGTTTTCAAGACGGCGGAGCAGAGCCGTGAGCTGCTCAGAGCTACGCTACGGAGGCTAATGGGATTTCTTGGTTTCCCTCATCAAACTCATCAAATACACAATTAAAAATTCTAAAAGGCTCTGGTGGACAAGTTGTGACCTGCACATTTACCACTGAAATATAATTCCCTTTCAAGCATTCATAGTATTGTGACAGTGGTGGTACTGTCACTGTGTGCCTCCAGTTGATCATGGGCCCTGGCTACTTAGCCAACGGGATGTCCCTTTGGCCGACTGAAATATGAACCCGGGAGTCTGGGGTTCGAAGCCCGCCCGGGTCCCTCTTCACCTTGCCACATTCTGGCGTTGTTGGCAGGATCCATGTGGCAGGTCCATGGATTCCGATTCCGATTGTGTGGCAGCCTGCGCGGAAGCACGAGGACGTGCTTGTGAAAAGAGGGGGAGAGATGTGACAGTGGTGGTCCTGTCACTATGCCTCCAGTTGATCATGGGCCCTGGCTACTTGGCCAACGGGATGTCCCTTTGGCCGACTGGTTAGCGCACATGACTCCGACTTGGGAGTCTGGGGTTCGAAGCCCGCCCGGGTCCCTCTTCACCTTGCCACAGTATCAAAGGCTTTTGTGGCAATTGCATCAAGTTTATCATGTTTTTGATGGTTGGGAGAAGTTATACTCTTGGAGGAAGTTTTGGTTGTTTTTGTGACTGTTCTGATGCAAAACTGTGAGTGAGCCTACTCAGCACACATGAATGGTGTCAGGATGCTTTACTGTTGGCATGACACAGGATGATGGTGGAGCTTACCTTTTCCTATCTGAATGCCCCAAACAACTAAATGGGAAAAGGGATTGATCAGAGAGAGCTGTTCTCAGCAGTCCATGCAGTCCTGGACCTTCTGCAGAACATCAGTTTGTCCCATGACAGATGTCCATGGATAGAAGTGACTTCTTTGCTGCCCTTTCTTGACACCAAGCCATCGTCCAGAAGTTCTGGCCTCACTGTGTGTGCAGATCCACTCAAACCTGCCTGCTGCCATTCCTGAGCATTAAGCTCTGCACTGGTGGAGCCACAATCCCACAGATGAATCACCATTAGGAGACGGTCTTGATGCCTGCTGGACTTGGGCGTCCTGAAGCCTTCATCACAACAACTGAACAGTCTCTCATCAGGAGCTGTCTGGAGCCAGATTTCTTCTAGGATCAGCAGTCACACACACTTACTGTCTCCATTACCACCACACACACGGCACTGCCATCAACATGCCTCAGGGATGATAATTAGCCAGGTGATGATGTTTAGACTTCTTTTGGTCTAATCAGATGAGAACATATTTTACCTCCTGCTCTCAGCGTCTTTTAAATACCATGCTGCAAACTCTACAAACAGTTGTGTCTCTCTGAGACCTGACTGAAGCACTGTATTATTGTCCACTTCACTTGTTATTTATCGTTTTAGGTATTATCACTCTTGTGTTCTCATCTGTGTTATTTAATGGCCGGAGGTCTTTTTTAAATTAGCTTTTGGCTAACACAATGTCCTTTAATGTGCACTGTCCTCTAGATAAATGAAAATAAATACATAAAAGATGCTGAGATGTTAGCGCAAGTGTTGGATTTGTGGTTACCTTTTGTACAGTTACTCATATTATCACTAACCAAGGTTCCCTGCATCTGTGCTAGAAAGTGACAGCAGCACGTAGTGTGAAATGACTCTGTATGCAGCTGAACTCTCTGGAAGCATTCATTATATTTGTATGTAATGCAGCAAGACATGACAAAAATCAGTAGACAAATTCAGCTTTATTGACAAGAACATTTGTGCTGATACAAGGCAGGAGCTAGGGGAGAGCTCAAAACAGTGCATAACTCAGATACAAAAAACCATCAGAGTAGCTTTTTACTGAATTTGTAGTCTGGATAATCCTTGTAGTTGTTTCTTTAAAAGATGGAAGGAATAAAAAGTTTAGTTTAAAAATGGAAAAGACTGAAGTACCCCTGATGAGAGCCTAACATGTAAACAGGTTTTTCTTTTCTTTTTTTGTTTAATTTACTTAATATACAGTACAAAACATGCATCCCATGTTATTCCACAACTATCAGTCTTACAATGTACACTGATTGCACAAAATCAAATGATAATCATAACAAAAAGAAATAATACACAAACTGTATACATCCGTCACAGACGCTACACGCAAAACATACCGGCTATTCCTAGTTCTCCGACACTGAAAAACATCTTTTTTTTAAGCTACCATTAATTTACACACCAAATAGTACTGTCCTCTGACTACTGGGCTATTGTCAAAACAGCCTGAGGTAAGCTTTAGCACGTGAGACATAGCTCAATTTCAAAGGCTAAAAAAATCAAATAAAAAGTGATATAATGCCATAAATCTTTGAATATGAACCCTCACAAACGAGACAAATAAACGCTTTTAAAAAAGCCAATGTCGTAGGTTGTTCCTTCAGATTTTGTTGTAAACAAATTCATCAACAAAGTGCCAAAGTACTTCTGATCCCTTTAGCTGAGCAAATTTCTCTTGATCCAATGACTGACATGTTCAACCAACAAGTAGTGCAACACAATTCCAACAAATGCAATTAATACAATGACAGAAAAAAAAGGCAAAAAACCCAAAAAGGCAAGAAAGGGCAAAAAGACCGCTTAGTGTTCCCTTTTCTGCTTCCTGCCGACGTCTACCTCGTCCAGCCCCGTGGCCGATCTGGACTGCTGCAGCTTTTGGAGTTGAGAGTGCGTGCGAGGCGGCTGCTTCTTGAGCTTCTCCAGGTGAACGTCAATGGGGTCGAGTTCGGGCTCGGCGGCGGGGACGGGCAGGTAGCCGCCGTCCCTCGGCAGACACATACACCAGCCGGCGCCGGCCAGGTCCAGCTCGCCGTAGTCGAACTCAGACTTCTTCAGCTTGAAGTCCACCATGTCGGCCGACTCGCTCATGTCCACCAGCAGGTTCCAGAAGACGCAGCTCAGGATGATGCCCAGCAGCTGCAGGGAGACATGGGAACTCGGTCATATAGAGGCTGTCAATGCGTCGTCAATCTTATTTACATTACACATTTATTTACCAGAAGTTTAATCTACAATGCTTGTAAATTAATGCTGCTCTGGATCCGACTCTTCCCTTCTATTCTTAAGGCCCCAACATACTCGGGCGTACATGTGTCCGCGGAGTTTAACTCAATGCTACCCAAAGCGGACGTCCGCCAGACCTGTCCGCGCAAAGCTCAATATTTACTCGGTGTCACACAATAGACTGCTCGGCAGGTAATCTTCACATCGATCTGTTTTTAATGTGACGCCGTGCGCCCGACTATGAAGGCTCAAACGGACAGTGCGCACTGAGTGCTCTTCCCTTCTATGTGGGGGCCTTTACTCTTTTAAACAGAACCTATAATATAGAATTTTATATACACACGCCACAGTGTCATGTGGAGCAAATAAGTTACACTGTCAGGAAAAGTTAAAACAGTCAGCGACTCGAATCAGTTCCTTTGTCAACCTTTGGATGAATTCTGCAGCTATAGCCCCGTGTTTTATTCATAAGTGCAACAACAACAGAGCTCTTTCAATTCACTTCAGCTGTGACTCACACATTTCATGGGCCTCCTCTTGATAGCAGTGGAAGCAAAGGTTCATGGGTAGGAAGCAATTCAAGCCTGGGAAAAAACATGATTTCTGAAAAACCAATCTATAGGATCCTTCTGTCATGAAGGCAGCTCCCACTTGAATGTGCTCTCTGGTGAGGATCTCATATGAGGAGATAATCGATTGGAATGCACAGCCTGCAACAGCTCTCGGCAAAGCACTGCTGATCAATACAATCTGGTCTTGTGCTGACGTCAGTGATGGGTTGATAACCTGAAAACAGCCAAGAAATACAGTATATGGCTGTATTGGATGTACAGAAAACATCCGGAGACAATCCCAAGGATCAGTATTGCAGTGGGGCGTGCTAACATGGATCAGGATCTGGAGCTTTCACAGGCTAAACCGACAGCAGGGGGGGGGGGGTCTACCCTACCCTCTAATTAACACTAATTCCATAAATTAGATAACAGTAAGTCTCTGAACAAATCAATTAATGTGGGTGTTGTTGTGTTGTGCACTCTCTTTACAATCGCTAAGGGACAATGTGTATTTTAAGCCTCAACAGCTCAAACAGAGTGACACCTCTTCAGTAGCAGGATCTCAGTATGTGGATCACGTGGCTTATAAGAGATGAGGTCTCAGATTTAGTCTGACACTGCTACATCCAATAACCTGATAGAAGATCTGCTCTGATTCAAGCTTTTACACGGTCAACAGGAACAGTCACGCACACATTTACCAGAAATCAGACTGGAATGGCAGACAATCTATGATGTTCATGGAGGAGGTGCGCATTTTCAGTTGGACAAACGTTTTTTGTAGCTTCTTCGGTCACGCAGCCATCAATAACGGAATGTTACGAGACAGAGTTGTTTTCAAGGTAAACACAGAGACTACCTGCTGAAAAACTGTCCCTGAAGGCAACGCGCATCAGCAGTTTTGTATGAATTTACAACAACAACTCTGTCTCATAACGTTCCATTATTATCTCATAGCTTGGTGAATGTGCAGGTCACAACTTGTCCACCAGAGTGTTTTGGAATCGTTGGTGTAAAATTGGAGTATTTGATGAGTTTGATGAGGGAAACCAAGAAATCCCATTAGCCTCCGTAGCGTAGCTCTGAGCACTGCTCCGCCGCCATTCTAAAAATAGTTTTAAAAACAGCTTGCACCGACAAATAAAGGTAACGAACCTACTCCTAAGACTATAGGGATTATGGCAATGAGCCACTTTGCCAAAATGTTGTACTATCCCTTTAATCTTAAAGGAGACATATGTCCCCTGCCCCCTTTCCACAAATTAAAACAGTTTCTGGGTGTACATATTTGTGACATACTTTGGTCAAAATACCCCAAGGATCAAACATCACAGCTCTTTTCATCCTCTCATAACAGCCCTGTTCAGAATGGCTGAACCACTGCTTGCCCTGCCCCACCCCTCCCAGGTAGGGGTGGTATTATGCAAGAGTGAATCTTAGTTACATCACTGGAAGACAACTGAGGAAACAGCTCGTAAAACCATGTGGATCCCAACCTAAGGAGCCTGAAAATTACAATTTTTTTTGTCAATTATGGGGCCAGAAGGCAAGATAAACGCCTTAAAGAGCCTTCAAAACGTGATATTTCCACAATATGTCCCCATTAAAGGTTAGGTTAGAGATCCTGGAGGCCACATTTTGAAAATACACACGACAGAAGTCTGTGACGTTTTTTGCAACACACATCAATTGGGCCTGTGCTACCAATCTGAGTCATCTGTCAGGTAGTGTTGTTGAGAAAACAATGAAAAGGTCAGTGATTGTTCACAGTTTAAAGTTCTGATATCAACATGAAGTTGGAAAGTGTTTGGAGAGAGCGAGAGGGCTTTTGGTGCAGCCGAGCTTCAGTGAGTTTTAAATTACCTGTGGCAGCCCAATGGCACAGCAGAGCGCGATGGTTATTCCAATGTTGTCGCTCATCCAGAGGTTGACTGCATGGATGCAGCCTCGCACGTGGATCAACTCATGGAGGGTTTCACGCTGATAAACAGACCAGGAAAAGAGGATGAGAGAAGAGTTTTCCAGTTAAAACTTAAAGCCAAAACAGCCTCAAACTGATGGATAAAAGAGTGTCACTTGAGAAAAAAAAAACAGACTGAACCAAATGAGCTGTTGAGCTGCCAAGGATTACCACAGAGGAAGTCAGGCAGTTTGAAAATACATACTGCCAGAATAAAATGAATCAGCTGGACTGCTGACAGAGTCTGGTGTGTGACAGCGACTAACCAACGAGCTGCAGAAAGGTGGGAGAACAGTGTGCAGGATTTATGGGCGTGTAACTACAGTTGAATATAATTGTTTTTCATTAACATATACTGTTTCTATGGTAGCCCAGGATGGACAAACCAAATGCTGGCTCTAGGGAGGGCCTTTTGCATTTTAGGTTACCTGAGGAGCCACATGAAGTTTCTCCTATCAAAGGGGTGTTCAATTAGTTGCACTGTGCAACCCAACCACTAGATGGCACTAAATGCTACACGCTACCGGTTTAAAGGAATGCTCATTTTCACAGTTGGAAAAGCCTCAGAGAAGAGGACTCCTGCTGAGACTCTTGGGAAAACGTTTATCCCATGTAAAAGTCTGGGAGGGAAAAATGAAGTAGAGGGATTTTGTGCATCAGTGTTATATAATAACACATTCATTTAAAGTTCCTTTATGTGTTTATTTTATCTATAAGAAAGGTTTATGGGTTTAAATTCTAGAAAATGTTATAATATAAGTTTGACAGAATGATTTTTTTTTTCAATATAATTACAAAAATGATCAAACGTGTCTACAACAAGCAGGAGTTGGTCTCACCTGTTGATCCAGAGTCTTGTAACCACACAGAGTGTTGATGACCTCTCCCACCTGTGCACACAGTCAAGATTTAAAGAGTCAGACATCTCAGATGGTCAGTGACAACGCCACATGGACATTCCTAAAAGTAAATGCACCTCACATGGGAGCGTGTACCTGTCCCCTGCCAGGCGGAGCGTGAACTTGAAGCATTTACAAACTGGTTTCAGGCCCTGACAGGTGGGGACCGATAACAGCAGAAACCCAGCAGCCAGTGTTGGGCTTCTCTAATCAACCCCTCCATCTCTGCTGTGTGAGAGTATTGGATGGTTCTGCTGTTAATTTCAGCAGCTCGGCTCCAATGCTTCCGGAGACCCTATCAGTGCTCAGAGCCGAGGGATAGGGGGAGTGATATGAGGCGTATGGAGAGTGGAGGGGTGTGGGGTGGGTTGGGCGGTGGTGCAGGGGAGCAGGGGAGCAGCAATACCTTATTTAAAGAGAGAAATATCCCAAGAGCTGTGTTGCTCAGAATCAGAGCACGTCTCCTGTTGGCTGGATGAACCACTTCAGTCACAATGAATGACGGCACTGTGGTGTAGATTAGTGTCTCAAAATTTGATCACTTTTTTCCAGAAATGTCTTTAATGTTGTTCAGTCTCGGGACAAATATTTGTGTATTTCTGGTGTTTGTGTCCATGGTCGAATTTCTGTAACTTAATGTAAAAAAGTTTGAGAACCACTGGTGTAGATTATATACTCTAATACTTTAGCTTTTGAAGTCACTTGCCGGGAAGCCGTGTCTGGAATGTAGTTCCGATTAGGAATTATACCTCGAAAACAACAACAACAACAACAACAACAGGCTCATTATCTTGTTATTTCATAGCGTGGTGAATGTGCAGGTCGACGAGAGCGTTTTGGATTTGCTGAATTTTGTATTCGATGAGTTTGATGAGTGAAACCAAGAAATACCGTGCGCCGTGCAGCTCACGTCTGACACCTCTGCTTGCTAATGAAATGGTGGAACTGGTGTCTCATCATCGGCCCTGTTCACAACATGCGTCTGAGGTGAATAAAATAAGGAACGGCTGAGAGCTCACTCACACATACACTGATATTGGAGCCATCCGTCTGCCTACAATCAACACCACAAACTGGTTTATTTGCATACAGTATAAAGCACTGAGAGGAAGTGAGATCTGATGACAGGTGGTCAATCCGGACACATACGGGTACTGACAGCTGACCGCTGGGATCGGGTTATCACAGAGGAAACATTAACTCAGGCCTGAACTGAGTCCAAATCAAAGATCTGTGCAAATATTTGTTTTTTTCCATTTACAGTCAACGTAGTTTTCGGAAAAACAGGCACTGATTTCATGGAAAAAGGATTAACACAAGTGTTGAGCAACAAACTGCATTTATGTGGTTCCCTGATACAACCTGAGTGAAGCAAAAGCTGTGCAACATTCTATCAGGTTTCTTGGTTTATTTGTGTTAAGTCAATGTGAACCTGGTCCAGATTAGACCTGAACCATGTCCATGTGAAGCCCTGCTTGCTTGTGTGAGTTACCAGCACTCACCTTGCGAACACAACAGGTGTATGGAACCCCACAGGCCAGCGGACCAGTACCATTGCAGAAATGGTACTGGTTGACCCCCCAGTCTTTGTACTCATCTCCTCCACAACATGAAAACTGGAAAAGATAACAACAAGAAGGCAGGGTGATTAGGAGTAATGCATGAAAACAAAAACCTTGTCAGAAAATGGACACCAACAATTATCTTCCTGCACACCCAGTGCTTCAGAAAACTCAAGTCAATGTGGAGATGCCTGCAGCAACACGGGTGTTCATGTGAAGACTGCAGAGGTTTTGTCAATCAATTCAAATGCTGTCATTGCAAGTACTTGACAGAGGAAAATTCAATCATGTTTCCAACATGTTGAGAGCTTTTCTTGAACGATGAAGGACTGAAGGACACCTCTATCTTTGTGACGGCCGGACAGCAGCTGCACACTGTTGAGCCGGGCACCGACCGAACTGGCTGTACAGATAAGATTTTTTTTTACAAGCAGGGAAAATAGGAAAAGAAAGGACACACAGGAGCCAGGAGGCAGGATGTATTGCCCTCGCCATTGATGCCGGCGATGAAAACACAGTCAGGATCCTTTGATGAAAAAGGTTCCAAACTGTGAAAATGATCCAGGTGAATATTTCCTGAGCTCACAGTCTGAAGATTAAATATCCATTACAGCCATTTATTCTGAAGTTCAATAAATAAAGAGAATGAACCTGAACTGTTTATCCCGCAGAGGGCTGAAAACCAACTCATTTAAGTCCTGCCATTACCGCACAGAGCGCATCTGTATCTCTTCTCTTTTATAGCTGCAGTCTGCCATGAGTTGTCATGAACCTTTTTTTCCCTCTATGCACCTTTCCTGCAGGTCCACACAATCCATTCTGTTATTCTGGCACAAAAACACTTCATGTTTTTTTTAGAAGAGCAACATGATGGAGACTGCCGTCTTTGATCCAGGTAGTTGCACCATTAGATGGAGAGATCACACTGTGGGTCCTGTTAGACTACTTGACAGGTCAGGAAGTAAACTCATTAAGGAAAGAGCTGAGGCGTAACACTAGAAAGACAGCTAACACGTTTGAACGCAGCCAAATAACCCCACAGTGCTTGTCTTGTCGGATCTACAGTGTGTTATGAAATGAGGAGAAGTTATGAGAAGACTCTCTCTTTTAATCTTAACAGGCAGGGAAAGCACTTGTGGACAAACACTGAATATGTAAAAAGGCAACTGAAAACCATCAATACTGAAATAAACAAGCATGTTGTCTGTGATATGAAAAGACCAACTTGGTTTCAAACTGGCTGGATCCAAATTCAGAGTAACATAAATGACTAGAGTTTTCACTGAATCTCTGTTGATAGCAATAATATCAGATCATTACATCATTTTACAATATGTGTATACACTAGGCGTGTATTGGCAAGAATCTGGCGATGCAATACTTATCACGATACAGGGGCAATATATTGCAATACTATAAGAATCTATTTTCTTTGCTACTAGGGGTGTAATGATACATGTGTTTGCTTTGAACTATTTCGGTTCTCCTTCTGGTAATGTTCGGTTATTATCTCATAGCGTGGTGAATGTGCAGGTCACAACTTGTCCACGAGTGTTGTGGAGTTGTTGGATTGTGTATTTGATTAGTTTGATGAGGGAAACCAGGAAATCCTATTAAAAATTATCTACAAATAGCTTGCAACAACAATTAAAGGTAACAAACCTACCCTTAAGACTATAGGGATTATGGCAATGGACCAATTTGCCAAAATGTTGAACTATCCCTTTAAGATGATCCCTGTCCTAACAGGGCAGCCTGGCCCTTTAACAGCTGCCTGGTATTTAGGGATGAGTTGAAGTTGTCCCGCCTCGACAGAAATGCAATCGCTCATGCTTTGTTGCATGCCCAGTGTCTGATATTGGTGAACTAGAAGGGAAATAATCCTCCTGCCTATATTCAGTGGATTAGAGAGGTGATGTTGGGATTAGATTTGAAAAAAATTAGGTACATAGCACGTGGGTTGGAGGATAAATATGACTAAACGTGGTCACGGTTCATAATACATAGTAGCAGCCCGCCTTTACCTACAAATCTGTCCACATCTTCTAGATAAAACATCAAACCTTTTGCTGCACATAGTCCAGGATGTTCTTGAAGTCCAGATCGTCGTAGTAGTGCTTGATTCCTTCCCGTATGCTGCTCTGAAACAGTGAAGACGTCTGGAGGAAAACGCAGAAACACACAGGAGAGGTGGTCAACGTTGTTAGCCCTGACGAGGACGGCGCCGGTCACGAGGTACGATGAAGTGAGCCAAGTGTGACTGAGGGTGTCGTTAGAGGGGGGAGAGGCTGTGTAAACAAGGGACACTCACCTTCTTCTCAAAGATGAGAGCCGTGGTGAGTGCTATCGCCTGGAGGAGCAGCAACACGCACAGAACGCAGAGGAACTGTGGAGAAAGGGGACGAGGATCATGAAGCATCTCCATGGTATGTGATTAACACGCTCAGAGAGCTACTTCACATTCTAATTTAGAAAATGACACAACAGCTCCTTTGAATATATCAAAGATGTAAAACAAAGCAAAACATAATGATAGAGATGACTAGAGTTCATGTTAAAGATCAGGCTGATCCTACAGTCTTGTCATCCATCCATCATTCTATATATTTATCATCTGGGTTGGAGTCTGTCCCAGCTGATACGAGGAGAGACCTGGACAGGTGAGCTGTTTTTTGTCCAACTAAGAGAGAAGTCCTCTCTTGAAAACCTCAGCTGATCGGGTCACATCCGTTCCAACTTTTATAAGAAGCTTTTAAAAAATAAGGTGAACCAAATTTATCAGGCTACACCTGTGTTTCCTTCCTACTTCCTTCATTTGCAATGAAGTGTGCACTAGTTGTCTGGTTTAGGTACAGTAGGTGCATGTGTTAGATCAGTCTCTAATGGCTGATATGCAGTATATGTACTGTACATATTGAAGGTTCAACACAGGACACCTCCAGAAAGACACTGCTCTCATTTATGCAATATTTATTGACATGTTTTTAAGAAGAAAAATGAGTTAGAAGCTTGATTTAAGCAGTGGAGCAAACATCGGCACATGGAGAAACCTCGTCTGTGTGTTTCCCAGAGAGTAACATTAACTTTATCGCCTTCTCAGTATGTAATGAGCTCCTCCTCCTCTTCATCAAAGCATAACCATAGACATCATTAACTTCCTCCTTTATGTCCAACTTTTAATCCCCTTTTTCAGTTCATATTATTTAGCTAAAGCTAATTAGACAGTCGCATAGCAACCGTGGTTAAATATTTCTGCTCCCTTTGAGCTCTGTTGCAGTTGTTGGCAACACAAACAGCTGCGCTTTCGCATTTGTGGAGAGAAAAAAAAGGCGTATGAAGCTATAACTGGTTTAAATGGTTTATGACCCGCTGCTGTTGTATAAACTCTTAACATGTTGTTCCTTTCTCAGGATTTATGTGTGTGTCACACATACTGTATAGGTTTAAACACTTATGTGTTTGCAGACACCACTCAAATTGTATCATGTTTTTAAAATGAAACCCAATTATTTGAATATAAGCCCAAAACAAGTTTGTCCATTCAAGGACACCAAGCTAAAACTTACAGATACTTTCCTTTGCAGGGAATTACAAAGTTACAGCAGCAGAATCATCTTACATTCATCACACACTGGCAACAGAAGAAAAAAAGAGCAGAAAGACAGATTTATCTACATCTAAGTTTCTAACAAATATGAAATTTAAGATTTAATATTCTGTGTTCTAAACAATTACTGCCTATTTCATGAAGATGGTAATGCTGAAATTGTTTTCGAAGGATGCTCAGTCAACTTTGCTGTCATTAAGGAGGCTCCAGTGTGCTGTGCTGTGGAATTGTATTACATTATATGGAAAGGTGTTTCTATCATTTATATATTGACTTGAAATTAGATTATTTTATCACAACTTCACAAAGTTTAAACTTTAACCAAGGCTGCAGTTTAAAGGGATAGTTCAACATTTTGGCAAATTGGCCCATTGCCATAATTTAATCTCTATAGTCATAGCAGTAGATTCGTTGCCTTTATTTGTTGGTGCAAGCTGTTTTTAGAACGGCGGAGCAGAGTGGCGAGCTGCTCAGAGCTACACTACGGAGGCTAATGGGATTTCTTGGTTTCCCTCATACAACTCATCAAATACACAATCCAACAACTCTAAAACACTCGTAGACAAGTTGTGACCTGCACATTCACCACGCTATGAGATAATAATGGAACGTTACAAAATTGAGTTGTTTTAGAGGTAAATACAGAGACTGCTTGTTGAAAAACTGTCCCTGAAGGCAACGCACATCAGCTGTTTTGCAGGAGTTATTGGATTGTGTATTTGATGAGTTTGATGACGGAAACCAAGAAATCCCATGTGGCTCTGTAATGTTGAACTATCCCTTTAAGGAACCAAATCAAATCAAATCAAGCTGACTCTGTATCTTTGAGACAAATTTTAAAACCTGCAGTCATTCTCTCACTCTTCTTCCTCCTCCTCCTCCTCCTCCATCCTACCATGTGCAGCAGGGTCTTGTTGTCCCTGAGGGATCCGACCATGCCCACCACCGACACGGTGAACATCACCAGGCCCAGCAGGATGAGCACCACAGCGGGGGCCAGGAAAAGCCCCTCCAGTGTTCGATTCTTCTGCCTCTCCACTTCAGCGTACACCCCCACGCACAGCACACAAAGCCCCATCAGCTGGAGGAGAGAGAGAGAGACAAGGAGGCTTCATGAAACAGCTGACAATCCTCAGAACAGAACAACAAAACACTTCTTCAACTACGTCTTCAGATGTAGTATGTGTGAAGCCAGTCTGTCAGGCAGCTTCAACTTTATACCATTTGAAACTCAGTTCTTTTCATATAAAGTTGGTTCATAAAGTATTCAGACCTCATGTATTCTGTAAAAGATCCTGGTTAAAATACATATGAATGAATGCACTATTTGTCGTTGTTGTTTACACTTTTGCTACTTTGTGTAAGAATTTGACTAGAACTAGAAAATGTAATTTCAATCTTTGGAGATAATTCTGGGACAAGTAAAAATGTGTTATTTACAACAAGTTGGACAAAATTTCAAGAGCTAAACTGTGGTTTGAAAAGCATTTATTTAAATAAATGAATAACATAAAAAACACCCCTTGCCACTACAGTTACAAACTTTCTAGTGCTCCAAAAACACTAGTTTTGAGGTTATTTGCCTCATATTTTCATTTTAAATACAAAGAGGTTCAGTTACTGTTTTTTCAGTCTCAGTACAGAACTGTGTTTTTGAAATACAGGTTTGATTCTTGTTGACGTCACAAATCCAGCTAAAATAAAAAAAAAAAAAAAAACTGAAGTGGATTTGTTTTTACATACTGTATTTTTTTCACAGGACATTGAAATACTCCTTTAAAATCCAGACTGAAGTGGATTTGTTTCTCCTTAAGGCAGGATAAAGCTCTGATCCACATAAACTGCTACCGTATCCACAGTGGACAGAATGAAGCAGAGTGCACATGGACTCCCTTATAGAGGGAGACTGTCAGAGACAGGATAAGTCCAAGATACTGAAGTCAAGTGCCACAAACCTTTGACAGTGTTTCAAGTACACAACAAGCTGAAAACAAATGGTGGCACCAGAGAATACTAAATATTGGCACCAGAGAATAGCCTACTAAATATTATTTGTCAATGCCACTGCACATTTAAGTTGGATTACATTAAAAACAGCCAACAGCACCAAATACGTACTGTAATACACTGTAAAAACGTTATTGTATGGTGTCAATTTGACGTCACTTGGACTTTTTGGGTTAAGTGACTAATTGTGGCCTTTACATAAAGGCAAACTTTCTTTTCAGATAGTTTGAGTGTGCAATGTCTAGTTATACAACTAATGGTGTTCTGTGTAGTTCAAGTGTTGATTCAAGGATCACATCACAATGCTCAACAAGAATCCCTGAGATACTTTGCCCTCTATCAATAAAACAATCTGAATTCTTTCTCCAGTTTATCAAATGCCATGAGCTGCTTAAAAATGCTTTTGTGTCCAGTACAGAAACAACTCGATGTGCTGAAAAATGCACATCAGGTTGGTGAAAAAATGTGAAAGTGACAAAGAAAACAGAAAAGCAGGGCTAAAACACCTTGACAATCAGAACGAGCTCCACAATGCAGAGCTTTGTTTCACACATCGACATCTGGCCAGTGGTGAAAGAAAATATGCGGATTGTCTACTTTACTACAACAAGGAAATAGTTACTGTAGGCTAGTTGCTGGTGCAAGAAAATGGTGGGCTTCTTGATTACATTATACATTGCCTGTCCAAAAAAACGAGTCACCACTAGGATTTCACTAAGCTAATAGGTAAGAGCATCCCATTGGATGATTATGTTTCAGATGGCAACTTAGTTAACCTTAACTGATGCAGTCTCATTTCTTAAACAACCATGTATGTGGTCGTGGAAAAGATGTCAATCTGTTTCAGAGGGGTGAAACAAATTACTGGCATGAATCAAGCAAATAAAACATATAAGGAGATCTCTGCCCAATGCATTATTAAAAACTGGAAGGATATTGAGGAACCATCTTTTTCATGGAAGAAACGGATCAGAGTCCAGACTTTAACCCCAATGAGAATCTTTGAAATGAATGCAACTCTGGCTGGACACCGGGAATAAATGTTGTGACACTGCAGAAACTTATTGAAACGAAATATTGGAGTGTGACTTTTTTGGGATGGGCATTAGGCAGTGTAGGCTATAATGGGCAGTGTATAAGATTGGCAGCATTGTGCTGCAGGGTTAAGTTACATTTTTCAGTTGTAACTGATTGTGTTTTTTAACACTTGGATTTTTAAAATGCTATATTGCATTTTTGACAGTGTATTGATTATTACCCATCACATTTTCTTACATTTTAAAAGCAGTAAGCTTGCTACTACCACTGGCTGTTAATTTAATGGTACAATTAAGCACCATGACATGTAATAACTCTAGTACCCCAAGTATTTATAGGCTAGAATGAAATGGACATGGTCAGGTTAAGTCCATATGTACTTCCCACCACTTTATGTAGCTGTTTAGTGTGAGAAGAGCTTCATAGTGAATCACGTTCAGTGACATAATTACATTACAAGTCTAATTGAGTCTAATCCTGTGAGGAAACTAAAAACTGTAAAATATCCTTAAAGGGCATATATTGACAAATAAGAACTTGTTTAGATTGTGTTTATGCAAGTATTACAAAAAGAAATGACATAAACTGTCTTTATTTCCCTGCTATTGATTTTCAAGCAGAAAAGGGGTCATTTATCTAAGAGCTTGGTCCATCCACTTCAACCTCATTAGCCTAACTGCCCACAGTTCTCCATAAAGCACTAACAGAAACCTCTGGCCTGGTTCCCACTTCTGAGGTTGTCCTTTCTACCTGCACTGCTGCAGTAATGACCATGAGAATGTGTAGAAAGGCATTATATCACTCACAGCCTGTAATAACTATTGTTTGCATCAGCTATTGGAAACATAGCATGCCCACTGTCTCAGGGTTAGCTGGACCTCGAGACTCTAATGGTGACACTGTGAAAAGGCAGCAGGGTCTAAATTGCAAGACCGCCATTCCTACTGTGTTAAATGAGCCTGGTGGAAAAGGTGGATATTAAACTTGCTACCATTTTTCCCTAAATAATAAACTATTACATTTAAAACAGTAATAACTTGATACTCATAGTTCCTATTCATAAAGGAAACCAACCAGATCCATTCACATTACACTGGATCTTATTGGACACCTGCAGCTTTGTGATAAGAGTCACACTTTGAATCACTTTAACCAAACGTAACATTACAATAGCAAAGATAGACCTGTGTAACTCTATTAGCTTAGCTCTGCTGGAGCTTGTGTTCATTACAGCAATATGTGGGGATAGTGGAGGAGAGAGCCAGATCATATAACAGGGGATTCTGGAGTACTAATGGAATCATGCTGCTGAGCCATACTCATTTGTACACACATATAGAACGTCTCTGCATATACAGTATAGCTATATGTGTGTGCGAATGTGTGTGTGCTATTCTACAGACAGAGGATACTGTAAAGGTTAGATGGATGGAGGGGAAGCAGAGGCAACATAATGGTTTTGAAGTGGGGCGATGAAAGCTAGACATGACTTATCTTTACTTCTTACCGGTCCGGCCAGAAACTCACTCACTTTGCTGCTGGATCCCAAATGAATGGGATATGAAGTTCAGCAGAGGTGGAACATTTATTAAGCTGTTGTGGCTAAAGTTTACAGTCATTAACTAAATTAAATTATTCAAGCTTCAAGTTTGTTGTCATCCTTGCTTCTGTGCCTCACCTTGACCATCCATCACATTCAAAATGGCACTACCAAACCTTTCATAATTTAATAACATTTTTTTTCTTCCCGTGCTGCCTTTTACTGTAGGTTCACTAGCATTAATACCTTGAGGGAAGTGGTGACCCATGAAACTTTATGGAAATAAATCGCCAGCACCAGCAGGTGCTCTGAACATGCCAGGACTTGTCAGGACCACATACAAGAGAACTCTATCTGTTTACAAGTTAATGACAGCGCTTCACACAGGGAACAATACTAATAAGTATAAATATGACATACTATCAATATGTGATTAATTTAAAGAAAAACATTAACCTAGATTTGGTCAGCAAGAGGAGTCTTTCAGTGTGCTCTTTATTTCTGTCGGCGAAACTATTTACCAACATGACCATCCCTTTAACTGGATCCAACGCCCTGCACCACCGTGCTGTTTGTTAGCCGGTGGTCGTTCTGCATTGTTTCACACGCAAATGCAATTATTACTATTTTTGGACAACTGTTCAAATAAATGACTGCACATAGTCATTCATATTAAGTGCAAATTAACATGCAGGAGGATGCAGGGTGTCTGAGGCGATAACGTCTACAGCTGTAAGCTAACCCTTCACCAGCTAGCTAGTGTCCACAGACTCCCCTTAAAGATATAGCCACTTATTATTCAGTGCTTTAAAAAAGCAAATGCTTAACATTGTAATCGTGGTTCAAACGTATTTTATCAACAAATACAGCATTCTTATGAATACGGTATGTGTTATATCCAATACATTGGGACAGATTCAGATTAAATCACCGGTGAATCACGTCTCGTGCTGTTACGCTGTTTACGTGGAGGCTGACTGGAGTTTGATGTCAACCTCCGTTTTAAATTGAAATTGTGAGAAAACTAGTGGGAGTCGTTGTTCAGGATGGAAGCCGAATTGTTCAGTAGATTGAACAGATATATAATATACCTTAAGTCATTTTCTACCAGGTTGTTATGTACCTGGAGCAGACAGTTCACTGAAACACATTTCGTTTTGAATGAAGTTTGGAGAGATGCCTCAGTGATGCTATTGGGTGGCTCGCCTCCTACTACTACAATTAGCACACACTGTTGCGGCTCCAGTGAACTTACTACGGCGGATTCAAATGCTGATGTAAACCAACAGTATAGAAACTTACCGAGAAGAGCATGGAGTAGATATTTAAGGTGAATTTGATGAAGTAGTAGAAGTGGTTGGTTTTCCTTAAATCAGAGTAGGTCGGCATGGCTGCTTGCGTTAATGAAGCTAGCCGACAAGCTAGCTATCCTTTCGTTTAGTTCGGGCGATATTAAAAATAATATTAATAAATGGTCGAATATTGTTAATGAAACGAGAAACGTTTTCCCTTGAGCTACCTAAATATTAAACATGTAGCAGCTTTCATTTCTCACACACTATTGTGGATAGGCAATCGAAACAAAATCACTTCCGTGCGGCTGGCCAGTCCACGCTTTGTTTTGACTACATTCTTAAAGGGGCAGTGCGCACAACCCTCATTACTTAATGGGATGAGCTGCCACAGTAACGTCAATCTCCTGTCACTAACATTTTGTTGTTAATGTTGTGCTTTATTTAAACAGTTTTTCTTGATTTGGATATTCATAATTTATGACGAAATATATTTATAATAAATAGGCTTAAAACAATCAGTCTGCACTCTGTCATCTGACAAATGAAACCATACAAAAATTAGGTTTGTTTTGGAAAAAAATAATAGACAGTCTGAAACTATAAGAGCCTTGAAAGTGAGGTACAGGTAAACAAACTAGACTATGGCAAAGAATACAGTCAATTCACCTCCTCCTCTCCTCTTTCACTAATGTGAACTGAATGTAAAACAGATAAATCTAAATATCCATGACCAGAATATGTTCATCAAAACAAAAGAAATGTAGGCTATATTTCAAAATATAACTTTCAAGGAAAAGCATTCTTCTGAAAAGTTCAGGTAGTAGTTACCAGGAGTGTTTACAAAGCTCCCCTCGCTGATCTAATGCAGTTAATCCCAGCTCTTGCTTGAAGTTGCATCAGTTGTCTTTAAGACTTGTTGGATATATTTGGCACTGTCATGACATCAGTGATGCATTCACAAATAGGTTTACAGCCATGTGTTAGATCACCCTTGTGATTAACAGCACAACAGATTATTCTGATGAGACGCCCGGCTTTTGAAGATGCTTTGTGTTTTTCATTAGTTATTACAGTACCATATCTGTTCCTGTTTGTTTACTCAGTCAGGGGCAGAGGTATATAATATTACAAAGCTGTGGTACAATCTCAGGTAGCGTGCAACCTCATTAACTGCTACATCTGTTGTCACATCAGTCATCAGGTTAATCAATTACTACAGTCCTTCCACCAATGTGATCCTCTTCCCATGCAAACATCCACACATTAGGCAATGTCTCCTTGAAAAAAGACATGAGTGTTGTGTGGCTGACCCATGACCTCTGAGGGGGAGTCAAAGGGAGAATATCCCCAGTGGGATAAATGTAGACTATCACATATTATCAAGCAATGCCCTGTAACGGAAGAGGTGTGTGTCCTTGGTGCATGTTGGGATTGCCTCCAATGTCCAGGAATAAACAGGCAAAGAAAGCAGTGAGTGATCATTCACTGCACAGGTCCACGCCTCCAAACCTCATCTTCGCAGCGACTTTTCTAACTCATCAGCAAATACATTGATCTTTGATGAGTTAAATCTATCACTCTTGTACACATTGTGAGGGTGATTAGAGTGCCAGGGTTCATCAAAGGCGCCACGCAGGGTTTCACATTCTTCACAGATAATTGAGTTTAAATGTTCAGTGGGAGGTAGACAGACGTTTAGGCCGTGCTACTGAAAGCCAATCAGTCTAAAGGTCAGAAGTAACACTTGGAATTCTGAAATGTTTTCATGTCGCTCAGCCCCTCAGGGCCACCATTCATACCGGGGGACTGGTCACACCAACTAAATTGACTTTAAATTCAGAAACCCCACTCATTTCTCGTGGTAAGTCAGCTGAATCCCCCACCCACATGCACAGAGCTTTCACGAAGATCTTTGTCAATATGATGATGATGCAATCATGGCTTCAATTTGACAAAATCAACACATTTCTTCTACTTTATGTAGGCTACTGGAGCCCATTATTACCTCTGCAGAAGCAACATGCATGTGATCAAAAAGGGTTCATTATTTGTGATGAGACTGAGAGAGGATTTTTGTTCTCACCTGAAATTAGATGGTGTAGCAGTATCTCACATCAGATGTGCCAAAAAAACAGAGAGAAAAACCTTGCAGACAGTTATTTAACAAACCACAGGACAAGAACTGCTGATAGGTGAAAAAGATCTCTGCAACAATTATCATAAAATGAAGTTGAAGCATTTCAGTGGCCAAGTAAAACAAAAAGTTCAAGTCATCAGAAATAGGTCTTTTTTATAAAATTGACTCGCTTGCAGATTTCCCTGCAGCAATGGAAGTAACTGAATGTACACCTTCTGATAAGATAACGTAATGGAGGAAGCACCACTGTGTATTGACAAAATGGTGAGAAAAGGCAAATCACAAAAGAAGACAGACTGGTTGGCAGTGTTAGAGAAACTATACAAACATAGCTTGTCGTTCAGCCTGGCAGTAGATGAACAAACTGCCTTTCTACCCCTGGAGAAAGAAAGTAGCTTTACAGTACTTATACTCATTATACTCATTTAACTCAGCATTAAATAAATTAACATAGCCTACAAAAAGTTATGCCAGGAGAAATATGCCTCTCAACTCTGTTTTATTATTTTTTTTCCGAAAGCTGACTGTTGGTCAACATACTGTATGTTCACCGACATGTTGGCTAATATAAAAAGAAAATTAAAATCCTACCCAATATCCACTTGAGAAATGTAAATCAGTCAACAAAAAATGCAATAAAAACTACAAAGAGATATTCCAGATTGTTGTGTCTTGAACAGAAATGTTTAAAACCATGACAGGATCTTCAACGCACTAGCACTAGATGTCAGGGCCAAATCGCTTGTTGACATGACACATGAGCCGTCTCTCAAAGTTTTTATCAGACAGCTGGTTCTGTTTGGCACTGAAAACATCTCTGCCAAATAACAACAGAGCTGCTCACATGCTGCACGGGCTGGAATGTCATGCCTTTTTTTTCAAAGAGAGTTCTGGAACAAAATAATGGTAAAATATAAAAATGTACTGTATATTATTATTATATTACTATATAAGTCATTTAATAATAAATAATAATAAAAAAAATAATATTTCATGTCATTTGCCAAAATTGTAGTTTGTAAATTGAGTATCTAAACTCCAAAAAATAACCCGAATACTTCACAGTACAAAATATGAATGTAGCCTAGTTTAAGTCTCCCCAACACTGCTGGTTGGTCAGGGTTTCATCCACGTGACTCTGACCCAAACCGAAGGGGGACAGAACCAGATGGTGGCTTCACATGGTGGAGGAGCAGCACAGACACACACAGCACAGACTGGGATCAACTGGATACAAGGTGGAAGAAAAGCAAATAACAAATTCAACACAACAAGCTGCTGAGCAATGTTTGATTCCTGCTGGAGAAAGAATACGATCAGCTGCTCAGTGAGTCAAAAATTCCGATTCATGCCATGGTTTATGTTTTTTTCTGTCTTTCTGTGTTTGACTTTTGAGTGTGCCATGTTTGTATTCATGTTTCCTGGTTTTATTTTGAAAATCCTTATGCCTTCCTGTGGTTTCCTCCTGTGATTACCACATGCTTCTCACCTGTGTTTCCATTCTGTCAGTTTGTACTTTTCTTTCTTACAGGTTGGCTTTGTAAGGCCTGTCCATACTAGAAACGTGTCCCTTTTCTCAACAACAAAGTTAGTTCTGACGAGGACATCTGATACTTCACGTGAAACTCAAGTGCAGAAGTTCAAATTTCTGACCAGTCACACAATAGTTGTTGGATGCCATACAAGAAAAAAGCTTTGCCAAGGTGATGCGTCAGGAACAAGCTGCAAGAACACCCAAACCAAATAATGATAATAATAATCTTTCTTTTCTTGCCATTTAGGAGGGAGAACAAATGTCTCTGTTCTTTCTGTAAGTGCTCTGTTATTAGTCCTGTTTTAGTTCCCAGTCTTCCTGTTGCCTTTTTTCCCCCTCTTCAGTTCACCTATGGTTCTCTGAACTCTTTTTTTTCTTGGACATTTCAGCTATTTTAAGTTTCCAGTCATCAAAGTTTGTTTGTTGTGTGTTCTTTTCCCTGACCTGTACATGTCACAATAATGTTCTTGTTTGTTTCTTTTTTCCATCCACATCATTATATGTTCTGTTTTTTAGATCTCGGCATACTCTACTTATATTCCAGGAAAAACGGAAAACTGCATTGTATAGATAAGTGGCCTCCGTCTGGAAGCTCTGAGATGCACCTGATGGATATTGTTCCCCCAGGATGGAAGTGCTTAATAGAGACATGTGTCATTATTCTTCATCCAACACACTTATCAGATGGTTGGGTAACGTTTGAAACCTCCTCACTATCAACCATGACTCTTCCAAATGACTATAAATAACTCTTCCATATGGCTGAACAACTCTTTGTCTTGAGCAAAACCACTGTGCTGCAATTTCCTCTGATGGTTCTTCCAGATGCCGATGATAACAGCCTTCTTCCAGGACCTGCAGGCTGCTCAGACTCCTCCGCTCCGTATAGGCACTTAACTCTCGCTTCATACATGGAGGTTGAAAGTGTGGGTGTGCAGCATGTTGCACACAGACTAAATCACTGAGCATGTTTCACTGCACTTCCTCACATTTTAATTCACTGCCAACTTTATACCAGAGGTGGGTATGTCAGGAAACCTTATGAGTGGTGCACTGCCAATGCCACAGGTCTTGTTGTGGCTAGGGAATGTGATTCACCTCACCAGACCTGCTCTGATTCCTGCACTTAAGCTGACATTGTTCTCCTCCACTTCCACCCTGTTTGAACCTGTATGCCTGCAGCTTGACACTGTGCGGTTTGTGGACTCCTGGTACTGCATAAAGGGTACTTATTGGGAGCTGTAATTTGCTGCTTGGCACTGTAGTGTAGTAACTGTGGTCCTCCAGAGAGGCACTAAATGTGGGGTTGCCACACACCGCTCTATTCACTCTCAGCTCCTTTGATGATGAAAGTCTGCAGACAAATGAATTGTACTACAGGTACAGCGGGTTGTGGTTGTGGTGTTATAATGTAGCTACTCTTTTTTTGTTTAGTTTGAAGGAAAATATAACAATGTGTGAGTAATTTTGCTGTAAATCTAACACAAATTCTAAATGAACCACCTTATTATGGCTTTTAATTGAATTAGTATTCTATGTTGTAAATTGTCTGTTCTTTTTTAATTAAGCTTTTTCCGGTTGTCAACATCATTATAGTATTTAAATCTGTAATGGCTTTCTTATTTGACTTTTTCTTGTTTGAAATTCAAATGAGGTTTATAGCAAAATAACTGAACTCATTGTAATTGCACTGTCAGTCTGCCAGCTGATAGTGTGATATGTGTGTATGTGCGCAACTTGACACTATGTTAATTGACTCTCATTGCAACAATCAACACTTAGTTTCTGAGTTTACTACATTTACAATTTTCTTCTTCTTATTGTACGTATTATCTTATTATTGTACAGTGAATGATGTGAAATAAATATGTTTCCACATGTAATGTAAAAAAAAAAAAAAAGTACAATGGGAACTTAGATCTGATGTGTTGTAATAGATAACCATTTAGATAGTGTGGCTTGTGTCATGCTTTTTTTTTTAATTGTCATTTCTTTGGTGAGGATTTGTACCATCTGGCACTTCTGCTCCAGAGCAGGTCGCCTGCCTTTGTCAGTGGCTCACCCGATCCCTCAGGACCTCAAATGTTTCTGTCTGGGCTGATGGAAATACATGACTGGAGTCACAGTCGTGATTGTGGCCAGGGCTCGAGTGGAAATTGAGAGTCAGCTGATGGAAACGACAACAGGAAGGGAATGGAATGGAAAATTTATTTATATAGCACCTTTCACAGACAGCAGTCACAAGGTGCTGTACAAGATCAGTCAATTGACCAACAGGTAGACAGTCAGAAACACAAGAACGAGTGATGACAACAACAACAGCAACAGCCACAACAGACAACAGCAACAGCAGCAACAACAACAACAACAACTGACAGGAAGACAGTGATACATTGTGAAGGGGTTAGTAAAACGCGAGAGAAAATAAGTGGGTTTTTAGTTGTTTTTTAAATGAAATGACTGAGGAAGCAGCTCTCAGTTCTGGAGGCAGAGCATTCCAAAGTCTTGGTGCAACGGATTCAAATGCCCTGTCACCTTTTGTAATGAGCCTGGTGCGGGGGACATGGAGCAGGCTCTGATGTGAGGAGCGTAGCAATCTGGAGGTAGTGTGGGGTTTTAAGAGTTCGGAGATGTAGGCGGGAGCTTGACCGTGAATGGCCTGATAGGTAATGACCAATATTTTAAAGTGAATCCTGAAGTGTACCGGAAGCCAGTGAAGAGAAGAGGACCGCAGGGAGGAGGCAGACTTGTATTGTACTGAGCAACCTGCCAAGGTGTTCTATTTCTTGAATAAACAAAGCAATGTTTTATGTTAAGGTATCTGCAGAGAGCTGCTAAACAAACATTTCATACAGCCTGATATTCATATGAATACAAAATGTACTTTTTTACAGCAGGATGTGTTTTAGGGCTGAAACACAAAGGTGATGGAATGACGCCCATTTCAAAGCAATCAGCATTATGACCTGTAACATCAAAGATGCATCTGTCGTATTCTGCCCTTATACACTATTATCCTGCTTTTACCATGGCTGCCTGGTGTTATTATAGCCACCTCACGCTCACACTCATGCATCCCAACAGTTGGTGGAGAGACACTATCAGCATCCATGAAGGGTTGCTCAGTATCAGACATCAGCCACATGGAAGATTCAGGTTCTGGCTCTTCTTTAAAGAATAGACATGACTGATGTGTTTCGTGACAGTTGGGATATGTCGTTTCAACACCTGGTGGCTTTCAATTCCAGCAGCACATAATACTGATTGGACTGTATTACATTCCTAGGAGAGATGAGTAAACATCATCATCATCATCATCATAATCAACCTCATTTGCATCACCTCAGACTAAGTTGTTTTTCTGCTGTCTAGCAAACCACTTATTTAACACAGTGATTGGCAGGCATGAAACCTCACAATAAAACACTCAATACATCTTAATAATCTGATTCTAAATGTTCTCACAGTCTCATGATTATACATTGCAGGTGCGGTTTGATTCAACCCATTATGAATTATTTCTTTCTCAATATCTCTAGCACGCTGCAACTTTATGCTATATGGTGTATTTTACATAGCAATATAACTGGGCCAAGGTATTACTTTTAATTTAATTTTTAAGTAGATTACTCTTCAGGTGAATTTCAATTTTTATTTTAAAAAATAAAAAGGATAAAAAAGAGAAAACTGGATGGATATTATCATAGATTACACCCACACAAAGGAGATATCACTTTCAGTAATATAATGTCAGACCTGTGCTGCAGTACTGAGCAGTCAAAAGCCAAGTCATTTGCAGGAAATAGGATGTTGAATTGATCCGACCCCAGAGTAATTTGGTTTTACTCATGTTGACCTTGTTAGAGAGACAGCTGAGTTATCAGTAACGAATGTGACAGATGAGTTTTGTAAGTGACATGTTGATTCAGAGAGGAGAGGACACACATCTTGCACAACTAGATGAGATAGGAGAGGAAAGGTCACCTGATTTATTCACATGCAGTGAAAAGTGGATTTTGAGAAATAAAACATTAAGATGACATTTAAATAAAAACAATTTAATAACTATTTATCTTATCTTATTTTTCAGTATCACAAGAACATCTATCAATGTTAAAGTCCCTCTCCATACAGGTAGAGGTCGGAGGTCAGTCCATCTCTGAATGCTCATGTCAGTCAGCTGGTCATTATACCTTTGTCGTTATATTAATTTCCTTCATAAGTTGGCACCCGGCTTTTTGTAGGTGTTTTTTTTCTTTTTAAAGATTTAAAGTCAAACTCATTCCCATGAATGACCAAATTTTTTACACAGCACCAAGAGTTGGAAACGACTTAACGACACAACATATACCTTTATTTCTGTTGGTATAAACAACAACAATATGCTGACTCAACAGTAGTATTCACAGTTTCACTTTCCCCTTAATTTATAGTCCAACAATACAGAGGCTAATGTATCATCAGTATCAAAATGTGACACAATGGCACAAAATATGATTGGAATGCGTAGCCTATATTTTCTAATTCTTATTATACTGCTATTGCTATTGTATAGCTGTGCTATACATTTATTTGCTGTTGTCAGCTGCTGCAACCTTGTAAATTTAATACATTTCATAATTTCAATAGGACATAGCTTCCAGGTCATGTGACCTATTGACCCCAAACCAGTACAGTACACTGACTGTGTGAGACAATCATATTTTTTTATTGCATTTTAAAACTCCTCATATTGTTTATAAATGTTTTAGTTTAACAATTTAAATATTAGCATTTTAGTTTAATAACTTCCAAGTCATTTTAGCGAGGCTGTTGAGCCCAAAGCAGACAGTGCTGGTGCTGCTCATATTTTTTTTGTCTATGCTGCAACCTTCAAACGTGGGACGAATAAAGTATCTTATCTTATCATGTCCTATGATCATGTCGCATACGCAGGCACGCGCGCGGACGTTCCGTAGAAGTCATGGCAACGGAACTGTTACATCTGACCGAACGGTTCTGTGTCTCATTTGCACTCGGACTTGACTCTGTGTTGACCCAGCGCAAAACCTCTGTTGGCAAATTGACCTTTTGCGGACTTGAGCGATCTAAACAACTCTTTGGATACCTTTGGAAAGCTGTGAACTGATCTTCGGACACCTCGATTGGACAACTCTCCAAGAAGACCCACCTGCGGATTCAACGTCAATCAGCTGAAAACAAGGACCGGCCGGACCCCCCCACCTGCTTTGGACCCAGTCCTGTGCTGGTAAGACATGTTTTCATTTTATATTCTACCAAACGCCTCAGTTCATCTTATTAACCACCCAAATATTATTGTAATCCAAAAAATATCTCTCAATTGATGTAACTTATTGAATATTAGCATAAAACAATAATAGCATGTTAGCTTGATATTTTCTTCATGTAAAATGATGATTTATCATAAAACTTGCGCCTTGTTTCCCGGGTCAGTTGTGGAATATGTTAACAATGAAGTATTGACTCAAACATGCTGATATTTTGGTTTGACATTACATTTTTAAAACAAATTGCTGTCGAAAACGCAGTTTTTTCTGTAAATATTTTGACTGGGCCCTTTTTTGTTTTCAAAAAATGCGAATTAATGCAAATCTACAGTATCTGTCACTATGGAGATAATGGAACAAACGTTGGAACGTTCAGATTCAGTCCGAGCGAGGCCCGTTCCTCTGTGTGTTTGTTGAACTGGAGATGAAAGTAGTATTTATTCTGACACAGTATTTATGTGAACTAAGACGTTATTAAGCACGGCGACATAACAGCTGTATTGACATAAGATTTGGCAAACAACTGTCTGTGTCTCTCCTGTCCGCGAGCCCAGTCTCCTGCATGATTTGCTACTCATCAGTAACCGCAGTAGCATCAAGACACTTGTTATATAGCACAGACGTCCGTGTGGTTACAGTATAAAGCAGAAGCCCTGTTTTTGTTCATGCACGATTATACTACCCATCCCTCGTGTCCTTGGCGTGCGTAATGACCTATGGTAATGACGCACAGTTCAACTGTCAGCAGAAAGTGGTGACAGTTTATAGTTGTGAGTCTGATGTGTGTAGTATTTATCATGAAGTGAGTTCACAGTTCGTGGCTTCATGTGCCGTTTTAACTCACTATGGATACAAAGCTGTTTGTATCTTATAGGACCATGGGATTGTGTGATAGAATGAAACTATTGATGTGATGTGAGCTATTGATCAGAAACCTGTCATTCTGAAAACTAGTTCAAAGTGTGCAGCTGTGTAACAAACATGTTTCTTAGAGGTTCCCATGATGAATGTGGTTCCTCTGCTGCAGTTTCCACCACCCCACACATCACCATCATCACCACCACTGAGCTGCTACATGTCCTGCTCCAGCCTCTTTATCAATGCATGCTTTTACAAATGGATCATCTGACATTTTCACATTCTTCTCCTCAGCTGGCTTGTCTCCCCCGTCCTCCGCCCAGCGGTTGACATCACCACCACCACCTCCACCACCACCACCACCACTACCACCACCACCACCACCACCACTACCACCACCACCACCACCACCACCTCCATCACCTCCACCACCTCCACCACCACCACCTCCATCACCTCCACCACCTCCACCACCACCACCTCCATCACCACCACCACCACCACCTCAATCACCTCCACCACCTCCACCACCTTGAGTCATCAAGATGCAGCACCACCAGCCAGGTGATAACGCACCTTTTTACTTTGCAGGTTCTCCTGCTCTCATGGATGCTGCACCGGAGCTGTTTTTCCCTGCTACACCTCCTGCTACTCCTCCCGCTACTCCTCTTGCCTTCTGGCAGGTTGCTCCTCTTGCTCCTCCTGCTTTCTGGCAGGCTGCTCCTCCCTCTTACCCTGCTGCTCCTCTTGCTTTCTGGGAGAACTCTCCTCCCATTTACGCCGCTGCTCCTGCTTTCTGGGAGAGTTCTCCTCCTTCTTACTCTGCTGCTCCTCCTGCTTTCTGGGAGAATTCTTCTCCTTCTTACTCCACAGGTCCTCCTGCCGGCTACCTGCCTCCCGTTGGCTCCAGCATCCTCTCCTCCCCCTTTTCTGAGGACTCCTGGCCCTCCTTCTCTTCCTCCTCCACCTGCTACCCTGCAGACACCTTCCCCTCTCCCTGCTCCACAGGTCCTCCTGCAGATGGCGTTCCCTCCTCCTCCTCCCCCTTTTCTGAGGACTCCTGGCCCTCCTTCTCTTCCTCCTCCTCCACCTGCTATCCTGCGGACAGCCCCTCCTCTTCCCTCTTTTCTGAGGACTCCTGGCCCTCCTTCTCTTGCTCCTCCACTTGCTACCCTGCAGACACCTCCTCCTCTTCCTGCTCCACAGGTCCTCCTGCAGATGGCGTTCCCTGGTCCTCCTCCTTTTCCTCTCCCTCCTTCCCCCCCTCTCCCCTCTCCCCCTCCTCTCCCTCTTTCTACCCCTCCTCTCTCTTCTCCCCCTCCTCTCCCTCTTTCTCTCCCTCCTCTCCCTCTTTCTCCCCCTCCTCTCCCTCCTCCTCCTCTTCTTCCTTCTACCCCTCCTCCCCCTCCTCTCCCTCCTCCTCTCCCTCCTTTCCTTCCTCTCCCTCCTCCCCCTCCTCTCCCTGCCCTCCTGCAGACCACTCCCCTTCCCCCTCTTCTTCCCAGGTTGCTGCTCCTGCTGCGTTCCGGCCCATTTCTCCTGCTTCTGCTTCTCCTCTCAGCGCTGCTCCTCTTCTTGCCGTCCCTGCTTTGAGGCCTGCTCCCCTTGCTGTCAGGCCTCGTGCTCCTGCTCCCCAGGTTTCCCCTTCTCTGCAACGTGCTGGTCCCCGGATTGCCTCTGCTTTCCAACCTGTTCCTCCTTCTACTCCTCTCTCGCCTTCTCCACCTGCTACTCCTCTTTCTCCTCCTCCTCCTCCACGTGCTATTCCTCTATCTCCTCTTCCACCTGCTACTCCTCTTTCCCCTCCTCCAACTCCTTCTCCTCCACCTCATTCTCTTCTACCTCCTGCTCCTGGACTTCCTCCTTTTCCTCCCCTGCACTTTTCTCCTCCTGCAGACCACTCCTCTTCCCCCTCTTCTTCCCAGGTTGCTGCTCCTGCTTCTCCGTTCCGGCCCATTTCTCCTGCTGCTGCTTCTCCTCTCAGCGCTGCTCCTCCTCTTGCCGTCCCTGCTTTGAGGCCTGCTCCCCTTGCTGTCAGGCCTCGTGCTCCTGCTCCCCAGGTTTCCCCTTCTCTGCAACGTGCTGGACCTCGCAGTGGCTCTGCTTTCCAACCTCTTCCTCCTTCTACTCCTCTTTCTCCTCCTCCACCTGCTACTCCTCTACCCCCTGCTCCTGGACTTCCTCTGTTTGTACCTCCTCCTCCCCTGTGTTTTGGTCCTCCCATTGCCTCTTTTTTGCTGCATTTTTCTCCACCCAGCTCTTGCAGGAGGCCCCGAGAGGAGGAGGAGGACCAGATGGTGCCAGGTGCTCCAGCCAAGAGGCCCAGGCTGTGAGAGGACAGAGCCTCTCTGCTGCAGGTATCACTCAGTCACCTCACCCTGCACCACTGAGGCCTGTAACCTGCCCAGGTAGCGTCTTGCACCTGGGCTTTTTATTCTGTAGTTGTTGTTGTTTCGTACATTTAGGTTTAGAGTCTCAATCAACCATTTTTCTTGGGACTGGCCTTTGCGTCTGGCGGGGTTCGGTCAGTTTGGTTGGTTGAGTATTACATTATTCATCAAACACTTGGTTTGGTTTTTTGCACATTCAGGCTCCATGTCTTGATCAACCATTTTTCTTGGGACTGGCCTTTGCGTCTGGCGGGGTTCGGTCAGTTTGGTTGGTTGAGCATCACATTATTCACCAAACACTTTATTCCACTTGGTTTTTCTGTAGTTCTGCACATTCAGGTTCCGTGTCTTGATCAACCATTTTTATTGGGACTGGCCTTTGCGTCTGGCGGGGTTCGGTCAGTTTGGTTGGTTGAGCATCATATTATTCACCAAACACTTTAGGGGCCGTGCCCACCAGACGCGCTTTCAGCACTGACGGTGCTCCCGGCGCTGCTTTCCCAGTGCTTAGCGCTCTCTCTCTCCCTCGTTAGAATGCCGCTGTTGCTAGGTTACAAAACGAGTCCTCTGACACTAACGTGTTCCTGCCTTGTTTATGTAAACACTACAACGAGGGTCAGAGATAGGACAAGCATTAGCGTCAGCTTTTGACATGGACCCTGAGGTCGGCGACGAACCACGTCTCCGGTTGTGTTGCTGTCGGTAACATATGTCCTGCCTTTTCTTGATTCTGATTGGTCAGTGCGGGGAAAAGTGACATTCACGAGCGGGGCGCTGTTCTAAAAGTTGAACAGATTTCAACTCGAAGCACTCTGAGCGCCGCGACAAAAAGAAGCAAGGGCGAGAACCGAGGGCGTTTTACCCCCGCGGGCGCTGAACGCTGTGAGCGCCCAACTCACTAGGGTTTGAACGGAAAGTTGACGCCCAGAGCACGAAAAATGCGTCGGCCCCTTATTCCACTTGGTTTTTCTGTAGTTCTGCACATTCAGGTTCCGTGTCTTGATCAACCATTTTTATTGGGACTGGCCTTTGCGTCTGGCGGGGTTCGGTCAGTTTGGTTGGTTGAGCATCATATTATTCACCAAACACTTTATTCCACATCTTACAGTATTCCCACCCAGTGTCTCATACATTTTTATCCACTGCGTCCCGGTCACACCCCTCTCAAATTCCATCCCCACCCATATACATCCACCCCCCCACCCCTCTCCCATCCTCACCCCTCCTCCCGGAGTCAGCTGGGATCAACTCTGGAGATCCCAGCTGATGAGGACGAAAAAGGTGAGTGTCAGCTTCTATATACGTTGATGATGTTTACCTCCATGTTAAGTTCTTGTTCATCTCACTAACCATGACTTCCCTCTGCCTCCTGAGCTCAACTTGTCTCTTAGAGCTGCTGTCTTATGAGGACGGAAAAGGTAAGTATGAGCCTCTGACACGGAAAACACATCACCTATAGTGTAGTTTAAGAAACATCAACATAGACAACAAGTTGTTTTATTGTGAGAACCTGTTTACTCTGGTGTTCTGTATGTTTATTGTTACAATTATTTTCATTTAAAGATAATTAGTCTCACCGACTTTTCTTTCTTTCCTTCTCTTCCTCTGCCTCCTGAGCTGCTGATGGACAGACAACCATGGACAAAGAAAGTGAGTATGATCAGTAACATTATATAGTACCATATAAAGACAGTAGTGTAAACTAATACACTTTATTAATGTCAATGTAGTATGACATCACTAACCATTATGACTTTTCCTCCCACTCTGCCTCCTGAGCTGCTGCAGTTCACCATGGACAGTACAGGTGAGTGTGAGCCTCTGACACAGAAAACAAATCACCTATAGTGTAGTTTATAAAATAGAAACATAGACAGCAAGTTATGTTATTATGAGAACCTGTTATTGTTCGTTTATTGTTCCATATATTTCATTATTAGTCTCACTGACCTTTCTTTTTTATCTTCCTCTTCCTCTGCCTCCTGAGCTGCTGATGGACGGACAACCATGGACGGAGAAAGTGAGTATGATCAGCAACATTATAAAATACCATAAGACAGTGGTGTAAACTAATGTGTACACTTTATTCATGTATATACAATGTAGTATTTCAAACATCACTAACCATTATGTCTTTTCCTCCCACTCTGCCTCCTGAGCTGCTGCTGTTCACCATGGACAGTACAGGTGAGTGTGAGCCTCTGACTTGGACCGAGTCACCTAGACATTTGTGTTGTTGTGTGAACATGTTTGAGTGACTTGAGTGTTTCTTTGTCTGTCTCACTAATCATTATTTACTGCGTTTCCTCTTTCCCACTTGAGCTGCTGCTGTAAACTATGGAGGACAGAGATGAGTATGAGTCTGCTGGTGACATACTGTACCTCTTTATCTATATCTGCCTGTGTGACTAACAATCATCTGTTGTTCATCCCTTGAACCAGCCGAGCTGCTGCTGCTGTAAAGAGTAGAGCACTGGAAAAGAGAGTAACGACACCACCATTGACTCCCATGGTAACTTTATTCTCCCTCTAGTGGTAGGATATGGGTATTGCAAAACCGCCCAAGAAACCCATTCACTACAATTATGTGTCTTACCAACTCGCTTGTATATTGATGAAAACTGACGTGTTTTTGCTTTTAGGTGCCTTGGTCATATTAAGTTATGCTTATAATGTATTTATTTCAAAATGTAGATCATAACATTAATGTGAACAGCTGTTTTTTAAAAACGTTTTATTGCCCCGGCTATTTTGTATTTGATGTAGGTATAGACTCTATGCCTGCATCTTTTATTTCCTGTTTTACATTATGGGACAAACTGATTAATCCAGGTGTGTCTGACCATTGTGAATAAAAAAAATAACACACCTGGATTAACGGAAAACACACAGAGCAGGTTACAATACATACCGGTCTCTCAGACACAAACACGGAAAGGGGCAGAGCGAACGCGTTCATATAAGCTGTAAAATCTTAGAAATAAAATAACCAAATAAACAAACAAAGATTAAGAGAATAAAAGCCAGCAGCACAATAACTTGCATGACCAAATTTTGACGAACTTCATAAAACAAGACAAGCATTCGTAACACAGCAATTAATGGCCACAATATGTTAATATCTATCTGTAAAAGGGTCCACGGTTATGCTATTAACGTGGGTGATCTAGAAATGTCTTAAATCATTGAGCTTACTCGTTCATCAACAATGCAGATATGTCAGTCCTTGGGCGGTTTTGCAATACCCATATCCCGCCACAGGGGGCGTTTCCACTTGACCAATGCGTGTCGTTACTCTCTTTTCCAGTGCTCTAGTAAAGAGTGGATGAAAGACCTACTACAGAGGACTGCAGTCCACTTCACTCCCAGGGGACGCAGTGTTTCACTCT
The DNA here is from genome assembly GCA_030347415.2 of Decapterus maruadsi. Classification (NCBI taxonomy): domain Eukaryota; kingdom Metazoa; phylum Chordata; class Actinopteri; order Carangiformes; family Carangidae; genus Decapterus; species Decapterus maruadsi. Next base: position 4,355,561 of record CM064895.1, read on the forward strand.
CTTCTGTATTAAGAGAATAAAAAAGAAGAGAAGATAATTTATCAGTGTGTGGGATTCCTCTTTTCAGTCATTTTCAGCTGACTTCTTTTTTTTTTTAGATATAATGTCTTTTAACCCCTGGGTTTCAGTGTGAGGTAGAGCTGAGAATCATCATCCAATGATGTTTTTAAGAATGAGCATGAGAACAGAGCCTTTCACAAACTGTGAGGAAAACTGACCTGGAACCAGTGGAAATATGTTTCCTGTATAGTTTAGTGTTGTCCCCTCTTGTAAGATAAGATAATCCTTTATTTCTCCTACAGTGGGGAAATCGAAGAAATGTATAGCATGTATAATAAAGAGTTTGTGATTAATAATTAATAATACCTTAGTATTACTAATGGATAAGAATTTAAAAAAATACACATTCCAATCCAATCATGTTTTGTGCTGAGAACAGCTCTTGTTGTGGAGTGTCACAGCTGCAGTGAGGAAGGACCCACGGTAATTCACACATTTTGGCTGAAAGAGCCGGTCAATGATGGAACTCTCTGGTCCAGTCAGGATGTCCCCATGGGAGGATTCATGTCCATCAGAGATGACAGATGTTAAAACGATGTCATGATCCACAGTTCTGAAGGCAACACTAGCATCTAGTCCAGTTTCTCAAGTATGTTTGGTTTTCCTCCCTTTTGTCCATCCTTGAGTTGGGATGAGACAACATGGCACAGCCAGTTGTTACGCAGAGGACACCAAGACCATACAGTTTATTAACATAAATGTATAAAACAGACAGAAAATCAAGACAATGAAAACCACTAAAATGCTAAAAATGAAATAAAGTACTTCATTCCCAGGGCAGATGGTATTCCAGAAAAAGGGATTAGTGGAAAGAGTTTCTTAAAGCTCAGACGAGAGAAACTCTTTATTTCACTTCCAGAATTGAAAATAACCTCAATCCTGAGTCAGTTACCACGGTAATTTACTCAGCAAAGCTAACCTGCTGGCTGGCTGTGTGTGCTCCTCTCCTGTTGAGCCTGATGAGGCCATTTGACTCATTTCCTCTTCCATACCGTCTGTAGCTCATTCATTCCTTTTGACAGCTGTCAGGAGCATCTCCAGACTAGCTTGTTCCGTTAGACCTGCTTTACCCCTTCTGTTAAGACCAAGTAAATCTGTGTGTTTAGCCACAGACTGTAATCAATTAGGAATAATTTGTCATGTTCTGATTGGACATTCCTATCATGACTGTAGATGATGTGATACCTGATACTGTTGCCACATACTACAGTTTTAGAACCAAGATATTTAAGACACACTGGAATACGATGGATTACTTTATTGTCATTGCATGTTACCACACAATGATGTTGTTCATCCCTCGTAGCACAAGCATTCATACACATATTGAATGAATGAAGAAAAAAGGTGAGTCTAGAAATGAGATTGTAAAAGATAGTAAGATGCTTTAAAAATCTGTTGGTATGGTGGCGAGCAGGCGGCAGGTGTGTGTATATGCATGACATAAGACTTTAACCTCAACACTTTTGAAATTGAAAATTGAAAATCACCAGTCATGAAGCTGTTCCTGGGTCAGAAACTGAGGTCACAAACACAGACCTATTATAAGCTCCTGTCTGACTGGTTTCATCCTCTTCTGCAGCACACCTTTGTCCCCATCGACTCACAGCTGAATAGTGAAACATTTAATCTGACAAACAGTAGATTCCAGCTCTCAACGTCCATTAAGGAAATGAAATGCTGACAAATAATGTGTTTTAGTGCATGATAATGAATTAAATGTAATAGTTCTCTGCTCAGACTCTGCCTTTAAAAAAAAAAAAGATAAACAAGAATTAATATTAAACATTAATCTTTCCGGCTGGATTAAGATGGAGGATCTCCTTATTTACCTGTTGCCATGGTGAATTGTTGAACCAGGGCTCCATTGATGATGATCGCTATTTATAATCCTCATGCACATGCTGAACTAGTGAACATACGCAGGCCCCCCTACACCCTCCCACTCTGTGACAGAGTGGAACAGTGTGGAGTCACACTCCAGCTCTCGCCAGGTTCCTTCATTAAGTGGGATCTTATAAATACACTGGCAAGCGTTGGCACGGCCTTGACTTTCTCCTGCAGACGAGAAATTTGTTTTGTGTGAAACAAGGATCATAAATATTTAACTAGATTAAATATCTTATTCATAGCACTGACAAATATGTAGGTGTATGAGCAGAGACGTGGCTTTCATATTCATACAAGCCTGTGAAAGGAACTTAATTGAATAATAGAAAGAAAGAAACTCCCACACTTCTCTGGCCAGATTTCTTTAATTCTGGAAATTAGACAATACACAGGCCCTCATGTCAAATCCACATGAATGATCCACCAAAAACCATCCATTAATCATGGTCTGGTTGAAGCGATGCAACATAGCAGGCTATTCTCTTTTGGAGATGACTGAACTGAACTCACATTTTCGCATTTTATCCACTCTAAACCAGAGCTGTATGTCTCCAGTACAGCATCGGTTGTAATGTAAGCCTCCACCGCTGCACACTCAGTGCTGGAGAGCTTCATAACCCACTCCCACTTAAGAATCAGTGGTTTAGAATGACACTTAAAGTGGCGGACCCTCCACATGAACGTGCAAACCGAGCAAGCACTTACAGTGTCAGCCTCAAATGTAGAGGACTATTTAATGAGCTCATCTCAAGATTGAAAAATCGAAGAATGATACTTTTTCTTTCACAATGCTTTATTGCATATTGCTTGGCCAGTGACCAGTAATTGTATATTACTTTACATGATGCATTGAGGGACATGATGAGCCCGTTAACTATAATAATTCTCACTTTACATTCAGACAGTGCTACAAAACACAGGGTTTAGTGAATTTCTCAGCAGAGGGTTCATTTAAAGGGATAGTTGAACATTTTGGCAAATTGGCCCATTGCTATAATCCCTATAGTTTTAGGAGTATGTCTGTTATGTTTAATTGTCAGTGCAAGCAGAGCAGAGCTGCGAGCTGCTCAGAGCTACGCTACGGAGGCTGATAGGATTCCTTTCTCATCAAACTCATCAAATACCCAACCCATACTTTCGTCCACCCAATGAGATAATAATGAGACGTTATGAAACAGAGTTGTTTTCGAGGCAAATGCAGAGACTGCTCGCCAAAAAACTGCTCCCAACGCAAACACGCATCAGTGGTTTTATGAATGAATGAATGAATGAATGAATGAATTTACCTTGAAAACCACTCTGTCCCGTAACATTCCGCTATTATCTCATAGTGTGGTAAATGTGCAGCTCGTGGCTCTGCTCCGCTGTCTTAAAAAAACATGCACTGACAATTAAAAGTAACGAACATCCTGCTATGACTATGGGAATTATCGCAATGGGCCAATTTGCCAAATGTTGACCTAGCCTTTTAACCACTTGAAGGTTATACTCTGATGTTCAGCCTGCTCTCCGGAGAAGACCCCAGGTGCAGCTCACGGAGGAGGGGACTGATCAGGTGGAGCCCCAGAGAAGACAGGGAGAGGACAAACAGAGCAGCAGGAACTGTCAAGGTCCAGTCTGTGCCTCCAGCTTCCCTCTCCTCCTTTGTCTCCCTTGCCCTTGTTTGTCCGAGGTCTAAGTGGGCATGTGTGTGTGTATTTGTGTGTGTGTGTGTGTGTCATACTGGGCTTCCCTGCGCTCAGTCGACTCATTACATCATTCCACACACCTGCTGTTCAACCCACCTACCAGGCATCATCAATCATTAAGTTTATCTGTAGATTCACACCATGCAGGTGATCAACTCATTGACAGCCTATTAATTATGAGCGAGAGAATTCAGAACACTGTATCAGCACATACAGAGGGTATATGGAGACTTACTGCGGCTGACTACAGTAAAGTAGCACTGCAATGAAGCGGGGAATGATGTAAAATAAGTCAGAATACGTTCTTGTGTGCTATAGAGGCCGGTGCCGTTCACCTCCTATGCTTCTACTTGCAGCATTTGAGCTCTGACAGTTGTGACGAAGAGGACGCCCCACAGCAGATCGAAGCGTCTCCCAAGAGAAATACAATGTCCTTGAGTTGGAGGAGCAGTATTGCTATAACTGGACATCACCTATAATTGAATTGTTGAGAGGGAAAATATTTTGGTTAGTCTGCAGGGATCGTTGGGGAACTGTTGACCTGGGTAGGACACAGGTCAGTGGCATTACGTGACATGTGGGCAAAATTCAAGTAGGGAGGGGCACATCCAGGGGGCTGTGGTCAGGGACTAACCCTGTGCAGTCCTTCAACATTCGATGTGATGATGTTATTCAAGAAAAGTTCAGGGTCACCCTTGAGACCGTGAATTTACTGAATATTTCATGTTTATTCAGCCGCTTCAGTCGCCATAGACTAAGAGGTCATTGACAATGCTTGAAAAGGGGAAAATTTGTATTTAATTCCACAGTAATCTGGCTGTCAAGATATTTTCCTCTGGGCCTTCATTTAATCACAACAGCCTACTCACACACAAAATTGCTTCCTCCCTTTTTCAAGTGAGCCACAGATTGATCCTACAAGAGGTACACAAGGTTCTGGGTACTACTTGGCATTAACACCGAACAAGGTTGCATGAAAGCAACAGCCTGCAGTGTGCTAAACGTGAGGGTTAGAGATGAGAATTGCATGATTGTCAGTGCATGGTGAGTATGGCGTCAATTATGGTCTCAGCATGTGACAAGCACTTCTTTCTTAATGCAATTCCAATAGTATGGTCCCCATAAAGGACACAGCACATACAAAAGAAAACTCACATTTTAATTATTATTGCTGTGCAAGTGCACAGAGTGTTTCCTGTGTAACCTTTACAAAAATAGTCACGCACATTAGTCTAATTGTATAGATTCCAAAGTCTCCATACAGATGTATGTGGTTGTTTGTCTCTATGTTATGTTATTCAGCCTGTCAAGGGTGTACAAGCATGCAGTACAAAATGGACATGTGCATTATAGATAGAATGCTTTTGCTATGTGCAAGAAAGTAACCATTTAAATATGGCCATTTAATTCTAGGCTTATTTGCCTCAGCATCCTCAGAGATGTGAGAACCTCCCTGCCGTGTTAGACCGGTCGTAATGACAGCAGCTCGCAGTCTGGCTGCTGAGGTGGCCGGTCAGTCTTACAGTTGCGAGTCGTTTGGTAAATTAGTGTAGGCTCTATTTTATTTTCTGTAATAGAGTTATTCCTGAACAGTATGTTACATGTGATTTCCCCTTGTTGTGGCTTTTTGTGTCATTTGCGTTTCTCTCAATGTTGTGCTTTCTCTCGTCTGTCTGTGTTCCCTCCTCTGGGGGGTCCTATCATGGTTCTGATTCTCTGTGTGGGTTTATACTGTAATGCGTCTGCAGTGTTTTCAGCAGTGCATTTACAGTGATGCTCTATGGTGTTACTTCTACTATGTGTCCTGGTGATATAGCAGGTTAGATCTTTCAGTGTTCCCTCTGAGATCCACTGGTACGGAGCATACTCCATCTCAAAGTTCTGCTTTTATGTTTTTGATATTTTATTTATATAATTTCATGTATAATATGTCTACTCTTTGACATATTGTGTCCTTCAACCATTTATTGCTTAAGGATGATCACCACGCTATGGGTGTTAGATAGTTAACAACACTTGTCACCATAGAGCCTGTGGAGTGTTTAAATCTAGGGCTGTATGTATATAACTATTGTGTATTTTTAAGGATTTTGGCCTGTCATCTGCCAAACTTGAGAAAACACTGTCTTTTGAATCAACTTTATGACCCGTAGTCACCGAGCAAGTGTACAGGGATTGCTTGTTATTGATGGAGGAACTTCATTTGTTTATTCATGGAGTTGTTGTTGTGGTAATCAGCACCTTGCCTCGGGCTGGCCTGGCTTTGGAAACTCTGCTTTAAATGATGGATTAAGTCCAGTCACATCTTGAAGTCATGGGACAATACTTTTTGATTTCTGAGACACAACAGATGCAGTACTGAGCCCATGGACATGCAACTCTTATGAGCAGCTTAATTATGACTGACTTTCCTGTTTGGTACTGTGGCCCCACAGGGAACTATTTCATGCAATGTTGCTATTCTACAATATGTAATCTCTGAGTTCTGGAGGATTTAAAGTAGAGTGAAGATTTAAGTGTTGTTGAATAATAGAATAAGTTCATAGTAATGTAGCCAACTCATATTATAATAGAGTAATTGTCTTGGGTCATCTAAATTGTCCAAATTATAAAAAAGACTGCCAACTTTGAAGCACTGGCAAAAAAGGTGACCAACAACAGTGCTGCCGCTTAAACTGAATGTAAGTTTTCTTTTATTTCAGATAATGCCTTTTACTGTCATTTATATCAGTTCACACAAACACTCTCCATCCATGTGATACTGGCCCGACCCCTCTGACACATTTAAAAAGTCATTGTGGCCCCTGAACCAAAAGATTTGCCCCCTGTGGTACTGAAAAGATGTCAAAGGAGTACGGTGAAATATAAACAGCAATATCAATCAAAATCGATGGATAAAAGTCAGCGTGCTCAGGTTCATTCAACTTTTCACTCCGTAGCCCTTTAGTGCTGTCAGGGTGGTTTGCTGGTGAGCCTGAGAGCATCACTCTTAATGAGCTCATTCATCCTCTCACATGGCTCTTCTGGGTATAACCCCTGCAAATGCAGACGTGAGAAATGGTATAGACATATGTACAGATTGATGTTAAAAACAATAACAGTGCAGTCACCTAAGGACTGCTCAGCTCTTACAAAGCATTCTTGATAACCTGACCATGTCTCTCTGATTGTGCATGTATAAATCACTGACCCTCCCTATCTTTATGTTTTTATCTCATCAGTCAAGTGATAATTATTATTTCATATTATTACACTACTGGGTACCAGAGATTATTATAACAACACAAAGTCCAAATAAGAGACAACAAGAGGGGGCAGTCAGTCACTGTGGCATCCAAACACATTACACACTAACAAGTTGTACTGGGACATTAAATCTTTAAATCTATTCAAGATGAATGACATCAGAGACGCCACTGCTGCTGCTGCTATCACTATGACCATGACTCACTGTTAGTGTGTCAGAGTCTGTGTCATCGGTGAAGCACTTTGAACTGCACCAGCCATGTGAAGGTTGTAGTGAACATAAAGTTTGGTTAATTGAAGTTTGATTTATAACATTTATGATTGTATTATTGTTTTTATTATTTATTGTGAGTCTGAATGTGCCCATTCTTTTCTCCCTGCTGCTTGTTTGCTGTTTGTTACTGCCAATAACGGAATCATGAGAAAAATCTAATCGGATAACAGCTACTCAGCCATAGTAATCCTGTTGGTTTTCCTGTGCGGTCAGACTCGATCGAGATGAATAACCTACCTGCGCTCATCCATAGTCATAATGACACTAGGCTGCCTATTGGACGGGTGCGCAGCGCTCGCTCCATAAGCTGCTGTGCAGGCGCTCAATGCGAGCAGAGCAGAGGGGAGGGAGACGAGCACAGAGCCGCTGAGGGACAGAGGAAGGAGCAGAGCTCGCTCGTTCTTTTTTATGAGTGAGGAACACAGTCTTGCTGTTTTGCTGTGTAGTGCGTAAAAGGCGCATTTTTGTTTTACGCACGGATGAAAGTTTAAATCGCATAGATATTTATTAACATTTCCACTTGAAATATACTTCTTCTGAATTCCCGAGTTTCCGAGTGAACATTCCGCAGACCCCAGTTACACTAAAGCGGCTTTCTGAAACTTTCGATTAGCGTTTGTCTCTGCGTTGTTCGCTGGATTTACCTAGATTGTGTAATGATTTAGTGTGACTTTCAGTTACAACAACGAAATGGATCCTATATTCAACTCCACCGACGTGCCAAACTGGACCACCAGCTACAACGATACAAATAACGGGACCGAATACAGGAACCAGTTTGTGCAGCCGGTCTGGAGGATCGTCCTCTGGGCCATCGCGTACAGTTGTATAGTTATCGTGTCTGTCGTAGGTAATATCACAGTGATATGGATTATTATAGCGCACAAGCGCATGAGGACCGTCACCAATTATTTTCTGCTGAACCTGGCATTCGCCGAAGCCTCCATGTCCGCCTTCAACACGGTCATCAACTTCACCTACGCCGTGCACAATGAGTGGTACTTCGGACTGGTCTACTGCCGTTTCCACAACTTCTTTCCGATCGCGGCTGTGTTTGCCAGCATCTACTCCATGACTGCCATCGCTCTGGACAGGTAAGCTGCGCCTTCCCCCGCGGCTCTGTTTAAAAGTACACGTGAAATGAGTAAAATCTCTGAAATATATTCTACAACCTTTTTCGGACCATCACATTTGCTGTAAACATAAATGAAAATGCTGAATAAAAAGCATAGTTAAGCATGCTACACATGGCTGTATAATGAATTCCTGAGGTTTTATAGAAAACTGATGAATGATGAATGAAAGGATTTTTGTGGATGGAGAGACTGTGATTTTACTTCGCTGTCATAGTTAAACAGTAACGATGCTGTGTAGCCTACTCTTTGGGGGAAAAGCCATAAATTAACGGAAAACTTGTAGGCTAATTGTTTTTCTTTATTACGATGAAATGTTGAAAAAGTGCACCTATAGGCTACTCTCAGCAGCACTATGCGGCGCTCTCTTTTCTTGGTGACAATCGGGCGATCCCTGTGGCCAATTCCACATGTTGAAGGAAGGTGTGTGATGCTCAGTGAGTGGAAAAACCAGGTTTCCCTCTTGTAAATGTAAAAAAACAACTACATTTTCTAAAAGCAGGCAGCACGTGATCACAGAGGCCAAGCTGTTGGGTTTTATTCGCCACACTTCAGTCACCGTTTAGAGAATATGGGGATTGTGAGATTTATATCTTTACGTCCACGGCCTCGCTGCCTCCGTGAACATTCCTGTGAGTAAGAGCCTCATTCATCAGTGAGATGGCTCCTTATGACAATGAGGCTGAATTGGAATTGGACGCATAAAAAGCACAGCGCACTGTGTGTGCGTGTGTGTGTAGATCATGGGTATATGTGTGTCTTTATGTTCATGTGTTTCAGTATGTGTGCGTGGTGAAGTGTATGGTTGTCTTTATGCATGTTTGAACATTATGTCCTGAATGTGTGTGTGTGCCCTGCGCTTGTGACTGTAGTGTGTGTAAATTATTTTCTACGGATATTCTTTTAATCATAGTGTGGCTGTAGAGAGTACATGCCTTGATAGTTTCATTCATACCTCCACCTCTTCATCTCAGATCAGACATGTTTATTATTCCTCTGGGTTTTTCAATTTCTTACACCAAGAAGGTAATTAACCAATCACACAACACATATGAGGTTAAATCTTCATGACACCAAGCCACATGCTCATTGCAATTTTGCCATTCAGCCCGGTTTGACATTCAGGAGATAGAGCTGTATGTCTGCTCTGACCCCACATGAAGACGCTGTAAAATAAATAAATAAATAAAAAGCCCAGAGAGCCACTGAATTCACACTGATTGCATCAAACTTTCTCTGCTGTGGCAGGAGAAGGTATTTATGGATTTTTGGAAAGTATGGAAGATGCTGCTGTGGGAGTATTAAGAGGAGATTCATCCACAGCTCACAGCCATCCCTCAAAGTGTTTAGGCACCTGTTAATATATCACTTTTTAATTTCCATTCACCACTTCCCGCGCTTCTCATTAGTTACTAGACCTCCAATAAATTTGGAAAATATTGCAAATCTGCAGCATCTTCTCAGGGGTTGGGGGGAAGGGTGTTCGAAGCACCGTGCTGTAGCTGATAAGACATTTTTTCCATCTTTGTCACTGTGGCGATCATCCCCATGGTGCTATTTCACCGCGCAACCCATACATCACCCGCACAGTTGAGTGCTGATATCAGTGTGCAGGGCCTGATGCTGATTGTGCTGACGAAATTGAGAAAAACCTATTTCTATAGAAACACTCTGTATACCTCAGGTCAACCTATGCTCATAAGGTTTCCTTAGAAACATACTTTTGCATTATTTCTTCCCATTTCGCATCCTCTGATGAATACTTGCTGAAAATCCCTGATAGTAAATATTATGTATAAGCATTAATTACTAACATTTTCTTTACGGTTTCATTAATCAAGATGATTTTTTTTTTTCATAAAGCATGCACTGGTTCCAGCAGACATTAAAGGGATAGTTCAACATTTTGGCACATTGGCCCATGTTTGCTATACCTTTAATTGTTGGTTTAAGTTGCTTTTAGAACAGCGTAACAGAGCCACAGGCTGCTCAGAGCTACGCTACAGAGGCTAATGGGACCTGCACATTCACCACTCTATGAGGTAATTATGGACAGTTACAAGGCTGAGTTGTTTTCAAGGTAAATTCATGCAAATCTGCTGATACACGTGCCTGTTGGGGGCAAGCAGTCTCTTGTATTTACCTCTAAAACAACTATTTCTTGTAATATTCTGTTATTATCTCATAGCGTGGTGAATGTGCAGGTCAGAACTTGTCCACGTGAGCGTTTTGTAGTTGTTGGATTAAATATAACTTATAATGAGCCTCTGTAGCATAGCTCTGAGCAACCTGCGGCTCTGCTCCGCCATTCTAAAAACATCTTGCACCGACAATTAAAGGTAACAAACCTACTGCTGTGACCATGATTATGGCAATGGACCAATATGCCAAAATGTTGAACTACCCCTTTAAGTTCCGATTTAGTGATAACATAAGTGTTTCAAGATGTGGAGCGTTAAATATCAGATGAAGGTTGTTGGGATCGGCTCCAGCCCCATGATGACCCTGCATGCACAAGCAGCCATGGATGGAAATTAGGGCTGATTAATAATAAGAGCTAAAAGCTAATGGAATAGTTCGAGTGTGATTTGTTCATTCTTAGTATGGAGCGGTACAGTAATTACCTCCTCAGATCACGCTCCGTTTCCATCAGCTCTTCTGCCATAATGGCTCCGCCCATATGTTTCTTTCAGTGTCCCTGTGCAACAGTCTGCAGCAAGGCTAAAATATAACTTGTTCTCAGGAGCAAACATGAACTAGTAGTTTGTCTTGTAACTGGACAGAGCAGCTAGCAATGGCTGCAGACTCTAACAGTGATTTCACAAAGAGAGCAAAGTGAATGTTTGCCTTTGCGTAATTCACTCTGATTTGCACACTGGACTGTTTGTGTTTATTTTTCCCCGACTACTGTACTAGCTGTGCAGATTCCACACGATGATGGTGCATGTGTCTGTGTGCTGGTGACAGAGGCCTCAGTTCTTTCTCTTACTCACTTTTAGTTTCTGTTTCCTTTAATCACTACATGATTATAAAGCAGATTCATAAAATCACAGTGAATAATCCGCTTAAGATGAAACATGTTCAACTCACAAAGATGTGTGTGTGTGTGTGTGTATCAGTTTTCCTCACCTCAGGCGGATTCAGTTTCAGTTTGAATGCCTTTACACTGCCACCAGCTTGAGATGCTGCAGTGACATCCAGTTAATACTGATTGCTTTTGATAGATGCCACAACAGAGTGTTTCTCCTTCCACTCATATGCACATTGGTTCATTCTTATGAGCCACCCTTTCAATTGAGGACAGACATGTACAAACACACTGAAACCAGCTGATCATCTAGGAGTATATAACTAATGTTAAAGGGATAGTTCAACATTGCACCTGCACTTTCACCACGCTATGAGATGATAACGGAATGTTATGAGATGCGCATCAGCGGTTTTGCATGTATTTGCCTCTAAAACAAGTCTGTCTTGTAACGTTACGTTATTATCTCATAACGTGGTGAATGTGCAGGTCACAACTTGTCCAAAAGAGCATTGTGGAGTTGTTGGATTGTGCTTTTGATGAGTTTGATGAGGGAAACCAAGAAATTCCATGAGCCTCCGTAGTGTAGCTCTGAGCAGCTCGTGGCTCTGCTCCGTCGTTCTAAAAGTAGCTTGCACCGACAATTAAAGTTAACAAACCTACTCCTAAAACTATATGGATTATAGCAATGAGTCAATTTGCTAAAATGTTGAACTATCCCTTTAAGTGGAATCACTATAATATGTGAATTTAAATTAAAGAATTTTTCCATGGTGATAATGTATTCAGGGATCGGGGGGAGGTACATTTTTCCATGGTGATAAGTGTGAAGTGTGTGACTGAAATTCATTATTTCATTTTCAAGTTCATTTAGTTCCGTCCATCTGTGTGGCTGCTCTTGGTCCTTCATATGAGTCACTGATGATCACTTGCCCTTATGTTGGGTCTTTAGTGACGCTTGAACTGATCATTTCATACTTTGCTCTGTGGAGACGGTTTGAGCTGATCATTCAGAATGAGCTATCTGGGAGGCATAAAGTGCCCATTTGTGTCAAGCAACTCTTGATGAGGACAGCTGGACAGAATGAGACGCATATGGAAATTAGCATATGTATATGTAGTATATCAAATTAGGATAATGGTATATAATGTAATAACAGCAATGTTTTGACCAGCTAATAGTTTCTTGATGAATGAGAGCTGACCAGAAGTCTCTCTCTCATATCTGCTATAACCTGTAAATGCACTGGTAATTTTCGGCCCTGACGTCATAGAAGCAGGAGATGAGAATCTTGCGGTGTAATTAGAAGATTTAAATAATTCATGGTAAAACACAGACAAGATTATGATGGTCACGGCCATCCAGGAGAGGCTATTACACTGCAGATGTTAAGACAGGAAAAACCATCAACAAAAATATTGGGGGAAAAAAAAGAAGACGTCATCATGAAGATATTTTTGTGGAGCGTACGTCAGCAGCACTGGTGGCACCTGTTATTAGGTTTGAAGGCACTTATGTGGATGTAGCCTGCCTCACTGTATAAAGTGTGCAGCTCTGACATTACACAAAAGAGAGGTTTTAGCACACAGTAGGGGTTGAATGGCCTCAGACTTTCTAAAGTTGAGACTCTGATGTTATGAGTCAACGTCGACTAGTTGCTGATGACGTCATTCATATTTTTCCCGTCATAAATAAAATTACAAGAGGAGGGAAATGCTTTGCAACAACCTGTATTCACTGACAGACAGCTCATTCTCAGAAATTAGTAGCCAACACAGAACAGCAGGTGGATATATATATACTGTATATACATCTGTTTTTTTTTCTGATCAACACTTGTATAAGTGCAAAAGAAACTGTCGCTAGTCCCTAAGGAGGAAAACGACACACAGGCCTCGTCACCATCACAGTCCTGCTCAGTCACAGTTTCAGTCACACTTTTTGTTTTTCGATCCTGGTTGGTTGTTGTTGTTGTTTGCTGTACGTGACGTGAAGCTGCCTACTGTATATGAGCTGAAATTTTGTTTGGCTGTGGTGGTGTGTGCTATAGTGTTTTTCTTTTGTTTGTTTCAATGAAAAACGGTGTGCTAGTATTACCACACTACATGCACAACTTTTATTTCATCAACACTTGCATGTCGATCCAGGGAGAGCGATCACAGATCAACGCTGATCTATTGCACCACTGTGTCTCCTTCGCGATCATCCACATCCTCATCTTGGACACCCTCACCTAGAATGAAATTACTAACCAAGTTCACCAAGGCTGTGTATTCAACAATAGAAGACGATTTAAATCAATTAGGGTGACATAGTTGAATTCAGCCACTCAGCTGTAACTCGACATCACGCTCAAAACGTCACGAGCAATTAAAAGTCAACAAAGTGTACAGCAATACTAACTGGCAAGTTCTTTATTTTACAAAAGCAAAAAAGACAGCACTGGTAAAACACATTAAAAAGCAGCATTATGCGAAGCCTAGCTGCTGGCTATGCAGAAGTCTTGTCAATATAATAGCAGGAAAAAAGAAAGACACACATACAATATGTTCATGACTGTTAAGTGGACCCAGATGCAGAAAACAGGCTCAGGCGAGCTGGATTGGAAGTTGAATCAACTTTTATTGTGTAGGGATTTGTAGCAGAAGAGGTAAAGGTTGAGGCTGGGAGAAGAACGAGAGGTGGGCAGGTGACGGATTGTGAGATGGTGAATCTGGAGATGGGAAAACAAGGTCGGGGAGAAGAATGAGAGGCGGCCAGGCAACGAGTGGCAGACTGGGGAGGAGGGAACGCTGGGCTGGAGATGATCAGCAGCACCAAGCACATGAGAGGTGTGATAGACAAAATGCACAAATATAAGGAATCACACTGAAACAACACAACACAGGTGCGCCGAGGACTGCATCTCTCTGCCAGAACACGCAAAGTATTGGGAGGAGTAAATGCAAATATAGATTTATTTAGCACACGCAAAGTGATTTACCAAACCTGAAACAGATGAGGGAAGTCTTAACTGGCACAGCTTTGTGAAAATTTCTGGAGTTATTGATTTAATACCTTCCAGGGCAAAAGTTCCAAAAGGCCCTCTTTAGTCTGGAAAAAAATATTTACACTAATAGGTTGGTAAAGTTTAATTTTTAATAGTTAAATGCAATTTATTTGCTTATCAAATAATGGAAACTTGTTAAAATACACCTGTTGCCCAAAGGCAACAATGCACCTTTATAGAAAATTGCAGTGTTGCCTTGAGGCAACAGTGGACCATTATGGAATCAACATTGCAGCCTGAGATAATGGCAATGTATGTAAATATAATGTTCAAAAACATATAATTCATCATAATTTTGTTTTGATCCTTACAATACATTTCATTTTGGTTGCAGTAAAGTAAACTTCAGGCTATTATGATGATGGAAAAAATATTTAAATAATATGTTGGTGAAAGTTTAATTTTTAATAGTTAAATAAAATTTACTTTGCTTATCAAATAATGAATTATTCTTCAAAGAAATACGCTTCGACTCTTTGAGTCATTCATTTCAATGGGTCATTTCACAATGGTACAATGTAACATTCAGACAAGAAACCCTTTAAAATATTTAATTTTATAAATGCTTTTAAATTCAAAATGGCATGTATTGTAACCTATATTTATGTAATAAATTATGATCAAATTGAATTAAAAAAAAAAAACTCACTTTTTCACTTATGCACCGTTATGGTAGAATGTTGCCTACAACAAATCCCAAAAATCCCAAACTCCCAAAAATAATAATTGACATCATAATTTTGGTTTTGATCCTTACAATACATTTCTCCTTTTCCTCTCCTCTCTCCTCCCCAGTAAGATAAGCTCTAGGCTATTTGATGTCTTTGATCCCTCTGGTCAGAGTTTAGAGAAGTGGGATGAGTGATGGGTTCTATTAATCCATTGGATCAAATGTCATTCTGTCTTTGCAGCCATCCAGCTCTCTGTCCACACTCAGTATAAGATGCAAAAATTTAGTAAATACTGTGGTTTGCAATTAGTGGGTTAATGAATTTTCTTCAAACAAGGGGTGTGCATTGGCACTCTTTGAGTCATTCATTTCAATGGGTCATTTCACAATGGTACAATGTAACATTCAGACAAAGCAAATTTTTCATCTTTAAAATATTTAATTTTATCAAAATGTTAGTATGATCACTCTATTGTATATTTTAAATTCATTAAATAAAATAAAAAATGGTATGTATTGGATTGCATTTTCAAACCTGAAAAAGAAAACATAAATTTTCAAATGCGACCAAAAAATCATTAGTCGATTGGTTGCAGGAAAAAACAAACAAACCCAAAAATCCAAAAACTCAAAAAATACTAATTACGGGACATCATTTTTGAAGGGCCAGATACAGGAAGTAGTGACACTTTTTTGTTTTGTTTCTCCAGTGCTCTCTCTCTCTCTTTTTTTTTTTTTTTTGTCAAAAGCGCCTCGGGTGCTGCTGCTGCCGTGTCCACAGCGAGTGTCACGGAGCAGATCCATGATCCGCAGCTGCATCAGTCCTCCCCAGCCTGAGCTCAGTCACTCATCCTCCTCCTCTAGCCTAGGCTACTGTGTTTAAGTGATCCAAGTGTGGCCTGACTGCCCACCTGAGCTAAAACCAGGGTTCTTGTTAATCCATTGGATCAAATGTCGGACTCTGTGTTAATTAATTAATTCTCTGTCCACACTCTGGTGGAAACACAATGTGCAAACCCTCATTTAGTAAATACTGTGGTTAGCATGTAGCCACAGGCTGCGCATGTCGTTTCCGGAAATGCCCTCGGAGGTAATTGAAACTTCATAACTTTATTTGAGGCCAGAAAATAACGAGGGACATAATCGATTATGGCCCATTTTGCATGTCCCGCATTGCAATGCATCGCCGAATCGATTATTGTTGACACCCCTACCAAACATGCAACATTTTTCCAGGAGCATGCAATTTAGTGCCCCTTATCTGTGATCTTAGTAGATCCGGCCTGAAGAGGTCTAGACATAGCACCGGTAGTGTAACAGAATTAGGACTGGCCCCTGTGCAAATATTTCTGTTCATCACAAACCAACAATTGCATTGATTGAACTCATCATTAGTGGCACAGCAGCCAAGTGTTTTCACACACAGAGATCATAAAAATCATGTTTCTATTCATTTAAATCCTTAATCTCCATAAAAAGAGAAACCTGATTTGAACTGAGTTCAGGCCTCGTGCTCAGCAGAGTCACTAATGACACAGCTCATGTCCAGACTCTTGTCTCTGCTGTGCTCTGTTGGCTGTGACCAATCCATCTCACAAGCTGCATGTCAATGTTGCAAGTATTCAATGACCTTAAAGCTTGATGGGTAGAAATTTATCTCATATCAGGAGTCAACTCACCCTCTTCTCTCCCAATTTTCATCTTCTGAGCTCTCATATCATACTGATAACTGAACCATCTGTTTGCCGAAGAACACTTGCTTCTTGCTAAAAGGCTGAGCATTAGAAATTAATGTAATTTACCCAACAACACAAAATACCCCAGAACTGGTGATTCAGTTGCCCTGATTTTTTCAGTGACAGCGACCCAACATAATGAAATCTAGAACAGCTTCCTATCACAAGACTGTAGGATGCAGGTATGATCCAGATTCTTTCAACAAATAGCAATATCTCTGAAGTCCCTGAGCGTCAAATAATGTCCTCCCCTTTTCAAGGTTCAACAATACCTGGGGAAAAGCTCATCAGGAAACAGACAACTTGCTCTCATGGACATGTTGTGACCTGCACGTTCACGCTATGAGATAATAACGGAACGTTACGAGACAGAGTTGTTTTCAATGTAAATTTATGCAAAACCATTGATGCACATTCCTGTCTGGGGCAGTTTTTCTACAGTCTCTGCATTTGCTGAAAAAAACAACTGGATTGTGTATTTGATGAGTTTGATGTGGGAAACCAACCAAACCTCTAAAACAACTCTGTCTTGTAATGTTCCATTATTGGGAAACCAAGAAATCCCATTAGCCTCTGTAGTGTAGCTCTGAGCAGCTCGCGGCTCTGCTCTGCCATTCTAAAAATAGCTTGCACTGACAGTTAAAGGTTACAAACCTTTATGGCATTATGTTAATGGGGCAATTTGCCAAAATGTTGAACTATCCCTTTAAACTGCACTGCACTTACTGTGACGTCCTCTCTCAGTGCTTACACACAATGCAGATTTCCAAGACCATTACACATGGGTGGATCAAGGGGCGGGGCCACAGTATTGTCCCCATCTGAAATCTAATTGGCCCCCTGAAGTGCCCCTGTCCTACTGTCCCTGTATCAGGATACTAATCAATATTAGTTTATGAGACCCAGGCCTGCCACTTGTCAACAGCCTAAAGCTTGTATATGTAATTTATAATGACACAAAAACAGAAATTAGAAAAGGAGCAAATCTTTTTATTCAAATGTATTTGATAAAATGAGAAGAAAAAGTGAGGATTTACAGTGTTTTGTAAATCCTACAGTGTGCTGACTGCTGAGTGTCACAGAGTGATGATATATATCAGTGCTTACGGGTGGATTGCTCCTCTATGAGCACTTCAGTGGTAGTTGTTAAGGGAATGAAGAGCATTGCTCATTCACCAAGAGGATCCCAACCTGCAAGCTGTGTGCCCGCCCGCCTCTATCTCTGACATCCGATCTACAACACGTAGCTACAGTACTCGCCTGACTGAGGAGTTAATTGAGTAACAAATGAAAGAGTGGCTCGCTGAGACTGGACCCTGTTTCCCAGTGTGAGACCGTTTATAACCTCCTTCTGTAGCCGAGCATCAGCTTCAGCCAGCTCATCTCAGTCAGCCTTAGTCACGCCAGAGGATGACTTTCTGCACAGCATGTCAACGACAGCTTATTACAAACTCCTCTCCAACTTTCTCACTTCCTTCCTCCGGTTTCCACATCTTTCTCTACCTCCTCCATCTGTTTTCCCCAGAGGACTCATCATGGGAAGTTAGTCCAGCCTCCTGCCACCTCTCCTTTTCTGCTTATTTCTGGTTCATGTTTCATGCATGGAACGTGGGAAGGATTATGTGACCCTGTGGAAGCAGCCAATGGGTGACATGGATGTGACAAGGAAGAAAAATGTGTTTGGGTGTATAAATTTACCACAGCTCCCTCTGGCTTTGATTTCCAAATCAAACTGTGCCTTAGAATCTCTACTGCAAGTGAAAACTTTCCCCTCAAAGCTTTAGGGTTTTGATCATTCCAGTCTCACTGACACCTTTACCTGCAGGGGTTCTTAGAGCTCAAGGAGCTGCAAATTTCAGAAAACAGACAAACGTGCAAGACATTCAGAAAACGTCTTCATCAGTTTGACGATGCATGCCCCGCAACACTCTGCACACTGAAATGTTTCCAAGGACACAAGAGATTAATGCATGATTTATCCATGTCCAACACTTCTTGTGTCCATAGCAACACTTGAGTCCTTCATTCCAAAAGATGTCTGATGAACTGAAATTCTTCATATTTTGTGTCCACGTGAATGTAAGGACACCTGGACGTATGACCTCCAAACTTTAATCTGCTTCATCTTTGAGTTGAACTCAAGTGTTTTCACTCTACATTTCCCATGAGCCTCTGTGCGCACATTGATCAAGAATGAAAGTTCGGAGACGATCATATACCGTCGTAGTTCCGCCCATAACTTTGATTTGGCGGCGTTATTCCCATGAAACTGTGTAAACAAGTGGAAACTGTGTTTCTGTATTGGCTATGTGTTGTCTATTATCTATTTTATGTACAGTATCACCTTGTATACTGTAGTAGTTTGTGGTCTGTACTTTCTGTACATTTTTTATATGTTATATGTTGGGACTGCAGATGGAAATTAGCTGTGAGCTAAATCTGGTGCAACCATCTCTTCATTTTCTACAAACAATTAACGGCGTTGCACACTGTCCCTTGATAAACTAAATAAACCCGCCCGACAGCATCCACGAAACCGAAAGTAGGAAATGCTGAGCATGTCTAGCCTCGTAAACCAGCCTCCCCCGGAAATGCATTTCATTTCATTTAAATCATAATATCAAAGTAACAATCGCCGATGTGATTGAAAAAAATATTTATTTATCGTAAAAAAATGGACATCCAGAATTAACAAGTGCTTGTTGAGTTTCTTGGAGGAACGTTAGATTCATCCTCATTAATATGAGTCTCTTTTATAACCAAACTCCTCGTTGTCCCTTTAAAGGAAAAAATATTTTCGAAAATTTTATCCTCAAGATAACCAAATACAAACTCCTCGTCCCTTTAAAGGAAAAATATTAATTTTTCAACATTGGCCCAATTAAACAGACAAAGCTTGAACCGACAGCCAGGATCTTGCAGGATGCACATGAGCTGGAGCCAAGTTCTAAGGTTTAGATGAGACTGTATCATTTAAAGCCTTACACAGGAGCCAAAATGATTATGCTTGTGTTTATATTTGTTTGGGCTCCAATTATCGCGTTGATGAATACAGTAGATGGGTGTGGTTTACCTTCTCTCTTTACCTCTTCACTTGGTGGTGATGCAAGTTCAGACATAGGGAGTTAGTAGATCTGGGTGTCAGTGTCAGTGTCAGTGAGAGGGTCTGGCTCCAAGTTGGAGCAAATAAAAGTTGGTCTGATGTAGGTCTTTTTCTATTTTCTACAAGTTCTTGTGAATGTAAAAAACCACTCACAGCCGACGATCATCCGTTTAAAGTTTCCAAGCTGCTTCTTCATTCATGCCAGAGAAAAGACCCAGCCCGGACTCACGAACATTAATTCTCGGCCAGACTGCGGCAAAAAATTCAATCAATAAATAAAAGACGCCTATGTTGGTAGAGATGTTGACAGGTGAAGTGCGACAAACTGATGACCAGCTGGTCACACAATGAGTTATTAGGCTTTGTGGTTTTTGCACATCTGTATTTCTTCCTCCTAAAACGAGACAGTTGAAGAGAGGAGAAACACAGAATATACAGAGGTTTATGCCTTTATACTGTATGTCCAAGAGACATCACTACGTGAACGGGGGAGGATCGGCTGATGACTCAGGTTTAGTGAAACTGTCACTGTCAGCTGCACATCTGTCAGCAGCTGCTCCAATTACATGTCACAAAGTTTAATCTGAAGGGACAGATTAGATGTTGATTTTGTTAACTTTGTTGCCCATAAACATTACACATACGTCATATCTGCCAGCTGCTGTCTTATGCACAATCATGATAGATACTCTTTTAATGATGCCGGGTTTTTGGAAAACGTTTTAAGAATGAACAAGAAAAACAGCGTTTAGAGAAGAAAATGAGATCTGAGTCAATGAGTCAATGTTGTTTAACTACTAGAATGAAAAAGGAGCTCCAGGCGAACACACAATTGCGTCTATGTTAAAGTCATGGGAGTGAGAATGGAGAACAAACACAAACAGCCATCAATGGCAATGAGCAAATAACACACAGTTACTGAACTGTCACACACATCTGAAGGCAGTAAATAGTGAGAAATGTTATTTTGCAGCAGCATAGATATGAAAAATGTAACTTTAATAATGATTACAACAGAGGATCATTAATAGTCAGATACTGGCACTGTTGTATGATTTCCAAGTAACAACAGGGTGTCAAATGAGTGATAGCTCCAGCATTATGGTATGAATGTACAGTATGTGTGATGTACTATATCTAACAGGTACCTGAGGTGCCATTTCAATCCTAATGTTCACATTATGCTTCAGAGATGGTTGAATGAATCCTCCCCATCACAGTCACTGTCAGATATTTAGATAATTTTGAACAGCTGCCTCAGAGCCACATCACCTCTGACTGAATAAACAACACTCCAATCAACACTTGTCATTTCCTGTCATCTCCAACTAGAGCCTGAAAATGGCTGAAAGGCTGGATGTGCCATGGTTGAGGGCACTTGTTGTTGTGGCTGTTGTTATTAATATCATCTATCATACGGTGTTCTTGTTTTACATTGTATTATCTCTGGTCATCAGATTGGTGGCCGTGCTCTGTATAATGTTTGGTTTCGGATTTATTTTCCCTTAAAGCATTTCTGTGCAAGTCTTGGTATTTTTACACATCTGATTATTTCACCAGTCGTATCTATTTCTCCTCTCTTTAAAACCTCTGAATTATGTCTCATCTATTGTATTGCTGCCTTTGTTAAGCAATTAGTAACACGAGTTTGTTACAGTGTTCTACAAATAAGGGTTTCATCATTTATCACATTATTATCACTAATCAATTTGACACATTTGCACCATTTTGAAAACAGAAAATGAACAGCAAAGAGAGAAAACACAACCAATTACATACAATGCTGCACACACTGCACACATGACAATGGAAATTAGTTCCAAAGAAACTGTTTCAGTAAAAATTGATGAACAGAAACACATGGGGCATGTTCTTGTACATGTTTCCGTGGTATTGTGAGTCAAATATCTGTAAACAGTCATTTTCTTTGCCACATATTTCTGCAAATATTAAGTATTTATATAAGTTCTTCATCTTTTCATCATCATGATTGTTTTAAGTAGTTGTAACAGTAGATGCACCATTAAAGGAATAGTTCACCAAAAAATGAAATTCAGTCATTAGTGACTCACTCTCATGCTGATGCATACTACAGAGTAGTTTTTTATTCCTCAAAGTGCATCTGGAGACCCAGGAGGCCAGTTCGTAGTCCAACGAAAACTTTATATGAGAGTAATACTGTAGAGTCCGACACAAAAACCTCCATAAAACTACACAAAAACCTTGTAATATTCCTCCACATTGCCCATTCACTGCAATCCAAGTGTCCTGAAGGGATATAGTCCAGAGTTCATGGAAACTACATTTTTACAGCCTAAACAGTCCTGTATTGAATTTGCCTGGGGCGCACTCTCGTGTTCACACAATGCACGCTGACGTGACCAGACTTACCCACTGATGTCGTTTTGGGTAAACTATGGACTATATCCCTTCAGGACACTTGGATTGCAGTGGACAAACGTGTGGAGGAATATTTCAAGGTTTTTGTGTAGTTTCATCAACCATGAGCACGAGAGCGCATCCCAGGCATATTCAATACGCAACTGTTTAGGCTGTAAAAATGTCCTAAATGACTCATTTGTCCAGGTCATAGTATTTCAAAAGGAGTTTAAATCGAACGCAACTAAGTCCAGTTGCGTTCGATTTAAACTCCTTTTGAAATGTCCTAAATGACGTTGTTTTCCAGTAAACTCTGGACTATAGCCCTTCACGACACTTGGATTGTTTTTGTGTCAGGCCCTATTACTCTCATAGAAAGTTTTCGACTACAAACCGGCCTCCTGGGTCTCCAGATGCACTTTGAGGAATAAAAAACTACTCCCTATCCCTATCCCTATCCCTAAAAACTATCCCTTCAGGACACTTGGATTGCAGTGGATGGGCAATGTGGAGGAATAGTACAAGGTTTTTGTGTAGTTTTATGGAGGTTTTTGTGTCGGACCCTACAGTATTACTCTCATATAAAGTTTTCGTTGGACTACGAACTGGCCTCCTGGGTCTCCAGATGCACTTTGAGGAATAAAAAACTACTCCATAGTATGCATCAGCATGAGGGTGAGTCACTAATGACTGAATTTCATTTTTTGGTGAACTATTCCTTTAATACTTTTTCAATAATTCACCAGCACTCACTGTATCTGCAACGATTAGGCCTATGAGCAGACTCATCTCCTGCAACCAGGAGCCTTTCTACATGCTCATCCAATCAGGGAAGAGGTGACGGTGTGGTGAGCAGGTGGATATTGGTTTTTCCACAGGATACCAGAGTGTCTGCTGGTTATTAATGAGGCTGTGGTGGCTGCAGAGGGATATGTACAGTATGCATGCGGACAATAATGGCAACAAGTGACAATCCTTCAAATTATCCAACACACACACATGCAGTATACTATATCTATATGAGGGACCCCAGGCTCTGCCACCTTCTCCTCCCAGCTGCTGATGGCAGTTTTATGTAACATTCTGCTCAACAACAACAACAACCCCCTGAGAGGCGAATAAACCAGAGAAAACAAATTCATGATCAAATTACCACAGCCTTCTTTCAAATGCAATTTAAAAAAGAAAGAAAGAAAGAAAAAAAATCACTGGCAGGCTGGAAGCCAGGTAATTTCATCTGTCATTTTCGCTGCTCCATTCTTAATCACTTATTTCTCTTCAGGAGAGCATTCATGGTGTTTATATTGAACCGTTGCATTGCCGCAGTAGTTTTAAGGGACATTTGTGGATAATTGGAGACATATTTCACCCATGCAATCTAACGTAAGATGATCGTGCCTGCCTGCCAACTTGTAAGAGGTGTCCTATCGAGACAAATCAGATATTCCCTGCGAACAGATACTTGATTGTACAAATTCTCAGAGGTGTGATTTCCAAAATGTGAAATGAAGGGCAGGGGAACACCGGGAAACAGAGCTCTCCGGCAACAAATCCATAAAAATGAAATAGCTCTGAGCTGTAGCAGAGGCTGCTGGGACATTAGAATCCAGAGATTGACTTTTATGTGTGAATAAAAGGGGTGTTCATATTGAGTTATGTTTTATAGATTATTCTCCATCTGTGGTGGAAGAGTGAACTGATGCAACCAGAAAAAGAGAAACAGGTTTCCAATAGAAACATTAGTCTAAACATCTTACTGTAGACTAACTCTGGTGTAATGACTCAGATTTTAAACCCAAAAGTGCACAACACTGGCTCCAAGTCAGAGGCAGTTTCGAAGAAAATACATCTGGCTGGTCCTCAGGCGAGGTGGCAGATTGTAGGCAGAGCAGGTGAGTTAAACGGCACTGCAGCAGCTGGAGGGAAACCTGGTTAATGATGGAGCTGGGCAGGAGGCAACAGGCCAACCGGAGACCAGGTAACCAGGACAGAGCCTGCAGGACAAGACAGAAGGGCAACAGAGTCAGGACTGAATGAGACAGACAGCTGGTGCAGGCTGAAGTTATTAACCTGGAGTCAGACTAACAACCTGCAAACTAATTATAGCATGTGGAGACTAGAGCGGGTGAGCCTGGGTTTAAACACTGCAGCTGGTTTAGGAAGTGATCTGGCACAGCTGTACAGGTGAGTTGGCGGGAGATGACAGATAGACACACACACACACACATGCTCTAGCGGGGAGAAATGCAAACTGAGGACAAACACATGGGAGGAAAAATGGAGGTGAGCGCAAGTAATAGTCGACAACATAGATAACAATTTCAAATTGTGCTCCCACTGCAGCCCTGAGGATTTGTAACTATTTTCATCTTCTCTGAGTGGGCCGTTCCTCTGTGTTCATTTTGGCAGTGCATGGTGATTGAGAGATGGGCATGTATGGAACCAGGATTTTGTGTATGTATTCTCCCCTCCCTCTCGCCAGCAGAAGCTCTAAACTGTGTGTGAAAGTGTGTGCAAATTAAGTAAACGTGGACACGCCCCGTTGGCGTGACGCACCTGCTGTGCCTCGCCTGCACCAGGTCTGTGAAAGTAGAGCCCAGAGCTTCAAAGTTTTGCCACTTTGAGGTCACCTGTCGACAAAGCATGCATTCAATTCAGTTCAGTTTTATTTGTCACTTTCATGAGAAACCATTTGTTTAACATGGGAGCGAGAAGCTGTTTTCCCTGTCATGTTGTATGCAACGATAAAATATATATAAGAGAGATAAAAAGGGGTGAGGCAGCATGGTGGGCGTTGTTATGATGTTATGAAAGTTGTGATGGCTTGGGGGAAGAAACTGTTGCACAGACGGGTGGGTCTTGCTTGGATGCATTGGAGTCTCCTAATTGGAGTTTAAAAAGGTGGTGAGAGGTCAGACATAGTTATTCAGCAATTAAGACAAGCACACTTTAACACATGAACAGGAGACATGAGGAATAAGACGCCTAACCCTCCGTATACCTTCTGCTTTTGCAGTATCCTGTTCTTTAAAGGTAGGGTCTGGAGTTTTGAGCCTAAAAATAAAAATTAGACTTTTACAAATGAAATCCGTCTGAATCATCGCCTATGGGCTTCTAGTCCTGTGTGGTGGGGGCTCTGTCTGCAGCCCCTCCCTCCCCTGCCTGTATTTTGGTTTTTTGGTTTGTTTTGTTCATGTTTTGCTGTGCACGTGGACGTTTCTAGGTGGAGCTAGAGAGTCGCAAATTAGCAGAGACACCTATGGTGAGAGAGTCTGTGTCATCCTCCAGCCAATGATGGAGCTCAGGTGAAGCTACCTGCAGCAGGAGGCTCGGGCCTGTTAGCTGTGCTAGCTGTCTGATGCTACTGAGTCTCTATCTCTCTCAGTAGCAGCAGTCAGGACAACAAAGAACAATAAATACAGTCTGAGTGAAGCGCTGGAGCCGCGGACCGATTCCCGACCTCTGGTAACAAGTATTAGGACCAGCCTAAACTCCACTGACTGCGGAACGGCTGCAGATCCGCTCCGCTACGGCGGCGGAGCCGATACGTATTAATTTTAATCACTGTGTCAACGTCCACCGACTCCGGATCCGCTGCGTTGTGGGTCCGGAAACGGCATCCGGCAGCCCTCGCAAAAGATACGCACAGCTTCTATTTTTGCCGGACGCCGGAGCACAGCGCATCAAGCAGCACAGAGCAGATTGTGCAAGACAGGAAACCGCGGGCAAAATACAAAATAAAACACCCGGTTAATTTTCAAAATAAAATACACCATGTTTTTTTTTCCTGCTTTACACCTTGAAAACGTTGTCATGAGTAGCGACCGGCCTGAAGTCAGCAGCTCGGAGGTTTCCAGACATAGTTTAATGATTTTGTGGTTCACTTTATGGAAATTAAAACCTGCTATATCTCGAGATCACGTGCTCCTGCTGCGCGGCGGAGCCGCAACAATCGCATCACGGACGGAACCGGTATGTTTTGACGGAGACGGAGAACGCGGCCGTTCCGTAGCGGACCCGTTTCGGAGTCGTTCTGCATCCAGTGGAGTTTAGGCGTTAGTGAGCTAGCGGGATGCTAACGTCGGCTAGCGCTCGCGATTAGCATCCGCGGCTAACACCCGCTAGTTTACCACAATACAACGGCATAACAACATACACGGAGGCTCCCGGTGTTGGCGAGAGGTCGGCTTATCGGCCCGCGGCTCCAGCACTTCTTTCAGACTGTAATTCCTTTCCTTTATGGTCATGACAACTGTTGCTGTCAGAAGCAGGAGGCTACACAGCTTAGCCTGAGGGGAGGGGCTGAGTTTCACTGTTTTGTTTACAAACTGATAGGGACAAAACTCCAGACCCTACCTTTAAAGAAAACGTCTTATCAGCAGCAAACACCTGCCATCACCTGTCGTTACACCTGTCATTGGAATGTGTCTTAAATGACCAGCAGACACAAGTGATTAGACCTCAAACAGTGTAAACCTGCGCCAAAACATTTTGTGAAACATTTTGTCCAACCACTTGCCCAGGTCGTGTGCATGCATGTCATTTATAGCGGAAGTGACACTGGCAGTCACATAGATGTGATCTGACCACTCAAGCGGCATTTTAATGACAGGTGTAAACAGGCTCAATATAACTTGTAGTGCTCAGAGGGGCGTGAGAGGGATTTCCTTTGGCGAAACACTGTTCACTCATTGATGGTCTTTGCTGAGCTGCAGGCTAGTCTGCAGAGCGATGTCAGTCTAATCTTGCATTTGAGACAAAATTGTAACTTTAAAGACTAAATTAAATGATATAATGGTCCAAGAGAAGCCATGATGAGATCTTTCATCATTCCTAACAACAGCCTTCATATACATGACAGGTTAAGTGCACTTGTAAGTGTTGTGGTCTGGAGTCCAGGAAGCATAAATCTGAGTCCAGTGTTTGCATGCCAGCTGGGGTGATGGTGATTTGGTCTGTCCAGCGAGGAGACCACTCTGCAGGTGTGTGTTTGATTCAGACATAAACAGCCTGACTCTGACTCACCTACAAGAAGAAACACCACATGGCTGCCGCTGCTGTTTGAAGCTGAGCCAATGTAAAGCCCAGACTGTGATCCCCTCCATTTTCAGCAAGCCGCTGGGAGCGTTTGATTTCAAAAAGCCTCCTCTTGTCTCTGATGTAATTAGTCCATTTAGCAGATTCATTTGGGTTATTAGTGGGATTAAGCCTTTAATTAGACTGCATTGGCTCAGGATGGTATTTTAGTTAAAAGCTATGCTTCTGAGGGAGCCAAAAATATAATAACACCAAGGTTAATGCTTTATAGTCAATGCACATTAAGATATAGTTCATAAACAATATGAAATAGTTTGAATATGATTATTTGAGAAAAATGAATTGAATAGAAATGAAATGAATGTCCTGCCGAGCAAATGATTGTAAATAATTTCAGCACTGCTGTGAATAAATCTAACATCCAGGCGAACAAGTTTAAGGGTTTGAAATAGAAGTCAATACAACCTCAACTCTGGTAAATGCAGTCAGAATTTGTCACAGTTGGTTTTTTAAAAAAATTAAATGAAGGGAATGATTTCCGTCAGCAGAAGTGTTTCCATGATGAGATTCACTGGTTATAATGCACAAGGTCATTTTAAGTTAATCATGCACTCTGCTGTCTCTGATTAGGAGTCTGATCATAACAATGTGAAATGATTACTCAAACGTCGAGGGGAATCATTTCTACCTCATGGCTGATGCTCTTTGTATTATAACCAGAGGCTCTGCCCTCCGAAAAAATCTGTGTGTTTTTTTATTTTTACCAGTTCTCCACATCTTTTGGCACATCAGATCTCACTGTGTGGTTTCAAAAAGAACATTCCCTTTAATATATTTCCTGTGTGAGTGAGTGAGTGTGTTTGTATATTCACATCCTGCTAGTTGTGTGTCAGTGTTAGTTTGAGTTTCCTTATTTATGTCTATTACACAACGATCACATACTAACAGTTTGACCTCCATCAGTACAGATCCTTATCATCTCCTCCAATAAACAGTTAAAACACACTTATCTCTGGTTTCTTTCTTTCTTTCTTTCTCTCTCTGGTATTCTGGGCTCAGTTTTTACACATCTCTGTGTTTTCAGAATCTATCCATCCATCCATCTAGACTTAGACTTAGACTTAGACTTGGTATCCATTCTCTAAACTGGAGGAATAAACAACATTCTTCCCCAAAATATATATTTGTCAGTGGCTCAAGAAGTAAAGGGAGTCTTGTGGTATGTGTGTGTGTCTGTGTGTGTGATAAAGGTGCTATATCATGTACAGTATGTAAGGAGGCTTGGTGTGAATGGGTGAATGTGGTTTCACACTTAGAGTGGTCAATAGAAAATCTATTTTTAAGTGCATTATATTTACCAATACTCCCACACATCATTTTCATACTCGTGGCACCATTCAGTGACTCCTTGTGAACTGTGGATGGGAGGATTATTGTTCATCTTCTTCCATACATTTTTCACCAGAACACTGGTAGCAACCATCCTACAGCTGATAATGCTCTGACATTTTTTTTTCAGCTCAGTAATCTTCTCATGAAAAGAAAATCTTATTATTTGTAATATTTGAACAGTCACAGCTCCTCCCTTATCAAATTATACTTTTTCCTCAGTCGCTTTGGTGCTTTTCTCAGATCAGAATGAAAATTCTAATAACTATTAGTTCAAGCTCCATAACATTTAGTCATTTGTGCACATCATAGTAGCAATTTCCAATTCCTGTGAACAAATTGCAAATGCTTTTGGACATGTATCAGTTGCTTTCATATATTCTCTGCTGTTTTATAACATTATCATTTGCTTATGTCATGTGAGTCAAAATGAACTATAAAATGAATAGTTGTTCCCTTTGAAACTCATTACATTGCTTGAGCCATTACAAAATTGTTGAACTCATTGTCAAAATCTGTCAAACTAATAAAAAAAGAAAAATGTTAAATATGTTTGAAAAAATGATCTGTATCAACAAACTCTCTTCAGTGTTCTTTTTGATTCAAAGCCTTTTAGGCCAAGGATGGGAACTTTTCTAGACCTCTTTACTGCTGGACCACATTGTATCATTGTGTTTTTACTGTTACTGAGCCACCAGCAATCTTTATGATGTTATTTGATAGGCTGGAAAAGGTGGTGAACTACAGGTGAAGGACACATGCCAAAGTTAATTTTCTCTAAACAGCCTAACAAGAAAAACAACATTGAGAAGGCAGTCTGTCTGAATACTTGACCCGAGGACAGAAAATGATTAGATAAGCGTACTTGAATTTAAAGAAAATTGCCATTTTCAAGATTCTTGTGAAATCATTTGCAGTCAGCGAGAGTCTGAGGGGTCAGACTCCCAGACAGAGGCCAGACACGCCGTCTCCCTTAATTTCTAATTGGGACATTGACATTGTGTAATATTATATAACACCAGCTCCTCAGCATCACTGAATCCTCTCCCCTTCATCTCTGCAGGTACATGGCCATCATCCACCCCCTGCAGCAGCGCATGTCGTCCACAGAGACCAAGGTGGTGGTGGGGGTGATCTGGGTGCTGGCTCTGCTCCTGGCCTTCCCTCAGTACTACTACTCCAACACGGACCAGCTCCCGGATCGGGTGGTGTGCTACATCGACTGGCCCGAGTACACCGTGTGTGACTTCAAAACGATGTGAGTCTCTTTGTATGAAAATAAAACAAACTCTTTCAATAGTCAGTGAACGTGACAGCGTATGGAGGCGGACGCTGTTTGAGAGCTTTTTGTTCTTTGTAGTGAACAAACTGAAGGCACCATTGTCGGGGATTTGTGTTCTGTCAGCTGTAAATGCTTTGAGTTGGGTAAGAGTAAAGAAGCATTGGATTTGATTGAGGCCTTACTGCGCCATCCATTTCTACCACAAAGAAGAAGAACAGCGTTAACAGCATGTTCTACACAACAAAAGTGTCTAACAATTATGACAAGAGACTAATGTGTATAAATCAATTGTAGAAAGCTTTGAAAATCAATATAAAGTTTAAGTTATAAGTTATGACAGACTGAAGCACACTTTTTTATTTTTCAAGAGGTTTTCCCAAAAACATCATCTTGATTTATCCTCGTCCAGTCAGTTCTTTAGATCTAAATCAGCACTCTTCAGATTAAAGCTGACAGCAATGATTCCCACTTGGCTCAGCTTTTCACACTCATGTTAGATCACTAACTTGTTGCTTCCACCCTCACTTAGCAAGCTGTTCAAATAAATAAATAAATGTATAAAGAACAGGCTTCAGTTTGTCAGCACTCAGGCGAACCTCCCATGTGCCACCACAGCAGGGTATGATTTATATTTGTAGTGAATGGAGCCCTGCATGCCCACCAGGTCTGTTTTTATAACTGCTTTATCAAAGCGCAACAGGAGAGGGATGTGCAGAGGGTTTCAGAGGAATGGCGCCACATTTTATACAGACTATTGATTCCAACTTCTCTTAAAGCCAGCTGTCTGACTTTGCAGTTTTACCTTGAATCTATAAATTACATGCAGAGCCTGTTTTATTGTCCCTGTAAGTAGCTAAATGCAGACTTGATTTGATACTGTTAATGCTTATAGATGTGGCTGACTGATAGAGTCTAGGCTGAGGACTGCGCAGAATGTTAATTCATACACAATAACCAAGGCTGAGGGGATTGTCCTCCTGAGGCAGGATGTTTTTCTGATTCAGAGTCATGAAGGGTCAAAGTCTGATCTTCTGTTTAATCAGTGGCTCATTTCTCCCCATTTACAGCATTGTTTTGTTCATTTTCCTTCACTCTGAAAATAAGTATTCCTGTGATACAATTTATATGAGCTTTACAAAGGATCATTTGTGAGAAACAGCTCAGAAAGTTGAAGCTTCTGTAGGATTACGTGCCTCAAAAGGACAGAGCAGATACTGAATCTACATCTAACTACACAAATGTTGTTGATTTCAGTATGGAAACAGGATGTTTTTGTGGCTCGGACATTTTAGGTCACCACATCACACTACATTTTACAAATTTATTTAAAAAGGCAATTGATTCCTTTTACTCAGAGTTTGCCAGGACATGTCACCACATGCAGATACAGCACAAAGCACACTCCTACACTCACACACACAATGTCAGAGCCCCCAAGTGGGTAACACTTTATTTTAAGGGGTCCTTGTTCCTGTGTAGTTACCTAATTAATTTGTAATTGATGTAACTTTGTATTCTTTGTAAACATTTATTTTGTACAGGTCCTTGTTACACTTGTAATAAGAAATGCTTGTTACAATACCTGGTCAAAGTGGCCTCCCTTTGGGGAAGCTCAAGAAAAATGGGTGAAACCACAACCCATGTTGCCTGGGCAACCTTTTCCATCAATCTTCCTCCTGCCTCTTGAGTCTTGGAACATTTATGCTGTTTCACAACTTAGTATATGTAACAGTTGTGTTGCTGTTACTCTTTGATACAGTGGAATAAGCACATTAAAATAAAGTGTACCTGGGATACCTCAACTCTTATAAATTAACTGCGATAACCAGTGTCTTTGATAGTGTACCACATGTGCTGTGACACAACTATATGTAACAGTGGTGTTAGTACACACTTGTTACTCTTTGATACAGTGGAATAAGCACATTAAAATAAAGTGTACCTGGGATTCAGTAAACATTAATGCAATAAATAGTCTTGTACCACTTTGCTGTTTCACAACTTAGTATTGTAACAGTTGTGTTAGTACAGTCACTTTGATACAGTGTAATAAGAACATTAAAGTGATACCTCAGTTCTTAACCATTAACTGCAATAACCAGTGTCTTCGATCTTGTGAACTTAGTATATGTAATAACTCTTTGAACACATTAAAATAAAAAATAACATCATGCAGAAACTTGGTACTCAAAAATAAACAATAACTAGAATAGCACTTTTTCAGAAAAAACAATGCTGGATAACTCAATTCATATGGAACTGAAAACATCATCAGCAAACATAAAACACACTCAAAAAAATGCATTTCAGTGTTCCTTTATCGTCCTTTATTTTTATTATCCCCAAAAACCACAAGGCTTGATCTTTTCCTGTCCTTTAATGGAGTCCTCTATTTCTCCTCCGTAAAACTGAAATGATCACAGAAACACAGTTTTACAGTAGGCCTACTTACAAGCATTGCATGAATGGTACACTTCAATTAGCATCCAGATTAACAAAATGAAAAGAGTTAGCATAGACTGAAATCAAATATTTGAAAACATAACTAATTGACTTAATTACAAAAATACACAATCATGTTCATATTCTACTCACAGATAGACATTCAAATCAACAATATTACAGTCTGTTTGCACTTTTACACAAATGAGAAAGTTTTAGGAATGAGTTGTGCGAGAATGACCAGGGAAACAGGCTGCAGGATTCACAACTCGGTCTGTCACAAGATAAGTTGTGTACATGAGGAGATTGTCGTCACTGCAGACATGTTCCAGTCAGACTCTCATTTGTATAAAATAATAATATTCTCAAAGCAACAGCCGTCTCCAGAATATTGTATTAAATTAACTTAAATAAATTAAAAAAAATAAATTAACAGAAATCACAGAATCCTCATTCATTCATTCATTTCACATGTAAATAGTATAACCACTTATTAACCAGTGGACCTCTTAATAAACACAATTAACCATCTCCATACCTGTCACAAGATGACCGTGTACATGAGGAGAGGTAACCGAGGAGAAATGCAAAAGTCACACACAAAACAAAAACACCGTGAATCGGCTGTCATGTAAACATTAGCACAAGCTATTCACAGACTGGAGATAGTTAATGGCTGAAAACATCACAAATAACCAGATTTGATAAGCAGCAGTCTCTGTTACCACTTTTTGTACTTTTAGCGGGAGCAAGCCTCCACATAGCCTACCTGCAGACATGTTCCAGTCAGACTGACCAGAACACGCAGGCGCAGAACGTCATAACTCCCCGTCACAGCCCCTCCCCTACATACACACACAGAGCTCCCCAAAACCGACAGGCAGAAGAGAAAAACCTCAACAGTGTGAAAAATAAAATAATAACTGAATATTTTGGTGAAATTATACCAAAGTAAATATCCAACTGTTACATGAGCATGCAACAGAAAAAACACAACATAGCTGGACTTCAGGCTCAGACGGTTTCTCTGAACCAAAGAGAAGACCACTCACTCGGACGTGGTTTCTTTGAACAAAAAACCAACCCAAAGACATACAAAGACACTGGTTATCTTAATTTATGATGAGACCCAGTACACTTTAAATGTGCTCATTCCACTGTATCAAAAAACATGGGTACTAACACAACTGTTACATATACTAAGTTGTGTAACAGCACACGTGGTACACTATCGAAGACTCTGGTTATTGCAGTTAATGGTTAAGAACTGAGGTATCCCAGCAGGTACACTTTAATGTGCTTATTACACTGTATCAAAGTGTAACAACGGTGTATTAACACAACTGTTACACTAAGTTGTGAAACAGCATAAATGTTCCAAGACTCAAGAGGCAGGAGGAAGATTGATGGAAAAGGTTGCCCAGGCAACATGGGTTGTGGTTTCACCCATTTTTCTTGCAGATGTACCCCTTCCCCAAAGAGAGAGGCCACTTTGACCAGGTATTGTAACAAGCATTTCTTATTACAAGTGTAACAAGGACCTGTAAGTACACCAAAATACAATATGTAATTACAATGTAAGTACATGCTATTACATGCAGTTACATAGGTAATTACACTGTAATTAATTAGGTAACTACACAGGAACAAGGACCCCTTAAAATAAAGTGTTACCAAAATATCTACATTTTAGTCCTTTTTACAGTCCTAGATGGTATGAAATAAGAACACAAAAATAACGCAATCAAAAATACAACAGAAAGTCAGAAAACCAAAAAGTAAACATGAAGAAACAAACACCCCATTTACACTTGGCATTAAAGCCCCAGTTTGTAACTAATTTGACTTTTTATTAGCAAAAATCAAATATTGCTTTCATAAATACTGTATGTATTTCACTGAAGTCAAATCACACCTGCATACAAATGAAAGTTTTAATGAGTTGTTACAAGTCGTCACAAATACATAAGTTGGCGACGCACCGAACCTTGGCTGCCATGTTGCATCGCCATTTTTTCAGTGGCAGAATGACTGTAGGTAACCATAGAAACTCACCGGAGCTGTCGGCTTGAGGAGAAAGTTTTCCAGGTAGTGCCTGTTAAACTGTCACCACTGTGTAGTGTGAGGAAGGACGGAGGCACTGATGTTGCATTCAGGTGCAGTCAGACAGACGGCCGTTGACAAACCAACTGTTGTCATTTTACTCTACGAGAGAAAGACGGTAAAACATGGATCAGGTAAACAATACGACATCACCATGACAACATATTGTCAGACCTGTATTGCTTTGCCTCGTGCTGGTGGACCACTTGTTTACATAGACTCTTGTTTATCCTGTTAGATTCAACATCTGGTGTCTGTCTGACTTCTGCCCGATTTCACGAGAATGCAACATCAAGAATATGTTCCAATATGCAACCGCACCACTAGATGGGGGGAATTCCTACATATTATACCTTTAATGCCAGGTGGGTGTAAGGAGGGTAAAAAAGAAAACAGTGATGACTAGATCTATCTATCTTCAGTATGTCAGTGACAACTCCAGGAAAGGGTGACAGTGACACAATGGAGCACAGGACACAGGCCAAGACAACGTGAGACGAACTGGAAGGGGAGTACGGTTTATACACAAGAGAGAGGGGATAGAGACACAGAATTCACACAGGCAGGAAACTTGAGATGAAGACAGGGGGAAGATGCAGAGTTAAAAATAAAAAATAAAACTGGAAGTGGCAGGAAAAAGACAGAAAACTGAACTAAAACCTGACTGGTCCTGAGATTATGTTTGCATCAACAGCGAGCCACTTGACCCATGAGTGAACGCCAGTTGTACCCTTTTCTACTGCCAACAAAAGCCAGATGTTGATGGGTTTTCAGGCTTAAGTGTCATGTTGGACCACAGCTGGTTGCTCTTACACTGAACAGAGAAACAGCAGAAGATTATGGAAAATAAACTTCACTCTGCCCAGTGAGGCGCAAACAACCAAGACTAGTGGAGAACTCAGTGTTGTTATTATTATCATCATAAGTATTGTTGCCTTAGCATAATGTTTCCCATCATCCAGCTCAAGTGCTCTATGAATAAAATTAGCCTGACAAGATGTTTTGCCAGACATGATTGGAGTAATTGTGATGCAACAGGGTGAAAGAAGGTCACAACAAGCACTAAGCATGACTTTCAGGCACTATGTGACCCTGGTCAGGCAGCTCATTGACAGTCAGGGTTGACGAGTCACCTTTCCTCCAGATATCATCTTTCCTTTAGGCGGCTAAAATAGAAGCAAGGGCCGCTCATATCATACCAGCGACTTAACATCGATGTGAATCATTCTAACCGCTCTTGTCTCAGCTTGTACTGAGGAAACTGCAAAAGCACACCGATTTTATTTCCCCTCGCTCCATGATCTACAATCAAAGAAATGGCGGAGAAATGGTTTTTTTTAGTGCAAATGCATGTGTTAATCTTCCCCCTGCACACACACTAAAACCTTGTTGTGCTAGACAAACTTCTGAAGCCGCTTCAGAAAAAAAACAGGTTGATTCAGCATGCCTGGGAGTGATTTATTCATACTTCATGCCACCACAGCAACCTCCAGTTTTTTCCATTTGTCTTTTTGTAATCCCGCTGGCAAACGCAGCGCAGGCTCACTTCCATAAATGCACACACAACATCAGCAAAGACGGAGGAAGAGCCACGCGGTGACGCAGGCGTGCAGGCACTCAGACACACACGCAGCAAACACAGCTCTGATCACAGCAAGCTCTCAGTTCATCAGCGAGTGTTTACTCTGCTCCGCTGCCACTTTCACCTTCTCCCGCCTCTGTCGCATTTCTCCATGGAAATATAGTTTGTTATGAGGTTGCGCAACAGTAATTTCACTGTTCATGATGGGATGCCGGCTGCACATATTACTTTTTTAATGAAACTGTAATCAGTGACACATAGAGGCTGAGTGAGAACACAGTAGTCATTCAGCTCAGCCACTAAAGCTGAAAATCAGACGTCTGATTAAGGCTGACCCCGAGTCAGGTCCCACTTGCCTTTCTCCCCAAATCTTTCCACATCGCCACAGTCGCTGTCTACAGTCTCGCCAGTCTGAAGCCTCGGCATCAAAATACATAAAGCTGTGTTGATCCACTGAGCTAAACACAATAGTCTGACTGGATGGATGAATGAAGATCAAGAAAATGAAACACATTTCTTACCAGAACTGTTACCAAAAAACAAATTCATATCATAAAATTGCACAATTTCACTGAAAATATGAGAAATGTCAGCTGTTTTGCTTGTTTTAAAGGGATAGTTCAACATTTTTGGCAAATTGACCCATGATTTTCTGCAAATGGGTACAGCTTCACCCCCTTGGAGGGAGTGCTGAATGCTGTACATTGTCCTCCAAAAACAAATAAATAAATTTAAATTAACCATACGTTCGTTACCTTTAATTGTCGGTGCAAGCTATTAGAATGGCCGAGACAAGCCGTGAACTGCTCAAAGCTACGCTACGGAGGCTAATGGGACTTCTTGGTATATGCTCATCGAACTCGTCAAATACACAATCCAACAACTCTAAAACGCTCTGGTGGACAAGTTGTGACCTGCACATTCACCACGCTATGAGATAATAACGGAATGTTATGAGACAGAGTTGTGCATGAATTTACCTCGAAAACAACTCTGTCTCATATTATCTCATAGCGTGGTGAATGTGCAGGTCACAACTTGTCCACGAGAGTGTTTTAGAGTTGTTGGATTGTGTATTTGATGAGTTTGATGAGAGATACCAAGAAATCCCATGAGCTTCCGTAGTGTAGCTCTGAGCAGCTCACGGCTCTGCTCTGCCATTCTAAAAATACCTTGCCTCTTTTGCCCCTTTTAATAGACAAAGGTCAGCAGTAAAGAACTGGCAAAAACATACTGTACCAAAACAAAGACAAACATCATTGTCTCCCAGCCAGAACTGTGATATTAATAGATTTTGCACTGTGCATCAACAGAGACTTGGAAGCATATAGGTGAGTCAGTTTGTGCCAACTCAATTACTGTTCAACCCCACCACACACTCTCAACAGCACTGTATGTAAACTGATTACTAAGAGCAATGAGCCAAACTTTGAAAATGACCTACTCACTTAAGGCCTCATGTTGTTAAAGCTGAAGTGCTGTTGGGCTTTTTCAAGACGAGGAGTCACTGTGTAGGAGGCAGCTCTCATTAGACAATGAGACAAATTAACAAGTAATCATCAGCCCTCACAGCTAAATTACAGTCCCACTGCGCGGCACAACTGCTAATTCCAGACCACAGCACACGTTTAAAGTCTGAATACTGCATTTACTGAAGAAGTTTTGATTTGGTATATAAATCGTTTTACTATTTTACTGCTTTTCAGGGATACAATTTTTGTCACTCCCACTCAAATGTAACTCCCTTTGATAAAATTAAGGTGTATAGTGCACACAAAATTTACATAATAATATGGTATATTTAATAACATAATGTGGTATTGCAACTCTTAATTCAAGATCTTAGTATTTCTTCTATCCCTGTCATGATGTGTGACAGCAGTCTGTGGTTTCCAGGCAGACCAGAACTGATCCAGAACTGATCCTAAATACAAGGCCAGACTTTCCTCGTTGAAAGCATCAAATCTCGTCCAAGTTAACCCAGGGGGGGTTGAGGCTTTTAACACTTCCGGCCACAGTGATCTGATAGCTTTCAGGTGGAAGACACTGAGGGAATACAAAGATTAACAATGAAGCTCTAAACTCATTACCTGGTGAGAATTTTTTTTCTCTCTCATTTTCAAGAGAATATTTGTTCTCCATGAAAGAAAAGAAAATAAGTCTTCACAAAAAAGCCTGATATTACTCTGAATAAAGACACACATGTGCACCATGTGGAGTCACACACTAAGGAAATCACATTCAGAGCACACCTTGTCCTATGTTATCTTTCTCCATTAAATTGGGCTTTACACAACATGAGCCTGTGATTAGTGGCAGTAAGGCAGCGCGGAGCGAGGCGTCCTGTTACCTCTTTAGCCTCTGCTGGCAGGCAGAGTCAGAGGAACAGCTGCCCTTCCCCCCAACACACACATGCATTATTCATACATAGTGATGCTGACACACACGCACACACGTTTAAATAAACAGGTGCATGCACAATTTGATTATGCACATAAATATGCATTTCCTTCACATACTGTAATCTGCACTGTAATGCTGCTCTGTGTTGATACAATTCATTTGGTAATATGGTATTGAACTATGCACGAGCTCAGCCTCCCTTGTTTGTTTTCATGCATTAAACATTTGCTTAGCATGTCTGCGTGTATATTCTCAGTCATACCAGCACATTCCCACACACAGCAACAGCCAAGAAATATAGACATCTAAAACATGATTGCCCTCAGGGGGGAACAAAAGAGGCAGCGGTCCAAGAAATGAAAATAATATAAGTTAGTGCATATAGTTTGTCAGAGCATCTGTGGCCTCCACTGAGTGTGGTTTTATTGATTCAGCTTGTATGACAGCAAGGTGACATAGCACAGCCGCTATTCCCCAAAGCGTTATCCATCAGTGGGAGGAAAGGGTCTGCGGGGCCCTCAGGGAGACGCTCTGCTCTGCTACAGCTGCTTCTCTTTCACTTCTGAAAACTTTGATAATTGCTTGCAAAGAGCTGGTGCACCTCTGAATTGCTGTGGGACCAGTCTATTCTCTGGACCAAGATCCATTCCTGGTTTATAAGGAGACTTTAAATACTCACCAACAGACAGTGGTGGAATTTAACTTGTTTCAACACTTGACACGAGTACACAAGTGCTCATGTACTGTACTTTAGTACATGCTTTTATGTACTTGTACTTTTTGCTTGTGTACTTAAAGAGTTGCTGCTTATTTGACCAAGATTTCTCTTACAAAACATATAAGAGAAGACACAATACATTTAACTTAAGAGAGGAGTTGATTTCTTCTCTTTATAATCCCAGGGCCGACATATAGAATAGAATAGAATAGAATAGAATAGAATAGAATAGAATAGAATAGAATAGAATAGAATAGAATAGAATATTATTCGTCAGTAGCAATTAAAGTTTGTACATGCTTTTGTCTACGTACATCAGAAATGATGTGTTGTGTCTGTTGAAACGTTTTGCACTGATCATGTGCTTGTGCAATTAAAACACTTCAACTGCTGGATCATTTCTTAATGGCACCATTGTTTTATTAATCCAGCAAAGACTTTGATTTCTGTGATTTTGGAACTTGAACCAAAAATTGCACCACCTACAAAGCCACTTTAATCATGCAAATCAGCAGGATCGGTTAATCAATCCATCAGTTCCCTGCATGATTTACTGTACACTTCTGCTTCATGATTCACTGTCTGGAGGAGTTGGGAAGGAGAAGCACTTCAGGAAGAGTCCATTTAGATGGACATGGTATCTGGTGTCCTCACAGTGCTGCTGTCTTCTGTGCACTGTCTGTGGTTAAACGGATGCTGATGCAGAGATGTGGCTGTTGAGCAGTGTTGAAACAAGCTGCTGACCTCTCTGACCGTGACAACATCTTTATTCACAGCCTGAGCCTGGTGAGACTCTTACATGCCTGATATTAGGTCCTTTCACAAAAAAAGAGCAGTGAGTGTTGAGCTGAGAATGGAGGTATTCCTCTTCTGCCCTGGTTTGAACAGCGATCACATCCACTCAGCTTTTATGAAAGCCAACTGCATGAACCAGGCTCCACTTCTCCTTCAGGCTGCTGTTTATCCCAGATGATGCTGATGAATTACATGGCCTGATGGCCTGTTCTACTTTATATTAAGCCTGTTTCCACTCTTTTTTTTCCTTCATGTAAGGGTATTAGCGAGCTGTTAGAGCCAATTTCACACCTCTCTGATAATAACTCCAATGAAGGGTGTCAAAGAGAGAGCGGACAATGATATTAATCTGGTTACTTCTGCTTCCTCGGCTCCCCAAAATTTAATATAACAGATGTGATAACAGATGCGACACGCAGTATATTGTCTTGCTCAAATCTGAACCGTAGAAAATCACACACACACAGAAGGATTTACTTAAGAGTTCTCCTCCAGCTCAGTACTCCTAGGGCATATGTGCATACAAATCACATTTCTGCTACTAAGTGGTTTGTGGCAGCTGAATTTTCCTCAGTTTAAACACTATCTGTGGCATCAGTTTCCTGTTGTATTTAAAACTTTAAGCAGTGTTTGATTACATCGGTGTGGTAAAACGCTTGACGTCTCGGTTTAATTAAAGACAAGATTAGGTTTCACTGCATTTACCTTCTCCACTCCGGGGAAAACAAGCGTGAAATAAAAGAGAGGTCATCACTAATAACATTAACTGTGGCTCTGCTGGATTAAGTTGCGCTGGTGGGTACGATTGTATCTGTGCCTCTCACAATCAGTGTCCACTGCATCAGGATTGAATCTCTTCACACCTTGATAGAATTCACCTAAACCTCTGTAGGGCTCTCAGTTCTCGGCCATGGTCCACCCACACAGGCCTTCGAAATGGTTTTAATAGTTGTGTGGGTGTGTGCAGACTGCACCTGTGAAGACCAGCTCACATCTGAAAGTGCTACAGCTAAAGTAATAAGAGGACAGACGTTTGGTGATGTATGGACCATGCATGCAGGGCTATTAAGAGATGTAGCTGGTGAGCGATAGCCACTCAGGAACAGGTCAGTGCTGCTCGGTCAAAATCCTGGTTTTGTGCCAGTAGGACTTCCTCAGCCACTCATTCATAGGTCTTTATATAAGAACATACAGGAGATTAACCCCACAGAGCAGTGAATTACAGTACATGTCAGACACTTATTTAAACTAAACCCACTTTTTTCAGTCAGTCAATGACATGTACAGTCACTTTATTACAAAGGCTGTTTGTGCTGGGAGCATACTTATGTTCCCTGGTTCCGATGTTCCCTGTTTTTCCCAAAAAGGGTCCTATGTTTCCCAAATTGGCCTGTCTAGCCTCTGGTCTTTTTTTTTTTACTAAACTTAACCAACTCCTTTCTTCATTGCCTGAACCCAACCAATGGGACAATTCCACTTCTTACACAAAGTCACAACTCCACTTCCAGGTATGGGACCAAAAATTGCATGTTCCCCGGGTTATAGGACACTTTTTCTAAAAAAGGTCCTATGTCGGGGTGCTGAGTGGCACAGTGGGTTAAGCAGGCGCCCCATGTGTTGAGGTTGTCTTCCTCATGCCCTTTCCTGCGTGTCATTCTCTCTCTCTGCCTCCCTATTTCCTCTTGACTGTGCTGTCAAATAAAGGCATGAAAAAGCTAAAAAACAAAAATGTTCCTCGTTAGTTACACAGCGGGGAACATAGGGATGACCCCTTTGTGGTTGTATGTTCATTGTGGAATTGTCAGCAGGATGTTGTGTACCAGCCGTAGATAGGAGCCTGTAAAGTGGATGATTTTGGCGGAAGCCTCAGAGTTGTGACATTCAGAGCTGAGGGTGAATGCAGTGCTCCACATGAGTAAACAGGAAGGGATTTCAGACATAGTTGTGGTCACAATAGCTCTCAGTACAGCCAGCTTGCTAATTGGCCCTCAGTGCTGCACCCGGCTTCAACCTGAGCACAGGTCTAATGACTAATCACTAATGAGTGATAGAAAACACCTGTG
The DNA here is from genome assembly GCA_030347415.2 of Decapterus maruadsi. NCBI lineage: Eukaryota > Metazoa > Chordata > Actinopteri > Carangiformes > Carangidae > Decapterus > Decapterus maruadsi. Next base: position 4,397,632 of record CM064895.1, read on the forward strand.
TGAGCTCTCAGACTCCAGTGCCCAGTGTTGGGAAGATTACTTTGGAAAACTACAATTACAAGTTGAAAATATAATAGTAGTGTAACTGTTTTATTTCAATTACCTTCTTAAAGTATTCAGTCAGTTTGAATGAATGCTCTCAGCTGTTTTCACATGTTAAGACCCTTCAGCAGTAGACAACATAAAGACAAATAATAAAAGACTCGGCAAGATTGAACTTCAGTTCCTCTTGAGAACAGCTGTATACACTTAGCATCTAAGATCAGTTTTGCTGACTGACAGATTGTTCTGCTTGCAAGTCAAGCAGCAGAATGGCACATGACCAGAGAGAGCCAATCAGAAGTGTCAGTATCCAGCTTGCGACTTTGGAAGGAGGATGCTGACATGAAAAGACTATTTGATAAGTACAAGCTTTTGGATACACAGATTTCAATTATGTAAATGTTATAATTAAAAACTGTAGACATGTAATTCATGATTCCCCAACACTGTCCTTCACAAGGAACACTTTCAGTCATCTTCATGTCTTTACATTCACTTAAAGGGATAGTTCAACATTCTGGCAAACTGGCCCATTCACCACATTATGAGGTAATAACGGAACACGTCAGAGGTTTTGCATGAATTTACCTCGAAAACAACTCTGTCTTGTAACGTTCAGTTATTATAGGATGGAGGAGCAGAGCGGCAAGCTGCTCAGAGCTACAGTACATTATGGAGGCTGGTAAGTTCTGTTATTATCTCATAGCGTGGTGAATGTGCAGGTCACAACTTGTCCACCAGAGCGTTTTAGAGTAGTTGGATTGTGTATTTGATGAGTTTGATGAGGGAACAAAGGAATCCCATTAGCCTCTGTAGCATAGCTCTGAGCAGCTTGCCGCTCTGCTCCTCCATCCTAAAAATAGCTTGCACCAACAATTAAAGGTAACAAACCTACTGCTATGACTATATGGATTGTGGCAATGGGCCAATTAGCCAAAATGTTGAACTATCCCTTTAATGTTGAAGCAGGTCTGGAGTTCAGAGGAAATTTGAGAGGAGATTCAGATGCATGGTTTAATCCAATGACACCACGTTTACACTTTCTATGTAAACCAAACGTGTGCGGTGGTTTTCCTCTGTTGAAAGCTTCGGTGCTCCTGGGAATTCAGTGGGATTAACATAGTTGTAGTTAATTGCCAAGAAAATGGCCTGTGAAGCTCAGCTGCATCGTTCACAGAGGGAAAAAACGGACTCTCTGAGGAGTCAGGGGGTCATCCCTGACTCAACAGTCAAACACAACACACACACACACACTCACTCTACAATGCTCAGAGTGATCTAATAGAATTTTCCACATGTTAATTAATGGGTATTAATGCACAAACTGCATTGGACATGTGTCTTTTAACATGTATCACATTAAGGCACGTTTCTGCGCGTGCACACACACACACACACACACACACACACACACACACACACACACACACACACCTTACAGGGCTTAACAAGATCAAACACTGTGTCTGTGGTAGATTAGTAAATCATTAGCCAGATTCTGAAACTGTCATATTTAATTATTTCAGAGAGGGTTTAAATTCACTGGACAGTAATTAGAGCAGAGGTCCCACTGCTTCCACTTACATCTTAAATCGTGTTAAAAGCGAGACTCTGGAAATAACACTAATGATGATTAAGTCACACCAGCTCAAATGAGTGACTTTATTTTACAGTGCTTCAGGGTCACTGGAGGATCTCAGGCTTGGAACAGAACGGGGAGACTGTGGCCACTGAAAGACACTCAAAGTTAACATTCTGAACACTTTTCAAACCTTTATTTAAAACTTTTATAATCAGTAGTTTTATTTTCAAGGTTCCCCTCCAGACACACTTTAAACTGCTGCTGTGTCAAATTGATTAGATTTAATCCTTAGATTTGTGATGTATGAACCCTGTCTGTCTGAATGTGCTTTTATGAGGTTCACTGCGGTTCCAAGGTGGAAGCGTTCAGTCATGGTGTTGACAGCTTCACACGTTAACAAGGTTAAAAGTTTACTCTCATCAGAAAGCTCTTTAACAATGGCAAAACTTTATGTAATGCAACAATCATACTTTTAATTGGCAATAACTAAAAGATGCACAACAATTAGATTTAAATTCATGAAATTGCCAAAGCCAGAAATGTTTTAACACAAATTTAAAGTTTGTTTTTACTTGTTCCGTTAGACATCAAAGCTTGTTCAGGAGTTACATTTAGCAAGGTTATGACAGCAATTATAACAGGGAGCCTTGAGCAAACAACAAAGCCCATCTTATTGTTGTGTACTGTTAGAACTAAGACACACACCCCCAACTCCACACACCACACTTATGTGATTATAGAAGAATACATTCTGCATTTTCAGGGATGTGGTGGACATGCCGACTCTGTGACTGTTGCAGGGTGTGACAGAAAGTGGTTCAGATATTCACATGCACCCACTAACCTGCTTACTCAGTTTACATGTGCTGAGCAGGGATCACATCTCTTACTGTATATAATGGTGTTACTTAAAGGGATAGTTCACTCAAAATTTAAATTTTAAATTAAAATTTTTTAACATTACTGTATCTACTCACCCTCATGTCGACTAAGGGCTGGCGGAAGTTTCAGAGTCCTCCGTGGCTTCTCTGAGTCACAGTGGGTCTCGGCGTAGCAGTGCATGTCCATATAACGGTTGCAAATGGATACCAACTTTCTTCGTAACAAAAAGACACACCAGAAAACATTCAAATACCTCCCTGCTGCTCGTATGTAATGTCCCTCTTGTGTTGAAGCCCCGAAATGCGAATGCATCAGCAAACGACGCAAATCTCGCGAGATTTGGACGGACCAGGAAGAGGAGCTTCCACTGCAAACAAGCTTGAAGTATGGACTTATTTAATTTTTTTCAGGACAATTTCACATTTCAGGGCTTCAATACAAGACGGACATTATGAGCAGCATGGAGGTATTTGGATGTTTTTTAGTGTGTCTTTTTGTTGCGAAGACAGTGGTGTCCATTTGCAACCGTTTTATGGACATGCACTGCTACGCCGAGACCCCCTGTAACTCAGAGAAGCCACTGAGGACTATGAAACTTCTCCCAGACCTTAGTCGACATGAGGGTGAATTTCAATTTTGGGTGAACTATTCTTTTAAACCTCCAGCTCTGAAACAACCTGTAAACAAAAATGGACTTTGTTGAAAAGTTTGGAAACTCTCTCATCCTAGCCTTTACATGGGACTAGTTATTGCCAAACGCAGGTGTCGACCAGAGGAGATGATGTAACTGACTCCTGCTACATGAAGGCCTGGTCCTGGACTGTTCTACTGACTTTGTTTTCTTAGGGTATAACAAAAAACAGAAAACATCTCTGTGGTAAATTGGTCTGTGTTGTTTGAATGTGGTCATATCTTTTATTCATGTTGAACAGCAGAGAAACATCATGCTAATCCTATCAGTGACCATGCAAAAACTTGCCTCCAAAAAGAAGGAAAATACAAACCAGAAATGAAAGGTATTTGGAAAAAAAAAAGGGAAATCTGCCAACAGAGGGGGAATGCGTGTCCCAAGATGAGACAAATAGTAATAGTTTAAGAGAAGTGAAATGATCAAACTGAATAGAAAAACACCTTGTCAGACAAACACATGCTTATGATATTTTAATAGGTTTTCATTTTCTTTCATCTTCACCACCTTCTGTTTTTTTCTGTTCATCTCCCAAAGTCTTTTTATTTTCATCCATCACTGCTTAATTCCAACCTTTTTATTCAAATTGTGTCAAAAGAACATGATGGTAAAACTTTATTTGATGCCTATCTCTATAACCCATTATAGCCATACTTATAATGAGTTATAATGCAGTTATAACACTGTATAACTATAGTTACAAACACTCATAAATGATCATAATGCTTTATAACAATAATCAAAACACACTATGACACTATGACTATGACCACATCTTAATGCATTAGTGGAAGTGTGTTATAATTGACTTATAAAGATAAGCACTGTATTACAATAGAGTTATAATGCTCCATAATGTGTTTTGCTTATTGTTGTTTATACGGTAGTTAAGTTGTTGATGTCTTCCTCCTGTGATGTTGGTTGTGCGTTGTTGTAGGTACTACGTGTGCGTGACCATCCTGATCTACTTCCTTCCTCTGCTGGTGATGGGTTGTGCTTACCTGGTGGTGGGTCTCACCCTGTGGGCCAGTGAGATCCCTGGAGACTCCTCTGATCGCTACAAGGAGCAGCTGACTGCCAAACGCAAGGTAATGAACATGAATTTCAGATCGCATTTGGTACATGCACATTAACAAGCCACAGCCCTGGACAAGAAGAGGCTACAATTCTCCCGTCTCATTACATTTTTCCCTCAGTTGATGAAATAATCATCAAAGCAGCATGAACCTGAATCCCAGCCCCCTCTCCTCTTATCTTCTGCTCTCTGGTGGTTCCCTTGCCCTTTTGTTGTCTCTTCATCTTATTGTAGACTTCTTTTTCTTCCTCTACCTGTTTCTCCTTCCTTCAGTCATCTCTCATGGAACACATGTCTGTGTTCACAGCTTCATCTTGGAGAATCTCTGGAGAATCCTCCGCTAATGAACACACTACAGAGACACTCTGATACAACATGATATGAGAATCCTTTGGGGCTTTACACAGACATACAGTACCTACTACTACAGTATCACTCCCACTGATTACTTCAGGCCCTATACCGTTGTGTTTGCTTTAGTTGTCTGTATATTACATTGTACCTCACACTCGCACAGTTGATGACAACATGGGTTTGGTGGGTCCATCGGTCCACAGTGTTTCATTAACTACCGGATGGATTGCAATGTGGCTTTTGTATCGACATTCTTGGTCCTCTGTGGCCCTGTTTACACGGAGTAAAAATGGTTTCCATGCGTTTTAGCCTTTTGGTTTATTTGAAAATGGAGCTTCAGGTCACAAATGATGATCTGAAATCTACAAAGTGGATATTTTGCATGCAGACAGCAGAAAAAGGGGTCGTAGGTTTTAGAACATCATAAAGAACCTTTGTTTACAGTTTGTTTGGCTACTGTAGCTATGTGCGGCTGTATCCTTTGGAGGAAACAGCTTCAGAGGCACCACTGGAGGACTTCCGAGGATGTAGGATTTTTAGAACAAATCATTTAAAAGAACCTTTTTTTACAGTTTGTTTGGTCTAGAAGTGAAGCTCACTTGCGGCTGCAATCCAATTCCTGTGGGGGCTGGAAACAACTCTCCATAGACCCCCATGTTAAAATCAGACTTTACAGCTTTCAAAAACATATTTACAGCCTGGTACCATAAGGTCTCAATCGATAATTTCTCCCCGTACACACTCTGAGGGGGTGGATGTACCGTTTACTGTTATTCGGATAAGATTCTGGCCAATCAGGACGCGGAAACGTTCAGCAACAGGTCCAAACGGCCCAAAAGTCGAGGCCAGTGGGCGGGTTCTCGACCGGCCAATCCAACATGGCACTGTTCAAACCGCCATATTTGAGGCACAAAAACGACTGCACAAAACCAATGGGTGACGTCACGGATGCTACGTCCATTCTTTTTACAGTCTATGGTGGCTCCTCACATAGAGCCTCTGCCAGCGGGCGAGCGCGCCTCTGAGCCAGCCACACAGCAGGGCTGCCATCGCTACAGCGTACGTGAACAGCATTCCGATAGGTAGAGTGCTAGGTGGCTGATAATTAACAGTGTGCAAAGGATGTTGGGATAGGACACTAAGGTGTATCCCCCTAGAACAGGCAGGATTTGTTGGCGGCATTTGGAGGAGCCTTCGATTTGGGACAGACGCAGTCGCAACACTGTTATGTAATTGGTCTTCAGATGTGTCCCTCGAAGGTTGCAGCCCTTGAATTGGGACACAGCTTGTGACTACTTGTGCCATCTTGGAGGAAACAGGAATTAACTCCTGTCATTTGTTGTTGTTGTTGTGTTTTTTTCAGGATTCTTATTGGCTTGCATTGCTTTATTCTTCTCATTGCGCTGTCGTCTATAGGTTTGGCACACTCATAGTAGCTCCCAATTGCATATTTTTGGCAGGTTTTTGGAAATAAAGAGTTTTTTTAATAAAAATGATCTGGTGTGAACAATGTAATTGTTTGAAAACCTAGGAGAACTATCAGTTTTGTAGACCTGGCATGATCTGCTCTCTGCTCTTTTCCTTGTTTTATTTTGAAATTATTTGCCTTGTTGGGTCAGTTGATTAGTTTTATGTGGTGGCTTTGTAAGAGACTGCCTTGCTAACTGTCAACCCTAACCTCAACCCTGATTAGTTTCACCTGTTCTCATTTACCCTTCCCTTTGTGCATCGTTAAAATATTTTAACTGCACGTGCCTGCCTCTTTGCGTGTGTAGGCATTCAGATCCAGAAATTATACAGACTCACCCATTACCCAGCGGAGCCCGGCAGATACATATTTCAAAGATGAACTTTATGAAGTGTCAAACTCTTGCTCTCCTGTGTGGTGAGAGACATTTGTAAGGAATACTAACAAGCTGTTATGAGCAGGTGGTGCAGGGAGATGGTTTAAGAATGTGTTGTCTGACAGTCATAAGGACTTTGTTAACATCCCTGATTCTCACAACAAAAAAACCGGTGTTAACCTTTGGCATGTTTTCCCAGCTGTCAGGCCGCCTGACTGCTTCAGTTGTTGTTAACCTGCTGTGGATCCCACCAGCTCCACCAATTCAGACAGAGTTTGTGAGCCTGTTCGCTCCCTGTCCAGAGCTGAGTGACTCACTGTCTGCTCCTGCTGCTCAGCCAACATGTTTCCTGTCTGATTCTGAACTTGACGACCATGAGCAACCCCGCTTTCCTTGGGAGGTATTGAATCAATTGATCCCCCAAGCTGTCGTGCTCCACAGAGTGTCTGTTGTCTAGACTCAGAGTCACGATCAAGTTGACTGTCTCCCCCCTGACATGCCATCAGGTCCCAGTTAACACCCAGTTTTTCCAGTTGAGCGGATATCAAGTCTTCCCACTAGTGGATCCATCGACTTGAGGGCCATCCAGAGATCTCTCCTTCCCTGTCAGCCTCCTGCTCTGCCTCTTGAGGAAAACCACATTCACTTTCTGCTAAATTCAGTCCTCCATATAGAATTTTAAATAAATGTGTCACCCTTGGAGGACACGTCCACCTCCCACTCTAATGAGGCAGTGTCAGATCCGCTACATCTGTCCATGTGCATTATTGTTTCATTCATTGTCAGCGAGCAGTGTCTGTTATTGACAGTGCTAATGATGTGCCTAAGTGTAGTCTATGTCCATTTGATAGAAAATAGTTTCAAAGCTGTTTGAGCTTTTTCTGAGTGGACAAGGTAGTTGCTGTTAGTTTGGTCAACAGAAAGGCTTGTTAAAGGAAATGAGATGAATCAATCAGTGTGCACAATGTGAATGATAGGGTTCATGGGCAGGTTTTCTATGAGACAAGTCCATGTTATACAGTCTCAGCCAGTAAAGAAGTGCCGGTGTGTTATTCCCTGGCCCTTCAGCCTGTCTGAACAGTAAAACATGGTGGTGCTGACATGTGTCCAACAGGTGGTGAAGATGATGATCGTGGTGGTGTGTACATTTGCCATCTGCTGGCTGCCCTACCATGTTTACTTCCTGCTGCACCAGTTCTTCCCCGACATGTTTGAGGAGAGATTCATCCAGCAGGTTTACCTGGGCATCATGTGGTTGGCCATGAGCTCCACCATGTACAACCCCATCATCTACTGCTGCCTCAACGACAGGTGAGCACACACACACACACAAGCCGAACCAGCCATATTCATATATGACACGTGAACTGCTAAACAGTCTGTAGAGCCACATTTTGTAATATAATAACAATGCATTTTGTAAATTATGCCACATTTTGTAATAAAATTCTAGAACATAATATGTACTTTGCTGCATGTTGTAATTAATTGTTACATATTGCATCAAATTATTACATTTTCTATTAAAGACACTCACATTATGTAATAACTAATGCAATATGTAATAACTTATTACAAAATGCAGCAAAAAATTTTTTTACCACAGATTATTGCAAAATGCAGTGTTATTACATCATCAGGTGAAAAACATGGTGCTACTCAGGTCTGTACCATTTCATGTAACTGATGACGTGTAGATTACTCCTGTTTAGAGTTGGTATTTGATCTGATTTTTGGTTTGCTGTTTGCTGCTCATGTAAACTCCAGTTACATCATGCCTTCCTCCTGTCTTTATAAGCTGTAAATGATGTACATTTCACAATATCATACAGTGCTGTGAAAAGGTATTTGCCACCTTCCTGATTTCATACTTCTTTGCATATTTGTCACACTAGAATATTTAACATCATTGAACATATTTTTTTTTAAAAAGAGATAACCCAAGTAGATATAAATGTCGGGGTTTTTTTCAGGCCTTGTGTGAAAAAGTAATTGCCCCCGTTGTTAAATCATGAACTAACTGTGATAAAGCTGTTCAATTTCACTATCCACCCAAACCTGATCACTGCCAGACCTGTTGAATCAATGGAACCTGTCTGACAAAGTAAAGGAGGCTTAAAGATCTCAAAAACCAACACATCATGCCACAATCTGAAGAAATTCAAGAAAAGATGAACAAGCAAAATCACTGACACCTACAGGATCAGTCTGGAAAGTGTTACAAAGTCATTTCTCCAGCTTTCAGACTCCAGCAAACACAGTGAGAGTCATTATCCCCTAATGGAGAAAACTTGGAACAAGTTATTCCATAGCGTTCACTGTGTTGCTTCGTCTTTTTCTGTGATGTGTTTTTTCTGCTTTTGTGAATACATTTGGGCAAATTCTTCACAAATGTGTCCAGTTTAAGGCTTTCAAATGACCATCAGTCCTGTAATTTCTCCCTTACAATTTTGAACAGCGGGTTGCCGACCAGTGTGAACTTCCACTGGCTCAGTTCATTAAAATGGAAACAGAAATTCACAGGGCATTACAGGGCTGTCACTTTTCATCTAAAATGGGAATGACTGTTCATGGAAGAGAACAATTATTCAGTCTTTAATGATTAGTTCAGAAATGACAGTGGATGAGCATGACAGACTGCGCCTTGACAGGATATGAGTTCTGGGTTTACATCAGGGTCTCCTCCACCAAGAGCCCGAGATAGAACGCTTTCATTTCAGGCGACAACTCATCAGAAGTCCAGAGAGAGGAATCCAGCACAGAACCTGAAGTGTTGATGGTCATCCTCACTGATTTACCACCGCATGTGTTGTGTGTGTTCACACAGAAAAGAGGGACACAACTTAGTCAAGTGAATTGTTCCAAATCGGACCTTGAGATAAAGTGCAAATACTGTACGCACTTAAGCACGCTTTTGTCTCCCATGGGGGCACTTTAGCACACATATTGGCTCCCAGAGGGCACTTTAGCACGCGTTTTGGCTCCTACAAGGCACTTTAGCACACATATTGGCTCCCAGAGGGCACTTTAGCACACGTTTTGTCACCTAGAGGGCACTTAAGCATGCTTTTGTCTCCCATGAGGGCACTTTAGCGCGCGTTTTGGCTTCCAAGAGGGCACCTTAGCATGCATTCTTCAACAATTGCCCCCCCCCCCTCGTGCACGCCAGTGGCAACAATTATTGTCCTTCATGACTGTAGCCAATGAAACACACATGCACACATGCACATACTCCTGCACATCAACAAAATGTCAATGAACTGAAAGATGGGTATTTGGCAGATGGCCACCCCTGCTTATTGTCTGTAATCAACCATCTCCCATTGTCTCCCCATCGCAGCCACCTGTTAATTGTCTTCTTGCTGTCAGGGAAATGAGATTTCACACGTGGGTGTTTTCACTTCAGAAATTCATGAAGTCCTGCAAATGAAACTATGTCAGCGGCACCACCGTGAGCCGAAGCTCGGTTATCGTACGGTACAGGATATTGACTGGCTTTTGTCTCTATCAGTTCAGCCGATTTAAATTCAAATGTGTGACCGATTGTCCTCGTCCTCCATCAGTCTCCTCTAATGTTATTCCTGGTCAGCAGCTCACGTTTTCCTATGAGTGGCCAGTGCTTCGTAATTTCCACATTATGTAAAATGTTTATTGCTCATCTCCTCGTTCTGTAGCTTTGTCATTTCATGCAATGATTTAAATGATTTTAAGGTTTGAAATTAACCTGTCAAATATCAAAACCTGGTAAAATCAATAGAGGCCACATGTTATTCCAATTACATTGGAATATGATATGATATATATAGAGGATGTCATCCATATTCATCTGTCATTCATCCTCTGTATGCGATTGACAAATAATGATTGGGTTTTCCATAATGAGGCCCATAGATGAAGTGTTCATATCATGGGAATGCTGTTGCTGTGTGCTCCTATACATGTTTTTTGCATTTATAATATCAAAAATATTCACACAGCATTGGATCTTAATATAAATGACATTATTGCTTAAATACGACAATATGAAAAATCTGACTAATCCAGAAGGGACACTTGTACTGATGAGGCTGCAGAGAATCAAAACCTGAAACTGCTGCTCCTCTCAGTTTACTGCTTTCTTCTTTTTTTATTGGAAACAGCTGTCTGCTGTAGATGGAAGCAGGTTGATGAAAACAGGCCAAGTGGACCAAAACAGTGAGGTTTAGAGCTATAAAACCCAAACAATAAGCTTCAGGGGAAATGTGAGTCTGGTGATAAATGAATCTGAGTCTGTTATTATGAAAACCTTTCCCATTACTTGCGGACATTTCACAAGATAAAATATCAGATTGTCTTCGGATCATAAGCAATAAAAACGCAGCCCTGACCAATTCAAAATGCTGCCACAGTAACCTTTTTTCTTTCTTTTTTTTGGCGACTGGCTTATAATAGCTAATTTTAACAACTTATAGATATTGCTGTGTATGTTACACCTTTGTTTCAGCTGCCTGACTATACTCGTACTACTGTTGTATTATGTTTTATTATTTACAATTATCCAGTTATTGCTTCATGTGGCCGTAATTGTCCCTGCTCCAAAAATATAGTGTAGTCTCAGTGTGGCACCATCTCCCATGATACTAATACGTTTAAAAATGTATTATGAAGATTTATTCAAATAAACCAGTGGGCCTGCCTTACATGCTAATACTATTTTAACAGCAGTGCAATGCATCATGTATCAAACCAATCACAGTGTTATCTCCCACTGACTTTAAAGGAAGGCACACATTACAGTACAACTTGGTGGATTGCTGGGATAATGGTGCAGTGTTTCAAACAAAACGTAATTTTAACTGTGGCCAGCTGATTATGTATTAACTGACCAATGAACCCAGCACACGCAGCAGCTCTGTACACTCAGCCCTTCTTTTCTGAGAGAATCAAAACGCTGTGCACGGCTCTACAGTGAAGTACCAGCACAAAATCCTGTGGGAACTGTGGTGTTCTTTCTTACCAGGTAGTCAGAATGAAAATGAGGGTCACGCAAGAGACTTCCTCGGCAGACCCATGACCTGGCAATGTTGTGCAACAGAAAATAAACCACACAGAAGCTATGACCTTCAGGGGCTGTATTGTGATTCCCCATCCGATCTACTGTAAACATCTGAAGCGAATTTTCAGCTCACTCTGCCAGTGTTTGCATGTCGTGCACCTGCTGATGAAGGCACATCACTCTTTAGATAATGCAGCACCATGAAATTCTACACCACTGACTTCAGATCAGGTTTTTATTGGCCAGGGACACGATTACTTTCTGGTACCTCAAGATAGCGATACATGCACCGACAATTGCCTGACCACAGACCAGCAGGCCAATGGACATTCATTTTAACATGTGCACTGGACAGGACATGAACCTGTATGAAATCAGTGGTGGGAATAATATAATGAGCAATCCAAAAAGTTACTGGTTTCCCCCTTATAGCGCCCTAACTTGACACGAGAAGTCCTGTCACAAAATAATAAACCTGTTAAAGTGTACGTTACATACACATTTTTTTCAGTCTATGAGTGAGTTAGTTAGTTCCAGATAAACGGGAGGTTATGGTTGTGGTTTTTATTTTTAAAAAGTACTGAAATAGTTACTTGTCCTGGTAATTAGTTACTTTTATAATGTAGTAATTCAGACTAACTTTGGGGAAACTAGCCCAGACCTTTGTGTTTTATTTTACATCAGGTGTAAGATATAGTTTCAGACTAAGTTAATCAGAACGTCTTTAATGCAAGTCCAAGTAGGTTACTGTTGTAGCAGTAATGTTAATGGGATAGTTCAACATGGCAAGCAGTCTCTGCGTTTGCCTCGTAAACAACTCTTGTAACGTTCTGTTATTATCTCATAGCGTGGTGAATGAGCCTCTGTAGTGTAGCTCTGAGCAGCTCGTGGCTCTGCTCCGCCGTTCTAAAGCCAGCTTGCATCGACAATTACAGTAGAGGTAACAAACCTACTGCTAAGGCTATAGTGATTATGGCAATGGGCCAATTTGCCAAAATGATGAACTATCCCTTTAATGCAAGCAGTGCATGTGTCCTTAAAACGAATAAATAAGACTAATCAGTTCATCTTTTCTTGCACAGGTTTCGTGCTGGTTTTAAACAAGCCTTCCGCTGGTGCCCCTGCATCCCTCAAGGCTCTTACGAAGGCCTGGAGCTCAAGTCCACTCGCTACCTTCAGACCCAGACGAGTGTTTACAAAGCCAGTCGGATGGAGACCACCGTGTCAACTGTTCTCCAGGTTGGAGATGAAATGGAGCAGCCCAAGGTCAAGACACCGGCAGGTCAAGGGCCTAGCGCGGCTGGGGTCAGTGCCAGGCCTCATAGCTCCTCCCTGGACCTGACCTCGAATGGGTCATCATCCCGGAGCGTCTCCAAAACAGTGTCAGAGACTTCCAGTTTCTACTCGAGCAACAACCTGCAGGAATAGACATCAAACACAGGAGGCAGTTTACCAGATTTGCGAGGGAGAGAGAGTGTGAGTTGACTATTTCACATGGCTGCTTTTGCCTTTGTCCGTGCAAAAGTACAGCATGAATGTGTGAGTCTGTCTGGAAGCGACAGTGGCCGCGTTTGGATGAATGCATTTCCAGCGTGTTCACTGGAACATCATGTTAGGTCATTTGCAAGTGAGACTAAATCCCAGTCCACTGAGCACCGTCTTCACCCACCGACCCCCACCCTCTTGTTATGTACAAAGTAGTCATGCTTCTTACGGTCAATGATAGACTCGAATAGGAAGGTTTGCTCCGTGCCAAAAAAAGCGACGAGCACGACGGCGACATGAGCACATTCCAGATCAAAAGCTAACCTGAAGCAGGCAGGAACAGCTTCTGCTTGTCACACGGCCTGCTCTCTGTGCAGAGAGAAAGGTTCACACATCCTCAATCACACAAGCTGTGTGACTTCACAGTCTATTTAGAGAGGAGCTAACATGAGACTAGCGCGCTGTGAAACACAGCAGCTCCTCGTTTTCGCTTAGGTGCTCTCTGCTCAAGATAGAGAGAGACAGCGCCCCGAGACTTCAGCTTTTCAGAGACTTCTCCTCACCCTCGGCAGAGAAAAACCTCTCCACAAAGGACACATGTTGAAAACACTGATAGATGTGTGGTTTCATTTGAAAGGCTCTCCCGAAAGAGCCGACAGAGACAGAGAAAAAAGAGTTTAAATCCTGAACTTTGTATGTGTGAGTGCGTGTGTGTCTGTGTGAGATTGTGTGAAAGCTGTGTCCCTGAGCAGGAGTTCCTCAGCAATTCAACGTGTTACATGTGAGTGTCTGTCTGACGGGGGGCTCTGAGGATCCCCTGCAGCCGCGCGGCTGAAAATATCTGGCAATCACCTGAAATGCCAGCAGCTTCTGGCTCCGCTACACGTTGGACATCAGTTTCAACACCTGGGAGCATCTTCTCTGAAATGTGGAGCTGCTTGTGTGAATACTGAAGAGGCAACATGGCAAACACAAGCTTATCTGCTCTCTTTTTTTAAAACCCAGATCCGGTCCTCCATCACACCCAGCGGTAGGTGGCTCTCAGCTTGATCTTCAGAAAAGCTGCAAAATGAAATGTTTCCCTTTTAAACAGAATCGAATCAGTTTTGCAACAACAACAACAACCTGTCAGTCTCTGACCTGCGCCACCTGTATCAGACCCGTGACACTCGGTTGTTTTCTGAATGTAAGGCACTTCTTTCAAAATGTGAAATATTGATGTGACTCTCATTAGCTGCTGTGACCTTCCACCTGGCACCAAAGTGTGCGGCATCTTAAATATGATTCAGCTGGATTATATTTGCACCTCACAATATATTTGTATGAATTTTCATGCTATTTTCACCGCAGTCAGGTGACCTCTCACCTCCTCTGTGGGTGGTATCGGTCTTTGAGTCCTCTCAGACGTACACATTTCATCTGCTGTCGCTCCATCAAAATGTAGTCCAGCTCTAGAACATGCATGTATATCATATCAGGCCCCAAAGGGCTTTGTAGATGTTGCAGCCTGGACTTTGCACAGGCTCTGTCAGAGTGCAGCTCTTTAATGTGCAGTGATGTGCCTTGCTGCTTAGCATAATGTCTGTAAAGGGAGGAAGGGGAGCAGAGACGGAGCCCGCTCTGCTGGGGTTCAGGAAAAGGTTGGTGTAGATAATTGGGGCTACGGAAGCCCACTGGGATAAACTTTCTCTTTGTATCACTGTCTTAATTCTGTGGCAAATAGTTTAGATAGTTTCACCAAACCCAAAGGGGAACTATGTGAGTCTGGTCGCTTTTCCTCTGTTTTGCTAACCCTCCTCCATGTGCATATGTTTACAACGAAACCGTCCAGAAAGCAATCAATAGAGCAGTGGATAATGTTATATACGATGTTATCATGTGTATATTTGTGTAGTCTTATCTTGTCATAAACAAGAGATTAAAGGGCACGTTTGTGTCGCGCTGCCGCAGAGACGAGAAGTGGGGCACTGAGGCTCTGATCTTGCAAGGTTGGTTTTCAGCCAAGCGATGCTAGAGCCTTAAAAGTCATTTACAATTACTCCAAAGCTAAAAACTCCTGCATAGTTCCTCTTTGATGACTTGTTTCAACATATTGAAGTTAGTGCCACACGTTTGAAGCACAGGTTTTTAAGTTTCATAAAGGAAGTGGATGTAATTATTGGAAGCCAAGATATTTTTTCTAAAAAAGCCTGCAGTGAGCTTAATAAGTAAATCCACAAGATCTGCGTATTTGCTGTGTACAAAACAAACCAAGGCTCATCTACTCTAAACAGCAAAGCTTATTTATCAGTCAGATGCATGAAAGAGAACAAATTCATTTCAGTCTCATTGAAGTATTTAAGTCTAAAACTCGTGTTTCTCTTGAAGGAAGAGAAACAGATTTGGACAGTTGCACTTTACAGTTGTAATTCCACAGGCTCACGTCACCCTCAAAACATATTTCAGACTCACTTTACTAGAGATGAAACCACATTTCAAGATGGATATTCTTTGCAGTATACATTGCACAACACATGCAGGGATCTATCACCTGACACCCATCAGTCCCCCCTCACTCTCACACACATATAAACACACAGCAATGCATTCACATTGCTGACGCCCGGTCTATTCTCAGCACACAAAGCCTGTTGTTATAAATTCTGCTGTCAGCTGACATGAAACTGAAGAGCAGATGTGAGGCTGCTTGGCTTTATTGGAATTACACTGACGAGCAGCATTGTATCACTTCATTTACCAAGTAAGAGGCACGTGGTACCTTTTTTTTCTTGAGTATAAAAGAAACACACCAACAAAAGTAGGGATATAACAAGAATAGTTCACTTTGAGGAAAAGAAAGAGAGAAGATAAGGACAGATATGAAACATAACAGATTATCAGTTTCATCATCATTGCTCACATTCCACTTTTTCATCAAGGTTTGGATGTAAAAGTAAAACATCCCACAGAGCTTTTAGGGGATCAGTGTCTTCGCCAAGTCAGTTGATTGATTGGAGCAACAAGATCATGAACTCAGTTTTAACAGCTCAAGGGTCATTTAGGGCGCACTCACACTAGGGCCAGTTGTTCCATGCCGTGCTGAAGCACGAATGCCCCCCTCCCCTGTCCCCCGCTGGCCTGCCCTCACACTATTCGAACCCAAGCATGCTGAAGCATGGTTGCCTCCGACACAAACGTCATCACGTTGATATACTAACACGGCGGATGCGCTCTGACTGCAGAAAGAACAGCGCTTTTTAATTGTTTGACCGGTTGTCATGGTTATCTTGAAGTTTAATCAAAGCAATGTCAACTAGCGATGTTTAGGGCGCGACATAATCGTTATGTGACTGTTGTTTACACGCAGTTGCAGACACATGGTGGAGAACCAGCGGGCAGCGCATTACTATAAGCATTCCTGGTCAAGCGTACTGTGCCCAAGCACACCTCTCCCAACCATGCCGAGCCAGGGAAGTGTTCGTACTCAAGCACGGAACACTAGCACTCACACTAGCAATAGAATCCAGACTTTAGGGGGCAAACGTACTTGTGCACGGTACGATTGCCTAGTGTGAGTGCGCCTTGAGAGTCTATGTGCGTTTCTCAGAGTTTAACAGCAGAAGTAAAGGTCACTAAACACCAGGCATGGTTCAAATGGGTTGTACTTAATCTATTAATGATTGTGTTTTGGGGGTAACATGTAAAGAACCAATCCGAGTGTCAAGTCGCTGTCCCTTTAAGAGCAGGTGCACTTGCATGGATTTGCTGCTAGAATGGCAAGTATGCAAGATAAGAAGTCTTCCCTGCAGAGGAACTGATCTCTGTTGGAGCAGGCCAAGCACACAAACAGCTGTTTATTGCTCTCTGTCTCTCTGTCTTTGACCGCCTCATTCCCCCCATTCCCTCTGTTGCCTGGAGCAGAAAAGAAGATCATTTGAAAGTTTCAACAACTGTGAAAAGTAAAAGTGAGATACTGACACATTCTATAGGTCTATGATCTCTGCCGCTACATTTGAGGATCAGCAGGGAACCTACACAACAAACAGCACAGTCGGCCTTGTGTTGGTCAGTGTGTGTCTGTGTGTGTGTACACATCCAGTTTGGCTGTTAACATGCCCCATCGACATAATGATAAAATATTGAACCACTGCCTTCAGACTAGGTTTTTTATCGGTCACCAGCACCGACCACTATGTCAACAAAGCACCTGACCACACGCCTCATTACAGGACCAGCGCTCTCATGGCCGTTATGATTGGTCATCACGCTGGCTGACAGCACCACCACATGCTGAGTAATGTTCAAGTTCTACAGAATATCTCAGCTAATCACTGCATCAGGCATGGAAACTGAAAATATGTTTTTCTATGATTGGCTGATAAACCTTTACAGATGTGGGAAAATCACTTCAGCCTACTTTATTGCAGTGTTCCCATTTATGGACATTATGTTAAAAGACTGAATGCTCAAAGGAAAACCTCACTCGCTCAGTTTTTTCTACTCACCATCGTGCCATGGAAGGGTTTGGAGAACTTTCGGAGTAATCAAAATGCTTTTGTAGTTCCAGGGGGTGTTCGGGCTGGCATGGGCGAGATTTGCTGCGAGATGTTCATTTTTCATTGCAAACCACAAGCAGTATGGAGGTATTTGGATGTTTCATAGTGTTTGTTTTGGATGATTCAGGCTACGTTTTTTCAGAAACAATCTGAACAGAAAACACAAAAGTTGTCTTGCGTTCTCACTTTTTATTTCTTTTTTAAAATTACTTCTTGATTTCCTGCCGGCTGTACGCCGACCATCGTAATGCTGCCCTCCGTGCCCTCCTCAGGTCATAGCAATCAGAGCAGACTTGTGCGTTTTCACCCTTTACATGGGGACGCAACGGTGGAGCGTTTTTAAGATTTCCACTCTGGAGGGTGGTTTCACTTTTGTACATTTTCAAGCCCCCAAAACGCCGTCGCTGTCTAAACGAAAGGCACATCCGATGAAATATTTTGCCGTTTTCATCCACAATTGTTGTCGTGTAAACAGGGCCTCAAAACTGAGCACTATCCACCACCATTATGAAAATCTGTTGCCAGGTGGACCCCCCCTGGAGCTCCAAAAGCGTTTTTGATAACTCTGAAAGTTCCCCAAACCCTTCCTGTGCATGACGGTGAGTAGAAAATTGGTGAATTATAGATTTTGGGGGAAGTATCCCTTGTGGTAACACCACAGTGCTGCCTGTTCCAAGACTTTATATGATTTATAGAATAGATGGCTGTTTGGGGCCGAATACCGGCATCAATAATTCAACAGTGGAATCATTTCCTCTGTGTGTCACATAAAGGTAACAGCAGCAGGTGAAGCATTCACAAACATTACTTCAGGAAATGCAAATCGTCTTGCTGTATTTCAATCACGGAGGCCCAAAGAGAGAGAGAGAGAGCACCGTGGTTGATGTTATTAGACCGCGCTCATCTGTTTACACTGCAAACGAGATCCTCAGTGGTGATGCCTCCTGCTCTGATGGGATGATTTGGAGTCAGTGAGCTGCATAGGAAAATATTCCTTGCCTGTATAATGCTGTAAGTAAATTAGCTCATTCAGTAAGTACAAGAGAGCAAATGAGTTTGTGTGTGCGTTTCTTTGTGAGGACCAACGCTCTTATTTTGTGCACCCCTCGGTGAGATGAGTATCAGTAAACACTGGTCAAAATATGTTATTTAAATATCAGCGGCTCTTGATTACAGTAATAATATTTTGTCACAAAGCTACAGAGCAGAGTGGGATAAGTGAATATGTTGCCATGGCTGCTTCTATATGTTTGTATCACACTAGTATTAAATAGAACAGATGTTTACGCTGCAGGAGTATGAGAACAGCTTCACCAAAAGGGGTATGATATCTGATGGTTGCCTCTCTAATATTTGTATGCAGGTAGATACTGTTTAGGTCAGCCAGTCCTGAGAACATATAAGAAAGATGGAACTTCTTGGGCCCAGGAGTGATGATAAATAAGGTGCTCATTTCAAGTAGAACGTAATAAAATGATAAACAGTCATTTTGATCTCCTCTGAAAGAAATTGAGGACATGACCACCATCTGGTTCAAGACAAGATGACTCAGTGAATGGCGGGTACCATGTGGACCATTGATGATAAATCTAAGAGCACACTGATGTTTCCAGATGTCTAGGGTTTAAATGAGAGCATGTAAATAACACCTCCATAATGCAGTAGATAGAGAAAGGTCACTTCCATAATTCTTTTCTTATTCATTAGGAGACAGGACCTGTTCTAAAATGTCTATGTACATTTACTGTATCATCAACGCTGATGCCTCTGCATCTATAATGAGGAAGTTTCTCAATCAGGGTGACGTCTAATCTGCAGATTTGAAGAGACTAGAAACGACAACAAACAAACAAAACTTTATTTTATTGTGATGTCATTAATCATGATAGTAAAAAATAAAAAACAAAGTTGTATGTGTGTCTTTACTGTAATCGTAAAGGAGGACATGATTCACTTACGAAGCACGAAGCACTCTTTTCAAAGTGGAATTAGGTTTTAGCAATTATGTTGTTTTTGAATCCCATGTAAGTCAAATGACAGGCCTAATATGAAACCAGAGAGAGGAATGTAGGAGTGGAGTGAGTATTATCAACCTACTCTCCGTGTAGCCATCCAATTATCTGATTATCTTTTCATCTTTTCATTGATTTATTTTTAATTTGACCGTGGTACGGTAATGATACAGCAGGCCAGGAACGATCCTCACTGTGCGTCCTGAAGGCAGAGCATATTTCCTGCATCTGCCCATCACTTGGACAGGTCAAGTAGAGCAGATGAACAAGAGTCTGGCGCTTTAATGAATGTGTAATCAACTTTGGTCCACCAGTTTTCCTTAAATGAAGGTACAGCAGGCTCTATTACACACACACACACACACACACACACAGCTCTAGCGATTGGAGACAAAAGATGCCAGCTTGTTGCTGAGAAGAGGCGCCAGGCGGGCGACACAGTGGGGTGAATAGCCTCATCAGCACCATCTCTTCCTGTGCTTCTACCCATCCCTCGCTCTCCAATCATGCTAATTACAGCGCAGAGGAGGAAAGGGCAATGAGCCAAACACACACATTGAGCATCTCACACACACACACTTGTGTGTATGTCCTTGCACGTCTAACGGCGTGTAAATATAAAGTGTGTTACATCAGCGACATCGGTGCGTTTTCCGTCATGTGTGTGTGTGAACAAATATGTACTGCAGTGATCTGAGTATTTTTGAGAGTCATCCAAGTCGTTCACTGTCCTCACATTTACTGATGTACACAGGGCCGTTGTATAGGGGAGAAAGGTGATGATAATTCTAGGGGCCCAGTGCCGAGTAGGGCCACAAAAACCCCCAGTATGACTGAATTATTCTGCAAAAGACCCTGACTAATACTCATAGTAATGCTGCATTAGCATCAAAACAAAGTAGGCTAAACAAAATATGATAATACATACGTAGTCTAAGAAAAAAAGTGGAAAAGTCAGGGGCCACTTTCTATTCTTTCAGGGGGTCCAGAATTCCTTGCAACGGCCCTGCATGTACATGAAGAACGTGTGATTAAAAAGACTGGTCTCACACAGAGACGATGTTGGTCCAGAGTAGATACTGTAGCTACATCATGTGAGTCGGTGTAGAAACACCCTGCAAACCTAACTGCAGTGAAGAACAGTCTCTGCAATGTCAGATCAATGTAAGAAAAAAAAAGAAAAAACAAAGTGCACCGCTGTTGTCAGCCTCAGTATTGTTGCTTTGTGATGGTACGCTGCAGTTTTTCCTCATCTTGTACAAATGCCAAACTTTTCCACTGGTCTCTTTTGTGAACTTAATTCTGAATGTGACATTTTGAGCTGAAAAGAGAACTCACCTTGAAATTGTGATAGCCTGTATGGAAATGTGTGTATCTGTGTCGTGTTGTAAATCTAATGCATCCATGAAAAAGGTGTACAGTACATTATTGCAGCTCACAGGGACTTTGGACTGTGCGTCCCTGGAGGAAAAGGTGCCAAACTCTGTGCCATTAAGAGACATGTTCTTACAGTCTGAGTGCCTGTTACAATACAAATGCTCATATACCTCTATGTTGTGCTGCTGCAGGCTGTGTGTGAAAACTATATCCCACTGCTTTTGTTGTACCTGCCACAGGGGTGAGGGTGAGCCTCCGGTTATTAGTTCATCCATATCCACATGCAGTAGCCTTACATTAGCCTTGGGTTGCCATTCAATAGCTGTGCTGGGTTTGCCACAGCAGCTTTATTGATATTTATTTGTCCTGAATTTAAGTCTGTGTTTCCACACGTTTTGAAGTAGTTTTGACTCTGTAATCCTGACCATTAAAATTAGACTTTCAGTAAAAGGATGAGGCTGACAGTGTAACCACTTTACTCTGAGTGGTCGGCCATCTCTCCATCCAGAGGAGGTCCAGCATTTCATATTTTGAGAAGTGTGGGACTAGGCTAAAAATGACAAAAAAGACCAAAAACCAACAATAAATTAATGCAACTAACAAGTATTGTCTGTGTGGCCAAAGCCTGATAGCGCTCATTGTTCTGTGCCGTGGCTGCATCACCATTGAACTGGATGCTGTGTTACAACAAGCAGACACAAACACTCACATACTCACCAAATGTGTAGAAATCTACAATTGAATATGATCCCAAAGAAACAGTTTCATCTGTTTGAGTAAGGCTGGATTGTAGAGTCTCTAGTTGTTTTACCAAGTTACTGAGCCTTTTCTGGGAGAAAGGTTTAAAAACATACTGAGAAGCAACTGCTGTTGAAACTCATATCTGCAGCTGAGTGAGAAGACGAGGGAAGTTCTTGAAGGATTAATACATTGTTGGTATTGGGGATTTGTCATCTATAAAAGATATACCACAGCCTCATCCTTTAAAAAAATGCTGATAGTCGACTTTAATGGGAGGGTGAATTCTATAACATTCAAATGTCGTCAGCCATATTCTCCTTTGAATCCACACTCCTCATGGGTTCAGAGGTGCGATTCCTCATGATTTATTTTCTAAAGCAGCTTTGAATCTGAAAGGTCAGCAGTCAGTGTTTCAGTTAAAGTCCAATGTGCTGGAATAAAGAGCGCAATGATACTGTGCAGTATGTGTAAAAATACATTTCTGACTGTACAGATGGAAAAAATATCTTACACACATGTGTGAGCTCTACCTTGTATTGATGTTTTTCTTGCTTCTATCAAGCTTATTTATTCCTGAAAGAGGATTTCAATATTTCACACAAAAAGTTGAATCATGCTTTTACCATTTGAAAAGAAAACATTGGTTAATCTTTCTTGTGTATTTTCTGGGTGTAATTTATGCTCTGAGGTGACTGTGTATCTGTTTCTGCCTCACTTGTTACCTGTGGTGTCACATTTACTGTACAGTGAGTGTTTTTATCTGTGCAAAACCTGGGGTATCAATTTCAATGTCTTCTATTAAAGAAAGTCATTAATTTACAATTCACCACATGTGTTCAAATGGTGATTTCAAGTAGCCTAACACAAGGTGTGTTTTTTCCTCCAGATCAAACAACAGTTATAACAAAGGGAATGAAACAGGCCTCTCACACATGTCAGTAATGTTCACGGAGAGTATACTGTATAAACCAAAAAAAAAAAACTATCTACTTTGTAGATGTGACCTGCAGTGTGAGTGCCCAGAGATGAGAGAGAGGAGGGCGAGGAAGGCGAAGCAGCAAAGGACAGGAGGCTGAGTGCAGGCGTGTGCGTGTCGTGGTTAAACCAGCAAAAAACAACAGAGGGCCAGTGTGTTCCAGGTTGTCAGATAAAAACATGTTGTGTGCTGCACTGGACCTTCAGCTAGGACACACCGCCTGCATAATAAACCACAGCTGTGCTGCCTTTGTGAGGCTGAACCCTCTGTCACGCTGAGAGGTTCCCTGTCATCAAGGTGCAGCTATTGAACTTGAGCTTAAACTTGTTCTTTGTTACATAAAGGTAACTTGAAAAATGTAGATTACGTTAGTTCGAATGCTGGAAGGTTACACTGAAGGGATAGTTCAACATTTTGGCAAAATCAGCCCATTGCCATAATCCCTTCACTTTTAGGAGTAGGTTTGTTAACTTTAATTGCCGGTGCAAGCTATTTTTAGAATGGCGGAGCAGAGCCGCAAGCTGCTCAGAGTTGCCCACCCCCTGACATCCCCTGCTGTTTGTCCTTGCATGCTTCTGCACGCTCATCTTCAATTAATATGAACTGTTTTCAGTGTTTAAAGGGATAGTTCAACATTTTTGGCAAATTCACCAGTTGGCATAATAATAGTCGTAAGAGTGGGTTCATTACTTTTAATTGTCGGTGCAAGCTGTTTTTAGAACAGCGGAGCAAAACCGCAAGCTGCTCAGAGCTACATTATGGAGGCTGATAAGTTCCGTTATTATCTCATAGTGTGGTGAATGTGTAGGTCACAACTTGTTCACAAGAGCGTTTTGGAGTTGTTGGATTGTGTATTTGATGAGTTTGATGAGGAAAACCAAGAAATCCCATGAGCCTCCGTAGCGTAGCTCTGAGCAGCTCACGGCTCTGCTCCACCATTCTAAAAATAGCTTGCACCAACAACTAAATGTGGCAAGGTTGCAAGGTGAAGAGGGCCCGGGCAGGGATTGACCCCACACTTGCCAGTCAGCCAAAGGGACATCCCCCGTAGCCAGGGCACATGATCAATTGGAGGCATAGTGACAGGAACCTCAACTGTCACATAAACCTACTCCTAAGAGTATAATGATTATGGCAATGGGCTAATTTGTCAAAATGTTGAACATTCCCTTTAACTCAATCCAACCAAGTGTCTGTATATCATGTGACGACCATATCTTACCTCCAGTGAGTGACGCACCACCAGACCAAACTTGGATACTTGAATTGGAAGAGCAGTTGGACATTTGTAGCGCTGACCAAAAAAACATCTTGTTCAGAGCTAATAGTAAAGTGTTCGGGTGGTTCACCTTTCCATTCTTTCAGCTGGGGTGAGGTAGCTGATGGCATGAGCTACATGTTAACACTGCAGAAATGAGAATAGTATTGATCTCCTCATTTAACTCAAAGCAAGAAATTAGATGAAAATAAGATCCTTAATTGCAGCTTTAAGATCACATTGATTTGAAAACTCAGCATTGTG
Organism: Decapterus maruadsi; assembly: GCA_030347415.2. Taxonomy (NCBI): domain Eukaryota; kingdom Metazoa; phylum Chordata; class Actinopteri; order Carangiformes; family Carangidae; genus Decapterus; species Decapterus maruadsi. The sequence continues at coordinate 4,421,782 of CM064895.1, forward strand.
CCGCTTATCACAAGAAAGATAAGATACTATTATAAAAACTGCCTAGACGGATTAAGTTTAAATCACACTGAGTCTAATTGCTTTTAGGTGCATGAAAATCCAAACTGTGGTTTTACAAAATGTTAAACTGATGTGATTTGTGGTAAATTATCAAGCAACAGCAGACCACTGCAGTCATCTGAGCTCTTTCAACTCACAATTATTATGTGTTAAGTGTCTTTTCTTTTTTTTGGAATAGTGTTACTCTGTAAACTGAGCTCAGGCCACCTTGAGACAGCAAGTGTCCCCACTGAAAGGAGCTTTAGCAGCTCATTAAAGCGTGGTGAAGGACATGTTATCAGGTTCCACGGACTGGAATAATTGTCAGAGACATGATACAGGAACAACTCCCTCTGACTGCTGGCTGTGTTCACGCAGAAACTCCAATCACATGAGGGATGGACCACAGCCAATGTATGATTTTTAATAAAAGGTCAGAATAATCATGTCTGCTGTCAGCCTCTGGGAGACTCAGCTCTGGTGCATCTGGTTCCTGTCATTTTCCAAACCAGTGGAGAACGACTCGCCGAGCAAACATCTAAAGTCTGTCAGAAGAATGTAGCACCATCTGTGCTTCTTTTCTTCTCTCCATATCTTTTCCCTTTCCCCTTATTAAGCATTTCACTGAGAAGGTGGAGACAAAAGTTAAAGTTTCACCCATTATGATAAAAAAAAGAAAAAAGATCTTGATAACCAGGGTCTTTAAATGAGATTCCTCTAATCAGACCAATGGTGTATAGGTTAGCTAGTCTTTAATAAGAGTAATCAGATGTAAATATTCTTTAATAACATTATCAAATGTTTTAATGAGGTTCTGCAGAGTCTATTTTCATTGGGCTCAGTAAGCACAGCAGGTGTCCATTGTAACTGTCCCACTTCCTTTTAAACACAGAAAGCTCCACAGATTTAATTTAATTTTGTCTGACTGAAGATGAATATTTCAAAAGAAATAAAGAAAAGAAAGAAGAAGGAAAATCAAAGCAGCAGAACTGAAGAGATTGTCTCCATGAATTCCACTTTCTCGTCAAAACCTGGAGCCTCTTATTTCCCAGCAGGCACTGATTCAGCCGTGTTATGCTCAGAATGTGATAAGGATAGTGCAGCGTGAACATGTCATATTCACATATGATATGCTGTGATTTCATATGTGATCAAAGGTAGGATTTGAATGCAGACTTTTAGATGGGAAAATCAACAGTTCTTGTGTGAACTGATCTGTCAGATAATATTGAGTCTCTGATCACAAGCACAAATGAGCAGTGGGCAGCAAAGGTCTTTCCACACACCCAGATTGTTGTCAAGTTATCACTTCAACATGCGTTGATGCATTAAATTAATTGCAGAAGTTGAAAAAATTGGGAAAAGGCAGATAGGTAAAGGTCACTTTATCTTGTCTCACTCTCCTGCTTCAAGACTTGAGAGAAAACTTTAGTGAGTGAGGTCAATTAGTCACATATAGGCCTACTCATACACTACCACATACAAACGCATACTGTGTGTCAGTGCAATCAGTGCGGACGGTCACAGGTCAGAAAGACAACCTACTCAGTCTCACTCACACACAGACACATACATGTATTTAGCTTGACTTTATGTTTAAAGGTCCCATATTATGAAAAACCTTTTTTTTTTCTTCTGGTCTCTATACATAAACTGTTCCTCCCTGAGCCTACCAACTCATAGAATGAGGAAAGAAAATGGGTCCTGCATGGACTCTGCAGCCCAGAGACAGGTAAAACGCTGCTCATACAGGCTGTTCAGACTCAGCTCCTGTGGTGATGTCACGAAAGGAGTGAGGCCGGCCCCTCAGAGCAATAAAACGCCTACCATGTCTATTTCTATGGCTGCAGTGCACAGTAAGAAACTCCTGAGCTAAATTGATGAAATGCCGACCAATTTTAAGTCATAATGTGGTAATAATCTTTGCCATGTACAGCATGCTACTGTACTTAAAGGTGTAGGCACAGAAACAGCTTGTTCTCAGTAGAGCTCATTTGAGCCAATTTTAGACAGCCCACATTCAGGACCATGGATCAGTTTGGGGCAATACATTTACAATACAGTTTAAGTGGATGTCTGACAGTTGAGTGAAATTGAGGAAAAATAGTTTAATATGGGATCTTTAAATAAATGTAACCTCTGTACCACTGAAACAGCAATTTTGTCTAATGAAACACCAACCTTTTCATAAAATCATGAAATAATCTGATAAAAACACAGTGGCTAAATTTCTCTATTGTAATTTATACAAACAAAGCCATTTATACAATTGAAAGTTCAGTTGTTAATTCAGACCTTTAATCAACTTTCAGACAGTAATTACATGCGTGTGCCTGGCTATTAGTCAAGGCTGTATAAAGATGCACTGCGGGACAATTAAAATAGACAAGATGTGAAATAGAGAGGAGAGCAGCAGAATGAGACGATGGGAGGGAAATAATTGGGAGATGTGTAGTGTAGAAGTGTAAAGGAGTACTGAAGGGCTGACAGGAGACAGTGGTTAGAAGACGGGACCGGGAGATGCTGATGCAGATCAGTGTCTGGAGCGTAAGACAGAGTCGAGGCGGACTGACAGGGAGAGGTGTTGGAAAAAGATGGACGTGGGTAGAAAATGAGTTTTCACCGAGGCTGATTATCACATCTCATGTGTTCCATCAGCTCCATCAGTAACCACTGCAACTCCACAGCTGATGATAATGTCTCCTCAACTCTTCCACATTTCGTGACAGGTACAAGAGCAGGAGCGGATTTCACAGACACAAGCAAAAGGCTGGCTGCCTTATTGTCACATGAGCACGGCCATGAATCCCCTGTGTGTGCGTGATTTACATGAGGGACATGGGAAAAATCCACAGTGACATTTTTCTCATGTGCTCATTCTTTTCAGTGGTTCACAGGGAGATACAATACAACTATATGGCCTCTATGACCACCAATGGCCTGCTATATCATTGTGGTAGACAGTTCATGGGAATGAGATTTTTAGAAAATTCATTCATCTCCTTATATAGGCACTTTTCAAACACATGATATAATGTTGAGGATATAAACTGTATCAAGGCAGGGTTTTCAGTTATTTCTATTATTACCATTATAATTGGATTTTGAATGAGGTTTTTGCAACAAAAAATAGTGCCCAAAGTCACACAAACTGAGTTTGGCTCCATTTTTGTACAGATCATTTCAGTCAATTTGACAGTTACTGAAAGGAGGGAAAAGTTCTCAGAGCCATAACAACATTACAGCTTTGACTTAACAGCTGAGAGTATGATTTAAAAAAGTTAGATTATATAGCCTGTAAAAGTCTATAATGTGAACAGTCTTAGGTCTTAATTATATCAAAGATTAACACAAGTTACTGAAATTTGCTGCTGGTGAGTTCATCAATGTTGAGCTTGACATGAAGATTTGCATGTGCTATTTGTTTCCAGCAAGCTTATCCACCGATGGCCTGTCTCACTGCAATATAAGAAATATGATTTCTCCATCTGAAACGCTGGCAGAGAGCAACACACGGTCAGAAAATACTATGGCAAATATGCATATACAAAAGTAAAAGTGTACAGTAAGTGTGTGTGTGTGCGTGTGCGTGCGTGTGCATGTGTGTGCGCGTGTGTATGAAGAGTCTTGGATCCCTTGGAGTCTTGGAGTGTGTGTCTCCTGAGACAAACTAGAGGACTATCATTTCACTTCACTGTCAGCAGCATCGCTGCCTTGCACACTGAAGCCATAATCACATACTAGCCTTGAGCACCACTTTTCTCCACTCTCCCTTAGACACACACACACACACACTTCCCCCTGGAGGTTTGCAACTGTACATTCAGATCTGATGATATCTCAGGCTTATGTTGACATTTTTGTGCTGCATCTGTCCACTGGCAACACGACGGTCTACTCCATTGAAGTGTGGGATGACTGGAGCACTTACTGTAGGAGCCTGAAGAACCTATATGGCAATCATAACTAAGAGTGGAATGTTTAAAGTTACAGATATTATTGATAATAACTTCAGGCATGAATTATTTTTTGACAGCTTTTTGTTTGTCTTTTTTAATTAACTGCAGTCCACTGCAAAAAGAGAAACATTTATTCATAATTCATTATCAGTGTTGTCTTGAGGCAATTTGAATATTATCTATAAATGAATTATGTGGTTGAGTGAAGAATGGATAAGGCCTCCCCAGGAGTCTGTGATGTTATTGAGCTACAGCATGACATTCTGACATTTTTATTATTTTATGCATCCTATTCAAATCAGTGAGGGAAGAGTGACCAACAGACTTACCTCATCTAATGTAATATTTTAGCGAGGTGTTCCTAATAAACTGAGAATTGAGTGCATGTTGAAGGATTAATAAAACCTGGTTTTGAGAATGAATTCCTATTCTTCACCACTTCAACAACCTGGTTCACAATATCTGTCATGATATCCAACACATGGCACAAGTTTCCATTCATGCAGACTGATCCTTTGCTTCCTCTCTTATCAGATTACATTTTTTCTGTCTTTCACAATCGTCACCATGTCAGATTACACACTGCACAAGTTCATAGGTCATCAGGAGGTGTAACAACAAACTGTCAATCACGGCTACCAGCTGTGTGTAATGCTAGCCGTCTATAGCGCAGACAAGAACAAAGTGAGCTAACGTAGCCTACCATTACTGTGTGTAAATAATGTGTCAGAGCACTCTGTCTTCCGAACCAGGGTCCTTCCTCTTCCCAGTTCGTCCAAATTTGACAAACCGGGAAGAGGAGCTTCGAGAAGCTTCCGCTACAAAACAAGCTTGAAATATAGACTTATATTTAAAAAAAAATTTCGGGACAATTTCGCATTTTGGGGCTTCAATACAAGACGGACATTACATACGAGCAGCATGGAGGTATTTGGATGTTTTTTGGTGTGTTTTTTTGTGACGAAGACTGCTGGTGTCCATTTGCAACCGTTACATGGACATGCACTGCTACGCCGAGCCCCCTGTAACTCAGAGAAGCCACGGAGGACTCTGAAACTTCTCCCAGCCCTTAGTCGACATGAGGGTGAGTAAATAATGAGTGAATTTTCATTTTTGGACGAACTATCCCTTTAATCAAATATCATGATAATTATTGTGTGGTTTGTTTTGGTCCAGTATTTCTATACCCCGCAGGACGCCTTGTGATAACTTTGGGTGGTCCTTGATTTTCATCGTTGACCTTTGAATTTGTCTAAAACACTGGTTTATGACCAATTTTTTCTAAACTGAAATATTCCCATCAGCACCAGAGCTTTGCAATTAGTCCAAATTAGCTACTATGCTAACATGTTTGCTATAAGGGTGAAGAAAGCAAACATCAGCATGTTTGTGTTTCCATGTGATGATGTTGTTAGTACATTTGCCAACATCAGCACTGACTCAGCAAGTGTGGCTTCTTCAGCGTGACTGTGACACTTTGTTTTTCATTACAATCTTTATTTCATTGTTTGGCTGAATTTAGAAAGAAGCCTCCATTGGCTATAAATAAAGCACCACTTAGCATTCTTATACAGTATTTCAAATGACATCTTACACCCAACCAAGAACGTAGCTTTAGATTTTCTTATTTTTTGACCCACCACATTCTTTAATTTAAATCCATAGTCACTGCAAATGCACACATAATCATTACTGTCAGTTGCTGGCTCACACACAGTCTGAGGAGTGATGCAGCTCTCTAGTGTCCTGCTACATCAGGGAGCTGCATCCATCCTGACCTACGACAGCCAAGGTCTTTCAGGCTAAAATAACAGATAGGTAGCAGGTTTAATACTCTGGTCCAGTGATCACATGCAGCTCAAGTCACCATTCCCCAATTTACACGCCACCCTTGTTCCCTTTAGATCCATACAACAAAAGGCCCCACTGTCTTTTCATGCAGCGAGGGGCAAATGGCATACTGCTACTGTTCAAAGAATATAAGAAAAATAATTTTCTGCTTGACAGCAACTGAAAACTTGGTCATAGTTTAGGTGTTAGCTTTTGGTTCTGTTTACATAGTGGTGACAAATTACACAGGGAATTACCCGGAGGGATGGTCACACTGTTAAGAGTTACATGTCAGGAAGACAAACTACCTCATGCTCAGCGATACTGCTGATTAAGATTGTGGTGCTGCACAGTGGATGGGCAAAAACGTTGCAGTTTTTGAGCCAAGTAAAAATGTTTGAAATCAAAGTCAGCACATTTATCTCTCAAACCACAACAGAACATTAAAGCCCCCAGCATTTTGTTGTTGTTGTTAATGTATGAAATGTGAAATACAGTGCTGTCTTGTATTGACTATTATTTCCCATTCCCTACAGAGTGATAAACTTAGATAATCAGCTACAATTGTAACTTGATATTTAGCAATGACAGTGTCAATCTCCGGATTTACCTCTCAGGAAGAGAGTGAATTAAGTGTATTTTACAACATGTGGAGCTACGTTTAAATTCAGATCTTGGCTTTCAAGCCTGCATCTTACTGAGTGTACTGCTTGATGATCTTTGTTTATTGCACAAGAAATCCAATTAAATACCTCATTGTATATGTTGAATCATCCCTGATAAAGGCTGGTAAAGAAATACGCGTACAGCAGCTGTCCCCTTGATACAATTTTAAATTCATAAAAGTGCAGTGACTGGAGTCCAGCCAATTACATTAATCAAAAGCTTTCAGTGGATTTATGGAAGCGCATTGTGTCTGCTGACAGCTACCACTGTGACTAATGCCACACAGCACTCACTGCAGAGTCTGCCTGAGAGCAGACCATCTCCGGCTGCTGTCAGGTAAAGCCCACAGCTATCATGATGTGGTTTTTTGTTCATTTGCATTGCAATTCCACACTATGTCTGATGGGATGAGAGACAGGCAAGGACCTGCTGGGTTTATGAAGCAAGTTGCTGACATTAGGTGCTCAGCAGAAGCGCTTCTTAAAGAGTTGGACTGTGTGGTGGCTTGAGTGGCTTCGGAAATGCAGCGACCAGCAGGATGGTAAAGGTCAAATCTAATCTGCATCAACTGGAAGAAGCAAATGGGGAGAAAAGTGGTCACTTAGCAACTTTCTGTGTCGATGCGCAGATAAAATATTCAGTTATTTTTACTTACCGTAAGTAAGTACCTGGACAACAATGTATAAATACTCTATTCAAAGTAAAGGTCCTCAATTTAGAATAATAATAATAAAATGTACTTTTATTGTCCCCTCATGGAAATTTGCTGTAGAGTTATTCTACAGAGTGAACATCAAAACATACATTGTATAGACTCATATCTGCAGAGCAGCCAAGTGCAGGACCATACACAAGGTAAATACTGCACATCTTAGTATGGTGCATGAGTAATTTAACATGTTATATTGCACATAAAAAGGCTGCACAAAGGGTCATCCCTCCTGCTGTACTGTATAATCAGTTCCTATAGGGGCCCTGGATCTTAATATAGTACCTAGGGGGCAAAGTCACATTTTTTTGGAAAACAGACACGGAGCGTTGTAAAAGGTTGTCCACCAGAAATGATATCTAGGACCTTCAAGGATTAAAACCTAGGTGGACAACCCGGTCAACTAGCTGCAGGAAAGCTACGGGGTCCAAAACCCCTCTTTTTGGGTCATTTTGCTGGCAAAAGTATGTAACTGCAAATACTTAGGTACTACAATGGCATAAAGAGTCATACAACTCTAAAATTTGGCAGAGAGTATCTTGACACATAGGGGAAGGCGAGAAAAAAAGATTCTGGGGTTTGTTGCAACTTGATTGTAAGATATCACCCTCAACATCCCAAAAAAGACCAAAAAAACTACTGTTCGTCTGACAAATTCTCATGAAAATTATTATTTTTCAGCACTTTATGGAGGACATCTATACCTAACACATATATAGAAAATTTCTTTAATTCATAAGCTTCCATTTGAGTCCAAGCTAGCCTTTCTATCTCACAACCCCCCCTTGCTGTGGCCACGGTCTTCTCTCTCTATCTGTTCACTTTGGGGAGATCCAGAAATACCATTCTATTCTAATGGGGCCAGTTAACATGGAGTTTTTCACTATAGGTGTTGCCTTGTTTGGAGAGAGCCTGTAGCTTTCCAGTAGCTAGCAGAAAGGCTAGCTTGGACTCAAATGGAAGCTTTTTTTTCATGAGAATTTGTCAGTTTTTTTTGTCTTTTTTGGGATGTTGAGGGTGATATCTTAAAATCAAGTTGCAACAAACCCCAGAATCTTTTTTTCTTGCCTTCCCCTATGTGTCAAGATACTCTCTGCCAAATTTTATAGTTGTATGACTATTTATGCCATTGTAGTACCTAAGTATTTGCATTTACATACTTTCGCCAGCAAAATGACCCAAAAAGAGGGGCTTTGGACCCCGTAGCTTTCCTGCAGCTAGTTGACCGGGTTGTCCACCCAGGTTTTAATCCTTGAAGGTCCTAGATATCATTTCTGGTGGACAACCTTTTACAACACTCCGTGTCTGTTTTTTTGCTTTGCCCCCTGGGTATAGAGGGTAAAAGGTAGAACTTGTGGTGGAGTGTGTGCAATGGGTCAAATTTAATTTTCTGAGTCTGTCTGATAACAGACTGCTCATACAGCACAGCCGATCGTTTTAAACTGCTGTAATATACATGTCAGTATGCACAAAATGAGAAATCAGTGACCTCAACTGCACTCACTATCAAAATGCACCATTTCAGAATAAAAGGGCTTACATTTATTTATGTCTTTTTGTGGAGAAGCAAATGTGGTCACATGCTGTTGAAAATCAACCACATGTGCATAAGCCTGGGGGTTGTCAAGGTGCTTGCTCACTAGATATATGGCACAGTTGAAGCATCGTTTGTGCTGCAACTGAAAACTGGAGGGGATGTAAAAGTACAACTGCCTCTCATCTGAGGCGTGACAAACGGTGTCAGAGCCATAGACCTGAGGCCATTATTCACTTTGAGATATGTTTTTTGGGGAACAGGTAATTGCAGCTTTGATGTCTTCTCCACTCATTTTATCTCTATTTCAACTGAAACTTTAGACTGTGTTTTCCAGGACTAGTTTTTAGCTAATGACCATATTTGAAACAGTCATGATTGAAAACACTGATGTGAATTCAAAATATCCCAAAAATTATTTTAATGGACATCAACTACAGTAAGAGCAGCAAGGACAATTCATCATCTCTGTTGTCACATTAGTAGGTTTGGTCACATTGCAAACTGTGGATTATTTATGCACTTGTTGTTTTTTTTTATTTCATTTATTCATCTTCAACAAACACCCTGCATGAATGTTTTATTCACTGAGTTTCTTTTAGCAGCTCTTGTTCACAAAGTTCACAAAGTGTTCACAAAGTAAACAAGAGTGTTAAGGTGAAGCCAAAACCTGATCGAACGCCCAAAGGCAGACAGAGGAAAGAGCCAAGAAGTTCACCATGAGGTGATTTCCAACAAACTGTCTTTAAGTTGCAGGTGATGGGAAAGTCAATCAGGGCAGATGAGTTGGAGGTGTGTGTCAGGAGACCTGGGATGATCGGGAACAGCCGCACCTCACCTGCAGGTACACATATAAGAAAGTGCAAAGTGTCGAATAGAAAGAAAAAAGAAGAAATAAACAGGTACAGACAGAATAGAAAAATAGGCAAATAAAATAAAAATAGAAGAAATAAAAACAATAAAATTAACTCGATCAAATGTATATTTCCAAATGCTTTCACAAAAAGAGAAAAAAAGAGGAAGGAATATGAAGGGATTTAATGATTGAGAGGAGTTTCATTATAGGAGCCTGGTCAGCCTTTGTCACAAGCTGTGACCTGGGCACCTACAAGATCAATAAATCACAGAGGTATTTAGGACCAAGGCCATTCAGTGCCTGAAAGGTGAGCAATAAATTCTTAAAAATCAATTGTAGATCTAACAGGATGACAAGTACAGGGATGATGAGATCATGCTTCTATAGTAAATCAAGCAACAGCATTTTATACCAGGTGGTGGCACTGAAGCGATCTCTTGCTGGACCTGAGTAAAGTTCAACAGTTGAACAAAAAAAAGGGCCTCATATTAAAAATTGATTAATTATTTAGATTGAACAACATTTTTCCCCTTTTTTTGATTTCTCGTTTGGACACTACTTCCTGAAATAAACCAGCTCCTTTGTTTCCTGTCTTACATAATTGGACCAATTGATTAATCCAGGTGTGTCTGACCTCATAACAATGGTCAGACACACCTGGATTAATCAGTTGGTCCAGTACAGATACGCAGTATGCAGTCATAGATCAGGCAATAACTCCATTGGGCATTGCCGACTTGGGACGTGCTCTTAACCACTCGACCATCCATAGATTGAACAACATTTCTGACTTTTCCTTCTAAACCAACAATAGTGACAAAGATTTACCCAAACAAATGCACATGGCTGGTAGCAAAACAGACTTGCATAGTTCCCCTTTGATATCATCATTTGACAGACCAGCTCAGACAGAGCTTGTTGTTTAGAAGGACCAAACTAAATTACCTCTGAGACAAGGGATTCGAGTTCATCTTATTTTCAGTAAATTACTGCAAGACACATTGAACAACAGACAATCTCACCTTGTGTTTGAACCATTCCATTTTTCAAGTGAGCAAGATTGTTGGAACATGTGACTGACAGGTGTTCTTTGTTGTCCAGATGTGTCCAATTAAACTGATTACTCAAACAATAAATAGCACTGAATGTCTTCTCTCAGTTTCCGCTCTGGGTTTTGCCAGTGCAGACTGCATTTACAGCGAAGAAGGTGGATTAACAACAAAGTGAAGACTAGAGAGCTGTCTATGGGAGACAAGCAAAGCAATTTTGAAGCTGAGCAACGACGGAAAATCAATCGGAGCCTGTACAAACACTGACCATAGCCACCACAACTATTTGGAATGTCCTGAAGAAGAAAGAAATCACTGGTGTGCTGAGCAACAGACGTCAGACCAGTAGGCCAAGGAAATCATCAGCAATTGAAACACTGTGGGAACGGTAAAGAAAAAAAAAAAGACTAATAACCAAAAGAAAAACTAACAACAGTCAGTGATACAACCAACAGCCTCCAGTGGGGAGGAGTGGAGGCAACACAGTCTACCACCTGGATTTGCAACTAAATTTTTAACGACAACCGAGCTGACATGAGCAAGTTGACTTGAATTGTGCAAAAGTTGAGTGAGATTTCAACCTCAACTCAGACTTTATAAATAACAGGTTGGTAGAACTGCAGGTGTATGAAGTTCAGCTAATACACAGCTGTTGTTACATCACCAACGCTTTTCAAGCTAAACAGAATTTATGTGCAGAATGTGACAAAAAAAAAACACAAGACACAGGTGTGATGTTAACAGACCATCAACAAATGCTTCATGCTTAGTAGTGCTGTATTTGTTGTAGCCTAGTTATGCTGAATTTCATTCAAGTTTGTATTTGAGAGGCTTGTAACACACAGTGCCTTGTATTAATACCCCATGTATTTTACACATTTTGTCATGTTAAAAACACTTGGGATTTTAGGAAAATGATGCATGGTGTTCAAGATAAAGACCAAAATTGAACTTTTCTGCCTACATACAAAACGCTATGTGGTGGAAATCTAACACTGCACATGAATCTGAACACACCATCCCCACAGTGAAACATGGTGGTGGCAGCATCAGGCTGTGGGGAGGGACAGGGAAGCTGCTCAGCGCTGATGGATGGAGCTAAATACAGGACAGTCCTGGAGGAAAAGCTGTTAGAGGCAGAAAAAGACTGAGACTGGGACGGAAGTTCACCTTCCAGCAGGACAACCACCCGAAACATCCAGCCAGAGCTGCAATGGACTGGTTTATGTCACAAAGCCAAGAAGAGACTCTTTTTGTGTGTGTATTATTCACTAGTGTGTTGTTTTGCATTTTTTTTGTGTGATTTCACTTTGTTATGAGTTTCTCTTCACCGCTCAGAAGGACCTCCCCATCACACCTGCAGCGAGTTGCCAATTACTGTGCCACGCAGTGAATCAGGCAGCAGGCTGAAAAGCATTCAGAGCAGGACTGTGGGCGAGTTGGCGGGCCAGTGGAGCTGAGGAAACAGACACCGATCGACGGCAGAGAGCTTGGTCGATCGAGCCGATGGAAGGACTGTGAACGAGAGACAAATAGCGACGGCTCGTTGGAGGTAAAGGACGATTGTCAAGGACACGCTGCCTCCCACGGAACGAGAGAAATACTGCGGCCACGCTGTGTGTCGGGACCAGGATTCCGCCGCCTTCCTCACTGCACGTCCTCTGGCCCCCCCCCCCCCTTCCCCTCTCTCTTCCACTGCCCGAGCCCAATCATTGAGGTGAAGTAAACGTTTAAAGACTCTTTTAAAGACTATATACTCCCTATCCCCCTTGCCACCAGCGTCCATTATAGGAAGTGTGAACAATTTTCCCTGTAAAAAAAATAAACTTCCTTTATCTGGAACTTACTTGTCTCTGTCTGTTCATCTGTGTGCCAGAGAAAAAGAAGTAAACCTGTGACATTTACATCAAGCATGTCCATGTGTTAGGACGGCCCAGTCCAGACCTAAATCCTACTGAGAATCTGTGGCAAGACTTAAAAACTGCTGTTCACAGACGCTCTCCATCCAATCTGACTCAACTGGAGCTATTCTGTAAAGAAGAATGGGCAAAAATGACAGTCTGTAGATGTGCGGAGCTGCTATAGACAAACCCCAAAAGACATCTAGCTGTAACTGCAGCGAAAGGGGGTTCAACTAAATATTGACTCAAGGGGCTGAATACATAGCACTCCACACATTTTTTTGTTGTAAAAAACATATAGCCTTTTCCTTCCACTTCACAATTATGGGCTTTTGTGTTGGATATTAAATTCAACAAAGAAATACATTTAAATTTGTGGCTGTAACGTGACAAAATGTGGAAAAGTTCAAAGGGTATGAATCATCCTAATGTTCTGTTCTGAGACTAATTAAATGCTATTGATCCATTTAATCAAAGTGCTTGTTATGGGTATACTGTAGGTGTGTTTGTATGTGTGTTGCCCTGCCCTTGCTCCGTGCTGTTTCACACAATTTGACAAGCTAAGCAAGAAAACACACAGTTTTAAAGCTACAGTTGAGACATAAATTACATCTTTGAACAAACCCATGTTTACTTGAAAATTCACACTTTTCATTAATTATATAAAAGTTTCTATAAACACACACAAATATTTCATAAATTGATCTCATTTGGTCTGACTAAAGCTGAGATTTCATCAGTTGTGAGCATCTCTCTGGTTGATACTGTATGTCAGCTCCTCTCACAGTTTTGAAATATTTTGAGCCCATTAGAGGTTTGAGTTGCACATGAAAAGATGCTGGCAAAAAAAACATCAACAATTTTATTTAAGGCAGCAAGAGCTTATAGTGTGCTTCGTACAGTATGAAGTTGTTGTCAGATTCTATAACATCATCTGAAACCAAATTTTCCAACAAGGTATAAGAGTTCAACAGTATTTGTAACTTACCCAAACAGACAACACATCTGTGCAGAGGTCTAGAAGTAAATAAGGATCAGTTTTTAATATTTCCATAAGTAGTTTCAGTATCCCAAAACAATTATCAATGCAGAGACTTTTCAACTAAGATGACATGAGAAAAAATCTGACATGCTGTAACAGCAGTTAACTTTAACATCACCATGTCAAATATGACACCATTTCCTCTGAAACACTGCATGTCAGACATGGCATGCATGTAAATTTTTGTCTTGGAGGTCGTCTATTGCATGTCTATCCGTCCTGGGTGAGGGATCCCTCCTCTTTTGCTCACCCTGAGGTTTCTCAGATTTTTCCCTGTTAAAAGGGTTTTCTATGGAGTTTTTCCTCTGTCGATGTGAGGGTCTAAGGACAGAGGATGTTGTTGTGATGCACCACCACAGGAACCACCCAACCAGGAGGACCACATACCACGGCTGTGAAAAAGACGGTGATGCGGGGCCACCCCATCCATCCAGGCCAGGACAGCCCCCCAGGTGGCGCCCCCACAGGTGGATCAAACTACTGCCAGCGTGGAAACACATGGGGCAGTGAACTGTATCTGAACAAATCTGTATCCAGAGAGGTTATCCATATAAGAAACCGTCCAATCATGTATTTGTGTTTAGACACAGTATTTTTGACGCATACTCATTATTCACAGATCTCTGTCCTGAACCTGGGCGTAACACTGCAACTAAGCCGGGGGCTGCCAACATGGCAGGTGTAATGGCAGAAATATTACTGTACAGCCAATTTGGACTTTTTCTCTGCCAAGGAAGGATGTTTTTCTGTCAGGCAGCAAACAGAAAAGAAGACTAACTACATCCCACACCTATTTCATTTGTGCATGTCACAACAGTGAACCCATCTCTGTTACTGAAAGAACATTGTAATGATTGGTGGGATACAGATGGTGAGGACGGATTGTTTTCACACTCTTTTCCGATCTGGACACAGTGAGAAGTAGACTAGCTCGAGATGTGGCCTGCCAGATCCAATCACATTCTGATCATGTGTTAACACCTTGCATGGGTTCTTTCTTACCTTGATGGATAAGTCATCCAGATACAGATCACGTTTGAGTAATTGGGGTTAGTGTGCTTCTTATGTAACTGCAATGTAAGATGAGTTGGTGGCTTGGGACATATCTGCAGACACGCAACAATGTAACCATGTGCATCTCAGATCACCTTGGATATTACTGCATCTACAGTATGCCACGTATTCACAGCTTCTTCCTGTAATCGAATCCGAAGCCTGTGTGAGAAAGAGAAAATGCCCTTACCTGGATATATATACTCTCTCTCTGTACATATACATACACACACACACAGACAGGTAGACAGGTAGACAGGTAGACAGGTAGGTAGGTAGGTAGGTAGGTAGGTAGGTAGGCAGGTAGGTAGGTAGGTAGGTAGGTAGGTAGGTACAGTAGGTAGGTAGGTAGGTAGGTAGGTAGGTAGGTAGGTAGGTAGGTAGGTAGGTAGGTACAGTAGGTAGGTAGGTAGGTAGGTAGGTAGGTAGGTACAGTAGGTAGGTAGGTAGGTAGGTAGGTACAGTAGGTAGGTAGGTAGGTAGGTAGGTAGGTAGGTAGGTAGGTAGGTAGGTAGGTAGGTAGGCAGGCAGGCAGGCAGGCAGGCAGGCAGGCAGGCAGGTAGGTAGGTAGGTAGGTAAAAGTAAGAGTGTGCTAAAAGTAAAAAACAAGGTTATATAAATTACAGAATAGCAGTTCATAGATAAATACATTACAATAAAACAGTAAAAAATAAAAATTAAAAAAAACAGTGACATTTTTGAGCCTGTCCCAGCTGCCATAGGACGAGGTCACCAGTCTACAAACAAGGCACACACTTGCATTCACACATAGTCACCGGTTGAGTGTGCATGTCTTTGGAACCTGGAAATAAACTATGCAAGCACAAGAGGAAAATGCAAATACCAGACCCAAAACCGTCCTGCTGTGAGAAGACATTACTAACCGCTGCACCAACATCCTGCCTCATTTACATTTTCCTCAATAAATTAGACCCCAGAAATGAATATTCATTTACATTTTTGGTAAGAATTTATGTTTATCAAAATATCAAAATTATCAAATATATGATATACAACCGCTCCATGGATTGCTTTTGTTGCAGGTCCCAAGTGGAGGGACTCGCAGGCAGATTACTGTTTAACTGTATAACAGAAGACACGAAGAGCAGAAGTTGCTTTCACCATGGCAGCTCTCCTATGAATTTATTCAGCATCAACACAATATCTCTGTCTTTTTTACTGATTACAAATACTCCAAATATGTCAAAATAAATGTTTCAAAGGCACATATAAAACCTAGTATTAAACCATGTTCAACGAGGAATATTACTTATTTCCTATTACTGATATTACTCTCAGTCATTTCACATTAACCGCATCTCATTAATGAGTCTCACATCATATAACTTTTTGAGAGCTAATAGTAAGCCAAAGGTTAACTCAAAACAATACATTCAATAAAACAATAAACGTAATATATTCGACAACATTTCAGCATATAAAAGAGATGCACGGGAGGTCTTATTCAACTTAAATACAGTGGGAGTCCACAGCATTACACTGTGCAGCGGCCATTAGCCTACCGTTGCTATCAGCGACGTAAACAAACTGAAACTTCCACACTCTACACACGTTACGGCTGTAAACCTTATATTACGATAATCATGTTCAACACATTAATAATTATGTTTTGTTGCTTGTTATGATGTGTTTCACATTTAACCGACCTGTATAACAGAAGACACGAAGAGCAGAAGTTGCTTTCACCATGGCAGCTCTCGTATGAATGCGGAAGAGCTTCCGCCCCACAGAAAAGAGACGCTCCCGGCCAGTCAACATTCTACTAGTGCCACCTATTGGCCACTCTGCGACATAGCATGAGGTTACCTACTTCTGTTACAACTGCTCTGAAAACAGAATTATTTTACAAATAAAAATACCATTTAAACTAATGTGAACACATTCAGTGTGGGTCACACACTCCCCAACAAAGAAGATGACTCCCGGCATTAAAACATTTCACTCTTTTTTTTTCTTAAATCACAACAAATACTAAATACAGTTCCAGGGGTGGAAAGAGTACCAAAAAAATCTACTCAAGTAAAAGTACAGTTACCTTGATGAAAATGTACTCAAGTAAAAGTAAAAGTACTGGTGTAAAAATCTACTCAAGTAAAAGTAAAAAGTAGCTCTCTTAAAATTTACTCAAAGTAAAAGTTACTTCGTTACTTTTTTTTTTTTTTGAGGGGGGGTGGGGGGGTATAATGGCCAGAGATCGGCCTAACATTCTCCATGCATGTCTCTGTGTTCCAAACTTGTCCCTTCTCCATCGAGACACTGGTCTCCATCATCTTTTAGCTCCTGTGGAACCAACTTGATTCTGACCATCAGGCACTGCGTCTGTCCAGAGCCAATCAGATTGACAGTTACTGGCACTAAGGTTGTCACTATCATGATCATGATACTAAAATTTTCAACTCAATATCGATATTAAAGGGATAGTTCAATGGTGTCAATGGTGCTCACTTTTCTTTGTCCAAAAAGACACACCAAAACACATCCAAATACCTCCATACTGCTCGTCTGTAATGTCCCTCTTCTATTGAAGCCCCGACATGCCTGATAACGTTGTCTTTAATCATTAACGTCACTTTTAACCACTAGCTGTGGCTAATGGTGATGAGCATTATTATGCACCAACTGACGTAGCGGTGAGGAGGAGAGAGGTGTGGCTACCTGCTGCTGCTGTGTGCGTCTGAAGGGACAAATGGCGCGTTTCCACTAGCACGGTACGGTACGGCACGGCACGGCACGGCTCGGCGCGCTATTTGCGTGTTTCCACTAGCCCTAGTACTGGTACCAGGTCCCATTTTTCGTACCTCCTCGGCCCTGGTTCCAAGCGAGCCGAAGCGTTACTATAACGTGACGTCATCCGACTGCCTCCGCGGATTGGGCAGAGAGTCAGCGCGAGCGCGACGTCGGACATGAGAATCAAACCCGGAAATTTCAAAAACATTGCGGCAACTGATCTGTATCGAGTCTGTTATTATTCCTTCACCTGAGGAAACTGTTGCTGTGTGTAAATCCACACTGTGTCTGTTAACGAGGTGCAGACCAGTGAGTTTGGAGCTGACGAGCGGATCGAAAAAAGAGAGACGGACAATGCGATCTCCGCGTTCACCCCCGTGCCGACCCCGCCCCCGCTGAGGAGTTACTAGAGAACTCAGCTGTAATGGAAACACAACCAAACCGAGCCGAACCGTGCCGTGCCGTGCCGTACCTTGCTAGTGGAAACGCGCCAAAAGAGAGAAGCGGCAGCACAGCAGCGTAGTACTTTTGACAACCCACACAGACGCAGTGCAAGCTCATACCCTATATATTTTTTACTTTGTAACTAAAGCTCTTTAAAATGTAACTAAGTAAATTTCTTTCAACAATATGTACTCAAGTAAAAGTAAAAGTACTGACTTTAAAACCTACTCAAAAAAGTACAAATACACAAAAAAGCTACTTAGTTACAGTAACTTGAGTAAAAGTAACTAGTTACTTTCCACCCCTGTACAGTTCTGAGGTTTCCCCTTTTATGTTCATGTATATATGAGTCTCTGCATATGTGTGTTAGTATGCAAAGGAGGGGACAGTGTATGGCATCATGACAGGGTAGGGCAGTGGTGGATATAGTGCATGATAGGGTGTGTAGTGTGCCATGGGGACAGAGGGTATTCCCCATGGTTGCAGTGTTTGTGTCCCACAAAGTCCAACAGTGTTCACCGCACCTTGAGGCTGGTAGGATGGCTGGCCAAGAGATTCATATGTCAATGTCTTTGGAGCTCTCCTGTCTCTTACTGGCCTCCTGGGTGATTCACATGGAGAGGTGGGTGGCCTGTCATTCTTTGTGTCACCTCTGACTAGACCATTTTCATGTGGATGTTCAATGTCTCGTTCTTGGTCATTTCCTGCTGTTTGTCCATATTCATTGTCACTTATCTGTTCAAATTCCTGTTCACTGGATTGTCCTTGCTCCATCAATGCATGTTCCTCTAGTGTGATCCGCGGCTGCAGTTTTGCTCCTCCTTCCGGTGTGATCAACCGTGCTGACTCATGTGAGGATGGAGAAGTCACAGTGTTTCTCTGGGGCACACAGGGAAGTGTGGCATGTGGACTTTGTGACGGACCTGGCCTGGACACTCTTAACCAATAGTGGGCTCTGGGAACGTCATCATCAGAGTCAGACGAATCACTGCCTGAAGCTGGTTCTCTCTGTCCATGCTTTCCTCTTTGAGTCTCTTTCTTTTGTCTTTCTTTGGTTGTTGTTTTGTTCTGTTCAGGAATACTCACAGGTAAGTCATTCACAAGGTGGAGAAGATTTCTGTGGAGTGTACGTGTCTTACTGCCACCTGTCTCAGGACACACTTTGTAAATGGGGTTCTCATTAACTTGTTCCTTAACCACATACACTGTTTGTTCCCAATAGGATCTCAGCTTTCCTGGCCCTCCTCTCTCACTCATGTTACGAACTAGGACTCGGTCACCAGGCTGCAGGACCACTCCCCTCACGTGACGGTCATACTGTCTCTTCCCTCGTTCACTGGATTGCTGGCTGTTCTGAGCTGCTACTCGGTAAGCCTCTTTCATCCTCACAGCCCATTTGTCTGCATATCCTTGTGCTGTTTCTGGCTCTCCTTCACTGGACAGGCCAAAGAGCAAATCTACTGGGAGACGAGGATGGCGCCCAAACATCAGGTAGTGGGGGGAGAAACCTGTGGCCTCATGTCTGGTGCAATTGTATGCATGCACAACCTGTGGTAAGTGTTCCTTCCAGTTACTCTTTTCCTCCTCTTGCAACGTTCTCAACATCTGGAGTAATGTTCTATTAAATCTCTCGGCAGGGTTTCCCTGTGGATGGTACGGGGTTGTTCTGGAGTGACTCACACCGGCCAGCTTCTGCAGAGTTGCGAACAGGGCATTTTCGAATTCCCGGCCTTGGTCGTGGTGCAGCCTGCCTGGGAACCCAAACCGAGGAATAAAGTCATTAAATATTTTCTCTGCAGCTGTTCTGCCTGATTTGTTCCGTGTTGCATACACCTGGGCAAACCTACTGAAGTGGTCAATACATACTAAGATGTATTCATATCCCCCTTTACTCTGTTCTAAGTGCATGTAGTCTATAGACACCATCTCCAGAGGTGCACTGGTCGTGATGCTTCCCATCGGTGCTCTGTCATGGGTCACAGGTTTCTTTTGTTTTATGCAGGGGCACTGTTTTGTGATATAGGCCTCAATGTCCTTTTTCATGAAGGGCCAATAGAAACGATCTCTTGCTAATCCAATAACTCTCTCCGCCCCCAAGTGACCCATGTCATTGTGCAGCTGTGTCAGTACAAGGGACCGATACTCAGCAGGTAAGACCAGCTGCTTCCGCTCTCCAGCCCTCCTATACAACAAACCCGACTCAATGTACAGCTTTCCCCATTCATGCATCAATCTTTTCACAGGGACACTTCCTTTTCTCCTGTCTTCATTTGTGAGCACTGTTTTTGACTGTTTAAGCTTTATGATCTCATTGATAGCCACATCTTGTCTCTGAGCTCTAATCAGTTCACTCTGGCTGATGGCAGGTAATGTCATTGTGCTTTGTGAGTCTGGGTTTTGGGTCAGGTTGAGAGAAGCAACGTAGGCAACATCATGCTTTTTAGCAGCCTCACTTCCTTCCCACGCAGCGCGGATGGCATCTCCATTGAGCTCCTCAACACACTCCTCAACATAACTGTCAATGTCAAGTGGGAGACGAGAGAGTGTGTCAGCATCCACATTGACTTTTCCTGGTCTGTATCTGATACTGAACCTGAAGTCGGCAAGCTCTCCAACCCATCTGTGGCCTGCTGCGTTCAGTTTTGCCGTGCTCATCACGTAAGTTAGCGGATTATTGTCTGTATACACGGTGAAGTGTGGGGCATAAAACAAATAATCCCTAAACTTTTCACATACTGACCACTTTAAGGCCAGAAACTCCAATTTCCCAGAGTGGAGGTTGTAGTTCTTTTCAGCAGGAGTCAACGTCCTGGATCCATATGCGATGACTTTCAGCTTTCCACTCTGTCGCTGGTACAAGACTGCGCCGAGTCCATGCTGACTAGCATCTGTGTGAAGGACAAAGGGGAGTTCAAAGTCAGGATAGGACAGTACAGGTGGGTGTGACAGGATATCAATAAGCTGCTCCAGGATGGTCTGGTGGCCGTCAGTCCACTGGATGGGAGTCTTTGAGGGCAGCTGTGCTCCTTTACTCTTTTGTCCCTTCCTCTGTGCCCCATCTGTGTGTCCTTTCACCTGCAACAACTCATACAATGGCTTGGCAATACGAGAGAAATCTTGAATATACATTCTATAATAACTCAAGAACCCAAGTAGCTGACGCACCTCCCCCACTGTAGTAGGTCTTTTCTCCCTCAGCAACATTACAGCCTGTAGGTCTTTAGGGTCTACTCTCACACCATCTGCTGAGACCAGCCTCCCCACATACCTGACCTCTGACTTGAACAGCTCGCATTTTGTGGGTCGCAGTTTGACACCATGGCGTTGCAGGGCTCTCAATACACGACGTACAGCACCAACATGATCACTGAAGGACTTGGAGTAACAGAGGATGTCGTCCAGGTAAGGAATACAACATTCATCTCGCAAGCTCATGAGCATCTCCTCCATGCTGCGCTGGAATGCAGCAGGAGCATTGCAGAGACCAAATGGTATTCTTACCCACTCATGTAAACCCCAAGGCGATATGAAAGCAGTCATGTGGCGAGATCCCTCAGCCATGTAGCCTTGATGGTAGGCTTTGCCCTGGTCGAGAATGCTGAACCAAGTGTGGCCTCCCAGAGTGTCTAAAAGGTCCTGGATGCGAGGCAGTGGGTGGCGGTCTGGTACTGTCTTCTGATTCAATAGTCTGTAGTCAATGCACAATCTGAGGGTTCCATCACGCTTCCTTACACAGACTACTGGTGCGGCAAAGGGTGACTTTGACTTCACAATCCAGCCTTTGACAAGCAGGTCTTGAATGTACTGTTTAACCTCTTAATAGAGTGGTTTGGGAATTGAGGTGTAGGATTTTTGGACTGGAATGTCATCTGTGAGGTTGATGGTCATTTGAAGGCTGGGGATGTCACCAATATCACCATCATCTCGAGCAAAAGCACCTGATTCCTCCAGCAGCATTTGTTTTACCTCTTCCTGTTGTTCATTTGTAAGATGACTAACATCCACTGGTGGGTGCCACAGTGATGCAGTGGGTGTTGTCTGGTCATGGCTTGGTGAAGAGTTGACAGTATTTACATGGATGGACTTTTCATCATTTTTGGGACAGTCTGTCTCTATGACCTTGACAATAGGTTCAATGCTGCCTAGGAGAGTTCGGCTGGGCAAGGTCACATCATGGCTGGAGTGATTTGACACTGGCACTTTAATGAAGGGTCTGTCTGTCTCGTAAATTTCCATTAATCCTGCCCCAATACTCAATCTCTCCAACTGTGCACTGTAAGGTGTGGGCTCAAACAGCACAAGTGTCTCTGGGGGGTTAATGTTTGCTGGGACCCTGCATTTAATGTGAGCTACATGACCTGCTGAAATGGTGACTTCTTTAAAGCCCACTTTCACTGCAGCATGTTCTTCTTTTGGAACTTTCTGGGTCTGTATTAAATTTACTATTGTCTCCACACTGGCATCATCAATCTCCATAGCACCAGCAAGGAGGGCAGACAGAATGGACATGAGTTTAGGCCGACTCTCATTGTTCTTAATGAGTACCTGGATTACATTAAACCCAATTAATGGTCTGTCCAATTCCAGGCGACTCACTAAAAAGGGTACACGGATGGATAAGTCTGGGTCATCATTGCCTTGCAAGTTTACCACCACCTCCACCCATCCATCATATGGTATGTCGTCTCCAGTGACGGCAGACACATTGAGAGGATCATCCAGCAGTTCACTGAGAGGGCGAACATCTTGGCCAGGTAAGTACTTGTTCTTCCAGGCACGGTCAAGAAGGCTTACATTGGCTCCTGTGTCCAGTAGGACAGTGACAGCGTAGCCAGCTATACTGCATTTCAATAGGGATTTGCGACCAATGAGTGGGGCTATTAGCTTACATGGCTGGGTTGTTTTGTCAATCTTAGCTATGTTAGCTTCACTAGGTTTACCTGGTTTTGCTATTGAGTCTTTATGGGGTTGGGACGTGTGCTCAAAACCGGTCAGGGGTTGTCCCTCTGCCTTGACCGCATCCCATTTCCCGACTGCTTTGCTCTCTTCAAACAGCCAACAGCACGATGGCCTTCCTCTCCACAGATGAAGCAGTGACTGCAACTTGGATTGGCCTGTGTGACACAGTTTGGGCAGCCATGAGGTTTTTGTGACTTTTTGGGTGGTCTGGATTGGTCTGAGTTGCAATAATGAGTGGGAGGGCAGCGCTGCTCTGGTGTTTGAGCTTGTGTCACTATTTGTTTCAGGGCCTCCATTGCTTGAGTCAGCGCCTCAACCTGTGTACTCAGTCTCTGTATTGTATCGTCTCTGCTACTCACGGTCGTGCTGACTTGGGCTTCAACCTGTGATTTTTGGTCAGAATCAGCATGGGCACTGTGGGCTTGAGTTACTTTGCGTGTAGAGCTGCGGCCCAACCTGCGCTTTCTCTCACTCTCCTCTGTTGTGGTCTTGATAACTTGTCGGAGCAGAGCCTCATCAGACACAGCAGGGTCAGCAAGAAGCGGCTTCAGGTCCCGTCTGACGTCCTCATATTTCTCCCCAATTCCCTGACATATTGTGTTCAGGAAAATGCACTGTATTGTGGCTGCATCATATTGGACAACAGATGCTGTGTGTTTAGTTGTGAACATTATTCTTTGCTTGAGTCCAATCATTCTATATAAGAATTGCTGTGGTGTCTCATTTTCATGTTGCTTGGCACACATAAGGTCTTGGAAGAGTTCAGTGCTACTCTTTTCACCTAAGTGTGACTGAAGGAAGCTTTTGAGTTCTATGACAGTGAGATCATCCTTATTTGTCAACATGTCTCTGAAGTTGCCAGGTTTAATTGCCCGGAGCACGCCTCTAATGATCTCACCCTCTGTGTGTTTTTCTTGGAGTCCTTCATCAATTTGTTTGCATATGCTGTTGTAAGTCATGTCAGATGTAGTGTCACTTATTTGGCCCCCATGTAGCCTGAACTCTTTCCTCTGGAGATAGGCGAGATCTTTCAGGGAGACCAATCTCTCCGGAGTGTGGCGTGGGTTATCTGTCACATGGCTGCTCAGTGGTCCAGCTCCCACAGGTGTGGCTGTCAAGTTTGGTGATGTGGCTGTAGTGACAGTGCATTCTTGTAATTTCCTGCCCAGCTCTTCATACATCCGCTGTAGTTGTTCTACCTCTGGTGTTGTTGTATGGGTGTATGGGTCAGGGTGCTGTGGTTGTGTAGTGAAATGTGGTGGTGTAGCTTGGGCAACTGAGGTAGACGTCTGTGCAGCCTCCTCTGAAACAACAGGCACTTGAGCTACATTGTAGTGCTGCATAACCTTCAGAACAACATCATTTAATGACAGCAGAGGACCCATTCCCTCGTCTTCAGATTCAGCTAGCTCTTCAGACTGTATATATGTAAGGATATGGTCTATGCAGTTTTCTTCATCAGCTGAGCTCAATTTGTCTGCTCCTGGTTGGTCTTGTCCTAGTGCCATCGCCACCTCGTAAGCTCCAGCACCTGACAGTTTGTATAAGTTCTTTTTGATGGTCCAGATCAGTTCTTTGCGTGTGGTCGTCATGGTGCGTGTTCCTCCTAATGAGTTAGCAGTTCAGCTCCCTTGTAGGTCAAGACCCTCTTCTCTGGTCTCCCTTCCTGGACACCAACTGATGACTCCTTAGCTGTAGTCACGTCCGTGATCACACTCTGGACAGCACCTCGCTCCAGCAGCACGCAGTCGCTCTGGCCTTGGCGTTCATGTATCACTGGATCAGCAACCGGTACATCTATGGCAGCGGCGCCGATCCCGGACGAGCCCCCAAGAATCTGTTGCAGGTCCCAAGTGGAGGGACTCGCAGGCAGATTACTGTTTAACTGTATAACAGAAGACACGAAGAGCAGAAGTTGCTTTCACCATGGCAGCTCTCCTATGAATTTATTCAGCATCAACACAATATCTCTGTCTTTTTTACTGATTACAAATACTCCAAATATGTCAAAATAAATGTTTCAAAGGCACATATAAAACCTAGTATTAAACCATGTTCAACGAGGAATATTACTTATTTCCTATTACTGATATTACTCTCAGTCATTTCACATTAACCGCATCTCATTAATGAGTCTCACATCATATAACTTTTTGAGAGCTAATAGTAAGCCAAAGGTTAACTCAAAACAATACATTCAATAAAACAATAAACGTAATATATTCGACAACATTTCAGCATATAAAAGAGATGCACGGGAGGTCTTATTCAACTTAAATACAGTGGGAGTCCACAGCATTACACTGTGCAGCGGCCATTAGCCTACCGTTGCTATCAGCGACGTAAACAAACTGAAACTTCCACACTCTACACACGTTACGGCTGTAAACCTTATATTACGATAATCATGTTCAACACATTAATAATTGTGTTTTGTTGCTTGTTATGATGTGTTTCACATTTAACCGACCTGTATAACAGAAGACACGAAGAGCAGAAGTTGCTTTCACCATGGCAGCTCTCGTATGAATGCGGAAGAGCTTCCGCCCCACAGAAAAGAGACGCTCCCGGCCAGTCAACATTCTACTAGTGCCACCTATTGGCCACTCTGCGACATAGCATGAGGTTACCTACTTCTGTTACAACTGCTCTGAAAACAGAATTATTTTACAAATAAAAATACCATTTAAACTAATGTGAACACATTCAGTGTGGGTCACACTTTCTCACCAGCTTCATTAAAATCAAATGCACATGGCCAGGAGGAGGATTAGCAAAACAGTGGAGAAGGGATCAAACTTGCATAGTTCCCCTTTAAAGTGCTGCAGCTGCTGGAAGTCAGAGGAGAAAAACTAAAACCTTCAACCCATGTGTGACAGAACCAGGACCTATGTGCAATATCACAAGAGCTAGATACTGTGTTGTTCAGTGCAGCCTCCTGTGACCGGTCGAAGTTGACCAATTCTGTACTCTGTAATTGCCTCATGTGTCTCACATGTGTGTGATTTCCCCACCTGTGTCTCGTTCTCCTTCATGTATATAAAACTCAGTGTTTTCTCATTGCCCTTTGATGGTTCGTCTGTATCCATGTCTTGCGCTCAATGCCCTTTTTCCATGCACTGTGTCCATGTCCTGTGTCCATGCACTGTCCATCCACTGTGTGTCCACAGTGAACATTTATGAGTGATGGGTTCTATCTGCCACCCATGTCCGGCCCTTAACAGCCAGTCGTGATGGGCTGTTCTCTGTGACAGCTGTGACGGACATCTGGATTACAGAGACGACACACCTGCTGTTGGAGTTTTCCTAATGAGAGAGGACACTGAGCCACTGTGTCAAAAATCAGACAGTCCCCAGCCAAAACGAGATGGTGCTGATACACTGACATCCACTTTCAGAATGATTTAAGACAGATCTGATATCCGAGCAACACCCAGACTGCCGAATATGTGGGCAGTCTCACTC
The DNA here is from genome assembly GCA_030347415.2 of Decapterus maruadsi. Classification (NCBI taxonomy): domain Eukaryota; kingdom Metazoa; phylum Chordata; class Actinopteri; order Carangiformes; family Carangidae; genus Decapterus; species Decapterus maruadsi. The sequence continues at coordinate 4,448,036 of CM064895.1, forward strand.
ATAAATAATTTAACCAGAGGCAAAATCACTCCAATCCCATCTCCTCCGACAATAAACCGCCGAAGGACGAGACATTACAGGTCAATGCAGAGGGTTCAGCAGCACAAGTGGCACAGAGTGAGGAGTAGATCACAGAGAAGATGATGACAAAGATAGGTGTTGTAGCACTGGACATTTCTTCTATGTCGCTCTGCAGCAGTCTCGTGATACAGTCACCAAAGTGGTCGCCATTCACGGGAAAAACCAGACAACCATCTTGCTCCGGAAGAACTCACCGACTGTTTTATTTTGCACACGCTCACAACATTACAACCTCGCGAGCACACCTGCTCTCGCGTGACTTAATAAACCATGGCTTTGCCACTCTTATTTAATGTGCTTAACACTCCCACTCAAAGACATGTTTATAACTCTCTAGCAATAAACAAAATAAACACATATATACATATCCAGTATATATACCCCAACATAAAACATTTTCCATACTGGCAGTGTTCTGAAAAACATTCACATTTTCCAGTTCACATTACTCTCCAAACAAATATTCCTTGAACCTCTCAAGTTTAGCCTTTGTCACTGGCTTTGTAAATACATCAGCTACCATGTCTGTAGTAGGGCAATACTCTATCGATATTTTCCCTTCTGTGTGTGCAGACCGTACAAAGTGATACTTTATATCTACGTGTTTGCTTCTCTGTCTGCATACTGGGTTCTTAGATAAAGCTATCGCTCCTTGATTATCCTCATATATCTTGACTGGTACATGCTGGTTACTACTATCTGTCCCTTTAAGTAGTTGCACAAGGTACATACTCTCTTGAGTAGTGGCTGCTAGTGCCATATACTCAGCTTCGCAGGTAGATAGAGCAACAGTTGGCTGTTTCTTACTTTTCCAAGATATAACTGGACCATTTTTGGTTAAACTGAAGCAGTATCCAGTTGTGCTCCTCCTGTCATTTTTATCAGCCGCCCAATCAGCGTCGCTGTACCCTTCAAGCTGTAGATTTTCCTCACACTTTTTGTAATGTAGTTCTTGATCAATAGTACCCTTTAAGTACCTCAGTAGGTGTTTTGCTGCAGTCCAATGCTGCTGCCTGGGTTCTGCTAGGTGTTGTGATAGTTTACTGACAACCCAGCTCAAGTCAGGTCTAGTACATGTCATAATGTATATCAAACTACCTACTATCTCTCTGTATCCTGTTGAGTCAATGATTTCACCCTCATTGTCAAAGTTTAACTTTTGTTCACATGGAGTGAATCTTGGTTTGCATTCAGACATTCCAAACTTTGTTAACATTTTCTCAATGTGTCTCTTTTGAGTCATTTTGATCTCTCCCTCACTCTGTTCAAAGTTGATACCCAGGAAGTGTTTAAGTGGACCCATATCTTTCATCTTAAACCTTCTCTTCAACATTTCTTTTACATCACAGAGTAGGGTGTTGTTACTTGCTGCTATGATTAGGTCGTCTACCCACACTAGCAGAATCACTTTCTCATTTTCAGATTTCTTGCTGTAGACACAATGATCAGCATCATTTTGTACAAAACCATTCTCTGTAAGGTGATCATGCAGTAACATATTCCAGTTACGCCCGGACTGTTTTAAGCCATACAGTGATTTGTTGAGTTTACACACTAAGTGTTCTCCTGTTTTTGACTCAATCTCAAAACCCTCAGGTTGCTCCATATATACCTCACAGTCCATTGGAGCGTGGAGGTAAGCAGTCTTTACGTCCATCTGGTGTAGGGTAAGATCCTCTTGTACAGCCACCTGCATTAATGTTCGGACAGAGGTCATGTTGGCTGTTGGTGAAAAAGTCTCTTTATAGTCAATTCCTTCAACTTGACCATATCCTTTTGCAACATATCTGGCTTTAAAAGTCTCAGATCCATCTGGGCTCTCTTTCACTGCGTAAACCCAGCGACCTCCCACTGCTTGTTTGCCTCTCGGTAGTGGGGTCAAAGTGAAAGTCTCATTCTCTGTTAAAGAGTTCATCTCCTCTTTCATTGCCTCAGTCCACATTTTTGACTTTTTAGAGTCCATTGCCTCTTTAAATGTTTTAGGCACACCATAAGTCACTCTGTAGAAATAATCTATATTTTCACTTTTGTCATCATTACACTCAGCTTTACATTGGTACTCCTTTAAGTACTCTGGAGTCTTTCTTTGTCTTGCAGGGTACCTTTCTCCCCTTTCTTTTTGAATACTGTCTGTCTCGGTCAGACCTGCCTCAGCAGTTTCTTCAATACTGGACTCTTTACTCTCTTTAGGCTGTCTTTGACCCTGGTTGATTATCTCCTGTGGTGTATCTCTGTAACTCTCAATGTCGTCCCCCATGTCAAAAACTGTCTGAGTCTGGCTATCTGTGCTGCATTTTGTTATGAACTTAACCAGCCTATGTTTTAGGACTTTTCCTGTTTCAGGATAATACACGTTGTATGCTGGACTATATTTATCATAGCCCACAAAGATTCCCTTTTCACACCTTGAATCCAACTTCTTCTTATCCTGTTTATATATGTAGCACTCAGAGCCAAATATCCTCATGTTAGAAAGGTTAGGTGTTTTTCCTGTGAAAACACGGTAAGGTGTCTGCTCTAACCGCTTACTGTAACACCTGTTGCGAGTTTGGGCTGCTGTCTGTACAGCGTATGTCCATAATTGCTTTGGGAGGTTACTCTCCAATAGCATGCATCGTGACATTTCAAATAAGGTTCTCCAACCCCTCTCGGCAGTCCCATTTTGATGGGGTGAGTAGGGTGCACTTGTCTCGTGTCTTATTCCATTGCTTCTAAGCAAGGACTGAAACTCCTGCCCAGTAAACTCTGTGCCATTATCACTCCTTATGCACTTTATCTTTCCGTATGGAGCTACATCTGCTATGAATTTTTCTGTAGCTTTTGTTGTGTCACTTTTTGCTTTGATAAAGTATGGAAAAATCATCCCACTGTAATCATCTGTAAATGCTATTGCATACTTGTATCCATCTTTATCTGCTGGCTCTATAGGGCCGCATAGGTCTGTGTGCACAAGCTCTAGTACAGTTGTAGCTTTAGCATCAGCCTGTCTGTTTCTGCTCTGTGTAAACTTGCCCTGTGTGCATATTTCACAGTTCTGGTTGGGCTTATCTCGTTTACCTTTTATTGACATCCCTTCAACCACTTTTTCTAATTTTGCAACATCATCAAAATTACAATGACCTAGTATTTTATGCCATGTTTGGATGTCATGACAACCGTACACTTCATCAACATTTTCATCTTCGACTGTGCTAAGATAGTACATCCTACCATACACATCCATTTTGAACTTGGTGCCATCCTTGTGGACCAGCCAGTCATCACCGTCCTTGAAGCGAATCTCGGCTCCATTGGCTGTTGCAGCTTTGACTGAAAAGATGTTTTGTGGAAACGATGGGATGTAGAGCGCCTTCTTGAGCCTCGTTTTCACTTGTCGTCCCTCGCTGTCCAGCAAGTAGATCTCGGCGTCTCCCCTCATCTTTGCCATCCCGCTCACTTTCGTTCCATCTGCAAGCTCGATCATGTGATCCTCTGGTCTGAAGCTTTTATCAACTGTTTTGAACTTTGTGGCGTCGTTGATCATGTGCGCTGTGGCGCCGCTGTCGACCATGAAACAGTTCTTGTATGTTCTTTGTGTATGACAGTCACTTAGCTTGAAACAGAAAGATGCAGGCTCTGTCTCCGTTTCTCCATCAGCTTTGTTTACATAGTCACGGCCACGGCCGCGTCCGCGCCCGCGTCTCCGCTGTGGCGTGTCCCATTTCCGTTCCTCTCTTCTCGCCTGGTAACCGTCAGGGCATGTCCTCGCCATGTGTCCCTTTTTACCACACGCGTAACACTCGGTGTCAGCCAGGTCTATTTTCCTTTCTCTCCCTCTTCCACGTGTGCGTGTTGCCCCGCTTGTTTTCATCACGTTGTCTCCGTCCACATCCACGTCACTCCTCCCGTATTTTTCAGTATTTTCATAACTTCGCAGTTTAGTTTTAAACTCGCCGAAAGTTATATCATCATTTGTCTGGGTGATGTGCACGACGAACGGCTTGTATGACTCAGGCAGCCCCTTTACCACCATGGCTATCTGAAGTCCATCACTAATTTGTTCGTCTGCTCTTCTCAATGACGTGAATATAGTCTCTGCTCGAATAATATAGTCCGTGACTGTTTCATTGCTCGCCTTGTGGAGTGAGGAAAGTTCACAATACAAACTCACCACTCGTGGTTTGTCTTTTCCTGCATAATGCTCTCGGAGAATCTCCAGAGCTTTTCTCCCGTCACGTTTTGCGTCTCTCATTATCAATGACAAACTCTTGTTGTCCAGGCATTGCACCAACTCCGCAAATGCCTCTCCGTTCTTTGTTTCGTCTTCCGCTAGAGCTACTGCGTCTCCCCCGTCTATCCTCGGCCTCTCCAGGATAACTTTTCTGAGGCCGCGCAACTCCATGTGCGCGAGGAACCTCGTTTCCCAGAGCTCGTAACTTTTCTCGTCACCGTCGAATAAAAGTCTGAACCACCTTTGGCCTGCATGACTGGGCCCATAACCTGTAGCACTGGACATTTCTTCTATGTCGCTCTGCAGCAGTCTCGTGATACAGTCACCAAAGTGGTCGCCATTCACGGGAAAAACCAGACAACCATCTTGCTCCGGAAGAACTCACCGACTGTTTTATTTTGCACACGCTCACAACATTACAACCTCGCGAGCACACCTGCTCTCGCGTGACTTAATAAACCATGGCTTTGCCACTCTTATTTAATGTGCTTAACAGGTGTCAAGTGATCAGCCGGCTGCGTGTAGAGGATGTGAAGGCCCTGATCTCCATTACATGAAGCGCGCTGGAAAGTAGCTCAAAGCAGAGCAGCTGGGATCCTTCAGACAGCAGCTTCTTCTCTGATGATTTTTCACTGAGTTAGTCATCAGACATTGGCTCACATTCATTCTGTGAGATGGAGATAATGCTCAGTGCTCCTACTTTGCTTTTTTTTTTTTAAATGTCATTCAGATATCATCATTGTGCACTGATATGGGTTTCCTGTAGCTACAACATCTCCGGTGTCCAAACAGTGAGAGGGATAGGCTCAGTAGAGAATAGACTGAATCTCAGAAAGGCAGTATGTCAGAATCCAGTGTATCGATCTATTGTGTGTAAGCTACTTTTAAAAAAAAAGGTTAAAAATCACATTTTCCATGGTGCGGCTGCAGGCTTTCTTCTTTTTCTAAGAGGTGGAAGATATGAGTGCTGCTGGGCTTATGCTCTGGCAGGAAATCTTTATCACGATTGGCTGTTAGCTCTCTCCTCAAGGTCTTTATATATTGGTGTCCTACAGCCAGGAGACTGAGGGAAAGGTTGTATATTTCCCTTTTGCATTAAAGCAGAAGATCTGACAATGACCATCATGCAGCATGAATTTATGGGAACTTTCCACTGGGCTTTCACTGCTGCTGGTGGGTTTAGCAGAGACCATGATAAAACATGGTATGTTGGAATGAGTTGTGGTGATCGTTGTGACTTTAAAGAGGAACTATGCAGGATTTTCACCTTAAATATGCTACGTATTTAATTAAACAACTTTGGCATAATTGTGATGGTTAAATAAATGACTTGTAACTTGTTACAGGGAGAATGGAGGCTCTCTGCCTTCCACCACCTCTGTGAACTGCAATACAAATGCGTCCCATAACCTGTAATCTCTTGTTCATTTTATTTAACCTTTATGAGCAAAGGCTCTTTGAGAGGGGAGGGGAAGGGGGGTGCTAAAAGTAAAAACAAGGTTATATAAATTACAGAATAGCAAACAGTTCATAGATAAATACATTACAATAAAACAGTTTTAAAAAAACAGTGCGACATGACAAGCAGGCCTACTCAACAGATGCAAGAGTTAACTGTAATTTGCACATATATAAAGACAGTGACTGATGTGAGGACAGTGAGTTTGAGGTTGTTTTGTAAAGTGTTCCAGTCATTAGCTACAGCAAACCAGAAAGCGTTGCATCCAAAGACGGTGACCTTTGATTGAGGGCAGAGAAGGAAAGACATGTAGAGAGGTGTTATACCAAGTGTGACAGTTGAGGTTCCTGTCACTATGCCTCCAATTGATCATGTGCCCTGGCTACTTGGCCAAAGGGATGTCCCTTTGGCTGACTGACTGGCCCGGGCCCTCTTCACCTTGCCACATTCTGGCATTGTTGGCAGGATCCATGTATCACGGGTGGGTCCATGGATTCCTAATGTGTGGCAGCCTGCGCGGAAGCACGAGGACGTGCTTGTGAAAAGAGGGGAAGAGATGTGACAGTTAAGGTTCCTGTCACTATGCCTCCAATTGATCATGTGCCCTGGCTACTTGGCCAAAGGGATGTCCCTTTGGCTGACTGGTTAGCGCGCATGACTCTTACTCGGGAGTCTGGGGTTCGAAGCCCGCCCGGACCCTCTTCACCTTGCCACACAAGTATTGTAAATGAGCTGAAGCCAGTGGCAGAGCCATCTGGGTGGGGTTGCACCAGTTTGGCGCATCTCTCTACTAAATTCAGGATTTAGTGATTACTAAACCCTTACGAATTACTAGTTTGCAACTAGTTGTTTACTAATTTCTAATTAGTAAACAGCTAACTAACTCCAATTCAGAGCCATTGGCACAGTGGATTTTAGGGGCAATGGTGGAATCACGTTTCTGGTCAAGTATAATGCATTTGGTTTTCTTGGTTTTGAGGAGAAGATGAAGGCTATGGAAGTACGGCTCGGTAGAGGTGAGACTGTGTTGTAATGTGGATGTTGCAGAGTGGAGAGAAGGACCCTCTGAATATAAGATGGTGGATCTTGGAATTGCAGACATTTTTGGCTACATGATTAATGTAGATGGGCCTAGGATAGAGCCTTGAGGCACCACTTTAGTGACTAGTGAGGGTCAGACCAGATGTTTTCAGTCTTTACTGTTCATGATAGATAAGACTACACAAATATAAACGTCCTAACATTGTATATGATTTTTTTTTTTTAACCAGATAAAAGCCCATTGAGATCAGGATCTCTTTCACAAGGGTGACCTGGCCAAAAAGGTCAGCAGCATGAGGCATAGCAGCAATACGTCAACACAGAATTAAAGCCAAAATGATGACGTTTTCAAAATTGTCTCATTTCATCTCTTTCTGTGTGTTTTCCTGAGCTGTTGCGGGGCCACAGGGGTCTGTACCGTAGGAAGCAGGATTTGGGCTTAGCAAGGTAACTTTCTAAATCTGTTTCCTACTACAACGTTTGTTCACTTTCCAGGATAAATCGCCAGGGTAAATTATGCTAACCTGGTCCAGAGAAGGTTATGTTTCTTGGTTATAAAAGCCCCACCTCCTGACCAATCAATTCTCTTGGAAAATACACAAATGTGATTACTGTCAGAAACATACCATAATGATGGAGCAGTTATTTCCTCTCCTTTCTAAACCGTGCTGCAGCATCTAGTGCAGAGAAGAAAGGTTTTGTGTTTTGGAGCTGAGACAAATTAATCCAGATATTCATGGTTTAAACAACCAACTTCACTGCCTGTCCTCTGTCCATGTTTAATAAACTCCTGCTCTGACAACAGAGACTTAGAGAGTTAGATTTTTATCTAGGCGTCTTCCACATGCTGCTCCTGTCTAAACATCTCAGGCCAATTATACTGCACATTAGGCTATACAAAAATTGAGCAGGATTTTTTGCAGAAGGGAAACAGTGGCAGTGTGGGATGGCGTGGAGCCTAGCCAAGGCTCCATCATGCAGCTCACAGTGTCGCACATAAAAACATTTCCTTCATTGTTGGTGAATCATGCAGCCTGAACAGATGATTTGTCAGACGGGCTGTAATGTCAAACAAACAGAATGCTGATAATCTCCTCTTATAAATATTTTTACATTGGCCTCAGATGAAGCAGTTGGCCACGCTGCCAAAAATGTGCTGCGTGCTGCTGTGTTCATCCGCTTTAATAATGGCTTACGTTGTTAGCATGCCTAGCTAAGTGCCTACAGTGGCAGACTTTTTTTTCAGGAAGCAACTTAGAAGAGCTTTATTTAAAATAAATCTTCAGCAATGCCATTTCAAGAACAACCACCAAACCAAACAGTTCTAACTCTGTTAGTGTAGATTCTGATCTAACAGCACAAATTAAAATGAATGACAAATCTTTCTACAGAGCATGGTTCTGTCTCTGATGCAGCATGGACTGAAAGTTCAGAGACAACATGACAGGAGTCAAAGAGCTCTCTTGATGCTGACAGATAAGGTCAACAGCCTCAGTCTTTTATAACATGTGTAGTCACACTGTGTAGCTTTTAATTCCCAGTAACAGGTTTCTGTCGCAGTCTGCTCTTCCCTGCTGTGGTGAAGGTTCCCTCTGCCCTGCCTCCATCCTCCACCTCCTCATCAGCATCCCGCCTGCACCTCATCTCTAATCAAACCAGTATATAACCAGTCCTAATCCACACACTCTTCGCCAGGTTATCTCAGTGTAGCCTATGTTATATCTGGTCCTCTGCATTGTGTTTCTCACGGCCTGACCTGGTGGGGTTCGAACCCTGGTCTCCTGCACAGCAGGCGACAATGCTAACCGTTTCGCCAAGAGGGTGGCAACCGCTTGGTGTGTTAGCACGTCCTTTATGGGCGAGTGAGTGCACATCTGCTATACTAGCACCTATAGCAGATCTTGCAGCGCTCTATCTCGCACTGATGCCTTAATTTCAACAGGCCTTGTCTCTAACAATCTCTTCTCATTGCTGCCCAAATAATGCATTCTGTACTGTAAACCATTCTCTGTTATAGCCTCTTTTTTAATAAGTCAACTATAAACATTGAAGCAGAGGTTTCAACTAATTAACATCAATGAGTATCCGGTGCAGTGAGCAAAATCCTCCATCACCAGTAATGAGAAGTCTGCTTTAGTTTACTTACACTAAAACCACTTGAGAAATCTTCTGCTCTTATCACGTACAGCACATGTGCCCTGCAAAAAGAGCCAGACAGACACATCAACTGGAAGTCATGTTCAAAATATTGACACCGAGAGCCTCTCCCCCTCCTCTAACTGATCAGTTCTTCTTTTCAAAGTTCTTCCCAGCTAAAAAAAAGTTTAATGTATTCAAGCAGCCATGCTTTGGTTGACAGTCTTTTTCAAAAACACTACAGTCTGGGATTTGGTGTTGTCTCTGTGCTGAAGGGTGAAGCATGAAGCCAAGGAGCCATGTTTAAAGAAAATGAAAATGAATAAAGGAAAAGACACAGAGTCTGGAGCAAACATTCACCTCATACATTTTGCTGGCATCTCCTTGTTTTCCCCACATCCCTCCATCCTCCTACAGGCTCAAATTAAAGTGCAGCAGTGGCGTCAGCCTGCCTGCAGAGGTTGGCACCTCTTTCCTTCTTTCTTTCTTTCTTTCTTTCTTTCTTTCTTTCTTTCTTTCTTTCTTTCTTTCTTTCTTTCAATTGTCTGCTCTGGTGTTCTGGGCTCAGTTTTTACACGTCTCCATAGGGTACTTTCAGAATTTAAATGGCATCTGTCAGAAACGTCTCTTTGCTGCAGAGTGTGCCAAAGCTCTCATAGAAGCTTTATCAAAAACACAATTCCTATTGTCTCTTATCACTTTTGTTTAATTTGTTCCAGTTAACTTTTGTTTTTCCGCCATCAGATGAGCAGGCTGCTCCAAATGTCACATCGTGCACAAAGAATTTGTGGGAAATCATCCAGAGCCCCTCCATAGAGCGCACAGGCAGAGAGTGAGGTCATGTTATTCCTGTACACAAACAAAAACAATTGATAGCTTAATTAGACTGATGTCATTATTCCTTTCCAAATTAATGCAGTGGGTTATAATTTATGTATCATTTACACTACATTAATTATTCATATACATGTAGCACTGGCACACTGGAGCATTGCAGGCTGTTTCTGAAATGATAGCAAAAGTCTGCCATTATATTTGACTAATTACTGCTCTGTCCAACACATAAAGTCCACAGTGGTTCAGAGCATCACTGTTGTCTCTGTTTGTTTGCAGACACACAAAACAACTCCTGTGCGTGCAGAAGAATCTGTGAGGAGATGTTTGCTAATTCCCATGATTTGTTTAGAGCCACAGCGGTAGCTGGCTCACAGCTCGGCTCCATCCACTTATCTCCTGGTCAAGCTGCCAACTCATTACAGTGCTGCTTTTGTGCATTTTCATCCCAATACAAGGAACTCATAGGTTTAATGACTTCTTGAGCAGTTAACATTGAATTAATGCTGCCTCTGTGTAAGTTTAACCCATAGGCCTATGAATAAATAATGACAAGCTGAAAAGGCCAATGAACAGACCCGTGAGTTGAGATCATTCTGATACACAATATCACAGTTTATCACAGTGGGTATCCTCAAAATACAATGCCGCACTTTAGTGTGGCAAGGCAAGGCCATTTTATTTGTATAGCCAATTTTTACCAACAGTTTGTCTCAAAGAGCTTTACATGGCATCAAAACAACAATCACTGCCAACCCTCACATCAACTGAGATAAAACCCCTTTTAACTGGGAAAAAGTTGGCGAAACTTCAGGGTGAGCAACAAATGAGGGATCGCTCACCCAGGTCGGTCAGACGTGCAATAGATGTTGTGTATACAGACAAGAAAACAGTTTACAACATGGAATATGGAAAACATAGATAACATGAGCTGATGAGCATGGGCATTATCAATTCAGTCCAGCACTTGAATAATTCCATGTGCTCCCCAATATTCTTTTCCTTTTTAATGGTTTGGTTTGTTGCTATTTTGTCTGGCTTACTTTGAATTTTGTTAATTTTGTTTCATCCACACCCGCCAGTGGGACAAGAGATGGAAATTAGCTATGCAGCTACAATCTTTTAAAAAAAATCGGATAAATCGGAGCTGGTGATGTCACCAAAATCCTATCAAATTTCTTTGTAGGGAAAGTTTCCAAACAGCACACAGCTGCTTGACAGCTGACAACATTTGGAAAAACACAATCAGAACAGAGAGTCCAAAACATCAGTGTCAAGACACCATCAAGCCAGCAGACCAAATGAGGGAGACAGCTTCATTTGGCTCAGACGTTAATGAGTATAAATATGTTTTGAGCAGAGATTTGAAGCAGTGGATGGATGAAGAAGAACAAATTGACGTGGACAGGTTATTCCAATGGTCAGACAGCCATGACTTTGGAAGTGTGGTCACGTATGCGTGTAGTGACGAGGCCCATGTCTCCAATGATCTGAGGGGTTTAAAAGGTTTGTGATGTAGGGGCGTGGGCTAACCCGCAGAGACCTTTAACAACATACACTAGAACGTTATTCTAAAAAAGGAGAGAGGCCTGGACTAATGTGATCCTTCCCTGAGGAGCTACAGCGCTCTGGACCATTTGCAGGCCAAATGAGACAGAGTGACTGGCTCCAGAGTAGAGGGAGTTAGTGTGGAGCCTGAAAAATAAGAGCATGGATAATCACTGCATGGTCACTAAATGAGAGAAAAGCTTTTATTTTGGTGATGGTATTCAGCTGAAAGGAATCCTGAGTGCAGTGTGTTCCTCTTATAACACTTATGATCACAGTGTCTGGTCAGGTCAAAACACTCACAGATCATCGCTCTCCTCTGACTTTGACTAGTGGGTCGATAAAAACAGTAGCACTAAGCCTGCGAGATGAAGTCATCATTCAGACTTGTTATTCTAACTGTTTGACGTTGTGCAAATTAAATAACGCCACACTACAGAGCTCTGAGCTCTCTTAAACTCTGATTACTCTCCTCCTGTTGGAGGGCTTGGACAGGTGTAAACACAGATTATACCTACACAGTCCTGAGAACAGATCTAATCAAGCAGGTGTATTGAAAGTGCGTTACAGTGGACCATCTTACAGAAACCCACAAGTTGGTTCATTCTAAGGTCAAATATAGAAAATGAATTCTCTGTTTTTACCAACTTGTTTGCTCTTTTTGATTTGATTGACTTCATCATCCAGGTCAGTGGGAATTTGTGTGCAATACATCTACATAAGGCAAGGCAAGGCAAGACAGCATCCTCTGCCCTTAGACCCTCAAATCAACTCCCAGGAAAACCGTGAACAAGTAAAAAAGTTGGAGAAAACTCAAGGTGAGCAACAGAGGGATCCATCATCACACAGACATGTAATAGATGTTGTGTACAGACAAGAAAAGTTTACAACACACTACACACCATTAAAACATACAACATACATTCGTGTAAATTGGCAGTTGAATAAACACCAGACAGAAACAGTTCCGACTCTAGTGTGTGTTAATGATGTGTTAAATCTTCCTGTGAACAGAACTGTCAGGTCTAAAGTTGTGTTTTTTGTGATTCAGTCAGTTTTGCTCCTCACACTCAGTTTCCATACCCAGCTGTTACATTATTAAGATGCTGTTCTGGTACCCTTTCTGCTCCCTGAGTTTGCATTGAAAGTCTGGGTCTTTGACTTCTTCTTCTTCTGGCTGTGTGTTACATATGACTGGGTTGGTGGCACTGGCTCTTCTTGGTGTTGTTTATATTGAAAACTCTGACAACTTTGACGATCTTCATTTCCTCATTCATGTCCTACCCTGTTGCATAAGTGAGGTACAACAAAAATATAACACCTCGTTACAGTATGCAAATCAACATCTATCACTTACTTTCTTTTCCCCAATGCACCAAAAAATCATGCAGAACTCAGTCATGATAAGTAGTAATGCATACTGCATAATTACACTTGTATTCTCCAAGATTGCTTTGTGAAATGAATTTAGTTCAAGCTGTCTAAAATAAAGATGAATGATCTGGTTGCTAATCGAGTGGTTCTTCTCTTTGCATTGCAGAAGTAAAGATGAGACAATCACATCCAGAGATGGATGGACTTTCCATAAAAGAGTTTTCCCAAGTCATTGACACTTTTTAATCAAAACTTGAAAGGGCTGTTTTTGCAGATGAGCAACACGAAATCTATTCAGTGTTATGATTGGTGTTAATTTATGGATTTAACCAGCCACACTGCCCTCTGCTCCGTATGAGAACGTGCTCTCCTCAACTTGCAACATTGTGTTAATAGTCTCAGAGTCACTGAAATGCCTTTTGTCTGTTTGCCCATTATTAGCATTTTATCATCCGCATATTAAGTGCTGATTTGCTTCAGCACTCACATGTCATCTAATCAGGAAGGGGCTAAGGGTTTTGTGCATCTCTTTACCCTCAAATGCATGAGTGAGATGGATTAAATGAAAGGGCTGGGATTAATTACATTGATTAAGCATCATAGAAAGGGAGAGGTCGTTCCCCAGTTGTCGATGTTCATTTTACACAGATTAGATATAAACAAAGATAATTCATCATACGTTCCACTTATTGATCACTAAACTCACAATAGGATGACCTATGGTATGAGTCATTGAGTGGTGTAAAGGCTCTGTCATGTCTCCTTCACACTTTAGATTTGCTCCCAAGAAATCTATTGAAATGAGTTAAGAAAGGCAATTACTAGTATTTCAGTTCAGCTGTAATTCATTAAGACGGTAAAAGCTTTCTCTGCAAAGGTATCTCACCAAAACAATGCAGTTTAATTACAACCAGGAGTTAAACTCGCTTTTTCTCACTAGCTGCTTCATAATTAAGAAAGAAATCTGGAGATCTGGAGAAGGCATTTGACCATGTCCCACGTGGCATCCTGCGGGAGGTTCTCCGGGAGTATGGGGTCGGAGGCCCTCTGCTAAGGGCTGTACGGTCCCTGTATGACCGGTGTTATGCCGAGAACTGCATGCCCGCCGAGAAATGCATGCACGTCACGGGAGCGCGCACAGCTGAAGGGAAACTACCATAAGGATTTCAGAAGGCGTGGAACACGCGTGTTTTAAGCGTGGGATTTCAGATAGTTCGGCTAAAACAATATTTTTGAATGTGGAAAAAGAATGTGGGGTGTCATCCACACTGTCAAGGTCGATCAAATAAAGTAAGCTGGTGCTGGAAAGACCCTTTGATTCCTGTCATTCTTTGATTTGAAGTCTCACATGCATTATTCCGCGGAATGATTGCTGCTGCTGAATAATGCTATTTATGCCTCACTAACATTAAATGTATGAAATGCACACTGTTAAGCCAAAACAGCCTAAAATATGAGCTGGTAAATAACATGTGATTCAAAGATATCCAGCCATAAAGTTACAGGGTGGATGCATTATTCGGCAGAGCTGTTGTACAGTGAGCTGCCTAGAAGTGCATGCACCTGTTTTTCCAGGCTAGAAGAGTAGCACATGTATGAAATTCACACTGTTAAGCCAAAACAGCTTAAATATGAGCTGGTAAAAACCATGTGATTCAAACATATCCAGACATAAAGTTACAGGGTGGATGCATTATTCGGCAGAGCTGTACAGTGAGCTACCGAGAAGTGCATGCCCCTGTTTTTCCAGGCTAGAAGAGTAGCACATGTATGAAATTCACACTGTTAAGCCAAAACAGCCCAACATATGAGCTGGTAAAAACCATGTGATTCAAAGATATCCAGCCATAAAGATACAGGGTGGATGCATTATTCGGCAGTGGGTCACAGATATAGGCAGGAGCCTGACTAGAGTTTTAAGTAGTTAATTTATATTTGTGACTGGATAAAGTGTCATCATCCCAGCTGGTGACAATTTGGAAGTGTATGTGCATATAGTGAGGGTCTACTCTAAAGAAATCTCCAGGGCTGTACACTGTACAGCACAGAACACTGTGTGTAATATGGGCTTCCCATAGAAAGGAATGTATGGTCTATGTTTATGTTACTGTGAATTTAAGGCTGAGCCCCACCTGAGAAAGGAGATGCACTTCTCGGCAGCTCACTGTACAGCTCTGCCGAATAATGCATCCACCCTGTAACTTTATGGCTGGATATCTTTGAATCACATGGTTTGACCAGCTCATATGTTGGGCTGTTTTGGTTTAACAGTGTGAATTTCATACATGTGCTACTCTTCTAGGCTGGAAAAACAGGTGCATGCACTTTTCGGCAGCTCACTGTACAGCTCTGCCGAATAATGCATCCACCCTGTAACTTTATGGCTGGATATCTTTGAATCACATGGTTTTTACCAGCTCATATTTAAGCTGTTTTGGTTTAACAGTGTGAATTTCATACATGTGCTACTCTTCTAGCCTGGAAAAACAGGTGCATGCACTTCTCGGCAGCTCACTGTACAGCTCTGCCGAATAATGCATCCACCCTGTAACTTTATGGCTGGATATCTTTGAATCACATGGTTTGACCAGCTCATATGTTGGGCTGTTTTGGCTTAACAGTGTGAATTTCACACATGTGCTACTCTTCTAGCCTGGAAAAACAGGTGCATGCACTTCTCGGCAGCTCACTGTACAGCTCTGCCGAATAATGCATCCACCCTGTAACTTTATGGCTGGATATCTTTGAATCACATGGTTTGACCAGCTCATATGTTGGGCTGTTTTGGCTTAACAGTGTGAATTTCACACATGTGCTACTCTTCTAGCCTGGAAAAACAGGTGCATGCACTTCTCGGCAGCTCACTGTACAGCTCTGCCGAATAATGCATCCACCCTGTAACTTTATGGCTGGATATCTTTGAATCACATGGTTTTTACAGCTCACATGTTGGGCTGTTTTGGCTTAACAGTGTGAATTTCACACATGTGCTACTCTTCTAGCCTGGAAAAACAGGTGCATGCACTTCTTGGCAGGTCACTGTACAGCTCTGCCGAATAATGCATCCACCCTGTAACTTTATGGCTGGATATCTTTGAATCACATGGTTTGACCAGCTCATATGTTGGGCTGTTTTGGCTTAACAGTGTGAATTTCACACATGTGCTACTCTTCTAGCCTGGAAAAACAGGTGCATGCACTTCTCGGCAGCTCACTGTACAGCTCTGCCGAATAATGCATCCACCCTGTAACTTTATGGCTGGATATCTTTGAATCACATGGTTTTTACAGATCATATGTTGCGCTGTTTTGACTTAACAGTGTGAATTTCATATATGTGCTACTCTTCTAGCCTGGAAAAACAGGTGCATGCACTTCTCGGCAGCTCACTGTACAGCTCTGCCGAATAATGCATCCACCCTGTAACTTTATGGCTGGATATCTTTGAATCACATGGTTTGACCTGCTCATATGTTGGGCTGTTTTGGCTCAACAGTGTGAATTTCACACATGTGCAACTCTTCTAGCCTGGAAAAACTTCTCGGCAGCTCACTGTACAGCTCTGCCGAATAATGCATCCACCCTGTAACTTTATGGCTGGATATCTTTGAATCACATGGTTTGACCAGCTCATATGTTGGGCTGTTTTGGCTTAACAGTGTGAATTTCACACATGTGCTACTCTTCTAGCCTGGAAAAACAGGTGCATGCACTTCTCGGCAGCTCACTGTACAGCTCTGCCGAATAATGCATCCACCCTGTAACTTTATGGCTGGATATCTTTGAATCACATGGTTTTTACAGCTCATATGTTGGGCTGTTTTGGCTTAACAGTGTGAATTTCATATATGTGCTACTCTTCTAGCCTGGAAAAACAGGTGCATGCACTTCTCGGCAGCTCACTGTACAGCTCTGCCGAATAATGCATCCACCCTGTAACTTTATGGCTGGATATCTTTGAATCACATGGTTTGACCTGCTCATATGTTGGGCTGTTTTGGCTTAACAGTGTGAATTTCACACATGTGCTACTCTTCTAGCCTGGAAAAACAGGTGCATGCACTTCTCGGCAGCTCACTGTACAGCTCTGCCGAATAATGCATCCACCCTG
Organism: Decapterus maruadsi; assembly: GCA_030347415.2. Taxonomy (NCBI): domain Eukaryota; kingdom Metazoa; phylum Chordata; class Actinopteri; order Carangiformes; family Carangidae; genus Decapterus; species Decapterus maruadsi. The sequence continues at coordinate 4,464,830 of CM064895.1, forward strand.
TAACTTTATGGCTGGATATCTTTGAATCACATGGTTTTTACAGATCATATGTTGCGCTGTTTTGACTTAACAGTGTGAATTTCATATATGTGCTACTCTTCTAGCCTGGAAAAACAGGTGCATGCACTTCTCGGCAGCTCACTGTACAGCTCTGCCGAATAATGCATCCACCCTGTAACTTTATGGCTGGATATCTTTGAATCACATGGTTTGACCTGCTCATATGTTGGGCTGTTTTGGCTCAACAGTGTGAATTTCACACATGTGCAACTCTTCTAGCCTGGAAAAACTTCTCGGCAGCTCACTGTACAGCTCTGCCGAATAATGCATCCACCCTGTAACTTTATGGCTGGATATCTTTGAATCACATGGTTTGACCAGCTCATATGTTGGGCTGTTTTGGCTCAACAGTGTGAATTTCATACATGTGCTACTCTTCTAGCCTGGAAAAACAGGTGCATGCACTTCTCGGCAGCTCACTGTACAGCTCTGCCGAATAATGCATCCACCCTGTAACTTTATGGCTGGATATCTTTGAATCACATGGTTTGACCAGCTCATATGTTGGGCTGTTTTGGCTTAACAGTGTGAATTTCACACATGTGCTACTCTTCTAGCCTGGAAAAACAGGTGCATGCACTTCTCGGCAGCTCACTGTACAGCTCTGCCGAATAATGCATCCACCCTGTAACTTTATGGCTGGATATCTTTGAATCACATGGTTTGACCAGCTCATATGTTGGGCTGTTTTGGCTCAACAGTGTGAATTTCACACCTGTGCTACTCTTCTAGCCTGGAAAAACAGGTGCATGCACTTCTCGGCAGCTCACTGTACAGCTCTGCCGAATAATGCATCCACCCTGTAACTTTATGGCTGGATATCTTTGAATCACATGGTTTTTACAGATCATATGTTGCGCTGTTTTGACTTAACAGTGTGAATTTCATACATGTGCTACTCTTCTAGCCTGGAAAAACAGGTGCATGCACTTCTCGGCAGCTCACTGTACAGCTCTGCCGAATAATGCATCCACCCTGTAACTTTATGGCTGGATATCTTTGAATCACATGGTTTGACCAGCTCATATGTTGGGCTGTTTTGGCTCAACAGTGTGAATTTCACACATGTGCTACTCTTCTAGCCTGGAAAAACAGGTGCATGCACTTCTCGGCAGCTCACTGTACAGCTCTGCCGAATAATGCATCCACCCTGTAACTTTATGGCTGGATATCTTTGAATCACATGGTTTGACCAGCTCATATGTTGGGCTGTTTTGGCTTAACAGTGTGAATTTCACACATGTGCTACTCTTCTAGCCTGGAAAAACAGGTGCATGCACTTCTCGGCAGCTCACTGTACAGCTCTGCCGAAAAATGCATCCACCCTGTAACTTTATGGCTGGATATCTTTGAATCACATGGTTTGACCAGCTCATATGTTGGGCTGTTTTGGCTTAACAGTGTGAATTTCACACATGTGCTACTCTTCTAGCCTGGAAAAACAGGTGCATGCACTTCTCGGCAGCTCACTGTACAGCTCTGCCGAATAATGCATCCACCCTGTAACTTTATGGCTGGACATCTTTGAATCACATGGTTTGACCAGCTCATATGTTGGGCTGTTTTGGCTTAACAGTGTGAATTTCACACATGTGCTACTCTTCTAGCCTGGAAAAACAGGTGCATGCACTTCTCGGCAGCTCACTGTACAGCTCTGCCGAATAATGCATCCACCCTGTAACTTTATGGCTGGATATCTTTGAATCACATGGTTTGACCAGCTCATATGTTGGGCTGTTTTGGCTCAACAGTGTGAATTTCACACATGTGCTACTCTTCTAGCCTGGAAAAACAGGGGCATGCACTTCTCGGCAGCTCACTGTACAGCTCTGCCGAATAATGCATCCACCCTGTAACTTTATGGCTGGATATCTTTGAATCACATGGTTTGACCAGCTCATATGTTGGGCTGTTTTGGCTTAACAGTGTGAATTTCACACATGTGCTACTCTTCTAGCCTGGAAAAACAGGTGCATGCACTTCTCGGCAGCTCACTGTACAGCTCTGCCGAATAATGCATCCACCCTGTAACTTTATGGCTGGATATCTTTGAATCACATGGTTTGACCAGCTCATATGTTGGGCTGTTTTGGCTTAACAGTGTGAATTTCACACATGTGCTACTCTTCTAGCCTGGAAAAACAGGTGCATGCACTTCTCGGCAGCTCACTGTACAGCTCTGCCGAATAATGCATCCACCCTGTAACTTTATGGCTGGATATCTTTGAATCACATGGTTTGACCAGCTCATATGTTGGGCTGTTTTGGCTCAACAGTGTGAATTTCACACATGTGCTACTCTTCTAGCCTGGAAAAACAGACAGGGGCATGCACTTCTCGGCAGCTCACTGTACAGCTCTGCCGAATAATGCATCCACCCTGTAACTTTATGGCTGGATATCTTTGAATCACATGGTTTGACCAGCTCATATGTTGGGCTGTTTTGGCTTAACAGTGTGAATTTCACACATGTGCTACTCTTCTAGCCTGGAAAAACAGGTGCATGCACTTCTCGGCAGCTCACTGTACAGCTCTGCCGAATAATGCATCCACCCTGTAACTTTATGGCTGGATATCTTTGAATCACATGGTTTGACCAGCTCATATGTTGGGCTGTTTTGGCTTAACAGTGTGAATTTCACACATGTGCTACTCTTCTAGCCTGGAAAAACAGGTGCATGCACTTCTCGGCAGCTCACTGTACAGCTCTTCCGAATAATGCATCCATCCTGTAACTTTATGGCTGGATATCTTTGAATCACATGGTTTGACCAGCTCATATGTTGGGCTGTTTTGGCTCAACAGTGTGAATTTCACACATGTGCTACTCTTCTAGCCTGGAAAAACAGGTGCATGCACTTCTCGGCAGCTCACTGTACAGCTCTGCCGAATAATGCATCCACCCTGTAACTTTATGGCTGGATATCTTTGAATCACATGGTTTGACCAGCTCATATGTTGGGCTGTTTTGGCTTAACAGAGTGAATTTCATACATGTGCTACTCTTCTAGCCTGGAAAAACAGGTGCATGCACTTCTCGGCAGCTCACTGTACAGCTCTGCCGAATAATGCATCCACCCTGTAACTTTATGGCTGGATATCTTTGAATCACATGGTTTGACCAGCTCATATGTTGGGCTGTTTTGGCTCAACAGTGTGAATTTCACACATGTGCTACTCTTCTAGCCTGGAAAAACTTCTCGGCAGCTCACTGTACAGCTCTGCCGAATAATGCATCCACCCTGTAACTTTATGGCTGGATATCTTTGAATCACATGGTTTGACCAGCTCATATGTTGGGCTGTTTTGGCTTAACAGTGTGAATTTCACACATGTGCTACTCTTCTAGCCTGGAAAAACAGCTGCATGCACTTCTCGGCAGCTCACTGTACAGCTCTGCCGAATAATGCATCCACCCTGTAACTTTATGGCTGGATATCTTTGAATCACATGGTTTGACCAGCTCATATGTTGGGCTGTTTTGGCTTAACAGTGTGAATTTCACACATGTGCTACTCTTCTAGCCTGGAAAAACAGGTGCATGCACTTTATGGCAGCTCACTGTACAGCTCTGCCGAATAATGCATCCACCCTGTAACTTTATGGCTGGATATCTTTGAATCACATGGTTTGACCAGCTCATATGTTGGGCTGTTTTGGCTCAACAGTGTGAATTTCACACATGTGCTACTCTTCTAGCCTGGAAAAACAGGTGCATGCACTTCTCGGCAGCTCACTGTACAGCTCTGCCGAATAATGCATCCACCCTGTAACTTTATGGCTGGATATCTTTGAATCACATGGTTTGACCAGCTCATATGTTGGGCTGTTTTGGCTTAACAGAGTGAATTTCATACATGTGCTACTCTTCTAGCCTGGAAAAACAGGTGCATGCACTTCTCGGCAGCTCACTGTACAGCTCTGCCGAATAATGCATCCACCCTGTAACTTTATGGCTGGATATCTTTGAATCACATGGTTTGACCAGCTCATATGTTGGGCTGTTTTGGCTCAACAGTGTGAATTTCACACATGTGCTACTCTTCTAGCCTGGAAAAACTTCTCGGCAGCTCACTGTACAGCTCTGCCGAATAATGCATCCACCCTGTAACTTTATGGCTGGATATCTTTGAATCACATGGTTTTTACAGCTCACATGTTGGGCTGTTTTGGCTTAACAGTGTGAATTTCACACATGTGCTACTCTTCTAGCCTGGAAAAACAGCTGCATGCACTTCTCGGCAGCTCACTGTACAGCTCTGCCGAATAATGCATCCACCCTGTAACTTTATGGCTGGATATCTTTGAATCACATGGTTTGACCAGCTCATATGTTGGGCTGTTTTGGCTTAACAGTGTGAATTTCACACATGTGCTACTCTTCTAGCCTGGAAAAACAGGTGCATGCACTTTATGGCAGCTCACTGTACAGCTCTGCCGAATAATGCATCCACCCTGTAACTTTATGGCTGGATATCTTTGAATCACATGGTTTGACCAGCTCATATGTTGGGCTGTTTTGGCTTAACAGCGTGAATTTCACACATGTGCTACTCTTCTAGCCTGGAAAAACTTCTCGGCAGCTCACTGTACAGCTCTGCCGAATAATGCATCCACCCTGTAACTTTATGGCTGGATATCTTTGAATCACATGGTTTGACCAGCTCATATGTTGGGCTGTTTTGGCTTAACAGTGTGAATTTCACACATGTGCTACTCTTCTAGCCTGGAAAAACAGGTGCATGCACTTCTCGGCAGCTCACTGTACAGCTCTGCTGAATAATGCATCCACCCTGTAACTTTATGGCTGGATATCTTTGAATCACATGGTTTGACCAGCTCATATGTTGGGCTGTTTTGGCTTAACAGTGTGAATTTCACACATGTGCTACTCTTCTAGCCTGGAAAAACAGGTGCATGCACTTCTCGGCAGCTCACTGTACAGCTCTGCCGAATAATGCATCCACCCTGTAACTTTATGGCTGGATATCTTTGAATCACATGGTTTGACCTGCTCATATGTTGGGCTGTTTTGGCTCAACAGTGTGAATTTCACACATGTGCAACTCTTCTAGCCTGGAAAAACTTCTCGGCAGCTCACTGTACAGCTCTGCCGAATAATGCATCCACCCTGTAACTTTATGGCTGGATATCTTTGAATCACATGGTTTGACCAGCTCATATGTTGGGCTGTTTTGGCTTAACAGTGTGAATTTCACACATGTGCTACTCTTCTAGCCTGGAAAAACAGGTGCATGCACTTCTCGGCAGCTCACTGTACAGCTCTGCCGAATAATGCATCCACCCTGTAACTTTATGGCTGGATATCTTTGAATCACATGGTTTGACCAGCTCATATGTTGGGCTGTTTTGGCTCAACAGTGTGAATTTCACACATGTGCTACTCTTCTAGCCTGGAAAAACAGGGGCATGCACTTCTCGGCAGCTCACTGTACAGCTCTGCCCAATAATGCATCCACCCTGTAACTTTATGGCTGGATATCTTTGAATCACATGGTTTTGACCAGCTCATATGTTGGGCTGTTTTGGCTCAACAGTGTGAATTTCACACATGTGCTACTCTTCTAGCCTGGAAAAACAGGTGCATGCACTTCTCGGCAGCTCACTGTACAGCTCTGCCGAATAATGCATCCACCCTGTAACTTTATGGCTGGATATCTTTGAATCACATGGTTTTTGACCAGCTCATATGTTGGGCTGTTTTGGCTTAACAGTGTGAATTTCACACATGTGCTACTCTTCTAGCCTGGAAAAACAGGTGCATGCACTTCTCGGCAGCTCACTGTACAGCTCTGCCAAATAATGCATCCACCCTGTAACTTTATGGCTGGATATCTTTGAATCACATGGTTTGACCAGCTCATATGTTGGGCTGTTTTGGCTTAACAGTGTGAATTTCACACATGTGCTACTCTTCTAGCCTGGAAAAACAGGTGCATGCACTTCTCGGCAGCTCACTGTACAGCCCTGCCGAATAATGCATCCACCCTGTAACTTTATGGCTGGATATCTTTGAATCACATGGTTTGACCAGCTCATATGTTGGGCTGTTTTGGCTCAACAGTGTGAATTTCACACATGTGCAACTCTTCTAGCCTGGAAAAACTTCTCGGCAGCTCACTGTACAGCTCTGCCGAATAATGCATCCACCCTGTAACTTTATGGCTGGATATCTTTGAATCACATGGTTTGACCAGCTCATATGTTGGGCTGTTTTGGCTTAACAGCGTGAATTTCACACATGTGCTACTCTTCTAGCCTGGAAAAACAGGTGCATGCACTTCTCGGCAGCTCACTGTACAGCTCTGCCGAACAATGCATCCACCCTGTAACTTTATGGCTGGATATCTTTGAATCACATGGTTTGACCAGCTCATATGTTGGGCTGTTTTGGCTCAACAGTGTGAATTTCACACATGTGCTACTCTTCTAGCCTGGAAAAACAGGGGCATGCACTTCTCGGCAGCTCACTGTACAGCTCTGCCCAATAATGCATCCACCCTGTAACTTTATGGCTGGATATCTTTGAATCACATGGTTTTGACCAGCTCATATGTTGGGCTGTTTTGGCTCAACAGTGTGAATTTCACACATGTGCTACTCTTCTAGCCTGGAAAAACAGGTGCATGCACTTCTCGGCAGCTCACTGTACAGCTCTGCCGAATAATGCATCCACCCTGTAACTTTATGGCTGGATATCTTTGAATCACATGGTTTTTACCAGCTCATATGTTGGGCTGTTTTGGCTTAACAGTGTGAATTTCACACATGTGCTACTCTTCTAGCCTGGAAAAACAGGTGCATGCACTTCTCGGCAGCTCACTGTACAGCTCTGCCAAATAATGCATCCACCCTGTAACTTTATGGCTGGATATCTTTGAATCACATGGTTTGACCAGCTCATATGTTGGGCTGTTTTGGCTTAACAGTGTGAATTTCACACATGTGCTACTCTTCTAGCCTGGAAAAACAGGTGCATGCACTTCTCGGCAGCTCACTGTACAGCCCTGCCGAATAATGCATCCACCCTGTAACTTTATGGCTGGATATCTTTGAATCACATGGTTTGACCAGCTCATATGTTGGGCTGTTTTGGCTTAACAGTGTGAATTTCACACATGTACTACTCTTCTAGCCTGGAAAAACAGGTGCATGCACTTCTCGGCAGCTCACTGTACAGCTCTGCCGAATAATGCATCCACCCTGTAACTTTATGGCTGGATATCTTTGAATCACATGGTTTGACCAGCTCATATGTTGGGCTGTTTTGGCTTAACAGTGTGAATTTCACACATGTGCTACTCTTCTAGCCTGGAAAAACAGGTGATGCACTTCTCGGCAGCTCACTGTACAGCTCTGCCGAATAATGCATCCACCCTGTAAATTTATGGCTGGATATCTTTGAATCACATGGTTTGACCAGCTCATATGTTGGGCTGTTTTGGCTTAACAGTGTGAATTTCACACATGTGCTACTCTTCTAGCCTGGAAAAACAGGTGCATGCACTTCTCGGCAGCTCACTGTACAGCTCTGCCGAATAATGCATCCACCCTGTAACTTTATGGCTGGATATCTTTGAATCACATGGTTTGACCAGCTCATATGTTGGGCTGTTTTGGCTTAACAGTGTGAATTTCACACATGTGCTACTCTTCTAGCCTGGAAAAACAGGTGCATGCACTTCTCGGCAGCTCACTGTACAGCTCTGCCGAATAATGCATCCACCCTGTATCTTTATGGCTGGATATCTTTGAATCACATAGTTTTTACAGCTCATATGTTGGGCTGTTTTGGCTGAACAGTGTGAATTTCACACATGTGCTACTCTTCTAGCCTGGAAAAACAGGTGCATGCACTTCTCGGCAGCTCACTGTACAGCTCTGCCGAATAATGCATCCACCCTGTAACTTTATGGCTGGATATCTTTGAATCACATGGTTTGACCAGCTCATATGTTGGGCTGTTTTGACTTAACAGTGTGAATTTCACACATGTGCTACTCTTCTAGCCTGGAAAAACAGGTGCATGCACTTCTCGGCAGCTCACTGTACAGCTCTGCCGAATAATGCATCCACCCTGTACCTTTATGGCTGGATATCTTTGAATCACATAGTTTTTACAGCTCATATGTTGGGCTGTTTTGGCTGAACAGTGTGAATTTCACACATGTGCTACTCTTCTAGCCTGGAAAAACAGGTGCATGCACTTCTCGGCAGCTCACTGTACAGCTCTGCCGAATAATGCATCCACCCTGTAACTTTATGGCTGGATATCTTTGAATCACATGGTTTTTACAGCTCATATGTTGGGCTGTTTTGGCTTAACAGTGTGAATTTCACACATGTGCTACTCTTCTAGCCTGGAAAAACAGGTGCATGCACTTCTCGGCAGCTCACTGTACAGCTCTGCCGAATAATGCATCCACCCTGTAACTTTATGGCTGGATATCTTTGAATCACATGGTTTGACCAGCTCATATGTTGGGCTGTTTTGGCTTAACAGTGTGAATTTCACACATGTGCTACTCTTCTAGCCTGGAAAAACAGGTGATGCACTTCTCGGCAGCTCACTGTACAGCTCTGCCGAATAATGCATCCACCCTGTAAATTTATGGCTGGATATCTTTGAATCACATGGTTTGACCAGCTCATATGTTGGGCTGTTTTGGCTTAACAGTGTGAATTTCACACATGTGCTACTCTTCTAGCCTGGAAAAACAGGTGCATGCACTTCTCGGCAGCTCACTGTACAGCTCTGCCGAATAATGCATCCACCCTGTAACTTTATGGCTGGATATCTTTGAATCACATGGTTTGACCAGCACATATGTTGGGCTGTTTTGGCTCAACAGTGTGAATTTCACACATGTGCTACTCTTCTAGCCTGGAAAAACAGGTGCATGCACTTCTCGGCAGCTCACTGTACAGCTCTGCCGAATAATGCATCCACCCTGTAACTTTATGGCTGGATATCTTTGAATCACATGGTTTGACCAGCACATATGTTGGGCTGTTTTGGCTCAACAGTGTGAATTTCACACATGTGCTACTCTTCTAGCCTGGAAAAACAGGTGCATGCACTTCTCGGCAGCTCACTGTACAGCTCTGCCGAATAATGCATCCACCCTGTAACTTTATGGCTGGATATCTTTGAATCACATGGTTTGACCAGCTCATATGTTGGGCTGTTTTGACTTAACAGTGTGAATTTCACACATGTGCTACTCTTCTAGCCTGGAAAAACAGGTGCATGCACTTCTCGGCAGCTCACTGTACAGCTCTGCCGAATAATGCATCCACCCTGTAACTTTATGGCTGGATATCTTTGAATCACATAGTTTTTACAGCTCATATGTTGGGCTGTTTTGGCTGAACAGTGTGAATTTCACACATGTGCTACTCTTCTAGCCTGGAAAAACAGGTGCATGCACTTCTCGGCAGCTCACTGTACAGCTCTGCCGAATAATGCATCCACCCTGTAACTTTATGACTGGATATCTTTGAATCACATGGTTTGACCAGCTCATATGTTGGGCTGTTTTGGCTTAACAGTGTGAATTTCACACATGTGCTACTCTTCTAGCCTGGAAAAACAGGTGCATGCACTTCTCGGCAGCTCACTGTACAGCTCTGCCGAATAATGCATCCACCCTGTAACTTTATGGCTGGATATCTTTGAATCACATGGTTTGACCAGCTCATATGTTGGGCTGTTTTGGCTTAACAGTGTGAATTTCACACATGTGCTACTCTTCTAGCCTGGAAAAACAGGTGCATGCACTTCTCGGCAGCTCACTGTACAGCTCTGCCGAATAATGCATCCACCCTGTAAATTTATGGCTGGATATCTTTGAATCACATGGTTTGACCAGCTCATATGTTGGGCTGTTTTGGCTTAACAGTGTGAATTTCACACATGTGCTACTCTTCTAGCCTGGAAAAACAGGTGCATGCACTTCTCGGCAGCTCACTGTACAGCTCTGCCGAATAATGCATCCACCCTGTAACTTTATGGCTGGATATCTTTGAATCACATGGTTTGACCAGCTCATATGTTGGGCTGTTTTGGCTCAACAGTGTGAATTTCACACATGTGCTACTCTTCTAGCCTGGAAAAACAGGGGCATGCACTTCTCGGCAGCTCACTGTACAGCTCTGCCCAATAATGCATCCACCCTGTAACTTTATGGCTGGATATCTTTGAATCACATGGTTTGACCAGCTCATATGTTGGGCTGTTTTGGCTTAACAGTGTGAATTTCACACATGTGCTACTCTTCTAGCCTGGAAAAACAGGTGCATGCACTTCTCGGCAGCTCACTGTACAGCTCTGCCGAAGAATGCATCCACCCTGTAACTTTATGGCTGGATATCTTTGAATCACATGGTTTGACCAGCTCATATGTTGGGCTGTTTTGGCTTAACAGTGTGAATTTCATGTGCTACTCTTCTAGCCTGGAAAAACAGGGGCATGCACTTTTCGGTAGCTCACTGTACAGCTCTGCCGAATAATGCATCCACCCTGTAACTTTATGGCTGGATATCTTTGAATCACATGGTTTGACCAGCTCATATGTTAGGCTGTTTTGGCTTAACAGTGTGAATTTCACACATGTGCTACTCTTCTAGCCTGGAAAAACAGGTGCATGCACTTCTCGGCAGCTCACTGTACAGCCCTGCCGAATAATGCATCCACCCTGTAACTTTATGGCTGGATATCTTTGAATCACATGGTTTGACCAGCTCATATGTTGGGCTGTTTTGGCTTAACAGTGTGAATTTCATACATGTGCTACTCTTCTAGCCTGGAAAAACAGGTGCATGCACTTCTCGGCAGCTCACTGTACAGCTCTGCCGAATAATGCATCCACCCTGTAACTTTATGGCTGGATATCTTTGAATCACATGGTTTGACCAGCTCATATGTTGGGCTGTTTTGGCTCAACAGTGTGAATTTCACACATGTGCTACTCTTCTAGCCTGGAAAAACAGGGGCATGCACTTCTCGGCAGCTCACTGTACAGCTCTGCCCAATAATGCATCCACCCTGTAACTTTATGGCTGGATATCTTTGAATCACATGGTTTGACCAGCTCATATGTTGGGCTGTTTTGGCTTAACAGTGTGAATTTCACACATGTGCTACTCTTCTAGCCTGGAAAAACAGGTGCATGCACTTCTCGGCAGCTCACTGTACAGCTCTGCCGAAGAATGCATCCACCCTGTAACTTTATGGCTGGATATCTTTGAATCACATGGTTTGACCAGCTCATATGTTGGGCTGTTTTGGCTTAACAGTGTGAATTTCATGTGCTACTCTTCTAGCCTGGAAAAACAGGGGCATGCACTTTTCGGTAGCTCACTGTACAGCTCTGCCGAATAATGCATCCACCCTGTAACTTTATGGCTGGATATCTTTGAATCACATGGTTTGACCAGCTCATATGTTAGGCTGTTTTGGCTTAACAGTGTGAATTTCACACATGTGCTACTCTTCTAGCCTGGAAAAACAGGTGCATGCACTTCTCGGCAGCTCACTGTACAGCCCTGCCGAATAATGCATCCACCCTGTAACTTTATGGCTGGATATCTTTGAATCACATGGTTTGACCAGCTCATATGTTGGGCTGTTTTGGCTTAACAGTGTGAATTTCATACATGTGCTACTCTTCTAGCCTGGAAAAACAGGTGCATGCACTTCTCGGCAGCTCACTGTACAGCTCTGCCGAATAATGCATCCACCCTGTAACTTTATGGCTGGATATCTTTGAATCACATGGTTTGACCAGCTCATATGTTGGGCTGTTTTGGCTCAACAGTGTGAATTTCACACATGTGCTACTCTTCTAGCCTGGAAAAACTTCTCGGCAGCTCACTGTACAGCTCTGCCGAATAATGCATCCACCCTGTAACTTTATGGCTGGATATCTTTGAATCACATGGTTTGACCAGCTGTTAGGCTGTTTTGGTTAAACAGTGTGAATTTCATACATGTGCTACTCTTCTAGCCTGCAAAAACAGGTGCATGCACTTTTCGGCAGCTCACTGTACAGCTCTGCCGAATAATGCATCCACCCTGTAACTTTATGGCTGGATATCTTTGAATCACATGGTTTTTACCAGCTCATATTTAAGCTGTTTTGGCTTAACAGTGTGAATGTCATACATGTGCTACTCTTCTAGCCTGCAAAAACAGGTGCATGCACTTCTCGGCAGCTCACTGTACAGCTCTGCTGAATAATGCATCCACCCTGTAACTTTATGGCTGGATATCTTTGAATCACATGTTATTTACCAGCTCATATTTTAGGCTGTTTTGGCTTAACAGTGTGCATTTCATACATTTAATGTTAGTGAGGCATAAATAGCGTTATTCAGCAGCAGCAATCAGTTCCGCGGAATAATGCATGTGAGACTTAAAATCAAAGAATGACAGGAATCAAAGGGTCTTTCCAGCACCAGCTTCCTTTATTTGATCGACCTTGACAGTGTGGATGACACCCCACATTCTTTTTCCACATTCAAAAATATTGTTTTAGCCCAACTATCTTAAATCCCACCCTTAAAACACACGTGTTCCACGCCTTCTGAAATCCTTACTGTAGTTTCCCTTCAGCTGTGCGCGTTCCCGTGACGTGCATGCATTTCTCGGCGGGCATGCAGTTCTCGGCATAACACCGGAGCAGGAGCTTGGTTCGCATTGCCGGCAATGAGTCAGACCTGTTCTCGGTGCGTGTTGGACTCCGGCAGGGCTGCCCTTTGTCACCGGTTCTGTTCATTATTTTTATGGACAGAATTTCTAGGCGCAGCCAAGGGCCGGTGGGGATACGGTTCGGGAACCACTTGATTTCATCTCTGCTTTTTGCGGATGATGTTGTCTTGCTGGCTCCCTCGAACCAGGACCTGCAGCGTGCACTGGGGCGGTTTGCAGCCGAGTGTGAAGCAGCTGGGATGAGAATCAGCACCTCTATGTCCGAGGCCATGGTTCTCGACCGGGAAAAGGTGGCTTGCACCCTCCAGGTCGGGGGAGAGTTCCTGCCTCAGGTGGAGGAGTTTAAGTATCTTGGGGTCTTGTTCACGAGTGAGGGAAGGATGGAGCGCGTTATGGCTGCAGTAATGCGGTCGTTGTATTGGTCCGTCGTGGTGAAAAGGGAGCTGAGCCGAAAGGCGAAGCTCTCGATTTACCGGTCAGTCTACGTTCCCACCCTCACCTATGGTCATGAACTCTGGGTAATGACCGAAAGAGTGGGATCCCGGATACAAGCGGCCGAAATGAGTTTCCTCTGCACGGTGGCGGGGCGCTCCCTTAGAGATAGGGTGAGGAGCTCAGTCACCCGGGAGGAGCTCGGAGTAGAACCGCTGCTCCTCCACATCGAGAGGAGTCAGCTGAGCTGGCTCGGGCATCTGTATCGGATGCCCCCTGGACGCCTCCCTCGTGAGGTGTTCCAGGCATGTCCCACCGGGAGGAGGCCCCGGGGAAGACCCAGGACACGCTGGAGTGACTACGTCACTCGGCTGGCCTGGGAACGCCTCGGGGTTACCCCGGAAGAGCTGGAGGAGGTGTCCGCGGAGAGGGAAGTTTGGGGATCCCTGCTCCGTCTGCTGCCCCTGCGAACTGAAGTCAAGCCAGCCCACACTTTGAAATCAGTAGTCAAGCCAGCCCACACAAAGTTTTAAGGTGCGCGCATATACATATACTGCACATTACGGTACGGCACATTACGGCAAGAGCGAGGAAGTGCCCGTGAGGTGACGACTCCGAGACGACCGATTTCTTTCAAAATAAAAGACAGCCTTTCAAAATAAAAGACTTAAACAATGCTTTTTTTTGTACATTTACAGTATTTAAATAATAATAATAATAAAAAACTGCAAGTTATTACGGTACCATTCCAATTCAGACTTGTAGTACTCGACCTAAAGATGACATCCTGAAACAACCAGTCCAATCTGATGTCAAATTTCACGGGCACTTCCTCGCTCTTGCCGTAATGTGCCGTACCGTAATGTGCCGTATATGCGCGCACCTTAAAACTTTGTGTGGGCTGGCTTGACTACGGATTTCAAAGTGTGGGCTGGCTTGACTTCAGTCCCTGCGACCCTGTCCCGGATGAAGCAGCAGATAATTGATGGATGGATGGAAAAAGAAAATCATCATCCAAATATTAGATTAAACATCTTGGTGATAAAGTGCTTTTATATGCATGTGTCTGTCCATTTGATTTGAGTTGCTGCTTCTCTGCAGTATTCATTCCAATTGATTATGGCCCTCTTCCACTAGTGTAACTTCAGCTTGACTCGCCATGGCTCTACACATTTTTTTTTTTGCTTTTCCACTAGCACATAGTGCCTGGCTGGTACCTACAGTAGTGGTTTTTTGGTAACTCTGAGAAAATCAACACCATGATTGGTCGAGGAGGTGCACATGTTCCTCTTTTTGGCGAACGAAGAGAGAATTCAAGGGGAGTTTGGCGGTGCAACCTGCAAAAAAAAAGTATACCATTGTTGGCTACACATGAATACCACGGTAAGCTGTTTGTGTGTAAATATAATTAGGACCTGATAATTGCAATATTATGACTATGAGAAAGTTAGTCATGGTAACTTTTACTGTTTCAAATAAGTGGCAAAAAAACTCAAAAATGTATGAACACATTAGATTGGACAGTCTGTTTACGCTGGCTAAGGGAATTTGAGTTGGTCCATTGATTCAGTCTGCACACACACAGTGTGAAAGTCATTTTCTGGCTGCAGTGATACGTGGACAATTTCAGGGGAGGCTTCTCTGACCTTCTTCTCTGAGTCTGAAAGAAAGCTTGAAAGCAGCAGTGGTGTCATTAGTCTGGGATCAACAAATTCAAAAGTACATGAGCAGCGCTGGAATCCAAAATGGTATTTTAATGAAAGAAAATATTTACCAAGGTTGCAATGAACAAACTTTTCATAAAAAGGGAAATTACTGACATTGAAAATAGGGGGGAAATTGCTCATATCATTAATATATATACAGCACACAGTTATTCTAATGAAACAGATGCTATTGTCCTCAGGCTGCTCAAGTTAAATTGCCATTTAGCATTTAACTGTGCTTTTTTCTTTGGGCCTGCAAACTTTTAATTTTTCTTCATAAATTACTGAGAGCTCTATTTTCTTTTTCTGCAGAATTTATTTTCACATTTTGCCAACAACTCATTAATGAGAGTCAGCCTAATGCAGTCTGTAACGTTGTGCTTTCGCCATGCTCCTGCTTTTCCTTCATTAATCACCTGCTGCTATGTTTCATCAATCTTACCACTGCATATTGTGTGAATCCTCATCATAACAGGTGAAATATAATGTCTTCTCTCATCCCAGAACTCATTGATCGCCTCTTTAATAGGCTGAATGTTTTCATGGAGCAGAGAGGTGCTCATTAGAGCTGAAATCAGGCCCCAAAAAATCAAACCCCTCATGCACATCAGTGGGAAAAATTCTGGGCCTGGTATTGTGTTTACTGTACCTCAGTAATGACCGAGTAAAACCCTGCTTAGCCTTATATCAGGGTTTATATCAATTAGACTAATTAATATAGAATTGTAAACCATTAAAAGCTTATGGTTTCCTGATCCATAGGGCACATGATAGAAGCCACCAGCTGAGATTTAACACAAAATAACGGTGCCGTGAGCACTTCTCTTTCAGCCCGACAGAAACAGAAAACATTTAAAATCATAGGCTTTTATGAATTGTTCTGTAAAACATAGCTGTTCTAAAAACCAGTTCAAAGTTTTACAATAGATTTCAGGTTACAAGTACTTATTTGCTTCACTTTCAATGCTTTTTGGACTTTTAAACCAAACCAGAGCCATTTAATCACATTAACTGTTGGCCACAGACCAGCTGCACTGGATGAGTCAGGCAGGTTGAGCACTAAGCTCAAGGACACATTCATGTTTTAGTGACCTGGCTGTCCAATATAACTGCAGGAGTCCTCTGACTGCAACAAAAAGCACTGAAAAGTGACAATTTAAGAAAAAAAAATGTGATGAATGAAATGAACATTATGTAGGATTTAAGAGAATGTAATGGCAGAAATGGAGTAAAAGCAATGATGTTTTCATAATCACCTGAAACTAATAATCATCTGTATTCTTGCTTGGTTGTTTTCCATAAAAACTCAAAGTTGATTTAAACAGCAACAAATGCTGCTATTTCACTAGATTGTTTCTTTTGTATTAATCAAAACGATATTGACCTAGATTCAAAACAACAAAACAAAACAGCTGAAAAGCAGGGTGGCACAAGGAATAACATAAGACTTTGTCCACACACATACAGTACTTTTGAAAAGAGAGGTTTTTTTTACTTTTCAAAAGTCTAAGGACTTTTTAAAAAATATCAGTTTATATCAACACATATGCAATAAGAAAAAAAAGGAGAAAAAGCAGTGTGTTTGATGTGCTATATAATATGCAAATAGACACCAGTTCAATGTGACTGCAGGTTATCTCTCCTAACCCTGGTATTCAGGTGGATTTTGTCTGGATTTCAGCTTCTCCCCTTCTATTTATGGTTTCATTTAGTGATAAGTAATCGCTTGACAATTCCACACCTGAATCATTATTGTTGAAATTTACATTTTATGACGATTTAAAGAGCCCCTTAAACACCTGCTGTCAAGCTCATGCACTGCATTCATGATGAAACTTGCAGGCTTCCACACCTCATTGTGAATTTGCTTTATGTTAGAATACATAGTAGTTTAACTGTATGATCTCCTTTTTTACATACCCATTGAGCCAGTTCGTGACACATTGTTTGAAGAAAGCTGTTCTCATTTAAATCTTTTTCAAAGCTATAACACAAAAACACAATAGATTAATCCTACTACTGAACTATGAGTTCAAAAGTGTTGGTAAGGTTTTATAATTTGTGTGATTGTCATCTACCATCAGTCCTAACTGACTGCTTCTTCGATGCATTTACCTCAACTTCCTAAGAGACATGAAATTAGAAGTGTTAACAGTTATTGTATCTATTCAGCACAGTAATAGCCTATGTATGAAACCTTATGTGGCACCTGAATTTATTGTAAAGCATTGTTTGTCAATCCATGTTCCATTCAGTCTTTTTTTTTTCTTAATCTCCGGCAAATCTACTTGTCTCCTTCTATTTATGGTGCCTCTAAAATCTACTTTGCATTGGCTTTTACACACCTTCAGATTTTGCCTGACACCTGACATTTGTCTCCTTCAGACTTAGTATCTAGACATAGAAAGTCATCCATACTTGGTATGTATAGTAGTTCACAATCAAAGAACACAAACCCTTCACCTGCTCAACCACCAGCTCACCAACCCATTCAACTCAACATTGCAACCTTTCAACCCTCAACGGCAGTACGATGGCTACGTATTCCAAAAATATACATATGATCTTACCCTGGTATTAACAGTATGGAAACAAACATCTGCAGCCAGATTAAACACTGCTATCAGCATCCTATAATAAGCCCCATGGTTTAATGCCCTAGCCTATAGTTATTTCTGTTTGTAGCCACTATTTATAATCAAGAACTACAGTCAATTATCCACCCACACATTCATCTCTGTCACTAGGTTGGCATCCAACCAGGGTTTATTAGTATTGAGCCCTGTGTTTTATAGTCATTTCCCTCAATATGAATACTGTGGGGCAGCCAGCTTCAACAGGCTGTCCCCACCAGCACTTTAAGACCACTTACATTATAGTGGTTAGAAAAACAATACACTAATTGTTAACGGGGAGTAGCCTACTTGTGTGTAGAGCAGTAGCTACAGATCATCCAAATAATCCAAATGACTGAAAATAAAGATGAACATCAGATATGTATGAGCTCAAATGTGATTGTTACACGACCTAAAACAAAAACAAAGAAAAGAAAAGAAACATCACATAATCCTCCCTCCTTTTCCCTCATCCCACCCTATTCATCTTTAAAGATTTCAAACTGCATGTGTGTGGTCCACTCTCCTACAGTAAGACAACCCAGGTGCCATGATATCATCATTAGTGACATTCTCGCATTGTTCGCCAAAAATACCAGAGGACAGTTGTACGCAAATGGGATGGCTGCAATGTCTCATTGATTTATGGGGGGTGGACGCAGTGCCAACCTTATTTCCTGGCAGTAGAGGCCAACAGCTGCACTCTGATGATGAAATTCATGCAAATGTACCGCAGAGCATTTTAACTGCACTCTCATGTTCAACGCAAATGCATGTAAGAGAAGTAGCTGGGTGACAGATATGGATCGATCAAACCTTGGACTGACCTTAGAAAAAATTCATGAGTGTGCAAAAAGTAAAACAAATTCATTTATTGTGTTACTCAATTTGGGGTTTGATGTTTTTATATTGCCTGTAAAGCTCAATAGTTTTTAACCATTTTAAGTGCATGTGATTTTCCTACCATTACTTGCACATGTTTTAAATTGAGCTTGGCTTGTTGCGTAAGTATGTAAGTGCCCCTGGAACTCCAAAAGTTCTCCAAACCCTTCCTTGGCATGTGGTTAGAAAATTGATTAATTGTTGATTTTGGGTGAAGTGTCCCTTTAAAATATTATTCAAATCTGTGAATGTTGCTTGTTTCAACCACATTTCCATGGGCGTCCTGGCTCTTGTGTTTTTGTGCATTAGTGTCCCTCTCCAGTCAGCTGAGAGCTTCCAACACTTTTGTTGGCCCAACTGGCTGACTTCCTGTTGGCTCACTGTACAAATTAATGGAATAAAATCATTTAATCATATGGTTTCTCTGGACTTTCTAAATGGTGTTGGGTTGGATAGCTCACATTCTGATAGTGAAATTGGATATTTCAGGGAGTTGGTGACACAAGGGAAAAGGTTATCACCGTTTTACACCCAGTCCTTTTCCAATGATTGTGTGTAGCTTATGTAAAAATGCCAGTAACCAGTTAGGACTCTACATTAGAACTGCTATAGCCCAACTCTGTCAGTGTGGGCTTGGCACAGTGAGGATGCTTGGCTGCCAATCTGCTGCAGCAGACACTTGCTCTACTGCAGCAAAAACCTCTTGTGACCGAAAATCATCCAAAAGTCCATCATTATAAACTGCAAAGACTGCAAAAAATATCGTCACTGTCTGACGTCATGATTTTTCAAACCACAATGGTTGGCGGTGCGTAAAACTTTCAAGGATCAACGTACCTTTCATGTCCGAAAAATCTGCAGATGCATACATTCATTCATACACAACTGAGCATTTCTAGATCCACATTCTACTTGAAGACAGTTGCATGTTATGTGGTAACTTCTTATTTACTGACTGCTACAAAATCTCAACAAGAACAAGAGCAATTTAAAAGATGTAACATAATGAGTAAAACACTATATTACACTTAACTAAATGTACAGACTAATATGTTTATTTCTTTGTATGTGTGGATTACCTGAGTTTTTACCAACATCTAGTGAAAATTTAATGTCAATAGCCACATTAGAAATATATTTACTGTGAATGAAATGTTGATGAGTTTAATACTTATCTTCCCCTCTGTACAACTTGGCGTTATTTGTGTAAAAGAAAAAACAAACATGATTCATTCAATCTGGTAGCATGAAAACTGAGGATAGACCCTTGAGGAACCCCATCTTACCATCAACTAAAGCCACTGAAAAAAAAAAGACATCCAGGGTTACAGAAGTTCTGTTTGAGCAGTGTAATAGACCAATGATGTGCTTCATGCCCACTTGTTTCTAGTCAGTGTATGATATGGTAGATTGGGTCAAATAAGGCGCTTCAGGAGTAAGGGATGTCCCATGACGTCCAAATTTCTCAAAGTAAATAACAAAATACCAAAAAAAACATAAATGTATTCCATTTACAACATAAATCCAACATTACAATTGTGTCTTTGGTGCAACACCCAGTGCTCAGTCTGTACATGAACTCTACCTGGAGCTCAAACTCTGCAAAGTCTCTCTGCTGTATACGATAACAGGATCGCCGTCGCTCGCACATTGGTCCATGTTGACCGCACAGCGTGTCTGTTGTACTTGCAACCAAAGTCCACACACTAATCACCCACACGTGCATACATTCCCCTTTAGAAGAAATCATGTTTTCCCGTGCTCACCTAGACAAAACTTAACAAAAACAAACAGAAATGGGAAACAGAAACTGGACAATGACATGCAGTATAGGGCTGTCCTGCGCCCGGAAGTTACTTGTACCGCCTGCATCGAGGGTGAACTTTAGCGAGTACAAGAACCGATACCAGAGCATGCAATTGCTCTGCATGAAGACCGCGATCAGAGGGTGGCTTTGCATCTTTGTTGTATTTTTTTTTTTAGATCACAAGCATAAAATAAAATAAAACTTGTCTGCCAATTCATTGGATTTTGCCTAATCATTTTGTTAGAAGGATCGGCATCAAGTATCGGCAAAAGATCCAAGATCGGCAAACGGTTTGAAAAAAAGTTGTCTGCATCCCAATTCGTGATGCATATTTTGATGGACAACACCGCAGCTGACCTGACATGATGATAACACATGATGATAACACTGAGTTTCGCAGCAGATCATCTATGTAGAAGCTCCATTTCCTTGGCCCCAGTGTACTGCGGTCATGATCGGATGGATCTAAATAACATCTGAAGGTGAGTATGTGTGAGTCTGTGTGAGTATATGAGCATAATTACACCTATAAATAAGGTCCAGGTGTCAAAAAACCCGGAGTTCCCCTTTAAGGTTGAAGAATCATATGGGAGTCAGTAAGTATGCATACTTTAACCTTCAACCAACAGCTTTATGATTGATTACAGACAAATCTACCAAATACAAGATGAAAGCCCCAGATCAAAGCATGGCCTTCAGAATGTCTGACACCTGCAAGATCTAAGGATCTAAGAAGGGACTGTAGAGGAAAGGGCAACATGCATGATTATTAAAATCCCAAGTGAGACTTGAAAGGAAATGCCAAAAATAACAAAACAACACCTAAAGTCAGATGCATATAAAGAGGCTTCTTCTGGTGACCCTGTAAGCATGAGAAATAAAATATGTGGACTTCAATCAAGGCAGAGGCTCCCCTGGGGACAAACTGTAAACTTTCCTTCCATACTTTCAGTTTTGTTGTCACCAATTTTTGGTAAGCTGCTTGGATGAGAGGTTCTGTGACTAATAATAGTCTGTGTTTGGAATAACTGTGGACAGGATGGTAATAGATGCTGATGGGTGGAGTCAACAGGGGGGCAGTGAGCAGAGATGTAGATGATTAAATTATTTTTAAATCATTCTTGGTCCGCTCACAGTTTCGATGTGTTGTGTTGTTTGGCTCCAAAAGTAAAACTTCTAGTTTCACAGAGGACAACAGGGAATGCACTGCAGTGCTGTGGAGGAGGAAAACCGTAGTTTACAGCAAGATGTCTGATGACTAAGATGCAGTTGAAAGCACCCATGATCTAAAAATGAAATGTCGAAATGCCAAATTAGTTAAAAATCCATTTAAAACATAGCTGACAACTGCTCTGATGACAGTTTCATGCAAAACAGCTGACTTGTCTGTCTGTCGTTTCAACACAGGCAACATGTGTGGATGTTAATGTTACATTAATTAAATGAAAGCAGATAATTTATGTATGTAAGCCTTTGCACCAATCCTTAAGACCAGTCAGCCACAACCTTGTATATCATTGTGTAAATGTTCGGATGCATACAGTAATTCGACCAAAGCAAACCAAGACAGCCCAACTTATATTGTCTCATATTGTGGATAATTAACTTTGATTTCAATGAGTACTCATCATCTTAGAGTCCACAGTCCAGATTTCATAATGCATTAATGGTTATGAACGACTTTTGTTATGGAACCATGTTATTGAGAACCATGGAAGATGTTTTATTATCCTTCTGAATTAATAATCTCCGGTTGCCGTGCTTCAGCTTTTCAGAAAAACAAATTTAAAAAGCTGCAACAGTATATTGTACCACTGGTTCTAGGGTTGTGGCCAACCAGAAAAGGAGATGTTGCACTCTTTGTAGTGTATCTGTCCACCTATCTGTCATGACATATGCTGAGCAGGCGGCCCTAACTCCATAAATGAAATGTGAATCTCTGTGTGTTTGCTGTGTGAAGACAATAACTTGAAAGTGTACCAGGTCACTGCAGAACAGGTCCATTTTGCTTCAACTCAGCTTAAAACAGATCTAGAGCCGTTGTTCCCTTGATTTCTCATTAGTGCTGAATGGAAAGCACCAATGTGACTATCACCTGCAGTAATATTATCATGTTTGGGTTTACTCTTCATGGCATTGACTGCACCAGTAATTCTCCCTATGAGGGGTAATACAAAGAGCATGTCACAGTGAGCACCTCCGCACACACAGCCCCCTCACCCCTAACCCCCTCCTGACTCGCGATGACACCAAAGCACTGCCAGTCATTATCATCAGCAATCTTGAGTTAATTGACACAGCTCTGCAGGCCTGCGCCTAATGAGAAGAGGTTCCCCGGGCCCGTGTGGAGCGCCAGGTCAGCTGACCAGGTGGAGGTATACAGCCTATTAAACACTAATGGAGGAGGCAGGGTGGAGGTTCATGCATTTTTAACAGACACGTTGTAAAGGTGTCAGGACATGGCTGTGATTTGCATGTGTCTAGGTAGGAGAGGTGCAACACCAGCTGCACACAAGGAAACAGTCTTTGCAGATCCCACAGGAGCAGCTGATCAAAAAATCTATGTTTCTGAATTAGCTGGATCTCCTGAGATTTACAGGAAGGTTCCAGGTTTTTACAACCTGAGGCTCCTCTCCCATCAGTTATGATCACATTACATGATTACCAAGTAATTCAAAGACCTCTGGGACTGAGACAAAGTTGTTGACAAAGTCCCAGTGTCTACCCATATTATCTTAACACTATTGTAGAACCAGATGTGGGCACATGCACATTTTATACTGATGTAGTGAACATATAGAGGAGTAAGAATGTTTATACCCTCACAATTTCAGTCGTTAGAAAGGTCCATGATGGAGCCTCTGGATGTTTACAAAATCATTTTCTGTCTCCATTGACTTTCTCTCTTGATCGACATTTCCTCTAGTCTCAAGAGTGTAAGCTGATGCTCTGCTCATAGATTCAGTATATTTTCCTTACATGACAAATTATTTCTGGCCTCAGCTCTTTGAAATTAATCAGAGGAATAAGAAGAAAACTCAAAAGAGCCAGTCCTACAGAGCATACTCTGTTTAGCATTAAAGGCGCATGTAAAGAAATGAAAATATCCACCACTTCAGTCCAAATTGCAATATCTAAACTACTGGATGGTTTGACATCCATGTTTGTCTTAGGAAAAAAAAACCTTCTAAACAGCACACAGTGTGGCTCACTCTGGGTCTTGTTCTTATCTGTTGTGGTTTCTACAGTTTTTGGAATAATATTTTAGATATAGCATGTAGTGTTCCTAAAAAGATTTTTTTTTTTTTAAAAGAGTGAAAGAAATATTTCAACTTCCAGATAGCAGCCAAAATGATACATATTGTGACGTTCAAGCCAGACATTAAAGCACTTCTAGCCGGCCCACTCCCTCCCTCCAGACGTCCTGTCTGTCTGTCAGAGAAACACTGACTGTCTATTTGAAACTGTTTTGACGTTTATTTGGGGTGTTCTTTCAGTTCTGTTTGTTTTTTTGTTTTTAAGAAGAGACTGTCTCTGCCAAACAGTTATTTAAAAAAAAAAAAGTCTCATATATTCCACCAACTTCATCTACTCTAAATCTTTCTGCTGTGTGTGTGTGTGTGTATGACAGAGAGAGAGAGGGGGAGGGGGTCAGACAGTGATAGTTTCATTTATTGATATTTTACATTTGTTTACTTGGAAAAAAGGTGGAAATGCACTTTGAATTACTTGTGCACTGTGCGTTATTTATTTAGCTTGTCTATAATTTAGCAGAATCCATGAAAATTTTAAACAGGAAGACCCTCAGAGATCCGCTGCTTCTTACCTCTCACTGCAGGTAATTGAACTCTGTCATGAGAAGCTTGAGCAACTTTGCTTTGAATAAAATGAAAATTTAAAAAATATAATGAAATAGATATATAGTGAAAACAGCTTTATGTATATGTGATAGATACATTGCACTGCACAGTATCACAGTTCGATGCTTTGAAGACAGATTTAACATAACTTAAAGGGGAACTGTGCAAGTCGCCTCGCTTTTCCGCTTTTTCGGTTACGCTCCTCTCGCCCATGTGCATCTGTTTGCAACGAAGCTGACATAAAAATCAATAAATGGAGTGGTGGAAAACATATACGATGTTACGGCGCGTGAATCATCATGAACAAAAAATTACAGCGCGTTTGTGTTGTGGTGTGCAGAGACAACAGCTGGGACACCGAGTACTACTGATGTTGCAAGGTTGGTTTTCAGCCATGAGATGCCAGGTGAAGACAGAGAGCCTCTGTTGTCACTGTAACAAGTCACAAGTCATGTAGTTAACTATCACAATTACTCTGGAGCTTTTTAATTAAGGTAAAAATGTAGCATAGCCACGGGAGAAATCCTGCTTAGTTCCTCTTTAAATCAATCTGATGTGTGTGGCTAAATCCATTACATGTGCTCATCTAAAAACAATAATTACTGAAAAAAGGAAAACAAGCAAATAAAAAAATCAATTTCCAGTAGAAACCATGTACACTTCTGGTTTCTGGTTGTACATGTAGCCTAATATTTGGGTTAGGGTTATAAATGTTCAGGTGAACCCGCCCTCACCCTATGTTTATGGTACTTGGATTGGCTCCAGTCCTCCTGTGACCTTGAAACAATAGCCAGTAAAATCAATGGAGGAACTGAAAAAGGCGTATCCTTACGTCTCAGTAAATGTCCCATAACCACTGTCATCATAATACTTGTTGTCCATGGCAGCCTTTATATGGTTAAGGCTTAAGGGTATAGGGGCTTGGTCGGTAAAACTGACTGCCTGAATCCTCTGTGCCTGACAAAGCGCCTTTCCTCTTTCTCCTGGTTTCTTTTTGGTTAATTTGTTACATTTCCTTTTAAAATGAAACGTTCACAGATATGTGAGCTTTTAATGCGAGTTGTCACATATCTCTTTGAAAACAGAGGGTTGTCAAGTTGTGCAAATCCTTGCAGTGCACTTCTCAAGAGAAGGTCACATGAACCATGAAATGAGGTGCCCGTTAATTACATCTGCACTCACCCAAGGCAATGCTGAAGCACACAGAGCTCAGGAAATGTCAATGCAATTGACTTGAGGTCTGGGGGCTAACGTGAGCTGAGTGATGGAGAGTCAGAGCCACAGCTTATCCAAATCCAGACCCCACAGAAATGCAACAGAACAAAGCTTAACAACACTTTGCCTAGGCAAGACTAGAGGACAGCCTTGGTAGTTGAGTCTGTGGGTGGACACAGCATTATCCAGCCCTGCAAGTTATTTAGTGTAGTTCAAAGGGAAATGGAAACGAGTGTTTCAACTGGGTGTTTGTGTGTCGAGTGTTTTTCTCTGTTATGGTATTTGCACAGTTAGTTCTTTCTGTAAATGGATAGTTCAACACTTTGGCAAATTGGCCCATTGCCATGGAGCAGAGCAGCAAGCTGCTCAGAGCTACGCTACAGAAGCTTGTGGAATTCCTTGGTTTCCCTCATCAAACTCATCAAATACACAATCCAACAACTCCAAAGTGCTCTTGTGGACAAGTTGTGACCTGTACATTCACCACACTAAGAGATACTAACGGAACGTTACAAGACAGAGTTGTTTTGAGGCAAATGCAGAGACTGCGTGTATTGTGTATTTGATGAGTTTGATGAGGGAAACCACGGAATTCCATGAACAAAAGAAAAAATATCCTTCCTTTTCTTCGTCATACAGAGCTAAAATAAAACTGACTATTGGATGGATGGATGGATGGATGGATGGATGGATGGATGGATGGATGGATGGATGGATGGATGGATGGATGGATGGATGGATGGATGGATGGATGGATGGATGGATGGATGGATGCAGCTGAGCTGGACTGATTCAAGGACTACACTCTATGGCTGACTGATTCACAGGACAGTGGGAAGCACAACACTTTACTGAACAGATTTACTACAGTTCAATAAAAGTGCATGTGAAGCTCACTGTTGAACCTATGTAACCAGAGACCTGGAGGTGGATACCTAAATGGAATGGAGCCATCATTAGTGCTCATCCCAGGTTCGATCAGAATGTAACAACATGCGGAAAAAGACAAAATACCGGTCTTATTTAACTTCATAAAGTTGATGTAGTGAATGCCTAAGTGAACTGCGCTGTTTTTCCATTTGCCATGAAATCGGGTTTATACAGGCCTTACACAGGAGTTTTCATCAGGGTTGGGAAGTTATTTCAGCACTGAGCATACCTGTCAATATAATGGACACCATCAACGCAGCAGTTCCTTTTTTTTTCTTTTCTTTTTTTTGACGGCATACAAAGGAAAGAGTTTACTTCCTGAAGCTCTTTGGAAAAGGCTGACTGTCTCTTCAACATGACAGCTAATCACTGCCATACTGACGGGCTCTGTCACAGAGAGCGTCCAGCAGCTTAGCCAGTGACACTTGCTATGATTCACAGCCTCCAGCTATGGATCAACAGCTTCAATAGCTTTGACAATGATACATTGATGGACTGACACATGTACAGACCCGTCAGAGTTGAAATTGGACACACCGTGCAAAGTTTTTTGTTTTTGCACATCTTAACATTAGATTTTATTTTCTCTCATACCAATGCAAATCTGTTTCTCTTTTTCAGCCCAGATCTAGTCTTTACAGTTTCCTGAGATGTACAGTATCTATTTTTTAATCTGCTAAATGCTCCACTAAATTCAGCATAGCTGCAGGTAGTGCATTTATCAAAGTTTCATTACAAATTCCTGCCTGTGAGTTGCTGCACTTAAACCAAAGATGTCTGCACAAAGACAGTTATCTGATAATCTGCAGTCATAATACAAACAAGAACTCTCATATTATCCAGTTGTTTTCATCATTAATTAGACTAGTTAATATGTTTCATGTCATGTTTTGAACTGAATTTACTAAAATGCTTCCTCTGATAACCACACACAGAATAATAGATAACATGACTGACTACCCGAGATGAAAATACAGAATGGGACTGTCTATCTTTTGACTGTGACATCACATCTAAAGCTCTGGTCTTCAGTTAATCTCACTGGCTGGGCTGAGAAGAGGAGTTAGGTGATAATTGGACTGGAGACCTGGAGACGAGTTTTGTCGGATTGAACTGACAGCCAGCCTTAAAATCTATCTTTATTAGCTTCGGCTGCATCCTCTGCTAAATGCTTGTCCATCTCATCAGAGCTGAGATTGATTTCTCCGACATTCATCTCGCCAAAGTTAGTCATGATATAGAGGAAATAGACAAACACATAAAGCGGGTTGACTTACAGTAATGTGAGTGGTTTTTGGAACAAGTTTGTGTCAAAATTAAGAGAAGGATTTGTTATTTGAGCAATCATGTAACTTTACTGACAACAATGAAATGAGCAGGAATTTGGGTTCATTTAAAGAACTTTTCAATAAAATATCATTCGTCATCATCAAAAATTATATAAATTGAATTCAATCTCATCCCCATAAACAAGCCTCTATGTAAACAAATGGTCTGTCAGCACGAGGCAAAACAATATGTGACAATATGTTGTCATGGTGATTTTGTGTTGTTTACCTGACCCACGTTTTACTGCCTTTCTCTCAACTTCTGTGACTAGAAGTTGCACAATGTCCCTTTAAAGGGGAACTATGCAAGTCTGGTCGCTTTTCCACTGTTTTGCTAACCCTCCTCCCGGCCATGTGCATTTGTTTTCAACGAATGTCTTTGTCTCTCAAGTGGTAAGATCTTATCACGCAAGAAAACTTACAGCTGTAAGCTGTAGACTGTAAGTAAAGATGGACATATCCTCTGTGATGTCAAGCACAGGTTTCTGAAGAGTAACTTCAATCGTCAGACTGAGTTGCTCTCTGGTGCCATCTTGGCCTTGTCTGACTCTGATTTTATGCTAATTCAAAAATGGGCAAAAAGGGAAGCGGTGTGTGGAGCTGAGACCTCGGTGCATAGTGGTTTGTGGCAAACATATGCTCCCCTACCTGTCACTCAAAGTGATTGATTGTGATGATTACGCCCTCAATTATTCAGAAAACATGCTAATGTCTGTGCTTAGGTTCAACATTCTAACATGAGAGTCTACAGGCAGTTTTGACATTTATGTCTCAGCTTCATTTTACAGCCTTGGAGGTTACAATGTAAGCTTCAGACATTGACAGAAGACTGGAAAAGCCCAGTTGTGTCAAAATTCAGTTTTTCAGGGGCAAAGTGATTGATTGTGATGATTACGCCCTCAATTATTCAGAAAACATGCTAATGTCTGTGCTTAGGTTCAACATTCTAACATGGGCAGACCTTTCCTGCATGTCAGTTTTGACATTCTGCCTCCCCTTTCCTGTCTATCTCTACTAATCTATCAAATAAAGGCATAAAACGCCAAAAAAATATACTTTAAAAAAAAAAAAAAAAAAATCAGTTTTTCAACCTAGCCAGATGTAAATCCTTTTGGAAACATCAATGAACACGTGTCCAGATGCTCCATCATGCCAGAAAAAAGTGAGATGAGTGGTCAAACTCTGTCGGATAACTGAGTCAAATAATCCAATTGGACTGTTTGCAGACAATGAAAAAACTTTTACCAAAGTTGAAGATGGGATGGGCGACAAGGAAGTGAAGTTAATGGATAATGATTCAGCTTTCAAAAAGTCTGCTTAAATGTCAAGGAGGAGGGGCACAATACACTCAAATTAATAACAGGAGTGCAATGCACAAACACAAAACACTGTGATCAACGAATGGTAGAGGCAGCGAGATCACAAGGAGGATTAGTTGAAGAAAAAGGTCATCAGTTTGAGCTTTTCTGGCTGATCAAGAGGAAAATTACAGTAATAAACTATTACGGGTTATTTGGGGGGGGGGGGCTGTACACTCCAAAGCATGTCATGTCATGTGTTTTAAAGGGATAGTTCAACATTTTTGGCAAATTGGCCCATTGCCATAATCCCTATATTTTAGGAGTAGGTTCATGGCATTTACTGTAATTGTCAGTGCAATTTTTTTAGCAAGATAAATAAAAAAGGAGTAGTGAAGCAACATAATTAGTCATAATTAATTTGTTATTTTTAGGTCTTTTCCCCCATTTGAGGAAATTAAAAAAAGTATTCACACCCTCTACCTCTGACCAAAAGCAGCTAAAACCTGAACGTCTGCTTCAGTTAAACTGTTGTGTATAGGAAAAGCTAAGTTTGTCCTGAATGCAGCGAAAAATGAAGTCAGTGTTTTCAGATTTACACAGCCGGGGGACATTTTGGAAGAGCTCAGAGAAAAAGCCATTTAGTCTGATCAGAGGGCAGAGGGAGGAAGACTATAAGAGAGAAATGTTCTAGGCACTGATAGAAAATTCATTTTTATCTGAGGTGTGTGTGTGTGTGTGTGTGTGGGAGGGACTGTTCAGACCAGAAGCACATCTACCCACTGTCTGCAGCTGATTTCTGCTTCACTGTTCTGTTTTAATCCAAGGTAGAGCTAATCTTTATTACAACCTCATAAAAATGAACCGTCTTTTATGGCACATCTTTTGCAACAATGACATTATAAGGACCACTGCTTTATGTGATGATCTAGCTCTCCTCATTGTGTGTGTGTGTGTGTGTGTGTGTGTGCCTGTATCCGCCCATCTGTCTCACTTCCGAGACAATCAGATTTATTTGCTTATTGACCATAGGTGCTGGAATGTGAGCTGGATCACTTTGGTCCATTTTAACCCTTTGTGTGCTTGTGTCAATGTACAGAGGAAACCTGAATTATTCTACTGACACATGAATAAGTAAAAGCTGAACAAACTCTTCGACTCCAGACTGTCTGATTGTCTCTGCTTCCATCCCAGTCTGGTTCGCTCTGTCTCCTCTACTTAATGACACCATTATGTTAATATTTCCAGCACTTCATTTCTTCTCCGTGAGGATTTCATCAAATTGTCTTTGCCTATTACTGGGTGTCTACTTGGCTTTGAGCGAAAAATTATCATATGTCCATTTTCCTTTTGTCTGCCATTTTCATTTTCAGGCTGGAAAAATACAGAATAGAGGTTATTTACAGTAGAAGGAAAGAGGCAACAACCGTTAACTGAAGCCAATATAAAGATGAATCTCTAATGTTTCACAGTTAATGTGGAAGCCAGGAACTGACGTGGTTTGCTCGGAATACAGATACGAGGTGGTGGACTGATCAACTCTTGTTATATTCTCTCTCTCTCCCTCTAATCATATTAATCAATTTTATTTCTGATGCACTTTTCATTAAAAAAAGATCTCAAAGTGCTACAGAGTAAAGTCTGTGCATATGGTATATAAAACTCAGCAGCAATATGCTCTCTCTCTGTGGCCAATCCAATCACAGCTTGAAGTGTTGTGTCACATTGGGAGTTTTAGTAGCCTAACATAAATTGTTGGAAACAGCCTCCAACCCAGTGTCAAGAGAGATGCAGGGAGAATGTCTCATCTGTCAAACACTGACAACCGTAATAGGGACTCTGGCACTTCCCCTAAATCCTTACCTGTGTAAGATATCTAAGACAATCATTTAAAAACCTTTATTCCCTTAGAGCGCTGACATAAATCTTTAAGATCCCTATCTTACTGCCATCAAACTGATGTGCATTGATAGATACCTGAGGCTTAAATAAAAGTCAAACTAGGAATAGCTATGTCTTGCAGTCAGACACCTGAATGACGCTGTCGGCAAACCAACCGGATGTCATTTTACTGGACAAGAGAAAGACAGTAAAACATGGGTCGGGTAAAGTTATACGACATCACCATGACAACATATTGTCACGCCTGTATTGTTTTGCCTCGTGTTTATCCTGTTACATGCAGCGTCTGTTGTCTGTCTGACATCTGCCCGATTTCACATGAATGCAACATGAAACACATCCAGTATTGATCAGGTATCCAAACTCCTGAAAACACAATCCAAATGTCAGAAACTAACATGAGAGCTCAAGGACATAATGGAGAACGAAAACAGACAAGTTGACAGGTGAAACCAAGCACAGAGATTGAATATATACAAGGAGAACAAATTAAACAAAAACCCACATAAAGTTCACGAGGAAGAGTCTCCTGAGGCCAGCTTGACATCTTTAGCCTTTCACTTCAGTCTTTGCAGATATTCTAACCAGACTGATGGAGAGTAAATCTGCTACATCAGTCTTTGCAGATATTCTAACCAGACTGATGGAGAGTAAATCTGCTACATCACCCCGAGGACTGATATCTGCCCTCAGACCCCTGGTGATCCACTGACAGAGAGTTATGCCCTGATATAGAAATACATGAAGAAGGTCACCCAGTTGCACATTCACTCACTTGAAGCTGTAATCACTCCACTCGTCTCAACACCAGGGCCACTCTTGATTTGTTTATGGCGGCTGCTGCCACTGGCCTGTGATTGTGAATGCCAGCTTTGACAGGCACACAATAATTGTTCACTCTTGATTTGCAACATCGCTCCCCCACCTCCGGGTATGTTTTGTACCCTCTTGAATCAAACGGCATTGGCAATTGTACCCTCCTGTAGGTAAGTGAGCACACCAACATGGTGAAGACATCAGTAGGTGTAGATCTGCATCGCTATTGGGCCTCACAATCAATTTGGAATGAGTGATTGACACAAATTACACCCTGCTTGTACCATAGAGAACAAGAGATGCATAATTTTTTTTTTCCCTCTTGCCGTCCATACCCCCAACGCCTAGATTAATCCTGCATGTAGCCGGGCATAATTACCAACATTTGAGCAATTTAAACACAGAGCACATTCAACGTAGGACACGTGGGCTGTGTTTTTCATGAAGAGAGATAAGCAAACCATTCATTAGAGGATTGAGATTTAAAAAGAAAGCAATGGGAATAATTAAGCTAAGCAGGATGACACATTACACATACAAATGTCTGACCTCTGACTCCATGTTTCAAACTGAGCCAGTGAAAAGTTTAGATAATGATTATAATGGTTCAGAATCACCTGCAAACAACAGAGTATGTAGCCACACAGCATATAACTATTTTACTATATTCATCCTGTGTTTTGTAGACAAGATCAGAGCGGTTCACGTTAACAATGACTTCTCTTTCTCTGTCTCTCTCTCTATGCAGTCTTTTCTTCTTTCGTTCTAGTGACAATTGACAGGTTAATTTGTTTGTGGTCCTGTAGACTGCAGCGCAACACTTTGCTGAATAATAATATAACATTTTTAATTTGTTGTCACCTTTCAAAGCACACAAGTCCATCTACAGATAAAAAGCAATAACAAAAAATCAACATATAGGCCTAAAAGTGATCAAAAAACAAGTATGACTGAATGAAGCATACAAGCATAAAAGAGTTGGGATACGAGTAAGTAACTCTGAAGAGGTGAGACTTGAGTATATCAATTGATATATACTGTATTTGAGTCCAGAATATAGATGTGTAGTGGGACTGAGTTCCAGAGGTGCTGAAAGCTTGAGTTACCATTGTACCAACATTTGAGCAATTTAAACACAGACTCTCCTCCAAAGAAGAAGGAGAGTCTGGCTGCAAACCATTCATTAGATTCTGCGATCAGAGCAAAAAAATGCTCAGGATGACACATTTGGAATGTTTTTCAACCAATCACAAGCCAGTGAAAAGTTTAGATAATGATTATAATGGTTCAGAATCACCTGCAAACAACAGAGTAGTAGCGGCACAGCATATATCTAAAATATTTCCTGGTTTTGGAAACTGGATTTCGGTCCACGTTAACAAAGACGGCTCGGCAACCGTTGACAAATATTTATTCTTTTGTTGACAGGTTTAATTTGTTTGTGGTCCTGTAGTGCAGGCAAACACTTTGCTGAATAATAATTTCATCTTCTGTTCAATTCAAGACACAGATACAGATAAAAATAATACAAAAAATCCATACGGTTCTGTTCCTGTTGTTGTTTGTTGATGTTTCCCTTTACTGGGCGGACTGTGAAAACTGCAGCACGGAGGCGGGACTTCCGCCGGGTGGCTCGTTCCGCCCAATCAGAGGCTAATCGCAGCTAAGCACTTCCGGTAGGCCAGACTACCATTGTACTGACTTTAAATTGAGGTGTGGAGAAAAAAATCAGCACTTTAGATGTTTAGATGAAAAATAAATAATAAAAAGATGAGGAACAGAGTGAACAGGATGGGGTTTATGGGTGAAACATATTAAAGAGAAATGGGGGAGCCAGCTTATGGAGAGCTTTGAAGGTGATTTCATATGGACTAAGTTTTCCAATCAATCCGCCAATCAGTCAGTCAGTGACATTCAAGATGATAGGGTTGGCCTAACTGTGGCGTTTCAGACAAAAACACAAAAAAGCAACAGAAATCAGAAAGCTATCATTTCCCAAGCTCAGCACCTGCTACCCAGAAACCCCATGGCCATTATAGATGTGAACCAACATTCAAAACCAAAAGAAAATTGAAAATTATGGTAATTTTCCTCCATCGTGCACAATGGTCTCTGCAGCTGAGAAAAGTGTACCGTATGCTTTCATATGAAATAACCAAAGTATATGATAAAAATGTAGGAAATGTGACTGCATACATTGTGTGAACAAACACATGAAAACATAGCAGTGAATTTGAATGGTATAATAATGTAATCAAGCTGTGGAAAACTCCAGCTGCTTTGTTTTCAGGAGAAAGCCATTTCCTCCACCAGCAGCATACATGGTGGTTTCCATGTACGAGCTACCAAGCTTTTAGCAGCTGTGAGACAAGAGAGCCCCATCATTAAGTGTCATTAAGTAATAGCAAACACTGCGAGCGAGGAATGACTCCCTCAATCATACTGCACATAATACTTGCGACATTTTACAAAACACATCAAACACACCCAACCACGTGAAGACAAGTGAACCATGGAGTGCTGTTTAATGTGTGAGCAGTTGACACAATAAAGACTTTCTGATAATTTATGGTTATCACTCAGGGTTTTTTTGTTCATGCTCCACAAATAAGTGCTGCTGGGGGAGTGCTACTTCTTCCAGTAGCCATCCAGTGAAGCTGGAGGCATCAACAAGCTGATAAAGATTGATGCAAAGCTGTACAGTCATCTTATTGGAACGACTGGAGGTGTAGACTGAAAGCAGGTGAGTGTGGTGTAGGGCGGGGGGTGGAGGGGTACCTTTTGTCTTTGCATCTAATTGTATAGGGCTTGATTATAGTTATTTGGACTAAGATGAGAAGGGAAGGTTAGATAAAGACAGTTTAGGGTATGGCAATATGGGCAAATGCCACAACGTTAATGTGTGGTCTCTCTCTGTTAAAAACGCTAGGTCCTCCTTTTGGTGCCAGCCTGCGACTGAGTTCTAATAGTTTACAAGTATTATATTTCTCTGTTTGTGTGCGCCTGTAAGTCAATGCGCTGGGACACGGAGACACGGTCAAAGTGCACTGGGATTTGGAAACGCTGAGGTACCCAAAGCACCATGCATGGAATTTTAGGGAGATGGCTGAACTGCAGGGTCTGCAGAGGCAAGCTGCCTGGGTGATTATGGCCACCGCCTTGGTTAAACCGGGTGTGCATGATGTAGCATCAAACCCATTCAATGTAGGCTCACAACCCAAAAACTATGCCATGTTTTTTTGTACACATCCGTGGTGCACAGCTGCACGGACCTGCTTCTCCCTCCGGTGTTGTGTCTTGGTTCTGTCGGTCTAAGCCACATTTTTGCAGTGTGACATTTTTGTTGTTGTTGTTGTTTTGCAGGACTCTTGCTGTCTTCTTGGAAGCAGTGAAAGTACAAACACCAGATGCCATCATGAATTGCAATGCACAGACTTTTTTTCCCTTTCAATCCAACATACAGCCTGTGTATCGAAGTCTTCACGCATGTGGAAACAAACAGCCGAGCATGACTAACAAGGATGCTGCAGGAGATTTTTCACACCAGCTGAAACTCCATTGTCACCATAGCGGTGACCTCCACTGCAGACTGTGGCCAAATGGCTTCAAAACCGCAAACACCCAATGTTCTCTTGAACATATTACCCTCTCACGGCGATAACAAGCACATGACAAGCATGGACTGTTCCTGAGTGGCATCTTTGCTTCGCTGAACACTGTCATTTAATCTATTTCAGTTTTTTTCCCCTCGTGGCTGCTGCCATAATGTTCCTTCCCCCACTTTGTTTCGTCTCTCCTCTCTCCCCACAGTCCCATTTGCCATGAAATGCCAAAGCTTGCTCCCCACTGAGGCCAGACAATTAGCCCACCACATGCATGTGAGAGAGCCTGCTGGAGGATGTAGTTACATCTGAGCAAGTATATTTGTGTTAATCAGAAGATGGAACAGTTCTGGTCTCATCCTTTAACTAAAATGACTTCTCTCAGAGCTGCCTCGTTCCTCGGAGACAACCCGTACAGCGGGAGACGAATAACATAAAGGTCTCGAGCAGCTTCCTGTGGTGAGAGGCTGCGCACAAACCTGTTGCCCTCACACTCTCTCATTGTCTTTCTCTCTTTCTCTGCATCATTACATCCCAGTCTATAGCAGCTATAAGGCTTCTCTTCCTGACATAAATTGAAGATGGTCCATTTCTAGCTTATCCCACTTGCTCAAGAAAATGGCAATGGTGTTTATTCATCTGGATGTGTTATAGGCACTAAAATTTATGTTAGCCTATCTCTGTAACGCATAATAACCATACTTATAATGAGTTATAATGCAGTTATAGCACTGTATAACTATAGTTATAAGCACTCATAAATTATCATAATGCTTTATAAGAATAATCATAACACACTATAAAGCATTTTATCATGACTTATAATGTTAGGTATAATAATACGCTATAATTGTTAGTAACTCGCTGACAATGCCCACATTGATAATGCATTATAAATATAGTTTTAATGTGTTATAAATTGGCTTATAAACGTGTATAATTATCAGCATTATAACTCTGTTATAATACTTGACCTTATTAGTCATTATAAAATGCTCAATAATGTGTTATGCTTATTGTTATAAAGCCCTATGATCATTTATGAGTGTTTATAATGATAATAATACCCGTTTATAAGCAATAACACACACATATTACAACAACACTTAAAAAAAACAGCAACACAATGTTACCAGGACGGCATCAATCTATCCATCCATCCTCCTCCGCTTCATCCGGGGTCAGGTCACAGTGGCAGCAGTCTAGGCAGTGATGCCGCAGACTTCTCTCTCCCCGGACACTTCCTCCAGCTCTTACTGGGGGAATCCCAAGGCGTTCCCAGGCCAGCTGAGCGACATATTCCCTGCAGCGTGTCCCGGTGGGACGTGCCCAGATCAGGAGGCATCCGAAAAACAGATGCCTGAGCTCCTTTCGACACTATCAACCACATCTTAATTCATTTATTTCATTCTGGTAGAATAATCGCTTTACCATTTTGAACCATCTTTTTTAAAATAATTTCAAGTTGCCCCTCGTTTTGTATGTTAAATATTCCTTTTTAACACCAAACATAAGCTTTTTAATTATTTTTTTTTCAGTCTTGTTTTGTTTTGCATGCACTGTACATTCCCCCCTCTATGTAATATTGTTGTGAAGTATGTCAATGTTGCTGTTGCTGTGTGGTTTGTTCTGTTTGTCTTTTGTTGTATATGTACTGTCACAACCTGGATTTAGTGAAGTCCTTTACAGGAGATGTAATTTACATTTATGCTTGAGGTTCAGAGAGTCCATAAGTAACAGCGACAATGAAACAAGCATGGTTCTCTGGGGAACAATAAAGAACATTTCCTAAGCACCAGCCAGGATGGGGATGCTTCTAATTCGCTTATAGCATCATGTGCTCTTGGCCAGATAACTCAGGTGAAAAGCCGAATGACACAACGCTCACAGATGCTGGATGCCATAAAAGAAAAATCGACAATGTTGACGATCAGATTTGATGTGATCTTCTGTGGCTGGCTCAAAGCACAAACGGTAAATGAGCTCACGTCAAACTTGCTAATCCCGAGTTTTACCTCTAATCAGCAGATGAAGAAATCAAATCAATGTTTCGACTGTGGCCACCTGCTTTCCTGATATGAGCTATCAGTATTCATGGAATCACTTGTAGATGGGACCACACTGTGCCATCACAGTGCAGCTTCAACTTCCCCTCAATATACAGCTAAATATTTGAAAGAATTTCATGAATTCGGGAGAAGTCATTTAATTTTTATGAATTTAAGCTTTCTTCCAAGTAAACATTGTATAAATACTAAAGTGAAAATATTGTGCACATTCTGTGTGAATGCGTCTGCTCCCATCTGAGCCCTTGAGTGTATATGTCATGTATCACTGCACATCTGTGGGTGTCTGTCTGAATGTATGTGGACTTGTGTATGTGTTTGAGAAGTTTGGGGACAGTGAGACAGTCATGTGGTGTCAAAAAAATATATTTTTCTTCTCCATGGTTCATCTCTCCAGGTCTACCAACCCGTCTCAGCTGGCTGTGTGACAGTCCCAGGCATCAACTGTTTCAGATCAGATGCTGACAAAATGTTAAACAGAAACACAACAGAGGCCAGAGAATCCAGCAGAGATCAAACAGCTCTCCCACATCTCCAGTATCTAGCCTACTCGACACCACAAAATGTGGAAAAGCAAGAAGGCAGTATGCTTCAAAGCAACCATTTAAAACCCTTTGAGTTATGATGCATTATCAACCTCAACAAACCAGAGTTTCAACATGGGTGAAAGTTCTTTTCCAGGCATGTTTTAAATGGTCTAAGAATACAGATTTTTTTTTATGTGCATTACATAAAAAGAGAAAAAGGTTAAAGGGACTATGAGGAGTTTCAGAAAGCAAAGTGTTTTCACACTACATTTCCCATGAGCCTCTGCACACACTGTGAAATTCTTGGACCAGCACAAGACGGACAAAAGCGAAAGCGTTTGTCGAAGTTCCAACCATAAACGATGCCAACTAGCGGTGGCGTTATTCCCATGACCTGCTGGGCCAAAAGTAGGAAATGCTAAGCGAGTAGACTACTAAATAATAATATCAAAGTAACTATAAAAACAAATCGATGTATATATCGAAAATGGACCCATTAACAAGTGTGGTCAATGTAGATTCATCCACATTAATATTAAGATTCTTTTATAACGAAAAGCAAACTCCTCAGGGTCTCTTTAAACTGGGAAAGCATGTCTTTTTCATTGAGAAATCTGGATTAGGCCTTGCCATCACTGCTGCTTTTTTTTTGCAGCTACTGCAAAGTAAGTGACATGTTTGCCACAAGGGCAGATCAATCAAGAACACCAGAGTTTGCTGGTAATAAATAGTTAAACTGGTCTATGTGTTTTCTCTTCCTCTTCCTTTCTGATTCATCACTCCTTATTTTTTCTGACCTTCCATTTCTTGTGAATTGCTTGTAAACACATGGTTGCTGGCTCAAGATTGTGCATCAGCAAGAAACGTGATTATGTTGGTTAGTAGATAAGTGGATTCGATTGGTCCATAGCTACATCCCGGTGAAGGTGACTGGTATCAGGGAACCAGGAAATATACCACCAGTGATGCTGATGTGCAGTTTGCTGATGGGTATAGCCAGGTCAACACTCAATCACAAGGCAGACGGGTAAAAACAGACAGTCTTCACATTCAGTCACTCGCATTTAAGTCATTTAGACTGTAGGCCCGCATTGCAATGCAGTGTTGTGGTCAAGACCATCTATGAGGACCAAGTCAAGACCAAGACCTTGAGGGGGTTGAGATCAAATCAAGACCAAGACTTTTTGCATACTTTTGTAGCACAATTTTAATTATCTCAATGTTATTGAATTACATTACAAAAATCAAAGTAAGGAAGTGACATTTGCAGTTAAGAAAAAAAAGATGTCACTGTTGAGAAAAAAATCCGTAGTCCAACTCGACCAAGAACTTGAAAAGAAAAGACAACCTTGAGGGGACTGATCTCAAGTACCACAACAATGACAGCGTGGCACAGTAATATTATTACTGAAACACAATTGCATGTTTCAGGGCAACTAGGCCGGTGCAACATACACACATACTGATTAGACTTTTATATCATTTTTGCTTAGACATCAAGTTGTCCATTTAGAGGCGCCCGAGGCTGTCATTGTGACAAAGCTAAGGACACAGCTACCTGGGGGAGGGGTGTTTTGGCTGTAAAATGTCAATATATTTTGAATTTCCATTTAATTTTTATTATCTTATTTATTATGACACACCTCCTTCCTGCCCCTCGGCCCATCTGGCACAACAAATGGCCAACACTCTACTGTATTTGTCTTCTGCGTCAGTCTGGTCGTGTCTTAACAACCCTGTCTGCCCTTTCGCAGCACGCCTCGGCTTTGTAATTTCATTAAAAGCATTGGACCAGTTCAGTATATAGCCTACGCTATATCTCTCTCATTGACTTGTCTTGCTTTCTTTGCCAAGCTTATTTAAGACGAGAAAACAATCTAGTCTCTCCATGCACCACATAATGGTTTAAAGTGGCTAAAGTTTAGAGCCCTGTTAACCCTGAGCTAACCAGAGCATTATAGTCAACCACCATGTCCTTCGCTACTGTGTATGCGTGCGTAACTGATAAACAGGACCTGACTGAGGTGAATATCTAAAAAGAACACCAAGAAATGTTTGCTGTGACAACGACTCAATAAAATGAATTGAGATCACTGTGAAGCACAGAGGGCAGAGAAAAATGGAGTTATGTGATAAACCACATCATCTCCCATCAACAAGCAGACAGGAAAAATCAATCAAATGGGCTTGGCTAGTTAAACCAGGCTTCTGCAGGGGAGATAAATGCCTTTCATTTGTTAGGGACTGCTGCATGTTTACGTGTGTGCGTGTGTGTGCGCGCGTGTGTGTGACTGTGCCATTATGTGGTTTAAAAATAGTTCATGCACGGTCATTTCAATGTTAATACCATAAACATATATCATACTGAAGTGCTTTTCTTCAGAGGTAGAGCAGCTTTCACAACATACACAAACACATGTAGACTGGGGTTGGTCTCTGATACTTGAATCTGAGGTTATTATGGCAATTTTTCCACAAGAGGATTAGTGTTTTTTCTTTTCTTTTCTAAAAAAAAATCTCATGTTAACTACTTATGAGAGAGACATGTTTCTGTTTCTGCTCATGCCTGACAGGATACATACAGAGAATAGTTTAGAGTGGACGAGTGTGTGAGGATAGATGATGTTAGGGTTTTTCATATACATTTGCACAAAAGTCTCACAGAGTGGAGTCAAAGTGCTCGAATCAATCTCTTACAATGTGGCGTGCTGCATACTGTGGAAGACTGTGAAACAAAATAATGTAATTAAACATTGGCTTGTGTTTGACTTGGACATAATTTCCACTGTGGATGGAAGCAGAAAGGTTTCCCTCTCACTTTTCACAGTTATATATTTTTGCCTCTATCACTTTTGCAGTTTCCATTGTGCGTAGTTCTCCTCTCTCCTCTCGCCAGCTGTTGGAATCTGCTGTTTCACCTGTCAGGCTGTTTGTTCTGGTCGGAAGCTGTTGCCTAATGGAAGGCACAACTCAGGGTTGGAAAATACTTAAAACCTGTCTGGTTAGAAAAAAGTAAATACAGTAGTGTACAGTAAGTTTGAAGTAAAAAGAAAAAAGAAAGAAAAAAGGAAACAACTTCATTAGCAATTTCTTCATTCTTGTCATTTTGTTTTTGTTGATCACATGCTATGTGCATCATCAATAAAGTGCAGCAACGCATTACTTTATGCATAATTAAGAATAGTTCTATGGGTTCTGAAAACTTGCATCGAAGAGGATCACTGGGCAGGAGACTAGTCATCCAGATGCAGCAATTGTATACCAAAAAAGTTCCAATTCTGCCATTGAAAAGTTCATAGATACCTTTGAAAACACATGGTGAAAAAAAAATTATAATCAAAAGTTTGGCAGGCTACATCTGGGTTTATTGACTGAATCCTACTGGTCTCTGCTGTGTCTGAAACTATCACAAAGGTGATCACAACTCAGATACAGTAATAAGCCACACAGCCAAGAGGCAAAATCAAACGTAGAATCCAAAATGGAGGCAATATTTTTTTTAAAAAAGAAAAAGAAAATTAAAATTAAAAAAGAAACAGACAGACAGACAGACAGACAGACAGACAGACAGACAGACGTGCAGCCCACTGCAATGGAGCCTTATTTTTTACTGCCATCTGGTGAGCAACTGTTTTTATTGTGGTCAACTCCCTGTTGTTCTCTCAACTCTACTCAAGTTCCCTCTGTAAAACAGAACAAACAGGAGCAGTCACACACATTCAGTCACAGACTTCCATTTAATCAGATCCCATCCCTAATTAGCAGGACAAATGAGGCTGTCACGCTGACTGAAGAAATGCTTTTATCGAAACTTTCTGTATAGGCCTTAAAGAGATACTGTTTCATCATAAGCCCACTGATCAGATCTTCATTGGTGTTGAGGCTATATTCCTCACTGTCTCTCTCCACTGTGCTATCAATTAAAGGCATTAAAAGCCCAAAAATATAGTTAAAAAAAAAAGAAGAGTAGCCTACGAAAGATAAAAGGCAGGGCATATTTTAAAAAAAATCATAATACTGGTTAAGATAAAATGTAAAAAGAGTGTTATCTGCAACATGTGCTCAATTCTTTTTATATATATATATTTTTTTTTTTAGGGTTTTTTTTGGACTTTAATAGGACAGTTGAGAGAGACAGGAAATGGGAGGCGGGGAAATGACACGCAGGATAGGGCTTCTCGGCGCAGACTCGAACCGGGGTCGCCTGCAGAGGACAATAGCCTCAACACATGGGGCGGGCGCTCTACCAACTGAGCTAAACACCGCCCACATGTGCTCAATTCTGACATTCAGAGTTACGCATTATCTGTCTTTGATGAAACAAGGGGGAAGGATGTAGGCTACATGGCGGATTGGTTGTTAGTTACATTACATTTGTTTTGTTTTCAGTAGATGAGTTCCCTCCAACCTCAGGCCTGTGCCTGATCTGGTGGGATTACCAAAACACTGTTTCAGCATGTGCACATAACGAGTCTCTGGCCTCTTCATTGCCTCTAGTTATTGTCCCAGTAATTGTTTTGTAAATCACATTATCACTTGCTACTATTAATGATGGTAACAATAGCTTAGGGTTGCAATTAATATGAAAACAACAATAGTAGCCTAGTGAACACCTAGTGATGCTGTGCATGCCTCCTGGCCACAAACACAAACCACATTTTCAGCTTTTTTAATTACAATGAGGCGCCCGTTTAATTGGTCAGTGCTATTTGAGGGGAGGGAAGCTCAAATACTAACCAAGGAAATGCAAAAGTGTGGTCACATGACCCATAGGGATTACTTCCTCTTTCAGTCCAGGTCCACATGTCACACAGCCTCATATTTTCTCTAATGAAAAGGGCATTTTTCACATTTCACACAGTGGAAAAAAATGTACCTACTAAGTGAAACTTAGGATGGTGGAGCAGGTCTGTTCCAAGTTTCATTAAATAGATCACATACCAGACACACCTACACTCAGGTACAGTATAGATGCACTCACAAATGATAATTAGCAACATTTTTCCTACTAGCGTCAATCTGCTGCAGCAATACACACACGTCAAGGTATGGGTTGCTGGTGGGACTTGGGTAAAATTCAAACAGAAAAACAACAGGAAAACATGTATGACATAGTTGTGTTCTACAACAGTTCAATGTTGCCAGAGAGGTTATTGAATATGACATTTGTAATAGGTTGTTAGATATTAGCAGAGCCGGTCTGATATTAGGTAGGCTAACCTTTTTTCCCCTATATGAAAAATCAAATGTTTTTATTCGCCAGTTTCAGTAATTTAATTTAATTTAAATTAATGTTTTGATTGATACTGCAAAAAGAAAGAAAGAAAGAAAGAAAGAAAGAAAGAAAGAAAGAAAGAAAGAAAGAAAGAAAGAAAGAAAGAAAGAAAGAAAATAGTTCAAAAACACAGGCCAGTTTTTGGCTCGACTCTACCAGTGGGCGTGGTCTGACGTCATGACGTCCGCCACGTAAACCGCTCGGCGCTAAAATTCAAACACTGAACAGGAAGGTAAACGACGGCCTGCTCCGGTTTCTCCACATCGCTAAAAAAGCAATATCGGATAGCAGACTTTCAGAGGTACGTTTAGACTCGTGGTGAACAAAGCTGGTCGTGAGGTTATGCCGCTGTGTTCCGGTAAGATAGTTAACCAACACTTTTTTTGTGTGAATACATTAATAATCGCTGATGTTAGCACAGGCTATGCTAGCCTATCACTGAGTTTAGCTGTAATGTTAAACGCAGCGTAGAAAACGTTCACGTTAGCTAGCTGCTCATTGTGCTTGTGCAACTATGTTATTCTGGTTGTTTAACTTTAACTTAAAATCAACGAATTAGACTAACTTTCTAACTAGATTGTGTTGAGGTACTTTGTTTTCATACGCTTCCATACACTTTTAGCTAGCATCAATGTTTTCCCAACCGTAACTTAGTCCTTTTGTTTACGTTTAGCCTAAGTCAAGGCTAACTTAAAATGAAAATACAACTCATGCCACGGTCACGGAGCTGTTGCCAGACAGTGCCTGTGTAAAGGTAGATCAAAGTGTTAGTGTCGATAGATATACGTATTTACTGAGGTGTTGACGCTTTTCTTGGGGGCATAAACTAGTGATCAAGAAGTTATTTCTATAATTCTGTGAGATTCTCTTATAACTTCCACCTTTTATTGTTATTTTTTATGAGACCAAATCAAATCACTTTATTGTCATTTTGCAGTTTAGAAAAACAGAAACGGCACAACGAAATATACAGACTCTTTAAAACATGTACTGGACAGTCAAAACACTGCATTCTCACTGCAAACACTGTTTCTCCAGGTGCATCCTTTCTTTTCCAAGTCTCATGAACTATCTCACAACCATTAGTGTAAATTCAGGAATGATCAGGAATAAACTTATTAACAGTATCATTCAGCATAAGGAAATATGATCACAGTCATTTCTCTTTAAGGTAAAAATGTATTTCTGTCTCTAGTCACGATGAGTGCAGCCTCCACACCCCTGTCAAGGGTGCATCCAGGATGGCCATCAT
This sequence comes from Decapterus maruadsi, assembly GCA_030347415.2. NCBI lineage: Eukaryota > Metazoa > Chordata > Actinopteri > Carangiformes > Carangidae > Decapterus > Decapterus maruadsi. Next base: position 4,509,136 of record CM064895.1, read on the forward strand.
CCTCCATGAAGAGCAAGGGTCTGTCCCCTGCAACCAGCTCCCCGCTGCTGGCTGCCTTCCCCGGTAACGATGATGAACAGGAACGTCGTCAGCGGCGAAGGTCCAAAATCATTGGCCTTCAATCCACCACTGACTCTCCCTTCAATGACTCTGCAACTCACAGGTAAGCTATCGAGATCGAGGTTGAGCAAACCGTGCTTGCGACTGCGTTTTCAGCAGCGTAACTTGACAGTGGAAGTCATGCAATGCTTATTGTATAAATCTGAGTTGGCCATGATTGTTTAAATCGTGGCTTTAACAGCCTAATTGTCTGTCTGTCTGTCCTGCTCTATTTATCTTGAGATCTTGAGAATAATCTCACACTTCTATGCAGCACCACAGGTACTCCTGCTGCCATGCCCAAGTTGTCGAATGCACAGATCTCGGAGCACTACTCTACTTGCATAAAGCTCTCCACTGAGAATGTAAGTTTGTGTGTGCAATGTGCATGTACATAGAGCATGTTACTCACACTGATTCTGTGTTTCATAGTCTGCATTTGAAGCGCTACAGTGATTATTCTGATTCTGATTTTTCTCTTTATCTTGTCTTTAACATTTCTGTCTGTGTGTATCTGAATAACTGAGTAATGAGTGTCTGTCTGCAAAGATTTGTGTTTTTGTTTTTTTGTGTACAGAAAATCACTGTCAAAAATGTCTGTTGTGTTTGCATCTGTGTTTGCTGACATCTCAAACAGAAGGACTCTGAGATGTGTGTCAAGTGTATACGTCTGTTTTTTGTGTCTTTATGATCTTTGATGTATTATGTGTTAAACCTTAATGTGTTTTTTAGTGAAGAGACACAAACAGACAGACAGATAACAAAAATTGTTTAGATACACAAACACACATACAACATCTCCACAATTACCTGGCTGGATACAGGGCAGACAGACAGACAGAGCAAGTAAATTCAGTCACACTAAGATAACACAGACAACAAAACTCTGCCCTCATGTGTTTATTTGCTATGAAAAGGCTGTGTTTGGGGCTGATTTTAAGATGTATGTGTTTACCTTGAAAGGTTACATTTCTAGTGAAGTTAAAATGAATAAAAATCAATAGTTAAAAAATCTTGCTTCATTTGTAAATTTGTTGAGAAACCCCCACTCATATCTTGATTATAACTGATTTTCTAAATTTTTTTTATTACATTTTATTAAAAATTAACCAAAAACGAGTAACATATTAATTCATAAATGGGATCTAACAAAGGTAAATGGCAAATATTAACCATAAATGCTGTTCATATAGCTTGTGATTGGGATGAAGTAAACATCTGTTGAGTATTTTAACATGAAACTGTTTGATTGTGTTGATTTGGAGACCCAAAAATGCAGCGGGTCCCCCAGACCCACGAACACTGGCTGAGTAACAAAAATATGAACACCACACAAGGGTTAAGATGAATAACTCAGGGGTAATGAGTGTTAAAAGCCACGAGCAAAGATTTAAGTGTTTTTCTTTTTTTCTGTACAGAAAATCACCACCAAAAATGCCTTTGGTTTGCATCTGATTGATTACATGGCTGATATCCTCAAACAGAAGGATTCTGAGATCACAAACTTCAAGGTATACATTTTTTTCCCACTTTATGACTTTGATGATTCCCTTCATTAAACATTAACTTGTGTTTTTTTGTTAGTTTTTTTCTTCAAATCAGAGAAGTGATAATAAAAATTGTTTAGATACAGTGATCAACATCTCCACAATTACCTGGCTGGATACAGGGCAACAGTGAAGTAGAGCAAGTAAATTCAGAGGCACAGACATGTATCTGATGAGAAAACACCCACCCACTCCAGTCACCTAAGAGTAACCTTGCAAAAATTGCAAATGCATGGTTTAACTATTGTATTGTATTTTATTTATTAGCACATGAAAGATATAGTATAAAACAGCATATTAAAAAGTAGTAGAACAACAACAACAAAAAACATACAATGTATACAGTAGATAAAGCAAATGTGCAGGAGAAACCAAAAAGCCCCCTAAGGGCTTGTCAAGTGGCTCTCCTAAAGGTAAACATTCAACATAAAACATTTAATTTCCAGTAATGTGAAGAACAACATAAAACAATTAGAAAAGAGAGAGAAAAAAACTTGATTGTTATAATTATTAAAGTGTGTGTATGTGTGTGTGTCCTTCCCAAGGTTGCAGCTGGCACTTTGGACGCCAGTACAAAAATCTACGCTGTGAGGGTGGATGCTGTCCACGCAGATGCCTACAGGGTGCTGGGGGGCCTGGGGGCCGAGACCAAACCTGGAGAGGGTGAGTGCCTGTGTTCTGTGTTATTGGCAGGGTGGAGAACAATAATAAGTAATAAGAATATTTACTGTTTTTGTATTAAGTATAAGTGTATTTGTCCACAATCTGTACTTTACTTGAGTGTTGTAATGAATACTGTACCTTTAATTTCTATAAGGTAGTCTTACCTGGGTTCATCACAGCCAACTCATATCCTGTCTGTCATAGTTTGAACAATTGGATACACTTAGTTTTTTTATGTTTATATTTGTTAACTCTGTATATACTGCAGCCAGCGCACTGGCAACTAAGTCAGTACAATAATACAGTCATTAGATTGTGTAAATGAGAGCAATGCAACAATGTTGTTGACATAAATAAAAGATTTTATGACTACATCATTATCATTCCTTGTTAACATTGTGTTTTTATGTGTATAAACAGACCATGGTCAGAAAGAGGAGCAGGGTGGAGATGATGAGGGGGCAGAAGCAGAAGTGACCGTGAAGCCGAAGAAAAAGAGACCTCCTAAAAAGACTGTGGAGCAGAACCTGAGCAACATCAACAGCACCGAGTCTGAGAGGAAGTGTCTGGTAAGGATGATGAAGGCTTCTCTGTTCACATACTGAACAGGCTCTTTATATGATAAATTATAATTACCAAGGTATTTGAACCGAAAGAACAATTCCAGATGGTCAAATAACTTCTGAAGAACAAGGCAATTAATCTTGTGTTTAATAAGAGTGAGGAAGTGCACAAGGTCGTTATGAATTTAAGAGACAAATAAAACTTTATATAATAGTGTCATCGTTATGTTTTTAAAACTGTAAAACCATCAGACACTCAGCCTCCACATTTCTACTGTGGAGACAGTCAGTCTGTATTGGCCTATCTATTTATTCAACGCACACATCAGAGTCACAACAGGGGACAAACAAACAAGTATTTTAAAAATCAATCTTTTAAGACAACCAGCCGATCGACTGATGACATCATTGGCCTTATCTTCACATTTCTTCAGAAGCAATTTTGCCATTGATTGAAAATTCATAATCGGCTTACGTCCACAGACTGACTGGTGGCTGATAAATTCATCTTTGAGGATTAAGAAGTTATTAGATGTGGGTCACTAACCTGTCATCTTTTGGTGTTTGTCGTGACAGCATCAGCTTTCAGTACACAAACTGAGCTGAACATTACCCATAACAATAAGAACAAACTTTAACAAAAACAGAAACAGTGGATGATAAAATATGTAGAAGACTATAGTAATGTATAATCTTTTAAAGTCAATAATTTCAAAATAAAAGCACCATGTGTTTCTCCGTCATGTGGTAGGAACAGCTGTATTCTGGTAATATTTTCTAAGTGATAAAAATCCCTAACCCATGTGTGCAGTAAATTCAAAGTGATGGAGGATATTTTCATGTGCTGTATAAGTGATATAATGTGGCTGATCACCTGTCCTGCCCAGGTTGACCCCATGTTTCAGAGGATGGCTTCATCCTTCGACGAGAGCAGCACGGCCGGCGTCTTCCTGCCGGTCCTCTTCTGTGAGAGCAGCCGCTGCGAGCTCCTCTTCCCCTCTCACATGACCCTCCTCCAGTCCAGACCCTCCTTTTCCCCTCCACCTCCACAGAGAGTCTCCGCCTCCCCGTTCATGGGTAAATATCATCTGCCAAGTCACAGCGATGTGCTTTAGCCATGAAGTGCCGTCCCATTTTTCACCTGTCTGGACCTTACTGTGTCTCATTTGTTGAGCACTTCCTCAGTAGAAATGCTGAACCCTTATTTCTGTGCTGTGTCTGTGCCAGGCGGACTCCAGCGTGCCCAGGACAAAAGCTCCATCTGCCCCTCGCTGCAGGACTTCTCCTTCACAAGCTGGAACCCTGAGCAGGTGAGAGGATCATCTGATCATAGATACTAATAGCAAAACATGATTGTGATGAAACCCTTTCATATTGTACAAATCACCTGGTAGTAGAAGCACCGATTGATCTTAACGTCCCTTGGAGTGACAAACGATGAAGGTACATACGACATAATGGCAACATTCATCATCCAGCCGGGGGACACTTGAACATGTCATACCCACCTCTCTCTCTCTGTGTTTCCCGTCTGTATCAGCACTATTGCTTCAAATGAAACTGAAGAAAAAATCAAAGTTTGCCACCTGATTGCTTCTATTACAGTCGGTGCTGATATGAGGTTATATTGTGATTTATGTCACTCATGCATTCTGATGTGGTGATTGGAGTTCCCACATGTCCTGGAAAACCTGGAGAATATTTGACCAATTTGTTCAGTCATGAAAAATGCATAGAAAATGAGAGAAAAAAAGTCAAATGTCCTTGAAAAGCTTGAGTTGTCCTGGAAATATTTTTTTGTCAGCTACCGGAGCTCTATTTGAGTTTTTCAGACCCAATAAGGATTTTTTTTCCAAAGAAGTGACTGGTGTGAAAACTAGAGACTTTAACTGAGTGTTTCCAGTATTGGCCCGTGAGAATGAGGGTTTTCTCTCCTCTGCTGAGTGACATAGAAGAGTAGCAGTCATTTGCATAATTTCTAAGCATGTTTTCTGAGATAGGTAAATCTTAAAGACTTCTGGGGTTTAGAGAGGAATAAACATAGAAACAAACTGGTTAAAAAAGAACACTTCTCCAAAGCCTGAATGGGGAGGGTGTATTATTGGATGGGGTAATAACATGTCTGTCATACTGTAGCAGCTGAAAATGTCCTGGGAATCTCTTTTAAGAAAAGAGTGGGAACCCTGGATGATGGAGGCTCCAAACCAGCCAACATCCAGGAGTCTTATCTCAGACCGGAGTCTGATCCTGAACCAGCTGTGAGTCTGGTTTGCAGAGCTCAGTGTGACATCAGCTCATCTGGTTGCGCATCTCCTTTCAGACCATGAATCAGCTCCTGGAGAAGATGAAGGAGGGCGAACACGCGTTTGACGTGAACGCCGAGCCAGAGCCTGAGGAAGACGACGGCCCAGACTTTGATGCAGACTATGAGGAGGGAGGTGGCAACTCTGAGGAGGGAGGGGACGAACACAAAGAAGGCTGCGAGGCCTCTGGCTCGGGCAAAGGAAGGTGAGATCATTGATCGTAGGACGTTTTATTTATTCAGTCTCAGGCTAAACGGGCAAAAGTTTCTGGTGGCTCTTTGCTCTTTTCTGCACTTTCTTATTTGAACCTTGTTTTGGATGAAAGAATGACCTCCATTAAGTTCTTAACTGAAAAAGAGCCTCTTCTCCTTAATGCCTGTTTAAACTTGTAGCGTTAAAATGCATTACTTAGTCATGGGGGGAAAGTAATTACATCGTCCATTATCACCAGGAGTGTGGCAATTCAATTCATTACAACACAACACACAGGACAAAATGTAACTCTGTTGCCCTCCATTAATTGAAGGTTTGTATCTCTGTGTATGTGTGCACTGGTTTGAATTGTTTCTTGTGATGTTGGTGCAGGGACGTCATTTCCATCGGGGAGGGAGACATAGCCACCATGTGTCTGCACCTGTCCTCTCAGCCCAGGGAGTATTCCTACTTCAGCCCCAGGACCATGGCCACATGGGCCGGACCAGGATACTGGCAGTTCAAGCCCAAGCACAAGTGTGAGTTATTATTCACCCACGTATTTAGTGTCACGATGCAGGGGAAACGATATGATATATTGCAATACAATAAGCAAGTTTATACATTGTGATTGTTTTTCTTAACTTTAGCTTAGCTAACGCTTGAGCATGTGATGAGCCACTCATGAGATCTCATTGTCCTGTTGAAGCAGAGGAGTTAGTGGTTGAATGACTGCTGCCAACTTACATCTACTTGCTTACAAATGTACAAATAAAGGGCTGTCTGATTTCCTAATGGTTGTCTTCCCAAGTTCCCATACTAAATATGTGCACATTAATAATAATCTGTTTTGTTTGTCTGTCTCTTATCTGCTTAATCTCCTACAGTGGATCATTTGCCTGACAAGGAGACTCGTAAAAGGAAACCGAAGAAGACTTTTGAAATAGATTTCGACAATGACATCGACTTTGACAACCACTTCCGCACCACGAGGGTAAAACCCCTGCTCCTATTTTATCCTATATCCCTCATACACAATCAGGGGAAAGGGCCAATTTATAAATTATCTCAGTGATTTTTTTTCTGTCTCATATTGTAAAAGCTGAATCTTCAGCAATGAAGGCGGAAAAAAGACTCATTAGTGCTGAAAGGGGCTCGGATAGAAGCAGCTTTTCAAATGACCTCAGGACATTTGAAAACTGCCTGAGATGAAGTGAAGTTATGAATGGCAATGCTGATTTCCTATACTTCTCCTACCAGCGTCGTCTGGATAATGGGGGTGTGATAATGGAGTGGAACTCTAGGATCATTTATGTGGACGGCTCAGCAGTCCAGAGCTGGGGCTCCTGTCGGCAGAGTCAGAGGTGGTCTGTCTCGATGGGTTTCAGCCATCGAAATATGAAGGCATTAAGGCTGTAACGTGGACAGTTTTTGGTGAAGTAGTCATAGCAACAAAGCATTATTTTCGATGCAGTCGGTGTCACAGTTTTCAGCTCTGGGAGCCGTTTCATGTCTCAGTAGCTGGAGGTTGACCAGTGTGGATACTGTCACTGAGTAAAGTTCAGCTCAATTAGACATTATTAACACCTATGTTAAAGCAATACATGCATCTGTGTGTCTTACTAATGGTGGTTTGACCTTGTTCAGACAGATGTAGACACAGCAGAGTGATAACCAGGTAACAGTCAATTGAGTCCTGGTATTGACATCCATGTCCATCCATGTGTCTCTGGTGATCATCATACTTCCCTGCTCTATAGGCAAATAGAAAAACACACATGCAGTGTTGTCTTTAACTAATTACACCATTATTTTTTTTAATCAATCAAACATCATGAGCGTTTTAGTTTAAAATAAACTTTGTGAACCTGCCCCCCCCACCTCCCCTCCTCCTGCAGGCTGCCACCACCAACAGCAAGTCGGCCCTCAGCCGTAATGCCAAGACGACTCTACCTGCAGACTTCCAGTTTCCCCCAGAGACGCTGTCCCAGCTCGGCCTCAAACCCGCCGGCTCGGTGAGTCCTCACTCCTCCTGACTTTTGATGTCTCATGATACATTTTCTGTAATTCAGTCACAAAAAATGTATGCATAGTTGTCACGGTCGTCAGTTTTTTTTATACGAAACGTGGCCTTTCATAATGATCTACCCTAATCAATCTACCCCTAGCATTCACATCTAACACATTATTTGTGTCCTAATCTGAATGTTATATTTGGTAGAGTTTAACCCAGCTGACACAGGAGGGCCAGAGGAGGCTGTCTGGAGAGCTTGGAGAGGGCATCGGAGACTACAACTACGACAATGCAAACGACACGGCCAACTTCTGTCCAGGTCTTGAGGTCCGAAACCCGCCTTTTAATTTGATTTTGGATTTATCATACCTGTCTGGATTTTACAATATTTTAATGCACTGTATCTATAAAGTAAGGGTGGGTTATAAAGATTTTACCTTATACACTGTTCTCTTTTTACTGTGAGGTACGTGGTGGAGGTTCACCAACTTTTTCCTAAGACTCGGGATTATGGCAATGGGCCAATTTGCCAAAATGTTGAACTATCCCTTTAACATTTTATACCATAATTTTGGACCAGATGTGTGTGAATGGTGATTATCAATCTGCTCAGTGGTGCCTTTTCTAACACATTACTCTCAGTGTAATTAATTGAGCCCAACTCTGAGAGAAACTCTGGATGCTTATTTGTTACCTGACTGCTCTAAATTAATCCATGCGGAGCAAACAGCAAAGTGATCGATCAGTCACTGCTGCCTCAGCTGAATCAGATCCTTGAATCACCTATAACATGATATACAAGATGAAGTTTGTTGAATGTTGAATGAGGTAGCATCTCTTGCTCTCTTTCTATAAAGCATGTGTTGCTGCTGTACAGTAATGACGTGGTATTTGGCGTATATGATATTTACAGTGATCATTCCTATAATCTTTAGCCCCTGTCTACTGAACAATACTGGACTGTAGGATCTGCTGAATATGCGGACATAACCAGGGGAATGAGATATGTCCCACAGCAAATCAGAAGATGCTTAGTAATCTCTTTGTCTCTCCTCCTCTTCCTCAGGGAGGTGACAGCGACGATGATGCTGAAGCATTCGCTGGTTCAGATGATACGCAGGCCTCTTGTATACCTCCGCCTTCTCAAGATCTAGAGGGCATCTCCACCTATGGGGAGGACAACCTGGTGCCTGAACCACACAGGGTGAGTAAGCCAAGAGTTCAGTGTAGGGTGGAGTGTATGTGGATCTCTACAGGTCACAGCACTGTGCTCAAAGGCCTCAAATAATATTCCATCCAGACACATGAGATGACTTTGTTATTACTGATGGAGCTAAAGCTTAAGCTACTATTCACTACTGTTCCTACACAGTCTGGAAAGTATGGAATATGATTTTATACATTTCCAGCTCTGGAAAAGTGTAGAAAATGGAAACTACTGTATGGAAATATTTATCTTAATACTAATCTGGGTTTGGTCTAATCTGAAGTTATTTGGGTTAATTATTTTGTATGCACTATTGTGAATGGAATGATAAATGGACTTGCACTTATATAGCGCTTTTCTAGTCACTGGGACCACTCAAAGCACTTTGCAATGTAATGGTCGCATTCACCCTTTCACACACATTCGTACAGCGCTGTTCGCAGACAGGTTTGGAAACTAATCATTCACACACATTCATACATGATGATACATCGGAGGGCACTTTGACTTGCGGACTGGGGGAGCCAGGAATCGAACTACTGACCTTCCAGTTAATGGACGACCCGCTCTACCTCCTGAGCCACAGCCGTCCTAGTTACAATCTCCTGGAAGTTATTTGGTGATATAATGGCATACAAATTCAGAATAATGAAAACAAATGATGAACTGCATAATTAATTTACATGATGCACATCTAATTACTCAAATGTCACAATTTATTTGAATTTTTTTACAGAGAAGTCTGAAAATTAGGGTCTGGTCTGGAAAAATAATGGAAATTTCAAATGTGTAGGAACCCTATATACCTACAGTCGTTTTATACCTATGTTACTGTTTGTTCTGTAGGTCAACAAGATTGAGATCAACTACGCCAAGACCGCAAAGAAAATGGACATGAAGAGGCTCAAGACCAACATGTGGACAGTCCTCTCTGAGAGCCCAGAAAAACCTGCAGAGGTGAGTCACACTGACTCAGTGGACATGTGTTGCTTTCTTTGTAGGTGTGTAAGATGGTATACAGGAAATGCAACGGTCTCCCGGTCTGAGACTCTGTTGTTTCTTTTGCTTTGTACCGATTCTGTGTGTACAGGTCTGTTTTATTAAGCTCTGCCTTTACATTCCCTGCAGGTGGTGGAGACGGAGGAGCAAACAACAGTGTGCGGGGAGAAACTCTTCAGTGAAACCACAAAGACGCTGCTTCAAAGGTACCAACAGACCACCTACCATGCCCGCCACGACACAGCAGTAATGAGCTATAACTACTGAGTAATGCTCACTAAGAGAACGGTGCATGTTGGTATGCTGTTTTACCGCCTGTTTTTTTTTTCTCACTGTTGCTGGATTGGAGAATGGGACGTGGAGGTATTCAACAGTGGCTTGTTAGACATTAATATCATGCAGCCACAATGAGCTCACTCATTCATGTTTTACTCTGGCTTCAGCCTTCAAACACTGGTTTGCGGGAGGCGTTTGTTAGTTTGAGGTTGTGCAGGAAACCCTGCAGTTTGTGGCCAGTGAAACAACACTTGTGTGGGTGGATGTTTTTTGTATGTTAGCATAGCAGATCATCGTTTGAACCCTACTGTGAACAGCTGGCAGCCCAAGTTAAAGACCACAATTTCCTCCTAGGCGCTAGGTATGAAACAGCATGATTGGACTAAAAACTGTTTGTCTTTGTGTCGGTCCAGATTGCCAAACACGATGGCACAGAACCTGTCGGTGCCGCTGGCCTTTGTTGCTCTGCTTCATCTCGCCAATGAAAAGGTGAGTGTCGTTTATTTTAAGATGGGAAGAAAACTACTTTCTCAAATGTGCTGTGTATTTGGGTAACTAGTTAATTTTTGTTTGCTTTCTTTTTTACAGGATTTGAAGTTGGAGGAGGTTGACGACATGTCGGATATCGTCATTAAACAAGGCCAAGAAAATGAATGAGTGACTCTCCCCTGATAAGATATTATGTTTTTATCCATTTTCTAAAAGATATAAAATAAGGAACTGTGCAGACGATACATCTACCTTTATTCCTTGAATAGTGGTTTCAACATTTGTCTTTCCTTTTATTCTGTACTTTTCCCTCCTTGCTGTCTTCCTTCCTCTCTGTGTAGATAATATACCCGGTCAGCCACTGCACAAAAAAAAATGTATATTGTCAAAAGAAATAAAAGCATTCTAAAATGCACAGTAGAGGATTATTTCAAAACATGAAGCCTTTTTTCTGTACAATTCATATTTCCAGGACTGTGATGACCAGTATTTTTAGCACACGTGTTAATATAATGCCCAACAGGCAAAAATGTTTTTTCAAATGGACATAATGGGCCAAAGTATTTTTAGCTGCTTGTGATTCAAAGCGCCCTGCAGCAGTTGACAGGAAAGCAGGTCGTCAGTATTTAAGCCACGCCACCGCCTCCCCAGGTAGAGGTGAAACCGGTTGGTCAGGCCTGGAGCTGCTGGCTGGGTGGGACTCAGTGTGACATCATTACGTCAAGGAGCTGTGGGACAGGAAGGGATCACTCGGATGAGAAAGACGCTGACGTCCCAGGATTCATGTGGCCGTCATCAGAGGCAGCAGTTAAATTTCACTCTTTACTAATTCGCATAGAAAAGTCTAAGGAATGACTGATGGTATTCCTACAGTTTCTCATGGATCAATGCACTGAAACATTATCTAATCACATTAGATCTATGACATAGGACAGGCTGCTGATTTAATGATACACAGCTATTGTGTTGAGGAATGAGCTGCAGAGGACTGAGGAGGCCCATGTTTCACATTGCTCATATTGGCACACTGAAAAGTGATTAATATGTAAATTAGAGAGTAATTAGCGTTATTTTCCCAAAATTATAGTCTTTAGTCGAAGAGTGTATGAATAACCAAGTGGAATGAAATGAATGGCCCTCAAAAATTGATCAAATTATCATCCACAAAATGATGTGGTTACCATATGATTTCTGACAGTTTGGTCAGACACTGAAACAAGATCAGGAAGTGTAGAAAAAGGTTATTGTTCCATGGCATGGTATGTCCTGTGTTTAAAGCAGCTTATCATGCCATGCTGTGATGGCATCAGAGAGATGGATGCGGGACATTCCTACGGACAGTTTATCTAGGTACACTGACAGTTTTTGGTTTGGATGTTTTTCAACAAACTGCCTTAATGCTGTATTTACAGACCACGAGGACGAGACTATTGATTTCCAGCATTTAAATATTTTCAATGGGATAAAAAAAAACAACTGAATATTATGATGTCATAACCTCTGAATTTACTTCTGCTGGAAACATGATATGAAACATTTCTAAAAACACTGACTAAATGTCAGTTTGTCTGTCAAATCAGTTTGATGATAAACCTATTCTGTTGAAAATGCAGCCTTTTATTTTTATCTTCTATCCTTAAAAAAAAAAAACTTTGGGGGAGCTGTTGGTTTTTAGTTTTTGGTTCTAGCTCTGTTTGCTGTAAACTCCAGGTAAATTAGTCAGGCTTTTTGACACCGTCACACCTTGCCTGTTTGTTTGACCATTAAACACAAAAGATGACATAAGACTAAGTTTAGTCAAGAAGCATACAACGCATTATGAAACAGTCTGATAACTTTATCACAGTGATTCAGTCAGTAAAGCACACAGCCAGCATACAGGAAAGCACCTTGCCATGACACCATCCCCAGGATACAATGTAAAACCACAATAAGTTGTGGTATTCAACTAAATCAAAGGAAGTGAAGATGACTGCCTTCAAAATAAAAATCGTGAACGTCTCAAGGTCCGGACATATTGGATATATTCTTTAAAGGGAATGTAATGACAGAATGAAAATATACGGACGAGTGTTTAATATTCACTAAATCGTTGAGCCTTTTGAATGATTGTGTTTACATCATGCTCGTCAAGAAGCACGGACCGCTATTTTATTTTGAAAATACAATCCGGAAACGGTGGTTGTTGTTGTTAACTTGACGCATGTACCGACGGAATCCAGTTCGAAGAGGGGGGGAATCAACCAGGAAGTTAAACAGAGGAGGAAACATATTTGCCTCGGTGGAGCATCAAACTTCCAAGTCGTTAAAGACTTTTTTAAAGGTTTTAAACAATTGCACCAACTTTAAACTAACTTTATCTGCTGGGTTCCGGTCCGAGTTCATTGTTTCCAACAAGATGGACATTGATCCGGTAGGTGATAATGGTTGGAGCTGCTGTTTTTGTTGTGTAGAAGCCTCTTCGTCGTCACCATGTTTAACGTCAGACACCCGACATGCAACAGGTGTTTTTCCTCATTAAAACCTTAGTTTTGATATAAAACGGATGTAAACATCAGAAAAAATTGCGAATTAACTTTTTTTTTCTGTTGAGAAAGGAAATGCCAGAACTAGCCTGAAAAAAACGGCCTAATGAACACAGGTCTAACGTTACTGCTGCGACCAAACAGTCTAGACTAATGTCTTTTCTCACTTTCTGGCTAATACATTTAACTTTAAGTCACATCCGACAAGATAGATCCACACGTTTTTATCCCATTTACTACGTGATAAAACATCTGTTTCCAGCATACAAAGTGCGCCTCCCTGCTTCACTGTGCGTTGAGCCTGGTGCCTGGAGCCAAACTCCACTTTATAATGTGTTGATTTAATGCTAACTGAACCGGCCTGCTGAAGAGATAACGCCCTGGCACGACGTGCCTCATCACATCTACTCACTGCTTCATGTGTCTGTAAAAAGCCCTTCCTGTGATAAAACCGCCTGTGCAACACTTAAAAAGTACAACTCCAGCCTTCACAGCCTGAGCCTTCTGTTCCATTAGCCCCAGCTAGTCTCATTCAAGCCTCAATATTCATTCAAGAGGCAACACTTGTTATGTGAGGAAGTCTTCTTTTGCTCTTATGATCTAAATAGATTCTGAACACAATAGTGGGATAGAGCAAGCACATCCAAAGTAGGCGTGCAGGACTAATAGACTTGGTGAAAAGGGTGAAGTCCGTACACTGTTCTAGCTCCTCAAATGTTTGTTGTAGCCTATCTAAATAGTTAAACTTTGCTCTACACCAGGTTTGAAAACATATTTGACTCATTATCACCTGTCAGGACTCAAGATCCCCAAAAGTCTTCCATGATGAACAGAATTAAGTTAATGTTAGTTTAACACAGTCTTTCTTTCCGTCTCTGCTCCTTCCTCTCTCTATGAACAGCTATGTGTTTATATATCTGGCCTCAGATCTCCTCAGACAGCCGTCAGTAACAAAGGCTTGTCCACTGTCCACGTAGTCTAATGAGTGTCTGTTGGAGGCTAGTGTGAAACTGTTGCTTCCTCTGCCGAACGTCTAGACACTGTGACTTTTGTGGTTTCGAAACTTTGCGTTTCTTCTCTCTGAAAGTCGGAGCTGAACCTTTCATCTCTGGCTGAATTGTACTGCGAAAGCTAAACCAACAAGCAGTGTTTTCCTGTAGCCTGCAGCATCTATCAGAGTAACTGGGCAGTTGAAACCTCAGTGTGTGCTTTCGCAGACTAGGGAAATGTCACATTTGAATAGATACGGGATGTGAGCAGTTAGGATTCCTTGTAGCTTATCAATTGAAATTCAATCTTTTTTTCTTTGCATGTAAGAATGGCAGTCCGACATTCCCAGAAGAAGGATTTGATTCAGCACACTCGTGTCTGAGAGAACACTTCCTTGTGTTTTATCCTTTCTCCTCATGCATCGACTACATATTTGCGTTGTGCCTCATCTGTCAACCTTTTGTTTGAGCTGTCAAGCTTTTACTCGTGGAGCAGTGAATGGTTTTGCTGGATGAATTCCACCTCAAGTCTTAACAACAGTTGCAGTTGGAGAAGATACTTTCTGTAGCCGTCAGTGTGGTATCGGTCATGTTTCTGACTCCCTCTGTCTCTGAATGGTGACACTTGATAGCTGTCAGCCATTCATCAGGCCTCACTGAAATAGCACTGGCAAAAGAGACAGGAAAAAAAGAGGAAAGCCCGGTTTATGTTTATACGGCTGGCTGCTGGTGATTTAAAGTGTAATCACACAAATTGCTGTTTCGAGATGTTAAGTGGATGACCCCTGACAGATGGCTTTGAAGGGAAATAAAGAAAAAGAGTCATTAATGAACAGAATAAGGAGGAAAACAATGAAGGAAAAGAGATAAACAAGCAATAAAGGAAAAGAAAGAAGGGAGGGTAGAAGGAGATGACGCAGCAGAACCTGCTCCGTTTCCTAGAGACTGCTTTGTTTACGGTCTGCTGCTGGCGTGAGGAACTGTGGAGCGACTGTGTGTGTGCTGCTGACTAACACACACTCCCACTACAGCGTACAATATTTCTGCTCTAACATTACACCTGTGGCTGTGTGAGATCACAGCTTATCTTCACGTTGAATGCAGACGAGCTGGAGCAGGCGTTCCCGCGAATGTAAAAACAATGATTTGATAAGCAGTCGGCCGGCCGGCAGCACGTCACGTGCTTCAGCCTCAGGGAACGAAGAGACTCTGGAAGCCACCAGCAGCTGTCTGCAAACCCTGGTGTGAGACAGATGAGCCCATCAACACACACACAAGAAACAGGAAATAAAAGACTGTGACAGAGGAAGACGTGCAACAGACGATAATATGGATATCTTTAAATTCCTGGCCAGTCGTCTCAGAGCGCCTCAACTCAACAGAGGGAATATTTTCACCACTGCTCACATTCATCATCCAGTTTAAATTCAAACACACAGTGTTGAACCTGGAGGGGGTTCTCCAGTGATCAAGTACTGAACCTCCATGTTCTGGACTCTCAAGGGACAGATGCAAACTTTATCCATCCTCTATTCTCCAGTTTAATCCAATTTAATGCCTTGTTCATCAGACACTTTCCACATTTTTTCAAACACACCTCCAGTTTGTAACCCAGGCAACAAACCTGATGCCGTCATCAGGGTTACTCTTAGTGGACATCTGTGATGAGTAAGCTGGACCAAACCAAGCTGCTTAAATGAGGTTTACAAGGTCCTGTGTTTGATTCTTATAAAGCTTTCAGTCACTTCATTCTGAACAACCTGGAAGCTTGAAGAGATTCAATACAACAACCCTACAATCAGTCCTTCATGTCCTGTTTGCATCGCTGTTGACCTGTGTTTCATGTAAACCACAATGTAAAAAATACTTTCTAATTGAAATCATAACACAAAACATACACACTGTACCTCTGGTGAATCATTTCTTTATGTCTCTTTTTAAACAGAATTACATTCAAAGTGTTTTTAATTCCAGTACTCACTCTGTTCCACAGTTTTATTCCACAAATGTTCATACAGAAACTTTTCTTTGTTATGCAAACTCTTCAAACTTTTAGATTTGACTTCTCTCTTAAATTACAACCTTGCTCTCTTTCATGAAACACTCTCTGAATCTTTGTTGGTAGTCGATAGTTCCTTGCTTTAATGCTCGAGCTGTTTTATGCTCCACCAAGTCAAACAGTTCTACTGACAGGTGTTCCTATTAATTAGTTCACGCCATTTATATCAGTGAAACCAGGTTGAACCTACTGTATGACAAATATCATCATCACTATTCAGAACAAGAGTTCAACACTTTTGATACAAACGCATCCGAATGATGGTTATTTTGTCAGCTAAATAACACTGTGACTATTCATGATCTCATGCTAAGATTGGGTTTTGACATGAGGAGCGAGTGTTCCTTGACTCATTTTCTGAAATGACTTTTGTGTCCAAGGAGCGGGGTGAAGGAGCAGAAGCACCAGAGTCCAAGGACAAGGTGCAGGCCCTGAAGGACCAGGTGGATGGAGTGAAAAGCATCATGACACAGAATGTGGACCGGATCCTGGCCCGAGGAGAGAGACTGGACGACCTCATGGGCAAATCGGAGGACCTGCAAGCAGGGGTCAGTCTAACCACTGGAGCTTATACTTTACTTTACTTTACTTTATTATTCTTTTACTCTGAGCTGTTTAAAATGCTTATGTCAAACTGTCTTTCATGAATAACGGACTATTATCTGCGTGCTGCTTTCAGTCCATTCATTCTGTGTCTGAAATCACTCACCACTCACTGTATAATGGAATGTATAATGATTTGCCATTTTGTAGGCCTGTCTGAATGTATAGTGAGAATTAATATACCCTATAGTGGACTCATAGTATCCCACAATGCAATGGGAAAAGTAGTGTACAATGGATGTTCACTAACCAATCGATAAATACCATAATGCATCGCCGGCGCACATCACAGTCATGATCACGGTCAATATTGATCTGGAATTCCCTGAGTAGGGAGTAGTGGATGAGTGGGTGATTTCAGACACAGCCTCTGATACTGTATTTCTCATATTAACCCCCCCTCCTCTTTACTCCCCGTCCTGTCTCAGGCTCAGAACTTCAAACAGACGTCTCAGAAAGTGGCTCGCACCTACTGGTGGAAGAACGTCAAGCTGGTGGTGGTCATCGTGGTGGTGGTCCTCATCATCGTCCTCATCATCATCCTGCTGGCCACTGGAGTCATCCCCGTCAGCTCTCCCGTACCTCCTATAGTCCCTAATCCCACCACGAAGCCATAAAGACACAATGCACACACATGCACATAACATAAAGAAGGAAATCATAAACAAACGCACCCCTATTGCACAATAAACAAAGTAATATATAGACTGGAGTAAATCGCTGCTGTCTGGTGAAACCTCTCTACTTACCGCTAACTTTCCGGGTGATATTGCAATTGATGGAGTTAATTCTTTGGTTTAAGGAACTTCAATGACACATAGAGCCACACTGCAGAGAGTTGTCTGTAAGGTCTGAGGTCTTCACCCGACAGCAGGAAAAACACTCGTCACCATTCTGAAAGGACGCTCCATAACGCCACCGCCAGCACTTTGTCCGACTGGTTTGCCACCAACTGTTCTTTCATCCCGAGAAAGAGGAAGTCACTTAAGTATGTGTGGATGGAAAGTTTGAATCACGTGGATTCCTCCCGTCTCTGTCTAGATATCATGATTGAGGCTTGTGTGCACTACAAAGGACGGTTGGTGTAGTTTAAAAGATGAAAACAATGGAGTGAAATTGTTGACAAATGGAGAAATCCACCAAGCACAAATCTGTAACATTTTTTTAGGTCATGATATATTTAAAAAGTCTGAGCTGTAGGCCATGGATAGATGTATGTTACCTTTTGGGGACTCTTTCCTTTTAAAGTGCTTCCAGCTTCTTTGTATTCGCACATCTAGAAATAAGCTGAAGTTTATTGAATGTATACAAGCCGCACTGCTTTAAGTTCTTCAGCATCGTAACTCATGTTTGGAATGTTCCTATTCTGTCCGTAGTGCACTGTAGAAGTTACAGAACAGTTCTGATGCACAAAGAAGAAATCATCATCATTTAACTGTGAAATATTTAGAAATGTGTTAGGATACAGAATAGCAGCAGAGTTTAATTTGAACATGAAGACGAGGCTGTGAGTTGAAAGCAGTGCAGTGTGTGTGCTCCTCTCCAGGGGAAGGAATTGTAGATTTGTACATTAGTGCTGTGCAGTATCATCAGCCTTTTATTACCGGCCAGGTTAGTTGTTTTCCTACTACTAAAGAGAAAGCTCCAGGGTGAGCTGGATCAGGCTCCTCCAGCCGGCCAGCTGAGAGAGACAATTTACAGCCCCTCCATCGGCTCCCCCTGCTGGGCCCACCTCACAGCTGCCCAGAATATGATGTAAAAAAACATTTTTCACATCATAACTCAGCTCCAAAGGGGTCAAAATGTTCTCATTATCAGCTGTATATAGTCAACATCTTCTAACCTCTGTATATTTGCAAGAGCCTGTATCTGTCTATCACTAGAGGCTATTTATTTAATGCTTTATGTTACTCATTCTTTTCTTTCTTTCTTTTTTTAATCTAAAATGGACCATTGAAAGCTCTATGTGATTTCTGTATAAACAAATACTCCGGATTAATTATTAATCATAATGTAACTGATGTAATACAGTTCTATTGCTCTACAATCATTTTCTAGAGGTAGGTGTAAAAGGGAGGCTGTGTAGGAACAAGTTCTTCCATGTTGTTGTTTTTTTTTTGTGCTTCGGGACACGGCAGTCCTCCTCTGACACTGGCCTGATAGATGCTGTGTGAGACCACAATCATGTCTCCTCACAGAGACTCCAGCTACAGCAGGTCTCTCACCAGTCTTTACAGTGTCATGAACTGAAGGTCTGGTACTGATGACATGCGGCATTGAACGGTTTTAGTGTACTGATATGAAATAAATAAATAGTATTTACTCCGGTTCCTGTGTCATGATTTCTCCTCCAGTGCTGTTTAAAGAGTTGCCACAAGGTGGAGCAGACGGTCTGACTTTTATTTTTTACAGGTCTAATGAGTACACACACATACAGCTGAGCAGTGGACAAACTACTTATGGCTCTGAAAAACACCAGCTCCCACCTCTTCAGAAGGGCGCCCAGCACTGAAGCAGGGGCGTGTCTACAGGTGGGCTAGGGTGGCCATTGACCATTCAAAAAATAAGCCTTACCCACCCAGAAGAGTCATCTGACGGAAACTCTAAAAAAGACAAAGCAGTTTCTTTGGCATAGCCTATTGAAGATCAAACATTTTCTGGCAAGTTTTCCTCTTTAATTCACCATACAAATGTTCCTCATAAAATCTAAATCTAAGATTTCAAAAAATCCTTAGTATGGCCCATTTTGGCCAGACAGTGCATCCTAATCTTTAATCAAAGCATACCATTACACTCATTATTCCTCTATTTCCCAGGAAGTATGCTGGTACACATGAAAATAAACAATATAAAATAGATAAATATAAATAAACAATAAATAAAAAAGAGAAATTAAAAGGTGCAAAAATCGTCTGCAGACCAAGAGTCACACTAATGTGATATCATATCACATGAGTAAAAGGAAACTGATTGGGAAAACACCCATTCTGTTTCCTACCTGTAATTCTGAGTCATATTTTTCAGGAATTTTGGCCGCTGACCTAATCTCCCAGCCACACTGAATAAACACTAAGAAGACTGGCTCAACTTATTCTGTAGATGCTCTGAAGCTTGTGGTGAAATATGCTTATTTAGGTCATGCATGTAGAGCGACACGAGGTTAGCACTGTGGCTAACCCCAGTGGAGTAATAGACACGTATGAACATGAACACTCCCATTATGAAAAATTGTTTTTTTCCGCTCTTCATGAGAACAGGTTCATAAGGTGCATAGGTTTTCCTGCTTTTGAAGTTGACTTTGGCCAAGTTCCTGTTTAAACAGGTCAGTCAGCCTTCAGTCCAATGGATGTCAGTTATGACGAGAGAGGCAGCTGATTGGATGAGTTACAAAATAAAATCTGCTGACTAACCCAGTAGGTTTCACCCACTAATGCATCGCCAGTAACTACTGTATGCTTCTGTGTTTAAACACAAGAGAGTCATCAGGAGACATGGCAGACATGGTAAGTGGATATCAGCCTCACTTTTATAATGATTAATGATTTACTATAGAAGCTGGAGAGATAAATATTTGTCCAGGAATACTTTTTTTAATGTACAATCTGTTTTATTATATCACAATCCGGAAGATAAACAAAAGATGGATTGTCAATATATATATTTACTCAAGATTGGGTCGAGTAAAACTGAGACTTGGGAGTGGCAGTCATTTTCAGAAACAATGCAGACATGATGAAATTTGTGTAGCACTGATACATGTCGTTCAGTCTAATGACATCAGTTTAACAAGACTCAAAACTAAATGTGGGCAGCAGCAGAAGATAACTGTGATAAAGATCAGACTACATTTTAAAGTAAGACCCTACTGTGGCCTCTCTGTCTTCAACTATTACTGAACCAAGTCAAGATGCTAACTGCTTCTTTTGCTCAATCGGCCTGTTTCCTGTTCTTGAGATGCTGGCTTCCTCTTGCAGCTCACAGGGCAAAGGTCAAGTGAGAACCCTGTCAGGATATGAATTATTCTGAGGTCACTCTCTAGATGTCCTGCTCCAGGGTTGTTACCACCAGTCTGTGGTTACTCACGCAGTTCAGACCATTTCCCCTCAGAGAAAACACATGTTTCTGTGAAGTTCATGTTGAAAAGCTGGTCGCTGGACGTCACACTGTTTATGTCTTCTGCTCGTTTTTTCTTCATCTAGGCCCTATACTGTGTGAAACTCTCATTCAGTTCCATTATGAGTTAAATAGATATTAGATTTATTTTTTTTAATGCATAGATTTTTGTTCATAGATTTTCTCTCTTTACCTCTTTTTACCTCTCCGGCAGGTAGGCCTACTACTTCTATCTCCTGGTGTTTACATACAAACTGACAGTTCATCTGCCTGCAGGGCCTAGATCTGAGCTTTCATCTTCAAACAGCTTCAGTGCTTCAACTTCACATGACACATTATTAAAAGGATAGTTCACCCAAAATTCAAATTTCACTCATTATCTACTCACCCTCATGTCGACTAAGAGCTGTGAGAATTTTCAGAGTCCTCCGTTCTTTCTCTGAGTTACGGAGACTTCAATACAAGAGGGACATTACAGACGAGCAGTATGGAGGTATTTGAATGTTTTTTGGTGTGTCTTTTTGGACAAAGAAACCTGATGTCCATTGACAACCATTATATGGACAAATACTGCTGCGCGGACCACCCTGTAAATCAGAGAAGGAACGGAGGACTCTGAAAATTCTCACAGCTCTTAGTCGACATGAGGGTGAGTAGATAATGAGTGAAATTTTAATTTTGGGTGAACTATCACTTTAAGTGAATTAGTATCTCAATACAAACTAACCAAGAAAACATTTAACACCCAGGATGTTTATTAATGATGACTGTTTACAAAATGAATACTTTGGCTGCAAAAGGTTGTGATGGTGTAATAAGGACAAAATAATGTAGAAGACTGAAAATATGAGGTGACATGTAAATACTGCTGTATGATAAAAGCATAAACCTTTGTAAATGCACTTACAGCTAACATATAATAACACTGTTACCAGGAGCAGGGAGGAGAGGCAGCAGGGCCGGCACCACAGAGCAGGACAGAGGTCCTGAAGGGTGAGATAGACGGAATCACAGAGGTGATGAAGCTGAATGTTGAAAAAATGCTTCAGCGTGAGGAAGGGTTGGACAAGCTCTCCAACAAGGCACAGGAAATGACAAATGAGGCAAGTCCCCAGCAGTTTGTGCTCTTACTATAGTAAAATACATAATGTTTGTTGTGAATGTTGGTTGTATTGTGCAGTTTCACTGAGATGACTTCGGTGTCCATGGACATTCCTCAAAGCGCCGTGTGGCTGCAGCTTCTTGTTCCAATCAACTAAGAGCACAGTTTGACCAATCAGTTGTCTGCAGACTAATAATAATAATAATGATAATAATGATAAAAAGAAGAAGAAGAACTAACAACAAAAAAACAACACACAATTAAAAACAATATTAATCAAGAACGATAAAAAGGCAATAAAACTGTGTGATAAGCAATAAAACAATAGCAACAAAAGTAAAAGTTTTAATGCCAAGTTAAATTGTGTTTTAAGAGAAATTGCCATTCTCAGATCATTATGCTTTATCAAAAAGAAAGTTTTAAGTCTGCTCTTGAAGATCAGTTGATTAAATGAGTCAGGCCTGTTGTCCTCCTGCTGCATGGTTGGAAAGAAAACCTGCAGCCACACCGGAGCTTTGTGGAATAAGTTGTCCTGACATCCTTAGGCGAATCAGCTCATAACAACCTTTTGTGTGAGTTTCAGATGCGTCACTCCATGCCATGTGATGCTCGGCGCCAATGACACCCACTACCTGTTATTCTTGTTTGTTCATTCCGGGAAATGTTTCTCTTTCATGAGATGAGGATCTCAGAAAAAGCTGTCAGGAATATACAAAGTGTTGTTGAAGTAGATTGTCTCATGTCTCTTCCCGCTCAGGCTGACCGCTTCAAGCGCACGTCTCGAAATGTGACTCGGACCTACTGGTGGAAAAACGTCAAACTGATTGTGGTCATTGTGGTGATCGTCCTCATCGTCATCCTCATCATCATCCTGCTGGCCACAGGAGTCATTCCTACTCAAGCCACTGAGACTCCCAAGCCATAACCTGAGAAAAAAAACACACACACAGTGGGTTAATATACACAAAACTACCTGGACAGATACAGTGTACTTACAAGGGCAGAGGGCAAGAGGGAATGAAGGGGTATTGACTTAATCATGACTTAACAGCAAGTATTTTTAACTTATCTTTTTGTGATGTCATCTGAAGAGAGCCACAGAACCAAATACATTCACCATACAGGGTATAGATATTATGTAACAGTGGAGATGGAAGTAAAACAGCAACCAAGCTCAAGATTATGCAAAGATGTCTCAGTATTTGAAATCTGGCCTTAAGCAGAAACAAATCAAACATGGCATCTGAAAAACATTTAGTATCACAAGTCTGTGTTGGAGTTGGTGTTATTTATTATTTATTTATTTGTACATATCAAAGAACACAGCACAAAACCTCAAGCCACTGACCAATATAGGGGCTGATTTTAAACCATACATACGGAGTATTCGACTCAGCATCTATTCAAATCTATTTTTATATCAAATGCTTTAAAGGGGACATATTGTGGAAATATCACTCTTTGAACGTTCTTCAACATATATTATATCATATAGTTTGTCTTGCCTTCTGGCCCCCAAAATGTGAGAATTGACCAAAACAAATCTGTAATTTTCAGACTCTCTAGGTTGAAATCCATGTGGTTTTACAAACTGTTCCCTCAATTGTCTTCCAGTGATGTAACTAGTTTTTGAATGTGCATAATGCCACCCCTACCTGAGACCGGTAGAAGGGTGGGGCAGGGCAAGAAGTGGTTCATTTGCATTTAAAGGGACAGGCACTGAAACCAGCCGTTCTGAACAGGGCTGTTTGAAGATGGAAAGAGCTGTGATGTTTGATCCTTGGGCTATTTTGAACACAGCACCTGGGAACTATTTTAATTTGTGGAAAGGGGGCAGAATATGTCTCCTTTAATTGTTAAATGTTTACGCAGTTGTTTTTAATACTGTAATCTCTTTAACAGTGTAATGATAGGATGCTCACACTCATACATTCTACTCATACAAATGTAAATAAAACACACAGTCTGGTTTGGGCCACAGAGCCACAAGGGTTGTAGAAATAAAGTTGTTTTTGACTTTTACAGAGACAGTATGTTAATGTGAAACTGGATTTCACTGAGGAGCTGACTGACTGTCAGAAAACAGTAACGGCTGTTTGGGGGCACAAGCCATCAGGTCCAGGGTCAGAGTCAGCTGTGAAGAGTCTGTTCCCACACTTCTACTGTCAGAGGATCAGGCTCCTCCAGACGACCAGCTGAGAGGTATCAGTTACAGCCCCCATGGTTCCCCCCTGCTGGGCCCATGTTAACCAATAGGTTTCCACATGCACGGCTCATAACTTGAGCGAATGTTATTTCTTTTCAATCCAAAATACTCAAATGAAAGCTGCATGTGATTTCTGTACATTTTTCCACGTGGATTTGGGGCCCACTATAACACCAGCCCCACTGCCCAGGCCTGTGTAGCCACAGTGTAAAAAATCTTTTTCCAGTTTATTAATTGTTAGATTTGCGCAGGTTCACAGACGCCTTATTCAGTCTTATATTAGTCAGAAAACGCAATAGAGGTGAGATTAACTGGTGGTCTGCAAAGAAGACACAAAACTGTAACTGCTGTGAAAGTAGCAGGTTATACTTTTATAAAATGAAAACTTCAGTTGATGCGTTATAATGAATTTGCAATTCTCCTTTGTCATTATTGGTATAAGTGAGTGTGGATCAATGGGTTAACATGAATTAATAATTTGAATCTAATCAATGAAATAATATATGGGTACAAACATGGAGGGGGATACATTTTGAAATCAACTGATAGTATTTTTTAAGCATTAGCCACAAGATGGAGATAGAGAGGCTGACTGGTTTGTGGATTGGTAAATAAAAAAGAGGGAATTCCCCAAAGCTTTCACATTCTGTCATTCACATTTGGTGACTTTGAAAGAGCTTCATTTCACACAGTCTCGCACAGTATTGGCCTGCTTTCTTTTTGTCTTTTGGGGTTTTTTCACAGGAAACCGAGGGGGAAAAAATGCTAAAGTGACATGTCTGGAAATATTTTTTGAAATACTGCAATCACCTCAGACGAACTCATTTGACCTAGCAAACATCATAACAAAAGCGGGTCATAGTAGTTTAAATACTGTGGAGAATGCAGTCAAACAGAATCAACAACAAATCAAATGCAGCTGGTGCGGCTAGCAGCCAGCATCCCTGCACTTCAGAAAGATCAAAAATAACTTTGAATATGCCAACCAAAGCTCTCATACTGAAACTAAAACTGGATTCAGACCAAACATCCGGCAGAAGAGTGGGGATACTCAACAAAACAGGAGAAGAACTAACATGCAGCGGCTGTTGAACAGGTCACAACAGGTTTGCCTCCACTGTTGACTCAACTACAGTCAATCTCTATCCAATCAGTGTAAATGTGCTGTTGTGTCAACAAATGGAGATTTAACTATCAAGGTTTTTTCCTCCATGACAAAAGTCCACACACACAAGCACACACCAAAAAAATAAATAAATAATCCACTGAAAGCCCATTTGTTACTGGTGGAATGATGGACAGTGTTGTAGTCATGCGGATGTGAGTCTGCCGTCCGTAGACTGCTAGACAATGATCCAAAGGGAGGCTGGTCAGAGTACTGAATATGGCCTTTGTGTCTGTGAAGCTTTTTCCCAGAAGACGGCCATTGTTGACCGGGACTCTGACCTCAGCAGCTCTGACCTGGCAAAATCTTGTGCTGCCTCGGTACAATCATGATGATGTAATATTTTTCACAGGGTTTACAGGTGCATGATGGAAGTGTCAAGTACGTTTGGAGAGATGGAGCTAGAGAAATATGAACAGAGAGAGAGAAAATGAATAGTAAAGTGAAGTTGCTGATGTTCCCAATTCATCTTTTTACAATGATGCCATTCATTGACTTATGCTGTAATATATTATCCTACAGTATCTTATGATAAAATGCAGTTTATTCAAATAAAATACAACACTATACTATTTGTATGTACAACAATAAATACATTGCTATAACATTCTGTATATTTTATTATTATATCCTATACTGTAATATCAAGCTATACTCATTCAGTGTCCTGTTGATATGCCATGAAAGGAGACTGACATCACTCCAAACTAGAGAAGAAGCTTCACTTTCATGCCACATTCTGGTTTATTGAGCTTTACAATTTCCACATATCATAAAAGAAACATACATTAATTATCTATAAGACCAGATTTTAGTGTAGACCTACTCCCATTAGTATCTTAAAGCAGAAGTAAGTGATATATTTGTGTTAATATAAGTCTTAAATAGTTATATCTTCCACATTCTGTCAGTCACTTGCTCTGCTCTGAGCCGAGGAGAAAATTGAGTTTTTATCCAATTTAGCCAAATTTCCGTGAACATATCATAAACCGTGAAACATACATTGTTATAGTGACTTTCACCGGTAAAAATTCGGAAAAATCTATAGAGTCGTAAGTTGTGATTTGAAGCTGTAATTTAGATTTCAAAAGCCTGCCTCCCATTAGCGAAATATGCTTTAACACAAAGAATTTTTAAAATGAGTAATTAGCAAAACACATAATGTCTTTTCAAATGAAAAATATGAAATTGCAGCAGAACTCAATGCTCAATATTTGATCGACTCAATTATCATTGAATCAATATATCTATGTAGATCAATGTATTGTTACACAATGGTATGGTTCCTTCAATCACAATTTAGTTTGCATTTGGTAGTTAAGTGTAAAGAGTCAGTCACAGGAGCAGGCTGATACAGTGGATAATCATTAAAAGACTATGGCTGTATGTATTCATATGAGTAAAGGAATGTTGACATAAGGTCAGACTGACTGCATGGTTCATATGCAGCAGTTCACTTTCTCAACAGTTATTATTTATGAATAATTTCGCCACAATTTCCACATTTTCCAAACTCTCTTGTCATAATGGATGTGAATGGTTGCAAAGAGCATTTGAGTCCTCTCAGCAAAGAATACAGCCACAAAATGAGGTTATTCTAGGTTGAGATTTTCCAGGGTTTTGTATCAATTAAATAATTACAACTAAAGGCAATGTGAAATTCAGCAGAAACTGCTTTTATAAATAACCAGTTCTGCTGTTTCATTTCTCCATTGTGCTCTATTCTCACTCTTCTTACTGCTCAGATCCTGTTGCCTCAGAAGGGAATCTACAATATGGTTGCAGAATCTTTCAAAGAAAAGTGTACTATGATACTTTATTAATCCACAAAGGGAAATTTGTCTGGTAGCTCATCATCTGATCATCATCATGATTTGCAGAATTAAAAAGTCTGATGGCTGGACAAAAGATCTTCTTGAAGAGAAAGAAGCCGTGTTGGTCCATCATGGTGTTATGAAGTGGAGTTGTTCAGGGTGGCCTCTACCATCTTCAGTGATTCCATCAGGGTTAGTTATTAGTTTATTAAGGGACAATTTGCAATTACATTAATCATTTGCAGAAGACATGGTTGCACCAGATTTAGCCCACAACTAATTTCCATCTGTAGTCCCTACTCGTAACATAAAAAATGTTAAAATACACAGAATACGAATGACGCTACTATACAAAGGTGATAGATAGACAGCAATACAGAAACATGTATGAGGTAGGCAAAGTGCAGAGTGCTCATAGCAGCAAGATGTTGATTGTTATACAGTATGCCAGGATTTATTTATTTTTTAAACTGTCTCAGGATGTTTAGTCTGTATCCTAGCAGAATCACAAGTATTATGATAAGAAAATTGTTAATTTCTTCACCAAATATCTCCAGCTCATC
Source organism: Decapterus maruadsi (assembly GCA_030347415.2). Classification (NCBI taxonomy): domain Eukaryota; kingdom Metazoa; phylum Chordata; class Actinopteri; order Carangiformes; family Carangidae; genus Decapterus; species Decapterus maruadsi. The sequence goes on from CM064895.1 coordinate 4,536,627, forward strand.
ACTGTTGTTGAGCAGAGAGTTTCTCATGATGACTGACAACAGAAAGCACATCCACTTCCATAAGCCTTCACCTTTGCACCAGCAGCAGCACGGCAACCACAAGAACACCTCCTCATCTCAGCTGCAACAGGGTGGCATCCTCCAGACCTACTCCTTTGTCAATGAAAGAAGCTCATCTCCTGAACAAACTCCTCTCCCCACAGAAATATCCACCAGTAGTTGACAAAATGTGACAAAAACAAGCCAAAAATAAAAGCAAAGGTTGAGTAATTTGAATAATTCAGAGCGAGCAGACTTTGCTGCTACCAGTTGAAGCGCATGTAGAGGCTTTTGAGAGTTGAATGCAGTTTAAGCTAAAGGGCCTCATATTGTACATTGATGTTTTCACGCAGCAGCTTACCAAATGAAGCTGCGTAAATTAAAAGTAAGTTTCAAGTTTCACAAAACTCATGTGAGCGAGCTTTTTGAGGATGTAACATGTGAATTACCCTGCTTCCGCTTTCTGTCCTGTCTTCACTTTCAAACCTTTAATGACCTCTTAGATCCTTCTTTTGTTTACTTCCTCTTTTTTCAGCCTTTGATGAGGAAAACTGTCTCAGTCTCTCAATTATGTTTGGACCTTTTCCATAAAAGGTCGGCGGCGCTGATGAGGGCTGTCTGAAGCTGTTTTGTTTGGCATATTAATTCACAGTGACTGAACTGAAGACGGATGGAAAGAATTTTAATTGCTCGTATGAGTGACGCAGTTGAGTTACAATAGAGTTGTGTTGTCTGCCTGTCCGCTTCTTATGATAACTCTCTTCTCTTCTATTAAAGAGTGTGTGGAGTTTTCAATGCAAAACAGTTGGTTTTAGCAGCTTATGACCAACCGTCCACCTACAGAAACTCACAGAGACGCTTTGGTCACCATGTGACCCAACGCACGTCATAACTGTGACATACTGTATGTGTAAAGAGCTGCTGCACAAGGGCCCCACTGTTTCATTCTCTGTGAAAAATAACTGGAGTTAACATAGGAAATAACAAAGGATATTATACAATTATAAAAACAATATCTCAAAAATTGTATGACAGGAAATAGGAAAGTGCCATAAAAGGTAGAAAGGTCGATATGAGTTTATCATTGAGGCACACTGGGTCCATTTGGGGATATTACATGAACAAATTACACATATTTCTCACAAGGGTGGACCAGCTGTCACTTTCTTGAAACCCATTTAGTACGCAAAGGAGTCAACACCCTTCAGAGGCTGCACAGCACACAATGTTCTACAGAGAGCTGGTGACAGACATATCATGAAGCGCACAGAGAGGAGGGGTCGGCTACTGCTGCTGGACTCCAACGGACATGGGCAAGACATGAGTATCTTTCTGCTGGGCATGTTGCAGTTTCCCGGTTGCATGACAGAGATAAGGAAAACACAGTGTGGGCTAAGAGTGCTGCATTCAGGTGCCCCTGGTAATTTCCAAATAAATTCAAAAAAAAGATGAAATGCGTACAGGTAAGTTCATTATCATGAGAACATAATATGATTAACAACAGATGCTCTTAGTGCTCATGTTTTCCAGGTGACAAACAAGCAACATGAGAAATTACATGGTACTTTTTACCCCATTGAGTCCAGTAACAGCTAATTGTATGAGCATCACAATGACTTATTCAATAGTTAATCTACCCTGTCATATACAGTAGGCTCTCATCTATTATCCATGATTGATACATTTCTGACGTCACATTTGCCATAATTATGATAGAGATACGAAGAATTAGAGTTTATAATTACATCCAGGATGTGTAAAGACCAAAAAACAAACTAGAAACGTTTACTGCAAGAACCTCAGGGTCTATACCAAAATCTGTTAAAATGACTTCCAAAAACAAATTTTAGTGATACTGAATGAGCAGACAATCATAGCAAATTCAAACACATCATCTCATCTGGAAATATCTATCCTCAAAGTTTTGCTTTTGTTGATTTCATTGAAAAGTGATAGGACTCAAATCCTCATCATTTGTGTAGTGTAGAAAACATTTGAACTCTTGAACTCCGTTGACTCATCAACACGTCATCAATGCACCTTCAACAACAACAGATCATAGAAAGAAATATGTGTTATTGACCTATTGACCTGACCAGTTAAAAGTTAAAGGGTTTTTGTTGTTTTGATTTTTGTGTCCTCTGTTGTTCTGGTCATTTTGTATATTATATGATAAATAAAACCTTTGTTAATTAAGAGGTGTCTTGTGAGTCTGATGTGGTTCATTGGTGTGAGCCCCTTAGGACCACTCTAGGGTGGGGCGTAACAGACTGCAGTGGTTTAGCTAAAGGTAGCCACTAAACAGCCAGTGAATGAGTGCAGATAAAACCTTGTTAGTTAATGTAATAACCATGAAAATTCTGACTTTCTCCACTGTTCATTTTTGCCTCATAGCTTGACCTACATTTTTGTTAGGTCTGTCCAGACTTGTTCAGACATAAATGGCAGAGGAAGTTTTGTTCAGAAACATAAATGGCACATGGCCAAAGTAAAATTTCATAAGGAATAGACACTAATCACTAATAAACACTAGTCTTGTAGAGCAAGAAAAACACCTGGGCAGGTAGTACAGTATGAGCCGATGAAAAGATAACAATATTGTTCGCTGACAATTAAATGAAATGATGACCATAGTATTGAAAAATTGACAAAACTGACAAAACAGGGAACAGGGGCACCAAGTCATGAAGATACACAAGGTCTAAAACTTAGCCCAACAGCATGTAGCCAGTCTCTACAAAGATAGGCTACTACATACCGTCTTTTCTCAAACACAAACACACACACATAGCTTACAGTCCAACCATCTCCATCCCCATTCTCACCCTCCTCTAGCCCACCAATGTCAGCAGTGTGTGCAAGCTTACTTAGTCATCCACTATTTCACTTGAGAAAAACTTGAGAAAACAATGTCAATGTCAGTTTTATTTATGAGGAGCATAAACTCAACGTGCTAAAAAAAAAGTTAAATTAACCCTTTATATCCTGTAGGCTATGTTAGTAGGCCTATTGTTTTTGTTTCACATTTGATACGTTTAAAGTGTCATAGATGAAAATTCATCAAACTGTATTAGAAAAGGTCAATAAATTAAAAGGCTACAGATATTAAGTTACAGTAATATCCAGAGGTGGGTAGTAACGCGCTACATTTACTCCGTTACATTTACTTGAGTAACTTTTTGGATAAATTGTACTTCTAAGAGTAGTTTCCATGCAGCCTACTTGTTACTCTTACTTGAGTATATTTCTTCAGAAGAAGCGGTACTTTTACTCCGTTACATTGAGCTACATTCCGGTCGCTACTCGCTACTTTTTCTTATCGATCTAATGTGCAAATTGTTTGTTTTAATGGAGATACTTCCGAGCCTCTGTCACATGAGTTTCACCAATCAGATGTAGCCACTCGCGACGTTTGCCTCCGTTTAACCAGTCAGACAGAGCCAGGCAGTCACGTGACCGCACACAAAATCTCCGCGGTAAACAGGACGGCCACTCCGCCTCAAATTTGAGAAACTGCGGCTAGTAAATGATTAGGATGACGTCAGCCCTAGCTGGTATGTCGTGGATAACATCCGTGAAGGCAAAGATATTCAATATAAACCGTCTTTGGTGAAGGTTCTCAGTAATCCAGGTCATTTTATTCTTCTTCCTCCCCAGAAAATTTAAACCCCATACACACCTGGAGACATGTGACTCCTAGTCACATGACCATCCCCCCAGTGTCGGGGTGTGGTCATGTGACTCGAGTTTCGGGGGGTGTGGTCATGTGACTTTGGTTTCACTAGAAACCAATCATTGGACCACCCACTCTGGGTTTAAATACCTGGGTCTGGCATTAGTCTCAGACAGTTCATAGGCCTATGTAAGTTGTTGCGGCTGAATTTGTCTTAATTTATGTTACTTTGTAAAAAAAAAAGTCATTTAGGCTATTGTCGTAGTTGTTAAATGTTGTTCTTTGGCAATATCTGAATTTTTTCATTGCTATTATATTTCTGTGTATTTGATTACGCCTACAGTTACACGCTGATCATTAAACGAACAAATCAGAGGTTACTCAGCAGTTACTCAGTACTTGAGTAGCTTTTTCACCAAGTACTTTCTACTCTTACTCAAGTAAATATTTGAATGACTAGCCTACTTTTTACTTTTACTTGAGTAATATTATTCTAAAGTAACTATACTCTTACTTGAGTACAATTTTTGGCTACTCTACCCACCTCTGGTAATATCATCCTGGGACCCGGGAAGTCCGGACCGTGTCGATTCACCGACATTAGTCTGAATGTAACATTAGTCACGTTATGCGCTCTCTCTCTCGTAATTGTAAATTTTCCGGGAATTCCATGAACGCGCTTTGTGTAAACCATAGAGTGCACGCGGCACGGATGAAGTGATAGGGAAACGGACGAATTGTCAGAGAGAGAGAGAGAGGGGGGGAGAGAGAGAGAGAGCGCTGCTCGGGCTTGTGCAGGACTGTAAAAGCAGCAGAGCTGGTATGCTGCGCTTCCTGTTTCTAAAGTTGACTGGAGTCGCACTTTAAATGCTCTGGATCCGGTGACAGCTTCGACACACACAGCAAGATCCACGGCCGACATGGTGAGTCTGCTTCTTCTAGTCTCCTACGAGTTGAATAAGTTTCGTACAGTACTCAAAGAGTATGAGAAGAGACAGAAAAGGAGAGACACAATAGTAATGACCCTTATCTGAGGGCAAAGTCCTATACAGGCAACATTATGCAGGGAAGTAGGGCACGAGAGCTGCGCTCAACTGGTCGTGTCGTCTGTTTTGAATGCAGATTAAGTGAAAGTGAATAAGTGAGACGCTGAATATGTGTTTAATACTTGACGGGGCAAAATGACCAGATATACAATGTTATGTTGTTTGATCTTGTGTTTTGTCTGGTGAAGTACCCTCAAATCCCATGAGATCTAAGTGCAGGAGGCTGTGTGAAGTGATGGATGACACTGATGTAAATGAAACTGAAAACATTTTCAATTCTGGGTCCTCTCTTGTGTTTGATAGCTCTCACATTTTATAAGATGAAATATTAAGAATGAGTAGGCTACATCCCCATCAGCCTCTGTGCATGCTCTCTGCTTTGGTTTGAATGAATCCTGTTGCTGCTGAATTACAACCAGGTAACAAACAGCACGTGTTTTTGGATGTGGAGATCTGATGGAGTAGTTTACCTCACTCCACTGTAACGAACGTGCTATCGTACCAGTAGGTGTGGTTTCCCTGGATAATGCCAGGTACATTAATGCAGGCAGGATGGAGGGAGTGAGGGAAGGAAGGAAGGAAGGAAGGAGGGGATCTGGATGGGGCAGCGGCGTTAAGACATAGCCGGTTGAATTTTAAACACAGACTATTGTTCAGCTGCTATTTGGTATGCCCAGAATGACATAACTGGGCTTTCAGAGTATCCACAGAGCAGTTTTTGACCATTTGTCCATAGTAAGCAGGTTTAGTCCCTTCAGCCTGCTTCATGAGCCCACTGCGAAGTCCTACAGGATGTTGGTTATGAAAGTCTCTACAGGAAATGACAGTGAATTATAAACCATATCAAGATGCTGTGCTAAGTTTGCCTCAATGTGCCTGTCTCCTGTTCCCTGATAACTTGTTAAATACAGGCGTTCTGCCACCTCTCAGAGGGCAAAGAGAGAAAGAGAAACCTGCCAAGATGTTAATTACGCTGAGGTCAAAGCACACTATAAATGTCCTCCATTATGGTTCTTATCAGTGTGTAGTTACTGTGCTGTTGTTCTGGCCCGTGTGTGTGCTTCTTTGTCCTCACAGCACACATAGACGTTATTGTTAACAGCTGCAAGAATGTTAACTTCATGATGTGGGAAAACCTGTCCTTCTTCATTGTACCATCATGGTGTCATGTTTCATTACTATTTTGTTGTTCCGTCATATCACTTACCTTTATAAAATGATCCACCAAAGCAAAACATGACAGCAATGTGGCTTGCTGTAAAATTCACTGCAAGTTTGATCCATAACAGACATAGAAGTAACTGTATCATTTCAGATTTGCTGACTAATTTAAAAAAAAATGTGAACAAAAACATAGGAAATAAGAAATACAATGACATCATCTGAAAAAATATTCTAATAACTTACATTACTATGCAGTAACTATAAAACTGAACAAACAAATAGCACTCAAAGGGATAGGTCAACATTTTGTCAAATTGGCCCATTGCTATAATCCCTATAGTTTTAGGAGTAGGTTCATCACCTTTAATTGTCGCTTCAAGCTATTTTTAAAATGGCAGAGCTGCTCAGAGCTACGCTACAGAAGGGGATTTCCCTTCTCAAACTCATCAAATACACAATCCAACAACTCCGAAACGCTCTCGTGGACAAGTTGTGACCTGCACATTCACCACGCTATGAGATAATAACGGAACGTTACGAGACGGAGTTGTTTTTGAGGAAAATTCATGCAAAACTGCTGATGCGTGTTCCCGTCTGGGGCATTTTTTGGCAAGCAGTCACTGCATTTAATAACATTCCGTTATTATCTCATAGTGTGGTGAATGTGCAGGTCACAACTTGTCCACAAGAGTGTTTTGGAGTTGTTCAATTGTGTTTTTGATGAGTCTGATGAGGGAAACCAATTAACCTCCATAGCGTAGCTCTGAGCAGCTTGTGTTTCTGGTCCGCCCTTCTTAAAATAGCTTGCACCAACAATTGAAGGTAACGAACCGCTCCTAAAACATGGGCAAATTGGCAATGGGCCAATTTGCTAAGATGTTGTACTATCCCTTTAAACCTCCAGCACTGTGTGCTACTCATCACTTGGTCACTTGTATACAAGACAGACAGATTTTGAGAATCAAAACCTGAGATATCCGATATTGGTCTCTAATATGGAGGAAGCTCCAAAAATACTGAATCCTACATTACCCATAATGCAACCAGCAGCCTCTTTTTTTTTTTTTTTTTTTTTTTTTTTTTAAAGATTTATTTTTTGGCTTTTCATGCCTTTATTGATAGTATAGTAGAGAGGAGACAGGAAATGGGAGGCAGAGATGGGGGGGAAAGACATGCAGTACAGGGCCGTCCGATGCGGGACTCGAACCGGGGCCGCCTGCAGCAAGGACTATAGCCTCAACATATGTGGCGGGCGCTCTACCAACTGAGCTAAACCTCGCCACCAGCAGCCTCTTTTAATAAAAACTGTCACAGATTAAATATTGCTGGCTGCTCTCAATTGCACAATCCCAGTGTGCAATGGAGACCTGCTGTCGAAAGTGTCTCATTACCAATAGCAAGCAGAGATAACCTGATTACATCACCAGGGGTTGTTTTCTCACACAAAACTCCCTCCAGAGACACAGAAGAATAAACAACTCCTCCTCTGGCTGAGGAGTGCTCCCTCCTGATGAGTAAACACACAGTTCCACATTAAATTTGGTTAAAATAAATTAATATTCAAGCATCAAATCGTGGCTTTGCATTGAAACGCCATAGGCTGTTAGCCTTTTTGTCACTTTCATTAGCCCGCTGCTGTTTTTAAGACAGACAGACCAATCCTTTCTGCATTTTAGGCCTTACTGTGGGATTGTCATCATGACTGAAACAGCTTAAAAACCCAAGACACATGAAATATGACAGATTGAAATGTATTGTTGAATGTACATTTTTATGACTGAATTCTCAGTCTTCGTCTTTCATGGTGGCAGTGACTGTCCATGCTAACTGCCCTTGTTAACTAACTTCCTCTGTTTATCCCATAACATGAAATGCATCACCCACTCCTGTGTGCCGGGGGATTTTCTCTCAAAAAACGCACTGGGTGTTTACCATTATATATCTGTTTGTCATTAAAGTATAGTCCACACAATGAGAGGACATACAATTAGATTTGATAAGAGAAACCACATTAATCTCACTCTATAACCATGTGTTTATTGCACAGGAGAACGGAAAGAGCCGGCTGCAGCAGACCCAGGAGGCGGCGGAGGAGGTGAAGGTCATCATGCTGGACAACCTGAACAAGGCTGAAGAAAGATCTGGCAAACTGGGAGAACTGGAGGACAGGGCCGACAAACTTCTGGATAAGGTATGCAGGGAGGGTTCAAGGGAACTGGAACGTCTCTGGTGGAAGTCTCTGTGTTGCATAAGGTGAATTACTGGAGGGAATGGCACAAACGCTCCATTTCCACAGGCGTCTAGGGATTGAAACTAGGAAATGTCATATTGATGTCTATAAATACACATTAGGTGGAGCTGGAGAGGAAAACAAATGTACAATTTACATCCTGATTGTGTTTTATGGTGCTATTTTTAGAAAGGTATTTCCTATTGTTTCCTAAGATGAATGAAGTGAGCTGGTCTCCCTGGGTATGACAGAGTGAGTCCAGGACATGCCACGAGACAAATGTCCGTCCAGGGGTCGAGAACCGGGTCACATCATTCCCACATCGCCCCGCTGGCCTGTGTTACATCCCCCTGCGGAGCACTTCTCCAAAACAACACATTTAAGTTCAAGAGGCGCTTGGACATAACATCACATAACTTGGGTCAGCAACAGGCAAACAAGGCGCTTTCATTCAGAGGTTTTAATGGATTGGAAAATAGAAACATGGACGCTGATGACACTAAAAGCTTTACCAATCAAACATTTTATGTCATTAACAATTTATCAAATAACAACATGGGTTGTGAAAGAGTTTGCTTACGTTGGTAAACCCACAGAGAATTGCGAACAGACAGCAGCATCTCTCAGTTCATGGTTTTCCACCAGCAGCTGGTTACATCATGATAAACCCATTATCTGCTACCTGCTCAGCACCATATGTCAGACTGGAAACTTATATTGGCCAGGTAAACATCATGACTCATGATTGTAAATGAGTAAATGGATTGAAAGGTTGTGTGAGTTGGCTGCTTGTTGCATTCACAACTTTCTCTCCTAGCAGTAGTAGGTTTTAAAGGAGAAATCCGGTCATTTTTGACCCCTAAATCGTTTTCTTGATGGTCACCCAGTGTTATCGGGAGCAAAAAACGAGACTAAAATTGATGCAGGCAAACCAGAGTTACACCATGGCTACCCGGCGCTTGGAATAGCAACAACGCTAACCTATGGGGGCAATTCTTTCAACCACAACAAACACAAAATAAATGGTTGAGCAGTGCAGTGGTAATGTCCATAATATCTCTGACTGTTAATTTTTGTAAAGAAATCATCACAACAAACAGGAAAAAGTGTTTCTGTGGCGGGGAGAGCAGGCGCTCTGCGATCAGAGAGTAATGTCTTTGCAGGATGTTTCAGAGTTAAGAGTTAACCTGAGGTGAGTGACTACATGCAAAAACACAAAGTTTACATTGTTTATACTGTACACTATATGAGTTCAGTGGTGTCTCATAAGGATTTGAGTCATGTACCATAGATATTTGATTGTTTTTTGAGTGTTTGTTGTGGTTGAAAGAATTGCCCCCATAGGTTAGCATTGTCACTATCCCGAGGCCGGGTAGCCACAATGTAGCCATGATCGTGTTTATTGCTCCCCCCAACACTGGGTGTCCATCAAGACAATGATTTAGGGGTCAAAAATGGCCAGAATTCTCCTTTAGGGTGTGTCTGCTGGAGGTGAAACCAAAAACTGTGAAGTCACTAAAATACTCCACACATGAAGGAACACAAGGAACTGCAGAAGTTGGTTGTAATTCTCTGTGGATTCCAGCCCGTTTTACATCATGCCATTCAATCTGTTGCTGATGTAAAACTATTCATCAGTGCCACTTCAACCACGGTTAACCACAGTGTCAGATGTTCTCCAACCACTTTTTGCACTCGACACCAGTTTTACAGCTGCTCTTCTAGTTTATTATTTCTGCGTCCTGAAATGGTTATGAAACAGAAACAGTCATCTGGCTTTTTTTTTTTTTTACACTTTCTTAGAGAACTCAAAATAGTGTGACAAGGCAGGCCAAAGGGTCAATGTGAAACTGATGTGACTTCCTTGTTGATCAGAGTTGTTATATTTATCTGTAGTTATTTAAAAAATATATATATTTTATGTATAATTGCTCAAAGGCAAAAAAAAAAAAAAAAAAAAAGGAAACTGGTAAAACAAAAACAAAAGCTTTAGTCTTCTGTGGTCCTATATTGGCATAGCCTATCTTCAAAATGGTCAGACCTGTAAAAGATTCTTATTTATGCAACAATGTAATGTAACATCTTCATGTTGTCTTCTTTCTGCAGAGTAAACATTTTGAAAAGACCTCCCACCAGGTGAAGCAGAAGAAAAGATGGGAGAACAAGAAGATGAAATTTGTGTTTATCGGCGTGGGAGTGGTGGCAGCACTCATCATTGTTGGACTTATAATCTATGCCAGCGTTGGATAATAAAAGGACGCTAGCTCCTTTGCTGATGAAAAGCATATAAGATATTGGGACTGAGAGATATGAAGTGGACGCAGAGAGAGGAGTCCAAACTCTGGGACTCTGGCATCTTGACTGGACTGCTCATTCTGTGATATTTATGGGAGAATTGCATTAGTGTCTTCAATCGATATGGTACCGTTGATTGCTCAGCTGCTTCGTCTCTTTTTTGAAAAACTTTTTAAAGCCATGTCTCTGTCTGGCCCACATTGAAAAGACACAATAGTTCACGCATGGAGTGAAAGCCTTCAAAGTCCACTGAAGGGAGTAGAACAGGTTCCACTACCCTCACTGAAAACTCACATCATTAAGATTTATTCAAATTAGGTCTGAATAAAAGTGCTCTGGAAACTGCCACCTTTTAAAACTAGCACAACTATGAATTACTAATCTTTTAACCAGGTGTCATTAGGATGCCTCTGTTATAATATGTTCTTGTACTTACTGGTTCACATTCTGTGATGTGTGTATAGAGAGGTGTCAGTGCAAGAAGACAGAAGAGAACACAGAACAGATGCCCCATTCGGTAAATATGTACAAACTTCAATGGAAAGGAATAAACTGATGAACTGTAACATAAAATGTCTGCTGTTAAAAATGTTCTCAGAGTTGCCTACGTCATTAAAATATTTTCTTGATCTTTGAGTGGCTGACTTATCTGAGTTTTGTTGCATACAATTTCATGATGTTTCTGTTCATATCATTCTTAATAACACGGAGAATAGGCTCTTCTGATCTGTAAGATTCAAACACGGTGAATAGAAAACAGGTTGATGTACTGTATTTAACTGCTCTGATCATCTGTCTACAATGAAATCTAACACACCGTGCACTAACTTTGTGTCAGTTCAAACAAAACCATCCTTAAGATGCAGAGAAGAAATCGTTAAAAGAATATTTTTGCTCCAATACCTGTAATAGTATTAAAATTCTCTGACTCGTTTTCCCTCTGCAGTTTAAGGGCGCTTTCACACTGTCCTCCTTTGGTCCGCTTTAAACGGACCAGCAAAAGACCAGAACGACCCCTGGTGGTCAATATGTTAACTTCAGATGATTAAGCAAAAAAACAGTAAAAAGAAAATGTCTATCAGCAATGTGTTGTACTGAGTTTGAATAGCTTAGCCAGATATGGTATCATCATGTCATTTAACCACAGACACATTATTTACCACCAGACTTAAATCCAAGTACGACTGGTAAATGGTAAATGTGTTGCAGGTGCTCTGTTTATACAATAGCCACTGTTTCCTTAACCAGAACTGTCAGTCTCTGCTGTTGGCAGATCTAATCATTTGAATTCCTCCAGGCGATTCAAACCAGTTTAGAAAATACTGCAGCTGTGAATATTTCATAAAGCAGTTTGTGTAAATGCAGGTGTGGAACCATTGAGGTGTGGTAATGTGTCACCTTCACATCGTACCCAAAAACAAATAAACTGAATGCATTTACTCGTCTACCTGAGAGCCTTAAAAATTTGCATGAAATTGATGCAAGTGGCCGAATCTCAAGGAAAAGCCAGTTTAGTTTCTCAGGACAGTTGTGTAAATATGGCCTAGATGTATGCTTGTGGAACCTTGAGGCATCTCGTAGCCTGTCATAAATAAAGATAAAATAGAGAATTAACTTTTTGGACTTTTATTACAAATGTGAATCAATACTGGTCAGAGCCTTCTCATTTCAACGGTTCTAGTTTAGCAACATGCCAATCCATGGTTGATCTCTAGAGGGAGACAAACACCACAAAAGCATGGTCAGTATCTGATTGACTGGAGCTGAGTCAGACTTGATGGACATTCACTGGCATATTACTGTATTGCTACAATCGGTGCAGTAGATTTACATGTGATTTAATTGGAAGTTGATTATAGGTACAGTGGCAAGGACACAAATTATCTGCAGGTTCCTTCTACAATACTGTCAGATTTTCATCTATCATTTTATTACTCTTCAACAGGGAGAGAGAGAAAGAGAAGTGGAAAAAAGAAGAAAGAAAAACATCTGATGCCTAAACCATGGTTTTAGCCTCCTAGACCACGCTAGCTGGAGGAAGTTAAGTTAAGATTCCTTTATTTGTCCCACAGTGGGGAAATTTGCATTTGTGCAGCAGCAACAAATAGCAATAGGATAAAAGAGAGAAAAAAAGCCTGCTGTAGCATTTATGCATCTTAGACCAGTCCAAGGACAACTGATTATCTTGCGTCTTCTTTGAGTTGGATGTATTTCTGGGTTCCCATTTCCTAATGGGACTAATGATGTTTGTTTTGGTGAAATGTGATTATATGTTTCCCTGTACATTAGAGGTTGAAAAGGTCAGAGGATATGGAACATCTGGACAGAGGCTCCCCTCTGCCTGGAGAAGGTGTGGTTTGGAGATCAGCCATAGTGATTTGGGCTGAGACAAGAGAGATGTTTGGCGCCAGAGATTCTCCAGGATTCTGCATTTTTTGTGACATTGCTCTTTTTTTGTAATAAAGTCTTTTTGAATGCAAGCAAGGATGTGTCAACGATGATCACTTCTTTCAACCAACACATCAATACAACAATATCCCTGCACATTTGCTCGACTTTTATAATATGAATTCATAAATAATTTCAGTAATTGATTCTTTATTATGATTTATTTTAGTGGATCAATTAATTGTGACACTGACTTCGACAGCTATAGGCTAGTTGTTCATGTTTTAGTCAGTGTAGCCTAATTTTCATTTTATTCAAAAACCACAGTAGCCAATCTGTATTTTCTTTATGGGATAAACGAGACACATTTGATATTTAAATAACTGTTACACTTTTTTTATTGGTTGTAAAGCACAATATGAAATGAGGGAGGAGGGGGTTACAAACAAATGTATCGCAGGTTCAGTTACATAATATCATGAAAAGCAGGAGAGAACAAAGAACAGGTACATCTCATGTTTTTTTTTCATGTTTCATACATTTCATTCAACACAGAACTATTCAAAAACATGGAAATAGAGAAAATAATGTTATGGTTTTTATGGCTTTCTTGTTTTCAGATTGACTAATGAAGTTGATGTATTGTTTGATTTCGTTCTTGAAACGGTGTGGTTGACGTTGTAGTTTTTGACGATAATGCTGATGTTGAAAAACAAAACAAAAACAAAAAAGAGGTTACGTAGCGGTTTTGACCTGGAAGTGACGTCAACAAGTCCTTCCTGCACCAAGACCGGCAAGATGGCAGCGGACACGCAGGTTTGTGTGGCTTTTTTTTAATAGTACACTATTCGCTTACTAAATGACAATCAAGTAATTTGTAAACCAAATTCGATGTATCATGGGTGTCGCTTTAAAAACATCCCGGTATGTTTCGGTGTTCGGCGAAATCTCGGGCAAACTTTAGCGGCAGCTAGCTAGCAGGCTGTTAGCTCAGTGCTACGTAGCCTCAGTGTGACTGGTTGAGACCGAGCTGCTGCTGCTGCTGTAACGACACCAGCTCAGTGTGTGTGAGCAGAGGGAGGCAGGCTGAGACTGAGGCTGAGGCTGAGGACCGAGCCGCTTTCACGGGCCCCAACTCACTGTCATTAACGTTATCTCCACTGGCTGTAAATTTACCATGTTAACAAAGACTAACGTGCAGGTGATGAGGTAACTAAGCGACGCCCTCCCTGGCGAGCCGTTAAACAGGCAGCAGCGACACAACGCAGCCTGGTAGACGCCGACACTCCGGCTGTAGCCTACTGTCTGTGCTGTGAACTACTTTGACGGCCACCAGTTGATATGAGAGGGCCTTTCATGTGTACTGATAGGTACTTGTGCTTGCAATACCTTTGTCTTAGTGTTATTACGTAGGCAGTTAAATGCTAAGAGCTCTCTCAGAACATTTCTCTTTTTCTCTTTTATTTATTTATTTTATCCCTTATTAGTTCTGTCTGCCCCACCCGCAACAAGTTCAGACCATGGTTTAGACAAAAGTCTTACACCAACACGTTGATATTTAATACTGTCTTGCAGGAATTTTAGTCCTTGCGTGGGTTTAGATTTACCTTTATCAAAAACTGAATGTCTTACAGCACAAATTTTGTTTTTCGATCTGGGAATTTACCACACCTAACAATCCATCACCAGTACCTGAACATGTCAAGGCTTCAGATGAGATGTTGTCAGGGAGGGAAGTGTCCAGAGAGTGTCATCAGCAGGTTGAACAGACACGGAGAGACTGGAAGAGTCACAGAAAGACAGACAAGTGCACATCCTTATTGACACACTGATATTTTTTGTTGTGGTATACCCACAAATGTTGTTAGTTTTTGTTTCAATACATTGTTTGATATGAAGAAATTACCACTCCACCCTACCGAAATGCCCTACTGCCCTAATGCCATAATATCACTGTAGCATCAGCTTTTTATTTTCTATAAATTTCACCATGAAGTCGAATATCCCTAACAAATGCCTAATAATAGCCCCCCCCCCCCCCCCCCCCCCCCCCCCCACACATGTTACATTAATTAGATTTGAAGATAATTAATACACAAACTACGGCACAATATATTCTCTCACAACCTTCTCTGAGTTTTTATGAAATCACTTGAAACTAGCATAACTAAGCTGTAGAACATAATATAGTGTTATTTTTACAAGGTTGATAAATTAAGGCCCACATCTTATTATCAAGGTCCCAAGTATCAATAGATCAGGATTAGATGATTTACCAATTTTTAAATGGAGTCTGTCTAGAGTGACAGTGTTACTCTTAATAGATCATCTAAGAGCCAAGTATTCTCTCGCTCAGCCTCAAACTTTTGATCCTGGATTGAAGATGTCACTGCTGCCTTTCACGTCATTTAAATCCTCAGAGCAGTTCTCACACTAACTGTTTCTATGACTTCAGGTTTCAGACACGCTGAGGAAATTTGCTGTCAAAGTGACCACAGCCAGTGTGAAGGAGCGCAAGGAGATCTTTGGAGAGCTGAAGCAATGCATAAAAGGCAAAGGTGAGCAATCTTGTCTGAATAAAATCTCTACACAATGATGATGTTGATTATAGGTGCTCTTATCACAACTAATGGTCATTCTAAACGCCTTTCTTTTTTTCTTTTTTTTGGTTAGAGTTGCCAGAGCCTGCCATCAAAGGACTATGCAAGCTCTTCTGTCTCACACCACACAGATACCGGTAGGTTTGTCACATTCCCCCACAAGAAAACTACACTCAACAGTCAAGATTTTAGTTCCAGAGGCTATACAGGTGTTGATAAATTGATACTTTCCAACACGACAATCATACTGTTTATTTGCAGTTTTGATAGTTTAAAATTTTTCATTAGATTTTATTTTACCTAGTGATTAAGCAGTTTTAGTTTTTATTTTGAGGAATTGACTAGTTTTAGTTTTAGTTAAAGGGATAGTTCAACATTTTGGTAAATTGGCCCATTGCCATAATCCCTATAGTAATAGGGGTAGGTTTGGATTGTGTATTTGATGAGTTTGATGAGGGAAACCAAGAAATCCCATTAGCCTCCGTAGTGTAGCTCTGAGCAGCTCACGGCTCTGCTCCGCCGTTCTAAAAATAACTTGCACCGACAATTAAAGGTAACGAACCTAATTCTAAAACTACAGGGCTTATGGCAATTGGCCAGTTTGCTAAAATGTTGAACTATCCCCTTAAGTACAGTACACTAACTCTGGTTTTCAGTGCTGGTGTTGCATTAGGGACTGCTCAATGCTTTTTAGCCTCATTGATATAAATGGAGTATAATAAACCTCTGACTGTAATGGATGTGTGTGTTCTTCCTCAGGGATGCTGCATCGCGCAGAGAGCTGCTCTCTGTCATCGCCCAGCTGGCTGAAAGTCAGCCCACCGTCCTGGTGACCAGCCTCCTTCACTGCCTGCCCAACAGTGGCATCATCAACAAAAATGGAGAGCCCAGGTATTTTTCTGAACCTCTGCAGATTCGATTTCTTAAGCAGTTCCTACTTTCACAGATTTCCTGCTAAAGCGTCGCCATACAGTCACTATTAGACATCTCCAATTTTCTTCTCTGTGTTTAATACTCCATAAGTAGTTAGTATAAACTTTAGTATAGTATAAAGTATAAGTAACTGGATTACCTAAAACTGCCAGAAATAAAACAGATCTTCATAGTTGTTTCAGTTGGAAATTTAAAACCCACATCTTATTATTTAAAATATTTTTTAAACAAGTGAGCGTGTCAGGAACCACTTTTTGTTATCATGTTAACCAGAGTTTTTCTTCCCTCTCTTGTGATTTCTTTGTACTGTTTTCAGCAAAAGCACCGGCTCTGCTGCCTTCATCGGTTTGTCTTGGACCTTCCTTTTAGTCCCCACCGTGTTTTCTGCCCCAGAGAAAAGAGAGGGACCTGTCTGGAAGAAAATGGTCAGTGGAAGTTTCTTTTCTTTTTTTTAAAAACAGAAATGACCAGATATATATTATAGATATCTTTTCAAAATGGTGATTATATGCAGTCATATCTCTCACTGCCAGATTCTGCTCACATCTGACCTGGGTTGGTGTGTTAATCTTTGCTGTCGGTATCTCTCCATCAGGTGGAGGTTCAGAGTCTTCTTGTGGCTGAAGTGGTGGGCGGAGCCAAGACCATTGCTCAGAAATCAATTGTGAAGAATCTCAATCACCTCTGGGAGCAAGTGAGTGAACACACCCAGGTAGTGAGTAACCTACCAGTCAGAGGGAAGGATCCAGTCTCATTATCAGACACTAAATGAAGGTGTGAAGGAACCAAGCAAGGACCAATTAATTATGGCCTTTTATCAAAAATATTGGTCCCTGTGTAATTTAATTAATTATTTTGAAGAGACACATGTACAAGTGTCTCTCTGACTTACATTCAGAGAATTTCTTAGGTTTCATCAGCTTCTTGCACAGTGTGACAACTGAAGAATAAGTTAAGGGAATCTTCTTATGTCGAACCCTTATGTCATGATGGGGATGTCTTTATCTTTTCTGGTTGAACGTGATTTGAAATTATTTTGTATGCAGCAAGCTACGTGTATTTAAAGGGATAGTTCAACATTTTGGCAAATTGTCCCATTGCCATAATCCCTATAGTCATAGCAGTAGGTTTGTTACCTTTGTTTGTTGGTGCGAGCTATTTTTAGAACGGTGGAGCAGAGCCACAAGCTTCCCAGAGCTACTTTACGGAGGCTAATGGGATTTCTTGGTTTCCCTCATCAAACTCATCAAATACACACCTGACCTGCACATTCACCACGCTATGAGATAATAACTGAACGAGACAGAGTTGTTTTCGAGGCAAATACAGAGACTATTTTCTGAATAACTGCCCCCGAAGCAACATGCATCAGCTGTATTGCATGAATTTACCTAGAAAACAACTCTGTCTCGTAACGTTCCATTATTATCTCATAGCGTGGTGAATGTGCAGGTCACAACTTGTCCATAGTTGTGCCTCCGTAGCGTAGCTCTGAGCAGCTCATGGCTCTGCCCCACCGTTTTAAAAATAGCTTGCACTGACAATTAAAGGTAACAAACCCACTGCTTATGACTATAGGGATTATGGCAAGGGGAAAATTTGCCAAAATGTTGAACTATCCCTTTAGCACTTGCAAATTGTCCTCTTTTTCTCAACGGCAGCATGGTCCACACACAGTAAAAGACCTTGAAGTAGATTAAAACTGCCTGTGCTGAAAATTAAATTACAGCTGGTAATAACTGTCGAAAACTCCTAATTATAATGAAATAACACTAAGCTAGATGACGGCTGCATCATTTTCTCGACAGCAAGATGGAACTCCTGTAATTTGGGGGCAAAATGTTATTTGCAGCAATGGCTTTTATTCCAAGATTGGGGGGAGATTTATATGACCAATATTACCCTGGAATATGAATCCTGTCTGCATGGGTATTTAAATCAGGGCAGGATCACAAACCACCACTGCAGAGGGCCTGTAAAATTAAATGCTACTACATATATCTCAACTTGTCCTGCTCACAACAACATTCATGTTTATTGTCTTCAACAGCACCCAGGACTGGTCGACCAGTACATCAGCACACTGTTGAGTCTGGATCAGAGCCCTACAACCATGGCCATGCTGGGGGTGTGTTTAGACTTCTGTAGCGCTCAGAAAGACAAAGCTACCATAGAGAAGCATAAGGTAAGTTTTTATTCCCTAACCCTGGATACTTTTAAATTTTACTCCTTGGCTTTTAATAGAGCATGAGAGTTGTGTGGTCTCTGTTTGTCTTTTATTGTATTTCTATATTTCTTAGTGTTTTATCAGATCTTATGTTTTTCTTAGTGCTTTTATATGCTTTTAATTTACAGTATTTTAACTTTAACTTTTTTTTTTTTACTGTTTTGTATCTGTTGTGCAGCATTTTGATAACCTTGTTGTGTTTTAAAATGTGGTATATAAATGAAGTGGACTGGACTGGATCAGTCACTTCTTGATGTATTAGTTTCTATTTGAAGTTGTATGCTGCATAAATAGCTGCAACATTTGAACCTGTGTTTTACAGAGTGCCCTGCTGGACATGTACATAAAATCAGTCCTCATGAGCAAGACCAAACCACAACAGCACATTTTGGACAAAAGTGGCTCCTTACTGCGTCACGTGTCCCACTCTGAGTTCAAGGAGCTGCTGCTGCCTACCCTCCAGAAGACCATGCTCCGCAGTCCAGAGAATGCCATGCAGAGTGAGCCTCTTCTGGGTTTTGCTGATTATGTTTAATATTTCCCTGTTAAAAGCTGTGACAGTTCTCATAGTGGATTGAAATATTGGCCCTGTCTCTCTCCAGCTGTGTCCTACATGCTGTCCTCTGTGACCCTCGACCTCAGCCAGTATGCCATGGACATCGGAAAGGCCATTGCAAGTGAGTCTCAATGGACGTTGGGCTAATTTGTTTTTATTTCTTTGAATGGGTTTTTAAAGGGACAACAAGGAGTTGGTATTTGGTTATAAAAGAGTCTCATATTAATGTGGATGAATCTACGTTACCCTCACTTGTTAATGGGTCCATTTTTGATGAATATATCGTTTTGTCTTTATCGTTATTTTGCTATTATTATTATTATTAGTGGTGGAAATGCTGGGTGAGCTGCGAGCATTTCCTACTTTCATTTTCGCGGACGCTGCCCAGTGGGTCATGGGAATAATGCAGCCAAATCGTCATTTATGGTCGGAACTACGATGGTATCTGATCATCGTCAAACCTCCAACCTCCATTCTTGATCAATGAAAACATTATTGGTAAATGTTTTCACTTTCATCGTCTTGTGCCCTTCCAAGAATTTCACCGTGCGTGCAGAGGCTCATGGGAAATGTAGTGTGAAAACACTTTGCTTTCCAAAACTCCTTGCTTTCCCTTTAAAATTTTCAACACTAATAGCAAGACTATCCATTAGAGCGTTTATGGTATGTAATATCCTATGGTCTGTGTTTCAGGTCAGCTGAAAGCCAACAACGCCCAGCTGATGGAGGAGGCAGTCCAGGCCATGCAGAACCTGGCGCAGCAGTGCAGCGACCCCACCGCCGTGCAGGACATTGTCACACACCTCTTCAAGATCCTCGGAGGTGAATGAGTCGATGCCTCTTTGAATGAAATACTGAATTAATCTCGTTTTGCTTTAGATCACTTAAAGTGTAATTCTTCTGTTCAGGGTCTGAGGGAAAGCTGACAGTTGTTGCCCAAAAGATGAGCGTGTTGTCAGGTAAGGGGCTGTGCACACGCTTATTATGAATTATGACCAATCCACGAGACAGACAACCTGAGTGTTTTCTTTTTGTTGCAGGCATTTCCAGCTGCAGCCATCATGCCGTGTCGGGAACCTCCAGCCAGACTCTCAGCTCTGCAGTGACTGTGATGTTCATCCCTTATTTACAGCAAGAAGGTATCACTTGACTCACTGCCAGCATCCCATTCACAGTAAAAGACTTACTGGGCTTGGGAAGTCTTAGCGAGATCACAGTGTGAAGTTCCAACTTTTCTTTCTTTTGTTCAGTTCACGAGGGGACGCTGGTGCACGCCGTGTCTGTGCTCTCCCAGTGGAGCAGCCGCCTCACAGTAGAGGTTCCCAAAGCGCTCTTGGATTGGTTGAAAAAAGCTTTCACCCTTAAGACCTCCACCTCATTGGTTCGACACGCCTACCTTCAGGCCATGCTGGGAGCCTTCAAAGGTCAGTAACACGTTAAGACATAAGACTGTTTATTAATCCCACACATAGGAATTTTGTTGTTACGGTAGCATTTGTAACATAGAAGGTAAAAAAGTAGAAGAGTAACAAACATAGAGATATAAAAAATTATCAAAGACAAACATATAGTTATCATAACATATAGTATATCAAAAAGTTAGAGTTATTTACAAGAATAGAATCAAATAAATTATATTATATACACAGTGTTGGTAGTTGTAAGGCATAAGAAAGTATTGCACAGGTGGGGGGTTTGTGGGTGTGTGAAGCAGCAAGGGGTGCAGTTTGTACACAGAAATGGAACTTTTGAACATGGTTAATAAATAAATAAATAACAACTGGAATGAGAAAATAACTTGCTGTGTGAATAGTGCAAGAGAAGAAAAGAGAAAACAGGAAACAGACCGGCAAATGTATCATCTTTCTGTTCTGTGGTGTTCAGGTGACACTCTGGCCCAGGCCTCAGACCTCGTGCCTTTGCTCCTCCAAACGGTGGAGAAGGCTGTGGCACAAAACTCCCAGCATGCCCTGCTTGCAGAGGGCGTGGCAGCATCAGTTCTTCTGAGTCGGCTGGCTCTGCTGGACACACAGACAGGTGACGTTCTATCTGCAACGATTCATTTTTCTCATTTATCCAGACTGTAGGGGAGCTTGTAGCTCATTTTTTTGTTTTTGTCCATACAGAAGCGAAATTCACCACTTTCTGGAATGTGATCTTGGATGAGAAAAAGCAGCTGTTCACCACAGAGAAGTTCCTCTCCCAGGCCAGCGAGGAAAGTAAGGAAGCTGTTTGTGACTCTCTTCACAGCAGAAGCTCATGATTACTTTTTAATGTTAAGAAATCACATGGTTTATTTCTATCTACACTTTCTCTAGCTCTGCTCACAGAGCTACTGCTGTGTGAAAGGCTCTTCCTGGACCACGCCCACAGGCTCAACACCAGCAAATCACAGTGAGTTTGTCCTCCTAACCATGCTATTACTATTTTGTAAAATGTAAAGTTAACAAAATGTTGACATTAACATTTATTAACAGGCATGTTTGTGTCAATAAAAAGGCAGCAGCATCACAACTGTAAATTCAACAATTGAATCAAGCATGTTCTGACTGTGTCTTGTGGACGCATAGTGTCTTTTTCACTTTATGAACTTAACATATTGCAGTATTGAATATGTCTGTGACATGCTCATGTTATAGAGCTAATGAGTTTTGTTTAATATATATTTTTACTCTTGACATGTTCTGTCCAAAGATAGATCTCATTTATATTTTGTTGCTTGAATAATGCTGCATATACATTTATCGCATATTTGTTTTGTTGTTTGATTTTTTTATTTGTCTGTGTGTCCTGCAGGATGTACCATCATGCCACGGTTGCAGTTTTGCTGTCTCGGAGCTGGCGTGTGAGGAAGAGGGCACAGCAGACAATCAAGAAGCTGCTCTCCTCACTGGGTGGATCCAGTCTTGCCCATGGCCTTCTGAAAGAGCTCTGTGTGGTCATCAACAAACACAAAGTACAGAATGATTATCCAGTCTGCAAATTTAGTTGAATCTGTTTTGTGAATGTATACGCTCACTATAGTTTAAAAAAAAAGGAAGAATGCGTTCTCTCTTGGCCTGAGTGTGACTGACTGTGTGTTGTAAACTTCCAGGTTTTACCCCAGGACATCCTGGTGTCGGAGTCAGGGGAGCTGACCGAGCTTGGTCGCAGCTACGTTCCACCTCGCGTCCTGCTGGACGCTCTGTGTATCGTCTGCTCATCTGCCAGCCAGTGGAGCGACCCTGCTGAGGCGGAGAATTTGGCCATGGAGATCCTCATAGTTACTCATCATCCATCCATAGGTGAGGGCATGAGCTGCTCTGCTGCCTGCTTGTTTACCACACATCATATTATAATAACACCATTCATCTTGATGACTGGTCTTTGTTCTCTGAACCACTCCTGACATCTCATTCTCTCCATGTGCATCTCCTAGTGGAAGCTCGCCATGGCCTCTGGCCTGTGCTGCTCTCCTCCATGAACATAAAGGCAGAAGAGTTCATAGAGAAGAATCTGGAAGCAGTTCTGCCACATCTCCTGGAGGTCAATGCAAATAACCAGGTCTGACACTCATCTCCTTAAACAACAAATACATAACACAACATTAAAATACTAAAATTTAGGGATGTCCGACAATATCGGCTGACCAATAATATCAGCCCGATATTAGCATAAAAATGTAATATTTTTCCATATCGTTAATGTTTTTTCTGACTTAATGCCTGGATTTTGTGAATTAATTAATTAATACTTAATCATTGCACAGTGATATTCCATGTCTTGTCACTACAGCTGTTCAGTTCAAACACACATGGCAACAGTGCCCCAACCGAACTACACAGCTGTTCACCTGGCACTCTAGCGTCCAGTGATATGATAGACTATTTCAATGAGCCAGACAGAGAGCACACATGTTAGATGATTGGTTGTTCGCGTCACGGTCATAATCCGTCCCTGATTTCCATTCATAATCCAGAACCTCTCTAGTCAATCAGTCTGCACTGCATACGACATATGTAGTGGGCGAATGCATCCAGTGGGCCTCACAGTAAAAGCAGGTATGCAGTAATGTGTTATACCTGACAGGAGATATGTAGAATAATTTGTTTTGCGGGGGGAAAGCCTGCATGTCGTTATCGGTTATTATCGGAAATCTTATTTATTTATTTATTTATTTATTATATTATATTATTTTACCAGGCAGATTGCTTGAGATCAAAAAAATCTCTTTCCAAGCAAGGCCTGGCAAAGAAGGCAGCAAACAAGATATTTATACACACACACAAAGAAGAAGGGACAGGCATGTGAGAGAGAGAGAAAATAAGAAGAAGAAAAAAGAAAGAAATTCAGGTGTTTCCAATATGGGGCATCCCTACTAAAATTATTTCAGTAAACACAACATGTGGGTTGAAGGATTAACTTAGCTTTTTACATTCTGCTCACAGGATGTACAAATATGATGCTAGATGATAACATGATAGCAGGATTATTTATTAATGATCATGTTTTTTTCTGCCCAGGCGGTGAAAAATGCTGTGGGTGCCCTGTCTGGCCTGTCCCCGAACAAGCTGTTACCACGGGTAATCAGTCACGTTACTGAGGGGCTTTCCCAGCCCGCTCTGCTTCAGGTCACGAGGGAGGAGTACGCCATCATGCTGACACCTGATGGGGAACTGTACGACAACAGCATCATCCAGAGGTAACACAGGGTCTCTGACCACAACTCAACAACAAACTCCCTCTGTCACGTCATATATTCACTCCTGTCCTCCATCTCTACACCTGCTGCAGTGCCCAGAAAGAAAGCACCAAGAAAGTCAACATGAAGAGAGAGAACAAGGCTTACTCCTATAAGGAACAGATCATTGAACTGGAGTTACAGGAGGTAAAGTGCTCTTTGTCACCAAGAGTTTTCTCTGCGGGTGTCAAAGCCCAGAACGCCTGCTGATTTCTTTTTTGATCTCACAGGAGCTTAAGAAGAAGAAGGGCATCAAAGAGGAGGTGCAGCTCACCAGCAAGCAGAAAGAAATGCTGCAAATCCAGCTTGATAAAGAGACTTCTATTCGCAAGAGACTTCAAGGGGTATGGAACATAAAGTCTGTGTTACAAATGACTCCCGTAATGCCTGCCTGACTTCTTGTTAATCTGAGGCTTTACCTTCCTGTCACCAGCTGGACGCAGAGTTGCAGAGCGTGGTGGGTCTGCTGGAGGCCACTCTGATAGAAAAACCAGCTCAGATCACCAGAGAGCTCCCGTCTGTCCTCCATGTCCTCCTGCCCCTGCTGCAGTCACCTCTGGCTGCTCCACGCATCCAGCAGGTCTTCCTGGACATCGGAGTGTGCCTTATGCCCAAGCCCCTTCACAGTCTAGGTAGATGGACTGCACTTGTTGTTACAGTATGTCGATAAAGCCTTTGTCTCAGCTTCTCAAGTCAATAATCTCTCCGTTCCTTTTCCCTCCAGCTGTGCTTGTGGGTCATGTGACTTTGCGAATGCTGAAGCCAGAGTGTGATCTGGACGAGGCCTGGGAGCTGGAGGACCTGGACACAGCAGCAGAGCGTACTGTAGGGCTGCTGCACAACAACACTGTTCCACAGAGAGAGAGCAAAGCCAGTGGTGAGCACAGTCACAGACACTTCAGACTTCAACCTCCGGAGCAACCACAGTGTTTTAATGCACCTGCACTGAATCCTGCATCAGTTTCTTACTCACAATGATGTGTTGAACATTTATGTACAAAACTGTCCTAACAGTAGACGCACTCAGTGTGGTAATATAAGAGCATGAAACGTGTCTTTACATTACAGTGCAGCAAGAGGTTATGAAAACCATGAAACACCTGAGACAGTAACAACATCTATAAATAATGAAAACATTTGTAGAATGAGACGAGTAACAATATCAAAACCCACAAAATACAAGTGAACATAGCAGAAAGGGAAAAGCAAATCATGTTATCTACTCTAAAATCACCTACCTTAAAGGGATAGTTAAACATTTTGGCAAATTTGCCAAGACGGACTCATGTTTTCATTCATCAAGGATTAAAGTCAGAGGTTCAAAGAGGTTCAGTTACCGTCGTAGTTCAGACCATAACGCCGCCCGAATCGCCGTTATTCTCATTTGCTCATCAAACTAATAATAACAAAATAATGATAGAGACAAAACGATATATTGATCGAAAATGGAGCCATTAACAAGTGTGGGTAGCGTAGATTCATCCACATTAACGTGAGACTGTTTTATAACCAAATAGAAACTCCTCGTTGGCCCTTTAAAGGGATAGTTAAACATTTTGGCAAATTTGCCCAGGTAACGGTAGACACAGTAGTCCCTCATCAAACTCATCAAATAAACAATCCAACAACTCCAAAATGCTCTTGTGGAGAAGTTGTGACCTGCACATTCACCACGCTATGAAATAATCATGTAATGTTACGAGACGGAGTTGTTTTCAAAGCAAATGCTGAAATGACTACCTTCCAGACACGACTGCTGGGCGGAGTGACATCACAAGCAAAAGTAGGCCTAGTTCTGAGTATTTTCTTCTTGCGTTGTAATGTTACATAATTATACATGATTATCTCATAGCATGGTGAATGTGCAGGTCACAACTTCTCTACAAGAGCGTTTTTGAGTTGTTGGATTGTATTTAATTTGATGAGGAACAGGGGACTACTGTATCTACTGTTACACGTCACGCTCACGTCTCTGCCCCGCAGATCTCAAAACAACATGCACCGACAGTTACAAGTAATGAACCTACCACTGTGACTATAGGTATTATGGCAATGGGCGAATTTGCCAAAATGTTGAACTATCCCTTTAAAGAAATGGAAAAGTTAATAATCTGATGTTCTAGTTCTAGAAATACAGAGGCAGTGTGTCACTCCACTTATTTTAAGAATGGAACATTAAAATCATGGACAATATGAGAAAGATACAGACATTTTTTATGCAAAAGATCCATAAGAAACCAAATGCAATGAACTGGCTCTTAAATTGTGACCTTGGACACTGACTGCTGTCTTGTTTCTTTGGGTTATCTTTTTCCCTAAGATGTTGCTCCACTGTCTGCACCAGCGTTCTCCTTCTGCTTCCCCCTCCTCAACGCCATGCTCAGGGAGTCTTCAGGCAGCACCGAGGAGACGGAGAACATGATGACCAGAGCCTTGCAGGTCGTCAATGAACACTCCCAGCTCCGGGCCAGTACGGAGAGTGATGACATTGTTATAGATGAGGTAAAAGACAAATGTCTCCTTTTTTTATTCTCGTTCTGTGCAATATGCACATGAGGGCATCAGGGATGTACATTATTCATGTGGAGGAAAAAAGTTCAGACGACCAGAAATGACTTGATAACAAAAGACAAATGGTTTTCATTTATTTACTCACCAGACATTTCACTATCTCTCTCTTGCGTTTGCTTTCCTTATTCAGAGCTATCAAGCAAATACAGATATTAGAGACAAATTGAGATAGCTTCGTGTGAAACTACTACCATTATTTTGTAGTTTAATAGATTGAAGCACTAACTGTGTGCTTTCTTGTCTCAGAACGGCCCTGAGTTGCTACCACGTGTCACCATGCTGTTGCTCCTGACCAGAATCATTTCCACAGCCACCCCAAGACTTCAGGTAAACTGAAGAGACAGACACGTTACAGAGCTCATTACGATTAAGAGACATTGCAATCTGCAGCAATGTGGAGTAAAGTATTGGTCTGTTTTTTTTGTTTGTTTTAGTTCTTGCACTTGTCTCATTTGTAGTTTTTCCAGTTTTAGTTGCTGTTGCAGTTCACAGTGGCTACATGGACAACGAATTGCTGCTTGACCCTGAAATGTGAGACTCTGCACACGCTGTGTTTCAGGTGTTGGCGTCTCAGTGCCTGACAGCTCTGTGTGCCAGTGCTGGAGGAGGAGAGGGCTGCACTGTGGCGGAGCAGCCAGAAATAGACGTCCTCCTCAATGCCCTGCTGTCACCTTGCTTCTCTGTCCGGGACGCTGCCCTCAGGGTGAGACTTTGATCAGCTCATTTTTATGCCAGCTAGTGGTGGAGCTGTTATATTTTGGGCTTTCCATCCAACTGTCCTCCATCCCACTTTCCGGCAGGCCTTGGGGGAATTTCCTCAAATTTGGCAATTCACATGTACTCAGATTTAGATCATGGCAGTCAAAAGTCAGGCTTGCGGTGACCTCACAAATCAGGTTTTGGCCACAACTTGATCTTTATTTATGGCAAAATAAACTTGAATACCTTGAATACATTATTTAACTCCTTTATAGTCTTTAGTTGACTTGACATATGATTCATCACAGACATGGATGTAAACTTGGGTGGATGTCAAACACATACCACAAGGCAATAATTCCTCTTTGTTGAAAATGGCCTATTCCATTAACGAGGTTATAAACAAGGGAAGGGTTTAACTTGAAGATTTTGGGGTGTGTGTGTTTGTCTCTTGCGCGCTCTGTTTAGATTAAATAAACACAAATAGGCTGCAAACGCGCACACATTGGCCTATAGTATTTGTTAAAAGCGATGTTTTATTTTGAAAAGGGTTCTCTCGGTTTATTTGTTTGACTTCCTGCCCGGTTTGACACAATCACTCGCGGCTCAGGCACAAAATAGACCAGACGTCAAAACGATCCCTGCAGGGCGCGAGCCGGCCGTGGAGGTGCACGCCGCGGTGCATCTGATGTTAACAACACAGCTGCGGTTCGCGGCTATTCGCGGCACTTCCTCATCCGGTGTGTACCCAGCGTGAGCGCTGGTATTTAAAAATCAGATGGCAGAGGGAGAATAGCGCCGTTTGGCAGCTTGGGTGCTTCAGATGGAGCAGTCTAACAGTTTTATCAGACCAACAGGTCCACTCTGACCGCGATTGGCTCCTAGATTTCCCGTTTTTCAAGGGGGGCGGGCGGTAGGAGAAACACTGAAGAATGAAAACCCGTTTCTAAATGGATGCACTACTTTCAAACATACTAAGTGGTGGTAACCCCTCTGACAGATTATGTTGTACATGGGTATGTACATGGCCCACTCAGGATATCAATATTAACACCACATGAATTCATACACAGGGTTTGTTGGAGATGGAGTTTGCACTGCCCACTGACAGCACAGAGACCAGCGGGCTGAGTTTGCTGCGCAGGCTTTGGGTTGCCAGGTTCGATGTTGAGGAGGAGGGACGAGCACTGGCTGAGAAGTATGTATTCACTCCTTTCTTTTGTACTGAGTTGAAAGAGTTGAATCCAGCACTTGAACTAATTTCTTGGTTTGTCTTTGCTCCTCAGACTCTGGGAGTCTCTGGGTCTGGAGCTGGTCCCAGAGCTGTGCACCCTGCTGATCGGGGATGTCACCCACCACGAGGAAGCCGTCCGCACTGCCGCGGCTGAAGCTCTGTCTAGCGCCGTGTCTGAGTACAGAGACCAGTCTCCTGCGGTGCTCGGCCAGCTGACTGAGCTCTACCACCAGAAACTCTATGTGAGACACTGACTCATGGCTAAATCATGTCATCACTATTACACTATTATCACTCTGACTGGTGGCACCAGAAATCCATTTTGATGGTTTTAAATGTTGAATTTTCAGAGACCACCTCCTGTACTGGATGCTCTGGGCAGGGTCATCTCTGAAGCTCCACCTGACCAGTGGGAGGCCAGGTAAATCTTATTGTTTGCACAGATGAAAGAGAAAACACTTTCATCCTCTGAGTCTCTGTCTGTTTCTGGGACCTAAGTTCATGAATGCCTATTAATCACCATTATGATAAATAGACTCTTATTAATGAGAGATCTTGATATCAGGAAAAGGCTGGGGCATGCCTGGCATACATTCAGACAGCTTCAGTCCTGGCAGTTTACTCAAATTCTAATATTATAATTAGTAGTTAAACATTATATCTGATTCCAGCGTAAACACCAATCCTATTCTAAAAGACTGTATTAGAAGTCATAAATGTAGTTGTTCTTTCTTGTGCCCTAAGCTCTTCTGTCAAACACATTTCTCTGTCAGGTGTGGCATCGCTCTGGCTCTCAACAAGTTGTCCCAGTATCTGGATGAGGCTCAGGTCACCCCTCTGTTCCTGTTCTTTGTTCCCGACGCTCTGAACGATCGCCACACCGAGGTGCGGCGCTGCATGCTGGACGCTGCTCTCTCAGCGCTCAACACACATGGAAAGGTATGGCTCACTTTTTTTTCTCCCAGCTTCATTTTAAACACATGAACTTTGATATTACCGTTCATGGCTTGTGCTGTACCTGATGTCTCTGCCTTGACTCAACAGGACAACGTGAGCTCCCTGCTGCCGGTGTTTGAGGAGTTTCTAAAGAACGCCCCCCAGGATGCCAGCTACGACTCTGTCCGTCAGAGCGTGGTCATTCTCATGGGCTCCTTGGCCAAACATCTGGACAAAAATGACCCCAAGGTCAAACCTATTGTGGCCAAGCTCATCACTGCACTGTCTACACCTTCACAGCAGGTATGTTTGTAGTGAATTATTTCACAAAGCTCTCTTTCCTGCTTTCCTACTGCCCTTTCATTCTTTTCATCAGGATTGAACTAGAAAATTCAACATGTTTTATTCATGTGCTTTGTCACTCCCCCCATCAGGTCCAGGAGTCTGTTGCCAGTTGTTTACCTCCTTTAGTTCCTGCCATCAAGGAGGATGCCGCAGGGATTGTAAGGAACCTGCTGCAGCTGCTGCTGGAGAGTGACAAGTACGCAGAGAGGAAGGGAGCGGCGTACGGACTGGCCGGTCTCGTCAAAGGTCTCGGGATCTTGGCGCTCAAACAGCAAGACATCATGACCACGCTGACCGACGCCATCCAGGACAAGAAGAACTTCAGACGGAGGGAAGGTCAGTGACGAATGTCCAACCACTGTTTGGCTTTGGATTCATTTACTCCTGATTATGCATACACAGTTTTTATCATATTTTTTAATTTATTTAATGGAAACAGGAAATGAAATACAAAATGTCAGCTATTAAATATTTCTAGACCAATTAATAAGAAGTTACTGACCAACTGTGTGTGTTCTGCAGGAGCACTGTTTGCCTTTGAGATGCTCTGTAACATGTTGGGGAAGCTGTTTGAACCGTACGTGGTCCACGTGCTGCCTCACCTCCTGCTCTGCTTTGGGGATGGAAACCAGTACGTCAGAGAGGTGAGAGGGCAGAAATTATCCTGAGTCCACTGTCTCAGCTGCATTAATGTCTCACTTCATGTGATGTGGTGATCCCTGTCTAACGTTTGTGCCCCCGTCTTCTCCCCCAGGCTGCAGATGACTGTGCTAAAGCTGTGATGAGGAACCTGAGTGCCCACGGAGTGAAGCTCGTTCTCCCCTCCCTGCTGGTGGCCCTTGAGGAAGAGTCCTGGAGAACTAAAGCAGGTGAGGAGCCCCTTTATAGTTTCTAGACAGGCCTGGAATGCAAAATGATTCGGTAGGGGTGGGAATCACCAGAGGCCCTGCGATATGATATTATCACGGTACCAGTGTCTCAATATGATATTATTGCGATATTAAAGGTTGAATATGAAGATTGAGCAGAATACCACCTTCTACTGATCAAAATAGGAATTGCAACAACAGAAAAATAATTCCTTAAGTCGGTTGACAAACTGTTGCTAAGTGTAACACACATCGTTGCTAGGGACGCCACTCTGATCAGAGGAGCACAGACGAGAAGAACTAGACAGGATATTTACCTTATGTTTCATTTTTACCTTCATTAAACAACTTTGGAGACGCCCTGTAAAACCATTATCTCTTGTTTATGACAGACAAGACTACACAAATACATGCATCGTAACCTGTATATGATAATCCATCGATCCATCGATTGAGTATAAAAGGCTTTGTTTTACAACAAATGCACATGACCAGGAGGAGGCTTAGCAAAACAGCAGTGAAGCGACCACCAATGCCAGCTACTGGCTGGTACGAGGTGAACCAGAAGGCATTGTCGAACCCGCCAAAATTTCTTAAATTATTTAATTCAGACTAAATATAGTTTTTTATGGGAAAGCAATACTTGCATTCTGCACCCCTCTATACGCCGTGTGAATGAATGAATAAATTATCCATATTCAACCTTTGAAGATATTTTAATATGCTGTGATATATTACAATTTATTAGCTCTTTTCAACTGCTAATGTTTTTTCTAATAAGACAAACTTGGATCGATACTTGGCGTCTGTATATTGATATTTTATTGGCATGGATACTATGCTGTATCTATTTTTATTATTATTTTTATTATTTGGCCATTTCCAGCTTTTTGGTGTGTCTGGGTTTTGCATAGACAGCTGAGGTGTTGTTGAATGTCAGTAATAACATGTGTAAGAAAATGCTTTATTTAGTATTGTAGGCAATAACATCTTGATCTTATAATAATCTTATACCTTCTATTCACTGTGCAGGTTCAGTGGAGTTGCTGGGTGCCATGGCTTTCTGCGCCCCCAAGCAGCTGTCCTCCTGTCTGCCCAGCATTGTGCCCAAGCTGACTGAAGTGCTGACTGACTCCCATGTGAAGGTGCAGAAGGCCGGCCAGCAGGCGCTCCGACAGATCGGCTCTGTTATCAGAAACCCTGAAATCCTGGGTAAGGGGCTCAGCAGCATGGGACTGAGCTGCTTATGCACATGACCTGTGTCCCGTAAACTATTCTGAATCATGAGCTCGAAGTGTTTTTTAAAAACACAAAAATTGCTCATGTATCGTCATGTATTTCTTTCATTTTTTCATTAAGATGAGACAAACCTTTCTTATAAATCTCAAATTCCAGGTTAAGTGTTTTTAGTAACAACACGCCTCATCACTTTATCTAGTCAAGCATATTCAGCCTGACAATTCAGCTGTGTGCATTAAATCACATAATGCAGCAGGAAGTTCACAGCCAAAGAATAAGTGAGGATTTTATTTTCTGTTTACTCCTTATGTTTAATGTTCCAGTATTCTAAGTAGTGACCTCATTGTTGCTCTGTCAGCCATCACCCCCATCCTGCTGGACGCCCTCACTGACCCGTCCAGGAGGACCCAGACCTGCCTGCAGACTCTGCTGGACACCAAGTTCGTGCACTTCATCGACGCCGCCTCACTCGCCCTCATCATGCCCATCGTCCAGAGAGCCTTCCAGGACCGCTCCACTGACACCCGCAAGATGGCCGCGCAGATCATCGGCAACATGTACTCCCTCACTGACCAGAAGGTACACAGCACCAAAGAAATGTTACACAGAGCTGCAGGCTGTGTGTTACAAAGACTTTAATGTTGTTTACTGTGGGATGTGTGTTATCATTCACAGGATCTCTCTCCCTACCTGCCAAGTGTCATTCCTGGATTGAAGACGTCTCTGTTGGACCCAGTGCCAGAGGTGCGTTTGATGCCAGCTCTTATACTATACTGTATTTATTCAGCTGTAACCTGATGAGGACAAAGTGCCAGCTGCAGGATGAAACCAGACAAAATGCCAAGGTTTAATCTAAGTGGAAGGTTTTATAAATCTATTTTACATTTGAAAAATTGCTCAGCATTATGTTTTACTTAATCATATAACATGTCATGTGATTTTACAGCAAGTAGTAAATGTAAAAATAGGAACTAGAATATCTCACACTATGTGTAGCCTGCATTCACTCACTTTCACAACACATAGTTATTAAACGTCTTCTCAGCTGCACTACAATCATCCTCACTCACAAATATTCACCACATAATTTCCAATCATAATCGCTATGATGAGAAACTATGGCAGGAATGTTCATCTGTGTGAGCAATCACAAGATGAGAGGTCTTATCTAGATGAACAGTGTGGATGAAACCACAGTGTGTAATATTTTAGTGACAGATGTTGCCATGTCTGTCTTTACATTAATTACAGATTAATTATTGGCCCTGGGGTAATAAATCAAAATAAAATCAAAATTCTTCTCTTCAATTCTGCAAATTGATGCTTTTAAATCAGCTGGAACTCAGGGTTTCCTTTCAGCTTAGTGTTAAATGTCCCTTTTCATTTCACCTGCTTTCCACAGTACAACTAAGTGATACATGCCCTGCTGTATGAAGCTGAAGTTATAGCTGCACTTCTTCTCCTCTCCAGGTCCGTACTGTCTCCGCCAAGGCCTTGGGCGCCATGGTGAAAGGGATGGGCGAGTCCTGCTTTGACGACTTGCTGCCGTGGCTCATGGAAACGCTGGCATCTGAGCAGAGCTCCGTGGATCGCTCTGGAGCTGCACAAGGTCGGTCCTTCTCTGTGTTCCTGTGTTTTTTGTTTTGTGCCTCCTATCGTCCAACAGCTGAATGACCGGTGTGTTGTGTGGCTGTCAGGTCTGGCTGAGGTGATGGCTGGACTGGGAGTGGAGAAGCTGGACAAGCTGATGCCAGATGTGGTGCAGACAGCAAGCAAGATCGACATCGCCTCCCACGTCAGAGACGGATACATCATGATGTTCATCTACCTGCCCCTCACCTTTGGAGACAAGTTCACTCCCTACGTTGGGCCCATCATCCCCTGCATTCTCAAGGTTTGTTGGCAAAAGTGTTTTTCCTGTTTAGCCCTGAGTCTTAACCTGAGCAGAGCAGAATTACAGGCATCAGTATTACATTACATCATGTAGTGTCTCAGTGGCTCATGTGGTGGAGTTCATACCACATGGACTTAATCTAATAAAGTCAACATTTTGGCAAATTGGCCCACTGCCATAATCCCTGTAGTCATAGCAGTAGGTTTGTTACCTTTAATTGTCAGTACAAGCTATTTTTAGAATGGCGGCGCCGCCAGCTGCTCAGCTAACGCTATGAAGGCTAATGGGATTTCTTGGTTTCCCTCATCAAACTCATCAAATACACAATCCAGCAACTCCAAAAACTCTGGTGGACAAGTTGTGACCTGCACATTCACCACGCTATGCGATAATAACGTATAACTATGTAACATTACGACACACTAAGCAAATACTCGGAACTCGGCCCAGCAGCCGTGTCTGTTCCGGCTATGCATTTGCCTCGAAAACAAGTCTGTCTCGTAACATAACATGATTATTTATTATCAATATACATCTTGATGTGGAAGCTGGCGTGCCATAAACTCTAGTAGTTTAATGACAGTATAACACAAGTATAACACAGTGCAGCCCACACTTACCTGTGTCCTGTCTGTGTCAACCTCCAGGCTCTGGCTGATGAGAACGAGTACGTGAGGGACACGGCGCTCAGAGCCGGACAGAGGATCATCAGCATGTACGCCGAGACCGCCATCGCACTGCTGCTGCCTGAGCTTGAGCAGGGCCTGTTTGACGACCTGTGGAGAATCAGGTCAGACTTGAATACATAGCAACACATTTGTGGACAAATTGACATCATTCAGTTGTTGTTGTTTTTTATTCTTGTCATTGCTTGACCGTTGTCTGTGACTAGTTTGTCACATTGATTTTGGGCTTGGTCAGTCTTTGTTTTTGTTTTTCTATGGTTATTTGTAAAACAGAATATGATTATTTGTAATTTTCCAATTATCATATAAAACAAAGTGTTAAAAAAAAAAGAATTAACACCATTCATAGACTAACTGTTGATCCATGTTTTTTCTTTCTTTCTTTTTTGTTTGGTTTTACAGGTTCAGCTCTGTGCAGCTGCTTGGAGATCTGCTGTTCCACATCTCTGGAGTAACAGGAAAGATGACCACCGAAACGGCGTGTGAAGATGACAACTTCGGAACAGCTGCATCCAATAAAGTATGAATACCTCTACACATTTATCCAGTCAATACATAAGTTTGTTTATTTTTTCAAGCATTGAACATGGATTTGTCAGTGTTTGCTGACCTTTGACCGTCTTCCTCACAGGCCATCATTGCCTCTCTTGGTGCCGAGCGGCGTAACCGCGTCCTGTCTGGTCTCTACATGGGTCGTTCAGACACCCAGCTGGTAGTCCGACAGGCCTCCCTTCATGTGTGGAAGATTGTGGTGTCCAACACGCCCAGAACTCTTCGAGAGATCCTTCCAACGCTCTTCACTCTCCTGCTGGGCTTCCTGGCCTCCACCTGCCCTGACAAGAGAACGGTACAACTCACACAGAACTTTAAACCCACTGTTTCTGTGTTTTTGTGTCATTTTTTTGCCTCCTCCCATCACTGTGAAAGTAGCCACACTCACAGACGCTGTGTCACCATGTGGTTTTAGATCGCTGCTCGAACACTGGGCGACCTGGTGCGGAAGCTCGGAGAGAAGATCCTCCCTGAGATCATTCCCATCCTGGAGGAGGGGCTGCGCTCCGACAAGAGCGACGAGAGACAGGGCGTCT
Source organism: Decapterus maruadsi (assembly GCA_030347415.2). Taxonomy (NCBI): domain Eukaryota; kingdom Metazoa; phylum Chordata; class Actinopteri; order Carangiformes; family Carangidae; genus Decapterus; species Decapterus maruadsi. The sequence goes on from CM064895.1 coordinate 4,572,059, forward strand.
GCATCGGCCTGAGTGAGATCATGAAGTCCACCAGCAAAGACGCGGTGAGTCATGCAGATGCTGTTAGACACACATTTTTCATCCATTATGCAAGCATGTAGCATCACAGCCAGTGGGTTTGAAGGGGGGTTTATTGTTGCACACAGCAGCAGTGACTCACAAACACTGTTGGAATTATTAATGACGGAGGGCAACAGGTGGTGTTTTCACCTTTCGAATCTGTGCCTGTCATCCTGCTAAAATGTCTTTTGGAGAAGGATCTACCACAGAGGTGGATTTGACTTGTTTGGCAGATGCTTCATGTATATGTTGTCACAGCGATGACATCATGACAGATCTAAATATAGGTTGGGTGGGAAGGTGGGTGTGACAAGTCAACATAACATTAAAAACTGGATGCTCCCAGGATTCAGAGCAGAACTTCAATTCCATGTTTTTGACTAACACATAATAAGTACACACTATTAAGCATTTAATACTTGCATCATTTATAACGCATAAATACTCATTAGTATGTAGTTTATAAACATGATTAGTGCTTATAATATAAACTACATACTAATGAATATTCGTGTGTTACAAATAATTAAGTATTTGATGCTTAACTAATTATTATTGTGTACTTATTATAAAGTCTTTAATTATAACTTTTAACTCTCTCTTTTTCAGACAGACAGATAAATGTATTTATTGGAATGTACAGTTAGTAAATAATAGACAGTTTACAAAGTCAGGCAAAGCACAAGGTTAGTCCATCAGCAATCACTTCCATAGAGTGTTTGGGTCGAAACACAGGTCTCTGTCACTCTACTCTGCTGTAAACCCAGGAGAAAACTTTCCTTGTGGGATACAAGCGTTATCCAATGAGGAGAGAGAACGGCATGAAGGGCTGTGTGTGCAGCCAAGGGATGCGCGTGAATGTGGTGACGAGGACCAATAGATCCATGACGAGGGCGGGGGCCCCTAACTCATGGTGCGTTCAAGGCAACCCGTAACTCGTGTTTTTCCGACCTGTGAAGTCGAGTTCACGGGTCGGAAGTTACAAGAGGCCGTTATAATGCACTTTCACAGGCAACAGGTTGGAAAAACACGAGCCTGGAACGCTACAAAGTCGTAAGTCGTGACTTGAAGCCGTTATTTACGGTTTCAAAAGCCTGCCTGGAACGCAGCATTAGCCAAAACGACCAGATCGCTTACTTATGCTTTAAGCTTTGCTCAATTGTTTTAAAATTAAAATTCCTTTTTACCATCTTTGTCTCAGTCCTTTGAACGTTACTCTTAGTTCATAATCTAAATTGAAAAAAGAAGCTTAGATCAGGAGTCTGAGAACTGTAATAAACATGAATGACTATTATTAACCTGGTGGTGTTTGCCATGCAGGTGCTGGTCTTCTCCGAGTCCCTGGTCCCCACAGTCAGGAAGGCTCTCTGCGACCCCCTGGAGGAGGTCAGAGAGGCCGCCGCCAAAACCTTCGAGCAGCTCCACGCGACCATCGGTCACCAGGCACTGGACGACATTCTGCCTACGCTGCTCAAACAGCTGGTGAGGCGACAAGGACGCAGTCTGAAATCCAGATAGCATGAAAAATGTTTTATTCTGACCCTAACACGCTGAATATCTTTCACTAGGATGATGAAGACACGGCAGAGTTTGCCTTGGATGGTCTGAAGCAGGTCATGGCGGTGAAGAGTCGCTCTGTGCTGCCTTACCTGGTTCCAAAGGTAACGTTTACAATCTGGTTTCTCCTTTGTTTGTCCACATTGTTGTATATGACTGGCTTAAATTTGATGCCGTCTCCCTTCACTCTTCCAGCTGACTGCTCCTCCTGTCAACACCCGTGTGCTGGCCTTCCTGTCCGCTGTGGCTGGAGATGCTCTGACACGTCACCTGGGGGTTATCCTGCCTGCTCTGCTCTCCTCCCTCAAAGGAAAGTTGGGAACGGAGGATGAAGCGCAGGTAACACCGTCACTCGCAAATGATAAGATTCTATAATCCTGACGTGCCTCTGCCATGGTTGCTAATTTTATCCTTGGTGAACCACCCTCTCCTCAGGAGTTGTGCAGCTGCCAGACGGTGATCCTGTCAGTGGAAGACGAAGTGGGACAGCGCATCATCATAGAGGACCTGCTGGAGGCCACGCGTGGCGCCGACCCCGGCCTCAGACAGGCTGCCGTCACCATCCTCAACGCCTACTTTGCTCGTACTCGCCTGGACTACAGCACCCACACACGCACCTTACTGTCAGGCCTCATCCGCCTTCTCAATGACTCCAACCCAGACGTCCTGGCTCAGAGCTGGGACACCATCAACTCCATCACCAAGGTGCGTTGACATGAGAATGAAAAGTAGTATAAAGTTCTCTTTGTGATGATGTGGAGGTGGCATAGTTTCACTGTTTAGGTTTATACAACATGGTGCAAACAGAGAAAAGCTCTGTATTTAATCTAACGTGAAGCACTGTTTCTGACTGTTCTGCAGAAGCTGGATGCGAGCAGCCAGCTGGCTCTGATTGACGACCTGCACCGAGACATAAGATCAGCAGCAGCAGACGTGAAGGGTCAGCACCTGCCCGGTTTCTGTCTGCCCAAGAAGGTAAGACGGGTCCTCCTGACACAATGACCGGTGACATTATCACAGCTATGTGATGTCATTCTTGCATTTTTCTAATCCTTTTGTCTTCGTGAGCCTTTGTATTGGCAAATGATCGCAACTTTGCCCTGACACACCTGTGGTTCCCATATGTCACATACGGCACTTTTCCACTACACAGTCACGGCACAGTTCCTGCTCAGCGGGGACGGGGTTGTCATCTCGCTCTCTTTTTTCAATCCTCTCATCAGCTCCAAACTCGCTCGTCTGCATCTCGATTAGAGACCACAGTGGTTTTCTTCACAACAGACATTTAACTCACATGAAAGAACAACAACAGTCTCAGTGGTCACTGTGGTCGGTGTGTTTTAAAAAATAACGAGTTTGATTTGTGTGTTCGAAGTCTCGCTTGCGGCTCTTCCAGTGACAACGCTCTGGCCAATCAGTGGAAGGCAGTTGGCTCACATCATGTTTTAGTATCGCTTTGACTCGCTTGGAACACGGGCTGAGGCATTACCAAAAAAGTACCAGGCCCTAGGGGCTGGTGGAAAAGCAAAAAAAACGAGCAGTGCCGTGCCGTGCCGTACTGCGTTAGTGGAAAAGCGTCAATACTGTATCTGACTGCAGTTGTGTTCACACTTAAAGAAACCAAGAAATCAGTAATTCTATTTCACTGTTCAATTCTGCACAATCAATTTTACCAGACACTCCACCACAGTGAGAACTCTTTTTGACAATTGATGTTTCAAACCTCCTGGTTCCATCTTTAGAAATATGAAGCAATTAAAATATATTATCTTGGACTCTATAACAATAATTTCTTTTACGTATTTATCAAGTAATTGCTAAACATTATAGATAAATCAGTCAAAATAAAGGTTTGTTACAGCCTGTTCTTCATCTTCTTCATGTCCACAGGGTGTGACCTGCATCCTGCCTGTCCTCAGAGAAGGTGTGCTCACCGGCAGCCCTGAGCAGAAAGAAGAGGCAGCTAAAGCTTTAGGAGGGGTCATCAAACTGACGTCTCCTGAGGCTCTGCGGCCGTCTGTCGTCAACATCACCGGACCTCTTATCCGTATCTTGGGAGACCGCTTTGCCTGGACGGTGAAGACGGCTCTGCTGGAGACTCTCACCCTGCTGCTGGCAAAGGTCCATACCTTCATCTCCACATGGGACACTTATAATCACATTTCTCATTCATCATTATCATATTTTTGTCATGTGGGAGTGTAAAGCCATCACTCTGCCTCTAACCTCTGGATTTCACCCCTCTCTTCCCTGCAGGTGGGCATCGCTCTGAAGCCCTTCCTCCCTCAGCTGCAGACCACCTTCCTGAAGGCCCTGCAGGACTCGAGCCGCGCGGTGAGACTGAGGGCTGCCGAGGCTCTGGGCCAACTGGTGTCCATCCACACCAAAGTGGACCCACTGTTCACCGAGCAGCTCTCTGCCATCCGCAATGCTGAGGACTCTGGAGTCAGGTGAGTGCTCTTACAGAAGACGGACACTGCAAATATCAGTGGCAAAAGACTCTCACATAGACTGTGCCTATCAAACCAAATCACATTTTGGATTCCTGTATACTGTAGGATAGTGGTGGCTGTTGATTTAATACAGGATTGTAATTTAATATTGTATAACTGAATCATACATAAGACCAAGACAGTTCATGCCGTCTTTCCTGCTTGTTTACCTCCTTTGACCTCCATAAATCCCTCAACCTTGATGGCACATGGCTCCAGCTTAAGGAGTCACAGGCAGAATTGATCATTGGGAACCAGTGTCAGCCTGTCAATGTGTCCACTCAATGGGGAAAAAGTTGCAGTTATGTCACATGTAGTGAAATGGAAATGTGATGGTATGTGTGAAAACACCCCCAAGTAAAACTAGGCACATCAAACAGCCTGTGAATAATTTGTTAATACTGAGTACATCACCAGATTGGTCATTAAATAATTAGTAACGTCTTTACTGAAACACCTCGTTAGTTGTTTTTTTTGTTTTTTTTTAAGTGTCTGCATCACATAATTCGTCCACCAGAGAGCACTAAAACTCATTTTCATTTTTTTCTCCTTTTTTCATACCCATAGTCTGGTTAAAAAAAACAAAAAAAAAGCTAATATGAAGGATCATATTTGATCTATGTAAAAAAAACAAGAAAAAAAACAACTTCCAGCACCTCTTTGTATTTTTCTAAAGGTTTAAATTCTTGTTACTGGTACAGCTCTATTCTTATCACATACAGGCGTTCTAATGCTTCTGCTGTGCTCTTTGTCCTGTCACAGGGAGACAATGCTCCAAGCTCTAAGGTTTGTCATCCAGGGAGCCGGGTCAAAGGTGGACCCAGCCATCCGCAAGAACATCACCACCACATTACTAGGCATGCTGGGACATGATGAGGTATGACAGGAGGAGCAGATGCCTTGCAGCAACAAGTAGCTACAGCTGAGAAGACTTTTTTTCTGTTGCAACATGCCTGTTTTTTTTCACCTCAGGGAGTGTAATTGCTACTGAATACATGAAGTAATTACCAATGAACTTGTGCGTAAATGTTTAAGCGCTTTGAAAGGAAAGTTCACAGAGAGCTGTTCAGCGGTGTAGCTTTCTGTCTCATCACAGTAGAAAAAAACGGAAGTCAGGCAGAGAGGATGTGGTTTTCTGAAAAGGTGGTTTTGAACCTACTTGTCAGCTTGAGAATAAATGACGCTCAACCTGTCGCTGCCTGACTGACTGACTGTGTGCGTGTGTTTGTGTGTAGGATGCAACTCGAATGGCCTCAGCAGGCTGTGTTGGTGAGCTGTGTGCCTTCCTGTCGGAGGAGGAGCTGAAGAGTGTGTTACTTCAACACGTCTTAGGTCGGTATTTACATGTAGAATCATCATGATGTTCAATTCTATTGTGTTGCTTTGACGGTTCCTCAGTGCCCCAAACTGCTGTTTATTACAACATCACCTGAAGTGTATTTTCTACTTAGTTTCAGCACTAACTGTAGATTTCATGTCCCTTAATGAATGTATTTATAATATACAGTATTTGTCCAGTAAACAAGGCATTTCTATCTATTTTTCTGCCTGTAGCCGACGTGTCTGGCGTGGACTGGATGGTGCGTCACGGTCGTAGCTTGGCCCTGGCCATCGCCGTCAAGTCTGCCCCTGAGAAGCTGTGTGGAAAGGACTACTATGATACTGTGACAGAAACGGTTCTGACCAACGCCACTGCAGACAGGGTGAGGACAGAGTTGGTGTCTGGCTCCGGGTTTTTTGTTAAAAAACATTTCTCACATCTCTGATGGAGCTGAAAGACTCACTGTCATGTTGTAGTCACCTTTAATGAAGTCATTTCACCAGAGAGTCACTTCACCTGGACATAACACGTTCCAACCCATAACCCAACATTTACCCACAGCCTGTTGTTTTTAACGTGATGCAACATTGATGCTAAGCTAAGCTAACCATCTCCTGTCTGGGGTCATCCTTCTGCTTAAAAGAAAAGAAAAAGAAAGATTCCATTGCTGTAGACACACTTTTCAAGTGACAATTCCACAGATAATTGAAAAATGAAGTAATCAGTATTTGCACATTTTTTCTTTATAAATTACTCACACTAGCTGTGTAAATGAAGTCCAGTTTTGTAACATAATTAAGACATGCTTTTTATGCCATTCCTGTCCTCACCTCCATCAGTACATATTCAGGGTTCCCACGTGTCCTGGAAAACCTGGAAAACTTTGACTTTTTCAAACCCCACTAAGGATTTCTTTTCCAAAGTGCCTAGTGATAAAACTATAGACTTTTAGTTAATGAGAGTTTCCAGTATTAGACCTGTTGTCTCCTCAGATAGATGAGCAGTAGACGGCTGTTTTCGGTAAGGTTTAAAAACAAAAACATGTTTGCTTTATAAGAAATTTCAAAGCATGTACGAGATTATTAGGGGTGAGAATGACAGAGAGGAATAAACAGAAACAAACTGGTTCAATATACAAAATGAGGTACAACTGTTGAAAAGAACACTCCTCCGAAGCATGAAGGGGCAGGGGATGTATTAGTGTGTGGCGTGATAACCTGTCTGTCATACTGTAATAGATGAAAAATGCCCTGGAAAATGATTTTCTCCCTCCTCTTCCAGATCCCCATCGCCACCAGTGGCATCAGAGGTATGGGATACCTGATGAGACACAATCTCAGAACGGAGGGAGGCAGCAGTATTTCCCAGCGCATCATCACACAGTTAGTCAAGGTAAAGCTGTTTGATTCAACTGGTAATCACAATGTTGGGCAGTAGTGCAGTAAACCCCACAGTAGTGAAACATATTTATTGATGTATTTATTATTATTTATTGAAGAAGTGCAGCAGCAGCATCCACACAAGTTACAATGATCTGAACATTTTTGAAACTCAAGTACAGAGGGTCTCTGCTAAAGAAATAAACAAACAAGGATCAGTATGTCAGTATGTGCCCCACAGCCACAGAAGCACTTCCACATGACTGTGACATCACACACACACCAATCCTTGGGCCTTTACCTTAAACGGATTGTCCAGCATTTTGGCAAATTGATCCATATAGTTTTAGGAGTAGGTTAGTTACCTTAAATTTTTGGTGCAAGCTGTTTTTAGAACGGCGGAGCAGAACTGTGAGCTGCTCAGAGCTATGCTACGGAGGCTAATGGGATTTCTGGGTTTCCCTCATCAAACTCATCAAATACATAATCCAACAACTTCAAAACGCTCTTGTGGACAAGTTGTGACCTGCACATTCACCACGCTATGAGATAATAACAGAACGTTATGAGGCAAATGCAGTTGTTGGATTGTGTATTTGATGAGTTTGATGAGGGAAACCAAGATATTCCATTAGCCTCTGTAGTGTAGCTCTGAGCAGCTTGCGACTCTGCTCCACCGTTCTAAAAATAGCTTGCACCGACAATTAAGCGCAACAAACCTACTTCTAAGACTATAAGGATTACGGCAAAATGTTGAACTGTCCCTTTTAAAACTGCCTTTTCTGTGGTGGTGTAGCTTAGCTTGTTACCTTTCTCTAGGAGTGGGTCCGGTGTAATGAAACTTAATTTATTGTAGTGTAACTTGTAATTTACTTTCCAAGTCGCTTTCCAACACCAATATCACAAGCTTTTAACTTCCCTTTCTGCCCTTTTTATATGGGAGGAAGTGAGAAAGATATGACTCCAAATAAATCATATTGCAGCTCCATGTTTGTTGAATGTATAAATGTGCAGCTGTTTGCTATCATATTAACTAAAATGATGATAAAAATGTAAAATCTATATTGCAGTTAAAAAAGAAAGAAAAAAAGTTTGTTTTATTTGGGCTAGACAGGATTGGAGTTTGTTTAGCATTTGTTGTTTGATGACGCACAACTTCATGTACTGTAGTGCAGTATATTTCCCCATTCTATTTCTATTACAAGAATAGCATTGCACATCCTGAATTGTTAGTAATATGATGAAGTGAAGTCACTGACCAGTCCAATATAAACTTGAGAAGAGCAGAATACATTCACTGATGATATTCAACACCAGTTGTCAAATACAATCCACTCATGTCCATCTGAAATGAAATATCAGCCATGAATTATTAATTTCCCAAGTGTTCAAGTGTGGAAAAATCTAAAGATGAGATCTAATACCAGACAGATTGCTGTTAGATATCAAGTATACTGTATGTAAATAAGGATGTGAGGCGGGAAAAGAGCATCAGTGAATACTGTGGTGAGTGTCTGCTGTTAGTGTGTAACAGATGGAGGTTTTGTGTAGTGACCACAGCTGCCTCTGTTTGTGTGACCCCACAGTGTCTTCAGAATCAGTCCAGTGACATCAGACTGGTGTCAGAGCGGGTGCTGTGGTGGGTGTTCAAAGAGTCAGCCACACCCCTGATGGAGACCAGTCTCATCAAGCCCGTGTTGAAGAGTCTGCTGGACAACACCAAGGACAAGAACACCAGCGTCAGGGCCCAGAGCGAACACACCATCGTCAACCTGCTCCGACTCCGTGAGGGAGAGGAGACCATGCAGGTGAGACTACTGACGGTCTCCAGTTTGATGCACAGATGGATATGATGCTCAGGGGAGAATACAGTTTTTTCTTCTTCTTCTAATTTCCACTTTTCTGTCTCTCTGCCACTCAGAGTTTTACCGCCATTCTGGACACGGCCAGCAACGACCTGCTGTCAGAGTGTCACCGCCGGTCTTTGAAGAAAATCGCCAGCCTGCCAGACTCTAATGAAGAGATAGACGACACCATCCTAACGTGATGAAGCAGGACTGAGCACTAAAATGAATCTGCGTCAGGATCAGAAATCAACAGAAGCTTGACTGACATATATACAACGAGAACCCCAGACACACTCGCCACACACGCCCATGTCGTAGATCATGGACCAAGGCTGAGATGTTACACCTGGTTTCCTACATATTCCCCCATCAAAACTCTTTTTCTTTTTTTCTTTCTCACTTTGCGTAATTGTTTTATAGGCCTTTAAGCCCAATTTATAACTTTTCTTCTTTTATCTTACAATGTGCAGCAATCTGCTGCTGTGTATTGAATTGAATCAGTTAGACACGAGGCCAAAACTTTTTTGATGTTTCAGTGTTTCGCTACTTATTTTACCAAAATTATTTCAAGCGTTCAAAAAATCACTGTAATGAAGCGACACCCCAGTCTTTAACTTTTATTTGAACTTTTGTGTGCCAGAGTTGTCCATGGGGGGAAAAGCAGCAAATCATTCTTATGTCAGTGATACGGTTGTAAAAAGGCAATACAAAATAAAAAGATCTTGATTTCATAATGTGGTGTGTTTAATATTTAAATAGGTAAATGGTGAGACTGGAACAGGTTTATTGGAGGAGGGGTTATTACACTATGACACGATCGTTGAAAACAAGCCTAAATGCCTGAAGGAAAAATTTTCTCTTTTTTTTCTTAATGTTTAATTTACCATATCTATAAATCAGATGTGTGTTAATTGGGTAATAGAGTGAATTTACCTTATTCCAGGTCTGTAAACGGAATATTCTATTTGTTTGTAGTGTAATTAATATCGCTACAGGTTCTTATAGAATACACTGGAAGAAGCCTGCCGTTTCATAAAGCTCCTTATACAAGTTTTGAATCAATGGGACGCTGTGGGTCCGGTGCCCTCCGAGCAGCATGAGTCTAGTGTTCATCAATGGGATGGGACGACCGCGCTGTAGCAGGAGCTTGCGCAGTGAGGCCGGGTCAGAGTTGGGTGCAGCACCACCAGAGGAGGAAGCGGAGTTTCCGGCTGTTTGCAGCGGAGGGAGAGGATTGCTGACGCCGCGAAACCCCGAGAAAAACGCCGCCGGCTCGGGGGCTAAGAGTTTCTAGCATCTGTAGTGGTCGTTTTCTTCCACGCAGGGGGGGATCTGGGGGCAAGGTGATATCTTACGGGCCCAGGGGGTCGGACAGAGAACCGAGCAGAAGAAGCGGCACAAGGCGGGGGTGAGCCACCAGCTACCGGCATGGCCAGGGACTACGATTACCTCTTCAAGCTGCTCATCATCGGTGACAGCGGTAAGCCGACGCCGGGGATGCGGGACGGGAAGTGGGCCTTGTCGTGTTTTTTTTCCTCACAGGGAGGTGAAGCTGCAGCGCAGCTGTGGGTCCGACGTGAACTTGCCTGGCACGTTAACTACTTTTTATTATTTTATTTAATTTCGTGCATCGACTCTTTTTGAGGTATGTACACATCCGCCATATTTCTGTAGCGGTGACAGGGCGGAGGTTGTGTGTCCGGGCTGGGCATGTCAGTCAGCCGATAGGGCCGGATATCGCCTCCAGACCATCAGGGCTCGTCTCGGAAAAACGTCTCGTCCTGCGCACGTATCGGCATGAGAGACATTAGTTTGAGCTGAAGCACACGCAGTGAACTAAATAATTGCTCCATCTCCTCGCACCCTTTGATTTGGCCTCTTGTTTGTTTCCTACATTAGCTGCTACAGCTAGCTGAAGTTAAGCTAACATCACACAGCAGCTAACTGTAACTAACGGGAGAAGCTGAGCTGTCTCTACACATTATGCTAAACATGTTTGTTTGCTTTTTTCCGTTTATTTACTACGTGGTGTTGAGCTAGCTAAGTCAGGCTAACTTAGCGGGGTGCATTTTGTTATTTAGCTGGTTAGCTTTGCTGTGCTAGCCGCTGTACAGTGGAGGAATGCAGCACTGCAGCCTCTGCTTGTATCTGTGTAGCCGGTCAGGAAAGTGAAGTGAGACTAACACAGTGGTCAGTGTCGCACAGCTAAGTTTAGTTTTTAGTGGAGTTACTTTATTTGTAAATGTGCACATATAGCACATAGCAAAGGTCATACAGCCACATATCAACACATAAAAGCATAGAAACATAAATATCTTCCACACACTGTTGCACTCCCAGTGAATTGCATGTGTCTGCCAGGCTGCTCAGCTTCTTTCTCATGCTAAAAAAAAACAACCTTTGCAAAACAATGTCACCGTCCCGGCTATGTGCATAATGTCAACCTGTTCACACCTGGGGAGAAGAGCTTTTCTCGTATCTCCTGTTCAAGTCCAACATGGGCCTTTTTCTTTTAGTGCGACTCCACCCTCGGGAGGAGAACAGCCTCATCCTGCAGGAACCTCTTTGTGGGAGTTGATCTTTGCATTCATTGACAGCCCACCCCACCCCTCCGATCCTGGCACTACCCCTCCTACCCCCCCCACCACCACCACCACCCTCATCAGCTGGCTACACACAGTAGAGGGCAAAGCAGCAACAGCAAGCCCTTCACTTCACTGCCATCCACACACAGAGGCCAGTGTCGTCCCCCCCACCCCTCCATCCTCAGCTGCGACATGGACATCCAGCTGTCTGCGGGCGCTGCACCGGGGGGAGTCTGTAGGAAAGATGCTGTGACCTCCCGCCCCCCCTCCCCTCTTCCTCAGCTGCATGTGGACCGACCGATCTGCGGCTGCGACATTCCACATCCTGACTCCTCACGCCACAGCAACGCCGACTTTTATCACTCGGCTTGACTTGTTCAACCCCCCCCCCCCCACCCCAGGCCCGTCACACACACATGCGCATGACATATCTGTTCATAGAGAGCGATTTGACACTAGCTCAGTTATGTAACGTGAAATCTTGTCAAGCGCTTCATTGTACACATCAGATCAGGAGCATCCTGACGGCACATGTTCCAGTCTGAGCAGGTTGGAAGTGAGAGAGGTATCCTTAAAGGTTTAGTCTCAGACAAACTGGTTGTTTTCATTTTTCTCGAGTGCTTTTGGCAGGACGGGCAGGAAGACTTATGAAAGCTTCACCGGGACAAAAAAGACGATCTCTCCCTCCTGCTTTGAAGCTTTGCTTATTGTTTGTTTAAACAAAACTCTGCAGCACGGAGACCGCAGGAACCTGAGAGCTTTTTATGTTGGGACCAATCAAACACCAGACGACAATAACACAATAGGTAGAGCTGCAGAGACTGAGTCCCACCCTCCAGGCTGGGTGGAAGAGTCGCCTCCTCACTTCCAGTTGTTACCTGACAACTGATCTGTTAAAGCTCAGCACGGATCCCTCGTCTATCTCTTTCCGTCCCACCCCCGCCCTCTCCCTCTGATCTTTCCTCTCCTGGTGTCACCTGTTATTTCTTCCCGAACACAATTCATCACGCAGGATCATTTTAGTATCCCGGTGATTCTCGTTCCATCTGTCGTTTTGCCTCTGCTGGCTCTGACACCGGACCGTACACTTGCTTTTTGTTTCTCCTGCTGCTCCAGCGCCGGCATCATAAAAATGCTTTTTCCATTGGGGGTGTCCAACGTAAGGCCCAAACCGGTGTGAACATTACATAGAAAACAGAAGAGACATAATATTGTTGAAATTGCACAGATTTTTCTCAAGAGTTTCCAGGTTGTTCCTAACAGAAAGATAGTTCATTAAAGGGACAACAAGGAGTTTGTATTTGGTTATAAAAGAGTCTCATATTAATGAGGATGAATCTACGTTACCCACACTTGTTAATGGGTCCATTTTCGATAAATATATTGTTTATAGTTATTTTGATATTATTATTTAGTGGTCGACTCACCCAGCGTTTCCTGGTTTCACAGACGTTGCATGGCGGGTCATGGGAATAACGCCATCGGATCGCTAGTTGGCAAAGTTAATGGTTGGAACTACGACGGTATCTGATCGTCTTTGAACTTACAACTTACAACTCTTGAACAATGAAAATATTCTTGGTAAATGTTTTTGCTTTTGTCCGTCTTGTGAAAACATGTAGCTTTCCGAAACTCCTCATTGTCCCTTTAACTGTAAACATCTTGATCATGCTCTTTGCACTACAACAAAGGGAAAAGTTTTGATTGAGATCAAACTCCACTGTCTGTCCCCCTGAACTCAAAATGAGTTTGACACCCCTGCTTTACATGAACACAAAGGTGCACTCTCTCTCTGTTTACTTTAACATCTTCACACACAAGTAAAAACATTGCCCAATGCCGCAAAAGCAGGCACACAGGGATTACAGCAGATGTTGGGGTTGTCGTCTTGTTTTTGGTTTGCAGTGATCGTCAACTCTTATCAAGCCTCAGACGGTTGTGATATTTCGGTTGAGCGCTGAAATCAGACTCTGACGATACTTTTTTTCTCTCTGCTGTGAAACCTGTCGTCGTCTAAACCTCATCCTGTGCTTGTGTTTCCTCCTCAGGAGTGGGGAAGAGCAGTCTCCTCCTGCGATTTGCAGACAACACATTTTCAGGTCTGTGGTTTTGCTTCAGCATTATTACAAGACTTTGTTTTTATATGATTGAAGGTCATCATCAACTTGATTCTGCGTGTGTTTATGTGTTTGCAGGTAGCTATATCACCACAATCGGAGTGGACTTCAAGATCCGAACGGTGGAGATCAACGGGGAGAAGGTGAAGCTACAGATCTGGGATACGGCGGGGCAGGAGCGCTTCCGCACCATCACCTCCACGTAAGTCAACTCACACGCAGACGTCTGTGCGGGCCCCCAGCCATTTAGATTATTGAATCTGAAACCAAGACAAGGTTTTCTCTCTGCGGTCTTCAGATCAGGTGTTATTTGAGGAAGCAGTTTGCAGACATTTAGAATCAGTGGGTGCCGTTCTGTGAAACGGGGTGGAATTCCCCACGGATCCTAATTACAGATGTGAGAGGAGGCTCCTGGTCTCTGGTGCTGTCGGCAGAGTGATGATGATGACGATTGTGTTGTGTGTCCATGTGTGGCTGCTTTAGAGCAGAGGGCTCTTTTTCATGGAGGTAAACCCCTGGTGTTATTTTAAATACATATACCGTCAGGTCAGTGATTCACCTAAATAGACTATAACCTTAAAGCGGCAGCTGTCTGTGTAGCTCGTGTGTCTGTGCTGCACTGCCAGAAAACATTAATAGCTCATCAGGTTTTCTGGCACAGAGGTAGAGTCGGTATCAGGACGTGGATCCTCGCTCGGAGGTTCAGACGTGTTTGTTTTGGCGTCTGCGGGCGAGCTGTCGGTGGTGGTGACCAAAAGTGAAACAGCGGCGTCGTCTCAGACTTGTTGGATCTTTCTTCTCACGCTGGCATCAACCCGCGGTATTGTTCCTGCTTGACTTTGCAACATAACCCCGAGGATTCACACTCATCAGAACACAGACGTCAAGACAAGTGGTCAACACCTGACGTCTACGGCCACGTGACGCAGCTGAGTCATTATGCAAATCACGATAACACCAGACGTTCACCTCGACTCGAGTGGAAACTTTTTTAAAACACGCTGCATCGGTCGGTCGTGATGAAGACAAGTGGATTACATCACATTTGATGGAGGGTTTTGATCGGAAGAGGAAACTAGATTTCAGCCTGCAGGTGGCTGCTGTTAGATGTCTGGCCAAGATAAGGCCGTCAGTGCAGAGTGAGTGACGAGGTGGTTTTTATAGGGGAGCATCAGTGTTGTTAAATCTGTCTGTAACTTGCACCTTTTCCATGACAATAGCTGCTATAATCATCTGCACCCGAGTGTCGGACGATTCATTGCCTTCAGATGGTTGTGATAAACAATTTAATTGTCTTTTTCTGATCATTTTATGACACTTTTTATGGTATATGCCTGGGCATACCAGTAGTTTAATTATACACATACAGCTTATGAAGATTGGCTTTGCAACTAAATCTATGATGCAGATTCAGAACTACTTTATTGATCCCCAGAGGGAAATCTTTCCTTGTTACAAACTCCTGAATAGTAGGAGGAATCAACATAAAGTGAGATATACATAGAATAGCAGAATAAGAAAAGAATAAAATAAGATAAAATAGGATAAATAAAAATATAAGAATAAATAAGAAGAAGAAGAATGATAATACTTGGCGTTTAGTACACATGTCAGTAGATGCTCATTGAAATGCAGTTGTCTAATTTTAGAAATGAAGCTCCTCGAGATAAACAGTTTGTGGCTCCACTCATGTGTAATTGAACCATAGAAGAAGAGGCGGGTGCAATGTGATGATGTCATTAAAAGAGGACCAATCAAACCGGAAAACAACGAGGGAACAGTGATGAAACCTGACTTCTCTGTTAGTTTGATCCAGCTGTTTTCATCCAGATGAAAGGAAACCATTTGAACCATTATGCAAAAATAACGGCGATCAGGCAATTATGTAATAACTGTGACAGATCAGAGCTCATCCACAGCACTAAGTGGAGAGATGCTGAGGCTGATTTGAGCGATCATGCGTTTGTCGCTACAGGCAACCACGCTCACATCACACATCATCATTTAATCCATTCTTACTATGAAAATATTGACGTTCGCAGCTTTAACACACGACTACGCCCCAGTGACCGAGTACCGCTGATGGAGCGTCGACCAGGCAGAAGCATCCAAAACATTCCAAGTAAACAAGAGCGAGCGGCGCTGGTGTCACGTCATCATTTAGTCTGTTTAGTGTGAGAAGCCAGATTGTTGAGACGGAGGCCAGTCCCGTCCGTGTCCTCTTCGCCGTGCGTCCTGCGCCGCCGCTAGCTGTCAAAACCAATCAGGCCTGTCCTCCAGCTGTAATGTGGACCGTGCAGTTTACAAGGACTGACTCGACACAACAGAGCAGAATTGACACTGTAATAAATAAGAGCGAGGCAGTAAAGTGCTGTCACTCTGCTGTTATGAGGAGGCAGCGTCTGTCTGAGCAACACAAACACAACCAGCGCCGATGTGTCATCCTCTCTGCTCAGCCCTCTGACTGTGACTGGAGCCAGGCTGGTGAAGCCGTCACCGTCCCAGCCTCGGGGTTTTTTTTGTGTGTGTGTCATGAACAAGACCAGAAGGACACGTTCTGCATGTTTTTATGGCGGACCGGCGCCGGCGGTCGGAGTCATCCTGAACGCGAGTGCTGCTGACGCTCCGGCCCCCGAGGAGCGGGACCGGCCTAGTTTGGAAGCGCGGCTGCCAGTTGTTGGGTAGGAATCCCTCCACCGAGCAGACGGCCTATTTAGACTGATTGTTCACTTTGCTGAAGTAGAGTGGCGTGGTGCCTCATTAGGGCCTAAATGGATTTCAGTGTGGGGATGGATCCTGGGCAGAGACCTGCTCCATCCCCGGGTCGGCCTCAGACTGTCACAGACTGGAGTCACAGCAGCATGATGACACTTTCTGTTTTTATTGGAGACCAGCTTTTTATAGGTATTCATAAGATAAAAAGTTTCCCTCCTTTTGGTGCAGTGCGTGGTGCAGTGGTTAAAGCGGCCGCCCCATGTAGAGGCTACAGTCCTCACCGCAGGCGGCCTCGGTTCGAATCCCGCGTCAGGCAGCCCTTTGCAAAAAAAAAGTTTCCCTTGTTTTTATATATGGTGCATTAGAATAGAGAACTAGAAAAATAACAAAGATGGAAAGTGCAGTAGAATAAAAATAAATGCAAAAACAATGAATTAATAGGTGAAGATAAACATGTACATGAATAACGAGATGAGGAATAAAATATAAAGTGAGGTGAAAGGGAAAACAAATAGGTAGGTAGATAAATAAATAAAGGTTGTCCAGTGTGCTCACTATAACTATATGAGTGCATCAAATCAATTCAGTTTGTGTCCAGAGACGTGAGGGTCTACATATGTGATGAGATGCTTTTATTCTGATGGGACTTTTTCATTTCATTATGTTTGGCATCTTTCCTGGTCTTGATGGCAGCCTGATCCTCGCTTCACTTCCAAGTCTTTAGTCAGTATAAAATGTTTTTGAATTTATTTAAAAAAAAAGAAAAACAAATGTTGTTTTTATTCAGTGCTCCGTGTGTGGAGAAGTGGGGCAGCTGTTGTGTTGAGTCAAGGCTGCTCTATTAACACTTTATGAGCCTGTTTGTGCAGAGTTTACTGGAGAAAAGGTGGCTGCAAGCTGAGGCTCACACACACTCCTGCTGTGTGTGGTTGTGGCTCTATTCATGTGCACTGAGCACACACACACACACACACACACACATACACAGCCATCCACCCTGCTGTCTGGTGGCCCATTACTGCTGGACATTTGGGACAACACCATATCCCCACACTGTCACGCCAGGCAGCGACACTGACACACACACACACACACACACACACACACACACACACACACACAGTAGGCCTGACAAAAGGCTCTTTGTGTGTGTCGGGTGCAGTGCAGTTTCTCTGGTGATGCTCTCTTTCTGGGGCCTGGCTACTTTTTGAAGCTTGTTGCAGGTTTACAGTTAAACTGTGTGACAGCTCTGTGGACTTCCTCCTCCATCTCCACACACACACACACACACACACACACAGTTAGTCCTGTTGTCTCAGTCAGTGTGGACCAGTAGATGTTGTGTGTGTGATCGATGAACAGCCATCTTACTGTGTCATCACTTGCGTTTCTTCCTGCGCTGTGGTAAATGTGATGAAGCTGGGCCTCGTCTTTAATGAGCTGTGTCTCCCCCTGCTGGACGTCATCATCAGTCACCTCGCTGGATCCCAGAGTCTCCATCAGCTCACACATCAGGGTTTCACAGTTCTGGGTCTGGTTCCTGAACCTCATTTTGTTCAGACCGGAAAAATAACAGCTTCAGGACCTGGAACGTCGGTTCTTAGTTGGTTCTTCCCTGTGAACCGTGACATCATCAGTGGGCGTGTCTGAGGATGAGCAGGAAGGAGGAGAAGGCAGTGACTACAACCTGGAGAGAAACTTTCAGTGGTCTGACTAATGATGCTAATGCTAATGAAACAAAATGTTTGTCGGCGACAGAATTTCAAGAAAAACTAGAGGCAAAACAAAAAAGAACAAGTTGTATGAATTTACCTTTGGGGCTCGATAAGTAAAGTGATTCTTATCTTTGAAACTGGGGAAGAGATGGCAGAGGCTGGGTTAACTCCGGCACCAGACCATAATTACTAAACTTCAAAACAGTGAAGAAGGATTACAGAGACAGAAAAAAGGGAAAAACATGCACATTTTTGTAACATACTCTTTGATTCCTTTGAAACTGGTGTGAAGTCCGGCAGGTTCACCAGGAGGCACTAAGAGTTTCAGACTCCAGAACCAGAACGGTTCTGTCTGTCCCCTTCATCCATACCACATGTTCTCCTCCTTATCAACTGACAATATAAATATGGACAACGTGATAGTGGATAGAATAACGAATGTCTTCATTTATTATTAATGATGAAGTGGGCTTTTACCACAGTGGTGAGCTGGACTTTTCAGCTGTGTTTACATCACTGGCAGCTTTCATCCTGTTGTAATTACCTAGCAGCGAATCATCAGTCACCGTTCTACCGTTTCCCTCCGTCTGTGTCGCCACTGTAGCACACTACACTGTCACAATGCTTCCTCTGGTTTTCAGTTTTTTAAGGTTTATATTTTTATTCTACTTGCTTTTTACTATTTATATTACCGATGATTGAGTTCATAATATTGCGCTTTATCCAATTACCTGATGCGCTGGTGTATGTCCACTGTTGTCTGTTATGTTGCTGTCAGTCCTGTGGTTTTAATGCATGTACCTACTGGTAGTTTTTATTGTATGTACCATGCACTTCACGCCCAAGTCCAATTTCCATGCATGGTGCAATTAAGTAAATCTAATTGAATCTAATCTAATTTCCATGACCTTTAGTTAACCATCCGTCATCTGGCCATGACTCAGCTTTTCATGCATCTCCTACTTTCCCTATAGATTCCCTTATTTACGTTCATTCATTTGAACCTTTCCTACTATCATTCTTAACAACTTCAACTGGTTTCCTTTACCTTTATCAAAAACTAAGAGTTCAGTTAGTTGTAATTGTCATAGTTGAAGCTATTCCAGGTGATAAAGACAACAACCTCAGCCTCTTATTCATGAGTTTTCATGGTTCTCTGCTGCTTTTCATCCTCTAGTAGTTACAGCTTGTGTTCTTGTAGCTGAGGCAACGTGAGGGTGAATTTCAAACTGTGATGTCTGGGAGTCATTGATCTACTCGGTGTTGAAGCCTGACTGTGCGTCTCCCCCTGCGTGTGCAGATACTACAGAGGAACACACGGGGTCATAGTGGTATACGACGTCACGAGTGCCGAGTCCTTCGTCAACGTCAAACGATGGTTACATGAAATCAACCAGAACTGTGACGACGTGTGCCGAATATTAGGTGAGTGAAAATCCAGGCCGCGCGCTTTGTTCTTTGTTTTGTTTTTTTCCTCACAGACAATAACAAATATTTGCTGCTTCTCAGTGGGAAACAAGAACGACGACCCCAACTCCAAGGTGGTCGAGACGACTGACGCGCAGAAGTTTGCTGAGCAGATGGGAATCAACCTGTTTGAGACGAGTGCAAAAGAGAACATCAACGTTGAAGAGGTAACTGAGTTGTCTCAGCCTGTGTGTGTGTGTGTACTTTGTGTAATGTGATGTACCTGATATGTGAAGCAGCTCAGCTGATGCCTCCAATCATAAAGTGTCTGAGTTCTCAGTAACACTCACCTCAGTTTCCTGAATGTGAACTGAGTTAAGATAAGAGAGAAGTAGGGCCAGACCAAATTGGATTTTTGGGGCTGATGTCGATATTAGGAAATAAAAAATTCTGATATATCAGCTGATTCAATTTTCAAAAAAAAAAAAAGATAAATCAAACAAATAGCTGCTTTTCATCTCTTAGATATAGTTCAGACTAGAGATGCGCGGATAGGCAATTATTTCATCCGCAACCGCATCACAAAAGTCATCATCCACCCGCCATCCACCCGAACCAAAGTTTTTTCAAAACCACACCCGCCCGCCATCCGCCCGCTGTTATAGGCCAATATCTATCATATAGCCTATGAGGTGGGTCGGGCCGTATGAGTTTCATTTCTACCGCGCGCTGCTGTCATTCAGTGCGCGCTTCTCTCTCTCTCCACCAATAACGGGAAAAGAGCGCTACGCGGAGATGAACGGAACGAGCCAAAAGCTGAAAATCTATTCCTGACGTCCGCGGTCGATATAAAGTCCATACGTTTCATTCATCCATGCTTTGACAGACAACACAAACAGCCAGTGCGCCGCACCGACAGTCATGTGGCTCAGCCAGCCAGGTGATGCACACAGTCCAACAACACACAGCGTGGCGACATGTGCAGGCTGCTGCAGCAGTGCACATCAAAGGGACACCGGCAAAAATAAAGTAAATAGGCTGCACGTAGTTTTGAAATTGTTTTTGCACATGTTTTCATCCATAAAATGACCAAATTGAACACTATAAGCGGATTTCCTCACAAAATGAATAAGATGTTGCCATCTCTCAGTGGGCAATTAACTGCAGTGTCTGATGAAAATGTGACTGTTTCAAGGAGTGCTGCTCGTTTTTCGTATATGGGTAACAATATTTAACTATGTATATATCTTTCCTAATTGGTTCAACCGCCACCCGCCCGAATCTAATTAAAATATATTTTTTCGTCATGTCACCCGCCCGACCCGCGGTTTATCAGCGGACTCCGCGGTTGTGTCCGCAATCCGCGCATCTCTAGTTCAGACACTTGTTACAAAGATATAAACTTAAGGTAGAACATTTCACTATTTAAAATATTTTTATTGTCAAAAATAGTTGTGGCGAGCAGCATGTGAACCATTCTAACGCTGCTGTACATACAGCCATCATGTCTACATACTAATGAGTATTCATGTGTTCTAAATGATGTATCCAGTATTTAAAGCAGATATCAGCGGTTCGGCCGTTTTCGCTAATGCTGCGTTCAAGGCAGGCTTTTGAAACCGTAAGTTACAGCTTCAAGTCACAACTACAACTTTACAGCGTTCCAGGCAACCTGTAACTCGTGTTTTTCCGACCTGTTGCCTGTGAAAGTCACTATAACGACCACTCGTAACTTCCGACCCGTGAACTCGTACCAGATCAAACTGGTATGACTTCACAGGAAGGAAAAACACAAGTTACGAGTTTCCTTGAACGCACCATGAGTTCGCAGCCCCCGCCCTCGTCAGGCATCTATTGGTCCCAAGGGGGCAGTTGTCGGTCTGAGAAGTGAAGCTCACTTCCGCGTTCAAAAAACTGCAATCCCCGCCGATTCCTGTGGGGGCTGGTACCGGAAGTGAGCAACTCTCCATAGACCCCCATGTTAAAATCGCCGACTTTACAGCTTTCAAAAACATATTTACAGCCTGGTACCAAAACGTTTTTTGGTCTCAATCGATAGTTTCTACCCCCGTACACACTCTGAGGGGGGTGAATTTTTTTTTAACGCTACCGTTTTGCTGTTATTCGGATAAGATTCTGGCCAATCAGGGCGCGGAAACGTTCAGCTACAGGTCCGTAGCGGCACAGAGACAGGCTGCTTCGAGGCCAGTGGGCGGGTTCTCGGCCGGCCAATCTAACATGGCGCTGTTCAAACCGCCATATTTGAGGCACAAAAACGACTGCACAAAACCAATGGGTGACGTCACGGATGCTACGTCCATTCTTTTTACAGTCTATGATTGGTCCTCGTGCTACGTCACCACATTCACGCGCACCCCTTGGCTGCACACACAGCCCTTCATGCCGTTCTCTCTCCTCATTGGATAACGCTTGTATCCCACAAGGAAAGTTTTCTCCTGGGTTTACAGCAGAGCAGAGTGACGGAGAGACTCGTGTTTCGGCTGAAACACTCCATGTAAGTGATTGCTGACGGAAAATAGGACTATTAGGGACTTATATTAACAAAAACATTCTGCTGATATCTGCTTTAATACTTAACTAATGCTTAATAGTATGTCCTTATTATAAAGTGTTACCCAATTATTCTTAAAGGCCGATAACCAGCTGATTAACCGGCTGGGCCCTAGAGATTAAAGATACTTTGTTCATCCCAGGCTGGGAAATCATTGTGCTACAACAGCAGGTGCTCACATTAGTGCAAATAGAAAAATAAGGAAGAAAATTGAATAAAAATACAATATGTCCACCATATAAATAGTATGTGCAAACAAATGTACAGTGAATAGGAATAATATTTATGCTACATTATAAAAAAAAATCTCTAATATCTAAAATATCCCCAACAATAATAGTGCAATGATGCAAGAGCACAGTACAAAGCATTTAGGATGCAACCAACAATTATTGTCATCATCAGATAGTCTGAACATTATTTTCTCAGTTAATTGATAAATCATCTGCTCATTAAAAACTGTCTTGATTCAGATGCAGAATTCTCTAAATCCCAACAACAGCTGTGTCCAGCTGTGTGCCGAGCCATCTGGCTGCTGGATGTTGAATGTTGAATGTGCAGATGTCAGATCGTTAGAAGCTGCTCATCTATCAGCAGAAGTCAAATGTATCCACGGTGTTGAATGATGTGGATGATACAACAAACAGCTGGTTTCCTAGTGTCGGGTCAGTCCCTTTCTATAAAGTCAAACTAAAAGGCTCTGGTTCGCGCTGCTCCTCCCTAACAGCACTGTTTGATGTGGCTCATCTCATCTGACTGATTTCATTTGCAGTTCTCACCACATCTTGTGTTTTTTTTTTTTGTTTGTTTGTTTTGTCCGTCTCTTCGCAGATGTTCAACTGCATCACAGAGTTAGTGCTAAGAGCCAAAAAGGAGGTGCTGGCCAAGCAGCAGCAGCAGCAACAGAACGACGTGGTCAAACTCACCCGGAACAGTAAACGAAAGAAAAAGTGCTGCTAGCAAACTCCAAGCTCTCCGCACGAGGCCGGGCGGCGTCTCCTCTCACACACACACACACACACACACATATACACACACACACACAATGGGACTCAGAGCATCTAAATTAAAGAGCAGATAAAGATTTAATAAATATACCGTGAAAGATAAAAAAAATAAATAAATAAATGGAAAAAAATGTCCCCTTTGGACAAACTAATCATGAAGACTTTAAAAAAAATGTACAGATTTTATCAGACGTCAGATCAAGTTTTATTTGGAATTCAGCAGATGGGCACCATTGACCTGAGGTCCTGCTTTCTTAAAGGATCTGCGAGCTGACAACTGACTGCCATAAATCTCCGATTTCTATCCACGTAATCCCCGTATCCATCAGTATCTCATCTCTCCTTCTCATTCCACTGCACACGGGACATTCAGAGTCGAGTCGGACTCTGCGCCTGAGGAGAAGGAGGATCCACCTTTCTTCTTTTTTTTTGTTGTTGTTTTTTCTTTTTTTTTTTGGATCTTATTGTTTCTGTCTAGTTTTTATTTTTTGGGGAGGGATGGGATCGGGGTGGGGGTGGGAGGGGCTGTCCCGGTCAGGAGGTGGTCTTTGGGATGGCGGAGGTCTCGACACCTCTCTGCAGTTGCAGCGTTTCAGACACCTGTGTTTCCACGGCGCACGCCAACAGATCATGAACTGCTAGATTTTGTTTTATTTGACTTGATGGGGGAAAAAAATCACACAGATGATGATGATGATGAAGATGATGTTGATGTTGATTGGTAGACGACTTTAGCAACTAATCCGATGGACAGAACTGGTGACTTCTCATGTTTTTTTTTCTTTGTCTATGTTTTGCCAAGCCCCCCCCTCTCTAACCTCCAGTAGTGCTGAGCCAACGGTAACTCCTTTTATTTTCTTTCTTTTGTCTTTTTGTTTGTTTTTGGTTTGCGGCGGCGCAGCAGTTGAACCACTCCTGGAGCTGTCGGAGGTTTCCACTCCGACAGCGCAGGTCACTGCAGTCTTACTATGCTTTTAAACTTTTCCTCCACTATTATTATTATTTTTTTTAAAGATACTGCCAATGTAATAGAAAGAAACAACGACCACCATCAGGAGCTCAGTGGCGCCTCTCATTGGACTGTTGCCATAGTAGTGGTGAAGGAGGGTGTGATTGGAGCCCTCCTTCCCTCCACCCAGCAGCCACATATCAGCCCCTCCCACAGCGACACACTCCCCCCCTCCTCCTGCTCCGGCTCTGGACCCCGGACCTCGGCCCGCGCCGCGCTTCTCAGGCTTTTGGTTTGCCATGAGGGCGTTACTGTCCCTCCTCAGCCTGCAGGTAGATTCTCCACAGTTGACTGATGTTAAAGCCTGATGTCATGTTTTGTTTTTTGTTTTTTTTCCTGCTTTTCTCCATCACCCCCCACCCCACCTCCCTACTACCTGTTCAACTGAAGTGTTACCGGACAGTGTTTTTGGCATCGGTGATCAGAGTGTAGCAGAAAGTGGGACTGTTAACGTAAGAAGAACAAACGGGGATGAACTGCAGCGCTGGATCTCAGCCCGTTCAGGCCCGAGCTTCCCCTCCTTCTCTCCGTGTGCACCGCCAGGGTTTGTCGCAGAGGCGAAGCTTCCACACAGTGTCCAGTACTGACATGTTTTTTGTTTTGTTTTATTATTTTTTTTCCTTTGTCTTGAATTGGGAGAGTAATAAACGGAGAGCGAGCCGTAGGTATCTGTCTGAAATGTTCAGCTTTCCTCCTCTGGGCAGACTCTGGCAGGCCGTTTGGGATCCTGGTAAACGTCGGAGAGGTCGCTGTGACCTCCAGGGCCTAGAGATGGTATCAAATCTCACACTTTATGATTTCTATTCATCAATGTGTATGTATATATAAATATATTTGTGTGTTTATATTCAATATAGAACATACACACATAATTAGCACACACCAAACTGTGCATGTGTTCGACATGCCCCCCGTGTGCTATGGTTGAAACACACTTCGTCAGCTGTGGTTTGCTGTACACTGGAGAAAAAGAGATGTACTATTCATTTTTCCCTACATGAATTTAATCAGTAATAAACATTTTAAAAAGAATAAATATTTGACACATAATGACTCATCTCATTTGTCAGTGATTTTGAGGCTTAACTTCATTTTGGAACCTGTGTTTTTATTTTATTTTCGTTATTTTTTTTTTCTTCTTCTGTGAATAAAATTTTCTGGAAGTGTGCACTGGTCTTTGAGAGCCTCTCCTCTTATGAACTGGAAATAAAGTATTTAATGTAGCTCCCTGTAGGGTATGAATCATCCTGTTTTCACAGAGGAAGTTCAGATTTCTCTACAGCAGCAATAAGGCAAAGTTATGATGTCAGTTTTTCTCCCTTATGAATCACCGACAGGCAGGAGAGCTAATAGCAGCATCATGAGCTAGATATCCTGCAGTGTGGAGGGATGGAAACGGGGCAGCAGCTGTGGATCTGACACCATCACTAACACTGTGCGTCATCTGATCTGTCTGACAGTGGTTCTCACACCAAAACCACACCTAAGGACCAGAATATACTTTAAATTAAACCAAATATCCCACATTCACCCAATGTGAAGTCAGGAAAATCTCAGACTGTGGAGCACGACTAAAAATATGTAGTGATATGAAGTTGAAGACTAACAGTGATGGGAATAATGGCGTTATAAATACTTGACCTTACTAATGGTGCAACTTTATAATGAAAAAAAAAGTTACTGTTTCCCCCTGTTACTTATATACACATTTAGGTAACACTTTATAATAAGTACACCCTATTAAGCATTAATAAATACTGAATTCTTTATTCATAACGCATGAATAGGGTAGACTTAGTACGTTTGAGACACTTTTTGATTTTCCATTTTTGAACAGATATTGCAAAAAAAAAACTATACACTGAAAATTTGTTTGAATATTAAGTTATTATTTAAGAATATCATTTATTTGTTTATTTTTTCCACAATCAGGTCATAAACATGAGGTGCATTTTTACCATGGTCCCGTCTCAACCATACCCCATTTGAGTACAGTAGAGACGGTACCATGGTACAGTTGAGACACCTACTGAAACCCATCGATGATGACTGAACATCAATTGCAAATGCAAAAGTTCTTAAAAAATGACAATTTGACACAATATTTCAGTATAAATTCATTCCTCTTTATCAAAAAAGCATTGTTATTTATTTATTATTTATTATATTATATTATTGTATTATTAATAGCCTATAAATATTATTATATAACATAATATTGTAAAATTAATAGCAAATATTAATATAACACTGTTCAATATCCGTTGTTATCTTTAGTCTACACTGCACAATTTAACAGTGATGTGATGTAATAGAACTCTATTGAGACACAATGTCTCAACTGTACCCCACTGACCACTTTGTGTATTTCTTTAGATTGTGCAGTGACCTAACATGCTAGGATAGTATGAAATATGTGAGTTTTTAGGGCACAAAATAATGTTTGCAATGATATAAGTTATGTTTGATGGTAACAAAAGGATAATAAGCTATTCGTTGTGGAATGGACATGGTAAAGTGAAATTCTTACCCTGGGAAAAAGACTTTTGCTGATATCTTTGGACTGGAAATGCCAAAACACTATGTGTAATATGCATGTGCTGAGTAAAAACAGTGGCTCAGCCTTGCAGCATGGGCGAAATATTAAGGGTGTTTCAACTGTACACATGTCTCAACTATACTCACTCCACCTACTCATTAGCAGTGGCGTGCAGTCAGGGGCAGCAGGGCTAGCACTGCTAGCCCTGTCAAAAATTAAATAATCTTTTTTTTTCATAATTAAAAAGTGAATCTGAAATGTGTCTGGAGTCAATTACTTGTTCAGTATGCAACTTTAGCCAGAAAACGATTGGTTTTGTGGAACTCAAATTTCCTATGTCCTATAAACGCACCACAGCTCCGTTCCTCGTCTGGGGCAAGCAGTTAACTGCATTGCTACCCTTTGGTCGAAGCTGGGCGCTGCTATTGGGTTAAAACGTTGAGTGACAGTCTCATCAGCCAATCAGATTTTGATGTGTTATTGACAGAACGCCACAGGGCTTGCAGAGTTTTTAGAGCTGGCCCTGGTGTTGTCATTGAAATTAGCCTGACTGATTGGCCCATGTGCAGCTGCGTGATGACGCATGTAGTCTGTTATTCTGAGAGGTGACGGCGGGTGATTTAACAGCAAGATTTTTTGATATGACTGCGGACCTTTGCAGGAAAAATTGATTTTTTGTAAGACAGACGCCTAAAATGGATGCTAACTCAAACCAACAAGCTGTGTGTGGCATAAGGTGGGAAAATATGGTATGGCTGGTTGACAGCTAGCTCGGAGCACAACAAGTGTTCTGATGGACTAGGCCTACTCAGTACAAGCCGTGGTGAGTGCATTTTTTAATTTTTTTAATATATAACTTTCTCAGATTGGTTTTGCATACTGTTGGGCTAATAGAGAATGTGAAGTTACGTCACGCCGTTGGACGTTGGCCGCCATCTTTGGAGGATCGCGGATGTAAACACTTGCTCGCCCCCCTGAAAAAAGTTCCCAAAGTCGCTTAAAAGTAATGATGGTGGGACAGTACTGCTGCATAAAAAATGCCACAGCAGTATATGCACTAATACGAAAAACGAGATAGTTCACAATGTCTGGATAAGTCAGTGGAGGGAGTAAATCTGGGTCTTAATAAGTTGTAGTGTTTCTGTTTACCTTTGTTTCTCATTAAATTTGAATTTATCATGATACGTTCCTCCTTCCTTTCCCTTCCTCTTCTCCGTTTCTTTTTTGTTTTCTTTTTTTGTCTGTCTTCCTCATCTCTTTTTCTTTCTCTTTTACTTTTTGCTCGTTTTCCTCCGTCTTTCCCACTCTGTTTACGTTTGCGTTCCTCCAAAGATGGCGCCGACGTCCCACAACGGCAAAGCGGCGTGACGTCAGCTTCACATTCTCTATAGGCTACTGTGAGTGACCTAAGGGAAGATGGTCCGGTCCGATGGTGATGCTGCACAGTGGTGTGTCTTGATGCGTTGTGGTTGTTTGTTCAGTCGTCGTTATAGTTTGGGCGTCGGCGGCTACGGAGGAAGGTGGCGGGGAGGGGGGGGGGGGGGGGGTTGAGGGTGTTGTTTCTGCTAGCCCGGACTGAAACACCACCGCACGCTACTGCTCATTAGTATGTAGTTTATAAATAGTTAGTGCTTATCGATGATGAGTAAAACATTTTTAACTGTTTATAAAATACATAGGCTACTAATGAGTATTATATGTATAATGAATTCAGTATTTAATGCTTAACTAATCCTTAATAGTGTGTACTTATTATAAACTGCTACTTACATTTGAACCATCAACTAGTCAGAAAAGGAGGTTACTTTTGGGGGAAAGTGATGAGTAACTATAACTAATTTCTTTTTTAAAGTAATGTGTCCAACACTGAAGACTTATGACATCATTTTCTGGGAGCAGAGTCCTGGTTAGCATCATTAGCTCCAGCTGACAAACAGTAGAAAGAAACATTAGGTTTGTGTTTTCTCAGTCCACCTGTGCTCGGCTCCTTCTGGGAACTAAGTCGTCGTTTTGCACTGTCATCCAAGCTGAAGGTCTGAAGGAACATAGGCCTACTGCCATATTACATAAAAATGTTTTGTTTTTTAAATAAAAATAATAAAAATAATACAGTAATAAAAAAGGTCTTATTATGCTGATCTTTTTTTTGATAGGCTACTGAGTTTTAGATCTTTGGCACCTGTTTAAGATTTCATTTTGAATCATTAGTCATTTGATTTGAAACTTAATTTGTACTTTTAAATATTTCCATGAGTTCTTGTTCTGACAAAAACCACTGCATCCATTTACCTGGTTCATGTTATGGGTGATGATGGGTGTAGCTCTGTGTTTCTGGGCCAACTCAGGCGAGACAAGCAGATTGTAAAGTATTTATTTGTACAAAAAAATCCCCCCCCTCCCCCACCCCCCCACCAAAATGCTAAGAAAATTGCATGGTAAATATTTTGAATAGTTTGAAGCATTCTGTAACTGAAACAGTGCCGGTAGTCAGTGGTTGAATGGAAGCACTCACATGGAGCACAATGAGCCCACCCAAAGCACTGAATTCCAAAACAACATCTGACTGACGCACACGCACGCACGCACACACACACACACACAAACACACGGTGGCGTGTCTGTCTGTCTGTCTCATACACACTCTTCCATCAGGATGTTTTGCCACAGAAAGACGCAGCAGACGAGGTCTTAGAAATGCTTTCAATAGGAAAACGGATCAGTACAGTCTACGGTGTCGGAGCGACAGTCTTCAACATTACATACAAACAGGAAACAGAAACAGCAGTTAGGACATGGTCATGTGAACAGAACCCCGTGTGTTACAGTGAATAGTTGCTCTAACAGAACGTGACATGGACAGAGACTAGAGACCGTCTGGTTGTGGCAGGAGCGAGCGACTGCTGTTTAATCCAAGCTTGCTGCAGGCAGCGGCGCTTCTTCTCCTCACCTGTCAATCAGCCAATAGAGGGAGGGGCCCATGAGTCTCAAACTACACTGATGTAAAAACCTTTAATTTCCTAAAAATTTGACCCATTTTCACACACTTCACACAAACATGTTCCTTGTGTTTCTAATGAGCAGTTTAATGGCTTTATTAATGATTAATAGAACCCTTCTAGTCTATTATACTGATTGTATCAGCCGCAGCAGCTTTCAGCGTATTTAAAACGCCATGGAGGTCAATTTGTTCGATTCAGATTTTGTGATTATCTGTGCAATTGATTTTGCTTTGTCTATCGCTGCTGCTGGAGAAAGAAAGAAAGAGGCTTTTAATCTCAGTTTGACCGTCCTTGCTTAAATCAAGGCTCAGTATCAAACAATACAAACACATTTTGGCCTTTTAAAGTTGTGAAGCATCTTCAAGGCTGGTGATTAACCTTCTCCTGCTTGACCTTTTAATTAATGTCCATCCAGTGAATCATCTGAGCTCTCATCTCCTGGAACAGAACGACTCAGACTTTGGACCAGTGCAGACTTCCATCCAGTCTATTCTCTAAATGATTTATTAACATTTACAGATGACCTATTAGCTTTTGCTCTTGTCTTATTAAGAAACCATCGGCCTTGACATTTGTCAATGATAAATATGAATAGCCTTTATTAATGACTATTATAAGTTTAGTTCTACATTAGACAAATGTGCTCATTCACTTTCTGACAGATGTGTAATTACACTCACACTGAAGATGTCAAACTTTTAACCATTATTAAAGCCACTGTTTATGTTTATGGTGTATAAAGTGTTCATAAAGGAAGACTTATCTGAAAGTGTTCACAAGCTGCACTGGACTGTGTGAATTTCCTTTTCAGGCACTCTTGGATTAAACTCTATATTCACGAGGCCGCCTGCTGTTTTTCTCGTCCTGACGGTGAATCGCGTGGACAGCACTTGGACGAGCTCATGAATATCTCTTTCCAGCTCCGCTGCCCGCCACACCCACACACTCAAATGAACATATGCATGAGCGATCATGTCCAGCTCACCAGTGTAATTCCTGCTCACTGTTAGGACACACATGAGAAGAAGAAAAAAAAAGAGCCTAAAAATAACAACATACAGGTATATTTCTCTCTCTAAAAAAAGATTTTCATTCAAAATGTATGCATTTTCTCTTATAAATATATTGATTTCATCCAAACCTATTCTGCATTTAGTTTTTTAATTTTATATATTTTTTTAATAAAAATCATTCTTTGGGTTGATCCTTCCCAACAACCAGCTGAAATGACAAGAAGACATCTGCATAGGTTTGCACAGCTGCATCAGACACGAGTTCAAACGCAGACACACACGAGACATCACTGTGCCACACTGTAAAGTCATTCATGCTCGGAGATTTCAGGTCAACACGTACCGCTTTACCGATGAAGATACAGATATGTCGCCTAAAAACGGAAGCCCGGCAGCTAAGAAATCAAAGTGCCTATGAAAAGTATTGAAGCAATGAGAATGGAGGTAGACCTTTTTCTTTTAGTGGTGAACCAAAGCAGCTGGGATGTTGACCACTGCAGAGGAAGTTTCGAGGAGTCTCTGTGCGCTGACGGGCTGTTGACAGCATGAAACCCAACAGGTTATCGTTGAGCTCTGCTGACTGACATGGAGAATGGATAAGCCGTCTACGTACAGTGGTCCTTCCTCCTTCTCAAGCTGATGTAAACATTTTGGAAAATTTGGTCAACTAGGAAGATGATTGACGTTCATGGGGACGATGTCAGACAGTGTCTTTTTCTTTGAAAAAAAGGATAAATGTTTAAATGTTAAATATAATGTGTACTGTAGAAGAACATGCCACCTGGACAATAACTTCAGCCGCCCACAGGTTTATTCAGATGTCGGGGGGGAGGGGACACGAGGGCATCGTAGAGGTTTCACTATGGAGGTGAAACATTTGCAAAGAAAAAGTGCTGGTTTTTATACATTCACTTGATTGATGGATCCTGTTACCCTGCTCAGACTGGACTGTGTATCACTGAGGCATTAAACCTGATTGTAGCAATAGTAAGGACAGAAACCTAAAGGAGAGGAGCCAGGAGAGATGTCATGAAAAGATTATTGGTTGCATGATGGGATATGTAGGATTGTGTTCTTTTGGTGGGGGGCAATTAATAGAGCCAACCAGCAGGCAGGACATCACAGACTCTGCCGCTTTGAATTTACTGCTGTAGTTTTTCTGCCTAATGGAGCAATGGAGAGACAAATTTCAACTGTTTAACAAGTGTGAGCAAATACTTTAGTTATTTGAAATTTTAAGTTTAAAGGGATAGTTCAACATTTTGGCAAATTGGCGCATTGCCATAATCCCTATAGTCATAGCAGTAGGTTCGTTACCTTTAATTGTCGGTGCAAGCTGTTTTTAGAACGGCGGAGCAGAGTCGTGAGCTGCTCAGAGCTACACTACACAGGCTAATGGGATTTCTTGGTTTCCCTCATCAAACTCAATATACAATCTCCAAAACGCTCTGGTGGACAAGTTGTGACCTGCACATTCACCACACTATGAGATAATAACAGAACATTACGAGACAGAGTCGTAAATTCGTGCAAGTCTCTTCTCGGCACGACCCGGGTTGCATTTACCGTGAAAACAACTCGTGTCATTCTGTTATTATCTCATAGCTTGATGAATGTGCAGGTCGCAACTTATCCACCAGAGTGTACTAAACCTAGAGATTATGGCAATGGCCGAATTAGCCAAAATTGTGAAATATCCCTTTAACAAGCATTAGCAAATATTTGTTCAAATATCACAGTAGCTATTTGAAGTTTTAAGTTTAAAGATCAATCTCTTTGCCTCTTTAGCTGCTATGTGCTGGATTCTATTCACCAGCAGGTCACTGACTGGTGACTGACAGGTCAGTCTGCTGTACGGTGCTGGAAGGAAATCATGGTCTGGGTTTATCAGAGCTGCCTGCTGCAGAACACTAGGTTGCAGACAAACAATAATTGTTGTGGCTGTAGAAAAGACTGTGGCTCCACAGGGCTATGGCAAACTGTAGTCTAGGAACAATTCTCTGTGGGCTTGTAGCTACCAGTGGCCCCTGCTCATAAGAAACATAGTTATTTGATTCTTTTCTCATATATAAAATATTGTTTCGTGCAGCTATAATATCTCTCCTGTGAGAGAGTAAATTACTGGAGGGCTGCTTTGCAGGTTTTCTCTACTCGCTTTGAGGTTTGGGATGTCACGCACTCGCTGTAAAATGAGAAAGCTGCATGTCTGTCAATAAAAAAATAAGCATTCTTTTTGTCAGATATACAGTACACCATGGTCCTGATGCATACAGCTGTTGCCTCGTGTTCCGGATGTCCCCCTGAACAAATGAATAAACCTGAGAGATCGGCTGCAGCTTCATCGACGTACAGCTCTGTCACTGTCCTCATCTTTTTCCCATGATCCTGCATTGTCCCGCATACCCACCTGTCTTTCCCCAGACTCCTTCGCCTGATAACTGGGATGCATACAAGAAGAGTTTGTACATGGTATTCCCCTCTCTACAGAGTTGGCAGTGGGCTAGTAGAGATGGTCATAGGCACTACAAGGAAACCTTCCTCTTTGGAGGTAAACTTTGTGACCCTGTTCATGTTCTGTAAGACCGAGAGCTTTCTATGAGAGGGGCTTCGGCCAAAGCCTCTGGGGAAGTCCTACTCTTATATTTCCCATCTCTAACTATCAGCAGTCACCAATTAACCAGTAAGGAGAAGAGTAATGGTACAGATAAAGTGCAAAATGAGCCCCCCGCCCCCCAGACCTCAGTGTGTGTGCCACCGCCCATCTTTGGCTGCGTTTTTACCCCTGTACTACGATGTCACTCCCTCCTCGTCCCTCGCTCCTTCTGTCTGCTGTGCCGGGGGGGGGGGCCAGTCCATCAGGGCTCAGTTCTTTTTGAAAAAAGAGAAAAGTCTCCGTTCCCGGTCGGAGATGCGGTGAGCTCTTCTGGAGGACTGACCGCCGTGGGCCCGCGATGACCCCGACAGGGAGGAAGGGGCCGAGCGCCACTCGTCCTGGTGCTTGTCCATCAGCTGCTGGTCAATCACTCTGTGCATATCGTCCTACGGCCGAAGACAAGAAGGTGAATGAGAGACAGTTGGGAGAGAGGACATCTGGTGGGGTGATACAGGAGGTTCGGGGGAGACTGGGCTCATTAATCATTGACCTGTTAGGTACTAATTACACAGACACCACAACCACCTCTCAGCCCCAGTACATCACTGACTGATACTAAGTGTGTATGTATCAGTCCTACACAGTCAGTGAGTCAAAACAGCAAGAGCTGTCTGGCTTTACATTGAGAAACTGGTTAAATAAACTCAGAAGTTAATATTAACCTCACTTTATGTACAATCTCTACAGATTTTTTAATTTACTTTTTTTTTGTTTATTTGATTTTAAAAACTTCACATGAAGCCTGGAACAAAAAAGGGTTTTGTGACTGACATTTCTGAGGAGACTGGCTTCAGGCCTCTCACTGGAAGTTTTCAGATGATTTTCTCTGATGATCAAAAAACTTGGTGGTGTGATGATGAGTTACCTAAGGAGTTATTCTGAAATTTTCTTCCAGATTAATTTATATGAGCAGCTTTTAGAGGCCCGAGGAGGCAAATTATTCGGTCAGTACATGTTTTTTGTGCTTTCCTGTTAATCATCTTGAGACCTCTGAGACTGTTCTGAAGAAACTGAGGGTTTATGACATGTTACTCAGTACTGACTTCAAAAAATAAACATTGATCACTCAACATCCCTCCATTAGTTATACTAAGGGGGGCTGGACCCCATCCCAGGAGGCATAGTGCAAGGGCGGGGTACACCCTGGACATGTCACCAGTCTAAAGTGTGACCAAGCAAATTTCCATCAGTATGATAAACAGTAATGTTGTGACAGTTTGTATGAATTAAATTCAACCTTTATTCCCACACTGTATAGCTTACCCATGACACGATACATAAGTTTAGTGATGGGGACATAATTTAAAACTTATATTACACCAGTTTTCAATTGAATATTATGTGTTCTTCTATGTTAAAGGGATGGTTCAACATTTTGGCAAATTCACCCATTGCCATATTCCCTATAGATTTAGGAGTAGGTTTGTTACCTTTAATTGTGAGTGCAAGCTATTTCTAGAACGGCGGAGCAGAGCCATGAGCTGCTCAGAGTTATTGGTATTTCTTGGTTTCCCTCATCAAACTCATCAAATACACAATCCAACAACCTGCACATTCACCACAACATGAGATCATAACTGAACGTTACCAGGCAGAGTTGTTTTTGAGGCAAATGCCGAGACTGCTTGCTGAAAAACTGCCCCCGATGGGAACACGCATTTGCATGAATTTACCTTGAAATAACTCTTGCTCGTAACGTTCCGTTATTATCTCATAGTGTGGTGAATGTGCAGGTCACAACTTGTCCACAAGAGCGTTTTGGAGTTGTTGGATTGTGTATTTGATGAGTTTGATGAGGGAAACCAACAAATCCCATGAGCCTGCGTAGCGTAGCTCTGAGTAGCTCGCGGCTCTGCTCCACCGTTCTTAAAATAGCTTGCACTGACAAATAAAGGTAACAAACCTACTCCTAAAACCATAGGGATTGTGGCAATGGGTCAATTTGCCAAAATGTTGAAATATCTCTAAATATATCATTAACTTCTACCAACGAAAATTTGCTTGGACATACTTTATCACACTACCCAACCTTTAAGATCTACATTGGATGCAGAGGTGTTTTTGATGTGTGTGTATTCATCTCTGAACAGGTCAGGTGACCAGTGGACCCAGTCCCCCCCAAAAAACACGTAGGTGGGTACAGGTGTATGGAGAGAGGAGACAGACAGGTGGAGAGAGAAGAGGTGGTGGTTTGGATGGTCACTGTGATGGTTGATGGTTTCAGAGAGAAAGGAAGCGGTGATGGGCGTTTCTCCTGAGGCGGTTAAACCGTGGCATGGAATGGCTCAGCGTGGCTGTACGTAGCCGAGTTGGTTAGTGCTAGTGGGTGATAACGGCGAGATGGCGCAGCTCGGGCTCACCTCTAAGGCAGGAGGGGGGGGTACCACAGGGGAGAAAGGGTGGTACGGAAGCTGAGAAAGGCCACTAGATCAGAAACCACAAGAGCCAAACAGTAAAGAGCCCTGAGGAGGCAAACTGTGGGCACGGAGAAGAGAGAGGAAAGAGCTGCTAGTTAGGGATGAGGAGGGGGAGGGAGGACACACACAAACACACACATACAGTGTCCCATAGTGACATCTGTAATATGTTAGCCAAGCAGCTGACATTAGGGATGTCACAATTACTTTCTACTTTAATCGCAGTATTAAACGCTACAATTAATTGATCGCAAAGATTCCTAAATACCGTCTGTATTTGTCGGCTATCGGTAAATGCACAGATACTGGTCCATTTACCTAATGTAGCATTGAATTGGTAGGAATTTAAATACTAGAGTGTCAAACATTTAAAATTAACTTTAACATTTAACATTTGGTATCGATGACAACTAATGACTCGAATATTTCAAACACTTCCCCTGTCTGATTTATAATGGGTCATATTTTAATAGATATTTAAAATATTTTACAATTAGTAATGTATTTGATTTTACACATTAATAGTGTTTGAAAATAATTAATGCATGATAATAATGATAATCATGATACCGTGATTATTTCTCTGACAATAATCGTACCAAAACAACCTATTATCGTGACATCCCCAGCTGACAGAACCCCTCAGAAGTTAATTGACTGGTTTGGTGAATGTGCAAAGATTCTGTGTGAGTGTTAAAAGCTTATGCTAATCACAAGTGACAGGGGAGGGAGGGGGGGAGGGAGGGAGGGGCCATGGACTGACTCTTCTAGCTGTTAGTGCCATTTCACTCTCACAGATGTAATGTAACTGTCTGCAGACTAGTTTCATTGACAAGTGGATCAACAAGAGTCATTGTTTCAAAGAAGCTGCTCCAACATGCTACAGAAAGACCACTAGGCTTTGACTAAGTACTGGCTCGTGACCTTTGACCCACCTGCCAGGCCTCCAGCTGCTGCGACAGGTTGAGCTTCTGCTGGATGGCGTCCAGGAGCTGGCTATTCAGAGACATGATGTCTATTTTACACTTGGCCAGCTCCATCTCCACCGCTTTCTTTCTGCAGACACACACACACAGAAAATCAAGGTTTCCTACAGAATCCTGGGAAATACTCATACACATGGTGATGACTTGGAATAACTGTGAAATAAAGATTTTCTTTGGGAAATTCACATTCCTGCTGGAAAGAAGGGAGAGTTTCAACACTACTCTAATGTTAGAAGAGATAAAGCAAATCTAAAGCTAAAGGCTGTCAGCTGAAGCAACTAGCCTGACTAGCTCTAGCACTACACATTATGGCTGTAGCTTCATGTTCAACAAAATAAACTAAATATGAATTCCCTTAAATCAGATAATTTGCACCTAAATAATCTTTGCAGAAGAATACCAGTTGATTACGTCTGTTTCTATACTATTGATCATGGTATCTATTGCTAATAAAGCATTGTGCTTGACAAGAGTAATGGGTGCAGCAAGGAGACATCACTATAGTGAAGTCTGACAGGAGGAGAAATAAATGCAGCCAGTTCTTAACAACAGTTCAGCCATCGTCACTAAATCACTTTGTCCTTGCAGGAGTTGAGCACAGCTGAAATACTGCAAATATCCCTCTTTGCACAGCGAGATTTCACTGCATTCCCTGATGTCATCACCAGGCGCACAGTGGTGCTGCCACTGCCAGGAAGAACTGTCCTTCAGCTCATTGGGTCAATGTGAGCTGATTAAGGCTTATTGTGTGATATATTGTAATGCAACTAACTGTATATGTATCATAGAGCAGTGGGCCCCCTGGGTGGCCGCCAGGGGTTCCT
Source organism: Decapterus maruadsi (assembly GCA_030347415.2). NCBI lineage: Eukaryota > Metazoa > Chordata > Actinopteri > Carangiformes > Carangidae > Decapterus > Decapterus maruadsi. The sequence goes on from CM064895.1 coordinate 4,609,273, forward strand.
AGGGGGTCCTCAGCAAATTGTTTATTATCAAGGTGATAATAAACAATTACCTTGGAGCTGCTACTGTTGTGCGGAATTTCTGTTTTGCCTATTTCATGTATTTATTGTCCGCAGCTTTTAGATTTTGTGGCCATGTGTGCATTTTCTATTGTTTTTTATCAAATACAAATAACAAAAGAAAATCGAATTATTGTATTTTGGGCATTATTTATGATAAAATAACATATCGAAACCTTATTTGCCATGCTAATCTTTCAAATTTCCTGCCAGACAAATTATCATTCATGACATCATGACCATTAACTGCTAACTGTTTCAAAACTTAGTGGTTTTGCAAAGGGTTAGGCTGATGTTATTGGGGGGGGCCTTGCCATGGAAAAGTTTGGGAACCCCTACCATAAAGAACCTGCTACATTCTGCTCATTCTGTACAGTTCTGATATTACATTATTAGGTTTAACTGCAGGGTATTCATTCTGTGATGTGTTCGTACTTGGCTATGGCGTCATCTCTGTCTCTGATTGCACTCTGGAGCTGCTCGTTGGGCTCTCGGACTTCAGACATCATCCTGATCCTGTCGTTGTCCTCCCGGAGAGAGCACATTTCTACAGAGAGCAGCGCCATCTGCAGGTCACATGGGAGAACAAAGCAGATGTGTGAGACACGGGCCTCATCATCTCAACAGCTTCCGGGCTTTAATGGCGATGTTATACAGAGGCGCTCATGTGTGAGATATTAAGCTGACCCAGTTCAAGGGGGGAAAATAAATTGGCCGTGTGTTTGTGTGTAGCGTAGATTCTTCGAGATGGCATCATAAACCCAGAAGAGGGGGCGAGCTGTCCTCACAGATGAAAACAAGGTTAAAGCAACGTCCTACATTATAAACAGCATACATCAAATTCACACACTGGAGCTGGTGAGAAATTCATCCGCAGCGCTGGCTCGGCCCGGTGTTATTCTTAGACGTGAGCAATCCTTAAAGCAACGAAGGCCTGGATGAGATGTTGAATTAATGAGCGGCTGTCTGACACTTTGCCGTCCACGTGATCAGCGCCAAAGCCTCGGTGCCGATGCGTTGGTCTTTGGGCGTTAAAGGGATAGTTCACCCAAAATTCAAATTTCACTCATATTTTACTCACCCTCATGTCGACTAAGGGCTGGGAGAAGTTTCAGAGTCCTCCATGCCTTCTCATAGTTACAGATGGGTCCGCACAGCACTGCACTGCCATGCACGATCTGATATCACCAAGTAAACAACAGCCCAGGACTAACCCTAACCCTAAACCTAACCGGTTGGTTATAACAGCACTCCTGGGCTGTTGATTACTTGGTGATATCAGATCATGCGCGCTGCCATATGACGGTGGCGAACAGGGCTCACTTTTCTTCGTGCAAAAAGACACACCAAAAAACATCCAAATACCTCCATGCTGCTTGTCTGTAATGTCCCTCTTGTATTGAAGTCCGACATGAAAAATTGTTCTGAAAAAAATTAAATAAGTCTATATTTTAAGCTTGTTTGTAGGGGAAGCTCCCAGTGTCTCAGTTCACGGCTCTGCCTGTGTCAGTGCAAATGGCACAAGATTTGCACTGACACAGGCAGGGAGCTTCCACTACAAACAAGCTTAAAATATAGACTTATTTAATTTTTTCGGGACAATTTCTTGTGGTGTGTCTTTTTGCATGAAGAAAAGTGAGCCCTGTTCGCCACCGTCATATGGCTGTGCAGAGCTGCACGGAACCCCCCTGTTACTCCAAAAAGGCACGGAAGACTCTGAAACTTCTCTCAGCCCAGTAGAAAATGAGTGAAATTTGAATTTTGGGTGAACTATCCCTTTAATCTGGTGGAGGAGTCTGTACCTGGTTGTGCAGCTGCAGCAGCTCCTCTTCGCCGCCGCGCGCCTTGTCCTGCTCAGCCTCGTACAGGTCTCTGACCTCCCTCAGCTCCTCCCCCAGCTTCCTCACCTGCTCCTCCAGAGCCTCCTCATCGCTGCGCCGCGAGCCCTGTCAACACACACACACACACACACACACACCCTCACTGTCTTTGTGCTGTCAATACCAATAGTCCACCACTGTGTGGGTCTAAAATAAATAGGCCTATGAGGCTGCATCCCTCTTATTTTTTTGAACAGTTTGTTTCAACTTTGCAACATCATTAACTTCATGAAAATGGGTAGACAATCCACTATGATTAGACTTCATGGATTTTTATAGCTTTCCTGTTCAGGAACTGATGTGCAGAATAATTCCTGCATATCAGTTGCTGTGACTTTGGGAGAATTTAAAGAAAAAACTGTGTCGGCAAGATGGCTGGATGCATGCATACAATCCACTGAGTCTGAGAATAAACATTCACAGTAATGGATGAATATTTATTTTTTGGTTAATATGCATCACTTTACTGTAGGTAGGAGAAGCCACTTCAAAGAAATTTCTTGGAAGTCACCTGCTCCTGACAAACAGCCATGTCCTGTCACGGCTTTCATACCTACTCAGATTAAAGAGGCAGGTTTAAGGTTTTGAAATTCAATGCATTTTAGAAAACCTTTCACTCGGAAACAAAATCCTCTTATTGTTTTCCTCTGCGTGCATCTCTGCTTGGTAAAAACACACAGCAGCTGATGATGAATGAGTATACGTATGGAACTGATTTAAACAAAGAACAATTGATCTTGGTGTGAACATTAATTTAATGCAAAGTGTCCAGAAACACAGAGGCGTAGGCAGCGTTCCACTGTGATTACCAGAAGAGGAAGTTCCTGACAGGCTTTGGTTTTGTTTGAGTCTTACTGTCTCTACATATATAATCTTATTAGCTGTATCTGAATGCCCCCCCTCCCCCCCAAAAAAAAGTTCACCCAATTTCATTTGATTTACAAAGCAAGATTCATTCAAATGATCACATGTTGTTACCGTGGACTCGTTCCCATCCAGCAGATTCTGCGTTAGCCTCCGTAGCTCCAGCAGGCTGGTGTGGAGGCTGCCTGTAGGCACATCCTTGGCTGAGGACGTCTCCGAGGACTCATCCATGGAAGAGTCGGTGGATAGGGCCGAGTCGGTGACGTCGTTTCCCCGGAGATGGGAGCAGAGGGAGCGGACCTCGCAGTAGGCCTCCCACAGCTGAAGACGCAACTACATGGGCAAGAAGAGGGGGGAGGTGTTTAGTTACCATACACACCTGCTGCTGCTTGCGGCGGGCTGAGGTAAACAACTATGAAACATCATCCTACAGCCATGCAGTGATAATAATGGGGTCTACCTGCTCCCTCTCCTGCTCCTGCTCCTCCTGCTCCATGCTCTGTTCGATCTCACACAGCAGGCTGGACGGGTGCGGCGTGAGGCTCTGGAGGCTGTGCTCCTCCGACAGCTCCTCCAACTGAGCCGCCAGCTGCCTGTGGGAAACCTGAACCTCCTGGAGCTCCAGCTGGCTCTGCCGCAACTGGACATAACAACGAGAGGCAAAACGTAAAATAAAAAATATGTAATGCATTTAGAGGCTGAGAGGAGCGCTGGATGTATTTAATGGCATGTTTTAGTGGGTAAATTTAAAGATGGCGGGGCGTCATTTAGCTGAGTGGGTAGAGCAGGTGCTCCATATACAGAGGCTACAGTCCGCACCGCATCGACCCCGTGTTGAATCCCAACTCGAGCGGCCCTTTGCTGCATGTCATTGTGTGACTCCCCATTTCATGTCTGTCTCAACGATACTATCAATTAAAGGGATAGTTCAACATTTTGGCAAATTGGCCAATTCCCATAATCCCTACACTCATAGCAGTAGGTTCGTTACCTTTATTTGTCGGTGCAAGCTGTTTTTAGAACAGCGGAGCAGAGCCGTGAGCTGCTCAAAGCTACGCTATGGAGGCTAATATGATTACTTGGTTTCCTTTGTCAAACTCATCAAATACACAATCCAACAACTCTAAAACGCTCTCGTGGACAAGTTGTGACCTGCACATTCACCACGCTATGAGATAATAACAGACCGTTGAGACAGAGTGCATCAGTGGTTTTGCAACAATTTACCTCCAAAACAACAGAGACTGTTATTATCTTACTGAAAAAAGTCCCCAGACGAGAATGAGGGAAAACAACAAATTCCTTTTGCCTCCATCAGTAGTTTTGCAACAATTTAAACTTAGAAAAAATGTATGCACACCTTTAAAAAAAAAAAAAAAGGCTTTGTAGAAAGTAAATGTAGAAATCTGTAGTTATTAGCTGATCTCAAAGGTCAACAGTCCTTTGCACGCGTCCCCGTACCTGTAGGTCCTTTTCGTGACACTGCTTCTCCAACACCAGCGTCCTCTCTCTGAGGTTGTCCACCGTGCTCTGCAGAAGCTCGTTCTCCTCCAGCATTGCGTGCACCCGGCGCTCCAACTCCATCTTCCTCTCCGACAGCATCTTAATCTAAAAATGTCAAACGGCACCGGTTAGTTACCGCGCCGCAGGAAATAGGAGTAATAAGTCCAAAAGCGAGCACAGTGTTTAGAATTCCTGGTCGATTGGCGGACAGATGGGCAGCTATGGACCTGATTAAAGGATAAATTTTGTTGTTTTTCTGACTCTGAGGCAAGCTGGGCTCTTACACAAGATTAAAAAGTACTCCCACTGGCCTGAAGAATGTTTGTTGCCTAGCACGGGTGTAGGCGTTAGTTGCCACCCTCGTGTTCAGGAATGTTGGGTGTCCACAAAGCCTGATATCAGCTCCATTACCAAGGTGAGACCATGTAACAGCCTTCTACTGAAGGCTGACATTGCAGCATCACAACTTTTTCCTTGTGAATTGCTTTTTCTTCTTTCCTTTAAGCCACTTGAGCAGCTTTCCCCATTAAACAAACATCAGTTCACTTGTTCACTTTCATCCCTCCTGCGTTTGACCTACATCTGGTAACCTACTTCGCGGTGCAGGAGCTTGCATGTGGATCAGTTGTTTTCACTACCATATGTGAAGTCCTGGGTATTTTTGTGATGCTGTAGTCACTGTCTTTACGCAAATAGGGCTAAAAAAGTCATTAATCATCAGTACATGTCAAATAAAAGCAAAGCGTTGGAAAAAGTGGGAGCACCCAGACATTGCAGTATCGCGGCTAAATATAGAGCAGTAGCCTTTTTCTCCCAATTATAGCACAGGCTCTGCAGTCTGGGTGTTTTCTGCCTGGCTTTGAAGAGCAGCTACGGGGAAATCTCAGCTGTTGTTATGCTCTGGTTGAGCCTTTGTTCATCACATGTCTGACTGATATCATACATGAACACGACTGACAACACAACACGTCTCATGCTCTGATTGCCAAGCATGTTCTTCATGCTCAGATCTCAGGAAACAGGGATTGCCATATGGGATTGTTCAATATGTTTTTCCATCTACGGTGTGGCATGCAAAAGTTTGGGCACCCCTGGTCGAAATTTCTGTTCATGTGAACAGTTAAAGGGATACTTCACCCAAAAATTGACAATTCACCAATTTTCTACTCACCGTCATGCCAAGGAAGGGTTTAGACAACTTTCAGAGTCATCAAAACGCTTTTGGAGTTCCAGGTGGGGTCCGGCTGGCGGCGGATTTTCATATAATGGTGCTCACTTAAATAGTGCTCACTTCTGAATCGTCTAAAACACACACTATGAAACATCCAAATACCTCCATACTGCTCGTCCGTACTGACCCAAGTGTCCTAAAGCCGCCACATGAAAAAGTTGTTCGGACAAAATTAATTTGATCTCTGTTTTTATCCTTGTTGTAGCAAGATGTTCGTTCATCATTGACCATTGGATGTACTGGAATGAATGTAAACACAGAACATCTGGCAGCAAAACTTGAGCAGCCACTGGGAGCTACTACTACAACAAAGCTAAAAACACAGATCAAATTTTTTTTAGAACAACTTTTTCATGTGGCGGCTTCAGAACACTTGGGTCAGTACAGATGAGCAGTATAGAGGTATTTGGATGATTCATAGTGTGTGTTTTCACATTCAAAAGTGAGCACCATCTGTCGCCATTTTATGACAACCTGTTGCCAGCCGGACCCCCCCTGAAACTCCTAAAGCATTTTGAACTCTGAAAATTCTCCAAACCCTTCCTTGGCATGACGGTGAGTAGAAAATTGGTGAATTATCAATTTTGGGTGAAGTATCCCTTTAACAGAAATTTTAACCAGGGGTGCCCATGCCACTGTATACATGTATATAAATCCCCCTTTATTCCTGTAACAACACAAAATCCTGTTTGGATCCTTTATATGAACTAATTCAACTCGCCAGGACAGAAGCAGCTGTGCATTCAAAGGAAAATAATAATGCAATCCTTGTTTCTAATATTATTTTACAAGATGTTCCATGCAGCATGCAGTCTGGCTGATAGACAGAGAGCGTTCGGTTACCACTCACTTCTAGCCCTTGCTGCTCCGACCGTGAAGGAAGGAGGGCGAGCGGGGCGGGGGGGGATAACGGGTGAGGAGAGAGGTAAAGATAAAGATCAGAGAGAAAGAGAGAGGAGAAGATAAAGTTTAAGAGAAAGTGCCCGCATAGAAGAAACAGTTCCAACAGCATGGCAGGTGAAAGCTGAAGACTGCCCTCTGAAAAATGAGACTGTTTTTCCTTTAATGGGATTTTCACTCAGTATCACCAGAAACTCCAACTTCAAAGTGAGTCTATGTAACTTTTGCCAAACAGAAGTCAGTGTGACCGATGAGTTGGTAATCCCAGGATAATTGCACAGGGGTGAAATGCTTATCTGCTGTCACCTGCAGGCTCCTTACTGAGGCTAACAAACTATTTATTTTTGCAAACAGAAATGGGCTGTACTCTTCTGTTCTGTTTAGCTCTAAAGTGATAAAGCCCATAATGGAAAAAAAAATGAAAGCTCACCTCCGCCTGTAGAGTCTCCAGTCGTGTCATGTGCTGGCTCGTGGACATACTCTTCTCCCTGAAGTCATCCCGTAATGAATGGACCTGAGTGGACAGCTGCTTCTCCACCTCTGCAGCCTGGACACACACAGAGGGACAGAGAACAGAATACAAAGTGAGCCAAACTTTGCCCTTAAATGAGTCTGCTCATGCTTTACAGATATCCCTCCGATTTAGCACAACTCTGCTGTAACGCTGTCAGATTCACAGGAGAACGTAGGAAAATCGATGCACCTTATTCCGTATTCTCCTTCTTGCCTGGCACCAACAGTACCGACATTACACAGCTGGAGAGTTACCGGTAGGTGTTTTTTTATCAGTAGCAGCTAAAGCAGCTCGGAGCCACTCTGAGCAGCAGGGAGCTACAGAGCTCTGCTAAATTCACATCTTTTCCTGCACCCACAGTCTCAGATTGTTTTCAGCTTCAAACTGCAGCCACTACCAAAGCTGACTCAAGTGACATCACCTCACACAGCTTCCGTAGGAGCCATTTCGGCATTTATTTTGGTGTTTATTTTATGTTTTATTTTGGTGGGTTTAAGGAAATGGTATTTTTGAGTCACCACCGATCAGCCACCGTGACAAAGAGAAGGGCACTACAACACCCATACAACTTTTTTCACATGCATCACCTGCAGAGGGCCTGCAAACCAATTTGTGTAGAATCAGTGGACTTCCCCTTTAATTGTTGTTGTTGTTGGTGGTGATGTTGACACAACAACACATTGTTAAAGCGCCACTTTAACTGCTCAGTTAGATTAGAAACATTACTCTGGAGCTCTTTAGTCTGTGTTCGCTTGCTAAGATACTGAGGTGACTCACTCACTGGAGTCTGATGGGAAAGTGTACACACACACACACAAACACACACATGTGTGCAAAACAAATGAGCTCAGTGTAACTGATGTAGTGTTGCTCCCCAGTCTGTTCCTGGAAATGGAGCATTCGATGGCTGTTTCTCTGAAAAGCGCACTTTCACCCAAATGTCACGGCCCTTTTGGAAAGCATTATAGACCACTGCAGTGTGTGTGTGTGTGTGTGTGTGTGTGTGTGTGTGTGTGTGTGTGTGTGTGTGTGTGTGTGTGTGTGTGTGTGTGTGTGTGTGTGTGTAATCCAGCACAGCAGCACACTCAAGCTTATTGGACAGGTGGGATCAGACTACACAGTGTTGGTCTTCATTAGCATAGAGCTGCTCTCCGGAAGCTACTGTTCACATTATCATCACTGCCATGGCAACAGTAAAAACCTAAAAATGACTCATTTTTTATAGTGCACTGAGGAGAATAAACATGGCCTATATAAGTACGTGTGCATGCGTGTGCGTGTGTACAGTATATAACCAAAAATCCATTAACCAAGTACATGTTCAGGTCAAGTTACTGTATATTTTTCAGGTTTGTCTTCTAATCTCTGAGTGGAAATGAATTGAAGTCATAGCGTCACTATGGACTTCAGCCTGTAGGTGGCACTACACACTGCAGCAGCTTCTCAGGATGCTCACAGAGGGATGAGAAGAGTCTCAACAACCAGTTGTGTAGAAACATTAGTTTACTTCAGTTCACTTGTGTCCTCAGGTAACACTTGGTTGTTGTGTGTGTGTGCGTGTGTGTGTGTGTGTGCCAGTGCTGTGCTGGGAGTCTCTGGAAAGGACAAGCTGCCAGGAAGACTCTGCCTCAGCTGCACGGCTCTGAGGCTCTGAACGGTAACTAACACGATGACGGAGGCACTGTAACTACTCTGTGTGAGTTTTACAGGAGTGGCTTGTTAAAAAAATCTATCTATGAGGATGTCAGAACAAGTTATGCATTTCCATATTTTCTCCTCCCATTAAAGGTTTCTACTACAAGTTATGTGCACAGTTTTTTCTAAAAAAAAAAAAAAAAAATTACAATAAATCAAAGAATTATCCTCCTGCCAGTGTTATTACAGAGAGGACTGAGATTCAGGTATCATAAATTCCTGGCACACCAAAAAGATATGACAATATCAGGTCGAAGGCTCAGAGTTCCAAAAAGTAACTGAATAGATATAGGAACTCATTTATCCCTTCCGCCATTAAGGCACTAAACAATAATATGTAGCACTTTATGGCAGAACTGTAGGTTTTATTAATTTGACCGGTTTTACCTTTTTATAGTTTTATTATTTTTATTATTTCACTCTTGATCAGATAATTATTTTTTATATGCAAACATTGTGAATGTAGCACTCTATCTTATTTATGTACTGTTGGTTTTAATCCATTGGTTTACTTTTTCTCCATGTCGAACCACAGCGCACATAGCACTTTAACTGAAGGAGCTGCTGGTTTGATCAGTTCTACAGATTTATTGATTTATTTGTAATAGAGTGGAAGCCTCCTCACTGTTTTGAATTTATGTTAAAGGTGTGAAAGTACTTTGTATGAATGTCCCGTATGTATTGTTTTGTGTATGCAGTGGCTCTGAGCCCAAAACAAATTTCTCTTCGGGACAATAAAGTACAATCCAATCCAATCCAAGCATGTAACAACAAGAATATTACAAAGTCAAAAAGAGTAAGGGAAGCTGACAATCACTGTGGAAAGGTGAAAACTGACTGATCTTGTCTGGTGACTGAATTATACTGAATGGATATGGAGAAGATGTGTTCGCTGAGACTAAAAAACAGGTTTAACAAATGAGGACAGAGCGTTCACTGCTGAATGACTCACACTATAATGTAAGAAATGTATTTGCTCTCAAGACTTGATGGTATAATTATGGTCTGGAAAGTCATGTTTTCTTTACCTAAACTCATATAGCTCAGGTCTAAGCCTTTCACCAAGCCTTCATAGCCATTTTGTCTTGTCTGCTGGTTTGGGTGAGTAGAGGCTGGATTACTGTGAGAACGTGCAGTAACATTTCTGGGATTGAGCTGGAAGAACTTTTACTTTTATATAGAGCCAGAGCCACAAAGAAGGCACAGGCCATTCTGGCTGACTGCACTCACCGTCTCTCTACAGGGTCTAATCTGTTGCATTCTGGTCCGATATATGGGGATGATAAAGTTAACCTAGCTACCAACTACAGTATGACATACTGAAGGACTTAACCTCGTTGCTGTGCTATGAGCTAATGTCTCTGAACCAAACCAGTGGGCATTCAGCTAATGTGTCCACATCCAGATGTGGGTCTCGGTGCGACAGCTGCGTGACGCTGTGACTTCCCTGTGTGGGAAACAGATGTGCGGCCAGTGGAGGTCAGTGTGATGACGGGTCACAGCGGAGAAGGCACATTTGACCCACTGGCCTCGACAAGCTGACACACTGAGATCACATGAAAAAAAAAAAAGAGAGTGAGAGATGACCGCAGACTGTCGGATTTGCAGATTATCATCTGCGCATAAATATCTCAGATATCCCAGATCTAGCATGATGAGCACCAGCGAGCAAGTCAAACAGAGAAAAAAGATGTGTCCCTTCACAGCCTGTATACCTGACATTTACCTGAGAGGATACACTCGCTGTCCAGGAGGAGCAGGAGGACGGAAAAGCAGGAAAAGCAGAAATCACTCCTGCTGATTCACTGGCAGTGTTTGCAGAGCACGTGACTGCAGGTGGACTCTGGGTCTTCGGTGGCAAAAACCTATAGCATTGAACTATCTGTACCCAAGTGCCATTCTGGAGAGCACATTCCCATGGTAACAACACATGGAGTTACAATTTGCATGTCACTCTGGTAGTCATAGCAACCGGGGGAGAAGGATAGGATTGGTGGAGCTGCGACTTGTGGTCTCAGTGCTTCTGGTATTTTCCTTAGTCACTTTCACAGAGTGCTGCCGCGTCTAGACTCGGGGAGGGAGGGTGGGTGGGCAACCCCACTTTTCAAATGGTTGCATAACAAATCCTCAGTTTGACAATGCGTACCAATCACACTGGGGCTGCCGCTGCCGCCGAGAGCAGCGGCTACGGTACCGTGGGCTGACGGGAAGCAGACGTTCTGTGTTCCGGTGACTTGCATGTGAGCAAAGATCACGGCTGGACGGACACCCGGGGACTGGAGGTTGTAAAAGGAGGAGTGAAACTGAATCCGGTGCAGAGTGCGATCTGGATACACACTGAGGCCACAAGCAACATTAGATGCCAGATTTTGGGGGGTTTTTTTTGGCTTCTGTCATTCAAAAATACTCGCATTACCCCCTTCATGTCAAACTGCTGTACACAGCAAGTCCAAAAATTGTGAATTGTTCCTTCTCTACGGCTTCAAATAAACAACCTTGATGAGTCACTGGAGGCTGCTGTCAAATTTTAATTAAGTAAATCCTACAGATCGAGGGGAGTAGAATTGGGCATGGCCATAAAGCATGTAGACGCTTATGCTGGAGTCAGTGCATCTCCAGCCCTCTCTGAGCATGTGTGATAATGTAATTAGAATAAGGCCCCTTTCCTGCTCGTTCACCCTGATCAGATTAGGCCTGAGGAGCCTGGCTGTCGTCACACTCAAGATCCACACAGACCGGCACACGCCTCCTAGGCTCAACTCCTGGATCAATTGCACCTATTTCTCCCACTTGGTGTATGAAATATAGCATTAGGTTTTTATCTTTAATGATGGGAAATTCACTCAAACATGCCCAGCTGAGACTCTCACACCCACACATAGAGAAATAACCACAGGGGGTATATGTGTCAGCCCAGGAAAAGATTTGAGGACGGAGCTGGAGATTACATTTTTAGATCTGCTTTGCCCGAATATCGAAGTTACCTGCTGTTATTAATTAAGCAGAGTATAGAGTGGAGTTGTTTTGGTTTTGGGCTGAATGCATATGGCAAGGCTATTAGCCAAGGATTATAGCCTAATCCCCTCAGCGCTGCATCTTACCCCATGACTTACATCACTTCCCATGGAGTGCCCTGCCTTCCCAAGGTCGTCCTACTGCAGCCAGCTGAAGGCTCTTTAAGAACAGATTCCTGGGTTGTCAGGAGGGGGTGTAGTGTTTTTATTAATCTCATCTCTGCCTGAAAGGTTTGTCTTAGAAATCACGTGGTAGAATTTCTATGTGTGTAACTGCAATCTGAAGTGTTGTAGTTATGTATGCACAAAAAATTACTTATTCAACTTAATCAATACATGGATAAATCAATAGCAATAACTGAAAAAAACCCCATTTCATTTAATAAACTCGATAAAGGTAAATTTGATACAAAGAAGGTGAATCAATAATGATAATTAGTAATGATTGATTCACTGGTTAAGAAATCAGTGTCTAGATTGATGCATACGTCAAAAGTTGTAATGAAAAACCATTTATTAACTGTAACAATAATACTGTAACAATAATTCCCTTGTAAATGTTGGGAAATAATTATAATAATAAATAATAAACATTTAAGAAATGTGATTAAATACTCACTACTAACATTTATTTGAGATTTAGTTTGCTAGTTTGTTTTTCTCCATTTCTTTAATCATTTACTCATTATCAAGCACTTGAAATATGTATTTATTTATTGTCCATAGTCTTGTAATGGGAGCCACAAACTGGCTTCATTTTTAATCTGGCCCTCTTGTTTGTGTGTTACTGTTAGCTAGAGGCAGTGCATGTTGTTGTTCTGTTAATTAGAGACTGGTGCTCAATAGATTTGTCTATTGTCCAGTCACCGCTCTCTGAAATGTGATGTCCAGCTGGCACTCTAAAGGGCCGCAATGACAAGCACATAATCAGGTGTAGGACAAAGGGACGTGTACTGGTCCATAGTTTTTGATGGAGCTTCCAGGAGGACACGTGCAGACCAATTTAGATCATAAAAAGATGTTCCATATGAAGAGTTAACATTCAGAGTTATCTTCCATTCAAAGAAATCCGCAGATCTCCAGCTCACTACTGGTCTTAGTCAGAGCCGTAAACAGTTAAGGTTACTTAGTCACAGCCCATTTCTTAGTAATGAGTCCAGACGGAGGGAGAAATGAAAGTAAGAAAGTCAGAGAGAAAAAAAAGGGTAAAATTAGAGAGAGACACGGGGAGAGAGATAGGCAGAGCACTGTGGCTGACCTCATTTATTCTATTACCCAGCAGGTCTCCCTCTGTCCTGCCCAACGCACTGAATCATGAGATCTGGATCGATGAAGTCAATTAGGTCTCATGAATTTCACTGAGTCACAAAGACCACAAGATACCCCCCCCCACCAAAACACAATACAAACCACTTCCACTGAATATCGCTATAGATTCCCACATCCACGTTTTTCAATTCAATCCAATGGAGTTTAATTATGCTAAGTGCCCGCTTTTGCGGCAAATCCATTGCAACTGACCCGTCCAAACCAAGTCTTTGATTGCAATGTGATGACGATGTCGGGTCGCGACATGGTTGGAGGCTAATTTCAGCAGATCACGACAACAAGCAAGAGCACTCTCTATCTCTCTCTGCACGGCGGTGAGCTGGAGATTCGTATCGGCCACATGGAGCCTTCTACCTCCCTGAGCATCATGTGCCTGGCAGCAGATCGGACCTTCTCCCAGGGGGAGGAGACAAGAACACACAAGAGCGAGTGTTGCCATGGCAGTGCTGACGGAGGTGATCATCAAAACACCTGTATGGGCTTGTCAACCTTTTTTTTTACATACAGCTCTGGACATCTTGAAATGTGATCCCTCTATTTGAAGCCCTTGAAGGGATAGTTCAACATTTTGGCAAATTGGCCCATTGCCATAATTTGTTACCTTTAATTGTCGGTGCAAGCTGTTTTTAGAACGGTGGAGCGAGCCGTGAGCTGCTCAGAGCTACGCTACGGAGGCTAACGGGATTTCTTGGTTTCCCTCATCAAACTCATCAATACACAACTCCAAAACACTCTCGTGAACAAGTTGTGACCTGCACATTCACAACCACCACCATGTTTTCGAGGTAAATTCATGCAAAACTGCTGATGCAGTCGGGGCAGTTTTTCGGCAAGCAATCTCTGTAATTGCCCCGAAAACAACTCCATCCCGTAATGTTCCATTATTATCTCATAGCGTGGTGAATGTGCAGCTCACAACTTGTCCACGAGAGTGTTTTGGAGTTGTTGGATTGTGTATTTGATGAGTTGATGAGTTGATAAGTTTGATGATGAGGGAAACCAAGAAATCCCATGAGCCTCTGTAATGTAGCTCTTAACAGCTCACGGCTCTACTCTGCTGATCTAAAAATAGCTTGAGCCGACAATTAAAGGTAACAAACCTACTCCTAACACTGTAGGGATTATGGCAATGGACCAATTTGCCAAAAATGTTGAACTATCCCTTTAAGTTGATATAGTGGTCTTACAGGTGTCCCTCTGACAGGACTAGGTAGCATGATGTAATTCTGCCGCTGGTGAAATGCAAGCTCAGCCTTAACAACTGTTACCATGACACAGGGTTTAGGAAATATGCTGATCAATCATTCTGTATAGTTGCCTTGGCAAATCATACTTTTATCGATGTGGGTATGAAGTGGGCAAACACACAAGACCGCTGCTTCATTCGATACATTAATGATATTAGGTATGGATACTCTGTATGGATAAAATGTCCCTGTTTTTGGTGCAGATTGAGCAACTGAAGTATTTGAGCTCCTTAGCAGGGGATTAATCAGCCGGAGCTACAAATGCTAGCGCTCTCGGCTCCATCAATCTGAATCTACTGCCAATCTCAGTTTGCCCTGATGTGTGTCCGGTACATCAGGTCAGCAGGAACATAGCGTCTGGTCCTCATGTCAACCCTGAGTGCTGCTATAGGCATTTCTCTCATCTATCTATCCACCTGTCTATTCCCTCACCTCTATCTCATATCAGACCGTTCCTGCTCGGCCAGTCGTAATGACTGCACTCAAATTACCTGTCAATAGGCATAGTGCTATTGCATAAGTGTGCAGTCCAATCACTCTGAATTATTCACCGTAACACCCGGAAGCTCCGCTTTTATATTGATGAGTTGGCATAATTCAGGTGAAGTTAGGGAGAGAGCGGCTGAATGGAGGTAGACTCCCCCCCTGTGGGACGATGAATCTTCACTTGGCTGAGCACCTTGTGTCATGTCAGCCAGGCAGACTTGAATTGGTCTGAGTGGCCTTAAGGCCAGGCCGGGGACGGATCCATACAATATACACAAATAACGCATGCACATGCACATGCACATGCACACGCACACACAGTAGAATTTCCTTGAGAGGTTTCTTTCATGGTAGGGTGTTTAAGACAGCATTAGGACCATGTGATACACTGGCTCAAAGCCCTGGCTAATTAACTTGTCCATGCAGATCGGCCTGGTCCATCTGAAGAAGGACATGTGAAGCGCACAATAACACACACACACGGACGCTGCTCACCCTACTGAGTTGCTCCAGCAGTCTGTGGTTCTGTTCGGAGAGCTCACTGATGGCCTTGGTTTTGTCCCTGTCAGCCTCCCTCAGCTGGACCTGGTGGCGCTCCAGCTCGCCCTGCAGCTGCTGGACGTCCGTCTCCAGCTCGGCCACGCGGCCCTCCCATTCCCCCTCTCGACTCTCTAGGCGCCGGCGCAACTCATGCTTCTCCTGCTCCAAGTGCTGCATGCGAATGAGGGGAGAGAGGGTGATATTGGTTAAACCTTGACTTGCTCGGGTTTTGTGGACAACGCTGCCCTGATTCTTAAGTAGGCTACCCAGGGAAAGCAGGGATTGTGGGACAAAGTCAGATGCTCCACACGGACACTGGTGCTTCAGCAGACTGGGAAAGTTGCACTTTTATGCTCACTGAATGTAAAGATTGATTCTCTTACTTGTGATTTGTTTTTTTATGACAATAAAGTTTCAAGGTTTCAAAATGTCCTTCATGCATAACTCACATTCTCTCTCATTCTGTGCTGTAGCTGTGAATGTAGCACTCACATGGAAACAACAAATAAAGTTTGAAGACTATTTGACCACACATAAGAACCTGAAGCTTGTTACAAATCAACATGTAAAGAAAAAGTGCTAAAGAGTGAGTGATCTGAACTGAAACCAAAAAAGAATATGATGGGATGTAATTTGGAGATTTAATTTCAACCAGAAACAGTCCCTTGTGCCCCTGGCTCCTGGAGTGACAGTTCAGATAAAACAATGCTCCTTTCTATTCTCTAGATGCTAGTGAACGGTGAACAGATGCACTGCAGCACTAACGACTGCCAGAGTTTGGATGGGAGCTGATATTATGGCTAAGTCCAAGGGTGAAGCAGCTGGCATCTGTGTGGCCACTGTTTTCATCTCTGGGTATGAGGCCAAACCGAAGGAGGGATCAAAGAAATTCAAGAGAAGACCACAACACAACATCATTGGGAATTTGAATGACATTAATATCAATAGCAGTTTGATAGGAGGAGGCAGCTTATTTCTCTGAGCTGCAACTGGGGGATGAATATGGATCAAAGAGCTGAACAGATGTACAGTAGATACAGTAGGCCATGGACAGCCACAGGATTAGTCCTTGTAGTTTCTCACGCCACGTGCTGGTTTGTGTGAGGATTTTTTTTTTTAAAACAACAAAAACAACAGCTTAACTGTGCAGCCTCCACTATAAACATGATGTGTGAGATAAATCACAGACTGAGCTACAGCTTTTGTCAGCCTGGCTGTTGGTCACTGAGTCTTTCTCTCTCTTCAATCTACTTTAAATAACTAGTCCCCAGCTTACAGCATACGTTACTATAATAAGTAATCACGCTACATGAAGCCTCTCTCTGTCATAGCCTGAATGTGAAGCCCTACAGTTTGTTTACATGGCGAAGGCCTAAACTTGGATACAGGATTATGGCGTTTGACAAACCAGAAAGAGGCTTATGGCAGGCAGCATTAAAACTTAAGCAAAAATATCATTTCCTTCAAAGGTTTACCTCTAATTTCTCGTTGAGATCTTTGTGCATTTTCTCATATTGCTTGGTCAAGTCTTGGTTTCTCTCCAGCAGCGCTT
Source organism: Decapterus maruadsi (assembly GCA_030347415.2). Classification (NCBI taxonomy): domain Eukaryota; kingdom Metazoa; phylum Chordata; class Actinopteri; order Carangiformes; family Carangidae; genus Decapterus; species Decapterus maruadsi. The sequence goes on from CM064895.1 coordinate 4,626,085, forward strand.
TGCCAAGTTTAGCAGCTAAAACCAAGTCTTTTTCCTTTTGACGGAAGAGCGACAGTAAGTCTGCGTTATGCCCCACCGCAGGCGTTTCTAGGTCCGACAGCTCCTCCTCGCCGTCCCGCTCCCCGGTAAGCATGGCCAGCTCTTCCTCCAAGGCCATACCGAGGCCTCCGGAGCCGGCGTGCCGCATCGGATGACCCTGAAAGCCGCCGGGCTCCTGGGCGCCGGGACTCGCCCGGGACTCCATGCAGTCGCTGTCCAGCTCCAGTGGTGCTGAAACCACAGCAGACGTCTGCAGGTCTAGGCAGAAAGCGGACATCGCCGCCCGGCGGAGGAGAAGCCAACAGATGAGAGTCGACTGGTTTCACTCCGGATGAACCCACCCTGCTCTGACTGGGTTGGGCTGACCGGACCGGCTTATTATCGACAATCCGTCCATCATTCTCCAAATTCAGAGCTGGATCCAGCTATGCAAACTGCTCTCTTCCCAGTTTCCTCACGTCCCTCTCTCCTTGTAAACCTACCCAGTTGCGACTCTGATTGAATCCCAGCAAACACCGCCTCGTCCGCAGCACACTGACTGTCTGTTATTCGAGACGCAAAATGTTCTTATCCCGGTATAAATCTCCTCGATGAGCTCTGCGCTGCGGTCGGTCGGTCAGGGTCCACGCCGTCCCGGGGTCCTGAGTCCCCCATAATGATTGGCCTTTTTTACACCGGAGGCATTTGCCAGTCAAACAGATGAGCGCGATCCCGATGCCTTCTCAACCTCTTTCCCTTCTTGAATGCGCGTTCCCGCCACGGTAGTGACGCCAGCTGCGATCTGTTACAACCGACCAGCTCATTGGCTGAAAACGATAGCGCCATATTTTGGTGGTTCACATCTGTGACAGCCAGTACATGAGCACGTGAAGAGATAAAATAAGAGCAGCTGCTCCCTCAGAGGCTGTCGGTAGTGTTACACACGGTCAAATCTAATGAAATTATATTTACTACAAACAGGTGCTCAGACACACAAAAAAACCGTGGTAATGGGTATAAATTTCACATTTTGATACATTATATCAAATAATAACATGTCATCATGTTTACATGTTTTCATAAAAAATAATACCGCTGTTTTCATTGCGACGTTAGCTTAATGTCATATTAACAGAACAGCTGGTAACGCTGACAAATGACCACGGCTGTAGGCTATTAGCTTAATTAAAAAGAGAGAGAAAAAAACTTTGCAAAATACAGTTACGCCAGGAAATGTCATCAAGATTGGAGCACACCGTGATCGGTAATAGCGTTACTACTCGAGAATGACTTTGCTTTTTACTTGTTATAATTAATATTAACTCTGTAAGACTGTAATCACAAGTGTTATCATGACCTGCTAGCTGCAGGCCAGGTAGGCTACTGCTGCTGCTGCTGCTACCTGTAGCTATCAATGCTAACACAGTAGCGTTAGCTAGTTTACAACTTGTGGAGAGTTGACATGAAAACTCAGTATAAACGGAGAATTTCTGGTATAAACGAAGAATAATTGTCAGTCCATCACAATATCCCAGTTTGAATTATGCCTTTTTGTGCTTACCCTGAACCATCTGTATAAAAAAGAACTAGCTACCAGTTTGTGTAACAATGAAAAGGATCATCCCAAATAAGGAGAAATGATAGCTGTTTTTGTCAGTGGCAGGTACATAAATACAAACAAAAACATACACAGTCAAATTAACGTTAGATTAATTCAGTTCTTTAAAATTTCTAAAAAGAAACACTGGCTTCAACAGATGATTCCCTAAAAGAAACACTGGCTTCAACAGACTTCAGCCGTAAGTAATACATAATCTTCTCCACACATGTCTATCATGTATTGTCATGTATAAGGCATTTCCCCCAAATTGCCTCTGTCTAGATAGAAGGAGGTTAATCTACTCCTTGGAAACTAAATCATGAAATGAACACTGATTACATTTCTGCAACCTGGACCTGCCCCATAAAAATGTTGAAAGGAAAGGCTATGGATCAAATGTATAAATTTTTAGTTCCATCAGAATTGGGTGTCAAAATGTTGCTAATTCACGTGTGACTAATTTAGTCTTAGACTATGACTTCAATGTTAAGATATATTGGGTTTGGGTTTGGGTTAAGGAGAGTAGGGGTTAAAGGTTAAGAAATAAGGAAGGCCCTCTTTCTCAGACATGAGTTTTATGAGTACATGTGTGTGTATGGGAGGGGGATGAAGGGGTAGAGATGAGGACAGGATGTTGGGGGCGGGGCAGTGGTGATGAATGATTACAAACAAAGCCTCTTGAGCTGATAAAGTGAAGGCACAAAAGAAGTGGGTCACAGCCTGCTGGTCCACTGTTGCCTAGCTTCGGGGACTGGGGGGGTCACACAGTAGATAACGGGCGATTTCCTCAGAGCACATCAAAACATCGCTGCTTTGATAAACCGCTAAGCTGAATGAATTTATCAGTCCGCATTATCCTTATTAGTGTAATACTCCTGGTGTTTGGTTGATGGCTGATTCAATGAAAATACAACAACCTTTTCATAAAAAGAGATAAAACCTGGTCAGACATTGAAATGTGTCATTATTAGTTAATATAGCAATCTGTTTTTATGGGAACAATTACTGTTACAATTCAGAAGACTGATTAAATCATGGTGAAAAACAATAAAAACCTAATCAGAGAGCACAGCAACAGTCACATTGCATAACTGCCTTGCACATTTATTCGTGAAGTACAATAATCTAATGATTGGTAAAAGCTTAATAGACACAAATCACAACAAAAACAAAACAGACCTACATCTGGAATACTCTGAGGATCCTCTTTGGATAGATATGAACATTTCAAACTTGTCATTCCTCTTTTTATGCAGACTGTGGCTCCCTCTGTGGAAGAAAAAGGATATTACACGCACTTAGCCCAAAATGATAAACAATCAGTGATCTGCTTACACTGCACAGCTTCAAAGAACCATAACAGGGAGATTGACTAACAATGATCAATGCTGTAAAATGAATGATTACCAATTATTTTGTGCCTAAGGGTTGCTTTGTCAAGGGGGGGTCATGCTGTGCAGTAGTAGTTGTAGTACAGTCTACAGAGCTTCAGTGTTTACAACCACAGATAACTTGAATAGCCCTCTGTCTGTGATGGCTTGTCAGCTACATACAAAACCATTGTTTGTATATCCGTCACTGACAGCTTTTCATCCCCCTCTCTGCATTGTTTTTGAGGCCGTCATGTCACTTACCAAATGAATAAGAAACCTTAAATTCCCTCGAATTAGCTCCTGACACTATCCACTGACAGACATGACACTTTACAGTCAGTATCTAGAGCAGCATCTTCCTAGTACTGAGTGTTCAGTGCTTATGTAACATCAACTCTTAGTCATCCAGGCCCGATTCTGGCTCCTTTTTTTTTTTTTAACTAATGCAAGGTTTGGCATCTTATTATGTAACAAAACCAGGCTCTTCAAACCTCCAGATTGCAGTATTTCTATCAGCTAGCCCTAACCTTACACCAAAATGACAGAGCAGACAAAATGTAGAACTGATTTCAATGTTTTGCCAGTGGATGGCAGTGTTTTTACACAGGTACTTGTGTTATATGATTGAAAAGGGTACCTCTTTGATCGGTTCTCCATGTTGATAGTTTCTGCCATTGCTGCTCTGTTTGCTATCCACTTAATGATGTTGTATTTATTTATTTATTTATTTATTTCAGGGAATGTATCTTCCTACAATTAAACCAGACTGTGTACACTGATGACGTGACTGCATTTTCAACAGAATCTGAAGTCATTTGTGAGTAATTATTATGCACAATGCAGTGACATTGGTTTGACAGGGTGAACATGAAAACACCCTGTCAAAAAGGTTTGGATTTTTCCCTCTTCACTTCAGAATTAAGCTGGGATTGGCCCTAGAGACGTACAATACCGTGTTGCTAGGTAACATCGGTATGATGATGCCTGTGCCTCAACCCAATACTACAATTACTGTGGAAATGCAACCCTTTTCATACTCATGTAAGCAAATCATAACCACTTAGATATTACATGAAATATGCACAGATTTGTCATCTAATTAGTGGTTTTGCTTTCACATGTGATGCATCATTATGAATTTATCTTAGAAGATGATTTCTTTTTATTCCTAGTAAGGGTAGAGAAGGAATGGCAGGTCTGTATTCACTGCTGAATTTACTGTTAATGTTTTGTTATGTTGTTTTGTTTACCACAACAGGTTGTGCGGTAGCTGTGAAGAAGCAGTGTCACATACCTCTAACAACATGTTGGATTATGTAATGGTAAGAGCTAAAAGTAGACTCTATTTTTTTAAGATGGGCTATTTAAGGATTGAAAAGAGATGTTCCCTGAATTCTTCATCTGCATTGCACACACATTTGGTTGAAAGGGGTTAGGGTTACCTCTGAAAGGCTCTCAGCAGGAAAACTGTGTTTGTCACAATGTGACCTTACCCTAGGTCAGTGTGGGGAAACTATTAATTGAGGGCTGTTCCTGGATGCCTGTTTGTCCAGAGACATAGATCTCTCCTCAGATCGCAGCAACAGATCTGCTTGGCTGAACCAAAGAGGTCTGAAGCAGCTGAGCTCAGAAATGTCACTGACGCATTGGATTAAATCAGTTCCTGACAGTAGCGAGGATATGTAGAGATAGAGGTGAGATAGTGGAGGTGTGATCTGACTCCAAGCCAGTGTAGGGGGGCTGCTGACCTGACCTACAAAAAAAATTCCCTTGTTATACAACTAAGGCAAGAATCTCAGTCTGTCTGCCACTGATTACTGTAACTCATTGATTGTACAGTACTGCACTGTCACCTTCTGAGCATTTTGTCCCTTCTGGTGTGCTGCTGTAGTGATGCCTGCCAGGTTAGGTTCTTGCCATCTGTTACTGCGTGTGTAATCTGTCACTGTGTGTGTGTGTGTGTGTGTGTGTGTGTGTGTGTGTGTGTGTGTGTGTGTGTGTGTGTGTAGTTTGCAAGTCAGTACAGAGTGATGTGTCACTTGGCTTATACACTACCATAAAAAACAAGTAAATTGAGGTGAGGCTGAACTACTCTGTTCAACACTGGGGGAGCTTGTCAGGTGGTGACATTACTCATAGTATATGACTGTTTACTCTAGAACATATGTAACATATGTACAGTACATTTTATTACAGTACTTACAGTAGACTATTACTGTGCACTGTGCTGTGTGTGTGTGTGTGTAGTAAATCAGCTTTGAATACAAGCAGTTACGGTGAAGCATGGTTTTCTATTCTCTGTAAATAGGATGGCTGACAAATTAATTTAACATATCTTACAAGAATGCATCTGTATGTTTTAAAGCAGAGATGTTTTTCACAGCTATGTAATTAGGAAAGTGTAAACTGTGCTAAAAATGTCATACAGCACTTTTAGTTTACATATTTTATGAAAATTGATACACGCTTCCTAATTGAATCCACACCTGCAGCTGTTTTTCACTCACTCGCTCTCTTTCTTTTACTGGAATAACATCCTTGTCCTAACAGTTATTAGTGAGGGTTGCTGTGTATAGCCACTAATGAGCTGCACACAGGAGTCTTCAGCATCTTACATGAATGTACAGTAGTTTGCAACTGGCTGTTAACACAGTGTGTAAAGCTGCATACATTAGTGCGATTAGTGACGGCTGCTGCAGTGTGGGGAGAGGAAGAAATACTTGGGGGGTGGCAAGGGTGAGCGGGTGACTGGGAAGAGAGAGAGAGGGAGAGTGAGAGCCTCCTCTCACTCGCTACAGTATGTGATCACTGGTCTGCTGCATTACTCTACAATGCAATTTCTCCATAGTCCTTCAGTCCCTCCCTCTCTCCTCCGCTCTAGCTCTCTGTAAGCAGTAATCTGTAGTCACTCTCGCTGTCTCCCAGCTTTCTGCCCTGCCACAGCGCATCTCTCTCTCCCCTCAGCTCCACTTTCTCTCCAGTGAGGATGACATCCCCGAATTTGATGAACCAGCGAAGCTCTCATTCTGGCTGGTGGCTTCCGAGGGAGACCCCACATGAATGGGCTTACTGGACGAGGAGGTGCCGCGTCTAAGGAGCTTGGTAGAAGATCTGTAAGCTGTAGCAGTCTCTGAGTAAGTGCCGTACTGTTTTACTTAGTCCATCAAAATCAGGAAGGGGTTGAAGGGGTGATGACTGGTCACGCAGAGAATGAAAACAGTCTCTTTTGTGTTACAGCTTTGAACTGCTACAGTGCTTTGTTGTTTTTTCCCCATTTCAGCATCTCAGCATTTTGGAACTATTGCCTATAGTGGATTGATTGACTGACACTACAGCTGATTGTTTATGGACTGATGAGATAGCGCTGGTAGCACAGAGCTTATGCAGCAGCTGTATCTTGTCCATCAGGAGTGAGCTCTATTCTTGGTCACGACACTGAAATGCTGTGTCTTTGTTTGCCCATCTCTCTTCATTGCTATGCTCACTGTGGCATACACTCATACAGATGGCTATCACTCCCCGGGGTGACATTCAAACTATTCCACTGATTGTATATGATCCTAATGAGCACAGCGCATGCTTTTTTCCCCCTCTGATATCTTATTAATCTATTCCACGACCGAGGAAGGTCTGAGACAAAGTTTCTCTGAATGTCTATAATTCAAGGATTGAGAGATGATCTCGACTCACTTCAAAGTTCCAAGTCGGAAAGGTGCTGGTAGTAGTTGGGAATGAGATTCACTGCAGGAAGCTGAGATTACCAAGTCAGTAGGAAAAAGTATGACAAGCTGAAGACTGTGGTTGGAAGAAAGTATCTCTATGGTAACAGCAGGTTTTGCCAAGGCTAGAGGAGAGGTGAAGGAAGCTTGCTGCTTGTTTCTGGCGCCTATTCAGCTTGGTCACAAATTACAGAACTGACAGGACATTTGAGATGAACCAAGATAGAATTATAATTAAGAGAGAGGTATAGAAAATTTAGGATGTAGCTACAGATATGGACAGATCAGTAATGATAATACATACTACAGAGTACTATGTACATAGTATGTTTTATAAGATATCAACTACATTCTATCCTTAAATCTGCCTTGGTGACAGCACAGTCACATCTGTCTGTGTTTATTTTAATCTGCAGTTACCTTTTTGTGGAGGCAGAGTAATTTGGAGGTAGGGGGTACGGAGGGAGTGAGAGTCTGACTCTCTGCAGAACAGGTCTGTCAGTGTTAATGTGAGTTGTGATGAGATAGAGAGAGCTCTACTGCTCCATATCCTCAAGTGTCATTTTCCCAAAAGCCTCCTCGAGAAGCCCACACTGATCCTCTTTGTCATTTGGATTTGTGATATAATGATGGACTGGACTTTTGAAGTGCTCTCCCAAGTGCTCAGCATACTTGTATAGAATTATGATATCCAGTTACCTTGACCGCCATAAATTGGTAACGTATCAGTGCCACTGACAGCGTTCGCCCGCAGGTATGTAGCTCTGGTGACCGGTGTAAGGTGTAATAGCTTCATCACTGAAGTGTTATTGAATAAAGGTTAATTGTGGCTTTAGTTAACTAGGTTTACATCATGATTATCGTGACACATTTCACCGGATAGATCACTACCACTTGCATATTATCCTATAACTCTGCAACTGGCTGCTTGGGAGCTGAAGTCCCAGCAGTGTATTTGTCCATGCACTCCAGATAGTTTTCCTCCCTCATGTTATTTATGACCAATATGTATGTTTATGTAACTTTACCTGATGCCTGTGGTGTTAACTTAAGCAACAAACTACAAAGCAGGGGAGCTCTGTTTGAGTTGGAGGACTGCTGCAATGGCAGAAGCCAGAAGCACTAAAGTTTTCTCGCATGACTGTGGCTTTACTAATATGTTGTTGTCATGACAATAGGCACCAATATCTCCTATGTGGAGAAGATGAGCTGAAAGATCAACCCAGAGGGGGGAGCGGGTGGCTGAAGGTTTTTTAGAGAAGAATCTGGGCCACTACAGTGTTGCAACAAGTCTGTGATTCAGCGCTGCCTACAGCCCATACAGTGGCCCTGGCCCCTGGTCACCCTGCAGACTGAATGTAGAGCAACACCATGACTGGGATGCAACCTCTCTCCACTTTCCTCCTCTTCAACAACTCTGACTCACTGCCCAGCACGTATTATTCAACCCACGAAAGATCTCCTCAACCGAGTTGGAAGCCAATGTTCCTCTGTGAATGTTACTGTCGGGTTGCTGATGAGCTCTCATAAACAAGCACAGTTTGCGGGGCTTTTATGATCGCAGGTTCTGTGATTATGCTGCTTGCACTGATTGTAAAAATTGGTATAATGGTGCAAGTATAATGTTTTGTTTCTGTAACATGGAATAGACGCAGTGCAAACACAACTAGGCCAGCTCAGTGTCCAAAGGGTATTTCTTGTAGTTGCAATAAGCTTTTGAAAAGTATAGCTATTAGTAACTGCTCTCAGGGTGTTAAGCATTGCAGAGGAGGAGCCCAGCTGCATAGTCTGTTAGCTCAGCTCGTTATGGGCAGTCAGCTAGCACTCGAGTCTGAGAGGAAGAGAGCCAGATCTGAGTCCCATCTGGTGCCTCATGCTGGGATGGCACCCTGTAACCACCAGCTTTACCACTGGCTTGAAGAAGTCCATGTGCATTGTGAAGATATATACAATGTTAAATCATGCAGTGTTGTTAGTGTCAGCGCATATGGATGTGTGAGATTCATTAAGGCTGTGGGAACCGTCAGGAGACATGAACCACGAGGACATAAGGCTTCTGTGTCCCTCAGTCAACACACTTTCACACGGGTGAAATCTTTAGCTTGTGTCTGCTTTCACAACGTACACACACACACGTACAAAAATAAATACAAGGTTTCGTCTCATCTGAACCAGGAAGCAGCAATATGTACCATCAGTGTTAAGGGCTCAGAGACTGAAGTGAGTGTTTGTATGAACTACTATAAATGTCAGTAAAATACATTATCTAAAAGTAACAGAAAACTTACATTCAGTTCCAGTGGGAGCAGCATCACCCTCTTTTGCCAGTGCATCAAAGTTTGCCGTCTAATTTGGACAATTTTGTACCAGTATTTGATGGGTCTGATTAAAAAGCCCAACGGACCGCATGCGGCCCATGGGCCACAGTTTGCCCATGTCTGTTCTAGAGCAAGCTCACCTTAGCCAATGCTTTGCTCGTGCCATCACCAGTCAGAGGAGGCCACCTGCTCCTGCATCATGCCATCAGACTAGAATACCAGGCAGGATCATTTCTGATGCAGCTTGGACACATGCTGTGTGGCCTGTTGTGTTACTGAAATGACCCTTGAAGCCAAACGATTCCATCAGTCACATTTCAGGCCAAAGATTAGTAAGCAGAGTCTTCTCTAGAGATTCAGAATAGCCTATCCGTTCCTCTGCAATGTCTGTGTAGTTTTGTTTTTTGACACAGATGCTACTGCGTGTGATCCCTGGGGCAGAGCACAGTCAAAACCTGAAACAGACAAAAAAAAAAAAAAACTGAGACAATATAAATAACAATTCACACGAACACAGTTATGCAAGCGTAAAAAACACACACCAATTCTCTCCACTCCACATGTTAGTGGAGCTCGGAGCTGAGCATGTTACTGTAGGGAGGAGTGGGAGGTGAGCCTCTGCTTTTAATAGACTTTCTCCCTGTGTCGCTCATTCTTCTGCCTGCCTCTTGATCACAAAAGCTGCCAAATATATCCAGTGGTGGTGGTAAAAGAGGCTGTTGTGTGAACACGGGCAGGTTATTTATAGTCTCGGTTCAGCTACAATATGACTCCATATTTGGTCAGCGGCGGTGGTATATTCACTAAATACCTTCGACTGTGAACAACAGGGATTATCTGCTAGTTGTGTGAACATGTTATAGAATAAATGAATCAACATAAAGGTGTTAATGTCTAAAGCATCGCTGCTGTGAAACACAACACTTCTGTTCCACTGCTACTGTAGCTGCTGCTCCTGGTATGGAGATTGAAAGATTTCTAACGAGGGCACATTTGCTTGATTGTCTATTTATAATGAGCATTAATATGCATATTTTTTGATTGCAATGATAATTACTGTGCTCACTTGTCTAATAGTTAAACATGTAGATTCTTGATTTCTACGTCATACTGTTTCTCTTATAACAAGTATCATAGCACACATGGAAGGTAAATTATTCCAGCCAACAGACTGAAAAAAAAAGCCATCTATACAGTATGATTATTATAAAAGATAAGTGTTTTACATAAGAGCATTGAGTCAGCCCCTCAGTTGTCAAGAGAGGTTGTGCATAAAGACTGTTTACTGTCATTTTTCTCTCCCTGTTCTCAATCTCCTGTTCTCTCTTCATGCTCTCCTCTCCTGCAGATCAGGGATTCACCCACCAACTCTGTAGATAAGACCGTCTCCTTCAGAAAAAACGTCATAACTTAAAAACATAAACCAGCCAGAATTTCCGGACACATGTCACAGGTATTACTCTTCACATGGTAAGAGTTTCTATCCATAGCAAGCTAATTTTAGTCATCTGCTGTCTCTACACTATACGGCTGAGCTGTGTGTGTTTTACGTCATTTAGTTTTCAACATCACTCTCTCTCAGCATTTTAGAGGATGGAGACTTCCTTCCTCCTGCCATGAACTTGTTCTTCTTTTGAACACATGGGGTAAAATAGCAAGTAAGAAAATACAGTATAACGAATAAAAAAACTGAGTAATAAACACCAAGATTGTTATGAACCTCTCCCTGAAATGGATAAAAAGTGAAAAAAAGGTCAAAGTAATTCAGTTAAAATAAAGTATCTTTCCTCCCGCAACTGCCATCATCATTTTTTATTATTCTTTTCTTTATATAAGCTGTATTTCTTTTCTTTTTTCTAATTTTTTTATTAGATGAATGAGGTATAGAGCTTACACTTTATAAAAAAAAATAACTTCAAAAAAGTCACATGAATGTTTGTTTTGCAGAAGAGCTTCTGTTTACTGGTTTGACTTTGCAATTAGATATATCAACTCTTAAATATTAAGATGATCTTTTTTCTGGAAATAAAACACCTGTATTGTGGACAAATTAAAACGTTTCAAACTGTTTTGTAATTATAACACTAACACTAGCTCATTAGCTAGTGATGTCAGTCAAAGCTAAATATTAATTTAGATTATCATTAAAAATGTAACCTCTGACCTCCCTTGTCATGTTAAACAGTTCTATGCAGCCCTGACATGAACTCCACTTGCTACTGGCCAATTGCACTGCACTGGATCATACAAAAAACGACAGACTGAGACTATAGTAATAATAGGTAGGTAATAGTAGAAATAAGTACAAACAATAAAGCAGTCATAATCAGATTACTACACAGTATTGATATGTCTCTTTAACGTTTTGTAAATGACACACAGCATCTGGTGATTCTTTGCAGTACAGACACCACTGACCCTTTGGTCCTGCCGGCTGCAGCCCCCTGCTGTGGCGATGTGTTGTTATGAGCATGTGTCCACAGACTTTGTGTTAGTGCTGCTCTACACTAAGTGCTGCGACTGTGTGTGTTTGTGACTGTGCTGCCAGCCCTTCTGTTTTCCTTGTTTCCAATGCTCTTCAGGCCCTGTAATGCTGTAATGGCACATCTAATTGTATCATCAATCGCTACCAATGACATCTGCCAGGAGACAAGTGCAGTCTTGTACACTTGCTTGCACAGCCACCCACACACACACATACACACACACATAAAGTGTATTTTTGGTGGGATTGCTGAAAAAGCAATACCATTATATGTTGTTCTCAGGTTCAAAATCCATTCATTTCATTTACAGTAAGAAGGCAGCCGCACTGTCAAGGGAAGCTGTAATCACGTAGATCCGCTCAGATGTGGGGGCCCGCTGGACTCAGAGGTGATACTGAACCACCAGAAAAGTTTGGTCCATGCTGTTTGTTTTGTTTCCAGGTTGAGCAGGAGATCTCACTCGTCCAGAGGAAGATGTCTGACCTAGAGTCAGTGCTGCAGCAGAAGGACATAGAGTTGAAGGCCTCAGAGACCCAGAGGACCATCCTGGAGCAGGACCTGGCAACCTACATCACAGAATGCAGTGTGAGTATGTATGTGTGTGAGCGTGTGGGTTTGTGTTACAATTGTACTGCAATGGGTCTTTTTCTCTTTGGACAACATATTCAAAACAACTCTTGGTATAGTACAATCCATTTGAACAGCACAGATTCCAAAATGAGCATAAGGTGGAATCAGTTCCTGTAGTATGGGTGCAGTATTAGATTGCATTCATTTTTGTTTGACAGAACATATGTATGTCTCAATCGCAGAGTCTGAAGCGCAGTTTGGAGCAGGCTCGCATGGAGGTGTCACAGGAGGATGATAAAGCGCTGCAGCTCCTCCACGACATCCGGGAACAGAGCAACAAGCTTCAAGAGATCAAAGAGCAGGTAGGACGACACTGTGACAGTCACCTTGACAGGTCAGTGAGTGATATGCACAGTTGCACACACCACCTGGATGAAGGCACAATAAAGCAAATCCCTGATGAAATAACATTACAATCATTTAAGTTTTGTTCACTGCATCATATGTGGAGAAAACAGACAGGCATGTAATGTTCAGGCTGTGCAGTCAGCATGACACATCTACTTATGTTCCAGTACTCTCATTATGTAAATGATTGTTTTACTCCTTGAACCGTTTTACAACATGTAAACGCAGTATAAGGATTCAGTTTATGTGGTGTTTTATTAGAAAGGTTTACTGAGAAATTCACTTCACAAATAGACCGAGTTCATTAAAAGTTTATTTGCTTTATGTGCCACATTTTTTCAGAGGGATTATACTATCTGTAGTTATTCAAGTAAAGCAGTAAGATTGTATCAATATACCTCATTGTGAATAAGAGCAAGAAATATCATTAATGGGGATGGAGAAAGGAGAGTTTTACTGTATGCAGGCTTAATTACTAAAACCAAATGTGGTGATATGAGTGTGCTGCATGTGTGAATGTTTGCGTGTGTGCTTATCTGTGTGTGTGACGGCACCACATGACATAGTGTTGCACGCTGTGAAAATTAAGCCGTAACAAGACTGACTGAGACCATTTCCCTGACAGTATGCGCCACTTTTTCTTTAAAGGTAATAGAAAAGCAACCTGTTTTTCCTCAGCCTACACTAATGCTGGTTACCAAGCACTGAATACATTGTGCAATGGTTGCTATGGTGATGAGAGCCATATACCTACGATTGAAGAGAGCAGCGATGCAGTGGGCAGGCTGTCGTGATGAGGTGCTGTGGCCTAAGCTCATGCTTGAAAAACAGAATTTTTGACCATTACGTTATGCACCGACTCTAAACTCAGTGATGTGTGCTGCAGAACTGCAGCCTGTCCTGTAGGAAAGAGCTGAAATTTAGAATTTAATAAGAAATGCATAGTGATGTGCATGCACATACCTACATGGAAGAAAATGCAATGTGTAACTAATAATAACATGCAATTCAGAAAGTATATTCATGGGAGTAGAGGTTCATGTTGGCAGTGTTCAGGTCATTTCTGATTGGCTCCAGACCCAGAGTGTGCTTGAGGGATTCCCAGCTGTCCTGGGAGCCTTCAGCGAGCACGAAACAAACTATATTTGAAGACAAATATGTTTGTACCTGAACTGGCTATATTCCAAGGTGGGCCAAAAACTCTTAGTTGTATCCCATTGACTCCTTGATCTTTCTCCAAGCACTCTAGTGCATATCTTTTTTGTCTCAGTGCAATATATACTTCCAAAAGGATGCACGCTTTTAGGCATCCTCTCTTTCAAGGTATTCACAAGAAGTTACTGAAATAGCAGAGAGACATACAGTATTTAAAAGAACCATCTGACAGACAAGGTCAAATCCCGCCTACTCCTCCACAGATCTCCACAGATTGAGCCAGTCACTGTCAGATTTTCTGTTTCTGAATGTAACAGAAAATGGTTTGGACCTGTGAAGGGGATCCCAGAGGCTCTAGGATCCTCAGGGGAGCCGGAGGAGGTTGTCGGGAAAAAATAAGGCGACAGGCTCTTTAGCATGTTCCTAAGTATGACAGAGTCTGATGAGCTCAGTGTGAGGTTTCATTCACTCACACACATTCACACACTTTTTACAGTTTCACAGAGTAAGCACTATAGACATCTTCAAATAAAGGTCAAGATTTGTTTGCCGAAAGACTTTGTGCGCACTGTCAGTGGGAGATTCACCAGGATTGTAGAGAGGTGTCAGTTAAGTTCACACTGGTCAACAGACTCAAGACTGTGACTGAACTGAGCAACTTGTACAGTAACTGGCTGTGTATGACCTGACAACAAACCCTCTGAAAACAAAGCCGTCCAATAGATAAACAATGATTAAAATGAAAGGCCTATCGTCTTTATCTCCAAATTTATGAGGAGGGTTTGCTGCTCACGCATATTATCTGCCCAGTGTTCTCATTGGTGCCTCTCAGCAGGGTATTTGCACCAGCTAAATCCAGTATTTCATCTTGAAAAGCATCTGTCTCCCACGCTCTGTCATATGACTGCAGTGTTTATCATTTTCATGCAGAAGCCATGCAGTGTTGAATCAACAAACAGTGGAGATTTTAGATAGATCCTTATTCAGACAAAAGAAATCTGTGCCAAAGCCATTAAGACCTGAAAACACATGCAAAGAGACAATGTCACAAAAGATATGGGAGCAAAGAAAGAGAACAGAAAACTGCTCCTGTCTTAGAAAGAAACAAAAACAAACTTAAAAGCTGACACAATCATTTATGTGTACTAGAGAAACAAAGGTTCTGAATTGGTCTTGTTGACCTTTTTTTGATGGATTTGAAAAGACAGCAGTTTGTTATGATAATGATAATGTAACAGACAGATATTAATGTGTAGTCTTGTAAACTAACAGTTAACATCCAGTTTCTCACCTAAATGCGTGATGCATACCCACGGGGACATACAGATCAGTTTAACACATTTTCTTTCCTCTGAAATATTAGCATTTTTCACCATTTTAATTTGCTTGTTTCTAACTCCAGAAGGAGAAGATCACAGGCAAAGAGGAGAATTGTCAGAGACTAATTTTGTTCATCTACTGTGTTTTTGTTCCCTCCCCTCAGTCCTCCCACCATTTCGCTGCAGTGACAGTGGTCTTCCATCAATTGATGGTATTATAAACAACAGCTCATTCTTTCCGGATTAGTGCCAAGCTGATCAGACGAAGCATTGAAAGCATCATTTTTCCCGTGTCACCGTGTGTCACATCCAGTCAGCAGTTCCTCTGGGTTTGAATTAACTAATGCCAGTGTTATTTTACTCTCTTACGCTGTACTTTTTTTTCTCGGTAATCTGTGTAGATACAGTATATAAAACAGCATTCCCTGCTGTTTAAAGTGTTGGGTTCAGTAAAATGAGGAGAGCATTCATCTGGGAAGGTACCCTGCTCCAGCTATACCAGATGCAACTGGCAATGTTTTTGTTGTACACAAAATCTTACTTACAGCACACATACAAAAAGTATGTGTAACTAAGGATGAGACCCAGCTCAATCAAAAAAAAGGTGGATATTTGTGTGGAAAGGCCTCTTGAGTGAAAATATGTATAAACCCTAACCCCTCTGGTATCCATGGAGGTGGTGGTCCAGGCATACTGTACAGTCCAGTCCTGTGTTCTCCACAGCCAGGCGTTCTCTGACCTGGTATGTTTGTAACAGTACACTTTCCTCCACTTTAGTAGTAGTCGCTGCACCCATTCACTCCACCCTTCTGGCAGCAGCAGAGGATGGGGATGTGGCCCTGTACATTACCTTTGTCTGCCGAGCACTTCACGGTGGTTCAGAACAGAAACAGGCTCTTTTCCACACTCACCTGCCTCGGTGCTGAAGCTGAGCAACAGCTGTACCGTCCTAGATTAACTGGCAGTTTCATCTCCTCACCTCTGGAGCTCTGGACCTGACCATCTGCCAGCAACATTGCTGAGAAGCTTGCCAGAAAGACGGGCTTTCAATCCAATAAGTCCTGTCACCCCTGCTCCAGATATTCACCTGACAAGAGCTCTGAGAGATGCAGCTGCTTTGTTCTTCTGCCTTGATCAGAGGTGACTCCATCACTGAAAACCTGTTGCTTCTCAGGTGCAGAAGTTTTAGAGATAACAGAAATTGGACTATTGTTACATTTCATCCCTGTTAAGACTCATGTTGGTACAAATGGCCATCCCCCAGTCACCAGAGCTACGTATAAAAGGAGGATTTGTAATTAGTTCAACACTGTTAAATACTGATATTATCCTGGGATGTTTTTTGTCCCAATTGAACATGTTTAAACACCTGGTTATCAGCCTCTGTGTTAAAGCCATCAGCTAAACAGTGTGGACAATTCAAATCTATTCTGCTAGTCTTCTACTCACTCTCTCAACTGGCTGTGTTGAGGACCTAGTTATGTTATATTAACATTGAATGTACAAAATAGATGAAGCCTTGGTGACCTCACCTGAAGAATGGTTATGAAGCTCTTGGCTGTGCCTGACCTGCCTAACTCTTGGCTAATCCAAAAAACTGGAGGTGCATATTGGTTCATTTAGCAATGGCGAGCATAGGCTACTGTTAGCATCCTTAGCATTAATAGCTTCGTCTAATCCAAGGCCAGTCCCATCGCTGATTAGCTAGTTAGCTAAATAAAATTACACTAGAATTATCCTAAGCACATCTCAAAAAACAGAAGCTTTGATTTCCTCATCTTCTGTTAGTTAATTAACTACAACAAACCATAAGATTTGTCCAATATTTTAATGAAAAATCCTCTAAAAGGCACCAGCATCATAAACATGGCCAAGCGGGCATGTTATGAACTTGAATTAGACAGCTAGAAGCTAGACATCAGTGAGTAAATCGATTTATATCTGCCATGCACAATCGTAATTCTAAGGGTTAAGCTTCAGTTATAACCTTATTTAGAACTGTTCCACATTAAAATGTCTAAAAATGAACAGACCCAGTGCCATAGCCTATACAACTGATGCACGATGTCCTTAGGGTTGCCTGTCTGTTGCGTCACTTCCCCATTACGAGGAAACCCCATTGTAAACAGCAGATGATGCATCACACAGTGGAGAGGTAAAATAGACGGGGCTCGGGTCTGTAACAGAGCCTCACGCTTCAGTGATTCTGTGTTTCTAAAACTGTCGGGGCTGCAGCTTATTCTTCCACCACTGTGCAGTGTAGCCGCAGTGCCTCTAGTTTAACAGCACCTTCCTGGACAGGTGACAGGTGTGTTGTCCACAGTGACTGTGCTCTGGATGATGTTATAGCAGAGAAAGAGACAAACTGTTTATGTTTATGTTTTTGGGGGCATTTTATGTCTGTATTTGATAGGACAGGGCAGAGAGACAGGATCTTTACTGCATATGCAGTAAAGATCATCTCAGTCCATATGGGACGTGCTCGAACCACTCAACCACCAAGCAGTTTTCTGAAAAGTAGTTTGGGCTGTCTGTGGGGATTGACTCGTGTTTGAGACCCTAGAGACCATGCGTTCTTGGCTCTTCCATGTTGGCTTCATTCTCCAGGCTCAGAGATTGCTGCTTGGTTTTTAATAGACATGTAGATCCATGTTGACTGAAAAGAGTCTGAGATAGGACAGTTTGTGCGCTCACAGTGTGTACAGAGCCTAAAATTCGACAGGGTTTTATCGATGGTTTCTCTGGCTCTTATGTGTAATGGTTACTAAATCTGATAACCTTTTAATTTTGGGTGATTTTACCGACAGTGTCAGTTTATCTGATCAGTGTCCCATTATGTTGTCCACCTCACTTCCCTCCTAGACTCTTGAGGCCAATCTGCCAGGAAACTATGGTCTATTACATCTCACACTGCCAGGCATTCTGCTCCACTTTCATTAAAGCTCCCCCTGCTGGTCTAGGCACAAGATACCCTTTTCACAGTATCTAATTGATACCCTTTGATGCCCCACACAGAGTATCAATCAAAAATTGAAGGTCGACCCTGGTTTACCTTGAGCTGTTAGGCAGCAAATCAGAAGAACAGAGAATAAAGAGAAAAAAGATAATTAATTGCACTTGAGTGCTGGACACTGGCCCGTAACAATAGTTTGTGTTTTTTGATGCAGCGTTGTTTGAGGCAGGTCATGCACACAGGAGGTGACCAGGAGAGGCAGCACACTACACAAGATGTGTAGCTGCGCACGGGGCCGGAAGAAAAACATGTTTTAACTACCGCTACTTACAAAGAAAAACCTGAAGCAATCTAATATCCATTACACTGTTCGATTCATATAGAATATTCTCAGTGATTTATCTGCTGAACTACCATAGATAATACAAAGACTATGCGTGACTACCTCAGACAACCCCACATCAAATACCTAGAACTATCTCTGATCAATAACTATGTGCCAACTTGCTTTTGAACATGCTGTAATTCAAAAACTTTCCTTAGATCTATCTGTTCCCTTATAAATTCTGCATTTCAAAGCTCTTGTTTTACTGTCAGTGTTCTTGAAAGAGTTCTTTCTGTCATGTCGTTCTTGGACCAATTCACCGTAGTGGACTCGTTTTGGTCAGGTTTCAACATGCACCGCAGCACAGAGTGTTCTCTCCTGAGAGTGACAGACGATTTGTTCTTATCTATAGACTCAGAAAATTACACAAATTCTTTATGATTGCAAATTCCTCTTTCTTGCCTGTAGCTTGTTCAAAAAGCAGAGGTTAGACTCCTGTGGTGCTAAGGGGAGAGCTCACTTCTCCCCTATACTGGCCTCAGGTCAGTGATTATCAGTGAAATACAGTATTGATTTGAATATTTTATCTTTAAAGACCTGAATGGACAGGGTCCAGGTTACGTAGCTCTGCTGACTAAAGTCACTGCTATCCCTTCCACAAACCTAGTTAAGAACAAAAGGAAAGATTCTGTGATCATTAATCACATAATCCTAATAATGTAATCTCCGTCTGTTGTTTTTAAATGTGCTCTTTGAATAAAAAGACTTGAGATTTCTTCATTAGCTTTAGTGGTGCATTGCTACTTTCCTTGGCACATTCTGGCCTCCTCCACCTGTCAGTTGGCTGTTTGCTCAGTCCTTCCTCCCTGACTGCTGCTGCGCCTGTCGAGCTCCTCGTGGTCAGATGGCTCATGTATATGATTTACTGTGGTGACCGTGGCAGATTCCACAATGAAAAATTGTTGGTCATTTTTTTTAAACAATGGGTCTATTAATTCAAAACAGAGGAAGAAAAAATGGCTTCTTGTTTCCAGCCAACTGTCATTATCACCAGCTGAAATGACACCTGTCAGATATGATCAGTCTTTGCATGCCATCTGATTAAGATGATATGAACAGCACAGGTTGGTTGAAAGCACTGTCTCTTTCCACCTGGCTTGTTTTAAAACAGGAACCAAGCTGAAAACTCTTTAAAATGCACTAGATCGCTGAAAAAATGATGTGCTGAGAGGCTGGGACTCAAGCTACACATCATTCTCACAGTCTGATGATCGGTGTGGAAGAGATGATGACATTTTTGTTTCGTCACGTATACTAGTAGATTGCTGTGAATGAGGCTTGAATGTCTGCAAATGATGCACAATGGCAAATCTCCAACACAGCTATGTTTTACGGTTGACTCTTAATGTCACAGATGATCTGAATGAGTCAATGATATTGTGTCAGCTCCCCTGCAATAAAAGAATACAGAGATCCAATGCGCCTTAGTTGTTTAACATCTTATTGAAAAATGAATTCCCACATCTTTAATTTCCTCACATGGAGTCATTGTTTTGTCAAAGAAATTGCTGGGATTTCAGAGTTATTTCTTGGTTTTATTGAGCCAGGGAGTCACAACTGTCAGTTTGTTCCTGTTGAGCCACATTGATCATCGAGGGTGATATGTTTCCTTATGTGACGCTCTCAGGGACATCCCTGTAGATATGGACAGTCAACATGGGCCGACCAATCAGGGAGACAATCTCTTCATTCGGAGTCGTAACCCCTTAACTCCACGTAGCAAAACTATTTCAGCTTTGTTTTCCCCGTGTCTGCTGCTGTCTGTTTCATTTGTCCTAATCTGTGTCGGTCTCTCCCTGGATGCTACTTTTTATCAGCTTGACAGACAGGCTGATGTGCCCTGTAAACTGATGAGCAGGTTGAAATTAGATCTGTAAGGCTGTGACTAATCGCTATTAAACAGACACGGGCACTCAGTGAGTCTGGCTGATAAATTTCTTTCTCTTTACGAGGACCTTTTATACTATTAGTCTGGCTATACCTGCCACCATATTTGAATTCTCTCACTTAAATATAATTGCCAAAAATGTTGGACTTGTAATGGCCTTCATACAACTCTTTTAATTACCAACACTATGCCGAAATGCTTTTATCCTGTTAAGTTGGAATATGCTAGCAGCTTACCTTAAGTGCATCTCCTATGAATAAGCTTCCTCTTATGAATGATGCAATGGTTCCCAACAAGAACATTCTCATCAGAATGGTTCAGGTCAAGCAACACTGAGGCAGCTGGAGGGCTATTTTCCACTTCAAACATATAGTTTTATTCCAATTTTGCAGTAATGGTAAAAGAGCATCCTTAATGTTAGCTAAACAAATAGAGTGAAGTTAAATTAACAAAGTATTTACAAGTGACCAGAATTCAAAAAGACTGGTTCCCATTTTTTGGCAGGAGGATGTGCTGTCCTAAGTAGAATCTATTGCTCTATTTGACAAATTGTAAATGTACTATTTTTAAACGTTATTGTTCCTTTTGTATTTAGGACTATTGTTCCTATCCTTTCCTCTTTTCTCTTGTGCGTGGCCTCTGTGGTCTGTGGTCACAGGAATATCATGCTCAGCTGGAGGAGATGCGAGTTTCCATCAGACAGCTGGAGGAGGACCTGTCTGCCGCCCGTCGCCGTAGCGACCTGTACGAGGCTGAGCTGAAAGAGTCGCGACAGAGCAGCGAGGAACTGAAAAGGAAGGCTTCAGACTACCAGCATAGGATGCAGAAGGTCTACACTGTAACTAAAGCTGTTAATAAGTTTGAAAGTTTCACAGACAGAGGTTCTGCTTCTTTTCACACTTCACATGATACATGACTCACTTGTAGGGTAAAGTTTTAGTTTACTCTCAACTTGTCATGATCATTTCTGGTTTGGATCTCACTGATTTTCCAATGTCTCCCCAGGCGAAGGAGCAAGGAAAAGCAGAGGCAGAGGACATGATCACCAAGATGGAGAAGGTGGGTTTATGAAGTTACAGTAATTAAACTGTGATTAGCGAAGATAGGAAAAATACATGGTGTGTCTCAAATCGCGCACTGCTGCACTTACACTTAATATTTTATATAGCTCGTTTTGATCGGCAAAAAGTGTTGTCAGTGTCGGCGATAGGGCTCCAACGGCCGGTTGCTATGGTTGCGATCAGTCATTTCCGGTAAGTGCGCAGCAGCAGTGTTGATTTGGACGGTACTACCCTGTCAAACTTTGCGCACTGAGCAAAGCACTGCCTCACAGTGTACTGTAAAGCAGTGCACTGTGAGAAGTATGCGATTTGAGACACACCAACAGTCTTTCTACACTGACACTGACAAGTTTGAGTGACTTTAACCAAAAATGATGACTGTTTTTTTTTTCTTCTTAAGACCAATGCAGAGCAGCAGACAAAGATCCACGATCTTCAAGAGAAGCTTGCCAAGGTAGAATATTTTTTGCTTGGAAGATTAATGAATAATTTATGAGCCTATGCAAGAGATTTAACAGCATTTTACACTTTCAGATGAGTGTATAAACTCCTTCTTTAACCTCCCTGCCCTCCATCTTCCTCTCTCTGTCTCTCTCTTAAACTGCAGTCGACAGTCAGTTTTGGTCTTTGGCTCCAGAACAATTAAGCTGTCCTTTAAAACTATAGACTCACTGCTAAATTATCAGTAATCAAACAGCTTTGCCTCATTAGTAAAGATAATTTCATCCTAATTGTCTTTTCCTAGAAATGAATATTTTAAAGAACCATCCATCCTGAGGATGTGGGGCTGATTTTCCAGACAGACTGAGCCTACATTTGTGACTCAATGGAAACTAATTCATCAAATACCCTGTAGGGTTGGACTGTGTTGAATTGAGTGTTTTGTAGTTTGTTTCAGTTGCCACTGAACTTAACAAGAGAATACAAACTATTCCTCATGTTATCAACAATACACTAAGCACTGGGATTATAATGGAAGTGATGCATCTGCATAACTAATTCATTTCAGGTGTTGTTATTATACACAATAATTAGATTGATGCATGTTTGTATGATTTTTATTTTTTATTTAGCTGTTGGCACTAATTCTACAGTGGTGAGTTATATCAGAGTTTGGAGGCAAGATTTTGTTGTTTAGAAAAGTTTCAGCGTCGATTTTTTTATACTGTATGCCATTTTAGTTTACAAACTGTTTTTTGTAAACGATATGTTTCTTTAAACACCAGGCGATGAAGGCCAGTGCTGAGGCTACGGACCTGCTTCAGAGTATGAGGCTGGCCAAAGAGCGCATGGAGCGAGATCTAGAGAGGCTACAGAACAAGGAGGACTCCAGCGACAGCCTGCGCAGACGCCTCCGTGAGACTGAGGTACTGTACCGTACATACACACACCAAACAAACTCACAGTGTCTTGTGTCATTTGTTGTAATCTCTTTGTTTAAAACATAGCCTACATGAATCTGGCCTTTGTATCTGCTCAGCATAAAGAGCCCATATTTCCTTTTGTAAACATGATGTATTTGCACCTTCTGGAACACTTGTGCTGCCATAATACCATGTCACATAGACTGAATGTCAAAGGCTCTTAACCTGACAACACAGAATACTGGTTTCAGTGAGTAAGGAGTTTAACATGTTAAACAATGCAGATACCAACAGGGAAAGTATTTGTCTCAGGACCCAGTTAGTTTTATCTCTTTTCATATAATTTGATGGTGAGTATACCCATATGCAGTTGGTGTATGATTCATTTTTGAATGAGTGTTATGAGTTATTTGAAAACAACAGCAGCAAATTGGGTAATTAGACTAGTTCTTCTTACAGGAGACTCAGAGCAAAGACCTCTCACACCAGGAACCAGAGAGAGGATCGTGGGATAAACATTCAGAAGTGCATCACTAACAAGCCCAATGAATACGACTGCTACAGTTTATGATCAGCTCCTCCTTTAAGTGGAAATGGCAGAACACATGCTATTGTACTGAGGATATTCTGACCTGTTTCTCACTGTGGTCTTTGATGCACAGGATGGAAGGAAGACTCTTGAGAACCAGGTGAAAAGGTTGGAGATCGTTGAGCGGCGGGAGACAAAACTGAAGGATGAGATGCAGAGCAAGGCCCAGCAGATTCAGCAGATGGCAGATAAGATTCTGGTGACCCGCCTTTTATCTCTTATTCAGAGCTAAAAGAAAGACAAAACATTTTGGAGAAGGCCGGTAGTATTAAACCAAACATCTGAATGTATCAAATGCAGAGAAAGTGCTATTTCATATAATATTACCATCTCCCATCTTTACAGTGGACTGTTATTTCTAACAGCCAGTATTTTAATTACACCAACATTGTGTCAAGTAATTCTTAGGATGGTTTGCCTTTATTATTATAGGACAGTGGAGAGAGACAGGAAAGTCAGGCAGGGGGACGGGGTGGGGGGTGACATGCAGTAATGGGTTGTGGGTCAAATTTGAACCCATGGCCGTTCCAGATACAGTAGGACAAAGCCTTCGTGCCACACACTGTACTGGGTCTCATTTAAAAAAAACCTGCAGAGCCATGTTACACCCACACAAGTGCTTTCAGCTAGTGTAACTTATTAGTGTGGATGTTTCTCTCTCACTCTCCTATTTTGTTTTTCCTGTGAGGTTGGGACAAATTACAACTATATTATTCTTATTAGTATAACATTTTTGCTCAACAAGTGAATCTACAGTACTGTACATCCAGCTTTAACCTGATCAGTGGACCCCCTGTGGCTATTAGTGACAAACAGCAGAACAGTGTGTTTGGAAGAAGGTAATAGCCCTTTGGACAGTTTTGTTAACATTGTCATGTTTAGTACAAAATACCATCAAATACCCCAAAATACCCCCAGAGTTGAACTCATTAAAACGTGGTTGGGCACATTGCCATTACCGATTGAGATTAGATCAGAGTGATTTATGTTAGACAGCTAACTAAAAGTGAATGGTTTGTGTTGAAATGCTTTCTGCATTACACACTAGCAAAACTTAGTTGAGAGGTATATTTTGCTTACTTTTAGCCTTTGTGCATGCGGCTGCAGATTTTTAATATGCAGTGATTAACATATTTATTGTTTCATGCAGGAGCTGGAGGAGAATCTGCGAGAGACTCATGCCACAGCCCAGCGGCTGGAGACTCATCTGAAGCAGAAGGAGAAGCTCTACGAAGACAAGATCAAGGTAAGATTTCAGAGTGGGCACATACACGCTGAACCTTTACTGCAATGTGAAACAACAGGCAGGTATATCCTGAATTACAGGAAGTGCCCTATGCTGTGCTTTGAGCAGTGGGTGCTCTCTGTGACTGGGGGGGGATCTACAGTGTGCCCCCATTCTTTGTCCTGTTAAGTGATATCCTTCTTATAGTTATGTGGGCTTCCTGGCATTGAGCAGGTGTTGGAGGCCCAGATGAAGGCGGACATGGCTGATAAGGAGATGCTGGAGTCCAGTCAGAGCAAATATGAGGAGGAGGTGCGGGAAAAGTGCAGCATCATCAGTGAACAGAAGGCGGTAAGTACTGAGCAGCTTGGCAGCGACACTATTTTAGGCATATTTTAACATTTATCACACTGACATAGATTTCTTGTTTGGAATAATCTTGGGTGGGTTATTGTGGAGCACACAACAATGAGCACTAACCTGATACCAGTTAAAGCCGGGGATGTGAAGAACCAACTGAATGTTTATTAAAAACACAAATCATCGTGACCATAATTTCTATTCAGACCATAAATGCTATGGACTCCAAGATGAACAACCTGGAGCAGAGAATTGCTGAGCTGTCTGAGGCCAACAAACTGGCAGCCAACAGCAGCATTTACACTCAGAAAAACATGTAAGTACCAAGACACAAAATTGTATAAATCTAGTGAATAATAAAAGCATTAAAAAACTTCTCTTTTCATGGAATAAACCATTGAAAAGGGAATTCCAAAGTACAATAGCCACTCTTGTCATAATGATGAAATAATAAGATTCAGGCCAAAAGATTAAAGTACCTCCCCTATTAAACGTGTTGTATTCTTCTGTGTGTGTTCTTGTTAGGAAAGCCCAGGAGGAGATGATCTCAGAGCTTCGCCAGCAGAAGTTCTACCTGGAGTCTCAGGCCGGGAAGTTGGAGGCCCAGAACGCCAAACTGGAGGAGCATCTAGAGAAAATGAGTCAGCAGGAGCAAAGCAATAAGAGCAGAGTGCTGGAGCTGGAAACCAGGCTCAGGGAGGTGAGGAGATATTACAGCAGGGTTGTGAAGCGGATTTGTGTGTTGAGATTATTGCATATACTGTAGGTTTCCCCATCAGAAAAGTGTGACACACTGTAGGGGAGGAAATGCAGACATGTAACAATATCTCCCCAATATGTATTCTGTCATTCCAGTACAGTAATAGGATGAGGTAAAAATAACTTTACCATTAAATACTGGTGAGAGTTCATAGTTTACCAGTAATTAGAAATATTGTCATTCTAAGAATTCACCTGGGGTGGCCTGAAATGTTTAGTAATTGAAAAAAAATCAAAATTACTGATAAAACTTCTTAATATTTTTTTCTTTTTAAAATTATGATTAAAAACGCCACACACAATCTTAAACAACTGTATTCTATACTTTCACTTTCTGTGATGTCAGAATGGGGTAACAAGCTAAAAAAAGGTTGGAAAGGTGTTACGAGATCTGACATCAGTCTTATGATGCGTTCCATTTGTACTTGGAAGTTGGATTTTCCAAGTTCCAAGTCAGAATTTTCAACTGGAACACCCCCCTCCGAGGTCGGATTTCCAACTTGGAAAGTTGGAGCTTCACAACCCCCAAGTTTAGTGATGTAATTTCCAGCTCCGACTTCAGTCTTCCGAGGTAAATGGAACGCACAATTAGTTCAGGGATGGCAGATATAGGTTAAAAACTACTCAGAGGGCTCACACCGAGAAACGGCTCCTCTTATCCAATAGAATACACAAGACTCGTTCCCAACAAGCAAGCGACCAATTGGTTATATGAGTCAAAGTGATTTATAATCATTTTGCAGCCTTTAACTGTATTTTCTCACCAAGGCTTGTCAGTTTGTTTATCGGTGATGCTCTCGTCAGCGGCTCGGCTCCGAGTGAGCACGCTCTGTGTGATCATGACAATGGGAAAAAGGTGATGCACCACCTTGTGATGGGGCATGGTAAACGCTTTTAAATGGCATAAACGGATTTAGTAACCATGTGGGTTGCACCCATTTTCCCTTTTTTTTCTGACCTTCTTGTCAGTGCTATGCCAACTTGTCTCATCCATGCAACAACAAATCATTTTACCACTGTTATGGAGCAGCTACAACCTGTGAATGCAGCACTTTTTAATGTGAAATAGTCACAGTTGTGGACTAGACTGCTTTCATCTGTAATCATCTGCCTCCAAACAGAGGAAACACAACAATTATTTTCCTGAATGTATGCTGAGGAACTAATTATAGTACATCATGACCCACGTGGAGGCAGGTGCTGCATATAAAGCTGTTGATGGAGGCTGTAGGCACTAGGTGGGATGAAAGAGTTATAGGGAAGACATCTCAGCACTAGTTTTTGCTTCTCTGCTACTTTATGCAGATATCTGATTGTTATTTTACAGAACTGGGCAGTCAAAGTCTTACTTGCAATTTTTCTGCAGTTGCAAAAGAAAAGACAAGCAGGAAGAATCATGGCGGAGTCAGACAAGGTGAAATGTCAGGTGTAATGCCCTTCATCCCTGTGGGGAGTTGTGTCATGTCAGCATGTCTGTGACTGCTCCTTGCGGATGAATCACGCCCTCCTTCCCCCTGATCCTGGAGGTCCCCTCTCTGTCTTCCCTCATAGATCGGTCTGGAGCACGAGGAGCAGAAGCTGGAGATTAAACGTCAGGTGACAGAGCTGACCCTGTCGCTGCAGGAGCGCGAATCCCAGATCAGCAACCTTCAGGCGGCCCGCCACGCTCTGGAGAGCCAACTGCAGCAGGCCAAGACCGAGTTGGAGGAGACCACAGCAGAAGCCGAGGAGGAGATCACTGTGCTCAGAGTGAGAGAAGTAGATGACTGAAGATGAGCTCTGCTTTTGTCTTATATTATTCAGCCTGTGAAACCTGTCCCACTCTCTCTTGTCAAACTGTCTAGGCACACAGAGATGAGATTCAACGCAAGTTTGATGCGTTGAGGGACAGCTGTGCGGTAAGCTGCTCACTCACTCACTCACTTTTGACGTTTTTTTTTTTTTTTTGCTCTTTCCAGGATTCGATAGCACATGTAACATTGAACACCAGCTGAGTCATCACGCATCATCACACACACATAACTAACAACCGGAAGTGGCCATAATGTTTCATTCCATCTGTGTTGCTGGTCTAAAATGGGCCTCATTTGAATATATATCTCTCCGACTTCCATTAATCACAATGTGACGCACTATGCCTTTAAACACTATTTATTTCACTGCAGTCAGTGGTTGTTTGTTTATGTAGAAATATAAAAACTGTTTAAATGTTCATCATCTTATTGAAAAGTCTAAGGGCTCCACATTCATGATTTCATGACTCTCAGAAAGGACCTTGTGCCCAGCTGAGGTTTGCTGTTTCAATCAGGAGCAGTTTCCATGATGCTGTTCTACATATTAACAACTGAGTGAGCGTTAACACAACTGCCCCTGCTGGAGCAGTAACTGGAGGATAATGGCTGTTATCCAGTCACAATGGCTGTTTGGATTTTCTGATTTGTTCACCCCGCAGTCAATATTACCTGTGGTGTAGTTAGCTCACATTTTCATATAGAGAACCACATCTTTCAGTTGAAAGCCCTCTCTGTCTTTATTACTGTTATTGAACACTCAGCCTAGATGAATCGTTTTCCTTCTTTTTTCACAGACAGTGAGAGTCTTACAGATTGAGATGATAACCAGAGTGCTGTTGTAACAAAGTTTTCAGTAACTCTTTGTCATTTACACTAAAGTACACACAATGGAAACCTTGCATGGCATCCATGGTTTTCCCAGTCTCTTTACTCCTCGTAGTTTTACCATTATGTCATAATTTTTTCTTGAACAAGATGGGATGGTGCTACTGTGCAGCCCTGATGTCCCATTAACCTCAAGAAAAAGACTTTGTCACAGGATTTCAGCATCTGAAAATGTATATGTCTTGAATTAACACTAAGACGAAGACTATCATGGTCTGCCTTTATCCCAATGCCCTACTTTCAAGATCCTCCCACTCGCAAACTGTCCATATATTCATCTGGCTAATGTTCAGGCGAACACAGCCAAATTCTGCAACAAGCAGAGCTTGAAATGTCACTCTATTTTTTGCCCTGCTAATACTTGTGATGTCAGTCTCTGTCTGTCCGGTGAACATTTTTTAAACCTGAGCAAGATATCTTGAAAACTGCAAACTAAATTGCCATTAAGTTTTATCACAGCCCTGGGGGTGATTAATAATGATTTGTGCCACCCCTTGACATTTCATCTGCATCAGTTTATAGTGCCTCATCGAATCCATCTCTTTAATCAGACCATTTTTTCCCTTTATATAGAGAGACACGTCAAAATCTGAAGTGCCAGTTTCCTTGAGATAGACTGAGCACAATTCTGAGGGATTAACTCTTTCCGTTTTGGACACACCATGACCTTCTCTCATGTGATACTGTAACTTCAGACCTAAATCAACATTTCACTCAAGACATCCCATAATAACAGAAACATCAAACATAGATTTCAATCTTTAGCTGCACTATTAGTGAGATTTTAGAGTTACCACACTGTTAATAATGGTCTTCTTTGTGTGCAGCTTTTTGTAGGATATTTTTCTGTCTTTATTATCTCTAATGTTAGACTGTCATGTATACTATTCAGGTGGGATAAAAAACATAAAATGTTTCTGATTCTACCACTTGAGAATGGTGCCCCCAGGTTTTTATTCTCTCTACTCACTCAAATGTCACTTTGGATAAAAGTGACTGAAAAAATATGATATGTTATGCAGAGGCCTTAGCTTCACAGAGCTTCACATGGCAACATTTGAGTTGAATAATGTACATTGTCTTGTTGCTCTGTAGCTTTGTATTATTGTACTGTATTAGCACTGGTAGCATTAGACCATTGTGGATGATATTTAAATCAGAGAGTGCTGCTGTTTTTCCAGCTCTACAGTATGAACTGTATTTTCTCAGCTGAATCACGGCGTAATTCAGTTTTATCCATAACAGTCATCCATACAATATTTACGTTATATTTAGGTGGATCCACCCTCCAAAGCATCTCTGCTGCTCAGTCTGTTTCACTGAAAGAACAGATGTTCCTCTGTTTTTCCTGCCATCAGTGTAGAGTAAATGTTACGTTGATTTTTGTCCAGGAAATTCTGGGACTCACCGCCTCTTTAGCTATGCTTCTCTGATTTGGTGCGCACAAACAGCCCTCACAAATAGTATTGTGCAATTTGTATTCAACAGGGGACGCGAAGCTCTGGAAGTGATTTGCTTTAGGTCTGCAAGTTGCTCCACAGATTGGGATGACAGATGAGTAGAGTAAATACAGAGGCTTGCCAGATCACCACTGCATCCATTCCTATGTTGACTTCGTAGCCCCACCTTAAGTATTTAGTTGCTGCTGTCAGTTCTGTGCCTCGAGGGAGCGGAAGCACTGAGTCAGTACAGAAGAGACAGCTAATTTATGTACTTAAAAGCTTTGCCTCTTTCCCCCCGCCACCTTGAAGTTCTGCGTGGTACACATGCTCCCTCGAGAACCGAGAATAAGGGGTTCTTAACAGGCAGCCTCATCAGCCTCTAACCCTCATTTCCCTGCAGCGTGCACAGTAGTCATGGCTGATTAAGGGAACAGACTGATGCTGATGAAATGATTAGCTTGTTCCCTGCTCTGAATCCTGACTAAACAAGTAGCCCAGATATCACAGTTAAATAATAACTGCATTTTATCAAAAACCTACACTTCTGCACCATGAAGCCATGAAACAACAGAGTTTAGACTGTGCGGGGTATCGGCTCGAGATTTCGTGTGGATGATTAATGACACAGTACTGTGCATGTGCAAGATGTAAACGAAGAATTCTTAAATGTATGAATTGAAAAATGAAGGTGCATTTATTGTGTGAACTCCAGCGCAGTTTAAATCGTCATCAAAGTCGGCTCATCTAAACCAATCAGCTTTTTTATTTGTGGAGTAATTCATCAATAATTCAGGTAGCTTTTTGTAACTTGAATGCACTGTAAACATCATAGTGCGCCTTTTCATAAATATGAATGTATAATTAAACAAACACAACTGAATCCTTGTATTAGTTAGAAAGACAGAAATGAAATGAACTGTAACTTATCTGAGTACTTGAGGTGCAGACTGGGTGCTGTGTATATTTGTGTCTCTTACCTTAGTGTTCTCGTTACTCTCCGTAGGTGATCACTGACCTGGAGGAGCAGCTGACCACGTTGACCCAGGAGAACGCTGAGCTGAACCGCCAGAACTTCTACTTGTCCAAGCAGCTGGACGAGGCCTCTGATGAGCGGGAGGACCGGCTGCAGCTCAGCCAGGATGTGGACAGGCTGCGTCGGGAGGTGGCCGACCGCGAGATGCACCTTAACAACCAGAAACAGGTACATGGCTGCGGGTGGTGATGAAATGACATTGTCATGACATTGTTATTTCATCAAATTTACATTTGTTTAATTGTATTTATAATATGACACGCAAACCTAGTGCAGTCAACACATCTGTCATACTGACACATGTATGTTGCTCTGAATGAAAACAGAAACCCATTTATTAGCTAGGGAACTCCACAGGGAACATTTAAATGGATTGTAAACATTTTGATCTGATTCTGCAAACAGCACTTCTATTAGAACTGTTATTATTTTCATTCCCATTATTATGCATTGGATTTATTTATATGTGAGAGCAATTTCAGAAGAGTCAGCAGGGAAATCCTGTAATCTACCATCAGTCCTCTAAAACACCTGGATAGGCTTTATGTAACACAAAATCTGAGCAGCTGACTTTTGAATATAGTTTTTTTATATTCAAAGTAGACATAAGGATTATCGCTGATCCAACGTTTCACCTCTTTAGTTAAGTGGTTTTCAAATTTCTGCACAAAATTACCACTCAGCAGCAGCTCTCATTAGTTGAACATTCAAAAAAGAATAATTTTTTTCTGCTTTCTGAGACTATTGCTCTTGTTCGTGTTCCTTTCCTCTGCCCACTTCCCACTCAGCCAGACACCAGATTTTCACTTACTCACATTATATGATGTCTCCACAATGGCTGTGACAGGTGACCCAGACATCTCTCCTGGCTCTGGCAGTGTTAAGTGTAAATCAGGCAGCAGAAACCCTGGGAATATTTCAGTATTGTTATGCACTGTATTCTGGATGCAGCGGGAGAGAGTGCAAGCGAGGAGGCTGTGTGATGTGTGCGCTGCCCCT
Source organism: Decapterus maruadsi (assembly GCA_030347415.2). Lineage (NCBI taxonomy): Eukaryota > Metazoa > Chordata > Actinopteri > Carangiformes > Carangidae > Decapterus > Decapterus maruadsi. The sequence continues at coordinate 4,657,787 of CM064895.1, forward strand.
GTGGGAGGATATGTGTGTGGGTGTCCAGTAGCGCTCTCGGTCTTGATGGTTGTGTAACCAGCGATGGAAGTCATAGACGAAGGATGGGGTGGTGTGTGGGAGGGATGTGTCATCCCCATCACTCCCAGGTCGTGTCAGCTGTGGAAGCGTTGGACTTCAGAGGGCTGTGGTGTTGCTGCAGTACCAGCACAGGCTATATTTGTCTCCCAGTGCTTTGTCTAAAGCACCGTGTTGTTAGACATGAAACACAGCACTTTGTGTAGGCCCTGGAACAACACAGGAAACCATTCTGTGTCCAAACATGTCATGTAAATAACACCGTGGGACCTCAGAGCAGCCTTTTACACCGGCAGTTTTGGGGGTTACTATTCAAAAACTGAAGACACACAGTACACACACACACACACACACACACACACACACACACACACACACACACATTAGTTACCAAACTCAATGTAACTTGTCTAAACTACCATCAAATCTTCCTCACAGGCCTCCGTGTCTGGGATTGTAATTTATTTATGGCATGCTGCTTTTTTTTAAAGCACTATGGCTGATTGAACTCCACGTCTGACATCTTAATGAAGTTGCTGTAGAAATAGCTTTTTAACCCCGCTGTCCTCGCTGTAGTGGCATTTTATCAGCAGGTTCTAATGAGAGAAAGAGCAAGGAGTGGACATTTTGGACGGGAACGCATCCACATTTAGCTCTACTAAAAATTCCCCTCGCTCGCCCCGCCTCTTCCTTGCATTGCTACAGCAGGTGAGCACGTGGCGCGCAAACCACACACTGTGGTGAACTCTCCAGCACACCCTCACAGCGCTGCAGCCAAAGCTTGAAAACTAAAAGGTGACAGTGGCAGATTTATTTTATCTGTGCATACCCTCCTTCCTCCATGGAGGTGAATGCACCGGAGTCAATGAGGCGTCTATGTATCTGTGGATGTGTCTGTGCTTCCAAAAAGTTTCTGTTAGTTTTTTTTTTACCCCCATGTCCCTTTAGGGGTTCCATACATCTCCCTCTCCCCACGACCCGATAATGATGAAGACAAAACACTTGCATACTTGTTGTTGTTGTTGTTGTTGTTGTTGCTCATTTCTTTATGAAGATTTCTACACTCTTGATTTACATCTACACATCCTAAGACGACAAACCCCAGACTGTAGGATGTTTCCTCCTGAGCCCTCCTGAGGGGAAGAGGAAGACCTCCAAGGCTTTTCTCTAACCAAAGTGGATACAAATCACTGCCACCAGATCTGCGTTCATAATCAGTAAAAATCTGACACAGCGTGGGGAGAAACATTGTTTTTCTCACCTCAAAATGTCTTTTGATAGCAGTTGTTGAAGCATGTTATAGATGCACTACTGGCTCTCATCTAAATGTTGTTTTGCACCAGAATCTTGAGACGCTGAAGACCACGTGCACCATGCTGGAGGAGCAGGTCATGGAGCTGGAGACCATGAACGACGAGCTGATGGAGAAGGAGAGGCAGTGGGATGCCTGGAGGTCAACGCTGGAGGAGGAGAAGAACCAGGCCGAGAGGAGGACCAGGGAGATCCAGAGACTGCTGGATACTGAGAAACAGAACAGGTCATCACCTCTCACACACACACACACACACACACACACACACACACACACACACATACACCGTCACCACAACCACATGCATGTGCTTCCCCTGTTATTTTAGGTATTCAAGAGATATGTGCTTAAACAGCCAGTGATATCATTACATTTTGAGGAATGGCTCATGTTTCAGTTTCTGTTTTTTACTCTGAGAAAAACTGTTTTGTTTTGAATGTTTGTGCTGCGATCAGTGCTGGATCTGGATCCTTACGCCTACACACACTCAATGCAGCAGGTTTGGGCATAGTCTCTAGGGGTTTTTCGAAGGGTATTCTGGGAAATATATGAAATTATTTTCTGAGTTGGTGTAGGCAGGGTGATGGAAATTGGGTACACAAAAAGCATATTAAAACTCAGGATTTTTTAAAGCATCTACTTTCCTTATATTGTTATCCCAAGACTTTGCCCTGCACTAACCCCTCGAAGTAACAGCAGATGAGCAATTCTTTAAATGTCTGTAAATTCATTTAGTTTAATAACTATTAACTGCTGTCTGTGAGACAAAATGCCCTTCAGGGGACATTAAAGGTTTGGATTACTCTACTCTACATGTGCGAAAGTAGAAATACAGGAATACACACCCTGAGACATGAATCTGGATTTATTTTATTGTATTCAAATAATTAACATGTATTTGATAAGGAATCAGTGAAGCTAGCTCACCTGGTAGAGCACAAACCCTGAATAGGACGTCTGCGGTGACCCACATTATCTCATGTCACATCAAAGTAAACAACCTCAAACAGTGTGTGCAAATGAGTTGTGTAACATCAAGAGTTTGCTGGCTGTGTCCAGGCTTCGTTCTGAGCAGCGCAGCTCCGAGTCTCGCCAGGCGGTGGAGCAGGCAGTAAAGGAGCACAAAGCTGAGATCCTGGCCCTGCAGCAGGCCCTCAAAGACCAGAAACTCAAAGCAGAGAGCCTTGCAGACACTGTAAGCGTTTCCATGTTGTCACATAAGTGTTATACTGTTATTGTTGTTAGGGATGCACAATACAGTATATCGGCATTAATATCGGTATCGGCCGATGTTCGTCATTTTTTAACATATCGGTCAGATGAGTAAAATTGGGCCGATATGCACAACCGATGTATATCCGTCTAGTTGCTGTTTCGGGAGAGGGAGAAGGAGGGGGAGGGGGATTTGGCCATGTGTAACCTGTAACCTTGTTATTTGGAAGTAAAATACATTCTGAAAATAAAGGAAGACATTCAAAAATTCAGTTTGCATGATTTTCAGTCTGTACAAAAATGTATCATCTCAGAAACTTAAAAAAACAACAACACATATCGATATCAGTAAATATCGATTATCAGCTATAACAAAAAAATTCATATCGGATATCGGTATCGGCCAAAATTTTCATATCGGTGCATCCCTAATTGTTGTTGTTGTTGTTGTTGTTGTTGTTGTTGTTGTTAAACAGATGCTATAGCGAATTCTCCCTGCTCTCTGTTCTCAGTTGAATGATCTGGAGAAGAAGCATGCCATGCTGGAGATGAACGCCCGCAGTTTGCAGCAAAAGCTGGAGAGCGAGAGGGATCTGAAGCAGAGACTGCTGGAGGAGGTACCCTCTCTGTTTTACATATACAGTTGTGTGCAGACGTCCATACACCCTGGACGAACGACAGGATTTGTTGATTTTTAAAGTTAAATACAAACCCCCACAGCAGACATCAGTCACTTAAGGGGACATGTGTCTCATTTCAAGGGCTCTTAATGTGATATTGGCCCCCAGTGGGGCACTGTTGGAGGTTTTGATCAATAAAAAAACTCCATAGCTATTGCATACAAGCTGACTGTGTACTCCTCCATTCTGGCTCTTTCCTGCTTCCCTCTGAAACGCTCAGATTCAGTGCTACCCCCTCCCACCGTGCTGACTATGCTGAGTTTGGTCAACATATTGAGGGGCTGCTGCATAGTGACACGCCCCCTCTCATATTACCCCAGGGTACTGAGGCCAGAGCTGGGCGAGGTGCCATATCAGGACTTCCGGCAAAGTTGTGACGTTCCAAAATGAGACTTTAGAAAAAACTTTCTAAACTCAAGCATTTGCAGTGGTTCAGAGCTTCTGAAAATGCCCCCAGGATTATTTCAACACACGCCTACCTCATTCTACGGCATTTCCCTGTCCTCTAGAACAACATATACGCATACATACACAACATTTCAAACATATTTATAAGTCTGGAAAGCTGGAAAAGCATAATCCCCTTTAAAAAGAAACTTTTATTCAAATGTTAATATACTATCACTTTTAGTTAATGGACTTGAAAATCAAAAAGATGATTAGTGAATGTGGTACTTGTCACTGTCACACACTCATTAGGCTTTAATTGAGTCATTAGGACTTGTAAGGCAGGTCACATTAGGATTTATCTGCTGATGATCATTCAATAGCTAATAAATTCTCTGACTTTTCAAAGCGTGTAGTGACAGTCAACGACCTTTGGCGTCTTTAAGCAAATGACAGGATCTAAAGTGAAGCCAACATTTCCACTCATCAAAATGTCGTGGCACAGAGAGAGGAGGGAGGAACAGATTCTACTAAACAGCATCAGTATGGTGCCAGCCCAAAGAACTGACAGTGAAAAGAGACAGGTCTTCACAACAGACAATGATCCGAGGCAGAGCTCAGAATCCACTTGAAGAAATAGGAGCTGAAGCTTTGGGACTGACCTGGACAGTCCCCTGACCTGAACATCACTGAGATCTTGTGGGCAGATTGAACATGTTGTGTGTTCAAGACATGAGACTAAAAATATCTCAGACCTTGAAGTGATGTGCAGGAAGAGTCGAGAATAGAAAGGTTCTTCACTGACGGAAAAAAATGTTTCCAAGCTGTCACGTCTGCCAAACAGTGTAGTTAGTATTGACTTTTACTAACGTTGTATTTACCTCATTCAATATTATATTACGTCTCCAAATGTTTTTATACAACTCAACACCCTATTGATCTTCTCCTCTTATTCACTACGTTAGCTGTTTAACTTCTGTGCTGCTTCGTGATTCATGCTGCTGCTGCCAACCAATTTCCCATATAGAAAAATCACCCTGTTTTTTTTAACAACTGTCAGACTTTGCTGCAAGGTTCAGCCGGTGCTATCGCCGGCACAAATCAATTGTGAGACGTGCAAGTGGCAAAGTCACAGGGTCCAGACGGTGACGTAACAGCTGTTTCACTTCCACAGCAAGAGAAGCTGCAGCAGCAGATGGATGCCCAGAAGACCCACATCTTCCGTCTGACCCAGGGGCTGCAGGACGCTCTGGACCAGACTGACCAGCTCAAAAATGAGAGGACCGACCTGGAGTACCAGCTGGAGAATATCCAGGTGCTGCTACACACACGTACACATATAGATACAGCTGGGTATGCACACAGACACACTGGGAGCAAATCTTTCTCTCATTTGTTTTACTAGTGAAAGCTACATACTTACTTACATACTTATGCCCCCCTCCACACACCCACATTTTGTTTTACCCCTCAGCATACAACCCCCCCTTCCTCTCTGTCACCCTCTCTGTGTGAAGTGAAGTACTTGAGGAGAAATTCATGGCAGTAGTGATGTTCACTTAGCTCCACCTGCAGGCTGTGTACTCCCATGAGAAGGTGAAAATGGAGGGGACCATCACCCAGCAGACCAAGCTCATAGACTTCCTCCAGGCCCAGGCCCACGGGGGCTCCAAGAAGAAAAAGGTCAGATGAGATCATGGATAGTCAAACTAATACTGTGAACAGTAAACAAAGCAGGTTAAATATGGGGGAAAAAATCTAATTCCCAAAATTAAAATCTATAGAGGACCTGTAAATATAAGGGGTGAATCCATCATAACTATGTAATTCATTATTTCTTTAGAATGCGTTCAATAAATAAATGTATATAAGAAAGGCTTGTGACTAAAAATGACTAACATTAATAGAATTCAAAGTTTGATAATTACTTTTTACTAATTAAATTCATGGCACTAATGGATGACTCACATTATTCATGAAGTGCAATTACACCACACAGAAACAATGAGTGGTGGCTGATGTTTGTACAACTACTTCTCCTGTTAGAAAAAAAAAGTTACTTAATCTAAATGTACCAACTTTTCATTTTGGTCTCCTCTTGTATGTTTTCCTCAGTATCTTGTGTTTGTGTGTATGTGTGTGTGCCTCAGGGTTTATTTGGGCGTCGTCGGGAGGATCTGTTAGCTGCCATGGCGGCTCAGGCCCAGGCTCAGGCTCAGGGGCAGGGTCAGGGTCAGGTGTCCCCTGTGCCACCCATCCAGCCTGTCCCTCTGCAGTACAGCGACATGAAGGCGGCTCTGGACAAAGAGCGCGCTCGCTGCTCCGAGCTGGAGGAAGCTCTGCAGAAGATGAGAGCAGAGCTGCGATCTCTGAGAGAGGAAGGTCAGATGGTTATACAGCTGGAGTGCAACCTGCACTGTAACGTTAGCAATAGTCTTTTCACTGCTACTCATTGTTTGGACAACAGATGACACCTTACTCAGCACGGTGTATAGTACACATGGATAATAGTAATGAAAAAAGATCAAAATTCAATTGATTCACTATTTTAACACCAGCGCTCCAATATAAAGATCATGGAAACTCTACAAACCCGGGTGCGGCGCGGCAGCAGATGATCATGTCAGCCATGGTGAAGTCTCCTGAGCACCAGCAGGGCCCAACCAGCCTGGCACCATCCAACTCGGGACGCAGGAAGGAGACGGCACCTACAGCCGAGGGTGAGTGTGTGTGGGGGGTGATGTTAACTCAGGTGAAACTTTTTCTCTCTAACAGAGAAACAGATTTACAGCTGCACGCTTTACACACACTGGCCCTGACTATCTCACACACACACACACACACACACACACACACACACACACACACACAAAAACCCTTTCTGATCTGATTCACACAGCTCTCACTCTCCTTTTTCTTTCACACACCTTTCAGAGAGAAGGAGGGTCACTTTTGAAAGTAAGTTGCCCAAACTCGTAGCTTCTGCAGTTTGGTCTCTTATCTCTCTTTCTCTCCTTTTGCGTCATCCACATCCTTGAAAGGCCAGATTTTAAAAGCTCTGCACTCCTATAAAATGTCACATCCCACCAGGCTGGTCAGATGAGGCTGAGACATCTTCAAGTAAAATTTGCTTCTTTTTTTCTTTTTTCTTTTTCCAGTGCACAGCTTTAGAAATCTGAAGCATTTTATCTTGGTTGCTGAAGCTTAGCCAGCCTGATTTGCAGACCTCTCTGCTCTGCTCTTTGACTCACTATAATCCCACCTTGAACATCATACACCGACAGACATGTACCATATGATAAACTCTGTAAATCACAGAACACTGTTTGAACCCACACTCTGAAAATGACTAAAGGTATTATTCAGTCATTGTATTCATCCTCACTAAAGCTACAAGGTTAGAACAAAAGAGTCAGGCCTGGATGATCTTCATCTCATCTGACATCGCTGCAACCTTGATGAGGAAATTTGGTGATTGTGACTGCAACAGAAACTAAGAACAAAAAGGAAAAGTTGTAAAAACAGACACAACACAGTATAATTATAGAAAAGATGCAGCTAACCTCAACAACTCCTATTAAGTGCACATAATGGCAAAGAATAGCTGCAGAAACTCCATAAGGTGTCATTAACTGTCTGAGATGTTTAAATGGAGATTATTATGTACAAGTGAAGATATGTTCTTTATATAAGACTTGTACATGGCAAGTTCAGGAGACAAGTGTTGCACAGAACGTGATGTGGTGTGTAGACCTGCAAACAGAGAATAATGTGCGCACAACAGAGAACTTGATATCGACTGGATGATGCCTTTAAACTGCAGCAGCGAGTGGGCCCAAGCAAAAGGATTGATTAAATCAATATTCTTTTTCAAGCATTTTGTCTTCAGAGTTGACTTGCTTATGCATTTTGCTAAACATCTCCCAGTTGTTTTGGAAACTTCTCTCTTTTGTTGAAGTGATTTCATGGTTGGTATGGCATGGTGCTCTGAGGTTTTTTTGAAGTGCTTGGATGTGCCTGACACGGTCGGCCGCTCTGTGGCTTCCTGCCCTCACTGTGTTCCCTGACTGTATTCAGAGTATAGCCGCCGTTTGAAGGACAGTCAGAGAGACAGAGAGAGGGAGAGGGAGAGAGTGGTGCACCACAACACCCCTCACCGCTTCACAGTGGGACTCAACATGAGAGCTGCCAAGTGCACTGTGTGCCTCGATACCGTGCACTTTGGTCGCCAAGCCGCTACCTGTCTCGGTGAGTTACACATGTGTCCCCCAGGGACATCCCTGAACTCTAGTTCACTTTAAACAAACAAACCCACTGATCTGTTTTTATTAAACAACACAATAAAACCTAATTTGAAATGTGCATGTTTTTCCTGTTTTATAGTGTGGATGATGAATGGGAGTATTATGTAATATGATGTACAAGACCTTTGTGATGGTCACGGCTGTTGCCTCTCACTCCCATATCTAATTATTATAGTAATCTGTCACTGTGTAACACTCTTATCACAAACAAAACAAAACAACTGCTGAGACCAGTATTTGAATTTTTCATTTTTCCAAACATTTTTCCAAACCAAAGAATACTGTATCTTTCAGTGAAAAAATATGAATGTCCATCCTCTTTGCTGAGACACACCGGTTCCTTCTGTGCCACAGACATGTGTGGAGAGGAGCTAAAACCTCGTCTGGCATTGCACTCTCTTTCACAGTGTTTTTTCTCCTCAGAGTGTCATGCTTTGTGCCACCCAAAATGCTCCCCCTGCCTTCCAGCCACATGTGGCATGTCCAGCGACTGCTCACTGCATCTGTCCGAGGGTCTGTGTCGGGACAAAGGCAGCTCTCCAGGCCAGCAGCTCAAAGAGGCTGGAGGACACATGCACCTGGAGGGCTGGATGAAACAGCCCAGGTGAGCTATGGATGGTTTCAGCTACTGTTCTTCACCAGTAAGGCTGTACATCTTGAGTTTTATAGATTAACCTGAAACATCTGGACTCTGTGTGTCATTAGCACAAAGCCAAGAATAATGTATCCAAGATAAAAAGGTTATTGTTTCTCGGCCCTTTTGTTCACAACCTCTGCCATCTAACTCTTTAAAATTTACAACCAGAGAGTCGGAAGGGGGATAAGAGGTACTGAATCAAGATTACAAAGACACAAAAATAGTGGAAAGGTTAGTTCTTACTGTCTGAGCTCCAGCGACCAGAGGGCAGACAATGAGACAAGATGCAACAAAAGTCTCACACGAGAGCAGTAAGCGTAGGCATCGGAAACAAAGCAGGAAAGAAAACAAACAGGAAACAGGAAGAATAAGAAGGAGAAAGTAGAGCAGGGCATGATTGACAGTGTGTCTGTGTCATCTCCTCCCACTGATCAGGCAGTCTGATGTTACTAAACACGGCCTGACGGGCTCCCGTTCTGCCTGGAAAACTCCACCCGTCTGGTCCTTAAACCAAACCAAACAAAGACATTTGCAGAGTTTCCTACAAAAAAACTACAAAACAGCTGCCCTGTGTGTGTTTGCAGGAATGGGAAGCGAGGCCAAGGCTGGGAGAGGAAGTACATGGTCCTGGATGGGACCAAAGTGTCCATCTATGAGATCGAGCCCAGAGAAGGTTTCCTTTCATTTTCTTTTTCTCTCTCTAGTTATTTAACAGAACAACAGAGTTCACAGTCCCACTGGAGTTGTCAGCTCAGTCACTACCACAGGTACCACAGGTACAGTTACTCTGTCTGTTCTGTGTCTTACTCAGACTCAGTGAAGCCTCTGGAGGAGTTTGACCTGTGTCTGTCAGACGGAGAGGTAGTGGTTCACGGAGCTGTAGGGGCATCAGAGCTGCCAAACACCGCCAAGTCAGGTAGACACACGAGTCTCTGAATAGTTTCCAGTATAGAAAACTTTCTTTAGCCCACTCCCTCCCCCCTCCCCTTGATCTGTAACTTTATGTCCCAGTTACATCCTGTTTGCCTGATACAATGATTAAGACTCTACATTCATGGTTTATGATCCTCTAAGCCACTGTCTTGTTTGTCTAAAGAGCTGCTTTTAGTATAAATGACTAACAGAACTAACACACCTCTGAGGTGAAACCTGACCTCTGTTCCCTGTGTGTCAGACGTTCCCTACGTCCTGAAGCTGGAGTCTCGTTGTCACACCCCCTGCTGGCCTGGACAGTCTATTTTCTTCATGGCTCCCAGTTTCCCAGACAAACAGCGCTGGGTGGCTGTCATGGAGTCCGTGGTGGCCGGGGGACGAGCCTCACGGGAGAAGGCCGAGGCCGACGCAGTGAGTATCTCTGGAGCAGGCGGGATGGGGGGTTTGGGGGGTGACAGAGGGGAGAGCCTCTCTGCGTCCGTTAACAACCACAGTCACAGGGAGCTGCTGTGTCTGCGGCTGTGGTTGTAAACTCTCTGCTGAGCCGGGGGGGTGGGTTGATTTTGGTTCAGGTGTAGAGTTTAATGGCCGCTAGTTTCACTTATATGTGTCGTTAATTGTCCCCTTCTTCTCTTTCTCTCCTCTCTCTCTCTTTCTTTCTCACTCCTGTTTGTTGCTTTGTCATCATGCCACATCATACATCTGGTATATGGGCATGTTTCGTTGATTTGCTCTGTTCTGCCCATTCCATTGGGTTTCATTGCACACATAGGCTGCTGTGTCCAAAAGACAAATGGTTCTGTCTCCTCTGGTTCAGGTAAAGAGTTACCAAAGATATAGACACAATACTGCTCACACACACACCTTTAAAGGGATAGTGCAACATTTTGGCAAATGCAACCATTGCCATAAACCCTATAGTTTTAGGAGTAGGTTCATTACCTACATTACCAAGCTGTTTTTAGAACAGTGGAGCAGAGCTGCAAGCTGCTCAGAGCTATGCTATGGAGGAGGGTTTTCTTGGTTTCCCTCATCAAACTCTTTAGTTGTTGAGATAATAATGAACAAGACAGAGTTGTTTTTAAATTCAGCAAAAACAGTGGAGCAGAGCTAAAGTTCCATTATTATCTCAAGCGCAGGTCACAACTTGTCCACAAGAGCGTTGTGGAGTTGTGAATTGTGTATTTGATGAGTTTGATGAGAGAAACCAAGAAATCCCATTAGCCTCCGTAGTGTAGCTCTGAGCAGCTCGTGGCTCTGCTCTGCTGTTATAAAAATAGCTTGCGACGACAATTAAAGGTAACGAACCTACTCCTAAAACTATAGGAATTATGGCAATGGGCCAATTTGCCAAAATGTTGAACAATCCCTTTAAGAGGCACGCAGTAGTGCATGTGTCTGTCATTGTGCTGGTTGGTCACCCCACAGCCCTGCTCTCACCTCACCTGCTGTGACCACTCCTCACTCTCACTCTCCTCATGTCCTGTACAAACTCTGTGTCCATGTAACCATTTGAATCTTCTTTTCTCCGGTGTCCTGTTTTAAAATCCACTCTGCACAAACTCTCACCAACATGTCTGATCATCTTTGGGTTGATCCTCCACACTTGTCTAGGGATCAGACAGCAGGGTGTTGACCTGCTGCTGTACACGTCTGTGCCCCTGCCCCCCACCCCCCTCTCCTGCCCCTCTGCTCACTCTTACAGACTGGGACTCAAGTCACGTGACTCATCTGTGAATACCATATCACATACTGAGCGACATGAACTGCGCTACAATTTACAGTTTGGAGGATTCATAGTTGACCACAGAATAAATCAGAATAACCTCAAATACTCAAACATCCAATTGAATCCATGTTTATTTATGATTAAAAACAACTAGGTTAACCAAAGGGCTTTACAACAGAGGTCAAATAAATGAGTAAAATGAACATTATTTGAAATATAGGAACACTCCAAATTAAAGCAATAAAATAAATGAACAATAAGAACATAAAAGCAAAAGTCATGGGATTTTCAAAGGAACCGGTACTCAATCAATTTACATACGTAATTGAACAAGGTGAAAAAAATATTTAACAATCAAACATCAATGGCTAGGGAGTACCATTATACCATACAGAAATGGATAAAACATATAAGTACATTCAACAATACAATACAACCAGGTCATATACAAATCTCATCCATCATAACATCAAAAGTATATACATACCGAGGATGAACACAGGTGTTAATAGTGAGGATGATATAACACAAGTAGATCATATCATATCATCCTCAATATTAACACCTGTGATATTTCAAGCGTTGCTCTGAAATAAATCTGAGATCCTCATAACCCAGTCCAGTGTGCGGTATGTTACCACTATTTGTGTTTCTTCTCTAACTATTGTATTCCTTCACCACACTACCGACACCTTGACTGTCGCTGTGCATGGGCATCCCTCTATTTTTTGATAAAACCAAAAAGTGAGACTTGTCTCATATGAACTTGACTGTGACAGTGACTTTGACTTTACATTGATGAAACAGTTCTGCTGATACATCTGTTCTACATATGTATACGCTTCATCTGATAAAAGTCATGATAGTAAATGTTGTGTTACGTTTGATAGAACTTAAAATAGGAAATGTCTGAGGTTCAGAGTTGCTCCTCAGTTTGATCATTGACTCCAGTGTTTGAATTTGGATTTTAGATTCAAATGTCAACCAAACCTTTGGCAGAGATAAAACTGTTGTTGTACATTTGGCAGAACGTTTTTTCAGGAAAAAAACCTCAGGGTGAGAAACAGGGCTTTTTTTGAGAGCCCTGCTAAGTCAGTCTGTGTTGTATCTCTGTGGTGGGAATGTTTTCTTTGAGAATAAAGTCACTAATGAGGAACCTGCTGCTAATACTGGTAATAATGAGTCAACGAGAGCTGATGTCAACAGAGTGTCAGTAAACATCTCATCACCACTGTGCACATCCTGACCAACAGTTCAGATTGAAACAGGATCATTAGAATTATCATTTTACACTCATATTAGTTTACGGTATTTATCTTTTTTTTTAGGTTTCATGTTTATGTTACAAACCAACTACCGGTTCATAAATATACAAAACATCTTGACAGGTCGACACTGACCTGTGACTTGGTCCCACCTCTGATGCTGTTAACCCGCACACAGCCACGCCCCCCTCCTTCCTGTCCTGCTCCTCTGCTGCCCCCCCCCCCCTCGCCCCCCCCCCCCCCCCCCCCAGAGGTCACAGTGAGGTGGTGACCAGCTGACCCCTCCCCTCCCTCTGCTCTTACAGAAGCTGCTAGGAAACTCTCTACTGAAGCTGGAGGGGGACGACAGGCTGGATATCAACTGCACCCTCCCTCTCACAGACCAGGTAAGGTTCTGCTGTGCAACATGACATCATCCATCACTTTCATTTCCGTCATTTAGAGAAGACCGTCTCCACGGCGTCAGCTCTGTTCAAAGTAGAGTGGTCTTAATTAACGAGGGGACGTGGACACAGAGCAGATGCTCAGGCTCAATGCCAAGGTTAACACATCTCACTCCTGTTTGAAGTTGCAGTATGTTCACCAGAATAATGATGCTGTGTGTTTGCTGCTGTGCTGCAGATCGTCCTGGTGGGCTCCGAGGAGGGGCTGTACGCCCTGAACGTGATCAAGAACTCCCTGACTCACATCCCTGGTCTGGGATCAGTCTTTCAGATCCACATCATCAAAGAACAGGAGAAACTGCTGATGATCGTCGGTGAGATGTTCACCTTTGATACGAAAAAAATAGAAGGTCTACAGGGCAGCGGGGTTGGAGTCTCAGCCTTCAGTCAGGAAGTGCTGCTCTCAAATCAAACGGCTCTTATCTGCCGACATAACAAGCTGCCTGATCAGCATAATTGAAGCCACACAATTAATCATCAATCAGTCAAATCTTTGAAAGTGTCCTTGCGGCGAAACATCAGCAGCTGTGTAACATCTGTGTGTGCGTGCTGCAGGGGACGAGAGGGCGCTGTGTCTGGTGGAGATAAAGCGAGTGAAGCAGTCTCTGGCTCAGTCCCACCTGCCCAGCCAGTCGGAACTGGCTCCCTACATCTTTGAGACGGTGAAGGGCTGCCATCTGTTTGCTGCTGGGAGGGTAGGTCCTCCTCCCCTCTCCTGCCCTCTCCTCTCTGAGTCTTCACATAACGCTGCTCCTTGACTTTAAAGCACTCTGTCAATTGCTGGTGGAAAAATAGCTGACCAGGTTTATAAAGAGACGCGTGTCCTCTTCACAGATAGACAACGGCCCCTGCATCTGTGCTGCCATGCCCAACAAGATAACCATTCTACGCTACAACGACAACCTAAACAAATACTGTATTCGTAAGGTGGGTTTGCATTTATTATCTGTATTATACACACATACAGTATACACACCATGATATACAGTGGAGGTTAAACTACTGAAAACAGCAGTGTTACTTTATTAAAAAAAGACAAATTACCAATAAAAATGACATAGAATCGCAGGAATGCAGAAGAGGCATGAGCCATAACACCTGTGTCACATCACAGTGAAATAGAAGATACATTGAATAACCTTTATGTCAATAAAAGCAGAGTTTCATCAACTGAAATGTGCATCCTTCCTGGTTGAGAAGCAGCAGTAACAAGTTATTGAGCTGTTTTTCCAAAGACAAAAGAGCTGTGAGAAATGTAGGCCTTGTGCCTTCATGAACACCTAATGTACCAAATGACTCACATGGAACAGAACTAAGTGCTGTCTGTCACTCGCCTCCGAATCATTATTCTCTCAGGAAATTGAGACTCTGGAGCCGTGCAGCTGCATCCATCTGACCAGCTACAGCATCATCATCGGCACCAACAAGTTCTACGAGATTGAAATGAAGCAGTTTGTGCTCGAGGGTAAGGACACGAGTGTTTGCTTTAAATAAAATACATGACACATAAGAAACTTAACACAGTTTTTCCTTCCACTATATTCAAAGGGAAACGCTGGACAGCACCTGTTTGAGAGCAACAGTAAAGTGGCTACAGAAAGTATTCAGACCCCTTCAACTTTCACACACATTTTTCTTATTATATGTAATCTCAGCAGTCTTCTCCATGATAGTGGAGCCACTGAACCAGGCTCAGGAAACCTCTGGAGTTGTTTGGAGTTAGTCAGCTGAGTGTGACAGTAGTAGTAGTAGTAGTAGCAGTAGTAGTAGAAGTATAGACTATTTTCATATTAAGATGATAAAATCTATTGTTCTCAGCAGGACTCTCTCTGTCACTTACTTGTAGGCAGTTATTGTTTGAGATAAAATGGGGAGAGTGTTTTTAACTTAACTGGACCCAGGTTGATCCAGCAGTGAGCAGCCAGTCCCAGGTTGCTGTATTGTCTGTTTGACTCATGGAGCAGGGTTGTGTTTAGTGGACACAGTGTGTGAGTGTGCACAGTGAGTCAGACACAGTGTGTAACTCAGGTCTTGTTCTCGCTCCACCACAGAGTTCCTGGATAAGAATGACGTGTCTCTGGCCTCAGCCGTGTTCGCAGCCTCGTCCCACAGCTTCCCCATCGCCATCATGCAGGTGGCCAGCAGCCTGCAGAAGGAGGAGTACCTGCTGTGTTTCCACGGTGGGTGGAACACACTCCACACACTCATCGTAGTGTAGTGGTGGTGCATGAGCTGAAACACAACCACTGTGCACATCATCACTGAGGACACAAACACCTGTTTAAACACAAATATACAAAATATCTGAGTGTCATTTAGCTCGGTGGGTAAAGCAGGCACAGCCGCAGGGGGCCGGGTTCGATCCCACCGGTGGCCCTATGCTGCATGTTATTCCCTCTCTCTACAGATGTCCTGTCAATTAAAGGCCTAAAAGCCCATATATATTAAAAAAAAATACAGAATAACATGAATAACATCACCATGTTTTTGATTTTTTTACACACAATTCGAGACATGACTTTTGACTTTGTGAAGTCAAAGTCAGTGACATGATAGAGTGAGCAGTCATGTCTCTGTGTCACAGAGTTTGGAGTGTTTGTGGACACGTATGGACGGAGAAGCCGCACTGAGGAGATTAAGTGGAGCCGCCTGCCTCTGTCCTTTGGTAAGAAAACCTCCAAACTCCTTCTGCTTTTTACTGCATTAATGCAGCATCAAGTTTTAACATCTGCATAATCCCTGTCTGTGCTGCTGCAGCCTACAGAGAGCCGTACCTGTTTGTCACCTACTTCAACTCCCTGGACGTCATCGAGGTTCAGGGACACGCCGCTCTGGGGTGAGACACGCCTGCCAGCTCCTACCAGCTTTACATACGGTCATGTGTGTGGCTTCGGTGTATTTCACACATCACTGTCCTTGCCTCTAGTCCCACAGTGCTGGCCCACCTAGACATCCCGAACCCCCGTTACCTGGGCCCCGCCATCTCCTCGGGAGCCATTTACCTGGCCTCCTCCTACCAGAACAAACTGCGGGTGATCTGCTGTAAGGGGAGTCTGATCAGAGAGTCTGGAGAACTGCAGCGGACCGGCTCCAGTCGAGGGTCAGTGATGTGTCACCTCTTTGCTTTACACAGAGAAAAACACTGATGCTTAAATGAGGGTGTGTAGGAGAGAGTGAAAACACTCAAACACCTACAAACACTCACAAAGACTAATCACCTCAAAACACATTAATTGTGAAGCGTGTCGTCTTTGACACAACAGAACTTAAACTAGTGATGGTGCTTTGTTGACTGGGCCAACAGCGCCACCTGCTGTCAGAGTGCAGACTCCTCTCGGCTGCTTGTTGAGTGACATGCTGCTGTCTGCTGGGTTTCCTACAGCAGTCCCAGTAAGCGAGGCCCGCCCACCTACACAGAGCACATTACCAAGCGTTTGTCCTCTGGTCCCGGCAGCCACGACGGCCTGCACCGAGAGCCCAGCACCCCGCACCGCTACCGCGAGGGCCGCACCGAGTTCAGACGGGACAAGTCTCCTGCTCGACCGCTGGACAGGGAGAAGTCTCCAGGGAGGGTGCTGGACAGCCGCAGGGAGCGCTCTCCAGGGAGATTCGGGGACAGCACCCGCCTCCACGCCGGGTCTGTCCGAACACAGCTCGCCCCGGTTAACAAGGTACAAACAATAACACACACACAACACAAGGAAAGGAAAGGAAAGGTCCCATCACTTATTTGATGTGGTCTAGAGACCAGTAGTTCTCAAAGTGGGGTCTGGGGAGGCCCAGGGGTCCTTGAGTGGGTTCAAGGGGGGGCCCAACTTTTTCTCAGAATTTTACCACATTTATTTTCCAGAAATTTCTTGAAAAGTTTTGAAGAATTCATGCCTTTGTTTTAAAATATTGTCAAAGGGGGGTCCATGGTCTAATTTGGGTCAGTTTAGGGGTCCTTTATCCTTGATGGAAAAAAGTTTGAGAGCCACTGGTCTAGACCACTGGTTCCCACCTTTCTGTCATGTGACTCTTAATAACCCAGCACAGTCCACTGGTGATTCGTGATCCACCACCTCCTGGTCCAGGAACAGTTCCTCTGAGGAGAGAAGATAAAAGAAAGGGTTGGAGTGTGGAGGCAGAAATAAACTAATGGAGGAAAGTAAATCAGTTAAAAATGATTAGAGTAATGATACACCATAAATATAATAGTGTTTTTAGCATACTGCAACATTACTTGTTGTTGTATAGAAATAGAGAGAACATGTGAAAGTACTCTGCAAAAGCAAATCTCAACTCTGGTGAGTAAAGAGACACTAATGTTTGACAAACACTGTGTGTCTGGGGTTTAATTAGTCTGTATTATCTATTATCAATCTATTATCTGTTATCAATCCATTAACATAGAGCTGCTGGTCTCTGGAGTTCCTCTCAGCTCAGTTTGCCCATGAAACAGTCAACAGTAAACTGTCAACACACTGTCCTGAGACTGGAGCTATCAATGAAATGACTCAGGGAAGAGGTCAACTGTTCAATTACACACATACACTGGGTGATACCAGTGCATTTATACCATTTGCCACTGAAAACAGTCCAGAACAAACGCACCTGTCTGAAGCAACTCAGCTGTTGGATTATCACCATGTGACTTTCTTGTACCTGCTGAGGTTGAACAGCTGCATATTAATGACATGCAAAGTGATGTCATCATGTCAACACAATGTATAGAAACAGTGACGGTGACGATGATGATGATGGTGATGATGCTCCTGCTCTCTTTCCTGCAGGTGTGGGACCAGTCATCAGTGTGAACCCAGCTCCTCACTGCTCCTCACAGGAGGTTCTGAAGAGAAACCCACGGGAAAAATCTTGATCCACGTGCAAGCACACACACACGCACACACTCACACCCGTCACTGCGGCTGACCGTCAGCCTCTCGCCTGTACATAGTGCAGCAGTCTCAGCCTCTCGTCCGACAACACATACAACCTGCACTGGGAGACGTCTCCTGCGACAATCCTCTGTTTTCTGACATGTGCTTTGAAGGGAGAAATCCCGCGGTAGATGTGGCGGCAGGGAACCTCCGCTGGCCTACAGATGAAGAGAATCTACTTTATTATATATATATACACTCAAAGTTGTAAATATTGCTGTCTGAGTTTTTATAGATAAAGGGAATAGTCGGCTGGTGAAGCCATGTCTATTTTTTTTAAAAATGAGTTTCTAAAGATGTTGCAGGGAGATTAATGATGTCGCTGGGTAAGAAATATTATATCAAGATTTCAATAGAGTCTGAACTATCACATTAGGTTTTTTCTCTGTTCAGAGAATCAAACTGACATTAATTACTCACATCAGTCATGGAGAGAGAAGCTCTGAGGAGGCAACACTTTGCACATGAGATTGGATTTGAACAGGAGTAAAAACTCGTTCTTGTTACATGACCAGTCTTCTTTCTTTGGATCAAGTGTATGGTCCTCTCCAACTAAATAGCCTTTGATATATAATTGCATATGATTGCTTTATTGACAGTCGTCGTCCGGCCATACTTTGTAAAACAATTACTAAGCAATGTTTCTGCTCCAAGTGTTCCTTGTGTTGTTTTTTAGCAAACCTAAGATGAAGAAACACGCAGCTCTGCCTCTGATGCCGGACGTCGTGCAGCCGGGCCGGCTGACGCCACCTCAGCTTGCTCTTTCTCGCCGCTGCTACCGCTGCTGTTGATTATGGTACAGATGTCCTGTTCCTGTGCAGTGATATGAAGTCTAGTAATCGTCAGGGGTCGTCACTTTCTAGTATCGTTTCTTTAGAGCCAGTAAGACCACCTCCATTCGTCACATCGGTGAGCATGACTAACTTAGAGCAGCAACTTGTCGCTTTTCAATCTTGATTCTTTCTCTTAGTTGTTCTTTTCTGTCATGTATCCACTTGAATTTGCATTCAATAAGTAGACATTGATGTTAGACAGTAATTGACAGTATGATTTTTAGAGATGTATACCAGTACATGCATTAAACATGATTGAAGTGTTTGACTGTTTGCTTCTTTGTTGTGTCCATGTGTTTAGCTGCAGATACTCCAGCTTGTGTGAGTGAGAGCAGGTGTTGAGGTGCCGCTGACAGACCACACAGTAGGTTTATCTAGTTTATTTTTCCTTTAACTCTACAACAATGTAATGCTCTTGAAAGTAAATCCAACAAAACAAAATATTCAGACTGAACAAGGAGCACTTGTTGTTACAGGAGATGCTATGTACAGCTACACACTCCTCTGACAGACATGAGAAGGTTCAAAGTGCTTATCAAACAGACGGGAAAAAAGAAAAGAGGAAAAATTAAACAAAAGCACGAGTGATCCCTTTGTGAGAGACCCGTAATAAAACTGCTTGGCACCAGTCCCCACCAAAAGAGACACACACACACACGCACACACACTATCACACCAGAGCTCATTGCATTCACATGTTCACACTCACGTCAAGTGATTACTGGGCCGTTGCAGTGACACCTCTGATAGAGCACGTCAGCGCGAGTGAAGAGAGATACAACATATGCAGACCGAGAGAAAAAGGAACAAAAAAAAAAAACACAGCAAGGGATCGTCCTGGCAACGTGTGTGTGTTCTAATCTCTTGTCAACCACACACGCGCACACGTACAACCACCAACCAACACGCTCGTGACAATACTGAAAGCACAGCACCCTCTCTGTTCCAGCTTTATGTTGATGCACTCTGTGGCAGTGTCTACTTTGTCATGTGCAAAAATAATCACCTTGTTTTGTTTTCTAAGACATTTCACATTCATGGATTGTTGAATAAGATTCGCTGGCTGTTCCACACATGGCTGTGGTGGTGGTGGTGGTGGTGGTGGTGGTGAGGTGACAGAGTGAGGGCTGTGCTGCCGGCCTGTGGGGAGACTGAGACCACGTCTCATCTTCTGGACGCCGTTTGTTCCCTGATCAAGTCAACATTTGACAGGCTGCGTCTAAGACACTGATTCATTGTTTGGGAGGAGTGTGAACACTTCCAGTAAAAAAAAAGCTGATCTGAGATGAGCTCCTGTCGTCGCTCAACACTGACCGGGCTGATCTGAGTCTGAACCCGACGACAGGGCTTCAGTCGTACCGTCTCGTATGAGTCCAGATTAAACATGTGGTCACTCGCTGCCTCACTCTTGTTGCAATGGCAACGCTCTGTTCAAGTGTTTTGCAAATACGCGATTCTCAGAAATCACAGCGTCTCTTCTATTCTCTTGTTTTTTATCCTGCTGCAAAGACCAGAGGTCGAGCTGTTGAATTAAACACATTCTCCACTTCCACAGGAGGCCGGTGGGGGGAAAAAACACTTGAAGCCCGCCACCCACTGCACACCTCCATCCTCTGTCATCACCACCACCACCACATCATCATCCAACAGATGTCAGGGACATATGAGCAGAGGTGCAGAGCTGCTGTGGTTCAATCAGAAAGTTTGTCGTTGATCACAGTTATTATACTGATGACAGTCTCATCTCTCTGGTCGACTAGAAGATGGTGGTGATGTACCTTTAACGCTCCAGCTGACCAATGGGGAAAACTCAACTAAACAGGGATTTTCTATAACAACAACAACAAAGGCCCTTCTTAGTGACGTACATCTGGAAAATAAGAGTCACTCAGCAATTACAAGCTCAGTGTGAATGTGAAGGTGTGCAGGGGTGTGTGTGTGTGCATGAAAGGGTGTGTGTACAAAGTAGAGGTAGTGTTTGTTTGATGAGTTAGAATGAACTAATTGTGTTTGTGTGTGAGAGTCGGTTGGGGGCGTGGGGGGAGCTTTCATTTTGGGTTCAGGCTGCTTGTTTTGGACCGCGGTTCTCTCAGTGCATAGATGTCTCCTTGACTACAGAAAACACTCACTATTTTATTTTGACATGTGATCGTCAGGAGTCCATGATGCTCAATGACACATCTTGACAACCCCGTCCCACCCATGTGGACACGTTGCTTCTACATGGATTTGGAAATCATTTCATCCACAATACATGCTGGCCGATAAGAAGCAGAGAAATGATGGGGGGGTAGAGGGGTCGCCGCGGCCACAGATCAGAACCATCTTTCAGTCCTCATCTCAAACACTGATTATCCTGTGGCAATTTTGAATTGTCTGGATCTTAAAACAGCAATTCAACAACAAAACCTTAATAAATAAAATCAAAGTAATGATCGTGTTAAAAGGGAAAACCACTGCAGCATCAGAACAGGACACCCTGCTTCTCTATTTAAAAAAAACACACCTGTCGTCCTCAACAGGCTGCAAAATATAGGTATTTTTCTGCAATTGACAACATAATAAAACAAAGAAAAAAAAACTTTTTGGTGACTAATTAAGTGAGCCACTATTCAAGGATTCTATACATTTTTTTCTTAAATGCTATATAGGTATCTGAATATATTATTTTATTCATTTATTTTACAAAAAAATGTGTATGTGTGCATGTGTGTCAGCATGTGTGCAAGGTCAATGAGTGGGTGTTTTAGGCAGAGAGGGCGTCTCTCACAGACTTCATGTGGAGTTACAGACTTTTAGGAAAACGCCAAGAGCCCTTTCTGCTGCTGCTGCTCTCCTCCACGTCTCGGCCAATCAGAGCGGAAAGCACAAGTGAGGTCACGGTTTGGTGCTGCCAAACAAATCATAGTCTTTAGTATGTGAATACAGAAATTGAAATGTGTCAAATTCACACCTCCGCTTCTGATTTCCACCGAACGGCCGAGAGGGGAGGAGGAGTCCAGCTCCCAGTGCCTGCTGGGTAAAAAACAATGATGGGGGGGGCAGTTGTGAGTGAAGGGCATGAAGGTATGGCTAACAGGGGAGATTACACAGTCAGTCAGTCGGCGTCGGCCACAAACAACCTGCAGCTCGTCTGCTGTCTGACACAAAGCGACAACGCCACAACACATCAGCTCAGTCCCAGCAGTCAGTCAGGGCCGTCAGCTGTTAAAGGGTCACAGGTTTTAAAGCCTTTTTCTACACATCAGTGTCCCGTTGTAAGACTCACATGGCTGAATAATGACAATAAGAATTTATTCTCCTCCCCGTGGTCCAGATCGCCGATGGAGAGAAGACAGGGAAACTATTTGAATCTCTGAGCAGCGTGTGGTGGATGGTCACAGACGGAGGCTTCCGCCTCTCTCTTGTCTCTGGGCTGAATCTCAACGCCCTAAAAACACAAACTCCAAAACGGCAAAAACTATGTTTTTTCTGTTTTTGTATTTACATGTCAAGCTGTATATACTGTATATACACACGTCTGAGCCTTTCTGAGTGAAGAGCTGATAGAAACTCACCAAAACAAAAGCAAGTAAATATATTGAGATTCAGCCCAGGCAGAAGGTTAAAGGGTCAGTTCACCCAACATCACATGGCATCACATCAAGACAATGAGGAAATTATTGCTGGATGGGAAATTGCTGATGGCACAGAGCCTGGTCAACAAGGTGTGAAAGACGTCAAAGTTCAACTTACACAAAATTACTAGAAAATCATCAAACTGAAACTCTTCCTCCAGCTGGTCAAACGTGACGTGTTGATGGGAAAATATAAAAAGTGCTTTGTGGACTGACTGATAAATGATTTGCTGGTAAATCAATAAAGATAAAAATGTTTGCAGGCCTCGTTCCTCTCACCTCCACTGTGTTGGCGATGATAGGATGTCATTTAGATGTAGGTTCGATGTGATGATTTGTGTGAACTGACCCTTTAAGCTTCTTAAACAACCTCTGTGACCGTCACTGTCCAAACACGTCTAATGCTGAGGGGCCGTCTCTGTGGCTGCCAGGAGGTTCTTCCCCCTCCCTCCAGAGAAAAGAGGAGCTCCATGGTGGTGTGGATGAGTAGGGGAGAGGGGTTGGGGTGGGGGGGAGTGGGGGGGTGGGGGGCAGATTGAGTGGATCTCAGCCACAGTCTACTGGAGCGACACAGTGAGACGACCTCCTCTGCCCGCCTGCTCCAAGGCACCAGGAAGTCCGTGGTCACCCCTCTGGCCTCGGAGTGCAGCCATCCCATCACCGCCACACACACGGCCGCACTGTGGCCAATGTGCAATTTCTTCTCACACACACACTCACACACACCACCCACGTCTGTGCGCACACCCTCTGTTCAGAGCGCTCGGCATCTCGCAAACACGTCATTCGGCTCCGTCACCACTCTGCACCCTCTATATATACACATTAAATTCCATATCTGCCACACACACACACACACACACACACACACACACACACACACACAAAGTACATGGGACATTCTGTGTAGCTCCTGTGCTCTTCTCTTCTTCAGCAGTGTGTCCTGCGTCCTCTCCTGGGCTGGCGGCTCAGGCCCGGCTCTCTCTCTCTCTCTCTCTCCCGTCCCGGTCCTGGTGGGCCTCAGTTGGAGCTGGCGGCGATGGGTTTGTCCAGCTCCAGGTCCAGGGGGGGCGAGGTGAGCTGGAGGCTGCTGTAGCAGGTGTTGCAGACGCGGCTGGGCTCGAACAGCTGCTGGCTTGGCACGGGGATCTTCTGGTCACAACAGCTGGCACAGAACACGTTACCGCAGTTCCTGCAGGGGAGTGAGGGGAGGGGGGGGTGAGGGGGACACAGAGCTGGGGGTCACTGCTGGACTCTTTGACAGAGCCTCTTCACACCCACAGTTACCATGCACCTCCTTTTAGATCAGGTCCACATGAGACCAGGGCCCTGTTCTTCATATGTGGAAAGACCTGATCTGACACAAGTCTGGAGTTTGTTACAAAGCACATGTGCTTTCTAAAGAACAATGGAAACATGTTTTATATTGTAAATGTACAGTTAAAGGGATACTTCACCCAAAATCAATAATTCACCAATCTTCTACTGACTGTCATGTCAAGGAAGGGTTTAGAGAACTTTCAGAGTCATCAAACACTTTTGGAGTTCCAGGGGGGGTCCGACTGGCACCAGATTTTCATATAATGGCGGCGGAGAGAGCTCACTTTTGAAAAGCGTTTTGATACTTCCACAAGTTCTCAAAACCCTTCCTTGGCATGACGGTGAGTAGAAAATTGGTAAATTATCGATTTTGGGTGAAGTATCCCTTTAATATTATTTTCAATGAGAGCATCACTGGTTATAACATTACAAAAAAGAAAAGAAAAAAGAAACAATCCTAATTTAGTTGTGGTCCCAACTCTACTCTGAGTGTCTGACTGTTATTAGAATTAAAGGAGAAAGCACAAAGCAGAGAATTACTGTTGATATTCATTTAAACACTTAAATCTACATTTTAATTAGGTGCTTCACTCTTTTTTCTCTCCTGGTTCTGAATCCAACACCTCACACCACTGCTCTGCTTTCCCCAAATAGAAAACATGTTGCCTCATAATAATCACAATCATGAATAAATAAATGAGTCCAGGGGTGAGAAGCAGAGCTGGCGGCTCACTGTGACTCAATGTAACTGGTAGCAGAGATAATGAACGGAGTGACTGTGACGGAGGCTTCACTGCGTGAGGATTGGTCACATCGCCGCTGTCGCTGATGTGTGATCTGCTTAATATGATCAGAGTCAGAGCTGGAGAGACATGATTAAGTACGTAATGAGTAAAGGGGGGGGGGGATGGTAACAGTATGATCATCACTAATTATACTGCCTCCACTACAAAATAAATTTGAAGTCACAGTCACTCGTCATAATTTCACCCAAGATTAACAAAACTAAAAGTAATCAAGAGTCTGAGGTATGAAGTGAGCAGCAGCAGCATGATTAAAGGAGCAGGTTCTCCTGGATTAGAGAGCTCACATTTGAGGAACAGGACCCTAAAATGAATGAATTATCACTTCATATTTTATGATGCTAATCTGATCACCAGGGAAACATGATAAAACAGGAGAAAAGCAGGTCTGAAACTTAAAGCAGTGAGTGTTTGATCCTGAGCTATGCTGGAGGTCTTCATGGCTCCACACTTCAGAGACACCACACAGGTCTGATCAGCTCAGGAGAGTTCAAAGGAAAATTGGAAAACTTTTTGAAACTTTTTTGGGCTATTTATTTGCAACGATTTATAAACATCAATAATTATCATCACATTGTCTCATTCTTTTCCTTTATGACCACATGTTGATCAGATCCTGTCTCTCTACGTCAGATTCAGGTGAGTTTTCCACAGACCATTTCACTGCAGGTCCAGAGTGTTGGACCCTGTGAAGACCTCCAACTCTGTACACTGCTCCTGTTCACAGTTTCCAGTCTGCTGTGGTGTGTCGCTACATGCCAGGGTTAGCAAGAGGTGCTCATCTACTCAGAGCTAATGTGATTATTCAGCCCATTCAAAAACACAGGTTACCATGACTGGACAGGAAGGCAGCTCACACTAGAGGCTTCAGATACCCATGCTCAGATTCAGATGTAAGGCCATGCTCACACACTTAACACACACAGCGCGCCCCCCCCTCTGCCTGCCTGTACTCACCATGAGCAGAAAAATATGTTAAAGAGATAGTTCAACAATTTGGCAAATTGGCCCATTGCCATAATCCCTAGTCATAGTCATAGCAGTAGGTTCGTTATCTTTAATTTTCGGTGCAAGCTATGTTTAGAGCGGCGGAGCAGAGCCACGAGCTGCTCAGAGTTACGCTACAGAGGCTCATGGGATTTCTTGGTTTCTCTCATCAAACTCACAAATAGGTGCACAATCCAGAACACGGGAAACCAAGAAATCCCATTAGCCTCCATAGCGTAGCTCTGAGCAGCTCCGCTGTTCTAAAAATAGCTTGCATCGACAATTAAAGGTAACAAACGTATTCCTAAAACTATAGGGATTATGGCAATGGGCTAATTTGCCAAAATGTTGAACCATCCCTTAAAAAAAAAATAAATCTAACAATCTGAGTCTGCAGCGTGTTACACCACCAGGTGGACCGAGTGGCCTTCTGTGCCATGCTGTGCTGCTGGGAGGGGGGGGTTTGGGGGGCAGCATGCTGCCAGGTCATGTGTTGAGGATGGCAGAGAGAGGGGGGAGGAGGGTGGGATGCTGATGTGGTGCCATGGCGGGAGGAGGGTTGAGGTTGAGGATTTTTTTTCCCCCTGTAGATTCAAACTTATCAGGAGAAATGGGAATCAGCCCTCGACCGAACACAGCCGAACCACTGACAGCACCGTGCTCACGCTCACAGCTGATTACAAACTGCTGGATGAAAACACAGTGGTGCTGCAGGACGAACACTCCGGTCAGCACAGCTCAGAAATGAAGAGATTTCCCTGAGAATTCGCTGACAGCTAAAACACAATGAGGGGAAACCAGATGCAGCAGGTGAGGAGGGAAGGGTGGAGGGAGGGAGGGATGAGGATTAGAGGGAGGAAGGTGCAGCAATGGTGCGTAAAAAAAAAAAGGGTGGAGTGTGGGGTGGTGAGGGGACAGGGGACAGGGGAGCCGGATCTCACCAGACCTCCTGGACAGGCTCCCTGCCACTGTAGAGGAGGAGAGGGGCAGACAATGGATAAAGCTGCCTGAACAAGGAAGAAGACTTCAAAACACTAAGACACACGCCCTGCTGAGGGGGTGTGTGTGTCAGCGTTACACACATTTGAGCAGCAATGTTGTCTTAACGTTTGGAGTCCAGGGCTGAAACAAACACAGATGATTTGTTTCCAACCAGATGAGCAGCTGGACATCCAAAACTGAACCCTGCTAAACTCTTTGCCTCTGTGTTTAACCTGACCCGAGCAACAGGGCAGAACAATACATAAAGAGCTGACAGCGACGTGAGGAGATGATAACACCGGGGGAAACAGCAGCAGCTGAGACATAGAGTTGAAATAAACCTAATGCACCAAAATATACCCTGATAGTTTCAGGGAAACTTTTAATGTTTGCTCAAGACTAGTAAAATGTAAACACTCGAGTTACAAATACCCCCCCTGTGATAAAGAGATGCTATCAAGCTGCATGATGGGAAATGGAGAATGTGGGTTCTGGGCCCCTAGTGGGACCTAGAAGTTGGTATCTATGCATCAGATACAGTATGTGTAACTAAAGTAGACGGATCTAACCATGCCAGTAACAGCATATGTGAACCAATCAACAACTTTTGTCAATGGTCTGAATTTGAGTCAAGTCCAAAGTCTCTCTGATTCTGATGTGAACTGAAAGCTGCCTCAAACAAGATCAGGTTTGGATGTATGTGAACACAGGAAACTGGTTCTGAACAGGAGAGGAGCTCTCTGTAACTCTCCAGCTGACAGAGGCTGGTGGTTACTGGCAGCCATAGTGACTTAAGGGTTTGAGCTTGTGCAGCTTGATAGTCCTCAGTCTTTACCTGCAGTGGTGCTTCCTGGTGGCGAGCCAGAACCTGCTCTCACAGCCGTAACACTGGGCAGCCAAATGGTCTGGGTACCAGCGAGTGACCTGCAACGCACAGAGCAGCGTCAGCTCACAGCTCCGCCCCACACATCGCCTCGGCTACAAACATCAGTCGCCGCTTGTTCCGAGGTCCATAAATATATGTGAACACGCAGTCACTGCTCCCAGAACTCCACTGCCTCCCTCTCTGATCGATTATCTTCAGTTAACCTGCTGCTCACCTCAGTGTCCTGCTTGTCCACCTGCTCCCAGCTGGCCTCAGAGAAGAGCTCTGTGCTGCAGCGTGACAAACAGTTTGGATCCAGGTTGTACTCCGAGTCTGTCATTGAGGTCTGCGTAGAGGGAGCCAGAGTCAGGAAATGTTCAGTAATCGATTCAATAGGGATGTCACAATTATACATTTTCTTGGTACAATTATTGTCAGGGAAATATCACAGTATGATTATCATGATTATTATGCATTAATTAATTTCACAACACTATCAATGTGTAAAATCAAATATAGCCAAAATATACTAACATAATAACATTATTAATTATTTACACAAAAAAGTTTAAGTATCTATTACTTTAGGACCAATTATTAATCCAGGGGAAATATTCAAGTCATTAATGTCATCTATACCAAATGTTTAGGTTTATTTTAGTCTTTTTTTTTATCATTACAAATTACATGCTAACATTTGAAGTTGTACGTGAGGTAAATGGACGCACATCTGCCGATATGGTTCCAACATGATCGTGACGGTATTTAAATTGCGGCGATTAATACCGCGAATAATTGTGATAACAAGTTATCAACAAGTGACATCCTTACAATGCAACGCATGTGTTTGCAGGTAGAAGCTGTGGTCATGTCCTGTCTTACCACTTCATCTCCCATGTCTCCGTTGATCCTGTGGGAGCCGGGGTGCTGCTGGTTCTCCAGGCGGCTCCACAGCTCCTGCACCTGCTTCTTCAGCGTCTCCACCTCCATCTGGTGGCCCGCTTCGATCTGCCTCAGCCTCTGCTGGATGGCGTCGGTGTGCAGCGTCAGCCCGTCGTCGTCCAGGTGGCTGCGGGAGGGCTGCTCCGGGCTGACGGCGGTCCGCCCCGGCAGGGCGTGGCACCAGCGGTGCTGGGAGCAGCTGCCCCGCGGGTGGAGGATCAGGGAGTTGCAGCTGGCTAGGGACATCTGTCGACTCAAAGGGGCCCGCTCCCCGTTCCCTTTGGCCCAGTGCGGACCCCCGCAGGGCTCCGTGTCGGTGCTGTCGCCATTGCAGAGCCCGTCCCTGCTGAGGTCGGCACTCGCAGACTGAAAGGCACTGACGGAGGCTCGCTTGGCGCCCCCGTTTAAAGTCCTGGTGAAGCCGTGCTCGCCTGCCTCCAGCCCCTTCTCTTTCCTGGGGCCGGGCGCGCGGCTCAGACTGACGGGCGGCTGCACTGGGGGCTCCAACCTGCTGCAGGCCTCTTCAGTTAAAGTCTCTGTTGAACTCTCCATCAGGGAGGCCCTCTTACCCACCTGCTCCCCCGCCTCAGACACACCACGGTCAGACACTGAGTCGGGGCAGACCTCCTCCTCCTCCTCCACACCTGGCTCCTCAGGTGAACTGTCCACAAAGCCGTTAGTTATAGTTCTATGGGCTGCGGGCGACTCTGGCTCGGCTGAGCAGGATTCACTGGGCCCGTGCACAACCTCCTCTTGTGCAGAGGAGTTGTCAACATCCTGCTTCACCAGATCCTCAGGTGCCTGAGTCACCTGAGCTGCCTGTTCATCCAGCTGCTCCACCTTCTGGGTGGGCGGAGGCGGAGGCTCGTCGTTCTCCTCAGCCTCCGCTACGCCATTTTCTGGATGGTGCCCGTTAGCTAATGCTTCTGTCTGCATCTCAGTCCCGTTGACCTTTGTCCCCTCGTCCTGGTCCTTGCCTCCTGCTTCCTTGTCCTCCTCTGCGTCAACAGTGTTTACGACCTGAGTGACAGCAGCGCTTCCTTCTTTCTGATCTGCTCCCGCCTCCTCCTTCGTGGCTTCCTGAAGAATGTTCTCCATCTGACCTTCAGCCACGCCCACTGCCACAGAGAGCTCTGCCTCCTCCGCATCCTCTCCCGCCGCTTCCGGGCTCGCCGGGGCTCCCTGTCCCAGCTCGGCACGCAGGCCCCGAGGCTGCGGGCTGTCGTCCAGCTCAGAGTCCCCGGCATCTGGGTAAGGTCCCACTCCATTGGGCCGCGCCTCTTGATCCTGGTTGCCCCCTCCCTCCGGCCCCACTGCCATGTTGAGTTCCAGAGAGCGCCGGTGGTCCTGCCACTTCTCGTTGAGACTCGGGTCGCTGGAGCGGCGGTTCGGAGCCAAGGAGCTTCCCAGCTCACATGCACTGGGCAGGTTGTCAAATGAACGAGTCTTTGTGCATCTGGAGAGGAAACGAGACAAAATTATGCACTGAAACGGAATTTCACCCCAGAAACAGCTCAAAAATGTTTGACATCTGTGATTCAATGTGAAGCTGCACATAGATTCAGTAGAAAAATACCACAATCACAATCAATCACAAATCAAGAAAATACAGCACAAACAAACTGACAGACAAGCATTCAGACTTGATCTCTTGGACTCAGCAACTTCCTGTCGCTCTGCCATCAAGGTGATTGTCATGAGACGCGAGAGAAGCGGAGCAAAAACCAGCATCTGTGACCGCGATGGCCCGAGCAGAGCAAAGTATCAAAAGCAGACGAGTTGAAAGGCCGAGCCTCTCCAGCTGTTGGGAGTCCTCGAACCTGTGTTTATCTTACATGAAGGAGGAAGAGAGGGGGGGTCAGCTGCCAGCGCGCCAGGCTCACCTGCCCAGTGGTGCATCCTCCGGGTTGGCACCGGGCACGGGGTAAGGGGCGCAGGAGTCGTCAGAGGGGGTGGTGGGGGAGGAGCTGGGCAGGTAGACCGCCGTCCACAGCATCAGGTTGCGTACGTGACACACCGGATGCAGAACCTGCAACGACGGCTGCGGTTTTAACTCAGGAGACAAATCACAGCAAAACACTCTGCAAATAAATACTTTGACCTCAATTCGCCGTGTGGATAATTGAAGAATCAGATCTCACATTAACAGCTCAGTTCAGTTCTGAGAGTCTGCTTTCCCCTCATGCTAAGTTAAGAAGTTCTAGTCATGACACCCACACACACAGAAATGCAAACACAAAACCAGCAGTAACCACAAAATGTAATTCTCAGAGGGCTGGTAAAAACATCTAAATCAAGTCAAGACCAGAACAATTAAACATCAATCTAAGAAGACATTATGAAATACATAGCTGCAGGGCTCATCTCATGTATCTGACAGCTGGATCTGCAGGATTTGGAAAAACACGGCCTGAGGGGGCTTAGACTTTGGTTTCTTAATTAATTCCACTGACAGTTTTTTCCCCCTGCTTTGTCTTGATTCATTAATCTGTTGTTGTTTGTGTCAAATTCTTTGTGAGCGTGCTTCAGAAACAGTGGACGTACGGTCTCAGAGTGGGAGGAGTACAGCATGTTCCTCAGCGTGCGGTTGGCCGGTCTCAGCAGTGACCACACCGAGCACGTCCTCTCCTGAACGTGTCGGTCCTCCCTCTCCTTGCCGCTGTTGCACAGGAAGGTGCCGAACAGACAGGAGTAGGTGTGCTGCACCAGCTTCACCTGCAGACATAGACAGGCTGACATGTAGAGGCTTGTACAGACACTTTAGATATGATAATGAGAGCAGAGATGACAGGAATGCCTTCGTAGTAGTCGGGAACACACCCAGACTGTAAACGCGTATCAGTGTCTCACGATCGGAAAACTGAACGAGAATACACTCGAATGCATTTAGGTAGATGAAAACATTCTACGGTGTCTAATCTCAGGATCTAAGAAGAAGCCTTTTTCAGTTGTGAGTGTTTCATTTCCACCACCGGTACGCACCAGGAAGGCCTCGTTGAACTCGAAGGAACAGGGAAACTGCCTCTGCAGCTGGTGAACACAGTCCAGCCACTGCAGGAAGACAGGGCAGCGCTCATTCAGGTCATCAGAGTTTTCCCCGTGGCCGCAGCGGTCAGCAAACTTATGGCCAAAGTCCAGCCAATCTGTCTCCACCAAAACCTGGAAGCCCTGCCAAAGACATCACGAGATCGCATGTTCAATAAAAATGCTGTTTCACAATGCTCAGTGTATTCTAGTAGAGCTCCAATAATCTGAATTTCTTGTTCATTTGTTTATATAGGGAATTTAAATGAAAAATAACATTAACATGACTAAACTCAAACAAAGAATGAACTCTAACAAAGAATGAAAGCAGAGTAGTTGTGCGCACATCCAGTCCTGTTTTAGGCCAGGTGCCAGATGATCAGGAGATCCAAACAGAGAAAAGGGGGGAGTTAAAGCTCACAATTGACTAAAAACATGCAATGTTTCAACCCAAATGGTCTTCCTTAGGCAACTATTAAGAAATGGCATGGCAGGTGGCAGGTATATATGTAGGCTGAAACATTATACGAAGACATGAGATTACAGTTTTTGAATAGAGTATATATATATATAAAATGTAATCAACAGTGCTTGGAGATTAAAGGCACCACATACCAGGGCCTAAATTCAAAATCCTCATTAAGGTCACTGGGTGACATGGTATTGAGAGAGTTCTTCTTCTGTACCTCAATAGTGCGGTAATACGGGTCCAACAGCAGTTTGGACAGTGCGACGATCTGAGGTGTTCGATCCCACCCGTCAGAGCAGTGCACCAGGACAGGCCGGTGGTCTCGATCCACGGCGTTGACCACGAGCAGCGCCGCCTTCAGCAGCAGAGACAGGTGCTGCAGCCACTTGGTGCTCTCCAGCGCAGAGAGCCAGCTGCGGGCACACAGACAGAAACACAAACACAAACATAAACATGGGAGCACGACGCAACGCCTCCGACACTGAGCGATGCCGCACATGTTTCATAAGGACGGGTAGAGTAAATTACAGCGTGATCCGGTGCCACATACCGTGGCATTTATAGCCTCGGACTGTTTGCGACACCGTCAACAACTTCTGCACAACTTTGTTTAGCTACAAGCTCAGCTGTGATGTAACTGTGTTTCTGTGTCTTTCCACATTCTCGGTGCTTTTCACAGGGGAAGTTAGAAGCTGCAGAGATCTTAATAAAAACCTGCATTTGTCAGCTGCCCAAAATCACAACTCATTACTCCAGCCCCTGTTTGGATAGAAGTCATGTTCAAAACATTACATAGGCGATCAGAGTGAGACAGACACACACCTTGACCTACTTCAGTGTTTCTAGTTAATGTTTCAACTGTTTTATCTTATCTAGGATAATAACGTAAGCACTATTTGCAAAGTCTGTCTTGTCTATAAACATGAAGAGTCTGTGACTGAATGATTGGAGCCGCATGACAGTTTATACTCTTTTATGTTTATGTGAGGCTCAGCAGCTGGGCACACTCATGGACTAATGCTCAACAATAAACAGAAAGAAGAGAGAAATCAGCATGGCCTGCTGTTCTGTGCATACACATTTACCAAAGCTGAAGAATATGACAGTGTGGACATGAACTGTGTGACCCTGCTACAGCCAGGAGGGCAGCATTGGGAGGATTTTTTGTTTGGTTTGGTTTTCAGAGCCTGTTTTTGTTTTCTGACTTGATCGTCTAACCACTTTCAACAACGGCCTCTTAAGCCAGTGTGATTTAATTACACATCATTGTGGCACCGAGGCTGGGAGTGCAAATGGAAAGAGATCCTCCTCTTGGGGTTGAGCCAGGCTTTCTAAATCAGGCACAGATGTACGATCGGGGCCAAAACACAGCTGTGATTACTAGTTACCTACAGTTACTACAGCAAAGCATGAGAGCTAAGGGTTGACAGGTTCAGCCTGCAGAGCTGTAGAGTCATGACTAGGGGAAGCTTGAGGCACTGCTGGAGGCAGAAGAAGAAAAAAAAAAACATTACTTGGCTGGATCAGGCATCTGAGTGCAGAGGAAACGCAGAGACTGGAAACTCTTGCGGATGGAGTGGATGTTGGCCATGCCCATAAACACCACCTCACAGTTGGGATAGTACTCTGGAAGAGGGGCGAAACAAATGAGAAAAAAAAAGTAAGACAAGGGCGAGGGGGCGGCACAGAGAACAATCACATTTGTGGTTAAATGAGACGCTGATCCGTAGCGCACGTTGACCTAATTCTGCCTGTAATCGGGGACAGAGATGAGAGGAACCTACCTGGACATTCACAGCCTCCCCCCTTGGCTCTGTTGGCTACGGCAGCTGCGTAGGACCTGGCATCCAGGATAAGCAACTTGTGGGGTTGAATGACCAACGTCTCCACCTCTGAGCTGTTGGTCATGGAGGATTCTGACACACACACAAAACACAGCAAAGTTACAAACCATGGCTGCAAAACCAAGTCAAAGAGACATGAATATGTGGAATCATCAGAAAGTGTTTGACATAAGATCTGAGTGTCTGTGAACCTGCTGCTTCACACACGAGTTGGAACCAGTTGGATTGCGCAAGAGCGTCAGCTGCAAATCCATGTCTGTGTGTGGCGGTGGGTGTGTGCTCAGCTGTGAGAGTGTGTTTGTGTTTATACAGTATGGGAGGTGGAGGGGGGGGTGTGGTGAGGCTGAGTGAATGAGCTCTTACCAAAGTCGGTGTCGGGCAGGTCTGAGCCGTTGCTGTAGGTGCCGTTGGGCAGGTGTTTGCGGGAGCTGCTGTCCACGGCGCAGGCCTTGGCGATAGACTGGACCAGGTGCTCGTCGTCGTTGTTCCTCCAGCCCCACCAGCTGACCTCCGGCTGACCGCAGCGGGCGATCACGGCCCCGGTGCTCAGGTGCCTGTGAGAGCACAAAACACACAGTCAGTCAGGGCTGAGGGAGGCCTGGTGATTAGACTGTACATGTTTGTGGACTTTCTCCTGATTAACAAAGTAATAAAGCAGACAATAACAATAACTTCCATTACGATTACAATCAATCCTCAAGTGTATAGAATATCAAAGAATGCTGAAAAACACCAAGTCACCTCTTACAATGGCACAGATGCATTTAGTTTAGGGTCATATAACTAGAAATAGTAGAACTGGTGAAGCTGGAATCAGTTTGTTTTTCTATTGAAAAACAACCAAATAAATTATTAAGATGATTCAAATAGTTGCTTGTTGTCCGACTATTCATTTGTCAATCATCAACTAATCATCTGAGCCAAAAAAAAAAACATTAAAGAGGCTGAGGCTGAAATATGATTCTTTGGTTTGACATTATTCCTCTTCATGAGACAAAGAGGAACCACTGGCTTTATTCCTTTCAACTGATGCAATGCACAAAGTCACAAAGTTTAGATTTCTGGTTTCTGGTTCACTGCAGCCAGGACACGCTGGTACAGTCAGTAGTTTGGGCTGTGGTGAGAAACAGTTGTGCGTGTTGTGATTATCTATGAGCATTTAGCCGTAGGGTTGTGACAAAGTAAACTCTGTCCTAAGTGGCACCAATCTAGGAGACATGAAGATATAAACTGAAAATGGCTTCATTCCTTCACAAACACAAAGGCCGATCTACATATGAGGAAGTTGACCTTCTGGTGTTCAGAGCGAGGGGAGAGACAAACACAGACCGACCTATAAACTACTGCAGGAAACCTCTTCCAGGAGCGGAAGGCTGCCACATTTTCCAGCTCCTTGTCAGTGATCCAGGCTGGCACCAGGAGCTGCTGAGGATAGCTGGGGCACAATCTGGCAGAGTGGAGAGAGGGAGAGAGCAACACATAAACGAGGGAGGAAGCACTAAGAGCTGTGATAGCTGAACAAAAGTCTCTGTCTACAGACACCTAATCCTGGGCTGGGCCCTTATCTGCCCAGGGTGCAGCACCAGTGGTGTACAATAACACAACAACTCACTAACCCGCCCACTTACACACACACACATACACAGACATGTGATGTACACTGCTGAAAGCTAAGGACGGCTCCATCTCCTAGCTGAGAGTGATAGAATCAGCACAGCAGCAGGTTTTGTATCCTGAGTGAGGGCTGCTATTACCTGAACTTGCTGTTGATGTCGGATATCCTCCAGGCGTTTTGAGTGTCAAAGCCCATCCTCTCCACCTCGTTCTTAAACCAGGAGGTCACATGTTCGCCTGCGGATGGAGCAGAGATGTCTGATAAGACCACAGTGGGGCAGACTCAGAGGGGAGGTTTTGTGTCGGGGTTAAGCGAGGACATGTGAGAGAAGATTAGTTACCTGGTCTGCACAGCTCGCCGTGCTGCTCCTTCTCGCCAGCGTACACCTCCATGCACCAGGCGTGGAAGGCGAAGGAGAAGAGGTCCTCCAGGCGAGAGGGAGGGCGAACCACCACATTCAGGCGCTTCAGCCACTCCTGACACTGCTCAAAGGTGGAGAACTGACACCTGGGGACACAAAGAAAAAACACCAGACAATGTTACAGGCCTCGGCATACTATGAGAGTTCAAGTGTTTACAGATAAGCATTTCCAACCTGACATCTACAACACAAAGAGTTGACAATTAAGCAAATACTTTGTGGGAAACCACATATTTCCTTACCAAAGAGTCAACATCTTCCTGTGTTAGTTCTCTAAATGGTAGTCTGACATGACGATGACACTGAGCACAATACAGGACATACGGTGTGTGTCTGTGTACATATAGTATATATACATACAGCGAGGAAAATAAGTATTGAACATGTCAATAGACTTGTATGGTGAGCATGCATAGAGGCCATGGTGGTTAAATGCATTACTTGTTGTGGTTTTTTATAACTGTCTCTTCTAATTGCAGGTCTCTCTAAAACTCTTTTAGTTTTCTTTTTACTCTGTCACAAATCTTTTGAAGAACTGTTGTTCTTTTCAGTTCTGGATAACAGCACTAACAGATAAAACTGTGCATTCAGACAAATCTGTAACCGATGTCATCAGTTTGTTCTGCAACATCAGTTTTTGAGGGTTGAGAGAGCTCTTTGCTTTTCCCCATCATGAGACGCCTCTTGTGTGACACCTTGGTGATGAGAAACCTTCCCTAAAGCAGCTGATATTACTATGCACTGATAGGGGGACAGGATTACATTCTAAACACTGACAGACTCCAGCTGCTTTCTTCGCTTTCCATTTTTCTTCATGTGTTCAGTATTTCTTCCCTGTGTCATTTCATTTTATTACATATAATTTAATTTATGGACATAAATGTTTGGATTTCTATGTATATTATGTGCATTACTTTTGTTGCCGATATCTTGGTGAAAATTTCATGTCAATAGCTCTATTAGAAATATATTTTCTGAGAAAAATGTTGACGCGTTCAATACTTATTTTCCCTGCTGTATATTCTTTTTTTTTGTCTTGCTGGGGTATGTGCATATTGTCACAGGCCCAAATGGGTCCAGGATTAATTTACGGCTACATCTGAATTCTACTACTGCATCATTGATTTTTACCATTTATCTTACACCTGGTGTCTGTAGAAGACGTCAATGAGAAAAGTCAAACATAATATCTGGATTTTTCTTTTCTACAATAAACACAAATCTTCACATGTTTTCTGACGACTTCATCAGGAGGAAACATGAAGCTAAATCAACGTCTCTACACCTTTTACCAACAGGAGGAAACAGGAGTAGGTTTCAGGGGGCAGGACTTACCTGACCACTTTGCAGTCCTTACAGGTGACGTGGAGCTGGAACATATCTCGACACTCCACACTCTCTATAAGCTGAAGAGGGACCTACAGAGTGACAGAGAGGAAATGTCAACTCTTCACATAGAAACGTTAAAGTGTATAATATATGATGTACGCCAACCAAACCCATGCAGTCAGTACAGGCGGTATGGTAGACTGCACCTAACAAATCATTAGGCAGATTAATGATGGTCAACACGATGGTAAAATGCCTTCATGCTAAAAATCAGCCAGATGTGTTTGCAACATCTAATTTAATATATATTTCATTTCATAATACAAACCCCATTCAGACATATAGCGCTAAAAATACACAGGTCACAGACTTGCTCAGGTGCATTTTTCCCTATCACACCACATCTCCCCGAGCCCTGTTAATATAAATAATCTTCTTCAGTTTGCATATGGGAGAACAAAAACATTCAACACTTGATCCTGAAGAGCTTGTATCCGCTTTTCGCTCTGGGCCCAGAGCCACCGTCTTATCAAATATAGGCAAACTACATGCAAAGTGCAGAACCGTCACGTGCATGTGACTTAAGAGTGTATTTTGAATGCTGCAGGGAAATACCTGTGCTGCTTTTGACTAAGCTCTGTTAATTAGCTACAGTAAGAGAACCTTCCAGCAGCACGGTGGGCTTACATAAAAAAAGGTGTGGCTCAAACAGCTGTTCACACACGGAGCAGAACCATGCACCATCGACATCCAGTCATCAGCGGGTCAAGCTCCCAATACATTAGTGCGATGACGATGGAGATTTTCTTCATGTGTTAAAGGATTGACGGCTTTGAATGCTTTGTGCGGACAGATTTCCCACCCCACGCGTATTTTTTCATCCTGTCTACGTTAATCCGGCACCTGGTGTTAAACGGGGTGAACAAGCAGGAGTCTACTCTGTCATCAGCTGGGTAACAGACAGGCACAAACAAATTACACATACAAACGACACAGTCGGCCACTCCGTGCAGCTCTGCCGGGTACTTACTGACACTTCACAACAACAACTCTATCCAAAACAAAACAGAGAGAACAACAATGAGCATGATGCACGTCGGAGTCTGAGCTACTTCTGCTGCCGCGATATACAGTATTTCCGGATGTTGGAGCATCCTGTCGCTCCAACTAAAATTCCTGCCCTCTAATCTACATTCCCTAATCTGGCCACCATCAAAATTCCTGAGCTGCTTGTTAACAGCCTCTCGCTCTTTACCAGCACCTCCCCTCCCCTGG
Organism: Decapterus maruadsi; assembly: GCA_030347415.2. Taxonomy (NCBI): domain Eukaryota; kingdom Metazoa; phylum Chordata; class Actinopteri; order Carangiformes; family Carangidae; genus Decapterus; species Decapterus maruadsi. Next base: position 4,695,990 of record CM064895.1, read on the forward strand.
TTTGCGAGCTCTGACGACTCCGCCATGTGATGCAAATAACTCGTCAACACGTCCAAAATGTGTGTGAGGAGAAGGCTGGCTCTGTCTGATGTGAGCACAGAGACCCCGGCCTGTGTGCCAGGAACCGGAGGCTCATTGAGGTTCCAATTAAGCCCAGCTACTCGTGACGGGGCGGTCAGTAGCAACAGGAAACACTGATGGACGCACTCGCCAAAACCACATAAGCTATTTGCTTTTTTTTTTTATCATACATGAGTTGATCTTAGAAACATATCACAAATACTTTTACTTTCTAAAAGGTTAAACGGGTATAAACGGGTCTATAATGTGCAGTACACAGTGTTTTCAGCAGTAGGGCAGTGTATGTGGGACTGACTCCAAATACACGACAGTAGACATATTGATTGAATAATGAATGATATATTGGTGTCTTGCTCAACAGACCATACTCGATATGATCAATTCATCGTTGTTTCTAGGAAACAAACATACAGAACCGAAGCAGACGCATCCATTACGATAATATTATCGACTATTACCTGCACTTGCATTCATGATGATGTTTGAGAGAAGGAAATGAAACAAACAGAAGTGTTTTGCTGCAGCACATGATTTGTCATTGCACAATTTTCCTGTTCTCATGTCTGCACCAGAGCAGTGGGATTTTATATTTGTTTCAGGGGCAATGAGAGAACAATTTCATGATACGTTTTTGCTTAAGGAAAAAACATTAACACTTTCTAGTAAGTACACACTATTAAGCATTGGTTCAGCTTTATATACTGAATCATCATTTATAACATATGAATACTCATCATTAGTATGTAGTTTATAAACACAGTTAAAAATGTTTTACTCATCACTGATAATACATACATACTAATGAGTATTAGAATTCAATATTATTAATGCTGAACTAATGCTACTTACCGAAAAAACATTTAAAGATTTGCAGGTGGGCAGATTAGGAGATTCTCGGCTGCATATAACAGAGCACAGTTCTCACTACCTTTTCAGTACTGCAAACCTCAACTCCACAAGATGTTGAATACATATACAAATGTGTAGGATATTTATTCTATGTGTTGTTTATGTGTTGCAACAACAGAAATTTACTGGAGCTCGTCTTACAGCAGGAGATAAGAACTGTTTAGTCCAGTGAATCACCACTAAGGCACATGAGATTGTTTTTTAGAAAGTGGCCCTACTTTGTCACAAACCCAGTCTCTCCTAATGTGCTGAAAACGGACAGTGAGAGAGAGGGCGCCACTATTATGGATCCCCTCTGGAATCACTGGAACCATGGCAACAACAAGTGCGGAGAGAAAGCAATGCGGGCGGGCGAGTGTAGAAACACAAGTGATGAAGAGTCACGCGGCACTGCTGCCAGTGCAGATCAACTCTGAATGGCCTGGTCACCACGGCGCTGGCACAATGGCCCCAGCTCTGCCCATTCACAAAACATTAATAGATTCACACGGCCTCGAGTGGAGACAATGGAGCTCATTCTCCAGTTATTTCGAGCGGCGTGAAAGAGATTGTCTGATCTTGAAGCTCATCGGTCACTTTTCAAAGATACTCACGTTGACAACTGACTCTTTGAACTTGATGTGTAGGCGGTAGTTGGACATCGCGATGATGGCGTCCTCTGCTCTCCCCACGTACTCTGTGAACTCCCCATGCAGCTCAGGAAAGGGCACCTAGCAACAGCGGGTGATAAAAAAAAGATGTCAGACTAACTACAGAGTTACAAAGATCAGCAGTGATGAGACTGTTATTTCACTAAACTACGGTATTTTGCAACTTGTATCAACATGCTGAGCACTTTTACTACGGCACCCAGGTCAAATGTACGTCATTACACTCCTGCAGGTGATCTGAGTCATAACTATAATCTCTCCTTTTGCACAAAAAACTTCCCATGAATAACTGAACTGTGTAAAGCAATGGTTCTCAACATGGGGTCCAGGGCCCCCCAGGGGTCCTTGAGAGAGTACAAAAAGGTCCCCTACTTTTTCTTGAAATTTTAAACTTTTTTTTTTTGGAAGAAATCTTACCACTTTGCTCTTTTTTTTTATTTTTTTTTTTTAGAGTTTTTAACACTTTATTCTAGAAATGTTTGAACTTTTTGGGAAACTTTTTCCAGAAATTTCTATATAATCTTTAAAAAAAAAATCAGGCCGTTGGCCCTAATTTGAACGAACATTAACTAAAAAAGGACAGTTCTTCAGTCTTAGAGCAAATGTTTGTGTATTTCTGGTGTTTGCTTCAAAATTGTGTCCAATGGGGGTTCGTGGTCCAGTTTGTGTCAGTTTAGGGGTCCTTGATGTAAGAAAGTTTGAAAACCACTGAAATGGCCGAGGATCTCAACCACCTTTCTGATCAGGTTTCTCTGGTCAGGTCTCCTACACACAAAAAGGTCTGTTTCCATGGGCACATCACTAACTGATGAAATGGAAACTTTCCAAGTTACACAACTACCACTTTAAATACCAGTCTCCAGCTGAAAGAATGGACCAGCACTAACGACACAACTAGTTATACAACGTAAATGCCTGGAATGACCAGGTAGCTAACAGCCAGCTGTGATGTGCAGCTTCTCTGAGCAACAAATGAAAGTCCTCTCCCATTCTGACTTTTCCTGACAAAAACTTTATTTCTAGCTCATTTATATGGACTTCACTTGACTTGTGACACTTTTCAAAAGTGAAAGGAAGTCACGAGAATCAGTGTGGTTATGTAACTGACTGGGTCACATATTTACACATAACTGTCAGCACAGAGATAAGCAGCGAGGCCAGCCGCTTCCTCACCTGCATGTTTTCCTCCTCCAGGACGGGGGACTTCTTGGGGAAGATCTGATTGGCCTGGATGCACTCCAAGCTATGCTGCCCCTCCTCCTCCTGCAGAGAAAAGGCCCATTAACTATTTACCGAGCTTGAGTCGGTCACACACACGTACAGTGATACAAGCACTCGCAGCTTTGACCACAAAGCTGCTCTGCAGACGTTACCTGTGGGATTATTAAAAGGTGCACAAGACCACTATGGTAGCAGTTTTTTGGGGGAAAAGTGTCAGTGAATTGTTTTTTTCCCTGCCTACACCATCTGACTGGCTCTCACATTATTTAGAAATAGTAGAAGTGTCACAAGCCAAATTGTGACAGAGAATGATTTAAAACAGACTTGTCGGGGCAGCATTTACTGGTGTGTGTGACTGTCTTATCTTTCCCACCCACACTGTAATATGTAATTCAGCATTATCAGTCCTTGTACCACGAGTGATGGTATTAAAAATGGCAACAACATGCAGTCCTTCAAAACTGCAAATAGATATAAGTTATCTGCAAGACCTTGACAAAACATCACAGTTATTTCTAATTCTTAGAAGAGGTTATTATCGTCCGTCTGTAGGCTTTCTTGGGGACCAAACGTTTGAGGTCACAGTGGTCTCGATCAGGATGAACTCATTTCACAGAGGATGCCTATCAGCGGGGAATGCCAGACACGGATACACAGGCAGAGTCAGGGATTTTTCCTCCAGGGCAAACTGGTGGAAAAAATTGCCTGGCCTCGTGGTGACGGAGATCGACGCAAATCTATGGCCCGTGTTTGGTCAGGAGCAGAATTTAGTCTGAACGCTGTGCAAAGAAAGATTAAGGTGGTCGAAAGAGATGGCAGATAACGGACAGTGGCAGCACATCCTGTGGGATGCTGGCTCAGCATTAGCCGAGCTGACACACACAGTCGCCACGGCTGGAGGAGCAGTGTGCTGGGGGCCAGCCAGGGGGCAGGCACCATGCAGCAGCATGCCAGGAGCACAAAAAAAACAAAACAACTCACACCCAATCCACCAGTTATGTCACGATGCAACAGTAAAACACAACTTTCTGCAATGAAATGTGAAAGCTGTTCTGCTTAGGCAGCAGCCTTGGACGACCTTTAACACTGTTACAGCTGGTGTTAGCGAGGGCTTCCTGGTAAACAGGCCTGATTAACACTGAAAATCAATGGAGAGTTTCCGATTCTGCAGACTGCACACGGGACACCAGACTGACAGCAGCTACTCTCCAGAGCATTCATAAAGCGATGCTAGTGGTACTTTACCATGGCCCCTGTGAAGGAGTGCGGGTCACCCAACGAGGAACTCCGGCCTGGACCAGTCTGCAAAACAAGACAAACAGTTGATTGGTAATTCTGACATAATGCATTTAAATTATTGATGTCATCTTTGAGACATTATAAAACACTGGTTAACCACACAATTCAAACTAAGATCTACTTTTTCGAGATATTGTGCAGCCAGAAATCATGTGTATTCATTATAGTTGAGTAGAGAGCGACCTTTTTAGACACAGAATTTATAATTTAAAAAAACATCAAATTGTTGTAAAAGAATTCCAGCAAAGTCAAGTAGCCAGCACTGATCGCAAGTCAGTTGAGGAATAAGGATACTGACTGTTTAACTGATTTTTGTTAACAAAACTTACATTGGACAGCGTCAATATTAACGATCTGTCTTTTAAATTCAGTCGATAGGTCTTCAGGGTTCAACAATTCCAATCAGCAGGTCCCCACTTTATCTGACAAAACATCAGTTTGTTTGAAACTTGATGTCTTTCGGTTTTAAGAATTCAATAATTGTTCTTTGGAGAAGGACATGGTTGTATCACACGTTTATCAGGGCATCCCAGTGGCTGAGGGGTTAAAGCACCAACCAGGAAACCTCAATCTTTAATGTCCCAGGTCAGCTCCAGTCAAAGACCTCTGATGAGTATGATTCCCCATCTCTCTACTGTCCACTCCCACGTAATGCCCCAAAATATACTAAATGATAGGCCTGTCAATCACTTAAATATTGTAATTCTGTTTTTTTTTCTCCAAATGCTCACATTAAAAGAGGAAATGTTGAGTTGTATCTGTCATCACTGAAATGATAAAACCCACTAACATCCCACTTTTCTACATTCATTTTCAGTGTGTGTGCTGGAGTGTTGAAGAAACTCACAAGCAAAACAACACTACTGGACAAACAGTGTTTGTGATGTAAGCTTCAGGATTTGTAAATGCCTTCTCAGGGAATGTGTCGAGACAACAACAACTAAGTGAAGTCCATAATTGACCAGGAGACTGTGAGTCCCATTCAGACATGTCCAAAATGTTCAATAGAAAATCTATTCTGCATGAGATGGCACTGTAAGGGAAGTCTGGGCCAGTGACAGCTGGCCCGTGGCCTTTAGTAAAGCTGATAGTCAATTAGTTCCATTACATTTAGTAAAGAGGGACTAATGTACTGGTGGCCACACATTCACTGAGAAAAAGTGCATGCCTGAAAATGTCACGTAAAAATAGTAATGCAACACATAATTTAGACTTACCACAGACAATCAGTAATGGACGATGAACAGTCCTGGTGATCCTGTTTGGAAACTCTCACACGTAAGACATGGAAATCTGTGGAAATTAAAGCAAACATGCGAGTGAATAATGAGCAAATGCTTTTCCTTATAAACGTGTCTCTATTTTACAAACAGCAGACTTTTTCACTCAGACATTCAAGCTACAGAAGCTCTTTTGATTCCCTGGCAAATATAGCTGTACTGGTGGTCACAGTGGCTTGCATGTGAGCTCAGAGATACCACTTAAACTCAGTAGTGGAATGGGGGGAAAAGGCAGCTGGATCTTAAAGAACTAAACAGGCTCACCAGCATAAATGCATGGTCCAGTCATGTGAGGTGATCCTCCTTGAGAAATATACCATAAATCAATTTAAACCGAAACCTTTGCTGCCACATCTGGAGGTTTATATGAGACATTTGAAGGGATGTCAGGTCAAACCAGAGTGGTTACCTGCCCAAAAATTTGGCTAGGTACAAATACATGGCAGAGATATTTCACAGCACTTGGCTATAGAGTGGTATTCCTTTTCTGTTAAGTGTAGAGTAGATATGTGAATATGTCATTCATCGAGAACTTTAGGTTACTTGCGTAACCCCGGTTCTCTGAGTAGCATGAGTGAGTGTCTCACATTGGGAACGCCTCCAGCGTGACCTCATCAGAAGCTCATATTCCATTCTGCCAGCCAGGATTGGCTGGAATCAGGCGCGTCAGTGTCCTAGGGGGCGGAGACCCTACCCTATATCAGGGCTTGACACGGCGCTGCCAGTCATTCAAAAACAAATCACCTATTCCTCGCTACGAAGAGCAAGGAGGGTGGTCTGGTGAGACACTCACTCATGCTACTCAGAGAACCGGGGTTACGCAAGTAACCTAAAGTTCTCTTTCATAGCATTCGTTTCGTGTCTCACATTGGGAAATACTGACTCCCGGATTGCTGGGCAGATACGACCTGAGGGCTAACTGTCAAATGAACTTTATTGACCCTTCACCACCCCAAGAACCGAGTGGGCTAGGGGGGGTGCTGTGACGTCGAGCCGATAGAACCTAGCAAAGGTATGGGGAGAGGCCCAACTTGCTGCCGCACAAACCTCCTGGATGGAGATCCCTCTGAAAAGGGCCCACGAGGTGGCAAGGCCCCTGGTAGAATGTGCGCGTAGCCCGTCTGGTGGTTGCAAACCGCTAGAGCTATAAGCTAAAGCAATAGCCCCAACAATCCAGTGAGAGAGCCGTTGCTTTGAGACTGGCTTCCCAACATGGTTCTTGGCCCAAGACACGAAAAGCTGGTCGCTTTTCCTAAAACTCTTGGTTCTATCCATGTACGTAGTGCCCGCACCGGACACAGCATGTGTAACCGCTGATGCTCCTCTGAGGAGAACGGCGGGGGATAGAAGGATACCATGTCAAATGAAGAGCATGACCCCAACACCTTAGGCATAAAGGCCGGGTTAGGTTGAAGAGTCACCCTTGCGTTCCCTGAAGAGAATTTTGTGCATGCCTGGTTCACAGAAAGAGCATGAATCTCACCAACGCGTTTAGCCGACACAAGAGACAACAACAAGGCTGTCTTCAGAGTCATCATTTTCAGGTCCACCTGTTCCAGTGGCTCAAAGGGTGCGACCGAGAGTGCATCCAGCACAGTGGGGAGGTCCCAGGATGGAGCCATCGGTTTAGAAACTGGGAGCTTACGGCGTGCTCCCCTCATGAAACGGCAGACCAGAGGGTGCTGCCCTACAGTCTTCCCCTCAAAGCCAATGTGGCATGATGAGATAGCTGCCAGGTATACTTTAATGGTGGAGAAAGCCTTCCCTTTGTCCACCATGTCCTGTAAGAAAGCTAAAATCACCCCCACAGAGCACTGGAAGGAAATTTCCTGCCTGTCTGCACACCACCTTTCAAACACTGACCATTTACTCTCATAGAGGGACCTTGTTGAAGGGGCTCTTGCATTTTGAATGGTCTCAATCACGCCTGGGGGAAGGCCCACGGTCCTTAGGTTGAACCACTCACGGGCCAGGCCCACAGAGCTAGCCTCTCTGGATGGGGATGGAAGATCTCTCCGCGCCCCTGAGACAACAGGTCCCTGCGTATTGGTAGGGGCCATGGTTCCTGGTGGAGGAGCTGTGTTATCTCTGCCAGCCAGTGTTTCGACGGCCAGTAGGGGGCAATGAGAATCATTGACAAGCCCTCTTCCCGCACCCTGGCCAGGGTCGGGGAGATCAGAGCTATTGGCGGGAATGCATAGAGGAGGGCTTGGGGCCACTGATGAGCCAGTGCATCTACTCCCAGAGGTGCGTCTAGATCGTGAAGAGAGAAAAACAGAGGACACTGTGTGTTCTCCCATGTGGCAAACAGGTCCGCGTACGGCTGACCGTAGCGCTCCCAAATCATGCTCACTACGCCTGGGTGAAGTCTCCATTCTGCATAAAGGGGGTTTCCCTGGACAGAAGGTCTGCTCCCGGTTCAATATTCCTGGGACGTGGGTGGCTTTCAGGGACAGAAAATGCCTGCTGCTCCAGACAATCAGTCTGTGTGCCAATGTGTGTAACGGCAGGGACCTCAGCCCCCCCTGCCTGTTGATATAAGCCACCACTGTTGTGTTGTCTGTCCGTACTATCACATGACATCCCCTCAGGAAAGGGAGGAAATGTTTCAGTGACAGATGAACAGCTAACAACTCTAGATAATTTATGTGAATGCGTAGATGAGGACCCCAGGTCCCATTCACTGCTCTTCCTTCGAACACCCCCCCAGCCTGAAAGGGAGGCATCTGTTGTGACCACTTTCCTGCACAAAACAACACCCATAGGCACCCCTTGAGTGAGGAAATCCACCTTTCTCCATGGGATTAGTGCTGCTGTGCAGACCACATCGACTCTCACCCTGCGAGAGCCATGGTGGTGTGGGTTGAGTCTGTGAGAAGCCACCCAGCGCTGCATTCCCCTCATATGCAGGCGCCCCATTGGAACCACCACTAGGGCTGCAGCCATGAGCCCTAACATCCTTTGGCAGAGTCTGAGAGACACATACTTCCCTCTTTGAAAAAGAGCCAGACAGTCTCTGAGTGCCTTTAACCTCTCTCCCGTCAGCCTCACTTTTGCCTGGGCTGAGTCTATAGAGAGACCTATAAAGGAGATGGTCTGAGAAGGAAGGAGAACACTCTTCTCTAGATTTATTCTGAAACCTAGGTCCACTAGGTGTTCTGTGAGTAGCTTTGTGTGATCTGCTGCCTCCTGGCGGGAGGATGCCGCAACCAGCCAGTCGTCGATGTACGTCGCTACTCTGACCCCCTGCCCCCTGAGCGGTCCCACAGCTGCCTCGGTGCATTTCACGAACACTCTTGGGCTCAGTGAGAGACCGAACGGGAGGACCAGATACTCGTAACTTGCCCCCTGAAAGGCAAATCTGAGATATTTCCTGTGTGGTGGATATATTGGGATGTGAAAATATGCGTCCTTGAGGTCGATTGATGTGAACCAATCGCCCGGACGCAGGAAACGCAGCAGAGATGCGTGTGTTAACATCCTGAATGTGTATTTCCTGAGATGCTTGTTCAGATCTCTGAGATCTAATATTGCACGCATGCCACGGCCCTCCTTCTTGGGGACCAGGAAATATCTTGAATAAAACCCACTCTGGCTGTGTTCGGGAGCTACGGCTCTTATCGCTCCTTTCTCTAACAGGGAGAGGATTTCCTCCTGTAGGCAGCGAGCGGCTTCGCCTCTGGCCTGTGACTGAATCACTCCTCTGAACTGAGGAGGCACCACGGCGAACTGAAGCCTGTATCCCGGCGCAACGTCCTCATTACCCACTCTGAGTTTGTGCATTTTGACCAGCCCGCTGTCTTCAGGGAGAGCGGGCTGACGGGCCAGTGATTTACGCACGGAGTGGGGACCTCTCTCTCGAGGCATAGACGTGAACTGCCGATCGCGCCCGACTGCGCATGCGCGCGCTGCTCGGTTCGCAGCAGGAATTGCCCCGAGAGGTGTCACCACCTCTGGGGAATGTGTGACCGCGCTGTTTTCCAACAGCGGTTTTATTTTGGTTTTCATTGTTTTCAACTGCGCCCTCGGCACCATGCCTGGCTGCGACAGTTTGTTCATTTTTAATTTTATGAAACCATGAGAAATGCTTGTGAAACACTTGTGAACACACAGAGTCTCGAACTGAACATTTCTGCCCCTTTTCATGGGGCGCTGGGCCGGGTCGACCATCTCCGGGACGGAACCAGGTCCCGTGCTCATGAACAGAGCCGCTTGAGCGGACTGAGACGGGGAGGGGAACGGCGCCTCGTCCGTTGCGTCCCGCTGGGCTGTCAGGCCGTCCGCTTCTTCCTCCTCACCACCGGCGAGGAGGCTGGGGGAGGCTGATCCGGCTGGGGACCCTCACGGGGCTTCTTTGCCAAGGGCCCTTCGGTGCTGGCCGTGGGGGGCCTGGGACGCAGGCCTGGGCAGCCGGGGGATCTTGAACGGCGGAGGCGGCCGCGTCGCCGCTTGAGCGTAGCTGTGGCGGTGGGCTGGAGCGGCAGAGGATGCTCTCACCGGCAGGCAGAGCTTCAGCGCCTCGTCCTCCCTCTTTTTCTCCTCGCACCTCTTCTGCATCGCCGAGACAGCCGTCCCGAAGAGCCCCTTGGGCGTGATGGGGGTGTCGAGGAGATCCTCTTTTCTTTCACCGACAGGGTGGTCAGATTCAGCCAGCGGGCTCTCTCCTGGAGGACCATCAGCCCCATGGCTCGCCCCTGGGCTTGTACCGCCACCTTGTGGAGGTGGAGGCAGTGATCCGTGATGACACACACCTCTTCCCAGAGTGCGGCCGCCGGTGCAGCGGTCATCTCCTCCTCCAGCTCCGCCTGGTACGCCATCAGCAGGGAGGTGGCGTTCAGGGCCCGGACCGAGAGAGCAGCTGCTTTGTAGGCCTTATCAGTCAGGCTGGACTGGAAGCGGTCGGTCTTGGATGGGAGACCAGCTCCCATGGAGGACAGTGACGTCTTCGGGCGGAGGTGAGCCGCCACGACTGGTTCGACCTCCGGCATGCTCCGCAGACCCTGGACCTCCATACCCTCGCAGTCCAAGATGGAGCCTCCCGCCACCGGGTGTTTTTCCCGGTAGGGTTTGTCCGCCAGGAGACCGCGAGCTCGTCGAGCAGCTCCGGGAAGATGGGCAGCAGCTGCTTCCCCGTCCTCTTCGCCTTTGGGAGCTTCTTGCCGTCATAGCGGGAGCGCGCAGCCTCAGCCTGGACCTCCGGCCACTGGATCTTCAGCTTGGCTGCAGCGCGTCTGCACACCTCCTGCAGGTCGAGATCCAGTGACACAGAGGGCGCGTCCCCGCTACTCGGCTGAGCCGCCGCTGACGGATGAGGTTTTTCAACCCGGCCTGACAGCAGCGAAGAGCCATCATCATCATCCTCCTCGTCGGACATCAGAAGCTCTGACTCGTCAGAGTCCTCATCCCCGCCGCCGCCCTCCTGGACTCCCAGCAGACCGGCACCGGGGCCGGAGCCGACTGGGTCCAGGGGGGGCAGGTCCGTCAGATCGAGCTGGCTGGCCCAGCTCGGCCCTTCACCCGCCTCGAGGTCCGCGAGCTCCGCGAACTCCGTTAGCTCCATCGGCTCCTGTGCTGCCGGGACGGTGGAGGTCATGACGGGATCGCCGCCGGACAGACTCGTCTGACGGGCCAGGCGGCGCCGGAGCACCTTCAGGGAGAGGCGACTGCAGTCGCCGCACTCATCCGACTCGAAGGCGGCCCGCGCATGCTTCAAACCGAGGCACGTCACACACATCTGGTGAGTATCCCAGGTCGAGATATTGTTACCGCAAGGACAGGCTCGCGCCGGTTGTTTCACCTCTGCCTTAGTCGGGACACTGGCGGCCGCCATAGTCGCTAACTTTAGCAGGCTTACGCTGTATGCTAGGGGTTCGACTGAGAGCGTTTCGGCTCTCAGCTCATACAGTGTAATTTAGGAGTATTGCTACTCGGCGTTAGCCCGGCGGTTTGCGAAGTGTTTCGACTTCGGGGAGGGGGTATTACTACCCGGGAAGTGTTTCGACTTCGGGGAGGGGGTATTACTACCCGGGAAGTGTTTCGACTTCGGGGAGGGTATTGCTACCCGGGAAGTGTTTCGACTTCGGGGATGGGGTATTGCTACCCGTGAAGTGTTACCACTTGTAAGCGTTGCCGCTTGGCTAAAGTATTTCTACTTTTGCAGGTACCGGCTTCCAGCAGTGCCTGAACCCAGCGCCCGGTGACCAGGATTGCGCTAGTCTGTGGACGGTTAAGCTAGGAGTAGGCAGTTAGCATCGAAGTCGGGAACCAACAATGGAACTTCTGCTCGTAGCGAGAAGAGGTTTTTGAATGACTGGCAGCGCCGTGTCAAGCCCTGATATAGGGTAGGGTCTCCGCCCCCTAGGACACTGACGCGCCTGATTCCAGCCAATCCTGGCTGGCAGAATGGAATATGAGCTTCTGATGAGGTCACGCTGGAGGCGTTCCCAATGTGAGACACGAAACGAATGCTATGAAAGAGAACACAAGTTTTGTTTGATTACTGTTAAACTCTGATGGTGTTTGGAAGCAATACAGCAAAACATATCTCTTCAAAACAAGGCACCTATGCACGATCTATCAGAGTAAAGGCCCACAAATAGTGGTAAAGGTCAGCTTCTCTTGCAGAGCCTGAAATCTGATCTGAGAAGGTCAGTGAATGAGCTGCTCAGGACCTCAACACACCTTCTCAAACACATTTAAGATGCCGTGGGCCAGAGACAGAAATCCCACTGCTCCACCTGCAGCAGAGGCCCTGAGCACCGCCTGGTCGTAGACAGAGGCAGGAGGCAGCGAGGGGGAGGTCATTACCTCACTGGCCGAGCAGTCCAGCTTTTTTACTGCCTGTGCTCCCTGATAAAGCATATCTGCCACACGCACACGGCTCTGTTTACCGCAGCAGGCTCATGACCCGTGGCCACGGCTCAGTCTGGCTCTTAGTTCAGAGTCACACAAGAAAGGCTAAGCCCCTTAGAGCCTTAACGTTACTTCTATCCCGTGACCGGCCACCATGCATCACAGGGGGGCAACAATATCGGGCAAATAGCCTGGATCTCTTAACTGTTACCAGCTAACGTTAGCTTCCGACAGGAAAACCGGCTGAGAGGACGGGCCTGCATGACTGACAGACAGCTCGGCTGAGTCGGCCACTGGATAGCAGCAGTGAACATAACAATCACTCTGAAGGATTAAGGATCACATAAAAGCATAAAGGCTATGTCCTGTCTGAAAAATTAAAGAGTCGGCTAGCTGAAAGTTTGAGCCATGGTTTCTCTTTGCCATTAAAACGTCAGCAAAAGGTCGATAATAATTTTCGTTACCTAGATGAATGTGACGTGGGCAGCTCAAAATAAGCCATGGCTATGCGAAACCAGAACCAAAAACAGGTCTGAACCGTAGTCTTACAATGAATGCTAACAGGCTAAAAGCTCATAATGTTGCCAACTGTGGTGAAGCCATCCGAGCCGAGCAAGAAGTGAGAAGATACCACGTCAGTTATTCAGACAGGTTGGTCTGATACATAACTACTCATGTCATTAGACAAAAGTGAGCAGCTAGGTGCTGTTACAGCAACTATTCCTCCTCTCTGGGTAACGTTGAGCTAGATTTTCCTGCAGCTAGCTAACGTTAATAGTTAATCAAGAATAACACGTCGATAAAGTAATACTGGCGTCCTAGCGCTGAGCTCAGAGACGGTATTTGAGCAGCAAGCAGCAGACTTCAACATTACATTATAACTATGATGCTACTGTGTTGCATTCTCACGGTATTTCGTTGTTTGTTATTAGTAGCGGTAACGCTGTCCAGCCAGTGTAGCGCCTAGCTCACATTAGCCGGATGAGCTAACGCTGCTCTGTGTTTTTGTTGTTATGAGATGGAGGGCGGACCCCAGAAAGGAGGCCTCTGTCAAAACACACCGAGGAACGACCACAGCCGGCGGACTCACCAGGCAAAGGAGCGCGGAGAAGTAAGGAGCCGAAGATTCATCCGAAGCCCGTGCAATTAGTGAGCAGCAAACACACCTCGGTCAAATAAACATGAGTCATATCCGAGCCGAGGCCAGCTTCACTGCGTCCCTTTCCAGCAGAGAGCCGTCGTCGCCATCGCAGCGAAATTCTCCAGCCCAACAACCTACGTGACACGTGACGTCATTGCGTCAGGACGGTACTCCGGGGCGGGGGGAGGGGCTCGGGTACACACCACGCGGTACTACCATGTAAACACTGTGTGCCGTAGGCTGTCCAAATAACTGATGTAATTACTGAATATAATGGACACGAATGGTCGAAACGCTGCTAATGAAGCAAACTGTGAAAACGACTTAGTGTTGCAGATAGTTAAGGATATAACACGCTGTTTCTCAATTTAGACAAAACACAATACAGTACGTTTATGAATTTGTTTGCATGCATTAATCAGCACTGTGTACTATGAATGACCACCCTAGGTACATCCTCACCATAAAGAAATAAACACACGACACAGCAGGGTCTTAAACAATTATGTATTGAATGATGGCTTACATATGCAAATTCAATTCCAAGACGCTTGGCATACTTTTGTCCACTCTTTAACATTTAATAGCCTGACATGTGAGGCTTCAGACAGATATTTAAGCCTGCAGGACACTTCTCTTTATTGGCTCACAGCTGACTTGCAAATGAAATATTTTCTATTTGACAAACCCTCAGCGTCAGATTGCAAAATGCTTATTTATCAACTCTGAATACAACCATTCAATTTTTTGCTGACCAATTACCTCATTATTTAGTGACAAATGTCAATTACAAAATAAAACCATCTACAGTGTAGGGCTACTGTTACAAAAAGCTCTGCTTTTTTTCTGAACCTGGTGACTAAAAGCCCCACACCCCTCTTAGATCACACATAACCACAGGACATTTCTCCTGTGAGGATAATGCATGAGGCATACGATATGGCACAAAATAACCTTGATTTAAATATTTTCCTGGAAGTAATGCTTACTGTGTCCTTTTTGGGGTTCTGATTTGACTGGATTCATGATGGCTTTGTGAGAGCCAAATTTAACAGCTGCATCATGCATGGACTTCACTAAATGTAAAAAGAGTTTAAGTGCTGAGTCAGTGTCCCTGTGCGAGAACAACAACACAAAAACGCAGTCTATCCCCTTGTCATGTGACCAGGATGGTTTTGCATGCAAAAAAATGAGATGAACTTTACATGAAGAGATAATGGTCTGGCTAAATACATTTGTTTTGCAATCATATGCCCATGTTTACCATGAAAGACAATGAAATTTCAATGGAAGAAATGTCACTTCTAATCATACAGTATATTATGCACAAAAAATGGTGGTCCGAAAACCAGAGAGAGAAAATCTTCAGTGGTTCCGAGAGAAAACAAGAACAGTATTTTAGAGAGATCTCAAAAATGCAACCCATTTAATTAGCCTCATCCTGGTAGTTCCAATCTACACTGTACTTTGACATGTCTGTGTAATGAATCACAAAACAGCAACAATTCTCCGCCAAACCACTGCTTTCTGTGGAAGTTGCAATTCCCCATTTACTCACAACTTCCGCAGGCCCATCTAATATATAATGGAGTCATTCTCTACACCACATAATGTTTATCATAGTCACCACCACTGATGAGAGCAACTGTTTCAGTAAAGCTTTAAAAAGCAAGACTACCCTGAGAGAAGGTCTAAAACGTGGGCAAGCTTGCCAGACCAGAACTGGCTTGAATGGGTTTGGTTTATTAAATCTGTACACTCTATTTCAATATAATCAGCACATTTTGTTCCAAGAATGTAAGATATTTTTTTTTTAGTAAATGTGTAATATATATCTCTACATAATACAATCCAAGTCCTCTGAACTATGTAGACATGTGCAAGTGTTTACTACCAACTTCAACGATACAGTAAAGGCAAAGACTTGTGGACACTAAGTTAGGATAATGTTGATATTTGAAATTTTCTTGAGTCCTCACAATTATCAAAATCTAAGTGCCGTAAGTAGTTCATACACGAGGTATTGAATATCTAGTTAACTGTTCTGAGTATAAAATAGAGGCAAAATACATAAAGAACATTTTGCAAGCATGACAAAGAAACTTCTACAGACACAATACACAAGTGGTCAAAGATAATATGAGGGGGTACCTGTAGCTTTTTGTGTCCTTGAATATAGCATAATTACAGATTGAATGTTTTCAAACGTTGTTGATTCATACGAGAGGTCATACTGTGTGTATCAAGTGTCAACCTTGGCAGCCGTTTTCTTATGCAACTGCCCAGCTGATCACCAGCCTAGTACATAGAGCTTTTGAGGTGTCTGGTCAAATACACATTATTCGAGCTACAGTACTTGACTCCTTTTGAGAAAGTGCACCCAATCAGGTCAGGAGGAGCACAATACACAGGAATTATTATCTGTTCAAACAGCAGCAATTTCTTTGTAAAAGACAGATTTTCACTCCTTTCGAACTCGTGTTTGATCTCTGCACGTCTGACACAAGTCCTCTCCCTCCATTGATTCAAACAAGTGTGGTCATGTTCATGTATAAGAATGAAACGCATGGTCATAGCATGATGTGCATCAACATAATCTGAGGTAAACCAGGTGTCCTGTGTCTTGGCCCATTACAGTCTGAGAACCAGTGCCTTTAGAGGGTCAGAGAGGTAAGTCTGAAAGAAATTGTGTAAACTGTGCTCATGTGTAGTGAATGTTTCACTTCCTACCAAAAAGCACAAGGGCCCTAAACTGTAAACCTCAAGGATTATTCAAAATAAAAAGAAAACAAAACACTAAAAGTACTCTACTTATTAGATTTAACGTTTACTTTTTTCTTATTTTTTGCAGGGTTTTCAACTTTTTTTCTCTTGTTTTCGCTCAAGTATAATCACAGGTGACTAACTACAGAGGATAACAGGGTCAGGTGAGTACCATGCTACATCAGGTTTAGAGAAGGCTATTGCAGACAATTCTATAACATGT
Organism: Decapterus maruadsi; assembly: GCA_030347415.2. NCBI lineage: Eukaryota > Metazoa > Chordata > Actinopteri > Carangiformes > Carangidae > Decapterus > Decapterus maruadsi. The sequence continues at coordinate 4,712,409 of CM064895.1, forward strand.
ACAACCACATTTTATACGTGTGAGTTACAAATATTTCAAAACATATCACCAAGAAACTAAGTACATACAAGATGTTGAATATTTAGAGTCTTAAAGGACTATCCCTCAGTCAGTATTAGGATTTCATGTTACTTGACTTAAACTGTCCAGTCTTACAGACAAAATCTGAAAAATTGCTATTCAAAAAGTAGCAAATTTGGTCAATGTCTCTTTTCAAATAGTTATAGTGCTTTTAATGGCTTAAGACAGGGGTCTTTTTTTAATCTCACCCAGTGGCAATCTACAGAACTTCAGTGTACATTTTATGACACCATAGCTGCAAAAGTCTTCATGTCAAGTCCAAAAGGTAAAACAACAGCTAATGCTGTCACATATATTTCAAAGTAGTATGCATTATCAAAAACAAAAAACAAATACACATTTATAAACCTTTTTTTTTTTTCAACTTTTTAGTTCTTGCAGGGAATTCAGCCATGTGTTTAGCTCTGTGTTCCTGTTTCCTATGAGTTATCATCAGTCTGAGAGGACAGGCCTTCAAGGAGCCAGGCTCCATTCAAAGTCTTCAGGAAGATTCTATCTGAGACGCTCCTGTGTGCCGCGAGGGTCATCAGGACTAGATACAAGTAAGGAGGGGAGGGGTGGGGGGGGGCTTAAAACTCCCATTCCAGTGTTTCTTCTCGATTGGCTGCTCTCTCTAACCTGTGGATGATGTTATTGAGGTTGGCCATTTTCTCATTGCGTCTCTGAGTGCTTCTGTTAAGTTTGGGGCTCTGGAAGGGAGGGAGCTGATTAGGGTCCAGGCTGTGATTGGTGCTCGTCGAGGGCGGGTTCGGCAGCGAGGGCGAGATGGGAGCGGAGGAAGAAGGTACGGGCGACACTGACATCATGAGGCCGGGTGAGGATGCGGCGGACGGGGAGTTCAGGGAGACCTCCAGGCTGCTGCGGCAGGGCTCTGATGAAGCCTTGAAGCTGACCGGATCCACGGGCGACTTTCCCGCGTCTTCCCCCTCGTGCCTGGACTGACTGGCTCTTTGGGGTCCGTCTATGGAGACGGCACCAGGGTAGAGCCCCTGAGCTTGGCTGCTCATCCCCTCTTCATGCCTCAGGCCCTGGCCGGCCAAGTGGCTCTCGCGGCAGCCGGCGATGGAGTCCTCGTGCTCGGTTTTCAGCTGTGGGAACTGTACCGCTGTGGAAAAACACTGAACTCTTGACTGTTTGATGGAGCCCTCCTTCCCCTCCTCCCCCTCGTCCTCCCTGTCTACTGCCTCCTGTTTGACATGAGGCAGTGCGGTGTTGGCGTTAAGAGGAAGGCTGGAGTGGATGTGTCCTGAGGGCTTCTGCAGCCTCCTCTCCTCTGCATCAGAGTGGGGGCTCCGCGTCACTGAAGGTGAGTAGCTGTGGTGCTCAGCGTCTGTGTCATTGTCTGGCAGACCCTCCATCAGCACCTCCCGTCGCATCCTGGACCTGCACACAAACACTTGCTTGTCAGACAGGCACTTAAATGCAAACACTCAACGTCAGGACTTACAGTACAAGTTTACTTTTCCTATTTACATTTGCAGCATTCAGTCGCAGCTTAAAGGGATAGTTCAAAATGTTTGCAAATTCGCCCATCGTCATAATCCTCCGTAGTCATAAAGGTAAATTCATTACCTTAATAATCGGTGCATGTTGTTTTGAGATCAGCTGGGCAGAGACGCGAGCTGCTTGGTGAACACAATGGAGGTGAACGGTACAGGTCTCCTGTCCCTCATAAAACTCATCAAATACACAATCCAACGACTACAAAACGCTATTGTGGACAAGTTGTGACCTGCACATTCACCACGCTATGAGATAATAATGTAACGTTATGAGAAAGAGTTGTTTTAGAGGTAAATGCAGAGTCAGAACTACATTCCAGACACAGCTGCTGGGCGGAGTGATTTCAAAAGTAGTTCCGAGTATTTGCTTTGTGTGTCGTAATGTTGGACTGTGTATTTGATGAGTTTTGAGGGACAGGCGACCTGTACCATTCACCTCCATTGTGTTCACTGAGCAGCTCACGTCTCTGCCGCACAGATCTGAAAACAACATTTACTGATAATTAAAGGTAATGAACCTACTGCTGTGACAGGGATTACAGCAATAGGCCAATTTACCAAAATGTTGAACTATCCCTTTAAAATGCACACACAGAAGTAATGAGAACACAAAGGTCACTGCACTGGCCTGTAGTTGTGGAACCAGTTGATGACGGTGTTGGTTTTGAGGTTGAGCTGGGAGGCCAGCATCTCGATGGTGTTCTGAGAGGGGTATGGCTCCAGCAGGTAGGCCTTCCTCAGGGCTTCCTTCTCCTCAGCTCCCAGCACCACCCGAGGCTTCTTCACCTGGCTGTAGGGGCACAGGTCCAGCGAGACCAAGGCGGGACTCACACACTCTGAGCGAGTGCTGGGTGAGTCGCTGTCCGAGCCGGTGCTCAGCAGCCCGTACCTCCTTTTCAGATAGGCTGGAGAGAGAAGACGGAGACATCCGGCGTGAAGGAGCCACAAAAACACAGACGATTTCTCAAACTTGTACTCAACTCATCACATGGGCTGGAACACACAGAAAAGCTTGTACAAGATATCATTACTGCACTCACCTTTCTTCTCCATCTTCTTCATAGCTCTCAGCTTGTCCACATTGTGGGGATCATTGAGCCACAGCTGCATGCGGACAAACGGCTCCCTGCCCTTCAGGCTCAATTTGTGCCAAGGTTTGGGCCTGGAGAGCAGGTCTGACACGGAGCCTTGAGTCAGGCCCAGGATGGTTTCTCCAAAGAGACGCTGGCCTGTGAAGACACAAAAACACTCCATAACAACATGCCACAACCTGAGGGACGGTGGATCAACAGACACAAACAATATAGAATACAATAAGTGCATGATTAAAGGTCCAGTGTGTAATAATTGGCTATCACTATAAAATAAAATTTGTTTAGTTATCGTGGCCTCATAATTCTTATTTTATATATACATATAGTAAGTAAGAGCATCGCCATCTTGCACCGCCATGTTTGTACGGCAGCCCATACCTACAGTATGTCAAATCCAGCTTCACCATTTTGACGAGTTTCACGTGCATAAATAAATCAACGAAGAAGAAGATGGAAGGAAAGAAGCAGGAGTAGGAAACAAAAGCCATATCATAAAAATGGTTTAGATCTGCACCTCATCACTCCATGCTCCTGAAAGTGGTTTTTGAGGTAAGTGCAAGCGAGTGAGTGAATGCTGCAAACTAGAATCTGAACGCTAGGTGTCACTGTTTTACCCCCATTTTACACACTGGACCTTTAAAATTATATAAGCATGGACCTTGGAGTTGTTTCCTATTCATTTTCCTGCCTTATTATTTCATTGTCTAAATTCTATTTCACTGCTTTTGCAACATTGTTTTCAAAACTCTCCTGCTAATAACTCATCTGTGAATGAGAATCAGTGTGTAGGAGTTTTGCATGTTTTCCTAAGTGTGAGCTCAGCCCCCACACTGTGAACTTTAACTCACCTAGGTTGTTGTCTGTTAGCACCTCCTTGACCTTCTTGGTGATTGCGTATGTGTCCAGCTCGGGGGACATGGCCACCAGCTCCTGGATGCCCAGCGGGGTTGTGGGCTGATGCAGGGCCATGAGGCTGGGGGTGGACTTCCCCCCCTCTGGATGTGGGGGCAGCCCCAGGCCCAGGCTCTCGGGCTGCTGGTTCTCTTTGCTGCTCTCCAGGGAGAGGCTGACAGGCTCCACCAGAGGACTTGAGTGGCTTTCTGCCGGGCTGGGGGGTGGCGAGGGTGAGGAGTGGGCGGTCACTGGGCTTTTATCTGGAGGAGGGAGGCATCACAGGAAATCAGTAAAGCCTTTAGTAGTAGGATTCTTGGAGGTGGAGGTGAGTGTTGTGTTATGGACTGCGGCCTTACCCTGAGCGTGGCCCTGGTTGGGGGGCTGGCTGAGGCTCTGGCCTAGCTGGTCCAGTAGCCACAGCTGCATGCGGATGAAGGGCTCCCTGCCTTTCTGGGTCAGCTTACTCCAGGGTTTGGGCCGGGACAGCATGTCGCTCACACTGCCCTGTGAAAGCCCCAGCACCTGCCAGAAACAGGTTGATACACTGTGAAATAGCATGTACTGAGCTCATATCAGTTATCAATTATCATCATCATCACTGAGGAAAATATTTTTGCTCTTGACAAAATCGAAAAGTCTGAATAATCTCCTTTCCTAACCACTTCTCCTTGATATAAAATGTTATTTCTTTGACCAACATACATAAAACATCCACATGAATCATGAATGTATATACATATTTTATTTCAGATCAAGCTATAAGCATAAAATAGCTGCTCTGATGTTTTCACATCTATGTAGGACTGCTTCATTTGAAATGCTGATGCAGTAAGGAGTTGTGTTTCCTCTGCTGAAGCAGATAAGGGAGGAAGCGCTCAGGCTCCTTCTCTCTCGTTAATGTGAAATTTTGACCGGCTCTATATTTAGCCTGCCGCTCAGACACTTCCGGGTCATCTCGCTCAGTAAAGAGCGCTCTGAAGAAAAAAGACGACTTGTAAAACCACAGCCGTGGTTCCATCGGTACACTTCCAGCCAACGACCACTAGATGGAAGCAGCACACCGCAGATGTTTGTGTTGAGAACTCAACGTAGCAGTTAAGCTCAACTTGCAGCACAATTTATGTAGGTGAAAAAAAACATGCATTGATCATCAGCTGATCAACTGATTATGATGTGATTTACTGAGAGAGTGGTCATAGATAGGAGCCTTTATTTTGGCAAATGGGTTATTAGGCTCACTTAATGGTTTAGTTAAATTTCAGAGCAGATTTTATTGCTTCATAAAGGTCCTAACGGAGCCAAGTGTGAGAATATTTACAAAAAACAGCAGCCAAGTGCTAACAAATATAACTCCCGTTCACTGTGAAGGTGAAAGCTGCTCAACAGACAAATCAGAGAGGAGCCTGGGAAAGCATCCACAGGGATTTTCTGGAAATAAAAGCATATTTTCTGACTTGACAGAACCGATAGATAATACACAGCAGGAAGGAGGAATGTTTCCTGATTTATCACAGTGAATTTTCCCACATTTATCGTATTAAGTGGAGCATGTGATGTCAGGACAACACATCTGACAACTAATTAAACTGGTGTTTTAAGTATTCGCCCTTTGTTACAACATTCTGGCGAGAACTAGTTGCAGATGTTTGAACAAAGACATTTCAATACTTATAATGAATCTCACCATCAAACTCACCACAGCAACTAATCACCACTAAATTCCTACAAGCAATTGGTGCCACAAAGGAAATTCCAGAAGAGATGAGTTGTTGGAAATCTGCTCACCAAAAGAAAAAAAAACAAAAAAAAACGCCGCCCCACAGGGAGAGATATCTACACAGAGAATACTGTGTGATGGTAAACATGTGGTCGGCACTCCCGAAGGCTCTCCAGGAGAGCAGCAACAACTCATCCAGGAAGTCATCAAGGATCGGAAGAGAACATCCAGCTCTCAGCTATCGACACTGTCCAGTGCCGAGGCTCTGCACAATTAGAACGGTGTGAAAAAGAGCTTCTAAAGGAGAACAGCAAAGCTTTTACAGAGAAGCACCTGGGGGGTTTCAGGATCATCTTCTATGCAGACAATATAAAAATAAAAAAATAAATAAAAAAAAGTCAAACACCTCAGACGACAAAGGTTCTGGTGTACGTGACTAAAAGCTAAATTCAACATTTCACCCTGGTTTTCTATACGGCCAGGATGGCTAACGATCATGGTGCCGACAGCTGGAGGTGGGAAACATGACCTCTGCTCAGTGCCAAACACTTCTAAAAGAGATGAGTCCAGTCATCTGGCCGAGAGCTAATAGATCTGAAAGGCTGAAAACAAAAATTAAACTTTCAGAGTGGCCTTGACTACATCTTGACTTGAACTCAGCGAATCAGTGGTGGGACTGATTCTGAAGCCGTCGGTGCATAAAAACCCACAAATGCATCTTTCTCCGTAAAGAGCCGCTGATGTGAATCTCTATTATGAAATTATACCGAGCTTCGGGCTGCACAAGTGGTGCGACCTGTTATGAGGTTTTTAAAGAGTCAATTACTTTTTCACGTGGGTGATTTGAATGTTTGATGGGGGCACTTTATTTACCGAAATAACTAAAATGTGTTTAGTGTTGACTTAGGTAACCTCAGTCGAATATTTCAGGTTGTGTTAAGATGAAACCATACGAGGGATGAGTCAGTCAGTGTGTGTAGAGCTGAACTGAATTCTACATTCAAACATTGTCAATAGTGGAATATTTATTATTTATATTATATTACCATTATATCAGTGTTCTCTTATGTCTTGCTGAACAAATTTCCTCGCTGTTTGTTTTTGCAGTGAAAGAGTTTTGTAGAGAATCTGACCTTTTCGCCAAAGATCCTCTGACAGATGCCGTTCTTGGCCAGCTTCTCCTTCACCTGCCTGGTCAGCTCGATGGTGTCCACCTCCCTGTACATGTACATCTCGTACTGCTCCGGGGTCAGCGGTGGCACGGTGGGCTTGAGGGCGCGGGGGATGTAGGCCGGGTAGTAGGACAGACGTCCCGGGCCGGGTCCCGGGGACTCGCCGCTTATCGACGTGTCCGACTCCACCTTCACCTCCACGGGCCGGCTGAGCCCCAGCTCGTCCTCGGCGGCGGAGGCCTCTTCGCTGTTGGGGAGGCACTCGCCGTTCTCCAGGCGGGGCCACGGCCGGGGCAGGGCGGAAGGCCCGGAGGAGGAGGAAGACAGGGAAGGAGAGACGGAAGTGAAGGGCCGGGAGCTGCCGCCGAGCACCATGGCCCCCCGCTCCTGCGACCAGTGCTGGTCGAAGTAGGTGCCGGCCTCGCCGATCTCCGACTTGACCTTGCGGATGATGTTCTGGACGAAGGCGGCCGGGGAGAGCACGCTGAGCGGAGTCTGGGGGCTGCTGATGGGGTTGGCCATGCACATGTTAACGCACCCCCCTTCCTCCTGCTTGATGGAGATGGGTAAAGACAGGCCCCTGGAGCGCTCCGGGGGCCCCAGACGTTCCACCTGTGCCCCCGAGCTGGCGGTGGAGGCCCTGCCGCAGACCTCCATCTCCATCAGGGCGTGCTGCTGGGCCTCCATCTCCCTCCTGGCCTGTTCCAGGATTCCCTTTATGGTGTCGTCCGAGCTGGTGCCCGCTCCGTTGCTGCTTCTGCCCGACGAGCTGCTCAGAGACGACTTGCCGTCGCCTGAAAGAGTGAGAGCTACATGTTGACACCGATGTACACTCAAATCACCCCTCCACTTCAGATGCATTAAGGTAGTCATCAGATGCTTAAAGGGATAGTTCAACATTTTGGAAAATTCGCCTATTGCCATAATCCCTATACTTTTAGGCGTAGGTTCATTACCTTTAATTGTCGGTGCAAGCTGTTTTGAGATCGGTGGGGCAGAGACGCGAGCTGCTCAGCTAACGCAATGGAGGCGCATGGTACTTTCGCTTTCTCTCATCAAACTAAATACACAATCCAACAACTTCAAAACATGTGACCTGCATGTATGTAACATTACGACACATGAAGCAAATACTCGGAACAACTTGTGGTTTTTTGTGGTTTTGCATTTGCCTCGAAAACAACTCTGTCTCATAATGTTACATTATTATGATCTCATAGCATAGAGTGTTTTGGAGTTGTTGGATTGTGTATTTGTGTAGTTTGAGGAAAGAAAGGCGAAAGTACCGTGCACCGTGCAGAGCTCGCCTCTCTGTCCTGCCAATCTAAAAACAGCTTCCACCAATAATTAAAGGTAATGAATCTACCCCTGAGACTATAGGGATTATGGCAATAGGCGAATTTGCCAAAATGTTGAACTGTCGCTTTAATAAATGCAATGTATATCATTGTCATTAAAAAAAAACAAAAAAACAATCAGTATGGCTTTCAGCTATGACTTATGATTCACAGCTCCATCCTCACCTCCCCTCTGGGACTGGATCTCCTTCTTGGCCTGCTCCAGGATATTCCTAATGGCGTCGTCTGACCCAGTTTCAGGAGTTCGGATGCGCGGAGTGATGCTCCCTGCCACAGAGGGTAACAGAAAGAGATAGAGATAGAGCGAGAGGAGAGAGGAGGGAGGAGGGGGGGTGAGTGGGATGGTTGATCAGAGAGCAGTTCCAAGGCTTTGCTTTTGACTGGTAGATCAATGGCTGCCTTTGAGCGCGTGCTGTCTGAGGTTGCAGTATACGGGAAGCTCAACTTTCAAAAGCTGTGAATCTAGGGAGAAAACAAAGTTTAAAAGTAACACTACAAACATGGCAGAGGAAGCTGAGAAGAGTCAAGGATGAGGTCCAAGTAGATTAGAAGGTTTAAACGCACACAGGTCCAAGAGCTAAGCCACCAAAACAAGACGGGGTGATTACATCTGCTCAGAAGGGTTACAGATCCATCATAGCTTCATATACTCCCAAACGCCCTGAACACTCTCAAAGACGCTTTTTAAAAAGCAAAATGACGACACCTGTTTAACCAGGTTAGGTCAACTATTATTCTCCAGACAAAACAAAGACGAAGACTCAAGTTTTCCTAAACTGTTGCTCATGACTGTTGGTTTATATTTGCTGATTCAACTACTCGACTTAAAGCCTAAGCTTGGTGTTCTTCTTTATTTATGTTACTGTCAACAAATACCATGAAAAGACCAAGTCCATTTATTTCTACTGAAAATGTTGTCATATATATTTTTAATAGTGTGGTTATATAGAGTTTTATTCAGTTGAAAAAAGACAAAATTTTTCTAAAACAACTAGACATAACTGACTCATAATGATGGTGATGGAACGTGTTAACCCAGTGGTCCCCAACCTTTTTTGGCTCGTGACCCCATCACAAATTTCTGGTGACCCCGTGATCACATACAGCTCAGATATTTGCATTTTATTTGAACTCGATTTATATTTGAGAAAGTGAAATTATAGAATACAGTTGTTTAAGATTGTGTTTGGTGTTTTAATCACAATTTTAAAAAGAGTAATAATGAGTTTTGTTTTTATCAATTACTAGACATTTCAGGCGACCACATTTGAATTCCAGGCGACCCCACGTGGGGTCCCGACCCCAAGGTTGAAAAGCACTGTGTTAACCAGTGCGCTGGTGTTTACACTGGTGTGTGAGTGTGTGTTTAAAACATATTAGAATATCTCCAGTATATCATCCATTTCATCCATCCTGCCATTTACAGGTCGTTTCCCTTTGATGGTTCAGGAAGTTTCCTTCTGTAGGTCTGTTACTGTCGTTGCAGACTGTTGCTGTCGTGCTATTGGACTCTGTGGCACAGAGGAGTGAGATGAAACCAGGCTTTGGTCACAAACATTTTAAATGTTAGCTATAAACTCATGGTTAGTTCTGATCTTTTCGTGGGAGTTGTTGACAAAAAAAAGAAACATGTAAAATATCTCCAGGCTTGTGCTTTAACTGCCACTGTAGATGAATGTAGTGGATGAATATGAATGACACTTCACAGATACTTAATTCACACCGGCTTTCAATTCCGAGCCAGTGGTTTAGAAAATGTGGTTAAGAGGGGGACTTGTTTAAAATCTCAACAACTTGCTAACTCATGCTGCCTCCTCTAGGTCGGAGCTGTACGGCTGTCGCTGTCTCTTCCACTCACCTCTCTGGCGGACCTGGATGGTCCTGAGCGCCAGGATGTTCTGCTCGTCCGACAGGAACTGCTTCATCTTAATAAAAGGTTCTTTGCCTTTCACAGTCAGCTTCCTCCAGGGTTTGGGTCTTGCCAGGATCTCGCTGACCGAGCCCTGGGAGAGCCCCAGCACGTAGTGGCCAAACACACGCTGGCCAATGTTATGCTTGAGCAGCTGCTCCTTCACCTGGAAGGCGATCTCCGCCGTGTCCAGTTGGTCCTCGTCCCCCGCGGTGGAGCTGCCGCTTTCCGACTGGTCGCTGGGCAGGCCGGCGTCGCCGCTGCCTGCCCCCGCCGACCCTTGATTCGCTGACATGAGGGCAACTTTGGCTGCATAGAGGGCTGTGGGAAAAGCCATGAGGCCCTCCTTTTTAAAGTGTGGGGAAAGCAGCTGCTTGTGCAGGATGTGGTCCCCCGACAGCCGGTCCCCGGAGCAAGGTGACACGGAGAAGGGGCGGGGGAGGTCGTGGCTGGAGGAGGAGCTGTCCAGGGTGGGGGGGCCCGGGCTGGGGGAGGCACGGCCGTCCGCTTGAGAGGAGGAGGAGTGGGAGCCGGGCGGTCGGCCAGTCTCCCTCCCTGCGTCCTCAGACTGGTCGTCATCTGGTGAGAGGGAAACACACGCTCAGTCTCCGGTCAGACGGCAACATGCAGGCTCAGTTTATGCAAAGAGACTCCGCTCTGAAAAACATTGACTCCTGAGATCGATCGAGCCTGACCAATGAGCGCAAAGTAATCAGCGAGCTACGGGGAGTTTTTGGAAGATGACAAAACCGGCCGCTGCTTTAAACTCCAGAAACCTGAGATGTGAACTATTTGAAGAACAAAACATGAAGCATGACGCTCATTTTTACCATTGCTGTGCAAAATCCGAGTCTTTTCCACCAGGTACTTGTGAGATGGAAGAAAGGCCTCTTTATCCAGCAGGAGAGCCTCTGCAGCCTTGGCAGACTCCTACACACACACAAGCACACACACAAGAGCTGTTAATTTTCGATTAATCAATTACAGCAGCTGCAGATAACCTTATAATGGATGACGATCAGTGAGGCATTCAATGGCACTGCTGTAGTTTTTCTTCTCTGAGACTAAGAGGAAACCAAAACTCTGCATGGCAAAAAAAAAGAGGAAACTTGTGCGTTTCTGCTGCGTGATAACAAGGTGGTGCCGGGGGGTGTGTGTACCTGAGATGTGCCGCCATTTGCCGAGGCTAGCTTCATTACCTTTAGGATACTGCAGACAGAAACAAACATACAGAGAAGGTCAAGTTTTTTTTGGATTTAATTGACATTTTCTGAAATTAGTTACACTTTTAGTCTAAAGCTAATTATCACCTGAGTTCAGTTTTAATCTCTTCGTAGTCAATCTGGGATTGCAGTTTAGCTTCTAATCTCTGAAATGGAAAAAACAGAATAAGGAGGAACATGTTTTATTATAGATTAATAAGGGCAGTGGTAATTATCAGAGTGGAGAGAAGAGCTCGGGAGGTGCCGTCACTTGTCATGCATCAGAAGCTCTCACCTCAATAGCTTCTGTCTTATAGGCCAGCTGGCGTTCCAGCTCCAGGATCTGATTGGCCGACGTCTCCTGAACTTCCTGTAGTGTGAACTGCAGCCGCCGAATGTTTTCGAGAAGACGGAGGATTTCGCGGTCTTTAGCCAGCAAGGCGGCCTCCAGCTGGGAGGGCAACACCTCGCCCTTCTCGTTCTTCTCCTGACGGGGTGAGAGGCAGATGTGATGAGGGGTGTGATAAGGGTGGGGGGTGATAAAGGGAGTGAGGAGGAGAGAAAATGTAAGAGGGCAAACACAGTCTCTGCAGTGTGGAAAGAGTTTGACTTGATATGATGAGGTAAGGTAAGGTTTTAGATCCAATATCTCCAGACCAATTAAAACCTCAGTGCAGACTGTAGAATCTGTACAGAACAAATGTCTGTCTGCATGAATGTAGGTGTGGTAATAATCATTCGCAAGTTTGAGATCTTCAACTGTCTGTAATTGTATATGTGTTGGTTCTGTACTGGAGAATGGGTGTTTGCTGTTATGACATTTTCATTTTGATTTTGCATTTTTTCCTCCCACATATGTGAAACTATGTCCATTGAATGTCGTTGAAGAATAACTTGTTAATCTCAGGCTCAGAATTAAATGTCATATTTTGTGCCACCCACACCAATTTGAACTTCTCTGAGAGAGAAGACATCACAGGAGTCAATGCAGCGTTGAGAAAATAGGTTAGGTCTTTGAGAAGTAAACAGAGTTACCACGGTAACAATGACTTAAATCCTAAAAGTTTCACAAAACAGAAAGCAGGCATCATAGTGGTGGATACTTTCACTTAATAAATAACAATTATTAAGTAAATGGTGATTCGTAAAATTAAAGAGATAGTTCAACATTTTGGCAAATTGGCCCATTGCCATAATCCCTATAGTCAGGTTACCTTTAATTGTCGGTGCAAGCTGTTTTTAGAACGGTGGAGCAGAGCGGTGAGCTGCTCAGAGCAACACTACGGAGGCTCATGGTTTTTTTTGGTTTCCCTCATCAAACTCATCAAATACACAATCCAACTACCCCAAAACGTGGACAGTTTTCAGCAAGCAGTCTCTGTATTTACCCCGAAAACAACTCTGTCTCGTAACGCTACGTTATTATCTCACAGCGTGGTGAATGTGCAGGTCACAACTTGTCCACCAGAGCATTTTGGTTGTTGGATTGTGTATTTGATAAGTTTGATGAGGGAAACCAAGAAATCCCATTAGCCTTCGTAGCGTAGCTCTGAGCAGCTTGCGGCTCTGCTCCGCCGTTCTAAAAACAGCTTGCACCGACAATTAAAGGTAACGAACCTACTGCTAAGACTATAGGAATTATGGCAATGGGTCAATTTGCCAAAATATTGAACTATCCCTTTAACATCACCATCTCTATTACAAAATGTACTTAAAATGTAGAGCGACCCCTGTCAGTATTATATGATACATATATTATATATCATTATTGTATATATTATAATTTTAACTGTGTTATGGTGGTGTGTTTCTACCATAACATTCACAAACTGATCTTCTGTGTTTAGTGACTGCAGCTGTTTGATGGATGTAGTGGAGTCGAAGTAAAATGTTCTTCTCTGGAAAGTGGTGAAGCAGAAGCACAAGTCGAATGTAATGGAAGAACTCCAGTAAAGTAAAGTGAACCTAATTACCACACCTGAGCAACACTTCCAGCTCAGTAAACAGGTACTTGTCATGATGTCACTGCCTCCTCCTTACCCTGCTAGTGCCCTCTGCTGGATGGCAGCTCCCTGTGGTGGAGCTCTGGCCGCTGGCTAACTGCTCCTTTAGCCTCTCCACTTCCCTCTGAGCCATCTCTGCTCTCTGTGGCGACACAAAGCGTCACACATGCACCAGTTATCAGTCGGCCGATGAGATTATCAAGGTGAGAGCGCACACACACACACACACACACACACACACACACACGAATCAAAGCAGGTGTCCTTATGCTGAAATTTTAAAACCGAGCTGAAATCTGATCAGGGCCCGCGAGCAGCCTCCAGTTTATTCTGCTGAGGGGACTGTTTAGTCGGCCCACTTTATTCCCCAAACTGTTTACCTGCTCTGTCACACCCGGCCGGCTAATTAATGATTCATTTTGAGAACATTTATCTGCGAGCTGCTGGCAGAGAGCAGCAGAGTGAGGGAGGGAAAAAAAATAAGAGTGGTGGAGAGAAAAGCAGAGGGGTAGAAGAAAGGAGCAAAAAAGAAAAGAGGCATCACCAGGATAGGAAGCAATCAAGGCAATGAGATAACTAAGAACCCCGGCGTTCAGCGCTCCAGCATCAATTGTGCGCGGCAGTCTCCTGTTCTCTGCTGAGTGGAGCCGTGCTGCCACAGCGCGCCCACCGACAGGGGCTCAGGTTTACACTCGCTAATCACACGCTCAGGGGAGGGAAGGTGTAAGGGGGAGGAAAGATGGGGCGGGTGGGATGGAGGGAAGGGGGAGATGGGGGGGGGGGCCAGGACGGAGGGAGTCTAATTAAAGCCGAGGCTTGATTACAGGAGTGATTACCTTAACGAAGGAGCATCTCAATCAGAGAGGTGCAGAGGAAGACTGTACTCACCTGGTTTGCTTTCTCCAGATTGGCCATGATGGCGTCGACCTCCCCTGCCCTGCAACACATGGAGACAGAGGGAGACCCCCCCCCAAACTGAGAACACATTCTGACATTCTGATCAAAGGCAAACAACGATTACTGCACATATTGTTGATTACATAATACATCGCAAAATACTTTCTTAAATGGCCTAAAGTAGATTCATCGTTTTGATATTATTCCTTTCTTCCTGATATATTTTAGGGCTCGAACCAAACCAGCCAGCTGTGACTGGAAAAATGATTTCAACCATATATATCTGTGTGTGTGCAGCAGCTGTCATAACTGGCAGGTATACTGTATTTACATAGCTAATTGGCATCTATACAGACCATGTTAAATACTCTTCTTTAGCTTCAAATGGAGCTGTTATTTCTGCATTTATTTCACAGACAGAAAGCAAAAAAACGTCTCCATGGTAACAGGTGTATTTAAATTTTACGTACAGTAAATTGGAAATGAAATAGATTTATGATGAATAATAAATCAGGGAAGATCAGGATTTTTACACACAAACACACACATTACACCAAGTGTAATATGTGTAAAGGTAGATCTAAATCTAAATTCTCATTAAACCCACGGACACCTCGACCTGTTCACTCATGATCCCGTGTCCTCGTGTCCTCGGCTGCAGCTTCGTCCCAATCCGTTCATTGGCCGTGTGGCGGATTCGCACCCTAATACCCCCCTCCCCACGTACGCTCAGAACTCTTCTGAGGTTGAACTCCAACTTGCCTCCATACATCTAACAATCAGAGTAGTCTAATTTAAACAGAAACTCAGCAGGATTATTCATGAGGTTTGTTTGAAGTTCAACAGTTTCATTTTGCACACATGGGACCTGGTTTTCAAAAGGTAGATAAGGATAAATTAACGAGGATGCTGTGATTGATTTAAATATGCACATAGGTTTTTTTTCTCTCTCTTTTTTCAAGTTTTTGGGACACAGTAGTCTTTTTCACCAAAAGGAAAAAAAATGTTCAAAAGAAGACATTAGACTTTTTTTATATCATTCAAATTAAACCAACTACATTCAGCCAAAACCTTTCATGTTTACACCAAACTGCTCCTCCAGTCTCACTCTCTGTGTGATTACACTAAACATCAGTCATCCAATAGAATCACTGGTGTGGCAGAAGCAAAACACAATCCTCTAATATCTCTACAGTGAGACATTGAATCGGTCGGACACCGAGTCTCAGGCCGAAACCTATTCTTGGCGTTAATGATCATCAGCGCTGTGAGGTGCAGCCCTGGTTTCATAGGGTCTTGCTCGTGCCCCGGTCCCATCAATAAGGCCAGGATATATGGCGCCCTGCTGACAGCAAACACTAACAGGTGTCAGCTCCACGTTTAATGAACTTGTGCAGTACGGAAAATGTTTTGTATTGATTACCTGCTCAGCTACTCAAGCCGAAGCAGACAAATAGTCTTTCTTATCAACATTGAGGAAACAGTCAGTGAGAGTAATAGAGGCCGGGCCCGGTGTTTCAGAAGCTCGGGGGTCAGGGACGGTAACTGCAGCTGCAGCTCCGAGGTCAGCGGCGCTCCAGTCAGCCCGGAGGAATTCGACCAGCACACACACCGACGATATGACCAACCGCATAACACGGCAGGTTTTTCAAAGCAGCCGCTGCTGCACGCGGAGAAAAAAAAAACAAGAAAAAGGTAAGACCGAACTGAAAAGGTGTCCAATCCAACAAAATAGATGGCAGTGGGTCTAGAAACATCAGTTCAATTGCGCCATGGATTAAGCCTGGGAGAAAATCCATTAGCAGCGGCTGACTGTGCTCTGGAGCACAACCCAAACAAAGGAGTGTTTGCTTTGAATGTCTATCGACATCCTTCATACAAGCTCAGATTCATTTCAGGCGTGCGGTGGATACATTGCGTTCAAAGACCAGGACAAGGTAGAGTGTTTTCTGAAGCAATCTTTAAATGGAGCAATTCTTCTTGAGGGCTGTCAAGGCCCAGCTGCCAGTGAAGGCAAACACAGACCTCTCTCATCGACCTGCATTAGTGGCTGAGTCACTCTCACTCGCCGCCTTTACAATGGCATTCCTTCAGCTCTGCACTGGACATGAGTTTATGCAGACAAAATAAAAAAATAAATAAAAGGGGGGGAGCAGCTTCAGCACTTGAAAAAGCTACAAAGAAGCAGCGGCCGAGAAAGGCTGCAGGGACGGCCGCCACCGCTTGGGTGGAGGAGACGGGGGGTGGGTACATAAGATACATAAGAGAAAAGTTTTATAAAAATCTGAGGCGGGCTCTTACTTCTTGGTCATCTCCTGGTTGTATTTACACCGCAGGTCCAGCAGCTCCGTCTGTGCGGTGTTCAGAGCTGGAGGGAGGCAGAACACAGACTTCAAAAAACGCACACATGAACCTTGACCTTAAAGCTACGTCCCCTCAATCTATTTACCAATTTCTGGATGCACTGATAGATTTTCCATATATTCAAAGTACACAAGTCACTAAGACTCCATTGAATACTGATATTAAAATGTTCCATATGGTCAAACATGACCTCCGTCAGTAAATATGTTAGATAGAACTCATTGATGTAAAAACAGCAGCAGCAGAGTGGGGGGGGGGTTTCAGTGTTTCAGCAGGGGGCACCAGAATGCAATTGTACATGCGGCGGCTCCTTTAAGTGGTTGAAATTAAACGTATCAGATACAGAATGTGACGGTGTTATAACCACTTACATGAATGCAGAACCTTGATCTTTTCCTCAGCCTCTGATAGTCTGTCAGACAAACCGACACCAGCGCTCCTCTCCTCCTCCTCCTCCTCCTCCCCCTCCCTGTGAGAAGACACTCAGTTTAGTTCCCCCCCCAACTACATCATGGCCACACATCGGAAAACTACAATATGAAATTTTTCTGCCTTAAGACAGAAAAGAAAACCTGCTCCCGCCGAGAGATGAGAGTTAACACACAAACTGTTTTTTTCTTAAAGCAGCACTGACGTGTTGAATTTGATGAATGTTAAAGTTTCCACAGTTGGATGCTCGGTTCACTAAGGAGAGAGTTTCAGGCTGAGACGACGTTATCGCAGACAGAAAGCAACTCATCTAACGTGTTTTTACTTTTTTTTGTAAAAGTTGAATATCACTGCTTAAATGAGCATAAAGATTTACAGAAAACACAAACGGCTCTACCTGATGACATCAACGTGTCAAAGAAAAACCTTTATTTGATTTTCTTTGTTGTTTTTCTTGAGGATGGATTATTCTGTTATATGTATTTAAGTGATATTGTGTATAGGTTATTGATGTTTTTAATGGTGTACTGTATATAATGGTATATTTTGTGTATGTCGTCACCAGTTTAAGTCTGATGTAAGATGATTTAAATCCTGTATTAGATGTGTTTTTTCATTAAAATAAACGTCATGATGTCACTCACCCTCGGTCCTCGGCTCGGTCCTGGCAGTTCTGCTGCGGGGAGCCCGGGGCCCCGGGAGCTGGTGTGCTGTTGGGGGTCATGATGGATGTAGGGGAGTGGGACTCTGGGGGGGCCTCTCCTGTCGCTGCTGCCACCGACGCTGCTGGACCGTCCTCTGTGGGCTCTGAGTGGCAGAACAAAACCACCGGTGGACCCGTTAAAACCAGGATTTCATTTCAAATGGTCATCTTTTAAAAAAACAACAACATTATATCAACTTGATAAGATTTTTTTGAACCCCACCTGTCTTTTCAAGGCACTCCAAGTGTTTCTTCCAGTGCCCGCTGATCTCCCGTACGAGGGCCTCGCCGTCTGGGGCCGAGCTCTGAAGCTGCTGCAGCCTTTCCTCCAGGGTGTGTGAGGCCTCCAGCACGGGAGCTGGATCTGTGAAAAACAGACACAAGCAAATCTCTGAAGAAACAACTACTAAAGGTTCACATGATACTCATGCACTCCTACTTTTTCAAAAAAAGCAAAATAGCAGTTTTAGTGTGTGCGCTGCCTGTAAAGTACATTACAGAGTTTTCTGCATCGCCGTTTCAACAGCGGCAGACTATTCCACCGAGACTTGTTTCCAAAGAGTTACTCTTAGACTTTTCCCACTCAGGCGCCTTTGAAAAAAATTCACAGGGCTGGACCAAATGACACAAGTGCTGTTCCGACCCTTCACATGTACAGAAATCAAATCTAATGAGTCTGCTCACACGCTGATGAATGAGAAAGACGACAAAAAGATTGCCATGAATATGTGACAGAATCTTAAGTCCCAAGTATACACCTAGGCAGAGTGTAGAAAAAGTCTGCTCCTGAAAAGGGAGTAAAAGAAAAAAAAAGAAAAAAAAAAAAGCGGGATTCTTTAACACAACAGAGGAGCTGTTTTGCAATGCATGCGCGGCAGCACCGGGCCCATGGGGCCAACTAGGAGGCTGTTTCTCAGCTAACAAGTCTCCTCTGTATCATTTGATCATTTAAATTATTATGCCAGGAATTCTCAGGAGGCAGCTCGGCACTCCACATCACAGGGCTGTTTTTAATCTTCCCCTTCCCTTTCTTCCCCTCCCGAAAAGTTCAACAGCTCAGAGAGAGAGAGCTGCTCCTGTTGTGTACCTGCCTGCCGAACACCAAAGGAGGTGACTTCTAGTGCCAAAGCACAGAGAGGGAAGCTCAGGGGAGCTCCTTGACAAGGGGGGAGGCAAGATGTAGAGCCACGCGCACACACACACACACACACACACACACATATACACACACGCATACACACCAGCCCTTCAAAACTCTAAAAGAGGCGGAAAATCGCTGCTTTGCTGCACAAACTTTTCTCCCACAGCTTTCATCCACTCATCTTAGACTTCTGTGTGGAACCCAATTGGATCCCTTCTTCGGTGTGGGCACTGACTGAAGTGACTTTTCATAAGAAGTTGGAGCCACAGACGTTTAAACTTTGCCAGATGTCACAGAGAGAATGCAAACTGTGAGCCGACAGGCCACGGAAGAAGGGGAAAAAATAAATAAATAAAAAATAAAAAAGAAGCTCATCAGAGAGACAAAAACTTCTGCAACGTGCAATTTGTTGAAATCCTGGCCGTACGTTGCAGCTCGCCATATCTGCATTTTCATCAGACAAACATTTTGGGCCATTTAATTGATTGAGCTATTTTTCCCAGGACCGTTTACAGTCGAGCATTGTCTGCATTCATTGTTACACCAACTGTGGAGATATTGCATCAGTCACAAGGGACATCACTATTAAGAGCACAGCTCTTCTAAGACAAACAGGATGACTTAAAGCACTGCTATTCCATCGACCCACTGTCACAGAAATCACTTTATCAGCCTCTTTCCCATATATCCTTTCAACTTTTAATGATCAAAGGACAGAGATTATAGTAAGGGATCTCTCACACATGGACAAGCCAGGATTATCAATCAGTGGCAGGGGAGTCAAGTAAAGTCAAATTTAAAGTGAAAGGATATAACTTAAGACTGTATACAAAATTATCCCCCATCAAAGCCGAGCAGCAGGGATGTTCTCCAAGGGCCCAGGATCTACTGTTACTGAAGGAGAGTCCAGAAAGACTGCTGATAACTTTGGAAAACGGAGCTACTAATTGACGTAGCAGCGCCCTGGATTCTTTAGAATGGTAAATCCGCTGAATAAAACCTGGAAGAAAAAGAGGAACGCAACTCCCAACCCGAGCCGCTCGCTCGCGTTCCCGCTAATCAAGAAATATAACAGTTGACGGGGCATTATGTACAACCGGGTGAGTCACATCACTCTTAGTGCAAATAAACGTTTCAATTTTTAATTCATCTCTTATCTTAATTATGGATGATTGGATGTCTGCTCTGAGGTCATGATAACTGATTGGGCAACAGCAGCTCGTTTAAACTAATAAATCACAGGACGTTTAATACATCATTTTCCGCAGCTCCAGAGGAAGCGCAGACACCGAGAGGAGCAGAGTGGCACGGAGAGAGGTTCAATAACGTCAGGGGTGAAAACATGAACATAATTGTGGTTTATTACCAGCCGGGTCATATTTTTGCAGCTTTGACCATTTGTTATCAGTTACAGGACGACGGTGCTCGCTGAGATCTGGGAACGAGCCGTGAGACAATAAGACGGGAAATAAAGCAATTTATTTACTGTACAACAAAGGACTGTCTGACTGCTTGTGTTTTCATTCCCAGCTCCTTTTTTTTTCTTTTTAGAAATGTCACCAGGTTCCCAAATTACAAGACAATTATGAATGACCACATTTACAAACCAGAAAAACAAAGAGGGGGGGGGGGGGCGTAATGAGTCTGGGCCATTCTCAAAGTATTTAGAGATCTGGAAGAAACTTGATTAGACTGTGTATGAAAAATGACATTAAAGGAGAAGGGAGTAAAAGAGTGCAGCTTTTTATAGAAACATAAAAATTGGACATTTTCATTAATTGATGGTTAAGATAAGATGTTGTATTTGCTGGATGATATTTTCAGAACAGTTGCTTGTACCCGTTCATGTTTTATATTTCTGTTCACTAATATCAGGGTCAATATACTCAGTATCATGTGCAACGCGTGCTGCAACAAATTCCATTGAGTTGGATATATTTTTATATCTATAATTATTGAATGTGAATATGGTGTACTTGTTCAGATTGTTCTTTTTAACCTGTGTTTTTCCCTTCTTTTTTCTCTTTTAAAGTGACTGCGAGGAGTTTTGGAGAGTGGAATTGTTTTCACACTACATTTCCCATGAGCCTCCACGTACGCAGTGGAATTCTTGGACCGGCGCAAGACGGACAAAGGCGAAAACATTTACCAAGAATGTTTTCATTAGGCTAGTCAAGAATGAAAGTCGGAGGTTGGAAGACGATCAGATACCATCGTAGTTCCGACCATAAACAATGCCAACTACAGTAGTGATCCGGCCGCGTTATTCCCATGACCCGCCGGGCAGCGTCCGAGAAACCAGGAGACCAGGAAAAGCTGGGCGAGTCGAAACTCTAACTATAAGTCAAAATGATATGTTTATCGAAAGTGGACCCATTAACAAGTGGGTAATGTAGATTCATCCACATTAATATGAGACTCTTTTACAACCAAAAGCAAACTCCTCAGGGTCTCTACAATAGTTTTTCAACCTTGGGGTCAGGACCCTATGTGGGGACGCCTGGAATTCAAATGGGGTCGTCTAAATGTTTAGTAATTGATAATTTAAAAAAATTACTGATGAAAAAATATGTTCCTAACTAATCATTATTCTTTTTTAAATTATGATTAAAAACACCATACACAATCTTAAACAACTGTATTCTATACTTTCTCAAATATAAATTGAGTCACTGATAAAATGCAGAATGTAAAAATATCTGAGCTGGTGCATCTTGATTGATGATCATCGCCGGGTTGCCAGAAATTTGTGATGTCAAAATGAGGTCACGAGCCAAAAAATGTTGGAAACCACTGCAATAAAGACATTCTATTCTATTCTATTCTATTCTATTCTATGGTCATGAAGGGGAAGTGAAAGCAGTGAAGTTCTCACACTGTTCATTGCTGTGTATGTGTGTGTGTTTTTTTACTTAGAAATCACCATTCATGGAAGAAACTGCCAAAACTACAAAAATTAGACCCAACTTGTTAATGGCCAACTAAAGTTAGCATGACTTTTAATTGTTTTTTACACCCTCAGCTGTATTGATATGGAGTTTCATCACTTTGGCTACGGGATAATGAGGCTGCCACCCCGTAGCTGCCTCCTTGTGGTCACCGCGATGCTGTTTCTGTGATATTGCACATCTCAAAGCGGGAGGCGGTTGGCTGTATCTGGGTGAGCCCCTCTGTCCGGGGGCGAGCGGGGAGAGCCGAAAGGACGAGTCCGCTGACTGCGGGTTGGCGACGTGGAAGGCGGGCGGTCGGGAGGGGAGGGGGGTCGGGGGGGGCTGGTGCTGCAGAGGTTCAGGGATGTGTGTCTAGGTGGGTGGGGGTGGACCGGGGTGGTGTGCGCCAAGACAAGCAGGTGTGTCAGGGCGGTCCGTCTTGGCCCTGTCAGCGATACACCATCATTAGGCGGTGTGGGCGCAGCAGGGTGCACCATTATGTCTCCCTGGGCCCTGTGTAATTACGCTCTGACATAATTAACCCAGCAAGCCCATTAGCCAAGCATTGGCTGGCTGAAGAGAGAAAAAAAAAAGCTATAATTATTTGTTGTGCGCATGTTAATGAGGCCAGCTGTGTTCCCATCATACAACACGAACAAATTAATTTACAAGGCTGTGCTCCAAGGTTTTTTCATTTCATTCAAAACAGTCTTGTTTTTTTTTCCTCTGAGTGGACTTCAAGGTCCATAAACATGCTGTGCCGCTGCTGCAACAAACAGTAACACTGCTGTAATATTGTTGTCAAGGACCAAAACTAGGTTGAAAGAACACTAAGTCTCTACTTTCACCTTCACAGACAATGTAAAGTGATATAAGATATGTACTGTAGAGTAAATTGCCGCCTCTTTCCTTTCCACCTGTCAAGGATTTGTTTCCATTAGAAAGAAAGAAAAAAAAAACTCGACAACAAATTCACAAACATGACTTTTCTGTTTGTGGCACATTTTTAAAACCAGCGAGTATTTGATATTCAGATAGCAAAACCCAGGTCTCACTTTACCTTGATGTGGCAGATGGAGTGAGAGAATACTTAAAATAAAAAGATAGTTGGAATGAAGGAAGAAAAAAAAATGATTGTGGGAAGCGGCGGCTTTTGTGTGTGAACAAAACAAACTTCTTAACCTGTTCTCTTCTTTTTTTTCATTTTTTTTTTTTCATTGCGGTTCCATGTCTTTGTTTGACTGACTGAAGGACAGAGAGGGAATGACATCAATACCAAGACGCTTTATAAAGCTCAAAACAAAGACAGGAGCCCGGGCCCAGATAGACATATTTGAAATTAACAGGAGATGCTGCGCTGAACAAAGAGGTGCCGATAACATCCAAACCAAACTTCATTCAAAATTTCACTGGAATCAAACGCCCTCACCTCTCGGCCTCGCGTGGAACACAGATGGCTGGGTGCTAATGTCGTCAAATATCCCCGTCTATTGTTGTTACAGTTTTGAATCCCATGGTTATGTCTCACATACACACACATTCCTCCACACATGCAGCGGTTCTGTCTTTTAAGAGCACACTCCCTCCCGGTCCCTCTGGGGTCTCCTACTCCACAGGGATCAGTTGGAGAGGCCCGGCTCTTTTATGAACATAATGCATTATTAAGCACCTCAAACATCTCCTGGGCCTTTGTTTATTACTGCTCTTATTAATCACTTGTGCATAATCTCGTCCCGCCCAGAGAGCTTTCATTTTCCATCAGATTTTATATGCACTTATTTTCCGACAGACTGCCACAAACACACACACACGCACGCACACACAGCACTACTCCTTCTGCTCTCATCCCGGCTGTAGGTACTCAGCTGCACAATTACAATAAAGCCTGGCTGGCTGTGCCTTGCAGGCCTCTCTTGCTGGTGCTTGCTTATGTATATGTGGGGTTGAAGAAGGACAACTATTCTTTATGCGTCTGAATGACTGTGAATCGCTAAGGTCAGAGCGTTCTGTTCAGATAATCTCATCGCCGAGGGTAACATCTGATGAGTGAGCATGTGAGGCACTTATAACACAATAAGACATGCGACTGAATGTGACAAAAAGATGCCTCCACTTACGGCGTGCTCCGCAGTACCGCCGGTCACCACTAGCAAGCACTGTTGCCATAAGATTTCCCACTGATGCACACACGCATCCGTAGACACACACACACACACACACACACACAACTCAGACATGCCTTAGGCCTGGAGCACACACACACACACACACACACACACACACTTAGAGGGGTGTATTCAGATCAGAATCTTCACAAACTCTCAGCGAGCTCCCCACTCAGATAAAAGGAGCTGTGCTCTAAAGGAGAGAGGGAGCAGGGTGGATCCTGAGGGAGGAGTGTGTGTACTGAGAGGAGGCGAGGAAGAGCAAACACCTGGAGCGTCAGTCTCAGGGCTACGCCCCTGGCGACAGGGCCTCGCCGCTCTCACAGAGGTGGCAACAAACGCCGACGTTCAAACGCCGCGCGCGCTCGCTCACGCACGCACGCGCACACGCTCCAGGAGAGAAGAGCAGGATGAGACGGCGTGGAAGGAGAGGAAGAAAAAGACGAGAGGAGCCGGGAAACCGGTGAATCCGGGCAAGGAGCTGCCACTGTTTTTCGGCGTTCAGTGATCAGGACGTGTTTATCTGCGCTGATCAAAACCGTGCGGAGGTGATATAAACATTGTTAGGGAAACACTGTTAACAGGCCTCTTTCAAGCCCCAGACTGGGTAGGAGTTACAGTGCACAGCATGGGGAGATGTCACAGGCAGATCAAAATATAGAGCACTAATGAAACACTCCAGCGGATTGACATGTTGGCTTAGGGGCCTCATAAAAGGCAAAAAAGGAGGAGAAAAAAAAAAAACTTCAATCACTCGCATCAAGAAGTTATTTCTGTTCTGAGTTTATTGTTTCATTCTAGTTGCCATTGAACAGGAGCATTATCTTGCATTAGCAAAAGCGTAACATTATCAGACTGGAATCTCACAAATGTAATGGATATGTTATTTGTATTCAATAGTAGGCACAGCAAAGTGGATAACTGATATGTGACCAGATGTTAATGATAGCCAGATACAACAGGTCACATATTGAGCTGCTGCTGGGTGCGCGCCCCTCCCCCTCCTCCCCCTCTCCCCCCTTCTTCTAGTTCGCTTCTTGCATTCATTAACTCTGCCATTGGCCTGCTCTGATTGGACCGACAGCCTCAGTGTCGGCACACAAATGAGCACGCACGCACACACATACACAAGAGGGAGAGGCACTTTCAAATGAAATAATAGGAGGGAAAAACTTCCTGCAATGAATAGTAATAACTGCATTAAGATTAACGAGCACAGCGTGTAAAGAATAATTGCATCTGTCAAAAGATTAAAAATACATGAGCTGTAGCGTTTGTTGGGGGAACGGTGGGAAAGCTCACTGTTGTGTTTGAGGGGCAGAGAGAAATGAAGTGGGGCCACAGCCAAATGACTGTCCTCCGGTGTACCTGGAGTCATCCATTCTAGCGAGGGGTGGTCAGGAGAGGGGGGGGGGGGGGAAGAGCTGTGACCTTGGACACCAGCAGCAAGATGTATAGTGACAAACACAGGATACTGTAGGCCCTCCTCACAGATGGCAGTTACCGCAAGGGCCCGACATACACACGCACTCGCGTCGCTCTCACTCGTGGTTGGCTGCGGGCAGAGAAGGGGGTGGGTTGGTTGGGGGGTGGGGGGGTACAGTATATCTGCCAATGAAGGCACCTAATGCCAGGATCAGTGTACAGTATACTGTACATTTGGCTGACTCACAGCAGCCTCAGAAAACGTGCGTGACTGACTGACTGAATGATGTTACACCTTCAGTCGGCCGGCGTTGGAGCTCTGCCACCGGCCGCTGCCCTTTCAAAATGAACTGGCACAGACGCTTTCTATCAGGAGGGTGTTTACAGGCAGGGTTGCCAAAAGCACCTTTTGACCCTTTTAACTATTTTTTTTTCTTTTTTGTCCAAAAAAAAGCACAAATCTAGCAACTTTTACCAGTCACTCTAGATAAAACAACAGCAGTTGTCTTGAACTTGTGTATTTGGTGATTTTGTTGGACAATGTTTTGGTCATAACCAGTGATGGGAATAACAGCATTATAAAATAACTGTGCTACTTTATTTAGGTAATGAACAGAACAGTTACTTTTCCCCCCATTATAACGCCATTATGGTTACTGCAGTGTTCAACCTTGGGGTCGGGACCCCATGTGGGGTCGCCTGAAAAAATTATTGATAAAAATATATTTTAAAGTAATTATTATTCTTTTAAAAATCATTATCGAAAACCCCAAACACAAACCTAAACAACTGTATACTTTCACTTTCTCGAATTTAAATCAAGTTCAAATAAAATGCAGCATATAAAAATTATAGAAATTTGTGATGTCAAAATGAGGTAACGAGCCAAAAAAGGTTGGGAACCACTGGGTTACTGACAGTAAAAATGTGTCCTTACTTGACTCAAGAAGTGCTATCACATAATAATATGCCTGTTAAAGTGTACTTTATGTAGACATATCTTTTCAGTTCATCAACTCAACTCACTCAGTATTACTCCGCGATGCCGCCTGCCTGTGCGGAGGAATACTGAGTGAGTTGGTTAGTTCCAGATAAACGGGAGGTTATGGTTATGGTTAGTGGGTTGGGGGGGCGAGTCTTAGTAATTTGACATATTTGAGCATTTTATTTTTTTTTAAAGTAACACAATATTCCTGGTAATTAATTACTTTCATAATGCAGTAATTCAGTATATGATCTCAGTTACTTTTTGAGGAAAGTATTTAGTAACTATATCTAATTACCTTTTAAAAGTAATGTGCCCAACACTGGTCATAACATCACGATTTTCACAGCAGCTGGGAAACGGCTTGACTGCTGGTTACGCTGCAGTTTTAATGGGCTGCGTTTCTCCCGCCACTTCAGACTTGTTCTGTTGTCTGACAACAGGAACTGAAAAACGCGCAAATGAGAGCAGAGTTTTATTGGGAATTCAGCTGTATTAAAATACTGTATATGTGAGCACAGAGAGCAGGAGCAAAGCAAACAAAGAGCTGAAACCAGCTGACACTAGGCAGTAAAGCAAATATGACACAGTGATGTAATGATTTCCATTGACAGCGGTTGTTTACAGCAGCTCCACCAACAGTTTTTCGACGCCATCCTAAATTTCTCACATTGGGCCCTAATAGCAGCTTTTTGCCTTTGTCTTTTTGCCTGTCTGGGTTGCCACTGTGTGGGCGATGATGGGGTGTTGCTGCGGCGACTTGGGCTGAAAACATGGCAGACTAGTGAGTCGGTAAGACTCTGCACCTTTTCACGGGGCATCAACTCGCTGTCGATCCCGGCCAATCTGGGCTTCAGGAGAAGACAACCTCTGTAATGTCTTGGTGCCGCGTAAACACAACCTGGCTTGATGTGGCTCGACTAGACGTTCTTCGCGACTTCACACACACATGACACAAACTGGAAGGTGGTGCCGAGGACAACTCCACCTGACAGCGCCAACAGTCATTCATCAGTCATCAGTCGTCCTCCGCTCTGTGTTTTTACAGTTGTGCACAGGCAGACAGTGCTCTGCGCTTTTGTGTGCGTCAATGTCATGAGAAATGATCCAAGCAAGAGGAGGCAAAAACTATCTGACACGCGTGTCTTTCTGTTGGGAGATGCACTTTATTAGGAGCACTATACTGAGAATGATTAGGGCATCTCTTTGCTCTCAAAAGACGCCGTAGCTCTTTGTGGCATGAGTTTATCAGCTTCATATTCATGCTGTCAATCTCCAGTTCTACCACATCCTATTATTGTTTGTTGTTTATTTATGCTTAAAGGGATAGTTCAACATTTTGGCCCATTGCCAATCGGTCCATTGCCATAATCCCTACAGCAATAGGTTGGTTACCTTTAATTGTCGGTGCAAGCAATCAATACAGCAATTTTTAGAACGGTGGAGCAGAGCCGCGAGCTGCTCATGGGAGCTCATGCTAATGGGATTTCTTGGTTTCCCACATCGAATTCATCAGAATTCATTAAACTCATCATCATGATGCAGAGTTGTTTTCGAGGTAAATTCATGCTAAATTACTGATTTGCAATTTTTTTCTCTGCATTTGCTCTTGAAAACAACTGCGTTAATCCGTATCTGTGATAACGTTCTGTGTCTCATAGCGTGGTGAATGTGCAGGTCACAACTTGTCCATGTCAGTTTTTTGGAGTTGTTGGATTGTGTATTTGATGAGTTTGATGAGGGTAACCAAGAAATCCCATTAGCCTCCGTAGTGTAGCAGCTCACGGCTCTGCTCCGCCATTCTAAATATTGCTTGCACCGACAATTAAAGGTAATGAACCTACTCCTAAATCTATAGAGATTATCCCTTTATCTCATATATAATGTTGTTTATTGATGTGTGTACTTGATTCTAAAATAAACTCACTAAACTACAACTAAAACCTAGAGGGGTCTCCTGGAGGACGGGGCAGGACACTGGAGTTCAGCGTCAGGTTCATGAGACCAGTCTGAGGTGAGTTTTACTTTGTGACATGGATCAGCACAATGCTGGAGGATGATCAGGTTACCATAGGGAGGAGAAACTGTGGCCGTAACATGGTCAGCAACAATACTCAGTATTCAAACTAACTGGTAGCACTGGGCCCACGGGGTGCCAAGGAAACCTGCCCCGCACCATCACACCACCAGCAGCAGTCTGGACTGTTGACACAAGGCAGGTTGGGTGCATGGGTTCATGCTGTTAACACCAAGTTCTCACTCTGCCATCTGCTGCTTCAGCACAAACCCAGATTCACCATCAGAGCATCAGAGCTTTTCCTCTGTCCAGCTGAAGCCTCGGATTTATGATGGAGAGCAGATCCCACTGGGTTCTTCTCCTCCTGAGCCCATCATGTGTCGTTCAATCTGATGCTTTTCTGCTCACCATGGTGGTAAACAGGGGTTATCCGTCTGTCGGTTCCAACCTCTGACCTCTATCATCATCAACAACAACTCCTCTATGAATATGTGATTCAAAAATTACAATAGTTGTTTGAGTACTAAAATGAGGTCTCTGTACAATAGGGGTGGGAATCACCAGAGGTCCTGTCATATGATATTATCACAATAATTGTGTCTCGATACCAAATTATTGCGATCTTCTATATTGTTGTTTATTAGCTTTTTTTCAACTGCAAATGGGGTCTCCAAATAAAAACTTTTTTTTCTAATTAGTCTGTGCAGAACAATACTTGGCATCCATATATACATAGACAATATACCATGCAAATATTGCAATGCAAAATATTGCAATACTATGTTGTATGGATTTTCCCCCACACCCCTACTGACATATGGGCCACTAAACTGCCTTATTTGATTTCGTACTTTAGTTTTAAATGTGACAAGTGCAGTGAGGATGTTGGTGTCATGAACCCTGGACCTCTGCTGCTGCTGAAGGTCTGACATCATGGGGGCAGTTGCACACTTTCCATATGTAATCCACTGTATTACATCCATATGTCCTGTCTTTATAGGTAGTGAGTTTATAACAGTAACCCTGATTTCAGGAATCAGCTAATTGTGTTTAGAGTCAGTGTAACGGTGTGACGGACCTTCTGCGCTGTGGACTAAACACCTCAAAACAGGAAGCTGATTTACCAATAACTTCACATAGCTTGGTTGTTAAAAAGCAATTAGTTTTTGATTTTATAAAATATTAAATAAAAATTAAAAAAACTAATTTATATAATAATTACAGGAATTAATTGCTAACTGATTTCAGTCTACTTGCCCAGCGCTCTTCGGTATCACAATAAGTCTCTGACCTTTGCTGGGAAGGAAAACAACCAGCTTCACTGTATGAGTCCCAGTGATAGAGTGAAACAGGCTCCCTTTGTAAAGGTAAGGTCAAATGGAGGTAGGAGGGTGGCAGTGCTACATCACCTGATGTAACCTGACACAGGAAGGTCTACTACTGTTTACTCAATATAATGACCACTCATAGACTCTGTGTGAATTCATATACACCACATAAAGAGACACAGAGAGAAACAATATCTGCTGGATTGAAAACAAAGGCTACTGCAGTTTTTTTCCATTCACATAAGAGTTGATGTGGGGTGACAGTGCCTTTTCTTTATATTCTAAAGTCTTTGTTCTTCAACAAAACAACTTTTAGTTGACTCTGTTCTCTACTTGAGACGGCTCCATGACAAAATATATCCCACTAGACGCTCCTGGGCTTGAATTAAGGCCTTGATATTAAAGGTATAGGTCAGAGAATCAAACTGAAAACATCTTCAAAGAACGGTATTTCTTATCAAGGATATAACTCTATTCAAAGTATGTGTGTTTCTGTGTGTGCGTGCGTTTCTGTGTGTGTGCGTGCGTGCGTGTGTGTTTGTGTGGTGGCGCAATATCAAGCAGGGGACTTCAAGGAAAAATGGAGACCTTTAAAAGTCAGTTGGTGCTGTCGCTATTTCTCTGATGCAGACTTTTATCTTGTATTCATTGAATCTGTAAACAGCATTCTCTACTCCTGCCACAAGTGTTTCTCTGATCTAGACTGAGATTGGGCCGCGTTTTGCTGCCGTCTCCCGCAACAAAGAGCAATACAGTACATGTGCCCTGGCACTGGAATAACAACTGAATAAACACGCGATATGTCTTTTCCTCTGCCCTAACTTACTGTCTGTGCCCCTCTCTCCCCTTCTTTCATTCCCCCCGTTGGCCTCATCAGGCCTGTGTTCCACACGAAGCCAGACTTCAGTTGGGATTTTAATTGGCCCTCCACAATCAACAGCAGAGCTCCTCAAGGATATGTTCGCTCCTCAGCCAGGCTACACTCAAGGACCAGAGCCGGGTTTTTGAAGTGGCCTCACGCAGAGTTTTGGAAACCTCTCTGAGAGCACATACTTTGAAAAATAGATAAGAGCCACGGGGTATAGGGTTTTATTTATCTTATATCCATGTGCTGTTGCACCATATCCATCTATGGCAAGAAAATTACTTTTCAGGGGTGGGTAACGTGCGTTGCTTCATGTATACATGGCGTGATTCCATGTGTGTACTTTGAGGGGCTGGTCCGGTGATACTGGTATAACTATGATGGGGAATTGATCTCCCGGGAGTGATCTTTGAAGGCAGAGAGATAATTCTAGAGGTAATGTGTGGAGATGCACATCTCTGGTCTTAGTGGGAGACTCACCTGGGGCCTCGATAAGCTGTTTGTAGATTCCGAGGAACGCAGACTCTGCCTCCTTACTGCGCTTGTTCAGAGCAACCACCTACAGAGGGAGGAGAAGGCATTAAGGTAAACACGGACAGATATAATGCTGGCATTTATCATAACTCACAATGCACCGGCATATTTTACATTTCTCTGTGTTGAATTGATGCTTTCGCACAAAGCAGAAAATGCTTAAAATCTTAAATAGCTAACACTGAATCAATAGTAACAAGAGCAAAAGGTCAAGCTCACAGCGTCCTGCCAACAAATGAAACACTCCTGCACGCCTTGGCACTATGTCTTGTGTGTAAGCAGGAAAACACACACACACACACACAGTGCAGCTCCCATCAACCGCTTTCCTCGGCTGCAGCGCGCTTCTCCAACGACCGCCGTCGACTATGACGACATCCCTTCGCCCTGTTAAGCGGCCAAGCTGCTGCATGTTGCGAGGTGACATTTGGCCCGTTAAACGTAGGTGCCGGCGCGCGCGGAGATGGCTCGCCAGCGACAGCGGCCTCCATCACCAGCAGCACTCGGCACCTGCTATCCCCGGCTCAGTGGGTGACGCAAACCAATTAACGATTCATTAGGAGGGACAAAGAAAGCGAATTAGTCACCACCTGGCCCCATGGAGAGGGCACCTGCACTAGTGCGTATGTGGGTTATTCTGCTCCCAGCTCCCGCTAAGACCTCGGGCCTGTTTGGAAGTCAGAGGATGCTCGGCGGCGGTGCGGCGTCTTCTGCCTCTGCGACGGTAAATCAGATCAACCGCGTACCAAATGACCCCCCCCACCACCACCACCACCACCCATCTTTAGTCCAAGAGCAGACGGAATTCAAATTATTGTCATCTATTGTCTATGTCATTACTGTCACTGTTGATTACAGCCCCTGTCGGACGGAGGGGCTCGATGGACTCCGCCGCCGAGGGTCGAGTGCGCGGTGCGGCCGAGGCTCAGCTCTTCCGGGCTCTTGAAAAACATTCATTCTGCACAAAAAAAAAACACAGGCAGGGAAAACACTTATGTGATATGGAGGTGGTGTGTCGGGGGCTGTTTAGTGGGGTTATAAATAAGGTGTGTGGAACACAGCGAGGGACAGAGAGCCTTTGATTTACTGGAAATGGCTGGCGTCTTCCCCGGGGAGGCATAACGACAGCATCATGTTTAAAGAAATATCATAAAGATCAAGCAAATCCCCCCCCCCCCACCACCCCACCCCACATCACTCCCACTTGGAGGAGCTCGGAGGAGTTCATGGAAAATGGAAAAGGCTGAAGCCCAATCAATACAGATGCAATAGTCTGCAGCTCTCAGCCAGCTCCCTGCTACACTATGCTGTTGTTTCACTCAGCCATACCCCAATTTAACCCCCCCACCCCACCCCACCCCACCCCGTCTCCCCTCCCCTCTTCCAGGACATGACGTTAATATCCCCATGTTGTTTCACAAACAGTGAAAATGTGCGAGGCGCGCTGGCCCCATAACCACTGTTCACAGCTGTATGTGTTGGTTCAGCCCAGGTTTGATGAGAGCTTGTTTTTATGTGCCTTTCCTTTTTTATCTTTTTTTTTTTTTTTACAGTGAAGAGCAGCAATTTGGTGACCCGGGTGCTCGTTTCTCAGCCAATAACAAACCCTCTGCTCTGCTGATGTGAAAATGAGCAAACCTCCAACAGCACTTTGTGTCACCAAGACAAACTGCTAGCAACCCCGAGTTTACACCTGAACCCACGGCTACTCGCCGCCAGCTCTTCACGGGGCGGTGTGCGAGCCCGGCCGGTTTCACTCTGAAACTGAATGCATCAAATGAAGGTTTTTTTTTCCCACGGTTGCATATTATGTTAAAAAGGGAGCTGCGGCCCCCGTGAAGGCGAAACGGCTAGAGCTTCATTTCCTGGGTCTCTTGGCCCTCCATCATCCTTTAACGAGAGAACACGAAGATTACCTCCACAATCACACCATTAACCTGCCTACAGACGCTAGCGGAGGCATCAATCACGCTCCTGCCTGATGCCTTCTCATGTTAGCGCCTTCTATACGTATAAGATACCCCCCCCCCTTCACAGCCGCCACCGTCGTTCCACCCTTGCTATCGTCAAAGGACTCTGAGGTGTCGTGCATAATACGGGGCAGATCGGGGGGAGTCATCTTCATCTCCATGCTAATCCACCTCCAGCCACGCACATGGCAGACCCACACAGACTGCTGCTGCTGCACAGAGAGTTACGGCTCGAGGCAGGGCCGTTGTATAGAGAAGAAAGGTGATGATAATTCTAGGAGCCCAGCGCCCAGTAGGGCCCACAAAAAACCTCGGTAGTCTAATCTTTGTATGACTGATTTATTCTGCATAAGACCCTGACTAATACTCATAGTAATGCTGCGTTAGCATCGAAATAAAGTAGGCTAAATAAAAAATGATAATACATACGTAGTCTAAGAAAAAAAGTGGAAAAGTCAGGGGCCCACTTTGCTATACTTGCAGGGGCCCTAGAATTTCTAGCAACGGCCCTGGCTCGAGGACGAGGATGGACTGCAACTGGCAACTCTCTCCTCCTCCTTTTTTGGCTGCAAGATATAGACTCCGGCCTTGGCTTTGGCTCGCAGCGCATTCTTTGTTTCTCGCCCCGTTTTGTGATAAAGGATACGGCTGCCGAGGGAATGGGCTTGGCCGCAGGTTTGATTTTACAAGCAGGAGTAAAGCCCGGGGCAGAGCAGCAAGAGAGAGACAAAGGAAACCTGTTAGCGCGCCTCCATAACTCTTCGCGCCTGCAACGGAGTGGGCAGAGCACAGCCTCTGGGACGGGGCTGCTGGGAAATACTTACTGATAAGCCTCTGAGAATACTAACGGTACGCGCTAGTGAGTCTCTCTGTGAGTGTGAGCGTGTGTGAGGAAGGGAGAGACGGGAGAGAGAACAAGGTGGCGTGTGTTTAAGAAAGAGAAATAAGTGGAGAACAAAACCCAGAGAGGAGCAGAGGAAGACGAGTGAAGGGCTCCTGAGTGACATACAGCGAGAGACAGGGAGACAACAGAAAAGAGAGGTTCCCATAAAGAGCGCAATTAGCAATTATGCAGTCATCAATTACAATTATCACAACTGGTGATTATGCAATTATCACTCTAAATCATCGTTTTCCCCCTCTGCCTTACCAGTCGGCCACCCCCTGTGATTTGGTTGTTTGAGGATAGGTTGGGATGATGCAGGTGATTAGAGTGTGTGATGATGAGGAGGACGGGGGTGTCGGGCGGGTGTCAAGGCAGATCTTGCACCATGTGTGTGAGCAAATGTGTGTGTGTGACGCTCGGAGCATGTCTGCATGTGCCTGGGTTTACACAGCAAGTGATTTAACTCCCTTTTTTTTTTGCACGTGTGTGTGTGTGTGTGGGTGTGCAGTGTTCATGAATATACCGCCTCCGTCTCAAGGTGAGTGTGGTTGGTGCTGCAGGTGGTTTGGGGACAGCAAATGTATGGTTCCAGAGTCCCTGAGGCCTCTAAATTACCTGTCATCTTTCCCATGATGCAAAGGTCAGCGCACAATCATAGGGAGTCCATCCTACTGTGGTGCTCAGTGAGCGCCAGTCCAGCCCACAGGCTGACAGGATGTCACAACAGCCCCGGTCCCGCTCCTTGCTTATTAGAACAAAACAGTGGGAAGCCCACCACCACCGTCACACCGCTTGTCACAACACCTTCCAGAGGAATCCGGCCGGATCCTGACAAACGTTCACTATCCGTGGTGTTAATGTAAACGGAAGAAAATAAGGCAAAATACGTTCAGCGCTCTACCTTCCTGCCCATTAGGATGCTCTTAAAGGGATAGTTCAGCATTTTGGAAAATTGATCAATTGCCATAATCCCTACACTCATAGCAGTAGGTTTGTTACCTTTAATTGTCGATGCAAGGTATTTTTAGAACAGTGGAGAAGAGCCGCGAGCTGCTCAGAGCCACACTACGGAGGCTAATGGGATTTCTTGGTTTCCCTCTTTCGAGGCTAATGCAGAGACTTGCATGAATTTACCTCTAAAACAACTCTATCTCATAGCATGGTGAATGTGCAGGTCACAACTTGTCCACCAGTGCATTTTGGAGTTGTTGGATTGTGTATTTGATGAGTTTAATGAGGGAAACCAAGAAATCCCATGAGCCTCTGTAGTGTAGCTCTGAGCAGCTCACGGTTCTGCTCCGCCATCCTAAAAGCAGCTTGCACCGACAATTAAAGGCAACGAACCTACTCCTAAAACTATAGGGATTGTCGCAATGGGCCAATTTGCCAAAATGTTGAACTATCCCTTTAAAATCCAGAGGCAGTCAGCGCTACGTACAGTTAAATTTTGTATCGGTAAAACATTTTCAAGATGAAAAATATATCCATCATTCATGCGGTCCTGTTGCTGACTCCAGCTGTCCTTCATATTTAATGCAGCCAAGTGTAGGAGGGGGTGTAACCAACCAACCAACCAACCATCCAACTAAATATTTTCATTATGGATTATGTTCTGCTATTAATATCTTTTTTTATTAATGGGCTAATTATTACTCGCAGGCATTAGCGAATGAAATGATGTATAGATATGGCTGGTCCTGCTTAACCAACAGTCTGAATTCAAATACATTCAATGTATGTGAATGTAAAAGAGAAAACATCATTCCCTAATATCTGAGAAGCTGGAAACAGATTTGCTTGATACATAATATATACATAATAGCATAAAAAGGCTGAAATACATTAATTTTCAGTCTAATCGACTAATTGTCTCAGCCGTGATACAGATGCATTTTTAATACAGCCATCAATAATATTTCGTTATAATAATGCAAAGGTTAAGCTGAGCCAATGCTTCAGTCATTTGAATTTAAATTTTGAAGCTGTAGTTTTAGTTTTCAGAAAGTTGAAAACAAACCTTTACGAATTAAAAAAATAAAATGACATGAATTCAATTCAACTGATTCCCTGTCCAGATAGTCCACATGGTCAGTTCAGGAGATACATACAGCTGGACCAGGAGAATAACAGCATAGTAACCTATATATAACAAGAATTAGACGTTTTTCCTTTCGTTTTAGTACAAAGTACATATTATCAAGATGTTTACAGTTAATGAACTATACTGGAAATTCTTGAGAATAATATGTGCAGTTTCAAGGATATTATGTCTCTTCTGTTCCCTATGTAATTTTCACACTTGGCAAATTCATCACACATTTGACACCTCTGCTCTCAAGTCTGGTGAGAAGCCCTGAAATACGGGTCATTATTTCAAACTGATCTGATTGTGAGTGTGAGATGGTGTGATGTGTTTTACCAGCTGACCCACCACAGGAACATGTGCATCGCTGACAGAGCGTGACGTGATTCAGCTGATCCAACACGGTGTAAAATAAATTTTGAAAAAAAACAATCCCCGCTTTCAAAATGTGTGCATGTCATCCGTACTGTATGTTCAAAACAGAAAAAAAAGGAGCAAATGTGAAAAACCGCCGCATTCCCCTTCAGAAGGCAGGTAAAGATCAGGTTTTAGCCGCGCCACACAGCACTCGTACAGCTGTCACTGCAGGCGTTTGTTTTGCGTCGAGTGCAGGTTCAAAGGAGAGGCGGGAGGAGAGAGATGAGTTGGTGTGGAGTGACTGATGAGTGTGTGGAGGAGAGGGGCAGAGGTAAACCCTGCTGCAATACAGTCTGGATGGCGAGAGACCCGTGTACACCCACACGCACACACCCCCACACAGGCACACACACACACAAGCTGGAAGTGGAGAGCATGCATTGCAAACACACAACGACAAGTCGCAGTCACGCTGATGCACGCTACACACACGGGCTGTGTTTCGGAGGAGGGTGGGGGGGGTCAGATTTAATCATGGTGACATCCATCTAGCAGCGGCATGGCGGTGGCTGTGGCCGTCTCTGGATGCCCGGCGAGATGAGCAGTCAGAGCACTGACACACATCTCGTCGCCACGTCAATTCCAATCAGCGGTGCCTGTCAGTCAACGCGCCGTGCTCACAAGCCACCGACGCCACTCTGCCGCTGCAGAGCTGCCGCCTCAGCCAAATAGATGGCCGGAGCTGACCAGACCGATACTGCTTTGTGGCGCCCCCCACCCTCCCCCCAACCCAACTCCTGATGCAAACACGGTGCGGTGACAAACTCAGAGCAAAAAAAACACACAACTCAATCCTCGGAGCCTTTATAGGAGAAGCTCACCTGTCAGTACGGAGCGGGAACGTTTCAATACAGGTTTCAAGGTGGATTTCAAGGCCCTTCATCCAGAGGAGAGAGGATGGACTTTCATATGGTGTGTTTTTTTTTTTTACAGCTATTATTGCATTAGCTAGTCAATGGATTAAAGAGACCTGGAGTCTACAGCCTGGCTGCCTGCACTGTGAGGATGCACTCAGGCCCAGTGGTGCTTCAAACTAAATACTAACATCAGCATAATAATATGCATTGTCACAATTATTCCACAAGACGCAGCTGGAGGTTGTCTTGCTTCACAGAAATATAAAACTACATCAGTTAAACACAGTGATATACAAAGTTTATAAACAACAAAATAATATATACAAGAGTTGTATGGGTTATTCTGTTTTATATGGTATTTGACATTTTAACAATCATAAAAGACTGAATTAATTTTTTTCTAAGTATATTTTTGGGGCTTTTTGCCTTTAAAGGGCCAACGAGGAGTTTCTATTTGGTTATAAAAAAGTCTCATGTTAATGTGGATGAATCTACGTCACCCACACATGTTAATGGCTCCATTTTCGCTAAATATATCATTTTGTCTCTATCGTTATTTCGTTATTATTAGTGGTGGTGGAAATGCTGGGCGAGCCGACCAGCGTTTCCTTACTTTCAGTTTTGCGGACGCCCATGAGAATAACGGCGTCAGCACTTTGGTCAACTGAGGTTGTTTTTAAATGTGCTTTATAAATAAACTGTGACTTGACTTGACTTGACTTGAAATCACCATTTATGGTCGGAACTACGACGGTAACTGAACCTCTTTGAACCTCTGACTTTAATTCTTAATTAATGAAAACATGAGTCCGTCTTGCGCACGTCGAAGAATTCTACGGTGTGCGCGGAGGCTCATAAATGTAGTGTGAAAACACTTCGCTTTTCCAAAACTCCTCATTGTCCCTTTAATAGTTGAGAGAGACAGGAAATGGGGAGGCAGAGAGAAGGGGAATGACGTGCAGCAAAGGGCCGCCAGATTCGGATTCGGACTGTAGCCTCTGCATATGGAGTGCCTGCTCTACATGCTCGAAATACCAAAATACATTAAAATGTTCGTTTTGAAATTGTTTTTGTGTCCTTTGTAGTGTTTTTATGGTTTCCATGAAGCACTCAAATGCAAAGTTTGTCCCAGTCCGCCATGTTGTTGTTTTTTTTTGTTATTCTGGCATGGTGTGTCTTACAGTTTTTCTCGATTGCTAAGACACATTTCTTGAAAGCTTCTGTCCTTTTCTCTCAACTGTGAACACAAACCCCAATTTTCAAGCTACATTCACAAAACCTCATACTCCTCTTGCAAAACCAAACTTTCACCTCAAAACAGTTTAATCTGTGCCCAAAACTGAACTTTGTTGTCAAATCGTGCCCCGAGTCAGTCAAAATTAAAAGCACTCCTGAGCAGTCACTAAACACTACCTAGAAAAATAGAAAACACAACGCTCAGGACATGAAGCTGTGGAAATAAATGTTTATTGTTCACTACAGGCTAAATGCATGTTGCAAAACAAAACACCTGTGCATTTAGCACTAGTCTCCTTACTGTAATTCCCTTTCTTTCACCCCCCCCCCCCCCCCCCCACATCCATTTCATCCCCTTTTCCTTCTTCTTTTTTCTTCCCAGTTCATCCCTCCCTCCCTATACTGTAATCCTCTCTTCATTCACCCCGTTGCCTTTCATCTTCTTCTCTTGAAAAACAAAAACACCTGTGCATTTAGCACAGAATAAATGTGTCTTAGCAATCGAGAAAAACTGTAAAGAAAAAAAAAAGTACAAAAAAGTAGAAATCCTGTGCATTTTGTACATACTGTACACGTAGCACTTGTACTGTACAGTACAAAAGTATTGTGCATTTAGCACTTGTATACTGTAATCCTATGTAAAAAATAAAGTACAAAAATCTACAAATGACAAGTGCATATGTAACTCAGCCACAGCATTACAGTATTTCTCTGTATACGTAGTACTGGATCAGGCTACAGGACTTCATCCTGACCTGTACTGGCTTATATATGTTCCCTCACATCATTGGACACAAGTGTTATCAATTTTGAGTTGTTGTGTTCAACCGGTGAAACTTGTGCTTTAGTTGTGTTTGACTTTTGCCACCTGTGCTAAGCATTCTGCAGCACAGGTGCATCACAATGAAAATGTGTTGATAAGGTGTGTCTAAACAGGTGAAAAGAGTTTATAGTTTTGACAAAAGAGTGACTGATTCAATCAGTGGGTTCAGACAACTGAGAATTTGGTTCAGAGAACAGAGTTTAGTGTTTTAGCAATTGAGAAAAACTGTAATAACAATAATAATTATAATACATTTTATTTATAATCCACTTTATATTGAGCAAACAATCTCAAAGTGCTACATTAAGAAGATAAAAATTTGAGAGAACGTCTCCCCAAAAGAAACAACTAATGAAAGGCTTTTTTTTAAAGCTAGGTTTTTAGACCTTTTTTAAAAGTGTCCAAGGTCAGCTGTGCTCTCAGGAGGTCAGGGAGAGCATTCCAAAGACAGGGAGCGGCGTGGCAGAAAGCTCTGTCTCCCATGGTCGAACGCTTCGAAGTTGGAACTTGGGAGTTTTCATCCGAGTTCCAACTTGTCTTGAACGCAGTATTAAAACATGCATTGATTCACGTCAGTGTGTGTGTATTCTTTTATTGTCACCATGTTTGGAATCCAAGAAGTAGCCTATAGTGGATACTACACAGAGGTTAATGGGGATTAATGATAATGCTAACATGCTAATACTTAACAGGTGTATTGCTGAGCATATTCACCATCTCAATGCATAACAAGCACTGACTTGCACTAAACACCAGGGCAGCTGAGGCTGATGGGATTGTTAGTAGTTGTAGTCATCCAGTTGTTTTTGAGACATTTCACTAAAACCCACAGTTCTCTCCTCTGGGGACCAGAACTATCTGTGAAGTGTTTCATCGTCTGATAGTTGCTTCAGTGTGGATGCAGTGGACAGATCTTTACACACTGCTCTCCCCAGACAGCAGTGACTGGTGCGGCTGAAAAGGCGCATCAAGATATATGACGTAAAGAGTTGACGATGTGAGCGAGACCTCAGGTCAAAGCCCCGGTGGAGAGTGCCGATAATGACCCGGCGCTCAGAGGAGAACACATCTCTACAGATCAAGGCGGGGCTGACGTAATCCCGACGGACATGGCACACGGTGCAGCATGGGGAGACAGAACATGGCACGACATTAAACCAAGATCAAAGGGCCTTCTGTCTCCAGCGCACAGCAGGTGCCTTCTGGGTCCCCCCCCCCACCTCCCTCGCCATCAACAGGCGGCAGTGCTGCCGTGTTACCCGCCCTCTCGACAAAACTCAACAAAAAAAAAGAAGAAGAAAAAAAAGCGCCAACCTCGGCGCCAGCACCTCAAAGTCGCGGCAAAGTCAAAGTCAAGAGCCGGTGAGAGACAAACGGAGGGAAGAAAACAAATCTTTTGTGAATGTCTTTGTAGTTCAAAAGACAGGAGTTGTCATTTTCTTTGAGCTGGTGCTTTCAAATGTTTGATGCAGCGAACGACCTAAACCTTGAGGAAAAGCGCGTCTGCCGAAAACGTATCTATCATGGCATGATGGGAGGGAGCGGGGGCGTGCTGAGGCTAAGATGAAGGCGCCGGTTGATGTGCCGAAAGGGGAGGGCTGTGAAAAGTAGTAATGAGTGTACCTGGACTAGATTTCAGAGCTGGGAGAACTGTGGAGAGGAGAGGAGAGAGGAGAGGAGAGGAGAAGTGTAGGTAAGGGCTAATTATAAAAATAAAGTGCCCCCATTATCCTGGCGCTGTACTGCCCTAGTGAACAAAGCTACAACAGATGGGGTGTCATGGGTAACTGTGCCAATGTGAGCCAAAGCCCTGGAGTGGACGGACCCTGGCAGGCCGCTGGTGGGCCGGCCCTGGCATGGGGGAGGCACAGCTGCATATCTGGCCCTCAGACACATGTTGACAGTGTTTCTCCAGCTCTGCCTACACTAGTCAAGGTGAGACAGCATGACACGAGGGGAGAGAGAGGCAGAGGCAGAGGGAGAGGGAGAGCGCTCCACTATGATGGATAGTGCTCTCCATACACCTCTCCTCTCTCTCCCTCTTAGAAGGCTGGTGACTTTCCAGTGAGGCAATTATCATTGCGGAATGCATAATAGCCTAATTAATTACAGGTGTCAGCGCTGCCTTTGTTTCAGCATGGAGGAACATCATGCCAAAACTGCATCCGCTAAAAAGAACAGCGCTGATGAACGAGCCTCGAACGGCGGTCGGGAAGAGTGTTGGCGGCTGATGGAGGAGCCCGACGCGGCGGAGACGACTTGAAGTCTGCCAAACAAGCGGGGCCGTCCGTCGGTGAACACAAGATGGATTGGAAACACATGGCGCAGAAATTAGCTCCATTATTTGCCTGATAAATCTGCCGTTGTCAATGGGAGCTGCTCAGAGGAGGAGCTCAGGTAGGGCGGCGACGGGAGGCGATGGGAGGCCTGGGTGGCGTTGGCGACGGCGGCATCAGACAATGGAGACGGTCTCCTCACCACAGCATTGCTGACAAACACGGCATATCATTTGTCCTGTCAGATTTGCCGATTTTCATTCATTGTATAGCGAAGAAGCCGGGAAGCAGACAATTGCTTGGGAGGGAAGAAGGGAGGGAGGGAGAGAGAGAGCTAACAGGCGCTGTGAAGGAGAGACGTGAATGATGGGGTGACGAGGGAGGAGAGACATCCCAGAAACTCCTGCTATTCTCCTCCTCGGCTCAACACTGGCATACATCGCTGCTCAACTTAACACAACATCACGTGTGTGCGGTGCACGCGCCTCCCGTGTGCGTGGAACTGTACAAGCGCGTGTGTCTTGTCTGTGGGGGGTCGTGGCAGTAGGCTGATAATCCCTCCACGCCCCCCCCCACCCCAACCCTCCTCCCCGGGCGGTGGGGGCTCATTGTAGAGTACATTGAGTCTAATAGGAGCGGGCGCTGCAGTTGTGTGCAGCGCTCTCTGCTCCCACTGTGAGAGGAGTTTTACATAATTAATGACTGTTGATGTTTCCCAGGTAGTCGCCCGGCAAATTCACTCCAGACTCGGCTGCCACCGTCGTCGGGTTCCACAGAGAATGAGCGACACCAGAACAGACAGCTTACATTACAGGCATAAATAAGGCAATTTTGTACAGTGTCTTCAGACATTACCGTGAGATTGGGGGGCGAGGGGGGGGGGCGGGTTCAGGGCCGATGATTCCACTTGCTTCTGAGAAATGCTCAGAAAGAGCTTTTCTATGTCATGGAGTCTTCAGAGAATTTGTGCTTGATGCAAGTAAAACTGCTTCCTTTAGTGTTTTTTTTAAATATATATATAATTCCGTTTGCTGTTGAGACGCGC
Organism: Decapterus maruadsi; assembly: GCA_030347415.2. Lineage (NCBI taxonomy): Eukaryota > Metazoa > Chordata > Actinopteri > Carangiformes > Carangidae > Decapterus > Decapterus maruadsi. The sequence continues at coordinate 4,754,717 of CM064895.1, forward strand.
GTCGCCTTCTCCAGATAACAGCTGACGGCGCTCCAGACGGATGATCATCCACATCTGCATGGATCCGTCTAATCTGGATGTCGATCTAAATAACGCGTCAGCCTGGTGGTCCAGGGCCTGCATGTGTGTTCCGGGGGGGCCGCCGCTGACACCGACGACCCCCCGCCCCCCCTCCTGTACATATCGCTGGGAGGCAGTCCACATTCATACTGAAGCGCGTTAAATTAAACATTTAAACACGACACCAAGGGAAGGCTATTTTTTACTGCTCTCGGCCCACTACTCATTATTAATTTGTAATAACCTTTAAGGCTTTTTGATGTCATACATATTTTACGGAGAGATATCACTCTCGGCCAGGCTGGAGAGGGCCTGTCGATGACAGATCACCAGAGTGCCACCGAAATGTGCCTTCATCTGCTATAATTAGGACCAGGTGAGGGTTAAGAGTGATCTCTGGACTGTGTGTGTGTGCATGTGTGTGTGCACGCATTCGTTTGCGCTTGGATTCACACACTAATGCATCAAGGTGACGACACATCAGGACCTAGAGATTAAAAAGTGGAGTTGCCTCAAAGATAGAGAGAGGGGTGGGGGTGGGGGGGCAGATTGGAGGGGTTGGAAGGATTTCTCCCAAATTATTTTGCACAAAAGAAAACTGTGCTTAATGTCTCCCTGACAACGACCTGAGCATCATTTTAAAGCCTTTTAGGCCTTTATGAACGCCCGGTGTAAAGGAGTCCATTTCTGCTGCATAAATCAGCTGAGTGGCCGAACAAGGGGGACACATTAACGCCCCCCCCTCCCTCCTCGCTGCTCTTTGTCTCCTTCATATTCCTGTGTTAGAGGTGCTGGCCGAGGCCCATCCCGCTGCTGGGAGGCCCCCTCTCTCCGTGCCCGCTGGATGCCAGCCTAAAGCTCATGTACGCCGGTGCCAACACGCCACTAAAAGCTGTAAAACACATGAGCTCTGTTTGGTTAATGTACACTGATTGACCTCTGCTGCCAGCCATTTGATGTCATGATTGTAATGAGCAGCTTTCTTGCCTGATCGCTCATATACAATGTGACAGGCGTGAGGTGGCATTTCAATCGGAGTGAGTGAGGGCTAATCAGATGAGATGCCCGCACGAGCAAGAGCCCGTGCAACTGGTGAACATAAAATGATAGCATTCAAAAATGCATGGGTTCCCATTTGTTAAAGGGCCAGTTCGCCGTATTTGTAAAGAAAACACATTCTCTCTTGATGACAACCTCTTCTTCCCTCGCAACGAAATGGAAGGTAAATGGAATTTCATTTGTGCTGCAGTCCTGAACATTTCTAATCAGATTTTAAAACAGTGTGGCTGTGCTGTGGTTTCCAACCTGTTCTGCTTGTGAACCCCTAATAAAACCCTTAATCAATTTATTAGAAAGTGACTTTCCTTTCTGCTTCACTTGGATGTGTGTTAGCAGAATAAGAATCATTTCAAAAGAAAAAAGCAAATACCAGAGAAACAGTTTTATCTTTTTTCCCACTCCAATAAGCATCTCTTGACCCTTTGTGCAAAATATGGGAAGTCTAGGGGGTGGTCTGAGACACCTCAATTAACAGAATAGACAACCTGAAGCTTCAACGTTTTTTTGCTTGCAATTGGCGATATAAAAACTTCTTTAATTGTCTGGATTTTATTATTTAAGAGTAAAACTTGAGGTGCGTTGGTAGAGCAGGCGCCCCATATGCAGAGGCTACAGTCCTCGCTACAGTCGGCCCCAGTTTGAATCCCGCATCGGGATACTTCACCAAACATTTAGAATTCTCCAATTTTCTACTCACTGTCATGCCAAGGAAGAACTTTCGGAGTTGAGCTTCAGGGACACTTGGGTCAGTACAGACGAGCAGTATGGAGGTATTTGGATGTTTCATAGTGTGTGTTTGGACGATTCAAAAGTCAGCACAATCTGCCACCATTATATGAAAATCTGTTGCAAGCCAGACCCCCCCTGGAACTCCAAAAGCATTTCTCCGAAAGCTCTCCAAACCCTTCCTTGGCATGACGGTGAACAGAACATTTTGGGTGAAGTGCCCCTTTAACTACATGTTGTTTCCCCTCTCTCTGCTTCCAGATTTCATGTCTATTTCAACTGTACTGTCAAATAAAGGCAAAAAAGCCCCAAAAATATGTTTAACCAACTGTTCCATGGTTCGAATTACGCGAGTCTGACCCCTCTAATTAGGTTATGGACCCCTGCAAAAGGGATAAAAACAATAGTTTTGTGGGAGGGGGGGTTGAAATATTCACATTATCTTTATGTAATTGTAAATGTATGGTTATATAGTATTCCCCTTGCCGGTTAAAACCTGATGACAGGACAGCCCTAAGGTGGACTGTACCATATCCCAACCTCCGTCAGGGTGGACTGTTGACCTGACCATCAAGCAGAGCGGTAGGAAGAGACTATGAGCGGCTGGCTCCTCCGTTTGGTCAGTGTGTTGGGCTTTGTGGCAGGTACTGAAGGACGTTCAGGATGGATCCCACTGAGCCACACAGTCACACTACCTCCAGTCCTCACAGACGGCCTGTGGATCATCCTGAACAACATGGACATTGTTCACTCAGATTTTTTTCTTTTTTTTACAAAAATTCTTATTTTCCTCCGAGCCCCTTGCGCTGAGCTGCAGGCGGTAACACCAGACACGTATACGGTATCTGAAAATCTTCATGGTTAAAACACCTACACTCTCATTTGGGTGAAGAAGCCCTTTAAAGAGCGGCTTCGCACAATGAGCGCTCTTTTTGTTACATCATTGCAAAAGCAGACATGCAGGAGCGCCGAATCAATCTTAAGCAGCTTCAGCAACAACTCTTCAGCAAAGCTTTATATATAGGACCTGACTTTAGTGGTTATCTATTGGATGCTGAGCGTTACATAACCCTCCATATGCTCAGAGTGTAGGACAATTCCGTGCGGGTTATAAATAAAGAAACCTGACGCACGGCTGCAGCCACTGTGATTTGGGCAAGTTCTCACATGGGATGTCATAGTTCTGCAGTGCTAGCCCCACTGCTATTTCAGGCTCTGCCTCATTAGAACATCCGCCGTGAGTGAACAAAAAAAAAAAAAAAACAGACTGTACAAAAGACATTTCATTAGGGAAGAGAGAGCATGAAGCTGTGGTGCGTTCAGGACTAAAAACTTCATGCGTTTGCTACATTAAGAGCAGATGCGTTGTGATGCACGCGCTGCTACACAAACGCACAAACGCAACAAAACGGGCGAGGTGAGCCAGGTAACGCCGCAGCTCTGAGATCTGTGTCACACGCTCCCACAAGGAGGAGGTCTGCAGGCCGCCCATGACAGGGGCACAAACACGCAACCTGACACAATGACTGCAATTACTCCACATCCACTGGCTCCAACAGGGGACCGTGTGTGTGTGTGTGTGTGTGTGTGTCTGTGTGTGTGTTCAAATGTGAAAGAGGAAACGTGAGAGAAAGGACATGAGATTAAGCAGGTAAGTGTGAGTACTTGCATGAGAGAGGAGGGGAGAGAAAAAAAAAACGCATTATTGCATGACTGCCTGTCCCTGCCTCTGTGATGTGTGTGTGTGTGTGTGTTGTCAGGTCAGGCGTGGATGTGTGTGTCTGTGGAGGCCCTCTCACACCACAGCGTCTGGCTAATTTAGTTAGGGAATAGCTGGCTGTCCTTCAGGTGAATGGACAGAGATTGGTCTCAATATGAGATGTAATAAAACAAGCCCATCACTGGATCTCACCGCACCTTCGGCTGTCCTTCACATGTCTCGCCAGAACGCACACACACACACACACACACACCCCACACACACACAACTCAAGGATGCTACTTGGCCATTTTGAAAAAATAAGAGACAAAATAAACACTGTGCTTTCCTTTTATATTCCGCTTTACATTCTGTTTTGTCACCTCCTAAAATACAAGAATAAGAGTTCCATGAGTGAATTAAAACATAAACCCCGCGCTGCTACAATATTAACTTCTTGATTAAGATTTAAACACAGTGTACATCTCAGCCGTCCCAAAGTCCCAGATCCTTCCACGCTGCCTGTCTCCGTCTGCCTCTTTGTAATGGATTAACATTATTCTATATAATCAGTGGAGTTCATTATCTAAATATCTGTCCAGAAAAGTAACCCTAAGCTCTCAATATAACTTTGTCAAAATACTAAAATACAAATTAGATTAATATGTACAGTACAGTTTCTATATACACTACTCACAAAAAGTTAGGGATATTTGACAAGAATATCCCTAGAAGTTCATGCAACAGCAGTGATATTCTATCATGAAAGCCTGAAAGTAGAAGGATGCAATGGTCATGTCTTTATCTCAAACAAAAGCTGACAGTGGTGGCTATAGCACAACTATGACTCAAAAACTGGATCAATTTGATCAAAGTGTTGTCTTGGTCCCATGATGTCGACTGTGTTGTCATTGAACCAGAACATTACATTAAGTTCACCTGTAAAGGTTATTTTTACATTTTAGGTGCATTCTGAAATGTAATCCAAAAGCCAAACATCCCTAACTTTTTGTGAGTAGAGTCTGTTGGGAAAACATTCATTCAAACATGCATTCTTGTATCACAGTGGTAAGTTGTTACGGATGCAGGAAACATTTTATTCTCATGTAGTCTAGTAGTCTGTGATAGATCTGACGTGTTTATCTACAATCTTTGTTTTTGTTCAGCTGAATCATCACTGATTTAATCTATCTAATGTAAAATCTTACAAAATCTCAAAAAACTACTAACTTTTGGTTTGAAATAGATGTAATGGAGTCACATTTCTCTGTGGGATGTGCAGCATAAAACAGCAGTAGCTATAGTATATGCAGCAGTACTATAAAGTAGCAGTGGGCCTTGGTGGACCGCTACAGAACAGAGTCTCTCTGTGAGGACGGCCGTGGCCGCATGGTCGCTCTCCCCCCTCCCACCTGTCCTCCTGTCTGGCTGCGGCCAGCTCTTGCTCTTTCCTGCCAGCTGCGAGCATCCAGTGCCTGGCGACCAGCAGCTTTTTTTTTTACTTTTTTTTTTCTCCCCCTCCTTGGCTGTCCCCTCAGCCCCACTCCAGGCTGGGGCCCTTCACTCCAGAAGAAGAGCTGGAGCTTCCACACTAAATCCACTGAGACCCAATTACAGAGGCTGCAGGAGAAATCGCGACAAAGATGCAAAGTTACTTTGCTTTAATTGAGGACGTGTTTAACACTCTCCTCAGGCCACCGCGGCCACTTTATGTCTGGGATGAAACACAGAGCCCTGCAGTGGGACTTTAAAACATATATCTGTTTGTGACAAAGGCAAAGAACGTTGGGATCTGTGGGGCTTAGACATTTAAGGGCACTGGTGTGATTTAGGACGTTGAGTTTCCAGTGTGAAATGAGAATAAAACAAGCAGCTCTCTTAGAGGAGCAAAAAAACACATTTGATTTGTGGTGAAGAAACAACACTTTAATGTGGGATGGTGCATCAGAAGAGTCGCTCCCCTCCCTGGTAAGAGAGTTACTTCACTTCCAGCTGCTGTTTTAATAGAGCCACATGTTAATTAGTATTGTAGTTAATCCCATATTAAAGAGACCCAAACTGTCAGGTCATATTATAAACAATCAGTCCTATGTTCGTGCATGTGACATTTGGAGCTGCTATCTCTTCTAGCAAAATGTTCCCTAGGTACTAATTGGCCTACTTTACGCTGTCTTTCTTTGAATTGCCAGTTTCTTTATCATTTAGGATATTAGCCTTGACAAGCATCATCCCATATACCATAGGCCCACTAAAAGTGGAGTGGAGCTTCAGCATTTTTTTTTTTTTTGCAGAGGGACAGCAAAAATGGAAATAAACGATTTACACTAGCATGTAATGCTGCGAGATCTACCTTCATGGGATATTAAAAGCAATTTTGAAAGAAGAATAAAAGTTCAAACACTTAGCCAGCAGCAAAGTAAGTGTAACTTTTCTCCGTTTGCATTATTTAAGATAGGCTCCATCATTTTATCAATCTATCGATCTCTCACCAGAAAGATGAAAATGGAAAAATAATGAGGCCGATGAATACTGTGTAAAGAACATCAATGTGCAAAATTTAATTATCTGTGCTGGAAAGGAGAGGGAAAATGTGTCGGCTGTTTTCTAAAACAAAAAGAAAGTGAAAAAAGGAGCAGTTAATATTTTTCCCTCTCTGCATATTTTAATTACCAGATCAATCATAACTAGAGTGCAGTACTGCAGAGAAAAGAAAATTGCAAGTCTAAATGAAAAACAATAGATTTGCTTTAAAGTCTTCGCTCTTTTGAAGTCTAAATTAAAATTTCAGGTACCTTTACAAGAGCCTTCTTCAGAAAGTTATGATATTTAATTAGCGTGTTTAGATTTTGCTGAAATTAAACTTCACAGCCGAGCATCATGTGAAATGAAGACTGGTATTCCCAGGCTTCAGCAGGCGGCGAGGGGGGGGGCGGCGAGGGGGGGACACACCGGAGATGAAGAGTGGGAATTAAATCACTTCAGCACATGAGGACTGTGTATCCTCTGACAAAAGCTCATGTTCTTTTTGACTTGTGCTGCCACCGGCTCCGTCTGAGGCCGGCTCTCGCTGCTCATCCGAGTGGAGAAACAACTTTGCTCTCCGACTGTGTCTGTGCAGCTCCGATTCTGCGCCTGAAATTGCAGAATTGCGCCGTAGAATTGGCGGAGCGGCTCCCTCTCCGCCGCCACCCCCCCCTACCCTCCCGTTCCGCCTGTTCCTCCTCACATGAGCTTTTCCTGGTTGTGCTAGCGCTGATGTTTATTTCTCCTGGCATGTCCTCGCCGGCGCTGAGCCACCGATTTCACACATTTTTATTGGCTAATTTGACTGTGCTCTTGCCAGCAGCTGAGAGGGAGCCAGGAGTCGGGGAGGAATCGCAGAGACAGTGCTGCTACTGCCGCTGCTAGTGCTGCCGCTCTCTGACTCCGAGGTGCCTGGAGGGAGCGGGGAGTGGGGGGAGGAGAGGGGAGAGGAGAGGAGAGGAGGGGAGGGCGGCCCCCTCACCTGTCTCCTAACAAGTAGTTGACCGTGTTAGACTGAGGCGCGCTATAGGCCTTTTGGAAGCTGCCTCTTAGATTGGTTACTGTGTGCTGCTGCTGAGTGTCTGTTTGGTGAGGGGTCAGGAGGGGAATGTGATTGCCTGTCTCTTAAGGTGACAGGGGTTTAGAGGAGCCGGCGTACAACCCCCCCCCCTGCTCCGACGGCCAATAGGAGCCGGTGCGGGCCGGCGCTGTGCGTGCGTCCATCCTCAAACATGGCTAACATTTGCACAGCAGCGGCAGTCAGGCGCGACGTCTCCGGGCTCTGAGGTTTGTGCTGTCAGGACGGTAGAAATTAAACCTGGCACTGCAGAGCAGAATGTGCTGAAACTCATCAATTCCACATGGCTAGAGAGCCAAGTGCCTATTTATAACACCCCCCCCCCTCCCCACACACACATATATACACACACACCCTCCTCTCTTCTTTACCTGGTGTGCATCCCTGGCTCTAAACACGCATCCATAATGATGAATACACCCAACTGGGACGCTCCGACAGGGCATCAGTCAGGACAGGAAAACAAACACGCCAACACACACATACACACACACACCATCAGATCACAGCACAGCAGAGGAGGGATAAGACTGACACCGGGATGGCTGATGGAAAGGTTGAGTCGTCTCAGCATAAAAACACCCGGCATAATCACAACAGTCAAGGAAACAAAACAAAACAAAAAAGGGCAGTCAGATGTATTAAACTTCTTCTTCTTCTTAAAAAAATAAAAGGGCCCAGGCTGGATCTGAAGGATGACGCTCCACCGGTGAAACACCACCACCCAGCTACTGGGCTTGTTTATGTAGTCATTTACTGAATTGATGATATTTCATTTTCAAAGCTACAGTCTGAGCTTATGTGAAACAGACTGATGGCATTCAGGGGAAATTCTGGAGTTAGACATTTGTCTTTGGGTAGAAAAATGTGTTGATTTCACAATGTTTGCAAACACTGCAGACAGATATCACCTGGATTTCCTGTTGGAATCTGTCACTCACTAGTTACTGTGGTTTTGTTTTAGCTTTTGATTCATATGCTCTCTTTGTATTTCTGTATAAAGCTTTAAATAAGTGTGTTTCTTGTGGAAAAAAAGATGTAACTTGACATATGGAAGAAGAGGATTTATTCTTTCATTAGAATTAAAATACATCCTCACATTCAACACCAGTCAAAGGTTGTACCACACATTCAGGGCAGCCATATTTGCTATGACCAGCAGAATGTGAAGGCAAATGGTCGCTAGCAGTCCATTTATTTTGTGCTTCCTCATCCTCATCCAACAATCTGTTAACTTCTGCAGCTAGCTAGCAAGATACACTCTTAGAAATAAGGGTTCTAAAAGGGTTCGTCTAGAAGGGCCGAGGTTCTACCTGGAACCATTTGCTTCTGAAAAACCTTTCCTGAAGAAAGGGTTTTTCAAGGGTTCTTGGTAAGACTAAGGGTTTATAAAAGGTTCTACCAAGAGCCAAAAAGGGTTCTCCTATGCGGACAAGCCGAAGAACCTTATGATTCTACTTCGCACTTTTATTTCTAAGAGTGTACATGCTAACTGTTTTTATCCAGTCTGCCCTCTTGTTTCCTCTTATCTAGTCTAAAATGTATGTATATTATGTTCATGTTTATTCACTGGTGTCATTCACATTGTGCTCAGTGTGCACTAACTTGATGGGCCCAATAGTTTGTCACACATGACCTGGGAAGGTTACATGGAAACAGATGGAAAGAGGACGGAGCCCGGATTCCATTTACTCCAACAACTGTGGGAGGATGAAGTAAGTTTAAACATGAGAGTAACTACTTGTATAGATCTACAGTATATGCACTGTTTGAACTTGGAAGATGTGTATACAAAGTTGTATAGTACAATTAATCACAGTTTATGAGTAGGGAGTAGCCTATAGTGAACTACATGTGATGTCATTTTGCTGTAGGCCTTGCGCTTCCCTATGGGTCCTGACTGCTTTGCTGTGGTTCAACTTTCAGTTTACCTTCCCTATCACTGCTAGCCCGTCTATCAACCAGATTTGGGTTTAATAAAAAATATTTATACCTGCCATTATCAGCTTCTGGAGATGCCAACATAGATTTTCAAAAATACCAAACAATGTGTGTTGACCAACAGTGGTGTACACCGGGGGTGGGATGGGGGGGCTCGTGGCCCAATTGTTGAAAGACAGGTGCTAAAGTGCCCTCTTTGGAGCCAAAATGGTTGCTTAAGTGCCCTCTTCAGTGGCGAGGACGCACTGTATGTGCCCTGTTTTTTCTTTTCGCCCCTGCCCTTCAAAAAGTCTGTGCACGCCACTGGTTGGCAATCCTAGGTATAACTGATGCTACAACAGCAGGAGCAGCCATTGTTGTTGACAAATAGTCGCCTCTTGCTGTGGTCACATGTCAAACACATCTGTAGCACATCTGTAGCTCCTCCCTCTGAACATGGAGTGAATTATTCTGAACCACTGTGGTTGGACCACAAGCTAATTTGGCTAGTTTTAGCATTTATAATTATTCTTTCATTTCAGTAGCCACTCTTTAGCAAACGTTACATAGGCGCTTTAAAAGTATTAGGACAAACAAGGGTCAATAAACAGTCATTAGAAGACCTAAGTGAATATAAAATGGAAGATAATTATAAATTGATAGATGGTTTTCTGGTGTAAAATGAATCAAATCAAGTCGGATTGAGTCTGCCTCTCAAAAAGCACAACCGCCTTCAAACTGAGACTAAATAAAATAAAAAGCCTTGACTGGGCTATTTCTTCATCTATCAATGTATAAGCTTTGGCATTCGATGAGAATAAGTATTAGAGGTAAGATGGACAGCCATACAATATTTGATCCAATATCCACATATAAGCTTGTTTGTCTTTGACAAGTCATAATCAATAAAAGTAAACTTTAAAGTAATAAAGAGTGAAACAGTAAGTGAACAGAAGTGCATTAAGATTGGGTCAAAGCACCTTTTCTGCCCTGATGTGCAGAACAGACGAGGACATTCATCCTCTGGGGATGCAGAGGACGTAAAAGACTCAAGGAAGGTATTATCTAATGTCCAATTACAACCCCCACCCCCCACACACACTCACACTCACACACATCCCTCCCCCTCTGCTCCGTCTCTCTCTCTCTCTCTCTTCTCTCCCTACCTTCCTGCCTCCCACCTTCACTCCCTCTCCTTACTATGAAGAGGACACAAGTGATAAACCAGGAGCAGAGAGCCGGTGGTTTACATGGCCCTGGAGCCCATTATGTTCCCCACAATAGGCTGGAGGCCTGGACGTGCTGTGAATAGGTAATGGCCTGGAGATCCTGGGCCTGGCCTGCTGCTCAATGAGCCCGAGACATGCGAGCAGGAGACGGGCATTAGAGATACCTCGTCAACCCGGTATGGAGCAGTCTAGTCATAGCTGAGGGCGAGGAGGGGGGGGGTAGGAGAGTGGGAGTGAGTGAGAGGAGTAGGAGGGTGTCATAAATGCCCCTTACATAAGGTAGGGAATGAATAATAAGAAAAAGGGAATATCCAGAGCAACTGTGAGGCAGGGATGTGGTTTTATTGGCACAGAAATATGGGCCTATAATGTGCAATATACATGGGAATCAATGCCGGTTGCTTTTAAAACTGTATTTAGTCTGTGAGCTGCTTTGTAGCAGACTGAATGAAACTGTTGCCTCGCTTTCTTTTCTCCCCTGACCTCACCTTCCCAAGTTAGCCATCCACTCGGGCAATATGTACCTAATAACCACAAGGTTTAGCCCATGATGAAGATCTGTCTTCATTGAGCCGGAAAAGCTGTAGCGTCGCCAAGCATTTTTCCTAACGGCGCAGTCCCTCATCTATGAAAGTGCCATAGAGCCCCTCAGACAATTAGGCAGGGAAAAGCTTTATGACCGTTAGACTCACTCAGTGAGCGGCACTCTCACCGCCAGCGCCGCCAGGAGCGCTGGCTCGTGCAGAAAGGTAATTACGGAGCCTCTCATAATGACACGGAGGAAGCTTGCGTCATAACACCCACAGCCTTTTATCATGGCGCTGTAATTAATTATCATCCTTTACTCTTTGATTCATTCCACTATTCATAACATATTCATACATTCAAGAGAAATTATCATTTCCTTCAGGAATTAATCAAAAGGAGGAAGAACTGGTCGTCTCTCGATGGATGATCAAAGACGGTGTTTGTCTACCTCGCCGCGTGGCGGGCCAGCTCAGGGCAAGGCACTGCAGGCAAGGTCTGTGACAACACTGGAGCGCTCTGAAGCTTTCTCTGGTCAGACCGTCTGCATGACTGCATTCGGCATCAGAACTCGGGCTGCAGATGCTCCCGATGAAAACGACGGGCAAAATGGATCTGACGATCCCAACAACTGTTCCGGCTCCTGTTGCAGATTATCCCTCGTTTCTTCTGCCGTTCTCCGACGAGGCAGATTATGAATAAACATGACGTTTACATGATCGCTTCTGTGCAACAAAAAAAAATAGTACCAATCACGGCGGAACAGCCTCGGTTCGAGTTTGCTTTTCTACCTTTCCTGAGCATCAAACGTCGGTTTAGCGTAGGTGAGAGGCGCAGCAGCCATTTTGAGATCTCTTTGCAGAGTTTCAAGGAGTTGAAAAGCTGCTGCATAGTCAAAATACCTCCTGTGGTCTCGCAGAAAACAAGCAACAACAACAACATACATAAAAAAAACAAAACACCGTCTTCCCCCACATCATCACTTCCAACCTCGGGGGAAGAAATGGCACAGTTAGACTCATAAACAGGTGTCCACCGGCCCCCGGTTCGTGCTGCTTTAATAGCTGTTTGATGTTTTTGATGTCTAGTCAGCTCGATCGTACCTTGCTGCTTGATAATGAGGGCCAATAATGATTCCTGAGCTTGAGGGGTTAATGGTATGTAACCGGCAGAGCTGCTAATTACACGTTACAAACTATTTATCAGAATCTCCATCTGCGCATTGTGCACGCTAAATTACTCCACGGATTATCATTGTAAAGCAAGTTTCAGTAATTAGGGACCCATACTGCTGTTTTCTTTCTCTGAGAGCACCAAACGACATCAAGAGGAGAGAAAGAGGGGAAAAAATAGAATGACTGGTTAATTTGGGCCTGATATTCAGATTGCCTCTCCTGGAGAAAAAGAGGCTACAAACATGAGGAATCCGTCACTGTGGTTTTTTTTTATTCTCTCCCCAGCATAACAAAGGTTCATCCTGATGGGAGTTTACACTCTAAAGTGAGAGGGAGGTGTAAATTGCATTGCGGTGCCTACGTAGTCTTGGTGAGACTCGGTGAGGAATGCGTTGTGTGCGTTCAGATGGCAGCGCAGGAGCTCGTGTGAAAGTTGTGTGAACGGCGCGGTCCGATGGGCCCGTCTCTCCAGCGATCGGTTATTTGAGAAATAACTGTCATATCCCTCAGCCCCCAAAGGTGTGCCTGAGACCGGGGAGACGTGTACCATCTCCTTCTCCTTCTCCGCCGTAAATTTTTATTAAAATTACCTTCATTATAAGACAGTGTTCATTATAAAACCAAAAACGCCGGTCTCCCAGGGCCCTGTGGATTAATAAGGACAGCGGTGTATTTTAAGCCGTAAACTCAGCTCCTCACTGTCCTTAATCTCCTTCCTACTTCACAAGGCCAAATTAACACCTCTCCTCAGCTCTGACGGGACCTCATTAGCAAACTTCCAGGGAAAGAAAAGAGGAGAGCGGCACGAAAAAGAGGAGAAGAAGGAGGGAAGCGACCAATGACAGCCACCAGCTCTGGGATTAACCCTTTCTCCTCCTCCAGCTCCGCCGAAAAACTAGGTCGGCAACGTGTTTCTAATCAGTCGCCTGGTTAGCGATAATTAGAAGGCGAGATTGGACGGGAGAAGAGAGAGAAAGTGGGTGGGGAACATTGAAATGAAAAAGAAAAGAAAGAGAACCTGTCATGTCGCAAACACTTCAAAGGAGCCGACTTCTCCGTTAGAAGTGGCATGATGAGGGTCCAAATACCATGAGGCGCTCCTGTGGGCCTCCGAACTGGGAGAGGAGGAGGGGGGAGTGGAGGGGGGGGGAAGAACCCAGTTCTTTCTCATATATACACACATCTTCTCTCACACACACACTCCAGGACGTGTCTACCATGCACCACCTGTACAGTGCAGCTGCAGGGGAGCTGTAGTCTATCCCAAACCACACAGCCAAACAAGCACATCCAACTCCGCCCCCCCCCTCAACCCCCCACCACTCCCCCTCTGCAGCAGCAGGTCCAGGTCCCACAGCTTTACACCGAGGTCGCGCAGACTACCGCTGGGTAAAGTTCACCAGCCTCCGCAAGCTGTTTGACATTACCAATAAGGTCAAAGTGTATCAGAAAGCACCAGAGGATTATATTATTATGGTGTGCCGAGTTTGTTCGCGATCGGCGGGAAAAAAAAAAAAAAAAAATGGCCGGGCTAGGAAGGAGCCTCGCCGGCTGGCTTATCAATGTGCAGAACGTGAGCATGTAGAAGTTACACAAGAGAGACCGAGAGGTTCCCAGAGAAGCCTGCAGCTAGCAAGAGAAGAAGAAGGAAAAAAGAAAAAAAAAAGAAAAATCATCGCTCATTATCAGCCATCTATTTTATCTACTATGAAACATCTCCAGACTCCCAGTTGTCAGACATCAATGGTGCTCAAATTAATCCTGTGGGTTTCTGTTTGCACAATAAAGATATGGAAGGGTGCTTCTGATATTTGTGCGACTTTACAGTTCGAGTAATTGAATTAGCACACAAATCAACCGCCGAGTATTGCCGAGTGTAGTATTGAATGTGATAGCTCCTGCCAGGGAGCACAGTTGCTTGGGCATAGTCAATTATAAAGCATTAAAAAGAAGCTGCCAATAATCACTTCCAAGAGAACTGAACAATCCATGCTGAGTGTTCTCATGTTTACCAATGATAGGGGCTTTCAGGTTAGCGCTGAGCAGGAGTTGGAGAGAGCGAGGGGGGGGCGGGAGAGGGGGGGGCAGAGACTGGAAACATATTTGTGGTATCATTTCCATAAGCCTCTGCTTTGCGGACCATAACGCAGCTCGCAAATGTGATTTATGACCTTGGTTTAATGGCTGGAGCAGAGTCTTGGTAGGTATCGGATGACTTTTTCAATATGGCGACGTCAGAGGGGGCACGGTGAATGCACCATCACAACAGGAAATGAGGGCTTGTCTCGGGCCAAGAAAATATGAGAAGCCCAGATATCTGATCATCTAATGGCAGATAGATGCTACTTCACTTTGACAGAAAAGGCATCAGTCAATAAGCGGCAGATGAGCGGCAGCATGAGAAGTATGCCGCGGATTCCTCGGCCCCCTATCCGTCAGATCACAGCGACCTGCGCCGGTCAATGCACGCACCGAAGTGTCTTCTTGTTTCAGTGGATAGAAATCATTATTCTAGATATCTATCTATCTATGTTTTTTTATTCTGCAGTAAATGCTTCTTGTACCTGTGAGATGCAAAAAAAGACATGGGACTCACCTGAGCTTGGAAACTCTTGAGAACAGGTGCCACCATCTCCCGGACTTCCTATGCACAGACAAAAAAAGCAAACACTGTCTCAGCATTTTTTTTTTCTTCCATTTTGCAGATGCCCCCACCTGTTCAGGAATCAGCCTGGCCCCACAGAGAGGCGCAAACGGCTCCACACACACAAAATAACTTTTTTTTTTTTTTTTTTTTGAGTGAAAATCTTTAATGTTAATGGATTCTCTCCATAGCTCCTCTTACACTGCATGTGTGTGCGAGTGAGGTATGTTGTTATGGGGTGTGTGGGTATTAGTGGTTAAACCTAAAGGGTTTGAGTGGGCATGTTTGAAAAGTGGGGCTTTCCAGTAGCTTGCGTTAGAGCTCAGAGCTTCAGACTTGTGCGAGCTCCCACAGCCTCAGGTAAGGGGATTGTGCTGCCAGTGGTGACAGCCTGATCCTGTCTTAAACGCCTGTATTATACTGTCAAGATTACAGCACTACACTGCATACTCGGGGCTGAGATAGGCAGGCAGCATAGCCACAGCAAATAGCCTGAGGGCTCATTTATAAAATATAAAAATATTCTCTTTGACTTCTGCCTGAATGTCAATGGACGATCATTTCAAAGAAGATGATATAAGAAAAAAAAGACAAATTCTATATCATTCACAGATTTAGTTTCTAATGTATGCAGTTCGATATCCTAATTGCCATTTTTTATACTTTACAAAGTAAGGTAAAATGGGGTCCGAAGGCCAAAAGAATGAAAAAAACAACACAGAATGCAAATAGAAAGTTGAATTCTCAGTGCAGCGTTTCACATATTAAAAAACTGACACATAATATTAAGACTGATAAAAAGTTTGCACGTTCGTTTAGAAACCGCATTTGTCAGGTGAACACTTCTAACTTCACAGATAAGTCCAGTAGAAACTTCATCGCTGAGTGCTGCAGGGAGGTGGAGAACGTATATGGATAACGCTCCAGGCAGCGCAGCGTGCATGTCTACTTAGTTGTTTTTCATGTGTTAGCTTAATCTACCATTTATGTTGGATCAGACTATTGTGCTTTTTTTTCCCCTGTACCATCGCTGCTGACCATGTGGAGGGGGAGACGGTTGTTTCACGTAGGGATGAACCACTGAAAAATTGAATTGAAACAATATTGAAATCATGATTTGGTCGAGAGCAACATTAATATCACACAGGCTGCCTCTGACATGTCACAACAGACGATAATTGAAAAGCTGTTGTTGCTACAGAGACGTCCAAGTCTGAATCATCTCTAAATGTAAAAGAACATATTAATTAGTTAGAAGAGAAATATCAAATCCCTGACAGAAAGTTATTATGTGTTATATATGTTGTTGTATTTTTGTTGCGTATTATTCAGCCCTTGGTTCATTCTCTTCCAGGTCTGTTTTGATATTTGATATTTATATATTCACCTGCCTGAAAGTACACTGAAAGAGTTACAGGTACAGTAGCTGCACATCCTCGTCCTGTTCACACTCTTCTTGTCGAGTGATTACAGGAAGTGCTTGTGGGATGAAATCTACAGCTCTGTCTGGTGAATTTCTCAAAGTTTAGTTGAAGATAATACTATGCTTTAGCAGTATGAGCTGAAATAAAGATGCCCCCCCCCCCCCCCCCCTCCCTCTCCCGCTTTCTGTTTGCACAAATTGTGTTTCTTTTCTTGGCAGAGGCCTACTGTACTAACACAAAGGAGGAATTTCTGCACCAAAAAAAGACTGTAATTTTAGAAGACATGCGCTTAATTCATCTACCTCAGCCTGCAGAAGCCTCAGATCAGCTGGACTGGGGGAGGAGGGGGTAGTTTGTCCCTCGTCTGTCACTGGCTTCACTTTAGAAAGGGGGACTCTTTGTGGCCAGGATACAAAAAGGGAACAATTACAGCTGCCGAAATCTCAATCAATGTACATGTGAGCTCGTGACCCTGCAGATCTATGCTTTAAAACAGAGGTCCCGCATACTGCAGGGGGTTGAAAAATTTCTGGTTGATTAGACTGTTTTCTTATATTTTTTCATTTCCATATTCATGTTTTAAATAAAATGTCAATTTTGTCTGATTGTATCGCATGATTATCATGGAATTGTGGATATTGGTGTTGGTATCAGGGAATAAAGTCTGTTTAGAACTGGCAGTAGCACGGCCCCTACTCACTAAATAAAAACATGAATAATATGACCCTGTGGATTATAATATAAGCACAGTTTTATACAATATATAGTAGGGGGACCCTGATCCATCTCCCCATCAGGTTGGGGGTCCTCGTCCTGAAACCCGTTAAAGGCTCCTGATTTAAAATATTTTTTAAAAACTGCACTTTCATCCTGTCTGTCTTCAGTTTCCAGTGAACATTAAAGGGATAGTTCAACATTTTGGCAAATTGGCCCATTGCCATAATCGCTATAGCCATAACAGTAGGTTCGTTACCTTTAATTGTTGATGTGAGCTATTTTTAGAACGCAGGCCGCTCAGAGCTACGCTACTGAGGGTCATGGGATTTCTTGGTTTCCCTCATCAGACTCATCAAATACACAATCCAACAACTCCAAAACGCTCTGGTCGACAAGTTGTGACCTGCACATTCACCAGAGATAATAACAGAACGTTATGAGATGGAGCCATTTTAGAGGTAAATACAGAGACTGATTGCTGAACGCAGGCAACGTGCATCAGCAGTTTTGCATTAATTTGCCTCTAAAACAGCTCCGCCTCATAACGTTCCATTATCATCTCATAGCGTGGTGAATGTGCAGGTCACAACTTGTCCACAAGAGCGTTTTGGAGTTGTTGGATTGTGTATTTGATGAGTTTGAAGAGGGAAATCAAGAAATTCCATGAGCCTCCGTAGCATAGCTCTGAGCAGCTCACCGCTCTGTTCCACCTTTCTAAAAATAGCTTGCACCGACAATTAAGGGTAATGAACCTACTGCTAAGACTATATAAGTCTTTTTTTTGAAAAGTTGTACAAAAAGTGTGTTTGTGGTGTTTGCCGCGCCAGCAGGGGGCTCATCTTCATTAGCATTCATCAAATTGTGTTTAGTCAGAGTCCTGCTCCTCGCAGGAGGCTGGAGAGACACCTGTTCATGTGGCATTACAGAACATTTTTTGGAGGAAGTCGATATCAGCTGCCAATTCTGACGCCCGGATAACTTTTTCATAAACTGCTGCTTTGGCTCCGGAGCCGACGGTGAGCGGCGAAGTTGTGCTTTACCCTTTGTAAATGAGCCCCCTGGACTCTCATCCCACCCAGCCAGAGGCTAACGCTGCTGCAAGGCCTCAGCATTTAAATATTAACTGAGCTACTGGATGAGGACGAGGGAGGAGGAGGAGGTAGATGGAGGTGTGTGTGTGTGTACTTTTTGCACAAGTGTTGTGTTTTTGCTCTGGTAATATACACTCATGCAGATTTTTTTACAAAAGAAATAAATAACTCTCCTGCACAAAAAGTATGTGCGGGGGCTCGAGCAGCGGCTGCCGATGCAGACGGTCGGTACCTGCTGGAGTGAAGATGAGGGAAAAACGACACGTGGAGTCGGAAGAAAACGTAGGTGGGTGAGGGTGGTAGTGTGTGTGGGGGGGGGGGTGTTCGACTCACCTCAGGGACATTTCTCTTGAACTCCCTGCTCAGCTCCACCAGGTGCTTGTGGGAATGTTCGCTCTCCTCTTGTCGACCCGCCAGCTCAGACGCTACAGAGTTTAGCTCCCTCTATGAACACACAAAAGAGAGAGTGAACGGTGAGAGGGAGAAGAAGAAGAAAAAAGAAAAAAAAACGAGCAGAGAGAGAGAGACACGGCACTTTAGGGAGCCTGCCAACGCTCATCCAGTAAAGCTTAGAGTGTACATAAATAAAAATACACTGCTGAATATTAACAATGTAATCCTTCATGATCTCACAGCAGTAATACTTACAGCTAGCCCTGGCCCATAAATAATTAAGCCAAAATAAATCCAATGCCTACAGTAGCAGAAGGCCTTTTAGATAATCAGTATTTGAAATAATCAATACGCTTGCAACGGCTATAGAGCGCCAGTGAGGGAGGGAGTGGGGGGAGGGGGTAGAGAGAGAGAGAGTGAGTGAGTGAGAGAAAGGGGGGGGGGGTGAGTCACGTGCAGAGACCCAATAACCTGACAAACAGCCTTACAAACAAATAGAGCTTCCTCCTGAAATGAAGGGCTGCTTTTTAAGCCCGGCCAAGACCCGATTCAAACACACAAACACCTCGCCTGCTGTCGTAATTACCACAGGTCACATCTATTTTCAGCTGCTTTTCAATCTCTCCTCCCATCCTGCCATCCTCCCATCCCCCGCGCCGATCTTTATATTGATCCCGCACTGATTTTCAATACATGACTGCAGCCTCCATAGCTTTAACCAAATTACTCCTTCTTTTTTCTCGATACAACAACAACAACAACAGCAACAGCAGCCCCGGTCGTTGTTGCGTTAATGTCTGTCTCTGCACATCGTGTTGTTTACATGCTTGTGTTATACGAAATGAGAGCTCCACCCCGGCAGCATGTCTGATCCACTATTCAGAGCTGTCTGTGCAGCAGGCCCCTTCATCAGAACCTTGCATTCATGCTGGACTCAGCTGCACCACATGCCATCCGCAAATCCGATAGTATTGATCAGTCATCCAATTCCCGGCTCTTTCAGCAAACAAGAAAAAAAAAAGGAAAACAGATTCAAACTCCTCTCTGCTGTACTGAGCAGAGCTCTAACAGACAAGCGTGCATTCACCTCCTCTTCGTTTTTTGACCGTGATTCTCCGTAATTGATGAGGATCTCCTCTTGTAACTGCTGGGTTACAATATAAAAGTGGAGTAGGGGATTCAATTACCACTGTGAATTTATATATGACGCCGGGAAATTAAATTGACTGTGTTTTAATTAATCTGCAGTCTTACTTAAAGGCAATTTAATAAATCATCACACAAAGAAGAAGAAAAAAAGAGAGAGAAAATGGAAGGGTGAAACTTCAACAGCGGTGGCCTCATGAGATCGTGGCAGCCTGTCGGTCAGGAGTACGCTGTTAATTGAAGGGCTGCCGGTTCAAGTCCCTGGGCTGGAGAGCCGGAGAGTAGCCTGAGTAGGACGGAGCGTACAGTCTGGTGGAGATGCATGACTATGAGCTGAGATGCTGCGCTGCAACATCATCACCTGCCAATGTCAAAAGGTCAAAGTCTAATTAACAGGTTTTAAACCCATTCACGCCCACAAACTAAATTCTTTCACCTTTTCTGGAAGCGATGCGATGATTCTGAAAACTTTAACTTCCTGCTTCTAATAACCGATGCCGATATCCGATTACATTTTCAATACTTCATATCCACAACTGAAGTTAAGAAAGGCTAAGCTGACAAACAAAAACAACAGTTATGACTCTTCAAAAATCTACTTTTACTATTGTTTCAAATCAAGAGAGGACAAACAGACTGAAAATGAGTGAAATCAAGTTGGCAAATTATTACTGGCACTGTGATCTGCAAAAAAAAAAAAAATTGGACGTATCCATGTAATAAGCATTTCAATAATGTAAGTAAGCCGATAATTATTGGCCAATATCGGGCCAGTTAGTTATTTCTTTCTTTCTGGTCCAACAGTTCTGACTTTAATGAGTCAGACTTCAGACTGTGCTTCCCTACATGGTCTGTGGCACTCTACCGGACAACTGTAAAGACTATAGTGGAATCTAATGGCAGGAAATGGGATATAATCTGTAATTATGTTTTCATTAGTGCATCATCAGTTGAAACTAAGCAGGAGCAGGTCCTGTTCACTTGCTGTTCCAGTCCTTTAAGTGACTAACCAACTGACCACATGTTAAAGATACTCAACCCAAAACTATGCCCAGTGGCCAGGACAGTGCTAGCATGTTAGTGCTAGCATGCTAGCATAAGGTAAATGGGTGAACCCCAGGCAAATAGCTTTGGATTAAAATGCTAAATGTAGCTATTAAGTAATGCTGGGGAGAATAGACATAATAGGAAATATCACATTTTGAAGGCTCTTTGACATATATTTGGGTGTTTGTCTTGCCTTCTGCCCCCCAAAATGTGAGAATTGACAAAAAAAAAAATCTGTAACCTCGACTCCCTAGGTTGACATCCGTGTGGTTTTATGAGCTGTTCCCTCAGTTGTCTTCCAGTGAACTAGGATTTGAATTTGCATAACCCCACCCCTACCTGGGACCGGTAAAAGGGGTGAGGCGGGGCAAGAAGTGTTTTGTTTTTTGCATTTAAAGGGACAGGTGCTGAAACCAGCCGTTCTGAACAGAGCTGTTTTGAGAGGATGAAAAGAGCTGTGATGTTTGATCCTTGGGGTATTTTGACCAAAGCATCTCTTTAAGACACCTGAGAACTATTTTAATTTGTGGAAAAGGGGGCATAATATGTCTCCTTTAATGTGTCCAAGAGACCGCCAGCTCCTTTTGAAACAAAGACAGGAAGTCAATCTTAACATCTGGTTACCTATCTCATTTAAATCATTCTTTCTACACTCAGGAAGTAACCAGATGTTTAGGATACGTTTGGTCGGCATGAAATGTGTCATTCCTGGTAAATCGTACCGTCACTGAAAAAGGCCGTGACTGTACAGGATAAGGCGACAGGACTTTATAAATTCCTGTTAGGCCTTACAGTCCATCTGGGATGAGCCTTCCTGCAGATTAGAGAGAGGGCTTTCAGAAGCCAGCCAACCTCCACTAGATTCAAATGGCCCCAGACCGGCTAATCTTGCCAAGAGAAAATTCCTCTAGAAGTGACTGAGTGGATTTTATAAGTACTTAAGATATAACAGTGTGGCGATTCTAAGTCCGCCGGTGCTTCAGTGGCCTCGGCGTAGAGCTGGGTTCACTTCTTATTGCAGCTCAGCTGATGAGAACGGTGAATGTTCCTGCTGTATGCAAGCCAAACAGTGCAATCATAATGGCACGGTTATTTTCAAAGCACCCCTACGGTTTCTAGAGCATTATGGAGGCAGGGAGGCCTGGGCAGGAGCCCATCAAAGGCAAACCTCCTGTCTGTCTCTCTGAGACGAAGTGAAGCAGAACACAAGTGTTTGCTACGTTGGTTGTCTCCCTCAGATTGATGATGGGAGGAACTCTGGTGTTTTTGCTGCGCTATCTCAGGAGACAAAAGATACTAAAGAAGATTTTTCCTCTGCCTCCTAATCAGACATGATCCATTTCAACCTAGAACCAGGGCACCTTTGAGTTCCCTGATAAAATTAACTTATCTCCTTCCATTATATTGAGCCTCATCCTTCATAAAAAACCATTTGCATGAACATGTTGCTCCCGATGTCTTGACCACTTAGAAAAAAGGGGACAGGGCAAGTTCAACCGGCTGAGCAAAGAAGAGCTTCTCGGTAATCGTTTGACAGGTTTTAAAAAGGACGATTGGGACCAAATTTTCAGTGTGTGGCAGTCGGGTCAATACAGAGCTCCTGTCATTAAGCCTCTGCCAGTCAAACATCCAGCCATAATTGATGAGTTTCCCCCGGGGAGGGTGGAGCTGTCACTGGGGCTGGAGGGGCAGGAAAGAGGGATTTTCAGCATGGAAAGCGGTCTTGGCGGGCCTCAACTCAATCTGTGAGAGGGGGGGGGGAGCAATCTTGGGGACTTCTGACTCAAAAACAAAGACCAAGAAACAAGAAGCTTATTGGCTTTAACAGGATGGACCTGCAGCCAGTAAATGGACTTGAAACTCAATGAACTGCTTAGAAAAAAGGACAAAAAAAATGTGAAACCATGACTCATGTGTGTCCTTCTGACACAGAGGGACTGAAGATGGACGCCGTCATCACGCAGCAGTGGAGCGCCTGCGTGGTCTGACATCCAGCCACTTTTTTACCATTTATATGATCAAGACATCTCAGGTTTATGGAAGCGTGTTGCCGCAAAAAAAAAGTGCAGGGAGTGGTCCCTTCAGACCAGACCGGGTGAGGGATAAAAGATAAACTGAAGCCAGGGGGGGGCCGTCAAAGCTGCTTCACAAATATGCAGTGTTTGATTTAAGTGACGGGCGCTGAGTTATGTCTATTTTAACAAACCGAGGGTAAAGAGTCTTATAATCAAATCCAGATCCGCAGATCCAAAATTACCTTTGAATAAAACAAGAACAAGAGCGGAACAATGTACTGTAACAATGTGTGCAAGTGTGAATGTTTTAAGTAAACTGCAGGGCTCACTAATGTATTGTCTCGGAGCAGATTTGACATTGATTCATTAAACCTAGCTCGTCTTGATTACATCTGTAGCGGTAAGCTATTTTCTAGCCTTTCACAAAGACAACCCATGGTGGAAAATGTTGACAAGTGTAGGAAAGGAAAGGAAAAAAAAAAAAAAAGACTAGCAAGGTACTGCAATGAGGTAGACTGAGTCAAAATCACTATTGTGCGTACTGGGCTTGGACGGTACAAATTAAAGAGGGAAAAATAGGGAGGAGGAGGAGAGTGGGGAAAATGCAGATGGGGTATTATTTTTCTTTTTGTATCCCATCTAATTGCAATCATAGGCAGATGTCTGAAAGTGTGACAGCATCAGCAGAATTGCTGCTGAGAGCACAGAATCTTTGTCTAAAAATAATCAGACATTCTGTGTGCTGCTGTTTGTTATAATGGTAATCGATGCTGGAGGCTTTGAATTCCATCAATTTATAGATCCACTCTGTTCTGCCTGGTGACTGTACTGCCTCACAACCCCCACCGCATTCGCACACCGACGCAAAAGCACACACACACACTCGCATGCACGCAAGGTCTCGCACAAAAGAGCGGGCACACACACACGCACGCACGCACTCGGAGACAAGCAAAGAGACACATGTGCGCTGACATCCGTGCGCGGGGTCTGCGGCGAGGCAGAGCAGGGACCAGTGTGTGATTAAGATAAGTGTAGTTTCCTTTCATACATTCCTTATCGCCTCCCATTCTCTGTGGAGGCACAAGATTGTCCATAGCTGCCTCAGATTAGCCCCGCATCTCAGACGCCACATTTGAGAGGGGGGACTGATCAATAAATCAAATCACCACAATCAATGGCCCCAATCACTGCAGTCTAGTCTGGCCTCAACATTATTACTGGCAACCCCACCCCCACCCCATCCAGCCACCGAGGGAGGAGGGAGGAGGGAGGAGGTTGTTTTTGTGTGGGGAGGGGTTGGTGGCGTTGGCGCCTGTCCATATGAAAGATCCAAAAACGAACTCTTATCTGGCCTCCTTGGGCCGAGCATCAGTTAAGGGCAGAACAGGCTGCAAAGTGTGTGTGTGTATTCATGTGTGTGTATGTGTGTGCTGGACCGTCCAGACAGAGGGAGTCAAGCGGGAGGAGGAGCCTCTGACCTCTGTGACCCGGCGCTTAGAACGTGAGCCGAGCACGCGGCCTCTGACAGGGAGCACTGAGGGGTGGGGTGGGGTGAGGGTGAGGGTGGGGGGGGCTGCTATCACCTGGCGTCTCCCTCCATCTGTTTACCACCGATTGCTGCTCCTTCACTTTTACTCTCCATCAGCTGAAAGCGTTCACGCCGCCGTTAGACCGCGTCACATACCGTTTGCATAGGATTGTTTTTACTCACTGCAAGTGCCAGATGGGTGGAGTTTGTCATGATTCAGGGAAAGGTTAAAGGGATAGTTCAACATTTTGGCAAAATGGCCCATTGCCATGATCCCTATAGTCATAGCAGTAGGTTCATTACCTTTAATTGTCAGTGCAAGCTGTTTTTAGAACGGCGGGGCAGAGCCGTGAGCTGCTCAGAGCTACACTACGGAGGCTAATGGGATTTCTTGGTTTCCTTCATCAAACTCATCAAATACACAATCCAACAACTCCAAAACGCTCTTGTGAACAAGTTGTGACCTGCACATTCACCACAGAACGTTACGAGATGGAGTTGTTTTCAAGGTTAATGCCGATGCTGAGCAGCTTGCGGCTCTGCTCCGCTGTTCCGAAAATAGCTTGCACCTACAATTACCTAAAGGGCCTTT
Organism: Decapterus maruadsi; assembly: GCA_030347415.2. NCBI lineage: Eukaryota > Metazoa > Chordata > Actinopteri > Carangiformes > Carangidae > Decapterus > Decapterus maruadsi. Next base: position 4,779,311 of record CM064895.1, read on the forward strand.
TTTTTTTTTTTTGTTTTTTTTTTTTTTAAGTATATTTTTTGCCTTTATTTGATAGATTAGTAGAGATAGACAGGAAAGGGGGAGGCAGAGAGAGGGGAATGACATGCAGGAAAGGTCTGCCCGATGCGGGACGCCTGCGTCCTACAATTACCTAAAGGGCCATTTTGACAAAATGTTGGACTATCCCTTTAAGTTGCCAGGGTTGGTGTCAGTCAAAGAAGTAACCACTGTACTGATGCGAGTGATACGGTGGCTTCGTGTTTTCTTATCTACCTGTCGGGGGAAAAGGCAAAAATGCTTTTTTTTCTCCTCTGAATGTGAAACTATGAAAATTAAGCAGTGTGTACTCGCAACCCGTCATCAGTGATTGCATATGCCTGTTACTTGCAATCAACTCAACCGAAAAGTGGTTATTTTAATAATGTTTATGGGCTTGGAGAGATAAAATTATCTCGTCATTTGCATCACAAAAAGCAACAATTAAAAGATGGTTTTAAAAAAAATCATAATCTTGATGAGCAAGTGTTTGTCTGCTTTCGTCCGTATAGTCTCGTGACACCTCGGATTTATCTGGCGACCCCTCCGTGGGGTCCCCTGCGATGCACCCCTCCTCCCCCCTGACCTAGCACATTACATCCGTCCACTCCGCCGCAGCGGCACTGCAACGCGCCGCGCGGGGAGAACGTGTAGGCAGAGTATAGATCGTGAGGACTTACAAACGAGGAAAAATCACATTTCATTTTGACACCTCTCTAAACTCTGGACTGGTAAGTCTGATAAATCATCCAAAATAATTAATCCCCAGTCAGTCAGGCTGTCTTCAAACAGCATGCTAAATCTTACAAAAGGAAGGAGAAGCGTGTGAGCATTACAACCATCAGCAAAAGGTGTGACTGGTGTTGTCAGCCATTATTCGTCATACCCTGCTTCATTTAGAGAGTTTTTGGCGCCTGATGCACCAGAGCACAGCCTACTTGTCAACACTTCCTTCTCTATAATTCCAACATGCACACTTGGACACACATGCGCGCACACACATGCACATGTTTCTTATTTCTCACTGATGTATTGGTGACACATCCTAGCATGATCATGTTAATTCCATTTTATTGTCAAATCTTATTCCAAACAGTATCAGGAGGTATCATGAACATCTTATTACAGCCCCGGATCCGCTCGGAAACCTGATGAACAACTTTAAATGTCCTCCGATTAAAAAACTTCAAATTACAATCTATGACTGAACGCTCCGAACGAAGGCCAATTACAACACCTTATTTATCATCATTAAGGCCGACCATTGTTCTGCTCCCTTCAAACTCTGTGGTTACAATCAGGGTGTCTATTGTCATTGTGTGGTACATGCCGGGTGACTAATTACACAGTCCTATGATTCATTAGCAGACTAGTGGGTTGAAACCTGGGAGAAGACATGATAACCTCCGTCGGTCAGATGAATGACTCAAATGGAGACGTGAGCGTGGAGGAGCGACTGGGAGCTTTCACAATAGCCAGGAGGAGGAAGAAACAGCCAGCGCTTCAAACACAAAGACCTGGGAGCTCAAGTCTTTCCTCTCCCTTTTTTTTTTCCTTTCAGAGGAGGGAGAGGGGGGTGCAGGGGGGGGGGGCATAAAATATCAGGTGTGGAACTTGAACAATAAAATTGGGGACAGGGTTTGTTTTTGTGTTTTCTTTCAAAGTGGGAGAAGAGCATCGCACCGTGGGGGGGCCGGTCTCTGTGAAGCTCCACCATTGAGGTCAGTCAGTGGGAGGGGAGGGACGGCTCGGTGGATGCGTCGTCGCCGCCGCCGCCGCCATGGCCCACTTTCACCTGGAACGACGAGCTGCAGCGATTGCAACGCGGCTAACCCCGCGATTGTTTATTCTCTCTTAAGAAATGTCAATCTGTTGGCTCTCAGGTGTGCTGCTCTTCCTCTTGTTTTTGTTGTTTTCTCCCCCCTACTCTCTCCGTTTTCCCTTGTCGATTGCAGCGAGATCAAAGCGACGCCGCTGGAAGAATCTGAATATTTCAGGTGCGGAGACGGGGGCTGTGTTTCACACCACCTGTGTAGCTGCTGAGAGACGGGTCCCACCTCTCGCTCAGACTCGGTTAGCGGAGGGGGGGGCCCCTGGGGCCTGGCGACATAAACCGGGGCCACCTGTCTGAGAGAGGGAGGGAACGCTCCCTTTACCCTCCTTCTCTGCGTCGCACTTTCATTTTACAGCATTTGAACCAAAAATAAATGAATCTAAATAGAGCGGTGAGAGTGGGAATAAAACCGCTGCTGACGACGAGGAGCTGCGAGAGTCGTCACAAAGACTCCGAGATCTGGCGGGGCGCCTTTTCACGTCTGCCGCAGAACAGGAGCAGCCACTTGAAAAGGGCAGTTTATACATGAATCACTTTATAATTTGTCCTGTTCTGCGGCAGGAGCCGGCTCTCATATATTAAATGATAAAGCCCGGTCGAGAGAATCAGCAGGATTATTTTCTGCCATAACAGAGCGCGCGGCGTGGAGCAGGTCTGAGAGATAATTCTCATCACATCATCAGCGCCGCCATTTCTGACCCAAAGCAAATAAAAAGCATCCCCGGTGTCCGCCGCCAGCCTTAACGCTTTGATGTAGCTGCTCTCCTCGGAGGGCCGCGCGCCTTGACATGTGTGCATGTGTAAGCACTTGTGCGGCTGTGTGTGTGCGCACGTACATGTGGTCACGGGGGCGTGGAGCAGGTTCCACGCCGCCGGTTCCCAGCCACGTCTCTCAAAAGGGCCGTAAAGTCTTTACAGCAAATTCCTTACATTCATCTGTGTCAGAGCGCTCGGCACACATTAGGCGTTTACACGGGAGGAAACACAATCTATTTGATGCTACGCTGCCCACACGTCCAGAGCCCTCCTCCCCACACTGGAGATTCACAGTGTTTAACTTCCATTTCATATTCTGAGCAGGCGAAGGCAAGACGGGCAGGCGAGTGGCGGGGAATGGACTCCATCTTGCTGTAAATCAGCGTTTAAACACCCGGCTAAATGTAATCTGGAAAGAGTCAACAAGAGGCCCCCTCGCATTACGCCGCTCAAGATATTTGTTTTTATTTATTCTGGAATGTGCAATTGATTTTTGTCGTTCCCCCCCTAATGATGTATGCAAACGGTGAACCGAAAAAAAAAAAGTCACACTTCATTTTGTGTTTTTTTTTTTTTTCCTGTGCTGCCGCTGCTCCACATCTTTTAATATCAGTGGTGCTTATGAGAACAAGTGGAGGTTAATCTAGGGAGCGGGTCACAGCCAGCCGGCTCTTTGTAAATGTCAGCAGGGAGATCCAGGCCTTTCTTATTACCACACTAAACCAACAAGGCTGACGGCGCCGAGACGGATGTGTGACTTGGAGGTGTCTCTGCCTCCAAACCCCCCCCCGCAACATCCCCCCTCCACCACCACCACCGCCGCCGACCAACCCCGGCCACGGAAAGCCTTATTAATCAATCGATTTATCGCCATAAATCAGGCCAGGCTTTGATTGTATCAGCAAGTCGAGCGATCAATCAATTAGCCGGGATCCAGCGGCCCCCAATTTAGCAAAGAAAGATGAATGCTCCCCACATCATCCATTTGGTTGTCCGTTTACCCATCAAACACTGCTGCTGTTGACTCCCAAGCCCAACATGCATCCTTTTATCGATTCCTGCAGATTAAACTTGCAAAGGAATCAAAGGACACTTAACTGACTGGGAATAATTCTGCCTTCTTCATTTGTAGTGAAGTGTGTTCTGTGCTCTGCTTTGATAGTGTTGCCTCATATCATCAAAACAACAAACTGTGTAAACATTAAAGGGATAGTTCAGCATTTTGGCAAATTGGCCCATTGCCATCATCCCTATAGTCATAGCAGTAGGTTTGTTAGCTGTAATTGTCGGTGCAAGCTATTTTTAGAACGGCAGAGCAGAGTCATGAGCTGCTCAGAGCTACGCTACGGAGGCTACAGAGGTAAATTCATGCAAAACAGCTGATGCGTGTTCCTGTCGGGCAGTTTTTCAGCAAGCAGTCTCTGTATTTACCTCTAAAACGACTTTGTCTCGTAATGTTCCATTATTATCTCATTGCGTGGTGAATGTGCAGCTCACAACTTGTCCACCAGAGCATTGTGGAGTTGTTGGATTGTGTATTTGATGAGTTTGATGAGGGAAACCAAGAAATCCTGTTAGCCTCCGTAGCGTAGCTCTGAGCAGCTCGCAGCTCTGCTCCACCGTTCTTAAAATAGCTTGCACCAACAACTAAAGGCAACAAACCTACTTCTAACGCTATAGGGATTATGGCAATGGGCCAATTTGCCAAAATATTGAACTATCCTTGTAAATTCCACAGCGCAGGACTGAGTGAAGGGACGGCTACATGATGGCGAGGCTTTCAAGTGCTACAGGACGGAGTGGGCGAAAATGCGTGTTACTACCGGTGGCGGTGAACCCTGCCCAGGTTTTGTATGGCAAGGCAAGAAGGAGGAAAGAGGGGCGGGGTGGAGGTGGGGGCTGAGCGAGGAAACAGCTGGATGAACAAACTGTGGCAAACATATGTATAATGACATATTTGTTTCATATTTTATCCCAACTGTGAATTCCAATCCACATTGTGACACCAGCTGCCTCGGTCCAACGCTTCCCATCTGCAACTCGGTGTCAGGATGTCTCCCAGGACGGCGCCGGGAAACTTTGGGGACGACGGAAACCGACAGGAGCAAGTAGAGCACGACAGAGTGGGCTGCCAGAGCCTCGGCGTGCTTCTCCCCCAGCGGCGGGGCTGGAATGAGGCAGACTGCCGAGCTGCCGTGTACGGGAGGAGAGGAAAAAAAACCAGGGGGGGCTCCCCCGGGGAGAATGTCTGTGGTGGGATTAGAAGCCCCACCAGGCGTGGTTCTGCTTCACACCCTCAGACCCTGCTGTGTTACAGCCAGGAGGAGGAGGATGGCGGGGAGGGGGGGGGGGCGGCCAGCTATCCGTGGGGGCTTTACACTTCTGCCCAATCTCCCCAAGCCCCACCATGTAATTAGAGATAAAGACAGAGGGCTCGGCTACTCAACCTCAATTCTCCCGTCTTCACACAAGGCTGCCCACCCATAGACCTCGGAGGAACCCCCCGACGCTGCCACTACACTCCGGCACCTGTGAGCACTAGCTTAGCTACCAGCACTATCCCAACCAACTGTTCCACCCACTACATTTCTCAGACTGCTACACGGTACGGTACATGATCATGATTGATTGGCGTGGAGATGTGGGGGTGCGCCCGAAGAAGTCGCTGCGCCCGAGATCTGCGATGGCACTTTGCTTTTTTCCCCGATGCCATATTCCGCATATTAGGTGCGTCGAAGAGGTTTCATATTGTGAAACATTCGCAGGTAAACAATAACCGTGGTAAAAAAGTAATTTTTCTTCATATCTCCCTCCTTTAAAACATCATCCAGGCGAGAGGGGTGGGTGGGGGGGAATTTAGAGGATAAGGCAGAGGAGAAACTCTCGACTATATTCAAGTAACACAAAATTATACTATGGAGGGATCCATTATTCATCTCAGATACATTTTTCATTTAAGAGTGGGCTGGATATGAGCAATGATGAATGCATCGCCCAGGATGCAATTTGTATGTAAAATAACAGAAGATTACAGAATATGTTTTAAGTGCAAATGCAGTTTGTTGCCATCTAAGTAGAAAATTCATTCCTACAAAAAGGAATAAGACCTGAGCCCCATGATGCTGCTCATAAAATCACTTAGCCCATAGCTAGGACCCTCGCCGGTTCTTATGAAGGGTCACGACGCGCGGCTGGGGTGATGAATGAGCAGACTTGGAGTGGATTTTCATTCACGTAATACACGCTAACTGTTTGGCGGGCCGCTCGGAAAGCGTGGGATAAGTAAACCGAATAACTGCGGCTAATTCCACGCGCATCCAACTCAAGTCAGAAAGCCCCCCCCCTCCGTCTGCGGCGAGCACACAGAAGGCGCTTTGCACGGCGCACGGAGATCATTTGCAGACACACTGTTAGATGCACGTCCACGCACAAGTGCACACAAACGTAGCGCAGTGTTTCGCTGCCTGCCAGGCATCCACATGTTCCTCTCAGGACTCGCTCTCTCCTCATCAGCTTCACTCGGTGCACACCGTTTCAATTCAGTGCCTCTCAAAGACACACAAAGAGCCTACCACCGCCCCCCCCACCGCCCCCCCTCCTCCTCCATTCACAGTACAAAAATTGAATACAGCCTCCGAAACACAAGACCTGCCCACCACAGAGCATGTAATACAACTCATTACCGGGCACGCAGGGTGCAGAGGGCTGTGATGGGAGAGACAGGCACGACGGGGAGAGAGCAGGGCCCCCCCCCCTCCACACCAACATCTCCATTCCTCCTCACAACTAACAGAGCTCTAAAAACCAGCCTTAATAACTAAAGCAATCCCATTGATTTTTTTTTGGAGGTTCTCTGAAGTAAGTGTTAGAAACTGTGGTGGAACTGAGGGGAAAGCCCAGCTTACTTTTTTTTTTCTTTTTTTTTTTTGGTGAAAGTGCCACAGAGCCTGCAGGCCCCTGGACATCATTAGTTACATGATTGATAGCATTCACAGGTTAATTCAGGTCAGGGGCTGACCCAGTGTATCTGGGTCAGCCACATTGATCTCAGCCCTGCGTTGCATGGCTACGGGGTCAGGTTTTGGGTGTGCTGACGAGAGGGCACTAGGTTTTTGGTGTATTTTTTTTTTTGGTGCGTGTGGAGGCGCCGAGGGGTTGAAGCCGTGTTCGGGCGGGAGGATGGCAAAATGGGCTAATCCGCCGCCGCATACTCCTCCATGAACCTTCCTTAACCTCGGGGCAATCGCATGACCTGAGGCAAAAGCATTACGCACATTAAAAAGACATGAACTTCAGAGCAATGGAGTTTCGAGCACGCAATCAATGGGGCCACAGGTGCAAACATTTTCTGCACAGCCTGTGGAATGCCCTTTTTCTCCCTCCCAGGATTACAGTGGAACCTGTTTTTGCACTGTGTTCATGTTAATGTCAGCAATAATAAAGACCTGCAGCACGAGAAACAATAAAAAACTAAAAAAAAAAAAAAACTGGGGGGAAAAAAACGAGTGAGAGCTGGAGACAGCTTTTTGGAGGTGGGCTGGAAACAGCACGGAGGAGTCAGGAGAGAGGGCAGGATGTGAGGAGTCTGTCAACTTCTCCTCCGTCTGCTCCCGTGTTTTTTTCGCTCGCCTCAGACTGAGGGGAGCAAATGGGCCTAACTCACACTGGCTGTGCGAGAGTGTCTCTGCTGTCTAGCAGCGTGAGCGGGAATTAGATCTATGGTTTGTAGCCTTCATCCCTTCCCAGACAGACTTGTTCCGGCTCAGAGGCGCTGCCTAATCCGCACCTCTCTCCCGCTTGCACTCCCGGAAAATGACTTCACACAGCTGCCTCAAACGCCCAGCGCAGCAATTCTCGTCTGACTGAACTTCCCCCTACTCAAAAAAAAAAAAAAAAAAAAAACTCAGCAGACCTCCCATAGCTCATTTAACATACCAATTTCTCCCCAAAGCCCACCCTAACCCTCTCCTAAGAGATGAAAACAACAAGGAAAACAACTACAGCCCCACTTGATAATTTAAGGGCTCTTTTCTCCAGAGAGCTGTCAAAACCAGCAGAACACTGCCAGGAATTCAAAGAGCGAGGAAGTACCCCAGTTGCGCCGAGGTGAGTGGTTTCTGTGCGTCTGCTGCTCTTACTACCCAGATCTCCCCGAGGCCGCGCAGGTATTTAAGTCCCCTGAAGGTGTCATGTGGCCCCTCTGCTTCCTCCATGACCCTCTCTTCCTGCATCAATCTACCACACCAAACCACCAGGAGGAAAATGCGTTAAAGGGATAGTTCAACATTTTGGCAAATTCGCCTATTGCCCTAATCGTTATAGCCTTAGGAGTAGGTTCATTACCTTTAATTGTCGGTGCAAGCTATTTTGAGATCGGCGGGGCAGAGACGCGAGCTGCTCAGAGCTACGCTATGGAGGCTAATGGGATTTCTTGGTTTCCCTCATCAAACTCATCAAATACACAATCCAACAACTTCAAAACGCTCTGGTGGACAAGTTGTGACCTGCACATTCACCACGCTATGAGATAACGTATATTATTATAGCATTACAACACATGGACCAAATATTCTAAACTACTTTTGCATTTAAAGTCACTCTGCCCAGCAGCCGTGTCTGAAATGTAGTTTTAGTTACATATTTACCTCGAAAACAACTTGTAACGTTCCATTATTATCTCATAGCGTGGTGAATGTGCAGGTCACAACTTGTCCACCAGAGCGTTTTGGAGTTGTTGGATTGTGCATTTGATGAGGGACAGCAGGAAATACTGTGCGTCGTGCAGAGCTTGTGTCTCTGCTCCGCCGATCTAAAAATAGCTTGCACTGACAATTGAAGGTAATGAACCTACTCCTAACACTATAGAGATTATTGCAATGGGCCAATTTGCCAAAATGTCAAAATATTCCTTTAAAGTGAATAAATTCACAGGGAGAACTCTGGGAACGCAAAGCCAAATGAGTTCTCATTAAAACCCAGATCTTGGCCAGGTGGGTTCTTCTGGTTGCTGTCGTCAAGGACACCGTGGTAGCAGATAGAGCATGGGCTGCCAGAGGATTGCTGCTCCCAGGCGAGGAGGCCTATTAGGGTCATGGAGGGTAACCCGGGATAATGGCGGGGCCACTCAGACAAACACTCCAGCCTTGAGGACAGGAAGTGTAGAGAGCTCCTTCTTCTAAACCAAAGCCTTCCAAATGGTTTTCATGTGTTTCATGAACGCTCCACCTCCCAGACTCCTGTACCTCATCAGCTTCTCTCTGCGCTACATGAAACAAAAGATGCACATCCAAATCTCCACATTTCGCAGGTCTCCAGGCGCCGTTTTTGGATCACTGGGAAAAGTTCAATTAAGTGTGTTTCATGAAGAAAAGACAGTAAAAGTAAAACAGGCAAACATTGTCCTCCGTGAGCTCAAACTGAGGAATTTTTAAGCAGCCAACTGATGCTGTAAGAAACGCGGTGTCGTTCGCAAGAACTCCTTAGGCAGCAGTGAGAAACAAGTGATATTACAAGAAAAGGAGAATGATTAAAGCCTAATATGGCATAGTAGAGAGGGGAGAGAGAGGTGATTTATCCCTTCACGGCCTTTTGACACTAAATTAAACTGTTGAGTCCATTCCCCCGTGCCAGCTAGTTATCTTTCCAGGCTAATTTAACACTATAATTTACATTCCATATAAAATACATCCTGATGTGGTGCTGTCAAGGCCGTACATCATTTGCAGAGAGTGCTCCAGTTTCAGTGAAAAGGACAGAATTAGATCATATTCATGATGCAATTAAACACTTCAGTGGGAATCGATGTAAAACCGATGAGCCCTGAAAACAATGCATATGGCTGAGAACATTAGAACACATTACCTACCCTCGGATCCCTCGCTCCACAGACGCAATTTAAAATCCTCCACCACTCCAACTCTCTGTCTCTCCAGATTCATAACGCACAGCGATAATAAATGAATTTTTCACAAAATTATTCAACTACTAAATTGCCCATGGTAACTGAGTATCAGATGAAAGTGATGTGAATTATTAAGTAGGGAAACTGTTTGTTCTCACCATGGGTGTAATAATCGGCCAAATGAAGAAGAGAAGGGGCGCAAGTGGGGCAGGTTACAGTAAAAGGGAGATCTCATAATAAACATCGGTGTTGATGTAAAAATGGGGAAACTCTTGTCTGCCGCCCGGGCCTCCTGCTGGGTTGATGGTATCGACCAATTTCCCTTGGGCGGCAGTGTGGGTTTTCTTATGGATACAGAGAGAGAGGGAGAAACATTACGAGGCATTGCTGCGCATTCACATGTAAAACTGGCAGCAGGCCCTCTGGAGCTGGCAAACCGCTGCAACAGCCAGCCAACGTTACACCACCTCACCGCATTTTACATAATCAGACAGACAGCGCAGCAGACCACACACTCACACCGCTCCACTCCAGATCACATCAACTACCTGTCACACTTCCCCTCCGCAGCCGTCACGCTCGCCCCGCGATTGGCCGGCGTCCACCGTTTATCTAAAATATTACAAAAGTCTTACAACCGTTAATCAGCGATCAGCTTTTTTCCCCCCTCACCCCCCAAAATCCTCTCCGCCCGGCGCTCTTTTATTACCAGGTTCCCCGAAAAGTTGTTGATAGTAAGAAAGTGGACGAATGTAATGAAATTCAGAATTTAAAGAGTCGCGCGGGGGGCAGAGGTGCAGCAATTTGTAACCATTTCTGACAGGATGAGTTGGCCTCTTCAACTGAAACAGTAATTATGCTTAATGGTCCTTTAATCTGTCCATCAGACAGGAGGTGAGTAGTCGGGTCAGCCTAAAGTGCTCCAGGCTTCACAGTGTGTCAGGGTACAGTCAGAGGGGTGAAGTGCTCCACGAGGAGAGCCGGGGACGCGGCGTGGGGACGCGGCGGCTGGGCCTCCCTCCAACACGCGCGCCATACACCCACACCGGCCGCCTCCTGCACGGAAAGCCTGACTGCAGAGGAAGAGCGCGGGCTCCTGACAGGTTTGATCTAATTTGACCAAATCCTAATGATCCAGGATTGGATGACTGATGTTAAACTGTGTGTTGTGGTGAGATTTTCTGACCTGTGGCGTCCAGCTGCTGCCCTGGCGCTCCGCCAGCGACATTAATCTGTAACTCCAAATGGATTTTTTTTTTTTGGGGGGGGGGGAGGGGGGGTGGTTTCACAGAATCACAAGTGATGAAAGTGGGAGCAGGAGCTCGGCTAATTCCAGCTCGCATCAGAAATCCCAGGTCGTGTCCTGTGCATACCTCCACAGTCACGCGTGGCGGAGCGCCCCTGCACAGACAAAGCCGGGGGAGGAGGAGGAGGAGGAGGAAGGGGGGAGAGCTTCCCCCCGCACCAGAGATGGCACTGGGTCAATCCGAATAGTAATAGCAAAAGACACAAGGCCCATACCAAAACAAGGGGGTGGACAAATAGTACCTTTGTACCCAGAGTCATTTGTACCCGGCTCAGGCTGCTGCTATCTGTGAGCCTGGCAGATAGAGCTGCTGGTCCCCACTATGCATCTGCACTTGCTGTATTTGTTATCTTGGACAAGCATTCTCCCTCACCCTTTCACTGGCCAAATAGAGAGGGAGGGTGGGGTGTGTGTGTGTGGGGGGGGAGAAAACGAATCACTCCTAGGCCTACTCCTGTTGTTCCCTCAGCTGTCAACACTTCTCACAGACTTCACCCCCGCCTAGCCGCATCGATACAGAGAAGTGACTGCCGTTTGCTTTATGATTGCCTTGTTTTATTCTCCGGGCCGAGCTTTTTCTCAGCCCTCGCAGCTCTAATCAGACCGCCTCGCCTGCACAACAGAGCCATTGTCTCTTTAAGTGAAAGAGGCAGTGGATCAGTGAATCCCTTTCCATTTTCCCGCTTTATTAGCCCAGCGGCACACTACTGTTTATACTAGTGGGTATTCTGTGTTTGCTGAGAACAATTACACTATGACAAATGATCCGTCAATGCCATCTATCAGGCAGGAGCTGACAGGAATCCTATAGACAGGGCAGCCATTCGTCCCCCGCTCCCCATCTCTGGGGTCCCATGCTTTAGTATCCATGACAACGTGCAAGCCACTTGCCACGCTTGCCACTTCACGGTGAGAGATGAGCGCCCGTGAGTGGCTTTGAAAATTAGCCTCTGACACCCCAAGTTCCACTGCTCTCCCACCCCTCCTGCCCCCGCGGTCCGGCCCCTTCGGGGGGTTTCCGACGGTCCCCGACCCCCCCTTTTTTTCTCCTTCTTCTGGCATCCAGGGCTCGCGCCGACACAAAGGCAGATTGCATAGCGAGGCACCGCCATAAACATACCTCTGTGGGTCTCATGGTGTCAATTTTATTGTGCCGGAGCCGCACGATTCCCAACATTAACCTCACAGCTACGTTACAGGAGGAGGAGGAGAAGCCCCCCAACATAGCCATCGCCCATAAAAGATGGTAAGAAAGAAGGGGAGACCTCCTCCTCAGAAAGTGAAGGGAGAGGGGGGGGGCACTTTAACTGCTAGAAAATGGGAAGTATTTATCTGAAGGCGAGCAGCAGGAGGTCACCATGCTTCACCTTTTGTCTTAGGGAAGTTTGGTGTAGTGGGAAGATATTTAAAGTACAGATCAGACTGTAATTAAGACAAAATGCTGTAATGTGTTAAAAAAAAAAAAGAAGATTTTAGCTGTGATTAAGACTGGAAAATTAATTATTGAAATATATTCAAGAAAATCAGAAGGTTAACACAGAAAACATGTAAAACGCTTCAACAGAAACGCAAAAATAAAGACTAAACGCACAGCTGTACGAAGGCAGGAGTGGAGCATGAGAGATGTTTCTGATGGGCTTTGCTGTGATTCCCATTTGACTCCCAGACACACCTCTTTGGGGTTGTGTTTATGCCATTAACTACACTTGGCAGCTGAGGATCATATTACTACCATGAAAGAAACAAACAAAGCTGTGCAAACGTGGTGCACTGTCAGAAGCAACGGTTTTACGCCTTGTGATTAATCATATTTGGAGGAACATTAAAGGGAAAGGAGGAAACTGGCTCCAGCACTAGGAGGTAAGGGTGTCAACTGATATAACCCACCGCTGACATCAAGCAGAGCCGGCTCGCTCATTGATGTGGCAGCGTCTCATTTTCACCAGTTTGGAAGCAGACAGTTTTGCAGCGCCTTGCGGTTCTTAATTATCTTCTGACTTTGTCTAATTCAATCAACACAACTCAGATCTGGCTGCGAAATGGCACTCACATCCCCTCAAGCTCAGCAAGTCACAAAACACTGAATAAGTGGAACAGTCAAACTGACAAAATGGCATAGCACATGAGAAATAACTGCTATTTTATCTCCCGGGCTGAGTCCTCATCCGCGGCGGAGGGAGGGGAGGGAGGTGGTGGGGGTGAGGGGAGGCTGAGAGAGAGCGGCCAATCAGCTTTTTGTTTTAAGTTACAAGGCTGCGTTCAGGGGGAAGGAGGGAGGGAGGGGGGGGGACACAGGAGTCAAGTGCTTTGATGACGCTGCAGATGCTGCCTTGCTGAGCAGTGTGAGGTCACTCCGTTAGCCCAGTCTCTCCAGGTCCCTCGCTCACACGCTTCCTCGCCGACCCCTCATATCCTGTTAACGCGCCGCTGCAGCCGGTGTCCCGTTCTCGTCGTCACACAGCTGTGCATTTTTTCACTGAATGCAAGAGCGTGCGCATGCGCAGAGCGGCGCGCGGAGAGAATTTAAAGGTCAGTGAGGATTAGATTGTTTGCTAATTTGCGGTTTTAAAAAAAAAGTGAGTGACACGATGAGAGGAGGTGGGACGGATGAACCAGCCCACCCTCTCTCCCCAAAAAAAAAAAAAATTAAATCCTTCTCCGCATCGCCGCCGTTCCCCACCCTTTCACCTCCCATCTAATTCAAAGGGGGCCACAGCATTATTAGATTTTTGACATTATTAGCTCAAATAGCGGAGAGGCCTTGCTGTCATTATAAAGCCTTTACTTTCGCGCTGACTGCCAAATCTGTTTTGCACTAGCTACAGACTGCCAAACCCAACAATGGCAGATTAGTGAAGCCCTTCTCCTGTTGCAGCAGAGGTTAATATAAAGTGACAGGGCTAAGTCCGCTCCGATTAAGTATGCTGGGAGATATTACGGCAGTTTGTTACATCAGATCGTTATTGGATTAAACAGCATGCACAACAATGAAAGTTTAATTTTAATTTTCAGCAGGAATATAAAACAGGCTCTGAGAGCACTCCTGTCAGAACAAAGGCAGTATTATAATACCTTCTTGTTTTTGCTTCCCCTTTGCCATTACTGGAGTGGCAGACATGAGGGGAAAAAATGATGGTAAGTGAGGATGTCAACCTTTAGATTTTTTTTTTTTTTCCCCCTCCCTGAAGTTAATACATTATTTATAAACCAACAAAATCCAACTGCACTTCACAAACCAGGGTATGGCAAGTTAACACATAGAAGAGGGGAGGGGAGGGGTACAGTAAAGCTACTGTATCCCCCCCTCAATTGGTTTTTGTTTTGGCCTTGTGCCGCTGTGCAGCAGGCGGCCGGACCCCCCCCCCCTCCTCCTGGCCACTGTGTGTCAGCTGTATAAGAGGTCACTGCACCTGACCAATAAGCTGTTATTAATCCTTACAGAGTCATCCATTAGCCCATCCAATTTTTATGACCCCTCTTCTTTATTAGATGAGCTATCAGCTGTCCATATCTGGCAGAAATATGGACTTTCATCTTGGACCCACCACCACCCCCCCCTGCCAGCGCTCTTCCCAGAAGGTGTTGGCGTGCCGGCCCAGGTGGAGCGACGCTCCAGACGGGGCAGTGGAGCTGAATCTGCCAGTCTCCTGGGGTATTCCCCACCGTCCCGTTCCCTCCAATAAATCTCGGTGCTTTACGATTAGGTACATAAAATGAGTCATAGATCTGGACGGTAAATAAGAGCTTGTCAGTGGGTCTGACGCCAGGCCCGGCTCCTCCTCCTCTTGCCAGATAGTCCCCTCTCCGTACACCCAGCCATCAGACTCCTGCTATTGAGCTGAGGCTAAAAAGGCTCCAATAAATAAGCCTGATATTTCCCTCAGGACGTCTACGGTGCCACCATGAAGCATGCTTGCATACGCATACGCTGAACAAACAAAAAAAAAAAGAAAGAAAGGGGGCCGAGCGTCGACTGCGTTTTTTTTTATTTCTTGTTTTTCCAGATCATCTTCGGGATGGTTTTTTGATCTCGTCGTTGTTTCTAATTACTCCTCTCAGATAGAAGCCAGGAAGTCAATGGATCAATCCATCTCCTGTATATTCAAACTGTATGCTGGACTCCATGACACTGATGTCTTTTAATGGACCTTCAATCCATACTCGCAATTAAGCATGCAAAATCTCCCATTAAGTAACTCCACTTACAGGAGTATTTACCCGCTGATGTTTGGGTGTTTTGTGAGCGTTCCTTCCGCACACGGCTGAGAGAGACAGAGAGAGCGGCGGCGGCGAGATGACCTGAGGGAGGAGGGATGGTCTCCGAATGCACTAGCACAGTGATGGACACTTCCTCTGCAGTGCCAGCTAATCATTGTTGCCGATTCGTTTACACTGGTCCAAAATGACTCCCTGAATGACCACCTTTGCATATTAAACAAGACAAACAGACAATAGGGAGGCACTGTCGGGAGGACATGAGAGCAGCTAAACACCAACAGTGTCACGATAGTCGAGGGGGGGGGGTGGTGTGCTCATAAACTGCATGTGCAAACGGGAATCCACCGGATGATTGATAGCATATTAAACAGGATTGTGTTACTGCCTATCCGCTGCACATTCAGCCAAGGCACCTGCAGAAAACTGTTTTCGACGCACATCAGCACCTATTCAGCATAACTGCATGCAAAGTGCACCGCATCCCTGTGTACCGGAGAAGAAGGGAGGCTATCAGGAGAAAGAGGTCTGGAGAGGGGAGAGCAGAGAAAGTGCATGGCTGCAGGCACGCAATCAGCTAAGAATTCAAAAATCTCTCCCAGTTTATACAGTTCTATAATCAGGGAGGCAAAGAAGGAAAACAACGCCATTGGCGCAGCGGCAAAGAGATTCAAAACATTTTCATTAGTGAGCAAAAAATAAGTACTCCTCAGTGAAAGCATTGCTTCTTTTTGCATAAGTTTGATGTGTAAGGGGGAAGATTAGACGGAGGACAGGGTTTTTATGTCATGTCTGATCTCAGTAAAAGCCTTTCTCACTAGTTACACCATCTGATTCATATTTTTGTTTTTCCAACTGTTTCATCCATTATCACTCAGAAACTTGAGCACCAGAGATATGAAGCTGAAAGTAAAGCTACTATAAATAATTGTAATTTATTTCACTCATTGATTAGAGTCTGACATTGTTAAAAGCCCCCCCTCCCCAACCTAAATTGCTCCACTACTGAAACAAAACATGGACTGACGCTATAGGAAATGTAATGATGGCTTATGATGTCCATTCTGGCTACATACCATAATGCCATCATGGCAGCGTGTGGATCAGATTGACATCACCGGTGCCCTTTGCCAATATGTTCCTACATCGATATACCGATGTGTCATTCACAATGTAGTGATTGAAAACATGTAGCGAGCCAATATGTCATTATGTCAATGTGCTGTAATGTCAGTCGAGTGACACACTGACAGTCTGTGGCATTATGAGAGTTGATAGCATTATGTCTAAGGGTCACTGCACTCAGGCCAAAGTCAAATGAAACCACATCACACACTAATGTGTCAATATGTTCATTATGGCAGCATGTTGTGACAACGTTAATGTGGAATAACAATGGTTTTACTTCATAACTTCTTACCTATATTTGGACTAGAGTTTCATTTTTAAAGAGGCAAATCGCTGGCACATTGTTGTGCTTATTTATGCATATTTTATTTCCTAAATAAACCTTTGATACAACCATCTCAAAATCTGCATGTATCATCGTTACGCTCCGTCGGCTTCAGTTTGGTACGAGCTAACACTAACTGCTCTCAGCTTATCCATTTTATATGTGGCACGTGTGAACTCGTGAACTCAGCAGCACTGATTTGGATTTTTTTTTTTAAACGTATCCTATCCAGTTCACCGCATTAGAAACATTTCTATAACTTGAGCCCCTCGTCACCGTGACCTCGTATCAGAGTCTTTTCAGATCTGTTGAAAACATAGGCAGCGTCATGATCGGTATCTCTTAACTCCAGGATAGTTATCTTAAATCATCAACTTTGGCAAATATGTCTTTTCTGCTCATGGTTGCCATTACTGTTGTTATTTTAACTATGCAAGTGCAGGCTGAGCACATGAAAGGAGAAAATGAAATTGGATAATGATGGTTTAGCTTTTACTGTCAGCTGAGGTATGTGGGTGACACGGAGAAAGTCATATTTTACATTTTCAGGTTTGTTTGTGTTGTCGTACTATTGATGAATCTTTTTGACTGAGAAAAACTAATCTAACTCCATCAGGACTGAGCAGCATTGATTTTACACCATATTGCACCATCTTTGTTTACTGAAACATTTTACTCTTTCAATGGGAATACCGCCCGCACCTCCAGTTCATAAACATACACCTCGCCGTGCTGGTTTGTACATGTTTGATTTGTACCTGTTGTTCCAAAGCAATACTGCTACGTCTAATACATAGTCATATAGCTCTCATTCGCGTTGAAACATGCAATAAACTGCGACAAAAGATTGATCGCATGTGAACGGGTTCCTCGCCCTGATGTGGCGATACTGGAGCTCTGATCCTGGCCTTGGCGTTCAGGTGTTCAAGAACCAGATGTGCTCAAATGACGATCACTCTGAAGGAGGATTATCTCCTCATAATTCTGCCTACGTATCCAGTCATAACTAGACGTCGTCAGCAGTTGCGGGAGAGGTTCTGAACATTAACTTTATGGGCTGCTCATTATTTAACATGTTAGGGTCTCCCCGCAGCCCAATGAAATTTTGATGGCAGTATTACAGCTAGTTTGTTGGCTGCTCACTCCTACTCGCTACTTATGCGGATGCAAATGGGTAAGAGGAGTCTCTTTGGACGGACCCTCGCTCGCACAGGAAAAGACATTAGACTAATCCACCTTTCTGCTCTGATGTGAATAAATATTCGCCGCTGATCTTCCAAAGGGCAGGATCAGATCAGAGAGCGTTGTGGATTTGTGGCGGCCTTGGTGGAGGCGCTGGTGGTGGTGTTGAGGAGCAGGGCTGCAGCTGACAGTTATTTTCATTATCAATTAATCTGTCCATTATGTAAACGATTAATCGATTAGTTGTTTGGTCGATAAAATGTTGAAAAATGTATATCAGTGGTTCCAAAACCACAGGATGACGTCCTCAAATGTCTTGTTTTGTCCACAAACCAAAGACATACTCAGTTTGCTGTCATCAAGGCACGAAGAAACCAGAAATATTCACATTTAAGAAGCTGAAATCAGAGAATTTTGACTTTTTTTTCTTTAAAAAATTACTCAAACTGATTATTCGATTATCAAAATAGTTGACGATTCATTTAATAATCGAGAATTGTTGCAGCTCTAGTGAGGAGGCCGGACCCCTGCCTGAGTGGGGGCCGGGGACTGCAGTGGTGCAGTGGTCTGAGATCAGCCGCTTCCTGCCTCTCCATCTGCATACAGTAAAAAACAAACATTCCTGTAAATAAAGACGGCTGTCCGGCAACTGTCTTCCCAGCGACAATGGTATTGACCGTAGTCAGATGCTCCGCTGATTAAAAATTGATCCATTTTGAAAAATCTAATCAACTGAATAGGATTCTTTCATATGCAGGGTGGGGTTGGGTGCGTTTGTCGGAGGGGTGGGTGGGAGGGGTTGAGCAGCTGCTGACACGGAGAGGCAGACCTGTTATTAACCCCTGCACCTCCATACAGCCCCCTGCACCCTGCCACCCCCCACCCTCCACCCCCCATCCTTGCGCCCCGGGACTAGACACCGGCCCAGACGGTCTGAATTATTCAGCAGTCTGAGAGCAGCTCCGGCCACTTGGCCTATTAAAGCCTGCCGGTGGGGGCTAGTGGCTCTAATGGCCGGTCCAGAGGAGCCCCCGCTCCCAGCGGAACGGGGAGAATGGGGCTGCTGGCGCTGGGCTGCAGGGGATGTGCGAGCAAATTCATCAGGGGGCCGAGGTCGCGGCGGGTTAATGATGCCGCGCGTCTAGACGGACGCTGGGCTCATGCCCTGCCCAAAAGGCGGCGGTGGTGGGGGGGCGGGGGGTAGTGCAGGGATGCAATAATATTTTTTTTTATCTTTGAAGGAGAACCAGTGCTGCAATATTAAGTCTTGGGGCTTATTTATGAAAGAGCAACATTGTTGACTTTGGCCATAAACCACAATTGACCTGAGGTCCCCCCCCTTTAAAAATAACAGTGCACAATGAATATCTCCAAAGCCACAGATATGACCAGACCTGGTGTTACGGTCCGCAGATGATTTAAGGCTAACTGAAAAAAAAAGGAAGCGCAGAAACAAATGGATCAAATGTACCAACACCAGCTGAGCAGCGTTCATAATAGAGAGATTAAAAGATTGTCTACACAGCCCAACTCTGATTACACAACCCCTTATCATCGTTGCACAAACAATCCCAACAGCTACGGAGGGCCCTCAACTCCAGCACAAAGTCACTCAGTAATCAGGGCAACTCCCCCAGAGAGAGAGGGGATGATGCTCAGGGTGCGACTCTCACTTGGGAGCGGTTGCCATGTGGTCCATCACCTTGGTGATCATGCGCATCCCCTCGGTGTCTGTGTCTACAGTAGTAAAAAGAAAAAAATGACCTCCCCCGGCTGCAGCGGTAGCGCTAGATGATCCAGTCAACAACAGCACAACACATGATCCCAGCATCTACCTGGAGGATTCCTAATAGAGGAAGCTCTCAGACAAAAAGTAATCATTGTTGCACCGGAACGCTCAGGCATCACTCACTGTGAGGACAAACACATAATAAAGTCCAGGCGCAGCAGCACAGGAAGGTATTCTTATTATCATCCACTGGAGATTTATGCACTTCAAGGTTGAGTTCTTTGAGTGAGTGGGGCTCGATAAGTCTGATGAAGCGGAATGAGTTTAGCCTTCAATAGGTACTATCTGTGCTGGACCGCGCTGCCCCTCTCCCCCTCCTCCTCCCTCACCCATCCCCGTCCCTTATCCAGAATCTGATGCCAAGCACATTTACTGTTGAGGTCAACATCGCTGCCATGACTGAGCCAAACCAAGGGCATCCCGTGGAAGGCTACGGAGGGGGACGCGGACACACCCTGGACCCATTTACACAAATGTAATTTCCCCAGCTCCCCCTCACTCAAGGTGACCAAGCACATAATTCAGAGATCCACGCGAGATGATCCCCGGTGGCCTCGTCGCAGCAGAGGTCCTCGCGCGCTCAAAACAAGTCGGCAAACGCAGGCGGAAAAGAGCAGCTCTTTCAAATCTGGCTACAATACTCCCATTGAGATCAGTGGGAAAGGTGCAAGGCCGAGCAGAGAAGCACATACACAGTAGATTATTTTTGCTTGGCTGCAATTAAAGGGATAGTTCAACATTTTTGGCAAATTGGCCCATTGCCATAATCCCTATAGTCATAGCAGTAGTTTTGTTACCTTTAATTGTCGGTGCAAGCTATTTTTAGAACGGCGGAGCAGAGCGGCAAGCTGCTCAGACCTACACTACGGAGGCTGATGGGATTTCTTGATTTCCCTCAACAAACTCATCAAATACACAATCCAACAACTCCAAAACACTCTCGTGAACAAGTTGTGACCTGCACATTCACCACAGTATGAGATAATAATGGAACGTTACAAGACAGAGTTGTTTTTGAGGCAATTGCAGAGACTGCTTGCTGAAAAACTGCCCCCGTTGGGAACATGCATCAGCTGTTTTGCATGAATTTACCTCGAGAACAACTCTGAGCAGCTCCTGGTTCTGCTCCGCCGCTCTAAAAATAGCTTGCACTGACAATTAAAGGTAACAAACCAACTGCTATGACTATAGGGATTATGGCAAAATGTTGAACTATCCCTTTAAAAATCATATCCTTGCTTTATCCTAAAGAAACACTGTATCACAGTCTAAATATTGGTTCTGCATTAATAGTCAACAAGATCATTTCCATACGGCGTCAAGTCGAGACGAACCACTTTAAGGATAAACATTCCTGTGGGGTCTCTGCAGTCGAGAACCTAAAGGGCTGTCCACTTCACATGCATGTCCCCCTGGTGTGACCCCCACCCCCCGTCACCCCCACCCCCACCCCAGCTCTACCAAAACTGGGCTCCTCAGGCGTATTCTTCTCCTGCCGCATACAGCAGAAGCCTGGAGCAATGTTTAGCTAAACCTGCTGGCCTACGTAGGCAGGGAGAGTCCCCAGAGGGCTGAACAATCAGACAATTTCAAGATCATGAAGCATTAAACCAATCCCGGCAGGGTACACTAATTAAACAGCCGAGCCCGGCACAGCCAACCAATCCCCACAGAGCAATTAAATCCATCCCCTCTAAAACACTGTGGAACCTGTCTGGGGAAAACTGCCGAGGAGTGAGAGAGAGAGAGAGAGAGAGAGAGAGAGAAAGAGGGAGAGATGGTGAGGAGAGGGGAGGGGAGGAAAATATCATAAAATTCATCTGGAAAAAAAAATAGGGGAAAAAAACTATAGGGGGAATGCAGCAGGAGGCTAACAAGGGGAATTGAAAAAGGAGAGACTCCAATTCAGTTCTTTGTTCTTTTCCCTCTTTTTTGCATTAAGATTCAAAATGTCTGCTTTTTTCTCTCAGCTGAGGAGGTGGGGGAGTCTGTGACCACATTTAAATGCAAAAATAGTGACCCTGTTGCGATCAAAAGTTGCATATTTAATTAAGATTACAAGGTCTGGAAAGCACTCGTGAGACTGAACGGAGAGACAGAATCGCCTCAAGGCCTATATTACACACCGGCAGAGCTGCTAACACAGTTGCAAACCCTAATCAATACCCCCGATGCCCTCCAGTACAAAAGTAAATGAACAGGTGACAATGGAGGCATGACATCACTGGGCTTTTCAGGGAACAACAAAACCAGATAGAGAGAGGCAGGAGGCGGTGGAGGTGTGCAGACTGGCACAGGTACGACGCTTCAGCTGCTACATAATGAGACTGCATATGTCAACATGCATGTTTGCTGACGTTTATAAAAGGATGATGAATATTTTCCCCCCAAAAAATCTTATAGTTAGGCGAATTCTCCTGTTCCGACAAAAGAGGAGCGGTGAACGTCAACGGGGCCGGGGTGCGACTGGAGTGGGAGCGGCTGCAAACCAGAGGTGTGGACAGGGAGATAGACTTGCTCTTTTCTCCCCCCCAACCCCCCCCCCCACCCACCCCCAGACTGAGGTGGTGTATAAATCACAGGGCCCAGCTTCACGTCTCCACTTCCTGTTCCTCTCCATTAAAAATGATAAACTGTACCTCTTGAAGCCACTCGCTCGCTTTAGGGTCCCAGTCTGCACCTTCCTGGTGAAGAAGCGAGAGCTCGCAGCTCAGATTTATTCCATCCCCTCCCATTGTTGGGGATGAATAAGAGAGTAATTAACTGTGTGGGGGTAGCAGCTGCACAAAGACAGGACCGGTCTAACACAACAAGCCTGATCCATCTGCTTTTGCTATAACACACCTTTTTGTATTATTTTGATAAATACGAGCACATCTGCTTAGTAATAACAAATACTCCTTTAATACTCAAAAGACCACCGAGAGGCCGGCTTTCCCTCCGTGTCCTCTGTCTTCCCGCCTAAATGAGGACAAATGGGCCTCGCGAATGGGTGGCATTCACTAGGCTACTGTTCCTCCAGTCTGGTAAACACACTCTGAGCAGTGGCACATAATGAGAGCGGGGCTGAGATCCCCCAAAGACAACCTGGAGAAGGTTAGTGAAGCATTGATCTCATGAGTGCGCCGGGGCCCAGGAGCACCCTTCACACCGCGCTAACCCGTGCTACATGACAACCGACATCGGAACACACAAACACACACGCACACAAAAAAAACCTTGGCACTTGAACATTCAGCGGGGAGGGAAAAGACGAAGAAAAAAAAGGCGTGCTTCTTTTTTTAAGTCATGAAGGACAGAATGGACAATAGAGGAATGAAATACAGCGAGTGAAACCCTGCCAAACACTGCTAAGGCAAAGGTAGGTAGAGAGATAGAGCGACAGGCGGAGAGACTGAGAGAGGCAGGGCAGTGGGATTCATTTTAAGCCTGGTAAAATGAACAAGAAGGGACTGGTGCTCAATACGTCTGCAGTGGCGTCAGACAGTCAAAACAAATAAAGCCAAGGCCGCGCTGGAGAGACGCAGCTCAATATGGACTTGCTGGGCAGGGGACTGGCTGTCAGCGGGGAGAGAGGACACTGTTTTATACCCAACGCCGATGAGCCGTCGCCTTTTCTCCTCCTGACGCTTCCGCCCGCCTCACTGCCAGGCGAGAGGAGGCTGCCCTACCACCAATGGAGCCATCCTCCAGCAGACTAATGTGTCCCTGAAGTTTTGTTAAAGCTGGTTATTTACTCCTGCAAAGCAATTGCTCCAGCCTAGGGGCAGCAGATCGCACAGCACACTGCGATGAAAAATCTGGCTTCTCTTGCTATATGAAGCGCTGTCAACTACCAAGGGGGCGTTCCTGCTGAAACATCGGGGGGTTGGTGGTGGTGGTGGGGGGGGGGGGCAACGCTACATTAACAGAACACATAGAGACGCAGCAGGCCTCCACACAACAGAGGTTCCCAGGTAGCGCTGGGACTGTGACACAGGCAGGATTCTTAGCACTCATTAGCCAAAACAATTAGCCATCTACTATTAATACATTATAACATCCATGTGCGGTCTCCTCGACAACAACAAAAAGCAGCTCTGATGCACAGTTTAAAGCGTCAGTGCACACAAATCACGACTAAACAAATACTCACTTTTGTCTAGTGGTAAGTGAGGGAATAGTATTTAATACCATAATAACATGTCTATTCAGAACGCCAATGTCCTGCAACTGTGTAAAGCCTGATTTATGCTTCTGCGTCAAGTCGGTGGCGTAGCCCTAAAAAGCCCTCTACGATGCCATCAACTGTATGTGGAGGTAACATAGACCACGAGGGCTGTGATTGGTCCGCTCAGAGCGTCATTTCTGGCATCTAGCTTTTTCTTCATGGCATACTGTCATTTTAAAGCGTTCATAGCTTTTAGTTACTTTTATTTTATTTTACGGTGTCACATACCAAAAGTGCCCAGCCTGCATGGGCTTACAAGACACACCATAAGTAAATAAAGAACAATAAACAAAAGAACATGCAGACATTCCTCAGTTAGCATAAACCACAATCAAACATATAGCACGCCCATGCACTTTTGGTAAGCATTCAACACAATATTGAGCTAAATAAAATAAAAATTCACTAAATAGGTATGTTAGTCTATGACCATCAGACATAGAAAACAAATCAAGACATTCCGTGGTCATTCTAAGAGCTTATGTCTAACTTCATGATAAAATTTTCCACCTCACTCAAGTCACACAGGTGACACTTCCTATTCTCCTCTGGAGGCTGAAACTGGATGTTTCCATTCAACTCCAGAGGCCAGATACCACATATCAACTGGACACAGACAGACCTCTGCTCTCTGGATGGGTTAAGGGTGACATGATGCTCTGGTTGGTAAACAGTCTTTATCAAACCATACATTCTCAGTTTTGGTTCTTTATATTGTTGTTTATAATTTCAAAAAATGTTATCTTAATTTGTCTAACACTACATGATCATGATTTATCATATCAGTGTTTCCGCTAGTATTATTTTATCTCTGTACTGAGACTGTTGTTGTTCTGTCACCTGAATTAAATGATGCTGTGTGGAAAAACACGCTGTGGTCCGTCATCGAGGTGCAAACATACACAGTTATCTCCAGTTTACCGACCCAGTGCAGGACACTGCTGTGAAGGTGAAGAAATGCGGCATCCGTGTTTTTTGGGACAATAAAAAAAAATTTTTATTTAGGAATGGCGCTAGGATTTAGAGTAAACACTGTATTGAAGACCTGTTTCAACTCACCAAATATTTTAGTAAGTTCCCTTGTCCAAGACAGTTTTTTGAAAGGTTGAAGCATAGCATTTGTTGTTCCATATCAATCATCTCCAACCCCAAAAACAACTCTTCCCACTTCAGTCCACCATTGTTCACTGTGCCCGGAAGAACGAATCCGGGAGATAAATGAAGTTTTACGCGAATCAAGTGAACGGCATTACGGCAGTGAACTGCACAGCGGTGCGTTCTCTGAAGCAGAACTTCGAAAGTTGCACCACAGCGTAGAGGTGTGGAGTTGACGCAGAATCAGAAATCAGGCTAAAAATCCACAGAACATGCTGTCAGGGTTTGATATCGTAACGTGATGCCAGCTTCCTTGTTTTCTGCTTTATCTTATCTTTCTCGTCTTGTAACGTCCCCACTGCTGTTTTCCCACGGGAACCTGCTGGGGTGCCTACCCCCGCAAAGACTAAATGGGAAACAATGCTAACTGGGGGGATGTCAGTTCCTTCAAGGTGGGAGGGTAAATCCAGGGACCACAGCTGGATCAAAGGGCCCATTGAAGAGATGGCTCCCATTGATAAATACAGTTGTTCCTTGGTGCTCAGGGTCTTTCTCCACATTCACCGCTCAGATGAGGATGATATTTCCTTGCAAGGAAATAAAAAAACTTGTCAGCTGGGGAGCAGGTGGTAGGGAGGGTAAAATAGTTCCCTGTGATTATCGAAAAGTGCTTTTGCTTGAAACGCCCATCCCTAATACATATCACTGTCCTGTACGACAACCAGAGCGACATACAGTACAATTTGTGACTGGAGGAAATCTTAAACATTAAACACACAAACTGTTCAGATGCTCAGCATCAAACATCAGGCAGGTGCAGAGTAACAAACATCACGATTTGCTCTGACCAAGAAAGGTCTCCTCCATTACAATCAATACAAACTCCAATATTTTATCTTTTATTTACTCAGTAGAGCTCAGTCAGCAGCAGTGTGTTCAGACTGAGCTGCGACCGGTGGCCAGGAGCTGTATCACAGCAGCAGCAGCTTTATGGAGCCTCTGCTGTTGATTTTTACAAGTGTGTGATAACACCTTTCTTAATCAGAGTACATGTTCTTTTGCTTTGGACACACCTAGTGTCGCTCTTCCCCCAGTATATGAAAGAAGACTATTTTTAACCTTCTAGCATAACGAATTCGATGAGGTTCTAGAGGAACACCGATGCAGAGCAGTGACAGATAATATGATGGTCCTGGATTATTGTTTCTTGAAAAATACTTGCTGCTCACTGCTATAAATGTAATAACACGGGAAAAGAAACTGCATTTACCATCACTGTGGTGAGGTGGAGGCAGAAATCTCACACAATTATGTCAAAACCCTGGGAAAATAAAAACTAAAACGGTCTCTGACTGGTAAATAGAGAGCGTGTTTCTTTTGTACCTGCGAGAACCCTAATATTAAAGCTTCCGGGACATTTCTGAGGTATACCATCGCAGATATAGACAATAACATCATCACACCCGGGCTTATCAAGCAGCGGCACATACGGCAGTCTGCAAACAGCAAGCACAAGCAAGGCAAAATGATTGGATAGGTATGGAAATCTACTTGAAGGAAGGTCAAAGTGATTAAGCTGACATTAATGACAGGCCTAGTCTTCCTGTGAGAATGCTCACCGTAGCTGTCTCTAAACCCATTTGTCATTCTGCTTCCAACGCTGAAGCATCTGCTTTGAAGTCTCTACCACTAATGCTACACAGAGAGGTTAAACAGCTTAATGCTCAAGTCTGTTTCACTCCTCTCGCTCTCTAATGTACGCCGCATTTTATGCACCAGGGTTATGGCTCCTGGATTTCACATCTCAATTTGCCCCAGATAGTCTTGTAAAAAGCTCCCCTCCGCTTTTATTTGCTTTGTTGTCGCCGTCAGAAAAGGAAGAGAGGGGGCAACCCCGAAGGATGTGGGACGGGGGGGGACAGACAACGTCCCCGTCCCATCGATTCACAGGGGTGGTAATAATGAAAGCATGTTTATATGGAGAGGGGGGGAAAAAACCAGTGCTGGTGATAAAGACGGGGCAGATTTTACATTGGAGCACAGCCCCTTAATCTGCTGAAGATTTTTTAAAAGAGCTGACAACAAAACGACGAGTCTTGAGGAATGAAATGATGAGCACATATGGCACCGACTGTGGAGGTCAATTTTAAAGCCTATTATATCTATCACAGCATATGAATGAAATGCTACAGTCATTATGACAAATGGTACAAGATGTGAGGCGCTCTGGACTTACTTAGTCTCCACTACAATGAGATTATACTGATGCATGTGACATTAACAATATCAACAAACAAACATATGAAAGCATGAATGAAAGGAAGACAGAGACTGATTTTCACAGCCAATTTGAGATTGCAGGGTTGGTGTGTGTGCATGTGTTTGCGTGTGTATGTGTGTGGGAGCTACTGGCAAACAGCACACAGAGAAGGCTGGCAGCGGAGGCAGCCAGGCTCACAGGCTGCAAAGCAATTTCACTGTTTGGCAATACTGTTGTTTCTGTGTGTGGATTAGAGCTGACACCAGAGCAACTGAGTCATGCTAAATGTAGTACAATCACAAGCTTTTGTTCCTGATCTAAAAACCCCACTGCCTTTTAGATTCATGGAAGAGAGGGTGGAAACAAGGCTAAGAAACGGTAACAAATAAGCGGAGCATTATTTCGCCATATGAGCGCAGCATTGCGACATCACTAAAAAACAACACGGGGATTAAAGCAGCTGGTAGTGAATGAAGTCATGGCAAGTTTTCAAAAGTATATTCAAATACAAGTCTTTTTTGTCTGATTTGATGATTTCTGTGCAAAGCAGTTTTCCGTGTGGGGCAATTAAAGGAGTGAAAATTCAAGAATTAAACAAATTCCCGACTACAGCACGATCCACCTGCTTTTAACCACACCTTCTCATCACCTGGCTCTGTAGTGTGTTTCTACAAGTCTCTCCAGGTACCGTATTGGCCCAGAGTTGTTTTTTCAGGGCCTGGCAGGACCTGGCAGGACAGACCCTGACCCGTCCTTTTCATGCTCACCCACGGAAATGCCATCTGGCTGGTGTGAATGATTACCACAGCAACGGCCGGGTGACCTGCAGCCAGCAGGAACCAAGGTCACTCCACCTCAGCGCTTCGCACTTTCCCTGCCCTCTTTTCATCATCAGCCTGCAGGTGAATTATTCATCCTGTACAACTCGGAGGCACAAATCCACTGCACAAACACTCCAAAAAACTGCACACTCAGTCTACTGATATAATAACTGGTAATGAGAAAATAAACGTTCCGGTGCGCGAGCCGCTAAAATAAATAGCTGGTGGTGGATGTCCTCGGATATAGTAAGAACAGTGTTCTATATGGAGTCGGATGGTGAAACAGCTGTAATGATTTTACACTGCGAGAAACTAGCTCCAACCATGACTGAATGAGAAATAAGTGGATTAATTGATTTCTGACACATGTAGCAGAAGGTGTCACATTTAAGCTACGGGCATGTATGCAACCAGAGGCGTGTAAGAATATTTACCAGAGCAGCTGTCAATAAGAAACATAAAAATGTGATCAGATCCAAAGCTGGCCTTATAAAACAGTAATGGCTCCGATATTAAACTGAATTTCAGTAACAAATTCGATGTGTTTTTTCAACACAGTCCCCGCCGTCAACACACGCATAGGATGCTACTGCCCATCCATATCACCTGTGAAACCACCATCACCAGCTCCCTGATGGACGGGTTCAGCACACACAGTGACTACACACCATCCACTGTTACTGAAATTCAATTTTCATGCATATGTGCATTTGATTTCATGTCTAACGTAAAGTCTAAACATGCAAGGTTAATACATGCATGTATTCTACCTGTTTACAAAGGATCCTGTTATTAGCGGTGTTTTGCTTATGGTTTACATAGGCTACAACCCAGAAGCCTGGGACATGAATGCAGTGGAGGTAAATCTCTTCCACCTATTCCTCACTGATGCAACTGTTTATCTATTTTCCTAAGCTGACAACAATCCTTCCTACTGCTGCTTCTTAGCAAGTGGTTCATTTAACACCAGGATAAGGTCATCCAAGGGAACACAAGCATCAATTAACACTTTTCTGCAGGTATCATGAATTTTTCCTTAATATCAGTGCTTGAATGTCTCCTAATGATTACTGACTGGAGGCTCCCTTTTTATTATAAAGCACTACATCACTGCTCATGACACTGGGTAATGGCTCGGGCATCCTTAAGGGCCAGTTCAGATGGAGCTCCCAGGTTAGTCAGTCACATTTAATGAAAAAGCTTTAATGTATACATCTATCATAAATGGTACACACGCGCGCTCCTATGGAGCCGGAAGGGGGGGAATCTGGATGAGAAGCCCGCAGAGAGGACGCTACATGAAGCCGCAACAACAATAGCTCCCCTCGCCCTCTCCGGATCCCCAGCAGCCTGGGTGAGAGAGAGAGGAGGGGGGGAGAGAGGGTCCAGCGGCTGGGAGCTGGAACAAGGCTCGGCCACAGCACAAGACAAACCGAGAGCCACCAGATCTGATTTCTCCTGCTTGGTATATAGGCTCTACCGAGTAAAGCCGGACTGCCATGCTCCTGTCATTTCTCATGTTACAGAACATCAGTCAAACGCCAGAGACGGTGCCCTTGCGCCGGCCGAGGCTGATTTACAAACATTAGCGGGGAATACAATTACACAGCCCCCCCGGCCGAGCAGCCCTATGCGGCTTCAGGAGGAGAGGAGAGGTGGAGGAGGAGAGGAGGAGGGGGGGAGTGGACACTGAAAACAGCGTTTAGCTTCTTTTTTTCCCCCAACCTTATTTCAACGTTTGCTATCAGGAATAGCCTACTATATCCTGTCAGCATTGTGGTTTATAAATTCAACTTTCAGCTCGGCGGGGTTAAGCTATGGGCTACACACGGACTTGACATGCTATTTAAAGGGACTGTGTAGGTTACACGTTACGGCTGTGACACAAACAAACCGCTCACCTGCCACATTTCTCCACGCTATTAATTAGAAACATTGGTGCCGGCGACATCAAAGCCCCGACGGTTCAAACGGCTCGCCACTGAACGGCTCCTGCTTTAACAACTCGCTGCTTTTGCACTACGACCAACGCTACTAAAAACCTACAGTCCGCACATATGGACAGGATTTCATGGCGAAAAATGTCCGAGCAGAACGACTAATGTCCACAAAATAAACTTTCCAGGTCACAAATTAAACTTCCCAGCATGCAGAATTGGTCAAAATGGAGAAAAAATGTGTTAAAATTACAAGAATATTGTACTATAGCCTACTGAAAGATGCAGCAGCAACGCAACGGCCGTCGACACAAACCGCATAAAACATTAAGCTGGGTGAAAAAAGTTACAGCCTACGTCCAAAGAACAGGGATTCAGGGGCGCATTAAAAGTTTCCGTACATGTAAGTACGGCGATGCTGGTCGCGGACAATAAAGAGTAGGAAAAAAGCAAGAAAAGCTAATGCATGTAAACATCAGTGCTGTCCGCGGTGCTGATCCCAGATCGGTGTGGCTAACAGAGGCTGTGCTGCTCCACGGTCCCTCCACCGCTGATCAATGATTGAACTGAACAAAGGCAGAAGAGGGATCAATTTCTAATAACTATCAATGCAAACACCGCCGGCTTTCGCCTTACATTCGCCCCCAAAACGAGATAACATACACCCGGGTGCAGTGAGAAGACATACCGCTGGAAAAATAAGCCGAGAAAGGTGAGAATAGCACTAACCTGAAGCCGCCGTAGATCAAATTTCTTCCAATATTGAAACATCGATCCTACATCGGCGGCCATCTTGGGGGATATTGAGGAGATTTTTTTCAGCGGCTGCAATAAATATGTGGGCTGGATTCCCCCTCGTTAAACAACGTTTACGATCACCGGTCCCACTTTTAAAAAAAAGTAACCAACAGACTTAACACGAGAGTCCACCGATATGTTTGACAAGTCTGCCAACATGTTTTTTTGCGAGAGGGAGACGGAAAAAAGTAGACGATATTTTCTCTTTTTTTTGGCGAACTGCCCGGGTTTGTGAAAAAGTAAAAGAGCAAGTGTATCCGTGCCTTCGTCCCCAACATTAACTGGACAATTGCACTTGATTTTGCTTTGGCAAAGTTATCAATACTGACGTAAAGCCCGGGCTGATCGATACCGTCTGGAAAAAGGAAGGAGATGATGTGTAGATTAGTGGAGTTCAGGGAATTTAGCCAAGCCTACTTTTTTTTTCTCCCCCCCTTTTTTTTTAGCGTGTTTATTACAGGAGCAGATGGGACAGTAAAATGAAAGGCCGAGTTAGAAATTAAAAATAGGTTACATTATTGACATATGGAGTCTAACTATTATTAGGATGTCGTTTAGTGCACGTGCACGTTTCCTCGTTACACTGCAAATCACACTAATTATCTGCACATTAGACATCATATTGTTAAAGGAAATTTAACATCAGTATGATAAAATGAACTATTATGCAAAGTTAATTCTTTCAGCAGCGCCCTTTAACGTGCAATTCAGAAATCGACATTACCAAAGTAATACTTTCACTTTTTTATATAATTACCTATGAGAAGAATAGTCTAACTTTAATCCTCCTCTGATTATAGGCTATTTATGATGTGATTAGATTATTTTTTTTTCACCTATAGCCTAATTTAATGATTATGGATGGTTTTTCTAGATGGTCAAACCTGACACTCCATGGATCGTTCTGTTTATCTGTCTATTCATATGAACACAAAAAAGAAGCATGCAAAAATATGTATGGATGCAATATAAGACCATGAAGATAGGCTTCTTTTTTTTAAATTGTCATCATGACGCTGCTAAAAGAAAGTGTTAATGATTTAAAGGCAGCGGCATCCTAAGCAGATATAAAGTGTCACATATTTTACTTTGTCTAACTTAATAAAGGATGAGGGTGCTCTTTGTCGACTTAAAATAACTCATTCCTCTGGTCAGGGAGCAGATGTAGGCTGCTGTAAGACTGCTCCAGCACTAGTGCCAGGTGCTCCCCCTGCTGACACCACAGACAGTGGAGGCAAGGTTATGTGCAAATGAGCACTGTGTGATTTCCTCCATTAATTATACCATTATCACAGAGTGACCATGTCCATGAAAAGCAATGGTTTTTAGTCCATGTTCCACCTCCTGATCACCGTGCACCAGCCTCGCCGTGTACAGTCGCTTCTAGCTGATATCCCTTATGAAAATCAGAGCTAGGTAGAAAATAATATCCTCATGAGTCATTGGGGGGGCAATGACATATTCCTCTGCCACAGACAAACACCTAAGGGAAAAGCGAAGGAACATTATTAAAAGTTTTGCTTATTGCATTTTATTTGTGGCTCTGGGGCGAAGCTAAGATGCTGGATTTGAATATGATAGTGACAATAGTGATGTGAGCAGTAATGATAGGAGACAGTTTTTAATTTTTACAACTCATTAAGGTATGGACAGGGTAATTAGTAAAATTAAGAAATAGCACCTCTGTCCACAACTTGGTCACATCGAAATCTTATTATTTCCCGACTTTTGAGACATCCATCAAACCAAAAATGAAGCATTTATGCTAATGAACAATTGAGTAAAGAATCTGATTGCTATACAACAAATTATGTAATTAACTAATTGCCTCCTCATAAACAGGGACACTGCAGATGCCTCATCACAGGCATGAGAGGGGCAGTGTCAGCTGGAGTGAAGAGTGACACTGCGACAGCCTCAAGCCCACGTCCACGACACTTTGAGTAAGGACATGCAGTCGGCTACATGCTGTTTTCTCAATTGAAGCTTTAACCTTGTCTCCACGCCTAAGAGTACATCCTGCTCACACCAGGAAAAAAAAAAGTTCCTTTTTGCCTGCAGATCAAGCAAAGTGTTTGTAATCACAGACATTTTTAGATGGCAGATAGGAACACTGTGTTCTGGTTCAATAGGAATGTAGAGCACCCAGGCTCTGTAGGGACCCAGGTGGAACTTAAACCCACAATCTCCAGCTCCAGGTGCTGATGCTTTGTCTGTCGGGCCCCTGAACCCACATTCAGCCTGCAGGAAGAAAGGATGGGGGGAAAAAATGCTGAATCTGGCCTCAATCAGTTTTGTACCTCTGAATATAATCTTGACCCCCCCCACATTCACCGCTGTCATTTACAAAGCACTCTTCCGGTAACCTTGTCACCTCGTTCAAATTAATACATTATTCGGAAAAAGGGCTTAATCTACAAAGTAAAACATAGTTACTTAAAAGCGAGGGCTGCGTGTGCTCAGAGGGGAAATTATCCAAGAGAAGGAAAATGATTGTTTTTGCTGAGGTCACTGAGTGAGGGATTTCACTGGATAAGGGATCTTAAAAAAATATTTCATCAAGTTCTACAGTGTTGATGTGTGGTAACAGCTTCTCTGAGCTTCTCTGAAGACACAGCGACCAAGCTGCACTCCAACCAAGAAAATCCTCTCCACCTTGTTTATTTCACAAGACCCCCCGTCTCTGTTGTCTCAGACATACTATGATTGTCTGTCTGTCTGAGTGACTGTCTTCACCCCTAGCAAACTAAAACTTTCATCCTTTTAGGTAAACCTCTCCTTATCTGAACTTAATTTCAACTGATATTTAATCAAATAAGTCAGTGTAAACTAGTGATGGCCTGCCAAATATGTGGAATGTGTCTGTTCACATATGACACGATAGCCCGAGGCAGAAGCAAGATTAACCGTTTGAATTATAATTCTATGCACTGGAGCGAACTTGTATTAAAGCAACTTTAACCTGATAGATGTGTATTGACAGTGATAGCATGGGGTCCATCCTACTATAGAGAAGACTTCACGCTGTGTTGTACAGAACATCACATCAGTTTTTGATTTTTTTTTTTTTTATGTGGCTGAACCTACACAGTATAAATGTATTTACACAAAAGCAATAAAATTAACATTTCACCAGGGTAGGTGATCAGTGGACCATATGAGGGATTAATAAAATATGCATTAGAAAATGTTGAAAATGCTCTGCAATTTTTATGAATGGAAATTATATCAACATAATTAAATACCTCATTTGGTGAGTGATGCAGACGAGTTCCCAAGTGATCTGATTGGAACTAAATTTACAGTAAACCAAGAAAATGATTAATGGGGGAAATCTATACAGCTCAGTATTTATGTAAAAAAAAAAATCAGCTGGGGCAGTGAACGTGGAAACAACCGTGAGTTGATTCGGTGCAGCTGAAAATGAGTTAAGATCAGATTTCTGTGGTAGTTTAGATGTTGACTGCTGTGGGTTGCTAGCACTACCTACTGGACAAGACGGGTAAATGATGGTTGGACACCAATCCTAGTCCCTGCTGTTAAGGATTGGCCAGAACATCCTCAAGTGCCTCAAGATTATTGATTACACATACACACGTGAAATAATCAGATATTATATGTTCTGTTATCTGTTACTATGAAAACCTGTGTAATTGAGTGGAAAAACTTGTAGATGCTGTGAAGTGACATCCATCCATCCATCCATTGTTTCTGCTGCTTATCTGTGCAGGGTTGCAGGTGGACTGGAGCTAATCCCGGTTGACACAGGGTGAGGGTGGGGTTCACCTTGTGCAGGTCATCAGTCTATTATAGGTCTGCCATATAGAGGTAACACACTTACATTCACTCATGGACATTTTAGAGTCACGGTTAACCTGATGTAAGTGTCTTTGGACTGGAGGAAGCCGGAGAACCCCTGCTGATCTATGGCATTACACATAAAAATGCAGGTGGAGACAATGTGGGAAACTGAATGCCGCCCACTCTCATATATTTTGTTCCTGTATAAAAATATGGTCATTTTGGGTGGGGGTCTTGAGAGCCTTGGGTGAAATTTTTGGTTATAATATTCCTAATGATCCTCGGTATACTGTATCCAGGACTGATACCAGACCATGTAATAGTGAAGAAGACATATGCCTGTTCAAGATCCTATCTCTTGCGGCTAAGAAAGCCATTACAAGAAGTTGGCTGAGAACTGACCCACCTGGACATTGAAGAAATTCAATCGATGCAACAAATGACCTACAGTCTATGAATTGAAACTGATCTATTTGCTGTAAGATGTGCAAAATGCCACCTTTAAGTGGCAAAATACTGTTTACCCCCTCGTATTTTTTGTATTTTTGTACCTGTTTTTATTGATTGAAAAACGAAAGTAAAAAAAATAACAATACTGAGCAGGTGTGATTGTGATGTTTGGGGTCACCCAGAGATGTGGGGAAAGTGATACGGTCAGGCGACTCTTCTTTTGTTGGTGTTGGTGAGTCAATGTGTGGCACACACCAAGAGACTGACACTGAGCTGAATTCTTGACCCGCACATTGTGGGGGATCTGGTGGCTCTGTCATGCTGCAGGCTCTGGGCAGCATTTTGTTGGCATGGGGTTGGGTCCACTTGTCCCCTCAGAGACAGGGGTCACTGCTAATCACTATAAAGTTATTCTGAGTGATCAACATCATCCTGTGATAAAACCTTTCCATCCCCATGGGAACTGAGCCCCCTGAGCTGACAATGACTCCATCCACCGCTCCAGAAGTTTGATCAGTATGACAGTGATGTGTATCATATGCTCTGCCCTTCACGGTCACCACATCTGAACCCCAGCTGTACCCCCATGGGAGGTTTTGCACCTTTACATGTTCCAAACACACACACACACACAATACTGCATGTGTGTTTTTACTTTGACCAAACCAGCATTTTAATGCAAACATACTGTATCAAACACTGCAAATCTTGCAGGGGAACTTTAAAAAAGAAAAATCATGTCGTGTGTGAAAAAAAAAAGCTTGTTGAGCGTCACATCTT
Organism: Decapterus maruadsi; assembly: GCA_030347415.2. NCBI lineage: Eukaryota > Metazoa > Chordata > Actinopteri > Carangiformes > Carangidae > Decapterus > Decapterus maruadsi. The sequence continues at coordinate 4,814,935 of CM064895.1, forward strand.
TTCCCTCTCTCTGATTGGACGATCTAGAGCTTAACAGCTGGACGCAAGACGTCTAATTCTTCACTGAAAAGTGAACTTTGAGTAAACTGGCACTGGGGAGGTCTCAAGAAGCTTTCCCTCTTCAACAGATAAAAATGCAAACGGTCATCTGTTGTCAGTGAGACTATAGCAGTGTTTTTCAACCTTGGGGTCGGGACCCCACGTGGGGTCACCTGGAATTCAAAAGGGGTCGCCTGAAATTTCTAGGAATTGATTTTTTTTTAATTTTTTTTTTAAGAATTATTATCCTTTTTTAAATTCTGATTTAAAACACCACACACAGTCTTAAACAACGATATCCTATACTTTCACTAAGTCAAATATGAATTGAGTTCAAGTGAAATGCAGCATATAAAAATATCTGAGCTGGTATACGTCTTGATTGATGTGAATTCACATGATTGTTGGATCGCCGGGAATTTGTGATGTCAAAATAGGGTCATGAGCCGAAAAAGGTTGGGAACCACTGGACTAGTCTTGTATTAGCTTACATCATATACATCCTAAAATTATACTCACGCTGGATTAACTAACTCAAGAAAGCAGGGAATCTTATGCATGCCGCAAAGTGAAACATTTGTATCTTTTGTTTTTTTCATTTCACTCCACAAACTGTTATGTAGCGTATATGTCTATTATCTGGTTAGGAACACAAAGCCTGGATCTGTGAAGCACAGTCTGCTCTCATAAGTGGAGAATTACTGTCTAATCTTGTTGTGAGAAACTAATCAACATTACTCGGGAAACATATCAGTTGAACGGCGTTTCCCACTGACATGTTCCACCCCATGCTCTGCTGTTTATGAGTTAGTCTTTTGGGGGGCTCAGGGAGCTTTAGCTAACATTTCCGTTCATCGTGCTACCAGGAAATAGCTCCCATCAGGGCATATGACTTTGGTCCCCGTGGAGCCTTAACAGGACAGCTGGATGATGGATCCCATCAAGTGCGACTGTCAGTCACGAACACACCTGTCCTTTCTTAGTCATGCTGTTATTCTTGGGTCTCAGTAATGGGGCATGTGTGTTTGGCCATTATCCCTAAATCTCATGAACTCGGACAATGGCGACAGCGAGGGAATAGTCCTCTTTACCTGCGTATCTGCCTAAAGAAGGCATGAAGTATTTATAGCCCATAAGCATGCTCCATTATAGAGGGGAGAGGGTCAGTATATCTACCCCTTGTTTCGTCTGACACTCCATCACAAAGCAGCAGCCGACTGCTCAGTCCGCATCCACCCATCCAACACTGAAACATGGTGAGTGGACAGAGATTTCATTTTCATTGTTGCATTTCTTTTTCTTTCCATTTACCATCAGGCTGTCTGGAAACATTCTCTTTCTGCCATATGAATATTGTGCTTAGAGAGTATATAGTATCTTATATAGTCCTACTTACAAACTATGCTGTCATAGCATGTGTTGATGAACTGTACATCTTGCTCTACTCACGCCAACAAATCAATACACTCCATGTCAATATGCGCATGGGTACTAAATACAGATCAACAAAAAAAGAATCATCAATAGGACAGTGCTCCAGTTGTCCTATTGATGATTTATTGATGATTCTTTTGTCAATGCTGGCAATGATGAAATTTGGAGAATGAGTTTGTAAATGTAGCACGAAGGGGACAGAGGAGGAGAAGGGTTGAGATGGGAGAGGAGGGGAGACAAAAGAAGAGCAGAGGGAACAGGGAGCGGAGCAACAGGTACAAGTTGAGGATAATTCCATGTTTTATTACACTCGATTCAAGTCCCTGTTGGTCCCCTCATCAATCCGAGCAGCACCAAGAAACGGCAAATTCTGCCTCCCCGTCCCATGATTGCACGAATCCTCTTAAAACAAAAATAAAGAAATAAATGAAGCTGAGCACCAGAGGTCTCGTCCATGAGATATACAACTGCTCGAGAGCTAATCCACAACAAGGGTTAGACAGCAGCTGTCGAGAGGCCCGTGAATCCGAGCAATATGATGTCATTGCTCTGCATCCCCTTAGACTGTTTTTCACAGCTCCTTGGCAGTCATGTAAATAGCTCAACATAATCCTTGCCTCTGAGGGATTTCTGATCAAACAAGGCACAGTGTACCATCCTGTCATCACCCAGGCCCTATAGAATAATCCCTCATGTGATCCTGGGACTGTGGGAGTGCAAGCAGCGGACCACACCCTCCCCAGGCTTAGTCTGCATTCTCACAAAATTGGAAGCTTGAGTAAATATTTCCATAACAAACTGACAGTGTTTGTAATCCTCCCTAATGAAATGCGTGCCCCGGTATAAACCTCGCCCGTTGTGCAATTAATGCCCCCCAACACTCGGTAAGTTTGCAGATCATTGGCTCCTTATCATAAGTGCATGTGTCACAGTAAAACCGATAATGAGCGAAGCCGAAGCGGAGAGCCAGGTGATGATTGTGCCATTAGTATTGGATCTAATTAGAGTGTCATTGTCAAACCCTGCAGGCACCCAAGAAAGCAAAGAAACGAGCAGAGGGAGCCAGCTCCAATGTGTTCTCCATGTTTGAACAGACCCAGATCCAGGAGTTCAAAGAAGTCAGTGCCAAATGCTGTCTTTCATAATGAGTTTGAGCAGTTTACTGTGTGTCGAGTGTTGACTTTGCATCCTGGAGAAAACAGCATGTCACTTTTCAACACCACCTCTGCAGGCTTTCACCATTATGGACCAGAACAGAGACGGTTTCATTGACAAGAACGACCTGAGAGACACCTTTGCAGCTTTAGGTAGGATATGATTTCATAAAAATGTAAAATTAAAATTATCTGATATCTTTTCAATCAGTTTTCCAAACAAAAATGCTGAAAAAAAAACACTAGTTCATCCTTTTCAGATGTGAGCCTTTCCCACTTCTCCTGGCTATAGTAAACTGAATATTATTGGTTTTTCAGGGAGAGCATGATGGGACTTTATTTTACTTTCAACATTTATTGATCAAACAATTAATCAAGAAAATAAGCACATAAAAATAATCATTGCGACCCTAAAGCCTTCTCCACTGTATTCTGTCGTCCTTGTTTAGGCCGTTTAAATGTGAAGCAAGAGGAGATTGATGACATGTTGAAGGAGGCACCAGGACCCATTAATTTCACAGTCTTCCTCAGCATGTTTGGAGAGAAACTAAAAGGTGAGCAGAGAGGGCTGTAAATGTTTAATGATAATGGAAAAAAGGAAGGTTTTGGCAGTTTTTAGGAAAGAAAGTTAGGTTGTGTTTGTTATCATTTGTCATGAACTCGGAGCTGCCACTGTTCATCTTCAGGTTCTGACCCAGAGGAGACCATCCTCAACGCTTTCAAAGTCTTTGATCCTCAGGGACAAGGAACATTAAAGAAAGATTTGTGAGTTTACAGCGCACTGTTGCTTTGCTAGGCAGATGCCCACTCTGCTCATCTCATCATCTCTTCTTCTCTTCACAGTATCTCAGAGATGCTGACGACCCAGGCCGACAGGTTCACTGCTGAAGAGGTTAGAGCTGTACAGTATACCTCTTGACTGTGTCTCAGCAGCATTTGTTAATGCCGAAAATGTAACAACTTGTGTTCATTCTGTGTCCTTAGATGGAGCAGATGTTTACAGCTTTCCCTCCAGATGTGGCAGGAAACCTGGACTATAAGAACCTGGTCCATATCATCACACACGGTGAAGAAAAGGACCAGGACTAGATCAATTATTTTCTCAGATTTCCCTCTGGACATTAAAATCAATGGGTCATGTTTGTGCTGAGATATGCTTAAGGGCTCACAGACTAGAGCAGAAACAAACAGCTTCAATAATTTGTAATCAGAAATGTGTATTAATGTATCATGTTACTTTTTGATGAATTATTATTGTGTGGATAAACAAGGTATATATAATTGTATAACATGCAATAGGTGAAAATAAAAAATGTATGTGACAACAGAGAAGGAAATGATTGATATGTTTTTTTTCCCTGGATGAATAAAGATGTGATATCACAGGCAGGAGGTCTGAGGAAGATATACACCACAGTCATTTATATTTGCACTATTGCAATAACGGCAAAGTTTTGATGACGAGGGAGATTTGCAGTGGAAAACAGGTTAAACGTGTGGTGCCTCTGAGGAAGGTAGGCCTATAGCTCCTCTCAGTGTGAGAAACAACAATAACCTTTCCAGTTGGCTTCACAAAGATATATTTGTGTGTAGATTTGTTGCCCATAGCAGCAGCAGAAAGGCTGTTTCAGGCGTGATATTTAATTAGCCGTAAATAGTCATTTGAGTTTTAGTGCCATGCTGACTGTGCAGCGGTGTGGACTGAAATACAGTCCAGTGGAGCTCAGCAGCTACAAGTCCCTGTCTCAGTGTAAATCTCTTCAACTGTATGAATATTAAACAAAGCATGTAACGATATGTAGACTTTTTTTTTGGTTTGTCATAGCTACATTTGGGTTAGGAGTTTGTTGCTTACTGTGTCAGTCAGTAGGCCTATTTGTGTTTAACACATTATATTGACATCTCAAAAGAGCTGAATATTGCTCTATGTGAAAACAAGCTTCAATGACTGAAAATAGCCTAGTAAAAAGCAGGAAAGTTGGTAGTTTTTGACATAAATTATTTGTATCTGTTTTTTTTAATATAAAAAACACATAAAATTAATTAATGTCAATAACTACCAAAACACTTAGAGCCTTTGTGGTGTTCAGACTGGCTGCTTGTGAAAACAACCATGGGCAGCATCACTCACAATTATACCTTTCTATAGGGCCTATTATTGCTGTGTAATTAGGCCTAATACTTGACAATTTGCAGTACCATGTTTCACCTCTAATATATTGTTACTAGCAATTAAGCTATGAGACAGATATTAGGCTACGTGTCTCCTCAGTATCAAGCTGATGATGTGATATTTTCCTGTATCTTCCTGCAATTTTCAGGCGCATCCTCGTGTGAACGGGTTAAAGAGCGTTTCTCCATCCGGGACAGTAGGGGGCAGCAGCGGAGCAGCTCCCGGCAGCAGCCTCCTTGAAGCAGCGGGCTGGATCTGTACAAGGTGCGGCAGAGGAAAAACAGAGACGGGACACCATCGCTGGCTAGCGGCTGGTGCGGCTGACGTTTATTTTTTTTTAGTCCCCGTTTTCTCAACAAAAGCCAACATTGGATGTACATTTTTTTAAACAAAAACTGTGACGTTTTAGTAGCTTAGTAGAACATCCAAAGCGTCAACGAGCAGCTAAACACAAGCAGGGTCACGTCAACATCTTTACCCTCGGCCGGGAAAAAAACCGAAGCTAACGTTAGGTAGCTAATGCTAGGACAGCTAGCGGGCTAGCTTTCACCAGTGTGTTAACGCCGAGACCTAGATTTGACTTGAGTCGGTTTTAGTAACGCCAGCGTCGCAATGGCTGATGTTGACAAGCTCAACATAGACAGTATCATCCAGCGTCTCTTAGAAGGTGAGTAAATGTTGAAATGTTTCCGAAGAAAGGCTGTTTCGACTATTGGCGTGCTATTTATGAGAGGCGCTAAAAGTGGACAGGCTGTTGTAGCTTTATAGGCGTCTGCATTTGGTTAGCACTATAAACCAGTCAAATATTTTACGATATACCCGTGTCGTACACGGTCAGCTGTCTTTTATATGTATAACAGACTCGGGGATTGAAATGTGAGTGAACCTGAAGGGCATCCACTTGGTCAGACACACATACATACACACACACGCAGAGATACACACACTGAAACACACTAACATTGCGCATTCCGACGCGTCAGACAGCTCATACAGTGGATTCACATGTCACCCCACATGAACTCAATATAGCGATGCTGTACTTAATAGACAACGTCAGTCTAGCTGTAGCCGTGTGCCGGGCCGCCATTGTGTTTGCTGACCTTTTGTTTATGTTTTGTTGCAGTCAGAGGAGCAAAGCCTGGCAAGAATGTGCAGCTGCAGGAGAATGAGATTCGTGGATTATGCCTCAAATCAAGGGAGATCTTTCTCAGTCAACCCATTCTGCTGGAGCTGGAGGCCCCACTCAAGATTTGTGGTATGACTTACATGTACATTAAAAAAAAGCATGTGTATCTATCAAAGGAATGTATCAATAATTAAGTGAAAGTATACAGTCAGGTAAGAATCATCTGTGGTTTCCAAATTTCTTCAGGGAGACGATGACAAGTGATGACCCTGTAGACAATGACATGTGATTCAGTTTAGTCCTTTAAACTTTATCCCTGTCCTCCAGGTGACATCCATGGGCAATACTATGACCTGCTGAGGCTTTTTGAGTATGGAGGCTTCCCCCCAGAGAGCAACTACCTGTTTCTGGGAGACTACGTGGACAGGGGGAAGCAGTCTCTGGAAACCATCTGTCTCCTGCTGGCTTACAAAATCAAATACCCCGAAAACTTCTTCCTGCTGAGGGGAAACCACGAATGTGCTTCAATCAACAGAATATATGGCTTCTATGATGAGTGTGAGTAATATATGCTCAATGCAATGATTAAAGCCAGTATTCTGTAACATGACCACATTTTAGGTGTAACTAGCAGTAAAAAAATAGGCTGCTTAGTCTTCGCATAGAGTCTGTATGACTAATGGAGATGTCTGGGGAAAGTTTAGATGAGCTACAGCTTTGAAAGCAGTTACTTTGAAATAATTGAAATCTACTTTGTTGTCTTAATGTTGTAGGTAAAAGACGGTACAACATCAAACTCTGGAAGACCTTCACAGATTGTTTTAACTGCCTCCCTATTGCCGCCATTGTTGATGAGAAGATCTTTTGCTGCCATGGTGGTGGGTTCTTGTTTTCTTTCTATTCCTTCAATGCCTTGATTTACATTATTAAAGGAATGTTTCAGCATTTTGGCCAATTGGCCCATTGCTATAATCCCTATAGTTTTAGGTGTAGGTTCACTACCTTGTCGGTGCAAGCTATTTTTAGAACGGGGTAGCAGAGACGTGAGCTGCTCAGAGCTACACTACGGAGGCTGATGGGAATTCTTGGTTTCCGTTATTATCTCATAGCGTGGTGAATGTGCAGGTCACAACTTGTCCACGCCAGTGTTTTGGAATTGTTGGATTGTGTATTTGATGATGAGGGTAACCAAGAAATCGTTAGCCTCCGTAGTGTAGCAACTCACGGCTCTGCTCCACCGTTCTAAAAATAGCTTGCACCGACAATTAAAGGTAATGAACCTACTCCTAAAGCTAGAGGGATTATGGCAATGGGCCAATTTGCCAAAATGTTGAAGTATCCCTTTAAAATGAATTACACCGTGGACTAGTTTTATGCAGAGTGTCCAAAGTAGTCTGCCTTTGACGTAAGCAGCTCTTATTTGACCTTGAATAATGCTGGCTCTGCTGTTTGTCAGCTGATGTAGACATCACCCATGCGTACTAGTTGTTGACCTCGATATCAGTGTGTTTATTTGTACTTTTCACTGCTGTTGTGTTTAGGACTGTCACCTGACCTTCAGTCCATGGAGCAGATCAGACGCATCATGCGCCCCACTGATGTGCCTGACCAGGGTCTGCTGTGTGATTTGCTCTGGTCTGACCCAGACAAGGATGTTTTGGGCTGGGGAGAGAACGACAGGGGTGTGTCGTTTACCTTTGGCTCAGAAGTGGTGGCCAAGTTCCTGCATAAGCACGATCTGGACCTCATCTGCCGTGCCCATCAGGTAATCTCATTGCCCTCCGCCTCTGTAAACAGAAACGCGACTGTGTAATGTGGCTGTGTACTGGCAGGTCACCGGACATGCTGATTGTCCTGATACAAGGAACACAGGACATCACACACTGTCCAAGAAAATGTACATACAATGTGTACGGTAGACTGTGGTTTTTAACCTTTTGGGCTCAATAAAACAACCTCTTGTTTATTTGAAAGAAATCAGATACCTGAAGAGAGATCAAAATTGTCTTAAAAGGAAAAACAGAGACCCCAGATTCTGAGGTACATAACCGTGTAGTTACTACTCCTACTGTCTTCCTTGCAGGTCGTTGAGGATGGCTACGAATTTTTTGCCAAGAGGCAGCTCGTCACTTTGTTCTCAGCGCCCAACTATTGTGGCGAGTTTGATAATGCTGGTGCCATGATGAGTGTGGATGAGACCCTCATGTGCTCTTTTCAGGTGAGGTACCATTGGCTGTTGCATTAAGTATTTTAGGACATGATTTACACCTCACTTTGACACCCTTGTTGTATTATTATTATTACCTTTATTTACCCAGGTTTGTCCCATTGAGATCCAAGATCTCTTCTGCAAGAGAAGCCTGGCCTAGAATGGCAGCACATAAAGTTTCAACACATACTCACATTAATCATAGACATAAAAAATAAAATAGAATACAAATAACAATTGTATTTACAAGATTAGCTAAATTAATTTAAGAGATAAAATAAAACATTTGCACTCCTGAAGCCTGGATGTAATGGAATTTATTGAATATTGTACAGTTGATGAACAATGACCTGTATGTTTTATCTTAGAATATTATTTTCTTTGTAGATTTAAAGCCAAAAGTTTAAACAGTTGGGTGAATGTATACCAAGGTCCAGATTAAAGGCACAAAATGCAGATAAATTACTAATTACTCTCAGCATTCATTAAAAATAACACAATAAAAAACTTGACCGTGCAATTCCACCAACTGATACTGCTAATTGGAGTACAGTTGTTTTAATGATCATTTTTAATCCTTATTTATAGTCCATCTGACATTTAATTGTTGTGATTAATCTAAAATGTAACACACCATTAAGAATAAACATTATAAATGTTCTAAATGTTCTCCTCTGATATTCTTCTGTGCTCTCAGTATTTCTATCTCATTTAATATTTCAAAATCTGTGTTCCTTTTTGTAGATTTTGAAACCAGCTGAGAAGAAAAAGCCCAACGGCAGCCGTCCTGTGACTCCACCACGTAACATGGTCACCAAGCAAGCCAAGAAATGAGGGGCCGTCTTGGGGGGTCCAAAGGCCGGAGTTTCACTCCTTTGTTCTGCTTTCGTCTTCTGCATTTGAAGGGTTGGTTATCCTTCATGCTGCCAATACTGAAAAGATATCCACTCCTACCCGATGAAAGCAAAATATTTTGTTGTTTTGTCCACAGGGGTAAATTGATATGTCACCATGAAAACCTCAGGTGTTTTGCACTCCATTTTGCAGCTAGTCTTTGCCACATATGACTGTTCAATCAGGAAAAATGTAACAATACGGCTACTTATGCACAGGAATGCCTTGTTTGAAGCTGTGCACAATTTTCCAGTTTGTTTCATGTCTTATTCATTTGTCATATGTTTTTCTCACTGTCAGTAATGGGTATTAATGACTATGAAACCGCTGGGGGAAGTCACAAACACCTGTTTACTTCTGTAAAACTTTATTTACGATTATTTTACAGTCCATGTCATAGAACATTGACTCTACACTGCATCATCACATTTTTAAACAAGTCTTGTGCTAAATTAAATGAATAAGAAAGCACTCTTGTAATGTCTAAATCTTTCTAATAAACTTTGAGTGTATTTTAGGGGGAAATTGGTATCCGGGAGTCTTTTGTTTCTGGAACAATCACAGTAGAAACTTCAATGCTACATTCAGCTAATGGTGGTTGTCCAAGAAAGCCTGATGAAGAGGGGCTCCCATTAGCCACCACCCACAAGGGGGAGACAGTATATAGTACAAAGCCCCCAAAATTAGGGACAGGGAAAGCTCAATTGCATGAGATGTGTGGAAAAGAAGAATACTTTTAATTTGAGTAATTTCCTCTTATTTTACTACGCAATTTATTCTCTAGTGTCATATTGTTATTTTAATGTTGCAAATATCTGATTTTATAATTCAATTTACTTACCAAATAATATATCTATCCATAAAATGTTCAGTGCGTGCTTTTATCTGCGATAATTAAGAGGAAAAAGTTGACTGTAAGCGACATTTCCTTATTAGGTAACGTAGATTGCGTAATGTTGTCTGACGTCAGAGCAGTCACAAGACCCAGCGCCGCTCGGAGTGAGTGGAGCTTCACCGCAGCTCCGCCACACTTTGTGTTATGTAGCGTCTCACAGGCACAACTGGCACCATGGCCACCGACAAACAACAGTCAGGGGAGTACCGGAGCCGACGAGGTGAACGTCCTCTGTGAGTTTTCCTTCAGTTTCTACGGGCGCAGGATTAAAGTCTCCCCCCGGGAGCTGCTCTCCTCTTTCCGGCTGAGGGTATTGTCTGTGGGTGCGTGGTGGCGGCTGTTGTTGTCGGCAGCAGCAGCAGCGTCGGTCTACCAGCTCCGCCGCTCGTCTCCAGCAGCCTCGTTAGCGAGTTAGCAAGACAACACTGTGTGTGCCCACTACGACGACGACGCTAGGCTAGCAGGGCTGCTAGCTCGGCCGGTTTCGTGTGGTCGGAGCCGGTGTGTGGGTGATGTTGTCCGTGCTGTCCTACGGTCGACTGGTTGCCAGAGCTGTCATCGGCGGACTTTCTCAAACAGACAGCCGCGACTACAGCCTGGTGACTGCGAGCTGCGGCTTCGGCAAGGACTTCCGTAAGGGCATCCTGAAGAAAGGGATGTGCTATGGGGACGACGCGTGCTTCATCGCCCGGCACAGATCCGCCGATGTTTTGGGTGAGTGTTTGATTCACACGTTGTAGAAAATATTAACCAAACAGTGCGACAGCACCCAGTGTGAACCTGGTATTGACGTGAGCGAGAGGTCAAAGGTCACAGCCTTTATCTGAATGGTGAAATTCCTGATACGAGAGACCACGTGTGACCCAATGCTTAATCATAATAGACCCTGAGTCTATTAATAAAGTCTATCTATCTATCTATCTATACAGTGCTTCAGTGTTGAATGGTTTGTTAGTGATTACCTGCAACACCCAAATGCATCCTCTCTGACATGAGTTCATCCTTCACAACAAAAACAAGTCAAGCTTTCAAGTCTGCTTTACTGAGGGATGATTAAAATGAGTCCACACTCCACAGCATAGAAAGCCAGGCTCACTTAAAAGCAACCTGGTGTTTAACATCTCTACACGACTGCAGCTCCAGTGAATGTCTCTGCATGAGTTAATCGAGACACGCGAGGAATCATTCAAACCAGGACATCCTCTCCAGTCAAGTTATTTTTGGGAGGTTCTTGAGGGCTGATGAGTTGCAAAGTTGTGCAGCAGGCCTGGTTCTCTGTTCTGGCACAGGCCGAGGAGACGCAGAGGGCCGTCCTTGTATGGTCAGTGGAGCAGATGCTGGCGTCCTGGGAGTAAGGAGACTAAAGTTTCCTTTCTCGGAAAATCCTGGACCTTATCAAAAGCTCTTATGGGAACAAGCCACTTGCTAATCTACAAATTGGAGCAAGTTTCCATAGAGAGATATATGAGGGCTTCACTTAGTGGTTTGGTAAATTTGGTTGATGCTAGTTTTATAAAAGGGAGAGGTAATTCATCACATGTAGATGTAAAAAGGCGTTGAACTACATTAAATAAAAAATAAGGTCCAGCAGTATGTAATTATTCAAAATAACTGTAGTCTATTAGATGACAGATATACCACATGTGTTATTAGAAATAAGTGAAAAATGAAAAGTCACAGATGAACGGCTTATTGATGGAGATTGTGTCGTACACTCACAGACACTTCCTTCATTTCTTCAACTGTACTTTCTGTACTGGATGTCCTCTTTGCATCTTGGTAAACAGTGCCCATTGTGTCTCTTTGTTGTGCAGCTGTGTGGTATTGTTCTTGTATCTCACTTGTGAAATCAGTCTGAGGAATGTCAGAAATGATTCGGTGTTGGTTTGGAGCAATAATTGTGCATCATTCATAATGCAGAGATATTAGCAAAGAAGCTTATGTTTTTAAAACACCAACACCATAGAAGAAATGTGATTTGCACTCATTAAATCAGCACCCGTCTTGTTCTTGTAGGTGTGGCGGACGGGGTAGGAGGCTGGCGAGACTATGGTGTGGACCCATCCCAGTTTTCAGGTACACTGATGAAGACGTGCGAGAGGCTGGTGAAGGAGGGACGCTTTGTCCCCAGCAACCCCGTGGGAGTCCTCACGTCCAGCTACTACGAGCTGCTGCAGAACAAAGTGCCACTACTGGGTGAGTGACGCCTCAGGAGTTGATGGGATTAAATTTTAATAAACATCCCAGCCTCCAACCAGTGTACACAAATGCACTAATATGAATGGCACATGTCCACTGTCCGGGTGTAAGGGTCTCTCAGCTCCTTTTCTTACTGAAGCGCTCATACTTAAAGGGATAGTTCAACATGTCATAATCCCTATAGTTTTAGGAGTAGGTTCGCTACCTTTAATTGTCAGTGCAAGCTATTTTTAGAACGGCAGAGCAGAGTTGCGAGCTGCTCAGAGCTACGCTATGGAGGCTCATGGGATTTCTGGGTTTCCCTCATCAAACTCATCAAATACACAATCCAACAACTCCAAAATGCTCTTGTGGACAAGTTGTGACCTGCACATTCACCACGCTATGAGATAATAATGGAACGTTACCAGACAGATTTGTTTTAGAGGTAAATTCATGCAAAACTGCTGATGCGTGTTCCCGCCGGGGGCATTTGCCTCGAAAATAACTCTGTCTCGTAACGTTCCGTTATTATCTCATGGGCCAATTTGCCAAAATGTTGAACTATCCCTTTAACACTTTCTCAAAAGAAAAGTTTATTGTATCATATCGTATCGTATCGTAAAAGACCTCAGACTATGGTGCTCCTGGTTGTCCTACTTTCAGGTTCACCAAACTCATTCAGAGCGTCCTAAAAGCGAGCTCCAGTCCATGGCGTGTGAAGGCATACCGTGCCTGGCCAGCCCAGTGAAACACTATGTTGTCCATGTGGTTTAGATCTGACTTTGTGATGCAGGACTAGGTTGTTTATTTCCGTCTGTTCGGTTTAGTGGCGGCTGGTTGGAGATTTTTACATCATGACTCAGAGAACAGCCAGATCCCATTAAGAATCCCTGAGAATGCCCCAAGTCCCAACCTGCCCCGTGCTGTGTTCACTTCCAGAATCGCTTTCCTCCGTCGCGCCACTTCCCCCGATAACGAAACACGCACAAACGTGTAGCATCATCAGCTGAGGAGTGTTTTTACAAAACAGACCCATCCCTGTGAGTTTCAGTACTTTTCCAATCCCGTTATCACATGCGGCGGCAGAGGGAGGGTGGAAACAGCACTGCATTGTGCTGGTACTTCACGGCAGAGGGAATGTTCTTGAGGCGGGCAGAGTGTGTGTAATTGTTGCTGCTGGAGAAGAAAACACAGACGAGAGCGAGTGAGTCACAGTGCGTGAGGGGGTTTCTGAAGGTTGATCCCAGAGAGCATATTTTGGCGTGCCAGATGAATCACCAGCAGGGTGTGGCCGCACGCTGTCCGCTCCGGCTTCACTGGCTCACGTTTCCTCTCCGCCGCCTCCCAGATGGTGGAACTCAATAAATGATGAAAAGTTCTACGCTGCTTGTGGCGGAGTTTGTGTATTCAGGCTTACCTCAGTCACCAGCCTCTCAAATGCACTGTAGATGGATATCTTTGCATAAACACAGAGTTATTTCTTTGGCTGTATAATTGTAGAAAACAGTTTTTATTATGACTCCAGCTTTGTTTTCATCCATCTGAACATTCTAATCTAAAGGAGGAGATCAGAGCCGCTTCTCTCGCAGCAGATATTACACTATACAAAATGAAAAGCACCAGTTTAAATAATGAAATGAGCGATGGCTGAACTCTGTGTGGCTCCTTCAGCTGTTCACTGGGAGACTCAGCCATTGTTCATGTCTTTAGAAACATCTGTGTTCACACCTGGAATCACATGAAGAACATGTCGTGTGCTGACAAAAAAAACATGTCTCTTAACATCCTGACAGTATGATCTGTTGTCCAGGGGCGTCGCTGTAGCAACACAACACTTACGGTGCTGACAATGGACAACAGTGCTGTGACACATTTGACCTTTTATAAAAAACAGCTCCTCTGATTTGAGTGATGCAGTTGGCCATCCAATTAAATTGCAATTAATTGATATTTTAAAATGACTCACAATGTTATTCATGAATGTTCAGTGATGTTGTTACACACAGCTGATGATACTGATGATGGTTATACCTTATTTGCATTTTATTTTTAGAATATTTTCAGCCTTTGCATTGAAATTAAATGTCAAGAAATGCGTGTGTGTGTGCAGGTAGCAGCACGGCCTGCATCGTGGTGTTGGACCGGCAGAGCCACCGGCTGCACACGGCCAACTTGGGAGACTCGGGCTTCCTGGTTGTCCGGGGAGGGGAGGTGGTCCACCGCTCAGACGAGCAGCAGCACTACTTCAACACACCCTTCCAGCTGTCCATCGCCCCCCCGGGGGCTGAGGGGGCCGTCCTCAGTGACAGGTGAGACCCAGTGCAGGGCCGCACCTTTTGCTTCTGCTGCAACCACCTTTCACCCATTGTCATAATCCCTATAATTTTAGCAGTAGGTTTGTTACCTTAAATTGTCGGTGTAAGCTGTTTTTAGAATGGCGGAGCAGAGCCGCTGCTCAGAGCTACGCTATGGAGGCTAGTTTGATGAGGGAAACCCAGAAATCCCATTAGCCTCCGTAGCGTAGCTCTGAGCAGCTCACAGCTCTGCTCCACCGTTCTAAAAATAGCTCGCACCGACAATTAAAGGTAACAAACCTACTGCTATGACTATAGCGATTATGGCAATGGGCCAATTTGCCAAAATGTTGAACTATCCCTTTAACGGAACAGTTGATAGAGTGGAGCTCATGCATGTGCTCTGTGCAGCAGATGTGATAAAGCCCAACACATCCTGATAACAATACAGATCACATGCTCGCATAACAAAGGCGCTTAGCCTGAATAAACTACTGTGCGGCGCCCGCCTCCCTCACAGGCTGCAGGGTTCACCGAATTAGCCACCGTGCTGTTTGGAGCTGCATGTAGCACTGGTATCGGAGGGGGCGGGGGGGGGCCACGTGCTGCTGTGTCTCGTTGGTGTGGCGTGCCAAGCAGGCAGCACCGTAGATGTCAGCCGAGTGCAGGCCAGGCGCTGGATGTTTGCCCAGCTCTCCCTCTCACCCAGGTCAAAGTCTGTGTGGGCTGATGGGCAAACTGAAGAGTCCACAGCCAATGGAGATGGAGCAGCAGCAGCAGCAGCAGCAGGGCTCAGCAAGCTTTTCACTCGCTCAGTCTTGAATCACGCTGATTATTTTGAGCCTCTTAAAAGCAGAACCTGAACATGCCAGGTGCACGCTAGTGTTTTATTTTCATTTCTTGTAAATGTTCCACTATTTGCTGTAAAATAGCTCTTGAAATTATGCTTATTTTGTATCAGAGTGCTTTAGTGTTTTCATTTAAAGTCAGACCTATATGTTATTTATATAGGTGAAGGATTTACATCGATTTACAGTGAGACCAATAGCAGATTAAGCTCCCAATCACTAGATAACTAACATGACTGGAATGAAGTTGCCCCTACATGTGGACAAAGTTTCTTTATTCATTTGTTTTGTGTCTTAAATTCAAATTTATCCTAGCATGTGCTGAGATCATAAGAGGAAAGGTGGCGTTAAGGGGCGTGTCAGGTGACTGTTCCTAGGTGGGTGGGCTGCTCTACTAGGACTAGTGGCATTAGGAAGTGGGATAGATGCAGGCAGTACAGCAGCACAGGGATGCAACAACACATGACTCTGTAGTTCATCACCATGTCTACATTTGCTATTGTAAACAAGCAGTTTTAATACACTAGAGCTGATTCTCATAGATGGTTATCAGGCAGAGTGCAGCTCCTGCTTCTGTGGGGATGGTTGCTCCTGTGATGATACTGCAGATAATCTTGCAGCTGTGTGCTGCTTACAGGTGAATATTAAGGCTGTGGTTTCCCTGGCAGGCGGTGTTTAAGTGGCGCTGCAGTGTGGCGGTGATCTACATTCCCCTCACATGGCCCCAACTGAAAAAAAAATCAGACATTTCAGAGCTGAGAGGGTGTAATTATCCGAAGTGTCTCCGCTTGGCATTTGAGAACGGGCTCAGACTCATGGATGCGGATGATGAATCCAAACACAGAGGGCTCTTTCAGTCCAGTTACACATGCCGTGCAATGTATGTGTAGGAACATTTGCTGCTAATGTCACATGCTCTTGTCTTGCGCATCCGACTCAGTCAGTCAGTGTGTGTACATCTACCTGTGCCAGGAAAACCTTCACAGTTATTTTTTGGTGTGAACTGCAATTTCAGCCATCATCAGAGTCACAGCAGAGGACAGTACGGGCTGTTCCTGTACTCACTGTGTCCAGACAGTTTGTAATAAAAAGCATTCACACCGGCTGGACACTGTGCATCTTCCAAGAAGCGAACTCGACACTGACGGACCAACTTGGTCCCCTTCCTGTATGTATTTGTAGCAGCCACCAGCATAATGGCACCCGAGTGTCCTTTCCAAAACCCCCATGTGATGGTTCCTCGAATTTATCCCCACCCCAGCATGTGATGACTCTCCTGTAGCCAAGATGAAACAGTAGCCTCTCGGTACATTTTCCCACCAGGTGGAGTAATCTGCTGTAATGGCTGAGTGTTCACCAAGAGGAGGAGAAGCCGGGGCCAGAGGTGCAGATTTATTTATGAGGTCAGACAGGACTAATTCCCTGTATGTGAGGTAAAACAGGAGAGGAAGAGGAGGGAGGAGGGAAACGGCTTTAAACAGGACTACTCCTGCTGCGGACATGGACTCAGTGATGCTGCTTAGTTTGTATTTTCAGTTTTACCTAAAGCAGGCATGGGCAAACTTTTAAAAAAAGTCCAAATCATAGCAAAGATGTTGATGCACTGTCAAAAAAGGTGACCAACGCCAATGAAGCTGAATGTAAACTTTCTTTTACTTAATGGCTTTCATTTATATTAGTTCACACTAACGCTCTCCGTCCATCTGATACTGGCTGTCCATCCAATTTTACAACTAAAATCTCTAGCGTAAGATCTAAAGCATTAGTGTCCTGCCTCTGTGCCCTCAGCCCTGATGCAGCAGAGAGCTCTTCCTTCGACGTCCAGCTGGGCGACATCATCCTCACGGCCACCGACGGACTCTTCGACAACATGCCTGACTACATGATCCTGCAAGAGTTGAAGAAGCTCAAGGCAAGTCTCACGTTGGTCGGTTTGTTGGTGGGAGTGGAGTTAGAGATGTGTCTGAACAAACACTTAAAGCCCAGTATGTAACGTATTTGGCTTTTTATTAGCAAAAATCAAATATTGCTTTCATAAATGCGTATTTCACTGAAGTCGAATCACACCCGCATACAAATGCAGACCACACGGCTAGATGGGGGGAATTCCTAGATATTATACCTTTAATGCCAGCTTTGGTTTTTGTTTTGTTTTTTCTCCTCAGAACACAAACTATGAGAGCATCCAGCAGACGGCCCGCAGCATCGCAGAGCAGGCCCATGTGTTGGCATACGACCCCAACTACATGTCGCCTTTTGCACAGTTTGCCTGTGACAATGGTCTGAATGTCAGAGGTCGGTGTCCTTTTTATTAAACACATGATATGAGTGTTTTCTGTTTTTCTGATTGGCACCATTTTAACGGGACGCTGCTCTTTCTGCAGGAGGAAAGCCAGACGACATCACAGTGCTGCTGTCCATAGTAGCAGAGTACACCGACTAGAGTCTGTGTGGAGCTGTGGCGGGGGGGGCATCTGCTTCTGCAGCTGGACGGACTGCTTTGATTCCTGCTGGCCAGGATGAAGGACTAATGTCAGATGTCCCCTCCCTTCCTGCATTTTGCTGGTACTATTCCGCCTCAACTGCCAGAGCTGACCATCACCCCGTGTCCTCCCCCCCGCCCCCACATGCCCACGTCTGTGTGATGGAGCACATCAGAGAGGTTCTGAATAAAGAGCAGTGGAGCAGAGGGGGGGCGCGTCCTCTTGGCTGGGGGCTGCAGTGTTGGCATCTTTGTGCTCAGTGGATAATCCCATTGCCCGGGATAAGCAGCCGCCGGGCATGTCGGAGATGACGAGGACAAGTCGTCTCTCTCCGACGGCCGGTCCGGGGGCAGGGAGGAAGTGGAGGTTGGACGAAAAAAATGGGGCAGATGAAGCCAGACGGGAGACACGAGTCTGTCGGAGCGGCCGACCAATGAGCCGCCAGAAGGGGAAAGAGACAGGCCTCCAGTAGAGTCAAGAAGGGAAGTGCTCAGGAAATGGCAGCATTAGGGCTCGGTGAAAAGGCTACCTTGTGCGAGCGGATGTTCGACAAAGGGCCTGGAACTGTGTGTGCGTGGGTGCAGGGAGCAGATGTCAGATATGAAGATAAGACTGCTGTGCTATCCTGGGATGTTTAGAGGAGTTATTTTGCAAAAAAAAAAAAAGAAAAAAAAAAAAGGGTGTATGTGACATTTGTACGTGTGTGGTTAGTCAGGTTGATCCAATACGATGTCAAACAGAAGAGCGGCAGCTGCCTTTTCCAAACCGTGCACACATTTTGTTACTTCATGGGAAGAAAATGTTTTTTAGTTCAAATGCTTCTGAAGATTTTGTGTCAAACTGATGTCCTCCCTTTAATCTCACAGCTGCTGCTGCTGCTGCTACAATCATGATTGTGATGCATGTGTGTGTGATTGTGTTTGGTTGATGAATGCACTAATGTGCTTGTCGATGTGTCTATGGATTGTGTGCAGTCAGTGTGTGTGTGTGTGTGTGAGAAATGGATGTGAAGGCTACTTCTCCATATCCAGTGCTGAATTTGGCCGGCTGAATTGGTCTCTGCAGCCTTAAACGCACAAGCTTAACAAGCATATCTGAAAAAAAAAGAAGCTTCACAGTGGATGTTGGTCAGATGACCAAATGTATTTTTGTAACTTCTTTGTTCGGTGGGATTGTTGAATTCTTTGGATTAATCGCCACAGCTTTAGAAACCGTTGTTCACAATCGAGAGTTTCCTTCTCTCCTCTCGCTCTCCTTCCACCGTCGAGCTCCAACAGCGACATCCATCAGTCAGGTTCCTGCAGCTTTCTAGTGAAAAACGCTCTGTTTCCATTACATCACCACACATTTGGACTCTGCAGTAGCCCCCCCCCCCACCTCCTCCCCCCAGCTCACGTTCTCTTCTTCCAGAGATGCAGATGTGGCGTGATGTTCTGATGATGTGCCTTGTATCAGGTGTCGTCGGTAGCGACAGAAATGTCCACCATTCCTCAAACGCCAACGTTTGCAGGGTTCCTACACATTTGAATTTTCCAAATTCCATACTTTTTCCAGATTTCTCGGTAACAAAAAAATCAAATTTGAGTAAATAGATGTGCACCATGTAAATAAATCATGCAACTAATCATTTGTTTTCATTATTCTGAATTTGTATGCCATTATGTAACCAAGGAGATTGTATCTAGTGACAATAGTGCATACAGAATAATTAACCCAAATAACTTCAGATAACACCAAACCCAGATAATAGTTTTTTCCTATACTTTTCCAGACCTGGAATGTATAAAATCAAATTCCTTACTTTTCCATACTTGTGTAGGAACCCTGTGCGCGTCAGGCATGGAGCGTAAAGCCTGAAACAGTTTAGCAGCCATACACAGACAGAACAGCTTTCCCATCATGCCTTGCTGTCTCAACACCAGTTCATCTGAGGCATGTTCCACCCCTTCTCTTTCCTCTTGAAGTGTGCTTCTCTGCTGTCAGCCAGGAGCCGTAGGAATAGCGACAAAGCCATCCCATGCTCAGAGTTCCTCACATCACTGTTTACAATCTGCACTGTCCAGCAGACCGTCTCCCTGCTTCATACTGGGGGGGGGGCTGCGGTGTCGGGTGGTGGATGGTCTGGTCATGGTGT
This sequence comes from Decapterus maruadsi, assembly GCA_030347415.2. Lineage (NCBI taxonomy): Eukaryota > Metazoa > Chordata > Actinopteri > Carangiformes > Carangidae > Decapterus > Decapterus maruadsi. The sequence continues at coordinate 4,834,802 of CM064895.1, forward strand.
AGAAGTATTCCAGCACTGAGGACAATCTAAACAGCCTTAACTATGTTACAAAGCAATCCTCCCAGTCACATGGTCACAACCACCGGCTCCGTGGTCCCCGACACTCTTCCCTGTCGTCTCACGTCAACTTCACCCTCCTCTACTTTGTTACAACCACATCAGTGTGTGTGTGTATTCATACATACACACATGTATCAGATCTAAGCTCTGTGAAGACATGTTTTAAAATCTGTACAATATATAAATAAAGGGTATAGTATTTATTATCCTGCTGTGTTGGAGGTTTTGTTTTCTGCAGGGATGTTTTCTCCACAGGTGCAGACTGTGTTTCCCATCATGACTATCAGCCTTAATCTGCATTCAGGCCCAGAGATAATACTTAGGAACGCCGTGTACGATTTGTGTGTGAACTCCCACATTCCTCCTGACTGACGCTCGTCAACAGCTGGAATCTGACGAATCTGCCGCTGTTACTCAACACTCATTTTATTATTGCTGTTGTTTTTGTCAGCGGCATCATTACAACTATACATCACTGTTGTTATACTTATAAAAACCAGTGTGACGGTGCTCAGATACAACAGCATACACTGCCGTTGCTTCTCTCTCCCCCGTCTCCCCCCAGCTGGTCGAGGCCGCCCACACTGAGTCTGCTGCTCTTGAAGGTTTCTTCCTGTTAAAAGGGAGTTTTTCTTCTCCACTGTAGCCAAGTGCTTGTTCATGGAGGGATCTGGTTTTCTCTCTATAATACTAACAGAGTATTATGTGATATTACACAACAACATTCCCTGGGTGAATCATGCATGTTATGATCTGGCACCACGCGAACACAACACAACAGACAGGTGTGGCATCTTCAAGCTGAGGTCATGTTTTTACTGACGACAAAGTATTTCCCACAAAAATTGCAGGAGCATGTTAGTTGATCTTTTTTTATATATATATAAAGTCTCCTTATAAATACATTCCATTGAATTTCATCTGAACACTGTGAGGAAACTTAAAGCAAAAGCAATCCAAACAGGCAAAGTTAGATTTTAGCTGTAAAAATCTTCAAACTGAATGAAAACTAAAAATGCAAACTCCATTAAATATATATATGTATATATACATTAATTTATGAACTGAACCATAATCATAAATCACTGTGACTGCTGTGGCCTACTTTTGGCAGCAGCACAACAAGTGAAGATGAGAGGCGAGCGGCGGCAGCTCTCCTCTCAGAGCGTAGGGCTTCTTGTGAAGTCGTCTTCCACATCCTCCTCCGTGTCACTGTAACGTGCCAGAACAGGCAACATGGCAGCACAGGCGTCCCCGTCCTGCTCCGAGGACAGGGCCCTGAACAGGAGGGAGCAGACCTACAGGAGGAACACACCACATGTCAGTCTACGTTTAAAGAAAAAATCTCACCACTGAGTTGCCATTTTTATTTTTGGGTGTTAGAGGATTTTGCTGCTTTAAAGGAAACGGTGGCTGAAGGGAAACGAGGTTGACCAGATGCCGTTCATCTCAGCATAATAAGCATTTTATGATAGTGTGAAATGAAACAAGTTTGATCAAGAAAAATAGCTTGAGGCTCGACTGTGACTCAACAACAAAATAATTCATTACATCCCATCTCTCACATCTGGTGTCACCTTGCTCGTCTTCTTCAGCCGCACCTCTTACGGCGAGGTGTTATGGCGGCGTGGGCTGACTTCCCAGTCAGTTCAAGAACAACCCTTCGAGCACTTTGGCACTTCACAAAGCCAAACAACCCATCAAAACCCCAGGGAACGAATAAAGGTCACGTGGAGTTTCTGGTGAAAATGAAAAAACTGACAGGAAGCTCTGGTTACCGTGGTGGAGGCAGGAGTGGAGGCGGCGCTGCCGCACAGTTGTTCCGGTACACAGAGTCCGTCGTTAATGTCAGGCAGGAGCAGCAGAGCAGGCGGCTGGACTACAGGACTGCCCAGGCTGGACGGGATGAACTCCATCGCATCGGGAGCATTGGGAGCATCCTGCAGCTCTCCACCACCTTCTTCTTCACACACATCCACGGGCAGAGCAGCAGCGTCGCCACAGCTGGAAGCACAAGCAACACACTCATCTCTGTTGAAAACTGTCCATGATTCCACCAACAACAGGAGTGTGAGATGTTGGTTAGACTTTCATGTCTGATGGTGGTAAATATGAATGTACAGCGCCTTGCAGAAATCTTCATACCCCATTTTGTCACCTTCCAGCCACATAGTTAGAATAGTTCAACATTTTGGCTAACTGGCCCATTGCCATAATGCCTAGTCTTAGGAGTAGGTTCGTTACCTTTAATTGTCAGTGCAAGCTATTTTTAGAATGGCGGAGCAGAGCCGCAAGCTGCTCAGAGCTACGCTACGGAGGCTCATGGGATTTCTTGGTTTCCCTCATCAAACTCATCAAATACACAATCCAACAACTCCAAAACGCTCTGGTGGACAAGTTGTGACCTGCACATTCACCACGCTATGAGATAATAACAAAAAATTACAAGACAGAGTTGTTTTCGAGGCAAATGCAGAGACTGCTTGCTGAAAAACTGCTCCTGACAGGAACGCACATCAGCTGTTTCGCATGAATTTACGTTGAAAACAACTCTGTCTCGTAAAGTTCCATTATTATCTCATAGCGTGGTGAATGTGCAGGTCACAACTTGTCCACCAGAGCGTTTTGGAGTTGTTGGATTGTGTATTACTCCTAAAACTCCATGAATTATGGCAATGGGCCAATTTGCCAAAATGTTGAACTATCCCTTTAAATTTTATTGGGATTTTACAAAGTAGCGCATAATTGTGAAGTGGAAGGAAAATGATACATGGTGTTCAAGATTTTTTACAAATAAAAATCTGAAAAGTTTGGCTATGTATTCAGCCCCCCAAGTCTTTTGGGGTTTGTCTCTAGCAGCTTTACACATCTACAGCTGCAGTTTTTGTCCATTCCTCTTTACAGAATAGCTCCAGTTGAGTCAGATTAGATGGAGAGCGTCTGTGAACAGCAGTTTTCAAGTCTTGCCACAGATTCTCAGTAGGATTTAGGTCTGGACTTCGAACACATGGACATGCTTTGATGTAAACCAGTCCATTGCAGCTCTGGCTGGATGTTCAGGGTGGTTGTCCTGCTGGAAGGTGAACTTCCATCCCAGTCTCAGTCTTTTTCTGCCTGTAACAGCTTTTCCTCCAGGACTGTCCTGTATTTAGCTCCATCCATCTTCCCATCAGTGCTGAGCAGCTTCCCTGTCCCTCCCCACAGCCTGATGCTGCCGCCACCATGTTTCACTGTGGGGATGGTGTGTTCAGATTCATGTGCAATGTTAGATTTCCACCACAAATAGCATTTTGCATGTAGACCAAAAAGTTCAATTTTGGTCTTTAGTTTGTAAAAAGAAAATCTTGAACGTCATGTATAATTTTCCTTCCACTTCACAATTATGTGTTACTTTGTGTTGGTCTATCACATAAAGTCCCAATAAAATACATATAAGTTTGTGGTTGTAACGTGACAAAATGTGAAAAAATTCAAGCTGTACAAATACTTTACTGTACAATAAAATGTATATAATGAAATAGTTCTCCATGCAGTTAGTATAATTGCTTTTTAAGTCTCTTTTCAGATTTGATTTGATATCAAGAACATCATGAATATTCACCCTCATAAAGACATGTGTAGCACTTGAACTGATAGTGAAAGTGGTCTTCAGCAAGTCGGCATGAGCAAACGACAAAAACAGCTCCACGCATGTAACCGCGCAACACATCCTCGCTCTGAGAGGAGCCGACAGACCAGAGGTCTGAAGAGGAACAAGGCAGGAAGGAGAACAAAGAGCTATTTGGTTTCTAAGTCTCTCAGGTTTCATAGCTGAGGTTCACAAGGTCATGAAAAACAGATACACACTGCATACATTCAGAAACATCCTGAGTGATTTATGGAAAAGCTGAAAGTCAAAGGGTGCACAGGCCTCTGGATTCCAGAGCAGTGGGGACAGAAGCGCTGAGAGAGTGCCTGCTCATCAGGTCAGCGACGTCTCTGCAGACTCCGAACGGTGCACACAAGCAAACTGAAGCACAAGAGACCCAGATGTTCAACAGTACAACCAGGACTGAGGTGACCAGACGTGTCTGAGCCCACAGCACCAATACAACCGTGTGAGTTACAGTCAGCAGACCAGGACAGATCAGACTAACTGGCTGGCGTAGCGGAGATGAGGGGATTACAGCACGTCACAGCGACAGGCTTCTAACCCCAACCCCGCGTGTCCTGAGCCTGGCCTATTTATCTCTGTTACAGACACAAGGCTGGCTGCTGTAACACTACACGCTCTTAGCTGGCTAAAAACAGCCATCCAGGGCGAAAACCGCCGCGAGTGCAGCCAGGAGAGAAGCTCAGGTAGAGCCCCCGTGGGAAGATTCAATTATGCTTCCTCTAAAGAGAAACTGGGCCTACAAAGACTTGAGCCGTGACAAGGACACTGCCTGCTCAAGACAATAACAGGAAAATAAACCTCAGCCTCTCTGCAGACAGGATTAAAAAACAGTGTGGCCAGACAGCATATTGTGGTGTTTTGTGTTACCTGGGTGCATGGGGGGCCGGGGTCCCTACGGGCTGAGGGGAGTCCCTGTTTTCAGAGTCAGTCAGAGTAGCCAGCACCACGGTGGCCTCCACCACCATGTCCTCCACAGAGAAACACACCGGCCTGCAACAGAAAACCCTCTGACACATGTCTGACAGAGACAGAAACCTACCAACAGACTCATTAGACAAAACTGGTTGACTGAATTTCAAGGTGTAAATGTTAGAAAGCCACTTGTTCAGTTCAATTCAGTTCAGACAATTATATTTATCCTGCAAGGGGTGATTCATGTGTAGCTTTCCCAGAGCACATTTGTACTACTATTAACATTGACATTGGTCTCTTGGCTTCATATCAGTGGTTCCCAACCTTTTTTGGATTATGACCCCATTTTGACATCACAAATTTCTGGCGACCCCACGATCATGCCACTGCACATGATTACAGCTGTCAATCAAGATGCGCCAGCTCAGATATTATTATACGATGCTTTTATTTGAACTCGATTTATATGGAAGTATCGAATACAGTTGTTTAAGATTGTGTGGTGTTTTTAAATCATAATTTAAAAAAATAATTTTCATTTCATTCACATTTCAGATGACCCCATTTGAATTTCAGGTGACCCCATGTGGGGTCCCGACCCCAAGTTTGAAAAACACTGCTTTAAACACTTAAGCTTAGACACCTACTTTCCTGCAGCACCAAAGTGGAGCGTCACTGGGAGACAGTGTGACTCTGCAAAGGACAGAAAGCCCTGAGGAAACACAGCAGCAGAGAGTCAGTCAGTTCAGTAGCATCTCTATAGCTGATAACTTTGAGAGCAAAGTGTTGTGACATGTGCACAATGGTCAGGCTAAAAAATAAAACAAAACATCAATGCTCCAGTAAATCCAGGCCATCTTAAACTTAAAGCCAGGTTTCTAATCCACGCAAACCCGATTTTCCAAAACCGACATGAATAAGACTCCTAGGCTGGTTAATGAGGAGCCTCGCAGCAGGGTGTCCAAGAAACATTCCAGGATATTAGGGACAAGACCTGCAAGTGTTAATACAGGTCAAGTCTCATTAACTGGACTAACACAAAGACCGTTTATCCAAATTTCCAAATGGCCAACCAAGTTCTTTTTGCTTTCTTTTCTGAGCTCAGACTGCAGACACCAAAAAACAAACCGCTCTGGATTAATGAGCACACCACTCTGGAAATGACATTATTCTTTATTTCTCTTCTGTTTTTGCCGTCACACAGAATATAAACTGTCTAAAAGTTTGACTCCAGCCCTTAAATGCAAACACATTTCTGCTTGGAAGTGAAAGCTGCACACCCATAATTCCTGGAACTCATAACCTCAATTACTTCTCCTATGTAGTAGTTTCACATGCGTCACTTCGGTCACAGTATCTTTGCTAGTAAGATGAGTCACAGAACCGAGGGGAAAGTTCACATGGAAACGATACAGACAACAGTATCCAGACTACAGGACCAGAAATATGACCTGTTGAGGTGAAATACCCCCCCCACCTCGTCTGTGAGCCAGTCACACACACACACTCTGCAGACACACACATAATATTCTCTGGAGACAAGATGAAGGGGTGTCCAAAAATACCCTCATTACCCTCAGCTCCTTCAGACAGAAGGTTATGTCCGAGTTCACTCCGACCTGAAAGTGGTCAAACTCGTCGGGGTGTAAGGACATCTCAGTGTACATCATCTTCATGTGATCTGTGGCAGAGGTAAATCCGGTCAAATAGTTTTTTTTAGTGTTTGTTCCAATGGGATTGAAGAGTTTAATATGCAGTGTTTGAATTAGAGGTTGTGAACCGTCAGCTCTCAAAGCACCGCGGTGTTGTCCTGGGTCTGGACCTAATTACAGCCTGTGTATTATCTCACCATGTCCATCCTCATAGTAATTTCTCAGACCGACTCCCAGAGGAGTCACGGACAGAGTGACTTCCTCCTGCGACACTGGGAAATGCATCACCATGTCACCCATCAGCCTGCAGAGATAGAGAACAAAACAAAATGCAAACCCTGGCAGAATCCAACCAGAGAGCCTGGCTTTAATGCTGTGCTAATGATGGATGATGGTTCTCCAAATATTATACACCCGAGGCATTATTGTTTATGTCCTTGTCAGCCTGGTTCATTAAACTGAACTGCAGTGAACCAAGGGTGCATGTTGGTGTATATTCAGTGGACTGGACAGTCAGCTGAAACACTGTGAACACTACACTACACTGAATGCAGCTGGCAGCTACCATGCGCCTCATTAATTTTAAAGTGCATTCACCAGTCATGAAAAGAAGAGGTTAGAATTAGATTCACTCAAGTTTTAAGAGAGCTAAGATTTTGTTGAGGTAAAGAGGAAGGATGTTAATAAATCAAAAGGCCCTTATGCATTTGTTTTGGTATTGTCCAGATGTTGTTCTTTTTTGGTGGCACTTGTTTTGTCATTATCACCCATTCATATTATTTGGGTTTTTCATGAAGGACAAAATATGCTGTCATATATACTGTTGTCCTTCTTGGGAAAGTCTTCATATTTAAAAGTCAAAGACAGCTAAAGCTGAGATATGTTATTCTGTTCATCAAACACCATTACCATCAAACACAAAGATACTGCCAAAAAACAAGAAAAATAGTGCAGAGATGAAAAGACGGGAAGTTTTGGCAATAACAAAAACTTGAGATGAAGATTTAATATAGTTTACTGTTTGTTGTTTTTTTGGGGTTGCGTGAACTACTTAATCATTTATTTATTAGAGTTATGATATGAATTTATGGTGTGTGTATTCAAAATTGAGATATGTAGTATGCACATACTGATTTGATCTATGTCGTTAGATGTATGTTTTGTTGTAGATGTATGTTTTTGAATATGTTATGTTTTGTTGTATTTTTATGTTGAATACGTGTTGTTTTATGTTCGTTATTAAAAGAAAAATCAAAAGGATCCTGTTTATTCACAGGGATGTGCCTTCCAATTTGCAAAGGGCGTGCAGGCTCTAACTAATAATAACAGGCGGTTATGGTGACACTAACCTGGCCTGTGCCTTTAACACGTTGGGACAAAGGTGTGAGGCAAACACTGCCTGGAGAGGCTCACTCTCATGGAAGTGAAGGTTGTGTGTCTTGGTGATGCCTGCGGCACAGAGAGGATATTTACGGCACACCGCCACCAAGTGTTGACAGTGTGAAGTACAGAATCTGCAGCAGAGCGTTCACATAGCAGAGGTCATTCTGAGAAAACTCAATATTTAATAGGAGGAGATTCTACACAGGCTTTACAGTAATAAAAACGAGAGGAAAAACATCTCTACAAGCAAACAGGTTTCTGGATATCCTGATCATTTGTGATCAATCAATCAATAATCAGTGATTTTATGGTACAAAATGTAATATCACGTACCATGTCTGCAGAAAAACTGGACCACCACTCGGTCACTCTGAGTGCTCATTGAAATATGACATCGTTCCACGTTACGCTCAATGGAAGTCATGCATCGGAAAAGTGGCAGCACAGACTTTAAGAAAAACAAGGATGTTTTCAACAGGATTGTATAAACACTGTTTTAGCGGTATCACAGTAAATTGTCCTCTCAGTTTTCGTGCACTGCCATCCCAACTCAGACATCCTCAAAAACTAATATTTGCCCTGTAGAGTGAGCTGAGGGAACAAAATGAATACCTAATATGAAACAGATACCTTCATGATCAGTTTGCATTTGATGCTTTCACTGTCCTGCTCTGATCCTGATCCCAGGCTGTAGTGCTGGAAGAACAGCGGTGGGAAGAGGAAGCAGGCGTACGCAGAGTGAGCAGAGTTCACTGATCTCAGAGCCAGCTGTAAGACACAGTTGCACAGTGCTGTTATCAGAGACAGACAGAGACCGCTGCTGACAGGGACACTACAAAATCCTTTTGAACAATCACATAGGTACTGGGGGAAAAGAAAGAAAGAAAGAAAGAAAGAAAGAAAGAAAGAAAGAAAGAAAGAAAGAAAGAAAGAAAGAAAGAAAGAAAGAAAGAAAGAAAGAAAGAAAGAAAGAAAGAAAGAGGATGGACCATGTATCAGCTCCAAAAAGGACCACATGTGTTGCTACTTCTGTGGTTAAAGTGAAGAACATGTGTAGGGCTTTTATTCCCAGTAGGAGCTGCTGCTCAGTGCTCACCCCTCTACTCATGGGGTCCAACCACAGCTCCTCTCCGACCCGTGACAGCGCCTGGACAGCTTTTCCAAAAACTGCAACACAACAAGGTGTCAATCAGAATTTCATGTGTTAATGTTGTACACCACCAGTCAAAAGTTTGGACACACTTTGTTATTCAATAGTTTTTCATTATTTTTATGACTGTATCCATTGTAACTTCAAAATTGAAGACATCAAAACTATGAAGGGGCAGTATATGGAATGACATTAGTAAACAAAAAAGTGTTAAACAAAGCAGAATATGTTTTATATTTTTCTAAGTAGCCAACTTTTGCTTTGTTGGCAGCTTTTTGGACAATTTTCTATTCAGTCTCTTCATGAACTCGTCACCTGGACTGGTTTTCCAACAGTCCAACTCATCCCAAACCATCTCAATTGGGTTTAGTTTAGGTCAGGTGACTGATAACACTTTTGTTTTTTCACCACTTTTTTGTTCACTACATAACTCTGTGTTCCTTCATAGTTTTTATTTCTTCAGTAGGCTATATGAATCCGCAATGTAGAAAGTGATTAAAAAATAAAAAAATTAAGAAAGACCGTTTAATGAGAAGGTGTGTTGGTCATGAAGTCAATAAAGTCACAATTCATGTTAAATTGTTTCTATTTCGCCAGAACAACTTAGCCTACATTAGCTAGCAGGTAGTTAGCATTTGATTTGATAAGGGTTTTTACCGAAAGTAATGTGACCTGCTTTAATATTTTTGACTTTACATTTCCCCTTAAAACTAACATAACTTGTTAGTAAATCGACAGTCTTCTTCAGTTCTACCTTTGACACCGTTTCCTTCGACGACACACTTCATATTTGTTGACACTAAGTAAAAAGATGCTAATATTAACTCTCAGGCTTGCTAATTAGCTTCATACAGTGATAGTGATTTGAGGCTCCAACCAACAAACCAACCAACCACTGCTACACCGTGTATCCCTGCGCGTTGGCTGAAGGAGGGTCGAATAGGGTCCCAGTCTCTCCAGCCAAAGTCAAGCAAGGTGAATGTGGCTGTTGATGTGACAGCTATGATGATGAACATGTTAGAGACACACTGTGAATAAGTAGTGACCATATAGAGCAGTAACCTAATAAAAAATGTAATGGCTAAATATCATTCATATTGGAAAGTATCTAGGCCTGTAAGAACCATTCAGAACCTGCCAGATATAAATTAAAAAATAAATAAATAAATAATATTGATTACAATTAGACTAACTAAACCAAAAAATAATACTGTTTCCAATACACTCAAGTTCTGTTACAAGATGTAAAGTACTAATTAATAACATGCCTGGATGCTGTATTAAAATTGACTGCTAGGACACAGTGACAACAGAATATCCAGTCCATCAATTAAATATTTATTATTGAATTATGGTACTAACATACAGTAAAGATACAAGTAGCTAGGCTACACTATGACAACTAGACAACCAACAAACAACTTGCAGCATGAGTGCAGACGATGCAGTCCTGCCTTCAGTAGCTATGTAGCCTAGGTCTGTATCAAACTACAATCTGCTGCCAGTTAGTGACATTTAAAGGCATATTGCAAAACTGTTAATACTGTATTACAGTAGTCTAAGATATGAGATAAACACAATCACTCGCTATATTGTAATCAAAGCCTTCAACATAATAAACCCGTTGTGCTGCTTTCATCATCTGTTGACTATTTTTGGAAGGATGACATCAGAGGTAGCTGTGCCGCTGCCTCTCCTCTGCCCCCGAGGCTTTGCCCTTGCCTCCACATCCTTCCCAGCATCCTTTGTGAGCATGCTGCTTTCTCTTCGTTGATGATCACCACACCTCCTCCTGCAGGTGGGACTCTGACCTTGAACATAAACACACACACGCATCACAGCATGAGACAGACGGTATAGTCGTCAAAGTTCACACTTGAGACTTTCAGATACACACCTGTGTGAACACACGTGTGCAGCACGTTGAGGTAGTGCTGCTTCATCTGACGCCTCATGTGCTCCGTGCTGTAAACATTTGCTATACTGCAGAGGTAGCGTCTCTGCCCTGCTGTGAGAGCAGGGTGCTGAGGTAGAGACAAGTGCTAACATGGTTACACATGGAATAATGACAGTAACCTTGTTACATAGATATGATTATCATAATGACCCCATTCCAACTGTCATAGAAGACCTTTAAGAATAAGAATGACATAATGAAAACCCCACTTGAGCATCTGTTCCAGCTTCACACTGGTTACCTGAAGGAAGGGTGCAGACATCATAGATTTGGGGATGTGTATTGTCTTCATGTGCTGGCCACCTGCAGACATGTTCACATGTGTCCCTCTGTACATCCTCCTCACCTGCTGACCAGGCAAACACTCCAGACCTGCCAAAGGCAACATGTCACACACCACAGCGCCTCAAAGTTTAGATCCAGTGGGTTGTCATTTAACCCATTTAATCCCATCGGTCACAATAGTGACCGTAAAAAATATTTCCAGTTGAAAGGCCCTAAAACTGTTACTGAATGGAATATCAACATATTTCCAAAATATACTGAAGCATGAAACCCTCCTGATCACATATGTGCAGTTTCATATGTCTAATGTAAATTGCCCCATGATCAGAGCTGATTACTTCCTGGTTGCACCATCCGAGGAAGATGGCTGCATCAAAGCCCCAACAAAAGAGGTCAGTAAAGAAGGTTAATATATAGATAAGACAAATATTTTCGGTACACATAATCTTTAAGGTGTCTAGTATTGACAGGTGTGTTTACATTCACTCAACTATGTTCAGTATGGTCACAGAATGAGTAAAATTTTGATGGCAACAATAGTGACTCTGGCCTTGGGATAACACAGTTCTTCAACATGGATTTTTTCTCTCCTGGAGCTATAGGGGGAGCTTGAACAATATGTGGGGCCACAAGACAATGGCAAACCAGAGTGTAGAAGGAACAGACTCATTACAATCTGGTGATTATATTTCTACCACAAAAAAAAATACAGTAGATACAGTGCTGCAATGATGAATAGTCCAGTAAATATAAGCCAAAAAAGGGGTCAACGTTAAACAAATTGCAACAAAAAATTTTTTTCACGTGAATAGGGTAAAATTTTTAACCTTTAGATATCTCCATGAAAATTACTGAGTTGATTACTTACATTAAGACAAACAAAAAATGTATTACAAGTTTTTTGAAATTATTTGTTAACATGATCAAATTTGCATAAAATTGCATAAATATGCACAAAATCCACCGTTTTGATGGCACATGTATATATGAAGTTGCTGTGGTGGTACCAGCATGAAAATTGGAATGAGTTGACTCCATCGGTCAACCAACAAGAAATCACTTTAAATTTCAAGATGACTGCAATTTTTCAAGGTAGCCACATCCTTAGTAGAGCAGGTATGAGCAAACAGTGCATAATCCAATTACGTATAGCTAATTTGCACACATACAACACCTGATAGCCTAAATGGGTTCCATTCAGACCTTAATATTAACTTTTTTAACTGTATGTTAACAAGACTGAACAAGACATTTTCACCTGCTATACCCAATGTTTAGATCAGGTTGGTGTTGGCATATATGCCAATTAGCCATATGTAATTGGATTATGCACTGTTTGCTCATACCTGCTCTACTAAGGATGTGGCTACCTTGAAAAATTGCAATGAAATTTAAAGTGATTTCTTGTTGGTTGACCGATGGAGTCAACTCATTCCAATTTTCATGCTGGTACCACCACAGCAACTTCATACATGTATATACATGTGCCATCAAAACGGTGGATTTTATACAAATGTATGCAATTTTCTGCAAATTTGATCATGTTAACAAATAATTTCAAAAAACTTTACATTTTTTGTTTGTCTTAATGTAAGTAATCAACTCAGTAATTTTCATGGAGATATCTAAAGGTTAAAAATTTTACCCTATTCACGTGAAAAAATTTTTTTATATGCGTATAAATAGGATATATTTAGGTGTTTTTCAAAACTTTCCCCTAATGGGATTCTTCGGGGCTTTTTTTCCCTCACTCGGGACATGTTGAGGATACAAAATCAGTAGAGTTTGCTTCTGTTGCAATTTGTTTAACCTTTTCTCATAAAATGACTGGACTATTAGTGCAGGCTTCTACTTCAATCAATTACTTGAAGTTACCTCTATTCTGAGCAGCCCTTAGGTTTAGTATGAAAGATGCACATGACTGCTCCACAGTTTTCAGTGAATGTTGCACTAAAATGTTACAATTACAATGTTAAAATGTATGTATGTAAAGTTTTGCTTAGTGCAGGCTTCTACTTGAATGCAAGTTACCTCTATTCTGAGCAGCCCTTGGGTTTAGTTTGAAGGTTGCACATGACTGCTCCACAGTTTTCAGTGAATGTTGCACTAAAATGTTACAATTACAATGTTAAAATGAATAATGCACTAAAATACTACTAGTATTAAACAAAAGTGCAAGGTCAAATGTTACAACAAAATTATTATATGAATGTTTTAATAAATGTTAGGTCAATAATGTTAATGCTGATGGACGTTTTTGCTTTCATTTGTCGTATTCATGTTTTTCATATGTGAAATAGTCAAATAACACACACTAGCATCTGTTAATACATGATGATACTGGTACTGCCAGTAACACAGTTCTATATTCCAACCCACATATAATTGAGCTGGAATATGAAAAATTTGATGACTGGAAACAAGAAAATCATAAAATCAGTATACACATGATCCCACCGGTCACAATTGTGACCGACTATAAAACGTACTTTTTTCCCTATTTTTCCATGAAAATTTCCAAAAATAATGACTGACTATTGCAAAGGGTTTCTAATGGCATATGATTTGGATATTTTCATGTCTGGAAAAAATTTGGGATTAGCACATTTGAAGCATAACACTTTTGCATATTGTATCATGTTTTGTGTTCACTTTCTTTAAAAAAAATATATATATTCAATGTCTATTGTCTTTCTGTGCAGCTTCTCTTTCTCTGTTGTCTCCTGTGCAGGTGTTTCTGCAGGTCGTCGACTCTGGCCTTGCATTTCTTCAACATGGTCCTCATGTCCATCAGTTCGAGCCTGCGCTCTTGCCTTATTCTCACCAGTTCAATGTTTTCATGTATATGCTCCCAGCTGTTGCTTCAGAGCAGCATTTTGTTCAGCCAACTTTTTACAACATTGTGTCCAGAAAGGTTTTTTGTTGTAGCATTTGAGGGGCATTCCCCATTTGCTGATTCCCATTTGCTTGTGTGGATGACATTTTGTCACTTTCTGCCAACTTTGCTTAACACAGACTGTATAGCACGGTTGGAGAAGGAATACAAGATGTAGATATAAATAAGATATCAATTAGTTAGGCCTACTCTAATGTATTACTCGTTATTAATCACTCGTAATATCTCGTAATGAACTAATTGGGATTAATCACTTAACAGAGAGGTCAGACTTTCTGCCGTTCGCTGTGAGTATCAAATCAGAAATGTTTGGTCTGAAGTTACAGACACATTCAGATTACAGTTTTGACATAAATCTATAAATCATCTAAAAAAAAAGAGAGATACTGGAAACTTGGCTTTAGGTCTAGCTAACAATTCAAAAGCCTTGTTATTCCATGCTATCATTCATGCCCACTTTCTCTAATTTCTCAATATTTTATTCTGTCAAAATGTACATAATACCATGTATTTTTCAAACAAGCGATGAAATACAGTTTTTCCATATTTATATCAATGGAGAAAACCAAATCTCTCCAAATCTCTAATGTCGGCCTTGTGTTGATGTATCTGCATCTGTAAGTATACAAGCCTAAACAAAAGGTAACTCCAGTTCATCATTTTTAAATGTATCATTCATTTGTAACTGTGGTATTACTACTTTCTTTAAAGGATTTTGATGCAAATTTCAATACTGGACATGACATGATTAGGCAATTACACTGACAACAATAGGTTTAATCAGCAAGGAGTGCAGTTACTGTTCCATTCACATAATATATTTTTTAATTCATGAATGAAATCAAATATTTTTTTAATGTAGTTGCCACTTGAAAGATCATTTCACTCACCGTCTGTGCATCTGTTGTTTGAATCTGCAGACCTAAAAATCACAAGTCCAACATCTTATGAAAAGAATGACTAAATCCATCAGTTTGCATCCATCCATGAGTTCTAACGTTGTCGTCTTACCTCATTAGGACGTGACCACTTCCGTTTTTTAACAAGTTTTCCTTTTTCAGGTGCTCCACAAATGTAACCCGCTTTCTCATTGTTTTGTGAAATCACAATATTTCCTGTCGATACGTCAGAGAGGCTGCAAGCGTCTTCATGGGCTCGTGTGTTGCAGCCAGAAGGACCTATTAGTGTGAAATGAAGCCAGCCCTGCAATCTGACACCTGTCCCAGGGCTCCAATTACAGAGCAGAGGTCTAATATACTTGAACCCTGAGCGTGTTCTCATCTAAAATGTAAAACACAAACAAAATTACAAGCCTCTCTGTTTACACACTTTATTGAGCATCATGTCCAATATACATTGCATTGACACAAAATGGAAAAGAAAACAACCCCAAAAACAAATAATGGCGTTAGGGTGGATTACCTGGACACACCATTTTCAGAGCGTATTGCTTCATGACATTTCAAACGCACCGAATCTGTGCAAATACAGTGAACACCGGTCAGAGGAGGTCATGGTAGGTTAGAAAATTCTGACTTAAAAAGGTAATGTCAACAGCAGTTATGTGATCATCAAGTCTACAGAAATCTACTAACTGTACACATCACATTCACCCAGAATGTACTACCAATGGTATCCTATTTAAACATACCCAACTCCTTCAAACCTGATTGCATGCGCCAAAAGATGGATAGCTTTTTTTTTTTCAATGTCAGTCACAGATCAATCATGTATAACATAATTCAAAATCGATGTCATCATGGCTTAATAGTCAGCAACACCATCAATGAAAGTGAACGAAAGTCAATGGTTTTCCAGACTCCACCCGAACACGACTGTGTAAATTCTTTAAAAAATAAAACCTATTGTGTTTAATCCCCTTTCACGACACTTATTTATACTTTTTACTAAGTGGTGAGTTAAGTCAAGTCTCTATCAAGAGTTATAGCCCAAATTCAGTGATAGTAAAGGTGATAAATATTATCTAAGTATGCACCAGTCAGAACTCAAGATGTTACTCAACAACCTACCCAGAGTCCTCAGAGTCTAAACCCACGAGTGAATGTGACTTACGAAATCATCATTGATCAAAAGCCAAACGTGCCACAAACAAAGAAGGTAAGAACGACTAGCCTAATTCTACTATGGAGCCTCTAAAATACGCCCATGTTAACAGATTAACAACTCAGAATACCATAAACCTGTCAAATTTGTTCTCCTTTTAAATTGAGGTAAGCTAAGATGCCAGTTAACCAGTACATGTGGAATAATCACAGCTTAGGTTATTTTCACAGACTGATTTTTTTGGTTGTCCATGAGTTATAACAACGTTGTGAAACGACATTAGACTGAGGAGATCATCTTCACCGACGACGAGGACCACACGTTAAAGGAAAGGGTCGGGATTTTTTGAGGTTTATATTTTACTGATTGCTGATTGAGACCCTAACAAAGTTTGATCCTGAGAAGTTGGCACAAACCTTCTCTTAGCATTTAGCTGCTACACTTGTGCAAGTCATTGCGTTAGAAAACAACAACTCTAAAATCTCTGAGAAAGCCATTCCATTTGTACATCCACGGCTGGCAATGATGGACGACAGAGCTGTTTTAGGTGGATCATGCAGGTTCGAGAGTCATGGTTTCGTAAACTCTCAGACGTACACTAGCATAAGAAGAAAACGCTAACAGGAGGCAGTTTCTCAGAAAAATAGACTAAGAAAGTTCTTTAAAAGTTCTCAACCTGTCCCTCTAAAACAACAAACCTGTGAGGAAGTGAAGCCAACAAAAGGCAACGGTGATTCAACGACAGTGTTGAAAATGATCACACCTATTGACGAAGAGATTTGCTGGGCCGACATTAATCCGGTGGTGAGTGTGCAGTAGGGAGGACGAGCGATGACCTAATGATAAAACGGGCTTTCTTTTTGTTTTTACACAATCTTGACCACTAAATTGCATAAGAAACCTGGTATAAAGTAGAAACTGTTCAGCAGCAGATAAAAAAGCAAGTTAATTTACAGTAGTGACATATCTTACATCATTAATTTTTCAAAATAAATAAAATTAAATATACAATTCCAGGTAGGAAACAGGTTAATTTCGCTGGTAGGGTGCTCAAATTGGCTCATCTTGCGGAAAATGACAACCGTTCAAAGAAACGTGGCTGAAGCCAACCGGTTCCTCTGACTGGCAAAACAAGGGGTGCAAAAGCCTTTTGCTGAAATTTTCCCTCTGAAGGCATTTCCTATCACTGAAAGAGAAAAAACACAGGAAAAAAAGAACATCTTAGATACTATTACATCTAAGAACAATGGTTCATATGCAAGTAGCTGAAACAGGTGCATTTACTTACCCTGGAATTTACAATTGACTCCTAATCAAAAGCCATCTCTTGACTTTTTCTTACACAGCGGGCCACCTTCCTCTTGAATTCGCCGTTGGGGTCCTCCCTCCACTCTTTCTGTGGGGAGCAACATCAGTATTTCTTTAAGGACCTGTTTGTCTTGGATTTCCCAACATTAAATGAACGGAAAAGTGATTTCTGGAGTGAGGGAAATGGAATAAGTGATGCAACTCACCGCAGCATCCACATTAGCTGGTGAATCACTGTTGGGGTCTGCCAGCATGGAGATAACACTAATCATGATTGTCTCTACTGTGTGGATGGGGAGCCAGCGCTCCTCAGGCTTTTCATAACCAAACTTATCTTCTCCTGGCTCGTGTAGAATTGAGATGCAAACATCCCCGTTCTTTGCCACTGTGAAGGAGCGGAACATGAATTTAACTACCGATGTAATTTGATGACAGCTTTCATTAGAATAAAACTTCAAGTCGGGATGACGCTGCTGCTCAATTAAAAAAAAAAACACACACACACAGCGGCATTCAAGCATCCGTTTACATGCCCACACAAAGTGAGTGCAGTGTAGATCTGAAGTAAACAAACATCAAAGAGTAGGCTGGCTGTGTTTACCATTTGGGTGCCAGATTTCAGTGATGAACTTCATCTTCGGAGGCCGTAGTGGATAATCATAGGGAAAGGTTAGGTATGCTTTGAAGAACCCTCCTTCGCTGTGAATGAGACGAGACACACGGCAAATTAGACATCATGGGAACGATGCCTGTACAAACAATATCAAAACTATTGTTTTCACTTACAAAAGGGTATCTTGGGGACCTATGATCACAACCTCCCATTTGTATATGTCATCATCATCTATGAGACCAGCTGAAAAGCCCTCCACAGGATTCTTGTTGAGCTCTGGAAAAAAGAGGAACACGTCAATGCATCCATTCATCCCTCCATTAGCTGGAGCTGCTCTTCCTTGAGGGTCACACCGAGGCTGCATCAGTCCATAATATGTCTACATAATGTACTGACACTGGGCAAGAGGCGGGCTTCACCCCAGGCAGACGACTGACTTAACACAGAGAGGCCTCGGCTGGGAGGCGGCGTCCACCCAGAACCTTCTAACTGTCGCTGGTTATAATACAGTGGACTGGAACTCAAACACAGCTATGGTAATGACATGAAAGCAACGTGTCTGCATGTGTGAGCCCGTAAGTAGTGAGGCAGAGTTAAAGAGACCCTGAGGAGTTCGCTTTTGGTTATAAAAGAGTCTCATATTAACGAGGATGGATCTACAATACCCACACTTGTTAATGAGTCCATTTTCACTACAGTAAATATCGTTTTGTCTTTATAGTTATTTTGATATTATTATTATTATTTAGTGGTCATCTCGGCCAGCATTTCCTAGTTTTGGTTTCCCGGACGCTGCCTGGCGGGTCATGGGAATAACGCTAGTTGGCGTCATTTATGGTCAGAACTTAGACTTTTGTTCTTGATTATTGAAAACAATCTTGGCAAATGCTTTTGCTTTTGTCCGTCTTGCGCCGGCCCAAGAAATTCACCGTGCACGTGGAGGCTCGTGTGAAATGTAGTGTCAAAACACTTCGCTTTCAGAAACTCCTTGTAGTCCCTTTAATAAAGTTTATATGGGAGTGTCAACATCCAAATTCACCTCTTATGTTAAAAATCTCTTTGTGGACACACAAAGGTAAACAGGTAATAATCTAATATTCGCTTTGGGGATTAATAAAGTAATTTGTATTTGTAATAAGACAACTGGTTTTAGGAGGTGTTAAAAAAATGTGTCAGAAAAAAAATTGGAACAAAATCTCAAACACAACTCAACAGAAAAGTGTGTTAGGAAATGTAAATACTCAACAGCAGTAAAGAGCAGCTCCTCCACTGTCAGCACTGACAGAGGATGATGAAATAGTAGGTAAATATGAAGCAGATGTTCTCCTTTGCTGACAACTGTTACAATGCAGACAAGTGTGGAGAAGCCACAAGAAATGTTTGGTTCACTGCAAATTAATGACAGAGAGGTCTGTTCTGACTATACTGTATATTTTCTGTATATAAAATGGGTGCCTTCAAACATTCACACCGAACCATCATAAGAGATGTATCATTGGTCTGTGTTTCAGTGTTTAGTAATAGAAGTTGTAGAAGAATCAGTAACAGCTTGACAAGTCCATACGCGACTGTTAAGTTTGGCCAATGCTCACCACATCAAATCGTGATTTTCCAAAAGAATGACTGTAGCAGTGAATCACCTACTGCTCTGATTCAACCACAGTGATTCACATTCCCACACATAAACCAACATTAGCATGTTGTACAATGCGCTAAATCAGTCACAGAGTGTGCATGTTAGAGGGTTACTGTCATTTCATCACTAGAACCTTGAATCCTGCTCAGAGGTTAAGACTCTTCTGCAATCTTTAAAGCAATATCAGTGTATTAATTTTGTTTTCTACAGAAGAGTGAAAAGGGGAAACAAAGCAGCAGCCAGCAAAAGAATGGGAAACCCAGGAGACTTGAGCTCTCATAACTTTGACCAATTATGGTATCAATCAATTTTTGAAAATATGAAAGATGAAAATAAAAAAAATACATTGTTTATGTAAAGGGAATGTGTCATCTGTAACTTCATGTCTTTTGGTGATCATTTCATCTTCCACTAGATTAACTGTTCACATTAAGATACTTTTTGACCAGAGGTGCCCAAACCTTTGCATGACACTGTATATCAAAATATAATTTCAACTTTAAGATAAGACTGCATGTTATCTGGACTGCTGACATTCACATGATATTAAGATATAGGTCAGGCTTATTTTCCTGATGTTGAGGGCTCCATTTGTTTTCTGACTCACTTGACTGTTGAGTTTTTATATTAAAAAAACAGTTTATTATTGCCTAAAACCACCACAGTATTAACAGAGTAGCCTCTCTTCTACATGAAGGAGTTCAAGAGTCAAAAACGTGTTACTAATTCAAAAAGAGCTACTAAAATGAGAGTCAGCAACAATCGTGGTTCAACCGGGTGACAGGTGCTGTAAAAATTATATAGTCTCAAATAAAACAATCCGTTTTCTAAGATGACCCATTCATTTGTACAGGCGGCTGGGGAGCCGGGCTCTCTGGTGCTGAGCTGGACTGTCAGTGAGCTGCAGAGCAGACTGTCCATCAGCCTGCTGACATCTCAGTGTCCTGCCCCAGTCCAGAAAAGAGGTGCCACTTGACAGATCCACTAATAATGTTAGTGGTTTATCTCGAAATGAGGCAATAAGGAGAACAATAAACGAGCTCGTACATTAGAGGCTTCAACACTGATGCGCATCCTGAAAAGCCGCGACAACTACGAAGCGACACAGCCTGAGCCCGACCTGACACCACAAACATTAGATATTATCTTTTATCGCCAGGCGGCGAGTAGGTAATCATAATCCGACGGTACTGACATAGTGGTATATTGGTCTATGAAGGGCTCAGATTATATGCTGCTATCATTAGCAGAGCTACAGTCCTGAGAGCACAGGAGTCCCTGGATTGATTATTCCTTTGTTCCGTCAGCTAACTAATGTCGAAGTTGCTAGCCCGTTAGCCCGGTTAGCGATGCGATTCATCTGACTGTTGTCTGAAGCACGAACAATACACCTCACTGTATTTATCTTTATTTTCATCAGGGATTAGCCATTGGTAGCGGCTTAGCCTCACATCGGGCTGCAGTGATAAAGGAGCCCATTATGTTGCTTGGTTAGCTCTCTGAGCTCACTCCTATGGCGTAAACAACATAGCTTTGCGTAGCTATAAAGAGCTAACGTTAGCCGCTAGGTAGGTGGCCATTATAGAGACAATAAAGGCTCACAGTGTTGTGTTTCCATTACCTGCCAGTTGTTTTCGAAGAAGTAGTGCTGATTGTTCGGTCATGGTACGCGGACGTATTTGAAAAATACTTTGTGCCGACAAATACTTTCCGACAAACAGGTAGAGCTGCGGTCCGGTGAGATGTTGCTCTGCTGCTGCTGCTGCTGCTGCTCTCCCTCTGTGTTTTGACACGAGCCTCAGCTGCTGCCTCACGCTGTGCGCATGCGCGTCCGCAGTCGGCCCGTGTTTATCTGAGAGTCTTCAAGGAAACGTTTCTTGAGAAATCAACAGGCAGCAACAGGGACAGCATTGTTTACAGCCTAACTGTTCAACAGCCCCTGACTTACATGATTTATTATTGATCTGTAATTTGCTACACTTGAGCTCAGACAGGGTTTTTTTTTTGGCCACCGTCTCACCACAACAAGGCTTTGTTTGTTTTGTCTTAGATTCCACTTGATGTTAATGATGATGATGAAGAGATGATCACTGATCCGTTCATGGTTGGTGTTTATTTCGGGGTGTTTTATTGTGGTAACTGTGGTTTACATTGTTCAAATGAGGAAACCGATGGCATGTTTAGCAGCTGAGGCTGCTGCCTTGTCCCTGTTACACAGACAGAGGCGTGGAAAGCAGCTTTTGTATGAGGGGCAATGAAATTGTAAAAAAAAAGAAAAAGAAAAAGAAAAGACAAGTGGTGGGTGGTGGGCAAATAATTCAGCAGTAGCCTACTTTGCAATGGAGAGGCATGCTGGTATTTGGGAGCTTAATATTACTGAATATTACAAAAAAAAATACTGTTCCATAGTAAATAAATAGCTTCAAATACTTACTTACCCAATGTGCACTGTTGTTGTTGTTGTTGTTGTTATTAGTAGTAGTAGTTATTGCAATTATAACCAAAAGCGAAGTGACATGTTGTAGCTTTACGTTTATTTACTAAACCAAAAATATTGTTGCACCAAAAAAAAAAAAAAATTGAAGATGCGTTCAAAACCGTCAGAAAAATGATGATCAACGACTAAACTCAGTATTAAGAAGGCAAATAAGACGTAGCCTACAATTGTAACATAAATGTGGCATTTCATTATTTTTTTTAAGAAGACAAAATAAAGTATATGAAACACAAAAGTGTGGGTCAAGGCCGCAGATTCTCACATTATGTCGTATTCGTGAGCGTGGTAGTTGAATTTACGAAGTTGTGAAGTTGACCTAAATGCAGCACTACACGGAAGGAAGAGTGTGCGGCGCCATATTTAATACATCAGAAGCTAGCTAGCATTAGCTGTTTACAAGCCCAAACTTTTAACTTGAGACGGAAACCTAAAGCAAGTCCTCAACCCAACCCAAGATGAATGTAATAGACCACGTACGGGACATGGCTGCCGCCGGACTTCACTCTAACGTCCGGATATTGAGCAGTTTGTTGCTAACCATGAGTAATAACAATCCGTAAGTAATGTCACAACGGGGTCCGTCTATTTCCTGAAGTATGCTTCTACACTAGCGTTTTCGCTCCCACCCCAGTGGGAAAATGTATAATAATATTGATTATTATAACCGTAAAGCTGAATAGATTCCTATTATATTCTCAGTCCAAGTAATCACGTCGGCGAGAGTGATATGTGTATGACCTGGCGGACACAGTATGTTCTTTCCCAAGAAATAGTCATGAAGAGTCTAATATTAAATGGTGCCTGCGTTAGCTACTACCTTGAATTGATGGGAATTTATCCGGTCATTGAGCACATCATATAAGACGGAATGGCACAACGAGTGTAAAGGTTGTAAAGGTTTTGTAATGTGAGTGATTTTAAATGAGTGGATATGTAACGGTTGTTACTACCATTGTTATTGTCTTACTGCAGTTCAACATCAGCTGTGCAGACAGGAAACAGCTGGAGCTGTCCATAGTCTTTATCCAAGCACCACTGCTACATTTTACATGTGTAACTCACTTTACCTGTCGTTTCTGCTCTGATGATTTTGTTATTGATAATAAGCTTCAAGTCGCATGTTCACAGTTGATGTCTCATCCAATAATACTTACTTATGTTTGATTCCAGGGAGCTGTTCTCACCGGCTCAGAAGTACCAGTTGTTGGTTTACCACGCTGATGCCATCTTCCATGATAAGGAATATCGTAATGCCGCCTGCAAGTATAGTATGGCCCTGCAACAGAAGAAGGTCCTCAGCAAAACATCTAAAGTTCGCACATCTACTGGTGGAGCAGCAGCCAACATTCAGGCACAGGTGTGTTTCACTGTTGCAATGTTCACCTGTAGATTGATGCACCTCAGTGTGTGTTCCTCAGAATTACTACGATACAATATTGTCTTGTCTGTTATGTCTAGAGTGTCATTTGACATTTTGTAAAGTGCATAATAAACCCATGTAAAATTTAATGTTGACATTTTGTCATGGGACTACATGCTATTCCAGATTTCAGTGTGTTGCTGCTGTAAGGTTGTGTCAGCTCATTAAATGTCATGTGCGTCCACTCTGGACAAAAATCCATACTGTAGACTTTGACAAGAAACATGAATGTTAATATAAAAATGTACAATTACACTGAATTTTTCAGAGCTTGCCGTCTGAAATTGAGGTCAAGTACAAGATCGCTGAATGCTACACCATCCTGAAGCTGGACAAAGATGCCATTGCAGTGCTTGATGGGATACCTTCCAGACAAAGGACTCCAAAGGTAGGCTGGCACTACTATTATGGTTGTAATTACCTGTTTGTTTCATATTTTGAGATTAGAGTAATAATGTTTAATCAGTAGCTTCTTTGTCATATACACATACACACCTAATTGAATAATGTTAAAAGATGTAGTGTCATGATATAATAAAACCCCAAACAATGTTTTTTTAATCATTTTTGCATTAGCTTTTCCATTCAAAAAATGAATGTTGTTCTTTGTAGATCAACATGATGCTGGCTAACCTGTACAGGAAGGCTGGCCAGGAGCGTTCTGCTGTGACGAGCTACAAAGAGGTTCTCAGACAGTGTCCCCTCGCTCTGGATGCAATCATTGGTACGCACGGTCAACAAACAACATATAACCTGCTCAGTGACTCCGCCCGTTGGTTCTCTTTACACATCTAGATCCCAACACGCGTCTTACTATGCAGCGCCCGTTCGAAATGTCCCAGTCGGTACAGGCCTGAAGAGGTCAGGTCTCCTCACTCAGAATGACCTTTTACAGCAGAGGTCTTCAACAGGGGTGTCCATGACCCCTAGGGGTCCGCGGAGGTGCTAAAGTGGGGTCATGACATTTTTGGTTGATTATACAATGTTTTATATCTTTTAGTTTCAAATGAAAATGTCAATTTCAATAGCTTGTATGTGTGATTACCATGTAGGTGACAGACAGTGTTGATATTTCATTGGCATCAGTGAACAAGATCTGTTTATAGTATTCACGGTAGCTTGTACACGTTTAGAAAAAACATGAATATATCAACCTGTGTATATTTGAAAAGCTTAGTATTGAATGCACAATAACAAGCTACATTTATACATGGTACTGGGCCTGGTTTAATATAATACACTTTTTTTTAATATAGTAGGGGTCCCTGCTCCATCTCTCCATCAGTTTGGGTGGCCTTGCCCCTTGTTTTACAGAAACAGAGGGGACGTCTGGAGGCACAGAGCCCCCCTGAGGCTCAAAGGAGAAAAAAGATCCATGTGCAAATGTGTAGATTCTAGGTTTAGAAATCTGTGCTTAGTTAATTAGCCATACTTGGTTGGATGGATGGTCTAACATAAAACACAAAGCACATACAACATACACAGTCATGACAACAGACATGACATCCATAGAAACTCTCATATGCCCATACGCTTAAAACCCTCCAAACCCCTTTATTCACCATACACATCCAACAACAATAGCATAATACAACATGACACAATACAACAGACACAGTATACACTATAGAACAATACCATGACACAATATAATTACGAAACCATACCATACAACACAGTACAATACTGTGTAGACGTAACACAGCAGCCGTCCATAGACATGCATACACAATAGTCACATTCCACAGCACGACAGGACAGCAGGCCCAAACCATTGAGGTTACTGAGGGCAGTCCAGACAAGGAGCCATATTTAAAGTGGTCTGAATGAGTGGTTGAGATGATTGAGCTGCAGTGATTCCTCTGTTCATAGCTGGATGGACATTAATCTTCAGGACTGGTTGATAGATTTGCTTGTGAAAAAACTCCAAATTAAATCTGAGCTGTTTTTCCTGCCAGGTCTTCTCTCTCTGTCAGTCAAAGGAGCTGAGGTGGCGTCTATGACCATGGACGTGATCCAGAGTATCCCCAACCTGGACTGGCTCTCTGTGTGGATCAAAGCTTACGCCTTCATACATGCAGGGGACAATCAAAGAGCCATCAACACCATCTGGTGAGCAGACCATTCACTAATACAAACAAATTAATCAGTGCTCTTTTTTTTCTACCACGTGACTGAATGAGCCTTTTCATCCTGTCTCAGCTCTCTGGAGAAGAAGTCTCTCCTGCGGGACAACGTGGACCTCCTGGTGAGCCTGGCAGATGTCTACTTCAGGGCCGGGGACACCAAAAACGCCATCCTCAAATTTGAACAAGCCCAGATGTTGGACCCCTACCTCATCAAAGGTGGGTCCTGTTACAACCAGCCACAAACTGTTGAAATGAGTTTTGCGACCCTCCCCAGGTGATCCCAACCCCCACTTTGAGAACCCCTGGTCTAAATGACCCTTAAATAAGACATGGAATCATTGGACTCTCTGTTGCCTTGGTAACATATCTGTTGCTTGCCCCTGCAGGAATGGATGTTTACGGTTACCTGATGGCCCGCGAGGGACACCTGGAGGACGTGGAGGTGTTGGGAGGACGATTATTTAATATTTCAGACCAGCATGCTGAACCCTGGGTGATCTCTGGGTGAGCGTCAGAGACAACAGCTTGAAAATGTTGATATTTTTTTTCAGTCTTGTTAATCCTACAAATTTGTGTGTGTGTGTGTTGTTTTTCAGTTGCCACAGCTTTTACAGCAAGCGTTACTCCAGAGCGCTGTACCTGGGGGCCAAGGCCATCCAGCTCAACAGCAACAGTGTGCAGGCTCTGCTCCTGAAGGGGGCGGCGTTGAGGAACATGGGCCGTGTCCAAGAAGCCATCATCCACTTCAGAGAGGCTATGCGTCTGGCTCCGTGCCGACT
The DNA here is from genome assembly GCA_030347415.2 of Decapterus maruadsi. Taxonomy (NCBI): domain Eukaryota; kingdom Metazoa; phylum Chordata; class Actinopteri; order Carangiformes; family Carangidae; genus Decapterus; species Decapterus maruadsi. The sequence goes on from CM064895.1 coordinate 4,861,198, forward strand.
GGACTGCTATGAAGGCAAGTTTTTCCTTTCTATTTAGATCATATTTACATGGCCTTACATGGTCTCTCTCTCTTTTCAGATGTGGTATATGTCTGTCCTGCTTGTGCTGACGTAACTGTGTCATTTCCAGGTCTGATCGACTGCTACTTGGCATCCAATGGGATTCGAGAGGCCATGGGCATGGCTAACAACATCTATAAGACCCTGGGGGCCAATGCACAGACCCTGACCATCCTTGCCACAGTGTGCCTGGAAGACCCGGTGACTCAGGAGAAAGCCAAAACCCTGCTGGACAAAGCACTGGCCCAGAGGCCAGACTACACCAAGGCTGTGGTGAAAAAGGCTGAACTGCTGAGTACGTCTGACCAACAGCTCTGCTCTTTACATCAGATGCACCAATATATGTTCCTCTCAACGCACCAGTGGAGTAAAGTGTCCTGTCTTGTTTTCTGTTCTTTCTTTTTGTGAAGGCCGGGAGCAGAAATACGAAGAGGGCATCGCTCTTCTCCGTAACGCCCTGGCCAATCAGAGTGACTGTGTCCTGCACAGAATGCTGGGAGATTTCCTAGTGGCTGTGAATGATTACCAAGAAGCCATGGATCAGTACAGTATAGCATTAAGGTAACCGTTTTACCGTTTTACTTGCAATTACAGTGGAAAGTGATCACGGATATAGTAATCAACCACTTATATGGATCAAAAGGCTTGGGACAGAATAATTTCTATACAAATGCTGTTTAAATATTTTTGATTTTTAAAAACACACCGGCAGCAACGCTGATCTGTACTGAGACTATAGTCATTCTGTCATGTGAGTTAAATGACTGATTGCAGTGTGGAAAACCAAGCTGTGGTCCATAATCGAGCTGCAGACAGGAGTGTTTGGAGCTGACGATAGGATCGGAAAATAAAAGAGTGAGACAATGTGGTCGTAGCCGCCGTGATATGACGACCCTGTCGTTTTGTTACATTTTTCTCATTGAAATACTATACAATACATATTTTTTTTTAGTATATATTTTATGTATATTTTTAAAAATAGTAGATATTATAATTTTTTTTCTTGTGCATTTTTTTGCCTTTATTTGATCGAATGATTGCGAGCATCAGTAAATATAAAGGCAGAGAGCAGGGGAATGACATGGAGATGCAGGATTCGAACTGGGGCCGACTGCAGTGGGGACTATAGCCTCTGCTCATTGGGCACCTGCTCTACCCACTGCGCCACATGATGCCCCCTTCTTGTAAAAGTTGTTACTACAAAAGTTTATTTTTAGTAGTAGAGTAGAGAATACTTTATTCATCCCAAGGAGGGAAATTCATTTTTAGCATTTTTAGTACAAGATGAGATTATTTATTTCTTGTCTAACTGTGAAGAAATGTGTGTTTATTTCCTCTTTCTCAGCCTGGATCCCAATGACCAGAAGTCTCTAGAAGGCATGCAGAAGATGGAGAAGGAGGAGAGCCCGACGGACGCCACGGTGGAGCTGGATGGCGACGACATGGAGGGCAGCGGAGAGGACGGAGACCTGGAGGGCAGCGACAGCGAGGCAGCGCAGTGGGCCGATCAGGAACAATGGTTCGGCATGCAGTGACCCCGGGACACCGAGGGACGCTCGGTCAGTACCACCTTCTGACACGCTGCAGCCTGTGGGAAGCCTTCAGCCATCAGGGTGGACATACACGAGAGGAGGAGGAGGAGGAAGAGGAGGAGCGGTGGGGGGTGGGGTTATGTTGCCATCACAGAGGTCAACACCGAGTGACTGACGTCCACTTGAGAGACGGTGCAGCCGCGACCGACGTCCTGCCACAGGAGGACGTCAGCGCAGCTTAGATTACAGAACTCCAGCCGTTTCAACCCGACATCTTTCCCATCAGCCACTCCAGCGTGGAGCTCCTCGGTGCAGGAGCGGCAGACTCTGAAACTCCCCCTACCCCCCCAAATGTAGATGAAGACGTGTCCTTCACTAAGTTTTGTTTATGAATCTGTCGTCAGCTGTGTTTGTAATGATGTAATATCTGATCCCGCTCGGGTTCTTTCCTTTTATCTGTGCTTCTCCTCTGCGTTAACGGATCACTGGTCCACGCCATGCAGCTGGAGCGCTTCAGTTCCGATAGAGTTGCTACAAAGTGAATGTTGGTGTGTGTGAATAAAGACCTGCTGTGGATCATTTCAGGGTTGGGTGCCAACAGTATGCATTGGCGAGTCGTGCAGTGTGATGGGAAAGTGTGTCGAGGCTACAAACGGCTGGAGTTCTCCATGACATGTGTTGCAGGAGGGACCGGCAGAGACTTTTTAATTAACCTTTTGTTTGCTTCCTCTGTGAGTCCGTCAAACATCAAAGCATCACTGCTTTGAGTCTGTGGCAGCCACACAGGTCTGTGATGAAACTTCTCTGCTGCTCTCTAACATGTTTCATCTTAACTTTTATTGTGTCACATCAATTTTTTGTGTTGTGTCATGTACATGTTATTTTTTGCGTGTTGTTCCCTGAGTCTGCCTTTCTGTATCAAAATATAAGTCCATGATTGGTTCATTCTTAAGTTGAGAAGTGTTACTTAACCATTTCAGGACAAAATGTTTATAGTATTTTGTACATATTTTTAAAAATGTAAAATAAAACGATTGAAACACTCAGTTGACATGACTGTAGTTGTCCTGCATGTTCCCTCTTAGACACCACAGTAAAAACACTCAGTAATGTATGACAGTTTTTATTTACCTGAAACCAATGTTCATGTGATACATTGTACAATCATCTCTGAAAATACAGTACAGCAGTTTGGCAAAAAATGCCAATCGAGGGACTGCCTGCCGTTCTCATAGTAAAACGCGTGCGTGGCTGCACGTCTGCCTTCAAGATATGGCAAAATCTGCTCCAAACATGTTGCACGTCTCAGTGCAAAGCAAAAAAACAAGTTTGTTTTTTTTAAGTTTTTTTTTAAATATCCCATAAAAGTATTTCCTTAGGAAAGATGAACTGTGTTTTTGAGCTTATTTAACATTTGTACTAATCTGACGAAATGTCTATTCTATTTACCAGTACTATACATTGTCTATTACACAAGTCTGGTAAAACGGATGGTGGACTGAACGGACATGCACCATGGAGAGATGTACAATTTAATGTACACAGTACTAAGATCTTAGTCTAGAAAGATGGCATGAGGACTGTGTCATAATCTGAGGCTCTTCATGCAGGAGAATGGAAGGACTGATGAGGTGCGATTGGCTAGTTTTCATCAGACATATATTTGATGGGCAGTCTATAAAAAGGATGTATGAACCTTATGAGCCCCTGTCTTCATATCACTTAACTGACATGCAGCTCTTGTAAGATGTGCGGCCCAAAACACACATGCACAACACAAAACAAAACCAAAGTTTCTGGAAGTAATTTAGAGTAGAGGTGGGGCTTACTTGGCCTTTGCTGCAAAGAAAAAGAAGAGAGAGGAAGAATCAAATTGATGGACACAAGAATCACAGGCCAGAGTAAAAAAAAAACCTAACAAAACACATCAACGGCAAATTCAGTTCAATTTATCAATGTTCGTTTTCAATAAAAAGGCCATGCTGTGTGCAAGCAGGAGTAATAAATAAAAACACCATCATGTCCTGTTCTGGTGTGTGAGGGGGGAGGGAGGGGGGGTACTTAAATGTCACTGTGAAAACATGCTGCCAGTTTACAATCACAAACAACCAGCACCAGTGACACTGTGCTGGTAGAAAAAGCAAAAGGCTCATATTTCCACTCAGCATGTACCCGGCACTTAGTGACGCTGAAGGCATCTTCAACACAAACTCACTCACACAAACACACACTCCTACATTCTCGCCTTATTTGTACCATTTAAAACGTATGTGTTCAAAAACCGCTCGTCCTGCGGAAACACGAGCAGCCGCAGCAGACTGTCAAAGCTGTGTGTGTGCAACCACGTTACAGACCAGAATGCTAAGTAGTTGGCATGCAGGTGTCAAAGTGTACTCACTCTGCAGGTAAACAGGTGGAAGGCATTGGAAGAAACAAATGTTAGCTTTGGAACTAAAAACAAACCTTAGCACTCACGGGCCGGGCCGTTACTGGAGCAGGCATGCAGAAGAGAGGCTAAGTCCACGCTTAAGTAAACTAGTGTGAAGCTGTGGAGCATTTCTTGACGACAACGACGACAACAAAAAATCTATACAGAGATTCTAGTTCGTGTGCTATGTACAGATATACAGACTCTTCCAATGACGGGTCGTTTTCAGCCTTTCAGAGGTCTCAGTTCCCAGTGAACTGTCCATGTTGTGCTCAGCTGATAAGACTAACAGCTCCTTGGTGCCGTTTTACATGTTCAGGTACAGTATGTGCACATTTTTACATTATAAAGATTAAGATGCAAAATTAAGACTGAAGCTTGAGACAAAATCTCAAATATGAAACTTAGAAAAAAAAAGAAAATCAAGACAAATGTGTTTTCTTCAAGTAAATAAATTTAACAACACGCAGTATAAAAAAAAAATGATCTGAACCACACTGGAGGCAGAGCTCCACCCCCTCCTCCCTCCAAAAAGAAAATATATTAAATGCTAAAATGTGTGTGAGGGCTTTGTCTCTACTGCAAAAACAAATGGGTGCTTACCTCAACACCTCAAACAAGAGTCTGAGTCTATAAAATGGTTAAGACAGATGGGTGGGAATGGGTAATTAACAGCACTGAGGTAGCTGTGCTCTGCCTAATGCAGAAAATAATGAATGAACAAAGACGCATGGAGCTCAAAAATGACTAGAGAGATTGGTGCTGGAGCAAAAAACACTGTTTGCCCCAGAATTAGTATTGTAACGTACGATCCTTGTGATTACGTCCTCTTCGCGCCCAGCAATCCTGTCCCAACAGCCCCTCCCAAAAAATTACAAAATATTAATCATTATAAAATAGTGTAAATTCTCTGTACAGCTCAACACACAGCTCCAACACGGTGGGCGTCGCTAACTGTTCAAAACAGGGGATCAAACGAGAAAAAAAGCGTGATGGAAAAACAAAGCAGAAGGACATAATATCAGTCAAACTCCCACCCCCTCCCACCCCACCCCACCCCACCCCACCCCACCCCAAAAATAGGTAACGGTGACACTGTCCTAAATACAAAACATCTGCCTGACAGGCGCTGACTGTAAGTTGTTCCGAGTTATTGTAACTGTTAGATGTGTGTGTTAATGTCCACTTCACACTGGTGCACGGGGGAGGGGGAGGGGTGGCGGTGTGTGTACTGGAGTCAGTCAGGGCCACAACATGGCGGACACATTAGTGTCGGCGCTGTAGATCCACAGCACCAGAGGCAGGGAGATGGCCACGAAGGGCCAGGAGATGCCGTCAGCACATGCAGACAGAGAGCAGCCTTTACTGGCCGGCTTCTCCAGCTGTTTACCAAAGTCCAAGTAGTTCCTGGCTAAAAACTTGAGCAGCTCATCCAGCAGGATGACTGGCAGGGAGATCTTCAGCACCATCATCCACTGGGTCGTGTCCAGGGGGGTTATCTGGAAGATCACCTGGGAGACAGAGGGACGGCAGCCGTCAGCGACTGTTACAGATACTTTTTCAACCAAAGCAGTTCACAGGAAGTACAATAACGCTATTTATGAGGGGAGATCAACTTCTACTGTGTCACTGTCACAGTCCATGTATATACACTACAGTATAATGTTTAATGACATAGTGGCTCAGTAGCTTAAAGGGATAGTTCAACAGTTTGGCAAATTGGCCCGGAGTTGTTTTCAAGGTAAATTCATGCAAAACTGCTGATGCGCGTTCCTGTTGTCAAATGCAGTCTCTGTATTTACCTCGAAAACAACTCTGTCTCATAACGTTCCGTTGTCATCTCAGTGTGGTTAATGTGCAGGTCACAACTTGTCCACCAGAGCATTTTGGAGTTGTTGGATTGTGTATTTGATGAGGGAAACCAAGAAATACTATTAGCCTCCATACAGTAGTGTAGCTCTGAGCAGCTCACGGCTCTGCTCCACCGTTCTAAAAATAGCTTACACCGACAATTAAAGGTAACGAACCTACTGCTATGACTATAGGGATTATGACAATGGGCCTATTTGCCAAAATGTTGAACTATCCCTTTAAAGAACACTTTGACAACACACCAAGGCTGAATGTTATTCAAAGACAAGATCATCTATAAATATGAGATTCACTGAGAAAAAAAAGATGATCATGTCATTTCCATTGGGTCTTGTATCAAACAGTCACGTTCCTCTGGAGAGTGTGACTTGTAGGCTGGAGGAGGAGAGAGCTGAGAGTGAGATGAGAAGAGTGACTACAAGCTCAGATCTGTGTGTTAAATATCAAAGCTTATAACATCCATTCTCAAAATGTCTAACTAGACTGTCTCATGTTCCACTCCAGTCAGGGATGTTTGCTGCTGCATGTCTGTCTCTCTGCTGTGAACCATCTGATGAGGACAAAGACCTAATAATAAACGTTATCTACTCTCTTTTTGTAATAATATTTACTAAAGAGATACCAAGTCTCTAAAATCAAGAGCTGGTGGGATGCAAAAACATTTAATATTAACTCAAGTTATTTTCACTAATTTCCATGACTGGTCTGTAGTGAAGCCTTACAACCACAAGGGGGCAGAAAGAAGCACATGACACTGAACCACCAGATGGACCACTTAGCATGCAGCTCCTCTTTAGTTTTTATTTTTAAATACCATCAGTCACAAGTTTTTATTTTTAAATACCATCAGTCACAACTCAGTGAAGTGCTTTTGATAAACTCACAGGCAGAGGCTCCACGTAGAGGATGAGGAAGTGCAGGGACATGGAGAGGCAGATGGCCCCCAGGAGCCAAATGTTCTCCCAGGGAGGCATCCGCAGCAGGGACTGGTTCTCTGACAGGCTGGACAGGAGAGACCACAGGTCCTGAGTCAGTTCCACGGTTCGCCCTCCGTCTCATGAATGTTTGACGAGAGCGTCTCCACTTACCTGTTCAGAGCGTTGCACATCTCAATGGTGACGAGCACGGACAGGGCCATGGTCATGGGGTAGGGCGACTCGAACACCTGGCAGTCCAGACCGTCGAAGTCCGGGTTGTCTGGGGCGCACTGGAGGAAGTGGCTCTGTGGTGAGGGAGGTGGGGGAGGGTGAGGCGGGGGAGGCAAGGAGCTGAAGGGACTGAAGTGCAGTTTCTCAGGTAGACAGGTTGACTCACCAGCTGGTACAGAGTGAGCTGAGGTCCATCGTCAGAGATCGTAAACCACCAGGCAGCGGCTCCGACCGTGGCTGCTCCCACATATCCTGAGAGCAGAGACGCCAAAGTTACAAAGTCATCGAGTGGCAAATGATTTGACTCATCAAACTGTGTGGAGGCAGATTAAAGGGATAATAGTTTTAGGAGTAGCTTTGTTCCCTTTAATTGTCAGTGTAAGCTATTTTTAGAACGGCGGAGCAGAGCTGTCAGCTGCTCAGAGCTACGCTACAGAGGCTAATGGGATTTCTTGGTTTCCGCTCTCATGGACAAGTTGTGACGTGCACATTCACCACGCTATGAGATAATAACAGAATGTTACGAGACAGAGTTGATTTTGAGGCAAGTGCAGAGACTGCTTGCCGAAAAACAATGAGGGAAACCAAGAAATTCATGGAGCGTAGCTCTGCGGAGTTTGTGGCTCTGCTCTGCCGTTCTAAAAATAGCTTGCACCGACAATCAAAGGTAACAAACCTACTCCTAAGACTATAGGTATTATGGCAATGGGCCAATTTGCCAAAATGTTTAACTATCCCTTTAGAGGCTCTGCTGACGCTTTTACAACCAACCTCCGATGGCCAAGTATCTGAAGAAGAGCCAGCCGGAGATGAGCGGCTCCTTGGCGTTGCGGGGAGGCTTCTCCATGATGTCCAGGTCTGGGGGGTTGAAGCCGAGGGCGGTGGCGGGGAGGCCATCTGTCACCAGATTGACCCAGAGCAGCTGAACTGGGATCAGAGCCTCGGGGAAGCCCAGCGCAGCAGTGAGGAAGATGCTTTCAGGAGAAACAACACCAATTAGAAAATGCACTCAAGTCATCCAGTCAATCTGTTATAATTCTGGCTCTGTATGAAAGTTTGGTCGCTTTCTTATTGTTTTGGTCACTTTTTTCTCTGTGGAGCTCCTCTTACAGTTTCATAGCACATATATTTACTATGGTGACATCTCATAGCCAACCCTCCTCCCTCCTGCCTCCTGGCCATGTGCATTTGTTTTCAACAAAGCCGACGAGAAGGCAATCTGTAAAGCGATGTCCCCCGAGGCAAGTAATGTTATACATCATATGTTTTATGATGTGTATATTTGTGTAGTCTGTCGTAAACACGATTTACAGATCACAAGGCGCCTTTGTGTCGTGGTGCCGTAAAACAGGCCATGTTTCTCATGAGGTGAAATCTAGGACACTGGGTCGGAGGGGCTGATCTTGAAGGGTTGGTTTTCAGCCAAGAGACGCTAGGTGGAAGGCAGAGAGCCTCCATCCTCATCCTAACAAGTAATTTAACCATCACAATTATTCTGAAGCTGTTTAATTAAGGTAAAGAAAGTAGCATTAGTTAAGACTCACCACACCACCTCTCCCACGTTAGAGGAGATGAGGTATCTGATGAACTGCTTCATGTTGTTGTAAATAGCTCTGCCTTCTTCAACGGCGGCCACGATAGAGGAGAAGTTGTCGTCGGCGAGGACCATCTCAGAGGCTGACTTGGCCACAGCAGTGCCAGAGCCCATTGCGATGCCAATCTCTGCCTTCTTCAAGGCCGGGGCATCGTTCACGCCATCACCTGTCTGTAGACAGAGGTTTTGTTACAGAGATCCTCTTAGTTCGAATCCACAAATCAAAATCAAGACACTTGTCTTTTCACTACAGGCCTTGATGCCCTATTCCAACTTGTTGTCTTATCTGATCTATTTACATGTTCTATCGGAAGTGTCCCATGTCTGATATCTGCTTTTACACCTGATTTACTTGTGTGAAACAACCCGCTGAAGAGGAAATAAGCGAGTGAAGATGGGAGATTTATTAGGTCACGTTATAATTCCATAATAATTATAAACGAAGGTGAGTCTGGTGCTCAGAGTTTATATCCAACACATCACTGTTTACAGATTGAACATCTAGTCTGTCCTTACAAAATAAAGATAGTGAAGTGGCTGCGTAGAGCGAATCTGTTGCAGCTGACAGTGACAGTTGTGCCACCATCCGATCCTCTGTTGCTCACATGAGGACGGGACAAAGCTTATTGGACACGTTTGTTTGTTTTTCCTCTCTTGATTTCTAATCGGCTCGTTTCAGTTTTTTCCGGTAGGTAAACGTGAAATCTGGTGTTTCTCACGCATGCTCTCTTTTTTCACACTCCACCGCTGCCCTGGATCCACATACAAATGAATGTTATATGAAAACAAGAACAAGTGAGGGAAAAAAACAGATGCCATGAAAATGAAACACTGTAATAATTCCTGTGACAGAGACCACAGCTGGCCATGGTAGTCCAGGTCAGTCCCACGTGTCAATCACAGGCTACGGAGGTTCAGTGAAATGTGTGGGCATGGGAATTAATAATACTATTGACATATGACACACGTTGCCAGGAAAGATCTGATCTGTCTGGTTAGACTACAGACGAATTGGCAGATATCCGATTTGTACATATAACAGGGGCTGGAATCTGATCTGACAATATCCAATTCCATGCATCTTTGTCCCGTTCACACGTTCACGTTACAGATCCGATCTGGACTACTTGAACCATGCAGTGTAAAGACAGCCTAAATGTTTGTCTGTAATCAGCTGTCAGAAACCCAGGACAATCAGCCTTCACGCTTCCTACCATAGCTGTGATCTCGTCGAAGCCCTGCAGGAACTCCACGATCTTGGACTTGTGGGAGGGCTCCACGCGGGCGAAGCAGCGGGCGTGAGTCACGGCCTCCCGCTGCGCGTACGGCGACAGTTCGTCAAACTCTCGTCCTGTGAAGGCCATGCGCTCAATGTCGTCTTCCTCGGCCAGGATGCCGATGCGGCGGCAGATAGCCACGGCTGTGCCCTTGTTGTCCCCGGTGATCATGATGACGCGGATGCCGGCCTGGCGGCAGAGCGTGATGGAGGCGGCCACCTCCTGTCTGGGAGGGTCCAGCATGCCGACACAGCCGACGAAGGTCAGGTCAGCCTGGACGCGGTGAGACAGAGACATGGCTAAGTGTTGTGTACTGAGGAGAATACAGCAGGTTTTAACTGAATCAGCTGGAAATTAAGTGAAACTCACCTCGTACTCAGAGAATTTGGCCGTGTCGGACAGTATCATGTCTTCCATTTTGGGTGGGCTGTCTCGTGTGGCCAGAGCCAGGCACCTGAGGGTGTCACGACCTGTCCCATAATCACGGATCACAGACAAGATCTTCTCTTTGATATCTTTGCTGAGGGGTACTTTGCTGTTTCCAACTCTGACGTGAGTGCATCTGTCAATAACTCCCTCTGGGGCTCCCTGTAGGGGAGAGCAGGGGAATAAAATCCTTTTAATTAGGGTTGTCAATCAATTTAAAAAAAAATTACTAATTGATCACACAATTTTCTGTAATTAATCATTAATTTATCAACAAATTAAACATATAATTTATGTTAAATCATCAAATTAATGTAGAATAAACACAAATAAAGTATATTATAACAAGAGACTGTGATGAGTCAAAAGCAATGCAACTTTATTTCAGTGTACCTTGACAAACATCTTGCCCATGGAGGATCGAGACTTGTTGGGGGTGCAGTAGACGGACATGGACTTCCTGTCTCTGGAGAACTCCAGGGTGAACTCTTTCTTCATCAGCTGCTTGATCACCTGATTGGAAAGCGAAAAGGTGGCTGGAGTGAGAGGAGCTGCTGAGTGGCAGCGCTTGGAGATGTGCAGTGTGAGCAGGTGTCCGTCAACTCACCGAGTTGCAAGCGTTGGCTCTGTCAATCTTGGACAGGTTGTGGACTTCGGTGTCAAAGACGTTCATCTTCTCCACCAGACACGTCAGCGCCGTCTCCGTGGCCTCACCGACCTTCTCGTACACACCCTTCACCTGACACATCAAAAAGGAGCTTATTCATGTTTTCTCCTCTTCAAACCTTGCATCCAGCTGACACATGACAAGAAGTTACTTTGTATTATTTTTCTTCACTGTTACGTAAATAACTTAAAGGGATAGTTAAAGAGATAGGTCACCCAAAATTCAAATTCAATTCAAATTCAAATTTCACTCATTATCTACTCACCCTCATGTCGACTAAGAGCTGTGAGAATTTTCAGAGTCCTCCGTTCCTTTTCTGAGTTACGGGGGGTCCGCGCAGCAGTATTTGTCCATATAATGGTTGTCAATGGACACCAGGTTTCTTTGTCCAAAAAGACACACCAAAAAACATCCAAATACCTCCATACTGCTCATCTGTAATGTCCCTCTTGTATTGAAGCCCAGACATGAGAAATTGTTCCGAAAAAAATTGGTTCACTGCTCTCCCTGTGTCAGTGCAATTCTCATGTGATTTGTACTGACCGTCAGGGCTTCAATACAAGAGGGACATTACAGACGAGCAGTATGGAGGTATTTGGATGTTTTTTGGTGTGTCTTTTTGGACAAAGAAACCTGGTGTCCATTGACAACCATTATATGGACAAATACTGCTGCGCGGACCTCCCGTAAATCAGAGAAGGAACGGAGGACTCTGAAAATTCTCACAGCTCTTAGTCGACATGAGGGTGAGTAGATAATGAGTGAAATTTGAATTTTGGGTGAACTATCCCTTTAAACATTTTGTCAAATTGGCGCATTGCTGTAGTCCCAATAGTTTTAGGAGTAGGTTCGTTACTTTCAAATGTCGGTGCAAGGGTTATTTTTAGAACGGCGGAGAAGAGCCATGAGCTGTTCAGAGCTACATTACGGAGGCTAATGGGATTTCTTGGTTTCCCTCATCAATCTCATTAAATACACAATCCAACAACTCCGAAACGCTATGGTGGACAAGTTGTGACCTGCACATTCACCACGCAGAGTGTTTTGAAGTTGTTGGATTGTGCATTTGATGAGTTTGATGAGAGAAACCAAGAAATCCCATTAGCCTCCATAGCATAGCACTGAGCAGCTTGCGGCTCTGCTCAGCCAATCTAAAAATAGCTTGCATCGACAATTAAAGGTAACAAATCTACTGCTACAGGGATTATGGCAATGGGCCAATTTGCCAAAACATTGAACTATCCCTTTGTCATGAAATAAAAGCCTGAATGAACCCCACCGTCCAGAATAAACTGTCCACAGACCTCATTGAAGTCCAGGGAGGAGTCGTTGCACAGGGCACAGATGGTAGCCAGTTCAACCAGAGCATCGTACTGGGAGCTCTTCACTTGTTTCCCATCCTGGTACCTGAGGCCAAGCACAGAGTGTCAGCCTGTGAGTGTGTGTAGATTAGAAACATGTTCCTTCTGCTAGTCTCCCTTTGAGTGCCCGCAGGTTCAAGCACCATCTTTATTTCCCCTTTAACCTACATTTCCGTGACAACTGAGTGAAACGACACATCTCATCTTTCACCTGGATTTGAAGCGACGGCTGTAAAGTACTCACACTTCTCCCTCAGGTGCATAGGTGGAGCCTGTGATGGTGAACTCTGACAGAGTGCAGCTGTCACCTTCAGCTCTGCTGACGGTGAACATCTGGAGATCAGAGGAGCAGAGGGGACAAAAACAAATGTGATTTTTGTTTCTCCTTCAAAGCAAACATTTAATCTTGTGTTGGTGTTTATCTGAGCCGTCGGCTTCTTGGCTGCCACAGCAGGTGGCAGCAGAAACCACAGAAACCCAGAGTGTACTGAGAATACTGTAATTAGCCTGCGTTGTTACAGAGAGCGACTCTGTGAGGGCCCGGCTGGGTGGCCGCCTGCCTAATGTGAGAGAGGGGTGTTTAGCTCCCCTCTGAAAGTAAACAGAAGAAACTTGCCAGGGAGTCTGAGAGAAGAGAGAAGCCGTGCCCAAAAAGAAGAAGCTGCAGTGCCAGGCCTGCTCCCACAGGAAGCTTTTATCCTCTCACAAGCACAAACACGCAGGATATGACAATCAGTCCAGTCAAGCCAGCAGCCGATTGTCAAATCCTGGTGAGAGTGTATTTTTATGATGACTGGAGCAAATGAGCCTCATTTCATTACAATTATTTCACCAACATTTTTGAAAATAAATCAATACAAGTTTCAGAACTGATCCTGGTCAGTAATCCAGGGATTAGGTCAGGTGGAGAGCAGAACACTACATATCAATGGACAGTGTTGAGTGTATAATATACAGGTTTTTATTCTATGTTTTTAAAAAATCTCTGCTTGAAAAAGGTCCTGTGGACCGAAACGTCGTTTGTTTGTTTGATTAAAGTCCTTTGCAAGTGATTTGACAGTGTGCGGGAGACCCTTCTTTCCTCTGTTCATCCTACCTGATGCTCCAATGCACCTGTTTCTCAAGATTTTTTAGGTGTGCACCAGCCCCCACATCTTTATAGGTTTTTATTCTATTAAATATAATATGCTGTTGACAACTTTATCAAAATATGTTGATGCAAATGCGTATTTAAAATAACTGCATAGTGCAAAGAGCTTCTCTTTTCAATGCTTTAATACAGGCCTAACTGTGAGCCACTGAATACAGCAGTAATCGCAGTATTGTATTTAATCATGGCCGCTACGGCATGCAGCTCGAACAACCCCCGAGAAAACCAAAGAGACCCAAACACTCGTTTTATAAAAAACTGTCACAAGTCTAATTCAGGCTGTGCCGGGGTTCTGAGAAAACACTGAGCAGGCAACAAAGGATTAAACTTTAATAAATGCTGAAATGTCTTCTTAATGTGGAGCCAAGTAGCGCTGGGGTGCCACTCACAGAGACAGAGGAAGAGAGAAAGGAACTACAGGCTCGCTGCTTTGCAGCTCGGTGACGCAAGGTCAGTTATGCAACAGCAGCTCTGCAAGTCATCCAGCAGCTCAATGTAGATTAGAGGAGTTGCAGCATGCTGCCGTCGCGTTTAATAACCCGGATACCTGATCACAAAGAATACTGCGCTCTCACTATTTGTACAGTGTTAGCATTTCAGCTGACTAATGTATTGAAGGAGACTTCCACAGCCACACTCTAACTGCTGTCACCTTCTCCAAACACCAGGCAGCGACAACAACGATGACAAAGCACCAACTATTAAACTGCTCAGCAGTGCACCAAGAGTGTGTGTGTGTGTGTGTGTGTATGACTCACTCTGCAGACAGACATCTGGTTGGTGGTCAGGGTTCCCGTCTTGTCGGAGCAGATGACAGAGGTGCAGCCCAGGGTCTCTACAGATGGCAGACTGCGGACGATGGCGTTTTTCTTGGCCATGCGGCGGGTTCCCAGAGCCAGGCAGGTGGTGATGACCGCGGGCAGACCCTCTGGGATGGCGGCCACAGCCAGCGCCACGGCGATCTTGAAGTAGTAGACGGCCCCGCGGATCCAGGAGCCGCCGTGGACGGGGTCATTGAAGTGGCCGATGTTGATGATCCACACGGCGACGCAGATGAGGGAGATGACCTTGGACAGCTGCTCGCCGAACTCATCCAGCTTCTGCTGCAGGGGGGTCTTCTCCTGCTCGGTGGCTGCCATCTCGTCGCGGATCTTGCCGATCTCCGTGTTGACGCCGGTGGCCACTGCCACGCCCACGGCCTTTCCAGCGGCGATGTTGGTACCCTGAGTGGACAAGTATATACACGTCGGGGGCGCGTTCGATAACAATCTGGCATCTTTGAAACAACTACAAGAACAGGAGCCGGTTTTTCCAGGAAGTCGAGAGAAACTAAACAAACGAGTTGAAGGACATCAACAGGATGTGTGATAACTTGTCCAGAGAGGAGCTTACAGAGAAGAGCATGTTCTTCTTGTCCTGGTTCACAGCACGTGGGTCCGGCACAGGGTCGGTGTGTTTGATGACAGAGACGGACTCGCCTACAAAGACGAGACGGGGTATCAGGTTAAATCAGTTTGTATTAGATGATGTCGGGAACAAAGCAGAGCCAATTATCTCTACAGAGAGATCTATAGTGCTGATCATTCATGCTGCCCCACTGATCTTTCTCACACACACACGAACACACACGCAAAGCACGTGTGCTAATTGGACGCAGCGCTGTGATGCACCTCATTCTGCAGCCACTTCAAATGAACTTGTGCAAATCATGCAGCCATTCTGCACTGATCCATTAATCCTGGGTGCTATTATTTTGAAAACGACACAGCATCAGTGGAGAGTTTAAAATGAGTTTACAGCTGAATAATGTATTTTATCAAAGATCTATCTTCACTGTGAAATAAAACCTCCCTGAAGCCTCAAATAAAAACAGATTGAACTCAGTGTGTGCTGGTTACAGCTGCATCCTGAGCACGAGCTGCTCGTGGCAGCAGAAGCTACATTTTCCAATCAGGACGGGGATGCCATAAAAACAACCTCAATGAACAGGGCTTGATGCGGGATTTGTGTGAAACAATGAGCAGATTAATTAAGACATAGCCGACATCCAAGTCTTCAGCTTTTTTTTTTGCGACTTTCTATTTCTTACAAAGTTGTACTGGCTGAGAAGTTTATGGTGCAATAAGAATAATAGTTTGAAAACACTTTTCACAGAATATCTGTGAGTCATTAATGCTTAATTAATGCTTGAAGCCCCATTATGTAGGAATTCCCCCCATCTAGCGGTGCGGTTGCATATTGGAACGTATTCTTGATGTTGCATCCAGGTGAACTCTGGCAGACCTCAGACAAACAACAGACGCTGCATGTAACAGGATAAACAAGTGTCTATGTAAACAAGTGGTCTGCCAGCATGAGGCAAAACAATACAGGCGTGACAATATGTTGTCATGGTGATGTCGTATTGTTTACCTGACCCACGTTTTACTGTCTTTCTAAAATAAAATGAATGTAAAATGACACCCGGTTGGTCTGCCAATGGCGTTGTTCAGGTGTCTGACTGCACCTGAATGCAACATCAGTGCCTCCGTCCTTCCTCACACTACACAGTGGTGACAGTTTTAACAGGCGCTACCTCAAAAACCCAGAGCCGACAGCTCTGGTGAGTTTCTGTGGTTACCTACGGTCATGCCCTTGTATATTTGTAATGACTTGTATATTTGTAATGACTTGTAAGAACTCATTCTAAGGTACGAGAAAGCTTTCATTTGTATGCAGGAGTGATTCGACTTCAAGTGAAATATATATTTATGAAAGCAATATTTGATTTTTGCTAATAAAAAGCCAAATAAGCTACACACTGGGGCTTTAATAGTGTGAAATTCTTATAAAATGTTGCCGTCTTTTTTATTCACCAATGCTCTTATTTTTCACTTTTTTTTATGTGGCCTTGTCTCTTTTTAAATGTGTTTATTTTTTTATGTAACAAGCATCATGATGCACAGAGAGCGGCATTTCACGCCCATGTAGGCTGAGTGTGTTCTATGGAAGTGACGATAAAAACCGATTGATAGATAAACTAAACTGATCAAAATAATTGTTCATCTTTATTTATTTCAAAATAGCCATGTAGTGATGAAAGTGAACAGGCAGAGGGGAAATCATTTGATGGAAATGTCTTACCGGTTAGAATGGACTGGTCCACCCTCAGGGTTGTTGATTTGATTGAGCAGATCCTGATGTCAGCAGGCACCTTGTCTCCAACTATTGGACAGATTCACAGGAGGAAAACACATCAAGTAAGAATAATGTTAGGGATGGAATATAAAAACAGATCAGAAGAAATAATTATGGATTATTGACAATGTTGGTCACCTGGCACAAACAAACGCATTGTCTTTAAAGCAAACATTACTGACATCTACTTACATTGTAGAGTATGCAACAGCACAAATAAAATTCAAAAGCCAGAAATAATCAAAATATAGAGAAATGGTTCAGTAATCGAGGTGGGGATTACAACTTTAGGAATAATCTTCACTTTCAAATGCGTTGTATTGGCACGACCCACAAGATGTTTTACATATCTATGAGTTGGGTAAGAGTATGGAACGGACTTGACATGGAAATAAAGCAAAAGTTCAAGATTTTAACAGTTAAAGAAATATCAAGAATTTAATTCTTATGAAATATAGAGTAAAAGTTGGGAGTTACCCGGTGGTACAGGGGGTATTGGTTATTTGTATCATTTTTGAAGAACACAATGTGTTTTTTTGTTTGTTTTTTTTTTTACTATGTTGACACTTCATGACAATGGCAGATTATTTCTATTATGTTTTCATTTATGAAGAAGAGGTGGGAGTGAATAAGTTACACTTCTCCCTCCACTTCAAGTACCCAACTTTTATTTATTTGTTCTGTGTATTCTGAATATTTTATCTGCCATGTCTTTGTGGCACTTCTGTTGTTTTATCTTGTACATTTGTATTGCATACGTACTTGCATACTTGAAATAAATATTTAAATTCAAAAAAGCTCATGTTAAACTGCCACGACATTACATGAACACCACATGAACAGACTCCATGAAAACCCTGGAGCTTTGACTGCAGCTGTACAGTCAACTGCACAGTGCTGTTTGAGTGTGTGCACAGGCTAAATGAAGATTTAACAGATGAGATGTTGTCTATTTTCTGCAGGCAGTAACTCAGCATTAGTGTAAACTCAACTGATGGAGCGCGGCTCATTATGGGATGGTTGCCGTGCCACACAACAGCAGAGTGGCGTTGCCATCGCTGTAGGGAGAGGGGCGAGCCAAAGAAAGAGGAGGAAATGAAGGACTTGTGAGCCATAAAAGGCCTGTCTCAAAGGAAAAGGCCAATTTGGGTACATCGAAATTGCACTGACCCAATTCAGCTTCCTAATGGTACATAAAGGCAACGGAAACTGGGGAACTGGCTCAGGCTATGGCACAGTTCTGTGGGCGTAATCTACATATAGGCCTACTTGCTTAAAAATGCAAATTGTGTCAGAATACTACTAAAGGACTCCAGGAAGGTGGTGTAGTTAGAATCCAGTCCCCACGCACCAGCCGCACAAACAAGAAGAGAGATCTCAACTGAACAAGTAAACATAAACAAAAAAGTGCAGAAGAGAGATTTGCTAAATACACGCCAATGTCAAGATTCCCATGTGAGGCAATTTAACAAGTCATCCAACCCCATGCCCTTGAGAGAAGGGAGGGGGGGTAGCAATGGGACCGACAACACATGCTGCCAAATTTGGGAAAAGCATTCATATGTTCCCCAATGTGCTGATCAGGTTTAAATGTGGCCGTATGATGGCAGCTGTCTCCTCATCACAGCAGGAGACAGGAGGACAGAGTCCCCACCTCCAAGTCTCTCAAAGTCCAGACACTTTGAAAACAAGTCATCATAATTCTGCCTCACCTCACTTACTCCTCCACGTCGTCTACGTCTTCACACACACACACACGTCTGGATTAAAGCACAGCCTTGTTGGGGGGTTGCGTGTGTTTCAACACTCTTGCTCCACCAGAGTCGACCTCTCGCTGTGACAAATGACCCGGCGAGAAGTTGGATAACTGTCAAACTCATTTGATGTCCCGACAGCGGTGCCAGGGACTCTGATCTGTCAGCGGACACTGGCCAATCAAGACACACAGTGACAGCTTTTCTCAGAAGGACTAATGTTGGGCTCAGACGCATCTTTAAACCATTTCCACCTGGAACAGCAGGTGCGGTGGAAGCTTCACTTCTGAGAACGGTCACGCAAACCACAGACAAAACAACACAGGGTCATTTAAATACAGACTGAGCCTGCAGCTAACCTCCTGACGGCGTGGATCGATAATTTTGCAGGCGCATCAGATTTAGGAACCCACCTTTCTTGAAGGAAACGATCACATCCCTTAAAGAGATCGAAAGGATTAACCTTCGCTGCGCCACAGGAACAAAAAGTGAAATGTTTTCCTTAGGAGCCAGAAAGCTTTACAATTACATCCTCCGCGGTTGTGTAACGCTTCCTGTGCTAAGTCATTACTTTTGAAGAAATACAACCTCAGAGAGAGTGCTGAGCCAAGACACAAGTCTACAGGGACAAGGCCTCGCACAATGGCACTCACTGATGTTCTCGTATAAACAAGCCGGTGCTTAGTGTTAAAACTCTGTGACACGGGGACACGCTGGGATCGTCTGGAAGCCGTGTTAAACTGCAGACCCGCTCTGATGAAGTGTGTGTATATCATCTGTCCCTTTGTGTCAACATCCTACTTGGTAGCCGTCCAAGCATCTCCTCAGGCATGGCCACTTTTTAACCTTTGTGGCCTGCCAACGGGTCACACATTCGGCAAATTTCAGAGTGACAAAAGCTCGGCCCTTGTGATACATTTCACCCACTACGACTCCCCGGGGGCGCCTTATAAAACAGACCTTTCAACAGCGGATGAGAAGGCCTGCCGGCGGTGACTGGCACCTGGCTCTGCTGTGTTTTATGTGTCGGGCGACGCGGTTCGGCTTCCTGAGGGGTGGGGGGGGGGGGGGGGGGGAACGGGCCAGAAGGACACATGTGCTGATGGCAGCTCAACAAAAGACTGACCCTTCTGTCATGTTGAGGGGGCCGTTTCTGACCGGCCAATGGGTGAAACGTCCAGCAGCTTTTCGACACAGCTCCTACTGTTTAACTCACCAGCTGCATTTACATGAGCGATATGTCAAAAAAATCAGGTTTGATTATTCTTTGGCAGATATTCTGCTTGGGATATGAGTCACTTTCAATTTCAGATGGATTACAGTTTCACAGACAGTAACAGGCATGTTCCTTCTTGTCTGGAGAATACTGGGCGTCTTTTGTGATACATTTGACTCGTATCAAATAAACTGCCTTTTGGATATTGAATTTCACTCCATTGTGATTTCAATAATACAGGTGCATCTCAATAAATTAGAATATCATGGAAAAGTTAATTTATTTCAGCAGTTCAATTCACATAGTGAAACTGATATATATCATAGATTCATTGCACACAGACTGAAATATTTCATTTCTTTAATTGTACTAATAGCTTAGTTACATTTAATGAAAAGTGAATCAAAAAATTTGAATATAGTGTATAAGTTCACCTAATGGTGTCACACTCTAATCAGCTGCAAAGATTTCCTGAGTCTGGTTCAGTAGCTCTGCTATCATGGAGAAGACTAATGACCTCCATCATATTCTTCTGTATTAATACACCTCCTGTATTAGGATGAACTGCCCAAAAGGATGCATTATTAAAAATATACATTCTAACTGTCCATTACTAACTCTTCTTGGCTCAGAGGAGGTTTTTTTCCTTCTACCCTTCAGCTCCCAGGTGCACAAGAGAACCTATGTTCTCATGATTGCTCACAATCTATAGGGAAATAAAACTGATTATCTTCTTCCTGCAAATGAGGTGTGGTCATGGGCGCCACCTTCCACTCTTATCAGTATCACAAAGTGTATTTTTAGACGCATGTATAGGTTGACACCGTACATACTGTTCAGTGAAGGAATTTTTCTTTTTTTGCCTGCTGTGTTAGTAAATGACAACAGTCACATGAGACTTTCACTGTTTTCTGTGCAAACAAAAGCAGGCTGAGTAATGTTTAGTTAGCAGCCAGTTGGTGGGAGACAATATTTACCAACAGCTCACTAGTTGCTCCGGCTTGTATCGGCTGATCTGCACCTACGACCTCAGTTATGTAAGCAACATCTCCACGACTGTCTCCCTGAGATCTCTGCTTTGCCTGCATCTGTTATGATTCTGAAGAAGCAGCGGGCTGGGCCCTCCCCTCCACATAGCGAGCAACTGTTTCTGTTGCCATGGTGACCAAACTCGTCCCAGGACTGGGAGCGATTGAGGCTGCCGTCAAAATTAACCAGGATTTTAGCAAGGTGAGGACAAGAATTACATGTGCGTTGAGCGAGACCCACTCGAATCTGGATTGAAATCAAAATGACGCCTCTGAACACTTCAAGGACATTTAAAAGTATTCACCACAACCCACACATTATGCACCGCAAACAAACTAATGTCTGCACTCTGGAGTTCTCTGTCACTCTGTCACTACAGAGGAAAACATGATGTGAAAGCAGAGAGGCATTATAGAAATATAATGCAGCAAAACCTAACCTTGCAGCTATGGAAGACATTAAAACGTTGAGATGATGTGAAAACACATTCTCATGTTGACATTACAACCCTTCTTCATCTATACGCAGACAAACATAGCATGGATTCCCAGCATTCAGTGCACTAAGCTACTGGTTAGCAAGTATGTTTACAGATATTAGTTTACACAGAAGAGACTGTGCATACTTGAACTCTCCGTCTTGCCTACTGATCAGCACCTTCAGCCTGCACTGTCCGGTTTGAATGAAAACCTCTGCCCTTCTGCAGGACTTCACTACATGGGAGGTTTTTGCATTGCTGAAGTTTGCCCCCCTCCAACGGTTGGCAAGATGAGACCATTTTCCCCGTCTTGCTGACAAGTCAGGAACTTTTGCCAAAAGACAGCCCCTGTGTGACAACGGATGTTTGCCAGACCACATTAAATGCCACATACTATCCATGGGGGTCTGGAATCTCAGCGGAGGGCGGCGGGTGCTGATGGGTAGGGTCGCTGTGCATTGAACATAGCAGGGTGGGACGGTTATCCACAAAGCGCTTCCCTATAAGGTCATCTCTC
Organism: Decapterus maruadsi; assembly: GCA_030347415.2. Taxonomy (NCBI): domain Eukaryota; kingdom Metazoa; phylum Chordata; class Actinopteri; order Carangiformes; family Carangidae; genus Decapterus; species Decapterus maruadsi. The sequence continues at coordinate 4,882,884 of CM064895.1, forward strand.
TCCAGCACAATGAGAGATCCTCCCCCGTGCACTGCGCTGCCCCCCACCCCCCTTCGCACACGAGCCCCCGTCACTACCAGACTCCACAACTTCACAGGCAGCAGAGAACAAACCCACTGAGCTCTGCAGCTCCGTGAAAAAGGCCAACATCCAAATCTGCAAACTCCCCGGGCAGCTTACAGTGAGTTCATTCTTATAACAAGACCTTAAAACCCTTTAGACGGAGCTGGTGAACGCCACATGTAATCGGCTAACACAAGTTTTAGGAGTTGAATTTGGCTGTTGGCACTTGCCTCCTCTGCACCTTTAGAAAAGGTAACACGTTATAATAAGTACACACTATTAAAGATTCCCCTGAGGAGTTTGGTTTTGGTTATTAAAGTCTCATATTAATGTGGATCTATGTTACCAACACTTATTAATGGGTGCGGTTTCGATTAATATATCGTTCTGTCTTTATAATTATTTTGATATTATCATTTAGTGGTCAACTCGGCCAGCATTTCCTAGTTTTGGTTTCTCGGACGCTGCCTGGCGTATCATGGGAATAACGCCGCCGGATCGCTAGTTGGCATTGTTTATGGTCGGAACTATGACGGTATCTGATCGTCTTCCAACCTTCGAATTTCATTCTTGATCAATGAAAACATTCTTGGCTTTCGCTTTCGTCCATCTTGCACCGGTCCAAGAATTTCACTGTGCGCGTGGAGGCTCATGGGAAATGTAGTATGAAAACACTTTGCTTTCCAAAACTCCTTGTAGTCCCTTTAAGCATTAAATACCAAATTCATCATTAATAACATGAATACTTATTAGTAAGCAGTTTATAACAGTGAAAAATGTTTTCCTCATAATTGATAAGCTCTAACTGCATTTATAAACTACATAACAATGAGTGTTCATGCATTACAAATGATGAATTCAGTATTTATTATGCTTAATAGTGTGTACTTATTTTAAAGTGTTACCAAAAAAAGCTAGTAGTAAGAATCTGGTAAATCATTACTGACGTTTTCAGAACCTATTCAAACAAACTTGTGAATGTCAGGAGATAGCTGCTGGAACAAACCGTGGCTTAGATGTGATGTACCACTGCATGATTTGGCTGCGCCACACTGCTGTTAACAAGTATTTTATCAGCCCGACAAGAGCGGTCAGAAGACTCCACGGGAGAGCAAAGACTGGACCGGGACCAGCACAGACCGCCAACACCGGCCTGTGGTTCTAAACCTCTACTAAAGTACCCACTGCCCAGATAAACTGAGCATTAAATGATCTAGTTTAGATAAAAAAAGTCTAGAAATGCATTGGCAGAGAATGTTATTTCCATAACATTAAACACATTTCAGTGAGCGGGCGACTGCAAGGCTGATGGAGTGATGGGGGTGTGTGTGTGAGTAGGAGGCAGCGTTCAAACCAGCAGCAGCAGCAGCAGCAGCAGTAGCGGCACCCTGAAAGGGAGCAGCACAAATTGGCTGCAGGCTATTCTTCTCACGGCTGAAGTAGCCACAGAGGACTCGTCTCTGTGTCCTCCACCTCGGCTCAGCAGCCGGCCGGCCGGCATCTGCGTCATCACACTCCTCCTCTGCATGGCAGGGGTCACTTTGAAGCTTCAGGGAAATATTATTCATTTAAAGAAGAAAAAAAAAACGGAGCTTGACAGGACGCATTGTAAGAGATATTGGGGGGGATTTGGGAGGTAAGCTGAAGCCGATGAGCTTCTCCCGACTGCAGGATAAAGCGTCCGGTTTTTGCTGCTTGCTGGGCTGCATTTTTTTCGAGTAAAAGCCTCGAGCTGCTAACAGCAAATTCTCCGGCTTCCTTCATCAACAGTTTTTTAATAACTAGGCCTCTGATATGCAAGAAGAAGAGTGCATCTGACTCAAGTTTCTCTTTATACTTGAGCCAGATAATTAAGCTCTCCATGCCTTAGCCTCTTTTGCGACTCATAATCAGAATGTTATGATTAGCCCCCGTCAACCAAAAACTCATTATATACAGTGTATAAACACATTAAAAAGAGAAATAAACACTAGTTTAAATCCCTGTGCAGTTCTGCTCCATTTGCCCTTGTCAAGGTTACAGAGGAGTCCTGCTGAACACTGTCCCACGTCACCCACTGTATCAATGTTTCCCAGAGCAGGGTGGGAGGGGGAGGAGGGTAAGCACGGGGTGGGACCAGACACCTGTCATCTTCACCACTGTCACTGCCTCTATAAATACTGCATTCCATAATCTAAATGGTCTATGATGGCTAAAAATAAAACCTCACAGTATGCACAGAAAAACTATGCATCACTTCAACGGCGTAGGGTTAAACAGAGTATCAAGATAACGACGGTGTTTTAAGGACTCGCATTCCTCAACACATTCGTCTCTGTTCATCCTGCTGCAGAATTATGTGTGTGTCTGTGCCATGGGGGAAACGGCACTCTTTTGGGGGAAAAAGAAAGACAGAAAAAAAAACCAAAAGCTTTACATCCTGAGGATTTGAGCTGCTGAAATACGCTGACTGGACCTCAGCAGCATGAATCACTCCAGGGCTCGGCTCACATAGCGCCTTGGGAGGAAATCTGTTGAGGTGGGACACACTGTGAAGATTCAGTGGCATTAATTTTACACTTATGCACACACACCCTTTGTGACCCTGGGTTAATAAGAACATCTCAAAATACATTGTTCTTACAGGGTGCGTCACCTCTGCAGTGGCACCTGGGAATGAGGGAGGGGGAGTGGGTGGGGGTTCAACTCGAGCTTGTGCTTGTTTTAAAATGAGAAAGTGACCGTACCTGTTCTCATTTGATCTGTCAACACTTAGGTTATCTGAGGCTCAGTCAAACGCAGGCGAGGAGCTATCATATGAAGAACACCAGATCTCTTTGATCTCCACAAAAAACTGAATATGGACAAATACCCTCTTTCACAACCAAACAAACCTATTCTTGATAGGAGCTGCAGTGGCATTAAATTGCCAAATCTCGAAATTTCAAGGTCTGTTCCAGTCTGGTTCATGTGATATCCAGATGTTCTCTGCGCCTGAGAGGAGTCTACGTATGAAACCAAACATCTAAGCCTCTTCACATCTCAGTTAGCCGGTGGTATTGTATAATCTAAGCGAGCATGTAACGTAGAACGGTAAAAGAAAGAAAAAAAGAAAAGAGGTTGAAACAACAACAGAAGCAACACATCCGTGTCTGTTCAAACAAGCACAAGATCAGGACAAAGTGAGCTTACCAGCAACCTCTACGATGTCACCAGGCACTATGTCTCTGGCCTTGATCCTCTGCACAGTCTTCCTGTCCTGCCGGTACACTTTCCCCATCTCAGGCTCATACTCCTTAAGTGCCTCGATGGCGTCCTCAGCATTGCGTTCCTGTCGAGGTGAAAATTAGATTTAGCACCATCACTTCTGATATGAACTGACAATATCACAGAAACTAATACATCCCCGTTCTGGGTTATATCGGTGCCGACTCTTCTGAGTGTAATGTTTGTTTAATCAGGTTTGACTTGGGGACATTGAGGCGTTAAGTATATTAAAAAATTGCACTATGAATCAAATCATTTTCTGCCTCTTGACGTTTTCCATTTTTTCTGCATCTTCATCAGCGAGAACATCACATCAGTTAGAGCGGGCTGCCCACACATTTGAAAAAAAAATGAGTGCAAAAAAAAAACAGCCTCATATGTTGGATGACAACTTACGGACTGTTCCTTTTCAATAAGATGCTTTCTTTCACATAGGAATAACTTTCAGTGGTGTGTTTAGCCACCATGCCAGTGAAGTATAACAAACTGTGGCAGGCTGCCACACTGAAAGATGTGTCTAATTCATCACCAACAGAGTATTATGTACATTTTCAAAAGCCTGGTCATTGATTTACACCCATCTCCTGCTGTGTCTTCTCTCTACATCACCAGTCTGTTCTCACCAGTGACTGTGTTTCAGATTGATGTATACACTAACACTTCACTGCCAAGTGCATTAAGCTGACCTGTTACGCCATCCAAATACATAAGTCTTTCTGTCATAGGGGGGTTGATTCAACATTTTGGACACTGCAGTTCATCATAATGTCACACTGGATCACACTGCATGAACAAGTTGTTGGGTGATAATTACATAATTATCAAAAGGCTGTTGTACTGGGCTGCATTGGATTTAAATCAGTATCTCTCTTTCCTTTCAAACCTTGTGGTTTGCAATAATCAATACCATAGAAAACATACTAAAATAAATGACAAAGGATTTTCAATGTGTTTAAATGTTGGTTTGTTGATATAAGAGATTATTTTTGAGTGAGTGTTTCACTTCCTTTAGAGAAAAGGAGTCACCATGGGGAGGGGGGACGGAAATATAGGGGTCTTACTCTTGCTACCTCCCTGGAAATGTATAGATTAATTTGTGTCTGTATGCACTCAATATGTGGGGGAGGCTGGAAAAGGGGGAAATGTATGTATATGATGTATAATCTTTTGTACATTCTTTTAAAAAATGAATCAAAAATAATAAAATGAAATTCAATCAATATGAATCTAAACATAAAGAGAAATATACCAGAGAAATATACCAGAACAGTGAAAATCCCAGTGATTTCCAGGCCTATTCCCCTGACACACAGGAAATAGGTCTGGGTTTAAATAAAGTGACGTCCCAGGATGTCAAGAGTTTCTCACCTGCCACACACCGACGATAGCATTGGCTATAAGAATGAGTAAGATTACAAACGGCTCCACAAAGGCTGTGATTGTTTCTTCCCCCTCCTCGAACCAAGCCAGGACCTGAAGTACACCGAGAAACAAACCGTTAACTATTAAAGACATTTCACAGAACAAGTAGCCATCAGCAAATTATAATGAAAAAAAAAAACAAAAACAAGAAGGAACAGAAAGTTGCTCATAACAGATAAACCACTGAAAAATCACTTCCTTGACAGAACAGACACAGTCACAAATTGTGCATTTAAATTAACTGGACAGGTTTTTATCTCTTAAATAGACCTGACATCAAAGGCTGAGAATCATCCCACACATTTCTTACATAAAACTCCACGTACTGTGGGGAAAAAGGTACAGATACACAGATTATACTTGAACTCAACACTCTCCTCAACATCAATTTTGGAAACATAAAAACAGTTTCTTTAATCATTCACATCTGACCACATACAAATGCTGCTATTCACCTGAGATTATTTATAATGATTGATTATTGAACTGCCAACACTGGGCGGCTCATATAATATATAGGAGTGAAGATTCTTCATAAGTATTTGATTCCCCGCTGCGAACATGACAGCCATCAGGAAGAGTTTAGAAGCCCAGCTTGACACGGTCAGACCTCTGCTAAGTGGAACTACAGGAACATTTCCATTCAGGCAGTGATAAACTGATGTCCTGATGGATTATTAAAAAGGACTGGTCTCAACACTGTTGCAAATGTTTCAGAATATCCAACTGAATGGAAAATACATGACATTTTTCTGACCTGGGGCCTCATTTAGCTTGTTGCTCCTGAGAAAATTGTCCTAAATTTATCCCGTGTGTCACAAGCAATTAGTTAATGTCCCATAATGTAATTCAGTTATCAGCCTCACTGAGACCGGAGTGTCTGGCTCTGCTGGATGCCAAAGACTTTGTATGACATAACTTAAATGGCAAGCATAACTCTTAATAACAGTGTCAGTACAGAAGCACGAGGCTCATAAGCGCCTTACTGTGCCATAACACAACCATGACATTTATATCTCTCATATCTTTTTTTTAGTTTTTTTTTATAAACGGATTAGTCGTTTATACCATGAAATCTCAGGAAATTGCGAAAGGGGTCATGGAAATGTTTTTAAATGTCTTGTTTTGTCCAACCAGCAGTCGTAAACCAAAATATATTCAAATTACACTATTAGGTTTTACAATGGTATAAAAATAGACACAAGCAGCAAAATGTGACATTGGAGAAGCTGGAAAAAGACTTTGATGGGTATTCCTGCCTTGTAACTGGCTTCAAAGATAGCCGGCAATTACCTTTCTGTTGACCAAAAACTTGCTTATTTCAGCCCTATCATTCAGGCCACCATGCAGAGGACAAAAGACATTTATAGTAGTTAACCTATTCAAATGATGCATAACACAACAGGAGCAGTATCTTAAAATCTCTGCTGTCGACAGTAACTGGAGTAAAACTTCTTCAAGTGTCAGCCGATTGTTTAGTTTTCTGTTGTTTTTTTTTATTTGCTTGTAAAATTCCTTGGATAGCCTATACATTAAAGTTGAGGAGTGATAACTGTATGTTGAGCCGGTTGAGCACATTTGTCTGATGGGAGCCCCTCCCACTGAGGTGAGGGGGCCCAAATTTGGTCTTGAGTGGTGCTCTGTTCCCCTGTCAGGCAGCAGCCACTGACACCTCTGTATCACCTGACTGGGCACTGCACGCTACATACCAACTCACTCTCAGACACACACACAGCCTCAGTTATCAAAGTGTTCTTCAGACATCCGTAGATGTAGTGCACAATTGAGTTAAAGAACATGAAAGAAGTAAAGTTGCCAAAATGAATCACACAATGCAACATGCTAAAGCTCCAAAGTTAGCGCTACAACAATTAATCGATCGTCAACTATTTTGATAATCAAATAATCGGTTTGAGTAGTTTTTAAAGAAAAAACAAACAACAAAATTCCCTGATTTCAACTTCTTAAAAGTGAATATTTCTGGTTTCTTTGGTCCTTTATGACAATAAACTGAGTAAGCTATCTCTTTGTGGACAAACAAGACATTTGACGACATTATCTTGTGGTTTGGGAAACACTGATTTTTCAAGATTTTTTAAATGTTTTATTGATCAAGCAACTAATCAATTAATTGTTTAAATAATCGACAGATTACTCGATAATGAAAATAACCGTTAGTTGCAGCCCTATCCAAAGTCCAAACTTTTTCTAATTGAATTATCTTTTTAAATAAACTTTTTTTTTTCACGCAAAAAAAAAACAAAAAACGACTGTTGTAAATGAAGCCACTTAACATTACACTAAATAAGTCAATGTTATGGGAAAATGTTAACTTGATTTAGTGTTTAAAAACGGCCAGACACATGCTGATGATGCTATTACATAATGGCAGCCCCACCATCAAACATTTATGTGTCTGGCACCAAAAGACAGCGTCCCGAGCGAGCTCAGGATAAGTCATTACACAGCAGCCATGCTTGACGACTCAGATGTCTTACTTGGCACATGGTGATAGCAACTCAATGCTGCTACTGCTGTTGTCACCATTCCTCAGATGGGTCGCAAGCCTTCTCAGCTGTTTAGCTCCCTTAATGTGCGAGTGTAACCTCAGCCGGGCTACACAAACTGAAGACGTTCACACTTCAGCACTATGCAATGCATAAACTATCCCCTGCCATTCATCACGCGTGGCTTTACAATAATCCCATCTGCAATTTTGACTTCGCGTAAACACTCTTTCAGCCAGAGGTGAGAAGAGAAAGCTATTTGTAGGATGCAGTATAGCTTGTATATCATGTGTATATCACCTCTATCGTTTACTAGCCACAGCAAGGAGCATATAATAAGATATGGGAGCAGCAGAAAGTGTTGACACATATTCCTAAAGTTGCAAGTGGTGCCCAAGCCTACATGGTGTTAAATGGTATAACTATATATCTCAACAGGACTGTGTTGTACCTGACATCACAAAATCAAATACCACGGGTATACTTACAAAGGATATACACGCAGCCAGCAGAAGAATTCGAACAAGTAGATCTTCAAACTGTTCAATGACAAGCTCCCATAAGGACTTCCCTGCAGGGGAGGAAGTTGGTTAGAACCGCACTCCTAACAGAAACATATTATTATTAAATGACAGTGACAGTGGTGGAAGTGACAGTGCTGATTACCTTCCTCTGCTGGTAGCTCTACACACGTGTGGAGGGATGTCACAATCCAAGGATGGTACAGGAGGCAGATGAAAAAGAAAATAAACAGCAGGTGAGTGATGTGTTTGTGTCTGTATCTCTCAGTAGATGGATGAGACTCAGTTCCTGTTTCTTGATGAGGAACTGGTCCCTAGAAGAAGTGTTCTGTCAGACAGACTCAGAGTGAGAGAGCTGAACCAAGTTCTTACACAAGTTAAAACACACTTGATAATATAGGAGACTTTGTCCTGTATTCCTATAGTGATCTAGCTGGGGTCCATGTGAGCAATGTGGCTTTCAATTCCAACTATAAGAACTAACATCAATGTGAAGGTTCATCATTACACAATAGGAAAACTGGGATCAGTGTAAAGGTCAGAGTGATTGGGGGGAGGTGGGTCTGCCCTCCATGACCTCCCAGGTGATATTACAGAAGCAGCTGTTTAGGCCTGGGACCATGAGAGATTAACTCATAGGCAGCATCAAGGTTACCCCCAGTGATCCACAGATCACTGTTCACCGTCAGGTGCCTGTTGGATCTCCAGGCACGTGCTCTGATGTGTGTTGTTGCACTTTGAGCAACATTCAGAGGGGTTGCAGTGTTCAACAGTATATCGCTGTATTTCCCTCCCCTGTCAACAATGTCACAATGAGCTTACGTTAAACAATGTTATCGCCGTCCGCAACGTTGCCATGACACAATGCTACACATTACTGAGACCACGTTCAGACGGGGTTATATTACCTAACACCGTCCTCGTGCTCAGCAGCGCTACAATGCCCTCTAAGTAATCATTACTTTGTTACTGTGTAAGAGATGGGAAACCCTCGAGGTCATCCGTGATGACGTCAGCCGATTCACTTCACAGAGCCGGTAACACCGGCCGGCTCGTGCTACTGCCGCTGACTTTTACCCTGTATACTGAAACCTGTGCTGCCGCTGCCGCGTGCTACAGCGACGACACCTTTCTCAACCTGTCTCAGTCACAGCAGCGGTGTTTGTTTGTTGGTGTGTGATTTTTAAAGTGTCGTACCGTTTAGGCCCCATTTCTCCTTCTGTCGCTTCACCTCGTCCAGGGAAAGTCCTGTGCTCTCATTGACGCAGAAATAACTGTAAACTTCTTCCACACTCTTCGTGTGAGCGTTCTCCATGGCGGAAAGACGGCTCCTTCACACACGGCGTTACCCAAAAATATGTCAAACAATACTGCCGTATGGTACCTTATGACACTTTAAAACTGTCAATACTTTCACGGGAATGCGGAGTTAGTGAGCAGAGAGCTGCGTTCACACTCGGGGTAGCTATCGACAGCTATTGACCGCGGTCTAACGTGTCCCCCCCTGGCCGCTGCTGGAGTCTTCTTCTACGGAAAAGGGTTCTCGGAGCGAGCCAAATTCCTCTTCCCTCTCTGGAGGAAGATTACTCTGAGCGCCCTCTTATCTCCGGAAATGGTGAGGGAAAGTGTCTGCAGCAGTGTCCCGCGTTGAGGACTGCATTCACCCGGTCCACAGTCCTCCCGTGTGTGCTACCGTGCCGTGCCGTGCCTCACCGTGGCGCAGCTCTCTGTGGCTCCACACGGTGCTGACAGTCTGATTTTATTAAAGCGCCTCACTGCTGCCCCTCTTCCCTGCGCTGCATGTGGACCAATACCATTGGACGAGCGGTGTCAGCTACGTCCAAGCCAGGGAGACAAAAAAAGAAAAGAAAAAAACACAGGAAGTAACCAGGAAATGAAAAGCGGGAACAGACACTCGAATATCCCATCTAAACCTTGAGCTTTCTGTTGTATGGGGCCTGTAAGCATTTATGTTTCCTATTGCCAGCTGTATCGGTCTGGTGATGATACTGCCTTCACGTGGCTGTGAATATGAGAGTGGCATCACTGCTGTCACTGCGATAGGCTTTATTAAAAAGCAGCATATACGTATATGGGCGCTGAGCATAAAATAATTGCGTTTTCAAATATCAGAATATTATCTCAAAAACTGATTTTTTAAAAAACATTTTGAATTCTGCTCAGTTGTGAACAATTGCAGTCAAGCATCAGGTTTTCTCTTATGAAGCAAAACACTTATTGTTAAAGACAAATCACCAACATTTCCATGCTGTCAAGATGCAATATGTATTATCAGATTTTTGTCTTGATAACAGAATTTTTGACATTTTGACCATTTTTGAAATCTGTCTCGATAGCTGCCTGGCTGGTGACTGAGTTCATTTGTGAAGCCACACACCTCGCCAATTAGCTCAGTGAGTTACGAGCTGGTTCTTGTTGTTTTCCTCTCGCTGCTTGGATTTGCCTAACTTTGCCCCAAGTTATCTGGCCCTGACCAATGTCAGTCAGCACTTTGCTCTGCTGCTGTTGGTCATGGTGTGCTGACCACACACAGTTGAAACAGCTTCACACAAGTCCACCAGACAACAAGAGGTCCCATGTCTTATTGTACCACTGGCTCATTTACATTTTACATGGGTCCTTTGTTTTTCTTTGACAGGAATGGGTTCATGAGAACAATAAGATGAATCACAGATCAATGTCTCAGTCATGTTATAGACAGCTACACCCAGAGGCCACCACCCCAAGAGACAATCAATGGCCCACCCCTACATCTGCATTACAACTGTAAAGACAGACAAATTGCTATAGATGTGTGAGGGCAGTAGGTTAAACCTTCCAGCACACATTGTTTTCTTCAGGGGGTATTGTTGTCAGCTGTTTTAAAGGACTGGCATGTATCATCTGTTAATGCATTTTAATAAGGCTCCAAGAAGCACAATGTGCTGCAACATTAATAACATAGCAGTGCCCAGTTGGACACCAAGCTGCCTTCTATAATGTGCACTTGATCCGTTTGGCACTCAAGCCACTAACATTGGCTGTCAACAGCAGATTAAGTTTCTGCGGGAGTGATGGTGTGATCCTGAAGTATCCAAGAAGACATTTGTCGGGAACAATGTGCAACACTCATAGTCTATGTGCACAATGAGGTGTTTGCCATGTTTGTTCATTAAGAATAGGCAATTATACCTAAGTATAGCAACTAAAATGTACTCCACCCACATGTAGTTATACTGTTTTAACTAATAACATTTCAAACCACTCCAGCTAATGTCAACTATGTTGTTTGGTTGCTCTACAGTCATTGTGATTTCTATATTTGGGCATTAGTATTTTCTTCTTTTGTTCCAAATGAAATAGGTGAATAAATATTTTAATTCATCAGGGAAAAAGTGGATGGGAAGCCATCTGTTATCATTTAAAGGTTATTATAATCAAACACAAGTCCAAATGAAATGAAAATATATTTAATAGATATACATTGACAACCAACATATCTAATCTCTTAAAGTTTATCTTGAAATTGGATTTATTAGAGAAAAATAGTGTATTATTATATGAGAAAAGTGTGACTGTTTCATCTGCACCGTCCAAAGCGATCACAGTCCCTGTGAATTCCAAAATTGGCAAGACAGCCTGTCCAAGGTCATGGTAGCTGCTGCCAAAAATAGTCGACTATGGCCACATCCCAAGTGAACCACTTTGTAATGCCGTTATCTTTGGATGCTTTGATTGAAAGCTTATTCTTAAAGATGTGTGAATTGGGAGCCTCCAGTGAAACAGAGGGAAAACCTTTGTCCTGCAACACCTCCTGATACATGTGTTGTTTAAAGTTGTGGACTCACAATGCATCTTAAACCATGTCATCACCACCAAGCTACTGATTATACAACATAAGCTATAAAGTGTAACTCAATGGTAGTACAAGATAGAGGAGAAATGTGAATGAAACAAATGATGAAAGAAACCTATCATCGGTTGTTCGAATGCACTTCAGTGTCCAGTAACAATTTACATGTAACAACCCAATATGGTAGAATATTTTGGACATGTGACAGGAGGCTACAGAACATCAAGTTCAGTGCTGTGCATGTGCAGTGATTAAACTGTAGGTGACCTGTAGGTGAACCTGCCTGGATATGACCTCACAACACCAGCCTATCCTCTCCTCCCTCCTGGATGACCTGACCAATAGAAGCCTGGTTCTGGGCTCGTATGAAGCACTGCCTCTTGCACTCCATCAGCTGCTCCAGGTCCCGCCACATCTTCATCTGCTCCATGTTGGCACTGTGGTTCTCCCTCACCATCTTCTGCTTCTCACGTAACTTCTGCAGTCCACACAGGATAAGAATGATGAGTAAGTTGAGGAAAAATTACAAACCAGGAGAGTGGTCACTGTTTGGAGCCTGATTGGCCAAACATAAGAAATAAAACTAAACTACTTTACACTTTTTTTGGTTATTATATATATGGAATTATCAACCACCCAACTACATGGTGCGAATGAGAAGAACATTAAAGGAGACATATTCCACAAATTAATATAGTTCCCAGGTGTCTTAAAGACATATCCGTGACATACTTTGGTCAAAATCCCCCAAGGATCAAACATCCCAGCTCTTTTCATCCACTCAAACAGCCCTGTTCAGAACGGCTGGTTTCAGCACCTGTCCCTTTAAATGCAAATGAACCACTGCTTGCCCCACCCCCACATCTTCTACCAGTTCCAGGTAGGGGTGGTATTATGCAAATTCGAATCCAAGTTACATCACTGGAAGACAACTGAGGAAATAGCTTGTAAAACCACGTGGATTTCAACCTAGGGAGCCTGCACATGACAGATTCTCACATTTTGGGGGCTAGAAGGCAAGACAGACACCCTAATATTTGTTAAAGAGCCTTCAAAAAGTGATATTTTCATAATATGACCCCTTTAATATATGGTCTCAAGTTGCAGATGTGCTCAAAGACATGATTTAAACTATACATCACCTAATAATGTGTAACTTTGGGGAGATGGTGTAGTAATATCTAATTCCTATTTATTGTTGGTCCGAGAGAAGAGGGGTGGGGGATGGGATTGTTTGTTAATTTGTTTTTCCTTTTACTGTCACTTACTTATGTTGTGCTGTACACAAAAAAGGAAATTATATTTGTGTGTAACTGTTAAATGGCCCATATACAAATAAATAATTGATAATAAACAAATATATATATACTACTTTACATTGATGCAGTTCTGTTTCCTTTCTATCATCAGATTAAACACATTAAAGGAACATTTTCATGTACCCATGGCATTCCTTGACTTCTTAGCAACTAGCTTGAGCCCACATTTCTCACCTTGCCAAGTAACTCCTGTTCTGAAATGTTCTTCATGTACACCTCCCTGTAAATGAAGCAGAGGGCTATTATTAAAATGCAAGTCATCATAATCTCAAATGTTGATCTCATCCAGTGTTTTTAAATAAAGGCGTGGTAGCTTCATATCTTGATATCACAAGGTGCGGTGATGGCTTCCTGACAGCTCCCTTTGTTTTGTGCAGGAATAAAAGTGGCAGCACTTCAACTGACCGAGTTGTAATAAGAGCTTGATGAAGTAAAAAGGACGTCTCATCTTGCGAGCAGCTGGGTGACCCGACTCAGCACGCTCACCTGACGGCCTTCTTCCTCTCTTGTGGATCAGATGACACATAGGCCTTCATCTCCTCAGCAGCCCGTTGTAGTTGCATCTCAATGATCTGTGGAGGGCAGAGGTGCACGGTTCAGATCGGGTATACTGTCGCAGTAGGTGATTGGGGGCAGGCCACTTGCAAAATCCCATGATATTTTCTCTACTCCTGCAGCACCACTAAAATAAGGAGTATCAATTCTAATGCTCTTAAAACAGATACACAGACTGTCGGTAATAGTTTGAATATATTTCTGCTTTAAAAAACTATATCATTAAAACACATGCCTCTGACATGGAGTTAATATAATGATATTGGTTTTCCTCCTTTGCCATCTCCTCTCTCAAGGCTTTCACCTCCTGAAAGAGACATGAGGAGAAAACAGATATATTATATGCTGATATAAAATATTATATTAAATTATGTTGTATCTCATTCAGGATAATTATACCTGCTCCAATTTAGATCTGTTGCTCTCCAGTCCGGCAGCAGAACTTTCATACAACACCTTCTTGTTGTCATATTCCTGGCTCAGCTCCTGTAAAGATCAGAATACAAACAGTCGGTGCACAGGAACTGAGAGACAAATGATTTCACGTAGCATATGCTAAAAGAGAAATGGGACAAATGAATAGAATACAAATTTTAAACAATCTTGTGGTGGTTGCAGCAGCAGCAGCGCTGTTTCATATCAACATAAGATCATCACAGCTGGCATTTGAGCAGTTTAACTTACAACAGGCTCTTACACAGTCTATTTATGTCTTCCTGTTGCAGCGCTTCATTAGCAGACATTACCCAGTAAAATGGAAGAGTGATTCTGGGAACACATGTAGGAAAATTAAATCCTCTGCCTCAGCTCAGCGATGTGGGGGGCTTTCCCATCATGCATTTTATTTAGGGACTATGTAAATTATTCTTAATGGACCCAGTCCAACACAACACACAAACACAATATAAGTTCACTTGTACTGACTTGAGGGCATACAAGAGAAATCCCTACATGTCTTTTTAAATTTAGAATTCAAAGCCAACCAGATTGTTCTCATGTGAAAACCTAAATGCCTCTGCTGCAGGAGATGTATTTGTGTGTACTGTGTATGTGTGTGTGTGTGTGTGTGTGTGTGTGTGTGTGTGTGTGTGTGTGTGTGTGTGTGTGTGTATGCACATATATGTACACATACATACAGTATATACAGTATGTATAGGTAGTAAGTAGAGGTGTTATAACGTCAGCAATGCTCACCTGACACTGCTGTCTCAGTGACCTCAGCTCCTTTATAATTGGAGCTAGGGCTGCCTTCTTTTCCACTATCATAGAGTTTAATTTCTTCACCTGTGAAAAAATAAACATAAATCTATAATAATCACAATGTTGGTTGAAAGGAAACATTATTGAAAGCTCAACTGTTTCCTCTGAAGAACACGGCAGGTCATTTAACTGACTGAAATGATGATGCAGTCAGATGGCATTGTCAACTGCCTGATTAACTCAGCAGAAAGACTTCATTGTCCACATCCAAGCTAATTATGCTAAATCACTGCTTCACCGTAAACCATGGCAAAGATTATATGACAAAATCCAGTAAGAGTTGGGTAAATATTCATTATAACATTGCAGATTTCAAACTTCATGACTTTGCAGCGCTGCTCTGCTACATTCAAGTTGGAGCTAGGGGTGTGTGACTCCATCATTAGAAGCAGTCTGCAGTTTGCCAAACGTTCATGCTGCCAAACTGATCAACAAACTCACTACAGCTTGGAGCATGGCCTAATGAGCTGTGACTGCTTCCCTCTGGGTCTTGACCACAGAAGGATGACAGTGGTGATAAATAAAACCAAAGCTATGAGCTATGCTGATAATGTGGAGCTTTCCCCTTAGCAATGTACAGGTGGAGATGTCCAAAAACTACAGATCTAATTTAGTCCTAATTAAATGGCCCGCATAGCAGCACAGGTGTTTGCACTCTGGCTAATTAGACCTCTGCCAACACCAAGGTCAGGTGGAGTGATGTTAATATCAATAGGTGTTAAAGGGGAACTATGCAAGTCTGGTCACGTTTCTGCTGTTTTGCTAACCCTCCTCCTGGCCATGTGCATTTGTTTTCAACGACGCCAGCGAGAAATCAGTCAATAGAGTGATACATTATTGAACCATCACAATTACTCAAAACCTGTTTAATTAAAGCAACAATGCGGAGTTTCAGCTCAGTGCTTCCACCATCTGGTTGAGAAGCGCTATCTTCTGGGGGATAAAACGAAACTTATCAGCCAGCGCATCTAGGGCTTATTCCCATTAATAAACGACAGTATTTACCACATGTTTGTGTGGCAGGTGGGGGGGTGGAGGGGGGAAGTTACATAGTGCGGTTTCAGCCGACGCGACCCTGCTCAGCTCGCGGCGGCAGCACCATTCATCCTATTAACCATTTTTCTACCATTGCAATGAGTCTGGAAACATTATTTTAAGGCCGAAAAACTCTGCAATGTTATTTTAAGGTAAAAATGTAGCATAGTTAAGCTAAACAATCCTGCATAGTTCCTCTTTAAGGCCCTTTACACAGGAGACACTGTCATGGCAGGAAAAGACCAGTGTTACTATTAACAAAGGCTCTGTTCCGTTTTAGTGTGCCATTACGTTGTGAGAGTGACGCAGCATCTACCAAGGCCCTCAGACAACATTGACTTATTTTTTCTTTCTTTCTTTTTCTTTTGTCTTCTTTTTCTACTGTCCCCCTGTGAAAATGTAATAATGACAGTATGAGGACTCACACCCTTACAGAGTGAAGAAGATACCAAGCACACACAGTCTGGACAGCCCTTATATGATTATCAAAGCTTCTCTAATTTGCTGTAATTGGCCAAACTAAGTGGAAACACCTGGGTTGTGTGGGTGGGCCACAGCTGTGTAGGGCTTTTAAAATAACCTAGATTCAACAAGGACAGTGTTGGACAACAAAATTGCAATTTGCGTTTGTTTCATTTTTTGTAAAAAATAAATAAATTTCACCTGTACCATCAACATAAAATTAACTATACAGGTAGATTTGTGGGGATTTCACCATTTCAGACATGTCATCTAGTGTTCGGCCCTTCTTCTCATCCAGCTCGCTCTTGATGGCAGAGACCCTCTCCAGGTTCTCCTGAGTGTTGCTGTAGCCAGAGATTCCCTTCTCAGTTTCCACAATTTGCTTTGAAACAAAACAGAAACACGAGGTCAGTAATCTGACCGTTTCAGCAATGAAATCTAATGGTTAAAATATATGCATGTGTAATATATGTCTATCAAGTCTTAGCAATGGATTTGACAAAACATCAATTAATCCTAACAGGAGATGGAAAAGATTAAAAAAAAAAAAGGGTACATAAACAATTTGGTAACTAAAGGTACAGTGAATATAAACGTACATAAAAGTAAGAAACACACAAACAGTAATCTTGTTGTAGTGTTGTCTATAAGGGGCATTAACTAAACAATAAACCAGAAATACACACTAATCTTGAACAAATACCCTCTTCACTGATGAATGATTCAAAAATGATTTTGATATATATTTTCCACATGAAGCTAAAATTAGCTCATGAAACTGTGACATGAGAGCCAATTCAAACACAAAAGCATTTCATCTTTGCTAATGCGGGCAACAGCACGACAGAGAGGGGCGGACGCGGCCAGCTAGACATGTGAGGGGCAGGAAAACTTTCATTGCTTTCACAAATCATAGTGTGGGATGCAGACAGAGGGGGAGCGGCAGATGCAACCATCAGAAATAGCAACTCTGCCTGCGTCAGACAGCCCATCAACAAGTCAGGTGCTGGGACCGCACAGAGGTGTGAAGCCATTTCTAGGAAGCTTCTGCCACTTCACTGTTAACGCAAGCTGCGTGAATGGGGAGATCAAGGGAAAAGAGCGCTTTTGGAACAGCAGTCTGGAAGGGGGCAGAGGGGTGGGGTGCAGTATAAAAGCTACGGGGCACAGAGGGCATTAGATGCAGTTAGGGGGGGATTTTTCTGTGGTCCTGGTACAACATTGTGCATCAAAAATAATAATTAATAAAGTGTCAAGTGTTCAAAGTCTTTCAAGGTAACAATTAGATCTACAGTATACCTCTGTTGTTTTGCTGTGCATAACACCTTGCATGTCTTATATATGACAATCAAATGAGTAGTGTGTTACCAGTTTCTCTTGAACTGTCTCATGCCTCTGCTTGAGGATCTCCTCTGTTCGTTGCAGGACTCCATATTCTGCTTTCAGCTCACCAATGCTCTGCCGCTTCTTCTTGTACACGGTTCCCTTGCTCCGCAATTTCGCCACCAACCGTTTAAGCTTTCAAAATAAAGACAAAGAAGACAACGTTAGCTTCAACTTAAAGAATAACTGGGCAGCTGTAAATATCCAGCAGTTATAGAGCAATATTAGTATTAATTTGTGGTTAGTTGGCAAATATGAGTCCAGCATTTCTTTTTGCTCTAGTTTAGTCTCCTCCAAATATCTTTTTCTCTCCTCTGCTGTAAACAATGCCAACAAGAGAGGTGTCAAAAACAGTGTAGTTGTAAAATCAAAACAAGAACCTGAAAGATGGTAAAACTACGAGTCACTATAATTGATTTCTTTTACATGCAGATATTTCAATTCATATGTAACATAAAAATGTTAACTACAGCATATTCAAAACAAAAATGCACACAACTTTTTATTTTTATTTTTACAATATCAGTATCAGCACATTGGCAATGCATGTACTTTGAGGAAATTCAAGGGGGAAAGAGGCATAAATACAGTTTATATTTGTGGACATGGTGTCCAGCACAGCTGAGATACTATGAAAGGCCACAGGAGAAGACAATGGGCCGAGCCAGGGGAGGGAAGGGATTAGAAAACAGCAGTGACTGCAGCAGAGGGCCCTGGGGGCCATGCCATGATCTGAAACAGTCACTTGATCCTTTCAGGTTCACAGCCAGCTATGAACAGCAAGCAGCTTCATCTGGCAGAATAACTGCTTTAAGTGGACGTTCAGTCACTCCCCGCCCCGTCTGTCTATTGGGACACAATGAAACTCCTCCACAATGAAGAGCAGCTATAAATGAACATGGACACGGGAGAACAGCCCCAGAAATCACAATGTGCTTCACATCCTTTGGGGATCTGAGAAGCTATATGTGTGTGTGTGTGTGTGTGTGTGTGTGTGTGTGTGTACGTTTATTCTTTGTGTATTTTGGGACATCAAGGGCAGACATGGCTGAGAGAGGAATTAGTGCAGCAGCGTTATTCTGCATAGGGTTCCCGACATTGTGTCCCCAAAACACCAAAACAACTGCTGCCATACAGAACAGCAGTAGACTGAGACATACAGTGTAGTCACACCGACACACTGAAACTGCAAACGAATGAAATCAAATCTAGCTAGTTACAACTTCCCCATTTTTGTCAAGAACAAAAACAAAAACATCCCGTGTGTTACATTTCTGATGCTGTCTTGACCAGAGTGAAGCTAAATTTAACCAGCGCGATGAGGCTGGTTGACAAAGTGGTTTTGTGTTACTGTCCAATCAATGATGAGCAGATGCAGTCATCCCTCTCAGACAGGCCCTGCAGTTGGTAGGTGGCATGTGATGACACATAACCGGCAGAATGGAAAATACCACTGATAAAGTGATCATCTCCACCACGGCTGATAGTCCAAAACTATGGAGGAGTCTGATAAGCTGTGTTTGAAAAAAACATTCCCCATTCACTTTATTCATGTATAGTCTCGAGGGCCCTCTTTGTCTCAACAAACAGCTCCCTCTCACCGTTTCAGTCAGACTCGAGGTGCGTCAGTCAGTCTCTAGCTGACTGTAATGGTGGTTTGAATACACACAGTATTGTACAACAACATATCACGCACAACCTCGTAATATTTCTTCCTGTAACGGAGGCTTTCGCTACTTCTCCCTCCTTATTCAGATGATTGCTTTCTCTTCCGTTCCTGACAGGAATAAACATGTTGGAAATAACTTTTCCACAGATATTTCACTACCTCTATCGTTTGCCAGTGTCAGTGAAAATTCTCAGTTTTGCTTCTGCAGCAGGAACACCGTGCTCTCCCGTGTTTGTGCTGAAATACTGTCCTGTTCCATGTTGAACAGAAACCGTTGGTACGGCACGCTAAAGGGTTTGCTTGTTTAAAAGAATCGCTGGATATTTCGAGAAGTTCAAATGAGTTTCTTGCGGAGAGTTAGATGATCTGTACTGCTTCAGTCTAAATTTCACTTAGTTTAGCATAAAAACAAGGGAAACAGGTACCTTGGCTCTGTCTAAGGCAACTAAATCTGTCGAGACACTCACCCCACGCTCCGCCTCCCAACCCCATGTATGGACATTGTGGACTTTATAAGCACACTCACTGCATGGCTAAAATATAAACTAAATTGATTCAGGTCTTAAAATTACAATTTCGCCCGAGGGGGGTAAGAAGTGCAAACTCTGGAATAAATTTCCTGGTAGGAGAATTACAGAGCTCTGGGGTTCAAGACCACTGGCCACTTTATCCCGCCTGGTGTCAATCTTTTCTTACTCTGCTGAAGAAAACCAATAAGAATATTCCCCAGAAGTTGGAACTAGGGCTGCAACTAACTAACGGCCAGTTTCCCAAAATGTTGAACTATCCCTTTAATGTCCCAAATCACTTCACTAATGCTAAAATTATACCAGTGTCTTAAAATTTTGTGATAGGGTCATTTTTCTAAACTCCACCACAGGCCATTATTTTCTCTTCATCCCACATGCGCAGATCAGAGGTCAGGGTCAGCAGTAAGACAAAATAGCTTGCACCCTCCATAAAGAGCAACTCCTAAAACTATAGGGATTATGGCAATGGGCCAGTTTCCCAAAATGTTGAACTATCCCTTTAATGTCCCAAATCACTTCACTAATGCTAAAATACAGGTAAGAGAAATTCTCTTCCACACATAGGGGTTGGACACTGGCAGGGATCTGTGTCGGTTCTGGTTCCCAAACCCAATATTGGAGCTAAGTAAAGTAAAGGAATTCTTATCTCTTAACTTGGGGAAATTTATAGACCTAAAAAACGGAAGAGGGATTACAGAGACAGCAAAAAAGCAAAAATGGTGTGAGCGTGAGCTGGTTCGCCAGAAAGCACCATGGTTCTGAGACTCGAGAACTGGAACCAGAACCGTGTCTGTCTGAAAGCACTCACACAGTGGTCACAGCCTCCATCTATCAGTACCCCTATGCTAATACTGGGCTGTTTGCAGTTGATGCTTCAGCTGCAGGCTTAATGTATAAGGGCAGCTGTCTTATGTGCAACAGTGTCGTTACTTCTTTTTCTCTTTGTCAGTGGTTCAGCCTGGTTCATCAACGTGACAGCTCAGGGAGGGCCATGCCATGTGTCTGAAAGGGGGGAGTACATCCTCGTCATGGGATATAAATAAAGACAGTGGTTTTATGCCCCAAGTCTGTTTTATGTGTCCAGCTGACTTGAATTAGGAGACTGATTATACTAAAGATTAAGGAAAAAGCCAACTTTGGGGCAGTTCGTCCAGCACAGTTCCTTGTTCTGGATATTCTCTGTTGTGTTCTATTTATGGCTCTGCATGGGAATGTGAGGGAGAGTAAGGAAAAGGGATAAGTAACATTAGACAGTGAGCCTGCGTGTGTTTGGATAAGAACAGAAATAGCCTCTTGTGTTTTCTGCGGTTTGCAGATCTACTTGTGTGCACTCAGATAAAGCTGGAGTTTCTGTAGGTGAGGGCTGCTGTTAACCGTGTGCACAGAGAACATTCTCTTTACATGGTAGTGAAATTATTATTAGAAATAAACACAGAGATCAGGTATGTAACAAATATTAATAACATCAACATGACTGCAAAGTAATTCAAGGGTGGTTGATTTTTCGGGCCTGTGTGTGTGGTTTTATGATTGGAAGAATCTCTTCCATTGGCATACCTCATCACCCCGGATGACCTCTGCCCCGTCAGTGGCCTGTGCCTGGGTGCTCCTCTGCCTCAGCTCCCTCTCTGCAGCAGCCAGCTCCTCCCTCGCTTCCTGGAGCTCCTCTGCCTTTGACTCCTTCCTCCGAATGATGATGGAAGCCTGCAGGAGTCGGGTTACGTTAGATATACAAACATGACAAAAGAGATTCTGCAGAACGACCCGTTTTAACCCATAGGAGGCCCGATGTCGTTGAGCAATGGGAATGTTATTAGGGGCGAGAAACTTCAGCTTGTAAACAAAAGGGGTCACTTTATGTCCTGGTCATTGTCTCCATGTCGCAAGAGCACACAATGTCACAGCACTAGACCATTATCTAGAATAATGATAGAGGTAAAGAAAACAAAAAAACAGAACAAAACAAAACAAAAAACATATTTTACTTTATTAATATGCAACTTAAAGGGAAAGTTCAACATTTTGGCAAACTGGCCCATTGCCATAATCCCTATAGTAGCAGTAGGTTTGTTACCTTAAATTGTCAGTGCAAGCTGTTTTTAGAATGGCGGAGCAGAGCCGCGAGCTGCTCAGAGCTACGCTACGGAGGCTAATGAAATTTCTTGGTTTCCCTCATCAAACTAATCAAATACACAATCCAACAACTCCAAAACGCTCTGGTGGACAAGTTGTGACCTGCACATTCACCACACTATGAGATAATAATGGAACGTTATGAGACGGAGTTGTTGGATTGTGTATTTGATATAGCTGAGCAATGGCTTGAACCGACAATTAAAGGTAACAAATCTGCTCCTAAAACTATAGGGATTATGGCAATGAACCAATTTGCCAAAATGTCTGTAATGTATCCTTTTAAAGTGGGAAGGCACATATTTGGTATTGATTGTTAGCTCAAAGGAATTACGTGAAATTAAGGAAATTATTCTTCACCTTCCCCATACATGGATGCATTAGCATAATGTTTCTGCCATGCCTGGTTCTTACTACATTTTATTCATTTTAGAGTTGTTTTCAACAAAATCTTACAGGCCCCCTACACTCAGAAATGTTCTGCTGGTGTACAGTACAAATGGTAACTATTTGGACAGTTTCCACCTTTTTTAGGCTTGAAAGTTCACTTCATTCAGTTTTCTTTGACTAAGTTGACACCATACGGATAGAACTTTGTGGGAGACAAAGCTGCTGAACACATGGTCTGACACTAGAAATAGGTTTTTGTATAAGTTTTTCTGCTCTTTCATTTAGTCTTAGAGTTTAATTTGTGTATGTTTTGTGGTGACAGCTAGATTGAAAGCCAGTCCAGATCCAAGATGTTACATGCATACTGAGTATAATTTTTTCACTGAAGTAGAACATCTACTGTTTGGCAGCTGCATATTTATTTGTATAATTATTAAGTATGGACTTTTCAATAATTTCCTCAAATTTAACTTGATAAATTGACTTAATTCTGGAATGGAAAGGTACAGAATCCAGAGGATGACTTTGTACATTAGAGCTGAAAATAAAAGACATCTGCATTTAACCACAAGGTTCATCAGATCTCAACACTACATATATTACATTTTCAGGATAGCGCCTTTAAGTAACCAATAAATGTATCATGTTTGTTGGCTTTTCACTTGAGCAGCTCTCATTGGTGAGAGGGTGGGAAAGAAAGATGACCTCTGGACTGCTGTCCATTGTAAGCAAACAAATAAATATTCCAAAGCACATCAATGTGCTGATTTTCTCAAACATAAATAAACCTTCTGGTGAGCCTTTGCACGACACCTCGGGCTCCCTGTGGAGTTTTTGACCTCTAGTAGTCTGCACTGTGGAGCTGTATTTGTTTGAGTGGGTCCTTCTTTTGTTTATCTCGATGTTCCTCGACGCCAAGGGTATGCACACTGCGATTTTTTGAGTAGCACTGACGGGAAGCAACTTGTGTTTGTGGAAGCTTCACGGGGCATCTTCAACATCTCACGGCATCATAGTCAGATCACTTCACAGACTAAATTTGGCTAACAGATGAAAAACATCACAGAAGGTCTGCACCTGTTGCCTGTATAAGGTCAGGTTGTCGTCCATGGGGTCGTTCCTCATCATCTTCTTCTCGATCAGCTGGTTTATCTGAGAATCAGCTTCTTTAATCTGTTGAAATGAAAATTAAAGATCCTTCACATCAGAACACATCAACGTTTTGCAGCTTATGAAGATACACATATACAACACCACACTCTGTTCCTGACCTTGTCCTCCAGCTCGTGGAGATCGGCCTGGCCCATGGCAGGTTCTGATGCCACCTTCTGAAGGTACTGCACTGTACGCCTCATACCCTCCAGCTCTTTGGGGAGTTTCTCTGAGACCATGTAGGAATTGATCTTCGCCTCTTCTTCTAGTCTCTTCATTAAGCCTGATAGAGATAAATCTCTTAATTAATTCCGACCTGGTTGAAAGCCCATCAGGCTTCAATGGCTCTGATACTTGAATCAAGCTGAAAACTACTTATTATGCAAAGCCACAAAGAAGATAGAGAAATGCACAACGCGTATCTTCTGTAAAAATAAACCGATACTGAAATTGTCTTATATTACTTTCATTGTTTGAAATTGCGTGAGTACTTGTACTGCATAAAGAGTATTTCAAAGTACATATTTAGACACACACATTCAGTAACAGTGATAAGTAACTAATTGTGCAGCTCCACTTCAGTCTGCATTGCACAGATCATTTTAGAAACTGCCAATGTGTAAATCTCCTCTGTAGAGAAAGAGCCCAAGACCAGATGAGAACAAAAGGGGACAATTTCAACATCAGATAAGCTGTATTATAGCACTTCAAAGATCAGGGTAATTAGAGGCGTATCAACAGATGAAAGCCTATTAGCTGAGCAAACCCCCCCCCAATGCTCTGCTGTGTCCTTGAACTTCCCATCCAGCTGCACCCTGCAGAGGCAACAGCAGGACACGGACACTCACTCTCTGGATTGGCATCTGCTGCTGCCTGTTGCAAATCCTTCAACTGCTGCTGTGATCTCTGCAGTCTCTGCTCTGCCTGGAACAGCTGCATGGACAAAAAGGACTTACTGATACAGGTAACATGGGGAAAATATCAGGACCAGAGATTAAGGCCACAGGCAAATACTGTTTTCATTACTGATTAAATTCTGTATTAATATGGAAATATTTAAGTCGATTAAATATTACAGAGCGAATAATGTCCATCATATTAAACTGCTTTGAAGCTCTTCAAACTGCTCTTCATAGCTGACTAGGAAAGTCAAATTTAAGAATTTATAGGAAGGCCTCATCATGTTTCTCTCTTTTGCCCTATGTGATTATCAAAACTGTTGCCGAATCAAATCAAATAATTTTGAAATATATCTAAAACTCACTATCACTGAATATTGCAAATAGAACACATTTTCATGTTGATTATTGAATCAATTGATTAGCCTATTAAATGTAATAAATGATTACATTACATTATTACTAATAATGTAATGTAAATGAAAGAACTTCTTAAACCAATTTTGTCTGACTGATAGGCATAACCTCACGAGGATAAAACAAAGAAAAAAAAGAATAAAGAAATACTAAATCTGAACCCTAAGATCAAACATGAAAAAAAAATCATCAGACATACAATACAACATTGTTATTTTCTTTTCAATTCTCTTCAGCAAAAGGCATACTGTTTGGTTGTTCCATGATGTCACATAAACTAAACCAACAGGTGCAAATATGATGAAAGAAACACATTTTAATAACACTGAGGCATTTACTTGGTTCTTTTGTTCTTGCTTCTGGTGAGTCAGTGACTCCTCTCTCTCCTTCTCCACACGCAGCTGTCTGGCTTGTTCCAGCATCCGTTGATGGTTGGACACTGACTCCACCTAGTGGATTGACAAATGAATGTTATGTCAGATTGCATGTTATCACAAGTTCAGCAGAAATAACCTTGACACCTGCCAGCGTCAAGTTTCACCTTTTGGCAGGGCCTATAAATAAGACCCATTAAATAAACACCTCATTACCTCCCAGCCTTGTTAAGACAGCATTGCAACTTGTCAGGTCTATTAGAGGAGCTGATAATATATGTCTGAGGTCATGTTTTCATTCCTCAGTGAATCCTAAAGCCTTCCAAGCGCGAAGGGACCTCCCAGAGCAATCTGTCTTACCCTCTTCTTTAGCCTCTCCACACGTTTGATGAGTTGGTCTTTCTCTTCCTCCATAGCACTGATGTCCTGTTATCAAAGACATTATGAATCATTTCAGATCACTGATGTGGGAAGAAAGCTGGCACATTCTGCTAATTTGACCAGTAGTCCAAAAGCTAATGATATTTAGTTTTAAATCATAAAGGACACATAAAGTCAGAAGATATCCTAACTTAAAAATCAGGACACATGGTATATTGGTGCATTTGCTTCAAAACTTACTGAAATAATAATTTTGTGAAAATTAAATACATGTATTATCTGAAAAGTCAATGCCAGTTTTATACTGAGAAAGTTTAGCATCAAACAAACAGAGATTGTGTGGGTTACTGGCTGTTTTGTTTACCCTTCTGATTTCTGCTGTGGAAAAGCCTGAAGTCCTCAGTTGTTCACACTCCTTGTGATAAGTCTTAAATCCCTCCACCAGCTCTTCATACTGTGAACACACAACAACAAGGTACAATCTCTCTTGCATCATAAAAAAGCTGCAGGAATTGCATTGTATGCATATATCAATACCAATATCTGTAATGTATAGACAAACCTGGTGATAGGTGTCATTGATGACATCATCCTGAAGAAACTCCGCAGGAACCTCCAGTTTGAAGAGGAAGCGGGCCAGGTAGGCCCTCTTCTTCAGTTCATGGACCCTCTGAAGCAGCCAGTGGAGGATGGGGTGTACCACGGGTTTGCTGCCAGTCACCAGACCCTGTCTGAAGGAGCTCCTGCAGGTGTTGAAAAGAGGCAGAGCATGTCATCAAAATATATAAAGCCTCACAATCAAAAGTTTGAATCGAAATTGGCTGCAGTCACTTACACATCAGAAAGGTTTCCAGGGGGCTTGTATTTGAGCATCCCCAGCAGAGCACACATCCTCTTCACAGTCTGTTCAGGCATTTCTTCACGTATATCCATGGTTTGCTGAACAGGAACAGCAGTAAAATTACATGAACTATTAGCAGTTAATTTAGGAATACGACATATAAACACACATTAGCTCTCTTCAGCTGGTGAGGCTAATGCTAGTTGTTCACCTTTGGGTCGATCTCAGCCAAAACGTCGTTTAAAATCTGCAACAGCTGCATCGGCTCGAGAGAGTCAAACGTGATGAGATTTAAACTTTTCTTGAATGGGTCTTTGTTGAGTTGCTCAACGATGAATTTCAGCTGTTCACTCATCGTGGAAATGTTGAATCTAGCTCCGCGTCGTCCTCCTTTGCTGAATTAACGTTACCCAGCTAGCAGTAAGTTAACGTTAGCTTTCTGTCGCTCAGCAGCTTGTCTTACCAGCCCGTAAAGTATCCCTCTTATGTCAGTCTCAGTTTAACGACAATGTAAACCCAAACCAAGCATTTATAAGCGGCAAATATAAGCTACATTTCCAAATACATCCTCAAATCAATCTTTAGCTAGCTAGTAGGTAACTAGCAGTAACGTTAGTTGTTGTCAACAGCCCCATGGAAACCATAAAAGCGTCGCGGATTGGTTGCTAACAGGAAGTAGTTCAGGGCAGTCTGTTCAAAAGAGTGCTCAAGATGCTTCGTAGTAATAGCACAGATAAGTCATTGCAAATCATAGAAATTAACCTGATGTAGTTAAAATTATTCTATAAACGCCGTCTAAAATAATCATGGACTTGCACTTATATAGCGCCTTTCTAGTCTCTAGGAGCACTCAAAGCGATTAAATACATACAGTAATAACATTTGACCTGTATTTGAATTTTATGGTAGCCTGAATCAATTTAGCAATTTACTGTTTTATTTTTCAACTCTTTAGATAAACTGCAAGATTAATATCAACGGTCGAAAATATCAATTAACAGAACATTTAATCGCACAAATAGTGTAAAGTACCCACTTTAGGCATTCGTAACAATGTGTCTTGAACGCACCACCCTCCTGGTATGAACTTTCGAACCGTCAGATGGCGACATCAGCTCGAGCCACGGCTCCGTGTTGCACCACAACAGTGAACTTTGGTTGGATTAACTTGAGTTTTCAGAACATAACTGAAACGACAGGACTGCCGTATCGTAGGGAGACGTGTCTAAAACTGGACAGGGAAGAAGAAAATATCTACTGGTTCAACCAAGAAGCTTAAAAAATCAGCGCTGATACCAAAACGCCAGGTATTTTTGAAAAGTCGAGACGTCGTTTTTTCTTCGTCCACCTCAGCTGTAACAAGCTTAAGACAACGCCGTCCTGCACAAAGCCCTCGTGGTGACCACACTGCTGCACCCCTCTTGCCTTGTAAAGTGTCACTTTGTCTGCTTTATTTGACCATATGTTTCATAGCTGTCACTGTAACATTTATCGGCGAATATATTGGCTTTATACTCTTCTTGAATTTATTCCTCTCAGTATAGTTCTACCTGCAGACTGGTCTAATATTGGAAAAGCTTCCTTCATAAATCTTCTCGTTTGTGTGTATTTCTGTATGTGCAGTGAAATGCTAAATCACATCCATATAGCTCCTCCTCTTTGAGCTGCGACCGTGACGGTGACGAAGAGTCAAAACACCACAGAGCTGCGAGCCAGTCTGACACCAAACACAGAGCAGAGCTGAGGCTCTCCAGAGGATAGACGAGGACAACGAGGGACCAAGTGAGAGAATAAGGATCAACTCACACGGACCTGTGATGTTTCTCCTATAGGATTTATTCTTGTCTTTGTGAGTAGACTGAACCTGTTTTTCTTAACTGTTTAGTAGCACTATGAAGACTTCAAGTTGTGAACTGTCCACTTCAGATATGTGTTTCTCTTTGTTGTTAGTTGATTGAATAGTTTGTCAGAGTAACAACAATGGTTGAACCAGTGGGGTTTGTGGAGGCATGGAGAGCCCAGTTCCCAGAGTCTGATCCCCCGTGTATGGAGCTGACCACAATGGGGGACATTGAACAGGAGCTGGACAAGTGCAAGACGTCTATCAGGCAGCTGGAGAAGGAAGTAAACAAGGAGCGCTTTCGGATGATCTACCTGCAGACTCTGCTGGCAAAAGAGAGGAAGTCTTATGACGGGCAGAGATGGGGATTTAAAAGGACGCCCCAGGCAAGGGATGGAGACGTGCCCAGTGGCCCAGACTGCCAGAGGTCCCACACAGACGAGGTGTCAGCGGAGCAGCAGCAGCAGAGAGGGCATGTGAAGACAGTGAGGTGTAAACCACATCCAGAGGGAGAGGTGGACGGTGCATCCCCGGCCAAACAGAAAGGTGGGATGTCACCCATCCGCCAGGACTCGGAGATTCCAGAGTTCCCGGTGGGCACGGGCTCAGTGGCAGCTCTGAGGTCCAACTTTGAACGCATCAGGAGAGCCAACTCTCACACAGCCGGAGATGGCAAAGGACTGTCTGTGGTGGGTGGCCAGGAGAAACCGTTCTATGTGAACATGGAGTACCACAACGAGCGAGGGCTGGTCAAAGTCAACGACAGGGAGGTCTCGGACAAGATCAGCACCCTGGGTTGTCAGGCCATGCAGATAGAGAGAAAAAGGTCCCTGCACTCGCTGCCAGGGAACCTGTCGGCTGCCACGGGGGACATCAGCAAGGCTGTTCAAAGAGGAAGGTCGACCGAGGGGAACTGCAGCTACAATGGCTCGTACGATGACGCAGAGGTCAGCCCTCACTTCCTGAAGGATGGCGTGACCCGCTCCAGCGCGGGGAAGTCTGAGAGGCAGCCAGTCGAGTGCCAGCCTTACACCAGCGTGTACGTCGGGGGGATGATGGCAGACGGGGACACTCGAGTCATCCACATCAGGGACCACAGTGTGGAGGAGGAGGCGCACCTCACTTGGCCGAGGCGCTCCTACTCTCCCGGCAGCTTCGACGACGGAGGTGGAGGCTACACTCCGGACTGCAGCTCCAACGAGAACCTGACGTCCAGCGAGGAGGACTTCTCCTCCTCGGGCCAGTCCAGCCACGTGTCCCCCAGCCCCACCACCTATCAGATGTACAGGGAGAAAAGCCGCTCTCCCTCGCAGCACTCGCAGCAGTCTTTCGAGAGCAGCAGCCCGCCCACGCCTCTCTCTCAGAAGCGTCTGAAGCAGCAGGTGGTGGTGTCCGAGGCCTCCATCATCGGGGTCCGTAAAACGGGCCAGATCTGGCCCAGCGATGGGGACTCCACCACGTCCAGCAGGACCTCTCACGACAACAGCGTCCAAGGAGATCTGGGTAGGTCCGCAAGACACATTGCACACACAACACAGATGTTCCTCAGGCCTTTCATGGTCAGGATTAAAAACTAAAAAGGGTTCTAATGGGTAGATGATAAAGTACTAAAAAGCACATGAAAAGCCCTCTCTAATCACTGTCTGAAAGATGTCTGTACTTGCCCCGGCTGGCCTGGATTCCAGAGTAAGTCACTGATGTGTAAAATGCACCTGCAATCTCTTTCATGAAGTCCTCCTGTTTTGACCCGATACACTAAATCCATCCTAAAATATTTTCCTGCATCCAGATTAATATGCACTTTATGTTTAATGCATGTGTCATCTTTTTTTTTCTTGTGGTTTTGCAGCTGGTTTACTTGAGAGGACTAAGCTGTGATGATTGAGGTGGCCTACAAAAATAAAAAAAAGAGGCCAGGTTCCATAAAGTATCTGTTCTGAATTTTTCATCCCAATAAAGAGACCCCGAGAAGTTTGCTTTTGGTTATAAAAGAGTCTCATATTAATGTGGATGAATCTACGTTACCCACACTTGTTAATGGGTCCATTTGGATAAACATATCGTTTTGTCTTTATAGTTATTTCGATATTATTATTTAGCCTAGTGGTTGACTCACCCAGCATTTCCTGGTTTCCTGTTTCCTTCTGGGAATAATGCTGGTGATTGCACTCGGAACTCGAAAATATCCGACCTTCGAGGCTGAAAAGTGCAATAGAATGGCCCTTGAACTCGGGATTTCGGGACTTGGGTTGCATCCAAGCAGCCCGAGTCGGTCGGAATTACGTCAAAGCAAAATGGCGTTTCACTTTCTCCTCAACTTTTACTTGTGTGTCGTCTAATTTGTGTGACTAAAAGTGTAGAATTACAGTGGCATTTCCATTCCCACTCTGTTAATTTGTGATTTAAAAAATGTGCTCGAACGTAGCATAACATTGCCGGATCGCTAGTTGGCATCGTTTATGGTCAAAACTACGGTGTTATCTGATCGTCTTCGATTAAAGGCCCCATGCTGTGCACCTTTCTCTGGGTTTATTTACCTGCTGATATCCATAACAAGATGTATCATTAGTTTTGAGTACCTGTGATCTGCTTAATATTGTTGATACTGCCCCTTTCTGTTGCCTCTTTCTGGAGCTCTAGCAGGCACAGGTCATTTGGCCAATCAGAAGAGAAAATGAGAACCTCTCCTCTGATTGGCTGACTGTTTCTGAGTGGCATGTGGTCAGGCCAATCACAGGCAAGTAACTGAAACCTAAGCATTCATAAAAATGGAAAAACAACAACTGGTCACGGTGGGCGGAGTTACCTTGTGTGTGACATCACAGAAAGGAGGAAGTGCTATCTGCTCGTCTTAAAGAGAATATTCCTACAAATGGGTGGTGTGTGTTTCTCCGTTTATGACCAGTTTGATGGATGGGGCAGTATATATGTGGCCAAGAGACCTCCCCAAGCACGAAAAAATAACCAAAATCACATTTTTCATGCCATGGGGCCTTTAATTAAAACGTTCTTCTTGGTAAATGTTTTTGCTTTCGTCCGTCTTGCACCGATCCAAGATCTCACTGTGCGTAGAGGCTCATAGGAAATGCAGAGTGAAAACACTTTTTTTTTTTCCAAAACTCCTCATAGTCCCTTTAATGAGAATTGTTTTCCTTCCTCATGTGTGTCATCCATATTGACTGTGTCAGGGATGTTAACTCTCTCCTTTTAAGCATGATTAGGCTTTTCACAGAGTCACTGGACAGGTTGCCACAATGTTTGGCCCCGTGCAAAGTGATTCTAACATGACTGGATGGGGTAAGATTAGATCCACTTCACATATGCTGATTTTGAACATTAACGCAGTGGTTTTCTCGCAGCAGTCTTGTCTCTCCCTCTTTGTGAACAGACTCGCCTCCCCACCCCCTCCCCTCTCTTTCCCATCCCCTTCTGCTCTTTGCCCGCTGAGTGCTACTGCACTATCACAGAGATGCTCTGGCTGAGACAGCGGCTGTGCCCCCCGGCCGTCCCAGTCGCTCGGCCCTGTCCACCCTGAGTGTTTTCGTGTCAGCACGCATCAGTGTTGTTGTCCTCGGTGCGGAGTAATTAACTTAAAGGGGTTTGTCTAGCGTGATAAATTTAGGGAGGCTCTTTGTTACAGGAGGCCGGTAGGAAAAAACCCTGACAACTCACTCAAAAAAAGAAAAGAGGATCAAGGGGGCTTAAAGTGTGTCACGCGGCTTCCAATCAAAACGCCCGCCATCACTGTTTCCTGTTGTTATGGATGGTCACAATAGGGGAATCACTCATTGTGCACGAGTATTGACATGTTAACAATATAACAATGTTAAGTGGGATAAGGAGAGTGGTCTGGGCCATGCGGTAAAGCCAAGGACAGAAGGAGAGGCGGGAGCAAGTGTTCCCCAGTTTGTCAGTGCGAGTGACAACACGAGGACACATATTGTTGCCGGCTGAGGCCAAACGTTTCAGAAAAAGAGGGATTGGGACACACAACACGAGCGCGTATTAAAGATCGGAGCTGGAAAAAAATTGTCCCCTCTCTCTACCCAAAAAAGCACGTTATCCACTGTGCGGTCAGATTAAAGCAGATGAGCAGAATGGTGTGTTGTTATATAAGGTGATCCCAAAGCAAAGCTCCCTGACACAAAGCATGTGACAAACAAGCAGATAGTCTGTGATATAATCGGCGTGAAGTGTAAGCTAGCACGCTGTTCAGATGACTGAAAAGTCTAGGCTAAATCCATTGGAGCTGGCGCTGTGTCGCCGCGCCATTTGTCACCGAGCGACGCCAGACATGCTGTCGATACGCTTCTTTTTTCTTAATCGTGCAGAGAAATGACTGTAAAGCAAATGCACATGATGTTTATGTTTTTCTTTTTGTTTTAAACAGGAGGGTTCTGCTTAAAAAGTTGCACGTCATGAAAACTCCACCAATTCCAATGTGCATTTATGTCTAGTTAGTTGATGGACAAATGGTGAAAAGTAAGGGGATTGTTATTGTTTTATTCCAATACAATACATCCTCAAGTACAACCACATCATATTTCAGGTAGATATTCTCCAGGCCCAGGCTGATTACCCTGGCGACATCGTGGTGCTCCTCCAGAGCCAAGACTTTATACAGCTTAATAAAAAATAAATACACTTTATCCAAATCTTTCAACTTCGTCTCACTTAAATTCTCAGTTGTCATAGAGATAAAAACCATGAGATGCGGTTAAAAGCTTTGTCAAACCACTGTTTATGTGGCGGAGGGAGAACTGTGAGTGGTGTTATCCCGTGACCGACAGACTCCTTCTGCGTTAAATCAGTGGAGTTCCCCATTTTAATGAAGCCTGTCCTGCTTGACACCCTCTGTTGGAAGCGCCACGCTGCAGACTGGACTGAGCAGTGCAGCGTTTAGTCCAGGAGAGGAGACTTGTTGCTGACATAATGGCACAGCTGCCTCATGTGGCCCTTTTGCTTTGTGGATTACCAGAAGTCTGGATTTATTTTCTGATGTTGTAATAACATTACTGTGCACGTTGCTGGATCAGGCCAAGGGTAGGGAGCCGGTCTGAGACAAGTTTGTGCAATAAACTGCTCTTTGTTGTGGTTAGTGACTTTTAGGGAGCAGTTGGAAAGTTTTTTTTTGTTGTATTTTATCACAAAGCGCTGCGGTATTCACTAAAATCTATTAAATCAGCCTAGTAAAGCTAAATTAATCTCAGCGTTGTGAAGGCGCTTTGTGCTGCAGTTAGCCATGCTTTGTTTGACCTTTGGACAAAGTAATGTAAAGTGTACTGTACAATAAACATATAGTTTCACCTACATTAAACTTTCTGGGCTGTTAGGATTTGCTGTGCAGAATGCTGTGTTTATGTCCTGCATCCTGCCGAGGGAACATGTGAACTCTGCAGAAGCCAGTGTTGACATTGTCCTTGCTGCTGTTGTGTGAGGATTTAAAGGTCTGGTGTGGTGGCAGTCTGTCTCTGCTTTCATAAAAATGACTTACTTTCATCAAATCAACACAGACTGACTGACAAAAACAAAACATGGACATGTGCTGCTGCTGCTGCTGCTGCTGTTGCTGCTGCCATTGGGCTGTGTGAAATGGCCAGTCTAAAACTGACACATCCCAGGGGACTTTTCTTTTTTTCTTTTTTTTTCTATGAATAGAAGAATAAGTGTTGTCTCCTTGTTTCTGGTTATCTAGGCCATTTGTCAAGCCTGGCTGTGAATAGAGCTGCTGATTAGCTGTGGGCCTTTAAGGAGGCCACCTCTCTGATGGCTCTATTTTGCCATAATTAATTATCATCATGACATTGACGTGCCTGTGGCCACGGCTTGCTGTTGTGGCTGAGGAAGGACCCGGGCATGTAGGCTGTCTCCCAGTTAATGTACTGCAGCAGACCGACGCACAGAGGAAGAGGCCGGCCGACGGGGGAAATAACAATCTCCCGTTGGTTTAATCGTAATTGCTCTGCAAAATCAAGGTGATTGTTGTCTAGGACGCGTTTAAAGGGATATTTCAACATTTTGGCAAATTCGCCTATTGCCATTATCCCTATAGTCGTAGGTTCATTACCTCTAATTGTCGGTGCAAGTTGTTTTTAGATCAGTGGGGCAGCGGGAGCTCTGCACGGCGCGCGGTATTTCTGGGCTTCCCCTCATCAAACTCATCAAATACACAATCCAACAACTCCAAAAGGCTCTTGTGGACAAGTTGTGACCTGCACATTCACCCCACTATGAGATAATAACGGAACATTACGAGTTGCTTTTCGAGGCAGTTGTGTAGCTGGAACTACACTCCCAACAGGGCTGCTCGGCAGAGTGACTTCAAAAAGTAGTACTTGCTTCATTTTTCATAATGTTACTTACATATACATAGCGTGGCGAATGTGCAGGTCACAACTTGTCTGTGAGAGTGTTTTGGAGTTGTTGGGTTGTGTATTTGGTTTGATGAGGGAAACATAAAAATACCATTAGTTTCTGTTGCATTAGCTGAGCAGCTCACGTCTCTGCCCCGCCAATCTCAAAACAGCTCGCACCGACAATTAAAGGTAACGAACCTACTTCTAAAACTATAGGGATTATGGCAATAGGCGAATTTGCCAGAGTGTTGAACTATCCCTTTAAGATGAACTCGCCCTGGCCAGGACGTGGCACAGTTTCTGCAGGTAGACGGGGTCCGTCTGGGATGGCTGTGACATTAATAGAAAGTGTCTGCCTGAAAGGTGATGAAGTCTGTATGAATGTGTTGGCCTCAGTCCAGAGGTAGGCACTGCCTGCTGCCTCAGCAGAAGTCACACCAGCGCTGGTTCGCACTCCCAGTTAATTGCAGACTCATGAATATTTGAGGTCCCCCTAGGAAACCCAGACAGGCCTATCATTGTACCTGAGTGTCAACATCTGAGGTTTGGTGGTCAAGGAAGCTAAAGAATTCAGCCTCTCCCTTTCCTAGAGTAAATGTAGGCCTAAGAGGAAGTGCTATCAGCAGCCAAGCTCGCCTGTGTGTGTGTATGTGTGTAAGTGCGTGTAAGTAAGACACCTGTTCTTCTGAGCAGTGTACTGGGTAGAGTGGTCAAAAGCTGGCAGGCCATCAGTACACCAGGCCAGGCATCGGCAGCTGCTCTCACAGTAAAAAGTCATGAATAGCCTTTTTGTTCTGTTTTCATCCTATCAGAAGAGAGAACAAAAACACCAAGCAAGACCGCTCACTCTAGATTTTCCTGTTCCCCTCCTCTCCATCCACATAACCAACACTTACGTTTCCATAGATAAACCTTCATTGAAAGGAAAAAAAAATCCCTGGCATGTTTATTATGGGCCTGCAGCTAGGCCTCCCTCGGCTCAGTGATCCTCCCTCGTGCTCTGCCTCAGCACTCCGCTCCTGCAATCTCAGCTCCCCTCCCTGGTCCCACTCAAAGGGCCCTCTGTGCTGCTGGCTGGCAGGCCAAGTGTTTATGGAATGTCTCAGCTGCTCGTAGGGTGTGTGTTTGTGTGCGTGTGTGTGTGTGTGGGGGGGGGGTTAATGAAATGTTAAGTGTTGTATGAGTTCACCTCTCTCACAACAGCCTGACCTATGGAGCTTGTTGTGTCACCGGTCAGCCGAGTTTGTTTTCCTCAAAATGTTGGCTGGCAAACTGAGCGACGGAATCTGCATCCCGTCATATAAAGTGGTGGTCCAGTGGTTTGTTGTTGTTTTTCCATAGATAGACTTCCATAAAGTCATCTTTGTTGTCCTTAGAGCAACGGATAAAAAAAAAACCAAGTGGTCCAAACTGTAGCATCACCAGCAGAAAGCGCCTCCTATTTTTGCACTGAATCATCCTAAACCGACATGATGCTGCCCTTAGTGTATGATCTTAGATAACATACCGGTGGCTTCGCGTCAGAGGCATGGCATGTATACAACAGCATCTGTGTCTGTCCCACCCTTCCAGATGTCCCCTCTGGCTGCCGGCATCAAGCTGAACCAATGATGTGCAGTATTGAACAGGCTCTTT
The DNA here is from genome assembly GCA_030347415.2 of Decapterus maruadsi. NCBI lineage: Eukaryota > Metazoa > Chordata > Actinopteri > Carangiformes > Carangidae > Decapterus > Decapterus maruadsi. The sequence goes on from CM064895.1 coordinate 4,919,127, forward strand.
ATTAGGTGTATATGTCCTGACATTTTATGTCTACTATGGGTCACCCCTTAAACACTATACCCTACATAACCCATAATGTAACAGCATCTGTTAACTGCAGGGTAAATGCCCACGTCCTAAAACCACCCAATTTATAACTGAACACATTATATAACATGACAGAAAAATTGCAAGTTGTATAAATGTTGGAGCCCGGACAGCCTTGATGACATCATTAGGAATTATTTTTGAGGACTTGACGGAGCTGCAGAAGAAATGATTCAAACCTTTTTTTTTCATTTTCGTTGACTCATAAGTTTTGTAATTTAGGAAAACAGTCAAAACAATTTGTAAATGTGATGATCTGATTCGCTGACCACTGATCAGTCGGCTTTGACCAACTTGTGGCATATAAAACCTATGTTGCCGGGCAGATTATATCTTAGCCAATCACATTAAAGCACATCAGGTGAGGCCTGTCCACAAATATTTAATTCTATTCAGACATGCAAATGAATATTTGATCATACCTAGAGGTCACTATGGCTTTTCATGTGACTGGTTAAATTTCTTGTGCTCATCATTTCTCTATAATAAGCAACATCAGCAGTTATGTTTGTGTGTGCACCTAAAAGAAACACTGTGGCTGAATACTGGCCAGGCTCCAGGATAATTTATAGGCTTTTCAAACAACCATTGCAATCATAATAATTCCCTAATGTAATAACCTAATAAGACTTAATAGCTACCGTTTCACATTAGACATGCTGCTATTTCCTACCGCGTCCATAAAGCTAATCTGTGTGTAGCTTAACGCGTGCATACACTCCATTGTCTGTTTATTTTCACAGACTGGAACAATTATTGGGCTTTGATTCTCTCTGTTACAAGCAGCAGTCTGACCACCCTGAGCTATTTCAATGCACACTGATTAGTAGGTGTGCTGGGCTGGGCCGCCACTTCTGACCTACACTGCTCAATGACTGGCACTAATTTTAGGCTGCCCCACTGTACACATCAGAGGCGGGTGCTGGTGGGCCTCGCTGCGGTTTAAAGGGCCTCCTCGAGCCAGCAGACACTACAGATGAGCCAGGATGTGATGATGATGATGTGTTAGTTTACATTTTTACATTTTTGCCAAACACACAGCCTGTGTTTGTAATTAGCATAACAGACGCCGCAGTTACAGTATGAGGTTAAAGGGACACTCCACTGGTTTTACTTGTCAACATCAATTTAGTACTTCTGGTGAGAACTACACAGCCTGTGAGTTGTTTATTGTCCTCTATGGCTCTGTAGGACCTTTGTAAAGTCTGTAAGTAGCATCATGTGAGTAACCCTAGTTTGGGCTCGGCGAATACTTTTTCGCCATGCTAGCTGGGTGGTCGGAGGATTGGGATGTTGCTCATCCAGTCAGCGCTTTTTATTTTGTCCCTAAAGACAGTCGCCATCACCACAGACTGACGCCTTTGGTTATTCCTTGTTATATTCTCTGGGGCCATCATGAAGTTGACATTTTTGGTTTAGAGTTAGACCCTTAAAGAGACCCAGAGGCGTTTGCTTTTGGTTATAAAAGAGTCTCATATTAATGTGGATGAATCTGGATTGTGTATTTGATGAGTTTGATGAGGGAAAGTGGACCTGTAGGCTACCATTCACCTCCATTGTGTTCACTGAGCAGCTCACGTCTCTGTCCCGCAGATCTATAAACAACATGCACTGATAATCAAAGGTAATGAACCTACCCCTATGACTATAGGGATTATGGCAATAGACAAATTTGCCAAAATGCAGAACTACCCCTTTAAAGGTGTCACTATGTGCATGTTAGCATGCTGACATTAGCACAGTATGTAGTTCAAAGCGCTGCAGCCTCAAAGCAGCTAACATAGCATTAAACCTATGTGGGGACTGACAAGTTGCATTATGGGGCTTGACACTCAACCAACCTGAATTTTGACAATTTAAAAAATCTGTTTCCTCATCAGTGATGGGATTTAGGCAGACTATTTGTCATCTGATGACCTAATGTCACTAAAAGAGGCATTGTAAAGTGTGTTACACATAAATCTATTGAGATGTTTCCATTTGCCATGAAGTGAGGAAAACAGCAGGGGCCACTGTCCGGGGTCACTGCATCAAGTGTTTGAAAAAGCATCATCCTTTAACTGGCTCCCCTCTATTTGCTCTCTCTGCCACCACCGTTTCCCCAGCGACCGCACAGTCTGGAGGAGAATCCATTTGCTGGAGCCATAAAGTGGTGCTAAGCTTTTAACAACATCTCACATTGGCATCTACTGCTGTTTTTATTCCAAAGGTGCAACTTTTCCCCAAATCTATACAGCCATTACTAGAGGTGACAGTAAGGCTGTCCTTCATTGTTCCTATTTTCCCCCCACTGTGGTTTATTATAGATGCTTTAAATCTCAATTCCAAACCTTTCTGCGCTGGATCGATCAACACATTTGCTCTGTGGCGTTTATTTTCGGGCGCTCACAATCTAACTGATGTCTGTCAGCCGACCGATCTTTGTGCAGATGGTCAATATATGCACAGTGGGAAACAATAAGTGGGGTCCGATTCTCAGCGCAATACAAACGGGAGACTGCTGCCCTTGAGCTATTTAAACCCACTGATCAGTGATCAGTCACTGTGGCAGCCTGGGCAGCACTTTGCCTTTTCACAACTGAATTATGGACACTGCTATTCTAGCTCCAGCTCTTTTCTGGGATCAGTTCATAAAGCTTTTTGCTTTTTATGTTTGGGAACCATCATCTTAATTGTTCCCATTACTCATGAATATAACTGTAAATTTACATAGATCCAATCTTGACTCAACATCCCATGTTTGCTCTCTCTTTTGATTCTGTGTGTTGGCCTCGTGTGGGGAAATAAGGCCACATGATTATTTCTGTGATAGTGAATCTGCTGCTGTGCTACTGTCTTGGCTGCACATCTGTCGCTCGCTCTCTGTCCGTTTATCGCAGTTCATCTCTGTGGATTAGGATTAGGGCCTTCGATGTGTCTTTGCTTTGTCATCAATTGGACGGCCAGTGTGCCTCCTTTTGATAAACTGCAGCAACAGTCATCTAAACATTACAGTCTTGTTTGCATGTTGCAGGAAGGAAAAGTGTTTCATGATGAGTGATTATTGTACAGTGTGCGCTGGAAACAAGGAGCCAGTTGTTTGACAAACTCTTTACATATCCTACTATTTTTAGGTGCTGTTGTTCAGGGTGGTGGAGCGGTGGAACAAAGACTCTGTGTTTTGGGGTCTAGAAAGGTGTTTGTCTTTTTGGGAGGGAGGAGTGGTTGGGTGATTTACAGTAATCTGACGTGCATCAGGCTTGTAGGAAAACAGCCAAATGAATTTCCTTCAAAAACACAGAATTACAGAGTTCAGAGACAGTCCAAAACAAAATCAGCTTCTCTCTGATCCACGGCTCCGCACAGCTCACAGCGGCGACTGCTGGGCTCAGCAATGTTACGTAATGTCATTAGCATGTATTTATTACAGCTCTATTGCAAAGTTGAGACCATTTTAAGCTGCTGCTAGTTGGGTATGAGACAGGAAGAGAGAGGAGCTGCCACAATGACTGCCCCCCTCATGTGTGATGCTCATATCTTAGACTGGATACAAGAAACAGCATTGTCTCTTCTCTGTGACTTCTGTTGTCTTGCTTCCAGTATCAAAACTGTGTTTATGGAGAATTTTCACTCAATTGGCTGAAGAATTAATATATTCAAAAATGACTATTTAAAAGTGAGATAGAAAAAATAACTATCATCAGAATATAGCTTGATGGATATCAGTATCAACATGTGTTATAAGGCAGATGATGAAATGATTCTATTTGAACAGGTGTTTTTTAGGAATTTAATGACATGAACAGGAGTTTAAATACAAGCATGTGTTGGTTTTGTTTTATATTACATTTGTTAATGTTATACTGTATGTGTTAAAATGGAAGTGTCTGATGTTACATATTTTAAACTCTTAAATGTCATCATTTGTCTTTGGCCTTAAAAAAAACAGAACAACAGAAGTTCTGTGTCACAAGTTAAGCAGGTCATTTGAGTTTTTTAAAGAACAGCCTGCACTTCAGTTTATTTGTTCAGCCCAAAGGTCACAAACTGTTTTACCATCAGGGCAAATGAAAGAAGGCAGGTTACACAGAGACAAACAAGATGTTGGAGAAAAATCTAAGAAATGAGGAGAGTGGGGGAAAAAAAAGTCAACTACACTTTGTGTCACAATGATTTACAGAAATAATCTGATCTTTTCATTTATGCACAAGTTGTTCTCTGTGAAGTATTTGACTGCCAAAGGCACCTCAGCGTGAGCTGTAATGTAAACATGGTAGCTGTGACTGTATGTATTTGTATAGCATGTTTCAACAAATAAAGTCACAATGTTTTACACAGAACATAGAAGGCTTCAAAACAATGTAGTATCTTGGAACAATATAAGATAAGATAAATCTTTATTTGTCATTGCAGTCACATGACATACAACAGTACAATGAAACTGAACACTGTCCCATGTCGGCGCAATATATAACATTTCAAAATATAAAAATAACAATTACCGGTAAATAAACCATTGAATAAAAAAAAGACATATTTGATTAAACCAAAAATTGACTTGAAATTATAAACATGTCAGTGTAGTGTTTGGGTTCTGCCACAAGACATTTCAACAGTGAAGTTGCTCATGCAGCCACAACTGAGCATTTTAGATTTGAAAATGTAGTTTCAAAGCCAGAGTCGGAAAAATTTGGATTCAGTTTTTCAGCATCAGGTTTAATACATCAGCAACCGATCCTGTTGATTATTTCTGCATCTCATTTATTGTCCACTGTAATGGTAATACTTCACATCTACTTATACAGGGTGAGTTTCATGTTTTGACATCGTCCCTCTGTCTCCGCTGCCCCCGAACCGTTACCGAGCAACCTGGTGGGAGAAAGTAATGCCACATTTGCATACGTATTCATTCATATTCACCTGTATTTTTCAATGAGGGAGAAATAGTAGATGTGTTTTTAGCCTCTGAGAGTTTTTTAAAACAACTTTTTTGTGGAAAAGTAATTTTAATCAAAACATAGTCATAGCAGAGCATCTTAACAAATGTTTAAAATGCCTCTTTAGGGGGGCTTTAAATAAAGAGAAAAATCTTGAGTCTTGATATGAAAGGACAGGCCTGTTGCAGCTCTGTCCCAGAAATGTTTAGCTTCAACTCTGGGGACAGGAAGCAGACGTGTCCCAGACGACCTGGTGCTTCATAACTTAGCAGCAGATCAGAGAAGGATCCAGTGCTTTGTGAGCCAACAGAATCATTGTGATGTCAGGTCTCGGACAGATGGGAAGCCAGGTTAAGAGCTAAGAGCTGGACTGATGCGATCCACTGTCTTGTTAAAGTGAGGACGCTCACAGCTGCAGCTGTGACATCCATTTGATTAGATTCTTATATAGAGAAACATGAACCTCTTCCACATGCTTTGATATGCTCCTAACGTGACAGTAAACTGACTGTGTAATGGTTTGAATGTGGCTTTTTTAAAGTAGTGGAACTGAAACCACGACTACGCCAAGATTCCTGGCTTGGATTGTGGGTTTTTTTTGTTTTTTTTTTTTTTTTTCACTGTTTGAAGCAGAGCGCAGTGACCACACATGAAAGTGTGTGACTGTGAGTGGGAGAGGGAGAGGGAGCTGTTTGTGAAAAGATGACCTTGCTCAGAAAGCCTGTTTCCGTTCTGAGGCAGATGAATTGCTGAATTTTCCCGGAGAGACCTGCATGGACACTTCCTCAGTAGCTGCGCTCGCGATGGCTCCAACAACAAGCTGCACACTGAGGATCTATTGTGATGTCTTTCTCACACTGCTGCAGCCAAGTCAGCTCTTTATTTAAAAAAAAAGTTCCTATTTAAAGGCACACAAACAAAAGCTGCAGAATGCACCTTTAAATCCTCTCTCTTACTTTCACTACTTGTTTCCAGTGTTTTTCCAAGCTTTGGCTGTTTCTGGAGATAGTTTGTGGCTCTGAGACCGCTGCCCGAGAGAGGATGTGTTATTCATCCGACGCTGGGCCTGATGTATAATCTCGCTGGGGCACAGAGTGGCCTTTCACATGGACTTCCCCTGCGCTCTGAAGCTGCTTGGCCTGCGCTGCTCTCTTCCCTCAAGCAGTCAATACAGCTCTCCGCCTCTCCGCTGGGCCCAGTGTGTTTGTTTGACTCTTTTTGTTGTGGCCTCTGTGGATGTCATCCTGTCACTCTGTCTGTCTTCCCGGACCTCCTCTCCAGGGTGACTCGGCTTTATCCTCCCCCAGTTTCCGGAATCCTCTCCTTCCTGTTTTTCAAGCCCATGTTGAACCAACTCTTGTACCTGACTAGATGCGTCTGACTCTGGCCCGTTCTGTCTCACTGAGGTTTGAAATCTCAGCTCTCTATCTTTCCGGCTGCCGACATCCTTGACGGCGATAATGATGATAATAAGGATGATGAGCGCCGATGTGTCAGAGGCGGCTGGCGGTAATTACAGGATGCAGAACCTGTTTATCCTCATCTTGAGGGTGTCTTAGTAGTCTGAAATCACAGGGATGATGAGCACAACGCACATTTCACACTGTGTTCAACTTGTTTTTCAAGTGTCAGCATGGCATGTGTGGCTATTTTGCTATTTCCTTGAAGGATTCCTTCCTGAGCCTGGAGATGTCTTTGAATACAACACCAGGTTATTGTAGCACTCTGATTCTCTGTTATCTGAATACATTCAAACACACGGTGAGGCATGGCATGAACAGAGCACGTGTGTTGCCACGGCAGTTTCACAGACTTATCCACTTTCCTGGCACGAGCAGCTGGAGGCTGGCACAGGCCGTGTGGTAGATTTGTGTATGTCACAGGTTTATGAAGGTTAAAACAGGCTGCGGTATGAAGACAAATGGCAGTAAAGGACATGCTTAGTGTTTATTGTGTTTTCTATGATAGCTGCTGTTACACATGCTGGATGTACAAGGGTAATACAAAATAACATTGTACAATATAACGCAATCTGGTCATGGCTGGATTAACACATCAGGGGTCCCTGGACAAAATTGAACACACTTTCACCTCGTTCCTCCTGCTCTGTGCACACAGCAGCAACACAGGGCACTTTCATCATACTTGGCACGTGCAGGTCCAACCAGTACTCCAGTGTGAGAATACTAAGATTCATGCATTTGCATGAGCATATGTAAAATGTGAGCTGAGCATGATGTCAACAGAAACTAATTATTTGATTGAAGTGATTGCAAAAACTGAAGTATTCGTAAGGCTGAAAAGTAAAATTAATTCAGCATGGCTATTCAACAATTAAAAGCCCTGAACATATGTATTTCGGCCATAGGCCTTTATTAGGGTCAAAGATCACATGGTCAAACTGGGTGGGCCACAGTCATATACAGGCTAGAACTGCAAGTCAATTACAATCACATCACAGTTTCAGCAGAGAGAGAAGAAAACAATAGAAAAACCCAGGTAATACAAAACTACCAGACAAAGTGCATATGGGGGCAATGGGGGGGTTCATGGTCTAATTTGCTTCAGTTTGGGGTTCCTTGATGTAAAAAGTTTGAGAACCACTGCATTAGATCACAAGAAGTAGCCTATTCAAAGAGATATATCCAGGACCAATTATCTGAGTGTTTGATTTTGGGCCTAATATCATTTACTTTAAGAAGATGTTGAGGTGAACGTGTTTGCAAGCAGTTGCCACAGAGCAACATCAGCATTATCAGCTGGATTGATGTTTCTGGCCACCTGATGAATATTTGCTTAGTTCTTATTCTCCTTTTAGCTCAGTTTTAGTCTGCATTGACTCCCGAGGGAATATCACTCCTTAGAGGCCTCTGTATGTTTGTTTATTTCTCTGGAGGCCTTTTCTGAACATGTAGTCCACAGTGTGTTCATTAGAGCTTTTCCTCTTCAAAGCTGAGCTCTGGTGCTGGGAACACCTGTCCCACAGGTTCCAGAGAAATGTATCATAATGAAGATATATTTGGTTTCTTTTTAATTTTATAGCGGTTTCTTTTTGTCTGTTTTAATCACCAAATGAACATCTACATACACTCCTGATGTCACTATAGTGAGATGTGTGAAGATGGTGACATCTTAATAATCCTTGACTACAGTAAAATAGCTTTGTTAGCCCCACTCACCTAAACCACTACTGGCCCAGTGTCAGACCAACAGAAGAAGATGCTTTAACTGACTGCATCAGCTTTCTCATTGTTTATTTTCCTTGCTTTGACTGTTTTCTCACAGAGACTCCCTACAGCGAGACCCCTCCGTCATATGGATATGACTTGGAGCACTCAGAGGAGCACCAGCCTCGCCACGACCCTCTGTCCTACACTGGATCTCCCTCCTCCTCGCCACGGCTACGCTCAAAGAGCCGAGACACCCAGTGCTCCGGCTCTCTGGAATCATCGCTGTCGGTAATATTACCTGGTCAACTCAAGAGACACGTTACCGGGTCTCTCCTCTGCTGTGTTGTATTTTACTGTCCACTTTCCTCGCACTTTCCAACACTTAGAGGAGCTGTGGCTTTTCAGCCGAAGCAGATCAGTTTTCAAATATAACAGTCGATATCGGGATAGCTCATAATGCCTTTGACTCCTACTCAGAGGTTTTATGTTTGGGTTGGGTTTGTCCATCCATCCCATTCTCATGAACGCAGCCTCTTAGGAACTGCTTAAGAAATAGCTTCCCCTTTTTTTCCCTGTTAATCAAGCAATGTCTGACAGGAGATCTGTATTGTAACATGCAGTGAATCACAGACTGGCCTTCTCAGGAATTGTCGTGGTTGTTTATCGAACATGCCAGTCTTTATAAATAAATACTACTGTATGACGTCAGATTTAGTGCTTGCGTTTCACAAAGATAACCTAGAATATCTAAAGATTCATGTAAATCGATGTTTACTGAGTCCCTCACCTTGGCCGAGTAAATCTGCACTGGGAGAGAGAATAATAAACATTTGCTTAAAGGGATAGATAGTGAGTTTGATGAGGGAAACCAAGAAATTCAGTGAGCCTCCGTATCGTAGCTCTGAGCAGCTCACGGCTCTGCTCTGCCATTCTAAAAATAGCTTGCACCGACAATTAAAGGTAACGAACCTACTTCTATGACTATAGAGATTATGGCAATGGGCCAATTTGCCAAAATGTTGAACTACTGTATCCCTTTAAGCGTTTACACTTCCACATAGCTCCCTAATCAAACTCAACATTGACCCTAATGACATCCATGAGTCCTCCAGAGCCACAGACGACACTAGCTGTGTATTTCACGATGAGCAAACTTGGCTTCCTGTGTAAAACCAGTGCAGTGTCGGAGACGACTGAAGAAGGCCTCTGGCAAGGCGTTCAAACAGCTGCTCCAGCTGAGGCATCCAGAGGCCACCAATAAAACCCAGAGTTCAGCATACAGCTCAGCACAGATGGAAGTGCTTCTGACTGTGAGGCAGGGCGTTGCTGAACAGGACTGTATACACTCAGCAAACTCAGTGTGGGCAAACAGATGTTGAAAAGAGATGCAGCTCCCCTCCCCCCTCTGCTGTGTTCCTGTCCTATCTGTGGTGTTTCTTATCCTCTGATGTATACACTTTGTGATCTTCAAAGCTTAAGTCATGATGGAGGCTTCACTCAGCATTTTTTATCCGGCTGACATAAAGAAGGAGCTTGATAAAGCCCCCCCTAGACGCTCCGGTGAGCTTCTTACTGTCACGATAGCCCGCACCAGGATGACTGATGGATTTAACCTGTGTGGAGTAAAAAACTCAGAGACACATTTGTCTTCCTTAAGGTGCTAGGAGTCTGTGGTTCAGGCCGCCTGGAATCTCAAACTCCCACAGAGTTTAATCAAATCTGGCCCATCCGAAGCCCACAACAACAATATCTGCAGTCAGAGGTTTGCAGACGTGTGGGGGAGGTTTATTAAAGACCCTACATATTTTCAGGTCACGTATGTTGGACGTGAGTCTTTTGTGTTGTTGTAAAACGTGTCCTCTTCGTCTGATTGTTTTCTCTCTCCACCGTGGTGGTGTCAGGTGGAGCTGGATCAGGAGAAGGGTCTGGAGATGAGAAAATGGGTTTTGTCAGGAATCCTGGCCAGTGAGGAGACATACCTCAGCCACCTGGAGGCCCTACTCATAGTATGTGCAGATAATAACACACACACAAGCAAAATCTTTTTCCAGGCAAATTAAAATGGGCTCACACCTGCTTATATTTTGCATTTACTTTACATTTTATTGCACGTATATAACTTTTGAAGGCGAAATTCTTCCTTTAACAATTGAAAAGTTTAATTCATAAGTGATACATTCATCATACCTCAGCTTTATCTCATGGTGGTTAACCATAGCTAATACTCGGATAGATCTCGCAATCTGAGTCTCTTTGTGACTCAGTGTAACTTTTGAAAAAACAAATAATCAGTTCTTCCTCTCAAAAATTAGACTGGTTTACTCAGATTAATACAGCGCTAGGTTAATTTTAGAGACTACTGTTACTCCTATTTGTCAAGTGAGACCATATAAACTTTTGGAAGAAGTATCATAAATGGAAAATGAAAACAGGTTCTCTAACATGAACTATGTTTATTCATCCAGCCCATGAAGCCTCTGCGGGCCGCAGCCACAACATCCCAACCAATGCTGACTATCCAGCAGATAGAAACCATCTTCTTCAAAGTACCGGAGCTTCATGAGATCCACAAGGACTTTTATGACGCTCTGCTGCCCCGAGTCCAGGACTGGAGCCACCAGCAGTGTGTGGGCGACCTCTTCCAGAAACTGGTACGGAGATCATGTGTTTTTCTTTTCTTTTTTATTGATTTTCAGCAGAAAAAAAGACATATGTACATGCCACACTGGTAGCCTGCACCACAAACAGAGCTATAACAGAACATGTACAAAAAAAACAAAACAGAGGGAGACCAACAGAGCCAGAGCATCATAAGCATACAGTATATACTGTATACACCCACACCTACACAGATACAAGTGAAGACTGATGGAAAGAGTTAAGAGGAAAAGGTGCAAACAACCGCTGTATCAAGTTACAGCTGAGTAAAAGCCCTGTATTTTCCTATATGTCTTCCCTACCTATCAGTCTGTAATAGTCTGTTTATAGGAAGAAATCTTGGCCATTTCATCAAACCACTACCTCCCCAATAGTTTAGTTTTCCAATGTTGCAACACTATCCTGCCTCCAGTAATAAGTGCTGTACTGCACCATGCAATCTGGTGGACATTTAGCCCACTTTCCTTCAGTAGCACACTCAATAGACAAAGCAGCGGTTGTTGTACCAGTATTAATAAAGTAGGAAATCATAGATTATAGTAAATCTAACATGGGGCATGAATACAATACAACATATGTAAGGAAGTACCACATTTCCTACATGGGTCAGAGTTTCTAGTCCTCACTGTACCATTTCACATGGGGTGCAATAAATCCTAATGGAGCTCATGGTTTTTGTTCATGTTGTAAAAGTCCAGAATGCAAAGACCGGTCTTGTTCCCATTATCTCCCATCTGCTGTCATGAGTAAGTGTGTAAACACAAGCTTACCAGGTAATTCATTAACAGTGGAAATCTATCAGTGCTGTGTAAATGTTATCACCACAAATATGATAAATCACTGCCTCTGTCAAATTTAAAATGTGATTTTTAGATTTTTATGGTTCAATTGTTTCAAGGGAACTTTGGAGGAAAACGTGTCACATCTATGTTTCAGGGCTAAAGCAATAGAAACCTGTTTCTCTACTTCTTTTGACCGACTTTGGAAGTAGCACAGAACCACTAGGCAGCAAAGTAAACAAGGAAGTTAGAGAGCAATAGAATGAAAAGTATCTGATGAGCTCACATGAGCGTGATGTTGTAATAACCGTTCCATTTGTAAAACATTTATGAGATTCATGAGATGAACTTGAGTACTTGCACACAGTTACACTTTAGGTACAGTAAGGCGTGCCCTTCAGCTGATTCAAGCATCAAATAACAGGATCAAACTATGTCTTGATTTTTGATCAAACAGACCAATATTCCTCAGGTCGGTAACTTTTAGAAACTAATTATAGCTTAAATGTCATGCCTTGATCATTAATGATTGTAAAAGAGCAGGGGACTTTCTGGGTAAAAAAAGAAAAAGAAAAGAAAAAGTGGGAGTCTCTGGCTTTTAGTAATGCTCCGTGGATCTTGTAGTGCACATGTGAGTAGACTGCCTGGAGTCATCTCCTGGCCAGATAAAAGCCTCGCTCCACCACATGACAAGCAGTAAAGGAGAACAAAACGCTCCATAGGAGGTCGCTGACTAAAAGCTACCTCAGTGTTTGCTGTTGAGGATGAAAAACACTCATGCACACACAGATTTATATATAGACACGTGAGCCAACATTGTATTGGGCTGATTTGTATTAGTTTTCCTTCTGTGTTTCCAGCTCATGTGACGTTATTGTGTGATGATAATGAACTGATAAACTCTACCTTTGCTTTCGTCTAATCAGTACTGTACTTGTTCCCTGTTAGGCCAGCCAGCTGGGAGTGTACCGGGCCTTTGTGGATAACTATAAGGTTGCTGTGGAGACGGCGGACAAGTGCTGCCAGGCAAACGCTCAGTTTGCAGAGATATCCGAGGTATGCAATCACGCTACACGCAGCGGGGCTGCAGCAGGCCGGCGTTGGGTGTTGTACAGCTGCCCGGGACAAGTGATGACAGGGCAGGTTCCAGCCGCGCTGGCAGTGCACGGAGCTGAGCAGCTCTTTACAGCAGTGCTGATTGTTTTAATTGAGCTTTAGGGCAGTTGCTCTGATTTAATGAGCGTATTTTTTTTCTCACAATTCACTCTGGTGTCATCTTCCCTGCCAGAACCTCAAGGTCAAAAGCACAAAGGACTGCAAAGACCAGTCGGCTAAAAATTCACTGGAAAGTAAGTACTGAGTGAAATGAATGGCCATCCTCCACATTAATCAATATGTGCTATAAGCAGCTGAGCTGTGACTGGGCCCGTTGCACTGACTCTTCCTCCTCCTCCACAGCTCTTCTCTACAAACCTGTGGACAGAGTGACGCGCAGCACGCTGGTTCTGCATGTAAGTCCAGTCTGCCCTCACAGAAATCTACTCCAGCATCTCGTCTCTGTGTCGGTTTTCTCGACTTAGTTTCTCATATGTTTCTTTTTATATTCAAGGACCTCCTGAAGCACACGCCCTCCAGCCACCCAGACTATCCACTGTTGCAGGACGCTCTGCGCATCTCCCAGAACTTCCTGTCCAGCATCAATGAAGAGATCACCCCGCGCAGACAGTCCATGACAGTTAAGAAGGGAGAGGTCAGTGCGGCAAGTTCAGCAGCTTCATCACTGATGATTCTGTGACTCACGGTTGATAAACCAACTGCAAATGAATGTGTTCGGGCCTGCCCAAAACACAAATGCCAACATAGTCGGTTTGCGGTTAATAAATCAACAAGGATCATCAACTTTCCTCTCGAAATAAACACATTTCACTGGATTGCTTGAAGCCCACAGACGGTAAAATTAAGAGTAGGTGCAGCTTGTTCTCTTTTGTGGACCGGATTGTCTTTTGCCAAGGACAACTTCAGTGGTTTGGAAGGTGTGGTGGTTTGGAAGGCTTGGCACCATCACACTGACTCCTGGGGCCGCTCCCACTTTTGCATGGTTTTATATAATTATGTCCAGTGTATGTCGGCTAACTCACAGGAGCAGCCCTGTTCTGTCATGCAGACGGCATTTAGGAGAACTGAGCTTGATTTTTCACATGTTAGTTTTTTTTCCTGTATCCTTTTATTTTATTTTATTTTGTACAGGCTTTTTTTATTTTATTTTATTTATTACATTATTATTATTATTATTATTACACAAGTTTTTTTTATGAAAAGTTCTTTTTCTTTTTATAATTAATTTCTTTTAGTTCACAATATAACTAACTGACAGACTGAACTTGCCACTTCCAGAGTTATGCAGTGATGTGACTAAAATTTAGTCAGTCAAGCACATAATTGATAGACCAGGTGATTACATGTACAGTTGGTGAGGTTTTCATCTCCCTACAAAAATATAACCAGTGCACAGCCTTTTAGAGCAGTGGCATTTATTTGATTTGCTCCCTCACATTCAGGATTATTTCTGCCTGAGTGGTTACCGTCACATCTCGGCTATTGACAGTAAAAAAGCTCAGAGCACAAGGTGTCTGGAAGCTGCAATAAAACCCGGAGTGTGTGTGAGTCAGGTTGCTGCTGACTCATCTCTGCCTGTCTGCTGTAGTCGAGGAGGAAGTGGAGCGTAGAGGAAGCTCGTGACAAAAGCCTCGCGAAACAACTGGAGGCGAGCGTCTCTGTGTCACACACCAGGAACACCCGTCGATTAACTCGGCTCTCACTCCCATCCGTCCCCGCCGCGGCGTTGGACCCCGCTTCCCAGAAACGTTCAGAATCCTTATCTACTTCTGTCTAACCAGCCTGCTACGCCGGGTGTGTGTAAACCGACTCGCCCATGCTTCCTGACCCCACCACCACCACCAGCATGCAGCTCAGGTCTCTGATTCAGATGACCTGAATGAGAACTTCCTCTGTTTTTCCTGGGAACTGGCCGAGCCAACCAGGGTGGGATACGAAATCAAAGAAAGTTCTTGGGAACATTCTTCTGCATGTCGTCTGGGAAGTCTGAAAATCCCACAGGAAGATTGACAGATAGCATACCAGCCCATGACAGTGGGCAAGTTTTTAAATACAGGTTTGGTCGTCGTACGCGATCATCTCTCGAACTAAATCTGACAAACCCATTGTTGTCGATGTTTTGCGCCCGTAGCTGCCTGTAATTACCACGACCATTTAAACCCACGAGTTGTTTTAGCCCCATCTCGTATGCATGCCTCACTGCCCAGTGTCTCGTAGAGCATACAAAAGCAGGAGTCAGATTCCTGTGTCTGCAGGGCGTGATTGCTGCGTGGTGGTTTTTTCCATTGGTTTATTGACTGTTTGTGGTCACGTTTGTGTGACAAAACAATAAGCGGATGTAACCCTGCTACCTCGACGTTTCTGAAAACCAGGACACTACTGCTGCCTCTCCAGCGTGCTCGTAAGCAGCTGAACTGGAGCGTGCAGAGGAAAGCCACGCCGCAGCGATTTCCTTGTTTTCGTGGAGCCGCGGCCGGTGTGTGATGGTCGAAAGTCTCACATGGCCACTGTCACTGTAAACAGCCTCAGCCTCCGAGGTCAAGAGGCAGAGTGGGAATTTTAGATGCGTGCTTCTGCAGGAAGAAGCCACGTCATCACATCCACCTCTAATCTCAGGCTGGATGACGAGGGGGCAGGAAACACAAGACTACAATCTATTTCCCTGAAACGCAGATCATCAGAGCGTCAGACGTTGTCTACACTCACTGTCTTGTTTTGGTTGCATTGTATGTGATTTATTGTTTTGTTTATTTTCATTTTAAAGCAACAGAATAACCACAGGCTGAACAATAATTATGCACAGCCATCAGCGTATAATACTGAACATCAATGTAAAACTTTCAGCAGCTCCGTGTAGTTCACATATTTGTGTTTTGGTGCAGTAATTGCGTCGCTGAAAGTTCCTGAACTTACACTTTCATCAGCGAGTGTAAAGACTGTATTTCTGGTTTCCTGTTGGCAGAACCGTCAGCTGCTGAGGGATCGTTTCATGGTGGAGCTGGTGGAAGGTTCCAGGAAACTCCGTCACGTCTTCCTCTTCACCGACCTGCTGCTCTGCACCAAGCTGAAGAAACAGGCCGCGGGGTGAGTCTGGGTCAGCGTCCAGCCGGAGGGTAGAGACAGAGGCATGTGACCCAGGGGTTCAAATCCCAGGGTTGTTGGGGAATGACGGTTGCTCCACCCAAACAGACAATAAACGTGTTAACGCAAACGTGTTAAAGCTTGTGCTTGCAATCACACAGCTAAAAAAAACAACAACAGGGCAATTATCAGGTGAAGAAAATGTATTTATACGAGCATGTCATGGTCCAACAGGAAAGGGCAGCAGTATGACTGTAAGTGGTACATCCCCCTGGCTGACCTGACCTTCCAGACCATCGAGGACTGTGAGTCCACCCCCATCCCTCTGGTCCAGGACGAGGAAATAGACGCGATGAAGATTAAAATCTCTCAGATCAAGAATGAGATTCAGAGAGAAAAGGTGAGGACGGAGAGAAGTTTAACACAACCACAGAAACTCAAAGCTAACCCACACAGAACACAGGGAAACACGGCACTGATGTTGTTGACAGGCTTTTTGATCTATTAGTTATGTGCTAAAACATCTCAACAATCTACTAAATCTGATGACAGACAAAAACGGAATGAATGATATGCTACATATACTATAAGCAAATGATTTTTAAAAATGTTGTATCTCTGGTGTTGCTTTTTCTTATTGCTCCCTGCACAGTGTCTTTGAGTTCCTTGAAAAGCGCTTTGAAATAAAATGTATTATTATTGTTATTATAATTAAACGTAAACAGAATAATGTGTGCAGACAGCAGGTCTGTGTTATGTTAACCCTGCTATTGTTTGACTGAAGAGAACCACCAAGGGACCCAAGGTGATGGAGCGCTTGAGGAAGAAGTTATCAGAGCAGGAGTCACTGCTGCTCCTCATGTCTCCCAACATGGCGTTCAGAGTGGCCAACAGAAATGGAAAGGTGAGTCACAGGATGTCTGAGGCTTTTTCTAAAACCCTGCGTGGATACAGACCAAGAATTTTGGCTGATGATTTACTTTTCCCTTTTAATGAGTTTTTAATAGATAGTACTGTATATTCAGCCTTATCTTATTTCCTGAACGACCAACTGTTCACTCTGGCTTCTGCTGCACTCTGCTGTTGATGAAGTGAAATGACAGCAGCAGATACTCAGCTCCTTCGTTCCTTTCAGGGATTCACATTTCTCATCTCATCTGACTACGAGCGGGCTGAATGGAGGGAGATGATTCGAGAGCAGCAGAAGAAATGTGAGCTTTCTTACTGACGTTATAGAGAAGACAGCAGGAATATCATAAATATTTTTGGGTTTGTTTGTCTTTTTTCTATGACTAACAGTCACCTTTCCTGTGTCCTGCAGGTTTTAAAAGCTTCTCTCTGACCTCTCTGGAGCTGCAGATGCTCACAAACTCATGTGTGAAGCTCCAGACCGTTCACACCATCCCAATGACCATGAATAAAGAAGGTAGGGTTCATTTTACACAGCAGGGGATTTAATATGTCTCTTAACACAGTGTGTCATCAGTTTCTGTGTTGTAACTGAACTCTTCCCTCCACAGAAGATGAATCTCCTGGTTTATATGGCTTCCTTAATGTCATCGTCCACTCTGCGTCGGGGCTCAAACAGAGCTTAAGTAAGTGGCTCGTTGGCCTGTTTTTTTTAATCCCAAATCATATCACTGACAATTCCGCAGGTTGCACGTGGTGTCACATCATCCTCTGTGTCAGTGCTTTACCCACCCTCTCCCTCTTCCCTCCCCCTCTCCCCCCCGGCTGTCAGCTGGGAGGGCAGCTGCAGGGGAACAAGTGGGATTAGCCCAGGAACACAGTGTACAAGCCGCAATGTCTGTGGCCTCTCCAGTCGCTGCCTGCTTACACTCACGTTTTGCTCTCTTATTACAAAACCCAGTTGGGCAATAGTCTGTGGCATGGTTCACCCAGCTGGGGGTCCACTGCCTTTGACATCCCTTGATATCCTCAGACAGCAGGAATAGAGCTGTAACCATACAAAATAGAAAACTCTTAAGGCGTGAGGTCATACACCATTTTATCCGGGTGTGTCTGTCTCATCCCACAGTCATTAACGTGATGATTTGTTTTGGTTTCATTTTGATTCAGCTTTGAAAATGAGTTTTGCTTCCACCCACTAGATCTTTACTGCTCCCTGGAGGTGGATTCTTTTGGATACTTTGTCAACAAAGCCAAAACACGAGTGTACAGAGACTCCACAGAGCCCAACTGGAATGAGGTGAGAGTGCAAACCAGAGAGGAGAGAGTCATTGGAGGTCATGCCCACCTTCAGTGTCAACTGCATTGTCTCCATTAAAGGGATTGTTCAAAATTTTGGCAAACTGGCTAGTAATGTTCTGTTATTATCGCATGACGTGGTGAATGTGCAGGTCACAACTTGTCCACCAGAGCATTTTGGAGAATGTTTATTTGATGAGTTTGATGAGGAAAACCAAGAAATCCCATTAGCCTCTGTAGCGTAGCTCTGAGCAACTCATGGCTCTGCTCTGCCGTTCTAAAAATAGCTTGCAGCGACAAATAAAGGTAACAAACCTACAGTACTCCTACAACAATAGGGATTATGGCAATGGGCCAAAATGTTGAAATATGCCTTTAAAGAACTGTGTTTCTGAGAGACGAATTGTATGGCATTAATTAAAGGGTGTCAGGTTTGGAATGAGCCCTGGATGTTTAGGAGAACTGTTGACTGGATGTAATGAAAGTAACATGCTGTGCACTGGGCTGAAACTTCCAGTAACGCAACCTCTGCTCTGTTTCTGTGCAAGGAGTTTGAAATCGAACTAGAGGGCTCTCAGACTCTGAGGCTGCTCTGTTATGAGAAGTGCTGCAGCAAAAGCAAGCAGAGCAAAGAGGACGGAGAGCTCACCGATAAGATCATGGCCAAAGGACAGATAAAGGTACGGACACACGAGGGAAAACCGGGGTCAGAAGTTCTTTATGATGTTGAGGAACACTTGATGACAAGGTGGGTGTGGTTTTCAGACAGTGTCAGTTTGCACATGGAGTG
The DNA here is from genome assembly GCA_030347415.2 of Decapterus maruadsi. Lineage (NCBI taxonomy): Eukaryota > Metazoa > Chordata > Actinopteri > Carangiformes > Carangidae > Decapterus > Decapterus maruadsi. The sequence continues at coordinate 4,937,932 of CM064895.1, forward strand.
AGGGCAGTACTACTGTAGGTTTCTGTGCATCAAAGCCATATCAAAAACAATATCACATGATATGCAGAATTTAATACATAAAATAAAGAAAACATGAAGGTAAGCCTCATTTAAAGTAGGTTATTAAAAAGTAGCTTCAAGATAAAGTGTTTACTGAGAAGGACATTTCTGTCTTTCTGTGCTGCAGTTTCTCATTTTTCTAGTCAGTCAACCCTTACACCAAGATGGGTTTTTCTTTTAGTAGACATGTTTCCATTCTGTGTTTAAATGATCACATGAATTGATTCCCCAAAACTGTCCATTTAAAGTCATTCACAGAAAAGTAAAATGCTTAAACTTTTTAACACTTACTGTAATATAAATCCTCCAGATTTTCTGGTTTGATAAATGCTTTCAAATAAAAAATCTAAGCAGAAAATCAAAAAGTCAATATTTACTCAGTGGGACCCTAAATCTATCTGACTGCACTGACACTGCAACAATGTCCGCCAAATGGAGCCGACTCTACTACTCCAGTTCCTCTTCAGTGGCGTTGCCTCTGCTCCACTGACCACAGGATCTGTTTTGGGGCTAATCCTGCCCTGTGGGCCGCCATCACCACTGAAAGAGAAATGAGTGGTGAGGTTGCTTGTGGGTCACTTGAGCCTGACCCCCGATAGGGTGTTGTGACAGGGGGCAGATTAGACTTTGGGTTGACCAAACGTAGCCACTGGCACAGCTCCAGGGTTGGCCAGAGGGAGAGAGACGCAGGGCGCTCTTTGATCAGCCAGTGAAGGGATTTCCCTGCTGGACAGGTGGGTCCAAACACTGCCCCGTCTTAGAGGAAAGTACACGAGGGTGCTGGCAGCCACATCCCAACACCTGTCAGGTATTCCAAGAACTTTCTTGACCTGTATCGTCATGTCGGACTTTCTTCTTTCTCTGTTGATGTCGACACAAGAACGTTTTTACTTTTTAAATTCACTAGGTTGACTCAAGAGGTCAGAAATAAGTAGATGCAAATTGAATATTTATGATTCCAAGGTTTTTAATTTTGAAAAGATAAAGGGTTTTTATATTTTTTTAAATAGAACATTTATTCATTGATTTTTTTAGCTATTTGAAAAATTTATAAAATTGTGAATATGCAGTACAAAGGAATGAATTAAAATGTACAAAATTCGATGTAGCACATTGGTAAATGTTTCTTTGCCATTGTTGTGTTTAAATATTTAGGGTCAAATTTATATATTCAGGTTCTCATGAGATAATATGTGTATGTGTGAGGATCAGAGAGGGAAGGACCTGACGACCTGCTGTGTGGGAAAATAAATTATGTTTATTAATATGAGCAAAGGTCTCTGGGAAAGGCCCTTCAGATTAGTGGTTCTACTCATGTATGGGTCATAGTAACCAGTGTTTCAGATATGAGGAAGACAAGGCACGTGCGTGCTGTGATGTTAAAGGTCACTAGTACTAATCAGTAATTGGCCACAGAGGATCTTGTTGAGGCTACCTGAGAGCCGGAGTCACCAGGCAGCGCTCCGCACAGCCACAGGCGTGAGCGCACTGGTAATGAGGGTAGGAGGGGATTCTCAGGAGTTAATCCCCCAAATCCATCTGGGAAGTAGAACAACACACAGGCAGCGTGGTTGGCAGACTGCGTGGCTTTGTTCCCTTTCTGACTCCCACTGGAATGAAAAGATTTAAGGAGTATAACAATGCCGTGATGTCCAGACAAATAAGAAAGTTCTGCAACGTTTCTACCGGACTGCGTCTATGAAGATCGTCAGGAGTGTTGAAAGCAAAAGGATGGATGGCTTGTTGTTCAGGGAAGAAGGACCCGCAGCTCCCACGAGTGCCGTGGTTTAGAAGATAGTGATAATCTACAGGCCAGCGCTGGTGTCTTTGTCCGTTCATCAATAGCCAGTGAAAGTAACATTTTAAGACTTTAAGAGACTGAAGAGCAACTTGAGTCAGTAGAGTCGGTGTTAAAAAGAGAGGATGAGTGAAAGTAATCCTAATGAGGACGACAGTGTGGATCAGGACAGCAGTGGTGTGGAGGAAGAGGGAGACACGGCTCCGAGGAAACCCCCGAGCACAGGGGCCCGTCTGTGGGACAGAGTCCGCAGCAGCCTGCTCAGACCAAAGGTAAAGACACGGACAGAGAGCTGTGGCCAGGTCTGAGGACAGAGGAGACCCTCTCTTATTTGACTTTATCTTACATTTCTACTGGGATGTTCTCTGCCAAGATTTCGATGCCAGCATTGTGCCACCTGTGATTCTTTTTCTTCTGAAAAAAAAGTATTATGTAAGAAAATAGATTTTCACTGAGCAGAGGATTATCTGAATGAGATTTGATGGTTTCTTGGGTGAAAGGACATCTGCCGTGTTGGACGGGCCCAATGCCTGTAGATAAAGGGTGGCAGTTTGGTATTAGTCAGATGACAAAAATAGATCAGTCACATGAGTGAGCACCACCATATGGTTTATGTTTATGTGAGTCAACTAATTAAGCAAGTGATGTGATTATATTTACCTGTATGTATTCACCTGTATAGAAACTCCTCACTCCTCTACACTCACTTTTACTATTATAATATGTAATTTAATCATAGAGCTTGTCTTATTTAAAGGTCATAGGGTTAGAATATTTCATGGTTTTAGAGAATCATAAATGACACTGAAGAGAAATAAAACAAAGTATGTCTTCTTTTTTGTTTCAGTTGGATCCACAGACACTGCAGAGCAAAGACTGGCAGAGGACGGTCATCGCCATGAATGGAGTAAGTGTTTTCAGGCAAAAATAGGGGAACAGCTTCCAGTTTGGAAATTAAAGAGGAAATCACTGTGAAATTATTGTTTTATTTGTCTAAAGGGAAAAGGGTGATTTTACCTCAGGTTCAGGTTTGACAACTCTATATTTGGCGGGTTTTTGATGTAGACACTGTTTTATGGGCTCAATGCAAAAAAGTGAACTTGGCCTTTTTTGTTTTCATAAATAGAGTTCAATTTTGACAAATCTGGATCTGTGTCTTAAACAGTCTCTGGAGCCTGTTAATCTAGTACAGAGCTGTTAGGGTGCATGTGTTTTTTTTTTAGCTCGACCTTGTTTGATGTTTCATCAGAAGAAAACCAGTGAAGCTTCTTTTTTTTTAAAACAAAACTTTCCTGAATCTGACAGTAGGTGTTCAAAAGCCTTAAGGCTTGTAATATCAAATAAAAAACTAATTTAAAAACATAAGTGTTTTGAAAATGGAGACACCATAACTTACAGTAATATCGCCCTTTAATTTGATGTTGACTCATAATGACCTCATAACCTCCTAATCAGAATCAGATACCAACTTTTACTTTGTAGATTGAACACCCAACAGGAACAGCTGGATTGTTTCATACAGTAATAACTGAGATACAGCTAAATACAGTAAAGTGAATAATGAAGTAACACAAAATAACAATGAGAGCAGTAATACATTCAGCTCTGTTTCTTACACTTGGTTCAGTTGGTCTGTTATGGCTGCTGCTGTTATCCTGTTGATGCCATTTGTGGACACAGTCCAGCCAAAGGACACGCGGGATGGTTTCACACTTTGTTAGCTAACACGAGTCACTGTGGAAAGTAACTGGTTTTCTGCATTCTTGTCGTCTTATTGCAGATTGAGGTGAAGCTGTCGATGAAATTCGCCAGCAGAGAGTTCAGCCTGAAGAGGATGCCTTCACGGAAACAGTCTGGTGTCTTTGGGGTGAAAATCAATGTAGTGACGAAGTGAGTTGTTAACCGTTTATTGTGTCACATTTTTGATGTTATTTGTTTTCAGTGACTCACTGTGTAAATGTGAGAGAAATCTTGTGTAATGCAGTGAAAAGTGACTCTGCTCTGTAAATGATGGCAGTTATTTGATTTTTTTTTTTTTTTTGGAAAATTTGAAAGTTTTGATTTTTTCAGGATCAAAGTTACCGGTTACCAACTGATAAGACAAAATCAAAGTCAATATCTAGGAAGTGGCAAAATAAAAATTAAATACACATTATGTACAATGACAAGACGATAGAAAGTGGAAAAAAAATAAATAAATAACACATACATATTGTCACAGGGAAAATACATACAGTATATACATTTCTAAAATGGAGGTGTAAAAAGGGTCACCCCAAGTAGGCTACTTAAATCTTGCAATAGAAGACCAGTGCCAGTGCCACTAACGACATGAAGAAATTTTGTTGTGTTAAGGTAGTCTGGTAAATTATGACAGAGCACATAATACCAGGAAGCTGAAACTGAGCATTCATTTTATTATTTACACTTGTGCATGTCCTGTTGTACGGAAATATGTTCTTGATTTAGAGTTAACATTGGTGGAAACAATACTTTATCAATGTAGCTTTTATACGATGTGTTTATTTGTGATCAGGCCCTTTGTTAAAACTTCAAAACTGTGTGACTGTGTCCCCACCAGGCGAGAGCGCTCCAAGGTTCCCCTCATTGTGAGGCAGTGTGTGGAGGAGATCGAGCGGCGAGGGATGGAGGAGGTGGGGATCTACAGGGTGTCTGGAGTGGCAACGGACATCCAGGCGCTGAAGGCTGCGTTTGATTCCAGTGAGTTCAGCCCAAAGTTGATTTTCAATTCAAAAGTGATTTGATAAAAGTAGACGACACTAAAGACAGAGGCTGGCAGGACCGGCCCTGCTCAGGTGACTTTCACCGCCTCTTCTCAGTATTCTTTGGTAATCGGTGAACATTGCTTCCTGCGCAGACAACAAGGACGTGTCTCTCATGATGAGGGAGATGGACGTCAATGCCATCGCTGGAACACTGAAGCTGTATTTCCGTGAGCTGCCGGAGCCTCTTTTCACTGACGAGCTGTACCCCAACTTTGCTGGAGGCATTGGTGAGCTGCTGATTCTGTATTTTTGTGTCATTGTCCAGTCAAAAAGTTTGGATGCACCTTATGTTAATTTAACACTTTTTTGTTTAATTCTGATGTCTTCAATATGATTTTACAATATAGAAAGCAATGAAAAGAAAAAAACATTGAATGAGAAGATGTGTCCAAACTTTTGACTAGTACACCCAGTCATCCGCAGTGTGTTCATGTGTGCTTTTTCCTTGCAGCTCTCTCTGACAGTGTGGCTAAAGAGAGCTGCATGCTCAACCTGCTGCTGTCTCTACCTGAGCCCAATCTGGTCACCTTCCTCTTCGTGCTTGATCACTTAAAGAGGTGAGCAACTTCAGTCGGGATACATTATGTCAATTATTGTGTGCGTTTTTATTGGTTGTGTCTGACCAGGTCGAAAACAGCTGTGAAAGGGATAGTTCAACATTTTGGCAAATTTAATCCTGTCTGCAATGTGTTAATTTGGAAAGTGTGGCTAATGTATGTAGCTGCATGTCAATGTATATGTGTCTCTACCTGAGCCCAATCTGTGTCACCTTCCTATGTTATATGCTTGATACTTAAAGAGGTGTGTGTGTGCAACTTTTTTTCTTTCTATATGTGGATACATATATGTACATATGTCCTTTTTTACACCCATTGTGCCCTGTATTATTCATTACTCATTATGTCTTTCTAATTTTCCTTTTGAAAAACAAAATAAAATTTTGATCAAAAAAAAAAAAAAAAAAAAAACATTTTGGCAAATTGGTGCATTGCCATAATCTGAGTAGGTTTGTTACCTTTGATCGTCGGTGCAAGCTTTTTTAGATCGGCGGAGCGGTGACGCCGGCTGCTCAGAGCTACACTATGGAGGCATGGGATTTCTTGGTTTCCCTCATTAAACTCATCAAATACACAATCAAACAACTCTCAAAGTTGTTTTCTAGGCAAATACAGAGACTGCTTGCCAAAAAACTGCTCCCGACGGGCATGTGCATCAACGGTTTTGCATGAATTTGCCTCAAAAACAACTCCGTCTTGTAACATTCTGTTATTATCTCATGGCGTGGTGAATGTGCAGGTCACAACTTTTTTCCAAGCATTTTGGAGTTGTTGGACTGTGTATCTGATGAGTTTGATGAGGGAAACCAAGAAATCCCATTAGCCAATGGGCCAATTTGCCAAAATGTTGAACTAGCCTTTTAATCACACCTCTATAGTGTGATGATTGTGAGTATCTATAGTTCTGAGTGTCATCTCTCATGTTGCTGTTACAGGGTGGCTGAAAATGAGAGCATCAACAAGATGTCTCTGCACAATCTGGCCACAGTTTTCGGTCCCACTCTGCTGCGGCCCTCTGAAAAGGACAGCAAGATCTCAAACAGCTCCCAGCCGATCTCCATGAACGACAGCTGGTCTCTAGAGGTCATGGCTCAGGTAAAAACTTGTCCGAACAGTGAGACGGTGATGTTTGGCGTACCTGCAAGGTTCTGTTCTGATCTCCTCTTGTGTCTCTATACAGGTTCAAGTCCTTCTCTACTTCCTTCAGCTGGAGAGCATCCCAACGCCCGACAGCAAACGTCAAAGCCTTCTCTTCTCTACTGAAGTATAGCTGCAACACCACACACTCCATGTCCATAAACGTCCATGTTCAGAAGAAGAATGTCAGCTGCTTAACGAGGTGCACGCTGCTGAGCAGTCACGCCCAGCCGCTTCACTGAGGAGATGCTTTATTTATCCACCAGGGGGAGCCATCATCACATTGTAAACTGGAAACAGCCTCAATGACTGAAGCCATTTCTTTTAGAGATGCAATGAGTTTGTTTACCTACCTGCTGTGTCGGTAGAAGACATCCCTATATGATGTATGCACAATATATGTCACTCTGTTCTAATTTAATTTAAAATCAAGAAACTCTACTCAAGTTGCTCTTCTTTAATATTCCCCCCTGCCCCGTCCTGTGACCGTGCACACTAGCTCCGTAACAGAGGGGGAATTCTGTCTGGTGGACGAAGGGTTGGAATAATGGACTTATTTTCTTCCTGTCTATACATGTTTATTTCCTAGAAATGTTTGACTTGGTTGAAAGCTCACCTGTGCCAATGTTTCCCTGCTGATGACCAATAGAACATTTCAGTTGCCCTAATGTTTACACTTCTCTTAATTTTGTACAGAATTGAACAGTATGAGACTGAAAACTGTAGTTATCACACAGCAACATGCAGGCATGTTGTCCTAACTGTTTGAAGTGTTTCTTTCCATGCTATACGGTGCGTATAGTGTCCTTATTCAGTTCGCAGGTTCTTCTGGTGGTGTCCGAGACTGTTTTTCTTGTAGATATGGGTGCTTCTTCGAAAGTGGTACCGAGAGGTGGGAGGGAAATCATTCCAGGGAAAGATGAGGCTTAATACTTCCACTCATGGAATGTATACTGTGCTGTGTATAAATTTTAATTTTTTTTGTCCATACTTCATGTGTTTTATGTCCACTTTGTTTTTAAGACTGTCTAGTTTGATGTACTCAGCTGGAGTTAATGTATATGTGTCGCTGTCTGCATTCCTTGTATGTATGTAATCTTGCCCATTATAGGACAAAAACACACTGCTGTAGTGAGGATAGCACCTGGAAATTAGCGGAAATAGGCTGTCAAATGTTCCCTAGCAGGACCTTTTGAAGCACAGTTCACTCATATCCAAATCTGCTGAGTTAGTAACAGGTTTATTATCCACACACCTAGTATTACTTTCATACCTCTGTGAAAATATACTGTTTGATTGCATTACTTGTTTTTCCCTGCCACAAGTATACACCTGATAGCACAAACTATAATCTTCAGTGCTTGTGTCCATGTAAAATAAGCAATAAGTCTTAGTGATTCATAGGGTGAGTAATGACCGGTGTGTCATGTATGTATGATTTATGTAAATAAAAACTTGATAACATTATCTTTGCATTGTGTACTTTCTCTCACTATTGAATAAACATTCAGACTAAATAGCATTTATTTAATATCATTTATCATTTTAATTCATTCAACAGCAGTGTTCTAGCTGTTTTGTATAAATCCAGAGTTTAATTGGCTTTGGTTTGGTATTTTTACTGCAAGGAGTTCATATATTACCGCTCTTTACTTAGACCTGTTCACCATGCAATGCAAACATGACTACAGCTGCACAGTGACAGACGAAGACAGGGATGGGCATATTAACACACTAAAGTGGAGATTTCACAATGTTGATCATGTTCTCTCCCCTGACAATCATGATGATTAATAATCTAGTTGTGATATGCATTATAACATAAGAGATTTAAGGAAACTCAGAGGAGACAAGCACTCATCTATTGATGATTAATTGATTTGGACATTACTTGCTCCTGTGTGATTCAAGGTATGCACTGCAGCCTGGCTCAGCTCCAGGACTCATTTGGAAACAACAGTAAATCAACTGTAGGACACTGAAACATCCTGGAGGCAGTGAAGTGTCCCTGACTGTGTGCAGATGATGCTGAGGTGATGCAACCAGAGGAGGGGGCAGAGGATCATCCGGCTGCTGCCAACAGAAAGGAGCTGACATCGGACACCGATGCTGCCTGCTGCCGACTCTAATTTTGCGGGATTATCGAACTGTTATCGACTGCAAATGGACTTTAATCGGACTTTCACTGGTCTCTCTAAAACGGCACATTAGCAGAACCTCAGGTATGGATGTTTTTATCACGTTACGGCCACAGCGCTGCCTCTTTGCCGGCTAAGCTAACATTGTTAGCCTAACGGTAGCATTAGCCACCTACAGCTTTGGTGTGTCCCACTGACAGCTGAGGGAAACCCACACACACCGAGAACAACACACACATACACCCCTGTGCTAACCCGAGTTAGGTTAACTGTGCAGACCCTCGGTGTGTTGGTTTAGTTTAGTTTGAACAGTGTGATAATTTGTTGTTTTAACCCTCAAACCAGATTGTAACTCAGCTGTCAAGCTGGTAAAAGTCACCAGGACCTGCACTGTGAAATATTTCAAAATAAGGCTTTGCAGTGTATTGACATGAAGCACCAGTGTCCTTCAGCATTTAATGTGTGTTTTTATAACACCATCTACACAGCAACTGTGACTGAGCTGAGATTGTTTTCCTCTATAATGGCAGTTTGTAACTACGGCAATGTTATTTCTACTGTAAATGTAATCTCTCTTGTTATTCTGAGCAGTAGCTTTAATTATGCAGTAGCCTACATGACAGACCTTCATTTTGGTTGTCTGCACGCTTTAGGAATGTGAATATATAAATAAGAGTAGGAGTAGTAACTTTGGTTGGACTTAAGTGAGTTTGATTGTAGAGGCTTTTATAGCCTACAGTTCCCTATAAGCTTTAAATTCAATAAAAACATTGTATGGTATCGGACTTAATATATACATTTTTCATCAAACCTTGATGTTTATTGGAGGTTTGTTTTAATAATTGTACTAGTTTCAGTGATTTTTTTAATGGAGGGCGGCGCTTACGTGTCTAGTTTGGGCTTTTGTTTTGAAAGCGCGTGTCCAAACAGGAAGTGAAATTACTGAAATTCCCTGCGTGCCTGACCTCAAAGCTAACTAGCTATTTGGGTTATCTCCTTGTTTTAAAGTTCTCATTTGACCTCCAGTACAATAGTATCATAGTCGCTCACCCCCACAGAGTGCAGTAATTGTCTTTACCGGGAAGGTTTGGTTGATAAAGCATGTGCTGCTGTAACTGAATGACACACTGGTGGGGCTAACGTTAGCCGTGGTACTGCTAGTGTAGGTGTAGCCAAGAACAATGTGAATTTACCATTCCCACGAGAAGAGTCAACAGTGAACTGAGGGTGACAGTCATCACTTCATGTGGCCCAAACAGCACTGTACTGCCACTGCAGAGCTCCTATCTCTCTCTGTCTCTCTGTGCATTCATTCTTCCTCTCTACTCTGAGCTGATCTAATATCTTCTTTAACCAGAGGTGACCACAGATGTTCCCCAGTATTCCTGGAATAGCTTGGAAAGAGCAATATTTCACAGCCCACTCTTTCACTCCAAGTCCAGGAGATATGACTTATGAGATCCTCCTCCTTGGCTTTGTCTGCTCCTGTGCTGTGCTTTTCGAGAAAAATATTTTGAGGAAAGCTCCTCGGTCCTGGAAACTTTGCCCCCAGGTGACACCGAACAAGGGGAAAAACAGCAGCGCGTCACGATCACAGGTTTTTCCACACACTGTGCTGATGAAGAGGAGGGTGATTTATACCTCACAGTCATACTATGGGTCAATACAGCAAATATCAATGCTATGTTATGATATGATGGTAAAGAGTTCAGTCTTATAGCAGCATTGATATCACAATATTTGATAGTATCTTTTATCTGAAGGCAGTATCATTTAAAATTGTTTGATAAATTGTCTTTTGGGTTTGTGTATTAATTGTAAGGCATCTTTTGGAAAAGTCAATTCAAAGGTTGACAGTGTCTGCTGTGTCTCTGGCAGTCTGGTGCCTGCTTGTCCTTGTGCACACAGTCCCTCTTGTAGAGTTTACTTTTTTCCTCTTTTTTTTTTTACTGGAGACGCCACCACAGGAAGCTGATGTTATGGCAAGGAAGTGCCTCCCCGCAGTTAAAGCATGAATAAGGAAGGAGAGCAGGGAAGGGGTATTTATGAGTTAGTGGACCACCACCACCCCCACCCCCACCTCCTCCTCTTCCTCGACTGTTTCTTCTTCGTCCCCCTCCGTCTCAGTGGCATGCTTTTGTTCAGCTGTCTCCCGAGGAACACTACACACACTTGTTCCTTTGGTCAGTCCTGGATCAGATCCATTGCATTCATTAGCACTGAAATCAAATACTGCGGCTCCATTTAATTTGAATCAGGACAAGTGTTATTAGCTCTCAGCCGAGTGCAGCGGCGTCCAGTCGGCAGCGCAAAACCTCAGAACATCAGAGTTGATGTTGTCAGATTTAACACAAATAGTTTTGTTTACAACCAATCTCTTTGCATTGTCCTACTGAGAGAAAGTGATGGTCCTTTTTATACTAAATGGGCAAAATGACTCCTTATATTACCTAATTTAAAGGGATAGTTCAACATTTTGGCAAATTGTCCCATTGCCATAATCCCTATGGTCTTACTGTGCGTTCACACAGTGTTTGGAGCCTCACAGTGGCCGGTAGTCATTAATTTTCAATGGAGGCTGGCGTTGATGGGCGACGGGAGCAGCACGTTGTGTTGCGAGTGTCAAGAGCATCAAATAGAAGTTGAGAGAAGTTCAACTTCATGTAAATGAGGAGCGCCACCGCCGTCGCACATCAGTGGTTTTGCATGAATTTACAGTACTTCTGTCCTGTAACTTTTGTTATTATCTCATAGCGTGGTGAATGTGCAGGTCACAACTTGTCCACCAGAGCATTTTGGGGTTGTTGGATTGTGTATTTGATGAGTTTGATGAGGGAAACCAAGAAATCCCATGAGCCTCCCAAGGGTAGCTCTGAGCCGCTCACGGCTCTGCTCCACCATTCTAAAAATAGCTTGCAAATGAGCCTATAGTGATTATGGCAATGGGCCAAATTGCCAAAATGTTGGGCTATCCCTTTAAGTCCAAGAATCATATTTGCTTTTCAGCAGATTTATGTAGTTGGCAACGAATCTCCTTGGCTAATATATGTAAGAAAATATCTGACACTGTCAGACAAACCTGATGGACTGTGACCTTTCCCTCCTAGTGCTGTTTATCAAAGATCTTGGCTTCATGAATGATGATGAATACATCACAGTGTCATGAGCAGAACAGGCAGACCAGCGATGTGGAGTCACTGGGAGAGTTTTTCTATATCACACAAACAGCATTGTTTTTGACTGTGTGATTCATCACAGATGTCGGTATAAACTACCAGTGGAGCTGCTCCTCTCCATGACTTTTTTTTGTTCTTTCAAACTGAACCAGCTCAGAGTTGACAGGCCGGTGTCTGTAGATTAAAGGGGCTCGGAGATGATCCGCAGCCTCACAAAGCTTTGTTTTGTCATCGGTCGTGTGTAAACCTTCATCCTGAAGCGCGCACTGCTCTGCAGAGCGGGAGAGTGAAAGAAAAGGCAGCTGACTCTGCCCCATTTAGCTGCTCTGTCAGTCCCCCAGCCTGCGCTCCCATGTTTATTCAGATCCAGTGAAAAGGCTTGCGCTGTAGCTCGCAGCTCTCGGCGTCAGACATCTGCTTTGACACACGTTCAGCTATTCAGAAAACTGGCCGGCTGTTGAGAGCACATGTCAGCGCTGGGAGAAAACGCCCTGCACGGCTGAAACATATGTGTTATAGATGAACGAATTCATATCGACATTCAAATACTGACCAGAGGCAGCGCATAGTTGTGATAAGAGGTCATGAAGAAGCTGGGTCCGGATGTGCTACATATCAAAGTATGACATCATGAGGACGAGCTATAAAGATGACTGTTATATTAGTTAATCTGCTTTATAGCATCAGAAAATAGTAGAAATCAGAAAATAGTAGAAAATGCTGATGTCATCAAACTGGTGAGTTTGTCTGGAGAAAAAAATCCAACAGGACAAACGACATTCACTAAAGCAAATGACTCAGCTAAATAATTATTATCAAACTAGTTGATGATTAACTCGCTGGCTGTCAACTAATCGATTTATTGACAACATTTTTCAGCTTCATGTGAGTGCTGACTGGAACACAACAACAAAAGTTTTCCACACAGTTATTTATAGCTCCAGTGCACAAACAAGCTCAGGCAGCCTGTCAGATAACTGTACAGATGAAAACATGTGTCCTCCTCGAAGTATGAGGTTCACTGGGTATAAAAACTCACCTATTCACTTTAGTGTTTGTGTGGCACCAAATTACAACCTAGATGACCTCAAGGCAGTTTACAAGGTGAGGTCAGTTCTCTACCAGGAAGCCAACAGTCTGATTTCTTTACCTTCATTCATAATGTACATTCTCACCGCACCAGACACAATAATAATCTTACTTTATATTTACCCTTTACCCGCACACCACACCATCAGTTTAATATGTCTTTTAGAGGTCCTATATATTGGAATGGACTACCTCCTTCACTAAGATGCTTTTCTTCCTATCCACTTTTTAAAAAGTAGCTAAATATACATCTCAACTTCTCCATATCCCACATCCTTACTCTGTCTTTTTATGATTTCAATTAATGATATAACGTTGATTATGCACTTTATCTTCTTTTTTTAATGTTTATTTGTTAGCCATAGAAATGTGTCTTGTTGTAATTTGTTATAGGGGTGGAACTTATGTACAAGCCAATCGGCTTCGTTCCGTTCGTGCACCATTGAATTTAAATGTGTGCTAAATAAATAAACCAAACCAAACCAAAATACCGTTGCCCATGAAGTTGGAATATTTTTTTAACCTTTTCTCATGAAGTGGTTGCGACAATGTGATTTATTCTTCATAGATAAACTGTATATCTTCTCAAAACTGGAAACTGGGACTCCGTATGTAATCATTGCACCTGGTCGAAGATGTCTATAAATGGAAATAAAGCAAGGAATGTGTCTGAAAACAGAATTATTCCAACTTTATAGGCAACAGTGTATATCAGAAAAACGTAAAAAACTAGCAAAGCTCACCTACTGGATGGAAGATGCACAAACTGAGCTGAGTGTGTCCTACAGGACAGTGAACACATCATACAGTATACCTCTGCACCACAGGAGCACAGAGCTGCATAGTCTCAACAGCTGAGACACATTATTTGTTATTTCCTCCATATGTTGTTGTTTGTGTGCAGCTCTTTGTTAATCTACACAGCACGGTGTGTACGGTCTGATGGGATTTGACATGTGTGTGTGTGGTTTCTTTATTCTACAGTTTAATAACCATGCTATAGAGACCCTCAACTTGTGTGAGTGTGTGTGTGTGTGTGTGGGGGGGGGGGTTCACCCCACATTTTTATCTGTAAATGTAATCATACTCCTCCTAAACTTTAGGGCAGTGTGTGTTTTGTGTGAAGGCGGCGGAGCTCCGACCTCAGCGTCTACGTCAGCGGAGGCAAAGGTTAATCGGACAGAAATAACAAGCCCAGATGAATCCAGCCTTGACGGTGGAAAAAAAAGAAAAAGAAAAAAAAAAAGCATCAGATGTGTGCGTGGAGGAGAGGATTTGGTGCAGGATGACAGATTTAACGTAACACCTGTGTCAAGGAAACACAGCTGGGATCAGGAACGTATTTGTTTTCTAATGAGCAGCAGTTGTGGTGGAGCAGCAGGTTATTTTGGATTCTCTGGAAGTGATGTGCAGAGAGAAAGTATGTGACTCAGATCAGATGTGCACTATTGTGTGCAGATAACCCCCCTTCAATACCAGCCCACTCCCCCCGCCCAGCCCTCGTCTCCGGCTGTATCAGATTTTAATTGTTGATTCATGGTGTGTATTTATTTATCCAAGACTCAAGTAACGGTTTCAGTCAGTGCGTTGTCTAAACACTTTGGCTCCCAGTCCACCGCGCCAGACGGCCTCTCACTGCGCTCTATTTAAACTCTGATCTAGCCAATGATACACCTGATTATATTTATTTCTCATTTCCAAACAACAAAACCTTTTCTCAGGAAAACAACGCAGCACTGACTCAGAGACAGATTGTAGCTGAGCTTCCTGTGTTTCATAAATCACTTCAGCTCACTTTTTCCCCTTACGGGAACTCAGAGACATCCAAGTCTATGCTAAAGTACTTACTCTTTTGTCTCCAGCTGTGTCCCAAACCACTTTTTTTTTTTTTTCTTGCTATCGTGGCATCAAGTCATGAACAATACTGAATAACGCCTCTTGTGTTTTTATACAAGGTTTAGTCTTTCGGTTGCAGCCAGTTTCAACACCTTCTTCTCTGCCAGATTAACATAGCTCATTGGCATCATAGTTGTAGAATATTCTGGTATCATGTGTTACTCATTTTGAATCATCATAACCCACCGATGAATTCAAGAATTTGACCTCGTTAAATAGTTATTAGAAATCATTTCAGGTTGTTTCAACAGAAAGAGCGACTGTGAAGTGTCTGTGGACACATTTTAGTCAGACATGGTATTAAAGGATTTGTTGCCAGTGCAGGATGAGATGCAGCGCATCGGAGCGGCTGGCCGGTAACAGACTAACGGACTCGCATATTTTTGCCTCCCAAAATATGACGGACGGTTTGAACTCTCCCTCTGATGTGTGAGGGTATCTGCTTTTGCCTTTTTTGGGCTCTGCTGCTCGTGGTGCACATGGCTGGAAAAACAAAACCCCTAGTTGGTCGTCTGAGGTGAAAACTGTGATAGCCGGTCCTCCCACTGATGAATGTATACAGATTGCAGCAACCCACCCACACCGATCGAACCAAAGTGTCTATCAGGGTCATCGTTGCTGTAGTGCGGCTCTAAAGCTGTGTGGGCGATCACAAACACACGAGAGCCATCTAGTGGAGACACGTGGAAGCCTCTGGTTCAACTGTTTATCTTGCATTCCTGTGTCTGGGGTGGTCCTGTCTGTCCTGCAGCTGTCCTAACAGCTACCACACATAACTGCAGCGAAGACTAAATGATTTAAGCTGCTAAGTGTCAAAGTGTCATAAAGGAAACGTGAATAAACAGCAGCATTAACTACAACTTCCACATAAATTAATTATAGTAGAGATCAGGAGCAAAGGTTGAATTATCCACTGGTGTCCAGAGACCATGTGGAGTGAAACTCAGCCTAAAAAATCACAGAGACAGAGTGGAGGAGGTTTCTCGGAGCGCTCGGCTGCTCGGTGTGGTCTCAGCGTTTTCTCGTGTTCGGGGGAGCAGAGTCTGTGGAAAGAATTCCTCTTCCATGGAAAACTGGAGCTATCGCTTTGCTCGCTGACATACGTTACCTTTCTCCTCCCCTCCTTTTTGTGCACAGATTGAGCTGTAAATGTATCGGCGTCAGGGAGCTCAGCATGAAGAAGTCGGTGCGGCCAGCGGCGAGTAAGGCGAGCGGGGACCGAGGGAAGGCCGAGGCCGCCACCACCGGCACCGGGAAGCCAGCAGCCAAGGCCGGCACCACAGCACCCCTGTCTAAGGTAAAGACCGCTCACCTGACCGGTCAGCAGCTGTATGTGGTTGTTCTGTATAGTTTTCATTTTTTTAAATACTGGTGTTTGTTTTTTATCATTATTTCAGTTCACTGCTAGTCATAGTTTTCATTAATTTTAATAACAGAGTGTGGACATACTGACTGGAAGCTGTGTTTCTCAGGCAGGAGGAGGAGAGAGGCCGAGTGTATAACTACATGAATGCAGTGGAGAGAGACCTGGCTGATGCATGTTGCTCTTCTGCTGTGAGTTTGACTCTGTTGTGTGTTTGTGCTTTTAGGTGAAAAGCAATGATGATCTGTTAGCAGCCATGGCCGGAGGAAATCCTACATCGAGCAGCGCTGTCGCCAAGACCAAGAGGACCGCCTCCATCGGGACCAATGCTAACAACCTAGACAGCAAGCCAAAGACAACATCAGGTATAGCTACAGTCTACAAGCCTCTAGATGATCATTTCATGATTTACTACAAGTTATTAAAGGGATAGTTCAACATTCTGGAAAATTGCCACAATCCCTATAGTTTTAGCATTAGGTTCATTACCTTTAATTGTTGGTGCAGGCTATTTTTAGAATGGCGGAGAGCCGCAAGCTGCTCAGAGCTATGTTACGGAGGCTAATGGGATTTTTTCATCAAATACACAATCCACTCCGCTCTCGTGGACAAGTTGTGACCTGCACATTCACCACGCTATGAGATTATAATGGAATGTTATGAGACAGAGTCATTTTCGAGGTAAATGCAAAGACTGCTTGCCGAAAAACTGCCCCCGACGTGAACGCACATCAGACAACTCTGTCTGGTAACATTTGTTATCATCTCATTGCATGGTGAACTTGTCCACAAGAGCGTTTTGGAGTTGTTGGATTGTGTGTTTGATAAGTTTGATGAGGGAAACCAAGAAATCCCATTAGCCTCCGTAGCGTAGCTCTGAGCAGCTCACAGCTCTGCTCCGCCGTTCTAAAAATAGCTTGCACCGACAATTAAAGGTAACGAACCTACTGTTATGACTATAGGGATTATGGCAATGGGCCAATTTGCCAAAATGTTGAACTATCCCTTTAACGCTCCCTCTCTCACCAGGTACTACGTCCAAGCGTACGACATCCTCCACTTCTAAGGAGCCAAACTCGACACGAGATCGCCTCCGGACGTCCAGGACATCAGCCACTAAGAAGCAGTCGGTATCGGGGACCGTGACGGGCGATGCGGCCTCAGGGAAACGCTCTCGCAGTCAGATCCTGACGGAGTCCGAGGGCCGCATGAGCAAGTCCAAGTCAGACGGCCAGATCAGCGATAAGGTGGCTTTGGAAGCTAAAGTAAAAGACTTGTTGGGTTTGGCTAAAAGCAAAGACGTGGAGATCCTGCACCTGCGCAGCGAGCTGAGGGACATGAGGGCCCAGCTCGGTCTGGGAGGGAAAGAAGAAGAGCCGCCACCGCCGCAGGAGGAGGAAGCCGGGGAGGAAGAGAAGCCCCAGGTTTCAGCCATTACAGCGGCCGACGTGGAGTCCACTCTGATTCTCCTACAAGAGCAGAACCAGGCCATCAGAGAGGAGCTCAACCTGCTGAAGAGCGAGAACCGCATGCTGAAGGACCGGCTCAACGCGCTGGGCTTCTCCCTGGAGCAGAGACTGGACGGCTCCGACAAGCTCTTCAACTACGCCTCCCTCAGCCCCGACCACCTGGCGGCTTGCAGCGTGCAGAGCGACGGCGGGGGCACGGGCACGCTCACCTCCTCGGTGGAGGGCTCGGCCCCCGGCTCTCTGGAAGACCTGCTCACCGGCCACACGCACGGGGGCTCGGCCGACAACCTGGACAGCGAATCCAGCGAGGTCTACCAGGCCGTCACCTCCAGCGACGACGCCCTGGACGCCCCCTCCGGAGCGTCCTCGTCCTCCGAGTCGGAGTGCGCGCCCAGCAGCAGGGAGCGCTCGCGGAGGGGCAGCAGCGGCAACGCCAGCGAGGTGTCGGTGGCCTGCCTGACGGAGCGCATCCACCAGATGGAGGAGAACCAGCACAGCACGGCCGAGGAGCTGCAGGCCACGCTGCAGGAGCTGGCCGACCTGCAGCAGATCACGCAGGAGCTGAACGGCGAGAACGAGCGGCTCGGGGAGGAGAAGGTCATCCTCATGGACTCCCTGTGCCAGCAGAGCGACAAGCTGGAGCTCTACGGCCGCCAGATCGAGTACCTGCGCTCCCTCCTGGACGAGCACCACATATCCTACGTGCTGGAGGAGGACATCAAGAGTGGGCGCTACATGGAGCTGGAGCAGCGCTACGCCGACCTGGCGGACAATGCCCGCTTCGAGAGAGAGCAGCTGCTGGGTGTGCAGCAGCACCTGTCCAACACGCTGAAGATGGCCGAGCAGGACAACGCCGAAGCCCAGGAGATGATCGGGGCGCTGAAGGAGAGGAACCACCAGATGGAGCGCATCATGGATTCGGAGAGACAGGACCGCTCGGCCATGGCGGCGGCGCTAGAGGAGTACAAGGCGGCGGTGAGCAGCGACCAGGCGGAGCTGAGCCGCTGCAGGGCGCAGCTGGACCAGGAGAGGCAGAGGGTGGCCGAGCTGTACTCCCTCCACACGGCGGGGGACAAGAACGACATCTGCCAGCTGCTGGAGGGAGCGCGGCTGGGGAAGGAGGAGGCCGAGGCCAAGGCGGCCAAGATGCAGGAGGAGATGGAGCAGGCACACGGCGAGCTCAACAGGATGCAGGAGACGTTTGCTAAGGTCAGTTCCTTAAATCTGGAGGAGGAGAGATGAGATGGGAATTAGAGCTTGTTACTTTTGAAAAGTAATCATCTTTCTGTCAAAAAATTATTTTTCTTGAATGCACGTTTGTATCAACTGTCAGGGCACACAGGACTTACAGTAACCCAACACATCCATAAAATAGGTGAGTACTAAAGTAATAATAATACAGAGATTATATAGAATTAAAATATACGAAAAGAATGAAAGTAGAATATAATATGAAAAATAACCATATAGTATGAGAAAAATAGGATTTTTTTTTTAATGAAACCAATGGAAGAAAACAATGGGGAAAAAGGACAATGAGACACACAGACGGACAGCAAGGGACATACTTTAAAAAAGTAATTAGTTGTAGTTTCTAGTTACGTTCCCCAAAAGTAACTAATCATTACGTTATAAAAGTAACTAATTACCAGGAAAAGTAATTGCGTTACTTTTTTATAAAATGCTCAAATATGTCCAATTACTTGGACCCCGCCCTCAACCTCCTGTTCATCTGGAGCTAACCAACTCATTCAGTATTCATTGGATGGTTAGTGCCAGATTAACTGCTTTTTTCCGAGTAATTGATAACGTAAATAACGTACACTTTACATGTAAATAATGTACACTGTACATACTGTAAATAACATACACTTAAACGGGTGTGTGATTCCATGAATAACGTTTTTGATCACTTATTACTGAAAAAAGTAGTGCCGTTAGTAACACTGTTATTTCATAACGCTGTTATTCCCATCACTGTCTGTCACAGACAGTGCCGAGGTTAAAGATAGATAGATGTTTGACCTGAATTCAATTTAGGATTCAGGAGTTTTCTGGGTCACTGATCTGTGCCAGGTTACTTAGAGTCGCAGCTCCTTGTGTGTACCTCACCATCATACACACACATACACCTCTGTCATATTACAGTGTGACACCGCTGAGGCTTTGTTGTACATTAGCGGGCTAATTATCTCATTGCTTGTTAATAATTAAATGAAGGACGCTCCTCATCCTGTGTGTGCAGCTGGACAGGGAGTACAGGGACTTCCAGGAGCAGGTGCAGCAGCAGATGTCCGAGCAGGAGCGCGTGCTGGAGAAGCAGCGCGTGGACCTGCAGGAGAAGGAGACGGAGATCGCCGACATGAAGGAAACCATCTTCGAGCTGGAGGACGAGGTGGAGCAGCACCGAGCGCTCAAGCTCCACGACAACCTCATCATCACGGACCTGGAGAGTAAGAAGCGGTGCCAACCTCAGAGCTCGCTCAGAGCACAGATTCTGTTTGTGTGAAATCTAAACCAACATCCTGATTTTTGTATTACGCTCTGTTTAAAAAAAAAAATCTACTGCCATCAAACGTCTGTCAGACTTCCTCTGCTCAGACGTCTGCGGTGTAGAAGTGTTGAGTCGGCTGACTCTGTGGCCTGTTGGCACCATCATTAATAGCCTGTATGTTCTTCCCCTCTCAGACTCTGTGAAGAAGCTGCAGGACCAGAAGCACGACATGGAGAGAGAGATTAAAATTCTTCACCGCAGACTGAGGGTGAGCTGCTGCACCAAAAAACTTTTCAAATTATAATGCAAGAGAAAAAAGTGAGGTGAACTGCACCTACTTTTATTTTAGGGATAGTTCAACATTTTGGCAAATTGGCACAATACCATAACCCCTGTAGTCCTAGGAGTAGGTTCTTTACCTTTAATTGTCAGTGCAAGCTATTTTTAGAACGGCGGAGCAGAGCCGTGAGCTGCTCAGAGCTACGCTACGGAGGCTAATGGGATTTCTTGGTTTCCCTCATCAAACTCATCAAATACACAATCCAACAACTCCAAACGCTCTGGTGGAAAAGTTGTGACCTGCACATTCACCACACTATGAGATAATAATGGAATGTTACGAGACAGAGTCGTTTTCGAGGCAAATGCAGAGACTGCTTGCCGAAAAACAGCTCCTGACGGGAACAAACATCAGCAGTTTCGGATGAATTTACCTCTAAAACAACTGTCTCGTAACATTCTGTTATTATCTCATAGCGTGATTAATGTGCAGGTCACAACTTAGCCTCTGTAGCGTAGCTCTGAGTAGCTCGTGGCTCTGCTCCGCCGTTCTAAAAATAGCTTGCACTGACAATTAAAGTAACACACCTACTACTATGACTATAGGGATTATGGCAATGGGCCAATTTGCCAAAATGTTGAAGTATCCCTTTAAATGGTAAATTCATCTGATATTTGTCATTAATCTTTACACTTAGACAACAGTTTTAATTCACTGTCACTGCTCCCATCAGCTCAGTCTCAGGCCCCGAGTGACCGAAACGATTCATCAATACTGCTTCAGTGATCTAGTTCATCATTTAGCCCAAATATATTTCAGCTCTCTACTGTTGTCTCATCGTCTGTGTGTGTGTGTGTGTGTCTGTGTTTACAGGAGGAGTCAATGGAGTGGCGTCAGTTCCAGGCTGATCTGCAGACGGCTGTTGTCATTGCTAATGACATCAAGTCGGAAGCCCAGGAGGAGATCGGAGACTTGCGGCGCCGGCTGCAGGAAGCGCAGGAGAAGAACGAGAAGCTGAGCAAAGAGCTGGACGAGGTCAAGAGCCGCAAGTAAGAGAGAGACGTGTGGAGCGGCTCGGTCCCACTGTCATCATCCGTCTCCTGTTTCCAAACAAAACGGAGGGGCATGTAGCTACTTATTTGATTACGGAGCAGGACGGTCATGAGGGGATTCACCCCCGTTCCTCTTTGGATTTCACAGGGCAGAGATGACCATCACAGCCCCAAAGAGAAAAATCACTGCTAATGCATTATTAATTGTTATTTGATTATATGTATTAAGTATTAAGTGTATGTATTTGCCCCAACCAAACCATAGGGTTGAGCAAGGTTATTATAGTTTTAACATTTTGATTATTTTTCATTTTTATTTAGTTTCTCAGTTTTTTATTTTAGTTTAGTTTTAGTGAGTTTAACAAGTAATCAAACAGTTTCAGTTAAGTTAATATTTTGTTTTAGTTAGTTTTAGTTTTTTAGGTATTAGGAGGAAAGCTTTGATTCATAGACGCTTAAAAGGAAAAAGAATGCATGACATTAAATACGGTTTAACCGAGTCCTTATATCCCTAATAATTTTTTCACTGCTAGTCTTAGTATTCATTAACTATAATAACCAGAGTGTGGACATACTGACTGGAGGCTGTGTGTGTCCCAGGCAGGACGAGGAGAGAGGCCGAGTGTATAACTACATGAATGCAGTGGAGAGAGACCTGGCTGCTCTCAGACAGGGGATGGGTCTGAGCCGCCGGTCCTCCACCTCCTCAGAGCCGTCGCCCACTGTCAAGACACTCATCAAGAGCTTCGACAGCGCCTCCCAAGGTGCCACACAACACACCACACAATGAGAAGACATCAGTCCACTCCTGCATTATTGATCTCAAGTTGAACAAAGTTTGACATTGTAATAATATAAAAAAGGGCCAGAGGATGATGGATGGAGTGTTTGAGAGAGTGGACAAACTGAACCACATTCATGTGCCAGTGCTAATCTGTATCCTGTTTATTTTTCAGTTCTTGTTTATTCTTAGCTCAGAATTGGTTCACACACATTTTATGGACAAGTTTCCTGATGCAGGAGCTGTGCAGAGCCACATGTGTCTAGAACTGTCCCTTCTGCGTGTCATCTCAGGTCCACCTACCAACGGTGCCCCCGCTGTGGCCCCGACGGCCCCGGCTACACCGCTGCCGCGCACCCCCCTCAGCCCCAGTCCCATGAAGACGCCTCCAGCAGCTGCTGTTTCACCCATACAGGTAGAGGAGGGCAGACTCTCTGTTGACAACATTTTTTTATCATTTATTTATTTTTATAAAACAACTCCGTCTGGTAACGTTCCATTATTATCTCATAGCGTGGTGAATGTGCAGGTCACAACTTGTCCACCAGAGTGTTTTGGAGTTGTTGGATTGTGTATTTGATGAGTTTGATGAAGGAAATTAAGAAATCCCATTAGCCTCTGTTGTGTAGCTCTGAGCAGCTCACGGCTCTGCTCCGCTGTTCTTAAAACAGCTTGCACCAACAATTAAAGGTAACGAACCTCCTGCTAGGACTATAGGGATTATGGCAATGGGCCAAGGTTTCGCCTTTAATGGATAGCATAGTCAAGAGAGACAGGAAATGGGAGGCGGAGAGAGGGGGAATGACATGCAGCAAGGGATGCAGGGCCGGCTGCAGCGAGGACTGTAGCCTCTGCATATGGGTCGCCTGCTGTACCAACTGACCTAAACGACGTTACAGATTATTTTTGAGTATAGTCTTACATTTTCAGCTCCTAGTACTTTCAAACCTGCACTGTGTGTGAAAATCTTTTTTAACTGATTTATTCATCTGAAGAAGCAGGAAGTAGACTCTTTTACAATTAAAAAAAACTTCAATATCACCAGATTAAGAGAGATAGAATCACATGTTCCAGAAACTTTCAAGAAAGGTGTTTTGAGTTGTATTTCTATTCTCACCAAGACTGTTGAATATCATTTGTATGTTTTTTCTCTAACCGTTTCAGAGACACTCCATAAGTGGGTCGATGTCGGCACCCAAGCCGCTCTCCTCACTGAGTGATAAGAGGCCCAGCTACACAGACATCACAATGCCAGGTGAGGCTGCCACTGGTTCAGTACTCCCCATCTACTGACTTTACGATGTCTCTAGAAAAAGGCAGAACACTGTCCTCTTAATTATGGGTAACACACAGGATGAGGCAGACTCTATCCGCTGCTACACTTCTGTCGCTGTAAACAATCCCAGTGGTTGATGGGATGGACTGTCCCCTCTCTCATGAGAAATAAAGGCCGAGTGCTTCCCCAGGGCCTGTGCTTGGGACTTAGCAGGTACTCTGTGCTGACTCAGTTTTCTCAGTTCAGAGAAACACTAGAGAGGAAGATAAGAGGGAAATGATGAGCTGCAATGAACTACAGCATTTCCCCTCAGTTCATTCTCACCAGTAATGAGTTCAAGTGTCTCATGTGAACGTGCAGACTTGGCTGCAGCCTCCAGAGTTCAGTTTATGTTTCTCTGATTTATAGTTTTCATGCTGAGCGGGTTTGGCCTCGTGTGTTGGTATTCCCTGAACTCAGATGAGGGCTGGAATGTGGCTCTTCACTGACCCTGCTGCGTCTAATGTCAGAGGAAGACCTTATAGAAACACTCATACTTGTAATGTGTCCACAGCCGAGCACCTTCTCAGAGGAACCTCGTCCAGCCGGCCCCAGTCTGTCCTCCAGAGGGTGTCCAACATGGACTCCACCAAGGCCATCTCAGGTTAGAGACGCAAACGGAGCGATAAACGACCACTCGGCCTGGTTTAAGTTACTAAATAAACCATCTATAATCATCTCCCCCTGTCCCGAGCAGTGTCCCGCAGGAGCAGCGAGGAGATAAAGAGGGACATGTCGGCTCCAGACGGGGCGTCCTCGTCTTCCCTGATGGCCATGAGTGCAGCGTCGTCTCCTCTCTCCCTGTCCTCCTCCTCTCCCACCGCCTCCATCACCCCCACAGCGCGCAGCCGCCTCAGGTACCTCCTCCCAGAGCTCTGCCTCACCTCTACCTGCTGCCAAGTAGTGGCTTGTCTTATTCACCTGCAGTGATGGGAATAACAGCGTAATAAAATAACGCTGCTATGTTTTTTCAGTGACGAGTAATCAAAATAGTCAGTTACTGACAATAAAATGCACCGTTACTTGACTCAAGAAGTCCGTCATAAAATAATACGCCCGTTAAAATGTACTTTATATACACATTTTTTTCAGTCCATCAGCTAGTCGGAAAAAAAAACTGTTTATCTGAAACTAATCAACTTTTTATAAATGTATTTATTCATTTATTTATTTATAGGGAGTTGGGACATGATATAACAATTATGACAGAACAAAGGAAAATGGACCGAAAGATAGAATAAAAATGAAATAAAACAAAATAAGATCAAACAAGATAGAATAAAAAGAATCAGATAATTCAGAATGGATTCAGGAGAAAAGGTTTTAGAGGACAGTGCACATTACTGGACATTGCAGTAAATGTGCCAGTGTTAGCCAAAGGCTAATTTCTAACTGTAGTCCTCTAGCATGTTAAAAACTCAACTGGTTAGTTCTAGAAAAAAAGGGGAGGGGGGGGGTAGTTCAAGTAATTTAACATTTGAGATTTAAAAAGTAAATAAATAATACAATAGCTACTAGTAAGTAAGTAAGTAAGTAATTAGTTACTTTATAATATAGTAATTCAGTTATTAACCCATCCTTTTGAAGAAAGTAACTAGTAACTATAACGAGCCCAACACTGTAATCACCTGTCGTCCTGCCCTGTAGCTATGATTGATCGGCTGACGAGACAAACGGCCCCAGTGATGTCAGCTCTCCCTCTCACTGAGCACACATGCTTTTCCATATAATGTGTTTACCTCTCTGGCATAGTAAATCTCCTTAATCTGTGGTGTTTGCTGACATGTCTCCTATGTGTGTGTGTGTGTTGCAGAGAGGAGAGGAAGGACCCATTGTCAGCTCTGGCCAGAGAGTACGGAGGCTCCAAGAGAAATGCTCTGCTCAA
Source organism: Decapterus maruadsi (assembly GCA_030347415.2). Lineage (NCBI taxonomy): Eukaryota > Metazoa > Chordata > Actinopteri > Carangiformes > Carangidae > Decapterus > Decapterus maruadsi. The sequence continues at coordinate 4,963,208 of CM064895.1, forward strand.
GTGGTGTCAGAAGAAGACCGAGGGCTACCAGGTAGCTTAACCTCCTGCTGTACACATTGAAAATAGTAAATGAAAATTACACCAAAAATTAGTTTGTAGATCTGCGCTTCCCCAATTCTGGTCCTCGAGGGCCACTGCCTTGCATGTTTACAACACACCTGCTACAACACACCTGACTCAAATGAGTGGCTCGTTATCAGGCCACTGCAGAGCTTGATGACGAGCTGATCATTTGAATCAGGTGTGTTGTAGCAGGAAACTTCTAAAACATGCAAGGCAGTGTCCCAACTGGGGAAGGGTCAGAACGACAGGTTTGAAAAGTGAACCTGTCCTCAGCCAGGCCAGCTGCTCTACTCTAACACATCTCTGTTCAAATTGACAGAGGTTGAGTTGCATTCTGGGTAATGCTGGCACATGGGAGGGAAAGCATTGAAAAAGAAAAGCAAAATGATTGGACATAAAAGTGTGACAGTCACACACGTCAGCCAATCATGTCTGTCTCTGGGGTCAATCCAGGTCAATTCATCCTAAATTAAAAACACTGCCCTGATTCATGTCAGATAATTTCTCAAAATCTTCTATAACTCTCCTCCAAACCCTGTTTTAGTTTCTCATCAAGCGCCTGTTTTTTCACTGGAGTGGACTGAACATCCAGACACTATGAATAGTTATTGCTGAATGTCTTTACGGTCATCAAAAAACGATAAGGGAAGAAATATGTTTTACCCAATAGATAAAATCGTTCATCTTTAAAGTGTAGTATCTCCTTGGTTGCACTTTCATGGTGTCAATATCATTTCTTTCATATCTCCTGCAAAACATTGAGTGCTAAATATAACTTTAGAGCTTTAAATCACTCTTTAAGATCATTTATTTGATTACTTTTCTAGGAGGTTTTTTTTTTTTAACTTTCTGAAAATGTAAATTTGTGATTTTAGTTCCTCACCCCTGAATCATTTTGGAAAAATGGCAGAATTTTCTTACTTAGTAGTAGTAGTTTATTATTTCATAGGTAAGTGTTTGGTGTCTGTGCTGTGTTGACGTACAGGTCCTCCGTCTCTGTGTGAAGCTTATTTAGCCTGGTTTGGTTGGTTGCAGACCATACAAGGTCCTTCTCGGCTCAATATGCGCATCGTGGGCTGCAGTAGTCTCAGAATAGGAAAGCCGTTCCAATTATTTAGCAATTTTCCAACTGTGGCATCATGTGCTGCTTCAGAACATCCTCCTCTCAGCGTCGGTAGCTCCTCGTCTGACCTGTGAACTCCCAGGCAAATGGGTGTTGGATGATCCTGTCACACATTTGACAACAGAAACACTAACTAGAAATGATGACGGTCACTTTGATGATAAATAAAAAAAAAAGGCTAGTCCTTCGTGTCAGGATGAATTGGCCTTTTTCAAATATGGAAATTCTCATGTGTATTTTGTGGCTCATGGCCAGTTCCCGTCAGCAGCAGCAAGATGACTCGCTGTTTTGTGAAGGCGAAGATATCTAAAGAAAACAGCGTCTGCAGAGTTAGAAAAACAGTCGGGACAGTCAGACAGCACTATTTTCTCTTCTATCAGTTTAGGAGTTTCATGACAGAATTATTAAGTGCATTTCAAAGATGAAAATATATATAATACATGCTTTAAATATTAGTGCTGCTTTTAAAGATGTGGAGGCAGCTGACTCAATGAGCACTCTGCCTATATGAAACTATGGATTGGCACAAATGTAACTGCACTTTTTGCAGACAAAATGCGGTGCACAAATTTTGATCAAAAATGAGGTTGGATTTCATGAAAATCTCTCTTACATCAAGGTGTGTTTCAGCCTGCAGCCGCGCTGCTTCCTGCCGAGTGCGATGCTGCTGTTGATAGACACACGCTGACGGTCGACTCAGATCCCAGATCGTCTGTCTAAACACGAGCAGAGACAATTAACGTCTTAGCACTGACCTAGAACCGAGTTAAATGACAATCAGCAGGTTCGTCAAGAGCCATCCGCCATATCAAAGTGATGTTTACCTTTTAACTGATGTAGGTTGTGGTTGCCATGGGAGCTAAGGTCTTCTCCAGGAAGTGGGCTACATTTAACACATCCTGTGATTCTACCTATCTGACAAAAACACCAGCTCTTCTCTGAATCATTGAGCACGGTCTAGATTATAGTTGTGACAGCGAGGAGCTGTGAACATCTAGTTACATATAACCTCTGGCTGTTTGCAGCACCTGTAAATCTTTGACTTGAGAGTCCGGCTGACAGGTGATGGGGGACTGGATGATGAATGTTGACACTGCAGCTCTTTGAGTTTAAATCATTTTAAATATGTCCAGGAGAACCAGATTTATTGTGACTATAACATTGTTGGAGGTGTTGGAAGTGTGAGACAGTGACATTCACAACCTGGGTTCAAGAGTGGCTCCCTCTTCAGATCAGATAAGGAGCAGAAATTGATTTTCTTCTTGTAAATTGTTCTGTCAGATTCAATCAAAGTGAAACTGGATGGCCACTGCTGTGTTTTTCAGAACATCGACATCACAAACTTCAGCAGCAGCTGGAACGACGGCCTGGCCTTCTGCGCCGTGCTCCACACCTACCTGCCCGCACACATCCCCTACCAGGAGCTGACCAGCCAAGAGAAAGTAAGTGAGCAGAGGAAGAGCGAAGCCCAGGCTGTCAACACTTTATCCTCTCTGTTTGTTACTGTTTCATTTACCTTTTTTGGGGGAGATTCATAAATCTCATTAACCTTCTCCTGCTTCTTTTCCTCAGAGGAGAAATTTCACCTTAGCTTTCCAGGCTGCAGAGAGTGTGGGCATCAAATGCACTTTGGTAGGTCTCATATCATTATTCATTTTGATTTAATATAGTAGTAAACACAAGAACTATATAAACTATTGTATTTTAAAGGAGACATCTTATGCCACTTTTCCACAAATTAAAATAGTTCCCAGGTGTCTTAAAGACATGTCTGTGACACGCTTCGGTCAAAATACCCCAAAGATCAAACATCACAGCTCTATTAATCCTCTCTAAACAGCCCTGTTCAGAACGGCTGGTTTCAGTGCCTGTCCCTTTAAATGCAAATGAACCACTGCTTGTCCCGCCCCTTTTACTGGTCCCAGGTAGGGGTGGGATCATGCAAATTCGAAAACTAGTTACCTCACTTGATGACCCTGAAAATGATAGATTCTCACATTTTGGGGGCTGAAAGGCAAGACAAACAAAAGAGCCTTCAGGAAGTGATATTTCCATAACGTGTCCCCTTTAAATGTCAACATCATGTGTACTCACACAGGAGCACGTAGGCCGGTGTGTCTGTCCCCTTTGTTATTTTTTAAATTACAGACACATTATTCTGTCCCAGTATTTTCTAATAGGCCCTCATGACTCATGATGTGAATTAAAGTTCAACTCCTGATATTAATCATTCTACTCCTTCGCGATGAACAACAGTGTGACTTGCAGTTGTGTCAGCTGCGGTTCTGTTTTTAGTCTCATGAACCTCCCTGACCTGCTGCTCTGTCATTCATTACAACAAACACTGTATAAATAATCAAAAAATGAGTTTGAACACGTAAACATTACTGAGGGTAACCTCCATTGTTGTGTTCTCTTTAGGTCATGATTAGGTCAATGATGTGATGCAACCCAGTGTCAAGTGGTGTAACCAATATTCTTTCGTAAAGATGGCTAACAACAGGAGAATAAACCTGGACTCAAATGTGGAATAAATGTAATTCACTTTCGCAGTTAAATACTTGTATTCAAACACACAAGTTTTTTTGTTTTTTGTTTTACTTGAACTTTTTTTTTTATTTTTTATTTTTAACTTTATCCACTGTATGGCAACGCCCGGGCACTACTGTTATTGTGTGGATTTTTTCCTAGTTATTATTTTTCCAGTAGCGAGAGGAAATTTTCTAGTTAATATTTGTTATTCTTTTGTGTTAACATTATTTGACATTTTCAGGGGCATTATGTCTGACTTTTGTTAAAAAAAAAAGGTTTAAATGTCATTTCAAGTGATATAAAACCATTAATACAAAATGTACATGTTGACAAATGTGATGCTTTTAAAACATTTTTTAAAATCTTTTTTTTATTCATTTTATAGGTAATAGTACGTACAATGAGAATTAGCAACCACTTAACCCCCCCCAGTCCCATGTAATCTTGTTACAGATCAGTAAGAGTGAGAAATAATAACCCTTCCTTTTTTTACCATAGGCAGATAAACAAAATAATAAGTGCACAGAAGATAACATACAGAGAGGTAGCATTGTCATGGGTTGAAATGACGCATTTCATTTGTCCTGTAGCGTCTTAACTAATCATTCAGCTCCAAACAGGATCACATTTTTCAGGTGTTCCCCTCAGATTATATTTAATTTTCTCCAGGTCTAAGTACAGCATGATGTCCTTAAACCACAGGGCTTTTAAAACAATAATCATAATAAATATTTCTGAATTTCATCAACTCTTATTGGTCACTGACCCAATTTCTTGTCCCGTGAAACAATATTCAGTTATTTTTCCTCTTGTGCTGCCTCTGTCTCTGCTGCAGGACATAAATGAGATGGTGCACACGGAGCGGCCGGACTGGCAGAGTGTCATGACGTACGTCACGGCCATCTACAAGTACTTTGAGACCTGACTCCGCCGCCTCCCCCGCCCTGCTCCTACAGCGCAGCCAGTGCCACGCCAGCCCTCCTGAGCTCTCAGCAACCTTCAGCACCACAGTCAACTGTTATACCTCACTGTATCCCCCACCCGCCTCCCGCCCTCCCCCCACAGCAAACAGCCAGTCACGCTGCATGCCGGTTCTCAGTATTACCCAACACTTAAGGCAGAGTAGAGCCTAACTGGACACAGCCGCTCCCCCACCTCCTCAGTGCAGCACAGGAGGGGCTTTCTGTAGAATAAGGGCTCGTCTGTACGTCTGCTGTTACACCAGTAGGTCACGAGACTCTGGTGACAACATGGTGAACTGTCCAGTGATGTAGATCCTGTAGATCGTCTTTGCCTTCAGGTCGTTTCTCGAAGGAGCAGCATGGAAAAGAAACCAAGTGTGAGTGCCTTCTGCCCGGCTCCTCCTCACTTCACCACCTCCCCTCTGTTCAAGGAGAATTCTGGCAAATCTTCGCTACGTCACAAGAGGATTTTTCATTTCATTGAATAATCACAATGTTTTCCTTCTTTCTTTTTTTTTCGACTGAGAATATTTTGTTGAAATGACGGGCTCCTGCAGAACAACACGCCAAAAGTTAGCAATGTCGGAGTTAGCCTTTTTTTTTTTTTGCACCAAGTCTTCCAGACGTCACAGTGCGACGCCGATGCCTCTTCTGTCAATGGATAAAGTGCCTGTGTGAGTGTTGATGCAGGGGAGCGGAAGGAGAGCTCTTCCTGTGAGCCAAACCTCCACAGATACCAGAGTGGAGGCGTCTTCTCACTACAGCCTGTGAGGATGAACACGAGGAGTCGTTTCCAAATAACGTTTCGGAGCCTTTCGGTCACTTGTTTTTGGTCATTGGGAGACGGACGCCACATCAGCGTCTCCTCATGAATGACATTGAATTTCAAGCACAGAGATATGCTACATGCTACAGCCACACACTGACGGTTTTTCACTAATAGATTAATGAAGGTGGACTATGAACGTATGAACGCTAACCTTACGACTGTATAATACGAGTGTTTGCATTTTGTAGGCCTGCATTTGCCATCTTGCACATAGACTTTGTTAGACACAGCATCAGTACATCACAACCAAAATATAATAGAGTGAGTAGAATAGCTTTTTTTCCCCTCATAGTGTGTTTTGATTGACAAGATAAGTCATGTTTAGATTAGAGAAGTCTAAATCTTCATCAGCCTTGGGGCTTTAATTAAGAAAACTAGTCTCTCACCCAAGGGCCTCATGTTGGGAAAATGTGCTCCAGTTTTTTGGAAACCAGGTGAAGGCTCCTGTATGTAGGTTAAAGCAGCGTCTCACTAAAGGTGTGACTCAGTTTATTGGGAAACAATTGTAGCTACTATGACACTACTGTGGTTCTCACTTTCTGGCCGTTAGATGAGGAGGTTGATACGACTTGAATGTCTATGATGAAACTCTGAAGGCTGAAGCTTGTTAGTGCAGCGGGAATCAGGGAGAGACGGACGTCCTGGCTCTTTCCAACAAGGCCGGCACCCTCAAAAGCTCACTAATGACCACACTGCAACAAAAAATTAAAGGGATAGTTCAACATTTTGGCAAACTGGCCCATTACCATAATATTAGGAGTAGGTTTGTTTCCTTTAATTGTCGGTGCAAGCTATTTTTAGAACAGTGGATCAGAGCCGTGAGCTGCTCAGAGCTACGCTACGGAGGCTAATGGCATTTCTTGATTTCCCTCATCAAATACGCAATCCAACAACCTGCACATTCACATCACTGTGCGACAATAACGGAACATTACGAGACGGAGTTGTTTTCTAGGTAAATTCATGTAAAACTGCTGATGCGCGTTGCCTTCAGGGGCAGTTTTTCTGTGACTCTCTGTCTCAACTCTGTCTCGTAACGTTCCGTTATTATCTCATAGCGTGGTGAATATGCAGGTCACAACTTGTCCACCAGAGCGTTTTGGAGTTGTTGGATTGTGTATTTGATGTAGTTTGATGAGGGAAACCAAGAAATCCCATGAGTCTCAATAGTGTAGCTCTGAGCAGCTCGTGGCTCTGCTCCGATTATGGCAATGGGACAATTTGCCAAAATGTTGAACTATCCCTTTAACAGTGACAAGTTGTAGTTTCACAGGTCAGGTGCCGGGCTTCGGTGGCTTCGGAGCCAGACGAGCTGTTCCCAGTTCTCGGGCTGAGCTAACAAGCCGCATTCGACCTGACACACAATCACCAGTGGTATCCACCTCCTCAGCTGATCTGTGGCCAGAAAGCAAATCATCACATTTCTCATAAAAATATGTTTGTTTGTTTTTTGACACATGAAGGACACAAAATGCACAAGTGATGAAAGAATCCACTGTGCCACCGACTGGCTTTATGTAGTATTTTTTCCTTGAGATTCTTAGTATGAGTACGACGATAGAGAAACGTCATTTACATATCTGATTTCAGTCAGCAGCGTCACCGCAGTGCTGCTGGGAGTTTGTCGTGCCTCCACATACAGTACCAAGTTCACTGACTTATTTTTTTTTGCATGGTTTCCAATCATTGTAGCGAGGTCACTGCTTTCTTTTGTGTGGGGATGTGTGTGTGTGTGTGTATATGGATTTATTACACAGTAAGTAGCTGCACTGAGATAAGCTCTTTTTTCTACTCCGCACTAAACTCCTGCCTTAACAGTTCAGCCGAAGCTTCTGTGAGTGAAACTGTGACACTTGACGACGCTGTGGTTACGTTTTGCTCACCACAGGCATGCGTCTGTGTGTGTTTCTGGAACAAGGTGCTTCTTGCTTGTGCCTCAAGAGGAACACTAGTAGTTAGAGCGGTGGTCGCAGACGACTCTGGGGAAGTTGTCTATGTGACTGCATACTATTTTGATCAGGAGCAGATGAAGCTGCCAGCAGGTTTCCACAGCTACATCAGAAACCATCGTTTTGCCAACATCACAATCTGTACATCGGCGTCTGGCTTGTAGTGATTGAAAGTCAGCACAGGAGGCCGTGACTGTGACAGTCTCTGTGTGTACAAGAGAAGAGCCACTGAGTGAGTTATTAATACTCTGCCGATGGATTTTGTGATGCCATAACACAGAGTCTGATGAGCCAACAGGTTTATAGCGTTCAGCTTTGATTCCACCACTGGTTTATGGCTCCTGACAGGAACATCTGAGAGCTGCAGGAAGACTGCGAAGCCTCTCGATCCTGGAAGCGGAATGTGTTTTGATCAGGCTGGAGCGATCCCGGGAACTTTTTTTCTTCTTTTTTTTTTACGAGGTTCCACCGTGTGCTGACGTGGAGTGATTAATGAACACTGAGCCCGGCCTGCTGCCGTCGCCACCGAGAGACAGAGAGAAACCAGACGGCTGGTGAAAAAAGCTAGGAAGCACATTCCCCCTCCACCTGATGGCAGCCTCGAGGGACACGTTACATTGTCTGTCCATGCCCTTTAAGTGTACGGCTTTACCACGAAAGCAAATGTGAACATGTGCGTTATGACTTTATTGGGTCCACTTCATCATGCTACATTCATTTTTTTTTCTTTGTTTACTTGAAAATGCTCTGAGAATTCCACTGAACCTGCTTTAATTTGTCTGTTTCCATGTTGCCTTGTATTTGTTTTTTTGTTTTTTTTAACAATTCATGCTATATTTTGTTTTTGGTGTGAAGTTTTTTTTTTTATTCCAAGAGGAAATCCTGATCACACTACATGCAGTGCTGAAATGTTCCCATGACAAAGTTAAAGCTGAATGAATAAGTGTGTGTATGCTTGTGTGTGTGTGTGCGTGCGTGTGTGTGTGTGTGTGTGTGTGTGTGTGTAAAGGGACTAAGCTACAGTATTAAGTGCACACAATGATGATAATCAGTTGTAAAAAAAAAAAAAAAGATGCTGTCTGGTTTTATGTTGCTTATTTTTTTCTGGCAATAATTATTAAAGACCATTTGAAGCAGCCATGTTTGTCCTCACTGTCTTCAGCTCTATCCGTTGACACTATAAAGAAACTCTAAAATAAACCATGGATGTTGTGTGACTATGGCCAGGCTGTGGCACTGACTAATAACTGCATATCTGACCAAACATCTTGGATGAACAGGACTGTTTGATTCTTTGGTATGTTGTGCAGAGCCGTTGCTAGGAATTCTGGACCCCTTGAAAGAATACTAAAGCGGGCCCCTGCCCCCTGACTTATACACTTTTTTTTTCTTAGACTACGTATGTATTATCATTTTTTATTCAGCCTACTTTGTTTTGATGCTGATGCAGTATTACTGTCAGTATTAGTCAGGGTCTTATGCAGAATAAATTAGTCATACAAAGATTAGACTACTGGGGTTTTTTGTGGGCCCTACTGGTCACTGGGCCCCTAGAATTATCATCACATTTCTCCCCTATCGAGGGCTTGGAGCCAGAGGGACGCAAGTGGTTTTAGACAAATTTTACAGGAGAGACAAAACAAAATTTTGACCACACTTCAATCATTAACCATCATTAATCATTAAACATTTTAAAATAAAAAAATACGCCTTTTTGGCATCAAACATTTCCAAGTCTTCTATGGACATATTGGGCATATCTGCATTGACTTGATTGAATAATTAACACTTGAATAAGTAATTAATTTTCATTAACTCATTAATTATTTTTAAATGGGTTCTATGCTCTGGCTCCAGGCCGTCGCTATACAACGGCCCTGATGTTGTGTAGGGTTTAGATGCCGAGTTTAATGTGTGTCATCAACACACTTATCTGGACGCACGGCCGCTGTCAGCGGACCCCGCCCCTCCAGAGGAAACAGACGCATCAGCCTGATGGTGAGGGAGGACCGTGTGTGTGTGTGAGAGAGGGAGAGAGAAAGAGAGAGAGCAGGTCTCGTGGGTGTGTGAGCTGAGCTCCATCACTACAGAAGCGGCATCAGATGGAGCCGGAGTCGCTGATGAGACGTTGAGGAGCGCGTTGTTTAAATCACCGGTGAGGTAGCCTACTGTCACTTGTCGCTCAGTAGGAAGTGAAAACGAGTTTATTTTAGGCTGCGCGCGCGGTAACAGTGTCGGTCTGTCGGATTTCAGAAGTCCATCAGTGTCATGTGTCACAGTCCACATCTGGACATCAAGAAAAACAAGGTAAGTCACAACTATTCTCATTAAGTAAAAGTTTAAAACTGTTCCAGTGTTGGTGTTTGAATGTCTCATCAACTTGTTCACAACTGATGTTAACGGAATCTAGATCTAGGCTACGTTTAGTCAAGTTTGCCGCCTTGCAGCAGCAGCAGCAGCGGAAAGCGTGTGGTTGTAGTGTGAAGTGGTGCATGGCTGAAGGTGGCCCACACACTGGCTGTTTGTTTTCCCCACCTGTCTAGTGCAGAAGGCAGCTCTCTTATATGACAGAGTAGGCTTGTAGGCCAAATCCTGTGAGCTCAGTGTCCAGCATCTCCATCAGGCTTTCAGGAGAGTGAAGGCAGAAAGATGAAAAAGTTTAAAAGTAAAAATAAAAAATAAAAAAAATAAAAAAATAAATAAAAATGTAAAAAAAAAAATCAGTTGATAACCTACATTAAACTTGAAGAACTTGAATGAAGCAGGACTAAAGTTGGTCCAAATCACATTCAGACTGAGCCTAGATCTGCAACAGATCAATAGATCTCACATCTTCAGATCTGAAGGGTGGTTTTTAGAAAATCCCCTGTCTTAGGAAAAATCACCAGAAAAACTTCCTCTGATGGAAAAACGAGAAACACTGACAAAGTGTGGAAACGTTTCAGTCATATCACAGCACAGTGTTTGTAACATTATGTGTATAAGTCTTTATCTCCACATTACTACTGTATGTGACCAGGGTCTGATTGCAGCCGCTGCATCCACAGCTTTTCACCCTACAGTTCATCTCAGGTCTGAGTGGACCCATAAAGACAGAGTCAAGTGGATCAGGTCCCACAGCTCTGCTCTCACTGACAAAGTTACATTCAGTGTGGGGGGGCGTCTCTCGAAGGCTCTGCAGGAGCTGCTGGTGCTGATGGACTGCCTCTTGTCAGCACATCTTCCCCCTGCTACATCACCATCTAATCACTCTGCCAGCAGCCATGTTGCCGCTTTGATCGTACACCAACAGCGTACAGTGGTGTCACAAGGCTGCTGCTGGTGTGATGTTTGCTCCTCCTGTGCTTCCTCTGTGTGGCCAACACGGTGGGTAGACTTCTTGGCAGTGGCGCAGACAAATCCACCCACACTAAAAGAGACTCGTGACAAACTTTTAATCCTGAACACAGACACTAATCATACAGAACATTTGAATCAAGTGTGTGAATTTAAAAATACCTTCAGATTCCCTAAAGTTGTGAATATGAAGCAGATCTTGTCCTTAAAAATACCTCACATCCCCTTGTTTTCACTATTAGTCCCTGGAGCTTCTCTGATGTGTTTCATAATTTGTATCTCTGGGCAACTTGTTATTGTAGATGGATTGCGAGCATGGGAGAATCACTGCTGTAGTTTTTCAGAGATTCATTATTTCCTCTGCTGTCCTGTGGGAGTTTTTGTTTTGGACTCACCGCCGCTGCATAAAACACGCAGCAGTATAACACCAAACACTGCACTGACATCAAGACAAATAAATACCCGAGGCTCACAGGAAAGAAACCAACATCAACTTTATTTGTAATTCAAAAAGAATGAAAAAAAAAACTTTCTGATAGCAATCATCCTCAAAATAAAGTCTTTGGTATTAATAAAAAAAGGTCTCCTCTGACCCAAAGGGAAAAGCCTGACTGAGAGAGCAAAGACCTCTGTGTTCCAGCACAGCTGTTATCTCCTGAAACTCTGCATAACCTCCAGAAACTTTCCCTCGGAGGGAATTCAGCAGCATTTCTGTTTGTTAGGCCTTTTATGGCTCATATCAGGGAATCAAACTACAGTGTAAAGACCGGCAGCCATTTTTATGTAACTTCTAAGAATTTACCGCCGAGTAGTGAAATCATTCTTCACTGTCACTGGAGAAAAGACACATTTACAGGCCACTAAACAAGCACCAGCCACACACAGCGAGTTAATCTACAGGTAATTCAGATGAAACGCACTCCCTCAGATGACACACTGTTCATCATGATCATGATGATATCACACTGTCATTTCCAAATCGCCTCAGGAGGTGTGAGCTCCACTGTCACTGGGTTGCATGAAAGGGATAGTTCAACATTTTGGCAAATTGGCCCATTGCCATAATCCCTATAGTCATAAAAGTAGGTTTGTTACCTTTAATCGTCGGTAGGCTACAAGCTATTTTTAGAACGGCAGAGCAGAGCTGTGAGCTGCTCAGAGCTACGCTATGGAGGCGGATGGGATTTCTTGGTTTCTCTCATCAAACTCATCAAATACACAATCCAACAACTCCAAAACGCTCTGGTGGACAATTTGTGACCTGCACATTCACCATGCTATGAGATAATAACAGAACATTATGATTGGATTGTTTATTTGATGAGTTTGATGAGGGAAACCAAGAAATCCCATCAGCCTGAGCTCTGAGCAGCTTGCGGCTCTGCTCCGCTGTTCTAAAAATAGCTTGCATCGACATTTAAAGGTAACAAATCTACTCCTAAAACTATAGGGATTATGAATGGGCCAATTTGCCAAAATGTTAAATTATCCCTTTAATGCAACTTTTATTCTTACCTTGACCACTGATAGAAGTCAATGACACCTGCTAAGCTGATTGGACGAAGATACGGAGCATCAGCATTGAATTAGAGCTGATGTTTCTGACCACCTGGCCTTTGGCTCTTTATCTGCCGACTGGTCCTCAGCTAATCACTGATGGGTAGGTGGGTGGATACGAGCCGGTCCTGAGTGAGGACTGAGGTACAGCAGGACCTGGACAGTGTAGAGAAGAAGGGACCACGCAGGGATCTGTTTGTGCTTTGAGACGTTGTGACAGCAGCTCCTCGTAGCTTCCTCATTTCTATACCTCTGTTCTCACACTACTCAGAACTGATTCGATACCACTGTGTAAAAGAAAAGAAAAGAAACATTGATGTTATAGAAAGTATATACATATACATTCATTAATTTCTATTAATTTATTCATTATGAGGCTGTTCTCCATATTTATTTGATCATCAACCGTTAAAAAACAATAGTCAGTTCCTCTTGTGTGCTCTCGCTTCCTTTATGAGCTTTAAGAACACAAGAAGACAAGAACTGATCTGTGAGAAAACTGAATTTTAGTTCAAATGTAAACTATAAATCTTGTTTGTAATTATGAAGCATACTTGTTGATTGATAATACTGTATTTGTATGAGAACAACCCTGGTTGATGACATGTTGTACAGAGGAAACTTCTGGGTCGTGCTCAGAGAGTAACGTGGGAATCATACTGTCATTTTCTGCTGAGAGCTGGAAGTGAACCACAACAATACAACGCTAAGTATGAGGCCATGTGTGTGTCATGCGTCTTGTCCAAAGGTCTGCAGATGAAAATGAGCCTTTTGGTTAGTTGGTAACTATGGTAAATATCTGATGCAAGTGCGTCTCTGTTGAAATTCACTTCCTTCATTTACATTTCCTCTTTTTTTCTCTTTCTTTTCTGCACTTCTTGTAGTGTCACAACGCCCCAGTGATGTGCGTTACTGGCATCATCTCAGCCTCTTGAGAAGTTCATGGGAAAAAAAAACTCTGAGGGGGCAGGACCTAAGGAGACACAGACAGCAGAGCATCTTTTCCATCAGGACGGGATGGAGGCGACTGCGTGGACCTGGGAGGAATGATAGATCGTTGTGCAGCTGAATAAACCTCTTAATCAGCTGTTTGGGCTGAGCAGGTGTGGAGGAGCTGCTGCTGCCTGGACACTGTGGATGCTTGTGGAGCTGCTGGAGGTGAGGAGGCTGAGCTCAGCGGCTGCCAGGCTGCAGCTATGGTCGCAAGGTTTCCTCCCTCCTCATCAGTGACCTCACCGTTCGTCTCACCATGTCGGACGACCCCACCGCCGCCTCCGTCCTCTACATCGTCCTGGAGCTGCTGATCGCCGTGTTCTCCGTGCTGGGCAATGTGCTGGTGTGCTGGGCCGTATGCCTCAACAGCAACCTGCAGAGCATCACCAACTTCTTTGTGGTGTCGCTGGCGGTCGCCGACATCGCCGTGGGCGTCCTGGCCATCCCCTTCTCCATCGTCATCAGCACCGGCTTCTGCTCCAACTTCTACGGCTGCCTTTTCATCGCCTGCTTCGTCCTGGTCCTCACACAGAGCTCCATCTTCAGCCTGCTGGCCATCGCCATAGACCGGTACATTGCAATCAAGATACCACTCAGGTCAGTGACCTCTGGGTCTCCACTCTGAGACACAGTTAGCAGTCAGAGGGAGACTCCCACGTTCCTTTCTAAGGGTTTACAAGTGGAAACACTTTTTTTTTTAAACCACAGCTTCCTCAAATGAGTCAGGATATTTTTTCTTGCAACGTTGTGAAAATTCGCACAAATAACTATTTATATAGAGACTAAAACAGAACCATCTTCTCTTAATTCTATTATCAGCTGACCTGCAGATCTAACATTAAATAGCCTAGATACACATTTCAGTGGTTATTAATAAGTGAGAAACTCATGATCATGTATCCATGGTAACAAACATTTGTAACTACAGTATTATCAAAGGGTAAAACCACAAAAGAGATTTTTTGCAACCTGGAAGCTGTTATGTGAAGTAAATTATTCATTATATCTTAATAAGACTTCATGTTAGGAGAATTCTGAAACTGATAAAAACTTGATGCTGTGTTAGAAAAAGGAGACATTCTTCAGAGAACGAAATAAGAAGGCATCTCAAATTTGCCATAACTTGTTTTTTTCAACCTTTTCTCAGTTTCAACATTTTGGCAAATTGGCCCATTGCCATAATCTCTATAGTTTTAGGAGTAGGTTCGATTTAAGGTAAATACAGAGACTGCTTGCCGAAAAACTGCCCCCGACAGGAACATGCATCAGCGGTTTTGCATGGATTTACCTTGAAAACAACTCTGTCTCGTAACGTTCCGTTATTATCTCATAGCGTGGTGAATGTGGGTTAGGGCATGGGTTAGGGTTACACAACTTGTCCACAAGAGCGTTTTCGACTTTGTATTTTATGAGTTTGTTGAGGGAAACCAAGAAATACTATTAGCCTCCGTAGTGTAGCTCTGAGCAGCTTGCGGCTCTGCTCCACTGATCTAAAACCAGTTTGCACCGACAATTAAAGGTAACAAACCCACTCCTAAAATTATAGGGATTATGGCAATGGGCCACTTTGCCAAAATGTTGAACTTTCCCTTTAATCTCTTACTTAGTCTCATGCAGCAAAAAGTCTCACAATAAAACTTAGTAATATCATTCCTGTCAACGTGACATATGAACTAGAAGGTCTTGGCTGGAGAAGTTTGTCCAGAAATGGCGTCTCCCGCGAGGCCGTGTCCCCTCAGAGCAATCAGAGGAGTATTGCTCTAATTGCTTATACAGACTGTGTAACCCTCGCCCAGGCCTCTGTGTAATCTGACTTTATGGCTCCGCTGTAAAAACACGCCGCTCGTCAGACTGTTTACATCGAACGTCAGATTTCAGTTTAGCATCCGAAAGTTTTGAAGGACGGTTTGTGTGCAGCCATTTTAAAGCCGTCACCTGCTGACGAGGCCCGGCAGAAGGAGGAGGCCGCGGCTCAGGCTGTGACCTCATCGTACCAAGCCGTTCGCTCGCCCTCGGAGCCACATCAAGCTCGACCTTCCTGTTTTCACACACTCTCCTCCTCCTCCTCCTCCTGCTGGAGATACGTGAGGGTTCGTCTGTGTTGTTTTTTGCATCACTGATGCGGGGGTAGGGGGGGTGGGGGTTGTTTTCACAGCGTCGACCTTTGCGCTTTAACATCTCGAGAATGCGATGGAAACGAGCCAAATATCTCAGCTGCTCTCCCACACTTTGCTACGGGCCAACTCAAAATAGACCCTTCCTTTGAGGAGTCCTCAAAGACCCTTCATTTATCTTTCTCTCTTTTAGTTCCAGGATGAGAAGCGCCTCCACGGAGTAATCCAATTAGCCGAGCCAATTATAAGTCAAGGGGGGCAAATTCATGTCCTGAATAAAAGACACAGTAGAGTTTTGTATGTGATGTGATGTAATGTTATTAGTGGTTTGAGCTGACAGACGCAGCTGATACTCTGATGATCGACCCCACCCCACCCCCCTCTCCCCTCCAGGTACAACAGTTTGGTGACGGGTCAGCGAGCTCGAGGCATCATCGCCATCTGCTGGGTTTTATCCATCATCATTGGACTGACCCCTATGATGGGCTGGCACAAGGAGCCGGGGGGCGACAACAGCAACAGCACCTGCCCGCCGGGCCTGATGAAGTGCCTGTTTGAGGCGGTGGTGGTCATGGAGTACATGGTCTACTTCAACTTCTTCGCCTGCGTGCTGATCCCCCTGCTGCTGATGCTGGCCATCTACCTGTGCATCTTCATGGCGGCGCGGCACCAGCTCAAGCTGATCGAGGTGAAAGCGGTTCACGGGGAGAAGTCGCGCTCCACGCTGCAGAAGGAGATCCAGGCCGCCAAGTCCCTGGCCATCATCGTGGGGCTGTTTGCGGTCTGCTGGCTGCCCTTACACATCATCAACTGCTTCACCCTCTTCTGTCCTCAGTGTCCTCGCCCTCCGCTCTGGATCATGTACGTGGCCATCATCCTCTCGCACGCCAACTCCGTCATCAACCCCTTCATCTACGCCTACCGGATCCGGGAGTTCAGACAAACCTTTCGTAGGATCATCCGGCGCCACATCCTGGGCCGGCAGGAGAGGCTGGAGAGCAGCGGCAGTTACCGCAACTCCACCCACAACAGCATCACAGACTCCATCAGGCTCAAAGCCAACGGCCTCAGCTTTCAGTTTTTCAGTGATCACAGCAGCAGCAGCAGCTGTGAGAGCTCCTACCACTGCCCCACTCACATGTCTCATGTAGGAGGAGGCCTGGTGGCCGTATCCCACGCCCCCCTGTCAGTCGTCATCTCCCACTGTCCTAAGACGGAGCAGTGTCCTCTGCAAGCTCTCAGACAGACTCAGGTCCTGGTGCGTCCTCAGCTGCAGCTTGCCGAGCAGCAGCACGACTGCAGCGGGCCGGCGCTCACGGAGGACAAACAGGACCTCGGCCCGGCCCGGAACACTCCGCTGTTTGACAAGCGGGACAGGAGGAGCTTCTGTAGTGAGGCGTCCTGACGCAGGAAGGTCAACGTCAGCCTGCCCTGCGACAGAAATGGGAGCACTGTGAACGCATCACGGACAACCAATGTCAGTGAGATAACTCTGGTGTCCTCACCACAGAAAACTCTGTCCACAGTTTCAGCACAGTGACTATAATGTAAACCCAGAGTCTAAAAGACAAAAAGAGGATGTGCTACTTGTGTTTTGAAACTGAAAACACCAACCCGTCTATTTTTAAGGTGCAGGCACTTCACACATACTGTACACACACAGAAGCAGCTTCTAATTTCAGCAAAGAACCTCACTGAATAACTTTATCTCAGCCAATGTAGAGTATTGAAACTCTTTAATACACCCAAATTGACCAAACCTCCATCATGTTTGAGTCATTTTATCTCCCGACAAACTCCTGTCGTTAAAGGGATAGTTCAACATTTTAGCAAATTGGCCCATTGTCATAGTCCCTATAGTTTTAGGAGTAGGTTCATTACCTTTAGTTGTCGGTGTGAGCTATTTTTAGAACAGCAGAGCAGAGCCATGAGCTGCTCAGAGCTACGCAACAGAAGCTAATGGGATTTCTTGATTTCCCTCATCAAACTCATCAAATACACAATCCAACAACTCCAAAACACTCTCATGGATAAGTTGTGACCTGCACATTCACCACACTATGAGATAATAATGAAACGTTATGAAACAGAGTTGTTTTTTAAAGGCAGAGACTCGTCCCTCTATAGGAACGCGCAAAATCAGTGGTTTGCATGAATTTACCTCGAAAACAACTCCATCTCGTAGCGCTTCGTTATCTCATAGCGTGGTTAATGTGCAGGTCACAACTTGTCCACCAGAGCGTTTTGGAGTTGTTGGATTGTGTATTTGATGAATTTGATGAGGGAAACCAAGAAATCCCATTAGTCTCCGTAGCGTAGCTCTGAGCAGCTCATGGCTCTCTCTGGCCATTCTAAAAACAGCTTGCATCGACAATTAAAGGTAATGAACTTACTCCTAAAACTACAGGGATTATGGCAATGGGCCAATTTGCCAAAATGTTGAACTATCCCTTTAAATCATTGATACTGTGTTATTTCAGGTACGTAGACATGATCACTTTCTGATGGATTTCACCGTAAACCACCACCACCGAAGCACGAGCAGATAATTTCTTGCACAGTTCACTTCCACCAGTTCTAGCCTTCATCCTGCCCTGACGCCCTGCAGGACGCTCACACACAGCAACCTGCAAGGATTTAAAAATTTTTTAACTTTCAGCCTCCTCCTCATGTCTCACATCGTTTTGACATTTTGGCTGCAATTTATGTACATTACCAAAGAAATGAATGGGTGCGCTGATTGGAATAAAAACAAAAAAAAACAAAAACAAGGACAACACAGGGACGGATGGGTTCATGTTTCGATGTGAAGTGTGACATGTTTAAAAGCATAAACCTCAGAGTTAGTGACGATGTGATGCTGAAATGTAACCGCGTGCTTTTGTTTGGTCAGTGTGACAATGTGACTTGATTGTTTTGCTTATTTAAGTTGAATTCCTGGTGACCTCTGACACAGTCTGGTGGTGAATCATTTTGTAAATTATCACATTGTAGACTTCAATCAAACTTGTGGAAGATTTTTCTGTCTCTTATTATTCCTGATGAATTCATTCATCCTCAGTTCAGTGCAGCTACTACCTGCTGTGTTTTCACAAGGACGCTGGCACAAAAGTCCTGTCTTGAAATAAACAGATTTTAAACATACTTACAAAGTGCGCTCACTGTTTGGACATGCATTGTTCCCGGTCATTATTCAGTAGCTGTACAGTAGGAGCGGTTCCAGGCTTCCCACTGGCTAGTCACCAGACAGGCTCATGTCCTGCATCAGATCTGTGAGTCTGCACAAGTGAGTCACAGATCTGGTTTGCTTGTTCTCATTCTGGGAAATGGTTAGTTAAGTAGTCGAACTATCTTTGGAGTTCTTTATTTTCCCAGCTTTCATTGCATTTCCCTTGTGAGTTCAGGTTACAGGGCTCAGAGCCTACGTCTTTTTGAAAGTTTCCCCTGGGGTCTTTAATGCTTTTTTTAAAGATTCACCACAGAGACCTCCTGAGTCCTCGTGCTCTGCTGCTGTCTTGTCCCATCAGCTGGCTCTTATCAAGGGTTTATTCACGATTGCGTGGTATCACAGCTCTATATAGGAGATCTACTATTGAGGGAACTCAGCTGTCCCTGCAGAGGACCTAAAAATGCTTCTTATCTTAGTCATTAGTCATTTTATTTAAAGCTATAATGAATGTTTTATATATGAGGACATTTTGGGACATTTGATAATATGTTTATATCTTTATTTAATATTGAGCTGCACTTAATAGCTAACAGAGGAGTGGGGGGTATTTGTCCCTGCAGAATGAACCTCCCTCTGCTCCAGGATTAAAACAGGTATCTCAGCAGAGCAGAGTCAGGTCGGCCCATTCGGCGCATTAGTTCCAATCGGTGGCGGGAAACAATAAAAGCTTTTTTAGTCAGTCTTGACATCACAGTCCAACAAGTAGCTATAAAGTCTGAGTGCTGGTCTGACTGTGAGTGGAGGCTCCATGGATACAAACAACAGCAACTCTTTAAGAGTTCTCTGCTTTGAAAAGGAGAAGAAGGAGGAGGATGCTAAAGCATGTTTGTGTGTGTTTTTTCCTTCTATTTTACCATCTCAACATTGTGCAGGCCAGTACATACAGCCTCTCCCTCAAAGCTGAGTCTTTTGTGACATAACACTGATTTAACAGCCTCTATTGTTGCACTCTGTGTCCAGTCCCAGCTTGTTCCTCCCTGGGCTCAGATGCTGTAAAGTGCTGGTAGAAGCAGCAGCAGCAGAGGACGCAGGAGGAACGCACAATGTTTGTCACTATTCTGTTTGGAGGTTAGTCACTGGGTCTTTCTTTTCATCCTCTCACAGTGTAATCAGTGTGGCTGCTGATGTAAAATAGGACATTTGATTGTTTCAGTATTATCTGTTGGTAAATAGATGCTTTGTTTAAGCATCATTCAGTTCAGTTGTTACCTGTAAATGTCTGCGCACAGAGACATGATCATATTGTCATGACATACGGAACATGCTTGTTTTGCTGTGAAACGTCTGTGATATGCTAAATGTCTCCACAGACAGCAGGATGGAAATGTTCAATATCAACTGTAAGCTGATAAACTTCCTTCATCATTTAAAGGAGAGGTGCGGCCTGGACTTTAAAGGTGAAATTTGTAGCAGGTTGCAGTCATGTCACTTGAGTTCTGTCCCTCTCTTTGGTCCTGTCCTTCTTGGAGCTAAATCAGTACAGACAAAGTCAGACTCAGGATCAGCTTTGATGGCCCACTGTGTAGACATGCTGTACATAGATGGCTGTGCATCATTAGGTTTAAACCACTTTGTCTCATACCGTGTTTCTGTAATATCAATATATTAACAAATAACACCTGTATGTGATTCAGTACAATTCAGCTGCACCACAAACTAAATCCTAGAGTGAATGAACATCTTTAAACCAATTTCAGTAATAAGCAAACATTATCGTACGTAAGTAGGCTACTATTAACCGGGCAGGCGACTAGAATATAAAAGAATATACATCTAAAGCATGAAGCCTCATGTCAACGTCCTTTATTGACCAACAACCCATGACTCGTTATAACAAATAAAAAGTGTAGGCTTGTCTGTGTAGAGTGTGTGGACCTGATGGACAGCAGTGGTTCACTGATGAACCTGGAGACAAAGCAACACAGCATGGCTCTGGCCAGCAGCGTGCTGGTGGAGAGACAACGCTACGTCCTGCTCCGAGTCTACAGTGAGTCCTTCTGCTCCGTCCACCCACACAAGGTCACATGCACAAGCCAGATATTGAAATTATCTATATAAATATCTATATAGAATATTCACACTAAGTTTGGAAAGAGGTTGTAAAAGTGTGATTCTTCAATATGTGAGCTAGATGGTAGCTTTAACTTTCAAACTTGATTTTGACAATATTTATGTTTGATAAACTCTTAGCTCATCTCTCTGTTTCATTATCAAAGTTCATGATTTTACCTCCCTTCAGGAGATGATGTCACTGGGGCTCGGAAATATGTCCCTCTGCTGAACAACTGCAGCCAGACTCATCCTGAGTTTACAGGTAAATGCAACCAGACAGCAGAGGGAAACATTGTGACATGGACAGATATGACACGGCTCTCTGAGGCCCCCTGCTGGTCAGACACATCTCTACACTTTACAAAGAAAAGTCCTCACAAAAAAATAACAGAAGTGACTTTAATGGGTTTGTCTATTCTCTTAATACAGAGCTGCTGAGGAAACTGTCAAACCCAAACAAGGAGCGAGACAGACAGAGCAGAGGAGGATGGACACAGAAGAACTATCCTGCCAACCAAACCAGGAGAAAAAAACATCTCAGCAAATAAATAGTTTCTAATAGTCAGACAGGATTTAAAGTCTGATTTCATAAGGCACTATAAAAGTCTGACACTGTATTTACAGAGGCAGCAAATTAGAAGATGTGATTTATATTTTCTTCCACAAAACTTCTGTTAAATATTCACAGTACACACACACATACACACCTAGATAGATTATTTAAAGGGATAGTTCAACATTAATTTTCTCACCATCAAATTATAACTATTACTGAGCTGTGGATATTCTTTAGATAACCTAAAATGCATGTTCTCCATTAAAAATAATGAAACACTTGTGGAGCTAAATTATCATCCTGTGTTTCTGCATTGATCTTGTTTAGTCATTGAGCCATGTTGTGATACACAGGTCTCCCTCAAACCCCACTCCAGAAACATTACAGTTAGTGTAAATCTGTACAAGTCTCACACCGAGGGTGTTACACAATATACAATCAGCAGAGAGGGAGGAGTGAAGGAGTTAATGATTCTATAGTTCTCACAGGTTGACATCTTTATACAAATCTAAATATAATACTACTAACAATGTAAAAAAAAAAAAAAAAAAGTGTGAGCATGTACACACATGCACAAAGGGTGTTAACCTCGCTCACCAAGAGATGTGTCCAAGCTTGTGTGTGTCCAAAAAATATTCAAACCAAGGAGCGCTTCGTGGTCTCCTTTCTCAAAACTACAGGTGCTGCTTGGAGAAGGATCCAGGAGATGTAAATAGCAAAGAAAAAATGTAAGGCACTGTCTTGAGTAAATAAAATGCCTTTAATTAATCTGGCATTGTCATGTGACATGTTTAAAATAACTACGACGCATTTAAGCATCAACCCTTCACCAGGGTGCACACCAGACAATTCAGAAACACTTAGTTCTTTTGTCCTGTGACCCGGGGTGGGCATGATCACCAGCCAACTCCTGCAAAAAGGGGCTTGGCCATAACCCACCCCACAGGTAACAAAGCTGAGTAAAGAAAAACAATAAAGTATAAATACATTTCAAATGCTTAACGGGTCCAGATAATAAAAAAATAGAACAATAGATACAAGATTATACAACAATCAATACAACAAAATATTACAATCATCATAGACTGAGTCATACCAGGACCAATCCAGGGGAAATCAAAAAACTCACACATAACACTGAAGTCCTAGTGTGGCCCTAGTGTGAGTGCACCCATCTTCATTAAAAGAGAAGTTTGGCTCCAACAGAAATTCTTCTCTTTGACTCTGCACTGCTGCTTTCTCCATCAGCCCCAAGTCACCGCTGGCTCTCTGAGGATCCAGAACACGTCTCTCTGAGTTTTGTCATCACACTTGGAAACAGGGACTCGACCCCTCACAGAGTCTGAAAGCAACTTCCTCTTAGCCTACCACAAGCCTGGTTTTAATGGATGAACAGGAAACAGATGCTGCAGGTTTTTACCAGCACTGATCCTTACTGTCCCACATTTACTTACACTTATGAATAACAACACTATATATGGTATAAACAAATATTTCGTAACACAGCTCTTCGTTGCCGACTGTAGAACTGAAACTGCTGATCATTGTATTGGTGGCAGCTTATGAAGCTGAACAATGAAGCCAACTGCAGTTTTTGAATTGGCCGCTTGAGGCTGCCTCCAAGAAGTGTTATTATGTAGGCTATAACTCAGAAATACTCCAAGCTCTGATGATAACCAGCCAGCTAACCAGAACAAGCCTGAGCCCATGCAGACTGCTGTTCAAAAACCAACAGGAAGTTGCAGTGATTTAGCTCAGTCTCCAACACAGTCAGCAGCAGCCGTGACACACAGCTCAAGGAGGCAATAGGGGCATCTTGCAAAAACAAGCAAACAAAAACCCTCAATTCTACAACTTTCAAAGATGTTTATCTTCAATTTGACTTACACTTGTTTCATTCTTGCAAATAAACATCCCATGGATGGCTCTCATCATACATATTCTTTCTTATCAAAGTAATCCAGACACAGTTGTTGGTCTGTGGTCTGTGTCAGTTTTGTTTGGATCATATGTCTCACACATTGAAAACCCACAAAATAATTATAATACATAGACACAGATGTTCAACAGTCAAAGTACTGGCATGCAGGTACAGCACACACCTAGAATAACTCAGGTTTGTTAAAGACCTTGAAACATCTACTGTCAACTTCTACATAGCTTTTATCCCACATTTGATGAGAAGTCTCCAGACCTGAGTGAAGCTGGACTAGTACACTATGACACACATCCAGTTCAACTGTGCATTCTGAGTTTTTTCCCCTTTCCATCAAACTCCAAATATCCCATGATGAAAAAAGAAAATCATATATTTTGCATGAACAAAGACAAACTGACAATGACATTCAGACTCTTTGCTGTGACCCTTTAACTGAAGACCGCCTGTGGTTAGTTCAGAGTCAGCTGGGACACTTGTGCAAGCCTTCCTGCTCAACAGACCACAGGTCAGATTCAGTCAACACACTGTTTCAAACACTCACAGCACCAGAGTGACACTGTAGCCTGCACGTGGCGCCCAGGCAACGCCCACCTCTCGACTTTCCATAGAGTATTTAACATTATCAGCTTTTAATAACCGTTTCTTTTTTTCTTTTGTTGTTGTTGGTGAAAAAAAACGCTTTCAATTGTGTCTGAACTCTACTTGTGGTAAATCCTGCGTTTTCAAGTCCAACTTCCGCAAAAGGCGGTTTCCCCAAAGCCTGAAGTAGGCGTCGCGTCACGGGAGGTGAAAGCACCGTGGGTTATATAAGGAGCGGAGCAGATACAGTGAGAGCGGTCTGTGCTGCTGTTGTCGCTGCTGTGAGTCCGTCAACCCCGCGGGGAAACACCGCAGACATGTCGGCGTGTGAGTTCGAGTCTGTGGAGAAGAGTCTGGAGGCTCACCTGCCGGAGCCGGAGCTCTCCGAGGTCAGACGCATCTTATACGGCAAGGAAACCAAGTGAGTAATGTGGTGATTGTAGTGAACCAGTCTCCAGACTTTAACGCGTTATTATTGTATTTTACATCAGTTTTTAGCCTAGGCTACTGCTTAATTTATCTTGGGTAAATTATTATTCTGTTGAGTGGACTTCGGTCTGTTGTCAGAGCTGGACTGTACACACACACAACCTTTCACCTGGTCAGAGCCTCAGCACAAGTTCAAGACTTCATACATGCACTTAGCATGTTCAGAAGGCCTGTGCACACTACTACTAATGTGCTTCATCTGCACAGTTTTGTCTTGATCAATTACACTTTGTCAGTATGATATCATTTATTATTGAAAAGACCTGTTTGCTTATTGTCCACCCAGCAACACAAAACCCAGAGATACTCAGCTCAGTACTGTGACAGAGCTGAGCTGGTTGATTATCAACAGAGCTGCAGCAGTTTTCTGACCCAAGGAGTCAAAGGCTTTTCTTACTTCTCTAAAGCCAGAGACACCGTTATTACTAGAAATCTGGTTTTACATCCTCCATCCATCTCCTCTGTTAAAGGGATAGTTTAACATTTTGGCAAATTGGCCCATTGCCGCAAGCTGTTTTTAGAATGGCAGAGCAGAGCTGTGAGCTGCTCAGAGCTACGGAGTTTCCCTCATCAAACTCATCAAATACACAATCCAACAACTCCAAAACACTCTTGTGGACAAGTTATGACCTGCACATTCACCATGCTATGAGATGATAATGGACCATTACAAGACAGAGTTGTTTTCGAGGAAAATTCAAACCGCTGATGCACATCCTTGTCAGGGGCAGTGTCTCTGCATTTGCCTCCAAAACAACTCTGTCTCATAAAGTTCTGTTATTATCTCATAGAATGGTGAATGTAAACGAATTTGCTAAAATGTTGAACTATCCCTTTAACAGGAAGTTGGACCTCCCGTCGTGCGCCGTGGAAGCCGCCTCTGAGCGGGACTTTGAGCTGAAGGGGTACAGGTTTGAAGCCACGCAGGAACAGCTGAGGCCGCCCCGGAAGGTCCGGGTGGGACTCATCCAGAACCATGTTGTTCTACCGACTGACGCCCCCATCCTGGACCAGGTGGGTCAGACACATGATGATGATGATGATGATGATACTGTGAGTGGTTTGATAGAACAGATTTCTTGAGGTGCACGTTCCCTCCGCAGATCAACGCCATGCATAGCCGGATAGGTGAGATGGTGGAGGTGGCGGCCATGTGCGGCGTAAACATCATCTGTTTCCAGGAGACCTGGAGTGAGTGTCTTTATGAGTCAGTTACAGCAGTGAAATAATATTATAAATCAAATGATCCCAGAAAAAAAAAAAAGACTGACAGACTTATTTTTTCTTGCAGCCATGCCCTTTGCTTTCTGCACCCGAGAAAAAGAGCCATGGACGGAGTTTGCAGAGTCTGCAGAGGAGGGAAACACCACACGCTTCTGCCAAGAGGTGAAACTGCCACAACTGCCACAGAGACACAGATATGATTCACTGCAGGACACAAGCCTTGTAAACACTGTGATTCTGTTATTATTAGCTGGCCAAGAAATACAACATGGTAGTTGTTTCCCCCATTCTGGAGCGGGAGCAGCTGCACGACACTCTGTGGAACACGGCAGTGGTGATCTCCAACTCTGGAAACGTGCTGGGGAAGAGCAGGAAGAACCATATTCCCAGGGTTGGAGACTTTAATGAGGTGAGTGGACGATGTCGGCCGTCGGACGGGATCAGACTAAAACTCCTCAGCTGACTGTGTTGTCTTGACTCTCAGTCGACATACTACATGGAGGGTGACACCGGCCACACAGTGTTCCAGACGCAGTTTGGGAAGATAGCGGTGAATATCTGCTACGGGCGCCATCACCCTCTCAACTGGTTCATGTACAGTATGAATGGAGCCGAGATCATCTTCAACCCCTCAGCTACTGTTGGAGCGCTCAGGTAAGGGATTACATAGATTATAGAGTCATGGATATATTACCCTGCCCAACAATATTAACCTCACACACTCACTGACCACAACATGCCCATGCTGCCACATTCTCATCTCTATAGAGATGAATTCATTAGTGAATATTCATCATGTGAGGTCGACTCTGGACCTTGTTAAAGCAGCGTCTGGGTACAGGCTTCTCTTTGTGACACTAAATGTGGTATTGTAGATTAAAACTTTAAATTAATCAGATTTTAGATTAATCAAATTACCCAGAGAACCTGCAGCAGTGGTCCATAAATGTTATTATCACCTACTGATGTTATTCATTGCATTTCTTTTGACATACACTGCCAGTCACCACTTGGATTTAACTAAGCTAATACATAAGAGCCTCCCATTGGATAATTACTGCATGGATGATTATGTTTAAGCTGGCAACAATTTATTTAACCCTAACTGATGCAGTCTCATTTCTTAAACAACCATGTGGGAAGACACATCCTGTGGTCGTGGAAAAGATGTTAATCTGTTTCAGAAGGGTCAAATTATTGGCATGAATCAAGCAAATAAAACATCTGAGACTGTTAAAAAAATAAAAACTGGAAGGATTAAAAACTGTCCAAGGAAGAAACGTGATCCAATGTGATCAGAGTCCAGACCTTAACCCCACTGACAATCTTTGAAAATTTAATGCAACTCTGGACGGAAATAAATGTTGTGACATTGCAGAAGCTTATCGAAATGATGCCACAGTGAGCGCATGCGGTGATCAAAGCTAAAGGCAATCCAACAAATTATTAGAGTGTGTGAATTTTTGTTTTTGGACGGGCAATGTATGATTATTGTTACTGATATTATTATATACAGCAACAACTCAATTATTTTTCTCCTGCAGCGAGCCCATGTGGTCGATAGAGGCCAGGAATGCTGCTATAGCTAACCACTGTTTCACTTGTGCAATCAACCGTGTTGGGACGGTAAGTCAACCGTAATCTGTCTGTAATCATACACAGGTCCTAGTGTGGCGCTGATTCATTCACAGAATTGGAAAGTGTGTAAAAATGTCTTTGTATTCTTGTGCTTCATTCAGGAGAATTTCAAAAGTGAGTTCACATCTGGTGATGGAAAAAAAGGTAAGAGATTTATTTCCTGAAATACAGAAAGATGTTTTCATACCATTTAGATGTGGTATAATAGTCAGTGTAATTTAAAGTATTTAGTATTACCCATGTGCGATGTTTTGCGCAGTGCATGTAATAAAAGTCAAATTAATTAAAAAATAAAAGTAATTAACCAGGAATAAATTAATTTTAATTTTAATGCAACCAATACACTCTCCTTAATTCATGAGAACAATCTGATTTATTTGACCTCAAAACACAAATTGAGATCTTTCACAATTTACTTTAGGTTGAAAATCCTGACTATCACTCCAGCCTTAATAAACTGTGTCTGTTTCGTTTTGTCAGTGCTTTTCCACTCAGTTCAGTCAGCTAGCTTTGGTCCCATGTTGAGTGACTGTGACCCCGTCTGAGAAACAGTTACAGACTTCTGTCCTGACTCTTGCAGCTCACCACGACTTTGGACACTTCTATGGATCCAGTTATGTGGCGGCTCCCGACGGCAGCCGGACCCCGGGCCTGTCCAGGATCCGTGATGGACTCCTGGTGGTAGAAATGGATCTCAACCTGAACAGACAGATCAATGACAAGTGGAGTTTTAAGGTAGATTCAGCAAATTCTCACATTTGAAAAGCAGCAGTGCAGGTTTACATGAAGATTACTCATTCATCATTCAATAATTTCAGATAGAATAAGATATGTTGTTGTGATGTTTGATCTGTAAACTTGCTTTTATATAAAGTAATTACTGTATATCTGGACAGGTGAAGTAATGAAATGCAGTGAAAGTACACAGGGAGGTCAAGAGATAAACCTTGAGTAAAGCAAATGTACCTCAGAGCTCAGTGCTTGAGCTGTCAACACAGCTATTTACTCTAGTCTGAACCACCACTAACAAACATATTGATGAGGTGCGGAGGAACTCATGACAGGATGCAGACGTTCTGCTGTGATGACCGACTGTGCTTTACTTTGCAGATGACTGGGAGGTACGCAGAGTACGCAGAGGAACTGACCAAGGCTGTTAACCCTGACTTTAAACCCAACGTAGTGAAGGAGTAGAGGACGGAGAACGAGCCACAGATTTACTCACACACTTCAATCAAATCTGTCAGACTGATGCATCTTCACATAAAACTAAGTTCAAAGTCAAACAAGGCTCCTGTTGATTTGATTCTGAGTCAGCTTGATTTTATTATTGATAACAAACAACTGACAAACATGATCTTGAGTCACATGCAGCTGGATTTACAATTATCTTAAGTTGTTAATGTTGACAGAGCATTGAGTACACTGATGTCAAATGCTGCAGTGTAACAGTAGCACGATAGCAACGTAATTCCACAAAGCCATTATGTTACCAGAGCAAGTCAGGCTGCAGCAGCAAAAGCTACAGTATGAGTGGACTGAACTGAGTTTGGCTGTTTGCTCTGTTCTTACTAAACTTTTTATCAGTGAGAGGAAAAATCATGTTGAGTTTTCAAGGTGAACCTTGTTGTTTTTGCAGAGGAGGCACCAGCAGAGAAATGTTGATATAACCAGTGATTAATTGACAATATTAAAGACAGTGTTGGCCTTTACACTGCACTGTCCAGTTAGCTCTACTGGACGGGACCAAATAAAGAACAAGTTATCACACTGAATTTAAGTTGCTCAGCATTTAATTATGATATTTTATACGGAGAATTGCCATCAGGTTAGTTTTCATAAATTATAAAGTTCTGGTCTTTTTCTGTAAAGATTTATAGTTTTACACTTAAGGAAATATTAACAAACCAGTGAATACTTCAACTTTAAAACACAGGAGCACTGGTTTAACACTGACTCATAAAAGGATCATTCAAGTAGCATTTGAAGAACAGGATACAGCTCTGGTTTTATTCCTTCAATAATGAGATAACTCTTTGCTATGTATAGTGGAATACTGGACATTTAAGAAAAGAAACAACATGAACAGACACTGATTTTGTGATAATGAAGCAGATTGAGTTAATGAGGCCAGGTCACAATGCCTGGTGATTGTGGCCAGGGACAGTTTTGTAGTACTGTTGATTGATTGATTGATTGATTGATTGATTGATTGATTGATTGATTGATTGATTGATTTTTCAGCCAGTGTGATGGTGCATCCATCACAATTTTCAATCGGGACAATACATTAATCTACTAAAATAAAAATGGTGAAGGGAGCTCATATTGATGCATTACCTTCCACGGCTCTGTGTGTCCGTTGTATCCTGGGGGACATCCAGCGGCTCCTACGTGGAGTCAGACTTCATCACGGAGACATCGGCACCCTTCGTCTCCACTGGACTGTGAGTGACAGCATCCCCGGCTGCTTCACTCCTTCGCCTTTTCATGGACGTGGATGTGAACAGCAGCACATCAACATCACCACCATCCAGATGTGACGTGCACGAGGATGCAGTCTTTGTCAAAGGGCGGACTTGGGTTGCTAATTGACAAGAAAGCAAAAGCCAATACAAGCCGGTTAACACGAGGAAGGGACAGCAGTTAAACACTTGAGGTAGCCAGAGTCTCCTGTACCTTTATTCTTTAAGTGTGTCTCAGGCGGCTTCACTTGAACCACGGTGCTCTTCATTATCTCACATTGACAGCCAACATCTCTGGTAGCGGGCTACATGTAAAGGGAAATCATTGAGTGAGCAGGTAACTGAAGCCTATTGATGAAAATGTGTACGTACCTGTACATGAGGAGAGGCGCCGACCGTGTACAGTGAAGGCACCGCATTTTCAGACAGCTTCAGGTAACTAGCCAGTCCTGCGGTGTACATTTTAAAATTTGTGAAGAACTCCTCAGAAAAATGTCGGTCACATAACCGGGAGTTCATACAGAGTCCTCCTTCTTCAAAATGAGCGAACTCCAGCCATTGTTTCCTTAACCACGGGTCGAGTGGAAATGGATAAAGATTGCGGGAGTTCGCACAGCCGAAAATACAGCGTCGGCCCATCCTCTGTCACAGGCTAGCAGCTCCAGCATGGAGGTTGGGCGGGGACGTAAACAATCGAAAACTTGATTTTGATTGGATGCAGCATTAGAACCGCCCCCAAGGACAGAATGAGTCATCAAACGTCAGACTACCACATGGATTTTTTTTTTAAAGGTCGATGATGCATTTTTTCCCTCACTTTTGGCCAAATCTAACATTCATTCATAAACGCAAATAATCAAAAAAGAAGCCACATTTCGGTGCTCAAGACAGCAGAACATGCACACTTTGCCCTGTGCAAAACAAAAAAAGTGACAAAAACTGTCACGTAACTACAGTACTTGAAGTTTTCAACTACTGACAGTTGAAAACTGCCAATAGTTTTAGCTTGACCAAGACACACTTATCAACTATTTAACTGAGTTTGAGACATACAGAGAAGGATTATGTCTTGACTTGGTGACAGTTTTTTCTTAATCGATTAATTTAATTAATCAATTATTACACATGAATGTTTTCAGTTTATCATTATGTGGTCTATTTTTTTAAAATATTTTTTTTCACTTCACTTGTGTTTTCTTTTACTTATCTCTAATTATTTGAGTGATTTTCAGCTTGTCAATGCTGTTGGACTGCACAAAATGAAGTTTCATAAGAAAAAAAAGCATTGATTTGTATGCAATTATAGTTTTTTTTATATGAATGTGGTATTCAACAATCAGTTAACACAGATACAGGATTAAAGCTGAGAAAATACATTCCTCATGTCATGGGTTCTTCAAAGTTGATGTGCCAGAAAAACTGACAATGATGAATGTGTTCAAATCCTTTAATTGTAACATATAAATGCAATCCTATGTTTTAAGAAAAAATAAAGTTTGCGGTTTAAAATCTGTTCTTACCAAAAAGCACAACAGGCAGGGACCACTTAATGGATTCAGAAAAGTAATTTCAAGGTAAATTCTTTTAAATAACATAATTATGTCTGGTATGAAAAGTGTAGTGCAAAAACTTCAACATATACCAAAAATAAAAATAAAAGTGAGTGACAATGTGTAAATGAGCTAGTCTTCACTGCTTTCCACAGAGAAAATTACACCTTTGTTCTTGCACATGATCAAAACAAGCAAACAATGCATCCATCTAACCAATGTGTTGCCATGGACACAAAATGCTGAGCCATTTTTTCCCCTGTGAAGTGAATGAAACTGGTGAATTGTTTCGTGTTTCAGCGAGTCCATCCACGATCCATGTTCTTCTGTAGGCAGATTGAGTTCCATAGAAAACTATGGGAGTATTGCATTGCACTCGTTTTGTTCATTTGTTGCGCATGTCACACATGAGGGCAATCATTACCTGAGACTCTCAAAGCACAACTACTTCAACTCCTGTTTTCCCTATTGATTGAATCATCTTTAAAAAATGGCCAACAGGTGAGTAAGCAGGATTCCTACAAGGACAAGTGGAGGTGAGGGCGGTGGCTGCAGATGAACTCCTTCAGATTTCAACACTGACCAGAACAAATACATTTGTTGTCATCTTTAACCCTGAAAAACACAAATACTATTTACTGGTAATTTCTATTAGGTTCTGATTTCCACATTTCATCCACTGTAGTTTCACGAGTCTCAAATCCTCTGCTCAAAGTCTGAGATTTCAACAGACTCCATCTGTGAGCAACCACAGGCATTAAAATTCAACAAAGACAATAAAATTTAATTCAACTATCTGCTCGTGTCAAAACAGGAGATAAAAAAAATAAATAGATTTTGAACCCTCTAGTTGTTAATCTATCACAGGTCAAGCAGTACTGACGGGGTAAAAGGGAATAAGAGAGCTGTGATTCTGCAGCATGTGTTAGCAATCTTTTTCCTGTGAGCAGTCAGAGTTATTAGCACCAGGGGAGGAGAGTCCAGGAGATCAGCTACAGCTGACGGCTCGGGACTGGAGACCTGCAACAGCAACATGTCAATAGAATAATGAGTCCAGGAACGGTGACATCCATCATCGCTGTCCATCAACTCTCCTTGAAGACGAACAGGATGTCCTCATCAGTCCCGTAGCTCCGTCGAGCCTCTTCAAAGTTACTGATGCTGGTGCAGCACACCCCTGAAACAACAAACACACACATTACATGTTACTAACAGTCATATGAGTCGCTCAATAATTAGCAGCTGTGGATGCTGTGGGTGATAATGTTGGTCTGTCGGCTCAAAAACATCTCAACTATCTACTAACTACTGAATATGAATAACCTAACCTTAACTTTCACACAAATTTAGATTGTTCCCAGATGACGAATCCTACAAACTTTGATGACACTGTGTAGGTCTGTGGTTTGAATGAAGTATTTCAGACTAAGAGAAATTAGGATAACTTTTGATAAACATTATACATGCTAAATATAGTTACTGTATATTAGCATTGTCATGATGAGCATGTTAGCTTGCTGATGTGTTCATTTATGTGTCTGATTGACCAGCATTTCTTTTGTTCCACCTTCCACAACTATTGTTTTGAATGCATACATTTAGAAGTGGTTTCCATTGCTAACAAGATGACTAAAATTGACTAAAATATCATTTCATGTAACAAATAATTATTTTAATTTCAAGTTAACATACAACTATTCTTTAATTAATTGGTTAATTCGGGGGCGTCGCGTGGCGTAGTGGTTAGAGCGGGCGCCCCATGTCCTCGCTGCAGTCGGCCCTGGTTCGAATCCCATGTCGGGCGCTATTTACTGCGTGTCATTCCCTGGTTTGCCTTACTGTCTCTCAACTGTACTATCCATAAAGGCAAAAAGGCCCAAAAATAAAGAAAAAAAAAAAAAAAAAAAAAAAATTAATTGGTTAATTCTGTCTGGAAATGATGACAATGTCTTTGTACATTGAGTACATAGAGTTATCAGAGTCCAAGGGATGGGTTCAAAAGCCAAAGTGTTATGTAATGAACAAACATGAAAGAGACAAACAGTATCTTTATATTTGAGAAACTTGAAACTACAAGTGTTTAACGTTTTGCTTCAGAAATGATGTAACTGATTGTCAAATTTGTTAGAAATTATTCTGTCTAAATTCTCTTCAAATACCATGAGGAGGGACAGACATTATACCTGATGTGTCCAGATGCAACTTTTGACAGCCTATTGGCTTTAGGAGAGTTTTTTTTAATTCCCTTGAAGCCTGTTGATTTTGTATGTTTTTATCATAGACTGTATAGGTTTTTATTCAAATACATACACCACACTAAGCCTGTGCTTACTCACTGTCGGAATATGCAGGGTTGTTGTAGAAAATACAGTCTGTGGTCCTGTTGAAGCCGCACACGACCACAAAGTGACCTTGGTACTCTGGCTTTCTGCAGAAACACTTCTGACCCACAGGCAGGAAGCAGCAGTATTTGACAGGCGAGGAGCACAGTTCACATGTCAAGACGACAGCGTTGACCAGTACTATGGCAACGTGGCCCTGCTCCAGATGAGACTGGATTTCCTGAACGGTTACAGAACTGTTGAGAGAAAAGCACATTTCACATGTAAAGTTTACATTGTGTTAATGAAAAACAGCTGGTTTGTCCATGTTAATAATAATTAACAGAAAAAACTCACCATTTCCTCACCACCACACCTTTGCTCTCTGCTTTGAGGAAGAGCTCGTTCACCCTGTCCTCTTCTGTATCAAAATGCTTCTTATAAAAGGACTGCAAACCACACAGAGACAGTACACAGTCAGTCACACACACAGGCCTAAAATACTTCAGGTTAGGTTTGAACGGCACTGATAGCTCACACTCAGAAGAGTACCTGATTCTTAAACCCCTTATCAACACCCAGAGTCTGTGTGCAAAAGCAGTGTCTGATTCCAAGGTGGCACATGAGGTAGGCCAGGTCAATAGTCCACACACTCTCTGTCAACTTCAGATCCCAGCATGCCCTCTGAAACTCCTCATCACAGACTGGGTGGAGGTATCTGCAAGGATGAACAGTAAAGGAATGAAGTGAATTCTCCTGTGGCTTAGAGGGATAGTTCAGCATTTTTGGCATATTCACTGGAAGGTTCACTAGCTTTAATTATCGGTGCATCTTATTTTGAGATCTGCGGGGCAGAGATGCAAGCTGCTCAGCGAACACAATGGAGGGGAATGGTACAGGTCCCCTGTCCCTCAAAACTCATCAAATACACAATCCAACAACTCCAAAAAGCTGTTGTGACCTGCACATTCACCAGCTATCAAATAATCATATAACATTGCGATACATAAAGCTAATACTGGGAACTACTTGCACTTTTGAAATCACTCTGCCCAGCAGCCCGTGTCTGGAATGTCGTTCCGACTGCATTTGTCTCAAAAACAACTCCGTCTCATAATGTCATAATATTATTTCATTGCACTGTGGTCACAACTTGTCCACAAGAACATTTTAGAGTTGTTGGATTGTGTATTTGATGAGTTTGGAGGGACAGGGGACCTGTACCATTCACCTCCATTGTGTTCACAGAGCAGCTCTCGTCTCTGCCCCGCTGATCTCAAAACAACATGCACTGACAACTAAAGGTAATGAACCTACCCCTATGAATATAGGCATTATAGCAATAGGCCAATTTGCCAAAATGTTGACCTATCCCTTTAACTACAGTGCGGCCTTTACACACCTGTAGCACTTATAAAAGTCAGGAAGTACAGTACAGTTTGCAATCTACTACCTGTGGGGATGATGAATTACTAAGAACACATTTCCCTGAGTACACAAGATTAAACGTGTCATGATTTAACAACTTTACTGTGTACTTACTTCAGGACCATCCTGGAGCAGGCTAACCCACAGTCCCAGTGGTACAGCTGCCGAATGACAGGCACATTCAGCAGGATGGCATCCTCTGAGGAAACCCATACTGATATTAATACACTTTAAAAATAACTTCCACGTACAAATCGACGCTGCTATAAAAAGCTGTGACTGTGTTATCTTGTTTAGATGTGGTGTAAACACCGGCGATGGCTTGACTCACCTGTCATTCTGTTGTAGTCTTTCTTTCCAGACGGGCAGAGTAGCTAACTCCAGACGGGCTGGTGAATCTTATTTACAGCATGTACAGCTGGGCTGGCTTTCCTCATCGAGGCTGACTACAACAACCCGGCTGCTGCCCCACTGCAACTTTAGCTTGGAGGCTAACAGTAGTTAGCCTTCTTCCTGCTCCGCTGCTCGCACAGCAGGGCTCTAGCTCCTCGACACACACCGACACTAGACATACAACAACTATTTAACTGAACAAGACGAGGATAGAACTACAAAAACGCAATTTTTACAAGTTTTATGCCGGTGCCTCCATCTGAGAGGCTGCCCTGCCTTTCTCTGTTGTTTGCTCCTTGCCCACTGACGAGCCTCTGGGGCTGGGATGTCAGAGACAGCTGTGCTGCCCCCGTGCGGCGCGGAGGAGGTGGGTCTATGACTCATGCAGGCTGTATGAGGCTGTGTAATGGTGATAGAAAAGGAAGAAACAACGTAATATGGGGTGTTGAGCATCCATGGTGTTGAGTCACTAGACTATGTGCTGTCAGAGTAGCTTCACTTCTATTTGAACTCAATACGTCAACATAATTCCAAGATCTCCATGAAGTTTCAGAATGAAAGTCTGTTTTATTGCTTTATTCAATAAATATAGACATAAAAATGACAGTATAGTAGCCTAGACACAAGAAATTTGACTCTACTTGACATTGCAAATTTGAAGAAATTCCTGGAAGCAGTGGGATTCGAGCCAACGACCCCATAGAGAATTTCTTAAAGCAACACTATGTCGTTTTTCGGCCCTAAAATAATGTTTATAAACTCATTGTAGAAAAACTGTTCATAGGATGACTGGTGCTGCCATTGCAGCCTGAGTGCAGTCACGCCGTCTGCAACTGCCACCGTGGTCCTGGTACACCGCAGCTCCGCTTTGTTCTGGAGACTGAGCTCAAGCCCAGTCTCCCTGCTCCTCTCACCCATACACAAGCATTCTGTGCTGGACTGCAGGTTGACCAGCCTCCCCTCCATAGCTCCAGCAACACACAAATCCTCTTTGCTTTGCAAGGCAACGGCAGCGGTACCATCCCTGGAACGGGCTCCGTCAATAATTCTGCACAACCCCGCTCAAGCTGCAGCGACGGCACAATCCAACCAATTAACTGTTTTTCTACCACTATGAGTTTAGAAACATTATTTTAAGATAGAGAAACTATATAGTGTTGCTTTAATAGTCTTTATTTTTTTTATTTGATTGGTTTACATAACATATTAAACAAATTTAATATATAGCCTAACTATGTAGCCTAGGCTATATTAATAAAAATAATGTTAAAGATAAATGTGTAGAGCAGGTTCAGATCACTCTTCAGAAAAATGTCCCCATGTTGCTGTGAGCATCTCACGGAGTTCCATAGCTGGTGGCCATTGATATCTGTGTTATAAAGACAGAAAGAAATTGATGAATCACTGACCTTCACAGACAGAGGCTAATAGTAGGCCTATTTGACAGGAATTCATGCCAGTGATTATGTAAAAACTGAAACTGGAGGTTTAATCACTCACTTGTTCACCATCACAATCGTCATTCACATATGTGCTTTTCAGTTTGCCATAAAGATCCCTTTTCTTTGTGCATGTCAACATGAACCAGTCAGAAACTATAGGAACCTGCGGTGAAATAATTGAAAACAATCAAATAGTGTGCATCATCAAAAAAGTTTTGCCCTCCGTTTTTGTAGTGAACATACTCACCAAACTAAGGAATGACAATGCTGCACCCAAGTTCACTATAGTTGGCACAATACTAAACTTCCCAGCCTGCAAGATAAAGAAAGCACCCACAAGGCATTGTCAATACTAAGAAAACAAACTCACTTTGATCAAGAAGTTGCAGCACAAGATTTATTCAGTCCTCACTGTTCCAAACACGATGATGTCAAACCGGATCCCAAACGCTTTGACTAAGGTCCTGGTTTCCTCTCCATCTGGGGTTTTGTAATATTTGGCGAACCTAAAAGTATTGTGCACTCTCTCAGTTTTGTTGACTTCATCCATATATATTCATATCACTGTGACTGTGTCAAAATCAGTTTTACCTGAAGTTGTATCCTGGAGCCACGTTATTGGTTGACTTTTTGTTGTCCAGCCTGCGGAAGCTGTACTTGGGGTTACACTTCCGTGCCCACCAGTCCAGGTCACAGCTCCAGTCAATAATAATACCGACGATGCCACCCTTCATACACGTACAAAACACTTGTGTTTAGGCCAAGGCAAACACACACTGTGATCACTTATCAAATACCTTAGGACTGACAAGAGTTGTACCTTGACAGCCATTTCTTGAAAATCCTCTCCAGCCTCTAAGACGATGTCTTTGAGGCGGAATATTGGGCAGTCTGGGTCGGTTGTATGGTTGAAATGACACTTCTTCAGGTATGAGGAGTTAACATGGGGAAGTATGTTTCTTCTAGAGGAGGAAGAAGATATGGATATGGTATAATGGCACACACTGAAACAAGGTTATGTTTGCATAGTGTATATACTACTGTGCTGATAAGAGCCTAGTTCTAATACTTCAGGTAAAGTGCACTCTACTGACTTGTTAAAGCTGAACTTTGGGTATGTTACACTGTTTTTGATCAGCACAGTGAAGTTCTCTGCTGCAGCCAGAAGGGGTGTTCTGTGAGACAAGGAAACAACGTGACAAGTCAGATAGACAGTATATTATACTGTATTTACATATAATGTAATATAACCCTGCATATTTTCTTACTCAGGCACATCAGAGTCTACTTCGAGAGGGCACCATGAGTAGACTTGGCAGGTTTGGACGGTTGAAGAATAGTTCACACAGAGTCCTGATTGTACACCTGTGTGGAAAAAAGATGACAGCTGTTTGATGTGTATTACATAAATGCATCTGACTAATTTTTAGCGTTTAAAGCTGAAACATAAAAGGGATAGTTCAACATTTTTGGCAAATTGCCCCATTGCCATACTCCCTATAGTCTTAGCAATAGGTTTGTTACCTTTTATTGTCTGTGCAAGCTATTTTTAGGAAGGCGGCGCAGAGCCACCAGCTGTCTCGTAATGTTCGGTTATTATCTCATATCATGATGAATATTCAGGTCACAACTTTTCCACAAGAGCGTTTTGGAGTTGGATTGTGTCCAGCTCCACCGCTCTAAAAATAGCTTGCCCCGACAATTAAAGGTAACAAACCTACTCCTAAAATTATAGGGGTTATGGCAATGGGTCAATTTTCCAAAATGTTGAACTATCCCTCGAAAGGCCTACCGCTCCCCCGAGGATCGTTGTATCCTTCAGTACAGTCACAGTCGTCCACGCAAACTGTTGATGAAGTTGGAGGCTGAAGGAGAAATGGTCACTGTTAAGCGCATAAATCAGCATCCAAAGCTACAGTGAATCTGCTGGCTGTGAATGAAGGGTAACATTTTTTGTTGACTTGCTACAGCAGGAAAAACACAGGTGCACTGGTATCCTAACCCTCAAATTCCCATTTAAGTCGATTACTAGTCAGTGTCATTTGGTTTGCAAGTATGTGGTCAATGAACACGCACCAGAGCACGGGACAAATCTTGGCCTAATGAGGATGACATACTTAATGACTCTAATGACAGTCACGACATTTTACCCAAAACCACAATGTGATGGCACGAGAGGAAAAGTCAGAGTCAGGGACACAGTGGAGATGAAACTCACACCAGTCTATCTAGTAACTACTGATACAGTTTAGCTTAGCGTGACTAGCGCAGCATTTACTGCTTCAAGCCTTCCAAATGTGAGGATTACATCATCCCCATGATAATCATAGGCTGTGTACTACTCAAGCAAGCAATAACCTTGAGCTCTGGAAACAAAATGACTCTGCATTAGACTAAATGTTTAATTATTATCCTAATTGGGGCAGCCATTTACAGATTAAACAGTAATAAAACCAGATCAGTAATAAAACTAGTCATTAGCTGCACCCCTGAAAGACTGATTGCACATTAACCTAAACTGTAAAGACTAAATGTCTCACCTCAGGACACCGTGTCTGTGTTTGGTTGAGGGTGATAATCATATTTGTCATCACAAAGAAGGAACGGTCCCCCTGTTAGAGGAGCAGCACAAAGGTCACAAGGCACTCAAAGGCATACAGAGGTAAAACACAACTTTTGCAGTGTGTGTGTGTGTGTGTGTGTGTGTGTGTGTGTGTGTGTGTGTGTGTGTGTGTGTTTACATGATGAGGGATAACGAAATCAGCCACATCCCAAAGTTGGGGTTCGGTGTTAGATGTGTTGGTTAAGGCGAAACCTTTCACTTTGGTGGAGACACTGCTGATGACCGAGTCAGTGTCCTGGTAGGCTTTCTGCACCACACACACATACCTGCACATTTACAGCAGAATTATACTTTGACAATAATCCAGTCACAAGTCACCTTAAAGTTACAACTAGTAAAGTTGACTAGTTCAGCTTTACAGCCGCAGTTCCAACCCAGAAAGATGACCCTCCACTGAGAGGTCTTTGCTACTCACCCCACCACATACAGCACCACCAGGAACTGAGTGAACCTGAACGCGAATCCTATCCGTATGCTGGGAATAACCAGTGTTTTCGGTGTTTCATAATCAAACACATAGTGCAGACAGCCCTGGCAGCAGCCTGTGGACTTGCTCATCGTTGCACCATATGCTGACGATGGACTGCGTCTTAATGATGTGAAGTGAACATGGCTGCCCTTATTCAAATCATTGTATTCAAATCCTATAAACTGCATGGGCATGTGATCTCACGTTAGGTGTGTTGGGCTGTGGACATTAAATATATCTCATATTCAACGTGATGAAAAAGTTCAGTGCAGAATAAATGGCAGGTCTTAATACTGAAGTAGGTGCATTTTGTGTATTTCCAAAGAAATACATTTAGCATTTTCTCTCATCCTCATGTGTCACATTGTAACTTTACTGGTTTTTTGCCTTTATTTTGATTTTTGTGGTCATTCTTCATGTCTCTATGTTGCTCTGTTTCTTGTCAACATATGGCTTTTTGATTGATGCAAGATGTGGTTTTGATTGATGCAATCTTTTGACTTACTACTTTACTGCATTGTGGGACAGCCAGTGATATGTTCTATGAAAAATATTCCAGCATGTTTCCACTTGTGTTTGTTATAAATTAAACTCCCAAACACTTATTTGGTATATCATCCATCTGCAAACACTGTCCATACTGGACACTGGAGGAAGACATTGACACGGTGAACCAGATGTGCAGTCCAGTCCAGAGGCCAAACTGTAACAGACCCACAACATACTGTATACACAGTTAATGTGGAAAAGAAGAAGCTGAAACTGCCACTGTAACCTGCTGTGAACAGCTCTCTAATATTTTGCTCGCTGGTCTGAACTGATAATCAGAGAGTACACTACAGCAAACACAATGAAACCTTTGTGAAAATCACTCACCACACATTTACATGTCACTTAGAGATAGTCACACTGCAAACCTTCACCTGTCGTTTACGAGAAGCAGCTTGTAAAAACAAACAAGGATCAGCTCTAACATTTGTGCTCAGAATTCTTCTGCAAACAAAAAGATTTAAAGTCAGTCAGTTTTATTACTGTACAACTTTACATCAGTGTATTAGTGTATTACCATTTTCCACACACCATATATTTTTTTAAACATTTGGTTCGAATGTGCGTATATGTTGAACAGACATGCTTAACAACATGAGGAGTGTGAAACCAACAAAAGTTAAGAGTCAGATTTTAATTTCATAACACACAGTAAGTTTCATGAACACAGGACAGATACAATGTCATTTTGGTCCAATAGTACCTCAGATATAAAGCCTATATAAAAGTTAAAGTTCAGTTCACATAGACACTTTGGCATCCCATTTGTAGCTTGCCTTCAATAAAATATTGTTGTACCCACTGTCGTTCAAGTTTCTTTTACTTAAGAAGTCCTTGTTGTCATGTTCACACAGGTAAGACGGAAAGCCTACAGTAGACTGTATACACAATATACACCTGTATATTTTCATTTCTGCAATGTTTTTTTCATTGGACACATTAGACACAAAGATATGTTAATTCGTCAGTAAAATTAATGATACACAGTTGTTATGATTTTGTCTCAGTGCTGAATTTTCAAGTATGATATGAAGGCATCTACAATGTACTGTATAAAAAAAAGAAAAGAAAAAACAGTCCACAGTAATTAAGCTACAGCGAAGAAGAAAAACTTCATCTTTCATATTTCTCCAGTTTAAGCCACCATTAGAAAACCAGCCACCCTTAGGCACGTTTCCACTGCAGGAGTTTCTGGTAAAGGGAAGGGGTAGGAACCTGGGCTCTTATGGCGATGTGCGACAGTTTCGATCATTGAGTGGTCATTGTGCAGCATTTTTCTTATACTGCTCTTGTTGTGTTTTCCCGGCAGTATAGATGCTTTATAAAAACACAAACGAAAAGATGGGTTTTTTAAATTGCCGTCTCGATCGTCG
The DNA here is from genome assembly GCA_030347415.2 of Decapterus maruadsi. Classification (NCBI taxonomy): domain Eukaryota; kingdom Metazoa; phylum Chordata; class Actinopteri; order Carangiformes; family Carangidae; genus Decapterus; species Decapterus maruadsi. The sequence goes on from CM064895.1 coordinate 5,004,985, forward strand.
CGTATTTATCACACTTTTTCTTTTTTTACTAGGCCTACTTTTTATTGGGTCTTTTACTTGCTTGTTCTCTTTTTTCAGCTGTCTCACATTTTTAGAAATGTTGAGTTCTAAAAATGCATCTTATTTCGGGCCTTTCTCTTAGCATCATATTCTGCTTTGAATCTGACCAATCAGCACAGAGTAAATCATAAAAGGTATCGGAACGTATTCTTGATGTTGCATTCATGTTAAATCGGGCAGACGTCGGGCAGACGTCAGACAGACAACAGACGCTGCTGTAACAGGACAAGCATCTATGTAAACAAGTGGTCCGCCAGCACGAGGCAAAACAATACAGGCATGATGATATGTTGTTGCCACTGAACGTAAAAAATGGCGATGCAACATGGCAGCCTCGGTTTGGTGCGTCGCCCACTTATATATTTGTAACAACTTCTAACAACTCATTCTAAGGTACGAGAAAGTTGTCATTTGTACAGTATGCCGGTCTGATTCGATTTCAGTGAAATACGTATTCATGAAAGCAATATATGATTTTTGCCGATAAGAAGCCAAATAAGTTCCATACTGGGGCTTAGAGCCCCACTGGGACTTTTTCAGGGCTGATCTGAGTACCTACCCCCAGGCAGGGATTCCGTTGGCCCCATAAAGGTTCCTGTAAACGGCCCTGTGGGGGAGGTTCCTGCAGTAGAGACACACAGCAACGTGTCCCCATAAAATTACCCCAAAGTTCCTGCAGTGGAAACACACCTCATGTCTTTTATAAAGCAACCATTGGCTTCATGTTCCATCTTATCATAAGCTGTTAAATTTCCAATGACTCATTTGACTAATGTCTCTCATGTGAGGGAAAATCTGCATCAGGCCCTTTCGAGTCACTGACAGTGTCCAAAAAATCCATCAGGAACAAACAAACAAAACCTGCAGCTTATATTCGGCTGAAATCAAAGTCAAGCGCCCCGTCGTGCAAGTTGCCCTCGTTGGCGTTGTCAAAGCTGTTCTTCCCGTGGATCTGTTTGAGGTGTTTGCGGAGAACTGGCTTATGAGCGAACACCATATCACAGTAGTTGCAGCGGTGGGGCTTGTCCCCGCTGTGAAGGTTCAGGTGATCCAGCAAAGAGCACTTCTGAGTGAAGGTCTTACCACAGATTTTACACTGGAAGGGTTTGATGCCAGCGTGGACACGCATGTGTCGGTGCAGGTTGCCCTTTTGCGTGAAAGTCTTCCCGCACAGTAGACACATGAAGAGCTTGTGCATCTTAAGGTGGTTGGCGTAGTTCTCCAACTGGCGGAAGACCCGGGCACACTTTGGGCACTGGTGGTACCACTGCAGGGGCTTGTCGTAGTTCCTCTGGTGTGCGCTATGTTTCTCTGCTGGAGGGGACGGCGGCGGCGGGGTGAGCGGGTATCCGGCCATGCCGGGTGGAACCGCCAGCTCGCTGCTGCGACTGTCCACAGTGGAGTTGATGAGTGAATGCTGGGGCTCGGGGGAGTGGAGGGCAGCGGGGGGGCTGGTGGGGAAGTGGCCGGTGATGGAGTTCTCTGTTACATCAGACACAGACTCCACCTTCACTATAGTGATGTCATTCTCCGTCATACTCTGCTTTGGCCGCCTGTTCGTAACCTGGAGAGGGGATTTTGGCTGTATGATCACGTCATCATCATCATCATCATCGTCGTCGTCCTCATCATCATCGTTGTCACCATTATTGTCGTCCTCCACCTGCTCCACCTCCTCCACCTCCTGATGGACAATCCGGATCTGAGTGCGCTCTTGCTCCCTTGGGGGATCAGAGGATGAACCGTCCTCCCTCTTCTCCCTCCTCATGTCCACGTCCACCTCTAGCGGACGTGCAGCCTGAGGTTTGATGAACTTGCTGAGGGCCAGGGTGCACTGCTCCACAATGTGGCCCATTTGAAGGAAGCTGGCCACTGTCAGGTAATGCACAAGCTCCAGCTCTGGAAACTCCAGCTGGCCTGTGTAGCAGGAGAGCAGCAGCTGCCGGCCAACTTCCGCCTCCTGAATCATGGAGATCTGGACCTCCCTGGAGTCCTGTTGTAGGATGAACTGGTCTCGCAAGAAAGATGAGCCTGCAGCAAAAACCACCTTATGACCAGGGACCTCCACCTGGTTGATGCGCACCGTGACGTCACAGAAACGCCTCTGGTGTCGTAGCAGGTTCATCTTCTGCAGCATGGAGTCCCCGAATGTGGCGAAGCGGAACTGCAGGATCACCTGGTTCTGGGCCATGGTGGAATGAGATCCAGCAGCAGCAGCAGCGGTACACCTGTTGATGGAAATACAGAGACTGTATAATCTCTCCTTAACAGGTGCACACTATCAAATGTGTCACTTTGAATTTTGCTTCAGCTGTATGCAAATAGTCCTACCCTCATGTAAATACATATGGTCATGATCATTGTTTACAGAGCACTTTTTTAAATAAATGTAACTCAAAGTTAGCCTCGTAAACCAGACTCTCCCGGAAATGCATTCAATTCATTTCTCAGGGAGAGTCTGGCCTCATACCCGTTGTAAGCGTTTCGCCGAAACACTCCGCCTACCGAGCCAATCAGTCCCTGATTGGCCAACGTGCTGTGATTGACACAGCACGTTGGCCAATCACGGACCGAAGAAGAACAGCGATAACGTCTTTTCCTCCAAGAAACTCAACAAGCGCCGACTCTTGCTGTAGTTTAAGTTCTGTAATTGATGGTATTTCATTTAGAACTTCCCTTACTGCTGTTTTTACGCCGCTGTTTGACGCTCCGCCATGTTTGTTGTAGGTGAGTCCAGTCCATGTAGCGATGTTTTCAGGCCCTGATTGGCCAACGTGCTGTGTCAATCCACAGCGGCGACGCTGATTGGCTCGGTAGACGGTCGATTTCTGGCGAAACGATTTCAACGGGTATGAGGCCAGACTCTCCCTGAGAAATGAATTGAATGCATTTCCGGGAGAGTCTGGTTTACGAGGCTAACTCAAAGTGCTTTCCATTGAAAAATATAACATACCCTGACATAATACAATAAGCTATTTATAGAATGCACAGATGCATCTAAAAAAAGAGGGAGAATATCATGGAAAAGTTAATTTATTTCAGAAGCCTAGTTCAATTCAAATAGTGAAATTATTATATAGATAAATTACACAATGACAAATATTTCATGTAGGCTATTTATTTATTTAAATTGTAATGATTATGTCTTACATTAAATGAAAACCCTAAATTTAGTATCTCAAAAAATTAAAATATAGTTAAAAAGTTCGCTATTGTAACATAAAAGTGGTTCATTAGCCACACTATCATAATGAAGAAGACAGCCATCATATTCTGCTTTATTGAGATGCACCTGTGAATACACAATCATCAGTTGTGGTTGTCATGGACATGAAAGCCCATTAAACTCTACATGAAGACAAGAGACACAGCGTCGATAATTGAATTCAAAGAGCTAATTAATGTAACTACTATCACCTGCGTCAATCACACTCATGACCTAATCTCCATCAAACCTGTTACAGCTCATACAGTACATAGACCCAGACTCTACTGGAAAACCTGTCAATTTAACACAAACAAGCGCGTTTCGGTTATATAATCGTACACCATTATGTTTCTATGCATCTGTTCCAAGAGTTACTGTTCATTCTTCAGTACGGCGTTTATAAACTCGCTTGAAAATACTTGATTTAAATATATTTATTTTTACATTTAGTGCTGAACCACCGCTAGCTGTCCACAGCCAGGCTGACGGAGACGTTGCCGAGCAACGTACAAGCTAAAAACATGAAAAATACAACAACGGTGCTCACAGCTGAGCGCCGGATGACTTCAAGTTATTACATGAGCTCTGGTAGATATAATGTTGGTCCAGTTTGCAGACAAAAAATATAAATGTCAAATGTCGTAATTGTGGTCGGAGACCAGCACTTTGTTTTCGCTGCTCCCAGGTTGACTGACCTATGTCCGCCGCACTAGCTTAGCACCACTGGTGAGCTCACATTAAACTTCTCGCTCTCTGGACAAAATTGAGTTAGTCTGCATATTACTGGTTTATAGCGATAAAAAAAGTTTACTAGTCTAAAATGACCCTCCGTTCTTAACGTTAGCTCAACTAATTTGCCAAGAGTAAATTACAAATCGCCTCCATATGTCTCTTTGGCCTACTCGCCCACTCTGAAGCCAACATCTCAGGCTGTCTGCTAACGAGCAGCCCCGCGGCTAGCTGACAAGCTACAGTATGTTTCTGCTTTAGTTGGCACTGAAATAAGTGATGTGTACCGGTTAACCCTCCAGCAAAAACCCGTTAAAGGTTTGTAGTCGGTAGGACACTGACCTGTGTTTGTCCGGGGATGTGAACGCGCTGCTCCGGATGCTAAACCCATTTAAAGGCCCAGTGCAGATGTCTACCAGTGCGTGTCACGGTTTAAAATCACCGCTGTGCAGACTGGAGATGTGCTCTCATGAGGCACTCTTTATTATTATCACTTAATTATCATGTAATGTTAGAGTCTCAATTCTTTCAAATTCCTCCTATCTTATTGTAACTACACTACATATTTATATCCATCTCAAAAAAATATTCAAATTAAACAGCCTGAAAAAGAAAAATCTTTGTCACACATGTCATAACTAACATTTATAGAGGCTTTCACCAGCCTTTCAAGTAATCAGTTTAAAGACATTTAATAAATGTAAAATTAAGACATAACTCATCCTGCCTTATTTATTTGTATCAATCATCTGCAGCTGGGGGGCCTAGTGATGCCTGATTCACACTGTTTGTCCAGCTCTGACGGAGCCAGGAGACTGATGCAGGGTAGGAGCCCAGACTGAGAGAGTGCATGGAGCTGCAGGTCTGGAGCGCCTCTGGATCAGTTTGATCAGGTGTGCACTTTATAAATAGGAGATCTTAAAAGGACTCTAAGTTAATAATGCGTGTAAATGTGAACTCTCTGCCTTACTATTGTTTGTTCTAATGATGGAGATGACACAGAAGGTTTATCTTACACACAAATAAATACGCTTCACACACTATTGCTGCCAAAGGCAGAGACAAGATTCATTATTATCATTTACAACATTCTAAAAAATTACAGGCAAAAAAATCAAACACTGAGGGGGGGATCATGTCCTCTTGAAAAACCTGAAAAGAATAACAACAAAAAACAAACAATCATTACATTTGGTTCAGTTAACTGTTTACGTTAACTATATATATTTGTGTAACTGCTGGGGGACAGTTATACAGGTGAGCAAAGGGCCGTGGTAACTATATAAACAATGATTACAGCCACAGTGGTTAGACAGCATGCAAATGCAAAAGGGATAAAATGAAACGAGGGAGCACAAGGCATTTGCAGACAGACAGTTGTCAAAGTCCCCACCACTCAAAATGTGAAATTTCCTCCTTATCAGCGAAGAAAGTAAAATCTGTCATTTTTGTTTCATACTAATGTATCTGTTAATCCGTGGCCCTGTGTTAAATAATATAAATTATAAATGGTAACATGTGATCACACATACTGCATATTTAATCCAAAACATTAGAATTGTTTTAAAATGTCATATACTGTACAAGTGTTTAGTCACTTGAGTCTTGAATTAGTGTGAGATAAATAATTCACAGATTAACTGATGTGCATATGTGCATATTTCATACCAGATGCATCCGAGTCCAACAAAAATTGCCAAGGCAACCAGTCCTAATGCAGCAGCAGCAGCCAGTAATGAAACCCTCAGAACAAAGGATGTACCTGGAACAAAAACATGTGAGTAGTTGGCAGTTAAACACTTTTGACATCTGCTTGTTTTTGCATATTTAAATAGTTTCTGTACTCTCTAGCAAAATGTCATTTGTCCATAAATCCTGACTTCAGAGATCACACTGTAGCAGGTGAATTACCTCCTATTTTAGCCCACAGGACACAGGAGCTTTTTAAAGCCTAGGGGAGAAAATGTGTAGATTTAACAAGTCTGCTGCAGTTTCCTCAGTCAATGCATCTTTATGATATAGAGTAATTCTTTCACCCACTGTCTTCCACTGACTGACAGCTCGTAAGATGATGTAATAATCTCTGCCGCTCTCCAGTGGTGCATTATAGAAGCCTCCATAATATAGTCCATCCCCAACAGTAAAGTTCATCTCTGTCCCGACGTGTGTGAGCAGGATCTGGGCTGTGATGTACTCTGATGATTTGCTTTTTCTTTTGGTGTCTCTGTGTCCAGGGATGGAACAGTCAAACACCATGATCTCCTCCACTTGAAGCACAAACACTTGATACAAACTGTCAAAAGAACAAAAAAGTCTCTATTTTACTTTTAAGATGATGGTGAACATGTGAATAATTATTTAGGTAAACTATACCACTACTGTACTTAAAGGGAAAGTTCAACATTTTGGCAAATTGGCCCATTGCCATAATCCCTATAGTTTTAGGAGTAGGTTCATTACCTTTAATTGTCGTTGCAAGCTTTTTTTTAGAACAGCAGAGCAGAGCCACAAGCTGCTCAGAGCTATGCTACGGAGGCTCTTGGAATTTCTTGGTTTTCCTCATCAAACTCATCAAATACACAATCCAACAACTCCAAACTGCTCTCGTGGACAAGTTGTGACCTGCACATTCACCACGCTATGAGATAATAACGTAAGTTGTTGCTTTCGAGGTAAATGCAGAGACTGCTTGCTAAAAAACTGCCCTTAACGGGAACACACATCAGCGGTTTTGCATGAATTTGCCTCTGTCTTGTAACGTTCCGTTATTTATTTATTAGATTGTGTATTTGATGAGTTTGATGAGGGAAATCAAGAAATTCCATTGCCTCCGTAGCATAGCTCTGAGCAGCTAGCGGCTCTGCTCCACTGTTCTAAAAATAGCTTGGTAGGATTATGGCAATTGACCAATTTGCCAAAATCTTTTACTATCCCTTTAAAAAATTCATTAGACCTATGTCTTGTTTAATTTTCCACCATATATGAGTCAGATCCTGTCGTCTGCGATCTTGGTTGTTACCTTATTGTGTCCAGCGTGTTGGCAGTTCTGCGGAGCCTCAATATTGGTACAGGAGTCTCATATTCTCTGTAGTAAACAACTGGTGCTGGAGGCACTGCCAAATGTTATGTTTGATCAGCATTGATCATTAGACAGCAAAATAAAATGTACGTATTAGTGCAGTGCAGTCCAGTGCAGTAGATACCTAGTAAACTGGTGTTAGTGGTGATGGTGGCTGTGAATCTGGCAGACACTGCAGTGATGGAGATGGTGTAGTTTGTGACAGGAAGCAGGTTGAGACAGAGATCCAGTTGTTCAGCCTTAGAGCTCAGACGCTGTTTTCTTTTATCACGGAAAGACCTCTGGTAGTCTCTGGATCCTTCATATGTCACCTGAGTGGTTACACGGAATTTGGGGAAAAATGAATAAAAAACACCCACACCTCATGCTGACGGATGAGAGAACGATGATAACATCTCCTGTTACCTTGTAAAATTCTGTGTCCTCCTGGTATTTCTCTGCTCTCCACTGTAAGCATTTTTCATTGACCACATGCAGGTGATTGATAGGTGGCTTGATTTCTGTGAGGGATATATATTAAATTACTGATTACCACTTTTAAAGTCATCATGTTACTGCTCTGATTACTTTATTTTAAAAGTAATTAGTTCTGTTACTAGTTACTCCAGTGTGGGTGAGAGGAGCTGAGAGAATGGGGGCCCACAGATGTTCTTTTACTCACCTATGCATCTCAGAGTCGCCTCCTGCCAAACCCCAGAGACGTCACACACAGATGTGTTGCTGCCCCTCCAGCTGTGATACCCTTCCACACAGCGGTGGATCACTACACTTCTGTTATGCCACACCACCTCTGAGTTGGCAAGGAAGGGAACTGGGCCGCATTTAGCTGAGAAAAGATAGAGGCACTAAATGACTGATTACAACAAAAAAACCCATCTAAAGGAAACATAAAATCGCACATCTGCACATTTATTCTCCTTAATAGATACATGCTTTTATATAGAGATGGTCACTGTACCTCTGCACTTTACAGATATTTCCCCCCACTCTCCTGATATTGAACATACTGACATGTTATTTCCACTCTCCAGGTAAAATCCACCCACACACTCATACCACACCACGCTGCCCGGCCTGCTGGTGCGGTCCCACAGGAGGTTAGTATGGGGGAAGATTAGTGGGGGGCCACAGCTTATTTCTGCACACAGACACGAGTTAGCACAGACAATGGGCTCATAACAGGCATGTAGCATTGACACATTCAAATCCTGACCGAGACAGTTCAATCAAGAGTTCAGATCATTATGACTCTCTCCTGCTGGGTAACAACTGCTTTTCAGTGTTGATAAAAAAAACATGAATGCATGAATTTTGTTTGGTCGTGAAACATTGCACCTTCACACCATAGATCAATATCCTCCCACTGTCCATTCTCTCCACATACTGAGGAGTTTCTTAGGCCCCTGGTGTGATATCCTTCATCACACTGGTAATGCACCACGCTGCCAATGTGCGACTTGCCATCCCATTGTATTTTACAATGAGGTTTGAAAACAGGGTCTCGACAGGTGATCTCTACAACAAAAACACAGCAAGTCATTAGTACTGATAGTTCAAAAGTTGTAACATGTAGAAACACAGCTTAGGGCGAAATTATTTTATATGCAGATAAAGGTCATTATCACCTTGACAGAGCAGAGACGCCACATCCCATTTTCCACTGGCAGCACACACTGATACATTTCCCTCTCCAACATCGTGATATCCAGATTCACACTGGTAAAAAACTTGAGAGCCCACAGTGGAAATTTCATCCCACAGCATGACTGAATGAGGGATGGGTGGGGGTGCACCACATCGAACCTCTACGGTGACGGAGAGGAGGACATCATTATAGTACACAACTGGTCAGTATGTGACTCTGGACAACACAAAGACAAAGTTACACAGCACTGACACTACTTTAGAGCGTGTCATTACCTTTGCATGAGATGTTTGGCTTTGTCCAGAAACCATCAACTGTGCACAGTGACATGTTATTTCCCTCGCTGTGATAAAATCCTGTTTTACAGTAGTAGGTGACTGTGCTTCCAGGGCTGGAGCTGCCACTCCACACTTGCCCTGTATGGGGCAGTATAATAGGATCCCCACATAATATCTCTGAGACAGGAAATACAACACAGTGCAATCAAGTTCAAGTCCATTTCAAGTAAATTCTTAAAAACAGATCCACTGCATGTAACACATTTCAATTTTCACTGATGCAGACTGTGGGCTGACACTAACAGTGATCAGGATGAGAAAAGACTGCTGTGGGTGAGGAGGCCTCTTTTTTGACAGGAAAGAAGGGAGAGAGATGTGCAGTAAATATCGTCTCAGTGGGGAGTTGAGCCGTCGATCGACTGCAGACTCTTTTCACATGTGTCATACACTGATTTACCTTGGCATGACAGAGCTGGCGGTGTCCACTGACCGTTTTCATTACACACTGATACATTATGTCCTCCTTTGTTAACAAAGCCCTTTTTACAGACATAGAGCACAGTGCTGCCAGGAACTGTGCTACCGTTCCACACTCGCTCCGTGGATTCAGTCTCAGGAGGACTTCCACACCGAGTCTCTACAACGAACAGCACAGCCATGTAATATAAATGCTGGGATTTAAAGGGATAGTTCAACATTTTGGCAAATATGCCCATTGCCATAATCCTTATACTATAGCACCTAAAGATGAGTTTTTATTGTTCTCCATCCCTATTGATTGTGTTGCTTTTATTTGTTGTATTTTATTTGTGAAGCACTTTATGATTTTTATCTGTGAAAAGTGCTATATAAATCAAGATTACTCACTTACTTACTTACTTACTCTTAGGAGTAGGTTTATTACCTTTAATTGTCGGTGCAAGGTATTTTCAGGACGGTGGAGCAGAGCCGCAAGCTGCTCAGAGCTACGCTATGGAGGCTAATGGAATTTCTTGGTTTCCCTCATCAAACTCATCAAATACACAATCCAATAACTCCAATATCATATTTACCACGCTATGAGATAATAACAGAACTGTACGAGAAGGAGTTGTTTTAGGTAAATTCATGCAAAACATCCAATGTGCGTTCCCGTCGGGGGCAGTCTCTGCATTTGCGTTATTATCTCATAGCCATAGCCATAGTGACAACTTGTCCACGAGAGCATTTTGGAGTTGTTGGATTGTGTATTTGATGAGTTTGATGAGGGAAACCAAGAAATTCCATGAGCCTGAGTAGTGTAGCTCTGAGCAGCTCATGGCTCTGCTCCACCATTCTAAAAACAGCTTGCACCGACAATTAAAGGTAATGAACCTACTCCTAAAACTATAGGGATTATGGGCCAATTTGCCAAAACGTTGAACTATCCCTTTAAGTTAAATCATTTTCATTAAATTAAAACACATATATAGTTTATGTGTATGGAAAACCTCTGTTATGACGTGATAAAGCAGTGACTGTACCTTGGCAGAGCACAGGGGGCTCCTCCCACTGTCCAGCAGCAGTGCAAATGGAGACATTTCCCTTTCCAACATTATGATAGCCAGTATCACACTGATAAACAGCCTCAGTTCCCATTCTTGAGCTCTTATTCCACAGTATATTTGAGTGTGGGAGGGCAGGGGGAGAGCCACAGTCAACCTCTGAGAACCAAAGTGACACGCTGCATCATTCCTGTCTTAGTAAATCACGAACAGAAGTCTAGAGCTCTCTTGCAGCTGTGTGAGGCTGTACACAGCCTGAATTAAATGCTACCTCACAGTGGCAATACAAGCATGACAATGTTAATCTAATATGTGTTCCAGGTTCATCATCATGGTTTTCCTAATTTGGTCATTAGCACGAAACACACAAAGCCATTCAATTGCAGGGATTTGATCATAAACCAAAATGTGGGACAAGTAGTTAGAATTATAACCTGATAATGATTAGATGACTTTCAAAGATGAAAAGTTAAGAGATTATTGAAGTTGCAGTTGAATCTGGAACAGTGTGGTGGTGTCATCCATAAACAGGTCAGTAGCATTGATAGAGATATTCATTGTTACAACGATTGTATCAATCACAGGGCACAACACTATGAAAGCCTGTTACAGTACATAACCATTTAATTTAATGTCTATGAACCAAGGAAAGTGAAACAATCAAACAGAAATACACACTCTTTTGTGGTTGTTGAGTGTTATGAGCCCCGAAGCTTAGAGGAAGCAAAGCTCAGTCTCAGAGTCCTGATGACTGATGGTTAGTGTGAGAGGAAGAAGCAATAGAGAGAGGTACTTAAGTTACCTTCACAGACCAGAGGCGTCCCTTCCCACACTCCATCAGCTCCACACACAGAGGCGTTGTCTCCACCCGCCTGAATGAAGCCCTCGTCACAGACAAACGTGGCTACGCCGCCGTATGTGGTCTCTGTTAGTGACAGCAGCACTGTGTCCTCTGCTGTAGCAGGCTGGCCACAGTCCACCACTGAGTCAGGCCACAACATGAAACACTACATTTTAGATGCACATTTTCACAGAAAAAAGTTTTTATGACAGTGGTAAGAAAAGGTGAGGTAAGTGTAGGGAATTACAAACGTGTCTTAAACCATGATCCTATGATGAGGAACTAATGGTTTATTTTAACCAATAACACACAAATAGTTGGATTTAGCAAACCCTGGAGCCCAGTTCAGGGAACATGATTGGAAATTTAAATCATATTGCTCATCTGGATTATAAAATACATTCTTTGTTTACACAACTTGCTGATTTGAGCCAGACTTCATAAATAAGATCTCAGGAGATTTAGGATCAATAATTAAATTGTTGATTTGCATAATGCTGGGAAGGAGTCCTATCAGAATTTGGATTTAAACCAGTCCACTATAAATAAACAGAAACCATTTGGTTCTGTGGCACAATGAAAGCATGAAGTAGGGAGGAGGGAGCTTCATAAATTGAGACTTTGAGGGGAAAATGAGTTCACAAGTTTATCTAAGAATAGGTCTGAGCTGCAGCATGATCCAAAATCCTCCTGGGAGTTTGTGACTGGGGGAAACTAAGTATATCCAAATAGCAGCAGTTTTACCTTTGCAGGAGGCCTTGTCTCTGTCCGGATGAAACGGCTCGACTCCATTGTGGACTTTGTATCCCACCTGACAGCTGCACTCGTAGCTGCCGTCCAGGTTCCTGCACTGACCTCCCTCTCCACACAGCCCTGTTGTCCTACACTCATCAACGTCTGTAGAGCCAATCAGAGTGTATCTGAGTTAAAAACACCAGCGTCATCCACTTTGTAAAGGTCCACACACTAGTTCTAAGAGAAGAGTCACCACCGCACCATGATTTGTTGGGAAAATGAATACGTTAGAATACAATAATACAGTTTTTGGCCTGTTCTCCTTTCTTATTCATGCCTCACAGACCTGGGAGCGTCAGACCAGGTCCAGACTACACTCACCCTGGCAGTGGGTTCCATCATTTGGGATGAAGCTGTCCATATTGTTTGAGGGGCTGTAGCCGGACAGGCACCTACAGAAGTAGCTGCCATATGTGTTGTGGCATGTGGTGTACTGCCCACAAAGCCTGGCTATCTGACACTCATCTTTATCTGTAAGTGAAAAAACAAACATTTGTTATGTAGAGAGTGATGTGGCTTGAGGTTCAGTTGATGTGTGAGTCCATCTCCCAACAACAAGAATCTGGATGGGCTGCCATTCAGAATTTCCAGGTATAAGCTGCTAAGTGTTTCACGATTCTCCCAGTCACCAACTGTGCCTCCTAATATATCTAATCTAATATAACGTGATGATGATATAATTTGATTTATTCTTACCTTGACAGTAGGTTATTCCATTTCCAACAAACCCATACTTGCAGTTACAAACTTTCCCAGAGCCGTTGTCTTTGTCGTCACATGTGGCGTTAGGATGGCAGCTGGCACACACATCCAGTGTTTGACCTGCTGCTGGCCCACCTGACAGGACAGAGACCGTGAGACAGAGTCAGTGTCTTCCATCATTCTCAGTTAATGAATGACAACTAAGTGGGGGAACTTGTCATCAGTATTTTTTTTTACCTGCAGTAAGACAGAGCAGAACCACTACAATCATTCTTCTGTTCTTTAGCCCAGTTCTCTGTGATAGTTGTCCTGTCCTCCTCTTTACTCCACTATTCACCATCCCCATCTTCTTTTTTCATGTTTCACTTCCGTCTCGTGGACCCTGGTGATGCTGAGCACATTTGATAACCGGGGATTGTGAGGACTCTGAGTAGTGGAGCTGAGGTCACGACTTCTTTTCTCAATGGTCTTCCAGCAGCCTGTGGTTTCTGTGGCTTCATCTGTCGTTCTCTGACACAGTCAGTTAGGCCTCACGAGTGTTGATGACACACTCAAGTGCTCTCTCTGCTGAACTGCACACTCATGTTGCCGGGCTGATAACGGCTATATTTAGCCTGATGAAAGTGCTGGACGCCCCCTTCACAAACACTGTCATTTATTGACACATACAGTAACTGTAACTCAGAAACACATTAAACCAGTGTTTTTCAACCTTGGGGTCAGGACCCCACGTGGGGTCGCCTGGAATTCAAATGGGGTCGCCTGAAAGATGAAGAAAACTACTTATATATATATTTTAAACTAATTATTATTCTTTTAAAATTATGATTAAAAACCACACACAATTTTAAACAACTGTATAATATACTTTCACTTTCTCAAATATAAATCAAGTTCAAATAAAATGGCAATGGCAAAGGCAATTTTCCAACACAATAAAGATTTATTGTATTGTAAAATGCATATAAAGCATATAAAAATATCTGAACTGGCACTTGATTGACAGTGGGGGTCGCCAGAAATTTGTGATGTCACAATGGGGTCATGAGCCAGAAAAGGTTGGGAACCACTGCATTAAACACACCATTGTGTAAAACCCATAGCAAGGTAGGGTTGTTAAGATCTACTACCACTTAGTGCAACTTCATTTTAGTGCATGACACAGCTACTGCAGACGATTTAGGCTGATGTATGACACAGCATAGCTTAATTTTTGTCCAACACATTTAAATACTTTAATTCATCAATGGACAATTTAAGTGTCTCAATTCACCCTTCATTGTAATCGACAACGAACATATAATTGGTGCTTTAACTTCCTCTTCTTTGTCCTACTGAGTCTGTCTTGCTGGGGGATGTCAGTTGGTGTGTTGTGGGAGGGGGAGATAAGTCTGGTGAGCTACTATCTCTCTGCCCAGAAGGGTCCTACCAAGGGTCTCGCTGTCACTCAAACCAGCAAGGTCCCGCCTCCCACCAGTGCCTTCTAGACTGGACGGATTAACCTCGGTGTGATCCTCAGAGCAGCCTGTGTCCAAATCTGGCCAGAACCGGACAGGACAGATTGCAAACGCAATTATGTCCAGGCGCAGTCAGCAGGAAGTCAAGGTTACTGAAGCTGTGCAACTACTATCTCAGTCTAAAATAATCACATCAACAGTAGAAACTGACTGAGCAGCCACACACCATTACAATTGTAAAGCATGAAGGAACCAGCTGGTTTCAGTTAGCTGGACTCAGAGTCGGCCTCTGCATGAACTATCACTTTACTTCATAGACATAAAATGCATTCCTAACTCTGCTACACGGGGCTTTGTCTTTGTCCTGTTTCGTCTTCTGACTTTAAAGTGTAAATCAGCCACAGACAGAAATCACACAGTGCGGATCATCTCCTGCTGGTGATCGGTGTGAGGTGAAGGATCCACACAGCAGGTGGAGAGTTGAGTCCTGCTTTGGCCTGTAGATGGCACACTTTGCAAGATTTAGGTTTATATGGTTTTCTTATAAGAATGCTCTGAGTTATAGTGAAGACAAAAGGCCATGAGGCATATATAAAATTATATGTCTCATATAAACTATACTATAAACTACTCACAAAAAGTTAGGGATATTCAACTTTCAGATGAAATTTCAGAATGCTCCGAAAAAGCACTATAACCTTTACAGGTTAACTTAATTTACCCTTCTCTAAACCTTTGACTGCACATAACCAACTGTTCAGTGTTTCAGTACTTACAACAACACATTGTTCTCCAACAAAGTGTTAACAGCAAAAATCACAACAGGTGTCTGATCCATGAATCCACAACTAAATGCTCTGTTCAATGACAGTTTGTATTAGTTCTCTTCATCAGGCTGTTCACATGTTGACAACATGAGACCAAGACAACGCCTAACTGTCCATTAACAGTACCTGGACATGTCGAGGCTTCAGACAAGATGTTTTCAGAGGGAAGTGTCCACTGAGCTCAGAGTGTCACAGAGTGTCATCAGCAGGTTGAACAGACACGGAGAGTCACAGAAAGACAGACAAGTGGACGTCCTTTGGCCACATGACTTACTGACACAATGACAAACGTTCTGTTGTGGTATACCCACCACTGCTGTTAGCTTTTGTTTCAATACATTGTTTGAGATGATAGCTTACTTCTACTCAAATGCCCTACTACTTTCATGATACAGCCTAATATCACTGTAGCATGAACTTTTTACATCTACCATAAATTTCACCTGAAACTCGACTATCCCTAACCTTTTGTGAGTAGTCTTTAAATTTGGCGCATGTTGGCGCCTCCAGCTGTTGATAAGTGGAATAGCATAGCACTGTCTGTCTGGAAGAACTGTGTGCCAACACTGCATTGCACGCTTGCATGAGTCCCCCCCTCCCAAGGGAAAAGAGTACTACATAGTGCTGCAAGAGGTTAAACACTTACGTATCTCTAAATGCAGACCCAGGCTGGATCCAGACTCCATCTGCAATAAAGCTACTGGAACACGCAGTCAAACCTGAAGATATCTAAAGATCTCTGGATCGAGGCTAGTACTTCATAACTAAACAAATAATAGAATAATCAATACATTTTTTTAGGATTCCTTTATTCGACATTAGCACCTGATCATTCAAGATCTTCTATGTTATCACAAAGCCTGTCATTACAACATGCATTTTTAGTATGAAAACTTCATCACAGATGTCTGTTAAGCTTGAAAATGATATATTTTTTTAACCCACGCAGTCACATTCTGTAAATGCAAATCCAACAGCAACACTTGCACATTTCATATTCACATAAATTGTTGGTTTTACTAAAACACATTACTGGCTGGTATTTCAGACAAAAATAATAAATACTGCTCTGTAAAATTGCTGCCAGGGAATGGATTGAATTAATAAAAAAAAAAAGGCTCAAGGCTCAGCACGTTTCACCAGAGGTTTCTTTGGATGGATGGCTTCACAGTCCTGATTCTTGACAGCTGTTAAACCCGTGACCTCCTGCAGGGTCATAAGATGATGCAGTGACAGCAGCGTTTCTCTTCATGTGTGGTTGTGATTGGAACTTCCTCAGCAGGCGGAGGAGCTTCAGGAACTGGAGACTCCTCCTTACACTCTGACAGAGAACCACTGGAGGTGGACAGCAGCCTCCCACACACCAGGTCAGCTGCTTTTCCATCCATGACCGACAAGTCTGTGACCGTTTTCTCCCTCAGCGACATGTCTCCATCATCGTCGTCGTCGATGAGCACAAACTCTTTGAGGTAAGCCATCCCCATCCCGTGGAGACTGTGGTTCTCCGTCGAGTCCTCCATGATGTGGGCGTCAATGTAAGTGAGAGTGGAGGTCTCTGTCAGCGTCTCATGTGGGTCTGTGGAGTTGTCCTCCGGCCCTGAGTAGGCCTGGCTGCTGGAGTCCATCGTCCATGTGGAGTTCCTGTTCAAGCTCTCCTCCTTCATCCCGTACCTCTGGTCTTGACTCTTAGAGACGATGCCTGTGATGTCTCTCCTGCTGTGGGCCCCGTTCTCTGTGGCGTGGCCGTTCCCTGGAAACATCTTAAAAGCCACCTTCTGGTAGTCATGGTATACCTGCACGCTGCTGCTCCCTGTAGGAGAAGACAGTGGGATGCTGGCAGTATCGCCCTTTCCTTGCTTCTTCATGTATTTTCACTTGCTGCAGTAAAACAAAACAGAAAATCTTATATGAACACTTGTTCTTGTCCTGAACCACTTACACTTTGGATACTGAACTCACACCAATCCCTCATGTAGGTTTTAACCATGAAAGATCAGACTATAGCCTATAATGATTACAAGTGAATAGAAAATAGTCCTCATAATGGAAATACTAGTTTAATCTATCAATAACTTCTGTTTATTTAATATTTTCAGCATATAAAATCTGTGTTTCTGGCGTTTAAAAGATCCTGAAGGGGAACTATGCAAGTCTTGTTGCCTGTCCGCTGTATTGCTAACCCTCCTCCTGGCTATACCCAATTGTTTTTTACAAAGCCGGACCGGTGAGAAAGCAATCCATGGAGCGCTGGATAATGTTATATCAAATACAATGTTCTGATGTGTATATTTGTATAATGCTACATGTATCTGTTATAACAGGAAATTATGGGTTATGGGACGAGATGTGGGACAAAATCCTGCATATTTCCTCTTTGGCTGTCATGTGACTCTTCCTCCAGTGCCACCATGAGGTTAACATTTGTTATTGTGCAGTCCAGAGTTTTCACAACTGTTATAAATAGTTGCCATGGCATTTCTGGCACAAATTCGTGTGATTTCTACACCTACAGTATAATTTGGCACCACACTGTAGCCACCAGGTCACATTAAAGACTTTCGGCTTTTCGGCCAAAAACCAATGACATGCCCCTGATCCTCAGCAGGATCCAGAACACCTGAGTGCTTACTGTCACAGTCTCTATCTACTACTGGAAGGATGATATTTGATGTTTTGATGAAGGCGTGCAGGAGCTGTTGCTCAAAAACCTCCCTGAGGAGTACAGCTGGTTTGACATCTTATGGTTTTTCTCCTCATCAAACCATCCAGTGAGTTCTGTGTGGCACCAGAGTTTTACCTGCATGCCTCAGCATTGTTGTTGTGCCATTACCGATTACATACACTGTGACAGACACTTTAAACTACATAACCCATTAGAACCCACTGAAGACACGCATGGATGGGTTTGTGGTTGTTTTGAAATCATTGTGTGTCTCTACATAGTCATTGTGCATGTTTGGTTTAATTTTGTATTCATTTATAGCTGTTTTGTGAGTCTTTGTAGTTGTGTAATGTGTCTTTGTCATTGTATAATGACGAGTTGTATAATGTCTCTTCGTTGTCTTATAATGTGTCTTCATGGTTGGTCATATAATGTCTTCTTTTGAATGTGTAGTATCTCTTTGCGGCCATGCCATGTCTATAATCCCATCATGTTTCATTGGGTCTCTTCACTTTCAGGTCTTTCTCGTTCTGTAATGTATCTTTGTTGTCACACCATCTCTTTGTAGTCCTATCATGTCTTACTGTAGACCTGTGATGTCTCTTTGTAGCTCTTTGTTATTTTGAGGTGTGTCTTTGTTATCATTTTGCATTGCATTGTGGTCACTTGGTGGTGGTTGGGTAGTTGGTTTATTTGACAGCCATATACTACTTCTGGACCCTGGGCCCCTGGGCTCCAGGAAATGTGCCTTGTACGCCCATTCAGAACTCCCTCCGTCATCATCAGGGGCGTCATGCAATCAAAAATTGGAGGGGGCAGTGAATCTGATATTCAGCGCGCGCAAATTTTTTTGAGGTTGCCGTCAAATCACTTATTTTGGGCACTTATACAGGACTCTACACTAGTATTTGTTAGTTTATTTTTAGAGGCCAGCACAATGAAAAATGTTGAAGTTAAAGTCGTTAGTGTTGAAGTTGTCTCTGTGCTGAGGGAAGGTAATCTTAGAGAGCGCTGAGAACCGTGAGACAGTGACAGGTGTCTTGACCAGCTGATCAGCTGCAGCAGAGGAGACGCCGCTGTTCTCAGCTCCAACCAGCACTTTTTTTTTTTTTTTAATTGAGAACTGAAAGATACTAAACCGGCGCGATCGGTGTGTTTATTTAGTATTGGTTCTGCATTGATGAAGTTAAAGGCTGCTTTCAAACTCTGCAATGATCAGTGTCTGCGGCTTTTGGCCTCGTTGCTCACTAGTCATCTGTGTTTTAGCGATGTTAAGGCTGAGGCCAGGAGGCTACAAAGGTAAAGCGTTGTCTCCTCTCACCCCTCTCTGTGAATGCCCCCTCAAAGCGGTGCAACTCGGTGGACGTCACCGTGGTCATTTAAATGCGGGGAAAAAAGCGTGTGAACGGGTGGGAAAGCGTGTGTCATACGCCAAATGAAGGGCTCCAGGTCCGCTCCCCAAGCACAGACTGATGCAAAGTGCGTCAGGTCGGAAGAGACCACATTCATTAAAAGGAGGGGGGTTGTGATTTTTGGAAATGGCAATGATGTCTTTTTGAGATGGACTATGACATTATTTGAAATACATTTCACTAAATATGACCACAAATCATAGCTAGATAGTAAAAATATAAGGGCCCTAAGGTAAAGTAAGTAGTCTAACAGAAAAAAATTATTAAAAAAAAAAAAAAAAATCCCTCAAAAACTGAGGGGGCACGTGCCCCCTCCGTTTCTATTGGCATGACGCCGCTGGTCATCATAATGCAGTATTCATATCATTCACATCTCTTACAAACATGGCAACTAGGGCAGGTAATAGTAAATGTAGAGGAATAATCTTATGAACAATAGTGGACCAGTAAGAGAGAACAAGCTGTCATTTAGTATTGGTCTGTCTGAATAAATAAATGAAGCTGGTCCTCTTAAAAGAAGCAGAAAATAACTTAAATTCCCTGAGGATTGGCTCTTGGAAAAAAGAAACAGATGAACTCCTCTAAAGTGCTTCACTCAAAGATGGAGTGTACACACACACACACACACCCTCCCCATCCCGTCCTCACACAGAAGCAGCATTTCAGATGAAGAGAAGAACGCATCACTTGTCAAACCACGGCTCAGACTCAGTTTCAGGTGCTTTAAAAGTACACGGAGTAAAAATTAGCATCAGCCAGAGCTGCAGTAAGAGAGACGCTTATCAGCTTGATGTTACACTTTCAAAGAGGACATTTGACACATATATAGTATATCAGGACATATTCTTATATAGCATAAGGTTCGCCACGAGAAGTGTTTCCATTTGAAGTCTTTACATGCTAAATGCACTGTGTATAGGCGCTTCACAGACTGACCCTCTTACACTCCACTGATTCATATGCATGACAGAATCGGGACTCTATAAATGAATAATAGCGGCAATGTACACGTTCAAGTGACTGTCAGTGTGCTCCGCTCTGGCTTGTGGTGGTGACTGAACAACAATAGATGGAGAAAAGATTGGATTGAAACACTCTCACTGCATTAGTGCTTTGGTTTGCAGCTGGTTTCGCCTCAGTGGCTAGAAGAAGCCGACAACAGCTTTTACTGTGGCAGAAGGAGCTTATCCAGGGAGGACAAGGAGAAATTACTCTATAATAATAATGTTATCTCATGTACTTATGGTTGACCTCAAACAGGATTTCTTTAGAAAATGTATGTCACCTCTAGCTTGAATTAACCCTGCATTAAAGGCGTCCAGCTCAGTATAAATAACTTTACAGCCAACTGCAGTTTGAGGTATTTCATTTTGTCCTGCGACAGAAAATTTATAGAGCCAGTGAGTGTGACCGGTCCCAGCAGGACTATAATAGAGTTACGCAGCAAAGTCACACTGTCCCATACACTAACTGGACTAGATTTCAATCACAGAAGTGCATTAACGGAAACAGATACGCAGCACAGACCATTCATGCAGAAAACTCCATTTTTCCATGTGTAATACTATGATAAATGATTTTTACCTCAACTCTTCTGCAGCTGAACCCTGCTCCCCTGAAGTCTCTGTGATTAGAATCACATGGCAGATGTAGGATGATCCAGAGCGCGTCCTGCTGATCTCCAGCGCAGCTGCTGAAACGGATTCCTCCTCCACCTGGATGTCTATAAACAGAGAGTCTTCACACACACCCTCCCCTCATCCTGCACAGCTGTACTGTAGAGCGTGCGTGCAGGGAGGCAGTCACAGGACCTTCCACTGATTGTAATTACATCAGCGGTAATGCTCCCCTCCCCTTCAGTTATTTGGGCTTTTGCTGCACTATGTTATTTCTTTTCAGTGATGTCCACATAAACACATCTGCACACGGTAAGACCTGGACAAATATCTACAGAAGATAAGATAATTCACTTTAGGGAAACTGTTTTCATTATGTGAGAAGTAAAGGCAGGAGAGCAAAAAGATAACATTACAGAGAAATACGTACAATCTGACATTTGGTATGGTAGCTACCAAGAAGTAGATCAGTTCTCTCAATTTTTACCAAATCTTTACATTTTTCATTTTACTGCCAATGTTTTACACCATTCTCTACCATTTGAAAGTTGAATGAACTGGTGGAGTGGTAATCTTGACTAAACCTGACCTTAAATATTCATTTAAATGAATGTAAAATGTGTGTGAAATGAAAGTGTTGTGTTTTCAAAGGGGAAACCACAGATGAAACCTTTGGTCCTTTGTTCTCCTCACGTACATGCACTGAAAACTATCTCCACACTTCCCTTTTTTTTGAAAAAAAACCCCCCCATTGCCGTGGTGCAGGGATGCATGAAAAGCCACTTCTCTCAGTCCCATGCTCTGAATGTGTTCCAATAAATAATACAGAAGGACAGAGCTGCTCATACATGAAAGCTGCAAACAGGAATATGGGAGGGATCAAATATTGAAAAGTTGTCATGCCCTGTGGGGGTGATGTCTGCATTAGCCTTGTATAGTCATGGGGTAGACATGGCATCTGACAAAGTGCTCATGTACAGAACATCTATGAAACCAACAGAACAAAATCCTGTTGATAAAACGAAACAGAAATCATTACCTTGAACTGTAGCTAGAAAACACAACCATTAGTATTTTCAAGAGATATGTGATTGTGCTAAGCTGTGGGTAATGTAAGAGTCACTTTTCCTATTATAATAAGTGCATGTGTGGTTGGCAGCAATGTGGTACAGGGGGAAAAGCACAGGTTTCAGGCTCATTGTGTTGTTCATGCCGTCCAGACAGCAAAATCAAACTTCTGGTCCAAAAATTTGTCCTGGACCCAACTCTGACCAACATCCTCCAGAATCCAGCTCCTATCTACTGACAGCTGAAGATTTTTGTGTGTGCATGTGCACCAGAATTGGTCCAGATTTGGAAGGAGCATCTGACATTCATGCTATATATGGGCCAGATTCAGGTCATGGAACTGGGCCAGACAACAAGCATCTAGTCCAGATTTATTTTCCTATGTGGACTATCACACTGTCAGGGCTGAATAGGACATATGCATAAAATGAAGCTGTTAAGGGTCACAAATAGCACTGTGTTGTATGACAAATTAAAATGTCTGCTTTGAGGAGGGCCGCTTATGCAAGATGAAATCACATTTAGATTTAGCGAGTCTGGAGGTTTTTGCTAAAAAAAATAAATGCTAGACTTATGAAATTGTCTCAATCATCATCAACTATGGGCTGC
This sequence comes from Decapterus maruadsi, assembly GCA_030347415.2. Taxonomy (NCBI): domain Eukaryota; kingdom Metazoa; phylum Chordata; class Actinopteri; order Carangiformes; family Carangidae; genus Decapterus; species Decapterus maruadsi. Next base: position 5,027,496 of record CM064895.1, read on the forward strand.
TAGTCCTGACTCCTCTCCTATGTGGTGGTGGCTGAGTCTGCAGAGCCCCCTCCCCTCGCTTGTATTTTAGTCTTTGCTTTGTTTTGTTGTGCACAGGGATGTTTCTGAGTGGAGAGTCTGTGTCCAGATCATTGTGTTTTCCTTTTTTCTACGTTGTGTGTAATGACTGTCATTTGTAATTGACTCGGGGTCTGATCTGACAACAAAGTTTGGTTTTGAGCACTGTTTGATCTGGTTTGAGGCAACAGTTTGGTTTTGCAGGAAGAGTCAGAGGTTTTGTGAATGTACTTTGAAAACTGGGTCTTGTGTAAACAGTTAGGAGAAAAGGATGGAAGGTTTCAGGAAATGTGTCTTAGTCAAATGATTTACAGTTTTTCTAAACTGCTATGTAATGAGACTTGATGACGTCTTAATGAAAAATTAAAATTGTTCCACTTTCAAGGAATTAGTCACGACACTATATTACATCTGGAGTGTTAAAAAAGTAGACAATATAAAACAAATAACATATATAATCAATATAAAACTGAACCAAAAGCCATCATAAACTGAACCATTTTGTGAGCAGAGTCAGTGGCATTCTTAAAAAAAAGTTTGATTATAGCATTTTTTTTTATTGTTCCCTCTCTCTCTTTTTTATTTATTCAGTGTAGAATATTAAACATTTTAACACATAAACGTGAGAGCAAACTTGTGTATTCCTCCAAAGCTGAGGATATTCTCTGTTGTTACGGTGTCATGTGAAGCCCTTTGAGACAAACTGTTTGTGAAAAACGGCCTATACAGATAAAATTGCCTTGCCTTGTTTTGTTGAGACATGCGATATATTTTTCCATTTTGATTGATATTAATATCTACATTGATATCAATCAACACTGAAAAATACATCATGATCATATTTCGGTTGTGCAGTGAAATGCTAAACACATAAGTGAGATTGATTAGATGAAATATCATAAATTACGTAGCTAGTTCAGTCACTCTTGTTGAATTAATGAATACTCACAATGCATGTTTATTTATTTATCTATCTATTTTTTATATTACAGTATTTGGTGGGAGAACCAAAGCACACAGAGTTAACTGGTATTCTGGTGTATTGATTTCCCCCTTGGTTGAATCTTACTCACTAAATTAGTAGAGGAGAGGAGAGAAGATGAAGGGTAGAGGAGAGTAGAGTAGAGTAGAGGAGAGGAGAGGAGAGGAGAGGAGAGGAGAGGAGAGGAGATGAAGGGTAGAGTAGAGGAGAATAGAGGAGAGGAGAGGTGAGGAAGAGGAGAGGAGAGGAAGAGGTGAGGAGGGGTGAGGAAGAGGAGAGGAAGAGGAGAGGAGAGAGAGGAGAGGAGAATAGAGGAGAGGAGAGAAGATGAAGGGTAGAGTAGAGGAGAGGAGAATAGAGGAGAGGAGAGAGAGGTGAGGAAGAGGAGAGGAGAATAGAGGAGAGGAGAGGTGAGGAAGAGGAGAGGAGAGGAGAGGAGAGGAAGAGGAAGAGGAGAGGAGAGGTGAGGAGAGGAGAATAGAGGTGAGGTGAGGAAAGGAAAGGCAAGGAGAAGAGAGGAGAGGAGAGGAGAATAGAGGAGAGGAGCAGAGGGGGCTCCATGTCTTAAACGCCCCCCTGTTTGAATTTCACTCGCTTCTTAATTGTTTCGTTAATGGGGCCTGTAAGAAGCGAGGTCGGAGGTGGATGTGGCTTAATCTGAGTCTGGCTTTCTGCGGGCTGAGCCTTTCCAGATGTGGCTGGTAAGCGTGAAAGACGTCTTGTCCGTTCAGATGCCTGACCTTTTGTAAGCGCCGATGTCTGTGTGCTCAATGAGCTCTTCGTTGCCTCAGTGCAACCTGTGGAATGTCGGGTCTGAGGTGGATGTGGTTTTATCTGAGTCTTGCTTTCTGCAGGCCGAGTCTTTTCAGATGGAGTTGGTAAATGTAAAAGACGTCTTGTGCGTTCAGATGCCTTTTCTGCCTCAGTGCAGCCTGTAGTGAGTCGGGTCTGAGGTGGATGTGGCTTAATCTGAGTCTGGCTTTCTTCAGTCTTTTTAGATGTGGCTGGTAAGCGTACAAGACGTCTTGTCCGTTCAGATGCCTGCTTTTTGGTAAGAGCCGATGTCTGTGTGCTCAGTGAGCTCTTCGTTGCCTCAGTGCAACCTGTGGATGGCTGGGTCCGAGGTGGATATGGCTTAATCTGAGTCTTGCTTTCTGCAAGCTGAGACTTTTCAGGTGGAGTTGGTAAACGTAAAAGACGTCTTGTGCGTTCAGATGCCTTTTCTGCCTCAGTGCAGCCTGTGGAAGGTCGGGTCTGAGGTGGATGTGGCTTTATCTGAGTCTGGCTTTCTTCAGTCTTTTTAGATGTGGCTGATAAGCGTAAAAGACGTCTTGTCCGTTCAGATGCCTGCTTTTTGGTAAGAGCTGATGTCTGTGTTTTCAGTGAGCTCTTCGTTGCCTCAGTGCAACCTGTAGTGAGTCGGGTCTGAGGTGGATGTGGCTCACACTGAGTCTGATTGTTGGTGGGATCAGCCTTTGTACCAGCTGATTTCTGCAGCAAGTTCTTTGTTTCCTCTGGCTGGAGTGGTTCATGAGGGAATTGTGGAGTTCTTGGACGAGGTGGAAAAGTGCGTTTGAGCGTAGGCAGGCCATATTTGTCTTTCTGCCAGGTCATTTCTGGGTAAATGGAGCGCTTTTTGGGGGGATCTTTGGCTGAGGGAACTTTTGACTTCTTGTTGGCCTGGTAGCGTGGTAAGCAAACATTTTGAGAGCTGGGAGTTAAATGTGGCTCCTCAGATTTTTGCTGGTCCCTGCTGTTAAAGCTTTTGGAATAGTTGTCCAAATTAATCAGACATTTATTTACCTGTCTCTCTAAGACAAGGATGTCACGCATTGTTACCGGTTTTTCATCATCATCATCGAAGAATGGTTCCTCCTCACATCCTGTGAATTCTGAAAGAAACAGTGCTGGGTCGAAAGGTGATTCTGGTCGAGTGGCAGAGTTGAGTAAATTAAGCATCGATTTCTGTTCATCAGTTTGGCGTGAGGGTTCTTCTTGAGGCTCCCCGTGATCTTCCTCCTCTTCCTCTTGGGTAATTGCTGCAGTACCCCAATGGTCTCTCCCAAAGAGGCCTTTGTTGCAGCCTGTGTTTGTCCATAGCTGGACATTGTTGTCCAAACCTGCAGTTATGATGCCATTACAGAGGGGGTCACAAGCAATACTCACCACCTCTGTGGGACAAGCTTTCCAAGAGCCCAACAGTGGAGGTTGACGCACAGATACTTGCCAACCATTCATATCCTCAAATGGCCCTTTGTCTTCCTTCTTTTTAAATCCAAATTCCTTAATGTCCCACAGATAAATCATTCCGGTATTGTCTCCAACCAGTAGTATCTTCTCACTGATATCCATTGTCATGGTGGTAATGACTGCATCTTTATCCTGAACTGCCCTGAACCTTGCTAGCAAACCTCCCTTCACCTTAGCAGACCAGGCCGAGACATAGCCGTCTGCGCAAGTGAGTATTGTGGCTGTGTTCAAGGCAACCTCCCTGGTCCTCAGACATTTGACAAGAAGACCATTTTTATTCTGTTTTTCCAATGTGTCTTTGATACGTTTTTGATTCTTCTCAACAGGCCTCAAAATCCCAGACTTAGCATGACCATGTTTATGTGCCATCATTGTTTGAGGCTTCTCCTTTGTATTCATAAAGTATATAGCCTCTTCAGTCTCAATATTCCAGATAATGACATTTCCATTGCTGGATGCAGTAATCAGTGTGCCTCCATGGAAATCCATTGAGGAAATGTCATCCAAATAGCTGTGCCGTAAAAATCTGTGATCATCTCCCTCAGTGTCGAGGTTGAAAATCATCTTTGATGTCTTCGATGACACAAACATCCTACCGTTAATGCAGACGATGCCTGTCACCTCCTTTGTCACAGTCACCGGAAGCACAGAAAGCTCTGTTGCACTATTAAAGTTCCATAATCTCACTTTCCCATCTTGGGAAATTGTGATTAGTCTGCGCTGTGTTTCGTCAAATGATATGGCTGTGTGTCCCACTTGCTGCTCCACAGTGATCTTAAAGTGTGTGATGGCCTTTCCTGTTAAGATGTCCCACATTGTCACCTCACCATTCTGGCAGACAGAGACAACCTGTTTGAAAATGCTGTGATAGAGTACACCACACAGGGGCTTGTCATGGGAGGTCAGCATTTTTTCAGAAAGGTTGGTTCCTCTACCAAGAGTCTTTCCTATGTTTTTATTAGCCAAGATTAACTCGTTGTTATGTACGTTATAATACATACTGGTGATACGTCCACCTCCCATACCGTGAATCTGGAAACTTTGCCTACATTGCCAATCACCATCAGACCACACACAAACATTCATGTCCTCAGATATACTGATAATTAGTTGGTCAATATGATTAAACACTATGTGGGTGATGGGTTTGACATGCTTTTTCACTGCATGTTCACAGTATGTGGTATTGTGTCTAAACCACACCCGCAGGAAGCCATCTGTACCACCAGTAAGGAGACGGTCAGCCGAATGGGAGTAGGCAGCACATTTGAAAAAGTCTTGATTTCCTTTGCTGTGAAAAGTTTGTACATTTTTGAGAATTTCTTTTGTTTTGTGGAGATCACTTGTTAATTTAGGGAGCGGGACCATTGCCATAGTCCGGCTTGTACAACCACAGATAGTATAAGAGTCAATGGAGGGGATGTATTGGATCTCACTACATACATCTTTCAAGACAGGGAGTCTGACACATATATTGCCTTTTGTGCGGGTCCTCAACAACGTAGAAAGATAAACAGTTGGATAAGGGTGCAGAGATAATTTCTCAAATGCCTTTGAGCATAAGATCCTATCTTCAGAAACATTCTTGGAATAAAACACATAGAAATTGCCTTTCGTATCTCCAAAGGAAAACAATGCTTTTGTGCCGTCGGACCAGTAGTTCATTACATTTATGTTGTCGTCCAATATTATGGAGTGAGAGATGCCCATTTCTCTAGGGATGTCCCTGAAATGATAGAATATCAGTTCCCTGTCAGTAGTGGAGATAGCCACCTCATTGAGCTCATATATGTACACCATGTCAGTAACATGGATTATCTTCTTGTGCCCATGAAGACAGTTGCTTTCTTTCTTATATAATGGAACTTTATATGGCTTCTCAAAGCTGTCATTCCAGATGTTGAATACGCCATCTGAGCTAATTGAAAAGTAGTGACCTTCCATGTATTTCCTTATTTTCTTCTTTTCGGAGACCCTGACTGTGTCTTTGGGGTGAAATGCCAGAGCAGCAGTTGTTTTATAGTGACCCACAGGTATCACATTGAAAGCAAAAGGGAAGGGGTCATTCCTACAATGTTCTGATGCTGCCTGTTTGTTTAGCAGGAAATCCAGCAGTTCACCAATGTCCACGTTCAGGTCACAGTTTGCGTCAATCTGCATGTGGAGCACTTGAAGATCTTCAGTATTCAAAGAACCGTAAATTTCTCTCATTGCTCCAGCAAATTCCTCCATATCCAGCCCTCCAGAGCCATCGGCATCATATTTTTTAAATACCCGCACAATCTCTGGAATATCTGCAGCAGAAAACATTTGATCTTTTCTATTGCTCTCGGTTATTTTCTTCATGGAAACACCCTCAGTGAGGTTTTCCACCATGTCTGTGTATTTCTCCATTATAAAACGTATCCGTTGTCAAAATTCTGTCAACACGTCAAAATGTTGTCAAAATACCAACACGTCAAACTCTGGCAAGAAATGATTTCAACGTCAAACTCTGGCAAGAAATGATTTCAACGTCAAACACAATAGGCTAATTGTATGAGACAAAGTGATGTCACATATGATGTCACAAATCCCCTTCAAAGCAAATGATGACATCACACAGCAGTCAGACTGTGATGTCACATCAATCAGTATGATTCTAGCTGGAAGGCGTCTCCATTCCAAATGATCTGGCTGTTCCGTCATTAGCAGTATTTGGACATCTAAAGTGGGCCCCTGCCCCCTGACTTTTTCACTTTTCCTCAGACTACGTATGTAGGCTATTATCATGTTTTATTAACTTTGTTTTGATGCTAATGCAGCATTACTACTGTATGTTAGTCAGGGTCTTATGCAGAATAATTCAGTCATAAAGATTAGACTACTGGGGTTTTTTGTGGGTCCTTGAATTTCCCTGTAAGGGATGAATAAAGTATTTCTCTACTCTACTCTACTGGGCCCCTGGAATTATGATCACCTTTCTCCTTTAGAGATGATGATTATTAATATACATTTATTGTTTTTATTCTTGTTATTTCGTTTGTTTTTGTTTTTTTATAACATGTTTAATGAAGAACCTAAATCTCAAAATCTCAAATCTATATGCTGATAGGCTAGGTGTCTCAGAGACGCAGTGGACCTGAAGTTTCCTCAGGAACTGAGCAGTTTATAGGAATGGTTTTGGAAACCTGACACGAGTAACAAAAAACACTGCAGTGTTAAATGTCATTAGTTATTGTTTAACTGAGATTAAAAGGTGATACTCATTCATATTCACTGACAAAATAAAACTCAAATCTCCAACTGTACTAAAAGAGTTATTGTTTCTTTCCATGTTGACACTAGTACAGTAAAGTAATTCTTATTCTTAAAGTCACTAGCTGTCCTCCAGACTGCAGAGTAAATGTGCCAACTAAAGATGCTTTAATCTAAATGAGACTGCACTGACAGAGTTACACACTCAAATACAGACTATGGAGGGAACGGCACCTGGTGGAAAACAACCTCATCCTTGTACAAGCACAGACTGTAAGGTTTTTAATTAGATTACTTTATTAATCCCCAAGGGGAAATTTAAAATGTTGTAGCAGCTGACAAAAAAACAAAACATGAATCACAAAAACACCCAAGAACATAACAGTGCAGTGAAAAAGTATTTCCCCCCTTCCAGATTTCTTACTTTTTTGCACATTTGTGACACTTGACATGTTTAAGATCATCAAACCAATTTTAATATTAGACAATCTTAATTTTGAACACATAAAAAAGAAATGCTTTTTTTTTCCCAAAAAACCTAAGATGAAAAAGGAATTGCCCCCTTTGTTATATCATGAACTACCTGTGATAAACTTTTTTTTTTTTAAGTAGAGTTTAATTTAACAATCCACACGTAGGCCTGATCACTGTCAGACGTGTTGGATCAAGAAATCACTTAAATAGAACCTGTTTGAGTGAAGTGAAGGAGACTCAAGAAGAGATCTCAAAAAGCAACAAATCACGCCACAATCTTAAGAAATGTTTTTTAAAAAGAGATGAAAAAACATTATCATTGACATCTATCAGTCTGGAAAGTGTTACAAAGCCATCTCTAAAGCTTTGAGAGTCTAGTGAACCACATGGAGAGCCTTTATCAACTGCCCAAGATGGCCGCCCTACCAAAATAGTCCAAGAGCGCAGCAATGACTCATCCAGGAGGTCACAAAAGAACCCAAAACAACTTCTAAAGAACCGCAGGCCTTAAAGGTCAGTGTTAATGACTCAACAATGAGAAAGACACTGGGTTAAAAGATCAGATCAGGGTGTGGAGAATGAAACTGAACACATCTTAAATCACAGTTAGTTCATGATTTAGGGGAACAATCACTCAGCTTCTGACCTACACTTTGACCAAGAGGTGGACTTGTGGGACCATGATGTCCTTTCGTTGAGTACCAATACTTCAGACTAGAAGATGAGAGAGCTTTCCTCCACAGCAGCTGTACTACAGTGAAGACGCAGATACTGAAGCCTCTCTGAATGCTGCTCTTTAGCTTTTCTCACTGTCCTATAATATTTTAATTCCAGATCATGTTTGGCAGTGGTTTTATCGCTACATTCTTACTTTTTAGCATTCTTGTCCCTAGAATAAAACATTATCAGAAGGTATTACAATGACATAACAACAGAAAAATGTGTACTCCAACTCAGATTTTGAAAAAAGAAATTAACTCATAGTACTTTATTTAAGAGAAAATGAACTGAGTGTCCAGACCAAACATGTTGCACCCACAAACACTGTATGTGAATTAAACTGAAAACTGAGTGAGGGGAATGGAAAAAGTTGAATATTAAAGAGATAATGTTTGAAATAGTAGTGTGTGCCTTCTTATCTCATAAACCCAAACTATCTCTTTAACAGGTTAATGTGTTTTAAAACATCAACAGTCCTTGTCAATCAAGATCTAGAAATCAGTCCCACCAGGTGAGGTGTGTTGCTTCCATGTTGCTGCATGAGGAAGCTGAGGCCTGGGGCAGAAAACTGACCCCTGTTCTCCGTCCTCTCCCAAAACCCAGTGGTCACTCTGCCCGGCGCCAGCAGAGGCTCCTTAAAGTGCACGGTGACGTTAACAGGAGCTCTGATGACTTCCACCCCTAACGAAACAACAGAGCATTGATATCGATAAGTGCTAAAGAAAATGAAATGAAACTAAATAAAATAATAATACTGTAAATAACACGATCGGTTTTGTCTTTTCACACAATGTGGGTACCTTTGTGTTTTTCTATTTCGGCCAAACAGACTGACAGCATCCAGAGTCCAGGTGCAGTGTGAGATCTGCAGCTAAACAGCCTGGCTGGTAGAGAGAGGAGCCGACAGAGGGAGCAGTTGGAGAGGGACCACACATTCTGCAGGCCAGGACTGCAGGGAACCCTGAGCTCTACCTGCTTCATGGCTCCTGGTGCAGCCTCATCAGTTTGGCCTGTCAGGACAAGGACACATATGCACCAATGTAATGCTGATGGTGTGGACCTAATCTCTGTGGATAAACAGTAAATGTAGAACTCCTACCAAACAAAAAAACCCCTAAAATATATATTATTAGCAATAAAGGGATAGTTCAACATTTTTGGCAAATCGGCCCATTGCCACAATCCCTATAGGAGTAGGTTCGTTACCTTTAATTGTTGGTGCAAGCTATTTTTAGAACGGCGGAGCAGAGCTGCGAGCTGCTCAGATATACGCTACGGAGGCTCAAGGGATTTCTTGGTTTCCCTCATCAAACACACGAAACAACACTTTTGCATGAATTTACCTCGCAAACAACACAGTCTTGTAACATTTTGTTATTATCTCATAGCGTAGTGAATGTGCAGGTCACAACTTGTCCACGAGAGCGTTTTGGAGTTGTTGGATTGTGTATTTGATGAGTTTGATGAGAGAAACCAAGAAATCCCATGAGCCTCCATAGCGTAGGTCTGAGCAGCTCGTGGCTCTGCTCTTCCATACTAAAAATAGCTTGCAGATTATGGCATTGGGCCCATTTGCCAAAATGTTCAACTATCCCTTCAATACTCACTTTGATTTCCAGTCTTTGTTGAGCCTCTGCTGGCTCTGTGGAGCTCGTTTGTGGACAGCAGTGTCAGGACGCTCTCCCACACTGGGCACCCGAAACGACAAGTGGCAGACAGACAGATGTCCACCTCCACCCCTGCATCAAGTTGTCGGTACACCAGGACTCTGACCTGCAGCGTGAAGGGACCTTTTTTCAATTCGTCAATAGGCTGGAGGGTTTTCAAACTCTGGGACACACGGACCAGACCTGCAGATGTAACTCACAATTACTAACATATCACCAGTATTTACTGACCTTCTATTGTCATTACAACTGTGAAAACATGAACAACAGGACACTGGGTATACCGAATTTTAAAAAACGATAATGTGTTTAATACTGATTTCCACCGGTGTATAATTCACAAATGACACAAAAATATACTTTATTTGAGATTTATTTATTTAAAAATGGGACATTAAATATGTTTGAAATTATAGCCTGAGGCTAATTTCTGTCAGTCCCTTTGGCAGGTTGGTGTCAATCTGTGATCAGAAATCTTCCACATTGTCAAGAGGTTAGTAAGATATTAAAGAGTAAGGTGCTTAATAGTCCAGTAAATATAAGCCAAAAAAGGGGTCAACATTAAACAAATTGCAACAGAGGCAAACTCAACTGATTTTGTATCCTCAACATAAGTGAGGGGTGAAGAATCCCATTGAAAAACACCCAAATATATCCCATTTTGCACGTGAATAGGGTCAAATGTTTACCTTTAGATATCTCCATGAAAATTACTGAGTTGATTACTTAAATTAAGACAAACAAAAAATGTATTACAAGTTTTTTGAAATTATTTGTTAACATGATCAAATTTGCATAAAATTGCATAAATATGCACAAAATCCACCGTTTTGATGGCACATGTATATATGAAGTTGCTGTGGTGGTACCAGCATGAAAATTGGAATGAGTTGACTCCATCGGTCAACCAACAAGAAATCACTTTAAATTTCAAGATGACTGCAATTTTTCAAGGTAACACATCCTTAGTAGAGCAGGTATGAGCAAACAGTGCAGAATCCATTATATAGCTAATTTGCACACATACAACACCTGATAGCCTAAATGGGTTCCATTCAGACCTTAATATTAACTTTTTTAACTGTAATATGTTTGAACAAGACATTTTCACCTGCTATACCCAATGTTTAGATCAGGTTGGTCTTAAATTAGCCATATGTAATTGGATTATGTACTGTTTGCTCATACCTGCTCTACTAAGGATGTGGCTACCTTGAAAAATTGCAGTCATCTTGATGATGGTTGGTTGGGTCAACTCATTCCAATTTTCATGTTGGACATTTTTGCCATCAAAACGGTGGATTTTATACAAATGTATGCAATTTTATGCAAATTTGATCATGTTAACAAATAATTTCAAAAAACTTGTAATACATTTTTTGTTTGTCTTAATGTAAGTATTCAACTCAGTAATTTTCATGGAGATATCTAAAGGTAAAAATTTTTACCCTATTCACGTGAAAAATTTTTTTTATATGCGTATAAATAGGATATATTTGGGTGTTTTTCAAAACTTTCCCCTAATGGGATTCTTCTGGGCTTTTTTTCCCTCACTCGGGACATGTTGAGGATACAAAATCAGTTGAGTTTGCTTCTGTTGCAATTTGTTTAACCTTTTCTCATAAAATGACTGGACTATAAGTGCTTTAGTACAAACTAAGGTGGTGGTGCTGATGTTATTGCACAAAGACCGAATTCATGGTAATTGAAAGTGCTTAGTGTACAATCCCTTATTGCACATGCTACATAGGTACGCAAGTCACATGTTATCACATGTCTGGTCTGTTTTCAACAAATAGACAACGCAGACACTCCAATATGCTGCATACAGTGCAAGTAAAACTGACCTTATATAAGCTTATGAATATTATGGATGTATGTAAAATGGCTTAAATTACTAGTCACTCGCATTTTTGTCGCAGCACACACAATATGATATAGGTTGGGTAATAGTTGGACATTTTTGTCTGGCGTGTGGCAAAGACATTGAAGTTCAATTCTGAATTGAGTTGAGTTGAGTTTATTCTACAATATGGGTTTTCCATTCATTAGAACGGGAGTGAGATTTTTATTTCGTGATCCGATTGAATTGCGCCATGAGGAAAAAATATGACCTCTACCTGTTTAAAACATCACGTTTCATGCAGAGAAATCAGCAGTTTATCGTTTAACATATTTTTTTCACATGGCATAATTCAATCGGATCATGAAATAAAATTTTCAGTCCCGTTCTAATGAATGGAGAGATTTTCAGAGTTGAGGTCCCATGGCGACGTTGCTTCCTGCTTCCGCTTAGGCTCTCTATATCTTGAAATTTATTTGAAGTTTTGATATCTGTAAGAGGATATATTCGTGGTTTTAGGAAACAAAAACCAGCTTGGTGTGATTTACATGTCCTCTCACAAGCTTGTGACATCACAAAGTTACAGCCCTGAAGACTGATTGTAAGGCTGCAGGTGCCTTCCTCTGTGGACTGAGGCTTTGACACTCTCACAGGATCAGAACCCAGACTTGTTTTGTTAAAAACAAAAAAAAGACCTGGGAATCTCACTTTGCACAACAGCCTATGGGACTTTGGGATTCTTATCTATTACACTAACAGCTCTTTGGTGTGTGACTGGGGCCGCATTTGTTAGGGTTAGGGTTGAATCAAAGGATGGTCACGTACCACATCTTGAAACTTTTGCTCAGACCTACAGATCAGGTTTTCTCAGTGCAAGAGTTACCTTTTGGGCTGAGTCTGAAGTTTTCATCAGTGAGCACCAACAGCAGCAGCCTGCCACACAGCAGCTCGGGGAAGCACAGCGGAATGTCTCTGTATTCAGTGTCTGGATAATCCCAACCATACCCTCCTGCTCTGCAGAACCTCCTCAACATGGGCGTCTCCAGCCTCACAGAGACACAGACACACACTGACTCAGTGGACAGTGACAAGTATTGTGCCAAAAAGTTATTGCTTGCCAAAGCAATCAGTCGGTGTATTGATGACAGACTGTGCGCGCTCCCGCGAACAGAACTCCGTTCTAAGCAAGCAAAAACTTTTTGGTAAGACACCGGACACTTGTTGTTCAGATAGACACATGGTTGTTCATATGTAAATAGAGTTGGACGACGCTCACCTGCAGTTGAGGACCGTGTAAGAGGCGTCACATGTCTTTGCTCCGTACAGGTGTCCTGCTTTCCGGATCACAGCTCTGCCCACAAACTTCCCGTAGAGGTACCAGGAACTTGGAAGTTTGTCGCTGGTGAGGACGTTTGTTTTCAGCAACTTGTGAGAACAGTAAATGTGAGCATAAACTAAATACACCGAGCAAACAGCGAGTGAGGCCACACAGTAACTCTGCGCATTCCCCATGTGTTCAAAATCTGTTTTTAAATGCGCAATAGCGACTTCAACACAGTCCCATTTCAGCCCGTTTCAGCCATTAGCCAGGCCTGCTCTACGGCGACTGCGCTGGGACAAACGACACACGCTTGGCTATTTCCACCTTTTATTATAGTGCAGTTTTAGAACAAAACCACGTACTACATATTAACAATTTACAGTCAATCACTCCATCAGTAGTTGTCGTTGGCTTTCAGGACTTCATTGATACAAATGTATAAAAATGTTTTGATAATTATATGTTTTTAAAATAACCAAAAAGTCAAGAATTAAATGTAATTTCGTCACTATTCAAAGGAGAGGTATATTAACCATTCGAAACAGCCGAATTAATGTATCTATTTTTAACCAGTGTGTTGTATAAAGACCTTAACAACTGATCCATGTGTTCATAACATCAAATGACTACATTCATACAGAGGCCGACGGGGACATTCTGTGTGTCACAGAGTAGCTGGTTCCTGAGTTGATGCAGATGTTATCCTCCGCCACAGCGACTCATCCAAACAGAAGCAGCAGCACAATGCAGACTGAATTGACTGCTATGAGCGGCACTGCAGGGCAAGATACAGAGACAGGGAATTGTTATTATTATCATTCTTCTTTTTTTATTCTTACAGGATGTATGTATTGTAACTTGATCTGTGCATTATTACAACTTTTTAAGAGGACCCCTGGACTAGCCTGGGATCCTCACTAAACAATAAACACTAGCACCAGAGGACAGTCACCTCTCATCACCGTCCTCACGGAGCGGACAAGGTTCATGAGCTGCACTTTGACGCCTGGTTCATCCCCAAATCCTCCAACACTTTGGTCCACTCCCCAGCCAACTGACATCACAGACACACAGAGACAGACACTGCTTCAATATGACGGGGGAAATAAAATAGTCTTTGAATAGGCACTAGTTTCATAAATAAAATATATAGGCACATTAAATTATATATATGAAAAAGTATTTTCATTGGATCTTTTTGTAATACCAGTAATTAAATTTCCCACCTGGAGTTACTCTGTCATATCTGAATGAAGATGTTTTAAAACAAAAGTTTCTAAATGAATGAAAGTGTTCCATATGCTCAAACAGCAGACAACCCCTCTGTCTTACTGTTTCAGCCCGTCATTAGGAGCAGAAGATGCAACTTAAAACAACCTCAATCTTTATGGAAACATACGAATAGTTTCCATTTGTTCTAGTGGTTCAGTTCAAAGCCTCTGTTCAGTTTCAAAGTAGTTAGCATTAGCTAGTTCAACGGCTAACCTAACCCACTTTCCACTATGAAACGCACGGCCCTGACGTCCCCCACTTACTTTTACTGAGAAATCTTTCTTCGTGCAAAACCGCGACAGCGTTGACACAAAGTATAGCTGCTTGAATGAGAGAGTACAAAGTAAATGCCATGTTGCGTTCCAGGTGGCTACTAGCTGCGGTAACTGACAGTATTTATGTCTGACGTAGCCTACGGTGGCTGAGAGAGGACAAATCTTTGAACGCTCATGAGCGCATACGGTGGTGCAGGTAAAACCATAGACTGTAAAAGGGTAAAACGGGACAAAAACTGGTTATATCGCAGTGTATAACAAAATCATAATTTTAAAAGATACTTTTGCATTTAAATGTTTGTGTATTTAACTTAATAGTAGTTGGTTGGCGATAAGGGAAGATAAAGTAAAATATACTCAAAAATCTCCAGTTTAAACTGATCCACAGGACTTGACAACCCCTCCTACTTAGACTTTAAAATCAGTTTGTAAAAGATTTTTGTTTAGTGCAATAAATCAAAACCAAGTCAAAACTAACGAGCAAAGCTGGTGAAATTACAATTTGCCATTGGTCTGTAGACTATTCAATATTTGTATGGGTTCAGTACTAATTAAGATTTTCAATATGTATGTCGCCCATAAGTGCAATCAAGAACACTCAACACATAATTCATGAGAATAAAAATCTTTATTAGTGTTTTATGAAGTCTGCATAATATGCCACACGCCTGAGAAGCTTATGGTCAGAAAAAAAAGAAAAAAAAAGAACCAAAAAAACAAAACAACAAAAACAAAAAAAAAATTAAAAATAAAATAAAGAAACAAAAAATAAGAACTGCTCTATCAATACCGCCCTCTACTGGTAAAACAACTGCGACATCTACTGTACTGACTGCTTTGCAAAAAGATTACTGTTAAATACACACATACTGTACTACTGTTATGTATATGTATGTCTGGTCCACGTCAGTTTTTGTAATGTATTTTTTCACATTCATATGTTGCAGGCCAAAGATAAAAACAATGTAACACTGGACCCTAACACATGGTTCAGTTCCCCAAATCCAAACTTCACTAGGTGCACTTAAAGTACAATCACTAGTGCCATAAGGTAAACACATTTACATCAAAAAGAAAGGAGGGGGAAACATGTTAAACTCGCAACAGCCACGTAATGACAATAATGGCAGAGTTTAAGCTAATAAGTCTTGTACATACTGTATTTTAAAGACAGAACAAATACAAAACACACATTAACACAGAATGTCCCAGTGTGCAGGCACATTTGCTCTTCTTTTCTCGTGGAAGAAAAACTTCTCTCCTTCCATGTTTCTGTAACATTTTGAAAGCCAATTTTATCTGGTTGACCTTAACCCGCTTGACTGAGCACCAAAAGGCTACAAGAGGTCACGTGTGTTTCTCAAAAAAATGAAGAGATGAATAAGTAAATGGCCATTACAAAGTTTTACATGCCTCTGGAATCATTAAAACCATTACAGGAAAGTAGACTTTGGGTTTCAGGCAAATCTGTCGTTTTTGTGTACTTTAAATGCACCAGATTTTTTTTCTTGCAAAAACAAATAGGATATAAACAGGCTACACATCATGAGGGGCAGTGTTTTTTTTGTTTTTTTTTGTTAACCAAGACAAAGAGCTGCTATTTGGAAATGAATTCAAACAGAACCGTTTGGGTAAAATGAAGGAATGATCCATGCCCTCCATGTCACTTTAGAAACAACTGTGGTCTTGAAAATATTACTTCAATAAAAAGTGAACGACAGAAAAATTTAAGTATATTTATATATAAAAATACATGAGAATACAAAAAAGTAGCAAAACAATGGGGATATAGGCTAAAAACAGAATGAATTTATTGATACCTTCAATTTCTCCTGATGAAACCTGTAATGCTTCACCTCGGAGAGCCCAAAGACTCCCAGTGTCATGTCAAAAAGAAAAGAAAAAAAAAAAAGCTTTTACATAACAGCTGATATTCTCTGGTCCCTGCCCAGTGCACTCTGCAAAGCCGGGTCAACATCTCTCTAGCTTCAACTCCAGGCTGCTCAGTGGGGATGAGGGGATCATTATAAAGAAATAAACTACAGCCAGAGTGAGTTTACAGTTTGTTTTGGGTTTTTGAATATTTTTTAAACTAACATTCCTATTTGTCCATTAAGAGGTATGTCTTATAAAGACACACGTCGAGAGTTATAAAAAGGGCCGCTAGGCAAAGTCAATTCAATCAAATTTCACAAAACATATTGTGGCGCTTCCTTGAGAGGAGAACGGCCACCAAGGCCATCATTTCTTCACCAAGCCACCCCCCCCCTCCCCTCCTTTGACAAAAGATGGGGCCAAGTTTCTCAGAGAAAAGTAAACTTAGGTTCAGAACAATGGTTGGGGTGGGCTGGACAAAAATCATTTTAGCATTCAAGCTCGTGTTACTTATACAAGCAATCTTCAATACTGAGAAACTATTCACAGATATTTTTGGTATTTCCCCTACTTCCTGGACTAAAAACCAATATACATTTTATTTGTACCACAAATAGATCTAATATTAAGGATTTGGGGAAAAGCAATTTCACAAGGTGCATGACATAGATGGGTAACAAAGTGCCAAATTTTACTGAAAAGTCTGTATGCGTGTATGTGTGTGTGTGTGTGTGGCAGTGTAGATGCATTTGTTCGTGTGAGGGTGTGTGTGTGTAATGTTTAAAGAGGGATGTGGAACTGGGCCACAAATACTATGAAGTATGTTACAGAAATTTCATTCTGTGGGGTTTCCATTTTTTCCATGAGAAGACTCACAAGTTTAGAATTTCATGATCTTTGTAATGGGCTGTGGGTTTTTTTTTTTTTTTTTTTTTTTTGGGCATTTCCTTAGCTGTTTAGGACATACTGGAGCAACGTGCAGACGGTGAACCCATCTGGGTTAGAACCTTGTCCAGCCACTGCAAGGGGCCGTTCAAATGCAGCTCTATCCAGCAAGGGGTGCTTGTGACAGTCTGCCGCCTGGGAAACAAAGGCATACACGTTAATGCTTGGCTGCTCCTCCCACTTTTAAAACACATTGAAATAAGTATGCATTTCACTTTTCTTGTATGTTTATATTTCCACTTGAACAGCGACATGGTGTAT
Source organism: Decapterus maruadsi (assembly GCA_030347415.2). Lineage (NCBI taxonomy): Eukaryota > Metazoa > Chordata > Actinopteri > Carangiformes > Carangidae > Decapterus > Decapterus maruadsi. The sequence continues at coordinate 5,044,675 of CM064895.1, forward strand.
GGAACCCATGAAGACTAGCTGACTGCTATGGCTTCAGCTACTGGGGATCCCTAAAGGTCCAGTGTGTAATATTTGTCAAGGTTTATTGGCAAAATCTGAATATATTACCAATGAATATATTTGTGCAAGTGTATAACCACTATAAAATAAAGCCTTATAATTCTTCTTTTATATATACATATAGCAAGGGTCTTTCTTAGAGAGTGCAGCTATCTTGTGCCGCCATGTTTGTACAGAATGGAAAATCCAACCAACCAGAGAGCACATTTCAATAGTTTCGCAATCATAAATAAACAATAGGATTATTTAATAGATAAATAATAGAATCGGAACGCTACAGTAGATATCACTGTTAATACTGTTAATAAAATAATGTTCTGGTATGTGTAGTACACTGCTCACCTGTACTCGGCTCCCCAGCCTTTGACGAAGCTCATGCGGATGGTGCACATCCTGGTGAGCTGGTACACGGCCTCAAAGCCCTGGTTGACTGACTGAGCCAGCAGGGCCGCAAACTCCTGGTTGTTGAAGATTTTTAGATTACAACCTGAAAGAAATAAACGGGGCAGCAGTTAATGTGGGTTTTCCCAGGGCTTTGACTCACCGAGCTGACATCTGGCTTTTAGTTGGCACTAATCTGTCTCTGTGCTGCTGTGGCCAATTTTTGTACAGGCTTTTTGTTGTTGTTGTTGTTGTTGTTGTTGTGGTGCGTTCACCATCACTGGCTTGATTTGTTCTTAATCTGTACCAGCGGGCTTGCATGAGCATGCTGAATCAGCATCAGAACCAGCAGGTGACTGGCTCTTCGACTAAGCCAATCAGTGAGATCATTCATTAGGCAGGATTTTAACTTCCTTTTCACCTTCAAGCTAAACTTTACAAAGCCTATAAAAACAGACACACTTTAAGTCAGCATTACAGGCACATGAAAGTGCAGTTAAGTCAGTAAAGTAGTAGAGTTAAACGTTTAAAGGCATCTATGGAAACTGTAATATGATTGATGATGTTTTTTTGACTGGATCCTTAATGAAGTCCAGACTGAATCCTGCGACAACCCAACACAAAGCAGGAAGCCACAAACTACAGAGCATTAAAACTACACTGTTGATGGTAGACACCTTAAAAACTCTTTCATTAGAGTTACAGTATGGTGGGTGTGTTGGAGCATACATGATCCTCTAAAGCATCCCATTATTTACATTCAGTGATCACCATATATTCACTCCCAGGAGCAATCAAGTTGGTCATTTTCTTTTGTTCAGTGGGGACACTGTTGCCATTTTCAGCTAACTTCTCTGGTTGCATCACACACGTGACATCTTCAGGATCTTACCAGGGGGAATTTTACACACTGTTGCTGGATGCCAGCCATACCGCTGGTTGCAGTTTGGACTCTGGACAAAGATGGCGCTATCACTCAGGCACTCTGCAAAGACCTCTCCTCCAATGTAGTAGAGTCTAACTCCTCTTCCTGTCGAAACAGACAACACATTTGATCATTTTGTACAATGCTGACATGAACATATGTGAGTATGCAAGATGAGACCAGTGATGAATTTTGAACGCTAACTCAAAGACGTTATCAACAGAAGATCATTTACCCCGCAGACGTGTGAAAGTGTGTCATACCTATGTGCCTCCGGGTCATCTCCACAGTTGCGTTCCTGTTGACGTTAGACAGCAGGCCCAGGCAGAAACGCTCAGAGTTTGATGGATCGGTGAATCCATCCACCGTCAGCGAGGGCTGAGAGGCGTGGAACGTCTCCCCCACACGCTGGTTCAGCTCATAGTAGGCTATAGAGCACCAGAAGGCCGGCTCCGAGTAAGTCACCGGCTGCAGGTCTACAGCGGAAGATCGTGGCAATAAAGTTACATTTCATGTTGACGAAAGTCTAAAGCAGAGCAAATGTCTGTGTAATATTTATAGATTTAATTTATTTAATCAGCTGCAAACTGCATGAGTCTTCTGTATTGTCCCAGATGGGAGGGATCTGGATCTTACCCATGCTGTGATTGACAGGAGACAGAGTGCTGGGGGAGAGCTCTGCTGGAGAACCTGACAAAGGAAACAGGAAGTCACCGAGTCAGACGTGTTCACAGGAGACCATGACATGACGGGTGGATCGGATCAAAGAGTCAACAAACTGGAGGCTGTCTCACAAAAGACAGAGTGATTCTGTAAAACTGATCCATCTACATCAGACACACGAGGAGATGCCGTTAACTGTTACTATAACAACAGCCTCGTCAGTACACCCTGCATCTTGCTTGTTGAAATTATACAGGCTGAGCAATAACTTACTTGTGTTAAGGGGCAAAATGGATTATGTACAGTAAAATAATGGGTAGCTTGCTGCTGCTGTTGTGTATGTCATTAACAGCACTGTGACAACAATAAAGGTGGGCTACATACATAACACAGTGTGTTCTGTAGCTAAACAGACCATAGATGTTAGATCCTTTCTCAAGTTTCTATGTTAGTGCTTTTAGCACTTCCTGTTCCCTCGCCTAAAAGTCAATATGTTTTTTGAATGCGATTTTGGTAAAATACCTCAAATTAGGTCTGTGGTTAACAAAAGCTTAATGAAGTTTCAGGTTTTGTTCTACAACAAATAAATACATCAGTTGCTCATACCGACTACAAACCCTGTTGGGGACATTAAACGTCATCACCCCCAAACAGGCAAGAGTGTTATATATAATATAACATTATACAATGTTTTTAAAATAAAGCGGCTGAAATCAGTGGAAAGCTTAGTGGTGGTGACGTCAGTCATTCCACTGCGTCGTAGTCCGTTGAAGCCTAACGTTAGCTTTTTACTTCTGGCCATCGCATTTAAGCTTCAAATACGGTATAAAAGGTGTTCATATGTGGTGACTATCTCGCTGAACAAAACCTTTATCATAAACTTGTGTTAGCCACAGATCTGATTTTCTGACATAGTCCAAAATGCAATGCAAAAATCCCATTCGCTCTCTTTTCCGTGAACCAGCACGATGCTAAACTTCCGGGTTTTAACGCCAGCCCTGGCACACTCTATTCTCTCAATATTTCTGACATCTTATGCTTGATTATATAAAACTCTACATGTCCTGAAGAAATCCATTTGACTCTGGTAGACGGGTCTGACAGACAAGGGAAACAGAAGGAGGCATAAGTTCATGGTACCTGTATCCATACTTTGATTCATCTGTTGGTCGCTGGCCTCCCCATCCTCACTGATGTAGCCAGGTGGAGGCGTTTCTGTTCAAATGATGAAGGGGAAAAAATATTTTAATGAAATTCTGCCATTGGTGATATGGTCATTAACCTACTGAAATCAAAGACACCTCGTAATAGCAATCCTATTTTTTCTTTATTTATGTGATGCATAGTAGCAAGCATAACTGTACATAACATAATAATCTCAGGTTTGTTTATCATAAGTAGGAAGAAAAAAGTAAACTTGACACTTAGAATAGAAATACAATGCAGTACACAGAGGAGAGGAACCAAATTACATTATATAATAATGAACTGTTTAAACACATACATTTAGTTCCACTTAGAGATGTAAACCCACCTGGTATATAGTTGTTTGGAGGTTCAATTCCTGCAGGAAAGTTTGTGTTCTCAGGTATGGAATGAGTGTAGTCATCCAGAGGTGGCAGCTCTGGCAGGATTTCTGAGTGTCTTGGCACAAGAACAGGAGGCAGCACTACAGGCAAAGGCATCAGAAGAGCCTTGTATTAGTGATAGGCCTTTCCAAAAATTTGTTGTCAGTTGTTTTTAGACAGTTTTAATATACATTTTAAACAAGATTACACAGTGGTTTTTTTTTCCTTCAACAACCCATTAAGTTGCAGAAAATATGCTCACAATCTGCCCCTCTGGCTCTGAGTTACAATGTTTAATAAGAGCCAGAAGAGTTATTTGCACAGCATTATGATGTCACAGTGAAGCTGAAGATCACTGGAGAAGCATAAAATGCCATCACTTAATCATTATGATAAATTTGTGTTAAACTGTATCATAATTAGTGTATCAATTACTAGAACTATGGGCATTTTGTTGGGTCTCACACCTCTGACCACCATATTCTAATCAATACATCCTCAAGTGAGTCCAACTGAGCCGGATGTAATTACTGTTCCGGACATATCGCATTCAACCTGTGGTCACTGTGACCTTTGACTTTTGAGCACAATCTCATCAGTGTGTCCTTGAGATCACGTGAACATTTGTAATGTACGTCATGCTATTTTTGTTACAGGTTGGCAGTTAGGATGAAAACTAGATACTTAGTTGATCAATGTGCACTGTCCCTGTAAAAATAAAGAAATAAAAGTAAAGTTAAGTTCTGAAGAAGAAGAAATTCACGCAAAGCCACAGCTGCTGCTGTTGTTGTTGCTACCCACAGGCATAAAAGTTTAATGTGGGAAAAGTTCTGCAGCAGCAAGAAGACAATTATGAAACACTACAAGTCCCCAGAAAACTGATTATTGTCAAGCTGAGGCAGGTTTCACTGGAGGTTTTTAACCCTGTCCAATTCTTTAAGAATTACTCACACTTGTAAGAAATGCACTTTTTACCTTATTGGGTCAGAGTCAGTCACCAGAAATACACGCCACTTGTATCTGTTTGTTAAATATTGTGTAAGGCTCTGGCCAACAGTCACGTATTTTACCATAAGGAAATCAGAATAACAGGGAAACAGTTCCTCTGCCCATAGGCGACACAATATCTGCCTACAAGCACATCTGAGGCAGGCTGTATTTTTTTTAAAAAACTAAAGGGTTAATGTGACAATATGTGATTTTCTTGACCTCCATTGGTTGCCACGGTCATCCTGATGATGACCAAAGAGACAGCATGTGGTCACTGCACCCAGCCCATGAAACAGTCCAGCTAGCAGAAACCCACCCGCAAAGACTGACACAGTCACTGTTTTGTGGCATAAGTTGACCAAATACAGCATGTTAATGAGCTGAGAGAGGTTTTTTTTTAAAAGTAGCTGGTGTCTGATCTATAAAACAGTGTGTGCAATCTATAAAAATAGATGAAGAAAAAAACAGTGGGCCATGCTGAAACTTTATAGGTGTGTGCATCAGAAACTGGCACACTGTCAAGATATTTCATACAGATCTGTCCCTGTAGGCAACAGGATATGCAAGTGACTGGCAAATGAAAGAAAATGCTATATGCTAATGCTATCTATAAATATATCGGTTGAACTTTCTTTTCTTTTTTCTTTATTATTATCCCCACAGATTACAATACACAGCTGGTATTGATTTCTTGGTTCACAGTCGGTTAAACTTTCAAAGTGTCAGTGGAGCTGAGAGATTTGAACAACCATGCCACAAATGTGCAGACACTTGACTGAACACACAAATAATAATTACACATAGTTCTCTCACCTGGGGTCTCCACCCTCTGATAGTGGTAGGGGTTGATGCAGACCTCGTCCTTCTTGAGGTGGAAGGCATACTCACAGGCCTCGATGGCACGCAGCTCATGGTGGCTGTGAAGGTCCGGCCATCGCCACAAGCGGCAGTAGATAACATGGGGAAGCCCCTTCCTGTGGGAGACCTGCAAGCGGCCGTCCAGGGATCTGAGTGAACAGCAGACAAGGGGTTGTGGTGAGACGGGTGGGGGAAGACCCACAGGGGGAGGAGGGGGGGAGACACATAATATGACCAGGTAGGGGAGGGGAAACAAGAGGAAGATTGATAACAACAACAACAACAACGTTCTCAATGTCTGTCACCTTCAACATTGTAATGACAACTCTGCCACATCAAAGTTGTATGCAACACTACACAATAGTTGAGGATAGTCACCTGGTTTGGTCAGGGTAGCTGTATAGGCCTGATGTATCCCACTGTTCTATCGTATTTGGTGTACTCAGTCCCCATATTTCAGAGCAATTGCTGTGCACAGAGAAAACAACAAAACAAAAACAAAAAACAAATGATAAACATGGGACATGGCTCATTCAGAATATCAGTATGGGTAATGTGAACATTAAAAGGCCTCTTTTATTGGAGTCGTATGGGAAAATAAAGACATCAAATTAATTTTCAGCTGTGGACATGGAGGATGGGAACTTCAAATAAGAGAAGCCTTTTTGACAGAATTTAAGGGGGGAAAAAAACGAACATGGAATCTGCTAACACACACAATGAGTGAGACAAAGACCATTCTTCAACAGTGCGGCATTGTATCAAACACTGAAAATAACTCAAAACTTTTTTTCTTTTTTTTTTTCCCACTACAGTCATTTATGTCAGAACATATCTGGAGACAGTCAAACAAACACTGAAGACACACAATGGCACAAAAGAGGGGAAAAACAGAGGAGGCAACCTTGAAAGAAAAAATAACTCCATTTTCAGACATTCTCAAAAAGAAGAAAAAAAAAAAGTCTGAGGAAAATGGCCAAAAAATAAGAAATGAAACACGTGGAATGAAGACAGATGAGAATCGTTGCTTCTGAATAACAGGACAATAACACATTCTACATATTCAGTGTTTCAAATACATAACAACATAAACTAGACTAGACTAAATTACTTTAGTGGGATCTAAACTACTGCTCAAAATTGTAATTGTCTTGTTCATGACAGGGCAGGAAACCAACTTTTCTCCACCAGCCGTAGCAGCTTCGAAATCCTACAAACCAACTACTATTTTTTGCTATGGGAAACTAGGTATTTAGAGTATCCAAATATTGAACGGGTAGCTGCCAAAGTGGCAAGCAGGGTTAGACGAGCTCCCCGATCACAATCAAGAATATACCAATGTGAGTGCGGCTGGTGGCAATGTCTCACTCGGCATGAGTTTATTAGTTTGTAACCCACCCTCTCTCATGCAGTCATCCCTCTACTACTCCTGTCCTCTAAAAAAAAGAAATAATTTCATTCACATCGAGCCAGCCGCTCTTTTTCCACAAACTAACAGTGTAGCCTAGAACAATTCTCAGGCGATAACAACCAGTCTGCTATCTATAGACATACAAACATCTGACATGGTTCTTGGCGGTACTTCAGTGAGGAATGAATCTGTTAACACAATGTTCCCACTGAATGTGAGTCTGGGCCATCAAGGCTGACTGGCTGATAAAGACAACATTTTCTCTTACCCCTTCTAACGCCTCTCTGGCCATGTGAGTAGTAGAACATGTAAGCAAGTACGCACACTTGTAAACATGGTGATAATTTTGGATGGAGGGGATTTACGCTCTAGTATTTTGCCTCCCTAATCACATATGTAGCCCATGGTTTTGTGGAAACTAAGCTCACTTACAGATGGCAACTGTAACAGCATTTGCTTTCAATTGAGGAGTAATCGAGTGTTCGGCGGTGTACCTGGGGATGGTGACACACTTGGTGTTGCAGTTCTGAGTTGTGATAGCTTTCTCCAGCTCATCTAGCTGCCCTGTCCTCTTTAACTTCTTCACCAGGCTCTTCACAGCCTTCTCGCACCACTTCTCCTCCTGGCCGTTCTGCTCTCCGCCGCCCGCTCCGCCCTGGCCGCTGGTCGACTTCTTCCAGCCCAGCAGCCTCTTCACCACAGGAGGGGTGAACGGCAAGATGGAGGACATCTTAGCTGGACAAGGCTGGGAGTCTCCAGAAGGACTCAACACAAGCTCTCACACACACAGACAAGAGGGGTGGGAGGGGTAGGGTGGGGGGGAAGACCTGGAGCTACAGTTTGGGCCCTTGCTCTGACGGCGGGGGCCCCTCTAGAGACCAGTGAGTCACAGGGTGGGAGCCAGTGCTAGTGCAGGGGATACTCAAAAGAGATGGACACCTTAAGGGGAGGGGAGAAAAAAAGTCACACACAATGCTCATGATTACACACAAAACACAGACCAGAATAATAACCACGTACAGCTGATCAAAGCAATGGAGGATAACAGTTAATCAATGCAACTTCCAGTAGTGAATGACATAGTGAGCCGGGTTTTTGCACCGGCATTGTGAACGTTACATCAGTGGCTCTTGTGTGAAGTTATGCATTGTTGAACAAGCACAAGCGTCCACTTGATGTCACAAACACTCACTGCTCCAGCCCTGACGCTAACTTACAAACTTACAAAGTTAACCCACGGGGTGTGCCTGCCTCGCGCTGTCGCATCATCCCGTGCACGCAGAGCAATCACGGCCAGCTATTACTGAAGACAACGAGCAGCAAAGTGAAGGCTACAAAACGAAATGTGAATAAGGAGAGTGTTTTGTGACAGCTCCCCCACCCCCCCACTGCTAACACCGACTGGCTGGTGAAGGCCGGCAGCTAGCTGCCTACTGGGGGGTGGGGGGCTGCTACTCTCACATCACAACAATAAGTTCACCAGCGCTGGCCTGGAGAGGGGTTAAGAGTAAAATGCTGAAATAGCCTTAGTTAAACAGGAGAGACTAAACCTGTGGCTGACCACCGTGAGCAGGTCGGTGGGTCCCCGTCCAGCTCGGCCAGCTAGCGTTAGCTCTCGGAGCTAGCTGCCAGCTTGTTATCAGAAATCCTTTTGTTGTGATCCTCCGGTGCGCAACAGTCAGGTCGCGCTACTTTGCTGGCCGACGTCAGCTTGTCAAAGAAATTTAAGATATAATTAATCTAATCTCACAAAATGTCACTTTATGGTTTTAAACGTTGTACTGATTTGTTTCAGGGCAGCTGCTGAGTGTTTGTGACTTAGACTAAAACACAGGCACCAAAATGAGTTAGCATCTCGGACCAACTCTTCTAAACTGAGCCCTGGCTCCCGCTGGCTAACGGAGCTAGCCTTCATCTCTCACACAGATCAACATGCCTCAAAGTCCAGAAAGCAGCTTAAAACATTTCAATAGTTACCCCAGTGTTAAAGTCCAAAGCTCCGCTTTTTGAGGAAAAAAACTGCGCACAGCCCTCCGGACGCCTTGTTGACATAAAAATGCCAGAACTGTAATGCACTGCAACTAATTTAGACAAGCCTTATAGGCTCCTCTCGAGCTGCTACCAGTGCTACTGAGGCTAGTTAGCCAGGTTAGGTAGACCGGAAATAACAACAACCCTGATGGCTACGTACGACTGCTTCGTCCCGCCCATTCAAAATCTGATTGGAGGATTGCCCTGAGTACTGGCGCACGTCCTTCACAAGCCTTATTGTTTATTTGACAGCATGGTTTTATACTGTCATTCTGATGGGTTTGCAGGTAAAGAAGGCATTTTTGTTGTTGACATGATAAATTTGGGGGGGGGGGGGGGGGGGGGGGGGGGGGGGGGGGCATTTTTTTTTCAAAGATTGTAAGTGGGATTAAAGTCTGTACTCTGGTCACATTGGACCACATTTCTTCCTTGAAGTTGATGATTCCCCAGTATCCTTCCAGTTTTTAATAACGCATTGCACAGTTCTTAACCCAATTTTAGTAGTCTCAGAAATCTCCTTTGATGTTTTATTTGCTTGATGCATGCCATAATTTGACCCCTCGGAAACAGATTCCACGACTTGTCTTCCCGACATGGTTGTTTAAATAAGACTGCATAAACTAATCATCAATGCAGTAATTATCCAATGGGAGGCTCTTGCCTATTAGTTTAGAGAAATCCAAGTGGTGACCTTTTATATGGACGGGCAGTAGCTATACAGACTGGGCTAATGTGAAGAAGCAATAGCTCCTCCCCTCACCCAGGTGTTCAATTAAGTTGTATTGACTCCACCTGGTACAATTATAAAATGCTACGTCGTCGCGGCGTGCGGCATTTTTTCTATTTTCTTTGTCTGCGGCCATGGGTGGATGTTTGTGGATGAGGTGGATGTTTCTTTTTGTCTTACTGCAGCTGTCAGAGTCCTCGGAAGGTGAGCCAAATGAACCAAACACACAGTCTGGTTGGACTTAACACATTATTAAATCAAAATGATGTTTGTCACCTCAGAAAATCAGGGATGTATTATCAGCAACATTTCTTTCACTTGTTCCAAATAGTTGTTTCATCTGCAAGGAGTCCCTTGAATTGTGGCCTTGGCTCTAAACGGTGCAAGAATGGTATAGAGTGTGTCATCTACAGCCATGTATGTGATGGAGAGCCTGATTGCAAGGATGGTTCAGATGAAGAGGACTGTGCCTCTGGATGCAATGAAGGTACAAAATTTAATTCAGATGAAATGCATAGTGACATCAAAGGTTGTTTTGACCCATGAGAGGAGTATAAAACGTTATAACTCTTCACTGAGAAGGTGTTAAAGTCGTTTAAGATGAGACTAAAAGTTGAAAATAACTGTCTCAAAGGATTTTATAGAGAAACTGTGGTACAATATTGTATTACTGTAAGCCGGGTGTACCAAAAAAAAGCAACACATTGTGTCAATATATGCTAGCACAAATATTATAAAGTTTTAAGGCGATTCTCTTATGTTCATACAGATGAGTTCCAGTGTGCCCATGGAAAGAAGTGCATCGACAAGGACCAGGTTTGTGATGGTGTGCCCCAGTGTCAGGACCGTTCTGATGAACTGCACTGTGTGAAGCAAACGGAGGGCTGTGTCCACCAGTGTGACAATAAGAGCCGCTGCTTACCATCAAACTTCCTCTGTGACGGAGAGAGGGACTGTTTGGATGGCACCGACGAAGAAAACTGCGGTAGGCTGAAATCCCAAATGTTTTAATAGAGATGATCACTTGTATTTAGAACTTGCACTTGAACTAATCTTGAGTTTCTTTATCTTATTCAACATATTTCAACAAAATCAGACCAAGAGGAAGCTCAGTATGAAAAGAAAGAGAGGAGTACAACTACCCCTGAGCCTCCCGTATCTGTCAGGCCTACCACCATCAAATGTCATTTGGGGTCCAAACCCTGCAGGGACAACGCAGAGTGTATCCCTTATAGCCATGTCTGTGATGGCGAGGCAGATTGCAGAGATGGCTCGGATGAGGAAGAGTGCACATCAGCATGTGAATCAGGTAATCTGGTGGCTCAGGCTGGTTATGTGTGGGTCTGAGTCCCTGTATGTGGGTTAAGCATGACTTTACTGCCCCCCAGTGGGTTATATTATGCTACTACATTAAAGTGCATTGACTCTTTTCTTCCAAGCACATGCTGTGTTGTGACATTCAGGATGATCAGCAGATATGAAGGTGTCAAAACATGAATATAAAGTTGTATCATGTTTAGCAAACATAATTCCTAGATGATGAATACAAACGAGCCCTGCAGCATAACACCACGATTTTTCCAAAGCAGGCTACTTCGACCCAACAAACTCACTCTTTATTAAATTAAACGTACTAAAAATATTTGACCTAGTGAAGCTTCAAACCGCTTTCACTGTATAAATAACATTACCAGCTGCCTCCGAGCTGTGTCCAGGAACTGTTTAGGCCGAGAGAGTGCCAGCACAACCTAATGGGACTTGGACTCTACATTTAAACAACCATGTCAGAAGACACATGCTGTGGTCGTGGAATCTGTTTCCGAGGGGTCAAATTATTATTATTGGCATGCATCAAGCAAATAAAACATCTAAGGAGATTTCTGAGACTACTAAAATTGGGTTGTTAACTGTCCAACGCATTATTAAAAACTGGAAGGATACTGGGGAATCATCATCTTCAAGGAAGAAATGTGACTAGAGTCCAGACCTCAATCCCACTGACAATCTTTGAAAATTTTATGTTAGACCAAGTATGAGAAGCCATTGTACATCCATCAAGCGAGAAAACCTGTGGAACAATCTGATGAATTAAAAAACTGTAGTTTGTAAAAAAGAAAAGTTGGGGGGGAGTATAAATCCAATATTATTGATGCCGATGGGGCAATTCCATGACGTATTGTAGAATCTGCTTGTCTGGCCTACTTGGTCTTGTTTGTTTTCCAGTTTGATTTGCAAATACAAGTTATAATACAAACTCTGGTTTTTGGTTTTGTGTTTTGTTAGTTTGTCGTTAGTTTTTTATTTTTATTTTAATGCTCTGCCACTTGCATAGTGAAAATAAAATCACAAAGGGTAGGCACAGTAAGCTATTGCTTCCTTACACCTTTTGGTTGCATGTATTATTGACTAACTCGACTCTAAGTTGCCTGAGTCCTGATCAGTGCATGTGTTCTCTGCAGATCAGTTCCAGTGTGCCCATGGAAAAAAGTGCATTGAGCAAAGCCAGGTGTGTGACGGTGTGCCTCAGTGTCAGGACCGCTCTGACGAGCTGGGATGTTCCAAAGACTTGGATGACTGTGATCATCAATGTGACGGCAAGACCCGCTGCGTCCCTAAGAGCTTCCTCTGTGATGGAGAGATGGACTGTTGGGATGGCAGTGATGAGGCCAACTGCGGTAGGTTGTCCCTCGAACCAGGTCGTTAATATTCACTAACTGGATTGCTTGTTAGAGCACCTGTGTTACGATAATAGTTCATATCCACCCCACAGCTGATGAGGACTGCAGTGCCACCGAGTTTAAATGCACCAGCGGCCAGTGTGTGTCGGCCACGATGCATTGTGACGGTCACCCAGACTGCCGGGACCACTCTGATGAGGAGAGCTGTACCAAGGCACCGGTCTGCACCACCAAACACCGCTGCATCCAGAGCAAGGAGTGTCTGGTCCAGGAGTGGATCTGTGATGGAGATCAGGACTGTAAAGATGGCACCGACGAGAAGGTTGGTGAAGGCAATGTCACTAATTTAGCATTCACCTCTGGCATTTTACGATTGTATTCATCTTGAAATCTTAGCTCTTTGTACAAACTTGGTTTTCGAGGATTTCTTACTAGATTGAGAATTTTTCACACTCCTTCGCCAAGTGGTCAAAGGTCAGAACAGTATGGAACTTACAATGTGTCCATAACTGTACAATATGCAATACAGGCTGATTTTAATACCTTATTGTTCCTTAGTATGCCACATATTTTTATGCATAATTCATGTTTTTTGAGGCCGTCCTAAAGTATCAGCTTCAGCAGTTTCTCCAGCTCCTCACAATGCATCACATAAGGAAATTGTGTACATAAATGATGCACATAGAATTTAATTCTTAATTATACAGGATACTTCCCTCTGGAACCCCAGTTAGAACTGATTAGTGGCACAGATTTGGGCTCTAGATATCTTCAGAGAGGCTGGTGCTTGAGGCTGGTGCTTGACGATCGAGCCCAAACATTTGACCAGGAGACACAGTGCCTCAGTTTTTAAATCGTATTGAAATGATGTCAGATGACGGTCAAATAATCCACATGTTCTTCTTTAGGACTGTCCTGTGGCTCAACTCAGCTGTGGAGAGTTCCAGTGGTTGTGCAAATCTAAGACCAAGTGTATCCCAACAGCCTGGAGGTGTGACGGCACGAAGGACTGTGAGGACGGTAGTGATGAGACTGAATGTGAGTACTTAGATATTCATTATAAAACACTGGAAGAAGTGCAGTTGTAATAGATGCCTTAGCAAATGCAAGTGTATGTTGTAATTTCATGTCTGAGTCTCTTTACTACTCAATTGTTTATACCAGTGAATGTGTGTATATGTACCAGGTGGGCTGGTGGCTTGCCTCCCTCACCAGTTCCAGTGTGGCAGCCAGGAGTGTCTGGATCCAGTCCTGGTGTGCAACAACATCACTAACTGTGCGGACGGCTCAGATGAGGGCGGTAGCTGCCAGAAAACCTGTGCACAGACGGATGACAGCCGCTGCTCCCAGAGCTGCTACAGCACACCGCAGGGAACGGTGAGGACCCTGTATCTCCAACTTTGACTTAATCAACATCGAGTAAATGCACTGTCTGGCACAGTAGTGTCTTGACAGGGAGGCACAGAGCTGAAGCATGGCTAATGACGAATGCAAACTACAGTGCTGTAGCTCCTAATACCTGGTTCTTGCTGTGCATTGCAGCTTTGTGGCTGTTCAGCAGGGTTCAGCCTCATGGAGGACAGGGTGACGTGCGCCGATGTTGACGAGTGTGACAGTCAGAGCCCAGCTGTGTGCAGTCAGCTGTGCATCAACACCGCTGGCTCCTACCAATGTGACTGTTACCCAGGCTACATCATGGAGGCAGGTGGACACAGCTGCAAGATCACAGGTACAGTTCTCAATGGCCTGCACAACTGACTGGAAGGGAAATGTCAGAGATGAAACAAGCTGAGCTTAAAATGGGGAAACGGTTACCCTGCTCAATCTGAATCTGGACAAACACAAACTAACAAATTGCTATTTTTTTTTCTTCCTGAAACTGATGTTATGAGCTGATGAGTTTCATGATGCATAGTTACTTGTGTACTCAGTAAAAGCATCTGCTCAAATTAAGAGGCACCACTGAACACTACTAAATTATCTTTTCCTCGTCTCTCAGGTGAACCCTTCCTGTTGTCGTCGGTACAGACAGACCTCCTCTTGGTTGGATTACGCAGCGGCAGCTTAGATGTGTTATCGTCCTCTGCCAAGAAGGCCATCCTGTCTCTGGACTATGACTGGAAAGAGCAGAAGGTCTTCTGGGTTGGTCTGGACAGTGAGAACATCAGGTGGTCCTCACTGGACCAGAAGACCACGGGAACTCTGATTAAAGGTCCGGCAGAAGAAATATTGCAGGCGACTGTCAGTATTAATGCAGCTGTCATATAAAAGGACATTTGTTTCCACAGGAATCCGGGCTGATTCTGTAGCTGTTGACTGGCTTGGCAGGAACCTGTACTGGATTGATGGGGTCAACAGTCAGATTGTTGCCATCAGACTGGCCACAGCCACCGTGGAGTCTCCGGTCCACAGTGTCATCCTGGACGAAGACCTGGACCAGCCCCGCTCTCTGGCCCTGATGCCACAAAAGGGGTGAGTGTGATTTTAGTTTGAGTACAAGTCTTTAAGGTTTGTCTTGTGTCTTCAAAGTCTTGAATTTTTCTACCAGTCTGATGTTTTGGACAGAGATTGGTAATGTAGTGAAGATCGAGCGGGCTGGGATGGACGGGTCAGAGAGGAGAGCGGTGGTGAACTCCAGTCTGGGCTGGCCTGGTGGTGTAGCTGTGGACACCAACTCAGACAGAGTCTACTGGACAGATGAAAGACTCGGGGCAATTGGCTCAGCGACACTGGAGGGAAATGATATTCAGGTGAACCATTTTGAAGAGAAGGGGTGGTGTGTTTTGCTGTTGTTGTTGTTGTTGTTGTTGTTAATAATATAAACTTTAGTAATTCATTTTCATTCAAAGATAAACACCAACAAAAACATGTGACATGGACAGACAAGAGTAAAAGGGGAAAAAGCAAAGAACGAAGTTGTCCTTTTCTTAAATGGCCTACATGCATCCATCTCAAATTTTGCTGCAGAACTCTTTGCCAAAATGTGGTTTTAGAGTGTCATTTTCTATGGATTTCCAGAGTAGCACCAAGTCAGATTACTAAATAAAGAATGCAATGCACAAATCTTCTCAGATCCTCCAGATGAAAGAGACCGCCAACCCATTCTCGCTGGCAGTGTTCAATGACATGCTCTACTGGACCGATGCCAAGAAGCGAGTGGTGCAGGCTGCTCATAAAATCTCGGGCAAAAACCGTCAAATTCTCTTGAAAAGGCCCAGACAACCTTTTGGTGTGAAGGTGAGCAAAAGGTTTGGAATTTAGAAATGGGCACCAATGTATAATGGGCACTGTGACTAAAACTGGATCACCTGCATGTGTGAAGTGGTCACAGAGGCTTGACAAATCGGGCACGCACAGCGGTGACAGTGTACTGTTTGTTTGAAGCCTTACATAGGATTTAACCAATTTTACCACAGTTCTGTGAATTCATAAGAACTGGTGGGTTTACCTGTGGCTAGAAGTTGAAGCTGTAGAAATGAATGTATCAAGAACTTAAAAAAAAAAGTGTCATTACGTGGTAAAATGTAAATATGTATATATATATTCTGTGTCCTGTTTTGCAGATCATCCACCAGTTGCTCCAAATGGGCAACCAAAACCCCTGTGAGAAGATGAACTGTTCCCACATGTGTGTGTTGGCCCCAGGACCCAGGGCTGTGTGCAAGTGTCCCTCCCGTCTCTTGCTGGCTGAGGATGGTGTGACCTGCTCCAGCCTCGTCAACTCTGCGTTCCTGCTTATACTCTCTCCTTCCACTGTCACACAGGTGGGGCCGTGCTGCGAAGTTACACAAGGTTTAATCTGTTTTGCATTTGCCTCTGTCTAACTTCTATGAGACATCTTTATTTACATATTACATGCTGGCCTTACATGTACAGTATAATCATCCCAGTGATTTCTGTAGATATACCTGCAGTCTCAACACACAGCAACAGAGCTGAAGGGCTGGCCTGAACACCTGGCGCTGCAGGTGCCCAGTGTCAATGAAGCTGCCATCATGGATTACAACCTACGTGATCGCACCTTACTCTTGGCCGATGATGGCACAACTTCACTCAGCTCCTTCAAACTGAAGGACTCAGTCTTGACCTCCCAAGGTTAGTGATGTGCTTCTACACTGGCCATACGACTCACCAGTCTACGATTCGGTTCGATTGTACGATGAATTTCGATGCATCACATCCTTGATTTTCTATGTTGCCACACATGGCTATAAAGGTATAGTTCAACATTTTGGCAAATTGGCCCATTGTCATAATCCCTGTAGTTTAGGTGTAGGTTCGTTACCTTGATTGTCAGTGTGGTACGAACCTACTCCTAAACTATAGGGATTATGGCAACAGGCCAATTTGGATGGATGTTGAACTATCCCTTTAAATAGTCGGATAAATATGACAACCATTTATTTACATAAAATTAAATAGAAAATATAATTTAAATGCATTTCCACAAGACAGCAGCTTGGAGTCTGAACACACAAAAGAAAAAGCCTAGCCTACTTAAAGGTGCACTTGTTAATTTCTCAAAAACAAAATGTAAATCTTGGCATTGTGCTTTAAAGTAATATAAATCACTGTCTGTATGTAAATTACATCTTCAACTTGAATTAATCTTTGGAACTATTTTCCACGCCCCTATCCAAGGTCAGCCTCTCCGACTCCTGGGTGACACCATCACTGCCATGGCCCTGGACTGGGTGACTCTTAATGTCTACTGGAGCAGTAACAAGCAGCCCCGTCTGCAGGTCACCTCCACCACAGGTGCCCACACTGCTGTGCTCATAAAGGAAGGCATCGGCAGAGTGGAGTCCATTGCGCTCCATCCGCCCAGTGGGAGGGTTTGTTTCACCAACTTGGCTCGGCATGGTACACACACCGTAGCTACTGTAGAGTGTGCCAACATGGATGGTGCTGAGCGGCGGGTGGTGTGGAAGGATGCTGTCCAGCCCACATCTCTGGTTTTCTCCAGTAACGGGGACACCATTTACTGGGCTGACTCCGGTAAGAATGTCCATAAGATTTGTAGTGAAGTTTTAATTTTATTGACTGAGTCAGAAATGCTCTGGAATGAAGTTATTTGTTCGGGAAAGTGGTAACATCATGGATTCTGTCCCAGGTCTCGGGATCATTGGCTCTGTCCAACTTGATGGCTCTGGATACAGAGAACTGAAGGCTGGTGATGAACTGGCTGCCGTGGCTCTGAGTGATGATTCACTGTTTTGGATGACTGTTGATGGTAATGTCTCATACAGTACATGCTAATGAAATGCATGTACGTTTTGCAGGCACCAACTAGCAGGTGGTGCTAAGTTGCACCTATCCTTTATACTGTATCTAAGTAAGCCAGGCTAAGTTCCCTCGCTAGGAAAACTGTATCATAGCATCTGGGTGATATTTACAGTTTTACCTATTTGTTTAACTGAGATGTTGAGCTTCATTTCTTTGTGTTGGTCTCTCTCCCCCAGACAAGGCCAGGCTCTGGTACAGAGATGAGCAGCAGCAGAACACGCTGTGGTTTGAAGTTGGCACAGAGGTGGTCAGCTTGAAGGCATTTAGCAAGTCAAGTCAGACTGGTATGAGAGCCACACCTCGTGATACCTGGGTCATAAAAGTTGGCATCAACACAGCCTAATGATGGTCTGCTTGCTTCACCAGGTTCCAACCAGTGCACAGGAAACAATGGCAACTGTCAGCATCTGTGCCTCGCTTCCCCAGGAGGTCGCACATGCAAGTGTGGTCATGATCACACTCTTGTGAATGCCACCCACTGCAGTCCAGAGCAGGGCTGCCCAGCTGGCACCAGGCCATGTCTGGATCAACTGTGCCTACCGATTGAGAAGTTCTGCAACGGACATGTAGACTGCTCCGACCACTCTGATGAGAACTGTGAGTATTTATACATCCTTTTATTTTATTTTTTATTTTCAAAAGGGAACATTATGAATATATCTCCTTTTTGAAGGCTCTTTAACATATTTCAGTGTTTGGCTGGCCTTCTGGCCCCCAAATGTGAGAATTTAATAATTTTCACGCTCCAATGTGGTTTTGAGATGTTCCCTCAGTTTTCATCCAATGATGTCATTAGTTTTTGAATTTGCATCATACCATCCCTACCTGTGAGTACTGTCATGAAACAGGTAAGTAGATGTAAGAACACCTTCAACAATTTAACACTCCACTGTCTTCTAGGTGTTGGTCTGAAGTGGACAGGAGTCGAGGTCCGTGCTTCCACCCAGCCTCACAGCTCCCCTCCGCCTCCCTCCCCTCTCCCCCCTCTGTCTGAAAACATGAACACCACCCTGAATGTCAGCAGCCAGCTGCTGAACCTGGACGCCCAGCAGTGCAGCCAGAGATACTGCAGTGGTAACGGACGCTGTATGGACAACGGCGGGGACACCGTGTGCGTGTGTTCACTGGGTTACAGCGGCGATTCCTGTCAGGACCATCTCCTGAAGACCATGCAGCGTCCCATCATCTACGGTGCAGCTGGCCTCGGTGCAGGGGTGGTGGTCATTTCTGTGTTGGCAGTGGTGGTTAAGAGGAAGAAGAGTGCCAACATGAGGTGTGTGTAATTTTGTTTTTACCCATTGGAAACATCCTGAAGCTTTAAACATGTCCTTCCATAAGAATTTACTTAAAACTGACTCTGTCACCAACAAATCAAAGCAACCCATCATCAACCTGAAACTACATGGACTGACATTGCTGTAGTTAAACTGCTTGTATAACTAGAATGAACAAGCTCCAGAAAGACACTGCAGAGACACTGACCTGAATAATTCAGTGCATGTCTACATTTGATGTCTGTGGGGGAATTGCATATTTTACCACTTCTAACAACTGTTTGTTCATTCATGCGTCCTTTGTCTTTCCTTCCTGCAGGAGGGAGACTCCAGCCAGCGTCAAGGGTACATGTATGACAGACCTGGAGAAGAAGGCCGAGACCACCCCCAGCATGAAATCTGCCCCAGTAGATACAGAAAAGACAGAGTCCGACCTCAAGACTCCATAAATCAGCAGGTCCCTGCTCGTCTTACTGTGCTTTGGGATGAGGGACTTTACTTCCTTTCTCTGCAGGAAGTGGTATCGTCTGTGGACTGAGGCTGTTTTTAAATAAACAGTTTGCATTTTCCTCTGTTTCTAGTGACGTTATTTCAGATTTTGAGTTATGGCCAATAACGTGGTCATGTATGATGGCATCTGAAGTTTGTGACCAGCAGATGGTTTGTAATTCTGGAGGGCGAGGACAAACATTTGGTTTAGGAAGCACTGTGGCCTACTTTTGTGTGGCCTCAGATCTCAAAGAACAGGAGCATTGAGGTTCTTGATCCACGACACAATAACTAATCTCTCTGTTTTCAACCAGATAAAGGCAGCAGCAAACAATTTTCATCATCACAATTTTCATCATTCAACCTGCTAATTTGTTCCCTATTTAAGAAATGCTAAACAAGTCTGGAGTCCACATACCATCATCCACATACCACCATCCCAGTTTCCTGAACTTTTTTTTGTCACATAAGGTGGCTTTCTTTGTCTTATGTTGAGACACTGTAATGACATGTATTTATTTAAAGTCTAACAAGGATTCTTCCCATTGTTTACTCCAAAACCACAAATCACACATGTTTACTCTGCTTGTAAATAAGCTCTTGTGGTGCAGCAACTTATTCTCTCATTATCCTGCGAGTTTTCAGCACTCTCTAATTTCACGGAAGGTGGGGGTGGTCAGTGATTTAGCTTTGATTGTTCATGCATTGAATAACATAGACCAGGTAATAAATCACCGTTTTACTGTACCCACGCATATCAACAGCTGTATAAATGCAAGGCTAAGCAGAAATTAGTTGATGGTGGAGTTGGCACATTTTAGAATTTAGTCTGCTGTATCTCTACAGTGTCAGAAGAAATTCAACCTATAAAGGTAAGAAAACAATACCTTTTACATTCTGTAACTGTATTATGTTCTGCAATGTTGTATAGAATAGTGTTATTGATAAAGACAGATGTATTGGTGTTAAAGGAGCAGATAATTTTACTAATACTGCATGGTAAATGTGTAAAATCTTTTACAGATATTACTATCTATAATGTAGTCATGAAAGATTTTGCCAAGCAGTTACATTATAACAGGCTAATTATTCCAACTACTTTAAAATATTGTAGAAGTGAGTCTCTGTATTATGAAACATCAGACTATAACAAAAGGGCAAAAAAAAGATTTGAGTATATTCTTGATGGAAGTTCATTTGCTTGGCTCCAGACTATAAAATACTGGAGGCAGATGTTTTGTTGAATGATGCATAGAAGCTTTTTTTTTAATAAGGAATAATGTGAAGAATAAGCACATTGTGCAGGCTGTTTCTCCTTTTTTCTTCCAATCTCGTTATGCCTCAATATTTTTACTGACAGCGTTTTGGGCTCCTCAGCCCTTCATCAGGTCATCATACGAAAAAGAATATGCACATTACCAGCAGAATATAACAAACCTAAAATCTGCAAAGTAAGTAAATGTACTTGGTCACATCACAACACTGAAATTAATGTGTTTCAGAATATACAAGAAACACAGTAATGGCACTTCTGTGGACTACACTTTGCACTGTCGTCATGGTGACTGCAGTCATGTCTAAACCGGTGAGTAGTTGTACTATTCTGTTACATTTATTATTACAACTGTAAATCAATATAAGTGGACTTGACATAATTATTTCTTATTGTACAAACAGATCTGTCTCAGTGAGCAGTCATCAGAGTCCAGTGAATCCACTTCATCAGAGGAGACTGTGGCTTCACCCGACTCCGTGCAGCCTCCACTGACTGAGCCAGATGTTCCTACAGCTGTAGATGCGACTGGTGCCCTGGACCCCCCCCTCCTCCTCCCCTCTGCAGACCTGGGAGTCTCTCCAGTCACACTCAACACTTCAGCACTGCCAAACTCCGAGGACCCGCAAGCCTCCACAGACACGGATGCTCTGCAGATCGGGCCAGGTGGTCCTTCACAAACTGCTCTCGGTGCGGACATTTCTGGGAACGTGGTTGGGAACGGTCCTGATCCTGCGCAGGACTTCAATAACACTCACAATGCTCTACCAGACACAGAGGCCTCACGACACCCCGGGAAACCACAAACTGAGATGATCCCAGGCTTTGGTGCAACGGCTCAACCGCGGGTCACCCCCATCACCACCGGATACCAAGGATTCCCCCAGGGAGTCACTCCACCCTTTAGTCCACATGATATCAATCCAACACCTCAGCCATTGGCCACAACCCCTCCCCTGCTGGTTCCACTTGTCACCTCCCTGAGCGGGGGTCCTGGCCCCTTCAGGACCCGTCAGCCGGATCCACCCAGAGGAGACAGCATGTGATTTCAATTATAGCTTGACACACGGTCAACTGTTTAACCTGTGTTTGTTGTAGCTATATATAGTTGTCTTGATACTTTGTAACAGTCTCAGATTACATTTACCTTTTAAATTTCCTTCATTATCAGAAATGTTATTATATTGGTGCTACTACATTGGCTGATATATAAATACAAAAGAAATATATTGAGTGTTCTTTTTTGTAATTCAGTGAGTGGCTCTGACGATAACGCACTACAATGCTGTTTAAGTGAAGTAAAGTTTTTATTAGAAGTTAGTACTGTCGTTGTAAACATAACCACACTTTCCATCCGCGGGTAACAAGGGATCATTTGTCAAAGCAGCCAGATCATATGATATCATATCAAAAACACATGTCTATTACAAGAAGGAAACATTCAATTGATGCATGTGTTGCAGTTTAAATTAGCATCAACGTCTGATCAGAGACATGGTAGTGAATTAGATCCACACTCTGCAATGAAGTCAGATGTAGAAAAATACAGTGTCATCTTTGACTCACATGCACATGAGACAGTAGAGGGAGTGCAGATGTTGCACTGAGGATGGTGCACATGTGGACTGAAACACATTTCACCTTTTTTGAGCTTTATTCACTGCCACTCCCTTTCACTCAATCCATCATCAGGTGAATGTGCAGACAAGTTGTGTCTAACACATTTTCACGGTGTGCACAGACAGGTGTACGTGACAAGTGGACACACCTTTTTCTTCAAACTACATCATTTCAATAGGACTTCCTGAAGTGAACGGGAGACGATCACAGCTGAACGGACGCTCCAGCCCGACGTCGTTCGCTGTGGGCGGCTGTAATGCTAAATGTGCCGTCGGGTCACTCGGGTTGATCTTGCTGTTCGGGCTCTGTGTCAGTTTCTGCTTCTGCTTCGTTCTCAGTGTCCTGTTCTGGCGGTTGGGCGGGCGGCTGGGGCGGCTGGATGAGCCCTCCTTCCTGTGCTGTGTTGTAGGAGCCGCAGCCGCTGCACTTTATGCCCAGCACGTGGAACGGCACCTCGCAGTGAGCCTGACAGTCGTTACAGATAATCTATAGAGAGGAAAAACAAAGGTGATGGGTTACATGTAAAGATAACCAGGTGAATGATTTCTATTAACAATCACCAAGGTCCACCTTTTATTGACTTGTACAAACAGGTAAAATAAGCAGGTTAAACAGTTATTCAAACCCACATCTGAGAACTAAACTTAAATATTACTTTTTCTTCTACTTACTTTGACGGTGGCACCCTGGTATTCAGTGGGCATTGGTGACTGAGCGATCTCTATGTCTATTTGATCCCAGTAGTCCTCCATGTTACAGGCAGAGTGCATACACAGAGGGCAGCGATACGCTCTGAAACAAACAAGGAGAAGTAACGTTTAGTGCGGTGGTTCCCGACCTGTGAACTGTGGTGGTGTGGCAAGTGACTCATCTGCAAAACAGTCCTACTTCTGTGAGAACATTTACTAATAAAGAAAAAACATCTATGTGTGTATTTTAATATGTTTTGAATGTTTAGAAATAAATACATTGAAAATCCCTCCATATTTTTTGTGTGATAATAATTAATTGTAATAAACTATAAACCACAGAGGAAGCTGAGTGGCTTCCCACATGTTTCACTTCCTACTATCATCTGAATAAAAAGTATGTTTGAAGTCTGTATTTGGCCTTTATACTGTATCCGGGTTCCTGGAGAGCATGTAAACACACTGACTGATGCATGATTCAGTTGGTCCTAAAATGTTTTTCAAGTAAACAACTAAATACGTAACCTTGAAAAAAAACAAAAACATTTTAAACAACAAAACTATTCCCAGGGAAGTGCTTATAGACGTACCCTGTTCTGACCATGTCGTCGAAGCAGGTCCTGCAGAGAATGGAAAAACAGGTCATTTATGTCCTAAGCAATCTTGAAATGAAATATTATCAAAAATAAATATCAAAAAACAAAACAAAAAAACACTACAGTTATTCAAGGATTATGTACTGTAGGGTCAGAATGCAAGACTTTTGTGTTTTCTCTCTTTTTAACTACAGAAATGCAGAATTCAACCCTTCAATTCAGAGCTCCTGAAATTACGAGTTCACTTGTGTAAAACTAAGTCATACTTGTGTAAAAGATGACCACATGGAAGGACGTGAGCTCCAATTCTGGACGTGTGAATATCCTGTACAAACAGAGGAAATCATATGAAACTGTGAGGAAAGCGATGGATTGAATAAAAACCAAAACTTCTCTGTTTACCAGCACATAATGTATGATGTGTTCAATTACCTCCATACAAACTGGACAATTCTGCCTGGACACATTTTCAACACACTGAAATAGAAAAATAACAGTGAGTAAGAGCTGTGAAGATTGTGCAGACAAATAAGATGTGTGATGCATGAGGAACAAGTGTAGGTGATAATCACCTTGTGGTTTCCTCGTAGATCCTGGGCTAAACACAGATTACACTTTTCACAATGGAAATACTTCTCCCTGGGCCCAATCCTGTTGAGTCAAAACACAGTGACACTGTCACAAGTGTCAATCATGTGGTGGCTCTGAGAGCTCAACACAATGCAACTTAAGAAAGCACATGTAAATACAGCTTTGAATAGCAGCTCCATCGTCATGGTTCATGGTTGACCTGGTCACATTGTATGACTGAGTTTGAAGTCTATTTGCATGTGACTTCTCACACTGCAGTATGTTCACCTCATGCATGAATAACATGTGAATGGAGCGACACTCAAACTCTGACTTTCCTCAATTTAAGGAAACAAAAACAAATCCTGTCAGTGCCAATTTTATTTTGTATAGTTACTGAAAAGACACTGGCAGGATCACTGAGAAGCTGAAATATTAGTGTATGGATTAATATGGCACATTTTAACACCCAGTGAATTACTGATTGTAATGTGGGACTGATTTAGAAACACGGGAAAGAATCTTCAACTTAAGACATTTGACTTTCCATTGTGATTGTTGGAATTGTCTACTAAGGTTATGATAATTAAAGTTAGTTAGCTCATTTATTGTCCCATTTGGGAAATTCATTCTCACAGTTCTGTACTGTACAGACAGTGAAGCGCCTTAAATACAATGACAACAGTGACATTAGACAACATTAACATATGGTACGGAGATTAACAAAGCTGCCTACTGATTTAGTGTTGTGGTGGCTGAAGGTATGAGGCGTTTAAACTGTAACAAGCAGAATAACATATAACAGAATAAAGTATTGTCAAAGCTCTACTGTTGCTCACCTGCATATTCCACAGGGCAGACAGTGGTATTGCTTCTTGTCCTTGTCAAACAAGTGGCAAATGTCACAGTAATACTCCCCAAACTGCAGATGACACTGCTGACAACTCTGTTGTGCCTGAAAGAACAACATTTAACCATTGGTGCATAGTCATGCAAGCTAACCAGCACATGCTCAAATAAAGCAGAAAGACTGAGTGGAAGGTGACAGGTAAGATTGTAAGATTGTTTGTCAAATATTCTTGATTTGTAGAAGCTTCCCTGTGAGAGCTACCAAGATGAACTTTCAAATGTGTGGGATTTTTCCCTTTCAGTTGCTTCACACAAATGTTCCCATCAGCTCATCACAATACAGTACATACTTTTGTCTACTTGGGGGTCATACTTGAAATAGTCCCATATTGAACTGTGGTGGTGTTTTCTTCCTGAAACTTTAGCCATTGCCACGAAAAAACTAAAACTAAGCCAATGAGTACCGCAGGGAAAATTATATAACAAATCGGCTCAGTCAGGATTGGTGTGCTATTACTTTTCTCTACAGAATGCAAATTAATCAAATAGAAAAAGTCGCGAAAAACTGAAAAAAAAATCCCATTGAGAAAACATGGGAGGAGGTCAAAAAACAAACAAATTATTGCACATTTTCAAACAGCTACCGCTCTGGCATACTTTCACTTGAGTGATTAATTAAAATGTGGAAGAGCACACTAATAGCCTCAGCCACAGCTGAGATCAAATCATTTATCAGGGACTCCTCTGATAGGGTTAGGGTTAGTTAATGGCTTTTGTGTTTTTATACATGTAAAATTATACATTTACAAATACCCAATATATTTACAAATACACATGTATTTGTAAAAACCAAAACACAAGTTACAAATTAGAAATTTGTATTTGTGGATAGCAAAACACATGTGCAAAAGGGGGCATTTGTAGATCACCCTCTGTGCGTTTACAGATATATGAGACAAAAATAACTCCATACTGCCACTACTACAGTGAGAGTAGAGTTGAAACGTGTGTGTTACCTGCTGCACTGTCAGACACGCAGAGCACTGCACCTCTCTGACTCTGAACCGGTCCATCTGATGGTTTTCCTCTGCATCATGGCACAGCCGACACACGTACAGCTTACCACAGCAAGGTGCCTGCAGGTCAATCATACATATCAGAGGGAAACATCTCCTTTTATCTGGCTGCTACAGCAGTACAAGTCCAATTATCTGCCTAAGTAAACCAACATACATGAAACAAATAACTAACACGATATAGACACAATTTTTTATTCGTTTGACTACGGTAATTAAACTTTACACCCTATTTTCTTTACTGCACAGTCTAACTAAGAGAACCATGTAAGACACACATTAATGTGTCATAACGACAGAGCACACGTAGCCAACCAGTGATGAGCCACCAGAGGGGCTTTACTCGTGGTAGCAGAGCTACAATACATAGCAAACATCATTATGTCAACGTGTAACATGTGATACAAACACATTTAATTCATTTGAAAAAGTTAACTCACTTTTAATAAGCAGCTGCGAGCATAATGTTCACAACCTACGGGGGAAGCCATGTTTGTTCCTCGTCTCTTCTTCGTGCCCGGCTAGCTTTTCTTCCTCCTTGGTTTTCATGGCACGGCCCACCATGTATTAGGCACGGCCTCAGCAACACTGCCTCCTCCGTCTGAGAGACACACTGCGCCCCAGCCCGCCAACGAGTCACTATTGCACTTGCTGTGTCCGTTAATATAATACATCCATGGCTGTGTCTTGTGCCAAAAATACTTTGTGAGGACTGGAGCAAGGTCATGTGGCACTGTAACTGTGTGTGGTCCCCTCCTCTCTTTTACCTCTTTTCCTCTGCTCTGTAAGTTTACAATGTGAAGGTGGTTCAGCCAGATGAATCATAGCATCATGGCTACATCTCAAATCACAGACTTCTGGGATAATCATAATTTAATATCATCCTTCTTTTTTTAAAATAATGCGTCAGTCTCGATCACCGCAGCAAAACACGATTACACAATTTGTCCATCTCCACATCTTTGTGTATAACAATTCCCCTCTTGAGTCACTCAGTCTCAGTGTTGATAAACCTCAAGCCCCTCTCTCGTACCACCTGCGCCGCTGGTGTAGTGGTATCATGCAAGATTCCCATTCTTGCGACCCGGGTTCGATTCCCGGGCGGCGCACGCGTTTTGCTCTGGTATCACTTGACACGAAACTAAATAGTACAAATATCGCCGATAGTTGTTAAACTGTATCAAATGCCTCCAGTAATGTCATCACACATCTTATATGTAACCACACACTCAATCTGACTGTCACACAACCATTTCCCAGATGTGTGCAGCTGCTATTTCCTTGAACGCTTTGCACTTTGATCACATAATTTATGACGAATAGGTTGGTAAAATATAACGCTTCTGCTATGCAAGGCTGCCCAGTGGGCTGCTTTATGTGCAGCTTTTGTCGTACAGATGTGGAGGCACATCTTTGTGCGTGGGAGAAAGAGCGCTTGATTTTGGCTTCATTTCAGCGCGCAGGTTGACGCTGCTGACGCCGCTCCTCCGCCATCTTCAACTTCCTATTGTTTGCATCAGACTGAGGCTGCTGTCTGCGGTGTGTGTGAGAGCGGAGTCGGCCGCCGATCTGTCATTTAATACTTGATACAGCCTTTACGTTCGCGGTCGCCAAAGCTGAGCACAAACGACGTTTATGTCATTGGATTAAAGAGCTCTCAGGACGGTACCACTAAACCTTGATGATGGAGGACGATCAACCCAGAACCTTGTGAGTATCACCGGCCCCGTCTATGTGCTGGAATCGGATGGCTCCGTGTAACTACGGCGCGTCCGAAATGTTTCCACGTTGTTGTTTCAATTAAAAACTGTAAAACCTTGATAATAAACACACATGGACATAAAACTCACATTAGCGTTTTATGTCGACATGGCCGATGCTTGCTTTCTTATTAAGACAGAGGTAATTTTCGATGTGAACGTAAAGTTCAGTTTGATTTAATCGTAGAAATAGACGGAACCACAACTCGCCTTAAAATGAAACTGAAGGGGCTAGCAAGTGCTAGCTGCCGTTAGCTAAACAACCGGGAGCTACATAACTGCTCTCATTAAAATGCGCACATTTACGAGGCATGAGTATATCCACGAAATAAGTCTTAGTTTCTTACTAAAGGGCATACATTAGCTCGACCCCGGCGAAAAGGATGTGATTTCTAGCAACGCAGTAGTTAGCCACCAGCCCCTTAGCATGAGGCCCGTGTGAACCGGCTAGCGTTGTCTTGAGCTAGCCGGCGGACGAGCCACGTCAACGCTCGGGGAGAGGGCACAGGACAGCACCAGAGAAGGTCTGGCCGTGGTTTAGTTGTCTATGTAAAACAGAGATTATCCCCGGTAGTATTCAGTCCACGGCCATTGTTAATTTTATGTTAAAAAAATAAGGTAATTGTTGTAGGTTGTAGCTAGCCCTGTTAACTAGCCTTTGTTTGCATGCTACTTCCTGTTTGACAAAGACTCAACTCCCTCATCTCTCTCCTTGTTTGCAGATATGTGGGGAATCTGTCCAGGGATGTCACAGAGCCCCTTATCCTGCAGGTGTTCACACAGATTGGACCATGCAAGAGCTGTAAAATGATAGTTGACGTGAGTCTTATTCCCTTGACTGGTGAATATTGTTTGACAATAGGAAATGGCCTTAAACAGAAAGGTTGTGTTACTCATGAAGAGCTGAAGAGCTCATCCTGTACACATGTCTGCTATTGCTTCTCCTCTTCCAGTTTGTTATATCAGGCCTGATATGCCAACATACAGGTGGTGACTCTTTTTCAAGAGTGACTAAATAGTCACCTTTGCTGTGGACTTAATGTCAGTCTTGTTTTCCCGTTAACAGACAGCTGGAAATGATCCGTACTGCTTTGTGGAGTTCTATGACCACAGGCATGCTGCTGCCTCACTGGCAGCCATGAATGGAAGGAAAATAATGGGTAAGGTAAGCTATCGTATCTACAGGGTGAGTGGGGATGGGTGGGCATCGGGTGTGGCAATAATGGTTGTGTGTCTTACTGTTAGTGAGCTGCTAGTATAAATACTCCATTACATTGAACGGGTTTTCCAACTGATAACGGGGAAGTTGTTGCAGCCAGGTTCAAAATTAGATCTTGAACATCTTGAACACTGCCAGAAAGTCCCCCTGTTGATAAAACTGGTTTCAGTATCATAAATATCATAAAACCTATCTTGAATTACAAGAACCTATGACAGTAGATGTAGAGAAATGTTGGCAACATGTGACATTAGTGTTGACTGACCATTGTAAACAACACTGTCTAAATACTGAAGACCAAAAATAGCCGGTATTCTAGAACATCATAGCTAACCATCAACGTTTTAAATACCCCCTTTAAAGACACCACAGGCCCTCGTAAAAGAATATTGTGGTGGTGCTGGACGGGCTAATAATGAGTTGAGCTTCTGGAGTCAGTCTTCGGACATAAACTTGATAATCAAATGACCACAATATTGAACAGAGCAGCTATAGTCAGGTGATTTGCATTGCACTGACCAACATTGCAGATGAGTTTTGTATCTATCAGTGATCCCTGAATGTTGTATCACTGGCTCATTCTGCCCACTGAAACGTGCAAAATGCCCTGTAATTTCCCTTCAAATTTTACCATAGCTGCACTCTTTGCTGGAAAATACCTGGCCCTCATTATAAAATAGTTTGAGTCACACGGTAGGCCAGTTGCACTTGATTGTAGTGTGAAGTTAATTCAGGCCTGTGTGAGATAAGGCACCATATCACAAAAAAATTACACGAGTAAGAATGTTTTTAGTCAGTTTTAAACACATACAACCATATAGAGGGAATAATCAGGTTTTACTTTAAGTGATGTAAACATACCCCACCTGGCCTGTCCTGTCTCTGCCCCTCTCCACAGGAGGTCAAAGTCAACTGGGCCACGACGCCAACCAGCCAGAAAAAAGACACAAGTAGTAAGTACAAGCACTTGTCATTGAACTTGTGTGTTTGATTGACAGCATATCCAGTACATCTAGTTAGAACTAAGTCAACAGTCAATAAGTACTCTGTAAAACACCTTAAACACAAACGGAACTTTACTGAACCTCATGAAAGAGGATTTAAGGCAGGACTGTTGTATTAGGCTAGGTGTTCTTGATAAACTGAATGTTTACCTCATGACACTGATACATTACATAACTACATAATACATATCATTTGATGTATAAATGATGATTACAGTGAAAGATTTACACTGTATATGTATGCATATATTCCTAATCAGGGTTTCCCCCAGTGCTTTATAAGCCTGGCGGGCCACCCCTTGCCCCCCGCCAGGCTCTCCTTGTTTATTTACAGTTTTTTTTTTTTTTTTTTTAATGCACCAGAAACATGATACCAAAGAGTCACCGCATCTAGTGATACGGTTGTACAGTGTTTCCTCTACATTCATTTAGCAGTGGTGGCCCGCCACACCTAAATCCTCGCAGCCGCTCCTTCAAATGTCTTGTTTTTTTTTAATTGTCGCAAATCCACCACCGCCACATGCCTCCACCTTCACAGCAGAGTCCTGCTGCACCTCGCGAGTAGCTACTAAGGTAAACTACAGATAACTATCTTGCTCAGTATCTACTCTTGCACCCCTCTGCACCTGGATGACAGACCGCAGCGTGTTTTCCCGCAGAAGCATTTAACTCAGGTGACAGAATGACAACAGACTCAGGACAGATCAGCGGTCCCTGTTGCCGGTGTGTTTTTAAAATTAGCGGGTTTGATTCTGGTGTCGGACGTCGCGCTCAGTTCTGGTGGAAAAGAAAAAAACCCAACAAGTGTGTGTCAGTCCGTTGGGCTTTTAATGATGTTATTTAGAACAGTAAGTTTAACAGGACATAGCCTCTCAATAAGTCAGCTGGTGTCTGTAGGAAACACCTTAAACGGCCGAACGATCCTGTGAAGGAGCTGAGGCTACTTAATCAAAAGTCTCTTGAAGTGGCCCAGGTTATCAAACTAAGAGAAATATGATCTGTGGTGGTTTAAATAGTCAAAATACAGACGTTATCATGACGTGAGGAAAAAAAGAAAAAGAGATGTTGATTCGGTGGTTTTCAGTCAGATTTTGTTTTGCTTTAACCCCTGAAAGTGGTTAAAGTGGTTACACAGCATACCTCCTTAGGCCTGAGTTCCCTGTTCCCCCTTGGCCATGTTTGCACTTTTTTATTTATGTTAATTTATTTTACTTTTAAATTTGACCAGAAATGGCTTGTTTTCTTAGATTCACTTGGATTTTACTTAAGTTTAAACAATTGATATTATTATTATTATTATTATTTTTTTGTGTGTGTGTGTGTGTTTGTTAAAACTGTATTGAGTAATGTTAATAAATGGCTTACAATAACACACCAAAAATTTACAAAACTGGGCTTCTCTAGTGGCCCTACCACCAGGCTTAGCAAGTTTTCTGGGGGAAACCCTGCTAATACAGTGGTAGTCGTTAAATTGTCTTTGTTTGGATTGTGGTTTCCCCCGCCGACGCTCTTGCCCTTCCCCTGCGTACAGACTGATAAAAATGAACAAATCCAAGCAGGAAGTCAAGGTCTTGGAAAAATCAAACTAAACCGTGTTCCCTTCTCCAGATCACTTTCATGTCTTTGTTGGAGACCTCAGTCCAGAAATAACTACAGAAGACGTCAAAGCTGCCTTTGGTCCATTTGGCAGGATATCGTAAGTTTCTGACCAATATTAACCGATGAACATTCTGACCTGCAATTATCAGTCAGTTAATTGAATCACAGAAACTTGAGGTTAAAAGGCAAAAGAGTCTTCTGATTTGGGAGATGCAGGGATTTGCTGTTTCTCTTAACCATCATTGGATATTGTTAGTTTTAGGATTGTCTTGCATTGAATAGATCAACCAGTTAAATTAATTAATCAAATTAAGGACAAAAAGAGTAATTTAATGAAGTAACTATTAGTTGCTGATTTACAAATAAAACTAAAACTAGGGGCAGTCAGTGGGAAATTAAGCTGTGCTCTGATAATGGAAGTAATGCCTTTCACATTTCTGTCTTCTACCAATAAATCATGTGACCCATAGGGAACATGCAGTATATCAATAGAAACTTGGCCCTGGGCCAGAGATTTGTCATTTCAATTATTCCTGAAGTAGTTAATCAATTGTTCTGTTTATTTTTATAATAACAAAGGGTCATCAGTTCATGGCCTTCGTCTTTTCAAATGTGAAAAGTTAGTTTCCTTCGTCATTTATAGTATCGACCTACTGAGTATTAGGGGTTTTCTCCAAACAAAACAGGCAATTTGAACATGTTGAGCTTTAAGAAACTAAGTTGGGTAATATGTTTAGAGAAAGGCAGCTTTTATCCCTAATTTCAGCTCATGAAGGAGCTTTTTCCTTTTGATTTGGTGGAGGTGTCACGGTGTTCCTGATGTTTTCCTGTTGGTTTATTTGTCCACAGAGATGCTCGTGTTGTGAAAGATATGGCTACAGGGAAATCTAAAGGCTATGGCTTCGTGTCTTTCTTCAACAAATGGGTGAGTTGACATCGTTGTGTTAACGGTGGACGTCTGAGGTGTCGTGAAAACAACAGAAGCATTCAACCTTGTTCATTTAATTATACTTGTGTGCTTCTAAACCGAAAACATTTTGAAGTAAAACAATATTTTAGATTTTTACCAAATGCAATAATGAGATTCTGTCTTGGTTCCAGGATGCAGAAAATGCCATTCAGCAGATGGGGGGACAGTGGTTGGGAGGCAGACAGATCCGAACTAACTGGGCCACAAGAAAGCCCCCCGCCCCGAAGACCACCTATGAAAGTGCGTTTTCATCAGTATGTTGGTTTTGCTCGCTGAGGTCGTTTAGGATTCACAATGTTGACAGCAGCACTTTCTTTTGTACTCTCCTCCACCAGACAACTCCAAGCACCTATCCTTCGACGAAGTAGTGAGCCAGTCCAGCCCCAGTAACTGCACTGTGTATTGTGGAGGAGTCAGCACAGGACTGACAGGTAAAAAAAAAGCACAGGTGATGAACCAGGCAGCAGCTTTCTGTCAATAACATCAAAACTAAACACATTTATCCCATCAGGGGAAGTCTATGTAAAGACAGCTTATTCCTGTGTGCCATAGGGACACTAACTTAGACCTACGCTACCTGTATATTAGTCATTGCAAAGATAGAAGCCATATCCGAGATGCCAGCGGGGTGCACAGTAGCAGACGCAGTTCGTTATCGTCAGCAGACACGGTTGGATATCTGATGTTGCCTCTGTTTGACTTTCAGAACAACTGATGAGACAGACCTTCTCTCCCTTTGGACAAATCATGGAGATCAGAGTTTTTCCAGACAAAGGATATTCATTTGTGAGGTATATAGACATTTTATATCATTTTTTCTCTTTTTGTTCCCCCTCTGAACAAGGTCAATATGGATACACTGATTCTTGATCCAGTCCTGTGTCCTTTATTCTACATGAGTAGGGAAAACTGTTAAAGCTTTACACATTAAGAATCAGGAACCAGTGATTAACACATTGAAAGTGATATGACTAACTGGGGTTGCATGCATACGCAGGAATCTGTGTTCTGTCTGTATGATTAATTGTTAATGCAGGGATTAATCCCACACATATGACACATATGTTCTCCTGCTGTGTAGCCTTAATTTTAAATGGCAGTGTTATTAGTACTGATGCTAACAGAGCAGTTGTTGTCACCGTAGCTGAGTAAAAAAAATCTATGAAACGAGGTTCAGCGATTCCTTAGTGGCTCTCTCCCTCTGTTTGTGTCCAGGTTTAACTCCCATGAGTCAGCAGCCCATGCCATTGTGTCCGTGAATGGCACTTCAATAGAGGGCCACATAGTCAAATGCTACTGGGGCAAAGAGACACCGGACATGATGAACCCCATGCAGCAGATGCCGATGCCCCAGGTAAATAAGCCCTGTACTCTACTGTACTGTACTGTACTGTATGTGCTACAGAGAATAAACAACATCTCTTAGGACGAGATCAGGAGTCTGTCGGTCAGTGCAGCAGTTTGTCATGATTTTGTATTAGTTCAACATCAGTGTTTTTTAATTTATTTATTATTAAGGTTGAACGTCACACTGAAAAGTTATTGATTTGAAATCTTTATTTCGAACATGTGTAAGCAGTGAACAGTTCCCACACAAATTAACCATCCATGAAAAATAAATCAATCAATATATAAAAAACAAAAGAAACAACAACAAAAAAGGAAAATTGCTGTTTTTCTCCTTTCTGCTAATTAACTGATAATAATAATTATTAATAAAATAAACTAATGTTCTCTAATAAAAATAAAGCTAAACATGTTTGAAAAGTAGTAGGAAGAAGTAAAAAACATATTAATTCCTACCCCACTATTTCATTATCATCATGTATAATACCTATTATTATTATTTCATGTGAATATCTGTATGAACTGTTGCAAAGCCAGTGATTAATCAAGCATATGTTACTGGTTATATATGTAATATAAAATGTATTTGAAGACATGAGATGAACAGATAGATAAATTGATAGATAAATAAGTAGTTGCCACACTGACAATGTGCTTGTATACGACACTGTCCTGCAGCAAAACAAGATGGGCTTCGCTGCGGCCCAGCCCTACGGCCAGTGGGGCCAATGGTACGGCAACGGGCCCCAGATTAGCCAGTATGTCCCCAACGGGTGGCAGGTCCCCACCTACGGCGTCTACGGCCAGGCCTGGAATCAGCAGGGCTTCAAGTAAGTAGCACGGTGTGCACAGAGCTCCCCTTCACCGCCTCCTCCTACTCCAGCACCACCAGAGTTTCCCCTTCAAGACCCGGGGGCAGCGAGAGCCAGCTCTGGCCGAAGGAGGGGGCCATGACCTCCCTCCCCCCAACCCCCCCACCTCCTCCCTCCTCCCCCTCACCAGCCCCTCATCTTGAGAAGATTGAGAAATAAGAAAAAAAAAACACACACAGAACAGTCTGAACTTTTTTCTTTTTTTTTGTTTTTCTTTTTGTTTTTTAAATTTTGGTGTTAATCATATTTGCAGTGTGTCATCACAGCTCACTGTGCACAGCACATCCTAGTAACTGAAGGGTTTTGTTCCAAAATGTTTTTGTCACTTGAATTACAGCTCCTCCGTAGTTTAAAAACTGTCAGCCACCCCTGAAGTCATTGTGAGTAAACTGTCTGAAACAAGCTTAAAACACATTTCTATTCATTTCAATAAATTTTAAAGGCAATGGACAGAAACAAGGTAAAAAAAAAAAAAAGCTCAAGAACAAAGTTTCACTGTCCACACCCAGGGAGAATTTACTGATGAAGATGCATTTCCCTCATTGTAAGAGTGCCCACTGTGTGAAAGAACTGTGTTCTTTAAGGCTGTGCATTTGTTTTGTATGTCTGTGTTCATGTTAGAGCTTTTTACATATTTTTTTTTTCTTTTTGATTTTGTTGATTTATTTTTACATTTACCTGAGCATTTGATCTGTACATGAATGTCAGTAGGACATGTTAAATATCATTTATAGGTTATCCAATTTTGTTTTTATTCAGACAGCCTATGTGCAGTGATGCTTTGTGCACTCGAGAAAAATAAAAGAGAGGCCATATTTTGTTGACAGTCTAACATTCTTGGTGAATAGGTGTATAAACGGGCTCTGTACAAAGGTGTGCGGTAGATGTAGGTGAAGCCAGTGCGTGTGTCGAATGTACAGTCAATGCACAGTTCCTAAGACGGAGGCCAGGCCTCTCTTGACTTGAAATTTGAAGATAAACCTTTTATCCTGTATAAGCTGTCTACTCTCCACACTGAACTTTAATTTTATTGATAAAAGACTTAACATACATCATGTGAATTAGTCGGGAACTTGCGTGTACTTTGTGGCCAAATGTGTAGATGAGTGTCGCAAGAGAAACAAAGATGATCTATATGTGTGTGTAAACAGCATGGCTTAGCTGTCTATAGGCCGGTTCCAGCTGTTTGATGTTTGCGGTTATCAGCCGTCAGGAGGGGGTTAGAGAGGAATATTTAGCTTGCTGCGCTTAGCCTGTATGCTCTTTGTCTGCTTGTCCACCCATTGTTTAATCAAATGACACTTTTGCCCCCTCAAAAGAGCCCTCCACTTTCTGCTAGCTTGATTTTTTTTCTTTTTTTTTTTGCCCCGCCTGCCTCACCCTCACAACCTCTGATAACTCTGTTTGCCTTCTTGTTCTCATTCTAGCCTGTCCAGATTCTAGTAGCTCTAATATAAACCGTCCTTTGCTCCCTTTCGCCTTGTCTCTTCTAACCTGCTGGCATTTTGTCCTTCTCTCTCTCTCTCTCTCCCCCTCTCTCTCTCTTTACCTCGTTTTTTGCAGTCACTTACCGGCCAGTGCTGGGTGGACTGGCATGAGCGCCATCAGTAACGGTGGGGTTATGGAGCCCACACAGGGATTGAATGGGAGTATGCTAGCCAACCAGCCTGGTATGGGAGCCGCAGGATACCCCACACACTGATAAGTGGGCAGGGTGGGAGATTTGTCAACCATCAGCCTCTTATTGGCTGTACGGTGCCCCGCGGGGCTGTGTAACAACGCCTCCATTTGTGGCAGGACTAAGACTTTTACTGGGATGTGGATCCTAACGGGAAGGTTGACGTCTGTGAGAGATGTAAATGGGATTTCATTGGGGGGTGGGGAGGGGGGTTTGAGGTAACGGGAGCCAGGGAGCAGCGATTTGACTCACACAGGTATTTACAACCCTGCGTGGAAGGCAAGACTGGCCGAGAACCAGGGCTCTTACCGTTTTTAAGTTAACTGTAAATGAGTATAAACTGTAAAGGAGAAACTTTTGGATTTTTTTTTTTTTTTTTCCGGGTTTTACAAATTGCTTCCATTTTCACATCTTTCCTCTTGGACAGCCACTGAGAGGTTTGTAATTTTTTTTTTTTTTTTTTTTTTTAAAGAAAACTGTTAAAGTCTGAGTCGTGCTAAGTTATGAAGCTTAGTTATTATTTGAGGAATGGAAATCTGTTTAATTTGTTCTCATTTTCTCTTGGATTAAAATCAATTGCAGGGATTGTTGCCACTGCTGTTTCTCTGTAAGGGCAGATAAATATTGCACAGTTTTTTCCTCTCTTGTACATGGACAAGTTTGACTACCAAGAGTGTTTTCTTTTTGCATTCCATTTCTCCTTCATATCTTTCAGACAGCCTCAAATCTTTTCGCCACTTGTAAATAACCATTCATTCATTCATTCATTCATTCATTCATCCTTTCATTCATTCATTTGAAACAATGTAAGTAAAATGCTACTGTTAACTGTGGGTGCTTGCTTTCTCTTTTGTTTTGATAACTCGACAGTTAACTCCAACATTGTACGTAGCAGAGTGGCACTATATAATGTGACACTGGCACAGTGCAACACTCATGATTCTTCCATGCAGGGATAAGACAGCATTGCCATGCAGTGCATACTTAAAATTTACACAATTCAAATGTTAAAGGGTGAACATGTTTGACACTTCTGATGTTTTTTTAAATATCTATTGAAACGCCAGTATTTTATATCAAAAATCTGAGTGGATTCAACCTTTACACTTGCTCTTTGCCAGAGAAATGGGGAGGCCTACATTGTAACTGTTGCCTTATAGAGCTGGTTTCTTTTAGCTGACAAGATCCTCTTTTTAATTAGGCAGTGCCTACAGACATTTTCAGACCCTTTTGTTTAGAAAGGTGTTAGCCCTGAGAACTGATGACTCTGCTACTGTAATCAATGTTTTCTTGCTTTGTCCAATTAAAATGCTAATGCACATAAACCACACGTTGTGTGAGGCTTCCTTTTTCTCATGGATGGCTCCTTACTCCAGGAAACATTAATGGAGGTTTGATTCAGAAATTACTTTTCTCACTTAAATATATTATTTAGCTTTAGTCCACAATTATTATTTCACAAATCACCTTATTCAGTACCAATGTATATTTCAACAGTACTTTCTATATGCAGTGTTTCTGGTTGGCAGCCCAATGAATTGAAAATCTAATTAAAAAAGAAATTGTTATAATACACTGTCACTTTTTTCCTTGTAGGATTAAACTAAGAATGTTAATAGGTGATGACTTCAATGCAGACAAGTACAGTATCTGCATCATACGGTGTCTACGCGACCAGCGACATATCTCGACCTGGCGCTGGTTTCACAAGGGTATTTTAGACAACGGTATTTCAGACCGATAGGCCAGTTGTTGCTTTGCTCTTAGATTAGTCTGATGTTAGCAAGACCGAGTCTGATATAAATAAAGATCAATTCTCAGACAAAAATATTACACATTACCCCATAGGTTAACTCAGGCCTAAGGCCGGTGTTACCATGGTAATATGGAAATCAACACCTGTGCAGAGCACTAGCACCCAACAACAAAAAACATGTTTTTAGCTAACAATGTAATGAGAAGGGAAATAGTAAAAAACCCAAAAAGACAACAGCAATTCAGCTGCAATTCAGATTTTCCATTACGATCTGAACTGAATAACTTTACCAGTTGAAACTGCGTAACTGTGTAACGGATCTGAACTCTATTTAAACCGTAGTCAAATCTGTCTTTGCAGATCCGGTTATTATTCATATTACCTGTTGTGTTTGTTGTGTTTACTCACCAGGAAGTGGGAGATGAAATAACCTCACTGGGTCTGTTCCATTTCACTGTCACACATCACTCAACATCATCTGTGATGAGTGTCCTAACTGGTATCACTGGAATACCTTACTGGGCCACGGTGAAAATGACACATCATTTACGTTAATAACGACATGTGTGTGCTTTTCTTCCTCAGACAAGTCAACTGGGCTGGTGTGACAAAAACAAGGGGCCGGGAACTGGAGCACAATGACTGGAATCCAGTGCAGAGATAATAATAGTAATTACCATGGCAGGAGAAGTCATGATGTCTGCTGTGGAAATGGTGGTGGAGTTAATGTTTTAATCAGGGCAAAACACACACACTGTGCACCGTGTATTAAATAATGAGAGACCCAAGTAAACACCAGTTTAAGTTAGTCCAGTGGTTCCCATTCCCAACCTTTTTTGCCTCGTGACCCCATCACAAATTTCTGGCGACCCCGCAATCATGTGCAGTCACGTGGTCGCAGCCGTCAATCAAGATGTGTCAGCTCCGATATTTTTATATACATTTCATTTGAACTCGATATATATTTGAGACAGCATAGAATACATTAGTTTAGGATTGTGTGTGGTGTTTTTTAATCATAATTATAAAAGGAATAATAATTAGTTTAACTTTTCAGGTGACCCCATTTGAATTCCAGGCGACCCCACGTGGGCTCCCGACCCCAAGGTTGAAAAACACTGAGTTAGTCTGAATAAAAAATAATGAAAACGTGATGAACCTCAGTGAAGTCATTACACTCTGTGAATCGCATGAAAACACAATAAAACACTCTCAGTCAAGCATTTATATAATGCTGGTCTTAATCTTTTCGCTGTCCTCAGAGCTGACACATCCAGATGAACAAACTCTTAACGTGGATAACCAATGATGGATCATGATGTTTGTTCATCTCTTTCATCTGAGAGGTCAAACGTTAGTTTCGCCCTGAAAGCGCCACGCGGCCTGGCAAGTCAGGCAAACAGGAATCTCTCTAAATATAAACAGTGACTTGTGTTTCCAGTCAACACCTACACACATTTCCTTATATTTCTGCATTTACTTCCTCCTCATTCAGTTTGTGTGAACTGTGCCGACTCTGAGCACTAGATGGCGCTCTCAGTCCAGGTTTCCTGCTTGGTCTCATGGAGCAGGAGGCTGACTCTGTTGGTATTTAGCACACCGTCACTCACACCACCACTCACTCTGTCAGCATGACTGTCACACTGAGGTGTGTGTGTGTGTGTGTGTGTGAGACAGCGATTAACTATAACTTTTTTTCTGTCCTCTTGTCATTTGTTTGCTACCTTTTCGGAACTTGTCTTCTTCTGCTTTAGGTCTCTCAGTGAACGTCTTGGACACTGTTTCTGTTGTCACAAAGCTATATTCTTTGTGTGTCTGTGTGTGTGTGTGTGTGTGCCAGCTCTCCACAGTCAGAGCCACTGGGTCTTGGACAGTCGTACAGTCTGTCTGGCTGGAATAAACAGGCAGCAAGAGCTGACAGGCTGATAAATGGTTTGTCTCTTCACAGCTGCTCAGCCAGGACCCGACTGGGCTTTAATGCACGGAGAGTCTGTTAGAGAGGGAGGGAGGGAGAGAGAGAGATGTCAGGAGATGAGTTAGTGAGTAGATTACAGATGAAATCAATCAAAGCAGCTGTACTCACTTCCTCCTTTTGTCTGTCCTGCTTCCTTCTCCTCTCTCATCTTTTTTCTACTTCTGGTTTTTGCGGCAGTTTAAGCAAAAATGACAAGAGATCAGTCTTTCTTGTGAATTATGGTCTCACATGGTTAAATGTCTGACCTTGTGAGACAGAGAGAATATACTGTAGACTCTGTTTCATATTTTGGAAAAGTTACAGTGTGTTGCAGATTACTCTGTCTCTTTCATGTCTCTTTATCCATTAAAGCTCCAACAGTGTATAAAGTTAGATGTCCATGTCTATTTTGATTATAAAGCAGGTCCAGATGCTATAAATAATGTATCAAAGTATCAAAGCCTCAGTCCACAGACAAATGCACACAGCCTGAAACCTGATCCTGAGGAACTGAGCCTCACAAGTCGTCAGCACTTCTGTACCTTTGTGATGTCACAACAAAGCAGTCATCACCCCCAGCTAGGCCCTAGACCCCGCCCACCTGGACAAAACCAATTTGCAGGATTGGATTAAAAATCTGCTTATTTTTAGGTGATCGCTCAGAAATCAGTCAGCCAATCAGAAGAGAGGCTTTGAGCCTCCTTTCGTCTGATTGGCTCACCAACCTGTTGTTACCAGAGCTCCAGAGAGAAGCCTGAGATAGGAGATAAAACTTCACTGAGATGGTTTTTGTTTCTTGAAACCACAAATATACTTTCTTATTGATCAACTGTATACATGGTTTTGGTTTTGAAACTCAGGAATGTATTGTATGGAGGGTCAATACTTAATATAATACAGATAAAACACAGGAAAAGTGTAATATAGGATCTGTTCTATTGCTTTGCTCATATTCAGACAGTACTGTAGAATTAGCTCATATATTGTGAAAGTCAAACCATAATTAAAAGCACAATGAAATTTACTTTGATTTTATTACACCTAAATATCAAAAGTATGGCAGTTCATGTGAAAAATAAAAGCTGGGCTCCCATGACCAGATAAATAACAATATAAGAACCGGGCAGTCTTCAACCACCTGATCAGTGCCCTCAGAAACAGCACAGGCCTGTCTGGGCACACTGTAAATACATAGTGCCAATCATATTCATTAGCTGCACTATAATCTGCTTTAACACAGCAAAAAAGGGCTGGAGCAGCTGCACATTTGTTAAAAAAAGTGCTCACAGGTTTGTGGGAGGGAGGACGGGCCCCGTCAGACCAGGGGCCCTAAATCAACAGCACTACCGGTGTTTGTAACTCTGATCACTCAGTGCTGGTGTGGCAGGTGGCTGACTGAGCGCTGTGCAACCTCTGCTGGAGGGAAAAGGAAAAAACAAAAACAAAGGAGCTGAGGAAAATGTTGAGGGCTTGAAGGACACAAGGTGCCTGTGAATTGTTTGAGTGAACAGCGTCTGTGTGTGTTTGTCTGTGTTTCCATGCAAGTGACAGCTTGCAGCAGTGGCTGACAGCAAATAAACATGTTCCAGTAATTAACCTTGACAGGCCCAATGTGGTGCCAACAGCAGAAACCTGCTAATGACACAATTAATCCATAATTAAGGCATTCTGTCACACCACACTCACACACATACTCACTCTGAACATTGTGCGTGTGTGTTGGGGAGACTGGTGCATGTCTGCCCAGGCAAATGCACCGCAATAAAAGCATGAAAGTAACCTGATGATAATACAGTACTTTATTCTAAAAGCTCATTGACAGTTTCTAAGCCTCTCATGTGGCGCTGTAATAAACTACAGTTTTTCATTGTGACGACATTCATTGTATTGAAATTACTTTTATAAAAGTGAATAAGAGAATTAATTATAAACATATACATTTTCCTTCAGATATATGTCTCTATTACAGCTTGGCATTAACCTGTAAACTACAAACTGACTGCACAGAGGAGAGCCAATAAAGTGTTCTCCTGTGACATGGGGGAAAATAACTGAACTCAGTGACATAATGTGTTTTAAAGAGAGAAAAAGTCCTGGTTCCTCCCTGACAGTCAGTTTATCCTCCTATAACTAAAGCGCTTAAAGTAACATTGCGGAGTTTTTCGGCCTTAAAATAATGTTTCCAGACTCACTGCAATGGTAGAAAAATGGTTAATAGGATGAATGGTGCTGCCGCCGCAGCCTGAGCGGGGTCGCGTCGGCTGAAACTGCACTATGTAACTTCCCTGCATGGGTACGAAACAACAAAGTTTCGTACCCTGAAACTCTGCAATGTTGCTTTAAGTTTCCTTGTTTTACTCTTCAGGAAGTATTTATAAGTATTCTGCTGTGATTAGAAAGAAAAGAATCATTTTCTGTACAGCTTGTCTACATGTGAATGGGTGAAAGTTAGTTGCTGTCAAAAGCTATGTGTCGCCTCACAGCAGATACTATCTCTATGGCTCGCAAACAATTACTGTCACTGAGATGCTCAGTGAGAGGAAGTGGAAGAAAAAAGGAGTTTATCCAGGACAGACAGTTTGTTGTGCCGTTTGAGGTCTAAGCTGAAGCAGGAGAGAAGAAGCCGTGCATATTCCAAAAAAAAAAAAAGCAACTCCTTCCTGTTCTTATTATCTATGGTCTCAGTGGCCCCGTCCTCTTGCTGTGTGTAGGTCCCCTGAGCAGACTGAATCCTGACACCTCTGTCCC
This sequence comes from Decapterus maruadsi, assembly GCA_030347415.2. Taxonomy (NCBI): domain Eukaryota; kingdom Metazoa; phylum Chordata; class Actinopteri; order Carangiformes; family Carangidae; genus Decapterus; species Decapterus maruadsi. Next base: position 5,087,596 of record CM064895.1, read on the forward strand.
TCTGTTGGTGCAGCACTGTAATGTAGTTACTCTGCTGAGTAAACACAGCTTTGTTTCGCAGACTTCCACAGGGAGCAGCCAACTGTGAGCACTGACCATGACTCAGTGAATCAGTTTCTATATAAAAAACTACACCTACAGCTGCTGCACCTTAAAAACCTGAACATCATGTCAGCGTTCATGTCCTTTGTGTTCCTGACAAAATAATGATGACAATACGATCAATCAACAGTCACCGGGTTGTTACAGATTATAGGTTTAGAGAGTGTTGGCAGGATCAAAAGTTTTTTTCTGTTGTTGTAGATGATATGAGATGCAGCAACTCTGCCCTGGTTTAGTTTTTTACAGAATTTATGTTCCTGTTTAATATTCCAGCAGGATTCAGCACACCCTGGAGACATTTATAAGTGTTATACAATGCATCCAGTGTAAGATTTATGTCTGTGGTGAGGGCTACTAGCTTTAAAGGGATAGTTCAACATTTTGGCAAATTGGCCCATTGCTATGATCCCTATAGTTTTAGGAGTAGGTTTGTTACCTTTAATTATCGGTGCAAGCTATTTTTAGATCGGCAGAGCAGAGCCCCGAGCTTCTCAGAGCTACAGTATGGAGGCTAAAGGAATTTCTTGGCTTCTCACATCAAATACACAATCCAACAACTTCAAAACTCTCACAAGTTGTGACCTGCACATTCACCACGCCATGAGATAATAATGGAACATGATGAGAAGAAGTTGTGTTCGAGGTAAATTCATGCAAAATCGCTGATGCACGTTCCCGTCGGGGGCAGCTTTTTGGCAAGCAGTCTTTGCATTTGCCTCAAAAACAACTCTGTCTTGTAACGTTCTGTTATTATCTCATAGCGTGGTGGATGTGCAGGTCTAATCTGGAGAGTGTTTTGGAGTTGTTGGATTGTGTATTTGATGAGTTTGATGAGGAAAACCAAGAAATCCCATTAGCCTCCATAGCGTAGCTCTGAGCAGCTCGCGGCTCTGCTCCGCCGTTCTAAAAATAGCTTGCACTGACAACTAAAGGCAACATACCTACTCCTAAAACTTTAGGGATTATGGCAATGGTTCAATTTGCCAAAATATTGAACTATCCCTTTAAATAAACTATTACATAGGTCTAAAACAACAGAAAATCAATGTACATGTTTCAGTTTAATGTAGACAACTAAATTAGGTTCCAGACATAGTGGTGAATCTGTAAGTGTGTGTGTGTGTGTGTGTGTGTGTATGTGTGTGTCAGACAAATGATGCAAATAATGGTAACAATGGCAAACATGGCATACTGTAAATGCCATTGCATTACCCAGATGTTAAGTGTAGTTTGACAGTGCCATGGCAACAGCCTAGAGCCTGTTGTCACAAGCTGTACAAACACCTTGAAACTTGAAAGGTGCTATATAAATAAAGTTTATTATCATCATTATTATAAACATATAGGACGCTACTTTAACCCTGACATCATCACGGTTCTTTTCTCAGATGCCAAACACAGAGAGACAATACAATACTAACCATAAAAGGCTCTACCTGAAAATCTTAGTTGAAAAGTTCAGTTTATTCAGATTATAACCTTTTAATGGTGCAAATTAAGAATGTTCGGACGCATTTTAAGTGCGGACTACTCCTTTAAATGCAGACTAATGAAACTGGGCCAGCGGCTTTTAAAGGCAGAGCGAGGCAGGTGTCAGTGCAGGTCTCACAGACTGTCACGTCTGTTGAGCAACAAGAAGAGGCGCATTCATCACATCAGACCGGCTGATATCCTGTTTTCATAAAATGTCAACATCGCCCTGACATTTGAGCTAACCATTATATCAGTCCAACTTCTCTGACGCCGCGCCAACTTCGCTGTGCCAAGTCTTGTTCACATCTCTGCCACCCTGTTTATAACTTTGACAGCTTTATTATGTACTTTGTATACAGCTTCAGCCGGCAAGTCACATTCCTGGCATGTGTAAATAGACTTACAGGTGATTCTGTGGCTGTCAGGCTGTTCACCAGACAGTCCTGACTGATTTACAGGCAGCATGTCAAACACAACCTGAATAATCCATCAGGCAAATAAAGATGAAACTGTGCTCTCAGCTACACTCCGGCTGCAACTGCTTCCAGAGTAAACACACATACACACTTGCACACACCACCGGACACTCACTTGCATATAAACTATGATGCACAGGTTGGCACAGTTATTTAAAATGTTTAAAAGTGTGGATTTACTGTGTTTGTGTTTGCGTCTGTGCTGAGTGTTTGTGTGTGCGTATGTGTGTGAACTGTTCAACCCACATGCTTGTGTCTGTCTGCGTGTCAGGGTGTGTCAGGCTCGGCGCTGACAGGTGTGTGTCACCTCATCATTCAAGCTGTCAGCGCCGCAGACGGGCTGGGAGGAGATGAGACGCCGATGAAGGACACCGGTTGGCTGTCGCTCAGCCCGAGCCGCACTTCCTGCGTGCTCGCACAGTTTAGAGGGAATCTTAGAGAAGTCCTATGTAGGACAAAGGCAGCCTGCGGCGAACTCCCCCCATTACCACTGTCTGTAATGCTCCAAATGAAAAAAAAAAATCCCCCCATCTGACTTGACTCATCGCTCATCACCAGCACAGAGAGAGTAAGAGCGAGCTCCATGGATCAAAGACTTGGTGTCACATCCCCCCCCCCTCCTCCCCTTCCTTAAATTCATCCAAAAAAGCCAGAGCGAGGGCTGTGTGCATGTGTGTGTATTGGAACAGCACGGCTTGCCAAGCTCCTTGACTTGAAGCGTGTGTTTATGTACTTTGTCACTCAGGAAAATGAGATGTGTAAATCCAAATGTCAGCAAAGAAGAGGAGATTTCTGACGGCGCTGAGCATCATGTTCCAGATTTGTTCTCCTTCTTCTTCTCCTCACTTCTTGGCCCAGCGGACGCTCTGCTGACAGCTCCGTGGCTGACAGAGAGAGGAGAGAAGATCTCAGCGCTAATAGAAAGAAGGAGGAAGAAGGGCGGGCAAGAGGTTTCTTGCGCACACACGCACACACACAAACGGGGCCCATATAACAGCCAAGGTCAATGCTGCATGTCCCAATGACTGTGTTTGACAGCATGTACTTACTTCTTATGGATGGAGTGTGCGCGTGTGTGAGATGCTTTCAGAGTGCAAATTGAAGGAGGCCTCAGTCTGCAGTGTTCGGGTGACACAGTAATGGAGGCTAGGATATGTATGTGTGTGTGTGTGTGTGTGTATGGGCCTGTCGTCAGCGCTCAGTGGCTCTGCCATTCAGCGGTACATACACAGGGTTGACAGCTCCCGCTTAAATGTGTCACTCGACATTACCCATAAAGCACCACCAGAGAGAGAGAGGAGAAGGGTGGGTGGAGTGGAGGATGGGGGGGTAGATACGTATGTGTGTTTATGTATCTGTGTGTGTCACTGAGAAGGAAACAGAAACTCAGCAGTGGAACAGTTTGTCTTTGTGCTCTTTGCTTTAACCAGTAGATTCTCAGCCACTGACCCAACAAGCTGCTCTCCACTGCTTTTTAAATGTAGGACTTGAAGCACCCAAAGGCCCGTTTCTCCACATGCAAAAATGAGCATCACTTACTGGTGTACGTCCTGACTCAGAGAGCAGCAGTCACAGACACAGCTGTGAGTGTAGCCGCCTGTAAAGAGCCCAGATGTCAAATATTGTATAGAGAATTACTGTTTGTATTGACAATGTCTGTACGGATCAATTCTGCTCCAAATACACTGAATGCTGACCACACACAGACATGTGATGTAACATTTATGTCCCTGTATCAAGACTGATGTTGCCTTAAATGTCACCTTTAGCTAAGGAGAGACATGATTATCACACATAATCTGGATATATGACGATTATATTATATATGAAGGTAATTTGTGAAATCCAATCCAATATGATTTTTTTTTTTTTTACAACATACTACGTTGTAAGTATATACGTATGCATATCTCTTTCTTCTTGTTAATTTCATAATTTGAACCTCCCATTATGAGAAATTGGTTTCAGACTTTTTAAACTCATTATATCAACAGGCTTTGTGGTTGATATATTTTTATGTAATGGACAAACATAAGGGCTAGCTAGACTTATGTCAATATATTAAATTGTTCTAATTAATGAACCGTTTAATGTATTTTATATTATATTTTTTAGGTACAAAATATTTCTTATATGGGAATATTACATTCATGTAATGGCAGAAATTTAAAGGTGTCTTACATACCATACCTGGGGGCTTTCTGCAACTCTAAATTGCCCATAGTGTGTAAGTGTGAGTGTGTCTGTATGTCCTGTGATAGACTGATGACCCGTCCACTTTGTACTCCACCTCATCCTATGTCAGCTGGGATTGGCTCCAGCCCCTCTGTGACCTATCATGGATAAGTGGTATAGAAAAATCTGATCTGAAATGAAATGTAAAGTTTTGCATCAGGTGACACATGATGCACCTTTGTCATGTCAATGGTTTTATCTTACTCTGATTATCTGTAGGTGGTAACAATACACAATACAGCCCAGAGAGAAGACAGAAGTTAACAAGTTAACATGTTATTTTCTGCATTTCTTTGCATTTCAAATCCTCGGGAAGAACCCAATGTGTGATATAAAATTCAGCAGACCATCTTTAAATAAATTAACTTTCAGGCTCTATGTGTAAAACACTTTTGACCCAAATGCAGTGATAAAGAATGTTGACTTTCCCGCAAATCAGATTTGGGTCTCTCTCTCTGGTTTCCACTGCTTTGTAATAGCAGCCAAGGCTTATGGGTAAACAAGAACACTGGTGATGAAAAATCATTATTCATTAATTAGATTCCATGACACAAACCTACAGTACTACAACATTATCAGACAGTTTAAAGGCCCTGACGTGATGGTGGTCGACGTCGCTCTCGTTCGGGAGAAAGGAGGCATTCACAGCAGCCTGAACGTTCTGCGCTTGCGTGAGATGCAAAGTTTCCCTAACAACGGACAGCAAGTGGCACACTCAGGAGAAAGGAGGCAGCGACTGTGCATGTTGATTGGAGTTGAATTGTCCTATCAGCGGTGTGCTCCTGGCTTAAGAACATTGAGGATATCATTACATTTTAAATACAATCGTATTTTTTTAAAACTTAAATTTTTACCATATTTGTGCTATTTCAGGTCTGACCATATAAAATGTAATAGAATGTGTACAAACAAAGTTCACATAGCCATTTCACAATGATTACAAACTGCACAACCAATAATATTATATGAGATGAAAGGCACAAACTAGTTCTGACATGAGAGCATCAAAAAAAGATCCTCTCAGCGCTTCTACTGTTGCTGCTTCTTAGCCAATCTCCCCTGCTGTTGCATGAATGCTTGTTTTGCTTTGTGTCCTCAGTGAAGGAGATAAACATGTTGATAGTGACTGATCCATCTAATGTTCCTCCCAACATCTGCCATTGTTTCACATTTCATCTGTTAACACTGAAAGTAAAGCCACTTCTTCCTGTTTTGTTCTGCACAGTTCCCAGGAAAGCTCACGCTGCTCAGTGTAACCTGTAAGACTGGTGGAGATGCTGCTCCTCTCGTCACGGTTGTGCCGTTATAATTCCAATTAGGTTCAGTGTGTAATAATTGTCAAGGTTTATTGGCAAAATCTGAATATACTGCCCATGAATATATTTGTATAAGTGTATAATCGCTATAAAATAAAATTTGTTTGGTTTTCGGAGCCTTATAATTTTTCTTTTACACATATATTAAGGGTCTTGCAGAGAGTGTTGCCATCTTACACCGCCATGTTTGTACAGCAGCCCATAAGGAAAATCCAGCCAGCCTAAGAGAATGTTTCGCGAGTTTCGCATTCATAAATAAACCAACGAAAAAGAAGTACGAAACAGCAGACACTTCGTGAGCTTAGAATTATAAGGTTCTATCTCCATTTTTTTTCTTCAAAATTTAGTTTTTTGCATAATATCATCCATTAGTGGTCTGTTAATGCCTGTGTGGTGTTATTTTTAAATTTTCAACATTTATTAATTAGCTATTCATAAAATAAAAAGGTTCTATCAACCAAAACACAAGCCAAGTTGGACTTTGATGCTCAATATCTCGGAACTACCCAAAACGGAGATAGAACCCTATAATTCTAGGCTCACGAATTCGTAAAATGGTTTAGATCTTTACCTCAATGTTCCTGAAATACTCCCAGTCGTCTCAGTCCTTGTAAACATGTTTTTTGTCCTTGGAGGCCACCGTCACTAACTAGAATCTAGACAATAGATATCACAGTTTTGCCCCGATATTATACACTGGACCTTTAAAATTGTGATGATTTGCTGTTGCTAATGTGTCGCTGGTGTTCTCCAGCAGCCATCCATCCATCTGCTGAGTGGTTGGAGCAGACCTCAACTAGACCTCAGGTAAGAAAAGGGTGCTTTCTTGCACTGTTTACAGCTGTTATGGAAAACTGACATATACAGTAGGTGTTTGGCTGTGTAAAGCGGTCAGATCAAGCTGGATTATGGGAGTTAAGGGCCACATGTCAAAACACGTCTTTCAGTCTGCCCTGGGGCGCCATAACAACAACCCCCATCCCATGAAAATCCAACCACCACCATTCTTCGCATGTCACTCAGTCCCTATCCGAGGGCACAATCAACTCTGTCAGCTCCATTTCCTGCCAATGTGCATGCTGACATGACGCACACACACGCACACGCACACTCACACAGACACAAAAGGTAATATGAGTTACTGGCAGAGCCGCCAACATGCACAAACTAGCATGAAGTGTTACAGCGCTCAGTGTGTGTGTACGTATGTGTGCCAAGTTTATGGTGAGGCCGGGGCAGGGTTGTAGAGGTTGGGGTTTACAGATTTCCAGTTGCGATGGTTGATGTTAGAGTTAAAGACTATGAAAAGCATGATGTCAACGAGTGTCCTCGCAGCTACAGGGAGGTGTGTGTGTGTGTGTGTGTGTCAGTCAGCTGCAGCACAGCGGAGCTCTCACTGGGAATCAGCTGAGATAATCTTCATTGTCAGTGTTATGTTTGGAGACATGACTGGTTTTAAGAGAACGTGTGGAGCATGTTTGAATTCAGAGGCGTTCTTCAGCCTTTTTCAGTTTAGTAACGTCAACAGATAAATTAAACTGCCTCTTGCAGTTTTGAATGAGTTTGTAAAGTCCTGATTTCTTCAGGCTGTGTTATAAATCAGTGGTGACTTGATTTTGGGAGGACGTGAGAAGAAACCACCCACAGCACATCTTATTTTTCTCCAGTTGGCAACTTTCTAAAGCAGTGGAACGATGACTTACAGGATTCCTTAATCATCACAGCCCATGGGTGGGAATGAAGATCATGTCGTGTGGATAATGTGTCACCAGAAGTCTTTCAGTTGAATGCGGGACAATAGGAATTCTACACAATACCTTCTGATTTAAACAGGAAAAGCAGAAATTTGCAGAAAATTAATAAAACAAAGCAGACATGAAATGTCTAATGGATTCTTCTACGTGTGGGAGGTTCCTCTCATGTTTCATGTTGTCATCATCTTCACAGCTGCTGTTTGGCCTATCGCTGCAACCTGCCTATCAAGAACAGGAGAGGCTACAGGCCGGGTGTCTCCTGACTTGCTCACTCATCCTCCATGATGCAGTGTGACCTGAGGCTGCATCAGCATCCTGTCACTTCCACAGCCCTGGTTCACATCCATTCATACTGTCAGCTCTACAGTTCTTCAAGGCTGCCACGCTGCAGCTAACTGCTGCACTTGCTGTGTAACACAGGTAGCTCACTAGCCTACTGCATGACTAAACAAAGTGAAACATAAATCTAAAAGGAGGAGCTTTGGTCTATGTCGAAAAGGCCCAGATAAAATGTGTAACATGCGATTAAAACTTAGCAATTTACATGTTATTATTTATAATTTTTTGCTAAATGCTATTTCTGTAAACACCTAGCAATCACATATCACACTCACACACAGCGGTGGACTACTGAAGGTGAAATTTATCATTGGAAATTTGTCAGTATTTTTTCAATCAAATGTCAATGAGATTATAAAAAATAAAATAACATTAAAGGTGTACAGAAAAGAAAATTGAATTTGAGCCCACTGTGGGTCATAACATTAGTGTAATAACTCAACTATCAGACGATGTAACCCAAACTTTGTGCAAAATTCTATTTTCGAGTAAATCTGGGTTGAAAGTGTGTTTTTTTAACTGAGAATAATGTCACATTTTAGTTGTGCTCTTGCTGTGTTTTATTCCTCTGTTAAGTTAGGAAGTACTCATAGATCGCCTGTTTGACAACAACCAATGAAATCAGGTTGCGCATCTGGGCGCACGTCAGGAGGAAAGCAGGAAAAACAAAATGACATTATAAATTGAATAAACTCGGGAAAATATATAATCTATTGATAGTTTGCGGGCCGTTTTGGAAATTTCCTGCCGTGCTATTATTGAAACGATCACCGTCGCGTGTGTCATGATACGCGCATCAGTGGTTGTAGAGCGGATCAGGGGTCGAATGTGTGACTGCACGGTAGACAGAGCTGTGTGGTGGTGGATGTACAGTAGGCCTGTGTGCGTGAGTTGACAAACAGGACAAATGGCCATTTCTGAACACCTTGAACTAATCAGTGCTTACCTCTCATATGTTATTATTCTATAATGGATCTCTCTCTTGGGTCTCACCATCATCAACTGCCAATGGTAATATTATTTTCTTTTAAACATTTTAAAACGTTTTTTCTTTAATGAGGTGCGGATCTGCCCAAATAGGTACCGGAACGCAGGGAGCCAAAATTAAGAGGTGCCGGATCTTGTTCAGGAGGCTCAGCACGAAGCTAGTTCAGGCAGACGACTCAGGCCGCGCCCATTCTGATCAGCTGATCAGTCACTTGCTCTCCTCGCCCAGATAGGGCGGGTTATTTAAATCTCTCAGCTTACCTGCTCGTCCCTGGCTATGCTTCTGCTGCTACTCCGCTGCCGCCCTGCCTTTCTCTGCTGCTGCCCATGAGGTTTTGCAAACCCACCACCTCCCCAGCTTCCACCTGTGGGCTCTGTCTCTTGATTCCCTGCTGGGGGGTCCGCTTCATTCCCTGTAATGTCTGGCAAGGCAGATCATTCAGGGAATGAATATGAGTCAGAGCCTGACGCCAAACCTGCTCAAGAATATGCTGTCCCTGCTATTCTTCTCATTCCAGAGTTGTCTGATTGAAATCAATTGAAATCAGCCAAAGTGTTACCGACATTGTTGTCTGGTGTTTAGAGACACCAATCAGTCTAGAGCGCATATCTTGGAGGAAGCTAACCACCGCAGCGCCATACTGCCCTAATAATCATGTGTAAATGTCTCTGATGAAGTTGGGGCACTAATTATTGCACACTGATATTTCTTACTAACTTTATTTACAGCTGTTGAAGTACAGGTTTCACACAAAAATCGAAGACATATGTCACCTGTAGTGAGATCAAACTGACCTGAGTTCTCCTCCTTTCTGTTTTTATTTTATTTTTTATTTTTTTTATAAACTGATATCCACACAGATACACTTGAGCAGACATTCAGAGGACAGGGTGAAGAAGTGATTTTGTGTCGTTTGTTTTTCAAATTCTCTCACTTTGTCTTTGTCTGTTTTCTTTTCTCTTTGCTTTAACTTGGCAACTCATTTGACCCCCCCCAGGCAAAGACAGTGCAGATGCCACCAGACACCAGATTTCCTCCACTCCAGGCGAGGGATGAGGGGTGCTTTGCATATTTTTTATTCAGCTGAACTTCTGTTTTAGCTTTGCGAGAGTCATTATAGAAATCAGTATTCTGCTGAAAGCTGCTGATTCCCATAAGGGGCCCAGTGCAAAGTTCTGATGCTCAATCAGATAAATGACAAAGACGTTAGATAAATCAGATAAATGTCAAAGAAGTGTATTAACTGGTTTGTACTTATGTTCAACTAAAAGAATGAAACGGCAGTGAAAGGGCAAAAGCTCTCTTTTCGCTCAAGCTTTTCGTTTTTCATTGTTTTTAATTTGCAACATTACCTTCTTTTTGTGCTTTTATATGTATTTTACGTGTAATGCTTTGTTTTGTTTTTGTGAAACACATTGAGTTTGTGCTTGTCCTATGAAATATGCTATATAAATAAAAATGAATTGAATTGAAAACATGTCAGACACACTGCAGCAGGTCAAGAGACCAACTCTTGCCTCAGCCATATTAAAAGTATATGCATTAATAGTTTAGAGGGGCTTTTGAATAAAATGTATAATGGATCAAATGTTATGTTTCTATCTCACATCCTGCTCTTGAGTTCACTGAGGAAAAAAGAGTGATACTTTGAGCTGCAATATTTCAGCTTCCATCATGACAGTCTCAGGGAGGAAGGCGAGGACGAGCTGAAGGAGATAAAAGTGATGGATGGCATGTTAAGTGGATATTTTACTCCAATATAACTGCGTCGTGATGGGGAGGATTATGACGCGACACACAGCTGCTCGGTGGGCCTAAAGCCACTGATTGACACATGACACATGGGAAGTCAGATAAGTCAATCACGGAGTGAAACAACATGTGTTTGACATTGTCGGCTATGAATTTTACATGAAGCCTCTGCTGCAGTGCTGTGTTTACTAGGCGGGGCTGTGCCGGCTGGTGGGGGTGGGGAAATGTCGGGGTGCTGGCTCGTTTTAAAATCTCATTGGTCGTGACTCTCCACCTCCTAGACTGTGAGCATGACTGGTGATTGGTTTGTTATTGCTAATTAACAGAACACTGGTAGCCCAATGAGGAGAGAGTCTGTCAATTAAGACAAAGCAACAACAAACTAAACAGTTTAAAGTGACTTCATCAAGTTTGTTATTAATCACACAAGGTAAATATTAATTATCAGCCATTGGATTAGCATGCCATTATAACAATGGCTATTGTAAAACCTCACTGAACATTTAACTCACTCATCAACAAACAAAAATAAATTGTAGATAATTTACATAAATAGTAAATTGGATAACTGAATGAGAATGAGAGAAAAACCAAAACAGTAATTTGTAAACTTTAATTATCAACATGTATTCATTAATTCCCTAAATTATACTTTCTACTATAAATTCTTACTGACATGTATATTTTTTACTCATTATTTTTAAAGTCATTTTTCATCCTCCATATGTCAGACATCTTTCACCAAGACCAGCATCACCAGTGTTTTGTAACTGTGCGAGTGTACGTGTGGCTATAAGTGTGGGTGTGTGCCCTATCAATGCAGAAACAACAGGTATCTAAGGATGTTTGTATCTTGTGATGTTGGTTTGATCTCTGGCATGCTATGTTTGGGTGTAAAGTGCAGTCGAGTGGCAGATCTTATCTGATCTAGACGCAACACAACAACACACCACCCTCACCACACACACGTTGCGCATGGTCATAGGCCACCTGAGGTAAGATCAGATGAGACGCACAGCTGCCAAAGACAACAGGGGCTGATGGTTCTTGGGTGGCACAGAAAAAGTCCACAGTCTACGTGTGGTCTCTCACAAACTTGCACAATCTCTGGATGACGCCTACACACAGTCATACTACATACCTGTAGGTGCACTCTCTGGTCTCTGCCCACTTTCTCTCCTGTTTTTGTCCACCGCCCCCTCCTTGTTTCTCCTTCCCAATGCTCATTTCTCCCTCCACCTCCTCCTCCCCCTCCCCCTCCCCCTCCCCCTTGTCTCTGCCTGCCGTTAATGTGGGAGTGATTGAGGAGGCCTGTATGAGCAGGCTGACAGAGCTCATCTCTGGCCCATGATGCATGGCTTCCCTGGGCCTCCCTGCTGCCCCATTACACCCTGATTAATTGGCCCTGCTTAAGTCAATAACTCATCCGTTAAAAAACAAAAAGCTCCAGTGGAGAAGAGGAGGAGGAGGAGGAGGAGGAGACGGGGAGAGGCAGTGAAGGACACAAGAGGAGCAGGCAAGCGAGAGAGAGAGGGAGAGAGGGAGACGGAAGAAAGACGGTGTTTGACTGTTCTTCAACACCGGCTTAGACGAGAAAATCATTGAATTTTGTAGATACCTGTCACACACAGTGCATCACTAATGAATCTTTTCTCATGTTAAAATAGAATTCCACTGTAAATCTATTCAAGTATCAAATTTTAAGTTGCAGCTGAGAGATAAATTGATTCCACGGTGTCAAAGCCTCCGTTTCTGTCTCCATATTTCACCATATTTTTTCCTCCATGTGCGCACGCCGGTGCAGTTTCCAGCCGCAACAGTCGAACACAGGCAGTCGAGTTGAGTCAACCGCTGTCAGTCATCAGTGTGGGCGACAAATCCAATCCTCTCTTTCATTGAGAGGAGACTGAAATTAGTCTCAAGTTTCCTCTGAGATCATGAGTCAGATTATGTCTGTGTTGATGGAGACGGATCCACAGCTGCTCGTGATGTAACTTCTGGAATCACAGTTTAGCATCTAACCTGCACTGTGAATTAGTGATGCCAAGCCAGACCTGTTGTGAAGACTGTAGAATATACTGTGCAATGATTAACGAATAGCTAATAATAAAGGCGGGGGGTGGAATTCACTCATCTGCTCTCTCCTCTTCATTGAGGATTTCTGGACCAGGCCTCATGCCCCACCCACCACCGCTGTTTGGTTAACAGATGAAAGAGCACAGAGCATCGAGGTGGTTAGAAGAGGAGACATCAGAGAGACTCAGCCACATGTGTGAATGTAACGGAGGGTCCGGGTGCACTCACTCACCCATAGAGGACGTCCAAACCTGCCAAGCGGTCATTGACCTCTTGACACAATGGTTTGCGTTGTTGTCCATCCATCCATCCATCCATCCATCCATCCATCCATCCATCCATCCATCCATCCATCCATCCATCCATCCATCCATCCATCCATCCATCCGTCCGTCCATACATCCACCCACCTACCTACCTACCTACCTACCTACCTACCTACCTACCTACCTACCTACCTACCTACCTACCTACCTACCTACCTACCTACCCACCTACCCACCTACCTACCTACCTACCTATATATACAAAAAACCTTCATCAAGGTTGAACTCTTGTCTTACGTATGGGTCTTAAATGTCTAGATTAAGATTCAGGACACACGATCATGGCTCTGCTGATGCTTTATCACAGTTGGAGCGTGCACCTTTTTATGAATGATACATATGGTGGTGTGTGTCTTGGATGCATATTAAAGTGTAGTCAAAATCTGTCAGGCAATCTGTCCTCTTCCGGATGACTGCAGACGTCACTATGCTTCAGCTGACAGAATGACACACACTGTCTCAGGCTCAAAAACCTGCATCCAGACATGTGTGTTGAAATCCAACATTCTTCAGCAATGACTCGAGAGATATTTAAGTATTTAAATTCATTTCTGTTGGCCGCTGAATCGTGACCCTTTGTTTCTTAATACAAGGTCAATAAAGAATGTTTTCAACACCTTTCAACCACATATCATGGTCTTTTCTCAGCTGCTTTTTGACTGACAGTCATAGGAAATAACTTTAGCTTTTTTTAAAAGGAGCAGAGAGGCTTTCACACATTTCAGTCATTTCTCAGCAGGCATCCAAAAATTCTTGTTTTCTATCACACTACCATTTATCACAGATCATAGTAAACAAGTTCCTTTTTCATATCTGACAGCTCAGATTCAGAACCAGCTGGTGATTATACATCATCTTCACAGAGTTCAATTTTCTGGATTCATTTTTTGTAGAACTGACTTTTTAAAATCAGAACTTTAAGTGGCAATGTCGTAAAAGGTCAGTGCAGATTCAAATGCTGACCGTGTGATGGTGGGAAAAATGGCACATTAATCACAACCTGGGACTTTTAAGGGTCAGCCTCTAATTTTTGTCACAGCAGAGCTTTTGGTTTGTTGAAAACACAGCTATGATTAATGACAGTAAAAACAATTATTATGATTAGATGAGCTAATTTCAAGGTCTTTGTATTCTGTGTATGTGGTTCACAGTATGAGTTTCACCTGCACTTTGCTCTATTCACACATTGGACCTGTGTTTAAAGGGATAGTTCAACATTTTGGCAAATTAGCCCATTGCCATAATCCCTGTAGTCTTAGGAGTAGGTTTGATACCTTTTATTGTTGGTGCAAGCTAGTTTTAGAACGGCAGAGCAGAGCCGTGAGCTGCTCAGAGCTATGCTACGGAGGCTAATGGAATTTCTCGGTTTCCCTCATCAAACTCATCAAATACACAATCCAACAATTCCAACAACTCTCGTCGACAAGTTGTGATCTGCACATACACCACACTATGAGATAATAACGGAACGTTATGAGACTGAGTTGTTTTTGAGGCAAATGCAGAAACTGTTTGCGGAAAGACTTCCCCCGACAGGAACGTGCATCAGTGGTTTTGCATGAATTTACCTCGAAAACAACTCTGTCTCGTAACGATCTGTTATTATCTCATAGTGTGGTGAATGTGCAGGTCACAACTTGTCCACCAGAGGGTTTTGGAGTTGTTGGATTGTGAGACTCCGTAGCGTAGCTCTGAGCAGCTCATGACTCTGCTCCAACGTTCTAAAAATAGCTTGCTGCCAAAATGTTGAACTATCCCTTTAAGAACTTGTATTTTCAGTGTGGCATTCACACACAAAATAGTCTCAGGACAACTGCCTGTCACAATGATTCATAAGGGGCCAAAGTATCAAATCAATATTGAATATCAGTGCATAGTTCTTATAGAGGGGACACCTCACCCAGACATGTAGTAAGAGAGCCATAGTGTAGCAGGTCTCACTGCCACTGTGGGTTTCAGTGTACACACACTACAGGAGATCCTCTCTCCAGCAATGTCTGTTTATTGTGAGGACTGTTCACACTCACAACAGAAATTCAATCTTCTGTTGTGAGTCTCTGGTTGCCTGGATTCGTCTGCACTCGTCGTCTCGTCACTTTTATTCTCACAACAGTTCAACAGTCCCTGGTGGGCCCTTGCGGCCGTCTCCCTCCTGCATGTGGCAGCCACCAGTGGTCCAGCGGGATGCTGTATTTAAAGGATGAGGATGATTATGTATCAAACAGCGGCTGATCAATCAGCTTTCCTGGCACTGCTCCTGTGAGCCACGTCTACCTCTCTCTCTGTCCTGCGGCTGCAGCTGCATGCTGTCCGTGCCCATCCCCACACATGGCGTTCTACTGCTCTGTCTATTGTTGTTCTTTCTGATTGCAAAAACTCTGTTTGCTGCACACACACACACACAACCCACACCCATCCAGCTGCAGACCATAGATCACAGACCTAGAAAGCAGATTACACCTAATCACCACAGACACTTAGATCACCGTTCTGATCAAATAACAGCTCAGCTGTAATGTCAACACACACATACACACACGCAGATATCCACTCGCTGAGCGATGGATCTGAGAGCAGAGCCTCTGTTATCTTTGTTATGGTTTGGAGAACTGACATGTTTGACAGCAGTGAATGTAAGTAGCAGTGTTATGACATGTCTGAGCGACCATGAAAAAGGCCAAATACTGTAGGCCGGGGCCGGGGCCGCTCTTCACGCTGGCCCCTGACACGGTGGAGATAAGAGAGAATAAACACAATGAACTGCACTGATCTCCTCCATTGTCTCTCACTGAAGAGGCTTTTGTTTGAGGACATCTCTGGATTTATTGGCTTGTTAAGTGTGTGCGTGCGAGCGTGCATATGCATGTGCGTGCGTGGGTGAGCGAGACAAAAACACACACGGAGCATGAAAGTGGGAAAAAGAAGAAGTTAGTTGGTCATCTTTCCATCTCTCCATGCGCAATCATCACCATCTTTTAATCTTCACCCTCCAGCAGATAACACAGACAGCCTGGCTCCTTCCTGCTCAGCACACAGATATGGCTTATATCACACACACACTCTCTCTCTCTCTCTTGCACACACACACACACACACACACACAGAGGCAGAGCGGAGCTGTCACAGCACACATATGAGCCTCGCTTGGCCTCTGAGGAAACACGGCCCGGCTCCCAGTCATAAATAATAATGGGATTGGCTACATGACATGTTGAGTGATGGGGCCCCTCTCAGAACTCATTTACATGGCTTTGTGTAGCAATCATCGGCCCCCTAATGTAGCGCTAAGCAAATGAGCCTTTCGGAATATTGTGCAATTTATCGCGAGTCAACTGGCACCAGGCGGGCGCTCTATAAATCATGCTCCAACACATGCCCCCAATGACAGCTAAATCAACATGGAGTAATTGCTTTGAAATGTGGAGGAAGTGAGCAGGCAGGCTGGACAAAGCAGTCTGGTTGGCGGGGGGTGGGGGGTGGAGGGGGGTGGGGGGGGGTTGTGTTGCTAACCTCACTGTGACTCTGGAAATGTAACATACAGATGTTTTGTAGAATTGTAGAAACCTCCCGGGAGGGCGAATAAGGCAAAAAGGCCCCGACGGCAGGTTTAACCAGTTTGAGTGAAAAAAAAAAAAGTTGCTGAGAACTCTGAGTGACCAGCAGAGGGAGTGACAGCTGACTGGAGGACACACACAGACACACAGACACACACACAGACACACACACACATACACAGACACCGGCAAGAGGCTAGTCAGCTTGTGGATTATTTAGTGAATGGCCGTCAGCTGCTGTGAATGAGTAACTGAATTGTGTATGTGTGCAGAGGAGGGCTGTTTGAAGCTGTCAGCACCTAGAGTTACTGATGTGTGTGTGTGAGGGCGTGTGTGTGTGTGAGAGAGAGAGAGAGCGAGAGAATGAGGGAGCAAACACAATCCTGTCCATCAGTGTCCATTACCCTGACAGCAAGTGAGATTAATGACCACAGGGTCAAAGAGAGGCACACAACCCCGCCCCATGTGAACACACACACACACACACACACGATCACAAAAACACTTGCACTCAGATGGATGGATGGATCACACACACACACACACAGACACACTACAGCATGACATCGGATAAAGAGCCAAGAAAACAGTAAAAAGTCAGATTGAAACAAACTTCTCTACTGTAACTTCAGCACTCATTTCCCTTTTGTTTCCCCATGTCACAGCTTTAAAGGACCACTGTGTAGAATTTAACAGGTTGTGGGAACCTATGGCAAAAGGCTCTTTGTAGAGCGGGTGATTGATTTGTCCATTCTGGGCCACCAATCCTTGTTCATTTTGAAAAAAATCTCTGTAAACACGGCATCGTTTCAAGAAATATCTGACTACACACGGATCCACTGAAAATGACTCAAAATGCTGTAGTACATATACCAGGCCTGTGTGGCGCTGTAACGCTGCCACACCAATAACAGATGGAAAGCTTCCCCGCTGTAACTCCAAATACTCCACTAAATGTAGACTAGGAGCCGTGTCAGTGCAGATATGACGATTGGTGATGATTGAACAGGCGCGATTCAGCTGCGGTGTCTGAGGGACCGGCAGTAGTCTGCTGTTGTTGTTGTTACGTTACGTCCATAGACTGTGTAGCCTGGTGTAGCGGTGTGGCTCAGGTTACAGGTGAGAGCAGTGGAGGGTATGACATCATCGTTTCACAAAAGATCCGTTTTGGGCGCCACACGGAAACGTACGGGCAGCGTTTTCAGATTTTCCCGCTCTGGAACCAGCTTTGAAAACACTATTTCCATCTGAACAAAACAGCAAAATGATAAAAAAAAACAAAAAAAAAAACGTATGTGGATTCATTAAGTCCGTATTTGTGTGTCTGGGCTCTTTGATTCTGAAAGAAAACATGATTATGAATATTAATACAGTACATTTCATTTAATAATCAAAGCTATTTTATCATGGCAGAGCAAGCAGATCATTCATATCATCCATGATTATTCTGTCCACCCTTATTGAAGTTCTGCTTTGGTTCCTTTCAACTTCTAACAGCCATTCATGCTTTGATATGTACAACTGGTGGCTAACTTTTTCTTGACAGAGCTAAACCCCCCCATACACACACATACTGGATTATATGATGAAGATCAAGAATGAAACATGTACAAATACACTCAGACACACCTGCAGCAGCCACATACTACTATAATAATACTACTATATGTTGTTGAAACAGCTGGCGGCTTCTTGGCTGGCAGCCTTGGTCAAAAGAAGTCATTTGAACAAAACGCCTTAACATCTCTGTTATTAATGACGCGGGGCCGCTCAGCAATCTTAATTCCATTTGCATAATGAGCCGGAGCTGATAAGCCACTCATCAGAGCTAATGGAGTGGCTTTCATTAATTAAAACATCTCATTCCCACTGCTGCCTTCATTACTACGCCAGATGGTTGTCATTACACTGCTGTTTGTCAGTCAAAGACTTGACACCACGCCATAAAGGGTTAGTTAATATTACTAACAGAGCAGGGGAAGTAGTACATGTGCAAATTAGTTTTTGGACATATTTCCCCCTGCAGCACAGTGAGATTAGATCAGAAGTTTCTCAGGATGTCCTGGTGGCTGCGATGACCCTGAGCTCTATCGCTGATACAGTCTCTTCATGCACTGGTCAGCTCCACAGTGATGCAGTGAGCTCATGTAGGTCTTTTACATAACAATATCAAGTTTATATTCCTGAGTCTAACCTTATAAATTATATCCTGATGTATGATAACTATTGGTACAGATAATTATTGATACTGTCCAGTAATAATCAGGCATGGCAAAATACATGGATAATGCTGCGTTCACATGGAGTCAGGTAAACAGCAGACGGCATGCCGTCCATGTTAGTGGATGGGAGAACGACGGTAAAACTTGGGGGAGGCCGGCAAAAAATTCCGTGGACGGCAACGGCATCCTCAACTGAACGTGACATGTGAGTACGAGTATGTTGACGTTGCCATAGCAACATGGTGCCGTTGTGCCATGCCTTCCGACAGTTTGTTTTTACTCTTTTTGTCCAGCGGCATTTGCCGTTTACCGTCTGCCGGACTCCATGTGAACGCAGCATAAGTCCAATAATGTTTTTTTTTTTTTTTTTGCAGATTACTAGAACCAATTATAATTAGCATTACCTTGACTTTGCTCATTATCAGTCCAGAGTTGATTTGAAAAAATAATAAATGTTGATTTTTTTGAGTGATTATGATGTTAGATTATCAAGATGCAGATTACAATGTTACATTATAGCCTTTTCAACATCAAAAACTGTTAAAAATGTCAACAGTTATTTGTTTTTAGCATGAGAAGCAGGAAGTTAACAGTTATCAGTAAAAAACAGCACAGTTATCGTGCATCCCTAATATTGATGTTGCCATCAGACTATGTTTTTGATGTTAGCCACAGAACATACAGTAGTAGTTTCTTGCAGATCTATTTCCAGTGTAGACTGGCGGCAGTTCCCAGGGATCATCAAGTGACGTAATCAGGACAGTGTTGACTGTAACGGTCTTATTAATGGAATGTGTTTTTGTCAAATGCCACAGTAATTAAGGTGTACGACTACATAGGTTTACGAGCTTCTCTTTCTGCGTCTTTGCCAGCTTGAACAACCTGAAGGGGTGTAGTCCCAAGACACTGAACTTTCACAGCAAGCGGAGCTGAGTTTGTCCCCGGTGTGAACCCTGAACTTCACCTGGGTCGACTTAACCCAGGTTAGACCTTTCACTCCTGTCTGTTTTCTGGTTCACCGGTTAAAGGAGTGACAGGAGTATCATATTTAATGAGCTGTTCTCTGGAAATGTTTCCAACCCAGAGTTTCTCTTTGTCAAGTGGGCTAAACTTAGTGGCACCCGGATCCAGTGTGTGGTTGTACTTAAAGTTTAATATCAGAAGCAGCTGAGGGTAGCGCTGCATGTACGAATTAGACGGCGCTATATAATATTTTGTATTATTAGATATGAAGGTTGTGGCTGCGAGTTTCGGGTTCATCTGAAGTTCAGCATGCACGCGTCATGTGATTATGACTCTGTGGGTTTGAGTCCAGGTTGCATCTCATTTCCTGTCTGTCTGTCATCCACTTTGCTGTCACCAGCCGGTGTATTATGTTTCCGAGATGAGGAGGAACTGCAACAAAATGAGCTACATCTGAAGTGTGTTTTGACTGAGGGACTGAAGCAGCCGAGTCTGGGTTTTCCAGCACTATCCTGTCACACAGAGGATCTTTGACGCATTTCATGCATTTCAATAAACTGTGATCTGAAGGCGATGATTCTCATTGGAAACTGGACCCATGTTGCTGAGAAATTTCATCAGCAGTGGAAAAAAAAGGCTTAAGTATTTGACTCACAGATGTTCCTGCAATAGAATTCAAATTTCAAGGAGATTACTAAATAAGTGGTGAAGATCGGACTGCTTAAAAATGCTGACTGTCGCTCAGTAGAGTTGCATACTGTAGATCTCATCTTTATTCACTGTGACACATTGGCTGAAGTAAAGAAAAACAACAACTACAGAGTGAAAATTGAGTTTTCAATTTTGGACGGTGCTGTAACTCACAGGTGAGGTCAACAGAGAAAGATCTTAAGACTGGTTGTGCAGCAAATCTGCCTGACAGAGCTCTTTCAACACTTTTGAGGACGACTGTCTGACTTTAAAACAGGCGGTACTGTTTTTTTTTTAGCAACAGAATTTTGTCAGATCATCATGAAATTTGGGTCACATATTCCTGTTTGCTTTTCAAGCAGCTTTTGGTCACTATTGGTGTAAATAATGATGATCCTGTAATACTTTATTTTTTAAAGGAGACATATTATGGACATATCACTTTTTTGAAGGTTCTTCAACATATATTAGGGTGTCTGTCTGTGTGACGAAAAATGTAAGAATTGACGAAAAAAATCTGTAATGGCTCCCTTGGTGGAAAACCATGTGGTTTTACGAGTTGTTCCCTTAGTTGTCTTCCAGTGATGTAACTAGCTTTTGAATTTACAAAATACCACCCCTACCTGGGACCGGTAGAAGGGGTGGGGCGGGGCAAGCAGTGGTTCATTTGTATTTAAAGGGAGAGGCACTGAAACCAGCCGTTCTGAACAGGGCTGTTGTGAGAGGATGAAAAAAGCTGTGATGTTTGATCCTTGTGGTATTTTGACCAAAGTATGTCACAGACATGTCTTTAAGACACCTGGGAACTATTTTAATTTGTGAAAAGAGGACATAATATGTCTCCTTTAATGCTTAAATAGTAACAATGACAAACATCAATGACCAGCATGTCAGGACTTCCCTGTGAAGCCTGTCAGACCTGTCTGTGACACAGATAATTTACAATTCCTGAAATGGATTTGATGGCCAATGCAGCACGTGCAATAGAGTGTGCAAAAAAATGAGCGAGGTCCTTTTTTCCCCTTCTAGTCATCTGAGCAGTCCTTCATCTTTCTTCATATCAAAGGTAGTGGTTACATGTTATCGTAAGATTTTGGACTTGGTTTATGCAAATCGTGACATTTAATGATGAACATGAAGGTAACAAGAGTGATTTGGACACAAAAGGTGATGATTTCAAAATAAAATAGGAAAATATACAAGGATCAAACACCATCAGTTTAGGGCCATAAATTACAACAACATTACAGCGATCAGTCTCTAACTTTATGCATTAGTAATAATAGAGAAAGCAAAAAAAGTCTGTTAAACAGTTTTTCCTCTTCTACGTGTCCACCAGGAGCCTGATGGGAAATCATCTCAAGTTGTCGTGTTGTAAATCATTTACAGAGAGAATACAAACTCTCCGACTTACGACTTTAGATGCGAGTGGTCGTCAGACTTCTTTTAGTCTTTTGTTTGTCTTCGACAAACCAAAGTCTTAGCTTTGTTTCCTCAAGGTCTTGGACACGACAGATAAAACACAAAATAAGCCGTTATTAAACAGGCTGACAGGCAGAGAGGAGCAGGGATCAAGCTCTGTGTCTCAGGACTGATATCCCTCTTCTCCCAGCATGCAGTGCAAGAGAGACAGGTGTTAAAGACTGGGTGGTCTCTGCCTGCAAGCTGTTGGTCCTGTGACTCTTCAGAGAGGAAGGTGTGCAGGTGACGCAGGTATGTGTGTGTCAGCGTGTGAGGAGAGAGAGAGGGTTGGATTGCGACAACATTATCTTCTCAGCGTCACTTGGTAATTGTGCCTCGTTCTGTTCAATCTAACTGTCCATTCCACTTAGTCTCTCTCTGGCCACACACACACACACACACACACACACACACGGACTCACAAATATCATATGGCAGACAAGTATCATCACACACACACACACACACACACACACGCACACACATACACTGAAACAAACCGGTTTAATGGATCCATGTCAGACTTTTCATGGTCACACACATTTAAACACTTATGGAGAAATACACACAGAAACCATAATGCACACACACACATACACACACACTGCTCTCAGGCTGAGCAGAGTGGATGTGACTCTCCTCCTCCCAGCACACACTCACACACTCGTCACCGTGCCCCGGACCGCGGCGACTGCTCTCTAGCTCACTGCTCCGAGGATGAGGGGCTCCAATTAGCCGGTGCTGGCTCCCTGCTCCCTCTCATTCCTCCCCTTCTCCCTCCCTCCCCCCCTCCCCCCCTCCCCCCCTCCCACTGCCGGGCTCTGCTGTCACAGCTAATCGAGCCGCTACCACCTCCCACTGCCACAGACAGGCCTTGTCACTGCTGCTCGGCAAAGGTCAGAGCCTGGCAATTAAAGCTACCCACTGGGGGTGTGTGTAGGGTGGAGGGGTGGTGGTGGTGGTGGGGGGGGCACAGTGCCGAATGGGGACAGTAGCAGCGCCGCCGCACTAACCTCTCATCATGATAACCAACAGGATTAGCTGTGGGGTGCTGAGAGCTTGACACGCACTCAGGAACACATGCACACAGACGAGGAGCCACCCTCACACAGGAGGAGGGTTTTTGTTTCCTGTTGTCCTCCTGGGTCAAGGAAGGAAGGAAGGAAGGAAGGAAGGAAAAAAGGGAGGAAAGATGGAAGGGAAAAAAGAAGGAAAGATAGAAGGAGGGAGGGAACAGATTGGGTCAAAAAGGAAGGAATGAAGGGAGGAAGGAAGGAAGGAAGGAAGGAAGGAAGGAAGGAAGGAAGGAAGGAAGGAAGGAAGGAAGGAAGGAAGGAAGGAAGGAAGGAAGGAAGGAAGGAAGGAAGGAACGGAAAAAAGATTGTGGAAAGAAGGAAGGATGGAGGAAGGAAACAGATTGGGTCAACAGGAGGGTTTTAAACAGGCTCAGCACACACTTTTTTCTGCGGGGGTCAAAGGTCAACGCACACATAGGAACCACGCTCCGTCCCCTCGCTGCCGTCTCCACAGGAGTGCGTTTTTCGAAACTTCCTCATCAACGGACAAACGTGACGGAAGCAAAACCCCGTCTCGTCGCTCTGTTTAACAGTCTGCCTGCTTCTGTCCTTGTGCTCCTCACCTCTCCTCCCCTCCTCCCCCTCCCTCATGCCACCCCCCCTCCACCACTCCCTCCACCCTCCACCCTCCGCTCCCTTCAGCGCTCCTTCACTTCCAGCTAGACTAATCTGTGCCATCGGCCCCTCCTCTGCCATCCGTCAGAGCCCTCACATTGTTTTGACGTCTAGTTAATTCTGGCCCCGATGATTTATCAAACTCTTATTACGGCCCGCTGAAAGCCTCATTTATTGTCCTGATGTATGGTAATGATAGCCCCGCGCCACCGCCTGCCCTGAATCTTAACCAACGCACTTTTGTCCTCTCTTCTCATCTCTTCCTCCCTCCCTGGATCCCTCTTCCTCTCCGTGTACATATATCTCTTCTGCGCTGTTGTCTTATCCTCAGTGGCCTCGCTTCATTTTCTCCTCGCCGCTGCACTCCCTCTTTTTGTGTTTCTTTCTGTCTCTAACTCTCTGTTGCGTGCTTTTCTTACTTCATCTCTCCTTCTACCTTCTTTTTTTCTATCTTTGTCTATTGTTTCCACTTCTGAGCTATTCCATCAATGCCTCTTTTAATCCCCGGTGATAACTGAGAAGTCGGTCATCTCCTGTTCCGTCTCATTCCACCTGTCTGTCCCATTTTGAAATGAAAAGCCTTGATGCAGCCTGGGACAATATTGGAACGCAGCCAGATGCTAAATATCGTTGTCATGGGCCTTTTCTCTCAGCCCGATAGGAACGCCTCGCATCAGCCGATACACACACACACACACACACACACACAGCTCTAAACCCACAGCTATTGAAAAAAGCCTGAGAATAGACGTTTACCCCTGCAGTAGATCATCAAATATCGCCGATCTAGAATTACCCCCGCGGCCCTGACACAAAAACAAAACACTCCTGCTGAATAATTCAGACTGCGGCAGGATCTTAGGGGCATTAGCCGTCGATGGAGTGCAATAAAAGCTGGTGAGAAATCAATGGAGCGAGACTATACCCAATGTCCACAAAGCAAGATCCATTCCTAATGTGTCTGCACTCATTTAAGTTGAGAGCTTGGTATTTGTCATGCTGATGGTTGATGTCTTCCTCTCTGATGCTCAGGTTTATACTGAGAGTCTGAGAGGTTTATGTTTATATATAAAACGGCTTGTTATGCATATATGTATACAGTATACTGTATGTGTCTGTGTGTGTGATGATGGCTACTGTCGGCTGATTTAACCAAGGGATAGAAAACTTTAGGCAGATGTTACTGTGTTACTGATATTCTCATGTTAGTTCACTGACATTATGACTTCTTTTTCTGTGACACTCAATGTTACATTGGAGTTTGTCACATAAAAAAAAAAAGTCAAGGATTTATCTTGCACTCACTCTGCTCGAGTACTTGATTGACAATGGCTTTAAAGCACAGGACTTAAAAACTGAAGAAATTAGGGAAAATGTAATCTCATTATCCTGCAACTGACACGACAAAGGTTACAGAGTCCTGCTTAAATTGGGAGCTGTCAAAATCAAAACAGAACAGATGTGCTAAAATATGTTATCTCTGCAAAGTTCTTCCACCCTCAGCGTGTCCCTGGGAGAGTTTGAAAACCATTTGGATAATTATCCTGTAAGCAGCTACTAACGGCAAGACACTTCAAAAAAGTAAACAAGGAGACATCATGTAACAAGTTATTTCTAGTTTTGTATTTCAAAGTAGAAAAAAAGAGGTTGCCCAGCAATAAATTGTTACTGTGGGGGGTAATAAGCTGTTTGCACTGCTGACCTTTTGTTGTTGTTGTTTGTTTTTTGTTTTACAAGAGAATCTCTCACAAGGAGCAAAGCTCCAGGACTGAAATGTGAAGCACTGCAGTTCCTCGCACTATTGCGTTTCCGTTATAATATTGTATCGATATTCAAAAGCACTGTGTCATTTTTTTAAATCAATAAGTTACACGCAGTCATTCAGCCACGGAGTCCTTGAGCAAGAACAATGAGATGGTGAGACTACAGGTCTGTGGTTCATCACATACTCGAGCGTTAGCTCACTAAGCACAGTCAATAAAGGAAAAACCCCACAATATATCGTCTTGCTTTTAGTATCGCGATATATCACATCGTTACCCCTGTATCGTGATACGTACCATATTGCCAGAATGATTCTTGCCAATATACACACCAACACTGGACAAGCAGGAGGCGGAGTCAGGCACTGACCTCACTCCAGGTGGTTAGAGCTGGTCCCATATGGCAATTGTCTTCAGTTGATCGCTGGTTCGATTCCTGACTAATTTGATCTTGATTCTATGTCTCATCCTGAGTTCTTGTCTGTCAACACTGTCCTGTTCTAGCACAGACAAAAAAGAGAAAACAATCTTTGGCTGAATGACATCATCAAGACTGAGTGGATGAAGCTGAGCAGCCTATGGCTGCCAGGCTGCTATTACTACAGTTGGCACATGTAACAAGTGACATGACATGTAAACACTGGAGTACAGTGTCTACCATGAGCCTGATTAGTGTGGTAAATGTGTGTTACAAAGACGCAGGTGTCTATGTGTGATGACTGGCTTGTCAACCAAAAATATCCTGCTCAGGTCGCAGCAGTGCCGTGTTGCTCCGAAGCCTGAAAGTATAATTACCGTTCCATCTGTCAGAATCAGCATAATTTCATCTCAAAAGCTAATTTAGTAACTACTGACTATCAAACAGTGCCAGTAAACAAAGGCTGTCCAAGCTAATACAAGCCATAAAAATCATAGCTTTCAAATGAGCTAATTTAATAAGCAAATTTGAACATTTAATGACACACTTGCACAGGCATCATGTCAGTGCTATTTATTGTTATCCAATAAAGTGTTTTAGTTTTGTGTGTATTAGTCTCAACATACACTGTTTCAGTGTCTACTGAATACATTCATTCCAATCTGAAGACCTGGATCTATAAAATTGCTCACAAAATGTATTTTACACTTCTCCTGTGTTTTATTTACAGTGTTGATCAATACAAAGATATATTTTAAGACAAAAAACACATAGTGTAATTTTACATCTTTCTCAAGCTTCTCTCTGAGGCTTTAGTAGTTGAGCCAATCAGGAGAATAGAAGCTCTGAGTCTCTCTTCTGATTGGCTGACTGTTTTCTGAGTGATCCAAAAAGATACTTCATGGCTGAGACCCATATTCAGTGTTCTTGTACCTTACTTTTATATATGCAGTGTTTTTGCACTTTATATTTATATAGGTATTGATTTTACTGAACATACTGTCATTCATCTTTCTATTGTTGATTTGTGGTTGTGCATGGCGATGATACTGTGGCTCGTACTATTGTGCTGTATGTGTCTGTTACAGGCTCTGTGTCATTTTCATGTCCTTGTCTACAAAACTGATTGACCCCTTGGGGACATAATGAATAAAAGTTGAAGGTTGATGTAGGATTTCAGGTAAATACATGTTACATTCACAGTATTAATATGGAACCTGGACCTGATCTATAATCAAAGTGGACATGGACTTCTCACTCTAACAATATGGGACCTTTAGGTGGCATAATTACCTGAAACAGCTGTGTGCTGCAGCTTTTGGGTGGAATCCGGTGTGATGGACCATGTCACCTGGTGCAGCGGCGTGGCTCATGGACGTGGAGCTCTACCACAGACCGAAAAACTATATCACAGGCAGAATGTAGTGAAATGCTTCTTAAAATAGCAGGAGGAGTTGTCCAAGTGTAAGTCATTACGTCTATGTTTGGGAGTGCGACTCACTAAAAGCCATCATTACTTCAGTCACGTGCTGATGCATCAGAGACGGGCCATCGACCCACCCAGCCCTCACATCTACTGTATTTGTGATGATCATTTGTTTTGACATATTTGTGTCTCACTGGTTACAGTTTCTTGATGCTGCTGTTTATAGAACGGGAACACGTCTGAAGCTACAATCATCTGCACTTTCTCAACAATAAACTTTGTTTCCCTCAAGAAACTTTTCATTTACAAAAACTGACAAAATGACTAAAACTATGTCAGATGAGGGCGTCTTCTCTTGACCTTCCCATCACCCCCCACCCCACCCCCCTCCGTGTCCTCAACCCACCCTGTCATCCCCTGCACTGGCACCCGGGGGGCTTTAAATACTTTATTGGCCTGTAACATTACCTTAATGTCTCCGAACATCTCATTCAAATAGAGGCTAATGAAGAGTGGCGGCAGGCCGTGCACCGCGGCCCACACCAACGCAAAACACATGTGGCTCCGCCGGCTGCTGCAGGTGTGTTTGTGTGTATGTATATGCGTGAGTCACTCTTGATCATACTTGTGCATGAGAACAGGCATTAGTGCAATAATGAGCGCATAGTCCTATATATACGTGTGTGTATGTGTGTGTGTGTATGTGTGTCCAGGAAGAGATCCCTGGTGATGTTAATGGCTCCTGACAAACTGGGGAGAGGGACTAACAGGGAAATTGAGATCATATCGGCAGACATGTAGACATGCCAGCGACTCACAATGCACCGTGCACACACACATGCACACATAGCAACACACACACACACACACACAACCACACTGCTGTTTCTTTTTCTTTTTTTTATCCTTCTGTATCCTTCCCCCTTCCTCCCTCTGTTGCTGCTGAAGGACGTGTAGTGAGTGAGGTCAGGCATTAGTACTGTTATCTGATGACTGTGTGTGTGTGTGTGTGTGTGTGTGTGTGTGTGTGTGTGTGTGTAGCGGTCAGGCCATCTATCAGCCAGCTGTCTGCCACGACTCTCCATTAGGCCTTGGACCTGAGTGATGGCTGTGCTGGTCCTCCACTCACCACGCCACACGCCCATACATCACCAGCGCACACACATGCACACACACACCTGGAGGCTGCTGATGAATGGAGCCTGTGCTAAGCTTCACATGTCACACTGTCTATCTGAGCGCACACACACACACGGCCATGTACAGCAGACACACACTTGCTGATGTCTCCACTCAGCACACGGGAGCTGGCGCTGCAGCTGTAGTTAGATGTGACTGCACTTTGCCAGCGACTTCATTAAAGAATATGTATTGTGCCATCAGGCGGCTGGGGGAGGGGGGGTGGGGGGGTCACCTTTAGTGTCTGTGCTAGCCTAACACACTATCCCCCCTTTACACATAAAATCCAATCATCTCTCTTTCTCTCTTTTTCTGTCTCTACCCATCTCCTCTAATTCATCCATCACCCCGTCGCTCTGCTCTCCTTGACCTAATTAAAGAAGAGACACCTGATCTTTCACCTCTCCAATGATGTCACTCGCTGGCTACTTTATCAACATCACCACCCCCGTTTTCTCTTTCTCTTTCATCCCCTGTCTCTCTATTTCTTTCTCTTGTCCTTCCCCCTCTTCTTTCTCTTTCTCCCATTCCCTCCTTCTCTCCCTCCTGCCCTCGCCCAGCCATCCATTCATCTCACACCCTGCGATCCCCT
This sequence comes from Decapterus maruadsi, assembly GCA_030347415.2. Classification (NCBI taxonomy): domain Eukaryota; kingdom Metazoa; phylum Chordata; class Actinopteri; order Carangiformes; family Carangidae; genus Decapterus; species Decapterus maruadsi. The sequence continues at coordinate 5,116,392 of CM064895.1, forward strand.
CTCTCTCTCTCTCTCCCTCACCTTGCTGTCCTCCGCCTCCTCTACTCCACTTCTCATCTCTCCTCTCCTCAGCTCCTTATTGCTCTATCAATCTCCCTGGCAGAAGATCAATATCAGTGCCGCGGCTGCTTTTCTTCCCTTCCCTCTCCGCCCCTCTCTTCTCACTTTCGAGCCCATCTCGTTGTCTGCAGCAGGATCCTTTTTAGTAGGAAATGTGGCTCTCCATTAGCTCTCTCCCTCACGCGCTGCTGTTGTTAACCACTTCCATCACCGTTTTACTGCCTGCTCTCGTTCAGCTGTTTTCAAAAGGGTAAACACCTGCTTGTGCTTTATTTCCTATGGGTCCAGTTTTTTTTCCCTCAACATAATTCCATATGTTACTTTTGAATTATTCATGAAATGAGTGTAGTTGCACCTTTTGTGTGTCTCTGTCTGGCTTAGAAACATAGTCAATATGAGTTATGGATTGACAGTAAGCTTTTACTTTAGAATTCACTCTGAGAAATTTCATTTTAACTCAATTTTTGAAAGCTGTAACCACAACACAAAAAGTGCTCATCCACAATATATGTTAATGTATAGTGTGAACATTCATTGAAATGGGCCAAATCCTTGTATATGGTACCTTGAGACTTAAACTTAAAGGGATAGTTCAACATTTTGGCAAACTGGCCCATTGTCATATTCCTATAGACTATAGATAGGTTTGTTACTGTACCTTTAATTGTCGGTGCAAGCTACTTTCAGAACTGTGGAGCAGAGCCGCAAGCTGCAACAATTCAACAACTCCAAAACACTCTCGTGGACAAGTTGTGACCTGCACATGAGATAATAATGGAACGTTATGAGACAGAGTTGTTTTAGAGGTAAATTCATGCAAAACCGTTGATGTGCGTTCCGTTGGTGGCAGTTTTTCAGCAAGCATTCTCTCCATTTACCTCGAAAACAACTCTGTGTCATAATGTTCTGTTATTATCTCAGTGTGGTGAATGTGCAGGTCACCACTTATCCACGAAAGCGTTTTGGAGTTGTTGGATTGTGTATTTGATGAGTTTGATGAGGGAAACCAAGAAATCCCATTAGCCTCCGTAGCGTAGCTCTGAGCAGCTCGCGGCTCTGCTCCGCGGTTCTAAAAATAGTTTGCAGCGAGAATTATATTTGTATGTAAAATCCAATAAACTTACCAAACCTAAATAGTAAAAAAAAAAAAGAAAGTAAAAACAAGGGTAAAAACATCAAAGCCTGTGGTCTGGTTTGAGTAATGATTTAAACTGGGACAGTGATTCAGGCCAGTCTAAAGTCTGGAGGCTGTAACAGCAAACACACCGTCACCTGTGGTTTTTAAGCTGAGACTTTGGCACAGATACCTGAGGATCTGTTCCCTAAAGGCTCAAAGGCTCATTGCCCCTCACAGTGTGAGCGCTATGGAAGTAAAAAAGCAACACACTTTACCTGCTCACATATAAAATCTTCTGTTCTCGTTGCATTTATTCTCCTCTGGTGAACATGGTTTCTTGCCAGGAGCAGGTGGAGGTGATTGGCACTTGACAAGAGCCTTGGTCGTCGCTGTCTTTATGAGACAAGAGGTTATGATACGCCCTCTGAGCAGGGAAGATTGGAGTCTACAGTGAGTCGCTGTTGGAAAGTGACAAGATGTGATAGAAGCAACACCTTTATGTGATTGAAGAAACCAAGTTTTGATGCTCAAACTCACGATGTTTCTTCTAAAGCTAAAAGCGGATTTGTATTTTGTAGCAAATAGAAAACTCATTTGACAACCGGTGTAGATCACAAAAATCATTCCTAATTATTAAATCAGCACCATAAACATAATCCATACCAAATTTCCCCACATGTAACCCAGAACAGTGATTGATAAGCTTGTAAGCAGTTATCAATGCCAATGGAGACAAAGGATAAAGAGATGTTCAGTTGTCTTTATGAAGCTGTGCCTTCATCATTGATATGCGTGTACATAGTATGTATATAATTTTGGGATGTGTATATGCGTGTGTGTAATATTATTGCATGTAATTTTGTGTAATATTATTATATGTAAATTGTTCATTATTTCTGTGCTGTAAAGCACTTTGGCCGACCGTAACAGGTCTTTTAAATGTGCTATATAAATAAAAGAGAACTTGAACTTGAAACCACCACAGATCCTCAGGTTAACTGCTGCTCTCTGTCTCTGAGGATGCAGAGGCAGTGATGTCACAAAATTCACCTGCAGTAAGTTATGAGGCAGATTGTGTAAAGTTAGCCTAACACTATCACATAATAAATGATGGCATATAATTTAAGTTGTTAGTGTTGCTATGGTGCAGTCCATGATAGAAGATCTTATGCAGGCCTATAAGTTAAAATCTATCAATGAACTGTCATTAAAGGGACAACGAGGAGTTTTGGAAAGTGAAGTGTTTTACCATGAGCCTTCGTGCGCACCATGAAATTCTTGCACCGGCGCAAGACGGATGTCTTGACCAGAATGTTTTCATTCGTCAAGAATTAAAGTCAGAAGTTCGAAGACGATCAGATACCGCTGTAGTTTCGACCATAAATGGTGATTCATCATGACCTGGCGGGCAGCGAAACTGAAAGTAAGGAAATTAATGTGAGCCTTTTTTATAACCAAATACAAACTCCTCGTTGTCCCTTTAACCTTTTGTATCAAGTAACAGAGTTACCACAGTCATTCATAATTTAGAATCTTGTGCCCCACAGTTTTCATATGAAACATTCGGCTAATTTCAACTGAACGCAACACAACTAACTTATATAACACTGCACTTCTTTGACATACAGGACGGCAGGCATTTTGCAGAGACACACAACTTCCCAGTTTATTTTGAATGACATTATATATTTTTTTCAAATACAAATATATGGGGCAACCCTATTTATATTTTGCAACGGTTCAAAAGTTTGATGGACAGCTGTATAGTAACGCAGCTCGCAATAAGTCATTGTGCATGTGTCATCCAAATGCGTTTAACATGTACCCAGGAACGGTGACCTCAGAGGTTGCGGTGCAGCATCTCAACCCTTTTGAGACGGGCCGAAGGAACACGTGACGTCCATGCCAAGACAGCAGTCAGACAGGCTGCACTGCCAGCCTTTCCCATTACAGAGACATTAGCAGGCAGCAAGCGGCAGCTAATTTGACAAGCTGAGATGATGCCCATTCATATCCACCCTGCTTCAGTGGCCCAGGGTAAATATTTCCCCAAGCTCAGTATAAATAGAAAGACAATATTTGAACAGCTGAGAGGAGAGGCTGAGCGAGTGAGGAAGGGAAGGAGATGGAAAGGAACTGAGGGAGAGATCTTAATCCTTTATGTATACATGCAATACATATTCATTAAGTAGCGGCTCCTTAGGGTGAAATTTGAGACCGGCTGCACAGGACAGGGAACTCACCTGATACAGCAGAGTCCTGTGGACGACAGGATGACTATTGTTGAGACTGGACTATTGGTGTTTTGACTGTAAAAAAAAAGAAAGGAAAATGGATTAGTAAATAGGCACGGAGAGGTGAACTGAGCATCAGTTTATTTCTTATTATTGGACTGATGTAAAAAACACAGTGGTACCGGGGGAAATTAGATCTATCTAGAATTTGCAGAGATTTTGCAGTAAATTCAGGATTCATTTCGGTGACTCCATTGTGATATATCAGCCTGTTGTAGTGAAATACGAGTAAAATGAGAACAATGAGCAGTCTAATGCAATCCAATACAGCATTCCCAGCAATATATCCTGCCTTTATGAAGACCACTGTGTTTATTTGGACATCATTACTGCGCAGTAAGAGGGAGGAGGTTGTGGTGGGTATTTATGCTGAGATCATGGTCTGCGTCCTGAATCCAGTTGGTCTGAACTACTAAAACACTCTGGTTAAAGTCAGAGGAAAGATTGTGGTTTTGGCTTAATAAAGAAAAAGTCATTGCAATTTGTTTTGTGCTTGAAGTCAGACTTTCTGAGTATTTAACCAAGGCCACAGTCTTTCCTTACTTTAACTGACTGTAGACATATCCAAAACAAGACGACTTCAATATGATGTTCTCACAACAGCTGGAAAAAAATCTGCTTAATGTGTTGTGTTTGGATGAACAACACGAAAGCGTAAAAAAAAGAGAAAGAAAACATCATGTGTGGCCACTTGAGTACAGTATGAGTAATACATCCAGTGCATGTGCTGTTGGTGATTGGCGTACTGTCTGCATGGTCGCACATTTTGGGCTACTGTATATAGGTAGATGATGTAATATGTCACTCTGACACTGGCAGCCATGCAAACACTGCACCTGTGAACTGGCCTGTCAGACAGGCCACAGACTTCCCTGTCACTTCACCAATCAGAAGCGCACCAGAAATAAACCGATTGCAGTGGACGGCACCTGTATGTGTATAGACACAGTAAGGCTGATGGGAAAAGAACATGACAGCAACCTGCTTTGGAGAAACATGGCTTGACATCGGAAGCCAAAAACAATGGCAGTGAAGGAAACATGAGTCAGGAGAAAATAACCCACAGCCACAAAATAGATGGGAGCAAAATCATAAACCTTAAGATTCACTACAAAACCTGTGTATTGTTCATTAGCCGTTTAGAGCTACCAAAAGCCAGTACGTGTAGGGAACACCGCTTAGTCCAAAACGTCTTTGTCATATTTGTTGCTGACTGAAAATAAGTCTTTACATGTCACTCATCTCATGTAAAAAAAAAAAAAGGAAAAAAAGAATTGCCGTATGTTTATCTTCAGGTTGGTCCAAACCTCTCTGTAACTATGTTTGTGTCAGTCAGTCATGCAACTGTGGAACAGTACATTTGCATGGGTAATAGTGGAAAAAATGCAGACAAATCAATGTTGTTTCCTAATCACAGTTTACAGGTAAGTTGAGCTGACAATCTTTTTTTTTCTACTTGAGGCTTATGTAGTGTCAGGCATAGAGAGCTGTGTAGGCTCCCCCCGGAAACTTTTTTAGTGGTATCATCCAAATCTAAATACCTAAAGACGATCAAAACTGATCATTAAAGATGTTTCATTCATATCCAGTAGCAGTAAAACATATAAGGCCATAAAATGCTATATAACACAGAGAACAGAAAATATACAAAAATATAAAATATACACTATGTACATCCATGTGTTATGTATAAAATACTACAATAGAATAAATAGAGAAAATAGAAAGATAACTGAAATAGAGAAAAATCTGTTCCAAAGAAATAAGAAATATAGCAGAGCAGAGCATGTGTTATTGTTGTTTCCCATGTGGCTGGGCAGTGGTGTGCAGTCTTATGGCCAGGGGGACAAAAGAGTCCATTAGTCTGTCTGTGCAGAAGGACAGGGACAGAAGCCGGTCACTGAACACACTCCTCTGCCTGGTGAATGTTGTGTTCTCCAGGGTCCTCCTCTCTGCCACTGTTACCACTGAGTCCAGCTCTGTGCCCACAACAGAGCCAGTCCTCTTATTGCTTTCTATCGTCTTGACCTGGTGAATGTTGTGTGGTGACATATGTGTTAGCATCTCACAGCAGCAGTATAATTCCACATAGACTGCAGATGTCATTATGAAATCTGTTAGGAAGTTCAGCCTCAGCATGGTTTGCAAAAAAGATCCAAACATCTTTACAAATCTAATTACATTATTGTCTTTCAAGTAGAATGTTGTAAATAACACTGTGACCACAAATTAAGATTGAAGTTAAAGGGATAATTCAACATTTTAGCAAATTGGCCCATTGCCATAATCCCTATAGTTTTAGTTTTAGGAGTAGGTTCATTACCTTTAATTGTCAGTGCAAGCTACTTTTAGAACAGCGGAGCAGAGCCGCAAGATGCTCAGAGCTACGCTACGGAGGCTAATGGAATTTCTTGCTTTCCCTTATCAAACTCATCAAATATGCAATCCAACAACTCCAAAACGCTCTGGTGGACAAGTTGTGACCTGCACATTCACCACACTATGAGATAATAATGGAACGAGACGAGACAGAGTTGTTTTCGAGGCAAATGCAGAGACTGCTTCCCGAAAGACCGCTTCAGATGGGAACACGCATCAGCGGTTTTGCATGAATTTATCTCGAAAACAACTCTGTTATTATCTCATAGCGCGGTGAATGTGCAGGTCACAACTTGACCACAAGAGCATTTTGGAGTTGTTGGATTGTGTGTTTGATGAGTTTGATGAGGGAAACCAAGAAAACCCATTACCCTCCGTAGTGTAGCTCTGAGCAGCTCGTGGCTCTGCTCTGCCGTTCTAAAAATAGCTTGCATTGACAACTAAAGGTAATGAACCTTCTCCTAATACTATAGGGTTTGGGCCAAGTTGCCAAAATGTTGAACTATCCCTTTAAAGTCAGAAGTCAAACAGGTGCCAAGTAGTTTATATTACAGAGCTGTTGTACAGGGCAGTGATGGACAGAGAAGCATTTCCTCCTCTGTGGATGCTCAGAGTTTGTGTTATCAAACAGAAAGTTAAGATCACAGTAATGACTGACTCACATTGCGAGAGGTGGATTGCACTGGGTTTGCTAATGTTGTTGCATCTTTCCAGACCTTCATTGCTTTATTCCCTTTCATGTCTGGATGTATTGCTTAAAATTAATGACATCAGACCAGACATCCTCTCTGCACAGCTGCATTCCTAATCATACGACCTGACATCTTGTGGTGTATTTTTCATTTTTTTATTTTTTCCTTTAACATAAAAATCCATCTGAGGTACTGTCGGAGCGGTTTGGTTTGAGTTGGACTAAACTACTAAAACTAGACTAACTCAACAATGGTCAGCAGCAGCGTTTCGACAGTTTCTACAGAGGCTGAACAATGAATAGAAAAAAGAAGGTCTGTGGAGGGTGAATGATCAACTCCAGTACATGGACGGCATCCCAGTCCTCTGCCTGTTCTCACAATGGGAGCCAGTGCTCAGTATTGTGCCATGCTGTTCTATTGTCCTGTCATGTGGATGGATGAGGCCGGGAGCAGCAACAGAGGGTTAGGGCCAGCTCTATTATGTATTACATTCTGCTTGTGCACTCACTTCCTCTGTGCTACACTTTGTCTCTGTCTCCCCTAATGTCTCACCCTTCTGTCTCCCCCTGCTTCTCCGAGACAGACGGACAGGGACGGAGAGACGGACCCGCAACTAGAAATGCTCATTGTTCCCTTGGGGTCTGTATCGATCCTGCCAATCACTTCATTTACTGCCTTATCAATGCCGACTCCAACCTCTCGGTCCAGACCCCGATCGATCTGCGTAACACACACTTACACACACTTAGATAAAAAAAAAAAACGAGACACAGACAGGCCTGAAGGCAGCAAAATGTGCACACACACCCACCCACAGATGGACAGCCGTTGATCAGGGTGAAAGACAGGTGTCAGCAGGAGAAAGACAGGAGGGAAGCAGAGCAGAAAGGAGAAGACAGAGAGAGATGTCAGGAAACTGGCAGGCGGCTGATGACTGCATGAAAAACCTTCACTTACCAGTCAGTGACCCACACACACACACACACACACACACACACGCATTCCACCAACCCACACATGCATTGCTGAGATTTCAATTGTCAATGTTTATTGGCCAGTGGTGTGACAGGGAGACATCTGGCAGGGGTCAAGAGAGTGAGGAGGGTAATCAGACATGTACCTCTGTAGAGAAGAATAAAACTCATGTGTTATAATTTCGCCTTTAGGCTTTGTGTAAACTTTAATGATAGGGATCAGGGTTTGGCAGCCCTTCGTGTTATTCACCACTAATCGCTGCCTCACTGCCCGGACGGGAACGCTTACAGCCATTTCTTAAAATAAGAACAAAAGCGTAAGGAAGTGGAAAGCCCACTCTCCCTTTTAAAGCTGAGAGCATGGGTGGATGGAGTGGGTGAGACAAATATCTGAAGCAAAGAGGAGACAGAGAGAGGAGAGGATGTGTGGGGGAGTGGAGGATGAGAGGAGTGGGATGGGAATAACAGACCCTGTGAGATAATGATTGATGATTTCTGTGGAAATGAACAGTCACCTGGGAGGTTCTCACGTGACAATGCGGAGCGAAGGAAAGTGATGACTACATATAATTTTAACTATAGCATCACGTCTGCATTGTGTTGACAACAGTGGAATATATAACAACTATGACAACGCTACAATACAATTACATCATGTTAACAATTAAAACTGCTGCTCCGTGTAGCTCAGACGGTGCAGTAGTTTGTCCACGCATCAGGTCGGCTGGTTCGATTCCCGGCTCCTCCATGTTGATGTGTACATTAGTCAAATCATGTCTCTAGGAGCGCTGTATGAATGTATATAAAGGCTGTATGAATGTATTATGTATGTGGATGTGGGTGAGGATGGCTGTAATGTAAAAAGCTCTGAGTGGTTGGTATGACTGGAAACAATCCATTTACCATAACAATAATGATATATTTATGAAACTATAACTGAATCTATATCATGTGCAACTGTCACTTTTAAAGGGATAGTTCAACATTTTGACAAATTGGCCCATTGCCACAATCCCTATAGTCATAGCAGTAGGTTTGTTACATTGAATTGTTGGTGCAAGATATTTTTAGAACGGCGGAGCAGAGCCGCGAGCTGCTACGGTACGGAGGCTCATGGAATTTCTAGATTTTTGTCTCATCAAATTAATCAAATACACAATCAAACAACTCCAAAACGCTCTTGTGGACAAGTTGTGACCTGCACATTCACCACGCTATGAGATAATAACGGAACGTTACGAGACAGAGTTGAGTTGACAGAGAGTTGTTGGATTGTGTATTTGATGAGTTTAATGAGAGAAATCAAGAAATCCCATTAGCCTCCATAGTGTAGCTCTGAGCAGCTCGCGGCTCTGCTCCGCTGTTCTAAAAATAGTTTGCACCGACAACTAAAGGTAACAAACCAACTCCTAAAAACAGGGATTATGGCAATGGGCCAATTTGCAAAAATATTGAACTATCCCTTTAACAATTAGAACATAACGATGATGTTGAATAAAACCATACAAACTTACTGCATCTATACATCAGATTATTCTTTTAAAGCTGATCTCCTATAGGTGAAAGTCACAAGGTCCTAAACAATGATGTGTGCATCCACAAAATGGAAAATGTCATATTTAGTAAAATGAACTGATCTCCACGGAGACAGACTCGGGGGAACAGACAGTCACATGGTGCTGATTTGTGGCTTCAGATCTCTCTCTCTCGTCTGTAACACTTCTGTGTCTGTCTCTCATTTTCACTTCAGCCTAGTATTAAACTGGCATCCACAACAGAGCCCAAACATCTAATCACAGCTGAATCACAGGATACAAATATGAAAATTAGGATATAATCGTAAACATCTGTTCAACTTGTGTGACTTTAAGATGGTGTGTGTTCATCCCACAGTGACTGACTGCATTTCAGGCTGCACTTTAGTTCTGCAGTGATTCAGTAAAGAAAAAAAGAAGTGAGGCAGGAATGTCCACATAATGAATCCTGGAGAGCAGCACTAAGTGATTATTTTCCTCTTTGTCCCCCTCTCTCTCTCCCTCTTTGCCCGTTCTGTCTTGTGATTTCTCTCCTCTGCGCTGCCAGCGATCCTCCTCCATCTCCAACCTCCAGGGTTAATAAATCACTACTGACATACAAATGGTGGCTTGGCTCGAGGTGGCCCTGGATGGTCTCTGATTAAAATCGTTTGTTTAAATCTGCAGTTTCCAGTAAGTTTCTGACGTTCCACAACATGGCAAAGCTGTGAAGATGATGTACAGTCGGATGAGTCCTCTCCCTGGGTGGCTGGCTTTTCCAGAATAGACGCACATGGCTCATCTGGGGCCCAGAGAAGTAGCTGACACATCTATCATACACATAATAAGGAAGTCAACACTGGTCTATATCTGAGAAAGACATTTACCAGTCGGATATAATGAATGTTCATTCATAGCTTGTAAATATGATTCCATTCCTTGGATTCAATAAAGAGTGACTGACGGAGGAGCGCTGCCACGTGTACGTTTCAGTTATATCAGATGAAACGTTCCGAGTTCAAATTCTGCTTTTGAGAACTGAAAGAAATGTGGACGTCAATTAAAAGCGGGTTCAAAGTACAGAAGCGATGTGAGGTACAAGAGCTGCCACCCCGACATTGATCCAGTCCTGCTTAATCACTCCGGTCCAGCTGAAAATAAACATCACTTCCTACGTTTCATTTCTCAAATTCAGGGCATCATTCATTCCTGTGCAGCCCACCCTGCCTCCAGGCCTGGCTGTCTCAGTAGCCCCACCGTGCTGCCAGCCAAGCCAAAAACCCAGGCCCAGAAACCAAGGGCCCCTGCCGGCCCCTGCAATGGAAAGCAGATGGCCGGTCCTCTGACGGCAGCCGGCTGCAGCCGGCAGTCCAGGAGAGGAAACTTCTCATTCGCCGTCATCCATCATCTGGGGCTGAGAGCGGGGGGGAGGGAGGGAGGGGAGGAAAGACAGAGCAGTGCCTGACACCCGGCGTCTGGCCTCTTTCAAACGCCTTCGCATGGCACATTCATGGCTCACACTCATACACACATGTAAAAACACATCCATACACATGAAGGGGTGGACACACACACACACACACACACACACTCGGGCCAGTGAATATATTCTGGCTCACGTTCCAGTTTTTTTGCCTTTCATTAGTGGTATTATTCTTTTCAGCAGTGGGCCGGTTGTGAAAGGTCTTTTCTGGTCGTCCTCCCCCCCAGAGAGACGGAGAGAGACAGACAGGGAAAGAAAGTATACTGTTCCTCAATCTACAATTTACAGTTCTTTACATCCAGTGGGGTGAAGAAGAAGAAGAAGAAGAAGAAGAAGAAGTAGAAGAAGTAGAAAAGGGGGGGAAGACAGAGAGAGAGAACACAGTGAGTAATGTACCTGACATCTAAGGATCATTAATCACTGTCAGACTTGAAAGGAGAGGGAGGACGAGGTGGAGGAGGTGGGGGTGGCGTTTGACGTGGCAACACACACACACACACACCCTGCTTCATACATTCTTTCACAGACCTCCTGTGTCTCCATCTCTCCGTTCTATTCGATTGTTCCACATTAAAGAGGAACAGTTTTCACATGGCGTCAAAATGAGGCAGAGTAAAGACGATAGAATCAAGAGAAAAAGTGAAATAAAATAAACACGTGCACTTCTCGTGCACACGCCAGAGGCCCCTCATGTCTGCGAGCTGCTGACACTAATAAGGGCTGCCGAGGGTTTGACTCCACGCGGCAGGCCGCCACTGCACAGCGGGAACGACCATTCACAGCCTGTCAACCCGGCCCGCTGCAAGAGGCACCGACAAAGAGCTGCAGAATGTAGCACTCGCACAAAAGAGATGACGGCGACACAGTGACTTCAAATCTTAGGCATGCAGGCACGCACAATAAGACAGACACACACACACACACATCACACACACACATCCTTGTCATCCTCCCCTCCTCCCCCCTCTTTGCAGCGGGACAGCAGCTGGCCTGTCCGATTGTCAGTCACACTGATGAGACTGTTCAGCTATGTCCAAATACCATGTCCTTCCCTAACCCCCCCCCCCCCCCCCCCACCACCACCACCACCACTATCTCCCTGTTTTCAGCTTAAATCAAGTCAGAGACCATTTATAGACGTCTTCTCTCTGGTACCAAAGCACATTTGAACTAAACAAATCATCCTCATTGTTTATTGACTTTATTTTCTGTTGTTCTAACTTCTATTTTTTTGAATACCAAATAGAAAACCTACAGTTACAGTTGACTACTTTATTGAAAGTTTGTGCGACACACTACTGATAAAAAATAATATAATAAAATCCATATGCTACACATTAAGCATTTGTTTTAACATTAAAGAGACCCCGAGAAGTTTGCTTTTGGTTATAAAAGAGTCTCACATTAATGTGGATGAATCTATATTACCCACACTTGTTAATGGGTCTGTTTTCAATAAATATATTGTTTTGTCTTTATAATTATTTTGACTCGCCCCGTATTTCCTGGTTTCCCGGAAACTGCCCAGCGGGTCATGAGAATAACACCGCTGGGTCACTAGTTGGCATCGTTTATGGTCTGAACTATGACGGTATCTGATCGTCTTCCACTTTCATTCTTGATCAAAGAAAACATTCTTGGTAAATGCTTTCGTTTTCGTCCATCTTGCGCCGGTCCAAGAATTTCACAGTGCGTGCAGAGGCTCATGGGAAATGTAGTGTGGAAACACTTTGCTTTCCGAAACTCCTCATTGTCCCTTTAACTTTAGTGCAACTTGACATCACTATCAGTCCGGCACCGAACCGAACAGCTGTTTAGCAGCTGTTTTTCTTGTTGGAGAACAAAACTAAGCTAAAATGAGAAGAACAATTGAACATTTATCGAGTGAGGAGCCAGAAACACAACTGAATACTGATGTTCAACCTCTTTGCTTCCTGTTTTCATCTCACACTCACTCAACAGTGATGAATTCATTCTTCTTCACAGGAAGATGAGGTCTACAGGTGTTTACGGAGGTGTTCAAACCATCAAATGTATTGTTTCCTCTTAGGTGCAGTTTTCAGCTACTAAACGCAGAAACAGACCTTCACTTCACTTAATATATTTGACATTATTACAGTAAGTATCAGTAACATTAGAATATTAGAATATATCATTTTACTACCTACTGGCACAAAAATGAATACTTTAACTGCAAATGTATATACTTCAAACCTGAACCAGACGACACAGTGTCCCCGCAAAAACTGCTGACCTTATAACAACCCAGAAACTGATTTAACTTACATACAGAACCTTTTCATATGAATTAGATTAGTTTTTTAAGTTGTCATTGCAAGTTTTTTTTATTTCTGTCTCACTGATTTCCCATCTGACCATCAGCCACTGAAATGAGCAGTTTCTCATTTGCCGCTGTGTCTCTGAAATCAACCAGAGATAGTCCGACACTGTCTCTGGGTGGACGTGGAGGCTTGTAGCCACAGACCACAGCTGGGCCGACCAGACACTTCCCAGAAATCCACAGCTGGCAGTGTTGAAACCTAAATGTAATCCATTATAGACAATATAATCATACTTTTATACAGGAAGCCAAATCAGCCCCAGAGCTGTGGCTGCTGAGCACTTCCACTTTTTGTTTGGTCTCTTTCAAACCAGAATGAGGAGAACAGTGGTCACATGGGCAGCAGCGGTGGCCCTGCCACCATCACTCTGTCTTTCAGGGGCGTAACCAGACATTTTTGATAGGGGTGGCCCAAGTGGGGCACTGACTTACGCTGGGGTGGCATGAAGCGTGAGCACATGAACACACAAACACAAGCCCACACAGGTTTTGGCCATACCCATTTTGTCTGCAAAACCCATATCTACTTTAATTACTAACAATGCAAGAAAAACTAGACAGGAAAAAACAGAAAATACAACACACAAGAGTGGCAATGTGATAGAAAACCTCAATGAGAAAATAATTACTTGACAAAAGCCAATATAAACAATGTTTAAAATGCCTCTGACTGGGCATATAGCCCATTATATTTTGGGGTGGCACCTGGGGTGGCCATTCAGATTTCAGGGGTGGCCTGTGCCACCCAAGGCCACTCCCTGAATACGCCACTGCTGATCAGACACTATGGTTGTACACTTATGTCATCAGCCAAAATTTACACAGCTTTTTTTGTCCATGTGACTTCACTTCCTGCTGTTCCCCCCCTGTCCCCCACTATCTGCTCTCATGACAAATCCTCCTTCTCTGACTATGAATTTTGTGAAAACGTTGGTGTTTCGTCTTTCGTCTGTTAGTTTGATAGTGAGAAGTGTCCAGTGTTGCACTCAACTCTTTGGCTGCAGCATCCAGACACTTATTTGCCCTACATGTGAGTGTGAATGCACCAATGCCCCGGAGAGCGTAGTGTAAGTCTGGAAGTATGCAAATTGAATCACAGCAATGGTGTCTGTTATCTCCCTGATTTAAGTGTCTTTTATTACAGCGATTGCTCCGAGGGCGTTCTTTTGCTGTGATTATGGGGTATGAGGCGGTTGTTTATAGACGTAGCCAACAAAAGTTCCCACAATAGAGCTCAAGAATGCCCTTCTGGGTATCACAGAGATTATACAGTACAATGCTTACCAGTGTGTTGTCTGAAACAAACATGTAGACACAGAAGAAGAGGGAGTGGGACGAAAACAGAGCACAGAGGACGGCCGAGTTTCTGCACACAAATTAGCACACAATGCACAGAAATGCACATGGACAGGATGGCCTGGTGATGACAGAGACGGCCTTTGAGCCATTTCAGTTCAAGAACGTGTCAAACTAACTTCAGAGCTGACCTTGACCTTTGACCTCTCTGTGGAGGGGGCAGATGAGACGAATCTGCAGTGGGGGCTCTGTTTTTTATGATGGCTATAGAACATGTCCATGATGTGTATCTATATAAGGCTCAATGACGTGATGCAACACAAAGTCAAGTTGTGTAACTGGTGTTTTTTCATACAAATTTGACTGACTGATATTCAGGAAAATAAATCTGGAATAAATGTCCACTTTTGTAATGTAACACATGTTTCTTGATTAATTTTACATAATTTGTCACATTATTTAGGAATAATATTATTAAGGATAAGTCCTGCTCAGTGTTTCCAAAATGCATTTATTTTTAAGTATAGAAATGCAGCAAAACAAACAAACAAAAAAAAGACAACTACTTGAATTTAATTTTTTAGAAGTACATGCATCCATGTACAGTAGGTGGATCAAATATTTATGATTCATCATTCTTTTGTGGTTATACCATTTGACATTTTCAGGGACATCAGTCTTACTTTTGTTAAAAAAATGAATGAACAAATACAGAATGTACAATATAACAAATCAAATGCTTTTAAAACAATTTTTAAATGTATTTCTAAATTGCTCATCTTGCCAACGGTTGTTTGTCAGTGACCCATAATCACTTAGTTATGTCATATAAAATTATGATCTTGGCTTTTACTGTGAAGGCAGACAGGGTATACTTAGCATTAGCATTGTGTGCTCCTCCACTTTCATAATTGCAAATGATTACATTTCTATTTTGATCTATTGTTAAAAACCTCAACAACGGCGAATAGGGTTAGGGTGTCGAATGCAGAATTGCCATCATAGGAAAAATGAAAATTTCCTCATTTCTATCTGTAAGCTTCTAGTCTAATATATTGTTACATCAGGATCTGAATGACACTAATTATCAGTCCCAGTATGTTTGCTAATCTGACTACACACTTCATCTTGTGATCTCATAAAATGGAGCAGTGTGATTGATGTATTCTCTGAACTAACAGGCCACTGCTGTGTATATCACAATATTGTGTATGTGTAAATGTAAAAACACATATTTCTGAATAAGCAAATATATAGTATTTGTCAAACACCATAAATCCAGTCAAGTATAATGCCAGTGCTTCAATCCTGTGGCCTCGTACAGTGGCTAACACTCACACAGCCTGCGCTGCTCAACAGAAAAAGCAGATTGAACTCCTCTGACTCATTGTAATTTATTTCTAATCATTGATTTATACAGTGGAAAAAGAGTTGAAATCATGGAGGAGAACTATTTAAGAAGTTGTGAAATATTTGCAGTTGCACATGTAACAGGATGAAGTGCTGAAACTTTCCTCCACCTCAGGGTCAGAGTTTACTTTCCCAGAGTACCTGCTGCCAGACTTGCCTTCATACTCTGTGCAAAGGATTCGCCACAAATAGAAAGGACTGGGATGAAGTGGTGTTGCTTTACCTCCTGTTTGCTTTTATGGCTGAGTCACCGTGTGCAAACAGAGCGCGCTCACTGGGATGGAAGCGTAATGCACTGCAGTGGAGGTCTATAAGAGGAGCAGAATGAAAACAGAAATAGGAAGGAGAAGGAGCCGGGCCAGTGTGCATGCTGCCCCGACTGGGTGGCAGCGCTGATTCAACAGCAGAATGACCCAGAGCAGGATCATCTGTCTCCATTATGGTCTCCCTACAAATCATCTACATTTCCCCTCTTCTCCTCTGCTGCCCACAAGCTCATAAAGCTCGCTTTTCCATGCTTCTTTTGGCAAAGGGAGTGGGAGAGACATCCAGCGAGGTGTATTGTGGGTGGTCGAAGGGTGTACGAACCAATGCATACAGACACGCACACGCACGCACCTCATACTATTCAGTTTCGACGGGGGTTGACCACAGAACTGCTATTCTTACCAGAATGATACATTTGCAGCTTTTGCTTACAGCTGAATAAATGCTGCTGAGGGAAAAACATGCGTCTGGGATGTCTGCACTTCCCATGAGCCCTCGCTCAGCGGGGAGTGTTTGTGCTCGTCCCACACGTCTCGGTCTGTCTTTGTCATGGAGGAATGGACTTTGCTCTGTAGTTAGTTACGGTGAAACTGTAGCAAGTGGTTTGGTTTTTATAAGTTATAAACTTGATCTGAGCTTAAAAATAAAGTTACTTTCTTTCTTCGGCTGCAGCCAGAAAAATGTAAAGAAACCCCACACGCGATTCTTCCTCTCTGCCGGGGGTTTTCTGAGCTCCTGCAGGGCCGCTGTCTCTCGCTTTTTCCCAGCATTCCTCCTCTCAACCATTGCAAGAATGTGCACTCTTCAACATTCACATTGAACGCTTCACAAATTCAGATGCAAAACAACTTATCTTGGCTGCTGGATGCACACGCAGCATGGCTGTATGGGCAGGGTTACAGATCACTGCTGGTTATTGCATTGAAGGCTTTTGCATTTCAGCCACTTATGCACTTTATGTTGTAAACTTTTATTATTTTCTGTGTGTTTTCAATGAAGCCGAGTGTGACTCAGCAGGTCTTGTCAGAGCTGCTACTACAAGTTAATAGCGTGATGATCCTGTGGAAAATTTAACTGCACTTGAAAATGAGTTGAATATAATGGCTCCAGTAAAAACAAAAACACTGGCTAGAAAATGAAAAGCTCTTTAGCTGAATGTGAATTTCATGAAAAAGGAACTGGCAGAAGACGCGACTTCAAATTCACCACGACATCGTTTGGACACGCTGAACCACAGGAAGGAGACTGACACTTCCAGCACACATTTTTTTTTATGAAGTTCACGGCCGATGGAAGAAATTCACAGATTCTTTTCGCTATATTTGATTATCTGTCAAAAGAAAAATCACTCCCAAGCGATGCTCGAAGATTAATGAGTTTAACGCTCTCAGTATAAAAACAGATTGAGATTCTTGTCTTTTCTTACAGGTGGAGCCGACCCCTGTGGTGACCTTTGTGCAAATATGTGATAATGTTGTCGACGCTGCTCTTTTGCACATACTGAAATATAATGCACTCATGATTAGCTTTCAGTGCAGTGAAACACTTTTGTTATTATTTTATTAAGGTTGTGTAAGAAAAGCAGCAGCATTCAGAAGTCTGCGCTGATTAAATCTTAGCTTATGTAGGCTAATAATAATGACGCATATAAAATTCTTATTTTGCTACCATTCTATAATGGTAGCAAATTATTTTTTAATAGAAGTAATTATTTTGATTAATGATTATTGAATATTATTATTATAAACCGCTGAACCTCCAAACTAAACTTGTTCTCTCACTTTGGTTGAGTCTTCATCTTAGTTTAGCATGTTAGCATTTCAAGGCATGCTAAGATCAGCCAGAGAGCACACACAGAGTACAGCTGAGGCTGATGGCAACATCACTAGTTTTACAGGCGTTTGATCATTAATGAGATTAAAATGTGAAGCTCAGAACTTTGATGTACTGTAGTGATGGGACCAGATGACCACAGTTCTTACATTTCTTCTTGTCCAAGCAAATCACCTGCGGAGGAAAGTTGTTTATGTGACCAATAAAAACTTGCTAAAAAAACCCCAAGTTTGTTATTGTTACAATGCATCTAATTGCAAGAAGCATCCTTTAAAAGAGAATGTGAGTCTCCTCCGTGACATAACAAGGAGTGTGTGGATACATGTGTTAGTGAAAGGTGAGATGGAGGACAAACCATGAACTATTCGTGCCGAGCTAAATGACAAATTTAGGATCAGATCTAATAACCACAATTACTAGAAAGACACAAAGCAAGCAGTCATTACTGGGGAAATGAGACGTGTGTGTTCACTCTAAAAACATCTCCACAGTTCAACCTGTATTTATCCATTATTGTAGCGGCGCAGCAGGAGGGACGGCAGCACCAGGTCCAGACTGGAATACTTCATCGATGTGGTGATCCTCCCCTGACGGTACTGGGCCTTTAGAAAATCAACATTTTCTTTTATCCTCCACTGACGTTATTAATCAATCAGTTAATCAATCAACCAATCATACTTATTGTATTCTGGCTCAGCCATGACTTGTGTTTGGTTCTAATAAGAAAATGTTAGCGTGTGACGCAGTAATCTAAGACGATGAAAACAACATCAGTATGTTTGCACTGTCATTATGAGCTCATCAGGATGTCCGTGTTAGCATTTAGCTCACAGCACTGCTGCTCTGCAGCTCAGAGCAGACAGTCACATCACAGGCTAAAGCTAACTTTTTTTATATCTACAGTGTAAAAGTTTCATCCTTTTGACCTGAACAAATACTGCATCTCAACATCAGTGGGTAAAAAAACAACCCGTTGGAATTAGATGTTTGTTATGGAGAATCACGGTGACAGTGGTAAATGTACGGTGGCCCAAAAGGACAAAGTACAAACATGAGGGAAACTTCACTGTGACTGTAGGTTCTGGTTGTCTTGAGCATCAACACATAGACATTACTACACTTATACACTGATGATCAAACTAATTCTGTGTTCAGCTCACCTCTAATCCAACACTGCAAACACTATTTGTCACTCTCTTGATGTGAGAGTCTACTTACTCAGGATGATGGCTGCCAGGTATACGACAGCAACCCAACTTGGGCCTCCAAACACATACTAACACACACACAGACACACAGACACACACACTGAAACAGGCGTTGCTGTATGGCTGTTGTTGCTGTGAGCAATTACAGCACCTTATCTAACACTGAGGATAATGAGGTTGCACAGAGAGCAAATTCTATCATGTCGGCATAATGAGATTTGGGCCCGTGTCTTGCGTCCTGGGGTCGAGGACAGGGACGGGGACAGAGACAAACACACACACATGCGCTCACACACACCCACACACACGCACACACAGCTTTCTTATCTGCCCCACCTCGCATCTCTGCCTGACATTCAGGGGAAATTGCATTCGGGCTCAGTGTGTGAATGACTCTGAGGTTCTCCCCCTCTTCCTTTCTCTTTCCACCCCCCCCTCCCTCCTATACCACTTTCCCCCCTTCATGTTCTCCAACAACCCCACTACTACCACTTCTGACAGGCTGTTTGATTTATGACTCCAATTCCCCAGTGCAGTCACATAGACGCAGGCCACACTCCCAAGTATATGTATGTATTTTAGTTTCCCCCACAGCCCTCCCTCCCCTCTCCTTGGCTTCACTTCTCTCTCCCACTCCCTATCTGTTCCCCCCTGTCTCTATCAGTTTCTCTGTTTGTCTCTCTCTCTCTCTCTCTCCTTCTCACACTCACACACACACATCTTGGGTGTGGTGATTGATTATCCTAGCAGGACTGTCTGGCGTATTTTTGATCCTTTTGAAATTTAATCTCTGAGAGCAGTACAGGGAGTGTCTTGTCACATGTGTGCACACATACGCACATAATCACACATACACATATAGGCCACACGCTCATACATACACACGCTCTCCATCGAAGGAGGAGGAGAAGCGAGTGAGTTTTTCAAAAAAGGCGATGCAGGCGAGAAGTGCAGGAGCTTCTTAGCGCCATGTTTCGAGTTGTGTACGCAGCTTCTTCACAAGTTAGAAGGTAACCTGGGAACAGGACAACTTGGTTCTTACCCTGGTGTACAAGTCCAAGAGCTGTGAAACAACGCAGACTCCTGACAGTCAGACATCCTGACGGCAGGCTCAGAGCAGAACCAGGACTGAAACCTGGACACGGGACGTGAACAGCACCGATTATCCCCGTCCTCAACAAGGACACATGTTCACTAGTAAAACAAGCCAGATGCTCAGAGGATAGAACAGAGCGGTTCAAGCTGAAAGTCATTTGGATGATGTTAGAACCACTGGATGTCATTTGACCATTGTGCAGTTAGAGTATAATAGCTGCTCAGTCACTACTATTGTCTCCATAAAGAACTATTGTAAAATTAATAACTAAAATACCGGTACACGGCTATTTTCATGACTACTTAACTATAATCGTAGAAACATGGCGATGTTAAAAGCTCTGTGGCTGAGGTGAAACTTATGGCTCAAACATTTTAACAAAAGAAGTAGAATTAGTATACATGCAATCATGTTAAATATAATTTTGACATTTTAAAACAAGTGCAGAAATGTGCCAAACAGAGTTTCAGTTCTTGTTGGCACTTTGACTCGTAAGGGAAGTCACAGATAGTTCAACATTGAGGAGGTACGTTTTTATCCTCTTTTTTTGTTGCTTTTTTTTAACAACAACCCTGGCTTCTCTGACATCGACTGTGTGTTCCTCTGCTAATTGACAAAACCTGCAGCTTTTGCTGGTAACGGCCAATAAAACTATGATTGTGCTCTTCAAGGCAAATAGTTAATAATGAAGTCGGCAGTATAGTTGTACTTAGCCCATTAAAGACTTGGTTTAATAACAGGAGTTGATTTCCACAGATTACCAAACACAGCATTCCTCTCTTTGTTTTCAGGTTGAATAACAGGGTTTCTGTTTTCTCCTTGTTTGACCTCCTGCTTTTATCTAAGACAGGAACTGATCAGAGGCTTGGGCTGTTATTTGTTTCAGCAGAGATGTACACTTACAGTTATGTGTATTAGAAATGACGTCCTTGTGCTTTTAGTTAGTAGAAGTTAAATTAATTATGAATGACATAACAGGCTGATTTCAAATGATGTTAGAAATGTTTATACTGTGCTGCTCTGCCCACACAACATATTTTGAAAATTAAATTATTTAAAAATAGTAAAATGCTCTTTGGTTTCTTTGTAATAAGTTTCCGAAATATATTTAATGGATCAAAAGCAGCTATTTGTTTAAAAAAATATTTTTTGAAAAATTAAAAGAATGAATCGGCCCATATATTGGTTATTGGAGTTTTTATTCCCTAATATTGGCATTGGCCCCAAAAATCCATATTGGTCGGGTGCTAGTGTGATCTGCACAACATACATTGTGCTCTCTGATGTCATCCTAACTTTGGCTGTTCATGTTTGTTCTTGTTTTTACAATGAAAGTATGATCTTATGATGTATGATATCGTTTGTAATCACATCCATTACCCAGAATGGTATCACCTAAATAGAAGTAAATAACAAGGAGAAGAAAGAACAACTGGCGCCAGATGTTTATGGAAAGACCCTTGTTAAGCTTTTTATTAGTGGACCTTGGAGGTGAGTGGGGATTCAGCATCAACACGCAGCCTGAGCCCGTCCTGCTTAAGAGCACCGCACTTGAGCTGTGTTTGCTGTGCTTCATTCTTCTATTGTTCTCAGGGTCAGACGATATGTTTAAGTACCTCAGGTCTTTATGGTGCGACTAAATGATGATGCTCAGAACATCCTGTGCACTTGTGCAGCGTTATTTGTGAGCCTGATATGACAATGCATGGAAGCAGCACATCTTGACTGCAAAGTTAACAGGGATATGAGGTCATAAGAGTGATGGGAAATGAATGTAAACACACTCATGTGAAGGAGGACAGTGAAAGGGAAGAAGAAGATGGAAGCATCCTTCCTCCTGTCACTGGCTCCGCTATGTCATTTCTTTTTTTTTTTACACACTGACCTACACATGCAGCCTCAGTCTCTGGATCATTATCTCCTCCCTCCACCTGGGATTTGTCTCTGCTTTGTAATAAATGATAAATGAAATTATAGAGCGCTGAGTGCGTGTGTGTGTGTGCGGAAACATGTATCGATGGCTGATCTGTATTTAGTCCCTCAGGTCATCGATCAAAGGTGGCCATTCATCCATAATGGGGCCTATATCTGTCTATCTCTCAGCAGGGGACCGGGACCACAATGAGACATACATGGATCAGACACAAAAGAGGACCATTACACGCAATCCTATCAATACTCACTTCAGAGAAACTACTTTCCTGCCTTTCTCAGGGGAAAGATTTGCTGCTGCCTGATTGGTAACAGCTACAGTCATTGATAGAGTTTGGCAAAGAGCTGTGAAATCAGGCAGCTACAGAGTGACTGCCATTTTATCATCCTTCATTTGGTTGTATGTTTATTTCTACTCACACTCTGTAATGTCAGCAAAGATTTAATAACATATTATGATTTGTATTTTAAGAACTATATTTCAAAATGAAATACGGGCTGTTTTAATAGTACAGTACAGTAACCCATCCGCCTCTGTTACTGGCAACAAATTACCCTGCAGTTTGAAGAGAGACCAATTTTTTGTTACCAATTTTGTTGTTTATGACAGATTTATGTGTGATTCCAGTAAAAAAAATATAATTTGACATATTTACAATGACAAACTACAATGGCCAACAACACGCTGACCTCTAATGTTGACTCAAACAGCGATGCCATATTTCCATTCGTTTTCCACTGTTTGAAGTTTGACCAGTGTTATTGGAGATTTAACACCACCAAACCAGGTCCTTCACATAATGACAGTGGACTGAAATATTCTTTTTACAATTCAGTCGAATGCTACTGTGGTAGCATGTTTATTGGTGATTAGCTCTCTCCCAGTAATTTGCCTGATTAAACAACAGATATATTAAACATTTTTCTGAACCACAAAGCAGTGGTTTGTTTTTTTCATCTTCCTTTTGTAAGTTTTATTTCATTCAAAACATACTGGACTGCAGTGGTGGAAAGTAGCTACGCTGCATTTCCTCTGAGCTCTGTGCAACTTTGAGGTAGGTGAACTATAGCTATTTGTATTTTATTCTACTATAGGCCTATGTTTCTGTTTAAACCTGTTTAATTTTAGTAGTAGTTTATCTGAGTGTTTATATGTCAGGGAATTGACGACTGCACCAGAGTTAGCTATTAGCTAATTTGCATTTGTCATCCCAACAAAGAACAACTGAGAAAATACAATCCATTCAACAGTTGATATAAATAGGAATCTAACCCATAAATCAACAATATAAATTTCATCTATTTAGCAACAATACATATAAATAGTGACCTTAACTACAACAACAGATACATCAATCCAAGCTGTTCAATAGTAATAAAAAATGTAAATAACAGCCTACGGTTGTGCCACACCTGGGCCGGTTCCACCCAAAGCCCTGGGTGCGTCTCCCAAACTCAGCCAAACATAGAAATTGCATCAAATAAAAAGTAAAACAAAACCCTGAGCAAGGTCAAAGATATGCAACAAAACAATGAAGAAAGGTCATTTCTTCGTGGTCGTGGTTTTAGCTGAAGCTTAAGACGTTTTTTAAACCTGACTCACACCCTGACGGAATCATAAGCCCGTAGGACGGGAATTCCACATCTGCCACTTTTACTGAGAAAGTTGATTGTAGCAAAGATGTCTTCCCACAGCATCCCCTTGAAGAAGACTTTAGTTGCTCTCGTCACATACTTTCCCCAATAAATGTTCAAATGACCCATTATCTCACCAAAAGTCAGAAAACTGAACACAGAATTGTTGGTCAAAACCAGATGTATCCTGTGTCACTAAAAGACTATAGCCTCTATAAAGTAGATCCAACTAGCTCCACCATAACTGCTGATTACACACTGAGATGTCATAATAACATGTCAGTCACAGAGACCAAACCAGTACTTTCACTTTATACTTCAACTATGTTTTGATACAAATAGGCATACTTCAAGAGATTTACGATCACGCTCTCATTCTCAGACTTTTGTGGTGCGGCGGTGCTCGAGGATGCTCAACAGAAGGCAGCAGCAGAGTCAATGATTTATGAAGGACACATGGATGATGTTTGTGTCTGTTGACGAAAATTCCTCGGTGAATTCCCTTAACATTCCCAACATTAGACACCGACTCGCGTCCTCCAGCAGGTCTCCAGCTGAGTCTACGCATCAGTCGGTCCATGATCTGCAGGGACAGACAGTGATGGTACACAGAAACAGATGATGATCTAAAGGTCACCACAGATATGTGTACTGTGCATAATCACACAGTCTCACGTTCAGCCCCTTCACCACAGCCAGACCCAGGCACACACTTTCCCATGGTACACTCTGTTCGGGGGGAATCCTCATGAGAGTTGAGGTCTGAGGTCCAAACTGTATGTGTGCCTGTTTGTGCTTGTTTCATATACAACCGCTTTTAACACTCGAACACCAGACTGACAAATGCAGCAGCCACAGTGAGGACGGACAGACAACAATGGGACTTTCCTGTAAGATCAACGGAGAAGATAAATATTTGACATTGTTCTTGACAGGGAAGTAAAACATCAGCGATGTTTGCCCACTTTGTGTCAAACAATTCACATGTTGTCGAGAAGCGACTGGCTGTGGGTTTTGATGGCTCATTTAGAGACATGGTTAGGAACAAAAAGCAGTAGGCGTGTTGGTGTTGCAGTGGATTCACATTTACGCAAACACCATCCCATCAAAGCTCAAAGATGCAATCGTGGGGCTGTAAGCTCTTTTTTTTTACTGGTCCATTAACCTAAACCACAGCCACTTATCTCTGTTTCCTGAGCTTTAGTGCACCTCTATCATCTAAAAATATCAGCAAATAAAATATTGATTAAATAAAATATTGAGACAAGATTTTGTCCCGTTGTGTATTTGTTTTCAGCCCTTTGTAATTCTATCAATAAAATCCTCTATTAAAGTGACTATTGTTGTTTTACTGGCGCTTTGAAACAGAAAGTGTTCTCCATATAGAGTACAATCTCCTCTGATCACATGACTCATCTGCCATAATAAGGTCACATGACAAGTGAGCAGATCATGTGATACAGTGAAAGCTCCAGAAAAGAAAAAACAAACTAGAACACAGTTCTGTGCCAAGACAATAAATAAGTAATCAATAATGAAAGTGAATCACTAGGTGGTGAGGTTACACAAACATAAATTATTATAGATACATTTTGTCCCATGCTGGTACTTTCGGAGGGAGCTGTATACAATGTGCTTGATATACTTCCCCACTGACACAAACTTTTTACCAGGACAGGAAATAGTTTGTGAGTTTATTGGGGGTGTCAGTGTGAATAAAAAGCTAAATGTTGCTGTAAAGAGAGCAGCAGGTTCAGTCCCGACCAATAGACGACTGAAGAGCATGAATGTCTGTACGTCTATGAAAGTCAGTGTCAGCTTTTAGATATTCTCAACCAGTCCGCTAAACTTTATCATAGTGTAGAGGCTTCCACAGAATCTCAAGTATTAAAGTACAACCCTTCCCCCTAGTAGCCTAACCTATTTGATCTTGTCTGCCCTATTTTTTCCACATATTTTTTCCTCTCCTCTCCTCTCCTCTCCTCTCCTCTCCTCTCCTCTCCTCTCCTCATCCATCTCCTGACTGGGCCAGTCAGTGGCAGCTCCATTGATAGGGTAATCCAGGTCTGATTAATGACCCAATAATCAGAGGGATCCTCAGATCAATCACGGGTGTGATCGATAACCCTCGGCCAAGGCGATCATTAGCCTGCTAGAGTGCATCCTCCATTAGAGCCACAGACCAAAACAAAGGATGTAAAAGAAAGAGAGGAGCTACAGAGAGTGAGGGGTGGAGGAGGAGGAGCAGGGGGGGGTTTGTAAGGTGATAAGGAAACAGAGTCTTTTCTCTGAGCTGGGGAAGAGTAAGAAACTGACTTATCTCATTTATATTTATGTGCAGGTTAGGAGACTGAGACTCCACTGGAACGACACACTCTGCAAACGACTGCAGCAGGACCAGCTAATGGGAAGTTCAAATGTGTGTGTGAAATGCGTGTGCAGATAGAATAATGTGCATCATGCTGCGTGCAGACATGTCTGCGTGTGTGTGTAAACATGTGTCTGTGTGTTAAGAGTATGCATGTAACCCTGCTGATCTGCATGTGTGTTTGTGGGCGCTGGTTTGTGGGTCCTGTCTGTGTGTGTATCCGTGTGTGTGTTTGTGTGTGTCAGCAGGGTGTGATGGCCTCTGATTTATGGACTGTGTCCCTCAGTGCCAGCTCTCTGTCTGCTCTAGCATGGAGAATGAATGGACCTCTGTCAGACCAGCCAGAACCCCCCCACCACCCCTCATCCCTCTTCACCCCCTCCACTTGTCCCTCCCTTTTTCTCCCCGGTCTCCCCCTCTTCCTCCTCCTCCTCCTCCCTCTCTCCTTCTCTCTCTACCATACCATTTTGCAATTAGACGCAAACAAACTCAGACCAACTGTTTACCCGTTACTATAAATGTCGTCTCTGACAGCTGGCAACATAACTTGATATGGGTAAATAGCCTCACATTAAGCAGCCACTGAGTGATTCATGAAGAATAAACCTGTCTGTTGTCAGCAGCCCAGACTGGGATGCCCCCAGTGTGGGACCTGGAAAACTGGGATGATATTCAGCTGTGGGAAGCCATCACAGGTTTCAGTTAAGGGAATACTACACATGAATGAACCTTTTTATCTGCACCTTTACTTTTGTTCACATTTGATCTGCTTCACATTTGGATTGAATGCTCAGGAAGTTAGCATAACTGCTTTTAAAGTTGCAGATATACATTTTTAAACTTGTGAATATGCGCATATTAAATAATTGAATGTAACTTATTTGGCTTTTTATCAGCAAAAATCAAATATTGCTTCCATAAATACGTATTCCACTGTCGTCGAATCACACATGCATACAAATGAAAGCTTTCTCGTACTTTAGAATGAGTTGTTACAAGTCGTTACAAACACATAAGTGGGTGACGCACCGAACCGAGGCTGCCATGTTGCATCGCCATTTTTTTCGTTGAGTGGCAGGCTGCCAGAAATGTTGCATCGCCAGGTAGCGCCTGTTTTTTTGAAGTGATTTAAGATTGGAAGTTTCTCATATTACTGCAATAGTATTTGCTGTGTTATACTTTTGGTTGGCCAACACTTTTCTGAAACTCACCTGTAGTGAGCTGTTACCCGGAAGTCTACAGAGGGTTTGAAGCCAAGCGCTGATCTTTGCCTCCCTTAAAACTGTCACCACTGAGGAAGGACGGAGGCACTGGTGTTGCCTTCAGGTGCAGTCAGAGACCTGAATGACGCTGTCGGCAAACCAACTGGACTTTACTCGACGAGAGAAAGACGGTAAAACGTGGGTCAGGTAAACAATACGACATCACCATGACAACATATTGTCACGCCTGTATTGTTCTGCCTCGTGCTGGCGGACCATTTCTTTACATAGACGCTTGTTTATCCTGTTACATGCAGCGTCTGCTGTCTGTCTGACGTCAGCCTGATTTCACGTGAATGCAACATCAAGAATACGTTCCGATATGCAACCGCACCGCTAGATGGGGGTAAATCCTACATATTATACCTTTAAGATTGTAAACAATATATATTTTAGCAAAGTAACTCATACTGTATGAATCAACACAGTATGGTCGACTCTGTGCCGTATGAGATACGCTACTGAAAGCTAACGTTAGCACTAGCTTGTAAATATAATACTGTACTGTATGATGGTTTTGTCCAAACAATGTGTTTTATTTTGTGAGCAAAGAAGAAACTCAGTATTGAATGAATCCAGATGTTTGTCTGTGTGTATGTGCGTTCATAAGAGTGTGTGTGTGTGTGAGATACACTAGTGCAGTGCACACGTACTTCAGCGTGTTTTTGCTCATGTCAGCTTATATGTTTGTATAGGATATTTGTATACATTCATATATTATGCAAGTGTGTGTCTGCGTGTATCTATACAGGGAAGTATTTGTCAGCCTGTGTCCATGTGTGTGTGTGTGTGTGTGTGTGTGCCACCACTCTCTGATGTGGCAGCCTGCTGTGTGTACTCATTTATGTGTAATGAATGTTTATGAGGGTAAACAGATGGTGTGTTAACATGGTAAAATATGATCTGCTGCCAGACAATATGGTGGCACGCTGGTGTTTACAACACACACACTACACCCTGGGACAGCAGAGCAGCTTTAGAGCAGCCTGGCTTTTCTTAACAGATCTGAGTGGAATGAAAATGCCTTCCACACACTCCCATCCAAGTTGTTAATTATCAGTGGGAGGCAACACTCTGGTGACAGTCAAATCAATTAATCTGAAAGCATGGAGACAGAAACATGTTCAGGATGGAACGAGTTACTTGTAAAGGAATGATCCACCACATTTAGTGTATTTAAAACCTGGATGTGAGAACAAAGAATAGAAGAGAAGCAAACAAAGCGCTCAGACCAGGCTGAACGCAAATACAACGCCATGATGTCAGTTGATTAGTGCGTTTGTGTTCTTTACCACAACAGTGTTTTTTTTTAACTACATTCTTCGACTACATCCTCGACAAACTAATTATTATTCTTTTTGAAATTACGATTAGAAACACCACACACACAGTCTTAAACAACTGTATTCTATACTTTCACTTTTTCCTAAATAAATAGAGTTTAAATAAAATGAAGCACTTGATTGATGGCTGCAATCATGTGACTGCACATGATCGCGGGGTCGCCAGAAATTTGGGATGTCAAAATGGGGTCATGAACCAAAAAAGGTTAGGAATCACTGTCTTAAAGGCACAGAAAGCCTTTTATCTGTAACAAATTCTTGTGAATCCGACATGATCACAAGGGGGCTGCCAAAGTTAAGAGTTTTTCTCGGGGCTCAGTTGGACAAATGCAATATCACTTACTGTTACTGGCTGTGGGCGATTACAAGTGATTAACAACGGTGATTATTGTGATACCATTAGCCTCATGTGAGCATGAGCATTAAATGATCACCACTATGCTGGAAAAATAAAGAAAAAATATTTCTTTGGTAAATGTTTATAAGGACCTTTGGCCAAACAAAAGCTCAGGGTGAAAGATCCTCTGCCCCTGACACACACTCAGGCAAACACACACTGTGTGACCCTGTGACTCCATGACGAACGATGACAGAGGTGTTGACAGAAGAAGCCAGACTATCAATCACACACGCATGTAATGACAGCTGGTTCTTCCCACTCCCTTGCCTTGCTGGACTAATAATATTCCTATCAATGTTGTCCTCTAAGTAAAATGTATCCATGGGCATTCCCTATTTTTGTGTTTTTGGTTGTTTTACTCCAAAAACTGCAAAAACCCCGCCCTTGCTTTCTGATTGGCTGGCGTCCTCACCTTGCATAACCTCAGTGTAGCAGCATGTAACTCATGACAGGCCAGGGGGGGGCTGCAGACAATCCTGTTGAGCGATGACTGGGTTTAAAAGTGCGTGTCTTTGAAAGTAAAGATTCCTTTATGTTATTTTGGTGCCAGAGAGGCAACAGGCGACGGCTGTTTACAGTGATTCAAAACAGAAAACAGCACAGCTACACAGGCTTGGCCGGGCTGCACAGGCCTCTATTGACGGATGCCAACCCAAAACTAGCAAGGCCTGGATTCTGTCAGCAAACACACTGACAGTGAAAGCTGACAGGGACACACGCATCCCCACACACACACACACACACACACACACATTCTGCCACCACGCAATCTGGACCGATCTCACCCCATGTAGTATTTTACTGTGCAATCATCAAAGCACCATTAAATCAGAAGTGACTGCCAATAAAGGGAGGAAATTGCGGGCAGGGATTACGATGTTTGCATGATAAGGGGTGTAGTGTGTGTGTGTGTGTGTATGGGGAGAGCAAGGGGGGGGTGTAATCGGGGGGCGTCACAAGATTTATGTAGAATTTACTGTGGAGCAAGTCGTAAAGTGTAATTACAGGGGGGGTCGACACACCGCAGAGCCACAGCCCAGCAGGCGGACTGGCAGGAAGGCGAGGAGACAAGTGATCCCGGCCTATTCATCCTCACCATCGCTCTGTTTGTCTCTTCTTTTTTGCTTTCTCTCTGTCTTGTCTCGGCGACTCCAGACTCATAAATCAGCTGCGTCCAGTCCAAGCCCCAGCGTCAAAACAGCTGAGGCCTCTGACATGAAGGGCTTCGCTGGAAAAACACGATGTGGGTGGAGACTGACCGACCAGTGTCTCCACAAAGAGACGCAAACAGAGATGAGACAGACGACAACTATTTCTCCACCAGATGTTTGTCATTGTTGTGAAAAAAAAATCTTGCATTTGTTGGCTTATTTCTTACAGTACATGAATCATCTTCATTGTCTCTGATGTGCATATTAGTCTGGATGTTGAAGCATGGTAGAAACTGTCAAATGAGCTGCTCTGTCACAACTCGTATTTTTGGCCACTTGGTGGCAAGCGAAAACAAGTGGCAAACAAACACTGACATAGTCTCATCTTGAAATGCTAATATTGCAAACTTGTTGGCAAATATTTGCTAATTTACTCATCCAGCAGATATGGAACAAAAATAACACTTGGAGTTATGCTTCTGGTTATCTGGTGTCTAAGTTCAACATTCGCCGTCCACTTAGAGCTCCTCAGGGAGTGTTATGTTTAGCAGCTAGCTAACTTCGTCTTCAGGGATAGGAAGGCAAAAATAGAAAAGCTACCCTGTTTGGCTGGAAACACTGATGGAAGTTGTGAGCGACAACAAAAAAAAACAATAAAATCGGTTTACAAAATGAAAACAACTGTCTCAAAAACGGGGGAAACTTTATAGTTGTAGGCTAGCTATTTGTAGGTTTAGCTTTTGCTACATAGCTAACATTAGCATTAAAAGCTGTTTACAAAACAGCCCAAAAGAAATGCTAAGTTGCAAGTTTGGCATTAAGGCAACACTATGTAGTTTTTCGGCCTTAAAATAATGTTTCTAAACTCATTGAAGTGGTAGAATAACGGTTAATGGGATGAATTGTGCTGCAGCCGCAGCCTGAGCAGGGTCACGCTGAATTGTTGCCGGTAGCGGTGACGTTGCCGCTGTCGGTGCCAAGCAAAGAGGGTTTTAGAAACATTATTTTAAGGTTGAAAAACTGCATAGTGTTTCTTCAAACTTTACTCACCAACGGCTGTCTCTTCACCATTACTTCTTGTCTCCAACGTCTTTTCCTTTTCATCACATTTGCACAGTCATGGTTGAAGCTCTTGTCTAGCACCAAATCACCATAACACAATCCCATCAAGAAAGCTGTGGAGGTCTGGCTGTGGAGAAAACAAACAGCCCCTCTAAATTACCTTAAGCAACCCAACTTGTTTGCATGTTAATCTGACCACAGGAGTATTTTTGCAATCAGTGTTGATTTGCCCCAGACAGCCATTGTACCAGCCGTACAGCCATTACAGCAACATAGGCTACCTCAGTTCATGCATAAGCTCACCTGCTTAAATCGTTTACTTTGTATGCAGTCAGAAATGTGCATTTCATTCAGTCTGGACATTAATTTTTTTTATAATACATTTGAATGCATTTCCAAACAAACAACATTATCTGAAAAGGCCAATTGAGGGACAGTAAAGGAAATTCAATCCACAGAGCCACAGTGACAAGTGACTGCTCAGGAAAACTGATTGTCATCCCAAATGTTATCACATCACTTTTAAGCCTCAGAGTGGGAGTGGAGCTTTCGCATGTCTTCCGCTGTACGGGACACGTGGGTTTGTTTACAAGACATTTTGTGTTGATTCCCGGGGGAATGAGGGAGGAGAGACTGTAGGGGAGAGAGGGCTAAAGTGAGAGAGCTGCAATTTGCAATTGCGAAAATCCCTTGAGATTTATGTCAATGTTTACCATTCCTCCTCCAGCCCGCCGCTTAAAGAGGGAGCACTCGGACAATAAATCATCCCCTTATAAATGGATGGGATGCTGAGAACCTTTTGAACTGAGTCTAATTTGCCTGGTAGCTTTCAAAAGGAGAGACCCCCCTCAGTTAGTATATGTCATGGGCCTCAGTGAAGTGCACTGGCACAGCACCAGATGTTAAACAGGGTGACGATGTGTGTGTCTCACTTTGTCTCTCCTTTCTAAGAGAAATGTCCAAGTTTTATAGAAGCAGAATGAACGTTCCCAGCTGCCGAAGTGAAAACAAGTCTGGTTTTCAATTAAAAACTCAATTTGTATGCACACCGTGTGAGATCGCATTATTTTTATCTGTCTGAAAATGTAAGTATCCTCCCCTTAAGGATCAGTCTTTACTATGATGTCAACAATAAACTAGTATTTATTTTAGTTTAAAGTTAGTTTAATCAAATTTCCTTTTTGTTATTACAGTTTTAAACTTCAAAGTCAATTTCATGTTTAATTTTGTGTGTGTCTGTGCTTACAGTAAGCACAGTGATCTCTCTAAGGAGTTTTCAGCTCCAATAGTGGTCAGTAATAATGCATCAAACTTGAAAACAAAAATTGGATTATTCAATTAGAATTTGGCCATCCATGCATCATGAAGATACAAATTGGAAATGGATTCAAATTGAATTTCCTTTTGTTTCACACCCTTGGGATGAGCTGTGTTGAAACATGTATGTAATGTTTTAATTGTTCATCTGGATAAATGGCCGAGTAGTGAGTGTTAGAAGAACACAAGAGGAGGAAAAGTTTCCTCCACTGAACAAAAACAAGCTAAAGTCACATGTCGGCACAAACTCTTTTCATGCCTTTGTAAGTCATTGTGGCTGCTGTTCAACCTGCTCACTGCGGGGTCAGCGGGAGATCTGAGGGGTCGGATTGAGGTCAGCGTCAGTTCAAGAAGCCACTGAGTCCGCCCTCCTTCCTCACTCTCCTCCTCCTCCTCCTCCTGACACATGAATCATTCCTCTCCTCCCACTGTCCTCCTCACCCAGGCCGTCCCAGGCTGCACATGCTGTTTTTCTCTATTTGCTGTCATCAGTCACACACACACTCACATACACACACACACTGGAGGACTGCTGGCCCTGCTGTTCAGTAATGTCACAACTGTCAGGGAGCTCCGAGAGTGAGAGAGAGCTTTCAACACATAAACATACAGGTAGTGAGAGAGACAGAATTAACCTGCTGTTTGTCCTGTCATTAGTCTACTGGGTGGCAGATCTGGACTGATACCTCACACACAAACACACACACAGACACACGCACGCACACACATACAGAGAGAGAGAGAGCTGGCATGTAGACAAAACAGCTAAGGCCAAAGCTCTCTCCAAACACAGCACTCATATGCTGTCATCACCCCTATTCTCACACCTCCGCTCTCTCAACACACACACACACAGACACACACAATCTATCTCTCTCACACACAAATATAGAGACGCTGCATCCCAATAACAACAGGCTTGAGGAAGCAGCCATATTTGGGTGGAGGAGCTCCAATGGGCAGGTCTGTGTGTGTTGTGAGTTCATCATGAAGTCAAACAGCGAAATTCAAAGGAAACGGTTTCCTAATGTTGCACAAGTCACGTTACGCTGAGCTTAAGGCTATACAGCGCTCGTCATTCAGTGAAGTCTAATAACAGACGACACGCTCAGACACTGAGGCATGGGAGAGGTGCACGGCTTAAGTCTGTCGATCAAGAGGTCACACGGCAAAAAATAAATATCTGATGTGATATCTGGATAAAATTCTGAATTTTCCTAAATCAGCTGTAAACACAAAGAGCTACTTGTTGGCAAACAACAAAAACTGTTGCTCCTTGAATGGCCACTAGAGTCTGACTCCAAACGTGGGTCAATCTCTATCCCCATAGACTCTCATGTTAAAATGTCCAGATTTACAGGGGGCATATATGTTTACAGTCATGTCAACTGAACATGTGATGAATTCCTATATACAGTATGTCACCTGTTTGTATATAATGAAGACTTTGAGACAACCCGGTGGGTGGGTAGATGTTTGACACTACATACAGCAGCTGTCAGTTTGGACACACCTTCTTCTTGACTGCACATTCAATGTTTTTTTTCTTCATTTTTATGACTTTCTTCTTCTTGTGGATTCATACTGAAGACATCAAAACTATGAAGGTACACATATGGAATTATGTAGTGGACAAAAGTGTCACCTGACCTAAACCCAATTGAGATGGTTTTGGACGAGTTGGAGGTAAAACAGCCAACAAGAGCTTAGCACCTCTGAACTCCGTCAAGACTGTTGGAAAACTGTGCAAAGCTGTCATCGAAGCAAAAGCTGGCTACTTTGAAGAATCTAAAATATAAAACATAATCTGCTTTGTTGTGTTTACTACATACACAGGTGTTCTGTCATAGTTTTGATGTCTTCAGTATGAATCTACAATGTAGAAAGTCATAAGAATAAAGAAAAAACATTGAATGAGAAGGTGTGTCCAAACCTTTGACTGGTACGTTCAATGAGGTGTCAGTAACACAGGCCCAAACTCTGTGCCTTTGCTTTTTGGATTAGCCACGGGAGGATTCTACAGAAATGATGTCATTCTTTCTATAAAGTCTGTGGTGCTGCCACTCAACAGGCCTGTGAGTGAGATTCAGTTTCAAACATGGACAAACATCAAGATTGTGCCATGGATACCTTGTTTCCTTGTGCAGACACACTGTCTGAGGGCTCAAATATCTGCTTCAATGTTTCTCTGCAGCATGATCCTTTGTATTCAGGGCAACAATGCATAATGTTTTTCACCATTGCCCCAAACATGACACTATGCAGCACAGCCTTAGTCTTAATGTGTAAATACTAAGACTTGGCCCAAGGACACTTCAGCCTGCACACAGACTTCTTGCACACAGACTTTCTTTCAGACCTCTTTCTCTCAGCATCGTTTTGTTGCCGAACACCCTTGAAGAAGAACCAGTGAGGTGACACGCGCTGATGAGACAATAAATGTGACAAATATTCCTGTGGTCCTATAATATTACAGTTTAATAAAGAAGTACCAGTTTTACTGTCTGACTGGTTCTGATTGATCGTCTGTCAGGGAAGGTATTCTGTGTCTGAGAGCGATGCCAGGAGACAAGGCCGTGACATGAACATGATGAATCCCACACTCATTTAATTGCTGTTTTACAGTTCAGTGACAGCCATCAGCTAAATAAGCTGTCACACACACAATGTAACAACTGACTTGCAATTATTTTACCGAGGCAAAGAACAGCGTTTTTTTCTTCTTCTTCTTTTTCATGTTCCTGGTTCTCAGTGATTGCTGTGTCTTTTACGTTTATGGGAGATCACTGTGCTACAGCTGCAGAGGTCACATTACCCCTCAATGTACCACAACGTACAACAGCTCATCTTACAGAAAAAGCGTTGCAGGAGGCAGATGTTAACTAAATTGTATGTGAAGATGTTACTATTATACATAAAACAATTATTTAATGTTTTCTGAAAAGTCTGAATCATGGTCTGGATAATAATTTGTATTTACTTTGTTGAATTTGTACTTGTACTCTGTTTTGTAATTAACCTTTTACTCTATGTTTTCCTGGACACTGAAATGTTCAGGCATCTGTGTGTGTTGGACAGAAACACTGGCCATAAACATTACACTAAATACAAATAATAGCCTACTGTACTTGTAATTCTACTTCAGTACTGTATGTCACATCAATATAAATATTCGAAAAAGAAGGAGCCAAGGCAACTCTTCTGGTACAAAGTATAAAAAGCCTTATTTGGACTGCTATAGTTAATCATAAACATAAAAAAATATATTTCTCTTCTTTCTGCCTCAGGGATATATTCAATAGCTATGGTTCTTTTGTTTAGCCATAAGATAGTCCTGGTTGCCTAACTGCATATGGCAGTATAGTGTTAGCATCTGAAACTTCCTCCATTGCTGCCCAGGATAAAGATACTCACATAATTCTGGTAACTCAGGTGTCTTGAAGCCTCATACTAAAGGGATATTCCAGCCTAAGTTTAAGCTATGGTCTAATGCACCTTGAGACTGAGTAGAACACCCCCTCGAGAGGTCAAGTTCCCCGACCGCAAACTTTTCAAGTTGTAGCAACTTCAGCACAGACAGCCAGATATCAAAATACTGCTTTCTATGGAGCCAAGAGCCAACTATGATAAAAGAAACCACTCATAGCCACAAATAATGCTCAGAACAGCACCATATTTCGGTATGGGGTGCCAGTATATAATACAAGGCACCAAACACCTGCTAGCTTTGCCTGGTTTCTATTGCAAAGAGACCAAAACAGAACTCACCCACTCTTGTCCAGCCGCTTAATGCAGAAGCCCTAACAAGTCGATTACCGAGTGCAGTAGAAAAGTAAGGAGTCCAGAGACGTTTAGTTCCAAAATGCAAGCACGCTTTGCTGACTGTGATAGTTTGAGCAACTCAACACTCACTAATCATTATTGGAAACAGATAGGAACACTGATGCATTTGGTAATCGACTTGTCAGCACTTTCCCACAACTATCAAGGAGCTGGAGGAGGGTGGTTGAGTTTTGTGGTCAAGTCTCACGGTGAGTTATAGGTTAAACTTATGCCGGAATATCCCTTTAACTTCGGCTTAATTTAACATTTCCCCCAAAACAGTGGCTGTGACCTTGTGTTCCCATTGTTTTTTCACTGTGCAGTTGCTTTGCAAACCTTTATCTGTATCCGTCAAGAGAAGCACATGCAGCCTAGCAGCACACAGGGCAGGAGTGATTACAGTGCAGCATATGGCGTTCCAGAACCGTACAAGGAAAGATTTGCAAACTTTTAACGTGAAAAGGTGAAGCGGAGAATAACAAGAGGATTCTCAGTCGAGCTCTGAATCAGCCATGTACCTGTGTGCACGCTTTGAGTAATCATCACTGTCCGGCAGAAACACTCAAAATGTACAAGGAGCCTGTGAATCTCACATCAGCAGCTCGCTCCACGCAGGCGGTGGGTGTTTGAGAGGAGGAAATGAGAGGAGCAGCAGCAGCAGCAGGAGGAGGCGGAGGAAGTTGAGAGGAGAAGGGGCGGATTGTCATAGGAGTCATCAGTAACTGTCGCCACCGTGCTGCAGGCTTAATTAACTAGCTTGCTCGTTAGCATTGCTGCCCTCTTTTCTCTCTCTCCCTCCCGCCCCTCCCTCCCTGTACTCGCTCGCTGCTCTGAATGGGGACGCCTGATTATTCTGCACCGCAGTCGCAGCCAATTACAGGCTCCAAATGGAACAACATTAATCAAATCTTTAGTATGGTGGCAAACTCAGAGGTATCAGATTGCAGAGGGACGCAAAACTAATATGTCACTGTCACCGGCGGTTGCGCAGGCATTTAGCAGCTAGCATTAGGGGAGACGGGTGAGACGGGCTCTCGCCTGGGTGTAATGTGGAGCCTGATCTGGAAACCATTAGCATGACATGGCAGCAGCGGTGCAGAGCCTTTCCTCACCCCGCTCTCATTTTTTACCTCCCACTCACCCTTGTCTTTCTCCTCCTTCCTCTGCTCACTCTCCTCAACAGTCAGACAAGTGAGACGTAGAGGAGGACAAACTGGAGGAAGGAAAGGGTACAAAAAGTGGATGAATAGGGAGAGGGAGACCCAGAGGTAAAACGGTGGGACGCAGATGAAGAGGAGCACATGATCTTGGGACAGGAAGGGGAAGATAAAGGAAGAGAACGGGACGTGTCCTGCCAGCGTGGCTGATCCGAGCCGTGCTGGACGAGAACACCCAGAACTAAATGCTGCCATTCAGACTCTCTGGCCTCCCAGAGAGTGGCACTGGATCCGGAGCAGGAGTGCACACATAAAGATACACAGACGCACACGCACTCACACGGGACCATGACCCAGCAAACTGTGTCTTGCCACCTCACTGGCTTCCCAGGGCTTGGCCCGCACCATCAAGCCACAGCCAGAGCCAGCCAAAGGACACCACTGCATAATGGCCTCATTAGGACAAATGATTAAAGCCCAACTGAAATGTGCTAAATGCCTGTGTCACTGAAGTGGCCTTTAAACGGGCATAAATAAACAAGAGTTATGCTGAAGGTTTGGGTGTGCACCCTGGCAGCATAATAAATTACAGGGTAATGATATTAAAAGCACAGAGTCGTTAAGATGCCAAGCGGAGACGCCATAAATCCAGGCGCGGGCTCCCACTGGCTGTCCCCACGCCGAGTAATTAAAGCAGATTTATGAGGCGCATTACATCAGTGCTAGATAGTTCATATATCGGCCTCCTTTATTGGACAGCCTGACAGGCGCCAAAAAATATTGTTTCGAGTTCCCCGGCCCCTCGCAGCCGAGAGGCCTCTCCCAGCACTCCATCTTTTGTTGTGTCAGTCCTGCGTGGTCATGATGGATGGACCGATCCACTCCTCCGTCGCTCCCCGCGCTTGTTCAGCCCCCACGCCTCCCCACACACACACACCCCTCCCATCCTTCTTCAATGGGAGACTTGTGACAGTACCAAATAGCTTTATCTTCACACGGCAGCTCTTTCACACCCTCCCCTCCTTTTTCTCCTTCTCAGAAGGACAAAAACAAAGAACACAGGCACAGGTGGAACGTCTGAGAGGAGAGAGTAAGGGGAAAACAAAGGGATGAAAACAGACAGTCAGGAAGAGTCTTGGTCTGCATTCACTGATGAGCTTGTTGGTTTAACAGTAGTTTATAGCCAGGCCTTGATTAAATGTTGGACACTGGTAGACAGTGTTCCCACCTCTGACACCATCGTGCACCTTTCAAACATTACTTCTGATGTATAATTATACATTACAAGCTGTATAAAACTCCTGTTGCCATTCTGAGTTACAGAGCTCTTAAAATGTTAAACTGTTGGGCACAATGCCATTTGGAGTATGCGGCTTCTCGGCTCCGCACAGGAACCTTAGATCTGATTTATCAGCCTCAGCCTCAGGGTTTGAGGCTCAGGGCATCCCATGCATTTATCTGCTCCAGCCTCAGGCTTTCGTACAGCTTTTTAAAGCTGTGCAGGCCATTTGGTTAGTTAGGGAACAATTTGGTTCAGCATTTGGGAAGATGAAAGGAGAAATGGTAAACACTGACTGGGGATGACGTGGGAATAAATTAGGACCACAAATCAACAGGTTTGTGTTTAGTAAAACAAGAGCTGGTATGAGTCCAAGGAGAAGGCTTTCATCAAATTCTGGTCGCTGGTTGTTTTTTTTTTTTTTTTTTTAATTAAATTTTTATTAAATTTTTCATAAGTACATATAGACAAAAACGCGGACACCGCACAGCAACAGCAACAACAACGAAACAAAACAAAACAACAACAACGACAACAAAACCCAGACATTACCTCCACAACATCTCAGAAAAGGGGGGAAACACAGTGCATACAAAGTCAAACTTCAAACAAAAAAGTTTCAAAAAACAAAAGAGAGACCACAAGGTCCCTCAAAATACAATTCTCAATGTCAACAGGCCCCTCCGCACCTGCTCCCAAATGACCCCGGTCCCAGACCCAGCGTCATTAAGTGTATCTGCCACCCGCTCCATACCCAGGAGGCTCAAAAACTCAGAAACCCATTCCTCCAATGAAAAACATCCTGGTCTGTGAATTTTCCAGTTTGTCAAAATCAATCGCTTCACAGCCAAAAAGGCCAAACCAGTTATCCTCCTTTGTTCTTTTGTTTTCAACTGAGCATCTCTGTGTCCCAACAGACACACAGCTGGACGTGGTATAAGCTCAACATTAATAAATGTTGAAATTAATTTACAAACTTCTGTCCAAAAACACTTAATTATAGGACATTGCCACAACATATGAACCAGCGTTCCAACCTGTCCGCAGTTACGCCAACAAAGGTTCGAGACACTGGGATCTATCTTTTTAAGTCGAGAGGGAGTGATGTATGCTCTATGGAGAATTTTCAATTGAATTACTCTACCTCTGACTGATTTTGAAATGGCTTTGATGTCACGCCAGATGTTATCCCACTCTGCAAAAGTAAATTGGACCCCCAGATCAAGTTCCCATTGAGACTGAGTTTTTATGTTAGGGTTTGTAGAGGAGTGTAGCAAAAGATTATATAAACCTGAGACTACTCCTCTACTTGATATTAAGGATCTAAGTTTTTTATCAATCTCATAATTATAATCGAAATATTCCTTGGGGATTTTGGAAATAATTGATTTTAACTGGACATACTGGAAAAAACAATTTTTATTTAAATCATATCTTTTTCTGAGTTCCTCAAACGGGAGAATTTCTTTATTCTCTACAATTTGAGAAATGTCAGTAATGTTGAGATTGTACCATACTGCATTAAACAATGGATTCCCAGCTGCCTTAAAGGCAGTATTATACCATATTGGGGAGGATGGCAGAGCTGATCTTGTGATGTCTATTCTTTTCTGAATCTCTTTGCCTATGCTACATGAAAACTTAATAATGCAATTATCCATTTTTTTAGGTGGAATAGGAGTATACCAAAGTGAAGACAGTGATGTAAATTTGAACTTCCCTTTTACTAGCTGATCTTCTAACCAATCCCAACTTCCTCTATCTCTACTCTTTCTATAGCCCCAGGTAAGTGAATACCTGGCATTAAATGCAAGATAGTACAAATACACGTCTGGGATTCCCAGTCCCCCTTTGTCTCTTGGTAGAGATAATTTTTTCTGGTTAATTCTGGGCTTCTTGTTGTTCCATAGAAAAGAGGAGAACATTGTGTTGACATTATCAAACCAAGATTTTTGAATAAACATAGGAAGGGAGGAGATTAAAAAAGTCAGTCTTGGGAGAACGTTCATCTTCAGTACTTCTGCCCTTCCCCATAAAGACAAAGGGAGAGCAGACCACCTTTTCAGGTCCTCTTTAATGGTACCTATTAAAGGTTTTGCATTTAAATCAAATAAATCGGATCGGTGCTCTAATTTTCACTCCCAAATATGTCATGCCTTCTGATTTCCAAACAAAAGGAGCAGGACCAAGATCAGTAACATGTGTAAAGAGGTTTAACGGAATGGCTTCGCTTTTGGACCAATTTATTTTGTAGCCTGAAAGGCTACCAAAAGAGTTTATAATTTCTAAAACTCTTGATATAGAGTGTGATGGTTCAGATAAAGTCAACAAAATATCGTCCGCATACATATTTAACTTGAAATCATGATCATTAATTGAAATACCTTTGATCTCTTTGTCTTGTCGGATTGCGCATGCTAATGGTTCTAAGGATAAGATGAAAAGTAAAGGGGATAAAGGACACCCTTGTCTAGTAGAACGAAAAAGTTGAAAGGGAGCTGAGATGATGCCGTTACTCTTCACTGTTGAGACAGGTTTTTGGTAGAGTGCTTTGATCCACTGGAGACACTTTGGACCAAAGCCGTATCTACCCAGAGTATCAAACAGGTAAGGCCACTCAATGCGATCGAACGCTTTTTCAGCATCCAGTGATACTGCGATCGCTGGATGCTGAAGCTGGCTAGACATTTGCATGATTTGTAGGAGCCTTCTCATATTATTAGCTGAAAGCCGCCCCGGGATGAAGCCAACTTGATCTATGTTAATTAAGTATGGAACCACTTTTTCTAACCGTTTTGCTAATAGTTTTGCAAAGATTTTGTAATCATTGTTAAGCAGACTTATTGGTCTGTAATTTTTAACATCTGTGTGGTCCTTACCAGGTTTTGGCAATAATGATATAATGGCTGTTCGCATTGTCGGTGGCATGACCTGTTCCTCTACAGCATTATTATACAGACAAAAAAGCAAAGGCATAATATCACTTGAAAAACATTTGTAAAATTCTCCAGTGTAACCATCATTACCCGGTGCTCTACCATTTGCTAAAAATTTAATTGTATTATGAATTTCTTCTTCTGAAATGGGAGCTTCCAGATTTTCTTTGTCTTCCTCTCTCAGTTTTGGCAAGGATAAATTATTGAAGAAGTTATCTAAGTCATGTTGTTTGACCTTATATTCAGATTTGTACAGGCATGTAAAATAACTCCTAAAGGTATCATTAATAGTCCCCTGGTCCTTAATGACCATACCACTCGTATCCCTTAGAGAATGAATAGAGTATTTCTGTTGTTGTTTTTTCAATTGATATGCTAACATTTTCCCTGCTTTTTCCCCGTTTTCATAGTATGTCCTCCTCAGTTTGTATAACGAGAAAGCAGACTCCTCCTCTAACAGTGCTTGTGCCTCAGCCCTTGTCAAAAATAGTTCTTGTTTTAGAGGGGTGCTCATTGGATCTCTCATATGTTTAGACTCCAGATCTTTGAGCTTTAATAGCAATTCAGTTTTCTTCCTCAGTTTCTCCTTATTTTTGTATGATGCATAGCTAATAATCCAACCCCTACAGGTTGCTTTAAATGCTTCCCAGATTGTTGAAATGGGGGTTGTTGGATTCATATTAAATTCCACAAATTCTTTAATATTCTTTTTAATTAGCTTGACAAATATTTCGTCTCTTAACAGTGAGTTGTTAAAACTCCACTGTTTATATTTTAATTTCTTCTCACTGGAAGGACAAAAAGTTATTGAAATTGGAGCGTGATCTGAGATGAGGAAACTATGAATCGTAGAGTCTAAAACATTTTCCAATAGAGCATTTGACAAAAGGAGATAGTCAATACGAGAATAGGAGTTATGTGCCTTTGAGTAAAAAGTATATTCTCTTAAATTCATGTTAAAAAGGCGCCAAACATCGATTAAAGAGTGTGTTTGTGTGTGGTCGCTGGTTGTTAAATTCAGTGGAAAACCAACACTAGAGATATGTGAGAAGAGTGGAAGGAAAGCACAGAGATGAGGGTGAATGAGGAAATGAACAAGGTAGAAAAAGATCAAACCAAGGATGGTCAACTTGCCAATTATTTCTCATCCAGAGCTCCAGCTCAGGTTTCCAGAAATGACTTTCTTACACTATCTG
Organism: Decapterus maruadsi; assembly: GCA_030347415.2. Lineage (NCBI taxonomy): Eukaryota > Metazoa > Chordata > Actinopteri > Carangiformes > Carangidae > Decapterus > Decapterus maruadsi. The sequence goes on from CM064895.1 coordinate 5,159,216, forward strand.
TTAAGTGCTAAATCAGAAAGTCAGGTAATTAGTAGCTGCTGGTTTTAATATCTAGTATGGCTAATTAATTCTCCAATATAACAATTATCAAGTGCAATTTCCTGTATGTCCACCCAGCTGTACCAATGCTCATAAAGTAAACCTTATACATATACATTAATAGACTTGCATGTTATAAGGGCTCACTTATGATCTTCTGTATATCTCAATAAAATCACTGTGCTCCTAAACTGCTGATGAACCTTAAATGCCCCCACAGGAAACACACTCGGAGAGCCAGACAACTTAATTGGTTTGGCTGCATGTAATTTTAATAGCTCCTGTAATTAGGTTGCTTATTATAAGGAATCAAGCCATAAATCATGCGAAAACAGAGTTACATACACATTTCCTGTCATTACAAAATATTTTTCCAGTGCTGCGAATGTGCCACTGAAGAGTCACATGCAGGAAACCAGAGAGTCCCGTCGTTCAGGACCGGGCGGCCCAGGAGAGAGGGGGGGCAAGAACCGGGATGCGGAAAATGATGCTAATGATCTCTGACACCTTTATTATCATTATTAATTAGTGCTTTTCAAGCAACACATTTAAATCAATATGAAGGAGTGAAACAAATTTCGGTGCCCATTCGGATCAATCTGTCAGTAAATTCAAGCTATTAGCTGTCAGGCTGGAAGACTGGTGTGATTTCTAATTAGAAGAACATGAACTGACTCACCATTAGTTTTCTTTCATCTGCAGCGTGATTTATGTTTCTCTCTGGTTTTCTCTCTCTCTACATTCTCTCCCAAAACACGATGTCACCACGCCATCACACCTGTGCAGATACAGAATGTACCGTTACAAGAACCCAGAACAATCAGCAGAGAAACCAGCATGCAAGCACAAGCAAAACCCATGTTAAAGGGATAGTTAGTAACGTTACGTTATTATCTCATAGCGTGGTGAATGTGCAGGTCACAACTTGTCCATGACAGCGTTTTGGAGTTTTTAGATTGTGTATTTGATGAGTTTGATGAGGGAAACCAAGAAATTCCATAAGCCTCTGTAGTGTAGCTCTGAGCAGCTCACCGCTCTGCTCCACCTTTCTAAAAATAGCTTGCACCGACAATTAAAGGTAACGAACCTTTACTGATATGACTATAGCGATTATGGCAATGGGCCCATTTGCCAAAATGTTGAACTATGCCTTTAAAGTTAATGTGCTCACATGCACACGAGTACACATAAAAACATACACATACACACACTCCTGCTGTGTGTGCCCTTTTCTCCACAGGTGTTACCCTGCTGCAGCATCTCTATCTCGTCATAACCACCCAGTGCCAGTTTGGGAGCTCTATCTGTGCTACCCTCATCTCTCCCACCTCCCTGTACCCTCCACAATCCCACCCTCCCAAATTAACTGCTGTGACAGCTGTTCCACCCAGTGCTCTACTGGGGCAAAAAAGAGAAGCTAGGTGTGTGTGTGAGTGTGAGTTGGGGTGGTGGTGGTGGTGGGGGGGGTCTAGCCAGCAGCGACGAACGCCTGCTTTGTCCTTTAGAATAATAGGCCAGGGCTGTATTTTTTAAAGCATTGCATGGCCCTCATTAATTTTAATATCTGGTGATGAGTTAATTTATCAAAGACTTGTTCTTTTCAGCGGGGAATGTGGAGCAAGTGCACTGGCACCCCTGTTTGGTCGCTTATCACCTCAGTGGGGTGGGGGAACAGGAGTGGAGGGCGCAGACGTATACTGTAGGTGCTGTATACTCTGCACAGAGAGGACACACTTTTATATGGCTTCTAATAATCTACAGTCTTTGAGCTTCAGGTAAAGGTCAGACATGAAAACAAGATGAAAGAATAATCTGGCTAGATCCATTTGATCTTATAGAAACATCATGTTGACCTCACTTCATTCTCATACATCTCCTCGTGGTCGCTGGTCTGGGTCATTGGCCACTTTCAGGGAAATGAAATAGCTGTTTCCACACTGTTATAGGCACCAAATGGTTTTAAATACACAACTGTGGTTGTGGTTTGACAGGTAGTGTTGGGTCAGGGTTAAAGGGATAGTTCAACATTTTGACATAATCCCTATAGTCATAGCAGTAGGTTTGTTACCTTTAATTGTCGGTTTAAGTTATTTTTAGAACGGCAGAGCAGAGCTGCAAGCTGCTCAGAGCTATGCTATGGAGGCTAATGGGATTTCTTGGTTTCCCTCATCAAACTCATCAAATACACAATCAAATCCAAAACGCTGTTGCAAGTTGTGACCTGCACATTCACCACGCTATGAAATAATAACGGAACGTTACAAGACAAAGTTGTTTTTGAGGTAGGGAGAGTGGGGTAAGATGAGCCAGTGGGTAAGTTGACCCACCCCTTGGTTCTAGGAAAGTACAGGAAAAAATTAGCATGTGACCAAATATTTGGGAGGCAGGCATCATTTCATGGAGTCTGTGAAGATTAGACCCACGTGAGTAAAGTGGTTTAACATTTATGACCAAAAAAATCATTTTTCGCTCTCGAGAGTGAATTTCGTCGATCATAAGTTTAATGAGAATTGTGTTTAGACCAAAGGAGATTATTGCAAATTTGTTTTATACATGGGTTGTGGTATCTATGAGCTACAACATGAGGTAGTAAACCTAGCATGAAACTGCACCATTTTAGGTGTGGGAGTAATAAACCCCAGCCAAGGTATATGGCTGTGATTTGGTCGACATGTGAAACTGCTTTCTTTTTACTTTGTACTTAGGAAATCTATTCGGCTTCTTGAGCCGGACAAACTATATAAAGCCCAAATGAAATAATACAATTTTCATAATTATGCATCATCACAAAGCTTAACACTTCTTTGCTCAGAAAAGTTGAAGTTTGGAAAGTATACGGTTTCTACAGCAATAACAACGTTGGTGGTAAGAAGAACCTTTTATCACAGGGACAACGTCCTTCACCTCTATTTTCCTCTCCACTCTGTTGTTTACAATATTGTTAGGATAGGTATCGTTAGCTATTCTTTCATGCATTGTTATTTACCAAGGTTGCCTTTGAATTTGACCTGTATGACCTAAATATATTAAAGCAGTCTAGAGTCACTAAAGGCTGATGCATGCAAACACAGTCTCCAGATTCTGCAGGTGTTTGTTGACTGTGCATGAATCTCCATGTGCGTGAAGACTGATGTTTGTGTCCCAGCAGGCTACAGTATGATTAGTGCATGTGTGCTTATATAGAGCACTTGTGTTTCTTTTGCTGTTGGTGCCGGGGTTTATTCTGTTTACTGTGCAGATTCTTTATGCTGTCTGAGGGCTGCGGCGCGGTTTTATAGGAGAGATGGATCCATCAGACGTGTGTTTGAGAAGCAGCGTGTCTCTGTCCCTGTCTGTGTGTCTGAACAGGTGGAGAATGAGAATGAGAGCAAACAGCAGTGTGCAGTCAAGAGTAGCACAGCCACTCCATCACCATGATAGGCCTTGTCATCTCTCTCCCTCCTCCCCCACCCGCTCTTTACTCCTGCACCCTCCGTCTCCCTCCCTTTCACTCCCAGTGGAAAGAGCGGGGTGTAAAGTTCACTCCTGCCTAATTCATCAACCACCCACCCTCCACAGGCCTGTACAGTCATTAGCTACACACACTGACACAGCACCCCGGCCCACACCCTACCCTCATTTATTGTCTTTTTACAGCAAGGAAGCAGCATCAATTAATTAAAGGCTAAATTGCCCTGTGTCCCCAGGATATGCAGGGGGGACAAGGGTGCTTTATGTGGGGTAGGTGGGGTTTGGGTGATTTGGGTGGGCTTATGAGGTTGGCTTAAAAGATATTGCATAATTCAGAGTTTGGTATCTTTCACTGCTTCACGCCACCAGTCTTTTGCCTGGGAGGAAATAAATCCTTAGATATGGATATTCTGCATTTTCAAAGATGTAATGTGTTGTTGGATCAATATATTGTTTCACCTTTCAGATAGAAGTATTATTTGAGCTGCTGTTCTGGCATTTTGACCAATTTTATTGATCACCTTTCAATATTTCTATATTCATCATATTGATTTTGTCTGGTTTTGCTACCATCTGCTGTGGAATCATTGGCTTTGGTTTTCAGTAGGGATACACTGATCTGGCTTTTTCAGTTGCATCGCCGATACCGTTCCCTGTGCTTCCCCCAATGGCTGATATATGATACTGATCAAATAACACTGTTGAGTTAATAAACTTTATATCTTGCCACGTGGGAGACAGTTAAGGCATCAGGCTTGACTTTAAAGGGATAACATTTTGGCAAATTGGCCCATTGCCATAGTCTCTACAGTCAGAGTAGGTTCTTTATGTAGCATAGCTCTGAGTAGCTCCCGGCTCTGCTCTGCCATTCTAAAAATAGCTTGCATCGACAATTAAAGGTAATGAACCTACTCCCAAAACTATAGGGATTATGCCAAAATGTTGAACTATTCTTTTAACATTACTTTAACTTAGTAAAACATTGTTGCTGTGTGTTTGTTGTCTACAGGCATGCTACACATGTTGTTGACACGATGATGAAGCAATGATGTTGCGTGTGTCATAGACATGGGATTGAAGTGACTAGATCAGTGTCATGGATCAGCTCTATGTTCTCATACCCAATCTACTTAGTCTATATCTGCGCCAATATCAGATCTTGGATTGGACCTTGTTTTCAGGACATTTGTAATATGAAGTTTATTTAGGCATTAAAAGACAGGGAGGACAGGGCTCTGACACAACAGGAAGAGTTGAGAGAAGATAGTGTTGTTGTTCCAGCTGCACAGATGTGTGTGGGTTGGTCAGGTCCCACACAGGACGCTCAGGTTCGAGCCAACTCGTCCATCTACAGAACAGCCAGAGAGCTGCATGAACAATTTATGTTTATCCCATTTTACAGTTACATCTATGTAAATACAAAAGGCTTGTGGAAATGATGTTACAGTTTGGAGAAAGATTGATTGTTTGTGATGTCAAACATCTTCATTGCTCTGCCAAGTTGTTCAGTAGAGCAGCTGGAGCAGTTTCGTAAAGTGTCTGGTCCTCCAAATCCATCAAAAGATGGCCATTCCAGCTGTCCTCTACCGCTCCTGACATTATGGTTATAGACCTGCTTTTCAGACCACTTATCACCTGCGCTGTGTCCTGGGTAAAGTTTTTCTTGCAGGTGCTTCTGATAACTGACGAGCCATTACATCACTGTTATTTGATGGGTCATTTCTTCATCTGCTCATAGGATAAGGAGCTCCTGCACTTTGCTGCAGTTTGCAGACATTTTTGATAGAGGCATCTTGATCCCTGTTGGTTAACTGTTAACTGTTTCTTAAATGATTATTATAACACCCTGTGGCTCTGTCCACTGCTTAATACGACAACTACAATGGCCTCTATTTCATATTTGTGCCTGCCATGTAGAACGAAGGCCAGGAATAAGGGCATCACCTTGGCGGAGCAGCAGCGCTGCTGGTATTGTGTGTGTGTCTGCACAGTAGAAGGAAGTGTACTGAGTTGTCGGTCACTGGCATGTCAGTAGCACCCAGTGCCAACCACAGTTACTGCGATACAGTGATATCTAGTCATGTTTACTGTATAGTGTGGGCGAAATCCAGACTGTTCCAGACATAAACAGAAACGGTGAATGAACGGCTGAAACACTTACACTATACATTTCTCAATTCTTTCTTTAGTTAAAAATTTTAAAAAGTATATTTTTGGGCTTTTATTGCCTTTAATTGATAGAGCAGTCGAGAGAGAGACAGGAAATGGGGAGGCAGAGAGTGGGGGAATAACACGCAGGAAAGGGCCGTCCGACACGGGACTCGAACCAGGGCCGCCTGCACCGAGGACTGAGCCTCAACATGGGGCGGCAGCTCTACCCAGTGAGCTGAACACTGCCCCTTTACTTTTATTTTTGTATTTATTTTGATGTACAGTGTGTACAATGACAATGACAATCAGGGTTAATTGACTCTATGACAAATAATTGTGATTAATGATGTAAGTGTCTAAGAAGGGGGCACAACATGATGATGTCATTATAAAGGCCCTTTTACACCGCGGACGTAATGAATAAACGACACAAAATTCCCAAAATATTCTGCGGCGAATATTTCGCACCAAAACCATTCACACCGGCGGCAACACGAATATGCGACAGATGTGAAGTTTCGCCTCCACGTCATGTCTTTAATCTGTTAATTATCCCTCACTTCTTCACTATGCCACTGTCCTCTTGTTACCAACTTTACTCAACACAGCGGTTCACCATCTGATCACTGATCAATATCTGATCACTGTCCTGACAGTATGAACACACTCTATTGCTATTTCTCCTCCTCTCCTTTCCACTTACCCCCCTGCTCCTCCTCCTCCTCGTCTCGTCTCCTCTCCCCCAAAACAGTTATTTACATCGTTTACATTAACGGCCAAGCATATGTGTGTGTACGTGCGGTGCGACCGCGAGAGAGACGGCAGGTGGAGGAGCTGACTGGCAGAGATGAGAGCAAAGACGTGAAACGCTGTTTAAAAAAACTGTGAGAGACTGTGCATGGATAATAGATCCATGAGACTGGCAGGCCGAGACTGTGCCGCCGCCATGTTTGTTATGGGAAATGGCCGATGGTGTTCTGACGTATCTCCTTTTCACGCTACATGATTGGTTGATGCATTTATTCGCCGGGCGAAAAAAAAAAAAAAAAGAAAAATCGACCTCGCTGCGGAAAAATATTATGTCGCATTTTTTGACACATTCGCGATCGGTGTGAAAGAACCCGTGATGAAAACTGGGAGTCGAAAAAAAAATATTGATGCGCGAATTATTCGCACGAAAAATACGTCTCCGGTGTGAAAGGGCCTTAAGAGGACCAGTTAAACCTCAAACGGTGCAAACAGGGTGGAAATAATGAAATATGATGTTTCTTTTAATACAGATGGAAATTATTGTAATGATTATGCTAAATAATTGTGATTAGTTCAAATAATTGCAACCAGGCAATTATGTAATAATTGTGACAGGCCTAATGACAATAAAGCATTTATTTCATTTCATTATACTTTTCTCAGTTTTTTGAGACGCCCGACACAAAATACAGCAAAGTCCATATACTATGATCTGAAACATACTGACTCTTCAACCAATTATCATTGCACTATCACTCTGAATACTCTACACAGTGCTAACATCCTGTAGGTGGAACAAAAGGTGACAAAAGGTTAATGGAACACTTGTCTCTTCACATGAATGGATGATGAAGCTTTTAAGATTTTATCCAAAAATAACATCTATGCTTTTTATCTTAGAGGTGAAACATTTCTTTTTTTTGAGAGGCAAGGCTTTTACATTGGCAGGAGAAAGAATGGAGCCTTTAAAGGATACTGTATACATGGCATTTTACAGAGGACGTCAAATACAAAGCTACGCTGCTTTTGACCTAAATATTGACTAATTAGCTCTGATGTTTTATATTAGCATTTCAGGCCAGGTGACCAATATACCCTCGGCGTGTACTAACAGGTGCTTCAGGCTCAGTGCCCTTGTAAGGGCACGCTCTGCAGTACACTGCTCTGCTGTTTACTCTCTCAGTCAACCAGCTGCACTGCACGTTTATAATACTCTCATAAGTACGCTACAGATGGATATGGGTCCCCTCGCCGCCGCTCCCTGGCTTATGATTAATGAGTAGCACTTGGAGCCGCATGTGTTCCTGCCTCACAGCTCCGACATGTCTTTCCGGACCCGACATTTTGTATCCTCTGTGAAAAATGAGCTCCTCGGTGTCGTTCATTACACTGTTCCTCTGCCAGGAGTCTCCAATGCATATTCCTGTTCACTAAGCCCTGTGCCATGCTTGTGCTTGCGAGTGGGTGTCCATGTCACTTTGCATCTAACTCACTTATCGAGACAGCTATCCAGTGAAATGCATGCCGGGGGAATGACTTGACTGTAATTTGGGAGCGTTACAAAAGGAGACAAGTCAATGGAGAGAGACCTGACAGCCAAAGAAGGAAGGATTTCAGGGCTCCCGTAGAGGACACGCTGCATAAGAAGCCCTGGCGCAGCAGGAAAGGAGCCACTTTTCTGCTGTGCAGGCACCCTGATATGACAATGGCCTAGTAATCATTGTTCCCCTTCTGAAGTTATAGCTGTAATTTGGTCTGTCGGAGAATTGGGTCCATTTGTCTGACAATGGTAGCCACAGTCAGTCAACGCACTTGTGCAGTGGCAGACACATAAAGGTACCACAGGCTCCACAGATACACAACAAACTCTCATACACCTCCATATATAGAACACACACACATTGTCACACACTGTCGCACACACAGATAAACACACTCCCTACTACTCAGCACTCTCTCAAGGGCATGTTCCAATAAAGCAGCATTGGAAAACAGCCATCTGATGGATTGGACCTGGAGACGGCAGCACAGGCAAATCCCCTAATGTGGCATAAATAAGGCTGCCGAGCTCCGATCGCTCTCCACAGACAATGTAAATTATATTGTCAGCCGCAGTCAGTTCCCCGCTCGCTGTGCAACTAACAAGAGTCACTCGCCAAATCTCCGACAAGGAGAGGAGGAGCTACCGGTGGGAAGGGATAGGGGAATTAATTAAAGTGGCAACCCACTTACAGTGCATACACAAGCGGATGCGAGCATGCACACACGCACACACGTAAACCGACCTGTCCGCGTGCAAAGCCACACATACAGGTAGTGGATATAGTTTGATTCATCTCCCTTGCTCCTGTGCGTCCCACCCACCCCCTCCCACCCCAATCCCCTCCCTCTCCCGTGGCTCCCAGTGAAGGTCGATGCGACAGCTTTGCCGAAGAACAGAGGTGATGCTGCTCAGCCATTTTGGAGCTAAACTCTCCACACGTCTGCCGGAGGCCTGCGGATTCTCAGGGGGCCGACAAACTCAACACCGAGGCCTGTGAATAATGTCAAGTGTGATACATTGACTTCCATCACTTCAGAACTTCCCACGGCCGCCTCCGACTGATTAAACGCAGAGCCAAGGACGTGAGATTTAGTGTCAGTATTAACCTTCGTGGGCTGCTCCTTGTCTTCCTCCTCTCTTCACACGGTCTTTTACCAAAATTGTCCTTCCTGTCTCTCGCTCTCGCTCCGTGCAGCTGTTCTTCGTCAGGCTGGTTCCAAGACTTTGTCAGCGCACAGCTGCTTCGTCTTCGCCAACTTTCTGTCTTCACAACAAGGCTCTGTTGCTATGGAGGAAATCAATAAAACCTGTCAAACGATTCTGCCCGGCTATCCTGCCACTCCTTGTAAAATGTAGTGACTCTTTGTAAAGTGTAGTGACGATGCTAATGACAAGCCTCTATAGCTTCCTAGAAATAGCATGTAACCGATGACAGAGCAATAAACAGACTTTACAGGCTTCATTGACAAACAGTTAAACAGAGCATGCGGCACATGTAAATGTTTCTCTAAAGCCGGGAGGCTACAGCTACAGCAGGCCCGCGCAGCCGTCGCAATTACGGCGCCATAAGTGGGCACATTCATAAGATGAGAAATGCTTAAAACAAACAGCATCTTTCACACACTCGTATTCTCACAAACACTGAAACCCACAAGTGCTCCTTCCTCGCAAAGCTACCATGCATAGAAACAGCTCTGCCCTCTCTCTGTCAAACATTTCCTCCCATAGCCAGCTAAAAAAGTGTTTCCCAATGCTGACAGGGAGAATGGATGGCCTCCATTACGCCTGGCTACAAACACATTCCGCCAGGATGAAGGGGCTGTAAATTATCCTGCGAGCGAGCGGCCCAGGCCACAGCCGAGCCAACAACCCCCCCCCCCCCCCCAATCCCTCTTCACCCCCCCTCCCTTCTAATGGGGTTGGCCCATCCACAGCCTGCACCGCACTGAATCACACACCCTATACCCAAACATACACTGTCTCCTGTGTGTGTGTGTGTGTGTGTGTGTGTGTGTGTGTGTGTGTGTGTGTGTGTGTATATATATATATATATGCAAGTCGCTGATTCGGAGGGAGCTTGTTGAGTCAGACTCCTGGGAAGAAGTACTTGAACTCATCATCTGAGTAAGTCTGATTTGAAGGTATAATATGTAGGATTTACCCCCATCTAGCGGTGCGGTTGCATATCGGAACGTATTCTTGATGTTGCATTCACGTGAAATTAGGCAGAAGTCAGACAGACAACAGACGCTGCATGTAACAGGATAAACAAGTGTCTATGTAAACAAGTGTTCCGCCAGCACGAGGCAATACAGGCGTGACAGTCGTGTTGTTCCCACTGACCCACGTTTTACCGTCTTTCTCTCGTCGAGTAAAATGACATCTGGTTGGTTTGCCGACGGCGTCATTCAGGTGTCTGACTGCACCTGAATGCAACATCAGTGCCTCCGTCCTCCCTCACACTACACAGTGGTGACAGTTTTAACAGGCTACATTGAAAACAGCTCCGGTGAGTTTCTGTGGTTACCTACGGTCACGCTGACACTGCCACTGAACCCCCCCTTGTATATTTGTAACGACTTGTAACAACTCATTCTAAGGTACGAGAAAGCTTTCATTTGTATGCGGGTGTGATTCCACTTCAGTGAAATACGTATTTATGAAAGCAATATTTGATTTTTCCTAATAAAAAGCCAAATAAGTTACATACTGGGGCTTTAACCAATAAGGTGAACAGATTGTAATAAACATCAGCGTGGTTGGGACCTCTCGTGACATTGGGGTGGAGGGGGGTGGGGGGGGCAACAGGCTCGTGCTAAATTACGGTACAATAAAAGTGTGACGGACTGCGCACTGACAGGTCTGACGCTGTGAGGCTGGAGGGCGTCACTGTAGAAACATCAGCAGTATGTTGGGTCAAATTCAGTTCACATGATACATGTGAAGATGGCAGCTGGAGAGCCATCAAACAGCCCCAGACATTGCCCCGTGGCATGGTTAAATGCTAAAGTGTATGTGCGTAAATCATTACATGCAAATAGTAAAATGTCAGGCAACATTGTGTTCCCACTAGGTGAAGCTTGTTCTTCTTGTGTGACAGTGCCCTCCCATTCGCAGCCCGCAGCTCTGATAAGAATCTAGGTCCTCCCTTTTGGCAGTTGACAACCGAGCCCCCGAAGGAGAAATCCTCCCACTGTAACTACCTCTCTTTTTCATGACACATTGTCCACACGTTTGTCTCTTCTGTTTCTTCCCTTGCTGCCAGGAGATTCCTGAGTGGCTTGTTGTTTAATAAATGGGGTCACGAGCTTGGGCCATTTTTACGTAGCTTCGACAAGTGTGTTTGTCCTTGTGAGTTTGGAGGAGCGTGTGTTTCTGGACTGTGTTTTTAGGCCAACGCTGTTTTAACCATGTATGTGTCAGTCCCTTTTCATACGGCAGATTTTTTTTAAAATCAAGTTCTCTGTGCACGTAAGCAAAATCTGGTGTTTTGAGGAAATGATGTTATTATAACACTAACATGCTTCTACTGAAAACAACATTCAATATCACCCATGGTCAGACCATTAAGTTTTTTGTCATGCAGTAAATTAGTAGCCGGGCTCATCCAAATGGCAAAAAACATACTGTATTCAAGAAACAGTGTCTCTGTGCTCCCATTTTTCTTTTCTTTTTAGTTATCTTCTCTTGTATCCAAATATTAATTAAGTTAGCTAACGTACACATTAGCATTCTTTACTGAACTCATTATTTAAAATACTTGAATATGGTTGAAAAAAAAATCATTTAAAAGAATGATTTAAGTTACCATTAAGAAATCTTTTTCTATAGATTTCTTTTCTGAGGTTAGCATGTTATGGTGTAGGCCCGGTTCCCACGGTATCCCACAACTATACTACTGCAGAATACTATACTGTTGAGCACGATGCCAATATCATGGTTTGTGTTGCCAAATAAACATATGTCTGTTAAAAAGAACAAATGTGACTCAGGGGGACAGCTCCTAATGTATTGCAGGGTTTCTATGTACATTAAGTAGTGGTGGCCTGCTGCCATTGGGCCGTGGTCCCAATGAAAGTGTATGGGGTATCTTGGCGATGAAAAACAAAAGTTCTATTTCTATTCACTTCAGTGGGTACTGATTAGTTGTAAATGTTTTGGTTGAAACAGGAAATGTCTAAACCTGCTAAATAAGGTAGGCTAAATGAATAGCTTCTCCAGGGCTAGACACCACTCAGGGTGTTACAATTTGGGTTAACTGACCCTTTAAAATTTCATCTTGACCTATCAGTGCTCCTGTAGACTGAAGTGCTACTTGTACCACACAACCTGACAGAATGACCCCCCTCTTCACCACGGGGCAGCCAGCTGCAGGGTCCTGCCTGAGGTGGAATAGGCCTTGGTGACAGGTCACATTATACCTGGGTGCTGACAAGGGGAAAGGGGTCAGTCCTGCTGTCAGGGCCAAGAGGGAACAGAGGGGGTGACGGCCGGGAATAGGTGGAGGAGGAGGAGGAGGAGTGAGTGAGTGAGGAGGAATGGAACTCCTTTCAGCGCCGGGCCCTTTCTTGAGTGACAGGCAGCACAGCTGTGACAGTGATGGTGCATACCAGCACACGTGGGCTTGAGTCCACATATACAGAGGTGGAGAGAGCACCACAGGAATGTGGTGGAGACCCAGCACCCAGAACTCTGTTTACCCATCATTTAAATTGCTGAATAGGTTTTACCACCTTGTAAAGCTGACATAAATCTTATTGACACGGTATTCAACCTTAGTTGAATCTGTTAATTTATGAAAACAAGGTCTTTTTTAAGTACCTATTTTATTCTGACAGAAGACACAGTCTACCAAATATTCAATAAATGTGAAAATATTTTTGGCAAGTTACTAAGAGGAGTTAAAGTTAGTATGAAGATATATAGTATATTTGCATATTAGACCATATAGATAAAATACCACAAAAAATACTAGTAAACTACTATCTTGTAGTGTATGTGATGAACAACAACAATGAACATCTGAGCCTAAATTTTGCTGGACTGTGTGGTTTTCATTAAACTGGGCTGAGTTCATCTTATCTGATAAAATGTTCCTTTCATCACTTAAAAAAAAGACATTTGAGTCACTCAAAAAGGCTGCAGACACTCCCCTCTGTGTACTGTTTCGTGAACTTATTAAGTCATTAACTCATTAACCAATTTCACAAACACTGCTCTTTTCACTTGGTGCCAACAAGTTGAATGACGATACACCTAAACTTCTGAACATGATGTCTGTTACTTTAACGACTTTAAACTATTTAGCAGTTACATGACACATTTATCGGAATTTCATTTTCATATTTCAGTCAGATCAAATGAGACTACCCTTATATGTCTTCATGAAATTAAAAAGACATGAGTGTATCTGACTCGAGATGTTGTAACTCATCATTTTCAACGTGCTGATACACACACATGCGCACACACACACACACACATACACATACACACAGAGCCAGTGTGTCAGGCTGTCTGCCTCAGTGTTTGGACTCCGTGTCTTCTCCTTTCCTCCCCTGGCTGTGGAGTAGAGACTGGCCACCACAGTCATCCCTTTCCTGTCAGCACTGTCGCCCCATTTACCCTGCACCCATTCATCAGCCTGTAAATGAAGTAGCAGGTTTATTAGGCTGCGGTAAAACAATCCACCCTCCCACCATCGTCCAGAGCCAGCATACAGAGACAGCCAGCTCCCTGCTGGCTGGACTCTGCTGACAAAGCTAGTGTGCCTCTTTGTATGAGACTGTCAGTGTGCACCAGGTGAACAAACCCCGATGGCCTGTTGGCATCATCCTAAAGCAAACAAGCCGCAGTATGAGCAAAAACCAGTTCGTTTATTCCTGACTCTCTCTTACGACCTGCATTACAAACAACACACTCACCGTTTCCCTTTTTAAAAGACGTATTTGAACGCAGTCCAATTGGGATTTAAAGATACAGACCAATATTTATGATGTACTTTATACAACAGACTCACTTCCCCTTCCCCTTCCACTTCTGTTTCCTTCCTTTCATCCACAGCCATACCCACACTAAAAGAAATCTTTGACTGTAAATGACGACGTGGTTCATCTTTCCGCTGCATTAGCAGTCCTACCAAATGCACAGCTGTGTATCGTAAATTTGGGGGCCTAAAATCTCACAGCTAATTTAAGAAAGTGTAAGTGTCTCTCCAGCTAGAGCAACCCTTTTTAAGCCACCACATCATTCCCACAGTGAAAGAAATGTTGGAACTGGGCACAACACGGTTGCGTCAGCAGTCTTTAAAATTAGCAGTTATCTCATGAAATAAGCCAGTGGCACCTAAAGCTCATTACTAATTCAATAAGGTGGCTTTCCACATCTGTGTGACCGTCCACCTTTGAAAAAATATTGATGTACATGTTCATTATTAGCACAAACCTGGTGGATTACAACATAAGACCATTTCAACCGCCCATAAAACATAAATGGACAATGATCAAGAAATTAGTATATTACATTAGTAATATATTATATTCCAGTAGATGAGATAAATTGCATGATAGAGATAATTCATAATAAATCATTTGGATTCACATTGGTCACACTTGAATTGATAAAATATTGTCATGTCCAATCCTCTACACTGAGGGAGAACCACTGTGTGCTCGTGTGTGTGTGTGTGTGTGTGTGTGTGTGTGTCCGTGCCTCTGTGTGTGGGAGGTGTCCTGTAGCAGGGTGTCAAGCAGGGAGGCGTTGATGGTGATTGCTGGTGACCGGCCTGTCTCCACTGGAGCCGCTCCGCTGTCTCCGTGCAGACCCCTCACTGTCAGCGAGATGTGAGCCGTGCCTGCTGGATAGATGCTCACAATAAACAAATGATTTTGACAAGAGAAATCAAAACCAAAGGCGTAGTAGGATCTCTCTCTCTGCTGTCTTTTCGCTCCTCGAATGGCAGCGCGGAGAAGCCGACCTCTTACGGTTCTTTAATTTCTTTTTTTTTTCCTCCTTCTCTTTCTTTTTCTCCTTCGCACACTGCCACCATTTGACATGTTCACCGTGATGACAAGCTAGTTAACATCCTCCTGCTCACATGACATTTGCACAGTCTCATCTTGCTGGTCTTGTTGAGCCTTCACTAATGACCACACACACACATACACACACACACACAGCGAAGGGGATAGAAATCGCTGAGCTATTTGGGTATGTCAGTCCGATGTGCAGAGCAGTTTGTTGGCTCGCCAGGCAGGATTACATCAAAAAGACAGGCCTCTTCTATGGAGGTCTGGCCTCCCTCACAAACACACACATACACACACACACATACACACTCTGTCCTGCAGGTAATTAGAAGCTGGAGGTTTTCCATCAAACACAAACTCACCCTCTTGACTCCACAAATATTGATAAAGAGTCTGTCCACAGTGATTCAAGAGCAACCAGGCAGAAAAAAAGTGTCTCCATCGATGTGCAGTTTGCCTTATTTGATGTCATAAAAACGCACTCTGTGAACACATAGCCCCCATTGTGTGCGTCCGTAGGGTAGATAAAGGCCTGGAGGTACAGTACATCTGTGTCTGAGGACATATGCATACACAAACACACACGTGTGCCACACAAACACACACCCATGAGTTCAACGCGCAGGCAGCCAAGTATTAGTGTGAAGTCAAGCGTGAGGCATGAGGCATGAGTGTCAGTCAGGGCAGATCATCCTATCTTCTTTGTCTGTCTGTCTGTCCGTCCGTCTGTCTGTCTGTTCACCTATGTGTGTGTGTGTGTGTGTGTGTGTGTGTGTGAGAGAGAGTCTGGCTTGCTGTTTGTAGCTCAGCCTGGAGTCTATCCAGGCCATCACTCACACTTTACCCAAGGAGAGGGTGTCGGACAGGTTTTATTAAAACTCTGTCAGAGGGTGTGTGTGTGTGTGTGTGTTATGCCTGTGTGTGCATGAGTGAGTGAGTGTGTGTGCATGCGCATGCATCTGCCTCAGGCTCAGAAGAGATATCATCTCTCCCTTGACATGTTCTTTCATCTTGCCTTTTTTCTTCTTGACAGACACCATTTTGGTTGCCAGTCATTTTTTTCACTCAGGCCTCTCCGCGAGGCTGACTTAATCCATTGTATTGTGTGCGGCAGCGCCTGGATTACCGCGTAATGCATTTCAGTCATACCGTCAGCAGAAATGAATATTCATACACGCTGCCCATCAATCATAAGATCAAGACTTTAATGGGCATTGTTTGGTTTTATTAAGTTAATCTCAATATAATGCTCAAATGTCACGTGAACTTGATTGTTGAAAAAGTTACAAGGTTCTGTGGCCTAATAATTCCTGCTGGCTTTGAAGCCATCCCTGTCAATCACGGGTGCTGTAAAAATTCCGAGACAAGTGCAATGATAATAGAGGTATGATGAAATGATAATAGATGCAATAATAGTTTCTTGAGTTGACATCTAATGACACTCAGAGGTGAAAGCTTTTCTTTAAGGCCATTGTACACGAGCTGTGTCCCAATTCAGAGGTTGTATCCTTCACAGAGCGTAAGTTATATGATTTAACCTACGGAGGATTTACACCGCACATCACTAGCAGTGTCCCTTCAGTGCCTTCACCTATAGCAACCTTGACAACATGTCATGACAACATGAACGTGACCCTTGGAATCAGGACCGTACCACTGTAAGCTAGCTACAGCTAAGTTAGCTAAGCTAGCTGACTTGGGACGGATGGAAACTAGCAAATTGTTCATTAATGTGCAATTGTCCTCAACAAATAAACAATAAATGAAATGAAAGTTGAGGTAAAAACCACAGCTGTGTCTGAAATCACTCACTCATTATGACTCTGCATTGTGGAATACTATGAGTCCACTATTTATGATAATTATGATGAATTAAAGTTTATTTGAACACTGAATGCATTGTGGAAAAAGAATAAAGATGAAAATTAAAATTTGAACACAGAATAAAACAAAAAAATAAAAACAAAACACAAAATAGACTACTAGACAACAACAACATTGAACAACAACAAGACTTAACACTATTTATGTTCCAAAGGAGTGGGAAGAAGCCAAAGCTGAGGCTAGGGATTAAAACTCACCGGACATTTGGACAGCAATACCAAATGGTGTACGAGTAGTGAGTGATTTTGGACACAATAATAAAAGCACAAAGATACACAAAAGAACTAACAACTAGCCTAGTATAGCTGAGCTCTAGCTAAACGACAACTTCTGTCGTGGTAAAAATCACAGAATAACACAAGACTGCTCACATTAGCTTTGACTGGTTTTCTGACTGGATTGTTCACAGTTCACAGTGTCTGTCAGTTGTTGTAAAGGGAGCGTGTAGCGTAGTGTAGTGTAGTGTAATGTTGTAATGCAGCGCATCATAAAAATAACACATCAAGCTGCTGTGGGAGGCGTCTCCACAAATTAATTACTTATTATTTCTACATGAGGAGGACAGAAAGCCACACGCAGCAGGCGCAGTAATTAAAACACTGAGACAAGGCTTCCCCTGTACGATAGGCTCTACCCCCCCCCCCTCCTCCTCCTCCTCCTCCCTCCTTCCTCCCCCCTCCTGAGCTGCTCACTCCCATCAACAGGCCGTAAGTTTTTAATCATGTTGAAATGATTTATTTAAACGTCAGGCAATGTGTCACCTCTCTTCCTTTCATTTTTCAAAATGTTTGTGTTCTTTGCTGGATGATAAATTTATCTTCAGACAACCCCAATATGACTAATTAACTTTGAAATATCAGAACCAGATGTCGAGCTGAAGGAAGTTCTTAACAGGCAGCCAAGAGAGTGGGCTCACCGGAGGCCTAGCCCCCCCTCGCTCCCTCCCTCCCTCCACCATCCACTCCCTTCAACCAACACCAGACTCCTCCAACCTGCTCCTGCCCTCCACCATACTTTTGGCCTCGGGTTTTTTTTCTCTTTTTTTTCACACACACCTTTCTTAGAAGTCTGAGCTGTCCTGTTGAGAACCAACACGTTGCAGAGGGTCATAAATCTGGCAGTGTGAAGTTAACCTGCACATGCCCTGTGTTTACCTCCTCCTCCTTTTCCCCTCTGTGTCACTCAGCACCTCCACCTAATTTATTCTCCTCCCTCCCCACTGGCTCACTTTTCTCACTCAAGCTCCAAAGATCCAGGTTTTAGAGAAACACTGAGCGTCTGCCCAGAAAGTGTAACCAGACCAAATTTATGCTCTCAGACCCCTCAAAAAGTCCAGATACTACTTTTAAACTTATTCCCCTCTTTTTTTCCTTCTTCTCTTGCAGCTAATCTCAGACAAATGTACTTTTTCATGATTTATGTCACTCTTTATTTCCGCCTAATGTCAAAAATGTTTGGATCAAGAGACTTAAGTGGGATATGAATTCTGTTCCTCCGTATTCTGGCTCACACAGCGATAATGTTTTGAGTTGGAGCTGTGGTGAAAAATCTTCTGTCCCTGCAGAAATGCCTAGAAAAAGCAAAGGGCCCCTGCAGGAACATTGCAGCACTGACACTTTGACAGTTTGCCATGAGTGACGTCTGATCTGTACAAATTTCAGGACTAATAAATCTACCTGTCAGAGCTTGGGACTTGAAAGGGCCGCAGCCCTGCGGCACAGCTTTAACACAACTTGTGTTGATGAAATTCTGTAGGCTGGAGAATTATAGCTGTCAGAAAAACGCCCACATCAAACCTGAAGCCTTGGCGTTCTTTCTTTTTTCCCCTCCACTCTCTCAACACTCATATATTGCTCATATTCACCTCCCTCCCTCCCTCCCTCTCTCCCTCCTTCTCTCCCTGCTGCCTCTCCCTTCCAGACATCTCTCTTTTCCTTCCTGCTGTTCTTTCTCAACGCTTGGAAAATGAAACATAGGCGTCCTTTCATGGCTTGGTGACCATCATTACATCATTTTGACACCCCGAGGACCCTCCTCCCCCAACCTCCTCCTACACACACACAGACACACACACTTCCTAGCTCTTTTAATCACTCGTCTGCCAATGCAAAAACTTTGCGCACAGATAATAAGTTGTCAGGAGTAATGGCGGGTGTGTCCAGCTCTCTCCTGGCATTTGGCCATGATGCAGGACGCGGAGGAGAAGCGATCCCATTGGCTGCGACCGGGTCTGTCACCAGAGAATCAAAGTCACCAGCTGGGACTTAAATGGACCTGAAAGGTGGGAAAGCGACACATGATTTCACTAGAAGGGGTGTTGTATGTGGGTGATTTAAACACCAAAAGGCCCATAAATCAGCTGAGCTGCCCACCACCACTCCCCTCTTGCCACCTCCTCCCATTTCCACATCCTTCCAGGCCCGCTGCCCACTCCGCTCCCTCCCCCTTTTTTTCTCTCTGGATTTATTCCTGTTTATCTTTGATCCCAGACCGGTTCGCTGCTCATGTCCTTTCAACCCGAGCCGATGTATCCTGTGGGTGATAAATCATCTGCGATTGTTTGGATACTTTGCTGCCGCCGCTGATTTTCCTGTAAACGTTTTGAGAGGGGCGGATCATATTTGCATTCTACAAAGCGCCGTTGTCGGTGTTAAAAGTTCACCGGAGGCCTGGGGACGAATAGCAGCCCGAGCTTATTGATTTAAATGTCAAAAGGTGTGCCTTTTTTGCATAAGGTTGGGACCCTCCCCGGTGCAGTGTGATCACTCATCGACGGTTGAGCTGTGCAGATGCTTTGCTTTATCATTGAAATGATTCCGTCGGCTTGCTCGTGCCAGCCTAGCGAGTGATTCACCTATACGGAGTGGACTTGATGTGAAATCACATTTGAAGACAAGGAGGGGTGGGGGGGGAGGTCACACCAGCGGTTAGAGAGCCTGTCACACAGCCAAAAGTTCACACATCCAGCCCCGCTCTAACAGCCACTTTTGTGCCCGTCATGCATGACTCGCTCCTTTCACGGTGTCATTTTAAATACCTAAACTGCAAATCAGATTGCATTCCGTGACTTTAATTCTCTTTGATCACCTCAGCTATTTTTCATCAGTCATATCACATAAAAGAGTGACAATGGAAATATCTTTGTTCATTAGCCCCATGCTGAAACAGCAGCAGTCATTTACACTACACACACAGTCGCCGCCGCAATCTGTCAGTCCGTGTGCTTGTCAATCACTCCGTGTCTCTGTGGGAATCCGGCTCTGACTGACAGCCCGTGTGATCTCTCCCAAGGGCTGGCAGGAAGGCAACAAAAGGCCCCGGCTACAGTAATTGGCAAGATAAAGACATCCCGCCAAAGCTGCACTGTCACTCATTGGGTTCCGGAGCGATGAATCAACATGAAACACGCCACACCAGTTAACCCACGGGGGGAAAGTATATGCTTGTCGCCTAACCTGGTGACCAATCAGGAGGCCGGCTCGAGGGGTGGGGGGTCACTTCCCCTGGCGGCTGGCTGAGAGGTGACCTGTTTAAACTAACACACCGTGCCCCCCCTCCTCCCCCCTTCTCTAGATTCACCTCTCTAACCTTCTCACCTCCACTCTCCCCTCCCCGTGCTCACCCTGACCCCTGACTGACCTGCTGGCCCTTTGCTTAGGTCAGCTTACAACATAAACGCCCCCCTCCACCTCCTTCCCTCTGTCTGCTCAATCGTACCCCTATCCTTCACACACCTGGTTCTAATTTCTCACATTTCACTTTCCATCAGTGCTGCAGGAGGGATGCCATCTGCCTGTCTGTCTGTGCGGAGGCAGAGGGTGGAGAGCGTTCAGTTGCCAACATGAAATAAATGATTAGCAAGAATGTCTGCTGTAAGACTAGGGAGTGAGATTTTTAATGTAGATAAGGGGTTTTTCTTTGACAGGAGGGCGGAGGGGGGGGGCTCTTAGTATAAGAGATAGTCAGTCTTAGATAAGGATTGAAATGTCACGACTCGGATCAAATGTGGAAAATGACCTTATGCAGTTGTTTCAGTGCAGGATTTAAATGGTCCTTTGCTGGCGTGGCAGCACTCAGGGAGGTCAGAGAGGCTATCTGTGACCTCTGAAGAGGTCCTGTCACAGTGTGTGTGGGTTACTGAGTGTGTCTCCTCCTGCCCTGTGTCTGACCTCCCTCCTCTGTCCTCTCTCAATCACCCCTGTCTCCTCAGACACCTCTCCTCCTCCTCTTCCTCTTCTTCTCCTGCTCCAACAGGAGAGCAGGCCCATGCAGGGGGGGAGGTGTGTGTGTGTGTGTATGCGCGGGGGTCCCTCTCACTGAAAAGCCTCCAAAGGGGGACCCCCTGCGCAGCATGTAAAAGCCCTCTCTCATACATTCACATACATGGGGATCCCGTGTCAGCCTGCCTGACTCTTCACAGGGCAGTCATTAGTCATCAGGGAGATCAAAGGACGACCGCAGGAAGTGAAAGGACCCTGACAAGGAGGGGTCCATCTGGCTGGCAGGCCATCGCTCATCCTCGGCTGACAGGGAGGCACACTCTGCATCCGTGCGCTGGATCTGCTCCGGGTCTGAGCCTGAAACGTGGCTCATTTCTCAGAGAGAATTTAGTCTTTGATGGAGAACGACACTGCTGACCTGACCCCAGAGGAGTCATCATCACCGTACTGAATTATTCCTATGTCTGCCCACTATACTGTTTATTCAACAGGTAGACCTGCTCAGACAGACAGCCCATTAAAGACCATTATAGAATAGTTAAGGGCTTTGTGGTGTAACTTAATGCACGGGCATGAGGGTGGTGTCAAACCTCTCATCTCACTCCTAATTAAGAGAAGAAGAGCACTTGCCAAAATGCTGAACTACTCCTTCAGGGGCTTTAGTAGAATCTGCAAAGTCCATAACAATTTCAAGAGCTGATGTTATCGCTCATTTTTTCGTGGAAATGTTTCGACAGGTGTCCAAACACAGAACAGATAGGTGAGGATGAAAAATGCGATACAAGTGACAGCATGTGTGTTCAAACAACAGTAATGTGATTAGTGAGTCGTCATCAGTCATGTCTGAACCCACTGTGTTACAGAAAAACTACGACAAGGGTTTCACTGAATCTGCATAAGTCTGTTATCGTTCTGGCGTTTTGTCCAGATGGAAACGGGTCCCACAGGTGGAAAATGTCAGAACGCCGCCCCAGCGTTTTCGTGAAGACACCCAAAATGGATCTTTTGTCGGGTCCCGTGGACACTGCGGCTGAATCTCGCCCATTAAAGGGATAGTTCAACATTTTTGCCAAATTGGCCCATTGCTATAATCCCTTAGGAGCAGAGCCGCGAGCTGCTCAGAGCTACGCTACGGAGGCTAATGGAATTTCTTGGTTTCCCTCAACAAACTCATCAAATACACAATCCACTCCTGGTGGACAAGTTGTGACCTGCACATTCACCACGCTATGTGATAACAATGGAACGGAGTTGTTTTCGAGGCAAATGCAGAGACAGCTTGCTGAAAAACGGCCCTCGACGGGAACGTGCATCAGCGGATTTGCATGAATTTACCTCGAAAACAACTCTATCTTGTGCTATTCCATCTGGTTGGAGTCATGTTTGTGGCACTTGCAGCCATTTTTCTAACTCCCTCAGGGCAGTGGACGCCACTTGAGAGTGCCCAGGCTGGCAACACCACACTCATTCATTGCCTTTGCCGTTGTAAGACAACATGCACCATCTCTTTAATATTCCACCGCTGTAGCATAGCTTCAAAAGCCTGGCGAATCGTTGTACCATATAGTTTGAAGTCTGTATTCAACCACTGTGCGGTCAGACTCATCATGCTTACAGGGCTGACATCACAAGTCCATATATCTAGAGTGAAGCTTATGTTGTTTACGTTGCTGTCAATCAAAGTGTGAATGCATTTGGCAATGGCATCATACTTAGCTGGAAGGCACATATCAGAAAAGTACCAGTGGCTCAGCATTGTAAATCGCGGCTCCAAGTGGTTAAAGAGACGAGAAAAGCCCCTGTCTTCAACGAGGGTGAAGGGCTGGTCGTCCAGCGCCACCATTTCCATGATTAAATCTCCAATAGCTTCAGCCCTTGTGTTATCTCTGGCAAATTTCTTATATTTTGGGGGGAGTGCACATAACACTGTCACCGGATGCGGAAGCGCCCCGGGGCAGGTCCAAGCCCTCAGCGATTGTTTCTCGAGCTGCAAGTGATCGCGTCAATCTTGGCAGGAAGTCACTCAAAGAAACACGAGAGAATCCGGTTTCAAAATAAAACAATTTTCAAAATAAAACACTGCGATTGACAAATACGTGAGGCCAATGTGTGTATGTTTGTAGCCTATTTGTGCTTATTAATCTAAACAGAGTGCAAGAGATGAACACACACACAGATGAGGGGCAGAAGCGCTTGTCGACTATTGTAATTATTTCTTAGATAGAAAATTGGTATTGGAAAAACCGGTTTTGGCAGTTGAGACCTCCTTTAAAACTGGGAATCATACAGGCTAAGAATTTTTGCAGTGCATCTCTATAATTGTTTACTTGCACTTGCACTCTTCAATTACTTTGAATTGAGTTTTACAGTATATCACTGTTTTTACTACCTGTTGTGAAGCACATGAGTCTGCCTTGTGCATGAAATGCTCTTTATAAATAAAGTTGAATTGAATTGAAATACATGCTCATAGGCCCTGCTGCATCCTGACTTGCTCACAAGACATTTTTGTCTTGTGTACTGAGCCAATTTGTCAGACAATGACTACCTCCCCCCATCATACATGTTGATCATTCTCCAAAGGGGGCATATAAAATGTAACACAACTGATTATGAAATGAATCAAATGAATCATTTCAATTTCTCTGTTGAATTGTACAGTGCATTGTATTTATTCTCTTTCATTTTTGTTCTTCTGACCTCAATTTAAACATAAGAATGAATGAGAATGTCTGCCTTCAAAACAAAATACACAATAAATAATAATCAACTAACTTTTGTTCGATTAAAACTCTTACAACATTCATAACATGTAACATTGAACCCTTTTCCTGAGTCCAGAGCAATAGTAACTGGACGTTTGAGCCCTGTTTGCTTGCAGCTAGTCTATATTTGGCTGTTTTGGTGTTTGGCACGGCCTTGGCCTGTGTCTTCACTGAACTGTGCCACAGGGTATTGTCTCCCAGGGGGAACTAATTGTGGCACGCACGTACCATTTTAGTAACGGGCTCATGAAATGACTGGGAATATTTTACTTATCGTCTGGGAAATAAATCAATAATGTCTGCACATCCCCCCTGCGATGTGCTCGTACCCGTGGTTTACTAATGAAGAAGACCATATTGATACATACAAACTAAATACAGAGGACATATTACATAGGTAAACAGCATTTTAATTAAAAACAGAAAAAAAATGTTGTCTTAATTTTAATGATGTGATGATATGAAAGTTTTAGATATCTTTAATTGATTGTGTGTCTTAAATCAAACTATATCAGTGACCTTTTAACCTGTAACAGAGCAGAGGGAGGTTTCCAAATAATTCGTATCTGTTCTATCTGTTCTATCTGGTCTCAGACTGTTTAGACATACTGTAAAATTCTCATCTACATCCCTCTTTCTACCTAGAAGAGCGCTCACTCATTCCTTACTTACTTCACAGTCACATAAATACAGTTGCTGGTACTAAAGACGGTGATTATGGGTGTTATTATTGCATGAGAGATTTACGCGGCATGTTAAAGCGACAGCAGCACAAAAATGGCCGTGGTTGTTTTACAATAGCGCGGGCCAATATGAGAGCCGATGCCCCTCCGCCGTCATCCCTCATGCCTTCCCACCCACCCCGGCCTGTCTGCAGGGTGACCCTTCCCTTTCGCTGCGTGACTGAGCGCCTCTCCTGCCGCACAGGAGGCATCAATTACAGGCCCCGGCTGTCCCGGTGTCACTGCTCTGTAATTAATGGGCTCTCCCGGCGCTGCGCCATGGGGCCTGGCCTCACCGTGAACTCCACAGGAATTCAGAGACAAACACACACACACTCAAAGTTGTACACACAAAACAAAACACACACACTCACATGCTGTGTGCAAGTTTCATGTTGCTTGTGAATCATTGGTTACCACCTGCTTAGGTGATTTTTTAAAAGCGCACTTAAACATGTTTAAAAATACCGGTCACACGTGTTCACAAACATTAACACACTCAAGAATACAGACGGAAGAACTCACACCTAATAATTCAGAAATACCTGAGTGTGTCCTAGAAATACCTTCCTGTACGGAAAAAGACACACACACACACACACACACACATAGAGGCCCAGCCCCCCGTTGCCTGCCCCTTCATTTGTCAATCAGCCAGACAAACAGAAGCACAAGGTCCCCCAGGTCGTAGGGTCATGGGATCCTGTGATTCCCCTGCTACCCTAGACCTCAACACACACACACAAACACACACACACACACACACTGAGCCACCACTCTGTCATACAGACTCACAAAATAATCTCAGCTTCTTTTTTCAACACCATGACTCCAGTTTTGTTGAGTGCAAAGAGCTTTTCCTCTTCCCTTCAGTTCCTGCTTCTATTTCTTTCTTTCTTTCTTTCTTTCTTTCTTTCTTTCTTTCTTTCTTTCTTTCTTTCTTTCTTTCTTTCTTTCTTTCTTTCTTTCTTTCTTTCTTTCTTTCCCTTTCCTTTCCCCATGCTCCCTCCTTCAAACATCACGCCTGGAGCTGACACTGAGCGTGACCCTGCCTTTATTGTTGCAGCAGGGCAGAGGCGCAAACACAGGGCAGGGACTGTCACCCCAGTGATTAAAGAGCGCATGTTTTCAGTCAAACGCCTCAGAGGGGAGTGATCCCAGAGAGAGAAAGAGGGAAGAAGGGGAGGGCGGAGTGGTGGTGGGGGGAGAGGCTCAGAGTCGAGTGCGGAGATAAAGAGCTTCTAACATTTTCACACATGAGGAGCGAAAGCGTTTCAGAAAGTCAAACGGCACAATAGTGACATTTGCAGAGAGGTTTGGCTACATCGCGCTGATAGTGCCATTTTATGTCATCATCAGTTTTCCACCAGACTATATGATAGAGACTATATGATGGAGTAGTCTGTTGAACAGCTTTCGGCGGCGACAACATGAAAAACATGCGCTGAACTTTGAGTTGCCATGCCTTAAGGAGCTGTTAACCCACTGAAAAGATTCAATTAGTCTGGAATTTTAACATCACATGACGGTTTGAGAGCCGCTTCAGAAGCCATTTTTTAGACTCTTAACAGGCAAAAAATATATTGACACTGTCATCTAGGCTCCATAAACCCTAATTTGGACCACCACATGTGTGCAGGCAGGACCAACAAAATGCTGCTATAGGGAGATTTGTCCTTGGCAGCTCAGAACGAAGCAAATAAAAGAGCAGCTTGTTGAGTTATGGCTCCGGGTAGGAAAAAGAGAGAGTCATAGTTGTGACATTTTGACCATTAGACCTTGCTCCGCAAAATATTATTTTTATTAATGTGAACAGGAATCGGTTTCTCCTACAACACTCGCGAGGATTAAAACAAATAGGGCCAAGAAAGCGCCAGGCAGGGAAAGAAATAAATAAATAGCAGGGCTGCCTCCATATTTCATGTAGCAGTCACCTCCAAGAGCCTTGAGCCTCTGTGTTAGGCGTCCAAGCTAAACACTTGGAAGTTTGCTCAGTCATAAATTAACGATTTGACAGTCAAAAGTGTTCAAACTAATTTGTCAAATCTTGCTCGCTTTTTTCCCCCCACTGTTTAAATTCATTACAGCAGTTTTTCTTTCTTTCCACAAGCCTCCCAGAAACGTGATTCCCAGTAACTCACAGTCGTCTGAAAAGATAATTCTGGAAACTGAAATCATTCGACTGTACATCACATGTGCTCAGACCAAGATACATCAATTTCCATGCTCAGAAATGGGTTTGAATTAATTCCCACCCAAGAACAATTTATCTCCACGGGTTGCTGTCAAGGGATTGGGGCTGTGAGGAACCTCCAGGCGTCAGATCAACATTCATGGTGCATCAGCTCAACAACTTGTATTTCTGTTAATTCAGCAGTCGTGTTCTGCTAAAGTGGGATAATTACTATTGACAAGTTTTTGCCAAACATGCCAGCACAGAGTAAATACAGATGATGCCTTTGGCTCAAAACGTCAGATAAACAGACAACGCTGCCGCGTGAAGGCTGTGCAGCCAAGTACCCATGATGCACTGTAACTTTTCCGGCAATTGATTCCCTGTGACAGCGTGTGCAGTGTCAACATAGAAACCCTTTCTTTAGTCTCTTTCTCGCACACTTGTCCTGATTGTCAACCAGGAGTCCAGGTGGTTATGAGCCAGGTTGACTGTTTCCTCCTGCTTCCTGTCTTCTGGCTATAGCTTCAATTCAAATGTGCACATAAGGTGTTGACCTTCTTATCTAACAGCGCAAATAAGCGTGTATTTAAGTCCCACTTCAGAGTCACATTAACAAACATTTAAGGTCACATATAAGGCTTAAACCCCTAGTTGGTCAATTCTCCTATTGCCATAATCCCTATAGTAATAGGTTCATTACCTTTAATTGTAGGTGCATGTTATTTTGAGATCAGCGGGGCAGAGACGCAAGCTGCTCAGTGAACACAATGCTGTGAATGGTGCAGGTCCCCTGTCCCTCAAAACTCATCAAATACACAATTCAACAACTCCAAAACGCTCTTGTGGACAAGTTGTGACCTGCACTGTCACCACACTATGAGATAATAATGTAACATTATGGGATGTCGTTGTTTTTTAGGGAAATGCAGCCTGAACTACATTCCAGACATGGCTGCTCGGCAGAGTGACTTCAAAAGCACAAGTATTATTTGCTTCATGTGTTATAATCTTTTACATAATTATACATGATTATTTCATAATATGGTGACTGTGCAGGTCACAACTTGTCCACGAGAGCGTTTTGGAGTTGTTGGATTGTGTATTTGATGAGTTTTGAAGGCCAGGGGACCTGTACCATTCACCATTGTTTTCACTGAGCAGCTCGCGCCTCTGCCCCACTGATCTGAAAACAACATGCACTGATAATCAAAGGAAATGAACCTACCTCTGTGACTATAGGGATTATGGCAATACGCAAATTTGTTGAACTATCTCTTTAAGTCAGAGATAAAACAAAATAAAACAGAAATATATTACCACCATGATTTCAGTGACAAGCCTTTTGCTTCACTTGCGCATCTTCACAGCCTATAGGCACAGTTGCCACCATGGTCCTTGTTCAAACCCCCTCTTCCTGCCTCCGCCCCTCTGATCTCGTGCCTGACACATGCCAGCTCCCATCTCTCATCATCACTTCCACAGTCGCGTATATGGATCCACTTTCCCTCCCCATTCCCTCGTCTACACGAGTGTGTGGTCTGCATGACTGCGAATGCGTATGTGCGTGCTCGTGTGTGCGCGCGTGCTGTACGCAAAGAGACAGACAGGCACACGAGCATGAAATCCACCAAACCTCCTCTAATTCCTCCTGTAATTTATGGCTCTCAGATACATGTCATACTTAGACTAAACAAACGGTCCTTTGTCACTGACAGCAGCCTTTGATCAGGAAGAATCGGATTCGCTGTCTTTGCTGCTGCACCGGATCTGCCCCGCGCTGCTGCTGCTACCGTGCAGGGATTTCTCCTCACACACACACATGTACGGCCGATTGGTGCTGAAAGTTTTCCACTCGCACCTCAGCAGCACACACACGTTCTTTCTCAACTCAAAGCACGACTCCCCTCATCAGTTTACCCTGAACTTCTGACCTCAGCTAACACCCTGTCCTCCTCCCATATAACCAGTCACTCTGCAGGATGTCTTTACAGCCGGCCCCACTGGGTGATTGACAGTCGAGGGGGGAATTATTGAGCCGCGGGAGGAGAGAGAGGGGAGGAGGTGAAGCTCCGGGGTCAGGCAACAGCAAGCGGCACAGAGTTCAACATCTGTAAAGTCACAAGCGGGCTGACGTGAAACTTGTGCAAACTGCGAACGCACACACATCGACACGCTCTCACCTGTTGGCAGCCATGTTGGAAGCCACTCACTGCAGATTCCATCCAAATGAAAACATAAGGTTTTTAGGCCGGGATGTTTTGAAATGTGTGGCGAGGTGGGATTCTATTTAAGCTGTCAGCCGGAGGGACACGAGAATGAACGTGTGTGTGTTAGAGTAGCAGTGTAGAGTGATTAAGCACGTCAGTGTTGGCCTGTGGGATTGACAGTAACGCCGGCTGACTTGGGCACACAAGGGGGAGAAAGACTGGGGGCACTTGTGTAACAGAGACACACAGGCAGGTACTGTTCTCCCGCCGCGCTCGAAACAAACCGCTGTTGACATCCCTGTCACCAACACTCATTTCTAGCGCTCAACGAGATTAGACTCAACTGGCGGCGGTAGAGACAGAGGCATCAAATTAAGCGAAAGCGGCTGACAGCGAGCATGTTCAGCGCGCTGGCTTTCTGCAGGCTGTTTTCTTCCGCTTTGCCTCGCATGAAATGTTATCTTTCAGCCTGCATTCCGAGAGGAGGGATCAAAGATTAAATTCGGGGGGTAGATTTGGGGGAAGCCGTTTGAAGAGCGAGCAACACCAAAAAGGAAAAAGTGTGGGTTCAAAAAAGGTGAACTTTGAGGCAGAGAGATGCGTTCAAGACATCAGAGCTCATCATTTCGGTTTCAACTTGCGCAGACTTTGTTGTCATGACGTGGGAATAATTCATCGCTGCGTCTCTGTAACACACATGCAGATCCCCCCTCCCCTCCCCTCCCCCACCCGTTCACTCACACACCCACATACATACACTTTGAGACATCTTATCCCTCGCGCACACACATGCACACACAAACAAACATGTTTTCCCCCCCCCCCACCCGCCTACCTACCCATGCGCTCACACGTAGGCTTTTTTTTTTTTTGACAGAGTGAAGTTGTCAGGGAAATGGAGAGGAAATGACACAGGGCATATTTTCACAAATCTCCCCTGTTGGCATGCTCCGCTCTGGCACAGGGCCTGTCAGCGGCTTGTCTCCTCAGTTTAGCCATCAGACACAGTCAGAGTGCCAAACACACTGGGACACGCTTGTCCTTAGACAGGGAGGGAAGACAGAGAGAAATGTCAACGCAGAGAAACAGAGAGGTGTGCATGTGCGTGTGCGGAAAGGTTTGAGAAAGAGATCTAGAGGAGACAGAAGACGGAAAGAGTAAACCAAGAGACGCAGAGACTGAGAGCAGGTCAAAGGGGAAAAAAACATAGGCTATATCAAGAGTAAAGAAATCTCACTTCCATAGAAAGCTGTAAAGTCCAACACTACCCCTGCCCCTGTAACTGCCTCCCCTCCCTAACTGAAATGTCAAATGCCAGGCCATTATCCCTTTTACCAGTACTGTAACATAAACCATGGAGCTCAGGGCAACGCGTGTCACTGCGACTTTGTGAAAGTGACTTTGACGAGGTGGCGGTCGGCCAAGGCAGGCGGTCCGCACATCTACCTGCTTCACTGGAGGCACTGCATCCTGCACCCTGATGGCTGTCTCCCGCAGCCCCCTGCTCCACCGCCGCCGCCACCGCTTCCCCAAAACACACGCACTCCCCAGCTGCGTACGCCATCCAAAGGCTGCCTGCAACAGACACTCTGCTGTTCTGCTGCACACCTCGGGGGCTAACACAGCCTCCTGTCACACAGCCCAACTAATTATCTTGGCATTAAGAGGAAAAACACCAACAGGAGATGTAGCGCATATTTCAAACAAATGTTGGGGGCCGTGTATCCTGGATGACAGGCATAGCAGAGGCCACGGTTCAGGCTATTGCACCAGTTACATTAAAGCAGGTGTCTCAGAACTGTAGCAACCAGTGGCAGGATTCAGGCTGCGAGGCAATTTCAGAACTAAATTCGCTTTTTTTTTTTATAGCATTTAAATATTTCCCAGCACCCCCAGTATATTTTAGGAAAAACATTCATTTTTCTACTGTAGCACCACTGTAAGCAGAGCAGCAAATGAACGGCAATTTGTCTGTAGCAAACCACCACTCTACAGTATTTCCTATGCAGCAAGCTACGGGTTGTTTAACATAGACTTACCCTTTAAACTGTATTGGACACAGTCACCAAATAACATAAATTACCCATTTAAATTATACACAGGCTACAATAACTTAAATAGCTACACAACATTTTATCCCTCACATACACACTATAATCCCATTAACCATAGTTTATTGTACCTTTCAAAGTGACTTAAAAAAGTAGGCTATGCAATTACAAATAAAAGACTCACCGTTCAGCTGCAGACTCCGCCCCTCCGGCACCGTGAAGATCAACAACCGACGGCAGGTGAGCTGCTCCGTTTCCGTCCGACATGCAGTCTCCTCCGGCTGCTCTTCACTACTCACACTCACTTTTAACTAACTCTCACACACACAACACTAGTCGACACTCTGCGGTAATGAAGAAACGCGACGTCTTGTGTGGCTACTGTCAGAGCCGGTCTACGAGGAGAAGTTGGCACTCTCGTCCACTTCCGGGTTTTCAATTCACGTCTTTGTCCACGTGGGGCGCTCGCAGGCGAGTGCAGAATGAATGGGTGCCAATGGGGAGACACCCCTAAAAATCCACTTTTCTCTGGAAATAATTTTTTGTCAAGTAATTTGAATATTATTTTCAAAAGGGGGGAGCAATAAAATGTACTTCGCCGAATATTGGATTTTTAGAGTTCAGTTATCTGTTCTAAAAAGCTGTTCAAAAAATCATGATGACGTCACAGTCAGTGGTGCTGCTTTACGGTAATTTCTGCTCAGAGCACGATGACAGCCCGCAATGTATGTATGCGTATGCAGTCCGTCCAGCCCGCCGAAGTAACCATGTTATACCATTATACAACATTATAATAAAAAAAACATTTAATGCAGACGATCCGTTCATTGTAAAACATCTATTTATTGATGTGCATGTAGTGAACGTAGGCTACAGAGGAGCCTCCAGGCAGCAATGAAGCTTCACTTTTCATTCACACAATAAACTAATGCTACGGCCACAATTGTTAGATTTCATCAATGAGACCAACATTTATCTCCTAAAAAGAATTAAACCAGCCGGTGGTTAACCTCTAAAATCCTATGGGTAAGTTAATTAGCGACTGTTTTCTCGGCCGGGATCGACACCGGAGGTAACGTATAGCCGGCCGAGCACGTCAGCAGACCGGCTGCTGCCGCTGGGATGTCCCGGGTCGTTGCTCCACAGGTGGAGCTTCACTTCGAAGCAGACTTGTAAACAGCCGTCATAAACTGACCGCATCCTGGGATCTAAACAGTTACCTTATCGCTTGAAAATAATATTAAAAGTTAATAAAGTGCATAATGACAGCATTACAGAAGGAAACAAAACAGCTTTTAGCCGGTTTTACAGCGATTGTGTCATCCGGTGGGATCTCTGGTCGTAAACCGTCGCAAATCCGTCACTGACCAATCAGCATCCATTAGCAAAATGCTAGCGTTTCATGGCCAACAACAGCCCAACCTGTAGGAAATCTAAAGGACAAAACTTCTCAGCGATTTCACTTTTAACCTATAATCCATGTCGAACTTTCCGAAAATACAACAATATTTGAGGTTTTTTGACTATTACCAGGTGAAAGGGACAAATTTAGCCTTCTAGCCCCATAGGGCTCCATTCATTCTGCACTCGCCCGCGAGCGCTCCTAGTGGAATTCTGGTGGAACTGCAACCAAGTTCAATACAATGGGGCTTATGGAGAGTGGCAAGGCTCGTGCTACTGTGCGTTTTTCACAACATTTAGCTTCTCACTCGTTGAGCTAACGGTCATGGATGCTAACGATGCGCACCACTTTCTACTTCCGGTTTCTCTCCGCCGTTTCTCCTCCTCTCCGACGTTTGCTACGGTATCTCAGCCAATCACTGCAGGGGACGCTTTATATGTTTACCCAATAAAACAACAGAAAGAAAAAAAAATGACATTTTTGTATTCTCGCTTTTATACACTTATATACAAATATATAGCTACCTATTGAGTTTCATTTTTATTTTTTTTATATTGCTATTAAAGCTTCTGTGAAAATGTAGGCTATTCTAACACCTCTATTTTATTATCGATGATACATGATAGGAAATACACAATTGTTTAACAAGGACCATCAGTAACCCTAACCCTACCCGAAACTCAAGTGTGTTTTTCTGAGCTAAAAGGAGATTAACTAGAGCACATGAAGTAGGCTACAGTTTTGTTTAAACTCTGCTCCAACATTAATAGAAGACATGTAGCCTATTTGAAGTGCTCTCAAAGCTTAGGTGGACTGCACATTGTAGAAACCCAGTAATACATTTAGTAGAATGAATAATTTGGTTTGGGTTTGAAGCTCAGAGTGGACTGCTCAGTTGTTGCCATCTTGGCTTTGTCTGACTCTGCGTGTAACTTCTGGCTAATCCATCTGTGATGCTGAGACTTTGGTGCGTGCCAGCTTGTGGCAAACATACGCTCACCCACCTGTCACTCAAAGCGGCACACATCCTGAATTACACATTATTTTAAGCCAACAGGTGAGTTTTATGCATAAAAATCTACCCTCCATACAGTCATCATGAAAAAGGAAAATATCTACAGTGACCAAAACCTTTTTTTTTGTACCAGACTAGTTACATTTTTGTTTCTACTGTACAGTGGAACAGTTTAACATGAGTCACTGTTAGAGCCACATTCAATCAGCCATTTGGGCAACTATTCAGGACCTTCTCTGTTGGCTAAATATTTTAATCCCCAGAGGTTGAAGTGGATTTAACTGAGTTAATCACACCCCCAGCTCTCAATTTCCATAGCAACAATTGGCAATGGCTTGTGGGTATTGTAGTGTGGAACCCTCCGCCCCTTGTACTCAAGTGTTTCTGTGTTTTTACATGGAGGGGCCTTGTGGAAAGCAGCAGTGGGAATTAACAGTATACTGAAGACTTTCACAAGCATTGTCCCACCCCACGCCAAACTGTAGCTGACTGATCACTTCATCAGTCATATATAAAACACATCAGAGTTTTCCAAAGGTAGGAGTACCGCAGTAGTTGGTGACATTCACGTTGAAGGGTAAACAGCTGAAGGGGAGTGGAGGTCAGCCCGCTGCTGTCGGGCTGCATGAAAGCCTCATGGGAAAGACCCGAGGCCAGAGCCACCTTTCACCACCACCCTGTCTACAACAGGGACAGCACCGCGAGTACAAACAAGGACACGTATGTCCGCCGCTGATTCCTCTGTGTGTGTATGTGTGTTTGTTTACATCATTCTGCTGGTTTCTGCCAAGGGACTTTTGATTATCCTGTCCTGAGGGAGCCGTCTCCCTGGGGAGCGTGGGTGATTAGCTCGTGGCTATAGCCTGTCACCACTTCCCCCCATCAACTAAACACACACACTGAAAGATCCACACACATATTGCACACACTGGGAAGGAGAGATACGGTTAACATGTACTCCCTAGGCAGTGTGAGGTCACCCAGTTCTCTATTTCAAAGGATACAGGGTCGCCGCCGAGCTAGCCGAGGCCCTGTGGAAGCAACCAGTCATGTGTGATTTTCCACTCCAGTGCTCCGTGATGAGCAGGTCTGGCCATGGCTCAGCCCCCAGGGCCCGGCCCACAGAGAGACTGGCGGGATTGGAGCTTGTCCACCTTCTGCTCTGGCCTTGTCGTATCATTGGGAATCAAGGCTCATCATCGCCTGCCAACCAGCGCTGCAGTCATCATTCTCCTCTGCTCTCTCTGCCTCACTGGGGCCCCAGCCCTGGTAAATTATGCTTACCCACACCATTATTAGACTCATTATAGACCCATTTGAGTGGCTTTCAGCCTGTCACAGCCACTCAACTATGTCTTCAGCTTGACTTGATTTCCTCTGACAGGCTTTTCTTAAACTAAAAGGCTCGGGAGGGGAGCTGGTGAGATGGGAGACTGGAGAAAAGGAGGAAAATGCATCTTGAAGGAGTCAAGCAAAGGGGTTTGGAGGCTGATGTTGAACATTCATTTGCTTTTATGATCAGGCGCATATTCTAAGGTTTGGCACATCTCACCGTGACTAAAAGAATAGGTCTTTTTTTCATTCCATTTGAAGGCGCACACAGATATTAATGTATTGAAGGGCAAGAAATCTGGCAGGTTGAGTCCATCTCTCTGGTTGTTGACACATGTTTAAACACAGTTGAGAAATGACCTTCATTTTTGGAAACCCAAAGCCTTTCAATTTTACTGTGCTTGGCAAACCGATGCAGCTCACTTGGATTCCCAATTGCCTGTCAACTGCCGGGTCTGCCATCCATTCATTTCCAAAGTCGTGTCCCCACTAAGCCCTTCACTACATCTTTCATTCTGTCATCGCTAACATGATAGGGAATTCCCCGGGAGAAAGGGAAACTTCATTGGAAAAGGCCAGGAGAAGTGTGTACCAGTTCCCCTCCTCGCTGAATTTAAACAGAGCCAAGATCTCTCAATCTGTGACGGCTCATTTGGAAATGTGGCCCTGGGATCTTGTTCCCTTCCCTTGCACCTTTGCCAAATACAATAATTCTTTTTCATTTCTCCAGCTCAATTTTAGAATTTTGTGATTTCTCACTGTCAGCCACGATCTTTTGAAGTATATTATTGAATTTCCTGCTGGACTCAGCCCTAAAGTCCATTTTTATGTTTTGCTCCAGCTAGCCTCCCTACTGCTGTTTGACTTCTCTGTCTCCGAACGTCTTTTGCAACACGGTCACAACTTCACAAGTTCACTTTTCAGTCCTAAAAATCTTCTTCTCTCCTCCTGCTGCATCAGTCGCAATTATTATTTCTTCGTCTGGATTTGTCATTATTTTCACTGATATTTCTTTACATTTCACCTCTCGCCTCTCGAGAGTAGCTGTGGGTGATATCACTGTCATGTCACTGCTCATTTACATCACATAGATTGACAGGAGGGCCATGGCCAGCTCTGCTTCTGATAATGGCTGATCTAATCCATACCACTGTGTACTTTCTCCCACTCAGCTCCTCCGTTCTTGGCATCGATGCCTTTAAACCCAAAAAGCCTCTCTCGCTCACCCCCCTACATGTGTTTGCAATTCCCCTCCGGGGGGTTATGATTCAACAGCAGCATCATCTCAATTCGTCTCAAAGCATGAAGCATCGCAGGAGAAACTAAAGTGGGAGACAAGACGGCCCTCTCTGCCCCCCTTTTAGAGGCAAGAGACTGAGTGTGTTTGGCGGAGTTGGACGTGAGGCTCGCTCTTTGGGATGTGGGAGTTTAAGAAGAGAGTGCCACGCTGGCCTAATCACATTACGGGTGCCATATTATGTGTCAAGCTGTCACTTTCAATTTGAGCCACCACACTGCAGCAGCGGGCCCTGGCTTTTCTTCATATTTCTGTTTTGATTGTGGCTTGATAGTGACTACGCTGGAACTGGTTGTACATAGCAAGCAGGGGAGACGCTATTTCACTGCACCGCAGAACGTCGATCATATGTTTACAATTAGTATTGGTTATGGGTGTGGATGGAGGGTTACGTGTGCATGGGGGCTGGGGCAATCGCTCCGGCTGACCTCTTCACACTGAATCACATGTCTAATCTTATTCTTGTCTCTTGTTTGAACTGATGTCATGTGTCTCATCGTTCAATCTGTCACACTGGTTGACGTGGAGACCGTGTCGAAAGGCTCGGGGTGGGGGCGTGGGCCTGTGCAGGAAAAGTCTGCGTATTCGCTCAACTCCGTGAGCAGGGCAAATTGAGGAGATACAGACTGACAAGAGGGAAAGAGAGGGTAGGAGGGGTTATGGGATGGGGGGAGCAGGGCGTGAGTTCAGTCAAAGCCAATTGTCCTCCAATTGAGTGGAATGACTCAGAGGAATTGTTAGAAGTTGGGTCTTTTGTGTGTAAACGGTTGAAACGTTTGAGTGATCGGGTTGAAATCCCCCCAGTTTTTCTACTCCGGAGAGTCTGTTTTCATAGCCATTGAGATCCAGCCTCTCCCGAGCAATCACTGTCCTCCCTTTTCTCTCTCCCTCTTTACCACCCTCCATTTATCTATCCCTCGCTTCATCTCTCCATCTGTCTCTGTCCAATAGATCATCGGTTCGGAGATAAAGCCCTGCAACCTGTCAAGGCTGAAGGCTTCGAGCTGGTCTTTCTGACGGGGCTTCGGTATCAGTCGACAGAAGAAACAAAAAGAAGCAGGGATGAGAGCTGGGGGGAGGGGGGAGGAGGAGAGAGGTGGGGGGGTTGTGAAGGGGAAGAATTGGGCCTTGGTGTCCGCACTGACATCCCAAGACATCCAGCTGGGTATATGTCATTTCTCATGGACTTTCATCTCCATTCTCTGTAAATGCTAGGCTAAATATTGCCTGTTTTCAGAGAGCTGTGGTTTGGCCTGTACATGAGCCAGTGACAAACTCTCATACATGGCCAAATCTACATTTTTCTTCAAGTAGTTTGGGACCTTTATGGCTAAAGTTGCATTGCAATATTTTCCTAAATCAGACTCATAGTGTGATTTTAATCAAGAAGATGCAAAAACTGTGAAATTTGGTCTTTGAACTGCAAGCTAGCTAACAGGTTTGGGTGCTTCAGGAGGAGCGGGTCGTTCTCTAACTGGAAGGTTGGTGGTTCGATTCCTGGCTGCTCCAGTCCATGTTGAAGAGTCCTTGGGCAAGACATCAAATCTACACTTGCCCTCCAATGTGTCATTGCATGTGTAAATGTGTGCTTCCAAAGGCCTGGAAGGGTGAATGCACAGTGTTATGCACTTTGAGTGGTCCGAGTGACTAGAAAAGCTACTTATGAAGCCAATAATGCCATACTGTAGGCTATATGATGAGCATAATCACATAAGTGCATTTACCATAACTAATTCAAATGAGCCGTTTGAAATGTAAAGTTGTAGCATGGTTCTTTTGTAACAGTTTTCCCAGTACAATTATGCTCATCATACACAGTGTGTTATTATTGGCTTTGTAAGTCGCTAAATGCAGATGCTAGGTAATACCTTGCTCAAACACAGGTTGTAAAGTGCAGCACAGTGTAGCAAATTCCCATCGCTAGTATACGAGCATAGCAGTGTGACTTATTGAAATGCTGCCAAGACGGGTCAGCGTTTTATAGTACAACATGGAACAGCACCCTTGGCGTTCTAGCTGGTTTGCCACTGTGCTAAAATATTATAGTGTTCTTTAGCTGGCCGTGGGAAGCCAGTGCATTTATTACCTGGTGCATTTATTCTGTTCTTAACCAGACAACACTATAGCCTTCTGTCCATTATCCCTTTACACCGCTCAACATCATGCAGAGACATGGAGTTTCTGAACTAAACCGGCTACAATGGCATCTGGCAGACAGACGTAATTACCAGTAAAGCAGAGTGATGAGGTGTAGCTACTTGCAGTTTAGAAAGATCAGGACATGCAGGTACCTAACATGCCAAAGCAAAGCTGCCAAGTAAGTGCATGAAAAATGTTGCAGTTCTGTCTTGAACTACTCATTATATACTCATTATAGACTTTCATCTCTAAAGAGTGATTTGCCCGTGTCAGTACACAGGTAAAGACACCACAGTGCCAGAGGCAGGGTTTCCATTTCATATGGAGTTGAGTCATACGGATGGAGTAGTCGTCACACTCCGAGTTTTCCTCCTAATCATTAATAAGTCCTGTATGTCTCATGCTTCTATAAGGCACTTTGAACAATTTATACCCGTCACTTTGTTGTTAATGCAAGACTAATCCTTTGAAGGGCAAGACATCCATCGGACATCAACATTATTCATGCTTATTTCGAGTATGATGCTGGCCAAATTACAAAGGACAAATGATACAGCACAAGGACCTGATTATCCAAATGCAGTTACCAAGGCATCCATATAAGTGCAAGTAACTTGTCATGCTCACAGTGTTTCATCTGACTTGATTTATTATGCCTCATTTACATTCCAGTTTCTCATAGAGCTAATGGTCCATAAATCCTGTGTAGATAATGTCCATAGATTAAAGTGAAATAACAGGCAGTATAAATCAATCCCAGAACAGAGGCATCTGTTGTTTCAATAATGTGCGCCATTAGTTTGAAACGCAGACCTCTGACACACATACATTCACAACACGTTATTCCTCTTTCTCAGGCTCTGGTTCTCTCTTTTCACATATGAAAGACGGCACGTTGCTGGTTAAACGACTGTGTAAATCCATGGTTTTTGGCATTCACACTCCACGTCTTATATGAACAATTCCACGTTGAGTCTTTTCACCCATGACATGAGCGATGTGGATAAGATTACCATTTTCCTCTTTTACTCAATAGTGGCTTAACATCTGTGTGACACTGGTGAGTTGAAAAATAATGGTACCAAAGAGAGTGTGCTCCGTCTTTTCACATTTCCTAAAAGGTGAAATACATTTTTAAAACAAATGCATTTTGCAGTTAATTGGCTGTTTATCCCCCTGGCTTGACCACAAGGCTGATAATATTTCTACTGTTTTATTTACAACTATGCTGCAGAAAGAAAGGTTCAAAACTTTGCTAGGGGATGATTTTACCCCAGGACGACAGGATTGTCAGAATCTTGTGCAAACATGTTAATGAAAAGGTGGATTACCTTTAAAGAAACACTATGTAGAATTTGTGATACTCTGGTTGGGAAGAGCAACTGTCTGCTACCTGTGTCTATGTGAATTTGTTGCCGGTAACAACGCCTTTGCCGTCGTCATGACCAGTACTGGTGCCGTTACCGGTACTGACGCCGGTGTGTCGCCGCCGTCATTGCCGGTACCAGTGCCATCATTACTGGTCACCATTGCCGGACGTCCCATTGCCAGTAGTTGTCGTCATTTCCAGTAGGCCTGTGCCTAGCAAAGCTCCAGAGCTCGAGTGAGGCTGGCCAGCCGTGCAGCCCAGCCCAGGGCGCTTGTGTGTGGGTGAGAGGAGCAGGGAGACCGGGCTTGAGCTCAGTTTCTGGATCACAGTGTTCCTATACCTGTGCAGGAAAGTTACATAGTGCAGTTTCAGCCCACGCAACACTGCTCAGGCTGCAGCGGCGGCACCATTCATCCCATTAACCATTTTTCTACCACTTCAGTGAGTTTAGAAACATTATTTTGAGGTTGAAATACTACTGTGACAGTTGAGGTTCCTGTCACTATGCCTCCAATTGATCATGTGCCCTGGCTACTTGGCCAAGGGGATGTATCTTTGGGTGGCTGGCAAGTGTGCGTGACTCTTACCCGGGAGGTGTGGGTTCAATCCCCGCCCGGGCCCTCTTCACCTTGCTACACTACATAGTGTTGCTTTAAAGAGACACTATGCTATAATTTTTAGCATAACTATGCTACATGTTCTTTTAAATAAATGACATGTAACTTGTTACGAGGCAGAATGGAGGCTCTCTGCAGTGTTGTAGCATTGTACTTTGAGTCATCAATCAGACTGGAAAAGTGCAGTTAATTTACCTGTTTGACATGTTTTCATCAAGTTGTTTAACTGTGCGTTCACACCAAAAGCTTCCAAAGTGTCAAAAACGCTCAAGGGTACGCTTCAGACAAGACAGCTTCCAAAACGGCAAATATTTTCAGCTGCTTTGGTCGCTCGTCAAATGACTGACGTCAAAGTTCGATCGTGCTGGTCACTGGGGAGTTGAAGGACAAAAAAAGGGCAGCCGAAGGACATCTCTATTCTGACAGGTTGCTGCCGCACCGCATCATAGCTAATTACCGTAAAGTTAAAGGCTCAACTTCTCGTCTTGGATGCTTTGGAAGCGTGGTGACGCCAGTTGACGCTTTGGTCGCTCAGTGTCGCCGGGCTCTCATTGAAAATGAATCGACTTCCGGCGGTTTGACGCTTTGGAAGCTTTTGGTGTTAATGCACAGTAAGGTATTCAGGTGCCTGCTGAACTAAACTCAAGAACTTGAAATCTCAAAAGTAACAATGTTTGCTCCTTCTCAATAAAATGTAGCCCCATTTTGATATTTCTTGAACCCCTGCAACTCAGTCAAGTCCCTGGTTTGGTACCTGAGTTCCTCCAGTGGTTCTTCTTGGCCCATTGAAAAGGTATGTTCAATACTTTATGGTAGTTTCATCCGGTGTGTGCAAGTTGATGATCAGCACATATTTCATCAGCCCGAGGGTTCAGTGGTGTTCAACGCCATAAATTTGGCATGACAGTTCCTGGATGTTCGGAAAATACCCCCTGAGAAGAGACATGTTGACTGGCCCAGAACTGTAGTCTGTAGGTCCTAAATCTGAGACCTGTTTCACCCAGGCTCTTGAGTTTCTAATGAGGGTTTTGAGACTGCCAGAGACTTGAACTGACAGTCATTCAGTCTTGGTAATATAATCACAAATAAGTGACACATACACACAAACATGGGGACTGACAAATACATTTACTCTTGTTTTTAGGGAAGGTGAGGGGAGGGCTGAAAAAACAACACACATGTTGGTTTATGAACAGCAGTTCCAAGCACAAGTGGAGGTTTAATATTTTACGATGGAGCAAACGTTATGGACTCTAATAAATATGAACACGTGCTGCTTGTGCAGAGTTATTGGCACTGGCAGGCCACATTAATATGTCACATTAAAGCAGGCTGCCTGTTGACAAGCCCTGTTTGACCCTGTCAGTGCGCACGCACCACACACACACTCACACACTTGTAGCATTACACCCTCAGTGCCACAGCTCGCCTTCAGTGATCTGTATTTTAAAGAATTGCTGTGCACTCGTTTCCCCCCAAAACTGGCGGCAGAATACGTTATTCCTCCTCAGGTTGAAAGTGAATAATGCAATGCAGATCTTGATATGCGTCAACCACCAATGAGAGGAGGTAGCAGCGCTGAGAGACTACAGAGGGAAGTACGAGTACGAAAGAAATTTGGAGAGACAGAGGGAGAGAGACATCAAAGGCCAAGTGTTTTCCATACAAGAGGGCGAGCAGGGCTTTAGATCAGACAAGCTCTTCTGTAAACAGCCTCCTCAGATCCTGCCAGCAGGAGGTTCCCCTTCAGCACGCTGCTTTGTCTATCAAAGTGCTCCCATAGTATTGAGGGGGCACTGGAGCAGTGCTCCTTGCCACTTCCCTCCCTCCCTCCCTCCTTCCTCATATAAGAAAGCCAGGCTGCCCCCCCCCGACTCTGAATCACAAAATAAAGGTGATTTCCTCCTCCCAGCTCCAGCAGCACTTCCACCTCCTCTCCCCTTTTCCTTTTTCTCATACCTCCAGCTCCTCATTCTCTGTGTTCTCCTTCATGTGCTTCAAAGGTTCCTCTTTTTAAAACTTCCTCTCCTCCTCCTCTGCCACCCTTCAAACAGTTGTTTTGTTCTTGGTTAAAAACACTTTTTTTCCCTTTTTTTTTTTTTTTACTAAAGGTATACTTTTACTAAATTTTGTCTTTTGACCTTGGCGTATTTTCCAGCGAATGAGGCAACCACAGGGAGAATAAAAAATGGTGAAGAAACCGACAAAAGAAAGTGTATCTATGAAGGCCAGAAAAGAATAAAGCCCATGCCATACTTATTAACAAGAATACTGTTTCTCCTCTGAGCCTAAGTGGAAAGTAATTGTGGGGCTGATTTTCTTCTTCTTCTTCTTCTTCCACCCTTTTCAATGGGCTTCAGGAACCAGCTTTACAAGCTCTCCCTGCTCTCATCCTCCACTGATCAAAGCCCGCTCACACAGATATATTTCCCCTCTCAGACAATGCCTCTTCTCAAGGTGCTGTCAGGTTCCCTTCTTTGCTTTAATTTCATCTCTTAAACTTTTTTTTAATCCCCGTACCCCCTGCCTCCCTTCCCTCTCCTTCTTTTGTGAGGGCTGTCAGCCGTGACAGTTTGTTGCCAGGAGGGACTTGTGGGATGAGAAGGTAGGTGCACTTTTACAAAGAGCCGCCGCCTGGCTGCACCTCACTCACACTGTCACTCAAAACAGCCCTGACTCGCGCTCACACACACATGTACACGTGTGCGTACGCACGGGCAAGGTGACACACTCAGCTTTCATGCATCGGCGCCGGCAACAACGCCACGCTCACACATTTTGTACTCAAACCCAGGCGCTTGAAACATGACAGACACCTTGACCTTGTGTTTGTTGTGTCACGTAAGGTATCGGCGCTGAGTTAAAGGAGCCGGGTGGAGGCGGTGAGTCGGACTGTGAAGCCAGTTGCACTGTCTGGGTGTCTCAGATCATAAGCCAGAGGGAAACTCGGAGCGACAGAGCCGTGATGGAGCGCTGGCAGAGCCGGCGCTGACAGGGCTTAGATGACAGACAGAGGCTGACAGACGCTGACATCTTCCTGTCGCCTCGGGGAGACATGCGGCCCTGAGTGAAACCTGAGGAGTCCTCCCCGCGGCCATAACTACCAGCCAGCCCTCGCAAGCCTAATCCCTAAAGTTCACACAAAGACGCCCTGGTGACAGCAGGGCAGGAGCAAAAAGGAAGACAAGAGCAGTATCATTTAATTTTCTGAGAGAGAAAGATGATGAGCGGAGACTTTGCCTTGAGGGAAAGGATTGAGTTTGTGAAACATTAATTACACCTTTTCCCACCCCCACCCATCATCAATCCCTGCCTATCTGTCTTCATTCTGGTGGTGCTGGGGCAGCTCAGAGCAGGTGAATAGCTTTATCTGTTCTTGTAAAGGCAGTTACAGGCAAGCCGAGGAATTACTCTGATGTTTTCGCAAAACTCTTTTGTCTAGGCTTCAACTAATATAATATTAACTGGGTATTTTGCGGCGATATCCAGTATCTCAGTTGTGTTCGTGGCAAAGGCATTCCTGTGGGTGAGCTAAGCTAGTTTTTTTGATATTAAATATCCTCCTCCTCTTCCCCCGGCTACATGTGGCTCAATGTGAAATCTTTCTTTTTGGCTCCTCTCATGCTATTAACAGTTTTCTCTTTAATGTGGGGAGCTTCTCGGCTGATGTTAAGTCTGCTGCCTATAGTTCAGCTGTCACTGGTGATTTTGACCTTTCCTTTGATGGTCATGTAACAAAGATATGAAATCACAACAGGAGGAAGGAAGCCTCCGTCTCCAGGTTGATCCAGAGAGATGTTCTGATCCTGATTGGGTTTGATGTCACTGAACGAGGACGGGTGTCCTCATCAGTGAGGACATAGACATTATCCTCCACTGACTCATCACGCTCCTATCACATGACCCTTTTCCAGGAGGAAAAACAAATGGCATCAAATTGACATTATGCTCATGTGATATGTATTTTCAAGCATGTTAGTGCGAATGGAGAATTTATGCTAAAATGGAAAATGTATTTGTGTAATGTACAGCGTTATGTCACAAAATACAACCCCCTCACTAATCTCCTGAAGCCTTTGGTTGAAAAACAGAAAAGAAAAAAAACAGAGGCTCATCCAATATAAGGCTTGTTCAACATTTGCCACATTGTAATTCAGTATAGCATCCACAAAAGGACTGCATTGGCCGGTCAAATAGGCTCTGCTTTTCACCTGGAAGAAGGAAGTGCTGCCATATAACCAGATATTGTATTATTAGCAGTTTATTGTCTTCTATTGCCATTATTGAGGGCACTTTTTTTTTTTTACTTAGTTTAGTTTAAAAATCCAATCGATCATCAATCCAACCATTTCAAACAAATATTGCAGTTGTAGCTGTTTGAACTTGATGTTGAATTTGTAGAATCCAAGGCAACAAGGAGAAAACAGGGGGAAGGAAGCCAAATTTCCTTTCTTCAAAAATAAAACTTCAACAATCAAATCACAGCTTCTACAAATAGATTCACTTGATGTATGGTGCCTCTAAATCACTTCACAGAGACATTTCTAGTTAATATGA
Organism: Decapterus maruadsi; assembly: GCA_030347415.2. Lineage (NCBI taxonomy): Eukaryota > Metazoa > Chordata > Actinopteri > Carangiformes > Carangidae > Decapterus > Decapterus maruadsi. The sequence goes on from CM064895.1 coordinate 5,203,930, forward strand.
TATGCAACTTCACAATTTTAAAGATTTAGGGAATTCAAATCAGTTTTCGGAAAATGAAAGTGCTGGGATGGATGGAAAACTGTCTATGTATGAATGGTATTTGCAGATTTATCCGCATTAGTATGGATAAATTTCCATTCCACATGAGCCCCCCCATTGCTTCTGCAGGCTTTCCTCACCTCCCGGACCCCCTCTGTCAGTGGTGCTGAATAGGCAGCCAGCTGTGTGCTATAAAATCACCTCAAGCACTCAGTAACCTTCAGTGTTGAGTGTCATGGCTTAAGAGATGATTGTGCTGTCTTTGATGAGCGAAGGTGCTTCATCTCACACCTCCCTTTAAAACTTCAAGGGACGACCACTCAGCTTCCAGGAATGAGGATATTAGCTTGTCAGTGGGGTGACAAGTTTAGCACAATGGGGTTGTTTGACTGGAGTGGATATATTGGGTGAGTCAAAGGGGTCGGAGAGGACCGGTCACAAGATATTAGGCTCATGCTGGTTAAGTCTGTGAAGGAAATAGAGGGAAACTTGTTTTTGTTGCGGGTTCAAAGCATGTTACATACTCCAGCTTTCAGCGTTACGATCTGAGACAAAACAGTTTGGGATGCTCTATCTGGATGCCCAATTGGTTATTTACAGCTACAGTTTCTTTTTTTTTCAAAAGCTTTGGCTCGTGCACACTCCAAACTTTGACAAAAACCTCCACATGGTTTTAAAAGTTGGTATCAAGAGCTATTTTCATTTCAACGTCTCCCAAAGGCAACAACACAGTTTAAAACGGAGCTGCAGTGTTTCAGATCATGTGTGCGACTCGTACACTTGTGCATCTATTTTGCCTCCTTCAAAGTTATCACTTGTTATCTCGGGCGTGAATTTTGAGTGAGTGTCTATAAGGCATAATGTATTCTCCACACTTATAACCCGCCACCCCCTCCAACCCCCCCACCCACCCACCCCACACCCCCATCTCTCTCCCAGTTCCTCCAGTGGCAAACAACACATTACTTTGACTGACAGCTCCAATCATTCCACTGTGTTTGCTTGGCAAGTTCAAAATGTGACTGACACTCAGCTCATTGGATAGAGGGGGTGTCAGGAAGGGAGGGAAGGGGACAAGAAATTAAACAGAAAACAAAATCCTCCCTGCGTGACAACTCCCCCCTCCCTCTGCCATCTTCAATCCCCCCCCCGCCCACCCCTCCACCCCCGCCTCCACTCCTTCTCTTCCTCTTCTCCATCCTTTTCCATCATCTCTCCGTTCCTGTCATTCCCTTTTTTTCCTCAAAATCCGTTTTGATAGCGAATCACCACGGCCCGCCAAATGACAGATAATCCTTCACAGTTTTATCACTAAACCCTCTTCTTCTTATTTTGTCTCGCAGCATGTACAGTACGTACAGCTGCCGTGTTTGCTGATACAATCTGCCAGCCATCGCCAGCCGTGGCAGATCACACAGAAGAATGGAGGAAGCTCGCCTCCACAGCCACTGATAAATTATACTAATATTCCTGATTTTCTTATTCAGAGAGGAGAAACATGTACAGGAGTTTAAGACCTGACGTTCGCTTCAGGCTTCCAGTTTTTCTGCATTTATTCCTTCTCCCACCTCATCCATCCTCACTCCCACTTACATAGGCACATAAATAGATTGATACGTGTAAGAAAGGCCATGGTACATTTATGTGAACAAAGGTTATATAATGTTGTATTGTGATGTATTGCACAATTTGCTTCTGCACTCACAGAATAGTTTCTATTATCATGTTCTGCCAGAAGGTCTTGAGTAGTGAACAAAAGGTGAGGTAAAGAATTACGATAAACTAGGTTTGGCATCAGGTGAAAATGGTAACCAACACTTGTGGGCTTTTTTTTTTTTTTTTTTAAAGGGGGAATATCACTATCTGTTGACTTTGGCCTGCTATGCTAACCATTCAAATTCAGTTTGACTTTAACATGTAATTGTCTCTGTACTACACTGAAAATAAGAACTATTATGGTTTTGTTTTGTACTTTTGTACTTTTGAAATTATTATTATTTTGAATAGTTGTTAGCACAATGCCCCTTTAAACAGTAGGAAGTCCGGTTAACTGTCTCTCTTTTCTAGGTCCAGCTAATGACAAATGGCAACAGGTAGCCACAAAACACCACCATTATGTTTTTTTTCCATTGTATTTTATTTGTTTATTTATTTATCTATTTATTTTTATTATTTCATTTTATTTTATCCATTTATTTATTTATTTATTTATTGTGTGTATGTGCATGGTGGGGCTTTAATTAACAGGACAGTTGAGATAGACAGGAAATAGGGAGACAGAGACAATGAGTAAATTGTTAAACTTGAACTTTAGTGTGTTTCTAATTCCAGGGACAAGTCAAAGCATTTGACACTGTTGGTCACATTCACACACACATTTATACTGTGCTGGTGGTGTCTACTGTCCAACCATTCACACAGACACATTCACACACCGATGACACATGGGGAGCAAGTGTGGGTTCAGGACACTTCGGTCTGTGGACTGGAGAAGTCAGGAATGGAACCATCGACCTTCTGGTTAATGGACCTGCTCTACCTCCTGAGCCACAGACACCGGGGCAATTGAACTGTGGCTGTTGCAGCAAGGCCCGCAGCCTTTGCATATGGGACGCCTGCTCAAACCAGTGAGCTATATGACGCCCCAACCTCACCATATGTTAACGCTTCCATATTGCCATGATTTAAATCACAACACAGAGTCATGTCACAGATGGGAGTACGTCCACATTTATTATGGCTACAGGCCAGTTCATGATTTCCAAATTTGTGTTGCTGGAGAAATCCATGTGGTGTAAATTTTGTCAGCTGCTTAAGTCCTATACAGATGTGGACGTGCCACACAACACCCGGTGGACAAATTGACTGTTCACACTCCAAGGAAGCTGAGTGGACATTACTGGAAAGACGAACAGTCTGATGCAGTCTTTATGTGCATGTAAAGGAGCTCTTCTTCCTGTCTGGAGGTCACCATCATGTTTTGTAGTGCACAAAATGTAGTTTCTCACCAGACTTGTGTAGAAACATGCATATTGACACAAGGCTGGTTTAACTAGTCTGTGTGCTCATTAGAACTACAGTGAAACAACAGTTTGTGGCAACCTGTACCTGACTGATAGTTTGTCAGTCTGAACCGAACATGTCCTTACACAACACTGTTGGAAATCTTCACTTAACAAGCACGTTCATAACACAACTTAACACCATGTCATTTCACATGTCATTTCAGTTGGGTCTGAAATTAGTTAAACTGTGTTCATACAAGTAAATCTTTTCTTCCAGCCTGATGGCAGTTTTCTTTCATCTTAGGAAAAGTAAGATTAGTGTAATAAAAGATTTAGAGACTTGTTAAAAGAGACTGCTCAAAATGACTCAACAAAAACAACAGAAGCTACTGTGAAAACTGCCAAACAACCCCAAACAGGCTGCGACAACAATGACAGCACGTTAACGGCCCCTATAATTTACCTGCGAGGAGTCAATTATCTCCATTAAAATTATGGAACATGTTTTGCACCATATCTACATAATAACTGATCATGAGCAACTGTAATTTATTGTTGTCAGTCTCACGACAAGTCGGCCTGGCTGCCTCATCAAAGGAAGCAACGCCTCAAAGCGACAATGATGACAAACACGGGCGGTGAGAAACTAAGGCGAGGAATTAAGCAGATGATTTACACCGGAAAGCTCTGCCTCCAATAATGGGTTGGCCTGAGGGATGACTCAGATCCAGCGGAGAGAGAGAAAGAACGAGTATAAAGACAGTAGAGAGCCTCGATTCCTCTTCATTGTTTCCAACATTTACCCTCCAATGTTAAATTCCTCATCTGATGAAGAGGTAAATCCTGCTGGTCTTTTATTCAGAGCTCAGTATAAAGGAGGGTGAGCCTGAGAAGTCATTCATACACCTGCACAGGGCGTAATGCCTCCATCCTTCTCCCTCAGGGTCAAACAGGCAGTAAATCTCTTTGCAGAATAACTTCCTTTCAGCGGCCTCATAGCAGATGTGCCTCTATAATTCTCATACAGATACAGATGATGTCCTCGGAGACGGAGGAGGAGGAGGGGGGGGGTTTACGGAGGGGGGTGTCAAAGAGCACAAAACAATAAAGGAGGAGGAGGAAGGAGAGGCGAAGGGAGAGAGGATCAGGGTAGAGAAAGGTAAAGGCAGAGGAGGTTGGAAGCAAAGTTGAGAACGGGATTTCAGATGTGGTTTGATGTTGGTATTAGCAAAGTGAGAGGTGGCGTAATGTGTAAAATATGATGAAAAGGAGCCAGCTGTGGATTTTTTTTTTTTTTTTTACTAAAAACAATTATAACCCACTGAATTCATACCACAACATAGAGGTATTAAATAATGAGCTTAAGCCCCCCTCCCCCCTCCCCAAAACACAGATAAAGGGATATTTGTGTACACCTTTGTGTGATCTATGTGGCTGTGTGAGTGTAAGTACAGTATGCTCTCCGGTGTGTGCACTTGTGCGGGTGTGTGAAAGAGAGAGAGAAAGAGAGTGAGTGTTGTATTGGATTTGCAGGGAAACATGATTTATGTTGTGGAACTTTGATCTTCTAAAAGGCTTTGGGATTTTACACAACAATAATTCTCCTTGGCCTGAGCTTAAATAAACGATGTGCCTGTGGCAAGTGTCCAGAATAGGTTTTAATAGACTTATCGGTGTTGGACACAGACACAGAGGTGGGGGAGACAGAGAGGGAGAGAGGCTGTGGCTGCACTTGACATTTCTACAGGTTTTTGGAGACCTCATTTCAAAGATATGGGATGTTATAAGATCAAGTTACTTTATGTGAAAACAAGGCCTATAAAGGGAATGTGCGAGTCTTCTGAGGCCCCATTTATTTGAAATCAGAAAGCATTTTAAAATAAATATCCCTGTCTTGCCTCTCTCTGCGTTAGGACAAGCTGATACAGAGCTCGTGATGGCTGTTATATTTAGACTCTACATTCATGGCAGCGCCACTGACGACCACCTGGCACCAAACATGCAAGACCTTATCCAGCTATCTGGCCTTCGTTCCACTGCAGCCAGTGTGCACTAATCAATGCAGGCCATTAACGTTAAAGTAAAAGAACAATTGACTGTTCACTAAGTCCCAACCCCTTGGTTTCTGTTGCTATGGCTCTCTATCTTCTTTCTGTCGCAATTCAGGGGACGCATCCTTCAGGGGCCATATTTGAAGACTGATTGCATCACTCCGGCGCGACCAGACCGTCCCATCTCTGAGGCCTCCTCAAATGCAGCCTTCTTTTCCTGGGCAACGAAAAGATCCAAGGGATGGATCATTTGTGGCCCAACGTATCCAGAGAGTCAAGGCGCACTGGTAATTAGAGCAACAACACCGACAGAAATATTGTGTTCCAGCTCAGTTAACGGCACAATGGTTGAAACCAAGGGCTTTAAAAGCTCAAGTTTCTGTGACAGAAGTTAAATGTTGTCATGGCAGATTTGTCAAAAAAAAAAAAAAAACTCACCATATTATTGGGCCTAAGGTTGAACTAATGCATTCAAGTACTCCCTCAAATGTTCTCCAGTTTGATGGCTACATAGACAGGGTTGCACTGGTAGACTGAGGCAAAGGCTAAATCCACAATCCAAGGTTTTGATTTTAAAACACATCACTTTTGGGACGTATACACCTACGTTCACACTATTACAGACTGTATAATGGAGACTTTTGTATCCTGCTGACCGCAATTTCATCTCATGCCTGGATTACGTTGTAGTCTGGACAGGCAGAAGCAGAGACCTTTGGAAGTGATGATGCAGACACTCACAGTCGCCTTCTCACTAGGTTTTATCAGTCATGATGAATTACAACATGGACTATGAATTACAAGCAATACTGACCTCATTGTCTTCGGTAGCAGCCGCTTCCAGGTAGAATCCTGAATTTCAACTAAAACTGCTTCTCCTGTTTCACATTCATAGTAGGCTATTTTCTGCAACTAACCATCTGCAGAGGAGACTATCTGCTGCTCCCGTTTACATCGGATGCTTCATACACAGAAATGGATGTGTCAAAATGGACAGAGATTGTCTCTGATACAGAGCTACAACACAGCACACAACACTTAAAATGAAAGACAATGAATCTTAATTTAACAATTTAATGTGACATATCCTGAAGTCACTCCACCCAAGAAGTCAGCATCTTCATCAGCTGATGCTGATGGATGGAATAGAAACAGAAGAGCAGGACTGTTTTTGTTCTACAGGACAGAGCTGGTCAAACAACAGAGTTGTATTCAGAAGTCATTTCTCTTTCTGACTTCTGACTTCACCTCGTTTGGATATTTCCAGAAAACAACTACCACAGAGGTCATGAGCGTTACATTAGGTTTCCTCATGGTTTTGCTCTTGTGTTTTTGGTCTTGTAAAGGCAGATTAGTTCTGTTAATCGATCATCATGTTGTCAATGTACAATAAGTCAGAACAAAGAGGCCAGAAATCAGAAGTGTCAGAGATACACACAAATATAAACACACACACGTGTAGCTGGTCACTGGAGGCAAATGTGTTTCTTTTCTATTTGCTTGGCCCCAGTTCTGAGAAGGTCAGAGGTCATTTTTCAGCCACAGAGCTGCAGCCCTGAAGCTGGGTGGGACTCAGTGCCTTTGCTCTGGGGCTCCTCAGCAAGAGCGTATGTTTGCTGACTCCTGGGCCTCGGTCGTCCTGTTGAAGGGCAGATTCTTCACCCTCACTACACATAAACAGATACAGTGCACCAGCTCACCACCACCACCAAACAAAACAGGAAGCATTATGTGAAGCTTTGTTTCTGCTGTAAAAGAACGAGTTTACAAAAAGAAAAAAAAGCCTTAAATCATTACCAGAGATGTGGGATTTTGTGTTTGTGTTTGTGTGTGCGCGCATGAGAACAAGACGCTGTGTTTCTCATTAAGTTTTGTGTAATAAGCAGTGATGAAATTGCTGCCTGCTGACTGCTAACCAGGTGTGTGCATGCACCACACACTCACTTTTACAGCTGTGTTCAAGGATGAGGTCACCTACAAATGAGCACACACTCTCTTAATGTACCTTATAAGGTCAAAACTGCTGACAAAAAGTCACTCAACAAAAGAGTCACTTCAGATCCCTTAAAACGAAACATGAAATAAGCACACATCCTGCTCATACACAGATACAGACACGCATGCACCAATAGTATACGCACAAAGGCACACACAGGCCTATCTAAGGTCTGAGGTAAGATATACTGCTCAGTAGGAGGTAGCGGTAAGGACAGGTCTACTTAACACCCACAATAACCACTTCCTAACTTTCTGTCAAACTACTGTTTAAGTTTTATCTCCTTTTTTACTCAATTTGTAGGTTATCATCATACCTACTTTAAAATTACACTACATCACTTTCTTGAAGTTTAACTATAAATCAGATGCAAGGACAGGTTGATGTATATACATGTACAGACTTTAATTTTCTCCTGTCTGTCATTTCCCCCTCTCGCTGAAAGGGCAGGCGGTCTGTCAGGAGCAGAATTCCTCCCTGCAGGACTCCTGAAATGAACGACCTTGGCCTGGCCATGGATTTGGTTTTAATAGCGGCTCACACAAACACTGTAAATTTACAGCTGGGAACCGCTTACTGAAAAGAACTTCAAATTTGCCAAAGCCATAAGTCCAGTCAGCAGTCTCTTTCTCTAACCGTGTCTCCGTTCTTTCACACTCCTTCAAGTCACTCCCTCTCTTTTTTTCCCTTCTGGATTACAAAAGCGTTCAACCTGCCTATGGCCATCCATACCAGGCTGCTTTGGAAATTACAGAGGTTGTTCACACAGGACTAAGTACTTAACAGGGCTGAACATGGCCGCACCCAGTTATAGAAATGGCCTTTTAAAGGGACAGTTCAACATTTTGGTAAATTGGGCCATTGTCATAAATACTATAGTCATACCATAGTATGACCTGCAAAACCATTTCCATCAACCTCATTTTCGTATTTGCAGCACTAATCTAAGATACTGAATCTGCTAACATCATGTAGGCTATCAGTTTGCATGTTGACTGTAGCATTTAGCTCAAACTGCTGCTAGGCCTGTGCTGCTAGCATGGCTGCAGCCTTGTGACACCCAAAATAGCAGATGGTGTTAAATGATCTTCTGCACACCAGAGGATTTTTTTAAAATCTTTATTGTGTCTCCATATGAACATATAAAGAAAAGCACTTTGAAACAATTACACCTACACTGTAGTCCTTGCACAGTGTGATCACCCCCCACCAACCACTGCAGTGACTGTATCTTGCTATAACTTGATTGACAAGTGGGACCAAGGTAATCCAACTGAAAAATAAATTTTACCATCATCTGAGTGGTCCCAATGTTCTTTTGTCGGCTCCTTATTTCTGTTGTTATGACCACCCATGGTGAATATCATATTTTGTGATGAATGACTCACAGCCAGAATTTTTTCCATATAGAAAACCTATATACGAACCGCAAAACCCATGCACAGAACAGGCACGGGTTTTGGGCTCCATGTGCTAAAGGAGTTTCTCTGTGTTTCCTGGTCGCTGGCAGCTGGAGGTACTCAGCACTGACTCTAACATAGAGCTTTGAAATAGCAATCAATGCCTTTATACTGCAGGGAGGGCTCGTAAAAGTGTCGTTGGGAGGAATATATGATGTCGTATTTCACCCTCCCCTCCCTATTTTTAAACACTGAGTTATGGCTGCAGAAATGTGTACCCATTAAAGGTGATATGATGTATTTTCTGCCTTGTTCAGAAACTCATTCATCACCGTGGACCAAAGAAAACTGCACTTACTCTTTCACCCCCTCTCCTTCCTCTCCCATCTTTCCTACGCTCCTCACCCCAACACCCTGCTCAACCCCCCACCCCGTTCTTGTACGCTGTCTTGAGTAATTTACGATACACCGGTAGTGCAACCTTCTGGCAGTAGCTGCAAGAGCAGCTTGCTCTTTCTCCTGGCAACTAAATAACCTTTTATAAAAGACCAAACTTGGCCAAGTCATCTGCTGCTGCACATTAAGACAGACCAGAGCTGGACAGAGACTGTGGCAACATACAGGGCAGAGGTGACATCCTGATGGCTGATGTGTGCTGGAATGGTTACAAAATGATGGTCATAAACATGACTTCACCAACCGATTCAATTTCACTTTTTAAAAATTGTTCACAGAAAGCTTAACTTTTAATTTTTGAGATTTCAACGATTTTTGCGCTTCTTTCGCTTTACTTACTGAACACGTGACTGCGTAAGATGATCAGACAGAGGTCCAATCAATTCCATTATAGCTCGTTTGATTACGGGGCTGCGCTTTCAGCAATACACAATAGCATTAGCATCAGCTTTTGACATGGACCCTGAGGTTGGACGTCTCCGGTTGTGTTGCTGTTGGTAACGTATGTCCCACCTCTTCTTGATTCTGATTGGTAAGTGCAGGGAAAAGTGACATTGACAAGCGCGGCGCTGTTCTAAAAGTTGGACAGATTTCAACTCGAAGCACGTTTTACCCAACTCAATAGAGTTTGAATGGAAAGTTGACGCCCAGAGCGCTAAAAACGCGTCTGGTGGACACGGCCCCTATAGGCCAAATGTTGAGGTTTGGATTTTCATCTTAACTCTGGTGTCTGAACTTATGGCTGGCACATTTAACTCGATGGGGATCAAGCAGGAGGGAAGTTTTTTTGTGGAGCTTTGGGACAGGTGAGGTTCATGAGCATGAAATATGTTTGCTTCCTCAACCACATATTTACATATTGAAAGGGACTGTAACATGTAATTTAGAAACAAACGTATCAACTTGACATTTTGCAGTCTCTCAAAACCCTGTTGATACACTGTAAAACAACATCCAAGTGTTTGTTGAAGATTTAAAATTTCTTGTTTTTATTTCCCCACCCAACTTCACAACAAACCTGACTTGATGTCTTGAACAGAAATGATAAGCTGAGAGCTCACTTGGCTCACTGCATCCAGTAGAAACATCATCAGCATATAAGCAGACTGTGCAGGCTGGAGCCAGCCTCTCCACAGACCACTCTGCTGAGTGCTTTGAATAAGATATTCCAGGTGGAAGTTGAAACTGCATAATTTTTGTGTAAACAATTTCATCTCATGTTGATGTTACCAATTATCACGTACATGATAGTCAGTAATTGTTTTGAATGCAGCAGGAAAGGCTTTGTTCACCTTATTTAATTTCCTCAGTTGGTTCAACACAGTCTCAGCAGAAACTCAAAAAGCCTAATGCAAACTGTTGCGTTAACATTTGTTTTCAGTGTGTGTGTGAGTGTGTGTGTGTGCGTGTGTGTGCTGATGCAGTCTGCTCCCAGAGTCTGCCGACAGAGGATTAATCTCCCCAGCTGAGGCAGTAGCTAAGGTCAGCAAGGGAAATATTTCATAAGTGTCAGCTTGGCCCGTAGCCCTCAGCGCAGAGTTCGAAATGAGAATGCACAGTCGCATAACAAACAGCCGTGTGTGACTTTGTGAGGCTCACATGGAGCACATGGGGGGGAGGAGGTGGGTGGGTGATATATTGCAGTGCTTCTCTTTCATGTATTCATCTGAGCTGGTGAATTACTGCCAGGAACAAGAACAGTGCTTTGTCACCACAAGGACCCGGCTGAGACAAATATTTTGGCCACACCAGGTCTGTGTCTGGAATGTCTTTTCCATTACTGCCTGTTCTCAAAGTCTTTTTTATTTGAGGAGAATTCATAAAAGTTAATACCAACTTCTTTTACACCACGTTTAGTTCAACTCAATAAAGCAGAACGGTTAAACACAAAGAAATCCAGCACATGTGTTGTTTTCCATCAGGTGTAGAAATGGTTTTCTAAATGGACTTTGTCACATTGGCTGCATTTAATACTCTCACTGTTGCAGGTTTTTCTGCTCCTGCGGTGACCCAGGCTTGTCAAGCGTATGCAGAGAGATTAATGACATGGGCGGGCCGCCTCAATAACCGTTTGTTTGATGTGTCAGGCATGAAAGGCGCTGATTTACTTACACATTGATAGGTTTTTAATTGAGCGATGCCATCCTTGTCACATCAAAGCCGTGGCAGCTGACATGACTCGGCGGGTTGCTGTGATTGACATGTACTGCTGAACCCGGCCTGTCCCATCCATCATCATCATCTCCAGTTATGTTTTGCTTGGCAGAAACTTTGCGCAGAGACGCTAGCCTCCAACTACTCCTGTTCTTTATCAGGTCACGAACGCGGGAGTCGTTCTCTCAGAGAGGCCGGTGGTGCTAACCCTCAGAGGCTAATTGTGATGAGATGAGAAAATGTGATGCGGTTCTGATTTAATTAGAAAACAAGACTGGTTTCAAAGACGGAACGAGAGAGTCCGCGCAGCCGCCTCCTCCTAACAAAGGTTGGATGATGAAGACACAGACGCTGTGACTCTGACTGTGAGTGGAGGAAGCAGAACTGACTTTAACAAGCGTGAGGAATGTGCCGGGGAGATTTTCTTTGCACGGCTTGTTGTTGTTCCTTCATCCAGACCTGTCATGGGTCCAGCTTGTGAATACCTTGATTGTGCTTCTATCAAAATGACCCCCCTCTGTTTTCAGACCAGTGGAAAATAAAACATCTTTTGATGTCATCTGAAATTTCACACAACAATGCAGGATGATCTGATTTGAGTCAGACGCTGTCTGGCAGTGCGGGCCCGTCCTTCCCTCTCCTTCTCCTCCTCCTCCTCCTCTCTCCGTGCTCTCGATAACTTCTCCGTGTGGAGGACAATGGCAGCTTTTGTCTCCCCGTGTGGAGAGGACTTCGGGTTGCACGGGTGTGGGCGGTGTGTGTCTGTGTGTGTGTGTGCATCCTACGTGCCTGTCTGTGAATGCGTTTCAGGTGTAGCGAGTACGACAAGGCGGAACCCTACACGCTGTAGGATTCAGAAATAAAAGTGCCAATCTGCGAACACAGAGGGAAGCCTATTATCCCAGTGTGATTATAATGCAGACAGATAGACGACAGGTAGGCAGAGTGGATAAGAGCGCTAGCTTGCGAGACGCGATGAGCTGACAAGAGAGACAATCTCCCTCCTAAACTGGAGAGATAAGGTTGTCAGCCGCAGCTCTGACTCTAACACACACACACACACACACACACACGCATACACATACACATACAGATATATAGCATGTAGGCAGTCAGATAGAGGATAGCGCACAAGAACCACAAAAACACACACTTTATAAGATGGTATCTTGGACAGTGTGGCCTGTTTTGTTTGTGTTTGTGCGCACAGGCTGCATTTTCATGTGTGAGTGCGCGCACATTCAGCTGTGAAAGGATTAGTATGTGTATGTCAAAGACAGAGGGAGAGGCAACCACAGAAAGATAAACGAGGAAGTGTGAATACATTAAGTACACTGTGTAGATATTGTTTGTGGACCTTTCAGCTCAAGGAAATCCTTGTTTCAACATTATGTCCTGGCTGGAATGTTGCCTGCGAGGCTCTTTTTAAGTGTTTGGTCTAAATGCCATGTCTGCTACACCCCATGAAACTGTCTTAATCCACTTTTTTCCCCTGGTTTTATTACTGCTGGAGAACACACTAGGGGTAGAGCAGAGCCCCAGCCTCAGGCCTCTATTCCCATTCCACACACCCCATAAGTCAGTCACAGATAATTAAATAGGAGTTATTTACACTCGTTTTCCCTCCTCTGCCTCTCTGGCACTTTTATCATTTCTCTCTCCTTCTCTTTGTACAGTGCTGCACACAGCCAGACCTTGTCAAAGACTGGCTGACACCAGCGAAGGCCTGTGGAAGTATAATAACTTGAAAAGAAGAAAAAGGAGAAGAAAAAAAAAAAACGAGACTCTTATGAGCTCACATGAATGTCAGCCCCTCATTAAACAATCACACGGAGCATCTACACAACACTAATCCCCGTGTGCGCTGCAAAATGCCTCAGCACTTCCAAACATGGAGCAAAAGACAAACGAGCAGATGAGGATTTGCTCGAGCCAGGTTTGAAAAAGTCAGCTGCCTAATGTCAGCGTTATATATTTACTCTGGAGTCAGGCAAACAGCAGCTTTTCAACACGGGGATGAATTAGGCCCCGCCACAGAGCTATGGCGTCTATTACAGGCCTCAGCGGCTCTATAAATCACAGGATCACAGGGGCATGTGGGGTCTGCTCCTCCTCACTCCTCCCCAGCCCCTATCAGCCCCATCCTGGGGGTTTTGTTTGGCTGCTGTTCCAGCCAAACCCACTGCTTTGATACAGCCATGGAAAGGCATGGAAATGCCCCGAGGGCCAGTGGGACCTGGACATGCTGAGAAGCCTCTTTAACGGGAAAGCTGTCCCCTTAAAATATCCACAACAGGAAACAGCCATCAGTCATCGACACGCCAAAACAGCTGTTACCAGCCTACATCAAGGGGACACATGAAAGGAGCTGCTCCCTGTTGTTTGAGCCCTCCCTTGTTTCATTCTCTCGCTGCCTTTGTCTGGCTTTTCCCAGTGCCCTCCTCTTTGGTCTCCTTTTAAACGCCCCCCTTCCTTATGCAACCCCACCCACACTGCAGCGACTTACCCACTCACCCTTTTAACAAGTGGATGACTGCGTGATAAACAAGAGCACAATCGGAAAAGCTCAAATCTTAACTGGCAGTCTGTGCTGTAAAAAAAAAAAGGTTGAGATTCCCTTTAAACTCTCAGCGTTACCTTTAAAGCTGAGGGTGAGAACACAGTTGTTATGCGTCACCTGTTTATGTGTCTCGGCCCGAGGTGGCGACAGACGGCTTTAAACAAACAGACACCGATTCAAAAGAAGATTGTGCTGCACTTAGCCCAGCGGCGTGCACGTCTGCTTTCGCATATTCTTGGATCTCTGCAGGTCACTGAAGCGTGAGTGGCAGTGCGTGGGTGATGAGTGACGGCTAAGCCTAATGATGACAGGTCAAACAGTGACTCTGTTGAGTGAGACTGAAGTGACTTCATCCTCATCAAGCCGCCTTTCCTCTCAACTGCAGATAAATGGCGGCAGCCATTATAGCCGGGGAACGGTCTGATGTCAGTAGCTACAGTTTGATAAGACCCGCCTGTGCTGTGAAATGTCAAACAAGTTTACCTATTAAAGTTCAGAAGAAAAAAAAAGGCTTGCTCTGGTTTCCTTTAGCCACTGATCAATGATCTGTGACACCAATTTAAACAGACAGTGTTTTATTATGGATCAGGTAGCTCAAGACAAGCGATCAGATTAGTTGAAGAGGTGGAAATTCCCCTAGAAAACAAGGCTTTTTGTTTTTTTTAACGGCAAATGAAAATAAGTTATGAACACGCAAGGAACATTTTTCACGCTTGCATGCTTTCAAATGTAAAAATAAAACATAAGGTTGGAGTCGCTTGGAGAGTGTGGAATGAAATGCAAAAACTAAAGATGTCATTTACCATTATGGCAAAAATACATAAAAATTGAATCATGTGAATTTGCTTTATGCTGGAAAAATTGAATTAAGCCCAGTGGCAGTTTGGCTGCTATAATACAATAAAGCCATTAACATACCAGAAATGTCCAGAGACAGCAGGTTATTATTTAGAATTAAATGCAGCTGTTTACAAGAAACATTCCTTAGAAAACTTAACACGGTTAGCTCTAGTGTTGACCCTCACCAGGAACATTAGTGTTTTATCTCACAGAGAATAACCGCCGCCCCCTCCTTGGTTTCCCTGTTTAACCCGCTGTCATATCTGAGGTAGGAAATTTTAATGTTTTCAGTGAAGTTTGTGTGTGGCTTATGGAGGTCACTGACACAGATTTCCTCAGCACATTACAGCCGAGGTCTGAGTATGACGGTGAGGGTGAGGCTAGGAGACAAGCCGCGCCCCCTCTCGCTAGTCCCGCCCCTGGTTATGAATGCGGGCACTTGTGATTGGACGGCGGCTCTTTGCTTTGAAATCCCTCCCCTCCCCGTCGCTAGTAGCCTATGTGGAAGAAGTGAGGTACTGTGAGGCTGCTGCAGAGGGAGAGATACGCACACCAGAGGACTGACTGACTCACGCACTCACCATCCTCTGCGGGGATATTCCTTCACTTACCCCGTATTTTGATGAGCAGTGGCTACTTCTGCTGTTTCCTTTTGTTTTTCTCTTTTCCTCAACACTGGATGAAGGAATATCTAGCAATAATTAGCGGGTGGTATTAAAGAGCCCGATAAAGGATGACATCTCAGCGATTTGTTCGTCTTTAGAGACAGTTTGGGTCGGACACGGAGGACGCGCACTGCGCACATGCCCCTTTTGGATTACCGCACTCTCTTCTATTGAATCAATCATCATGAAACGTGCTGGTGAATGAGTTTCGTCCCCGCGTCCTCTCGTTACATGCCGTCTTCCCAACTCTCCCCCCGAGCCAGATGAGAGATCTCCCCGGTGGAGCTGAACCGCTTTTACGCAGCCAGTCCCCGGAGCGCAGCGCCGCCGACGCCAGCGGCTTCCCACACCACAGGACAGGAGCGGAGAGACCGTCCGTTTCCACACCCACGTCGTCTTCCTCTCCCTCGGATCCTTCGCGCCAGGCCAAAAGACTTCCCATCCGGATCGTAAAGATGTTGACGGCGCACAGCGGCCACTTGCTGCACCCGGAGTATCTCCAGCCCTTAACATCCGCGCCAGTCAGCATCGAAGTAAGTGAAAAAATAAACTCAAACTAAAATGACAAATTGACCACGATCTTATTTCATCGTCTGATGATACTTTATCCTTTGTTAATCAAATAATATCGGACACATGGCGTCGGTTGCTATGGACATTCTTCTGGCAAAAATGTCAGCGTATGCGCCATTTTACGCACAGCGATTATTGGCAACTTTGCAAGATACCACACTTAAGAATAAAATCACCGCAGATAATGTGCTGCTTTACTCGTACGAACACAATTTTATGGATACAACATAATTATATATTCCCCTCATATTTTTTTTCATGTGTTTTTTTAAAATTCCTCTTCTCTTTTCTTTTCGTTCCTTTCTCAAACTAAGCTTTAGCTTTTCATCTTCTCACTTCCTTATATAAATGCAAAAAGTGAGGCTGCTGTGGACTTCCCTGGTGTTTAGATTCTGACAGGAAAATATACTGTCAGGAAATTACTGCAATTATTGAATACTTCAGTTATCTTTGTGATAGAGCTAGTATGAAGCTAAAATTGGATTAACTCTAAAAACAAACAGTTTGTTCACCTTCTTGCTCTCTTTTTTCCTCCTCAGCTGGATGCCAAGAAGAGTCCTTTGGCTCTGCTAGCCCAGACCTGCTCTCAAATTGGCAAACCAGACCCCCCCTCTTCTTCCAAGTTGGCCTCCCTCTCCTCCGGCAGCCTGGGAGACAAGGAGTCCTCCAGCCGGTCATCCAAGTCTGGAGAGCAGCACCAGTCCCTGGAGGACAAATCCAGCTTCAAGCCTTACTCCAAGTCATCAGGCGACTGTCGTAAGGACGTTCTAGTGACAAAGGGGCCTTCAGATAAAGCAGCTTTCCGGGTGCCAAATGGAAACTCCGGAGGTGGCAGTGCTTCGTGTCCGTCCTTTCCTCCCCATTCCCAGTCGCCCAGGTCCAGCTCTCCTCCACTGCACAATCAGAGCCAGCCACACAGACAAAGCCATTCTCCCTCCACGCAGCCCCCGCCACACTCCCAGGCCCCGCACATGGACAACAAACCTGGGAGCTCAGAGCAGGCCAGCTCGGACGCTAACAACAACAGCAGTGCTGGCAAAAAGGACTCGGATGCAGCTAAATCAGGGATGGACGGGGCTCAGTTAGCCAACTCCAGTCACATACGAGCTAGCGCCAACTCCAGCAACGCCAGCTCTGCCAGCAGCCCGCGGCCGGAGAGCAAGGCCGACCCGCAGGCCTCTTCCCAGCCTGGCCTGGGCTCCGGGCACATTGCCCCCGTTTCCCCCTTTAAGCCAGGACATTCTGTCTTCCCCTTGCCTCCTGCTACCATGGGCTACCACGGCTCCATTGTGGGGGCCTATGCTGGCTACCCGTCCCAGTTTGTTCACGGTTTGGATCATACCAAGTCTAGTTTGGGGTTAGGACTTCCGGGGAAGCACCCCAGCTCCAGCCCTCTCACTGGAGCCTCCCCTCCGTCTCTGATGCAGGGCTTATGTCGGGACCCGTACTGTCTGACTTACCCCAACGCGCCCCACCTGGGTGGCAGCAACTGCTCCACCTGCGTCCACGACCCCTCAACCCTTAAGTCCGGTTTCCCCTTGGTTTACCCCTCACATCACCTCCACTCCTTGCACTCCAGCGCCTTGTCCTCCAGCACCACCCCCTCCCTCTCCCACCCCCTCTACACGTACGGCTTCATGCTCCCCAACGAACCGCAGCCCCACGCCTGTAACTGGGTCTCAGTCGGAGGTCCCTGCGACAAGCGTTTTGCCACGTCAGAGGAGCTACTAGCCCACTTGCGTACCCACACGGCCCTGCCGGGGATGGTGGACAGTAAGCTGCTGTCGGCCTACCCTTCATCCGTTTCATCTACAGCCTCCTGCCATCTCCACCTGCCCCCACCCAGCAGCCCAGGAACTCTGCCCAGCTCCTTCTCCCTACGAGGCTCCCCCGGTCTGGGCCTGGCCCGGTATCACCCCTACAGCAAATCCCCCCTGTCTGGAGCCCCAGGACTTCCCATGCCATCCCTCCCCTCCTCTTCAGCCTATTATTCCCCCTATGCCCTTTACAGCCAGAGACTGGGCTCAGCCTCAGCCCTCGGATACCAGTGATATCTGAAATAACGTTGACGCCCACAGATCGCAGGCACCAGCTTGGACTCTCCGGAGCAGCCCTGAAGGTGGATTCTTGAGATTGGGGTCATCAGCAGTGCAGGGCATCACGCCTGCCAGGACTAGCACCTGTTAGCCTCAGCGTTGTGACTGGTGCTCCGAAGGCAAAGAGTCAGTGATGGATTGTCAGCACCAGAGAACCAACAGACTTTAGTGATTAAAGATGGTGGGAAGCTTGGAATGATGAATATTGTGGGATTATTTCAACAGTTTTGATTTTGTTTTTTTTAAAAGTTGTTTTTCTCCATATCTGTCTCCTGGAACTGAAAGTCTGTATTTATTTTTTACTCAAGCGCTTGGTATTCAACTCTGGGGGGAAAGTTTTGCTGTCCAAATAAATTGTTCTTAAGTATTCTAACTGAAAAAGAATGATTTAAGTATAGTACCATTATGCCTATCATACACTCTAAAAATAAAAAACTTGCACCACGATGAAGATGGACTGTGAGGCTTTATTCTGGGGACCTCTTTTGATCTCTTTTCCTCTCTGCTGTTGTTGTTTTTTTTTGTTTTTTTTACCCCTCCATATTCTACTGAGCGTTCAGATTTCTGGAGAATTGCATGTCCATGAGAATTATCTTGAACAATGCCATTATTTTTATTTGTAAATATGGAAAGATGTATTATTTTTTCAAGCTTCCTTGGGGTCAACAGGTCAGGGTCACTCAAACAAATGGTACAAAGATAAGATAAGATGACATAAATAAAAACAATTGATGATGGCTGTGCTGTCCAACCAACAGGAAAAGGTCTTATTTTGTTAAATAAATGATACATGATTTTGACTTGTTTTTTCCTCCTTGACTATATATAGAAACATCCTGTGTCACAAACGATGGAGTAAATCCTGCCAGACCGTTGCACTGCACTTATCTAGACCTATCTATCATTATGGCTGTTAGAGCCACGCTATATGTGGCTATGTGTAATATTTCATGGCTCATATCAGTTGACAAGGCTGTCCCAAGGAGGGCAGCCCGGGTCACATTAGCCCTGTTAGCCGGTCTCTGAGGACTTTCACTCCTCCTCCTCTCTCCATCACCCACATTGCTTTTGTTGTTGCGAGTATAGCTTTTAATTGCTGATTCTTGTTTGTGAGGCTTGAAAACAGCCTCCTCAGCAGAGTGGATGGCTGTGTGGAGTGGCCGCTGGGTCACTGGGACTTCAATAATGACCTGAGGGAGATGTCGACCCAGGATCTCCTCACGGTCTGATGGATTGGGCTGTAACACAAAGGCCAGAGCTGACAATGGGAGGCGGTTAATAGAGAAATATTCATCAAAGTCCTGACACCTCCCCTGAGGAGAGCGGGCTCTCTTACAGGAACCACAAACATGGAGCTGTGTGTCCTGATGTGAAGAGCCATTTTCGCTGCCCTGTGCTTTACTGAAGTCAGCGTTCTCCGCTCAGCTGTTAGATACTAATTCGAAGGGAAGGAGTCGGTCTATCTTAAAGCCGCACCAGTGCCATTAGAGTGTTTCGGCCCTGATAATGCCTCTGTGTCTCCACTCTATTTGGCTGACAGGGTGTAGGTGGCACAGAGCAAAGAGGCTGTAGTCTCCGAGGCGGCTATTGACCCCGACTCCCAGACTCCTCTACTCTTGCGGTTCATTAGCACTCCAGACAGGGGAAAGGCGAGCACAGGTGTCACTTGACAGGACCATTAACAAAATGGATGACCCTCCCAAACCACATCCAGCCCCTGCCACACCAGCAAGGTCACGGTGCCCTGATCACCGCTCTGGGTAGCTCTTTGGGACACAGCACTTATTTTTCTTCTTTAGAAACTGGAGCTATGCGCTTACATCTCTGCGAGAGGACAGACTTAACTTTTCCTGTTGCTGCTCTTTTGATGATGGAGTTTTAAAAAGTAGTCTAGACTAAATGGGTCAAGGATATTCTGGTTATAACTCTGCATTGCATTTATGTATTTAGTACAACATATCTCTTGTAGGAGTTGTGCCACGAGGGATACATTGGATTGTGTTGCCCCCTAAAGTTGTGTTGGTGAAGTACAAGTGAGATCTGAATGAAGGCAGGTACGTGTCTCACACATCAGCGGTGTGTTATCTTGCTTTTGATATGTATAAATGTGAATGTTGGGATGCTCTTTGATAAACCACGGAGAGAGAACCGGGTACGTTGGCTTGAATCTGGAGGTCACGCAGAGGGGAGAACTTTCAATCTTGTCGGGGAGGTGGAATTAATTCCACTGCTGCCAGTTTACACTCGTTCATCAAATGCCTCACTATTCTCCCTATCCCCGCACTCATCAATCTCCTCCATCTATCTTCTCACCCCCCCCCCCCCCTTCCTCCCTCCACACACACACACACACTCTCACAGCTGAGTCAACACCCACACACTCCATTTATGTCGCCAGTGTGAGGCTGTGTGTGCATGTGTGTGTATGTGTGTGTGTGTAAGCATGTGTATTCAGCCCCAATCCTTTGTCCATGGTGGGTGACACATGAGGTTTAATTCTACTGGTCTGTGGAGACACAAATGTTATTCTCCCTTAAAAGTCAGAGCTCGACACAAAATGTTCCGCTTTTAACCTTTAAGTGTAGGAGCACAAAAAAATAAAAAATAAAGTTCAGATCCAACTTCAGAGTTTTTATCAGTTCATGGAGAAGAAGCAATTATTTGGCTATTATTTTAAAACATTTAAAGCCATTATTTGATTGTGGTTTTGGACAAACTGGTGATTAAAACTGATAGAAAATACCACTTTTCAAGTAATTTGTCATTACACAGTATTATGTACATAAAAAGAATAAGAAAAAAGAGGTTATTTGAAGAATTTTAAAATATTTACAACATGTAATTCTCCCTCTGTTTGTTGAATAAGAAGCCATTGCCTGTTAGCATAGCACAAATGCTGAACTGCTAACCCAGTGTTTTTTAACCTTGGGGTCAGGACCCCATGTGGGCTCGTCTGGAATTCAAATTCAAATCTTGAGTAATTGATAAAAATTACTGATAAAAAAATATATTTTTTTAACCAATTACTATTCTTTTTTAAATTATGATTAAAAACATCACACCCAATCTTATACTTTCCCTCTCAAATATAAATCAAGTTCAAATAAAATGCAGCTTAATACAACTATCTGATATTATATCCAATGCACACAGGAGATTGGAGCCATGTATGGCATTCATGAAACTGTGTCTATTAGCTCTTTGACAGTTTCAGTTGTTTTGTTTTTTCTCACTACAGCTCAATAAAAAAACTATTTGAAATAAAAAATATCTAAGGTGGCTCATCTTGATTGACATCACAAATTTATGACTGCACGTGGTCACGGGGTCGCCAGAAATTTGTGATGTCAAAATGGGGTCACAAGTAAAAAAAGGTTGGGAACCACTGTGCTAACCTGTAACAAGATCCACCTCTCAGCGCTTAAAATCACCAAATGACCAGTTACATCTCATCTTTAATTCATACAAAACCAATAAACACGCAAAACAAAAACCACCCGACTATTTTCCATATGATGACCTGTAACAAAGCGGTAATTGTTCGTGTGCAGATAGTATCAGTCTGGAGGAAGTCGGTGGCAGTCATGCCAGCAGCAGTGGTAGAATGATAGCAGAAATCAGAGTGGTAGTATCAGCAGAGGTGGTGATGGAGGGGACTAATATTTTCCCCTCTGTGCGTCAGTGCAGAGACGGTGCAAAGTGCCACTGTGAGGTCCTGAGCAGCGGCTGACAGGCCCGGTGATTAATGACGACAGGGTGTGGAGCTGCTCTTCAATTAGACGCCAGCTCTACCCCCGGCTCACCATCGCTGCTGACAGCTAGGACAGAGGGGGAGAGGGAGAGACACAGAGAGAGAGATCATCAGTCTCTCTCTCTCTCTCTGTCTCTAGAACAAAACATTAACCTCAACTCCATGACTACCACCTCTGTGTTTAACATCAGGACACAATACAGAGCCCTCGGCATCCAACAGTGACCGCAGTGTTAAAGCAACCCAGATGGCGTGAACACATCCCTCATCAGGGCCTGTCATACAATCTCTGCTTTATTTCTCCACATAACCCCTGTGACTAACTCTTTTACATGGCTGTTTCAGCTCCGCTCTCATTCACGTCTGCAGTCAGGCATGCTGCTGTAACGCTCGCTGTGAAAACAATAACAGCCACACTGCACTTCTTCCAGGTTGTTTTGCAGGTTATGTGCCGGTTGGAGCAACTTCCTCCCACAATCCCATGAACAGTAACATTTGCCTGGTCACAAAAAACCTCCCCGACTGTTAAGTCCCCTGTCATACTTGTATACAAACTGCTGGTCGCCGCAGACTGGATAAAAAACGCAGACTAAAGGATGTCGGATTGAGCACAACAGAAACCACTCACAAACAAAGACGACTGTTTAATGCTGTGAACAGAGTGGTTTCCGTATTTACATTATAATCTTTACTGACATTTAAATGAAACTACACAAGAACAAATGAAGGATGAAAAGAACATGCAGGAAACTACTTGTTAGAGGAAAAGAAAGAATAAATAAATGTTTTCCCAACAACATCAACAGTTTATATCTACTGTAGGCCTCCCACCTTGATTTCCCATTTACAGCAAAGCCATATAAATGCTACCAATCCAGTGATAATCAGAATAAGGCTGGTTGTAGATAGTTTAAGCAACACAGCACTATAGTTTACAACCTGTCTTATGCTCAGTATGCCGGAGATGTCTCAGTCTCCTTTCGGTGGCATCTTATCTGCAGTCTAGTACAATGTTGGCATGGACAAAATGTTGGCAGCAGAGGACAGGGAGTCGTCTGAATTACAATTCGTTTTCGCCAGTGCTTGAGGTCTGGACTGACACTGATAACTGACCATTGTCAGCACACTCATCCGCTCTCACCTCCTCCGTGTTTGTCAGTAAGTGTAATATTTGTACGTGAGGTGAACCTCAAGATAGTCCCCCTGTCCTTTCAGTCAGTCAACTGCTAGCATGCCCAAATCAGTTAGTCTTTGTGAGGACATGTTGAAATACAACTTCGTCCCAAACACAGTGCAAACAGGTTTAGTCAAATACTGGCAGGGAGGGATACTTCTACTACTACTACAACTACGACTTCTGTCTCTCCGAAAAATTGTTAGGGACATGCCCCCACTGTCAAAATGCAAACCTATGTCCTTGAGATAAAGCTTAGTTATAGAATGTCCATACATAACAGTTTGTGTTCTTTCTAATAGGTAATAACACTCCACCAAATTGTTTAGTTATTCCAACCAATGATAAAACGAAGGAACCAGGTTGACACCCGTCTCCAGGTTGCGTCATGTCAGCAGCAATTTAAGTGACATCCAAGAGGTGAAGAATGAATTTCATTTTGTGTTCTATTGTCCTTTCTATGACTCTATAAGACAAAAATTGCTTAGTAAGGTAGATCCAAATAATGAATTTGTGTGGTTAGACGATGTTAAGAAGCTAAAACATCTTTTTCAGTTGAATATAGTATTTGCATTTTCTTTATTTCTTGAAAAGGCTTGGGCAATGAGACAAAGTGTGATATATAGTTGAATACTAAAAGCAATCTTAAATTTGTTATTTATGTCACATCTGTGTGGCAGGTAACACCAACAGGAAGGACTTGTATTTGTCATTAAATATGTCTTGTAATCCCATATGGGATGGGCCACAGTGGTGGCACGACAAAATTAAAAAAATCATTCATTCATTCATTCAGAAAAAAACTAATGGTCCTAAAAACATTAATTCAGCACTCTAAATTGTGTAGATATTTTAAAGCAAAAAGCTAAGTGATATATTTGTGTTAATATAAGTCTTAAATAGTTATATCTTCCGACAGCAATCACTAAGTGTTTGAGCTGCTGCTGTATCCTACAGTTTTTATCCAATGAGGAGAGAGAACAGATGATCTATAGAGTTGCTTTTTTTCAGTCATCCTGACCCCTCTAAATTTTGTAGATATTTTAATGATGTTGTGTTAAGCCAGTAAATGTACATTCCACATTTCAGTGTGACATTCACCCATAAATATTCAAAATGCTTGTTTGAGTTATAGGTCGGGAAATATTCACACTGTGATGCAACAAATCATCAGTCCTGTTTTGGGTTTATTAATTTATAGATCAGTAACGGAGGAGCTGTCAGCTCGGCTGAGTTCACATAGAGAAATAGTGCTTTTAATTTAATTTTCATCCAGCCCTGACCTTGGCAAACCTCACTTGGCCTCCGCATGGAAAGCTGCCCAGAGCTGCTGTGGTTTCTCCAAAGTTCCAGTGGTGTGAGTGCACACCGTTAATAGACATACCCTCCCTAACCACCAGTGGAGAAATGAACATTTCAATTACAGTATGGTGCGCTGCTAATAGCACTTGGACCACGTGTCCAGCTGGATTCCATTTTGTTGCCGTGCCGGGAGATCGCGGCGAAGATGTCACGAGCGCTCGGAAATGAACGTGCCTTGGCGAGAAACAAGCAGCAGCGCTGACGGTCATGATTCATGCTCTGATTGACAACTTGTTTTTTTCCGTCCACTTTTGGACAGCCTGTGGTCATAATGTACTCACTTTAAGTATCATAGGCCTCACGTCTGTTTTATGTCTCCTCTGGATGTTCATCCAGACTCAGAGCCTGCCATTATGATGATTGTCCTCATCTTATCCTCTGGTCTGCGGGCCAGGACACACACTTTATATTAGCTGCATAGCTTTTCTTGCAAGATTATTGCAGCCACATTAACGGCTGATAGACTCTTTCTAAAAGAAAAATAGATAAAATGATAAACAACAACAGGAATAGATGAACTGGAATAAATTAGCTTTAAACTGCTGTAAATGTGAGAGTGACGTAATGTAAATTTGCCTTCAGTTCCTCAGCCAAGCTTTAAAAAATACAGACATCACATTATCTCTCTTCAGTCTCTCTAACACACACAAGATGTTTGGCAGCTGACTGACGGCAGAGTGCGACTTCAGCTGCCAGGACCGAACAGTGTTCAGTGTGTGCGTGTGCCACCGTCATTACTCAGACATACTTGTCTGACAACTGTTCAGACAGACATGCTGTTTGTCAACACATTGATGAACATCTGTATCCATTACACACTGATTCAGTAATACGTGTTTGCTCTGTTCTGTGCCTGTGTAATGGTTCATTAAAGCTGGGAGTCAAATTGCCGTATTGGAAGTTGTTTACAACGACAGTGATTGTTACACACAACCAGTTTGCAGCTCATAGGTGTTCACAGCTGATCATTTAGTCTGTCAGGGAAAGCACAGCATAAATGATTGGTCCCTTCCACGATGTGCTCCCTGAGGCCATGAATGGTACACCAGAGCCACAGAACTGGCTCACATCTGGATCAGTAATATTATCAATTATCAATGGTTTTGTGCTTAACTGTGTTTTTCCTGCTATGACATGTCATCACGCCTGTCATGATGAGGGTGCATCTCTGTGCAAATGAAGTATGAAATCTCATCAGAAAGGCGAAATACCTGGAGAACTCTGGTGATTTAGAGCTGCAGTTCAATAAAGCTAGAGACAGATTAAAATATGATGTCCAAAATAACTTTACTGGAGTCCTTAGTGAAGATCAATAATAAAAAAAGCAGCATCCTACATTTCCCACACCTTCATTTTAAACTGTCTTTTCAAACGCCTCAGACTTAACTAAGCTGCTCCAGAGCTACAGAAAACTACACACAACTGCTGACTAATGCTTCCCATGGATGATAATGTACTATATATAGATGTGTAAAATCAATGCAGTACAATTTTAATGATTTCCCAATCACAACCTTAATATTGATCAGTCCTACAGTAAATTACTAGATGTAAGTAGCTTTATGACTGACAATAGACATGAATAATTGACTGACCTACAGGCAGACGGCACTTACTTGACAACTATTTTAATGTGTCTATATTCAGTTGTTTCTAACAGAGACTCACATGACTGCATGTGAATGGTGTCCCTCACAGTGATGATCACCTGACTGATGTGCATTTTAGCATCTTTCAGCTCTTTCTTTTTTGCTAATCATCAATAGCTTGTCTGTCTTGGTTCAATATTAACAATAACTGTTTTTTTTTATGGCAGCTGTTTCGGCAAAAAGTTCTGACGGGATGAAGAAATAAAATCTGCAACCAGCTGGTGGACAATTTAGCAGCAAAAGAGTCAAATATTTCCCTCAGGTTGTTGAGGGTGAATAGTGACACAGACAAACTCAGTAAAAAAATAAATGCTACTGTTGCGTGGGATGTGCAAAAGGCTGGAAAATATTGTTAAAGGATAATTACCATTTTTTTTACAATCTGGACCTTATTTCTAGCATAAAATACGATCTTTTACTCACCCAGATAACTTTGGTGTCATTACAAGTCGTTCTGACGAAATTAGATCCACCTGAGAGTCGTGTGTATCCATAATGAGAGAACACGGGGCAACGCAATGCAGCCTCTAAATAACATGTCTGCCGCGAAACTCGTTCATTTCTCCAATATTTTGTTATGATACACTAGTGCTATTCCCCTCCGAGCCCTGGTGGCATGTTATCAACATCCGTGGTCTGTAGGTTGACCTGCTGACCTCTGACCTGGATGATCATCTCTACGAGCACTGCCCGGCTCATTCTGATAATAATCATTCTGCTTTGGCATTCGGGTCCATTTTTGCGCAACTAGCCGGAGCTTTAGTGAGTTCAGGCTGCGGAGAGGAAGCCTGTGGAAGCTGAAATTCATCCAGCTGCTCATTTTGTTCTGACAAGTCAGAAACACACAGAAACGGACTGTAGCATTAGCGGTAGCAACAAGCCAAGCCGCACTGCGGTTAGGGATGACATCATCCAGGTCAGAGGTCAGTAGGTCAACCTACAGACCACGGATGTTGATAACATGCCACCACGGGCTCGGAGGGAATAGCACTACTGTATCATAACAAAATATTGGAGAAATGAACGAGTTTCGCGGCGGATAATGTGTTATTTAGAGGCTGCATTGAGCTGCCTTGTAGGCTCGCAGGATGTAGGCTGGAGCTAATTTCGTCTGAATGACTTGTAATGACACCACAGTTATCTGGGTGAGTAAAGGATCGTATTTTATGCTAGAAATAAGGTCCAGATTGTAAAGATCACTGCTTCACTGAGTTCAGGTTGAAATGAGGAGCAAATACACATTGTTTTCCAAGTCTTCCTGTTTTGTAAAGTGTATACTCTGTAACCTAGCTCTGCTGGCCTTGTCTCCCTGAGGTGCTGCGCTGACAGCTCCAGAGTCCTTGGACCCTGTTGGTCTGGAGCGACACAGTGGCCTGATTCCTTCACAACCAACATTAAAGCTAGACTGTCCTGCAGATGGAAGGAGACAGACAGGAAATTAGACAGAAAGTCATTTTGCCCAACGTGTTCAAAGCATGTTCTGATGTTAGCTGCCGCCTTCAGAAAACATTCTGCTTGACCTCAGCTCTAAAACGCATCAGTAAGGTACATGTTTTCTAATGGCTTAACATGTACAGGTGGGTTTCCTGATTGCAACGATGTCAAATCCACTATTATTCTGACATCGTCACATTTTTACTTTGCAAGTTCAGCTCATGTTGTAAGGTCCCTGACAACCTGAACACATTAAGGCATTTATGGTTCCTATTAGCGACTCCGCACCACCCATGAGTCCTCTGTGTTTGATTTAACAGGACTGCGTCAGTGTGAGAGTGTGTGTTCACATATACAAGTTTATATTAGCGGAGGCCTCGCGGTTTCTGGAGTAAGGGTGAAAAAAAAAAAAAAAACTTTTTTCCACAAGCGCCGTGATTATTTTTACTTTTTCAGAGAACCGTTTTAGATGTTTGGAAATCCCTCCCTCACCTCTGCAGTCCCTCCTCCACCTTCCCCTCCCCTAATAGTGAGTTACCCACATGCCTATGATGGCGCTTGGGGCAAAAAAAGGGAAAAAAATGGGGTAAGGGGGAGGAGGGAGAGCGACAGAGAGCCAGGGAGAGGGCGGGAAGGGAAACAGAGCTGATTATCCAAATACAGTCATTAAAGGGGAAATGTGTTTTTCAAGCTGTCAAGATGATTAATGGGCGAGAGCAAATCCTCACAAATGCTCTTGTTTAGTCTAACTGGCAGACACGATCCTGCCCATTGATTTATGGCAGGCCTGCTGTGTGAGACCATAGTGAGGTTAGAGGGTGTGTGTGTGTTTGTGTGTGTAAAGTTAGAGTGTATGTGTTCATGTTTAACTGTGGGTTTGTGTGCGTACGTATGCATGCATGTGAGAGCAGTGTGTCGGTCCACATGAGGGATCAGAGCACAGGGCAGAGCAGTGAGTAAATTCTCCTCACCAGCTTTCGCCCTCTGCTCTGACAGAGCCGCTACACAAACCAGAGGTTAGCCCAGCCCTGTTTGATTTTACAGCTCCATGATTGAACATCAACAACCAGATCGATGTGACATCCAGAATGAATCAAACAGCTGTCCAGAGGTACTTGGGCTTTCATCTGTCACTTGCCAATAACCCTCCTCACAGATGAGATTGGAGCAAAAATAAACAATATTTCTCTCATTGCTCAACTGAAACTGATGTTTATCTGGCCTGCGCTCGAGATAACATCACCCAACAATGCTGCTTAATAGGGCAAGGCAAGGCTCAGTTAGAAGTTAATAAACTGCACAGTGTCGTGACATGTTTTTAAATAAATAGGCCCAGTCCTGAAGGGTTAGGCATTTTAGGAAAAACATGTTCGTTTTCTTTCTAGATTCACTCTCATCTTTGTGGTAAAAAATGAAGCTAGAACCACGTTAGCTTAGCATAAAGACTTACTGTGCATGTCAGAAGCTATTGACAAACCAAAACCTTTAGTTAAATGGATAGTTTGGGTTTTTTTGACATGGGTTTGTGTGAAGTAGTGAAGCGTAACGTCTACATTACTTAGTTGTGGGCACTGGCAGATCAAAGCTAAAGCACAGGGCCTCTTGGAAAATGTGTTAGACTTTTTTAAAAATGTACACGCAAATCCAATATCTGTATAAATTTGTCTTATTTCTTATTTTCTTTTGCAACATTTTTTCAACTGCTGCTTTTCGTGCACACATCTGAATCTCCAAAATGGGTGCATGGCGTCTTTCTGACCTCTGACTTTCAACTTCCGACTTCAACTTCCCATTTCTCCGACCATGCATTTCTATATTTTTGAGTCCATTAGTCCGACTTCCCATTTCTCCAACTTAAGTAACTAACTCTAAACCGAATCATAACCCCCCAGAATAAGTCGGGTTAATGGGTAGTCAGAGAAATGGTCAGACTTTTGGGCAGTCGGTCTGACGTATTCTCTCCACCATATACGCCACTTTCTGATTCACTCATCTGACCTTTGGCTGCAGTAGAATAAATTGCACTCCCTCTGCACTATGCAGTACACATGACCACATCAATAACCTAAACAATTCCTTTAAAATTAGCATGCATGTTGCAGTTTTCGTTGAAGGGGTCCGTTTTCTCTGCCACTTAAACGTAGCACAAACAGGTGTTTCCACAGAAATGAAAGCCTCAAATACTCACTGGAAACGATGCTCATACACAGCATGTGTGGTGCTATTTCCATATCAAAATACTTCCTGTTTCTCTCAAGGCTGGAAAGTTTGCATGCATGGAGTAGCAAGTATTATTATTTTAAGGATCAGCTCCACATTTGCAGAAGTTAGTCCAGTTTCTTTCTTGTTTTGATTTGCTGAGGTATAAATGTAGAAAATAACTCTCCTGTCTGTGCTGTAAATATGAAGGTAGCCTACTGTCAAGCAACAAGTATCTTAGTTTATCTTAGTTTCGAGCTACTGACTAGAAACATGGGGTTGCACTGGCTCTATCTAGTAAAATCCAACCAGCACCAAATATGCAACAGAAATGACATTTTCTCAGTAACTTATTAAAAAAGAAAATGTCAAATAATTGCTTTCAGTTGCAAAGAATGAGAGGAGCCTTTTTTGTCAAATTTCCTGAAATGTGAGATGACAACCACATGAACAGAAACCGGTTAGCTGAGTTTATTATGACAAACAGGTGTCTCTTTGTTTCTACTGTTACAAAATCAATGTGTGGATGAAAGTACATGGTATAAAATGAAACACACAGACGTACTCTTGACAATCTATTTCACTATTACAACTATTCACTACATCAAAAATGTTTAGATATCGGTACATCCATGTACACCATGTACAATTGCTGTTCTATTCTTGCTGATAGATAATATAATAGGTACTGTAGGAATCTGTGACTGATTCATTTTAACAAGAAACACTGTTTTGCTGGAATTATTCAAATTGATTTCTGGGAACAATTTTCAGACAAAGAAACAAGCAGCAACATCCACCTGCGCTTGTCTGACACAAGATCTCAGCAAAATTAAAGGAGTAATGATGAGCAACAGAGAAAGCACCATTTACATAAATGATCATAGATCCTGGATGCTAAAAGAATACAGAGCAATATCAATGCCTTTTTTTTAACCACCAAACAGTTGTCTGGAATACATTTGAATAAATTCCTTAACAAACGCCCAGTACATCAAACCCTCTAGATGAAGATGATAGCTGCACACTTCTAAATACAGGAAAATGTTTTTC
This sequence comes from Decapterus maruadsi, assembly GCA_030347415.2. Lineage (NCBI taxonomy): Eukaryota > Metazoa > Chordata > Actinopteri > Carangiformes > Carangidae > Decapterus > Decapterus maruadsi. The sequence continues at coordinate 5,234,387 of CM064895.1, forward strand.
CTGCCTGTATATCCTCTTTATAGCTGCTACTGCAGGAATCCAGATTTTCCAGTCATAACTGAAGTTTCATTTTATTGTATCTGAATAAACTGATCCTTCCAGGGATTTTAAAACAAACTCCATGGATTCATTGCAAATACTTACTGACCCTGCACTGATGGAAAGTCCCACTGCACTCGTCCCCCGAAGGTGAATACGTCACCACGGGGCGGTCCGGTCCAGCTTCTCTAGGCTGGTCCAGATGGATGGCTAGCAGCTGTTGGCCCTACAACCTCTTCCCTCAGCACAACCATTAGCCCTATCTGTCTGCAATTTCCTCATTCTTCCTCAGCTCCCTCTGAAGTCAGCTCTGATCGCTTTCCCACACCCCCACAACTCGGCCCACCGCCGCACTGTATGTACACTGCAGTATCGTTTGGCCTGAGCAGACCTGAGCACATTCACAGGACCAATTAGCTTGTCCACCCACATGTCCGTACGCACACAGGCATACATGCACACAAGCACACAGACACATGTCCTTTGATAAATTTCACCATGAAGCAGAAGCAGACACCCATAAGGAAGATGTTAAAAGGAGATTTCTGCAACAGGGGGGGAAGATTAATGTAGCACCACAGAGAGAGGCCTGTTGTGTAACTGTGTGCATGGACCTCCTCTGGGACTGTGCAGCGCTGAGAGGAGCAGGACGTCCTAAACCTTTAAATATTAATGGTAACAGATGATAGCGAGGGGAAAAAAAAGAAAAGAGGAAAGGAGGATCAGAGTGGACGTCCAAACCTTTAAAGTTAAATTGCGACTTATTGGTGTCATGACCTTCATGTTGAGCTCCAGCTAGAGCAACAGGATATGACACACTGGACGGGTTTCTCACTTTTCTCTAAAGCTGCCATAATCAATATTTGTTTAATATCAATGAATCAAATTAATGTCTCATGTCAAACAGTTTGTTCCTCATGACAAACACACAGAATTAACATTAGATTACACTTTTTTAGCTCCTCTCAACCCTGTTGAGTTTTATAGTCTCATTGTTTTTGTTTCCTGGACCACAACTGAACAGTTTTAGTTCAGTTTCACTGCTCTCATTAGTCTAATTCAAGCTGCAGTGGGCAGTTGTACTAAAAACCTCACTACCTGCCCAGAACCGCACAGCAGAGAAACAGCCTCAGGAGTTTCTGGAGACAAAAACAGAAGAGCGAGTATTGAACTTACACGTGTCAGGTGGCCAAACACACAACTCCAAATTAATGCTAATGTCTGTGGCTGCTGGATGTGTAAAAAGCCAGTTATTTGTTAACCCAGTCTCTGTTTTAATTTAAAAGGTGATTATAACTACATATTTGTTGTTTCTACTGCTTTCAAATGCCCAGTTTGATGAATGCTTTTACCTTTGGTTGGACTTACAGAAGTATTCACCCTCCATCTTATTATGGGGTTGAAATAAAATTGTTATTTTGGCCGCATATTAAATTAAACAGAGACAACTCTTTTATTTTCTCTCTTTTATAGAGGCTACATCCAAACTAAACATATTACAGTTTTTTGCCCCCCTTATATGGAGCGTTTCAGAAACCTTGCTGGTCCTTTTTTATTTTGAAATCACAGATTGCTACCAGTGGTGATTGCAACACAAAACACAAGCTTCACTGATCTTGTTGTCTTGTTGTAGCAACTGAATTCTGTATTTTTACACTACAATTTGCTTTTTCACAGAGTTGGCACTCGGCTACCTATTTAGACCAGGATGTTTTTTAAAGCGTGATTATTTCTAATCTAAGGTAAAATGATCACCTAGATTCTTCTAATGTTAGAGCATTATAGAGGCTTGGAAGCAGAACAGAAGCAACACCCTGCAAACACTAATTCAAATGTCTTCAACATTTCTGCACTGAAACCTTGTGTAGGGGCCATGAAGTACAAAATCCAACCTGAGCTGACCCTGAGTCTGTCAGATCAGCTGACTCCTGTTGGGTTCGGGCACAAATATGAATCCCTGAAATTTAAGAGAAGTATGGGGGCTTGGAATGGGGGAGTCCAAGAAAATCTGAGGCATGTTGCCCAGCTGTAAGTTCACTCTGTATATATATGCACTCAGATTCACTTACCGTCTGTATACATGTTCATTGCATTCCAGCTGCAAGAGCTGCACCAGCTCCAAGCCACACAGCTCCATCTGTGTGGAGAAATATATGGGTATGTGCGTCCATGTGTCAGCGTCTAATGATTAATGACTCACCACGCTGCTTTCTTCTACTTCCTTCCTCTCCGGTCGTGTCACACACATCATCACGCGTCACAGTAATGGACGCCGGCAGACGGCCGGAGCAGCTCCTGCTTGGCCTCATGGACACAAACAGACCATCACTTCCTCCACACTCATACATATACACTCATACATTTAAAGCTGTGCCGATACACATGCCAGTAGCTCCATTATGTGACATCAGGAAACTAAGTCCTCCTCTGACCTCAAGCAGAGGTCAGCTTCATGATGCTGTCGTGACTGGCTGCTCTTTTAACTGCCTTCTGTTACACTTCATTGTTTTTGAAGTTGGTATGACTCTTGTTAAAATTATGTTCAAGTGTTGAGTGAAAGTGAAGCTAGATCAGCATCTTAAATGAGCTATTTCTGATGTTTCTCTGCCAACACACATGGTTTCAAGCCAGAAGAAGGCAGTGGTGATTGTCACTTTACAAGAGTTTGACCACTGTTGTGCTTACGAGACAACAGGCAATAAAACCACCATGTGCAGCATTACATGTGTTATGTAAAGAACATGGATCAGGACTGCTTTTTTAAAGGGATAGTTCAACATTTTGGCAAATTGCCATGATACCTATAGTCATAGCAGTAGGTTCGTTACCATTAATTGTTGGTGCAAGCTATTTTTAGAACGGTGGAGCAGAGCTGCGAGCTGCTCTGCTCCGCTACGGAGGCTAATGGGATTTCTTGGTTTTCCTCATCAAACTCATCAAATACACAATCCAACAACTCCAAAACGCCCTAGTGGACAAGTTGTGTCCTGCACATTCACCACGCTACGAGATAATAACGGAATGTTACGAGACAGAGTTGCTTTCGATGTAAATGCAGAGACTGCTTGCCGAAAAACTGCCCACGACGGTAACGCACATCAGCAGTTGTGCATCAATTTATTATGGCAATGGGCCAATTTGCCAAAATATATAATCACATGCATGTAGTTAAAATATTCCATACATCTCATTTTGTTTCTCCACTGTCAGCTGGATGCCATGTGAGCTGAAGGTGGATTGAAGTGGCAGTTTTCTCAACTTACACAAAACTTTTAGTTTAGTGACAGCGACAACTTTTTGATTGCCTCGGCTACGGCAAGCAACTTAGGTCAATGTTGCAGAGAAAACTGATGATAAATCAATCTCATTTTAACAACATTTAGCCTATATACAAAAAAAATTCTGATATTCAAGGTTTACATATGGAGCCACATAACAGCTCTGATAAGCTAAGCTAAGCAAAGCAAATATCCGGCTAACTCTAGCTACATAGAAAATCTCTAGAGTCCAGTTTGAACAATTTAGATGGTATTAGGATCTTTGTCACTGTCACCAACTAATTATTCAACATTTACATTTAGGTGTAAATTCTTGAATCTCAATCTCAAGTGACCTGAGACTGCTAGTGAATGGACATACAGTATCATACATGTTACATTATACTATAGCTGTATGTACTTGAGAAGTGTTAGTGAAGGAAAGAGCTCACATGCTCACATCGAGCCAGTGAACACATCTCATCCATCAAAAAATCATAGACTTTTCCAAACTTGTCCTGTCAAAAACTATTAGGTAGAGATGCCAAAAAAAAGTGCTGCAAGTGTGTTCATGTGAACACATGTGTCGTGAGCTGTCTGCTCATGCTGCAATGTGCTATAAGTGTGAAAGAGAAAGACAGATAAGAGAGAGACAGGGAGTGGTAACAAAGAAAGAGAGAAAGAAATGGAGAGAGAGAATGGAAGATAATGAAGGAAAAAAAGAATGAGCAGTGGAAAAAGAGGCAGCGACGAGAAAGAAAAGGGAACAGAGCAGAGAGACAGAAAGCAAGCAAGTCTTGCATGTGTGTTGGTTCCCAGCCCTGTCAGGGCCCTGTCAGACTGTGATTTATGGCACCGAGACTGGGAGCAGTCTTTGCTGCCAGCTCAGTATTGTTACAACTGACAGCTAATGAGGCCGGACGGGCTTTCAAGCACAGCACTTAACAGAGGCCTCCATCTTCACAAGTCACGAGCTCTCCTCTTTCTTTTCTCCCCTCTCTTTCTCACTCCCATTTATTTCTTCTTCCAGGGTGGCAGCAGTGTGGCGAGCTACCACAAGATTTCTGAGGCTGCAGAGAGAAAATAAGGCAGGCCGACAGAGATATATGGGCGACACTCTGTTACTGCTGCACTTCCACTCTCCTCCTGCATGTTATTAAGCCAGAGGCTCAGCTCATATAAATGAGGCAGAGGATGAAATACACAAAGGGAGAGAGATATCTAGCATCTACACTGCGCACAGTGCTTCTCTTCTCAAACTAAAAATATTCTACTCTTACTGCAATTACCCTGTCATGTTTTCAAAGCCCGGAGTTGCGTGTACGTCTTCTCTGTCTGCAATTGTGCGAATGTGATGTGTGTGAAGGTACCTGCATGAAAATTATAGCCTCGGCTGTGGTGTGTTTTACCTTCAACACCCCTGGCCCGGGCTGCCTGGACCCCGCTCTATAATCACTACCAGAGTCTCTGGCAGAGCTGCCCTCCCTCCCCTCCACCTCCTCCCTCGGCCCCTGGTCTCTTGTCAGTCGTGATTAATGGCACTAGGGCCCCGGCGCGGCTTACGCTGCCAGTTCCAGCGATGTTCCCTTGATACTTAATGAACTCTGACAAACTTCTTTTCCCTTGCTCTGTTGTTCCCTTTCCCCTCCACCACCCCGCCCATCCCTGTTTAAAATGCACGGCACAGAGCTGCCACTGCAGCACCTTGGGGTTAGCTCTGGTCCTTTGTAAATTTCTCAAGAGGCCGGTGTCTAAAAATAAAGCACAGCCATTTTAGTGTCAAGACCCTTGGTTGTGTATCAACTGGAGGCTTGTTGCTGGTTGAAGATGAAATAAATCAACCTTTTGAATGTTGCAGTGATTGCACTTTTCACTTGGTGGATTGCGACCAATTTTCTTTAATGAGTGTATACTTTCTGTTTGTTCTCATTTCGTACCCTCAGTTCCACTGAAAATAGTTAGACTGTTGAAATCAATACACGCTGCAATGCTACAGGGGGAAAAAACTGCAATTTTAAATGCTGAAATTATGGCAGATCAAAACATGGAAGTCCTCTCAGCCTGATGGAAACTCAGCAGCATCCAGGTAGACTGGTCTCTGGTGCCATCTGCTGTTCATATGAGGAAAGTGATCAATGTAAATGTGAAACGCACAAGAAATAATATTAGAACAAAAGTAGTGGGAAAACGTGTAGAAAAGACATGATTTTCATTTTTAAAAATTATACACCAAAATAACACCTGTAACAGATCTTACAGACACACGCTGCATCTCTAGTAGGCTACCTCACATACATTAGAGGCTGTTGAAAGAATATATTTTGTATCATAATGGGAAATTATAATTTTAAATCTGATAGACTTGTAAGGGAATGACCCTCCCTAATATTAAATATGAATGTTACCATTTGGCGCACTGAACCAGAATAAACTTCAGGCTCATTTTCATTCCTGGTAAGTCACAGTTTAAAAAGTGCTATAGGCAAACTAGACAAACAATACATTTTACACACAGCAACACAAATCAAAAGCAAATATTATTTGATACCAGAACAGTACCACTAGGATTCACAGCCAACAAGAATGGAGGAAATACTGAGAGTATTATTCACCTTAGTCCACAGTGCACCAACCTAACATATCATAAGTAAAAACCATTGTAATATCACAGCATTTAGCCTATGTAAGAGTAAGAATTCATATTAGACTATTAATAGTAATGTATTAGTGTGCTAGTAACAATGAGTTGTATTATTTTACAAGGCTAGGGCTTCAGTAATTCACAAGATCAATCTGAGGGGTCAAGGGGTTTGTAATAGAAGGTCTCCAGCTTAAAACACGTGTAGCTACAGTAAAACAAAGAATAGGCAACTTGAGTTTATGATGATGCAACATTCAATTAGTGATCAATTTATAAAGAGCTATTTGGTGCAAGTATTGATTATTGTTTGCTCCAGCCTCCATTAATCTGCTAAACACTAACACTTTTATGGAATTCATCAATATGCGATAGATAGCCTACTACTACACAGCACTTTGCTGCTTTTGCATTTTTGTAAAGTTTACTCTGACTAAACTGGTAGGCCAAATTGTGTTTATCTCAACACAAGTTAGTACGCTAGCTAAGGGAAGCTCAAAAACAAACAAACAAACATTATGGTGTACTGATGCAGTGCTGTATAGTGTCACTCACTCGTGCTGCTGGTGGAGGTGGACATGGAGAAGCCGACCTCCAGGGTCTGACTCGGCCCCTGACGACGAGTAGCCTACCTGGTTAGAAACCTAACCCACTGGACGGAGCGCTGTACCCATGGATGTACCTGGTGTGGGTCGACGTCGCCCCTCCAGCCACCGGCCGCCAGGCGGCGCTGACACAACAGCCCGGGTGCTGCAGCATGAAACGAAGAAGAGGGAGGTCCCCCGGTGCCGGAGGTACCTGTTTCCTTTCTGTTGTTGCTGTCATCTCGCTTCAAATTACAGGTAAGATCTGCCAAAGAAACAACAACTCGAGTTACTGTCTATGTAAACGAAGTCTGCGACGGCCCCGGGCTGGTTTAATAAGACAGGAGCACGTCGAAAGAAGATGCGACGTGCTAAGATTATTTTCGCTAACTTGTAACTCAGGTTAGGCTAATCAATATCTGGCCTTGTGTTGTGCTTCAGCACTGACACTGGGGCGAAGGTTATGACACACATGTTACTGGTATTATCTCTAAAGTTGTTTGGCATCGGACCAGGCCCTTTTCTTTGAAGCTACATGTGTATAGTATCTTCGGTGCTGCTAATGCTCTTAGCCCCGGAGCTCTTAAAACGAAAATCCATTCAAGTGTTGGGAAATGTTACGTTCACTTGCTGATAAGTCACACATACCTGTCCTCGTTTCATAATCTCAACACCGGAAACCATTATGTATGTTCGTTATTTACATTCGGCATACATGTTTTACCAGCAGTGTGTGTATTTCCACGGTGTTAATGTTGAAGCTCCGTCAGGCGGTGGTCGTTTCATTCAAACAGGAAGCAGCGCCAGACACTTTTCAAAGGGCGAAGCTGTTGCTTTCTCTTTCCCTCATCCCGGTTTTTTTCCACTCACAGTTACGTTCAAGTTAAAAAAAAAAATACAAGTCATCAAGTAAACAGGAAGACCAGTGCAGTGAGCTGCGATGGGCAAAGTCTAAATACAGGCACATGCTCAGAAGATGCTTTATGGTGTATTGATTATGTACAGTTCATTGATTTTAACAAGCAAAGTGGGAATGAACAGTCTGCACATGTACGACACTGAGTTGAGCAGCAGGATCACCAGATTGTTATCTCTCCAAATCCTTTGAAACCGGAGCCGAGGCAGCTCCTGGTCCAGCATCTCCCTCAGCTCACACCTGCTGCACTAAGATTCAGTATCTGTATACACAATGACACAAACACGATGTCTCAAGATTGTGTAGACAGATCTGTTGTATATGAAAAGGGTGCCGCCTACAATGTTTCTGCACTTTAGCTTCAATCCTCTTTAAGTGCGACAAGGTCATTGAGTCCCAGCTGATGCCCGGTTAAGCCTGAGCTGAGAGGAGATAAACCAGTGAGCAAGATGCCAACTCCGAAGTGTTACTACAGCACTACGCAAGCTGCTACGTGAGCGTAGGTCATGTTGACTAGATGGATAGGCAGTCTGTCTTTCGTTCAGATTTGGAGGAATACATGAACATTTGAGTATAATTAGAGCAGGATATTGTGAAATCCCTCAAAGGGGAAGCTCTGTTCCCATCTGTTCTTCTTCACATGCTGTATCCTCTGTTTGTTTTCCAGGATGGCACAGTGGGGTGCCATATTCTCAATAATTGCTGCTCTTGGAGGAGCAGCACTTTTAGCATCTGTTCACAAGATCGATGAAGGACACACTGGAGTTTACTACAGGTGAGACGGCAACACACACATACATCGTTCAGTTTGTGCAGGGGGCATTAGGCTAGTATAAACTACTGTGCTAAAAAAGTGGCAAAAGTCCCCCTCCAATCACCATTTTTAGTTATTTTAAAGCATTCTCAGTGGTCTTTAAATTGTGATTATGAAGTTTTCAGCCAAAACCACAAAACCTGTGCCATTTCCCAGAGCTCTCCTTCTGCAGAGCATCAGCAGCTCATTAGAAATGTGCCTCTGGTGGACTGGACAGAGACTGCGCTGCTCTGCACCCAAGACCCCGCCCCCAGCTCGCTGAGAGCTGGACACTCTAGTTCAGCACTTTGAGCGTTTATTAGCGTTTCAGCGCGACCTGCTCATGCATACCTGTGTGTGTGTGTGTGTGTGTCTGTGTGTGGTGCGTGTGTAAAAGACCAAGTCCAGCGGGACGAGGGGCTGACTGACAGAAATGAAATATGGTAAACACACAGTGGTGACAGTTTTAACAGGCGCTACCTGGAAAACTTTCTCCTCGAGCCGACAGCTCAGCTGAGTTTCTGTGGTTACCTACGGTCACGCTGACACTGGATGTAAAAAAAGACCAAGTCCAGCGCCCACCGGTATTTGATGTTGTGGGCTGACTGACTGTTGAATGTTATTTTTGAACTGCTCAAATACCCTCGGGGATACATATTTATGAAAGCACTATTTGATTTTTACTAATAAAAAGCCAAATAAGTTACATACCAGGGCTTTAAAGAAAAGAGCATCAGCTATTGATGTAACTATCAGACGGGGGGTTAAACACCTGGGTGGTTGTAAGAATGCCAAAAATACCACCTTTAGTTCTGTCTCTTCATTCCCTGCAGAGTGATTAAATTCTCTTATCACCCTCATCACAGACAACAGCTATTATTTAAAGCTTGTGACTCATGCCAGTGTGGTTTCAGATCAAAGTTTAATCCTTCAACACAATAAGAAATTTATCTAATAAGACCCCTGTTTTCCTTTTCCTACCAGCAGCAGAATAAAGTACAAGGAAAGCACTGAATCCTGCTGCTTATGTTGACATTGGCAGACAAACAGTCTGTCATCATGTCTAGAATGAGGGCTATGTCAAGTCCTGTCATGTGGATCGAAATACACAGCTTTAATATCACTAACCACAATCTCAATTCGTGTTTTTTTTCATATCAGAAGCTAAAATCACCCTCAGGATGTACTTAAACCGTCTGTTCCTAACATTTAATGATCACTTGTGTGTCTGTGTGTGTACATAGGGGAGGAGCTCTCCTGACCACCACCAGTGTCCCAGGTTTCCATCTAATGCTTCCATTCATCACCACCTACAAGTCTGTTCAGGTGAGTCATGTCACTTTAGTTACACAAAGTCATAAATCTCATGTGTACGTTAGACAACAGCTCAATCCCATTAAGTAGAGCTTGAGTGATTACATAAAGTGACGGGACACACACTGTAGTACAGTCACAGTAAGAGGAGAGAAAACAGAACATGGAGACAATACCCAGCACTTTATTCTAAACTGAATGATTTGGTGATAATTTAATATGTTTGTGTGGTGTATGTTATGGCGCTTGTTATGACGAATCATCGGTCATGCCGTTGGGGGAAAAAAAAGGTTCAAAAAAGAGTTCTGCTTGAAAATGTCTCCTTCACTTTAAACCTGTTTTTCTCAGAATTTTCCTCCCAGAATGCTGAATTTGGATAAAACATGCTGTATTCAAATGAGAATGTGCAGAGGTAAATTCATGCAAAACCGCTGATGCCCGTTCCTTTCGAGGGCAGTTTTTCAGCAAGCAGTCTTTGCATTTGCCTCAAAAACAACAATGTCTCGTACTGTAGTGTTCTGTTATCTCATAGCTGTTGGATTGTGTATTTGATGAGTTTGATGAGGGAAACCAAGAAATCCCATCAGCCTCTGTAGCGTAGCTCTGAACAGCTCGCGGTTCTGCTCCACCGTTCTAAAAATATCTTGCACCGCTGCTGCTGTTGGTGTGATCTCTGTCAACATGGGAATGAAATAGCCAGGCTAGCGCCCCCTAATTCTTCCGGCCAATTTCATTTGCCTCCACCATATAGTCAGGAAACTAGTAATGCGTTTCCGTTTGCCCAGCGAACAGATAGGGAAGTGAAGGCGATGACGTTGAACTCAAGCGCTCAAGCTTAACCTATGAGCTTAACCGGTGTATAGCACACGTCACCACCAAGCACAGCGATTAGTTGGAAATCAAACCCAGAACACCACGGCAAAATGGCTCGTGTTCAGACGCTCTATGAAATGGAATGAAATAAGCGGCTGATGCATCAGGCTAGGAATCAAACCCAGAACACCATGGTTGTGGGTTTGTTGATTCAGCAGCCCTCCTTGCACTGTGTGTTGCGTGTAGTTATTATATCAAAACACGGCGACACAATACAATGTAAAAATACAAATGTCTGAACTTTTTGTAGCAGCAGTGATTTTACAGTGTGAGTGTGGTCAGTGGTCTCTGGTGGACAGACTTATGTAATGGTGACATATTGCCACACCTAAGTGCTGCATTTTCCATCGTGTCACTTATCGGCCTCCAGCCACACTGATACTAATATACATCTCTGTTTGAATGTGTGAACCTTGTTTATTAGTGAGTGACTCTTTTGATGCTCAGAGAAAAGAAGTAAAAAGCTTTTGGTCTGTTGGCACACGCCCTTTATTTCAAAGATGAATCCGGTATCCCAGTCCTGTAATGTGAGCTTCCTTTGTAAAACTTCTAATGTTCAGCGTGTGTTGCCATATTGTGTCAAAGAGCTGTGACTGAAATCCACCTTTCTTCAATTTGAAATTTGGAGCGATTCCATTTCATACAGTGCTGACGGATTAACTGTTATTTTTACAATGATATCAGATATGCACATCTGGAGTGTCTGAGAACAATATATTAAATGTGCTTCTTAATTTGCACCTTACAGACGACGCTTCAGACGGATGAGGTGAAGAACGTACCGTGTGGCACGAGGTGGGTTGGCTGTTTTGGCAGCTTTGACTTGTATCAGATGTGGACTTGAGACTTCTTACACATAGGAGTCACTGAGTTCTCTGCACACTCCCACAGTACAAAAACAAACACCATCAGAGATTCATCAGTCCATGTCTAAACCACTGGCAGCTTTAAATACGATCCTTTCATCACATGCATGTTGTTTTCAATGAAAATGTCTGTTAAATTCTAAAGGTTTTTATTGTCTTCTGTTTCAGCGGAGGAGTGATGATCTATTTTGATCGGATAGAAGTGGTGAACTATCTCATTCCAACAGCAGGTAAACTCTTCAGTTTCAAGGTGTTACTCCTTTGTTTTTTTTGGTTTAGATCTTGTCTGGGTCACTCAGACCCATGTGGAGATAATGTGTCTGGCACTGACAGGCACAGTAGAGCCGGCTGTCAATCTTCCCCCCAAATCAGATTCAAATTTCTAATGCTTCTTATGTATTTTTAATGGGTTGTTTTTTTGTTTTTTAGCTCATTTTATACACCTACACCAGCTTATTATGATGTCCCGTGTCTACTAAAGGGCATTCCAACCAAATGACATTTGCAACACTCCAAGTTAATATAAAACTTCAAGAAGGAAATGGATCACAGTTGGTCCATGATCGGCAGATAAGTGGTCAGCAGATCAATCGTAAAAACAAAAAAAGAAAGTGTGTTTACAACCCTGAACGTTGCGATGCACATTGCTAGTTTGCATTGTTGTGGAAGGCACACATTTGAACAACAGTTTTCACCTTCGAATGTTCTCATTTTGAAAATGTTCGAGTAGCGAAGTTTGGTCTGACGGCCCTACAGTAGAGTGTGTAATGATGCAGCTGGCTCTAACTTCACCAGATCCAACTCTGCTGTGTTAACTCAAGACTTTTGTTTCCCTCTCTGCAGTGTATGACATAGTGAGGAACTTCACAGCAGATTACGATAAGGCCTTGATATTCAACAAGGTTCACCATGAACTCAACCAGTTCTGCAGTGTCCACTCGCTGCAGGAGGTCTACATCGGCTTGTTTGGTGAGTGTGGCCGGCTGCAGACTGGCTGTAATCTCACTTCTCACTGTAAACACCTTCCCTTCTGTTTGGGTTAATTGTACATTTAGTAAGCCTACACAGCCTGCAGCTTCAGCCTCAAAGGAAACCTGGATTTACGGTTTACACACAACAGCTGCAATGCATATGGACTGTGCTAAAGCGAGCGTGCAGATGCAGCCATGGTGAAACTACAACTTACTCAGGATCGTTTATCAGATGAGAAAACATGTAGGGGCATTTTTTTTGTGCTCTGACATGAACATGCAGCGTCTTACAGAAATGTAAAGGTCAAATAAGCAGCCAAGTTATTGAAACTATAAAGTAGGCCTTACGTAAATATAGAGCAACAAGTCTGAACTTTGTTTTCATTTCTCATGTGCAAATAAGCTGCCGAGGAGCTTCTTGTCATGTTAAACATATGAAAATGTTTTTTTTTGGTGCCTCAGTGACAGCCAGAGCCAGACGCATATCGTTTTTGTTATCTTTATCGTACGTCTATCCCATTCTCATAGATTCAATATCACACTCTTCACCACAGACATTCACTTGGATTCAGGAATTAACTGTGTTGATTTTGGTGGTTAAAGGTTCAAAGTCAATGTTACAGTAACCTATAGAGCTTTGCTCTTTGTGGATTCACCATCTCAGAGGCGCCTCAAAGGAGATCCTTCAAATTTGATGCAAATGTTCAATTGGACTTGAGGACAAACTGATTTAGGTGATCAATAACTGAATTTAAACACAACAGCTTTTGATAGAGTAGAGTGAAGATCAAAAAAAAGAGTTCAAATTTGTCATCTGAGACGTTTGTCCAGGGACAGGAAAACATGGTGCCATCTGCCTTTCTTCACCACATGACAAATACACTCATATGGTGCTTTATGAGGAAGTTAGGAACATTACACTGACACTGGGTGGGCTGTACCGGGTGGGCTTTCCCCACGGGGTGAGGGGGGATGAAAACCTGCCTGGGACTAGTTCACATACAACAAGTGTGACAGAAATCTCACAGTAATCAGAGCAGAGCAATGTATAATATATACATTGCATGACTTAATATAGTCAGATTGTTATTTACACAGCCAAATAAAAGATTTACTGAAACGTTTATTGTTGTAGATTGTGTTACAGTCCACAACTACAGTCATAAAAATTGTCATATGCCTTACAGTAACTACAGGTTAGAGTTGATAACTCACTGGACAAAAGAATACTAAGAGAACTAAATAAAGTGTGTTTTTTCTGGAGCTATTTTTATTCAAATTGTTTCTAATTCATACTCCTTGTTTTTTAAATTTGCAGTATGTGAATACCTGCTGCTGTAGCACAATCATTTCCAAGCCTGAGATGAATAAACTCTCATCTAATCTATCCCATTATAAACACTGCTCGGTTTTACCAACAACATTAATGATGTTTGACTTTATCTAGCAGGAAAATGCTGCTGTTATTCTGGTTTCATGAAAAACTAGAATACACCAGTTTTAAAGGGATAGTTCAACATTTTGGCAAATTGACCCATTGCCATAATCCCTATAGTTTTAGGAGTAGGTTTGTTACCTTTAATCCCTAGCTATTTTTAGAATAGTAGCAGCTGCTCAGTATGGAATGGGAAGTTTCCCTCATCAAACTCATTAAATACACAATCCATACACAATCCAACAACTCCAAAACACTATCGTGGACAAATTGTAACCTGCACATTCACCACGCTATGAGATAATAACAGAACATTACAAGGCAAAGTTGTTTTCGAGGTAAATTTATGCAAAACCACAAATGCACGTTCCCATTCGGGGCAGTTTTTTGGCAAGCAGTCTCTGTATTTGCCTCGAAAACAACTCTGTCTTGTGACGTTCCATTATTATCTCATGGTGAATGTGCAGGTCACAACTTGTCCGCCAGAGCATTTTGGAGTTGTTGAATTGTGTACTTGATGAGTTTGATGAAGAAAACCAAGACATCCCATGAGCCTCCATATCGTAGCTCTGAGCAGCTTGCGGCTCTGCACCGCCGTTCTAGAAATAGCTTGCACTGACAAGTAAAGGTAAAGAACCTACTCCTAAGACTAAAGGGGTTATGGTATTGTGCCAATTTGCCAAAATGTTGAACTATCCCTTTAAACTGGTGTATTCAAGTTTTTCATGAAACCAGAATAACAGCAGCATTTTCCTGCTAGATAAAGTCAAACAACATTAATGTTGTTGGTAAAACTGAGCAGTGTTTATAATGGGATAGATTAGATGAGACAGAGTTTATTCATCTCAGGCTTGGAAATGATTGTGCTACAGCAGCAGGTATTCACATTAGTGCAAATTAAAAAATCAGGAGTATGAATTATAAACAATTTGAACAAAAATATCTCCACAGTTTAATAGTACGTGCAAATGAAACATTTGTACAGTGAAAAGGAATATTATTTACGAATGCTACATGTTATATATCCAACAAGAAAATCTATAATATCTAAAATATCCCCCCAGAAATTTTGGAAATACCAATGAGGTGTTACTACTTTAGTCCAATGTTTTCTCTGTCACATAAAGGTGAGCTGTTATAGAGTCTTATTTAATGTAGCAGGAAGGATCTGTTTATGATTAAAACCTTTATTTAATGTGGTTTGACGTGTGTGTATTGTTAGATTCAGGGCAAATGCAACAAAGCTTTGTTCCAAAAGTTCAGAAGTCTTTTTTTCCACTTAGCCTGGTGGCAGAGGGTTTTAATGTGGAGCGCAGCAGCCAGGTCATCTGAGGAGAGGACAAGAGGGAACAACAGAGTCAGTGGCGCTACAGCTTGATCTCAGTCTGAGTGAGAGCTGTGGAGAAACCTGACACCATGTGCACACACTGCACCACTTGTGTTGCTCGTGCTAGCGGCAACTGGTTCAGTGTGTTGGCTCATGTTGACATGACTGCATCACATCATTTCTGCAAATTCATCAGCAGCACTCTCACATCTGCCAGCTCCTCTTCTACCTCATCCCAGATGTGTCCTGCTAGATTCAGGCAGGAAGTAGCCAGCAGAGGATCATAAAGAGATGTATGTGGGCAGCAACAATACTCAGATGTGTGGCACTGAAACCACAACTGGTTTGTGTTACTGGGCAGCAGCAGCAGCAGCACTGACCTGCCATCTGCTGCCTCAGCTCAAATCCAGCTTCATTAGGATGGATATGTTTTCCAGTCCTCAGCTGGACAGGAGTCTGATGAGGTCCTCTGCTGTTGTAGTTCTTCCTCCGAGCTGTGGGTGTCGCACCCCCCCCCCCCAAAAAAAAACAAAAAAAACAGACAAAACCAAAACAATAGGCTATATGCCGCACTGGCTGAAATCCAGGAAGTAGTGGTACTTCCTGGTTCGTACTTTCTGAATTTCAGAAATTTTCAGATTTTTTTTTTTTTTTTTTTTTGTCAGACACACCTGGATTAATCAGTTTGCCAATCATGTAAGACAGGACATAAAGGAGCTGGCTGAAATTCAGGTAGTACCAACCAGGAAGTACCACCACTTCCTGGATTTTCAGCCAGCGGCATATAGCCTATTCTACTCAATACCAACCATAATGATGTGATGAAACTTGAATGAAATACCTTATCGGACCGGACACGCAGGCAGGATTGAGAACTGTATAGTAGCCAATGAACAGCACCGATTCAGTGCATTTCACAATAAACAACACACATGTTCTATAAAAACAAACAAGAAAAAGAGAAAGGAAGCCCAAGGCTCAATCTGATTCGAGTCATTTGTGTATCTTTTCAGCCTGAACCAGCTCGTCAGTTTGGGTTGGTCGGGCCGGCCCTGGCCCGTTGAGAATTCCGGAAGGTTTTCCTGCTAAGGGGTAATGAAGCGGTTATTATCAGAGTCACTCTAGACTTTCTGTCTGCTCCAACCAGCTCTCATTAACAAAACATTTCTTTTTTCTTTTCTTTTAAGTATTTTTTGTGGCCTTTAATTGACAGGACAGTTTAGAGAGTCAGAGAGGGGGAATGACATGCAGCAAAGGGTGACCAGGGGAATCGAACCGGGGCCACTGCGATGAAGACTAAAGCCTGATTGTACTGTATAAGAAGCGCCTGTTCAACCCAGTGAGCTGTATGACGTTCCAAACAAAACGTTTCTGTCCAAACATCTGCTGCTCTCTGGGTGTTTATTGTTCCACCGCTGACTGGGCCCGTGCAGCTCTCTGACCAGACTCTGAATGAACAGTTACACAAAACTCTGAGATCTCATAATGTGATAATACCTGAAAATCCAGAGGTGCACTGGTGTGAAGTGCTCACAAAGAGAGTGGGTCGTGTAACTAGCGTTGCTGTCTTGTCTGAAGCGATATGACACCTCTGTCTGTGTGAGCAAAACACTCTGTGAAATCAAAGAGCCACTCATCATCTTGTTTTTTCCACCACAGACCAAATCGATGAAAATCTGAAGCTGACTCTGCAAGAGGATCTGACGAACATGGCACCTGGACTCATCATACAGGTACAGTTGAGCCACACACTTTGGTAGAGTTCAGAGAATCAAGATTATTGAAGGGATACTTCATCCAAAATCTACTCACCGTCATGCCAAGGAAGGGCTTGGAGAACTTTCGGAGTTATCAAAATGCTGGAGTTCCAGGGGGGGGTCCGGCTGGTGGCGGATTTTCATTTAATTGTGATGGATAGAGTTCACTTTTGAATTGTCCAAAACACACACTATGAAACATCCCAATACCTCCATACTGCTCATATGGTGCATTGATGAATTAGCACTTTTGGGTGAAGTATCCCTTTAATAATACTCCCTGTCCATTGCTTTAAATCAAGCTTTGCAGGATTTACAAAGCCTCCTGGAGCATTCATCATAACAGCACGAAACAAAATAGTTTTTTGTGAAATGTTTAATAAAGAACAACATCATGACTGACTGACTTTAAAAGACCCCTTGTGGTTTCTCCCCTAGTGAACCCCCCCCCCCTCCTCCATTTCTTTTGTGTCTTTAAAACGCTCCTCTGTGTCCTGTAAATCTCCAAACACACTTGAAATAACAACTCTCCTCTCTTCCTGAGAATCCAATGGGGTTAGAGTTCAGAGGGTCTTTGAACAGGACCCCGTCTCAGGGCTTTTTGCCAACTGGTGTTTTGTTTCTTAAGAATCCCTTGGTGATTTTTTTAATCTAATGTTGGCTACACTCCTGCTGTTTTAACAGTCTGTATCTTTGTGTGACTGGTGAACAGGCGGTCCGTGTGACAAAACCCAACATCCCAGAGAGCATTCGCCGGAACTACGAGCTCATGTGAGTTTTCTTCTTCTTCTTCTTTCTTTTTTTTTGCCCAACAAAGAATGTTCCCTAACCTCTGGGGCTTGTTTCGTGTATTTATTTTCCCTCCCAAATGGATGGATGTGATCTTCATCCAACTCTGCCAATTCCACTGCTTAATGTCAGTCAGTGAACATCTTACTTTCGCTTTATGAAGCAGAAGCATGTGCTCAGTCACAGCTACTGTGGTCGGATTAAGAAACATAAGACTTACGGTAAACTGGAGACAGATTCAGGGAAGCACTGTGAGTCATCACACACACACGTTAAATGTTGCATTGACTGAGGGTCAATTGTTTATTTCAGACTTCTACTGTACTTACTTGCCTATTTCCAAGAAACTTCTTTCTTCTTCTTCATTGCAGATCAGGTATTTATTCTGTGCTTTACTGGGGAAATGTGAATGAAAACAGACTGAACGCACAGATTAATCTCTCTTTATCAGTGACTCACAATGTTTTAGTTCAGAGGAATAAACCTGTGAACACGCAACTGACTGAGGACCATCTCTCATTGATAAAAGCTTTCTGAATCACAACCTGAATCCAGTAGGTTTACTTTTAAAATTCTTTTAACCTCTCAATTCTTTGAATTTAGTCCTTTTTAAACCAGGTGTTATTTCTCAGTGTGCTCCATGAGCAGGGAGAAGTCTCAGACTGTCTGGAAGTCTGAAGATGCCTTGTTTTGAAATGACAATCCATTGGTAAAACCATCAATCATTAGCAGATGCTTTAAAACATGGAAACCAAAGCTTCGTGCTGCAGGCAGAAAGTTAGCATCTATCTGCAGTCTGCAATTTAACAAGAGCTGTAAAACACAAGCTGTTTCAGTGGATATAAACGCACCCATAAGTAACTCATTAGCTCTAAAGTGCTAATGAAAATGTGCATCTGTCCAAAGAAAATACAAGTTCTAGTTAAATTCTAACTTTAAAAGTTTATTTTCATTAAGTATTTACACTATCAACCACTTTTGACTGGTGCTGCATACAACACTTGAGAAGCATTAGAAGAAAGTTCTCCCATCACAGGCCCTGAGTGCCAAAACTTAACTGATGAATCAGGAATGTCTCTGCCAAGTGATGAACTGAGACACAAACACAGTCTATGAATAACCTGCAGCAGCCTTTTAAGTTCAGTTGTATCATCACTGCATCTAAACATGTCATTTATCTGCTGCTATCCAAAAAAAGAGGTATGTGCTAACTGAATCATCAAAGTCGAAAATCAAAAGTTGGACACCAAGTGACTTAAATAGTTTATTCATATGTTCCACAGATGATTTGTGCAGCTGGACTTCCTCATTTTGCAGCTGACAGTGTTAGGATGAAGTTTGTTTTTTTATACAAATTTTCATCCTATGTGATGAAAGTTTTTGTGCTGTGTTTAAAATTGGAGTGGAATTCAAGTGACCTCTTGTAAGTGTGCCAGCTTTTCCCCAAATCATCTACATAAGGTCAATAGTATGTCATGTCCTTGAAAATGAATCATTATTGTGAGTTATCAAACTTAAATGTATCAATTTAATTAATTAGTGTCATAAGGGTTTCCCAGTAATTTTGCTGTTGTGGGATGACTTTACAGATGTTGTAAATGTTGGTTAATGTTTCATCAGTTCACTGACAGGAAATGACCTAAAACCTGAAACAGTACATTGTCCACAATCCTATGACTGTGCATTATAAATTCTGCCTTCAGACCAAACTATGCGGTGAGAGCTCGGTCTGATCGCTCCCATGACGACCGGCCCCGTCACAAACACTTAATGCCGTGCCTCACTTCCCGTTGTTGTTTGCCAGTGTTGTTTATGACGTGCTGTAGTCGTCTGCAGTTGCACATCAGACTGTTAACAGATTTCACACTGGGTGGACAGTTTCACTGCAAGTCTGTTGTACTGTTGTTTGTGTTAGTGTTTAACTCCACACAGAGGTCCCACAGATCCTCATTTTAACTTTAAAAAAAAAATTATAATGTTACCCTGTAGAATCCATCCACACACACACATATCTTCTTTTAATAACTGGTTTAATCTGAGGTTTGTCCGGCCAGAGGGAAGAGTTTCAACACACTTTTTAATACTTTTTAATAAATGTCCTTTTAATAAAGAACATTCACTGCTTTTACTTTCACTTCAGAGTAAAGTGGTTCATTATGTGTTTAGATCACTTTTGTTTAAGCCTGTGCGACAGTCTGTGGTATTACTTACCATGGACTGTCCATGAGAGCGGCACTTCTCAGCAGTTGAAACTCGACCATGGAAAAGACGGCCTGGACTGTTAGAATAAGCCATTGAAGGCCCATAAACATAAGATAAACAAATTTCCTCTAAATCAGCACTTAGGTTGTTTAATATGGAGGGTTAGTCAGAGAAAGGAACAGACCCTCTACACCCAACTGAGTTTGGGGTTGAGTTAGACACTATAAGAAAGAAAAGAAAGGCGCAGGCTGACAGCCATGTGTCCATGATGGTGCAGGATTCCCATGATGAACGGGAATCTTTGAGGTTGATATCCTGAGGTTTGATGCCAAACCTTAATATTTGGCTTCATGGACATTCCCCAAAATGTGTTAGGGCTCAGGACTGTCTGGCTGTACTCGGGGACATTCTCATGGACTTTTAGGACACTTGGTGCCCAGTTTCTTTTTATAAATGCTGTATTTTTTTTTTCTTTTTCTGGGAATTGTTAACAATTTATTGCCTTGTTTTATTAAAAACATATGAAGACCCAATAGTTGTCACTGCCACTGCTGTTCCCAGGTCGGTCCAGTCTGGTCACACTGACTACACACTGGGGGGGATCACTTTTTTGATGACTATATATTTTCTATACATTTAACATATATTTGTGTGTTTGTCTTGCCTTCTGGCCCCCAAAATGTGAGAACTGACAAAAAAAATCTGTGATTTTCAGGCTCCCTACAGTAGGTTGAAATCCATGTGGTTTACTAGCTGTTCCCTCAGTTGTCTTCCAGTGATGTAACTAGGATTCGAATTTGCATAATACCACCCCTACCTGGAACTGGTAGAAGATGTGGGGCGGGGCAAGCAGTGGTTCATTTGCATTTAAAGGGGCAGGCACTGAAACCAGCCGTTCTGAACAGGGCTGTTTTGAGTGGATGAAAAAAGCTGTGATGTTTGATCCTTGGGGGATTTTGACCAAAGCTTGTCACAGACATGTCTTTAAGACACCTGGGAACTATTTTAATTTGTGGAAAGGGGGCAAGATATGTCTCCTTTAAAGAGCCTTCAAAAAGTAAAATTTCCCATAATATGTTCCCTTTAATGTTTGCAGGGAGAGTGAGAAGACGAAGCTGCTCATCTCTCAACAGACACAGAAGGTTGTGGAGAAGGAGGCGGAGACGGAGAGGATCAAAGCTGTGATAGGTGAGCAACAACATGTTTAATGACAGTGGTTCAGGGAAAAGTGCACGAGATGCATCGCGGTTAAGCTGACAGTTAAATTATATTTCTTTCCTGTGCAGAGGCCGAGAAAGTGGCTCAGGTGGCGGAGATCAAGTTCGGACAGAAAATCATGGAGAAGGAAACCGAAAAAAAGATCTCAGAGATCGAAGGTTTGTATGGAACGTCCTCAGGTCACTGCACTTAAAGACAAACTTGGCCTTGGTACAGGAGCTGGAGTGCTACCGTTTGCATGACAATAGTTTTATCAGCACTCTAGCGGCCTCTGATGGAGCTGCATCAGATCTGATAAATGTCCTCAAGGGATGTCAGTTGAGGTGACTCAGGCTCTGTCTCAAGATCTTGATGTACTGAGTTGGAAGTAACTGATGTTGATGTGTACTCACCTTCAGATGCCAGGTTTAAACACAGTAGAAGAATGTGTGAAACATAGGCAGGCTAAAGGAAGGTGATATTTGCTTTTTTATAGCCGATGATGTTGCAAACACATACCTGCGCATGTACAGGTGAGTTCTAGCACGTTTCAAAGGTTCTGTAGCCGCTGTCTCCAAGGCAGCAATACACATCATTAATTTATAACCGACCATTAGGCTGACTGGGAAAACAACTCTCTCGTGTTGATAACATTATGAGTTAGCTTTCATCTCCAGTAGCACTGCTCTCTGAGTTTAATGGGCTCTGACTGCGGCAGTAAGCTGTGACAAAAGAAACAAAGGCTGTCTTTGTACTGCATGGTTCAAGTGGCCCAATTCCCTTTTTTTTCCTCAAGTGGCACAAATCAGATCTCTCACATGAATGTGTGAATTGGACAAATACGCATGGAATGGGATATTGTCAGATCAGTTCAGGCCCTCATCAAATGTATCTGTATTAGGGCTGGGACGATATGCTTTTCTCCCGATTCGATTCTTCTACGATTTTTTGGATGGCGATTCGATTTAAATTGCGATTCTACGATATTGCCGATTCTCTCGATTTTTAATCTGCATTTTTAACATTTATCTGCACACAAATACTGTAGGAGCCTATAAATTAATATACTCCATTATAAAGTGAACTTAAACCCTTTTCAAAACCTGTACTCTCTGTATGTAAAAAAAAGGCGAACAAATGCACATTGCACAGTATAAAAAAATAAAAATTAAAAAAAAAAAAAAATCGATTTTTGAAAAAAAAAATCGATTTAAAAATCGTCAAAAAAGATATCGCGATATATATGTGAATCGATTTTTTCTCCCACCCCTAATCTGTATACGTGTGTAGTCTAAACAGACAGATTGGATCTTTCCTGGCAATGTGTGTCATACGTCATCAGTAATAATATTAATTTCTGTGCACCACTCACCTGTTTATAATTATTATGGAATTATAATGTGACCTATTAAATCTCCCATCTTAAAAGAGCGGGTTGTTCCACACAAGCAAAGCAGGTGTAAAAGCAGATACCAAACATGGGTCACTTCTGATAGAACATGTGAATAGACAGTCAAAAAAATTGGATATAGGCAACAAGTCAGAATTGGGCATCAAGGCCTGCGGTGTAAAGACAGCCAAAAAGAACATTGTCGCTCACCTGGCTGTAGAGCTTTAGTCTTTGAATCTGAATGGTCTCTGAATCTGGCCGCATCTGTACTGTACTTCTTACCATGGCTGAAATAAAGACAAAAGCCTGGAAAAAGTAGCTTCAGGAAGATGATCTGTCTCTCCTGACTTCCTCTCCTCATCTAATTAATGTGTTTGGTGTTGTTGTCTGATGATGTAACAGATATAATTTGACCATCCTGCCACATACTAGGTTTTGACCCTGTTGTGGAAATTTGTGAGGCAAGATCTGAAATAAAGATGTTGAGATCGACTGTCTTTTAAGGGTTTTATTCTTTGCAAAGAAGGTTCTCAGTCGAACAGAGTGCAACGCAGTCTGCAAGGAATGGAACAAAAAATACATTGAGCAGTGGAGTTTTGTAGAATCTGTCACCCCTCCCCCCCACAAGTGAACTTTATCAAGCTGAAACAGATTACAATGTACACCAAGGTCAGCAACAGGTGTCAAATACAAGAATCAGGCGATGTTACGTGAGAACATGCACAACGTGTATCTCTGTATTGTATCAAACAGAGAGCACAAAACAGTAGAAAGGAACAAACAAGTACACACTGAAAATTTCCATTACAACCCAGTTTAGTCATTTTAGTATCTTTAGTTTCACATCAAAATGTGACCAGTGGAACCCATGAAAGCCAGTGTTGTGGTACTTGGGTCACAGAGTTTTATTGTGACGTCTGATTCGCTGCTGGAGCCGGAGAAACAGCTGCTCAGTTGGAGCTTGTGCTTGTTTTAGACGTCCTCCCTGCTGTCTGAGCTATAAAGACTGAACTTTTACATCACCCTGCTGCTGTTGACTCCTCACAGTGTTTGTTTGTGATTTTCAGACAGCGCCTTCCTGGCCAGGCAGAGAGCCAAAGCAGATGCAGAGTTCTACACAGCACAGAGAGTAGCTGAGGCCAACAAGGTAAAGAGATGACACAGAAGTAAAAGGTACCTCAGCGCAGGAGAATCTGTTTCTAATTTGACCTCTGTCATCGCTCTCACAGCTGAAGTTGACACCAGAGTACCTGCAGCTTATGAAATACAAGGCCATCGCAACCAACAGCAAAATCTACTTTGGGAACGACATACCCCAGATGTTTGTGGACTCCGGCTCCGCTGGGAGCTCCATAAAAGCCTCTGCAGCCATGGACATTATGGGCGATCAGATCCTGGACCTGGATTAAGTTATGGGATCCACAGGACCACCCAGGGGTGGAGGACTATCTGCTGGAGGGCAGGAGCCTGACCCACAGGCTGGCTGAAGTGCAGGTTCTCCCTCTGGCCTAGAGAGGCTCTGCTGACCAGGGCCTGTATTTCTCAGACATCTCAGAACCACTGATAGAAATCACAATGAAAGTTTGAGGAGGAAGCTAAAAAACCTTATAAACCTCAGACTTAAGGACATACCGTAAGTTATTTTTGAAGTTTCCTGTTTGATATAACAGAAAATGCTATAATTTGGATTCAGAACCTCAAGTAAGGTTGAGGAAGCATTAAATAGCTCCACCTGGGGGTGTATGATGAGCTCCTTTAAAACTGACAATTAGCCAAAATAGTAGTTTAAAAGAATTGGCCCTGCTGTTGCACTGCTTGCACAGTCTGTGTAGTAAGTGTATCCTGTCTAAAGTGCTCATACTGTGTTCTCTCTTTATCTGACGTGTGTCTTCACTGAGCATTTGATGCACTGAACTGTTCTGAAGGATTAAAGTTCAAAATATTTTCCAAACAAGTCCAGTAGGAGGTTAATATTCATCATAATTTATGTTTTATATGCGCTGAAATCAGTTACAGTTATCAACCACCCAGCCTGCGGCTTTTGATGCATTGTCTTGTACATGGATTGACGATTTGTTAAGTCTCCTCCCTCTGAGTAAATGATGCTTCAAGCTTTCTGCTCTGTAGTATTAAGTATTTAGTAGTAGGGTCTTAAGAGTTGGACAAATGTAGGTTTTTAATCACTAGCCTCCAACCTGTGATGCTACAACAACCACTTTCACCAGTGTATGTCTGGAGCTGGAATTAGCAGATTAAACTATTTGGTTATTTTAGTCATAATATACTATACATCACCATCCAAGTATTGATGGGATGACAAGTGTCCTCTGTGGAGTTGCAAGGATTTTTGGGACTTTTTGGGATAAAACACACTCTGTATGTTGTAAAAACTGACTCCACTGACTTGGCAGCACTGCAGCTCGTGAACAGCAGCACTCTGCTGAATCATTTTGAAAGTGCAACGACCAACGGGACATTGGCTGTCTGGCCAGTGCCTCAGATTCATAACTCTGTCTTTGACTGAATCAACCAAAAACACTCAACTCTTATTTTTAACCCTGTTT
Source organism: Decapterus maruadsi (assembly GCA_030347415.2). Classification (NCBI taxonomy): domain Eukaryota; kingdom Metazoa; phylum Chordata; class Actinopteri; order Carangiformes; family Carangidae; genus Decapterus; species Decapterus maruadsi. The sequence goes on from CM064895.1 coordinate 5,259,299, forward strand.
TTCTACTTAACTGGATGCAACGTTAATTAATACTTGATACAAACAAACAAAACAATATGTTTTTACCAAATATGAAATGAGAAGATGCAGGATGAGGGACCATTCCAGTCTAATGTTAACTTAGACTCTGACCTGCTTCATCACAGAGGGCTAGACTATAAAGTAGACGTGCTAATTCTGCTATTTAATGTAAAATAAAAAAATAAATAATGTAGTTGGTTAATAAGTAATTGATGAACTCGTGACCTTGTTAGCCTCACATGCCAACAACTTCAGCTTACATTAGGAGCGGATGAGAACTGATCAGTTCTAACACGTTTAGCTTCAACAAAGGACAATCACTGTTTAGTGGAAAAGTTTAACCAATGGTCATGTGCAGGGCAGCTTTGAAGCTCTGAGATACTGAGGGAGATTAGAAAAACATAGCAAGATTATAACACAATTATTACAATGTTGATTCTCCCACAAGAAACACCAAATATGGGTCTTCAGCTTGATAAATACTGGCCCTGGGGTGAACACAGGGATGATAAACTTACTGTGTGTGTCTAGGATATGACATCATCACTCCATTTGTTTGCTTTTATATGTTTTTGTAAACACTTCTTTTCAGCATAGAGGGCACAATGGATATTAATTAATTATACATTTTACCATATATTGCTATAAACGTGAACACACCATCGCTTTAATGGAGACTATTTGTGAAACTGTTCGTCTTATGTGTGTTGATATATTTTTATTCTGCACAGTGTCCATCTAGAAAAGACCACGTTCTGATGTCACAGATTTTGTACTCTGGTCTGACAACCAAACGACGGACTCATGACATCAGCTGCATTCTGCCATGTTTTAAAACGATTCAACAGAACCATTTCTTTCTTGCACATCCTGTAAGAACGTTTACGGGATACAGAGCCTTTGGCCACATGAAAGTCAAACCTTTTTATTAACACAAAGCTGAACCCTGACTGGACCAAAGATACGGTGCTGCGGTGTTGCACTGGATGCAGGGGTTGTGATGCGTTTCTGAAGAACACTTTACACACTGGAGAGAACTGACTCATTTCATGTAGCCCAAGGCAAGGGAAGGGAAGGTTGCACCATACTTTTTGGGCATGTTTAGGCGTTGATTCAGGGACCTTGGTATTTTTTGTTTTTTCTTTTTGGGGTGTGGGGTCATTTGTTTTTTCTTGTGTGTGATAAATGTACTTTTTTTCTGAAGTTGAATGTCATTTATTCTGAATTCACTGTGACTCAATTCAATTTATCCATTTAATCTTGCTCACACAGTCCGACAGCGTATTCCATGTTCCTCACACGGCTCTGCTGTGGACGGCTGCTCCGGGTCGCCAGCTGTGGCCGGATTTCTCAGATTAAATAGGCTTGAAAAGTCAAACGTGTTGCACTGATTTGGTCTTTGATTCCAATTGTGAATTAGCAATTAAAATGAAAAATGAAATGTGCAATCAAAATATTGTCTTTGACAATGAAGTACTAAGGGATCATCTTTAAGAAATCATTGTTTTTATTTACATTACAAGTAAGAGGTTTCCTCGTGTTAGAAAAAAAACACTACAGATAGAGCTGTTTAAAAAAAAACCCATCAGAGCTGTCACAATCATGACATTTAATTGACGGTTCATCACCAAACAAATAATTGCAATTATTGGCCTAAACATAGTTGAATAATGCACATACAGCGTATGAAGAAGACGAGCCAATTATTGGCTTAAATCCATTATGCTATTGTCAATAGATGCTTATTAATAACACACTTAATAATAATAGCGCCTTAAGATAAACATTTTGTGGCTCCACTCATGTGTCACTGAACTGTAGAAGAAGAAGCGTGCGCAACATTATGATCAAACCATCAATGAATCAATAACAAACCTTAAACGGTGGAAAGCAACTGGGGGAAATAGTAATGGAAATATGACATTTCTGTTCATGCCATCCAGCTGTTTTTATACAGATGTGTGGAAACAGTTTGAATGATCATGCAAAATAACTGCAGTCAGCTCAAATGATTGTGATCAGGGAATTATGTAGAAATTGTGACAGGACTAATTGCATAAGAGATGTGTGACTCAAACACAGTGACACCCATACTTAAAGCATCTCATTCCCCAGGTTACTGGATAGTTATGAAAGTGTGAAAACTAAAGGGTACATTTGAGTCATAATTATACCCTGACACTTTTTTGGATAGTTTATAGTGGGTCTACGTTTTGTTCCAAGCAGTTGTTGCTTTTCAGTTTCTCAAACTCTCAAACATTTTCAACCTTTATTTTACCAGGAAAGTCCCTTGAGATTAAATCTCTTTTGCGAGGGAGACCTGGCTAAGACATTACACAGGTACAACAAAATAAAAGCAGGTTACATATTGATGCAGTACAAACACTTGGATAAAAAAACATGAGGTCCTGAGTCACGGGTCCAGCTAACACTTGATGACAGATGATCCTTCCTGATGGATGACTGTGTTTTGGGATTAGGACAGATGTGGTGTATCATTAGATCATCTGATAGATATCTGCATCAGCACATTGACAACCACCTTGATAATCTTAAATGTCACTGAATCATCATCAGAATGAAATGCTCAACCCACATCACATCATTTTTTATCTTTTATTTTCTTCACACCCAGTTTAGTGAAACGTCTCACCTTTTATTCATTACTGAGCACCAGCCAAAACCAGTCCTGGGAGAGTGTGTCTATTACAATCCGATTTATCATCTCATCTGGCTCATATTCTGTCAGTCATTAACTGATCGTATCCAGTCTCAGCGGAGATAATGTTCGCCCTACTTGTAATCTGGTATCAATAGCGTGGTATCAGATCATGTCGCCTCTGTCCATTGTTGATCATGAGACACTCCTTTCCCAGAAAGCCCCCACTTTCCCAACCGCATAGGTGTTACTAACATATGACACGATAAGGGGATTTTTTATTTTAGTTTTCACTGAAACGGTGAGGAAGAAGCATGGACATTTTTTAATTGGTTTTATATGGATGATCTGACCCAAGACTCCTCCCAGTGGAGAGTTTTGTTCGGCTGAAGAGGAGGCGGGACAGCAGCCGAGGAAAAACACCTACACATCACCTTTCTCACCACTTTATGGAGAGGATAAATCAAGGGACGAAGTTCGGGTCCCGGCAGCTCGTGCAAACTGCAGACATACAGACTCATGCATGATGCCTCTGCGTTGTCTCTGCTGCTTTTTGGGGAGGAATCATTGTTTCAGCGCAGACTGGATGTAAGAGGTCTTGGTGAAGAGGTGACAGCCGTGATGAACGCATCGTCCACGGATCACGGAGAGGCATGCGCACGTGTCCTCCAGGGGCTGTGGGAGCTTGTGAGAGCAGGACAGGAGACGATCCTGCCCTCACCTTACCTGCCCGCGTGCTGCGCCTTCCTGACACACGTGATGTTCAGCGCGCCTTTCTTTATTCTGGACGCGCTGAGCAACGTGTGTCCGCGGGTCCGGTCGTGGAGGATCGCCTCGGGCTCGGGTCCGGCACCGCCTCTCAAGCGGTGGTTTGACTGTTTCTGGAGGGTTCTATACAGATACCTGGTCGTTGTTCTTCCCGCAACCGCGCTGTTCCAGATCCTGCGCACCCCCGTGTTACCTGCGCTCGCCCCCTCCTGCTGGCAGCTCTTCGTGGAGGTCTGCGCATGTCTTCTGCTTTTTGACACTTTCTACTTCGTCTGGCACTTATCCATGCACAGGTGAGCACGCGCACAACAGGTAGTGCAGGTCAAAGAGTCCGCATGCAAACATCAGCTGTTTATAACTTTGATCCTCAGTCAAGTCCCAGCCTGACCCACACACAGCCTCATTGTCTCCATCACTCCACAGCTCTCATTAATCAGTGCGGGAAAGTGCATTTACGCAACTGCTTTTACTGAAGCATTATGTTCTGCTTCACATCTGGGATACATTGTAATCTCTACTCTATGTATCACACTGCCATAGTTGGGTTACAACGAATTTATATAATACAGAAAATGAAACCATTATAAAGACAGAATTAGTCTCAGCTCAGCAAATCAAACGCCTCCCACACGTTAGAGCCTCGCTAAATGAAGAACAGATGAGCTGATGTGATCTGTGCACTTCAATCTGTTCTACCTTAGTTGTGATTAATGACACCAGATGCCAAACAACAGACTCCAGTTCTGACATGGGATGTAGCTCCGACGGTCCAATCCTAATTAATCACAGATTTGTTTTCCACCTCTTTCCAGTTTACTTTCTGTTTCACAGCAGTCACATTAATCTGGTTTAAAGTCCAGAATTTACTCATCAGACTGCTGAAGATAACATATTATAATATATACAGTGTCATGCAAAAGTTTGGTTAGTCAAAATTTCAGTTAATTTGAACAGTTAAACAAATGGAAGATGAAATGATCTGCAAAAAGGCATAAAGTTCAACATGAAATTTTGCAATATTTTAATAATGTCAGTGTATTATTTTTGTTTTCTACAATTTTAAAGTGAAAAGGGGAAAAAAAAGCAGCAGCCTGCAAAAGGAGATTTGAGCTCTCAGATAACTTTGACCAAGGTATCAGACAAGCTATTTACTATTCACATGCTGTGATAGAGTGGCTACTAACTACTACTGTAACTGCAGCATGGCCAAACCTGAAAAAGATGACAAAAATATATTGTTTAAAATGTAAAGGGAATGTGTCATCGCTTATGCCTTTTGGAGATCATTTCATTTTCCACTTGAATAACTGTTCGCATTAAAAGAAACTGTGACCGGGGGTCCCCAAACTTTTTCATGCCACTGTATGTACCTTTAAAGGGATAGTTCAGCATTTTGGCAAATTGACCCATTGCCATAATCCCTACAGTCATAGCAGTAGGTTTGTTATTGTTATTTGTCGGTGCAAGATATTTTTAGAACAGCAAATCAGAGCCGCGAGCAGCTCGGAGCTTTTTTGAGATTTCTTGATTCTCCTCATCAAACTCATCAAGTATACAATCCAACAACTGCAAAACACTCTGATGGACAAGTTGTGACCTGCACATTCACCACACTATAGATAATAACGGAACGTTACGAGACAGTTATTTTCAAGGCAAATGCAGAGACTGCTTATCCCAAAACTGTCCCCGATGGGAACGTGCATCAGTAGTGTTGCATGAATTTACTTTTATCCCTTTAACCTGATGCTGTGTGCTTTTAAAGTTGTTTGTTTGACGTCGTATTGCTGTAAGTAGGGTAATTTTCTTCTTCAGCAGACCACCACAGAGACACTGACATTTACACTATTCCGGGAATGTTCTAGTGATTTTCCATTATGGCAGTAGTATAAACAGAGAGAGCTGTTTGTGTATCCCTCCTTAGGGTTCCTTGGCTCTACCGCAACATCCACCAGCAGCACCACCGACACCACACTCCATTTGCCCTGGCAGCCCAGGACGCCACCTCGGCCGAGCTGCTGTCTCTGCTGCTGCTGGCTCTGAGCAGCGCCTGTATAGTCGGCTGCCACCCTCTGAGTGAAGTCATCTTTCATCTCCTCAACAGCTGGATGGCGGTGGAAGACCACTGCGGCTACGATTTGCCCTGGGGTCCGCACAGACTGTTCCCCTTTCTGGGAGGAGCTCCTTTCCACCAAGCCCACCACAGCTTTTACAAGAGCAACTATGCCCCCTACTTCATCCACTGGGACCACATCTTCGGCACTTATCACACGGGAGCGCTGCATTCACATCCAGCGTGACGGCACTGTGGCATGCAGCAATTTAGATGGACTCACACTGCACTTAACTGCCTGAACTGAAGGTTGTTCCTGCAAAATCTGCTTACTCAGATTTTCCTACGCACATTAAGGGGTGAAACCATACAGGTTTGACGCTTAGAACTTTCTAAAGGGAATATATTTGAGGTACAAAGCCAGTTTCCCCTTTAGATTTTTATTCTGGGACTCCACAAGAGCAGCTTTGCATCGTTTACAGTACAAAAGAGTCCTTATTTGTCTCTGTGAGTTGAGCCTCTTACAGAAACAGACATTTGTGTCCTGGGACTCCTTAAAAACTAACTTCTTTTTTGATTGGCTCTGGAGAGCCGTCTGCAGACGCAGCATGCACAGACACTGGGAGCACCGGCGCTTGTCCTCACCAGAGGGGAGGCTCTGAGAGAAAACTGTAAAACTCACTTGCATAACTTAATTGCCTGAAGACAGCCACTTATCAAATCCATCCATGTATATACATGTTTGAGCATGAATCAAGAATTAGGGGAAAACAGAATGAACACCTCCAGGGATTACATCATGATGGATGGATGTCTGGTTACTATTACACCCATTACCTGCGTATTGGGTAACATGATGGTGGATTTAGTCTTTCAGTCTGAGTCCATATATTGAGAGTTTTTTATACACTCTGCTTCAACAGTTGCTTGTGTGGGTCATGTGCTAAAATACAGACAAGGTAGCAAATACATTTTATGTCTGATAAAAGAAAATTGTCATCACAAAGAATGCACTTCCCTTAATGAATGTGAAACTGAACTGTATGACAGTACATGTTCTGACAGCACTTGCACAACAAGCAGCGCTGCAGTACTGGTTGATATTTGTGTACATGTGTGTGTCTTACAGCATGGTTGTATGCGGTAGCCCACATGAAATTTGATATTAATTGATACTTTAATTTTATCCAGAAAAAGGTTCATACAATAATAGTCAATTGTTTGACATTTTGTAGATTTCATAATTTTGTATTTTTGTTATGGCACAGTTTGTATGTTTTGAACTGAAAAATATATATGAAATGATAAGTAATGTGTATTTTCCTTAGCTTACTCTTTGAAGCTAACTTTATCAGCCGGTACATGTTACTTAGTGATTTTTAAGGCTCTTAAAGAGCAATTATTGATTTTGGATAGAATAACTTGTCTGTTCTTCGTGATGTAACTGTCCTTTACACTAAAGAAAAGCATAATACAGGCACTTTAAGATGTGATCACACAGTGGCATTTGTATCTGAAATAAATATATTCATCATTCTCAAAACAGGACTATGATTATCTACATATGTTTCCTTGTCAAATTCAGGTTTGTGGACAAGTCTCATGCTCCTAGTAATGAGGAAAATAAGTATTGAACCGGTCAACATTTTTCTCAGTCAGTATATTTCTAAGTGGACTGTTGACATGAAATTTTCAACAGATGTGGACAGGTCGCCAGTCTATCGCAGGGCTAACATATATAGACAGACAACCATTCACACATTGAATTTAGAGTCGCCAATTAACCTATACCTGCATGTCTTTGGACTGTGGGAGGAAGCCGGAGTACCCGGAGAGAACCCACGCATGCACAGGGAGAACATGCAAACTCCACACAGAAGGTCATCTGGGTCATCAGAACCCTCTTGCTGTGAGGCGACAGTGCTAACCACTGCACCACTGTGCCGCCGGGAATAAGTATGGAACACAAACAAAAGGAGTAGGAGTAGAAAGGAGTGGAAAGACAAGAAACCAGCTTGAAAGTTTTTGCTTCTCCTGCTTTCCCTTTCGGCCATGTGTAATTTGCCCGAAATAAATAAATGAAGTAATCCTTTCCCTATCAATGCAAATTAATATCAGCATGCTTTAGTCCTAATTGATGCCACTTAAAAGGTTTCTTATCACCAAGGTCACACAAGCAGCATCTCATGATGGCAACGAGCTCTCTGAAGACCTTCACAGTCTCATGTTGAAAAACAGACGAGCAGCATTGGTTACATACGTGTTTTTAAACCCCTGAATACACGATTTGGACCAGAAGTGAAAAGAACATAATTTTATTATAAACTGGCTACGACCAGGTGCTACTGCAAGATTTCCAAAGAAAGTCCAAAGAATACTGCAAATCAAAATCAAACGCCTCCTACACGTTAAAGCCTCGCTAAATGAAGAACAGATGAGCTGATGTGATCTGTTCACTTCAATCTGTTCTACCTTAGTTGTGATTAATGACACCAGATGCCAAACAACAGACTCCAGTTGTGATGTAGCTCCGACGGTCCAATCCTAATTAATAACAGATTTGTTTTCCACCTCTTTCCAGTTTACTTTCTGTTTCACAGCAGTCACATTAAAGCAGATATCAGCGGTCCGGTCGTTTTGGCTAATGCTGCGTTCCAGGCAGGCTTTTGAAACCGTAAGTTCCGGCTTCAAGTCACAACTACGACTTTCTAGCGTTCCAGGGAACCCGTAACTCATGTTTTTACCGTCCTGTTGCCTGTGAAAGTGCACTATAACGGCCTCTCGTAACTTCCAACCCGTGAATTCGAACCGGTATGACTTCACAGGTCGGAAAAACACAAGTTACGAGTTTCCTTGAACGCACCATGAGTTAGCAGCCCCCGCCCTCGTCATGCATCTATTGGTCCTCGTCCCTACGTCACCACATTCACGCGCATCCCTTGGCTGCACACACAGCCCTTCATGCCGTTCTCTCTCCTCATTGGATAACGCTTGTATCCCACAAGGAAAGTTTTCTCCTGGGTTTACAGCAGAGCAGAGTGACGGAGAGACTCGTGTTACGGCTGAAACACTCCATGTAAGTGATTGCTGATGGAAAATAGGACTATTTAGGACTTATATTAACAAAAACATTCCGCCGATATCTGCTTTAATCTGGTTTAAAGTCCAGAATTTAGTCATCAGACTGCTACAGATAACAAATTATAATATATACAGTACAGTGTCATGAAAAAGTTTGGAGTAGGAGTAGAAAGGAGTGGAAAGACAAGAAAGCAGCTTGAAAGTTTTTGCTTCTCCTGCTTTCCCTTTCGGCCATGTGTAATTGACATACCCGAAATAAATAAATAAAGTAATCCTTTCCCTATCAATGCAAATTAATATCAGCATGCTTTAGTCCTAATTGATGCCACTTAAAAGGTTTCTTATCACCAAGGTGTCACACAAGCAGCATCTCATGATGGCAACGAGCTCTCTGAAGACCTTTACAGTCTCATGTTGAAAAACAGACGGGCAGCATTGGTTACATATGTGTTTTTAAACCCCTGAATACACGATTTGGACCAGAAGTGAAAAGAACACAATTTTATTATAAACTGGCTACAACCAGGTGCTACTGTAAGATTTCCAAAGACAGTCCAAAGAATACTGAAAAGAGTTGTCCAAGAGCTTTAGAGAGACCTGGAATTAGCAGGTAAACCCCCCCCCCCCCCCAAAAAAAAAAAAAAACATTAAGTAACCTATGTGGCCTCTGTGCACACTCATCATGTAGCCTACAACTGTTGATGATGCATTCAGTAGCCGACTTATCTCCCCTGCTGTATCAGTGTGAATGCAGATAGTGGTAATAGGAAGATTGGTGTGTTTCATAGTGAACGAACGTAGCTTCTGATTAGAAGATCACAAGACAGTGGAAAAAATTCCTGAACTAATGTGTAACTGATGGGTGTGTGTTTTTGTAGGCGTTGGGCAGCGAATGGTTTGACAGATTTACCTCATTTGATGTGGATATAATAAAAGCCTGTTAAGTAAAATTACTTTGAGGGAAGTGTGACATTTTGGGCACTTGTTTGCTTCCTTGTAGATGAGAAGACCACCCTCACCTTTGTACAGTGAGGTGAAGCCACATCCAGCAGCCAGTTAGCTTAGCTTAGCACAATGACTGGAAACAAGGGGAAACAGCTACTGCAGCTTGGCTCAGTACAGACTACAGGATGTTGCTACACCTAAAGACTGATAGATCAGTAGGAGTGTTAAGTTCTAGGGGGGATCTTGTTTGCTTTTACTCTCCAACCCTGAGAAAATAGGCCAATGAGTATATTTCCCAAAATGATGAACAATTCCTTTAATGTCATAGTGTCATTAATGTCAAAGCCTTCCTTTATTATGGAATGTTGCACAGTGTCACTGTCTATCTTGTCTATATATTTCTATAATATGAGAAAATGAAGTTTAAAGGGAACACGCTGTTTTTAATTTGTACCATGTCTTCTTCAGGATAGAAAATATCATCAATAATTAGTGATTTGATTGGTCCTGCACACATCATTGTAAAGTTTTTCCAAATAAAAGACCCAGCAAACATCTTATGAGAAAGAAAGGCAGGACCCAGACTTCATGTCCAGACTTGTGTTGTGTGCGGCTGTGGTTAGTGGTTTTTTTTTCTTTTCTTTTTTTGTTGAGGGAGGGGGGGGTCGATGTGTTTTTTCCCTGATTCTAAAGAAATGAGAATGGCTTTAGTTATAACCTGCTTGTCATCAGTACAATTTAAAGTTTATCATCTCTTTGTTTGACTAGGATTTGTAGCCATGTCTCCTTTAGTGTGTCTGTTCTTTTCACACAAGTGAAGGATATTAAAGCTCTTGCTCAACATTGCTTAAGCCTCCAGTGCTTCATCACAGTGAGGTGAAGTGTGTGACACATCACGTGGAGCTTTGTAGCAAAGTTATAACATTGGTCATTATTCATCATTATTCACATGCTGTGTCATTCATGTGAATGTACAGCTTTTCTAATCTGGACTTTTGTCACAGGCAGCAACACATTTGTGAACTAATAATGGAATTTTCTTGTGTGGTTACCTTTAATAAGGTATGACAGAATGTTTTTTTTTGTTTTTTCTTACCTTGCCTTCAACTCATTTTGCTGAGAAGGTAAGAATGACTTGGTCTGCATAACTGAACCAAGCTACACTAAACATCTGCTTTTCATTACAGGCTCATTCAGTGGGTTTTTTGGAAGTTTCGCAACAGCAGAGTCAAAGGGAAATCGTTCAAGTATGCTCGTATATTTGGAGGTACTTTAACATATTATCACCATGCAGTGGTTGTTGCGCAAACTGCAGATTGTTCCTGGGAAATGAAGGAACTCAAAGAAAGAGAGAGAGAGAGAGAGAGAGAGAAGAGCACTGGGTGGTGGTGGTGGTGCCAAGAGATGGCATGATAATCATGTGCCCCAAAACGGAAACAATCAGGACTTATTACAGCCCCCACGTCAGAGTTAGGGCGAGCCACGCAGTTTTGGATAACACACCAAAACACACGTTCACAGAGATGCACGTCGACGTCCCGCAGCCAACGTCATGATGTCAGTCACTGGAGTAGGGATTTTGGAGCGCTTTGAACTTTCTGTTCAGTTTGTTTAGTAAATGTTAGGTGCACTTCAAGATGAATCACCTAGGCTGAATCCTTAGAAACTGTGCAGTGAGACCCAGCAGCCGGATTCTTTGATGAAGCTGTGTCAAAGCATGAGAGAGGAAGCGCAGAGCTCTGCAGCTGGACTTATCATCATAGCAAATACTCAAGACTTCCCATTCATATTTCCTGAGTGTTTTCCTTTCAGTGACAAAGGCCAGATTCATATTTCGTGCACCATTCTGTAAATATCCAATTAGTGAGCCTGACATAGCTGTTGTCACAGTAACTGAGTTTCTTGCCCTGTGGTTTGCAACCATTTTTAGACGACCTCTGCTCTCATCTAACATTTTAGGTCAGTCAGTGCCCGACTTGTTTTCCGTCTGAAACATCACAGTGCACTTGTCATTAGTGAGATGGTTAAATAAAGGTTAAATAAGATGTTGCCAGAGACTTTTTTTTTCTCTGAGAAACCATTAAGTAGTTAATAGGAGTGTAACAGCATCTAAGACCTGCAACTTTGCATGTGCGATGCACATTGACGGGCTGCTTAGATGCCAAATCTATGAATGTGCGCGAGAATTTTAATATATTTGTCAGAGTTTTGTCCGTACAGGATTGTAGGAGGCAGCAGAGGCATTACATAAATACATAAACATCTTTTTGTAACCATGTGGCAGGGAGGATGTCTTACAGAGGCTTACCCAGATGTTCCATTGATAAAAAGCAGAGGAGATTTAATTTGGCTACTAGGCTAGAGCTTTACCTTTTAGAGCACAATACAGCTGTAAACTGGTTTTATACTTGTTTAGTGAGCATACTTTTTCTTAAGAATCTTAGAAGATTGAAGAAATCATGACGAAGGAAGCAACTGATATATTTAATGTCACAGAATAAAATTTAAAGTACCTTGAACTTGTGTTACTTGAGACTTACCTGGAGGTGCTAAAATGCTAATAAATTTCCCAGCACTGTAGTGGGCTGTTACCATAGTCATATACTGTAGCCATACAACTGTTACTGTTGCAAAAATCTCTCAAAGGAACTAACCTGCAGGGTTTGCTTTCTTGCCTCATCTGTTGTTAAGCCTATTAGTCTGAAGCTACAACAGTTAGCTTAGATTACCTTAGCACAAAGATTGTAAACAGCTATTTACATTTTAGAAATGAGCAATAAACTGTAGGTAAGAAAGAAAATGAGCAAGGACATTGAACTGTAATGAGTTTGTAACAGCCTGACAGCACTGTCATCTTTTATCACTCATACACACAGCGTGTTTCCTCCTGTAGCCTGCAGCTTTCATATTCAGACACACAAAATAAACAACAGAGCTTTACACATATCAGAGGACAAATCCAATCTGTATCCTTTATTTACATCTTCAGTGTCCATTTGTACATGGAAAAAAACACTCCTGCGCTGTGGTTTAACATTCACAGAAAACGTAGTGGGAACAGAAGAAGATACGAGTCCAGATCTTTGTCTCTTATACAAAGTTTTCCTTCACCAACAGGTTTTCCATCACAGCTGTCTGCATCTGCTCGCTGTCAGCCTGAGCAGCAGGCCATCCATTCAGTTCATTAGTGGACCTTCCACTCAAGTTTCCCATGGTTCTTTGTTTGTGTGTCATGTTTGAACTGTGACCTGCCAGTTGATATTGTTAAACCGACTGATCTGAATGTTAGTAGATCGTTATATCAATGGACCGGCAGCTTAAGAAATGGAAGAGTAAGGTGACAGATCGAGATGCTTCGGCTGACGATGGTAATGTGAAAAATAAACAAAGGAATTAACAGTAAGAATCTCAGTTTGGTGTTTTAACTTGATATTATTTAGGTTCATCTTGGTCGTGGTGTGTAAACTTTGTGGAAAAGAAAAGATCTCTTATTAAGTCATGGTAATGGCAACTTTTCCTTTAAGATTTATTCAGTAATTGTTCTTTATTCTCTTAAAAACTGTCACCATTTATCTTCCCAACATAATTCATTTTGTGCTGCAAACACATTGTCATGGTTACAAAACCTGGTCTACCCTAAGTAACTTACAAATTTACATATATGTACTCTGTTGTAAAAATTAATAAATTAGAACAATAAATAGTCTTTATTTTGACACAAGCAGCAGAGGTATCAAAGGCTTATAACAAAAGAAAAGAACAGCATTTCCTCAAAGGGAATGCACTGAGGTGCCCCCCTGCCCCTCCGACCCTCCAGGATTTATTCGAATATATAACCATCCAAAAAGCACATTTTAGACATAAAAGTGATGGATGACTCAACTGAGGAGTCAGGGGCATAGGGTGCAGGGTCAGTGAGTTGAGCCAGTTAAGATAGTTTGTTGCCTTGGAATGTGTACAACCTCTGTACAACCCCTTTGTCCTGTTCCACCCCCTCAATCCCACCACCTCAAAAGATGCCCAGAATGGCGTCCAGTTCTCCAAGCCTGAGTGGTGGCAAACATGTTTCTCAGCCCCTGACACCTTGCTATCGCTGTAGCTCGGGGGAGTGGAAAAGAGGCATGTGAAGTGGGGAAACAGGGTTGGGACAGATAACCCTGCCGCCGGGAACCCCTGCACAGCACCTACGTATCAGGAGGCTGCAGGAGGCAGGAGGTGGGCCCACAGAGTTTATGTCGTGTCAGGTTGCCTTTGGGAGGTCATTTCACTGCACCAGGACACATGAAGTGCTGATTAGTGTTTGCATCCAGCGGGGAGGCCAGAGATAAGTTGAGAGGAAGACAGATGTCAGGGGGAAGTGGAGGGAGGGGGACGGACGGCCCACTAGTTCCCACCAGGCTGCACACACAGTAGGATGTGCTTGGTTTGGTCCTTTGGGAAATCTTCTTGCCTTTTTCTTCTTGGTATGATTATTGTTGACTGTAGATCTGCGGCACGTTGTCTCTCCACCGTCTAAATGGTGGAAACATCCTTTTGGCCAAGTAAGAAGAAGTGCATTCTCACTAACCCTTACTGGGATTCCAACAGTCCCTTTGGTGAAGACATTCTTGGCTTATCTTCTTTCGCAGCTTATTGTCTTTTTAGTGTCTTTCCTCCTACTGTAAGACTTCACAAAGAGTTATGCTCTCTCAGACCAAAGACTATCTGCAGCCACACTCAGCCACCACCATGCCTTCAAACTTGTACTTGTAGGTGACCACGCCTGTGTCGTCCAGGTACAGCAGGGAGATGGGGTCCAGCTTGGTGGGCACACAACAAGCTCGTGCCGCCTTCTGAGGACTGTTGATATTGATCAATGTTTGGACAATGGCATGCTTGGTGGGTGTGACGTGTTTAGTCAGCGGGAAAGAGCAAATGCCAGTGCATTCATAAGCATCATAACCAGTGGGCGCCAGGATCCAGCTATCCCATCCAATGTCTTTGAACTCCACAAAAAGAGATTGCTTCTTGCAGTGGTCTCCTTTGGCGTTGCGTCGGATGCGTGACGCCGTGTCGTAGATCAGATTGGAGCGCATCTGGATGAGGTCTTCTTCATCCGGTTCGGCTTCTTCATTTCCCTCTCTACGGCCCCTCCCCATCTCATCCCACAGGCTCATCCCCAGGTCGTTCTCCACAACCATGTTGGAGGTTTCATGGTCGATCATCTCATTCAGCTCGCGCTTGTCACCACGGTGATCGCTGCTTTGGTCATCAGAGAAAACAATCAGTAGAGGTTTGTGCTTTTCCTCGGGACTGGTGTCGATCTTCATGTCCCCTTCAGGTGTATCTGTGGCGTTGTTGTCTTCTGCCACACTTTGAACATTATCGTTAGCTATGCTGGCAATGTGCACTTCCAGTCGGTGTGTGGTGCCGTGGTGAGATTTGCGCCAGCGTTGAATGGCAGTGGTGAGGTCAAAGGCCTCCCAGCCGTTATCGGTGCCATAGACCTGGCGGGACGCCAACTCCACCATCTCTATCCGCACCCTTTCTTCTCTGAACGTGTCTCCTCTCGTTGCGTCCTCGTCAGTCATGTTGACACCCAGGTCACGCGATTCCAGTTCGTAGATTGTGACCTTGCGGTCGACGCCGGCATAGAGGTGGCGGTCCGTCTGGACAAGGGTGTAAAGACGAAGCTCGGCCGCTGTGATGCGTTCATGTTCAGGGACTGACATGTTGAAAAGGAGAGGATGACGCCTCACCCCTCCAACACCCACAACACTGGGAGATGAATCTGGAGAAGATAAATAAGTGCTCAGAGTTAAGCCTCTGTCCATACAGTTAATCATGTTTTAAGCTGAGTTCTCTAATGTACCTTAACCATGTTACTGCAAACTGTTCTATTTACTCATGAATGAGCATTTTCATGTGAATGTTGCCTTGGACAGAGAAGTGACATTAAGAAGAAGAGCTGTGACTCTGGTTTTAATCAACTCAGCTTTTCTATATGAGTGACTACATTATTTGGCCTTGCAGACAAGGGTGTTATTAATATTAAAACACAAATAATACTTAAATAAAATAGAAAACATGCTATGAAATATTTTATTATAGGTGCATCATAATCATCTTTGTCATCATAGGAGCAGATGAACCTTACCTTCATTTTTGAAGCTGCGGATGATGTTGGCGGTGGGCATGGCTGTGTGGTCATTAGCAAAGCGGTTGTAGAGCTCCATCATGTATTCGGGCGGCTCCTCTCGAGCACTACCAGGAGGCAGCTGAGGACCCAGCCCCGACAGGTTGAAAGTGCGCAGGAACTGTTCCTTCAGGCTCTCCAGCAGGCTCTGCATGTCCACGTTGCCGTCTTGCTCCAGCAGTGACAGATCCACCACCCCGCCGTGCCCGTCTCCCAGCCCTGGAGAGGGGCGATGCCTCTGATGGGTGCTGGAGATTGGGTTGCTCTCTCCATAGAGAGGCCCCTGAAGCAGCAGGATGGAAAACAGCAACAGCAAAGTCTTGGAGCTGCAGTTGATTTCCAGTTGAGAAAGCCAAATAATCGCCATGGAAAAAACAATCTTCTGTGGATAAACTGATGCAACGAAAGGACAAAACTATTGTGATCTCTGGACACGTTAATCCAAAGGTCAATTTCAGAAGTGTTCAGAAAGCTCTGGTTCCCTGGCAGAAGTCAGTGGTGCCGTTGACCCTTGCACTGACCAGCGAGCCTCTCTGCAGGCGCATGTATTCCTGCTGCCTTCCTCCAGATCTCACAGCATTTATTCTCATGCACACCTCTTGATGTCCTTTGTGACAGTCCATCCGACTCATCTCTGTTGTGTCCTCTCCCCTGTCAGTCTCTCCCTCTGTGCTCTGCTCTGTTCTTCCCAGCTCTTTCTTTCTGTCCCTTATCTATGATATGGTGGGCTCTGCATTGCTCAGTGCTTATGGTCTCTTTGCTGGTGCGTGTGTGTGTGCGTGCTTCTGTGCCCTCAACTTTGTGTGATGCACACGAGCGTGTGTTATCTTACAACTTCCTTAATTAGGGTTTTGTAAACACTATCCTGTAGCCTCCTCCTTGTGGAATCGCTATTTTGTTTGGGTGGATGCTCCACTATTCTTCATTTGTTTATTTGCTTTGTAAATGGTGGAGGTCTGCAGGCTGCTGTTTAGGCTCCATTGAGCATTTCTTTTTGACAAAATACAGCAAGGCTCTGTTGATCTTGTTGAATGTACCAGGATATATCTATGAGACCACACTTGTCCGAATGAAATTGAAATGCAATGAGGTGTGAGGCCTTAATGATCCACAATGAAAGATACGGAGCTGTAGAGCCTCAAGAACAATCTCAAGTAGCCTGTGAGAGAGTAGAACAGACTGGTACAAAATAATCACTCATGTTCATACAACAAACCAACAATGTTATGTCAGGTCAGCTGAAATGTCCTGTGTGTACTTGCTCCTCTGGTAAATAAACAGACTTGTGTACAACATCCTCTTTAAAAATGCAAGAAGCTTTCATGAGTACACAGAGCTTTATAGATGAGGGCAGTGGCTCTTTAACTTTTTCCCACCAAGGACCCCTGCATGTTTTATTACAAAACCTGTGACTGAAATGAACTCACATGTTTTTATTTTGTGAAAACAGATGGAATTCTAGTAAAAAAATAAATTACTAATAACTTTTTGCTGTGGACCTTTAAGAAGAGCTTAACGAATGCCTGGGTCTTCTCAGACCACAGGATTGGGGCGACAGCAATAAGGGAAATGTGGTGGTTACGGAAACTGATTTGACTCATGGAGGAAGACTCCCACCATCCAACAAGTCATCACTGCATTTGGATATAGCGTACACGGAGTACCTTACCAGCTCCCCCAAACACGAGGATGAGAATCATTAACGCATTTGAACAACTGTCCCATTCAACCATCTGAACCCTCGTCCCACTACGCAACCGTCCTTCATTCCTGAGCTTCTTTGTGTGACCCTCAGATACACTCCTGATTGCGGCGCTGCACAGAGATGGGAAGGAATGAACTTTTTCCTGCCTCTGCCACTCATCTGCCAGGCTGACAGTTGACAGACGTGCTGTTATCTGTCGCTCTGTTAAACTGCT
The DNA here is from genome assembly GCA_030347415.2 of Decapterus maruadsi. Classification (NCBI taxonomy): domain Eukaryota; kingdom Metazoa; phylum Chordata; class Actinopteri; order Carangiformes; family Carangidae; genus Decapterus; species Decapterus maruadsi. Next base: position 5,276,920 of record CM064895.1, read on the forward strand.
GCCACAACAGACTATCACATCTTCCTGATGGCCGTAAGAAGGCTTGATAGTGGCAATGTCCTCTTGTGTGCACACACAGACAATCTCACAAAACACACACACACACACACACACACAACAGTCAAGCCCATCCATATGGTTTCTATTATGGTGTAAGAAATGAGGATTTATGATGTGGACCAGAGTTGCTATTTTTGGACTTAACCTTGCAACATAGTTTGTGCTGATATCCTGATTTTATCATTTTCAGTTTTTACAGTATTGTTTGTTTATTTTTCAAAATCGAAAGCATTTTGAAAATCAAGTTTCGAGTAATTAATCCCATTTTGCTCGTCACCAATTCCTAAGAGAAACATCTGTATAGCAGCTTAAACCTCCTCAGTTTTAGGGCAGTAAGTGCACAGTTTTTTAGTTGTTTTTTTTTTCTGCAGCATCTGGGAATGAAAGTTGCTGCGAGTGAACCAGAGCAATAAAGCTACAGACTGTAAAACTGAAACACTGAGCTGACACATAGTGGACCTTGCTGCTCCAGTGTAGGAGGAACTGCAGTGCCATGGGATAACTGTCCATGTGTTTGTTCATTACAAACAGACCCATTAAGTTAATAACTTCATCAATGCACTTGAACTGTTCTCTGTTCTCTGACTTTTCTATGCGGATGTTGTTGTTTCCCCAAATACAAAAAGGTGAATAATTATCCTGAGCTGTTCACATTGCTTGTTTTATATTTGAACATCCGCATGTCAAAGTACTGTGTCACTGTTACAAGTTTGTCAATAAAGCTCAGATGTAACAGTTTAACCAACAAAGCACTGTGTCTCCTTCATGCTCTGTTGCCTCTTACTTTGGTGAGGTCATCATCAATTTCTGGAAATTCACACTGATGTGTTGGCAAACACAATAATGTATTATTCTTGTATTATAGATTATTTTAAACATCGACAGAGATACTTTAAACAAATACAGTTTTATTAATTTACCACTGAAATAACACATCACAAGATCAACTGACTGTCTGTTCAACATGATGGTGCACGTAATAAAATGATGCACTTGAGTTGTTCTCAAAGAGTCTAATCTACGCTGATGTTGTATCCTCCTCATGGAAACTCAATTCTTCCATTCATGTTGTTGAACAAGATTCAAATTTTGCAAAGAAATAATCTCCCAAGTCTGGTGCTGCACGGTCCAGGAAGTTCATACAGAGTGACGCAGCCTCTCCAGGAGGATTTTACATTACGTTCTAAGTCTTGGATGTAGATAGTGATGTTGAGACCTCCCCCCACAGACACAAGAATGTGTGTAACCTTCAGGTCCAAACAGAGCTCAGATGGAACCAGTCCAGTCTTCTCCCACTGGATGACGGTGGTATTTTCCATAAAAATCTCCTGTGAGATCAGAACTGTTACAGTAACTAGTCATGAATCCATTTAGTGGAGAGTCTGATCATGAGTGAGAACGATGGTTAGGTGGGAGCTTGTGCCTTTCCGCTGAGGAACTGCTGAATGTCTCTTTGGAGCTCCTCGTTGCGTTTTTGGGCCTCGTCTCGACTGCGCTCAGCATTTTTCAGGCAGATCTCCAGAGCGGCCACACGGCGGCGCTCTGCTTCCAGAGCGGCCTGGAGCTCTATCACCGTGGCCCTCAGCTCCTTGTTCTCTTGCTGCAGGCTGAAGGAGACAATCAGAGAGACAGAGAGTCAGACACACAATCAGACTATTCTGGACTGTTCTGATGTTTGTCAGAACAAATGAGTCAAGTCCAAGTTGATGTCAAAATGATGTCATCCTAATATAGAGTCCCTTTGTGTAATATACTGATTCATAAAATGAAAATGTCTCAAAAACATCTCAATTTTCCTCTTTTCTATGCTTTCCCTTGTTGTTTGTGTGGATGGGATGGATGCCTTTAACGCCACTGAATATGAATGTGAACTTTCTTTTTTAATTTTCAGTTGTTTCACTTCAGTTTTAGTTGAAGGACTGATTCCTCCACTTTGATACACCAATCTACAATCTACATATATTTTTAAAAAACTGAATACCTCACCTCAAATAGTGAAAAGATCATTTAAAATGTAAGTTTTTATCAGACAAAATTCATAAAACAGCACTTTCATGGCTTCATTTTGGGTTTTTTCACCCACATCTATCCGAGCTATTGTTTTTCTCGGTTTCCCACTGTCTTTGACCTGTTTCTTTCTATACAGCCCTGCCAGTTTTATTGTCTGTTTTAATGTTCTATTTCATCCCCTGTGATTTTATTTTCTTGTTTGAACTGTTATCCTCATGTTAAGCACTTCGTACTTTCGTTTTGAGTGCTCTGTAAATAAAGTTTATTATTATTATTATTATAAAAGTTGTAGAAGACGGTGGGGATCTGTTAGTCAGCGTTAACACAGTCACTGTGTCTAGATGTGACTCACTTGTCTCCAAGCTGCTTGTTGTCTTTCTTGGGCTCAGACTTGCTGTTGACCTGTGGAGGTGGAGCAGCCACTGGCAGGGTGTCTGCACTCTTCTGATGGGGCAGCACCCGGGCAGGTTGGGGTTCGCTGTTAGGTTTCTGGGAGCCGGCTGTCGAAGAAGCTGCGCTGTCGCTTCCTCTTCGGCACGCGAGCTTCTCCTCTCCTTCCTTGTTGCTCAACTGAGGACCCCCAAACAACGATCCTGAACCCCGCAGGTCCAGGATCTTAAAAATGTCCTCTGAGAACGTCCCGCTCTTCTCCTCACCACTCTCCTGGATGCGACTCCACCGGTTGAGAGCATCGGTCTTAGCTGCCATACCGGTGAGGGGGCAGTTGAAGGTGGGCAGGGTCTGGGTGCGTTTGCGGGGGCTTCCAGACCAGTCCTCTGTGGACGGAGAGGCAGGCTCTGGATGGAGGGCCTGGCTGCTGTTTTCTTTGAATGGACCTGGACTGTCAATGTCCTCCTCCTCCTCTGGAGACTCAGACAGAGATGCATCACACATCTGAAATAATCACAGAATGGATGATTAATCGCAGTGTTCATGAGGAGAGGTAGAAAACTATGACTCATGAGTAATAAGATAAAAGTCCCATCTTTTACACATTCTTTTATCTCTGAATAAAAACATAGCCTTGAAGGAAAACACTCAAGGAAACCAAATCCTTCTAGGCTGTTAAGTGGATCCAAGTGGGCGGAAAGTAGTGACTGTGTAGCAATGACATCACAGAGTTGCATAAGTCTTGGCAGTTGGTTTTAAGGCTTAGTTTGTGAATATTGGTGGTGTGCTCCTCCTTGTGATTCAAGGCTTTGATTCTTTCACAGATAGACAATATAGGAAACAATAACCTATGTCTCAAACTGTCAGTTTGAGGCAACATGTTTCTGGGATGTAGGGAGTGGATCCACATTCACACAAATATGTATTTCATAGCAGTGAATTTACCAAGCTAGCAGTACCCACACCAGAGTGAACTGATGGTATAAGTAACACACAGTAGATGGAATTGGCACTTTTTCATTGGATACAACGCTAAATATTTGAGATACTCTGATGTGTTTTCATCTCATCCTGTACTGCAGAATAAACCTCAAAAACAGGACACTAAAACTGCTGGAGATGTTTAATGTACCTCTGCAGACTCCCAGCCCACAAAGCTTCGAGGAGTGTTCTTCTGGCTCTCGGCCTTGTTTGAGGGAGGGGAGGGGGCCACGTCTTTGGAGAGAGGAAACAGGGCTTCATGTTGTCTGATCATCACTGTCATCAGCTTCTGGATCTGAGGAGTTGCTGCGAAGAAAAACAAACACAAATGAGAAAAGATTATGAGCGGCATGTCTCATTTTTTGGTTCTTATGCAAATCCTTCACGGATGTTCAATCTTTTGAAACTGAAGTGTGAGGAATTGATCAAAGACATGTTTACAAAGTCCTGATGTTATGTTTGCTAATGGATGTATCTATTTCATGAAAATTGTGTCCAAAAAAGAGAAGTGTGTAGCTGTGTGGCAGTATTGCCACATCGTTGCTCAATTAAAATGGCAGTTACATACAAGTTGGATTCTGAACGGTACAGTTTTCGCTGTCATTACAGCGAAACATCAAACACAGCCACATCTAGACTGTAAGACAAACGTCTAATTATCTCCTCAGCTCCTAATTACACATTGTAAGGACTCGGAGCAACATGTTAACTGATCAGTGAGCAGTTTGTTCTCACCCTTCATCACAGTGATGGGGTCTTCTATCAAAGGTTTGAGCAGGTTGATCCCCATCACTGTAGCCAGGTTCTCCACGTTCATCTTGTTCACGGCCGAGTGCAGCTGCACCTCAAACAGGAACCTGAAAACAGTCAGACACACATGAGTAAACACAACCGAGTGTCAAGAACTGCGTCCTTTTGAAGGACATTTAATGGAGTATCCTCTCTAACAACAATGTCCCATAATGCTTTGTGCTGCAGCTTTTCTACTCACCGGCACACATAACTAAGGAGGTTGTAGTTAACTTTGGGAAGAAGAGCGACTTGTTTCTCTAACTTTTCCCAGCCCTAAAAGGGAGCAAAAGATGCAAGGACATATTACATAATGCGCAAACACATTTCCAGTTCCAGTACCATACATAGATGTGGACAAACCTCTGTATTGCTGTAGTCTATATTGTTGGTGCAGTCCAGGAAGGCATCATACTGACACCAGGGCACCACGGGCTCTGGCAGCTCCCGCAGGTACAGCTTGAGCAGCGACGCCACCGTATGGACGTCTGTGTCACTGCAGACATTGACACACATTCAGTGGACATACATTCAGAGTGACATACTGTAAATGCTCACTGGGACAGTGGGCCAGTGTTGGATGCATGAGTACCACAGGCATGTAGTTTGCTGGATTTTATTCCATCAATATAACAAATGTGTAAATGTCTTTATGCATATGTATATAGTGGACTGCAGTCTAAACAAGGCCTTTTAGGTTCTACTGCGTGGAAGACAAAGTTTTTGAGGAAATTGCTGTTTGGATCCCTTGACTTAGTTTTGCACGCTGAGCACCAGGAAAATGTTTATTTGTGCTGTTTTGGCTCAGTCAAAAACACAGTCAGACGGAAAAACACACAATCTTGCATCCTCTGTTTTGTTCTTGGCCTGAATTATGACATAAAACATCTTTCAGTTGCTCTTGTTTACACAAGATTGCAGACAAAGATGTTAAATGGATGTTTTAATCAACAGCGCTCTGTCAGAGGAGCCTGTGATGTTGAGTAATAGAGACGTCCTCCTCTGTGCCTGCTAGAACAGGATGTGGTGTCGCCTTCAGCTCTGAGCTGACAGAAAATTATCTTCATCTCTCTCATGTGTACTTGCTTCTCAGAAGGGAAAAAGCTGATGCTGTTGATTGAGGTTATGGCATTTTCACCTTATATAGCAGTGACCTTCTTCGGCTCACGCCATGTACCAAGCAGATTTAAAGGTTTCAAATGATTTTGACAGGTGTGTCAGGGAAATGAACTAAACCACTTTTGATTTTTTTGTAGTCAATGAATTTGTTGTGGTATTCAATACTCAATATAGTATTAGCCCCATTCACACTAAACCACCTAAACCACTAAAGTGAGTTACTTCTCCATATTACTATAGAGTCAGTGTTATTCTATTTTATTTTATTTTATTCTGCACGAACATATCATTTAAAATAGTATGAACAATTATTATGATGGGATGTGAGAAGTGGATGTATGAAACCCAAAAGGGTTTATATGAAAACCTCACCCATGAAGAACATAATGAAAAATCAAATTCAGTTCAAGTTAAAAGCTTCAGTCAACAACCTGTATAGATAAAATGAGTGTGTTACCTGGGGAAGGAAGGCCTCTCTCCTGCATCGAAGGCATCTCTGAACTGTTTAACAACGTTGTCTTGCCCAGGCAGCCGGAAGATACCCTCCTCCTCCAGCCCGTGTTCTTTAATGAACTCGACACACTTCTGCACCAGGATCGGTACCATGCGAGGCCCGAAACGCTGCTCATATGTCACGGTGTCCATGAGACTCTTTGCAAACACTGCAGAGAGGTAAAAAGATTTTACATGAAATTCTTAGCCCAAATGTAACCAGAAAACATTTGAGGTACTTCAACACACGACACAGTTTTTATTGGTTTCAGCCCCAAAACTGCATTTTGTAAAATGACCACTAGAGGCTGGATCCACAAAAGTGAGTTGTATTTTAAATGCTCATAAATTTTATGACAGAAATAAAGTCGTTTTCAGGTGGTCATCCCTATGTTCCCTGCTTTGTACAGTATGTGACTGGGAAACATAGGACCCTTTTTCTAAAAAAGGGTCCTGTATGTTTCCCTCTTTTCCCCAAAAGGACCATGGGAACCTGCAATTTTTGGTCCCATACCTGGAAGTGACGTTGTGACTTTGAGTGAGAAGTGGAATTGTTTACATAATGAAAAAAGGGGTTGGTTAAGTTTAGTGAAAACGCCAGGTAGAGGCTAGACAGGCCAGATAGATAGAGAGAGTCCAGATAGATAGAGAGAGTCTATCGACCGGCAACATGGGCGTGGCAGTGAGGGGGAAAAGTAGCCTGGTCGCGCCCACACTAGTGACGTCACGCCCCACGACCGCGGCTGACTGCTAATGCTGAGCATCAACATTGGAATGTCGTGACAACCAGGCAAGGGGAAAAGGGGACCTGACTACTCAGGGCCCGAGTAGGGAGAGGGCCCATGAAAATCCTGAAATTATTATGTTATGTTTTTATTTCAAATGAATTGGGCCCCCCAATTAATTAGTATCATAATTTATTTCAAATATACTGATAACATCACAAGAGAATGAACCCTGTGTCAAAGTCCACTCAACATATTGGACATTCCCCCTCTTGGAGGTGTAACATGGTTTAGTCCGCCCATTGATAGTGGCCGGCGACAAGTGTAACGTCAGTTAGCCCAGATTGAATGAAGCTATAGCTTTAATCATGCCACCCAATCGGGGTATCAGAAAAAGAAAGAGTGGAAATAACAAAAGAAGGCAGAATTAGGAAGCAACTGTTAAAGGGATAGTTCAACATTTTGGCAAATTGGCCCAATGGCATAATCCCTATAGATTTAGGGATAGATTTGTTGCCTTTAATTGCTGGTGCAAGCTATTTTTAGGTCGTTACAAGTTGTTTTTCAAGGTAAATACAAAGCCAGTATAGTGCCGAAAAGAGATTACTTGCCAAAAAACTGCCCCCGATGGAAATGCGCTTTGGCGGCTTTGAATAAATTTACCTCAAAAACAACTCTATGCTTCGTGCACTGGCATGGACAGAGATAGGGGCCCACTGACATTACGAGTGTATAGGGTGCCAGAATTTGGTGCTACGCCCCTGAGCGGCAACATATCCAGCTGTTGCCAGTATGTGTTGTGACTGGGAAACATAGGACCCTTTGGGGAAAAAACAGGGAACATAGGACCCTGGGAACATTTTCATCCTGGTACAGGTCATTCATTTCTGATTAACAACAGTAGCCTGCCTGGTGTGAACACATTTATTCATTAAGGTTTAAACCTATGTGGGTCTGGGAATTTGAGTGCAGTTCGCAGTCCATCAGCTCACCATCGACCTAACTTATTCCTACCTGGCTTACCAGCTTAGCTTGTTAACTAGTTAATTAATGGCTAGCTGTGCTAACGATGCTAATGGGAGCTTGTGCTTACTATATACAACCAGCATGTGCAAAAATCTTGTGTTCACACACGCCTCACCTCTTAAACCAGTTTTGGATTTGAGTTTGGTGGAATCAGGGGTCCATGCCATTTGCAGCAGTGACTGTTTGTCATTTGTCATTTTCGGAAATACCCTTATGCTTTCTTTAATGCTGAGAAAGCACTTTCATGTCTGTTTGGAAATATGAGTCCAGGATATATTTTTGCTAAGCAGAGCCAGGATCAGTAAGGGCTTTTACATTATACAAATGAGGTATAACTTATTAATGAGTGAGATTTACTGGTGCTGTTTTGTTACCCTCAGACAGAGCCAGGCATTTTGCGAAGATACTGTCTCATGGGTGTGACTTCATTCTTCATTTATAAGTACATGAGGGACATCATCATTCTTTTCATCTGTTTTCATAGGAAGTGGAATGAGCCATTTGCCCAAAACAACACTTTCGGGGTTTTTTGATGGTCTAAGTGTGACTTGTAACAACTATGACTCAGCAACATACATTTCTCCCTACATGTGACCTAAAGGTTCTTTCATCAATAATGTCAAGTGTGGATACAGACAGAGCCTTTTGTTTGTGATGCTCTCTATTCATTTCATGCTGTACCCTGAACACTTAAGGATCAACCACCAGAAACCACGAGGGCAGTGTCAAGCTATGTAGCCCACATTTCAAGCATGACTATTAAAACACAAAGAAGGACACAATGAAGAGGAATTCAGAAAGTGGCAGGAAATATCTGGGTAAAGATAGAGTGAGTTGATGAGAAGTTATAAACATAATGTTGGTCAACCGGGCACTGGGAAAAAACCCATTAAAGCAGAGCAGGATGGAGATCAGACAGCAAAGGGGAAGTGGAGGTCTATGACTAGTTCAGTGTGACACCCTTTTAGTGTATGTAAAAGATGATGTGGTCAGTGATGGTTTTAAGTTTTTCATATGTAAAGTGTACATAAATCCAATTTTACTGAACCTCCACTTGTTGGCGCTCCAATGACTCGACGTAGGGTGCGGACCCACTCCTCCATGTCACTCTGGGAGCTCGCCATGAGCACATACGGACATCGTTCTCTGTCTCCAGTTGAACCTGTGAAATGAGTTTTAAAGAAAAACATGGTCTTAGTCAAGAAAACCTTGAGAAATGAGTCAGATTTACAGAGAAGCCTGAGGATGTTATTACTTCTACATAAACGATCTTCAATCTCTGTCTCCAGTTGCAACCGTGAAATTAATTTTTAATGAAATATTATGTCTTAAAAAACAAGACCTTGAGAGAGATAAGGTTTCCAGAGAATATTGTTATCGTTTCTTGGTAGCTTCTAACTTATGAAAAAACCAAAGTAGACACGTACATCACACCAACGAGGACAGGTGCTGAGTACAAACAATAAGCAGATTAAATTAAAGAGAACAAAAGTTCTCACAACTCTGCAGGACTCAGCGTATACATTTATTGTGACATATGTCTGATGAAGAGCACGGAACGTATGTCACAATAAATGTATACGCTGAGTCCTACAGAGTTGTGAGTACTTTTGTTCTCTTTAATTATCTTCTAACTTCTGCCATACAGATTGAAATGAAATCAAAAACAGTGAATTACGCCTAAAGGTGGAATGGTGCCGTAATAAAGTAGGTTTTGAACTTTGCTCCCATTTAAAGGTTGATCGTCTGCTTACGTGGTATGATCTCAAAGAGATATTTCCCAGGGTCATCTGAGTTTGGAGGGAGTTCATTAACCTTACTGAACCGTAGCTGGATGACTCCCTGGAGAAACCAGGAACGAACACACACACACATACACAGAAAGAGAGAGAAAGAAAGTCAGGCAATATCAAAAGCAGACATTTATAGACAAGCCTATCCTCCCACTTTTAAACATTTCTTTTTTATTTTTATGTTGTTGTTGTTTTTTCTTTTCTTTTGGTGGGGGCGAGAAGGGGGGTTAAGAGTTAAACCGTGTCATATGTTTGTTTTTTACAACAAACTGAAATGTGCAAGAAGAAAATGAGAAAAGAAAAAATAAAACACCACTAAATGGTTATCTTTTGTTTAATGTCAATTCATGTTCACTGTTTACATCATAGCATATACACTGTGCCGCAGCCCACTCCATCAGTCCCCCACTGCCCACCCACTGTTTCATGTTTTTACGTCACTCTAGGTCAAAAGTAGCAATGGCTCTTTGAGTTATTCCTACAGTAACAATTCTATGGCTCGATCAGCTCAAGGATTCAGTGTCTGCCTTTAATCAATGACCCTGAATGAAAGTGATGGTTATTTTGTTCGTATTTTCATTAACTGTCCTCTCGCTTCCTGTGTCACTACCTCTCATTTCCTCACAGGAAGTACATCAGGGGTTCAAGAGAAAAATGAACACATGTAAGAAGCGAGGTGATCAGACATCAAACTAGTAATGCCAACATGGTGCTGCTGCCATGGTCTCGCTGCCTTTTTGGAGGTTTACCCAGACTTTGTAAAATGTAAAATAAACAAATAAGAAGGAGGACTGAAAAACTGACACAAGACCTCTCTCAATTCATTTTGTTTACAGGAAGTGTGCAAAGTGTCTGTGGTCTTGATTGGACAGATAAGTGATTAAACTCTGAACAATATGCACTAGACATTTAACATGAAAATATTCAGACTTGTTGCACTTAATAATGTAATAAAAAGCAGCCTGTAGTGTCTGAGCACCACTTTGTTTGCAGGAGACCACCACAGACCATCAACTTGCAATTTAATAGAAATACATGAGCCAGAGATAACAGGTAATTGTTGCCTTTTAATTTCCTAATATGTATGAATTTCTTTGTAATAAACGAGTATGTGTTTGCAACAAGGGACAAAAAAAAGTACAGACCGATGATAAATAATAAAACACATTAATAACACAAAAATAATGTGGGTCTGACCTGGACAGTTGTCTCCTTGTCATCTTTGTGGTAGGTCAGTGTGCTCCCTCTCAGTACAAAGTAACGCTGCTGCCAGTTCTTGACTAAAGACCTCTGTTGTTTCTTAAGCCAGCCGGCCTTCAGCGGCCTCTCCATGGACCTGGAGGAGCGCGGTGAGCCCTGGCCAGGGCCTCCCTCTCCAGGGGTCACGCTCTTGGATCGAGCTGCCAAACACCACAAGGGAGAAGTTGGGGAGACAAATTCAACAATCCCCAGTGCTCTGTCACAATCGAAGCTATGAAACTTTACCAAAATATCAGCACTGCTGCTTTGCAGCGCAGCACTTCCCCTTTTTCATATGAATATGCATCAGCCTATCAAGGTCGAGAGACCTGCTCAACGTAGTCTGTTTTCCTTCCCCAGACATAGGCTACAGGCTGAAAGGAAACTGCTGGTCAGAGCTGACCCGTTTCCTGTGTAGGGTGCACGAATGCAGCTATAAGCAACTCAAACAACAATAAACGTAGTGATATATATTCAGAATGAAGTTGAAGTGAAACTGACACAAACAAATGTCATGTTATTTTGAGGTTATTCTAAGAATGTCACCCTTGACTGCCACACTTTGTCACCCATGAGTGTGTGACCATGAGACGCCTTCATCGGGGTGATTAATGTTGTGATCAAAGGGCAGAGGCAGAGGTGTACGTGGCCTGGAGAGGGCACAGTGGGATGGAAACGGCCTGAGCAGCACACAGGGTGGTAAGACTGCAGAGATAACCGGACGGAGATCATCTCTGTTGTTCTTAAATTCACCATGTCTTCTTAAACAAGATGATAGAGGAGAAGAGAAGAAGAAGGGCTGCACTGGGGTAAACAGGAAGCTGCCATATAATCGCCAGAGACCCTTAACACTTTGAAGGTCTCCACCTAGCAGCTTGAGAGGCCTTTGGTCTAAATTTACTATCATCACCCTCCCTTGATTAGTGGAAAGTTTAAGTGCTGTTGAGGAACCATGAGCCCACACACAGAGGTCGATGTCACACCACGCCCTCACTTGACAAACACACTTACTTTAAACTGGTCCCAATTCATGATGAGCCAAAGGGTCTGTGAACACCTCAAAGATGCGTTCGACGCCCACCATTTAAGTTATCGAGGGCAACACTTCCTCATCAAGATGGGCACGGTGGAGAAAGAGATTCAGTCTTCAAGATATAAATGCTTTTCCTCACATAAAAAGAGAAATAAAACCTCTGCTTCTCATTGAGAAATTCTGGATCAGGTGACCTCCACTGATTGTGGGTGAAAGAGCAGACTGTATCATGAGGAGACGTCATGTGGACACATGGTTGACCCTCAGACTTAGACATTTTGGAAAGCAGTGAGAAACATGCTAACAGTGGTCTGTAAGCTAAGAAACAGTGGTTGGCATAGTGTTAGTGGCTGCGCTTGATGCAGTTTTCTGCTGAGCCGTGAATATCAAGATACACTGAGAAAGAAAGAGAAAAAGCTCCTGACCTTTATGTAGGTGTTAACTTTTAAGTGGCAGTGGCTCACATAGAAATTATTAATGCTAACTCTTGCTGTTTGATAGTTCCAAAGCAGAAATAAATGGGGGTGGGGGATGGGGGTCGCAAGAGGACCCCTGCCCTTCAAAAAGTCTGTGCACGCCACTGCATGGTCTTGACTGACTGATGAAGCTGATGAAATGTAAAACTTTCTGATTAGGATGTATTCAGACAGAATTGAGATGCAACTTTATTTCTTTCTTTTTCCCCAAAAGAAAATGTCATGAGTTTCTCATCTAACTATTGACAAAGCAGCAAAAATAGCACAGTTCCTAAAATACTGAACTATTCCTACTTCTGTGTCAGCAGAACAGGAAAAGCAATTTATAGCATCATGAAGAATTCAAGATGTCAGGATGATTCAATTACCATTTCTGTACCTTGGCAAGTGTTTGGTTGTCCTTTCAAAATTTCATAAAACACCACTGTGTGGATCATTTGCGTTGCACACACGTCATATACTGTACACACCCCCCGTGCTGCAGACACTGTTACATGCATCTGTGTGACAAAGTCAAAGCTCTGCAGGAACTTAGCTCTTGCATCAGTTTCCTGAGTCACTCCCGTTCCAGAGTATAAAATCTACCATCCGTCATGGCCCACAAAGCATCTCAAGGTAAAAAATTGCGTGCGTGAATCACCGGCTTTCAGGAAGTTGTACTTTTGTACTGCAGCAAGAGCTTGACTGTTACAGCAGCTGATATTCAGTTGATGTGAAGCAGATAATGAACAAATGCCCTGCAGGCAGCTACTTCCTTCCCCAGTGCTGAACAATCAGTACTACTGACTGTAAAAAAAATATATATAAGAAGCCCACATGATGCACACCATGAACAATAGCAGGGCTAACCCACAGTATACTGATGTTGTACCAACCGTTGTGCCATCTGACAGGAAACAAGGCGTATTACTGCACTGATTCCACCTTATGCAAACACTGGTGAGCACAGTATTAGTAAGTCTAGACAGCTGTGCAGTCACCTTGAAGTACATGCCTGCATACACGCAAAAATTGGTCAATGTCTTGTTGAGTTACTTTAAATGTCTACATTAGCTCTCTCACAGCTCAAACTATATGAGATGATAGTGATTTGTGGCCTGTAAAAAAAAGTCTTAAAACAACTCTGGTTGCAATCATCACGTAACAAAAAACCACCAACATACACACTGACCCATAATGATGTAATATAGTGCAGTGATATCACAAATAAGTTATACTGCATATACAATCAATTTGCCAATAAAAACGCAGTATTATGATTTTCTTGAAAAAAAAAAACAAAAAAAAAAACTGATCTTACGTTTAGTGAGTTTACATCCCATCAGATGACTACAGCAGCTACATATCCAAATTATAAAGCGCCAGAAAATGTGAAGTGTTGAGGTGTGCTGCATCCACAGTGCCAGCCGGTGAATGCAGCACGGACACTTGCTTACCTATGCGAGATGTCTCAGCCTTGAAGGTGCTGAAGTCCCAGTTGCGAGGTAGTTTCAGAGACATTGTCCTTAACTCATAACACAGGTCAGTGGTTCATTTCACACATACAGCCCACTGGAGCATGTACGCACACACATACACACACACACACACAAACACACATACACAAACACACGCGCACACACTGACACACAAACTCACACACACATGAAAACTGGAGATATCGCAGATCACACTTCCTACTTCCTGTGTGTTAATTTTTCTTCTTCTTTTTTTCAGCCACTCAAAACGTGTCGTCTCATGTTGCCTTTACTTCCATGTTCATACTTGTTCTCTGTGCTATGTTTTAAGTCTTCCAGTCTTGATTCAGTATAAAGTCTCCGGGGCTTCATGTACTGGGGACTTTTCAGATGACTGTTCACCGGTTCACATTAAAAGCAGGGGTGTCTTCTCAACGGAAACGGTTTCACCTCTTGGTTTTACTCCTTCAGAAAAGGATGTTGCTTCACCGCTCGAGCTGCATGAGAGAGGAGACAGCATCAGTCAGTGTTTATAAAAGCTGTTTCTAATGACAAAGCTTGAGGAGTCATCGTGTACTGACCTCTGGCTGCAATGCTGCTCCATCTCTAGAGAAACAAATTTGTTATATAATGGGTCAGTAGGTGTTATGAGTGTCTATTTCAAAATGGGGAAGACCAAGAGGGAAGAAGCCAGTCAGACAGTGGCCACATCATGTGGTTTTTATACATCTTTAATTTTTCTCTGAACCAAGGCGAAGCACATTTTAGCATCAAAGGGTACAACTTTGCTCTAAGACAATTGTACAACTCAACACAAACCATTGCACAGTTTAAGAATAATATACTGAAATCATACAGGGGTGTTTTTTTTTTTTAAGAGACTCTATAAGAACAGAAGAAATCGTCCACAGAGGGGAATCTACACAGTATGTGGGACAGTCATAACTCCCATACATTCCTATTAGAGAGTCCTGGCTGGGCAGGATTCACAACAGCAAAGTGGCACTGTGTTGATTAAAAAATGGCACAGAGGGTTTCCTGACCATCAAACAATAAAAAGCACTGATGATTTTTTAAAATTTACTCCCCATGTGAGCAAATCTTTATTTCAGGGGTTACTGGAATGTATCAAACAAGCAGTAACAAAGGCTAAAACCTTTTTTTTTTCTGCTTGAGATGCAGCATCAGTGTTACAACTAATACAACCAACCACACGAGCTCCAGCTCTCTCTAGTGGCCATCTGTAACACCAGACAGAGAAATGGCAGTACAATGCTGCAGGGGGGCGGGGGACGAAAACCTCAAAGACTAAAACCACAACGGAGGCGGTGAAGCCTGAGAAATGTGAGATATCTTACGACTGCTGAGACACCAGTCCTCACGGTACTTTCAGGAAACGTCCTGTCTACTCGAAGGGAGGCGATGCAACACAGCGCTACAAGTATCTGCAGCATTGCTTCAACTCATACTGCGACACAGGAGCTGGTTCACACAACAGCTATCAGGGAATAGCCTAGAAAACACCCAAGTGCACGAAAGCCACAGCAAGAAAAGACAAGAGAGAAAATACTTTTCTGCTATCTGAATATTTTTCCTATGATAATAATAATAATACTTTAATTATTCCTCTAACGAAAAATACCAAAGAACACTCAACATATCTCTAAACATCTTCTTAAATGTACAATATAGCAACTTTGAAAAGTCTGATTTACTTACAGTAAATAAAATAAATATTGTAAGAAAGATCCAAGTTAAGACTGGTTGGATACCACATAAGTTAAACCAAAGACAAGAATGAAGTCACATCAGTCAAGATGTAGACATTCCGACTCAACAAGAAAACAACATGTAAAGCCATGCTTGGTTCATACCTTCTGGAAAAGTAACGATGTCAACTCCTAGAGATCGATTGCTTTCATGAAGCAAAAGTAAATTCTGGATTAGAAAAAGTTTAAATACTTTGCTTAAAAATATATACTAATATTTTTGACTGGTTCTGATTTTGAAAGAGGAAATTGAATGTGTCAGACTGTTTCCAAGAAGTGAAGCAGTGCATCTACATATACGGTATGAACACTGGTGTTTTCTCCTCTAACACTGAACACAGGAACAGTTGTCTGGGTTATATTAACACCTACAGTGCTTCACTCCACTTCCCAGAGTTCATCTGGCTTCAGTGGTGAGGAGAAATTAATTCTGTTATCTGATTGGACAGAAAGCAAAATGATGAAAAAGACCAAATGTGATGAAGTGATCAGAGATGGACTGTCGCACATTAAATATACTTTAGTGTTTGCCTAAGCACCTGTTTTGCACCCTCAGTTCACCATAGCAACCAGTTCATTTGTGATGAATGATCATTTGCAGATTAACTTGGTGAGGGGGAGAAAACGTGAATTTTAAATTGCAATTCCCATAATGCATCTAAAATTTAAAAAAAATTAAAAAAATTCAATGTGATCGTCATAAATTCCCATATTTTTGAAGTTTCTCAGCCCAGTTTCTATCACAGTCTTCTAGGTAAATCTTCAAGCTTAGTCTGTGTTGCATGATCGCTATGACATCATCAGCGTTACTTTCCTATTCACAACCGTTGTTGTTCTGATGTTTGTGTGTAAGATGCGGTGAGGTGGTGCGCCTTTAAAATGATCTTTCGGAAAGTTTAAAAAACAGAAATGAAGCCAACAGCAACGAAGCTTCTGCTTTTATATTTTCCCTCCAAATCAAACAAGCATTTACCAGTGTCACACATGTCACAGAAGCCTCCAGGAAACCAACACTGTTATGTGTATACAGCAGCTGACTGTGCTGGCAACCTCCGACTTAAACATCTGATGCACCAGAGGACAACGGGCTACCTTAGAGAAGAAAGCTTCCTTCGAATCAGTCAAGTACACCAGTGATAGTCACATGCTCCGCTCTGAAGCCGTGAACATGGCGGCGGTAAACACAGGAGCAGATACTGGCAGTGAAGAAACCATCACCGTGCCATGTCACTGATGAAGCCATGGTGAACAATCTCACCACCTTACTAAAAAATGTGTAAAACCTATAACAGCTCCTTTTTTACAGATAAAAAAACACCCATCTGAACACAGATTAAGTCAATTAAGCAAAAAATAAAAAATAAAACATGACTGGGATCAATCTTCTTCTCATTAGCATCCAGGGAGTGTGTGTCTGGATTGCGTGGCATCTGTCGCACTGGACTTCATTTACAGTAAAGACCACTTTGTTAAACTGCTCCTTTTTGCACAAAACCACCACCTCACAAGCTGGACTCAGTGTTTCAGATTACATCAAATACTTCAGTGTAACGTAGTTGTTCATCTTATATTTCTGCGTGACGACACATGACAGCATGATGACAATGATTTGGCCAAGCACGAGAGGCTTGAAATGTCGAATGGCAACAAATACAGCAAAAAAAAAAAAAAAGTCATACACACAAACATGTAAATGCACATGGCAGATGGTAAAAATGTAACAAGCTTGAATAAAACGGACACGGACACGACCTTAAGATATAATAGAACATAGAAAATATAAAAACCATCTATGTATAAATAGAAACAATCACAACAAAGAAAATTAAAACTTAAACTTCTGGGGAGGGGGCAGCTGAAGTAACATTACAGTGAGTAACAGGGTTGAGAGCAGTGCATTAAAGAAAAAAAATGTACAGTAAAATATTAACACATTACTTGGTACTGTATATAGAAGGTAGAAATGAACAGCTGACCGACATTTGTTCAAGAATGTGAAGAGATACAATTTGTCTATGATGGAAATGTGTTACAGTAATTTCCTAACTAAACCTGAAACAAGATTCACAGACTGTATGAACACAAACGCACACCACTCTCGTACCCAAATTAAATGGAATGACCCAAGGCTGGAGTTATTTGTGGTTTTCTTTGTTGTTGTTGTGGTTTTGATTTTTTTGATGTGTTCTCGCTCACACAAAGCACTTCGAGTCTCCCGGATCTCCAGAGCCGTGCGGAACCTGTGGGTGATGCCCTCCTCTTCTGTCTTACCCCTCCCCCCCTCCCCCACCAGGGTGACGGTGGTGCGGGTGGATCTAAGCGACGGCCTCCTCCAGCGCTGGCAGCAGGCCCTTCTCCGTCAGGTGAGCCTTCAGGGAGTTGAAGATGTGGAGCTGCTGGTCGGCGCGGAGGGCCAGGAGCTGCTGGATCACTTTGCTGGGATTGGGGCCCCTGAGAGGAGGAGGAGAGACACACACCCTCATTTTACTAAATCACACTCAAGGACAGTGATTAGCCAACTATAACTTAGCAACTTTATCAACAGAGCACACAAAGCTGCAGTAAAACAAATGTAAGTGTAATGAATTGAGTTAATGGCATCTATCTGCTTCAAAGGGATAGTTCAACATTTTGGCAAATTGGCCCATTGCCATAATCCCTATAGTTATAGGAGTAAGGTTGTTACCTTTAATTGTAGGTGCAAGCTATTTCTAGTCTCGTAACATTCCGTTATTATCTCATAGCGTGGTGAATGTGTACATCACAACTTGTCCACCAGAGCGTTTTGGAGTTGTTGGATTGTGTGTTTGATGAGTTTGATGAGGGAAACCAAGAAATCCCATGAGCCTCCGTAGTGTAGCTCTGAGCAGCTCACGGCTCTGCTCCGCCGTTCTAAAAATAGCTTGCACCGACAATTAAAGGTAACGAACCTACTGCTGTGACTATAGGGATTATGGCAATGGGCCAAAAGGTGAAATAATCAACTGTAAGCAAACACCAAAAACAACTTATTAAAGTGGCATGATTTCATACAGACATTGTGCATTACCTGATAAAGCTAGCAATGTAGACATTAACAAATGTGGCCATGAGGTACTGGCAGTCGAATCTGTCCATAATGCCACCGTGACCGGGGATAGTATTGGCAAAGTCCTGGAGGGAGGAAGAAAAGTGCACATACAGAAAAGCCATTAACAGTGATGACACAACATAGATCAATGTCCACATCATGTATGTGATCATGCATAATACACACTACATTCTGTGCATATGCGGGACTTCATAAAGTATAAACTTGTCTTCTTTTGAGAAGGTCAACACCACATCTGAATATCAGGACAATGCTCTTTGTCTCTACCTTGATCTTGAAGGCCCTCTTGAAGCCGCTGGCAAAGAAGCCGCCGAATGGTCCCACGATGGAGGCGAAGCTGGAGAGAGCGATGCTGTGGATCTGGAAGGGATAGAGGCGCACGGTGGTCTGTGGAGACGACAGGGAGGGGCTTCATTAAAACGGAGCAGCTGATGCCAACACGTCACAACCAGTGATTTAAAACAGGACGGTCTAAGGAAGCCTTCTTCTGATTTTTCTAACTTCTTTTTGTCATCCTTTCATTTCCTGACTGCAGCCATTGTATCATGCATATGAAATGAAACTACAGATCCCGATATAAAAAGAATGAGTTCCCAACACAAATACATCATTGTGTAACAGTGGTTCTTTTTGACAATGGTACCTTATTTTGTACATTTAGCCAGTTTGTTTCTAAGTTTATTCCTCTCTCTCATCCTCTGTCCTGGAAATCTGATTTAAAGATGTGCAGTCTATGGCTCTCACTTATGAAATAATTCCTTAAATGCTTATAAATTAAGACAAATTTATCATAGAACAGTACAAACATGTTTTTTGGGGGTGAGACAAAATCCTTAGCAGGGAATGAAAAAGTCAAATCTTCCAGGACAACTCAAGCTTTTCCAGGACATTTGACTTGTTTTCTCATTTTCCATGTGTTCTCCATGACTAGAAACTTGCTCAACCATTTTCCAGGTTTTCCAGGACACGAGGGAAACCTGTACATGACGGGTCAACAGGGCATCAGTCTGCCTGACACTGATGATAGAGGAAGAGACTGTGGCTGAGTCTTACCCATCCGGTGACTGACTCCAGGACGCTGGGGAGGGCGTACTCCTGCAGCTGGAAAAGGTCCGAGGGCTCACAGTCCACCTGGAAACTGTTGGAGTCGTTGTTGAACTCCACTGGACACACAAAGTAGCGGTAGCCGGCCATCACGTAGGAGAGCTGGGAGAAAGGGGAGCAGGGCTCGGTTACTCTGCATCACTTACAGCCACAGCACCAACCTGCTGCACGCTGAAGCCACACTATACAGGTCAGAGTTAGTTTACAGGTCATGGAGAGAACTAATGAAGTGAAAGCTGCTCTGTTATGTTTTATGTGGCTGTGGATTGTGGATGTGGTTACTGATGACTAGATGGTATGTAATATTATATACAATTATGTTTTCTTGTCATATCTAGTATAAACTTAAACCAGGATCTAAGCTCGTACTGCATTTAGTATACTACTGTATATAAACACACCATTAGATGTCAGACTATGAGGCTTTGGGTTATGAAATGTCAACACTAATGGGTCTGAGAAAGTTCCCTTTTTTGGAAACTAGTTGAAAAACTTGTGGGGAACAAACACTGCGGTGTGAGAATGCAAGGGTTTACTTCTCTACAAAGGAGCGTTGTAAAGTGGAAATCACATCTCACCATGATGCCAAACACAATGGTGGCAAAGAGGCCGCCGATGAAGCCCTCCCATGTCTTCTTAGGTGACAGCTGCAGAGGACATGGTCCAGATGTCAACACCAGGTCAATACATTACCATGTACCAAACAACATGAGTCAGAGCTCACTCACAATATATGTGATTTTTCAGTTTTAATTCTATGTTTCTATGTTTGCTTGTCTGTTTAGTGCTGTGGACTTTTACTTTTGTATCTGTTCTTGATGCTTACTGGGGTGAGATTCCCTCTATAAGCCTCTCCAGGTTTTTTAAATCTCACCCACACAACCTGCTTGTTGTATATCAGTCATTTTGCTGGCTTGTTTATATAATTGTGCAAGTAAAATGAATCCTTAAAGATTTGACACTCAGCACAGACTCCTTAAAACTAGAGAAGAATAATCTTCAAATATTGGACGGTAATTCACAACATTTTTTTTTGTATTTATGTTTCACAAGTATTAAAAAGACTGATGTTACAAACTGACCTTGATAAGAGGGGTGCGGCCGAAGAAGAAACCAAACATGTAGGCCATGATGTCATTACAGATCACACAGGAAATTGGCACAATGAACCTACACACACAAAAGGACAAAGCATCAGTCACTGTTAAGACCAAATGAAATCTAGTTTCTGAAACAAGAAATGTGTTGTGAGGCTGAAAGTATTGATTCAGTAGGTTCTGTCTCAACATGTCTATGCAGGAATTTACCATAATTAATTGTCAACATAGATAGATACAGTGCCTCGCAAAAGTATTTACACCACTTAAACTTTTCCACATTTTGTCACGTTACAACCACAAATTTAAATGTATTTTATTGGGAATTCATGTGATAGACCAACACAAAGTATCACATAATTGTGAAGTGGAAGGAAAATGATACATGATGTTCAAGATTTTTTTTACAAATAAAAATCTGAAAAGTTTGGCGTGCTATGTATTCAGCCCCCCTGAGTCTTTTGGGGTTTGTCTCTAGCAGTGTTGAACATCTACACACTGTAGTTAGAATAGCTCCAGTTGAGTCAGATTAGATGGAGAGCGTCTGTGAACAGCAGTTTTCAAGTCTTGCCACAGATTCTCAGGAGGATTTAGGTCTACGTAGGGTATGTTTTGATGTAAACCAGTCCATTGCAGCTCTGGCTGGATGTTTAGGGTGGTTGTCCTTCTGGAAGGTGAACTTCCATCCCAGTCTCAGTCTTTTTCTGAAGCTTTTCCTCCAGGACTGTCTTGTATTTAGCTCCATCCATCTTCCCATCAGCGCTGAGCAGCTTCCCTGTCCCTCCCTACAGCCTGATGCTGCCACCACCATGTTTCACTGTGGGGATGGTGTGTTCAGATTCATGTGCAGTGTTAGATTTCCACCACACAGCGTTTTGCATGTAGGCCAAAAAGTACAGTTTTGGTCTTTAGTTTATAAAAAACACCATGTATCATTTTCCTACCACTTCACAATTATTTGCTACTTTGTGTTGGTGTATCACATAAAGTCCCAAATTCATTTAAGTTTGGAGTTGTGACAAAAAGGCACTGTAGATAGATACAGTAGATGACCCTATTATCACTCAGATCCATTATTAGATTTCACTTCAGGAGTAGAGAGACACAGAGATATTCACACTGATGTAGTGATAAAGGGAGATAAA
The DNA here is from genome assembly GCA_030347415.2 of Decapterus maruadsi. Taxonomy (NCBI): domain Eukaryota; kingdom Metazoa; phylum Chordata; class Actinopteri; order Carangiformes; family Carangidae; genus Decapterus; species Decapterus maruadsi. Next base: position 5,298,716 of record CM064895.1, read on the forward strand.
GAACTGCTTACTCACCAAATCATCCCCTCAAACAGGTTGTGAATGATAAGATGAGACTGTGTCACTACAATCAGCAGAGTCACATGGGTCCAACCGAACTGTGGAGACGGGATTAACAAAAGGATGAGTTTAAATTAGCGTTGAACTGAAATCATGATCATCTTCATTATGTCAGAGCTTCATTTAAGTATAATTGTATTCCCTCCCAGACTGGATGGAGAGTTACAACATTTCCTGGACATTTCTGTTGGAAAATGACTTTAAGTTGATGTGGACTGACTCCGCCTGAAGTCGACAATGAGCAGTGGCTGCACAGTGAGGGGTTGTACCAGGACAGAATGTGTCCAGTTAAGTTTTATTAGTTTAGTTTTATTACAGCTCAAATGTTCATGTGTTTCTGCTGCTGGACAGTAAGAAGCTGCTGTACTTCTGACCGGCAGCCAGCAGAGAACTGTGGACACACTCAGCTGTCAGGAGGGAATCTTAGTGTTTGTGTCTGTGCTCTGTAAAACCTGCTCTGGATGAAAACTTAAATAACCACAGATAAAAACAGAGGCACATTCTTCTGTCCTGGGTCTCCTCCTCTGTACTGACAGATAACATTTTTAGCAAATTGGCCCATCGCCATAATTCCTATAGTATTGGGAGTCAGTTCGTTACATTTAATTGTTGGTGCAAGCTACTTTTAGAACGGCGGAGCAGAGCCGCGAGCTGCTCAGAGCTACGCTACGGAGGCTCATGGGATTTCTTGGTTTCCCTCATCAAACTCATCAAATATACAATCCAACAACTCCTGCACATTCACCACGCTATGAGATAATAACGTGGACAAGTTGTTTCATTTGCCTCAAAAACAACTCTGTCACATTCATTACTTTCAAAATTCTTGTGTATTTGATAAGGGAAAAATTCTAAATTCTCCGTTCTAAAAATAGCTTGCACTGACAATTAAAGGTATTAAAAGGTCAACTTGCCAAAATGTTGAACTGTCCCTTTAACTGAACACACTCTGTATTAACCACGTGCCAGACATTTCTATTGGAGCGATCTCCGGTCCATTTCTCCAACTTCTCAAGGGCCTGCAGTTTGTGCTATAGCCTCATCAATAACCCAGCAGACTGGAGGCTAGGGGGCCAGGGAGGAGCTGGGGGGGGGCTTACCATGTAGAACTGAAGGCGGTAGTGTTTCTTCACCAAGCTCAGCACGAACATGCAGAAACCTGCAACACAAGGTGAGACAACATGAGAGAACTAATGGACACGGACAAATTCGGAGCTGTGGAGCCGGTGAGAAGGAGATTAATTAATTGAGAATCCAGGTCATCTTTGGTCAAACCCTGACTAAATTTAGCTCGACCTATTTCAGACAGAGCTCGGTGTTAATGTGCAAAGAGGAGCTCGGGGTGACTGCCGGCATTTGTTTCCCACTGAATATAAGACAAAGGTGAGGGCAGGATGTAGCAGGGTGAGGTGTATCTGACACAGAGAGTATTTCTACGGAGAGAAAAGAAGTCAAACCGAAAACACACAGAAGACCCGGGAAGCTTCTCTTTCCCAACATGTTAAAAATAGCTCCTGCAGATTTTGAACACATTCGACCACTTTGGAGAATGATGACGTTATCTTTTTAAGAAGACGTGAGGAAGCCGGGCCATTCAGTTTTATACTGAGAGAAGCTGGCAGGAGGTTACGAGTCACTGCGCTTCCTTCCTCCCCACATCCTGTTTGCTATCAGTTAGCAGCTGTAGTAGCGCCGAGGACCTAACAGACAACCTGCAGCACAGGAAGCACGGCCTCTCGGGTTACCATGGCGTCTCTGAGACAACCGCGTACTCTGCTCATCTAATATGTGATGTGCTAACACCAAAGACCACAGGCTTATCAAGCCTGGTGACTCTTTTCCTGAACAGACCTATTCGTGACTGAACATTTATTTATATTTACCTCCTGGAGAGGCTGAGTTAATCAAACACTGAGAGCCTGAAGCTCCCGATGATTAACACCAACACCAGCCATTAGATTAAATATTTGACCTCTGAGCACCACTTTAATATAATCAAAATGAAAACATGGTCCTGAGGACATTCACTAACTACTCGGTCACCCTCTGACACCTCAGGTGCTTGTACCTCATGTAATTTCTCCTCTTGGCTCATAAAACTGTCTGTGTAGTAAAATGTACTGTGCTAGTACAGATGTGGAGCGTGACATGAATGAGGGTAACTGTGATCTCAGCATTAACAGCTGGCTGCTCCATTAACACCTTTTATTTCCTCACACTCATGAGACAAGTGTTTTTTGTCGACCCTGCGGGCTTTGTACCTGTGAGGTAGAGGGCGAAGGAGATGAAGCGGTGGTATTTGCTGAGGATACGAAGTGGCTCCTCCCTCTGCACCAATGTGAAGAAGTAATCCGTTACGGTCTCACCGTAGAAGAAGTAGTTGACGCACAGCAGGAAATACCTGAGAGGAAAAACAGATTGTAGCACATACATACGTGTACATCTAATCCCACCCTGAATTCACTCTGCCTGAAGAAAAACCACTGATATGCTGCAAAAGACATGTCATGTTTTCTACATGGACTGGCGTGACATGAATCCACCATGTGAGTAGGGACGGGTACCGATACTCGGTACCATAATGGAACCGGTGCCGACATAAATGATAGTAACCAGACCGAAAAGCAATGCAGATTTTGGTGCTTTTAATTGCCTGTTTATTCTGCTAAGGCGGTGCGGCCAGTGTTATCACAGTACACACACAACTACCGCTACCTGTCCATTTCTCTGCTCTGCTCACATGCTCTGGTGTGATCAGAGCCAGTGGACGTGGCGCTGCACAGCTGTAGCATGTGACTGATTGACCCGAGCTGCAGGTGTTGATACACTGCTGTTTTTATTATGATAATTATGACAGTTTGTTGTTAAAAAATGTTTTATATTGGTTCATGTTTTCCTTAGTCTTCTCAGTTGTATTTATATCAGGCTATTTAAATTAATATTCTGTTCAACTTGCATCACAAAATGCCTTAAAAATGAAAAGGCACAGGGGGGTGTTTAGCTCAGCCTCCCCATTTCCTGTGTCTCTCAACTGTCCTATCAAATAAAGGCATGAAAAGCCAAAAATTATATACTCATTATTAGTATATCAGTACATTAGGATTATCACGATTATTATGCATCAACAAATTTCACAACACTGTGAATGTGTAAAATCAAATATAGTCAAAATACAATTACATTTCTAATTTCTTAATATAGGACCAGTTATTAATCCCCTGGGGGAAGTGTTTGAAATATTTAATTGTAATTAATTGTCATCTATAACAAATGTTTAAGTTTATTTTAATCATTTTTGTAAATTGCAAATGACACATTAACATTTAAATTCCTACCAACAAAGTGTTATGTTATATAAATGGACCATTATCTGTGCATTTTGCCAATATGGTTACAACAATCTTTTTTGGAAAGTGACAGTATTTAGGATTATTTACGATTAATTAATTGTAGCGTTTAATACCGCGATTAATTGTGAAAACAAATAATCGTGATAAAACCTAAACGATTCCCATCCCTACATGTGAGTAAACTGAAGTCACAATATTTCTCCACTCCTAAGCACATGATGCTTTGCTTCGACATCAGGTTTAACAGGCACAGTGAATGTCAGGGCTCTGCTACCTGTCTATACCAGAGGTCTTCAGACTGTGAAGCTGTGCCTCCCCCTGGGTGGCGCTCAGTTGTCTGACAGGGAGTCAGAGTGTTTAATCACAAGGAAGTTACTGCTGAACAGCTGCAATCTGAGTCATTACACAGACACAGAAGATTCATGTTTTGATTCTGTGACTTTATATTCTGTGGGGGGTGGAGGGGTGGGGCCACAGTGTCAGACTGAAAACCTCTGCTCTACACCGTACATCACTACCGCTAAAATCAAACAGCACCGATTATTCACTGTCTTTCAGCTGATTGGCTTATTTATCCTCAGGCTACTCAAGATTTAAGACAGGAAACAAACCTCAGGGAGTCTGCAACAAAATAAAACACGAGACAAAGTAATAAGAAAGAAGTAAAACAAGAAATCTGCTGCGTTCACAACATGTTTGGAAAATGTGTGACTGTGCATCTGCATATATGTCTGTGTGTGTGTGTGTGTGTCTTCTCACCAGCTCAACGTCCTGAACCAGGGCAGGTCGTAGGAGTGGTACACGCTGTAGCCAATGGTGATGATTTCTTGGAAGCACTTGATCTGAACACAGAGGACCTGCACAGAGAAACTGTGTCACCACATGCAAAGATAATGAAGCACAAGAGCTCTGTGTAAATGTGTGTGTGTTGTGTGGCCTGCTGTCCTAGTGACACAAAATGGTTGGCAGGTCCATTTCTAGGGAATTCCCCGATGGCAGGAGCTGCAGTCCGGCACGTTATTAGCGAGCCAGGATCTCATTAATCCTTGAGATTACATCTTTCATTAGTGTGTTAAAGCTCATCTTCATCTTTAAACCATGGATGTTATAAACTGTCATGTATTTTCAGTTGGTGTTTCACTCTAGTTAAGCTATATACAAACACAGTATATATAAATATATACAGGAAAAAAATAAAACAAACTCCAGAGCAGTCCAGGCATCATCAATGCTTTTGTTACTCACAATCATCATAAGCACCATGGGGCCCAGGTAGATAATGAAGAAGAAGAAGGAGATCATGGCGAGTGTGAGGATGCCTCGTACCCACCAGTTCTTCCATCTGTGGGAAGCACACACACACACATTTGTTCAACGTCAGCTCCAAGACAACAAAACCCAGAGGAAGCACATTCCTCTGCCAGGACCAAACGCTCCAGCACATGAAAAATAAAAAATAAAAGGAGAAAAATCTCTGAGATGTTACACAAAATCTCACTGCTGCATGTTTTCATTTCTGTTTTGTTTTTTGGCATGGTATGCTGATATTTAATTTTCACTCACTGTTGGTCCGAGGAGAAGAGGGGTGGGGGGGGTGGGATTGTTTTCTTTTTGTTGTTGTTTTTGTTGTACTTACGTGGGCAGCAGCTAAATGCTGCAGGTGTCATGTGATGCCCTCACTACTAATACGTACAAGTCTGGGTGTGACTCAGATTCCTCCCACTTTGATCTGCACCAAGTAGTACAAACTCATGGACCTCCACAACATAAATATGCCTGATTGACTATTCATATCTAGATCCCACTGTTTCCTGAGACAGAAGAATATCTTCTCATTATCCTCTCATCATGATAAAAATCCCTTTAACCACAGCTACACCAAATTTAAAGGTCCCATCCCTACACCAGACCTAGTGCATATTAGTTCAAAACTTTTTCCTGATATCACTGTGCAGTACAAGTTTCTGATTGGCGGATAGCTGTGCATTGAAACTGTAAACCAGAAAACATGTCTGTTATTTCCATATATCAGGACTACAGTATTTGTGCATCATCCCCTCCATGTGTTGTGCTGATTCACTGTGTGTATATTGCTGAGTAAATGTATATTCAGAGAGACTGGGGGAATGACATGCAGTAAAGATCGGGAGTCGAACCAGCGATCACCGCTTCAGGCCATGCCAACATGGGATGTGCTCTAACCGCTCAACCTCCAAGTACCCCAGTAACCTTTATATACAGCTTAACAACAGTGCAACTGCACTCATACACACGTACTGTAAGACAGGTTTGTTATTATTGTTGTTTCACACAGCTCAGTGACTCATATGCTGTTTATAGTGAGGAGAGATCTCTGTGTGTGAATCGTAACACCTCCACATGTGTAGCCATGGAGAAACACAAATCTCTGGTTTAGCTAGCTGCCTCTATACACACGAGATTTTTCTCTTCGGGACAAGTTCACTTCACCTTCTGCTTCAGAGACACTTTGTTAAACACACAGCTGTCATTATTAATAGTGAGCGTACCTTGAGGAGAGTCCGGACAGAGCCTTGTTTAGAACCTCGGGGGTGTCATCAGGAGGGACCGGCACCTCCGGGACACCAGAGTCCACCTTGGCCTCGGTGTCTGAAACCCCGTCTTTTTCCACCTTCAGCTCAGTGTCTGAACCCTGACACACAGACACAGGAGAAACAAACACAAAGAGTATGTATTTAGTAACAATTAGCCCGCCTATCTCACTTAAAGGGATAGTTCAACATTTTGAGAAATTGGCCCATTTGCCTTAATCCCTAGTCATAGCAGTAGGTTTGTTACCTTTATTTGTCCGTGCAAGCTATTTTCAGAATGGCGGAGCAGAGCCGTGAGCTGCTCAGAGCTACGCTAGACTGCCCCTGACAGGAACGCGTATCAGATGTTTTGCATGAATTTACCTCTAAAACAACTCTGTTTGGTAACGTTCTGTTATTATATCATAATGTGCAGGTCTCAACTTGTCCACCAGAGCATTTTGGAGTTGTTGGATTGTGTATTTGATGAGTTTGATGAGGGAAACCAAGAAATCCCATGAGCCTCCGTAGCGTAGCTCTGAGCAGCTCGCAGCTCTGCTCCGCCGTTCTAAAAGTAGCTTGCACCGACAAATAAAGTAACAAACTTACTGCTACAGTATGACTATAGGGATTATGGCAATGGGCCAATTTGCCATAGTTGAATGTTGAAATGTTGAAATATCCCTTTAAGCCCACAAATACAGTCAGCTAAATACAATTTAGCAGCTTTTATTGACAAAACTGTTCAGTCAATAATAATCAATAATGGTTAATTATAATTAATCAATAATGATAAAATAAGATCACAGCATGTCTCTCCTTCCTGCTACACACTCGGCGGCCAATCGACCTCAGGCTTGGATGAAACATGTTGCTATAGCAACTGACTCAGGATTATCATTTATAATACGATAAATTACAGACACAACGCATCCTTTACCTTGTAACCCTTAGAGAGAACCATCTTTAAACTAAACTAAAAAACAATAAAATGAAAAAAAGATACTGTAAGTAAACGGATTACTGTTGGACGTGAAGAACTGTGTAACAACAAAAAACTAAAACTGAAAGTGGAAACAGATGCTATTCAAAATCAAACATCCTGCCAGTCTCACTAAAGCACACAAATACAATGAAATGATATTCATTTAGCTGCTTTCTGAGGTGGCACCAGCCTGGGCTGAGTGCAAAAGTTCACAGGTGTTTTCACTTGTGTCTGATTACTCCTCTGCTCAGGCTGAAGCCACACTTTTTGTTTATCTTTTTTAGGTCATAAAACAATGTTTATTTCAGAGCAATAACATTGTAGGTTTCCAAACAGGTTTCACAAAACAGCACATAATGACATAATATATCAACAGGTAGCTAAGCCCTGCCTCTACATGCTACAGCTCCAGATTTCAGTGAGAACACTGTGAAAGATTTGCATGATGGGTACATGCAAGGTATAGGCTAATATTGACAGACTGAGGCTACAGGTACTGTAAAATGTAATAAAAATACCATTATGTCCCAACAGTGTTTGTGTTGCGCTGTTTTTAACTAATGTACGGTGTCACTGAGTTTCCCGAAAGGCGCCTATAAATAAAATGTATTAATATTATTATTATTATGATTATTATTATTAATAGTACATCTAACAATGTTGATAAGCTGATGATGATGATGTCACTGCAGTAGGCAGGAAGCAATGCTAAAATCTGTAGTTTGTGTTAGCAGACAAATTAATTGATTTTTTTTGTGTTGGACAGATGTGATTGGACAGGAGGAGCTTAAGGTAAACTATTAATTTAGTGCAGCTTTGAGGCCCTTTCATTCAGAAGTGTGTCCTTTCATACAGTATTTTGTGTGTGTGCATTCCCTGTGCTGTCATTTGATATGTACTAAACAAATGTTGATATGTCACTGAACAAATGGCCTGAGGTTGATGTACCAGACAACGTGGACATACTGTATTCAGCAAACAGCAGCAGGGCTGCCAGTGCAGGGTTTTGTGTGGGAGGTGAAACACCGCACCGGATCATCTCCATCCATATTGTTGATTTCTCAGAACCATCTGTCCACTTGAAGGAGACCTGATTAAAAACACACTGCTCTCTACTTCTCCATAGTAACAGTCATCAAAAGGATGGCGACATCAGATGATGGCAGTTTCAGGCAGTTACAGCTCCTCTGGTGAAAACAGAGAGGTTTTCTCAGGCTGCTCTGTCCTTTCACTTCTCTCCCTCTCCCCCCCACTGACCTCTCTGCTGCCGGTGACCAAATTAGGCTCAGAGTACTCTCACCCGGCAGATGGCTGACTCGCTGCACCGCCCACTCAGTCTCACACATTCGTCCTTACACAGTCTGCTGCACTTCTGCATCTGGAAACTTTCTATCTCAAAAATACACCGCAATACTTTTCTACTGACAGCTGCAGTTATTTTGTCTTTCTATGCAAAGTTGTTGTACGTGTTTTTGTACACCTTTCCACACCTTTACTGTTCCAGTCAAACATACTGCAACGACTGAACCAGGAGCATTTCTCCTATTCTGAGCTCATTTTGAACTTTACTGCTTCTCTGAAACAGCTCAAAGATGCATTAAAGACTATCATAGTGTAACCACCCCATAATTATCTTTTAATGAGAGTGATTTTATGTTATGAAGAACAAAGAACTACGACAACACATTACATCAGAAGTCAGTGCCATGGTGCATTCAGGCCCTTTGAAGAAGCCAAAATCTTTTGGACAGTAAACACCTACACCTACTACCTACCTATTTATGTTATAACCTATATTTTGACATGTCTTGTTATTACTAAATAGGCCTAACTGTTTTATCTGATTTCTGATTTGCACATCATGAAATACTTATTATGTAGCCTACTTCTATTCTTACTATAATAAACTGATCAATACTCAGAATGGAAATTCACAGTGACGTTGGAGAGCATAGCCTATGTTGATTCCAACAGTGATTCCCTCAGTCGCCACCACATCTCTCTCTGCATCAAATCAGCTTAATGGAAAAAAAAAAAAACGTTTCCCAACATTTAAATATGTAACTAACCTTTCTCTGACTTATAAGAAAACTGACAATATAGAATAAAATGTAAGTAACTGTCAAAACCTACACAGAGACGCACAAGCATGCATGGAACACACATACTCTCTCTCACTCTCTCTCTCAGCCTGCTGGTTTCTATGGAGACAATATCCTTCATTCAGGATGCTCGAGTTAAAAATAGGAGCTCGTTTCACATAAACACTCCTCCCCTTTCATGCTTTCTGGGCGACAAGCGGCAACCCTGAGTGTCTTTGTTTTGTTTATCTCCGATTGGGTGGAAAAAGCTGGCCGTGCAACCTGTGAAAGGACGAACACAATGATGACATAATGCCCATCTTCAGTGGGATTTTAGCGCTTTTAAAACCAGAGGACAGTGGGTCCTTCAACCAGAGGGAAAGATGAGGTTTGTCATGCTCAGCTCATCAGATGCAAATATCTTCCAGCATCTGTTTTGAAATGTTTTGAATAGTTTAAGACCACAGTGGTCATGTAGAATGAGTCTTACTGACAGAAACAGTCCAACAGAGTGGCACACAGCCAGATGACCCACGATGGTGTTTATGTTGTTTAATCAAAGTGTGAATCAATCATGTGTGAATGCAATTTTGCCGTAATTCGATGCATGTGAACTGCCATTAAAAAAACAACTTCACCTGAATCACATCATTTTATAAACCCGCTGCCTTGGAACGACCATCCGGATAGAAATGTCACAGCAGGGTCAGAGCAGATTTAATAATCACCTCTTTTTCTTTTTTTTTGCCTTCCCCTGGTATGACCACCACGTCACTGACAGGGGGTATCTAATGTACTCTCCCTCCTGACATCCACATCACCTCATGGGACGCGTGCTAAAACTTGCATAGCCTCAGATCTCATTGCATGATTTGCATATCCACATTAGAACCACAAAAGCAAAGCGACTTCAGTAAACACTCTCTCCTAGTGTTGTGCAACACACTGCAACCAAGAGAAATGAAATTAAAAAAGCAGCACATTGAGAGAAAGCACTAAGTGAGCCTCACTGGTAAATCAGCCGTTCCCCTGACAGTTCTCCTATGAGGACTGTCGTGGGGATGCAGCTAATGCTTCAACTCATTTCCCATCTGCTTTAAGCTGTTCTCCAATTTTGTGTAATCACGTCCTTCTCTCGTCCCAGACAGATTCCCCTGCCATCCATCACTCCATCACCACACACCTTTCCCGGATGTGACTATTCACTGGGAAACAACTGTTAAATCCACATTAGCAGCACAAATGATGCATTTCAGATCTAAGTTCATTACAGCATGCTGTCGACAGCAGATTGACTGCTGTTACTGTAGCAGCAGCAGTCACGCTGGTTGATAGCAGTCCTACAGTAAACAAGCTGGGACAGTGCTGTCTTTAGCTAACACAAACAGTTTCCACTACAGACTACATACATCACATATGAGTGATTAGCTTGCACAAAGTCAACAAACAATTTTAAAAGGTTGGTTCTTTATATAAAAGGAGAAAACCACTGTCCAAAGGAGGTAACAGTCATATTATTGAGTGGCAAGTGGATTGTTTGCTACTGGCTGGAGGTAAAGCTATATGAGGACAGGATTTAGCTGATCTAAGAACTGATCAGCTTTTCTCTCTGACTCAAATTTGGTAAAATGACATTGTATTAATGACCAGGTGTGGTGTGCTATGGTAATAGCTGCCTTAATCACAAACTGTCATTAGTTCATCTGCCTGGTAAGAAACTGCTACAGTGGAAAGTTGTGTCATGATAAATTAATAATATGCATGAGTCCTGCCAGAATAAACGTGTTAATCGCCACAACTGATTAACAAATAAATAAAATGCTTTAAAAATAGTGTTGATAAATGACTGAAATAGCTTTTACTGCTGTGACGAAAATGGAAATGCCCAAAATAAAGAGATACGAGCCCTGCCCTATTATTAATCACTGTGCACTCCTCCTATACACTAAGTTTCTTTGGTTTAAAAAAAATCTGATGAAATCTTCAACCCTCCCTCCAGTGTTTAACCTGACGTTACGCCCTTGGCTGTGTGTAGAGCTGCCAATCATCAGTCAAATACTCCACAGTTTACTGTTGTTTTACGTAGAAGCACGTAAAGGAGACGACACAAACTTGGCCTGAGTTGTTACAGTGTAAAAGTACAGCGACTGTAAACATCGGCCTGTAACTGGCAAGTACAGTGTAGATACATACAACGCAATTTTAACTTTTGTGTGTGGTTTGTTTGGTGTTTTCGCGACGAAAACACACCCAGGAAGACGGCGACTAGCATCAGCCAATCAAGTCTAAAATGTCAGCGAATTGGCGGATGATTTGTACAGAGCTTGACAACGATTTGCAACGGCGCTAAAAAAAAAAAAAATAGGGCTAACTGAGCGACAGTGTCCGGAGGAAGCCCGTCTACCCCCCGTGTTTTAATGAATACTGACATCACCTTTCCTCTAGCTAACATTACCCGAGACACTGACAACAGTACATCAAGATAGCTGACAGGCTAGCTAGCGTTAGCATCACTTCCAAATGGCAGGCAGGCAGAGCTGAGTCCAGGCTGAGCTACCTTGTCCTCTGACGGCTGCTGCTGTAGCCCTGGCTCGGTGTCTTTGGCTCCACGGTGCCTTAGCTCTGTCATCTTTGCGGCTCGTAGCTGAACGACGACAGCGAAGGTCCTGTGGCTCCGACACACACACTTGTTATATTGGCTGACAGATCTTCTGCTACGGTTCTGGTGAGGTTTTTTCTCAGCAGCAACACTGTTCACTCGAGGAACCCAATCAATGTCACTCAACCAGGAACACACGAAAAAGTAAACTTCCGGTTTTCAAAATAAAGTCTGTGCACGACGGACAGACAGGCTGATTTCTCTGAATTCGGTGCACTTTGTCTCAACCTCGAAGACTGTCAAACAAAGTAACATAATTTTTGTATTCTAAAGCAATCAATTGATAAATCAAAGTGTCTTTGGATTAAATAAACAAAAAACAACTAATCTTTTTTATTATTATTTTAGTAGCCTAGATGACAAATTTGTACCTTAACTAATAACCCTAACCCTATGTCCCTGTTGACCAGAATCACCATTAATTGTATTTAAAACAAATAAAAATTGTATTTAAAACAAATAAAAATTGCAATAAACAACTTTAACCAAAACAATAGGCTATAAAAATCTGAAAAAACTATCAACCATGATCTCACAACATCCTTCTTTACTTCATATAGGATTTGTTTCCAAATTCACAAACAGTTGAGAGAAACTGGACTAGATGCTGCTGTTGTCTTCAACTGTGGGTCATGACATCGTTTTAACATATCTGTCATCTGTGATGGACATGGGGCACATCCTGACTGGACCAGAGAGCTCCATCAGTGACCGGCTCCTTCACCCAAAATGTGTGAGTTACCACGGGTCCCTCCTCACTGCAGCTGTCAAACTCCACAACAAGAGCTGTTCTCAGCCCAAAACATTATTGGATAGGAATGTGTATATATATTTTTTCTTATTCTTATTCATTAATCATAACTTCTTACACATACTGCTTTCTTTTTACTGCTATTGCCACTGTGGGGAGAAATAAAGGGTTATCTGAGGGTACAACACTAAACTGGGTCAAATCATATACAGTAGGAAACATATATCCAGTGGTTCCAGGTCAGTTTTCTCCACTGTTTGAGGACAGCTTTGTTCTCATGCTCATGCTTAAAAACCTCATTGGCTGATGATTCCCAGCTCTACCTCACACTAAAATCCAGAGATTAAAAGACATTTATAAAAACAAATGGCAGCTGAATATGACTGAAAAGAGGAATCTCACACACTGATAAATTCTCCCCTTTTTATTCTCTTAATACAAAAGAGAGTGAAACACTGCGTCCCCTGGGAGTGAAGTGGACTGCAGTCCTCTGTAGTGGGTCTTTCATCCACACTTTACAGCAGCAGCTCGGCTGGTTCAAGGGCAACAGATAATTGTTAGTCCCAAAGGCAAATACTCTTATATAGATAAAGACTCAGAAGTATGTTACCAGTCTGACTCATACTCATCTCTGTCCTCCAAGTGGGAAAAAGGAAATGGCCTACAGTAAATAATGAATAGTGAAACAGACAAAGAAACACTCAAGAAACATGTTCACACAACAACACAAGTGATGATGAAAGTGATTTGTTTTCTGTGTCAGAGGCTCACACTCACCTGTACTGTCCATGGACAGCAGCAGCTCAGGAGGCAGAGTGGGAGGAAAAGACATAATGGTTAGTGATGTTTCAAATACTACATTGAATATACATTAATAAAATGTGCACATTAGTTTACACTACTGTCTTTATGGTATTATATAATGCTGCTCATCACTTTCTCCGTCCATGGTTGTCCATTCATCAGCAGCTCAGGAGGAAGAGGAAGACAAGGAAAAAAAAACAAAGCGAGTAATAATCTTTTACTTGTGCTTTATGAGACAGACATACCTCTCTTTATCCATTATTGCAATCCTCATATATTTTTTTAATTAATTTTAAACATATTTCATAATGTAAATATTAACGAGCTAATAGACCCAGGTTTTTTATTGCTATTGAGACCCAAGGCTATTTATTTTTTTTTAATTTGTCATCATTTTTTATATAATAATTTCAATATTTTCTTTATTCATTTGTCAAGGCTATTGATCCCAAACCAGTGCTGTGTGAGACTTCTTTTTGTCGCACTATGATTAGCACTATTCATATTTTGTCTACAACGTTGTAACGTGGGGCGAATAAAGGATGATCATATCATATCCCATCATGTAATGCATCTCTATCTATCTCTATCTACGCACGAATGCACGCGCCGACGTTCCGTAGAAGTCATGGCAACGGAACTGTTATATCTGACCGAACGGTTCTGTGTCTCATTTGCACTCGGACTTGACTCTGTGTTGACCCAGCGCAAAACCTCTGTTGGCAAATTGACCTTTTGCGGACTTGAGCGATCTAAACAACTCTTTGGATACCTTTGGAAAGCTGTGAACTGATCTTCGGACACCTCGATTGGACAACTCTCCTGAGAGAAGACCCACCTGCGGATTTCACCTGCGGAAAACCAGGCCCGGTCGGACCCCCTACCGGACCACACCTGCTGCTTTGGACCCAGTCCTTTGCAGGTAAGACATGTTTTCATTTTATATTCTACCAAATGTCTCAGTTTATCTTCTTGAATCACCCAAATGTGGTTTTAATCCCAAAATATCTCTCAATTGATGTAATTTATTGAATATTATTTAGCATAAAGCATCAATAGAATGTTAGCTTTGACATTTTCTTGATGTAAAATGATGTTTTATCATGAAACACGTGCCTTGTTTCCCGGGCCAGATGTGGAATATGTTAACAATGAAGTATTCACTCAAACATGCTGATATTTTGGTTTGACATTACAATTTTTAAAACAAATTTCTGTCGAAAATGTAATATTAAAGATTGCGACTGGGCCTTTTTTTTTTTTCAAAAAATGCTAATACAAAAATATGTGTTGTCACCATGGAGATAATAGAACAAACGTTGGAACGTGCAGGTCCAGTCAGAACGAATAGGCCTCTTTATTCTGGTCTTGTTGAAGTCCAGATTAAAAGTTACAGTTTATTACGTTGGTCTAGTCACAGTTATCAAACACAACAGACGACATCTGTAGCCTATTGAAATGCTATTTGGAAAACTTCTGTCGGTCTCTCCTGTCCGCGAGCCCTCAGTCTCCTTTATGCTGCATGATTTGCAACTCGTAATCGTCAGTAACCGCAGCAGCATGGATTGGCAAAACTACTGTATAGGAAGTTAAGAAATTATGTTACTGCTGCTAATAATAAGAAAAAACATGTGTTCTACACAGCTAAAATTACAGAGCTGATGAATGATAAGAAAAAGCTTAATGGGTCGTACACCATTTGGAGATGGAAGGTAAATTCATATCAAAGCCCTTAAATATAGCCAATTGTTTCAATGATTATTTCTATACTAAAGTTCATAATTTGAGGAGGAACATGACACATACTAATGATATTTTCTCATTTACACTAATTAAGGACTCAATAATGAAGAATAAAAATTGTAAATTTGAGAAAAGCAATTAATGATGTGAAACTTCTTTGCAAGGGGAAAGGATGGAAATAACAGTTTATTGACAAAATCAAGTGGGTGTTGTCTTACTTGACTTTAGCAAACTGTAGACCTATGTTACCAGCTTTAGGGAAAGTCATGGAAAGGATCATATTTGATCAAATTCAACATTATTTTGATATTAATAATAGACAATGGAAAATTAGTGGGTGTTGTCTTAGCGCTGTGTTTGATGTTATTGACCACTCTTTGTTACTAGGGAAGCTCAAGCAGTATGGTTTTAGTTTGCCTGCCATAAAATTGATGGAGAGTTATCTGACAAATAGAAGTCAAACTGTTTTTTTAATGGCAGTCTGTCTAATATTAAACATGTCGACTGCGGGGTTCCTCAAGGGAGTTGCCTTAGGCCGTTATTATTTTCTATCTTTGTAAATGATTTCCCACTTGTGTTGGAAGAAACAAAAACTGTTATGTATGCAGATGATGTACAATATATTCAGCTGAAACGTCCACAGTAGGATTAGCAACAGCATAGAATGGGTGACTGAAAACAAACTGATCTTAAATGTAGGTAAAACTAAATCTATTGTTATTGGGTCAAAACACTTGCTGCAGAATGCACATTCTTTGGTGTTGAAAATTAATAACATTTTTGTTGAACAAGTGTATGTTAAACTTTTAGGCATAATTGTTGACCAACACCTAGCATGGTCGAAACATATTGATTTTATTGTTAACAAAATGGGAAGAGGCGTTGCTATGATAAAAAGAGTGCTAAAAATTATTCCACAAGATATTCTCAAGCAGGTTGCAAATGCATTGGTATTGTCACAGTTAGATTATTGTTTTCGAATTTGGTCCAGTGCTTCGATGAAAGATTTAAACAAATTACAAGTTGCTCAAAATAAAGCAGCACGTTGTGTCCTGCAGTGCTCATATAGAACAAATGTGACACATATGCATGAGCGACTTGGTTGGCTTAATATCACTCAAAGAAGTTGTTATGTTTTGTTGAACTTGATCAGGAACATCATTGTAAATAAGTTCTAAATCCTAAAACTTTGTATTGCCTTTTTTCACATCAGCTGTGTCAACATAATTATCTGACAAGACATGCTACAGAGTGGCGGTTTAGAGGGCAAATACCAATGTACTGAAAAAATCTGTCTTGTTCAGAGCCAGTCTGGAGTGGAACGCTCTGCCACTTTACAGTATATTGTTTTGACTGATTCCAAAGAAGGGTATACATTTTTGTTAAAACAGTTTCTCTTAATGGTCCAGCAACAGTAGTCTGTTTCCTCTATCCTGCATTTCATTAATTTTTCTAAATTGTTTTTTTTTTTTGTTATTTGTTTCTATGGTGTTGTATGTTGTGTATGGTCTTAATTGTACTGTACAAGTGTTTCGTGATGTCATGTGATATATGTGGTGTGAGTCTATGATTGTATGTGTTGTGACTGTATTGACGGTTGTTTCTGTTTTGTCTTGTTTATCTTGCAAATTTGGTTTGACTTATACTTGGACTCCAGGAAGAATAGCCAGGCTAATGTTCTGGAGCTAATGGAGATCCAATCAATAAATAAATAAATAAATAAATCGAGAGACTTGTTAAAAAGCACAGACGTCCGTGTTGTTACAAAGCAGAAGCCCTGTTGTTGTTGTTGTTGTTGTTAATGCACGATTATGTCATTAAAATGCTCATCCCTCGTGTCCTTGGCATGCGTAATGACGCACAGTTCAACTGTCGGCAGTACGTGCTGTCATAGAAAGTGGTGACAGTTTATAGTTGTGAGTCTGGTGTGTAACTCACTATACAAAGCTGTTTGTATCTTATGTTTATCAGTAAAGGACCATGGGATTGTGTGATAGAATGACACTATTGATCTGATGTGAGCTATTGATCAGAGATAGAAACCTGTCAATCTGAAAACTAGTTCAAAGTTTGCAGCTATGTCACATGTTTCTTGGAGGTTCCCATGATGAGTGTGTGGTTCCTCTGCTGCAGCTTCCACCACCCTACCAGGGCCGTTGTATAGGGGAGAAAGGTGATGATAATTCTAGGGGCCCAGCGCCCAGTGGGGCCCACAAAAAAACCTAGTAGTCTAATCTTTGTATGACTGAATTATTCTGCATAAGACTAAGAGATAAGAGAATAGCCTACTCATAGTAATGCTGCATTAGCATCAAACCAAAGTAGGCTGAATAAAAAATGATAAAACATACGTAGTCTAAGAAGAAAAGTGGAAAAGTCAGGGGCCCACTTTGGTATAGTACTTTTAGGGGCCCTGCACCCCACACACACACAAATCAACATCATCACTGAGCTGCTACATGTCCTGCTCTATGCAGCCTCTTTATCAATGGAGCTTTTACAAATGGATCATCTGACATTTTCACATTCTTCTCCTCAGCTGGCTTGTCTCCCCCGTCCTCCGCCCAGCGGTTGACATCACCACCACCACCACCACCACCTCCATCACCTCCACCACCTCCATCACCACCACCTCCATCACCACCACCACCACTACCACCACCACCACCACCACCACCTCCATCACCACCACCTCCATCACCTCCACCACCTTGAGTCATCAGGATGCAGAACCACCAGCCAGGTGATAACGCACCTTTTTACTTTGCAGGTTCTCCTGTTCTCATGGATGCTGCACCGGATCTGTTTGTTCCTGCTGCACCTCCTGCTGCTCCTCTTGCTTTCTGGCAGCCTGCTCCTCCTGCTGCTGCTCCTCCTCTCGCTCCCCCTTTTTACTTTGCAGGTTCTCCCGTTCTCATGGATGCTGCACCGGATCTGTTTGTTCCTGCTGCTCCTCCTCTTGCTCCTCCTGCTTTCTGGCAGACTGCTCCTCCTGCTGCTCCTGCTTTCTGGCAGTCTGCTCCTCCTTTTGCTCCCCCCGCTGCTCCTGCTTTCTGGCAGTCTGCTGCTCCTTTTGCTCCCCCCGCTGCTCCTGCTTTCTGGCAGCCTGCTCCTCCTTCTTTCTTTGCTGCTCCTCCTGCTTTCGGGCAACCTGCTCCTCCTTCTTTCTTTGCTGCTCCTCCTGCTTTCGGGCAACCTGCTCCTCCTGCTTTCTGGCAACCTGCTCCTCCTGCTTTCTGGCAGCCTGCTCCTCCTGCTTCACCTGCTCCTGCTCCTCCTGCAGACTGCACCCTCTGCTTTCCCGCAGACTGCACCTTTTCTGAGGACTCCTGGCCCTCCTTCTCCTCCTCCTCTCCCTGCTCCTCCCTCTCTCCCTCCTCCCTCTCCTCTCCCTGCCCTCCTC
Organism: Decapterus maruadsi; assembly: GCA_030347415.2. Taxonomy (NCBI): domain Eukaryota; kingdom Metazoa; phylum Chordata; class Actinopteri; order Carangiformes; family Carangidae; genus Decapterus; species Decapterus maruadsi. Next base: position 5,317,101 of record CM064895.1, read on the forward strand.
CTGCTGCTGCTGCTGCTGCTTCTGCTCCTCCTGCTGCTGCTGCTGCTGCTGCTCCTCCTCCTCCTGCAGACTGCACCTTTTCTGAGGACTCCTGGCCCTCCTTCTCCTCCTCCTCTCCCTGCTCCTCCCTCTCTCCCTCCTCCCTCCCCTCTCCCTGCCCTCCTCCTGCTGCTGCTGCTGCTGCTGCTGCTGCTGCTGCTGCTGCTGCTGCTGCTGCTGCTGCTGCTGCTGCTGCTGCTGCTGCTGCTGCTGCTGCTCCTGCTGCTGCTGCTGCTGCTGCGGCTCCTGCTGCTGCTGCGGCTCCTGCTGCTGCTGCTGCTCCTGCTGCTGCTGCGGCTCCTGCTGCTGCTGCTGCTCCTGCTGCTGCTGCTGCTGCTGCTGCTGCTGCTGCTGCTGCTGCTCCTGCTGCTGCTGCGGCTCCTGCTGCTGCTGCTGCTGCTGCTGCTGCGGCTCCTGCTGCTGCTGCTGCTGCTGCTGCTGCTGCTGCTGCTGCTGCTGCTCCTGCTGCTGCTGCTGCTGCTGCTGCTGCTGCTGCTGCTGCTGCTGCTGCTGCTGCTGCTGCTGCGGCTCCTGCTGCTGCTGCTGCTGCTGCTGCTGCTGCTGCTGCTGCTGCTGCTGCTGCTGCTGCTGCTGCTGCTGCTGCTGCTGCTGCTGCTGCTGCTGTGGCTCCTGCTGCTGCTGCTGCTCCTGCTGCTGCTGCTGCTGCTGCTGCTGCTGCTGCTGCTGCTGCTGCGGCTCCTGCTGCTGGTGCTGCTGCTGCTGCGGCTCCTGCTGCTGCTGCTGCTGCTGCGGCTCCTGCTGCTGCTGCTGCTGCTGCGGCTCCTGCAGACTGCACCTTTTCTGAGGACTCCTGGCCCTCCTTCTCCTCCTCCTCTCCCTGCTCCTCCCTCTCTCCCTCCTCCCTCTCCTCTCCCTGCCCTCCTCCTGCTGCTGCTGCTGCTCCTGCTGCTGCTGCTGCTGCTGCTGCTCCTCCTCCTCCTGCTTCTGCTGCTGCTGCTCCTCCTCTTAGCACTGCTCCTCCTGCTTTCTCGGAGACCCCCCCTCCTTCTTACTCTGCTCCTCCTCTTGCTTTCTGGGAGAATTCTCCTCCCATTTACTCTGCTGCTCCTCCTACTTTCTGGGAGAGTTCTCCTCCTTCTCACTCTGCTGCTCCTCCTGCTTTCTGGGAGAATTCTTCTCCTTCTTACTCCACAGGTCCTCCTGCCGGCTACTTGCCTCCCGTTGGCTCCAGGATTCTCTCCTCCCCCTTTTCTGAGGACTCCTTGCCCTCCTTCTCTTCCTTCTCCACTTGCTACCCTGGAGACACCTCCTCCTCTCCTTGCTCCACAGGTCCTCCTGCAGATGCCGTTCCCTCCTCCTCCTCCCCCTTTTCTGAGGACTCCTGGCCCTCCTCCTCTCCCTCCTCTCCCTGCCCTCCTGCAGACCACTCCTCTTCCCCCTCTTCTTCCCAGGTTGCTGCTCCTGCTTCTCCGTTCCGGCCCATTTCTCCTGCTGCTGCTTCTCCTCTCAGCGCTGCTCTTCCTCTTGCCGTCCCTGCTTTGAGGCCTGCTCCCTCTGCTTTCAGGCCTCGTGCTCCTGCTCCCCAGGTTTCCCCTTCTCTGCAACTTGCTGGACCTCGCAGTGGCTCTGCTTTCCAACCTGTTCCTCCTTCTACTCCTCTTTCTCCTCCTCCTCCTCCACTTGCTATTCCTCTTTCTCCTCCTCCACCTGCTACTACTCTACCCCCTGCTCCTGGACTTCCTCTTTTTGTACCTCCTCCTCCCCTGCACTTTGATCCTCCTATTGCCTCTTTTTTGCTGCATTTTTCTCCACCCAGCTCTTGCAGGAGGCCCCGAGAGGAGGAGGAGGACCAGATGGTGCCATGTGCTCCAGCCAAGAGGCCCAGGCTGTGAGAGGACAGAGCCTCTCTGCTGCAGGTATCACTCAGTCACCTCACCCTGCACCACTGAGGCCTGTAACCTGCCCAGGTAGCGTCTTGCACCTGGGCTTTTTATTCTCTAGTTGTTGTCTGTTTTGTACATTTAGGTTCAGTGGCTCGATCAACCATTTTTCTTGGGACTGGCCTTTGCGTCTGGCGGGGTTCGCTCAGTTTGGTTGGTTGAGTATTACATTATTCACCAAACACTTTATTGCACTTGTTTTTTTGCACATTTAGGTTCGGTCGCTCGATCAACCATTTTTATTGGGACTGGCCTTTGCGTCTGGCGGGGTTCGGTCAGTTTGGTTGGTTGAGCATCGTATTACTCACCAAACACTTAACTGCACTTGGTTTTTCTGTAGTTCTGCACATTCAGGTTCAGTGTCTCAATCAACCATTTTTCATGGGACTGGCCTTTGCGTCTGGCGGGGTTCGGTCAGTTTGGTTGGTTGAGCATCATATTCACCAAACACTTTATTCCACTTGGTTTTTCTGTAGTTCTGCACTAGAGATGCGCGGATAGGCAATTATTTCATCACAAAAGTCATCATCCACCCGCCATTCACCCGAACCAACGTTTTTTCAAAACCACACCCGCCCGCCATCCGCCCGTTGTTGTATATCTAATATAGACTATGTATATATTTTTCCTAATTGGTTCTTAATAACCCGCCCGCCACCTGCCCGAATCTAATTAAAATATATTTTTTCGTCATGTCATCTGCCCGACCCACAGTTTATCCACGGATGTGTCCGCAACCCGCGCATCTCTATTCTGCATATTCAGGTTCCGTGTCTTGATCAACCATTTTTCTTGGGACTGGCCTTTGCGTCTGGCGGGGTTCGGTCAGTTTGGTTGGTTGAGCATCATATTATTCACCAAACACTTTATTCCACTTGGTTTTTCCGTAGTTCTCCATACGGTTCAGTGTCTCGATCAACCATTTTTATTGGGACTGGCCTTTGCGTCTGGCGGGGTTCGGTCAGTTTGGTTGGTTGAGCATCATAACATTCCATCTTACAGTAGTCTCCACCCACATACATACATATCCACTGCCCCCACACCCCTCTCAAACCCCCCACCCTCACCCCTAACCCCACCCCTCCCCCTCGCCCGGAGTCAGCTGGGATCAACTCTGGAGATCCCAGCTGACGAGGACGAAAAAGGTGAGTGTCAGCTTCTCTATATATGTTGATGATGTTTACCTCCATGTTTAGTTCTTGTTCATCTCACTAACCATGACTTCCCTCTGCTTCCTGAGCTCAACTTGTCTCTTAGAGCTGCTGTCTTATGAGGACGGAAAAGGTAAGTATGAGCCTCTGACACAGAAAACACATCACATATACATGTAGTGTAGTTTATGAAACATAAACATAGACAACAAGTTGTTTTATTGTGAGAACCTGTTTACTCTGGTGTTCTGTATGTTTATTGTTATAATTATTTTTATTTAAAGATAATTAGTCTCACCAACCTTTCTTCTTTTCCTTCTCTTCCTCTGCCTCCTGAGCTGCTGATGGACGGACAACCATGGACGGAGAAAGTGAGTATGATCAGCAACATTATATAGTAACATACACAGTAGTGTAAACTAATACACTTTATTAATGTATATTCAATGTAGTATTTGAAACATCACTAACCATTATGTCTTTTCCTCCCACTCTGCCTCCTGAGCTGCTGCTGTTCACCATGGACAGTACAGGTGAGTGTGAACCTCTGACACAGAAAACAAATCACCTATAGTGTAGTTTGTGTAACATAAACATAGACAGCAAGTTGTGTTATTGTGAGAACCTGTTTACTCTGGTTTTCATTTATTGTTATAAGTTTTTTCAGTCTCACTGACCTTTCTTTTTTTCCTTCTCTTCCTCTGCCTCCTGAGCTGCTGATGGATGGAGAACCATAGACGGAGAAAGTGAGTATGATCAGCAACATTATAAAATACCATGAAGACAGTAGTGTAAACTAATGTGTACACGGTGTCAAACATCACTAACCATTGTGTCTTTTCCTCCCACGCTGCCTCCTGAACTGCTGCTGTTCACCATGGACAGTACAGGTGAGTGTGAGTCTCTGACTTGGACCGAGTCACCTAGACATTTGTGTTGTTGTGTGAACATGTTTAGTAACTTGGAGTGTTTCTTTGTCTGTCTCACTAATCATTATTTACTGTATTTCTTTTTTCCCACTTGAGCTGCTGCTGTAAACTATGAAGGACAGAGATGAGTATGAGTCAGACTGGTAACATACCTCTGAGTCTTTATCTATATAAGTCTATTTGTGTGACTAACAATCATCTGTTGTCCATCCCATGAACCAGCCGAGCTGCTGCTGCTGTAAAGTGTGGATGCCTCAGTCTGAGATGCTGTATTACAGTAAGAGAATAAAAAAGGAGGAGACTTTATCAGTGTGTGAGATTCACTCTTTTCAGTAATGTTCAGCTGACCATTGTTTTATAGTTTGAGGTGGAACTGGGAATCATCAGCGAATTAGGTTTTTAAGAATGAGCATGAAAACAGACCTGTCCTGAAACTGTGAAGAAAACTGATCAGGAACCACTGGAAATATGTTCCTGATAGGATTGTTGTACCCTGATATGTTAAAACGATGTCATGATCCACAGTTCTGAAGACAACACCAGCATCGAGTCCAGTTTCTCTCAGCTGCTTTGATGCAACTCACACATTAGAAATATCATTCTTAGCATCTTTCCCCAACACTAACATCAGCATTTCTTATATGTATTGTATTGCATCCATCATTAGTGGTGCACATGTTTTGAAAGGCACAGAAAATGTAAAGGATCTGAATATTTTTCATACCAACTCCTCAACCCTTGTCTGGGATTTGCATCATCTGCTGATTCGTGACTTGGCTGAGCAAAGAGACAAAGCATGACGACTCAAGAGCAGACACAGAAACATCACACTCTTGATTAATACAAGCTTAGTATTATTGTACAAACTGAGTCTGAAGTAAATGTGTAAATTAAATATGAGGTAAGGAAAACTGTAACAAGGTTGTTTTTTAATTAATGTGTCATTGTGAAGCTGTAACCTCTCCTCACACACAACACTGCCATGGTTGTGCCCTGATTGCTCTGGTGAGTGACGATGCGTGTTAATGCCAGGGTCTGGAGATGGGCCTCTTTCTCAGCTCCCATCGATCTGTTACAGTGGCTATGAGACGGCGAGTGTCTCCCTCTAGGGACCAGCTTTGGACACAGTGATAGAGGCCAGGACAGTGCACACATGAGTGGGCTGTGAACAGTGATTGACAGAAAGGTCAGAAAGTTAATGATAATTTATCCTAATCTAAGACAACAACACTCTGAGAATAATCTGTTTATGTCTTTTTTAAAAAAAGTTGTCAATTAGTGTAACTTTCATTAATTATATCTACCATATACTTCACATTTTACTCCTATACAAATGTCTGTGCTGCTGGTGTCTGACAGGCAAACAATGTAAAGATGACTAAGGAGAGCATTGATGAAATGGAGAAAATTTGGGGATTTATATTCTAGCACATTTGGCCAGAAAACAAAAAGAAAAGTGGTTTTGTGTTTTGTGCAGTGTAATATAATAAATACTACTAGTAATATGATATGTCTCATATGTTTGTTTTTTAAAACTAATTTCACACTCAAAACTGTGCAAGTTTGAAAGTAGCAAATGTGCTTTTATTTTTGAGGGCTGGCTGCCTACTGTGTAGCTCTGGTTAGCTTGACACTATCAGCTGAGGTCTCTGACGTCAAAGGGGGTGTGGCCTGAGTTCAAGACAAATACTGTGGCGATGTAGATGATCAAAAGTAGTACAGTATCAGAACTGTTAGTATATTCTTGTATTATCTGAAATGTGAGAAAACACAATACATATACATACTGTAACGATGATGTCTTGTGTGATGGTTTGTCAATTCTGGGTCAAATTAGGCCTTTTGAAAAGTTTATTTTAATATTGATAGGCTATACATTCTGCTACATAGTCAATGACTCTCATTTTTAGGCAGGATGATGAGTGTTTGTCGTAGTAATGCTTATGACATACTAATTTTACCAGTGGCAATAAGATTTCAACAGGTAAAATACTGGGCATGTAAATGTCATTATCACTGTGATGAAGGCTGGAGTGACAGGAAAGCTTGATGGTACTGCTCTTGTCCTGCTTTTACAGCAAAACTCTCTGCAATTTGCACCTTTAACACCAAGTGGCAGCAAAACCTCACTGTAATTATGTGAGTGTGTTTGTATGTGTATGTGCATGCATGCACGCCGGCATGTGTGCACATTCCAGGTATTACACATGTTGTGGACACCTTAATCTGTACAGCCTCACTATGACGTACGGTGACAAAAAGGAAGTCCCCATAGTATATAAGTCACTTTAGTTAGGTATGAGGTTTGATAAGAACTAAGGTTTAAGGTTTTTGGATAATTAATTTGAGTCAGTGTTATATCCAGTCATGGAGACACAACTGCGTGCATGTCATTCCTATTGCCTGACAGAAGCCAGTAGTTATAAATACTTAATGGCCTACTGCTGTTGCAGCAGAAGGAAAAGGAGGTGAGCATTGCAGCCCAAATATAACAGTTCAATAGGATGTGACATCATACTGTAGCGTGTTCACTAGAGTGTCTGTGATGAATGGTACCTACAGAGCAGAAGAGGGCTAGGCTCATAAATCACCCCAGACAACAATCCACAAACTCGGTGGTTACATAAACCAAAAAAAGTGGGAATACTATTCTTCATCTTCGTTACTAATTTGCAATTGTTTGATTTTTTTTTTTTTTTTTTTTTTTTTTGCTGCATTTTCCAAGTGAAGGCAGCGCCCCACAGCTTTGCATTATTACTGAGAAAAGATCAAATAAACCTGTGCTGGAGATGTCTGAAACATTCAAAATATATAGATAGCGTGATTAGTACTCTGCTTCTGTTCCCTAAATCATCTGTATTTCAGTTTCACACAAGAGGAAGTGATGCTCTGTTGCACGGCTTTGATTTGGCCTTTGTACAAGGCCACAACCACCACCACCACCACACCATGTTAGTTAGCAGTTATAATAAGCAACATCAGTATAGTTTCTGTTTTTTTTTATTATTTATTTGGTTACATTGAATGTAGCTCAGGTTTCCAGGCTTCTTTCTTCCTGGAGACAACGCAGGCCCACACAGAACATGCAAACTGGGCCAAGGCCTGGAAGTTGAACTCAGATATTAGACATGTTGTGAAGATAAAAACGCTTCCATTTGGATTAAATAATGATCATCAGGTCAGTACTGTCACCTCACAGAGAGAGAGAGAGAATCTTTATTGTTATTATTCTAGATAATGAAATTGTCTGTGTCATCAGACATATTACTAAATAAATAACCTAATGCTATAGCTGAAGCATTTCTATAACATAATAAATGATAGAAAGTGAAGTGATGACAAGGCCAAGTGCTCAAATCATATTGGCTTTTCATATTCATGATGCATTTTGTCTCATGTAAAGCAACTTGAATTAAGTTTACTATATTTAAAGGTGCTGTACAAACAAACTTGCCCTAAAAACCAAGCACAAAGGCTACACAGAAAACAATTCTTGTCCTCACTAGTTTACTGTTTTTATTAAAGGGATAGTTCAACATTTTGGCAAATTGTCCCATTGCCATAATCCCTATAGTTTTAGTAGGTTTGTTACCTTTAATGTCGGCGCAAGCTATTTTTAGAATGGCAGAGCAGAGCCACGAGCTGCTCAGACCTACAATATGGAGGCTAATGGGATTTCTTGGTTTTCCTCATCAAACTCATCAACCTACAGTATGTATAATGTAGCCTATTTGATGTTGGTTATTTGCTGAAGTTCTGGATTTTGGTGATCTTATTTACAGACATGCTTCTGTTTCCACTCTTCTTCCACATGGCTCGGTTTATCAGTTATCTGCACTAAGATTCATCACTTGCAAGAGTTACTACACCCTCACTGCATTTTACATGAAAAGGGCACAGATTATGTGTCAGATATGCACTGGTACCTTTTTTTTCAAGTCTTGAATAGTAATGTACCACCATACCTCTGTACCTGACTGGTCACATAGTAACACCTTCAAGTGATAATACCACAAACTAAACTATGACTAACTCTATAACCTTCCTTTAAAGATGTCTGTGTTCATACTATTATTGTGTTGTTGTTGTTGTTGTTGTTGTTGTTGTTGTTGTTGTTGTTGTTGTTGTTGTTGTTGTTGTTGTTGTTGTTGTTGTCTGACACTGTCATACTGTAGCTGGGCTAATGCAAACTCCTGCTTTGTGTAGTTACAGAGTTTTGGACTATGCTCTTGTATTACTGTATATAAAAACACCTGTTAACAAGGTTAAATTGTTTAATTTCCATTGATCTTCAAATCTTAAGGAGTCAATAATCAATAATCATCATGAAAACTACATCAGTACCACTCATGTCCATCTTGACACACTCTTTGACTTCAGTTTTTCTAATATCGTCTTGTATCATGCTTTCAATCATAACTCTCCTTAACTGATGTCATTGCATGAAAGGAATTGTATTTTTTGTTGTTGTTGCCTATTTTTGCTCTATAGGTTACTCTGGCTTTATTATGGCAAGCCTCCACAAATCAACTTTAAGTGATTTTGCTGATTATATCACTAGTAATTACATTATATTCACAAAGAACAAACACGTTTGGAGTGTGATTAATAATGAACATTCACAATCAATTCTGGAAGTTGAAAGTTTGAAACAGTTGACCATCACTCGAGCAGAAGAGAAGGAACAGTGAGAAAAATTAACATGACAACAAAAAATACCCTGCCATTCGCTCACATTCCCACCCACCCAAAGATTATGACTGCAGTGCTTTTGACTGTATTCTGTTGGGGGCACTTCATCCTTGCCGCAGTGTTGATGCCGCGGACGTTGCTCAGTTATTCTGCACAGCATACTGCACATGCACCCTGACACTGTGTACAGCCCTGTCATGGTTCAACTGCCCCAACTTGTGGTGCACAGTTAGTGTGACGCTTCCGCTCGTCTGGGCTCAGCGTGTCAGGCAGCCAGGGTTTTTGGCTGGGACTCCTCAGCAGCTCCTCCAAAACTGCAGGGCTCTGGGACATCTGCAATGCAGAAGTCTATATATAGCAGTAGACTTACCAGGAGAGAGAGGGGGGAGAGAGGAAGAGAGAGAGAGGGAGACAGTGAGAAAAAGATAGAAGGATGAGTGGAAACAGAGAGGGGAAGGACGAGACAGAAAGAGACAATGAATCAAAACACTGATCCCTGAACTGAAAACGAGCTGGAGACTGACACAGAGCAGACCCGGAGCAGCTCTGTCAACAGTTCTCTACTGTCAAGAAATAAGTTTCACTACAATATTTGTTCATTCCTACTTTGTGAACACCTGAAAACTATTATTATATAATCTTAATATTATATGTATCTGTAAGACCAATAACCCGAGTCATGTCAGCACTTGCAATGGCAAGGTCACTGATGTGTGTTTGCCAGTATCTCTGTGTTTAACTCACTTAAAAGCAGAAATGTAATTATATGGTTGTGGGCTCCTGGCAGCATGGACCAGGGAAGGTTGGTTGTTAAATGCTGAGGTTGAGTATTTATGGCTTTATCTTGAAGGGTCTCGGGGGGGCAGTGGAGAAGGAGGAGAGAGGTTCAATTATGCATGCACCTCCACAACAACAGAATCTGCTGACAGCAGAGCTCAGCACGCACGCTCGCAGCAGCAGCATGGCCAAATCAAGGACGATTCCACGGTCCAGCCAGCGGCAGGCCGCGGGGCCCGCAGAGCCGTGGGATTGATCGGACTCTTGAATTTTCCATAAATCTGCCCTCTGACACGCTGCCTGTCTGATGCCCCAGCACACGGATCCATGCCGAGTCATAACTCTCCCCGTGTCAGTGAAGAAACACAGCACATCAGTCATCTGCTGAGAGAGGAGGGTCCGAGGAGCAGCAGGCTTTTGGACAGGATCCCTCTACAAAAAATGTTGAAGAATAAAAACTGAAAAGCACTGTCCTGGTGTCATCAATTAATCTTACCACACCCAACAGACTTGGGTGTGATCGGATGCAACCACACCCGTCTGTGATGTCCACATGTGCATCACTGCAGCACGCTGAGTAGTTAAACCGGTGCAGGTCAGCAAAAACAAGATTTCCAGGGAGTGTTAAGTTCCTCTTTAACCGTATTGATTTACAGTTATAGACGAGGCTGTCTTCACCACGATTTTGTTGCTGTATCATCATCATCGTCAGGGAACAGGCTGGTTGGCTGTGTTGCAGATGGATCTTGAAGTAAAGAAGATCAATAACAAAACAAAGCATAGTGGAACTGTAGGTTGTTAATTCTGAAAAAGTAACTAAACTCTCTCTGCACATACAGACTAGCTGCTCCATGTGTGAGAGACAAGGTATTCATTATTGATTAAGCGATTAATCCATTCATTGAATCATTAATTTGACACGCTGCTTATTCTTGTAGGATAGTAGGGTGAAGGGAGCACTCCCAGCGGACATAGGGTGAGGCTGGGGTGCGCTTTGATGAGGTCACCGGTCTATCACAGGAATGATGCAGGGCCGTTGAGAAAGGTGATGACAATTGAAGCAGCCCACAGCCCAGTAGGACCCAAGAGACTGATCTTTTTTTGACTAAATTCCTCTTATACACAGTCAATCAAAAATGTGGTGATGAAAAGTCATGGGGTGGGGGCCCGCTTCCGTATTTTTTCAGGGGACCCAGAATTCCTTGCAACGGCCCTGGAATGACGTACAACACACTCACATCTATGGGCAGTTTAGAGTCACACGCATTAAGCTCTGGACTGAGACGAAGCTGCAGACCTCACGCTGGCACCCTGAACCTCCTTGCTGTGAGGTGACAGTACCAACCACTGTTCACTGGGCTGCACACAGAGATGTACTGACAGAACTCTGAACACAGATAGTCTGAGTCCATACACCCTTATCTCTCCTGCAGCATCAGAGTGATGTCTCAAACAGTATATAACTTCTTATTGATTGTCCTGGGCACATCCGCAAATGTTTTTGCAGCTCTTGTCTTTTCACTTTGCTGTATCATGTCGCGTTTTCTATTCCTGAAACTCACGTGTCCGTTTCATCTCCCACTTTTGTCAGAACCATTTGTCCTGTCTACTTTCCTCCCGCTTCCCTGACACTTTAAATGATGGTCTATTAGTGCTATAATGATGTTTTTTATCTCTGTGCTGCGTACACACTCACACACACGCTGGACTCCAGTCTGTAAGCATGGAAACAAACAGTCTGGAGCTGTGATGAAGTTGTGTCTGCTGGCAGCTGTGCTGGGGGGCTACTGTTGGCAACTGCCATCCATCTTAGCCGACCCCATCTCTCACCTCTGGGTGCAGGCGGGCAGGAGCGGCGTCGATAGAACACCCAGCAGACATCATGCAGCTCCGCCCTTAAATGACAAGGTATCGACCGCAGCTTGAAGGCTCGGGGGGCGGGCAGCCTCCTGCCTGCAGGGACACTGTTTGTATTGTGGGAATAAAAGTAAATACCTAGACATATCTTCACAGAACAAATACTATCAAGGTGCCTTTGAGCAAGGCATGTACCTTCAACTGTTCCAGATCGGCTCTATCTGTGCTATAACGTCTCAGCCAGGCCTGCTGATCCACCCACATCAGATCCCTTTCCAAGCAGCACCTGCAGTCCAACTCCCTGCAGTGGAAGCAGGCTGTGGCTCAGGTTGTTGTGTCAGCTGATACTCTTACACAGTGGGCGAAGAGAACATGTATCCAACCGACTAGGATGGGCCGGTGTGTTTGGACCATCATCATCTATCATGGCGCATCAAGGTGCATCAGTGATGTCTCACCTCACAGCAACGTGTGTTTGGTTAGATGGGTTTGCACATAAAAGTGAGGTGTGGACAGTGAAAGCCATTCATTTGTCAGCTTAAGCGTAAACAATGGAAAACGACTGACAAGCGAAGGAAATAGACCTTACTGAAATCAACAGAGCAGCAAACAGACAAAACATTATCACTAAAAGCAGCTGCTGAGTCATTTGAAGGTTAGGGGCTGAAAGTAGAAATGTCAGATGAAGTGTGAGCAGTGGCAGTGGAAATGCAGTTGTCAGCAGTTGTAGTGTCAGATGAAGTGTGTGGGATGGAAGTTGAATAGTAAAAGGATGAGAGATTAAAATCTCCAGGGTATGAAGTTGTAATGACGACCCTGCAGTTGATGCCTTTCACCCAAAGGCATGCTGGGATAGATATGACCTTGCATATGAATGAGTGCATTAGGCAGTTGGTGGTGTCAAGTATGAACATGTATTAACGACACGTCAAGGCTTTTCCTCAGGACTCATCATGTCAATCAGCTTTTTCTGTAAAAGCCATCAAATTGTATAATTTGTTATTGTCATAATGAGTAGGCTATATTTTTTAATCTTCACTGGTTATCTTATAAACAAAATCTACATTACTACATTTTACATCAGCTAAGCAGTCTACAATACAATTTTACAATATGGGCTCTTTCCTGAACTTAAAGCAGAAGTCAGCGATCCGGTTTTTAGCTAATGCCGCATTCCAGGCAGGCTTTTGAAACCATAAATTACGGCTTCAAGTCACAACCTACGACTTTGTAGCGTTCCAGACAACCCGTAACTCATGTTTACTCATGTTTCATGACCCATGAACTCGTACCAGATCGAACTGGTATGAATTCACAGGTCGAAAAACACAAGTTACGGGCTGCCTTGAACACACCATGAGTTAGCGGCCCCCGCCCTCGTCAGGCATCTATTGGTCCTCGTCCCTACGTCACCACATTCACGCGCATCCCTTGGCTGCACACACAGCCCTTCATGCCGTTCTCTCTCCTCATTGGATAACGCTTGTATCCCACAAGGAAAATTTTCTCCTCCGGTTAGAGCAGAGCAGAGTGACTGAGAGACTCGTGTTACGGCTGAAACACTCCATGTAAGTGATTGCTGACGGAAAATAGGACTATTTAGGACTTATATTAACAAAAACATTCCACTGACTTATGTTTTAATGCTGCTCCTTTGTTTCCTGTCTTACATTATTGGACAACCTGATTAATCCAAGTCTGACCATTGTGACTACTCAGACAGACCTGGATTAATCAGTTTGTCCAATAATGTAAGACAGGAAACAAAGGAGCAGCATTAAGATCAGGAATAAGTGGAGCTGTGCAAAGAGCCCATTATATTCAATTAAATCATTATTATAATTACTATCGTAGCACCAAACTATGGAGCATCATAATCACATCACTTAGCCACATGTTTGTTTGTTTTTTCAAATACATTCATTTTTACACATTAACATCCTTTTAATGATTTTGTGAATTTTTCAAATAAATGTGTTGTACTGTAGGCTATGTGTTGTGTCTTGTGACATAATGTGCCCCCTTATCAGAATGGAAAGATACAATAATATAACATTGAAGACACAGAGATGTAGTGAATTTGGTTAATAAATGTTTTTATTTGGCTTTGAGAGGAATATCACTGCATGAGATAGCAGCACGTACAGTCACAGTTGTATAGCAGAACGCTCTGGAAAGTGTCAGCACTCCTCAGCCTCCCCAGAAACAAGTGAGATGCAGGTGAACATGTTTTATTTTAACTTTAAGTCATGGTTAAGGCAAGTTTTTTTTGTTTTTGTTTTTTTGTTTTTTTTTAACTGAACACACAACAAGCAAAAATCTATCCCATCCTTTAGATATTCAAGCTCCAAGAGTCAGGCCATGCATTCATGCCTGTTGGTCAATTCATTTGTCAAGAGGACAACGCAAAAAGGGATGTGAAATGATGAACGACCGTGATGCAGACAGTTCAGGGCAAAGTGATAGAAAGAGTTATGGTGAAAATAGCCCTTAAATGCGTCTCTACCATATAACCATGACCCCAGCAGCATGTGCCACACCTGCCACTTGCAGTCTTGAGCTGAGGGCTGTCAGTGTCACCGTCAGCTGCACTGACACCAACAGCCACGCTCACCTCCACCTTGTTTTCCTGTTTCCAGCTAAAAGTAAACAAAAGCACCAGCATGTCTGTGGAGGAGGAGAAAGAAAGAAGGGTTGCTTTTCTCTGAGGAGGAAGGGCTAGAGAGTAAGGGTGTGGATTTAATCATAAATATTCAACTCTGACAGGCGAGACATTTCTTGACAAATGAATCAATCAAAGGGGGATAATTCATATTCCCAAAATATATATATATATATTTATATATAGCAGCAATTTAAACTCTATACTTTTCATTCCCAAGGATGCACTTCCTCGTGGAGGAGCTGCAGCGCTCCTCCTTTCCCAGCCACTGAAAATACCACCCACCCTCCCAACACATTTGTATATATACAGTTTTTCTGAGCTCCGAGTTGCCGTTATTGCCGTGCTGTGACGCTGCAGGGAACGAAACAGGATGGGAAAGGGCTCGAAATGGTCCTGTGGTACATTTCTTTTTGTCGTGGTGGGGTGAGATGTAGAACTAAGTGGAGAGTAATGGAAGAGAGGGTGGGGGTGGGGGGGATTGAAAAGCACCCGCCTGCTGCTGTATGCGAAACATGGGGTCTGACTTACAGTTCAAATAGAAGCTCTTTGTTCTGTTGAGCGTCCCGAACATTCAAGGTTTTGAGCTGGTGGAGCTGTGTTCTGCGATAAAAACCTTTACTTACAGTACTCCCCCAACTTTTAAATGTAAAAATCAAATAGCACCGTAAAAGTTGGACTGGCTGTTTTCACATGCTCCAAGATCTGTGCGTTTATCTTAAAGTCTGTGTGCTGACGTTAATTGTTACTTTCAAGGTATTATTGATTGCTCTTTACTGTGACTACTAATCATTGATGGCACATTAACTGTTGCTTGTGTGAGGAGAAAAAAAAAACATTGATGAGACTTGGTGGCGTCATGCTATAGCTTCCCACACGTCTCCCTGCACCGATGTAATGTAAAAACGTTGATGATGATGATGTTGATGGTGGTGATGATGATTTGAAACCCCTCCGCCATAGTAAAACATCTATTCCCTCCTAAAGCTCTTCCTCAGTCTAATCCAGTTTGAACTAATCACTTCTGAGTTACGGAGCAAACCAGAGACAGAAAACACAGAAGGTGTGAGGCATCTGGAGTGTGCAGAAGTGTGTGTGTTTGAGCGTGTGTGTGTGTGTGACAGAGATGATGTGACCAGATCCATATGAGTGACAGGTGGAATGTGTTATTGATGTTGATGAGGATGATGATGGGGATGACACAAGCACTTTAGCTCTTGCTGTTCTTGCCGGTGGGGCTCTTCTTCTCCTTCTCCTTCTCCTCCTTCTCCTTTGGCTTCTCCTCTTCCTCCTCCTCCTCCTCCTCTTCCTCCTCGCCCTCGTCCTGGTCATCTCCCTCCTCTCCCTCCTCCGCCTCATCTCCTTCCTCTCCCTCTTCTCCCTCCTCACCCTCCTCCTCTCCCTCCTCTCCCTCCTCCTTCTCCTCCTCCTCCTCCTCTGCCTCCTCTTCCTCCTCCTCGGGCTTGGCGCTGGACTTCCTGTAGGCTCCCAGGGAGTAGCTTCTCGCTGACATGTAGGAGAAGCCGGGGTAGCCCGACTGGACCATGGCTCCGCCCACAGAGCTGAGACGGCACTCCTCACCTTCCAGCAGCTTCCTGTTCAGACAGACAGACGGAGACAGAGAGGGGGGACAGAGATGACGACCTTCTAGTCTGGTTTTGTTTCTATTTTTATCTGCGTGTGTCTCTGCTGGGGGATCTGATGTCACCTCTGCTGCCTGTTTTGGTTTACTTGCCTGAACATCCAGATTCGATTATTGTTAGGTTTCATGTGACAGTGAGGAATAGATAGGAAAGCAGATTATATAGATTACTGTGTGGTAAAGTATTTGAGCTACATTTCCAAATGGATCCTGGTTTAATTTTTAATTTTTTCAAGTTTTTTTTTTCTTCTTTTTTTTCTGGGGGGGCGGGGGGGGGGTATCTTTGCTTCACAGTAAATGTAGGGCAAGATAGGTGGCCAGGATCAAACTGGGGACTATTCTATCTGTCTTGAAAACTAGGTCACTGCAAATGAGGGTTTAATTAAAAAAAAAAAAAACCCTTAAAGGTCCAGTGTGTAATATTTGTCAAGGTAAAATATGAATATACCACCAATGAATATATTTGTATAAGTGTAAGTGTAAACAATAGAATGATTTACTGTAATAGATAAATAATAGAATCAGAATGCTAGATGTCACTGTTTTTCCCTTATTTATTTATTCCCTTATTATTTCCCTTATGGAATTATTGTAATGTTGATTGCATGTTTTACAAGCTACATCAAAATAAACACCTATTTTTTCAGTATTATTCATGAACTTATTTTTGTTATTCTTCATGAAAATGTTTAAAATAAGTCAAATAAGGGACAAGAGCTTTTATTCCAAATGAACACTCAGCAGATGACTGTCTATGTTGTTTGTAGTGTGGCTCTAACCTGTAGGCAGCGATCTCGATGTCCAGAGCCATCTTTACATTCAGCAGGTCCTGGTACTCGCGCAGGTGACGGGACATCTCTCCCTTGGTGCTGCGCAGAGCACCTTCCAGCTGCTGGATGGTGTCCTACACACACACAGATCACATTATTAAATATAATTATCTTGTTGCTGAACAGTCATGAACAGGGATGGATTGAAACGTGCTGATAAATCTCTAAAAAAAGATTTTAATAATATGCAGTGACACTGAAGGAGGGATGCATTAATTTTTAATATGAAAGTGATTCATAAAAGATATCCTATAATTAAAGCTCCCAGGCTGCATCCTTCATCAGAGTAGAGCCTGAGAGTTCAGCTGATGAGTGTGATATCCCAGGCCTCATCTCTCAGCCTCATGAGACATGTTTGGTTTGTGTTATTAACTGATTTGTTGGTTTATCTGTTGTCTGATATTCATGTTTAATGCTGTTTTGATCAGTTCCTGCCTTCAAGTGTTGTTTCAAACACAGTGATTATATATTTAAAAAAGACATGCTTCCATATTATTCGCATACCTGCATTTCTCCAACTTCGTTGTTATGGCGATCCTCCATCTCAGCAATCTGCCTCTCCAGAGCTTCGTTGTGGCCCCTGAGGGCCTCGATCTCCAGGGTGCGGGCCTGCACCTGCCTGCGGTACTCACTCAGCTCCTCCTTGGAGTGCTTAATGGCGTCCTGGTTGCGGGCAGCCGCCTCGGTCACGCTAGCAAACTTGGAGCGGTACCACTCCTCCGCCTGGACCTGGTTCCTGGCAGACAGGTTCTCGTACTGAGCCCGGATGTCCTTCAGGGCAGCAGCCAGATCCGGTTTACTCATGTCCATCTCCACTGACACCTGGACATGGGAGAAGCGAAGAAGGACAGTTGTATTGACAGAATTATACTAGGTATACATACATTTTACCCTATCTTATTTAACTTTTAGCCTTTTACCCAGATGATACTGCCATTTATCGTTTGGTCTTATTTCTCAATAGGGTTGAATAAAAGTTTGTGTACGGTGAAGAAGTAATTTGCTCATAATTGGTCAGAATATAAAGATTTTATAGTTCAAAAAGGTGGTTTGTTAATGGTGGTGCCATTGCTCCTCTGTTCTGCTTGTCCTGGCCAGATTTAACAGCTTTCTGTCAGCAGCAGCGTTCAATACACACTGTATTTGTCTGTCACTGTGATACCTCAGGAGACATCAGTATGTAAAAGATGAGCCATGTGTTGATGAGCTGAGTTGCAGTCCTGTGAGGACTGCTGCAGGACTGATTAATCGACTGCTGACTCTGCTCTCTGTCGGAGGGAGAAAGCTGTGCTGTCAATAGCTTACAGAGCAAAAAAAAAAAAAAAAAAACCCATGGGGCAGAGGAGAGACCCTGGAGGGATCTGCCCAGCAACTGTCACTCAAATGCATGACTTCCTTAATACCTCAGATCATTATCATTCCATGGTGAATTGCTCTGTGCTGTTCAAAGTTGCAGTGAAACCTGCCTTTGCTGCAGGAGGAATGTCTGTGCATCTGCAGCATGATGATGCTACATTAGTAGCAACTCCATATAAAGTCATGGGAACTCCAGGAGCATCATTGTCAGTGTTACTGATGGCATACTAAAACTTTTTGGGTGAAACTTCCACTGTTGTAGCCTACTGCTGCTTAATAGCTCCATCGTAGGTGTGTGCAGGGTCTGCCCCCTGAGGACGACCACACCCTCGGCTTATGCGCTATTTCTCCGCATTTTTCTGACGCCCTCCCTCCCTCCCTCCCCCCACCTCTGCACCCCCTCCTCACCTCTTCCATTACACATTAACACAGCAGCATCACACCCACGGAGTTAACCGGCTAATGGCGGGGCTACAGTAGCTTTTTACCCTGCATTTACAATGACCTTGTAACATTTTAAGTGTATTTTATTTTGAAGAGGCACCCCTCCACCCCCTTCTGACGCGACACCCACGCACTTCATCATGAGCCCCCACCGAAACGAATACACGGTGTTTTTTGTCTTTCAGCCTGAACATGGAGGCTAATCACTGACAAAAAAAACTCCGTGTTGAAGTTTGGCACGCGGCTGTGAGTGAGTGGTGAGTGGGCGCGCGGCGGCGGCAGGACGCTGCAGGGGCGCAGGAGACCCCACATTTTCAGAGGTGGGGGGAGGGAGGGGGGAGGGACAGCGCTCGGTGCTGAAACGGAACTGCAGTGCCATCAATTATCCAGTGCGCAGTGGTGAGTTTGAGGAGGACGTAGCTCGTCGGACAAACAGAAACACAGCTCAGGACCGGTTCAGACTTGTTCACCAGCACTGCTGCTGCTGCTGCAGCCGCTCAGTGAAGCTGAAACACCACGCATAATGATACAGAGTAGCGAACATTAAGCCAATAAAGTAATCTGTGACTGATTTAATGTAGTGGTTATACTATATTTCCAGTATAATATGACTGTTAGTCTGAAAACACTCCATCATGAAGTTTTATACTGTCACTGTGATCTGCCCACTAGAGCCAGCAACAGTGCCTGAGGAGGACATGAGGTTTGTGTCAGTGTGACAAGTGGACAAGTCACCTACCACCTGTCAGACTAGTCATCACCAGTAGGATGTGTTGCTACTGCCTAGGTGGGATGTGTACCTGTGTGGGATGTGTACCTGTGTGGGATGTGTACCTGAGTGGCCTGCAGGGACGTCTGCAGCTCCTGCAGCTCCTCCTCATGAACTTTCCTGAGGAAGGCGATCTCGTCCAGCAGTGACTCAACTTTCTTCTCCAGCTCCAGACGCGCCAGGGTGGCGTCGTCCACGTCCTTCCGGTAGCCCTTCAGGGTGTTCTCCGCCTCCTCCCGCAGCCTGGTCTCCTCGTCCAGCTTCTCCCTCACCCGCTCCAGCGTGTCGTTCATCTGCACGCAGTCCACATGCATTTGGCTCTTCTCGTGCGTCAGCTCCTCCACACGCGCCCGCAGCTCGCGGATCTCCTGCTCGTACAACTCGTGCAGGCGGGACGGCTCGCTGTTGCGCTGGCGCAGCAGAGTGACCTCCGCCTCCAGGACTTTGTTCTGCTGCTCCAGGTTGTGCACTTTCTCAATGAAGGACACGAAGCGGTCGTTGAGGCCCTGCAGCTGCTCCTTCTCGTTGGTGCGGATGATCTTGAGCTCGTTGGTCACCGCAGTGGACTGGGTCAGGTCCACGGAGTCCTGCATGGAGGAGAAGACGCGGCCCGGCGCCGCTGTCCTGCGGTAGGTGGCGGAGGACATCACGGAGGGGGAACCATAGGTGCGGTGGCTGCTGCGGTACCCCGCAGAGTGCAGGCGGGACGGGCTGCTGCCACTGCCGAGACCAACGCGTCCGGACCGGGGGGCATCTCCGAAGATCTTCCGATAGGAGCTGCTGCTGTAAATGTCGCTGGAGTAACTCATGTTTCCTTCACTTCGGTGGTGTCCGGCCCCAGAGCTCTGTACGGGAGAGAGACAGAGTGTGTGTGGAGTTCAGGAGTGTGTGAGGGTGAGTGTGTGTGAGAGAGAGAAAGTGAGATGCGAGTGATGTCTGGCCAGGACAGGTGCTTTTATAGTGAAGGCGCCGACGCATCATTTGACGCAGAGACAACAGAAGATGAGGGGAAACCTGCAGCTTTTGCAGAAAGCCTCCGCCCTCTGGGGAGACACGAACTCACTCATGCAGCCCCTCTCCTCTGCTGTGAAGCCCAGGCATCAACACAACAACACAACTCTACATGAACATCACGTTTTGTATGGGGATTGTATTGTAGCAATTTGAACTGAAAACTTAATAAACTTCACTTTTCATTAAGTTATTGACGCACAATGTGTTTTTGTGATCTCGCTGAAGGACACACCATAAAATCCACACCATTATGAAATCATATACTGTATGTCATTTTTCCCAGCACATCTGTTATCCCACTGGACTGTCTCATGTTACCCCAGTCCATACTGCCCACTGTCATTGCAGTTTTTCTTTGCTGTCCCAGCAGAATAGCAAATGGGATCGATGTATGGAGCTGTGCGCTAGAGTGTGTTTTGGTGCTGCAGTCCACATCCAGCCGCCCTCATCCTCCCCGACCTCCGCAATATCGGAATACAGGATGAGACTCATTACAGCGGCCTGATTGTTGCTCTCACGCACTGTCTCAGTCTCATCACAGCCCCGCAACGTGGAAACATCACTGATGCTGTGGGATATTATAAGTGTGACCTCCCTACTGGCTGTCATCATAAACACATGGAATGGATCATGTTGAGTTATGTTTGCCATGGGCTTTTATTGCTACTGGCAAAACTCCATATGCTATAAATAAAACTTCCATCAGATGTATGTATGCAATGCATCTTGGAAATAGTGATCTGAAGATGTGTCTGAACTTGTACATGTATATAAGTTGTTCTTCTAGTGAGGGTGTGTATTCTCCTGCAGCCTTGGGTGTCAGCTCAGTGAAAAACAGAGTCATGTCTGGTCTGTGCGACGTTCTAGTGCTGCGCAGAACTGTCGCTGGCCTTGGTCCTGATCCAGGCAGGAGAGGGACCGCGCCCCTGTGAAGGAGAGAGCTCACACCCACAGGACTGCAGCCTCCCCACCACCACCACCTCCACTACCTCCACAACCTCACACCACACAAGGCGCCTCCGGTACACAGTGTGTCTGGACGACAGCCCAAACAGTGGAAATGTGCATCACACCCAATGCCAAGTCATCTTCAGTAAATCAGTTTGGACTATGTCTGATTACAATCTGAATGCAGTTAGTTTTCTTGAGAACAGCTAATAAGCAAATAAATCTATGACAGACAAACTAGATCAATTACAGCTCTTAAAAAATAACTTTAAATCTTTTTTTGAGTGAGACACAGTGAGTTTGCTTTTTCTTTGGTGCAAGTCAGCTTGTTTCTTCTTACAGTAAAGTGATCCAGTCCCTAAACTTTTGTCAATGTTTAATCAATAATTTAGGTTTAGTATTCTAGATAGATAGATAGATAGATAGATAGATAGATAGATAGATAGATAGATAGATAGATAGATAGATAGATAGATAGATAGATAGATAGATAGATAGATAGATAGATATCTGTTTATTTATACATGTTAACCAGCAGGGGGCGCTAGACCATCAGTGATGCTTCATATGTACAGCAGACATGAACTGATGCTGAGCACGTCACGTGTAAACACAGACCTCAGTCTGGTTGTTATTACAGTGACACTTACATGTTAGATCACAGCCTATAGAACATAACAGTGAATTTAACCTGGCGCAGGGATCCTGAATGCAAAGCTGAAGTTTAGATCAGTCCCCAAGGTCACACAAGTTGACACAACTACTGTGTAAAGCTGCAGACATCAACGTCTGGTGAGGCCTTCAATCATAAGGAATGAGAAAACATCATTGAGCACATCCACGCTCTTATAATAAGGCTGGCAGGTAACCTGAGCAAGGTAATGAGGGACTTATTGTAGTGCTCTTCCGAGGCCACCAAGCCATTTTTACTGTCAGTGGTAACAAAAGGGCCCATTGAGGAGAGAGGTGGACTGTGACTCAGCAGGAAATGACAGGTAGCCAGAAATGTCTGATTTCTATCATTATGTCTTCCTCAGCCTCCTCGTCCCTGTGTAGAGTTACCCACCACGGCCCAGCACCAGCACAGAGAGCGCCTTCATTCGATGAAAGCATCATACATAGCAGCCCAGCCAGCCAGTAATCAAATGCTGTTCCACTCAGTCAGTCCAACATCCCATCAGTAATACAAAACAACTGGGGTTCATGTCAGTATCATAAATCAGCTTTCATTTCTGTGTGTAATGTTTTCGTTCTGATAAACAACTACAACATTAATTCTGACACAGCAGTATAATGAGAGTAAACAAACAGGACCACAGTTGGCAGCCTTGAGCTCTCCCTTACTTTGCCTTTTGCATGGAGACAGAGCCACTAGTTGGATTAAAGAGGGGAAACATGCAGCGGTGGTGCTTTACAAGAAAAGCACAGGTAGAGGGCGCTGTTCTTCCACCAAAGACAGAGAGGAGAGAAGGCTTAGTGGCAAAGGCAAATGGTGGAACAAGTGAAAGGTTAATGGGAAAATGTCCTCTGTGAAATATATTTTTGTTGAGCATTAAAAGGAAGAGAAAACACAAACACACACCTCACAGGCATGGCTCACTGGGACAGTTCCTGGAACTATATAACCATACCTATGCTTTTTGGTGCTATAATGACCTATCAAAATGTCTGCCATGAAAAAGGGCCTAGAGCAGTGGTTCCCAACCTTTTTTAGCCTGTGACCCCATCTTTGACATCACAAATTTCTGGTGACCCCACGATCATGTGACTGCACGTCAATCAAGATGCACCAGCTCATATTTTTAAACTGCTGCATTTTATTTGAACTGGATTTACATTCAGGAAAGTTAAAGTATAGAAAACAGATGTTTAAGATTGTGTGTGGTGGTTTTAATCATAATTTTAAAAAGAATAATGATTAGCGACCCTATTTAAATTCCAGGCGACCGTACGTGGGGTCCCAATCCCAAGGTTGAAAAACACTGGCTTAGAGTCACCATCAGTGTGCAGCTGATCAAAAACACAACAGAACAACTGAGTGATGGTCAGGAGATCAACACCAGGAGTCGGTTTGGTTTGGTCAGCTGCATCGGTCCCAAAACTAATGTGTGGGAAATGTTCAGTGTCCCCAACTTGATATCACAGATTAGCTGTTAGTATGTAGCACCATATTTACATGGTGGTGAATAGCTGTGCACAGAGATTTGTAACAACAGTTTGTTTGTTTAGGGTAACACAGATCACAGTGTGTCTGAGCGCTGATGTGCATGTGGGCCTCGGTGGCAGATAATCATGGTACAGTGAGGCCGTGGATGGACACGGACTGTTTTGATCTCCTCTGATGACCCTGTGCACAGCTGATGAATTAAGTCATTTACTAACACAATTTATTAAAAGTGACCCTTTAAAGGACTCAGCAGAGATGTGAGGATATTATTAGCAGCAGGAAAATCAGACTGAAGAGCTATGTGAGTTTTCAACACCCAAGCGTTTGTCTTTTCTATTATGTGTATGGACCTTGTTGTGAAGCAGGAGTTACTTATATTGTAAGATAATGTCTGTATCTTTTTTTATGATACCTGCCTTAGGACAATTGATATTGATGCATATTTATATTGATGCTTTTCACTGATGTGTTGATTAATGTGCATTGTCCTAATCAAATAAATAAATAAAATGAAATGAAAAATAAACAGCAGGAATTATATTACAGTAACATTAACATTGTAGATCATTTTTCACCAACTTAGCAGAGTTATTATCATTACTTCTAGCTGCTGAAATTGAGGATGAGTGTCAAAATGACTGATTAAGTCCTGTGGTTTAACAAATAAACCACCCAATGTAAAGAAACAAACAGGTTAGTTTACAAACACTAAAATATGTATGGCACTTTGAAAACTAAGCTGACTGATACATAATTATACATATTTTAGGATTTTCTTAGTTTTTTGCTCTGAAAATGTCAATAATTTATCACAGTATATGACAGTTTATCTCTACAGTCCTGCAGCATGAGCATCCATGATTGTTTGCAAAAGGAAAACCTGTCCATAAGGCTAACAGAAAACACTGTAGTCCTCCAGAATAATGGAAACCCCTTTATAAACAATGACAGAGGATATAAATGTAGCTGTGAGTTCAGAGTTACCCTGTCGTCTGTTTGGACCTGGCAATATGAGGTGGAGGACATCCAGCCTCCCCCAGTCTACATGTTGTACTGTAAAACCATGTCACCATGTTAGTGCTGAGGGAGCTAGAGAATATTATTTATTTACACTCCCCCCCTCCACCCCCCAGGTGACTCCCCTCATCAGCCTGCTACTCTAACTTTTTCTCCCTCTGCATTTCCAACCACTGCTGCTGCCGGCACAGCCACACTCCTCGCTGTGGTTTCATCTAATAGACTCATAAATACAGTAAAGACTGTTCCACAGGGCTCCTACATATTCACTGCATTCAAAACACTGCAGTAAAGGAAAGGAGTGATTACTGGTGGCATCATTGCATAGTTATTTAACCACAGGTAATATATATTTCAGTGTCTATTCATGGAGTGGTAGCCTAATGTTTCCTACACATACAATGGCATGCGATAAGTAGAAATTCCAGATCTTCGTGGAGGCCGCAGCACAAGCCGCTCTCCTGCGGCCCTGTAGCTTTGAAACTACTTTCTCTTTGGTGCTTTGATATGCCAGGTGTTACTCACAGGCGTTAAGCGAGGGTTTCTGTGAGAAGCTTTACTATGTGCCACGTAGAGGCCACTCCACTCGCTCGCTTTTGTTCTATCTTGGATGCACTGATCTCCTCTGATGTGCACTCTTCACTCCGGTCCCACGAGAGCCCTCTTTCCCACACGCAGACGATCTCCTCCATCTGCTCGCATATACACATGTGCATGCAAAACACACACATATACACACACACTCAGTTCCCTATCCCTTGATCAAAGCTGTCGACTGTGATGGAGGATGATCTCGTACGGCTGTTGCCACCCTGCGCTGACATTATGACAAGACATGAGGCCAAACTGTGTGTGGATGCTGCAGCATTTCTATTCAGGTGATGAAATCCAGCGAGCTCCATGGATACATTCACTGGCTTTGGATAGAAACTGGTGACCGGATGGCCCCTGCAGGATGAAAGCAAAGAGGATTGCTTGCATCCAAACAATGGTCTCTTCTCCCTGCTGCTCTCAGGGAGGTGTTACTGCAGCGTGAGGAGCAGCACAGAGAGACTGAAGGGGAGTTTCTAACCTCATGTCATCAGATTTCTTGCATCAAGCCTCAATGACTCATTTTAGGACGTGTTGCCTCATTCATACGTGTCTCAGTTGTGCTACCGTCAAGAGAGGCACCCAAACGTAAGACACAGACAAGAAAAAAGGTTTCATGTGCGCTTGGTGGTGGGGATTACAGCAGATGAAGGCAGAGGGCTGGGAGCAGAGACTGTGGCTGGAAAACTGATCAGCACACAGGGGGAAACCAGGAACCAGGAAAACAGGCAGGCGTGCAGTGATCCTGCGCACAGGGAAACAAGGATTAGCTCAGTGATCCAAACGACATAAGAGCCAAAGCCTCAGGTCTGGAGAACACGAGCTGAAACAGCAGCAAGGATGTGGAGCTGTGGCTGATGTACCACTGAGCTGATGAGCACATGGATTACAGGTGTGCAGGCTGATCAGTAACCAGGAAGTCAAGAGAGAGATGAGCACCACACACACAGAGTCAGAGGCCATGTCCAAAATCCTTCACTATTCCCAAATTCTGTCTAAATGTAAAGTGAGAATTACTATACCATAGAAAGAGGACTACCACGCCCACAATGCATCATTTAAGGGATAGTTCAACATTTTGGCAAATTGGCCCATTGCCATAATCCCCATAGTTTTAGGAGTAGGTTTGTTACCTTTAATTGTCGGTGCAAGCTATTTTTAGAACAGCAGAGCAGAGCCGCAAGCTGCTCAGAGCTGCGCTATGGAGGCTAACGGGATTTCTTGGTTTCCCTCATCAAGCTCATCAAATACACAATCCAACAACTCCAAAACGCTCTGGTGGACAAGTTGTGACATTCACCACGCTATGTCTCACCACAAGACAGAGTTGTTTTCAAGGTAAATTCATGCAAAACCACTGAAGCGTGTTTCCGTCTGAGGCAATTTTCAAGCAAGCAGTCTCAGTCTCATAGCGTGGTGAATGTGCAGGTCACAACTTGTCCACAAGAGCATTTTGGAGATTTTGATGAGGGAAACCAAGAATTTCCATTAGCCTCAGTAGCGTAGCTTTGCTTCACCGTTCTAAAAATATCTTTCACCGACAATTATTTATGACAATGGGCCAATTTGCCAAAATGTTGAACTATCCCTTTAAAAGTAGTGTATACCCAATGGCCACTAATAAAACAATATATTTCATAATGTATTGTGTTCATGCTGACAGACAGAAACAAGAAAACCAGAGAAAGAGGGGAACACAGGGGAAAGAAAATACAAGAAAGTCAATGAATAAATGGTGTGTCTACTGACTAAGTTTTGTAGATTGTAAAAGTTGTATCCCTACTATTTAAGGATCAGTATTGTATTGTGTTGAAAACTGTTCTTTAATGAACCAGAGTCATGGTGACAAACCTGTTCAAACATTTTGACTTGCCATAGTGGTAAACACAGGCGTAACCGCAGGCGTCACCGTAACAATGGCTTAGTTCCATTGTGTGTCCCGTAAGTCAGCTGTTATGGAACCATTACTCTTCTGTCAGTGTCATTGCTACACGTGTGTCTTTACCTGCCACCACATGTACCAACATCTCACCTGAAAGTGAACCATGAGCTATGAAGGCAGGTGACCATGAGGTCAATAACAATAGAATAGTATTTTCAAAAACTAAATGCTTAAACAGTCTTTTCAAAATAAAACAATGTAAAAGGAACCATGTACAGTCATAACTAACTAACTAGTAATTATCATCCCACTGCTGACTGGGCTTAATCATCCTACAACCGTCATGACTGTGGGGAGAGTCGGGGGCGGAGGGAGTCATTGTTGGTGACTTGATGTCTGTTCAGTGATCGAATGGCTGTGTACTCGCTGTGGGCTTGGCGTTGTGTGTTTCCATGGTGCACATCATCTGTTGTGCTCGACTGTGTGTGTCATGGGGGTGTGTTCCCTGCCTTGCTTGTCTACTTGTCTAAATGCAATTTTGCATACGTGTGTGTGGGTGTCTTGTTTGCGCGTTGTGTATGCACACGATTGGTTAGGGAGGACCCAGGAGGCGAAGGTCAAAGTAAGCTGGTTGTGCAAGGACTGGATAAGCTTCTGGATTTGACTAATCTGACAAGGAAGGATGTGGAGAGGTGGGTCAGTAGGCCCCTGACCCTGACACACACACACCACTCAAAAACAAACGCACTTACTTTACACAACTCTGTCATTTGTACACACATCATCAGCAGGTAAGGTTATGTCAATACACTCAGCTGGAGCCTGTTGTGCTTGGCTCAGGGTGAGCTGCATTGCAGTGTCTGTCTCCTGTTTCATGTGCAGATTAAAACGTAAGGTGTGTCCTTTGGTGGGCGGGTTATTGCAAAGTGCTTTATTTATAGATAGATAGATAGATAGATAGATAGATAGATAGATAGATAGATAGATAGATAGATAGATAGATAGATAGATAGATAGATAGATAGATAGATAGATAGATAGATAGATAGATAGATAGATAGATAGATAGATAGATAGAACCACATGTTTAATTTATACTAAGTTGGGATACAGTCTGTGATTTTCACATTACATTACTTGGATATATTAATATATTTCAACAATGTTTTGATCAGGTTTAATTCATGACTTGTGTCAAAACCCCTTAGTTACCCTGAGCAGAGAACATGAAAAACACAACCCCCTTGAAAACGAGATGCTACATCTCAAGGGGCTATCCTTTAATAAATTCAAAATTCAAACAACAATGAATGGATTCCCTGGACAATTTTTTGATTGTCATTGTCACCCTGATGCATCTCCTTACTTACAGTGATGGAGGCTAGAAAAAATAAATGTCAAGTCTGGTGCATGTAGGTGGTGCAAATGGTGGAGAACTCTTGTGTGCTTCTGTGAAATGTGACGATTCAGGAACTCGCATCTCCAGCCAATGATGACCAGTCCAGGACGCAGAACAATAATGAAATGATTCTAGGATTGACGAGGTGTTGCAGAGATCTCTGTGGGAGAGAGAGAGAAAAAAATCCTCCTCCTATGGCTCCCTTCCCCCTCAGCAGTCAGACAGCTCCAGGAGGGATGTGGGATGCTTTTCAAGATGCCCATCCCCCTTCTTTCTTCTCCTTTCTCGAGCTTTGTGTTTTGTTGGTTATTGAGCTGCAGTCAGATGGCTGTGATCATACAAACCTGGGATTTGGCCAACAGATTACTCTGAAACACACAGGATGGCTGGCGAGGATCAAGCCCCCATGGAGGCTTTCTTTCATCTGCTGCGCAAAAACCTCCTCATTACTGTCTCTTCAACCCCTACATGAAGATTAGTCATTGTATGAGAAGCCGGTGGGCTGGGTTCCTCGGGTAAAAAGCCTTCATTTGTTCTTAGAATATAATTAAGGTCCGTTTTTGTCTTGAAAGCACAAATAAAGACAGTGACAAGGTGGTAGGTAGGTAAATAAGGGTTTCAAATGTTTTATTCCTTTAATATCACTGGCAAATATAAATTGCTGCTCCACAATTCATTTTCAAAGGGTTTTTTTTCTCCACATTTGAAGTGATTTCCTTAGAAGACGGTGTCCAAATTCTCCAATTCTTAAAAAGTAAGTGCACAAAACATCCACCGTTAAGTTATTGTTCAACAAAACAGACACTTGACCTTTCTGAGGAGAAAGGCGGCAGGCGACGACAATGTTCATGGAGCGATGACGCAGTGTTGTTCGTGTTGTTGTTGGTGTGTATTTGTGTAATGCATGAAAGCACCACGCCTGAGACTGTCACACAATGAGAAGGAATGACCTTTGTGATATATTTCTCCATATATCCTATTACACTCGTACATATCATATACTTCTGTCAGGTCGTACATTTGTGTCTGTTTTAAGGCATTATTAGCCACTTTTGTATGCAGGGACGAAAATGTGCAAAAACCAAATATAGACATGAACATGAGTTTTATCCCCTGATGCTGAAACCTGTAGCTTAAACAACTGGTCTGACTGTAGTCTTGTTCTTTGAGAGATTCCACACCCGCTTCTTAAGGCAGATGCTTAGAGCACCAGGGTTTTTTTTTATGTATAGGGGAGGTGGGGGTGGGTGGTGAGGAGCATTAGTTGCACACACACGCATACATTCATGCACGCACACAACCGCACAATACCCCACCCCACACATATACATCCACCTCAGCACCACGGAGGCTGGGGCAGTGTGGAGGAGGGAGTCACACACTCGCACGTGCAAATAACACAGATGTAGATTGGCAGAGGACGGACGACAGGTCGTGGATGGAGGGACAGGAGGAACCATGAGACGACCACATTAATGCATTAAAGTTAAAGGGATAGTTCAACATTTTGGGAAATTGACCCATTGCTATAATCTGGAGATTTAGAAATCCCATGAGTCTCTGTAGCGTAGCTCTGAGCAGCTCACGGCTCTGCTCCGCCGTTCTAAAAATAGCCTGCATCAACAATTAAAGGTAACGAACCTACGACTATAGAGATTATGGCAATGGGCCAGTTTGCCAAAATGTTGAACTATCCCTTTAATACATGGAGTTCTTTGTCAAGTGGACTTTTTTGTTTGTTGTTTTTTTTTGCATTTTACTAGTAAACAAATGAACAGGAAAAACCAGAACAGAAAGAGAGCCTTACAAATTCTTTTTTTTAAAGCACCCACCCTCTACCACCCCAGAAAAAAAAATCTCTCTGACGACAGTGACGTAATAAATACACACATACACGCGTGCACGCGCACAGTCGCCCGTATCGTATACACATGCACGCGGCCGCAGATGGTGTTCCCCTGAACGCATCTGCACACTCACGCCTACTTTTCAATACTTCCCCTTTAACTTTCAATCCCCTCCTCCCCCCATATCGTGGCTACACAGTTCCTCTCCGTTTAAAAAGGTTTCAATTTGACCAAACAGAATTTAAAAAAAAAAAAGGAAAGCAGCATTCCACACTCAAAAGACTAAACAATCTTATATGTATTTTTCTAATTTTCTTTTTTGTGTTTTTTTTTTGGTTTGTACCATCTTCATGCTTTAGCTGAGATTCACTGGTGGCGATGCAGCGGGAGCAGGGGAGGTTCCTTTGGCACCGTGCTGCGCGGTCTGAGGAGACGCTGCCACCCTCATCCTGCCGCTGATGATTCTGAACCAAACAAACGACTGACAAAAAAACCTCACAGCAGCCATTTTGTTTGAGGTTTCCCAGGCACGGGGTGGGGGGTGGGGGTCGGTCGGTTGAACAAGGCAACACGCACAGTTCTGCCAGAGGAGCCGTCGTCGCTGTCCTCCACCTGGCCACGAGCTCCTCTCACTTTTACACTTTTTTTTTTTATTGACATTTTTCAAAACTTTGCAGATTTTTTTTGTCCTATTATTCCTCCTTTAAAGGGCAAGATGGCGTCGAAGAAACAGCTAAAAATTTGACTTAACCACAAAGAAAACATTTCATTTCCTAGGGAGCACCGTGCCGAAATCTGAACAGACACAAAAGCCTCGAGGCACAATAGACATTTCTAAATACTCTATAGATTGACTAGGCTGTGCAAACAAACTACACATAGGAAACTCTCAATAAACCTCACAAGAAGAACATAGGCTATGACTAATTAAATAGATTTTTTTATATTTATATATATATATTCATCTATATATTTAGTATATCTAATAAATACATTTTGTTGATAGACATAGAGATCTTTCTGTAAACTATTTACATTAAAAGGTGTACGCTTTTTGCAGAACAATAAATAGCTATCAAGGCAAGGCGAAGGAGAGAGAATCTGTGGTTTCAACATGTTGGTGCTCTGCAGGTGTGAACAAACACAACGACGTGTGTTCCCACCCCAGAGTCGTAGCCAGCCGTTCTGTTTCTCTAGCTCAACTCTCCCTTCCTTCAGTAAATGGCAGGAACATCCATTCGCGAATATATAACGCCGACAGCTTCACCTGCCTGTCCTCTCTACGTAGTGGAATGTGCTCCAGTCTCTCGACTGCTCTCAGTAGATAGGTTCTTTCCCTTCCTTTGTAAAACCTGGTGAACGGGGCAGTGAAGAAGAAGAAGAAGAAGAAGGAGTAGTGTATATATACTGTATACTAGAAAAAAAAAAGTACCAGCACCTGCCTAAAATATACCAGCATTCGGCCTGGTGGCTGGTGTTTCAAGTCTTCAAACCTACTAGTGACCCCCCCCCCCTCATCGCCCCCCCTCCCTCCCTCAGGCTCAAACATGACATACACACATTATGATAAAAGGATGCTGTAAAAACGCCACCGTCATCAGAGAGAGGCAGAAAAAACATCAAACCCACCCGCAAAAAAAAAAAAAAAAACCCTCCCGTTTCACAATCTCATGCTGCACAAATTTTTTTTTCATTTTGTTTTTGTGTTACTTTCTCTTCCGAACTGCAGGCGTGGAACTAAAATTACAGGGTAGTAACGACATCGCCCTGCCAAAAAAACAAAAAAAGCCTGGGTACTAAGGGACGTATTGCTGTTGGACCCCGACAGTTTAGTGTCCACAAAGTCTGCTGCACAGGCAGACCACTGACATGTTTCAAACACTCACTTCTGCTTACATCGCTTCAACAGCTGCGACGTGTGTGCGTGTGTATTTGGGGGGGGGGCTTTAAGTTTTTTTAAGAGACAGTGTTTGAAAAAGATGACAAAGTTTTTTTTACAAAAGCAATTTTAAGTGCAAATTACCATGCACAGATGGTTGACTGGTGAGCGGGGCAGAAAAATAGCCCGGCGTCATGTCAGTGTCACACCTTTGGGAGGACTTTGTCTCACTGGACAACTAGGAGCGATGGAGGTGGGGGGTGGTGTGTGTTAATGTATGTTTATGTGTATGTGTGTGTGTGTATGTGTATGTGAAGGGGTAAAATCTCATAAGTGCTTCCCATGGCTCTTGAGGCATAGAAAAAGAGGCAGTGGGATATTGTGTGGTAACATTCTCTGGCTGAAAGTTGTGGTTCTGACGGACGAGAGGGGACGGACGGGGGGAGGGGTGTCTTTAAAATCCCACTCGTTTGATTGGTGCAGAGCAGAGCGAGTGACACCCTAAAGACTGACCGCTGATGATGGACTAGATGTGGGCGGGTGCCTCAGAGGTGTTGCAAAGGTGAATGGAAGTCACCGTGGGGACAGGAAGTCCACAGAGACCTGGCTGGAGGAGACGCCTCAGAATTGGTCAGTCCTGGCAGAGATGGAGGGAAAGGGAGGGAGGAAAGGAAGGAAGGAAGAAGGAGGGGGGAAGGGTGAGGCCTGTGCAGGACCAGGGAGTGGTGAGACAATCTTGGGACGGGATTGGCTGAGGGAGGAGGAGGTGGGTGTGGGGTCAGTGCTGTTTATAGGCTGCAGCCCAGCTGCTTGGCCCTCTCCTGAGTGTCCTGCAGGCGCAGCAGGCTGGCGCTGGAGTAGCCCTCGTCGCTACAGCTGCTGCGCAGGCTGCCGCGCTCGTCCCCTGAGTCGCTCACGCTGCTGGTGCTCCACTCCAGGTCACCCAGCAGGTAGTCTGTCCCCTCCACGTCCACATCCAGGTCCTCTGTGGCCGCACGAGGGACACAACAACAACAACATGATTAGAAGAGACTGACATTTCAACAGACAATTTGGTAATTATCTCTATCAAGTGAATTGATCTGGCTATGAAATTAAAGAAGAATCACAATTTCCATAAAGGGATAGTTCAACATTTTGGCAGATTAGCCCATTGCCATAATAGGTGTGTTACCTTTAATTGTCAGTGCAAGCTATTTTTAGAATGGTGGAGCAGAACCGCGAGCTGCTCAGAGCTACGCTACGGAGGCTAATGGGATTTCTTGGTTTCCCTCATCAAACTCATCAAAAACACAATCCAACAACTTCAAAACACTCTGGTGGACAAGTTGTGACCGGCACATTCACCACGCTATGAGACAATAATGGAACATTACAAGATGGAGTTGTTTCAGGGCAAATGCAGAGACTGCTTGCTGAAAAACTGGAAAACGGGAACGCGCATCAGTGGTTTTGCATGAATTTACCTCAAAAACAACTCTTGTAACGTTTTGTTATTATCTCATAGTGTGGTGAATGTGCAGGTCACAACTTGTCCACCAGAGCGTTTTGGAGTTGTGGGATTGTGTATTTGATGAGTTTAATCCTCCATGAAAAACTATAGGGATTATGCCAAAATGTTGAACTATCCCTTTAAGAACATGCTTGTTTTCCAACAAACATCAAATCCCCCTCTGACTGGAGAAGCAGGAGCTCAGCAGTGTTGAACAGTGACTCTCAATATGAATCTAAGCCAATCAATTCAGTGACTAATTGTTTCAGCCCCGGCTGCATCACCACTGTGTTTTATAACCAAAGAGCTTACCCTGGTTGGAAATACAGTCAACACCACACATACAATACAGTGTGTTTGTGCCTGAGCAGTGAAGGCAGTCATTTAACCTGATGGAACTGGTTCCAAAAAGCCTCTTTTTTCACAGCAGACATGTCATTATAGAAAAATTATTCATAATTAGTAATTTTCTGCATTTTAATTCACTCGTGTCACTTCCAGGTTTCTGCATCATGCATGCCGGCTCAGTGCCAGGGCTCATTCAAGTGGAACCGAGTCATCATTACTGTTATTAATTACATGTGCCGTTGTTGCTTCTCCCTGTGTCTGCCATGAGAAATGCCTATTCTTTCAAATAATCTACAGAGGTGAAATGAGAAAGAATGCACACATCTGTCTCTGAATTGTTACACAATTGAAACAAATACACAACAGTTTCTGTGCGTGTTAGTTGCTGTTCCTGTTCTGGACTCACCCTGGTCGGAGTCGGACTTGTCGGAGACAGTGGAGCCCGTGCTGTCCATGCGGGTCCTCTCCACCCCCAGCTGCTCCAGACGCCTCCTCAGGTGTCTCTGCTCCCGCTGTAGCTGCTCCACGGTGTGCTGACCTCTCCTGTCGCTCTCCTCCAACCTCTGCAGAGGATAAAACACAACAATCTGTCAAAAAAGCATCCGTGTGTGTGTTTCCTCTGAGGCATTTCCGTCACTCCAACCTCTTCGTTACGTGCGATGCAGGTACCTTGATGTGATCTTTGGCCTTCATCAGCAGGCTGAGTGTGGTGTGCCTGTTCGCATCCGGTCCCAAGGGAACGAGGGATTTCAAGCGCTCTAGACACAGTCGTAGATGTGCCCGTCTGGAGAGAGAGACAGAGACGGGGGGGAGGACAAGAGGAAGTCTGTTAAACCAACTCATTTCCTTCAACATATAAGCATCAGAATTAACTTCTTAAAGGGATACTTCACCCAAAATCCATAATTCACCAATTTTCTACTCACCGTCATCAAAGGGTTCAGAGAACTTTCAGAATTATTATAGAACTCACTTTTGAATCGTCCAAAACACATACTATGATCCAAATACCTCCATACTGCTCGTCTGTACTGACCCAAGTGTCCTGAATCCACGACACCATTATATGAAAATCCGTTACCACCCGGACCCCCCTGGAACGTTTTGATAACTACGAAAGTTTTCCAAACCCTTCGTTGGCATGACCGTAAATAGATGATTGGTGAATTATCAATTTTGGGTGAAGTATCCCTTTAACAATGGAAACAAACAGAAAACTCATGCACACACAAAAAAGGGAAATTCCTGAAGCTTTCAGCAGCTGCAGCTCCTGGTCTTCAGAGTAGTGCAATCTGCTACCATTGTGACAAAAACTACACACAACCCTGACATTCCGGGCACCATCAGATGTCATTAAAGCAGTCCTTCACTGCTGTAACATTGTTTGACTTGACAATTAAATGTGCCGTTTCCTCGGCCACGGCCTTGATAACTCACTCACTCATTCATTCACTACTCCCCACAGACACACACTGTAGTGTAGCAGCAGTGTGGAGTAAAGTGAGATCGGGGACACTCTTCACTGTCACTGTGTGATGTCATTTCCATTTTCCATTTCTTTTCATCTGTACTCTGAGGTGGACACATGTTGGCAGTCAGAACTGACAGTGAACAGAGCCACTAGTGAATTCTCTCCATTGACCATTACCTGTGTTGATTTAGAAAAGTTATCGGTAGAGGAAAGTGAGCTATTTATATTTTCTTATGATAACATTTGATATGTACACAGCTAACAAGAAAATTAGTTAGGGTGGGTGTTCACGAACGTTAGTTGATGTTGCCTAGGAGATCTATACCAAATCTCGCGAGGGCGTGTTGTTGTCACAGACAGGTCTGGATAAAAACAGTTTGGATGGATAAACATTATGAGTAGCTGCATTTTATCATGACTATATTTGTATTTTGTTGTTTGTTGAGCTGCTCTTTTTTATTTATTACTTGTCCTAAATGTTAAAGGGATAGTTCAACATTTTGGTAAGTTCGTCACCTTTAAATGTCAGTGCAAGCTATTTTTAAAATGGTGGAGCAGAGCCGTGAGCTGCTCAGAGCTACACTACAGAGGCTCATGGGAGTTCTTGGTTTCCCTGGTCAAGATGGAGTTGTTTTCGACAATTCATATCTCATAAAGTTCTGTTATTATCTTATATTGAAGGTCACAACTCGTCTACGAGAGCGTTCATCCCAGATGAGGAGTGGGATACAGATGTTCCTCTTTCAGTTTTGTAGTCTTCAGCCCCAGCACAAACTGACTTAAGTGACATCATGTGAGGCATTAGACTTGTGGAGCCACAAACAATTCATCCAATGTTTGTATTTTCTCTTTCAGCTTCTCCCACATGTGTTTTGGTGTTTGAACTTACAGATACAATTACTCATGTTGGTCATCAACATTAAGAGGTGCTGAGTAACAGGCTCGACCGTGTAAAGTGCCTGCGAGGCCCTCTTCTTCCCAGGAAGGCAGCGTTGTAACATCATTACATAATATTGCTACAAAGGATATTTCGAGCGTCGATGTACAAATCCTGCCTTGACGGGAGGAATAGCAGAAATGTGGTGACATCCAGAGATCGTCCGCGCCATACGGTCGAGCCGCGAGCTTATGATTTAATGTCACCTGCCCTCTAACACCGGCCGCATTTGAATTTCCTCCTCCCGTGCATGGCTCCCTCCGCCGCTCTAAGCTGGCGGCAGCCTTGGCAGTTGCCGAGGTCTGGTGGGTGTTTGTGACCACTTGAACCCACTGTTACACAACACACACCTCGCAGCTCCAGCCGTGGCAGGAGTGTGTGCGTACGTGTCTCTGTGAGGCTGAGCGAGTGGGCGAGTGTACGTCAGACTTTTCCTGTGTAAAAAATGTTATTTTGGCAGCAGGATGAGCTGTTCATTTATTTCCTTGTGCAGGTAATCCTGCAGCCAGCGTCACCGCCGGAAAGAGTCTATTCAAAATCTAAATCACGCACAAAGAGGAGAGGACTGATTTGAATGTGGGCACAGGAGACACAAATATATTCTCACCCCATTGCCCTTTTAAAAACACACACACACGCACACACAGACATCACAAGTGAAAGCCACACACACACAAAGCGGTGTTGAGCAGCTGAGGCGAAGTGCCTGTTTCTCAGCTGACTGAGTCCAAAGGGCACGCAGACTGTCATTACATAACATGGAAATGCTCTCTCCTGTGTTGTTCTGACATAATAAGGGATCAGCGGGGCCTGATAATGTTTGTTAAACAACAGCAGAAGAGCGGCAGACTTGCGAAAACACAAAGGGTCGCATGGCGTGTGAGCGAGAGAGCGAAGACGCTGCAGGCGTGGTGGCGGCGGTGGCGGCTATTTTAGCAACGGGTCGTTCTGGTTTAACGTGACTTTAGTGCCACTGTGTCAATAGGTGAGTATGTATGTGGAGCTACAGGTTTGTGTGCTATCAGCTATCAGCCTGAGGACAGAACCTACATTTCTCTGGCCTGATTCCACACCGGCGTTCTCTTCAAAAAAAAAAAAAACACACCCGACTGGTCTGCGTGCACCTGTTTGGCCTGAGACGTGTTGAAAGTGTTGAGTCTCACTTGTTGCATAAAGCGGCTGCAGCTGGCCGGTTTACAGCAGCAGAGCGGTTTCTCTTACAGCGGCCTCTCACCCACTGTAAACTACAACTACTGTAGGTCAGTGTGGTGCTCGCTCTCCTGACCTCTGACCCCCAGCAGTAACTGTCCATGACTTGCTGGGAGGAGGAGGAGGAGGATAAAAAAAAGGCAGGGTGGTAGGTGGAATCATGTTACGCAGACACACACGCCGTCGTGCCTGTGTTTAACGACAACTAGAGGGGTATGGAGTTTTACAAAGTAGGCGGTGCTGGGTCTGACATTGCTCTGGTTTCACTAGCACTGGGTAACTTTAAAAAAGTAATTAGTTACAATTACTAGTTACTTTCCCCCAAAAGTAACAAGTTATTAACTGAATTACTACATGATTTAAGTAACTAATCACCAAGAAATAACTATTGCGGTACTTTTTTATAAGATAAATATAAATAGGAATGCTGAGTGAGTTGGTTAGTTCCAGATAAAAGGGATAGTTCAACATTTTGGCAGATCAGCCTATTGCCATAATCCCTATAGTTTTAGGAGTAGGTTTGTTACCTTTAACTGTTGGTGCAAAGTATTTTTAGAACGGTGGAGCAGAGTCGCAAGCTGTTCAGCGCTACGCTACGGAGGCTAATGGGATTTCTTGGTTTCCATCATCAAACTCATCAAATACACAATCCAACAACTGCAAAACGCTCTGGTGGACAAGTTGTGACCTGCACATTCACCACGCTATGAGATGATAACAGAACACTATGAGACCACTGAGCAGCTCATGGCTCTGCTCCGCCGTTCTAAAAATAGTTTGCACCGACAATTAAAGGTAACGAACCTACTTCTAAAACTATAGGGATTATGGCAATGGGCCAATTTGCCAAAATGATGAACTATCCCTTTAACATCTTTTTTCTGACTAGTTGATAGACTGAAAAAAAAGTGTATATAACAGACACTTTAACTGGTGTATTGGGGTATCGGCGTAACGGTGGGAACAGTAACTTGTTTATTACTCGTTACTGAAAAAAGTAACACCGTTAGTAGCCGTTATTATTTGATCCTGACTGGGTCGCCATGAGCGATACGTGTCTGCCTGTGATGACTCTCCATCGTCCAGCTACTATTCCTGAGAGAAACTGGCTCAAGGCTACCAATGTTCTCAAGTGTAACATGACAGGCTGCGGCCATAACTTTGACTTACTGCTGTGCGTGAGGCATCACACACACACATAAAGTACAGCACACACACACACACACACAAATGCATGCACATGTGGGCTAAATCCCAGGCACAGGCCCCAGTGCCATATATTATTCAGGCCGTCCACTTCGCTGCTGGTTTGGATGAACTAGTGCAGGCATGATGGGAGCACCAAGGTGATGTGGACTCAGCACACACACAACACACACACAACAAAAGATTTATAAAAGTCTGCCTTATGCAGCCTGTTGGAAAAAAAATATGGAAAGAGTTCCAGTATAAAGACGGTGTTTGTGATAAATAAAGTGTAGATAATCAATTTCCTCAGAGTTTCTTCTTAGAAACTCTCACTCACTCAGACAAACTAATATTAGAATAATAAACCACTCATGTCCCTGTGTGCACAGAGACAACCTCACCCTCACTGGCTTTCATCACTGACAGAAAAACAACCATGCATTAGTTTTATTCTACATGAATCTGCTTATTATTTTATTCTCTCAATCAATCATCTCTAAAAAACAAACAATAATGAAAAAAGCTGATTAGAACCAACAAGTGATCTGATTTCTTTCATCCTGGCTGAGTCATTAATGAGTTCAGTTTGCAGTCTGGCCTCTCTGCTGGTTGACCATCTAGTCAGATAATCACCTCCTGTTCTCCAGGTAAACAATGGGCTGATGAGCTCAGTGTAAAACAGAGCGCTCACTGAGCAGCTCAGCTGTGAGTTATTGAAACTGGATCAGCTGCGTTTAGGTGCCAAAGGGCACAGTGGGTCACCTGATACAGGCCGCCATGCCTCCCCGTCCGGCTCATCTCCTTCAGAGGGGGAGTGAGAGACCAGCGCTTCTGTTCTCACACACACACACACATACACACACTTCTAAGCTCTGAACCAGGAGCACTATCACACACCGATCTGTCATTTTTAAAAGCGGTTTAGCATA
The DNA here is from genome assembly GCA_030347415.2 of Decapterus maruadsi. Taxonomy (NCBI): domain Eukaryota; kingdom Metazoa; phylum Chordata; class Actinopteri; order Carangiformes; family Carangidae; genus Decapterus; species Decapterus maruadsi. The sequence goes on from CM064895.1 coordinate 5,356,468, forward strand.
AAATACACTTGAGTGTGTTGTTCATGATGCGACCCATAAAAACATCACACTCTCTCCACTCAGCTGTTAAACACGGTGATAAAGTTCCTGGGCTCTGCTGATATGATCTGGAACAGTGACGCATGCTCTTGTCTTATCCTGCTCACTGCGCACGGTTTTCAACGTCTGCAAAGGCACAACTCAGCTTCACTACTACTTCTCCCTATCACTGCTTTACTGGAGTGGATGGACTTTATACTCCTTTCTGCTAAAGGGCTGCCCCCAAATAATAGACCAAGCTTAAGTTGACCAAAAAGTCACTAGTCGACCAAACTTTTATTGGTCGATTGGTCACAGGTTCAAAATTAAGTCAAAATCAATATGACTGAACTGTATATGAAAGGCTGTAGGACTTTTAATTTGAAGGTTCCAGATTCAAGATTTCGTGACACTCGCTGTCAGTTTTTAAAAAAATTATTTTTAATAATTATAATGTTAGGGTACTATGCATACAGATAATGTGATATGAGTGAAATAAGAAAATGTTAATGGCAGAACAAACTGGTTTGGAGGCTCCGATGTGAAAACCCTGCTGTTTTCAACCATTAGCTGGTCGATTAGTCGACTTATCGACTTAAATGACGACTATTGATTGACCAAGAAAATCTTTGGCCGGGGGCAGCCCTTCTCTGCTATGAGCCGGGAGGAGGGACCTCAGACCTGCTGCCTGTCACAGGTCAAGTCTTCCATAATCTGACATGTGCACGCACAAACTAAAACGATGTATAATCACCCAATGATAGCAGATCATTAAAAAAAGGAAAGTTTACAGAGTTCAGTTCAGCTCGGCCTGCTTTTATGTTTACATTCACTGCAGAGATCGGGCTCCACAGGAAGTCAGACCATGTGTTGTGCTGTTGTGCGCTGTAGTATCAGTGTAGTGTGTGGTAACTGTGAGGTCCCTGCATATACATGCAGCAACAGCAGCAGCAGCAGCAGCAGCTGACTGATCAGGGTGGGACCACGTCGGCTCACTGAGGTGAAAGGCTCCGGTTCAAACCCACACCTGGTTCTCTCTGGGCTGGATCAAGTTGTGTCTTGTATTGTGCACTTGTTTTCACAAATGGCAGTGTTGAATTGGAATATGTTTGATCATAATAAATCATATTAAACATATTAGGATACTATTCAAATAAATAATAGATAATGTGATATGGCATGTTGGAAAATGAATCTTAATGTCTGTCACTGTACTTATTGTATTGTTGCTATATGTTGCTATATGGCTCTACGCACTCTTGCCCAAGACAAATTTCCCCTTTGGCGGACAATACAGTTTATCTAATCTCATCTAATATGTATTGGAAAATCATATAATATAGAAAATAAAATAATGCAAATCAAAATTCCAGATTTAATTATCAATTTACAGATAATTGACTGATCATTTCTGTTTCCCATACGGCCTCAATTATATTGAAGACTTTAATGTTATGTTTCCATTTCCCTTTTTAATCTTAACTCTAGATAAAATAATTGTAGACCTTTAACTATGATTCTTGATCTGAATGAAATCTGATGAAATTTTTCCCATTGACAGCCCATGATTCACAGGCACTTCCATGGTGACGGTGGGGGAGGGGCCTTCTGTGGCGTGAGCTGGCTTTCTTATGAATTGAGGAAAAGCACCGACACAAACAGACACGCACAAATACAAATTTCACATACCTGTTTTTTTCCATTTCGTTGTGCGTAGACCTGCGGAGACACAAACAAAAAACACACATGAGAAAATGAGAGCACACATAATAACAGAGGCAGTGATGGAACGGGGTGAGATTTCCCCTCTGTGTGCCGTCAGCCATCATTGCAGTCCAAGGCCTTCACTCACTGCAGGGGAGTGAGAGAGAGAGAGAGCGAGGAGGCTGTGTGGGAGTTTATGAGCATTTGACAAAATGAGATTCTAGGAAAAAAGAGGAAAGACTGGGTATTCTGACGCCTGAGGCTCCTTCTTCTTCTTCTTTTTGTGTTTTTATAAAAGCAGCGCGCTCACATTGGTGACGCGGAGGCCGAGGGTAAACATAGCAACAGTAACCAGAAACAAGAGGCTGGACTATACCCTCATACTGCCTGGTTAGCTTTTGTACGTGTGGTACTGAGTGGGGCTGGGGGGGGGGCAGAGCTGAGGGTACACGGAGTGACGGTGGCCAGCGCTGCAGTGTCTCTCTCCCTCTCTCACACACACAATGAAGAAACGGGGTCAAGTGCAGTCTTTGGAAGGAATGTGCTGGTTTGACCTGTGGGAACAGGGGTAGGTGGGTGGGTGATGTGATGGTGGGGAGGGGGGGGTAAGAGGAAGAAGATCTCCTCTGCATTACTGATCACTCATCTACCTCCACCTGACCCCCACCCCCTCAGCCCCCCATCCCAAAATAGCCTGTGCACCTTCAGCTCTGCTACTGTAGACCCGAGGCTGCCGCCACGCTATGGCAACGTTTCTTGCAGGACACACACACACACTAAAGGGATAGTTCAACATTTTGGCAAATTGGCCGATTGCCATAATCGCTATAGTCGTAGCAGTAAGTGTGTTACCTTTATTTGTCAGTGCAAGCTATTTTTAGAACAGCGGAGCAGAGCCACGAGCTGCTCAGAGCTACACTACGGAGGCTAATGGAATTTCTTGGTTCTCCTCATCAAACTCATGAAATACACAATCCAACAACTCCAAAACGCTGTCGTGGACAAGTTGTGACCTGCACATTCACCACGCTATGAGATAATAACGGAACGTTACGAGATGGAGTTGTTTTAGAGGTAAATTCATGCAAAACCGCTGATACCGTACATGTTGCCTTCAGGGACAGTTTCTCAGCTAGCAGACTCTGTGAAAACGGCTCTGTTTCATAACGTTCCATTATTATCTCATAGCGTGGTGAATTTGCAGGTCACAACTTGTCCACAAAGGTGTTTTGGAGTTGTTAGATTGTGTATTTGATAAGTTTGATGAGGGAAACCAAGAAATCCCATTAGCCTCTGTAGCGTAGCTCTGAGCAGCTCGCGGCTCCACTCTGCTGTTCTAAAAATAGCTTGCACTGACAAATAAAGGTAACAAACTTACTGCTACGAATATAGCAATTATGGCAATGGGCCAATTTGCCAAAAAGTCAAACAATCCCTTTAAAACACACACCTTGTGTCATTTCCTTGTTTGACAAATTCTCTTCCAGACTGTGCTTATAGAAAAACTGTCCTTCACAAGCTCTGAGCAGCAATGGCTCTGTTGCTTGTGTGCCACCGTGGGGGTATCATCTTTTTTCAGCTCGTCTCTTCAGGGGGGCTCTGTGTCACTTGCTGCCCCCAACCCGCCCGCCCCCCCGAGCTGCTGCGCATTCCTGTGCGGGCCAGACAGCCACCGGTGACATAACAGCGCTGGCAAGGGAAACGATCCCACGTATTCAGGCTGGATTTCAGGCAGTGGGACACCTCCCACATCCTGCCCCTCTGCCACCCTTCTCCCCCCGCTGCACCACCCAACACACCCTCAAGGCAACCAGCTACAGCTGATATGCAGTAATAATACGTCTCGTAATCATGGATGATTAAGTCTGACTTTATCTTCCAAACAAGTCAACACCTGCTGATCCAGGTGACTGCTGAGTGCAGGTGTCGGCTAGAGCTGCAACAATTAATCGATTAATTAAACAATAATGGATTATTAAAGAGGAAATGAAACAGTCAGCCAAATGAATACAGTTCATTTGGCTGATTTCCAGTGTGCTTAAAAATTGTCAAACTAATACATGAAACGTAACCATTAAGGAGAAATTTTAAGTTTAGTTCAGCATTTTTCAGCAGTTTTTCAGCTAGTGCGCAGCCATCGTTCTGTGACATCACCGGATTGGTCGGCTCTGCTCGCCCGACACTGAACGTGAATGAGAACTACAGACAGAGACGTGAAAATTTCATCTGTGGAGGCACAGGATCAGAGTTGACACCGGAGAAACCACTGCTGTACTGCTCCTTCGTGTGACAACGAGTTTTACAGTGTTGAAACGTAGAAAAAACAGTTTGTTTTCATTAATTACGGCTGCTGCAGCTAGCGGAGCTAACGACAGAGACTCCTCGTCTAAACTCCGACTGCAGCGTCTGTGTGATCGTCTCTTACAGCATGTTTACATCCAGAGGAAAACTAAGAGTAGAAAGTTGATCATTCCCCGGATCAACCGACTACAACCTGACGTTACTCCGTCAGTTTTCAGTTTCACTGCCTACAGCGCATCCTGCTCCGACCGCAGGTGAAACCACCGCAGGGAGAGAGACGCAGAACCTCCATCACACACACACAGCAGCGATCTGATGTAAACCTGGGCTTTGACTGTAATAAATAACCTCCATCACCACAGTCTCCCTCATCAACACACTGTTCACCAAGCTACAGGTTTCACAGCAGCTTGAAAGTCCAGGAAATATGTTCTTACCTCCACTCTTGTGTCCTAAACAGCAGCAGCAATAATCATCCAGCTCTAACCTGTTAATAATCCACCATTACGTCCCGCGTTTAATCCATTGTGGAAAAAAAGAAAAAAAAGTTTTAGCTAGCTAGCTTCAAGTGTCCTGACAGGAGAAGCTGACATGAGGAGACAGTAAATCATCTCTGGACCTGGGGGGGGGGGTAGCGCCGTTTCTGATCGGCCCACTCTCTCCCGGTCTACGTTACTTCCACTGGGACGCGGCGCGCTGCTCAGCGCGGTGTCACGGCGGTCTGGACCGGAGCGGCTCTGGTCTGGATTCGGTCACGTCACCAGGTCTAGAGATGATTTACTGTCTCTTCATGTCAGCTTCTCCTGTCAGGACACTTGAAGCTAGCTAGCTAAAACTTTTTTTTTCTTTTTTTCCACAATGGATTAAACGCGGGACGTAATGGTGGATTATTAACACGTTAGAGCTGGATGATTATTGCTGCTGCTGTTTCCGACACAAGAGTGAAGGTAAGAACATATTTCCTGGACTTTCAAGCTGCTGTGAAACCTGTAGCTTGGTGAACAGTGTGTTGATGAGGGAGACTGTGGTGATGGAGGTTATTTATTACAGTCAAAGCCCATGTTTACATCAGATCGCTGCTCTGTGTGTGTGTGATGGAGGTTCTGCGTCTCTCTCCCTGCGTTGGTTTCACCTGCGGTCGGAGCAGGATGCGCTGTAGGCAGTGAAACTGAAAACTGACGGAGTAACGTCAGGTTGTAGTCGGTTGATCCGGGGAATGATCAACTTTCTACTCTTAGTTTTCCTCTGGATGTAAACATGCTGTAAGAGACGATCACACAGACGCTGGAGTCGGAGTTTAGCCGAGGAGTCTCTGTCGTTAGCTCCGCTCGCTGCAGCAGCCGTACGGCTGCTCATTAACCGTAATTAATGAAAACAAACTGTTTTTTCTACGTTTCAACACTGTAAAACTCGTTGTCACACGAAGGAGCAGTACAGCAGTGTCTCTCCGGTGTCAACTCTGATCCTGTGCCTCCACAGTTTAATTTTTCACGTCTCTGTCCGTAGTCCTCATTCACGTTCACTGTCGGGCGAGCAGAGCCGACCAATCCGGTGATGTCACAGAACGATGGCTGCGCACTAGCTGAAAAATGCAAAATTAAACTTAAAATTTCTCCTTAATGGTTACGTTTCATGTATTAGTTTGACAATTTTTAAGCACACTGGAAGCCAGCCAAATGAACTGTATTCATTTGGCTGACTGTTTCATTTCCTCTTTAAATTAATCAACTATTTTGATAATCAGTTTGAGTAGTTTTTTTTTTTCGGAAAAAAAACAGTGCAAAGTCTCTGATTTAAGCTTCTTAAAGTGATAGTTCAACATTTTGGAGTAGGTTATAACTTTACAGTAACTGTCGGCGCAAGCTATTTTTAGTATGGTGGAGCAGAGCCGTGAGCTACTCAGAGCTACGCTCAGAGGCTAATGGGATTTCTTGGTTTCCCTCATCAAACTCATCAAATACACAATCCCACAACTCCAAAACGCTCTGGTGGACAAGTTGTGACCTGGACATTCACCACGCTATTACGGAACATTACGAGACAGAGTTGTTTTCGAGGTAAATTCATGCAAAGCTACTGATGTGCTTTTCGGCAAGCAGTCTCTGGTGAATGTGCAGGTCACAACTTGTCCACCAGAGCGTTTTGGAGTTGTTGGATTTGATGAGTTTGATGAGAGAAACCTGTAGCGTAGCTCTGAGCAGCTCGCGGCTCTGCTCCGCCGTTCAAAAAGATAGCTTGCGCCGACAATTAAAGGTAACGAATCTTCTCCTAAAACTAAAGGGATTATGGGACAATGAACTATCTCTAAATGTGAAACATTCTGGTTTCTTTGTTCCTTTACGACAATAAACTGAATATCTCTTTGGTTTGTGGACAAAACAAGACATTTGAGAACGTCATCTTCTGGTTTTTTCAACATTTATATTATATCTTATTGACCAAACAACTAATTGATTAAACACTACGGCTGCAACTAATGATTATTTTCATTATCAACTGATTTGTCGATTATTTAAACAATCAACAGATTAATCGATAATGAAAATAATCGTTAGTTGGAGCCGTTGTGTCAGCTGATACCAACGCTGTTAGAAGCACAATTAAGAGTTAATTCTGACAGTTTGAATCTGAATAAAATTGATTAGATTCCCAGTGATTCACAGATCCTAAATGACCTCTGACTAATCCTATGTCGCGTTCTGGCAGATCCACTCAGAATATGTGTGTGTGGGTTTGATGATTGGATCGTATTTGCAGAGTTTCGACTCTGCTGGGAACATAGCAACAACGTGGCAATGTAAAAAAAAAAAAAAAAAATCAGACACGAGGCAGGTTGTAAAGAAGCCGTATCATCCCAATCGTTCTGTTCGGAGGTGAAACTGGAAAGCGGCACGAGGAGCTGCTAGGAATTCCTCACACACACCTGCAGAAAGCACAGCGGGTCAGAGTTGAACATGGAAGTTGCTCCGTGATCATTCGCCACGGTTCACTTTCAGTTTCTCGGAGCCGGCGAGAACAATCTGATCTCGGGTAGTTAAGGAGTAACGTTGGATGTATGAGAGCTGACATTCTCCCAAAGAGGGAGACTCTCAGCAGCGCTCGGATCAGTATCATCTCACCATCACTTGTCTGACCAGTAATTGAGAAAATGACTGTTCTCTCATCCTGGGCTTTGGCTCTCATTACCATCGTCTCCCTCCTCCCTCACCACCCGCCTCCATCTGCCCCTTTAAAAAGGATGGAGCGATCAGTGTATGGTTTCTATAGTGCACTGTGAGCGGGGGTGGGGTGGTGGTGGGGCCCTCTCCCTCTACTGTATGTAATGGAGGAGCTGCTGCTCTCCACTTGCCTGCCAAGACACACACACACACACACACACACACACACACAGAGGGACGGAGGAGGTGAGGAGAGCGAGGAAACGCAAACGAGAGAGGGTGAGAGAGATGAGGGGGAGGGAGGAGCCACTACTGCTGACACACATGCACACATATATACACACCAGAAACATGGCGACTCCCCTCCCCCACTACTCACACATCCCTCACACATATATGCCACAGGGAGAGAAAAAAAAGAAAAACACACACTGAGAAAGTGGAGGAGCTTGTACATATAGTGAGCTGCTGCCCTACATTCCTCTAAGTCTCCACAGCACCAAAAATAAAACATATATAAACAACCATCATCATGGGGTGTGTGGGGGGGGGTCATCCAATGGTCTGGTCCTTTCCAGTAGAAAGACCTCTTCACATCACCTTGGCTGTGCACAAACCACCAGCTCTCCTCTGATGGAGCCATCCCAGTTAAACATCAGGCGACCCCCGCAGCCGCTCGCCGTCTACTTGACATGCTACAGCTAGTCCTGCATTTCCTCCTCTAAGCATGTCTAAAAATGTAATGCAGCGTAAGCATGTTTAACACACGGGCTGGAAGCAGGTATACGCTCTCGCAGCGCTCCACTTCCTGTGGCTTTTAGTCAAATGGACGATCACTGCAGAGCAGAAACGTCTCCACAGCAGCTAAACACATTTAGACAATTATTTTATCAGTGCCATTATCCTGTCATAGGCTGTATTTTCTGTAAATGTAAATGATCTTGATTTATCTGATAAAACAACAGAATAACAGGCAGAACAGGTCCATTCGCTTCTCATCATCTAGTTTTGACTTAAATTTGCTATAAAAACTAAATGGCAAACTGGTTAAAAATCAGTTACAGTTCTCAAGGATGCAACTCTCTTCCTTCCATATCAAACTGAGTGTGTGTTGCTGTTCTACATCATCAGCTTTGGACATTTTGGTCAGAATAGATAAGATATCTGAAGATGAACTAAACATACTCAAAAACCTAGGCCCAACTGATTAATTGGGCGGCCAATCATCGTATCTAATCGGCCATAGACGGCAATGTTACCACTTATATTTTCACTAATAAAGTGCAGCGAGTATAACTTGATTCCTGTGCTATTATTTATCCAGTAGAGGTGAAATGGATTGCTGGTCTGAAGTAAATGAATAATGTAACCGGCACATTTTAAATGATGTTAGAATTGTTCGTATGTTGCTCTCCCCACACAACTATTTTTGAAAATTCAAGTATTTGAAAATAGTAAAATGGTCTCCATTCAACTTAATGTAGGGATTTTTGTTTTTTTTTGTATTGGTGAAGTTAAGGGATAGACAAGGTGGCATATGGGACAAATACATTACAACACATGGACTAAACATACAATATGGGACAAATACGATGATATTACAACACAGGTGGAGTGGTATTATATACGTAATACAATATGGTGTAGATGATACAATACAAATAAGTAAATTAAGTATAAAATGTAAAGAAGAAAGAAACAAATAAATAATAATAGTTTGCATTAATCTGTAATAAGATATGAAATGTATCACAAAGTATTGTTCAATATAATTTAAGCTAACGTATTTTTTTTGGAGAAACAAAAGAATTGGATTGGCCGATATATCAGTTATCAGTATTATCTATTGCCTTATATCAACATCGGCTCCAAAAGAGCCATATAGGTGGGGCCCTATAGCACCGAACAAAAATGATTAAATGATGAGAAACATAAATCTAATGGTCTGATGGTACTATCTGATCTTTACATCCAATCAGTAAAATAAGGGGCTGTGATTCAGTTTATGAATATATGACATGGTCATGTGTGTGTGCAGCCATCATGAGGGTGTAGCGGTTACAGACCTATATATGTCACCTCATGTGGTCTATACATCGGATACCGATCATGGCATTTATCCAGTAGACACATGAGGTCAGGTGACACAATCAGTGTGCATAACGTGCATAACCGCATTTGAAACGTTTGTCGCCGTTATTAACACTGGCTGCCGGGGCGACGCGCCTTGCCGTCACAGAACGGGGAGCAGGACGTGATGACAGTTCACATGGGGCTAACGGTGCAGACCTGGAGGCGTTGGTTCACGCTGTTGCGCTTGTTTGTGACAGAAATAGTAGTACAAACGATGACCTCACCTTGTGCTCACACGGCCAGACAACAAAATTGAAAAAAAAACCTGTTGGTTGAGCCCCACCCGAATTCCAACGTCAACAAGGTGTCGCAGAAGAAGGTTTCAAGGGTTGTTCAATCATTCCGTCAAGTGTTGGATGTAGTAAAGTGCGGTTGTTTGTGCACGTTAAACATCACTCCAATTCATCAAACATGTGATGGATCCCAAGGTGGAAGATGGAGGTAAAGAAATACATAAGAGTCTGTTAGACATGGGGATGAGCCGTCATCAGTATGAAGAGCTTGGTGGAGTGTAGGTACACAACATGGAGCACACTTTAATGCTTTTGTGTAGCAGTCTAGCTGCTTGTTTGTACTGCATATACATCGAGCTGCACATGGTAAGAAGGCTATATATAAACCCATTTATATTCCTCACTGTGTGTGCTCTGCACGCAGATTTCCACATCAGAGTGGCAGAGGAAGACGTTCACTCCGCTGGGGGGTGGGGTGGGGTGAGGGGCGGGGGGGTGGATGACTGACAGCACCGACTTGTGCGCCTTAATGTGCAGACATACCTAATTTCCAGTAAGTACACAATCAATCTAAATGGGAGCCACTCTGTAGTCCTTGGATCACAGCGTTTTGTTGCCGCTCCCCACTTAATATGGCATTATGGCAGTATATTAATTAACTGACTGCATACACAGACAGCGGCCAGGGCTTTTGGCCTGTGCTCCTTTCTACTGAGGGATGGGTGGCGGTGATATGCCAACTGTGAGTCTGCTGGACGAGCAGGACCAGGAGGGACAATGTCACGGCTTATCTCTACATGTTCACATCTGTCTTTATCACATCTTCTCCAACTCACCCAAATAAAAAAACTGTTTTTGTAATTAGATGTTTTAACTAGGGATGCACCGATTGAAATTCCGGGCCGATGTCGACGTTTAAAATAACAATTGCTGGTACCGGTGTTTTTTCTCAGTTTTTTACTCCTCTTTTGTGTACAGGAAACCAAGAAATCTTCAATGCCCCCACACAACTGACATTTTCGCTCACTTGACTTTAACAAATTGAACGTGCACGCGCCCTCTCAGCAGAGTCACATCCTTCCAAAAAAGACAGAGAGAAAGAAAAACACAGGTTTCTCCTTGGATTCAGCACAATATACCATTGAACAGGTAAACATCGGCCACTGCCATCCGTATTTACCGATGGCAAATATCGATGATACCGATGTTCAGCCGCTGCATCGACGCATCTCTAGTTTTTCCTGATGTGTGTGTAGTTGCTGCAAAATATAATAGAAACTGGCGCTCACATGTAAATAGATCTACTGCAATATACTAATAAATCTTTGACATCATCCAGTGCTTTTTCTTGCCATTTCCCCCCATTCTGATATTTGATGTCATCAATAACTGAAGCTCCCGCTGTAACCTGATTGGCTGAATGGAACGATGAATGAATAATGCAGGTGTGCAGGTCATTCCCAATCAGGTGTACGTCTTCCCCTTCATCAAAACACCCACTGCAGTTAGAAACCTTGTTGTTTCCAGAGGAAAACTCCCAGCTTCCTGCGTGTCCCCTACCTCACCCACACAAATATAGAACCCGCACGTAACCTCCCGCACGGGGTCACGGAGCCAAACTGCAATCTAATCACAGAGCGCACATCGATCTGTGGGGCGTTGATGCAACATGAATTTGTTCCCCATCTGATTGATTTATGGAATTCAGGTTAGAGACTCTGTATGTACACTATGTGTGTGCGGTGGCGGTGTCCACTGAGGTGACCGGAGCTGCCAAGAGCTGCCCCCCCCCCCTCCTCGCTGAAATGTCTTCTGCAGTCACCTTGACCGACCCAGTTTGCCTTAGCAAGTGGCCATTCAGCCAGACTGATGTTTGCTGCTGTCAGTCACGCTTCACACAAGACAATGGGAAGACTCCACACGACCTCAGAGCCACAGACTCACACAGAGAAGTGCGGCCACGGCTCTTAATGACCTTTTCAGTAGAGTTAATATAGAATAGTTAATAGGCCAATTTTCTACTTTATTAAAAAACATATGTCTCTGCTTTTATTGTGTACATAACCAATAAGCACATTTCACTATGGAATGTGTAATAAAGCCAGTTATAGGCCGTCGTCTGAATACCTCCATCGGCCTATGCACAGGGTCGTTGTATAGGGGAGAAAGGTGATGATAATTCTAGGGGACCAGCGCCCAGTAGTCTAATCTTTGTATGACTGATTTATTCTGACTAATACTCATAGTAATGCTGCATTAGCATCAAAACAAAGTAGGCTAAATAAAAAAATGATAATACATACGTAGTCTAAGAAAAAAAAGTGGAAAGGGGCCCACTCTAGTATTCTCAGAATTCCTAGCAGCGGCCCTGCCTGTGCACAGCTGTTGACAGGTTAGCTGTCAGGCTTTTGATGCTTTACTGTCTGTGTTAAGAATCTTCGTCTTATGCTTTGGGTCATTAATCTATAAAGATACATTCCCTCCAAAACAAATGGTGGAGGTGCAACAGAAGGAGTGGTAGAGGTCTTTCAAATGGTTTCCTGTAGCTGCAAAACAAACAACTGATATGATGATTACAATTTTGAATGTGGGTGGATGGTTTCATTTTGTAAAACCCTGGTTTTTGGCACAGCACGAAAACGCAAAAAAAAAGATTATAGCAGCAAGTGACAATGAGTCATTCCCCCCATCTCTGCCTCCCATTTCCTGTCAGACTCTCTACTATCCCTATCAATAAAGGCATAAAAAGCCAAAAAATATATACTTAAAAAAAAAAAAAAAAAAGATTATAGCAGCAAGTGACAATGAGTGACGTTCAAGTACAGTCAGCAGCTTGAACTGACTCAGTCTATTCGTTTCACAGTCCAACAGAGGCCTGAGGGAATCAACGCACTGTGAGTTTAAATATTCACCAAACTTTAAGTTTAACAGATGCTGAGAGTAAAATGCTGTGAGATTCACATGAAGTCTGATCACACATTAGGCAAGCGAGGACTTGCCAGTGAAGCAACGTTTCATCACATGTTGCCAGATGTGTTGCAAAAGCATTGAAATCTCAACAGTCCTCTGGTGAGAACTGACAGGGTCAGTTTGTAGCCAATGAACTCCTCAGTTAGAACCCCTCCACAAACACACACATATGATCAGAAATTCAATTTCACAGCTAACTGACACATGACCATTGATCACGTCTTGTCAGCGTCCCAGTAAACAGTCAATAATGAGATAAAAACTTTCTGAATTTTCTCCACCTCTTCGCTGGTCGATCGACTGAAACAACTTCAGAGTGGAGCCGAGTGCTGATGTCCAAACAGGTTCACCACATGTGTTACAATCACCTCCACGGAATCCGACGTGCGTGCATGAACATGAAGTTTACCAAATGTTGACAGAATATCAAATAAATTGTCCTAACTACTGTGCAGTTTGGTCAAGAGAATTTACGTGTGAAATGATCGATAGTTTAACTCAGATTTGAGACATGTGACGATTTGAAAGGTTTGACACAACTCAGGGTCACGTGTTCTGTTGTGATACCATCTGCAGAGTCCAGAGAAAACTGATTTTGTCTCAAGATCACGTTTCCAGCTCAAACAGCCAATTATACGCCTAATGTGAAAAACAAATGCCACTGTGGGAACAATGGATTAACCCTGCTGGACTGGAGTGGAGAAACACTTGATGTGGGAATATAATGGGTGGCCTGTTCCTGAGCTAAAAAAACAACACAGTTTGTGGATTTCGACCACGAGGAGCTGAGCGAGCCTTTACCTGCTACTTGTGTTTTTCTTGCTTTTGCTTTTCCTCTTCAGGCTTTCCCTCTCCCGGCTGCTGATGAAGGGCGGCATGGAGGCATAGCCGTGTTCTGCTTCTGCAAGAAAATCAACAACATAGTGGTCACATGGTCCTGCTATCTGCCAATGCAATAAAAAAATACAGGTTACCGCACCACAGTGAAATGAAAGGCAGTCAGGGAGTCTGCAAAATGTGCCACATTTGATCTGGATCCCTTTTTTTGCATTCAGTGACAATATCTTGTTTGGAGGTGTCGGTATACAATGAATGGATGTCATGCAGTATATTTATACAGTGTTTTTCTCCCCCCCCCCCTCTCTCAGCCTGGACAATGATGTCATCTTGAACTGGAATAAACCCCACTAGCAAACCACAACAGAAGGAAAGGAGGGGCCTCCATGAAAACAATGTCTCCCTGCACATCTGACTGCATCTGCCACATATGCATTCCTTCTTTTTTCATCAGAAATATAACCGCACGTGCACATTTTATTATTGCAATATAGCTTAAAAAAAGAATATCTGAAAACTGATTATCAGCTATTTTTGAAGGGGGTAGACGATATTTTCTGCTGTATTGTGCAAAATCCGACCATCTGTATGTATTTTCATGCATGGTTTAATGCACAATAAAGGACAAGTGCAAGAATATAGGATTTACATAGGCTTCAAAATGACAGGTGCATAAATTAGCGTGATTTGGTGGTGGGGGTTGGGGGGATGGGTGTCGATGTGGTTTTTTCACAAATGAGAAGAACTGTAGTAAACAAATCATTACTTTACCTCGTTCCCTGCGTTCAAGGTACTCGGCTGCTTCGATCAACATCTGCACCATTCCGATCGCCGCCATTTTCAACAATAACACTAATAATAATTTAACAATCCGATGAGGGATCCCGTGGCTGTACACAACCTGCTTCAGGTCCGACCGCTGACTCGCCTGCTCGACACTCAGGTGGCCCGCTGCTCCGTCACTGATGACTATTATGATGTTGTTTTTTACAAAAAAGGCGAGAGGAGTCCCTACTGCAGCAGTGTATCACACGGGCTATTTAAAAGTTAAAGGTCATCAATACAGCACCGATCACTTTTAACAGCCAGCCGGTTTCCGTCCTCAGTGCTTGTTAAAAAACGGTTCAGCTCAGGGGTTTGTTGTTAGCTGGTTGCTCGAAGCTGGCTGCCCCCAAATAGTTAGCAAAATAAAATGTTAGCTTTAGTAATTCTTCGACAAAAAACGGCTTGTTGACAAAAAAAGGAAGGCTCAATTGACATATAACAAGTCGAGTGTTGACTATGTGGTCTGTCTGTTTTAAAACCAGGTAAGTACCCTGCTGTTAGCCACAACTGCCTCAATAAAAACGATTTAAAAAGTTCGTTTTAAAGGTATAAAAATGGAGCAAATCGTTAGAGGAGGCTGTTGTCTTGTTCAGTGCACACAGACTTGTCTGGATAGAAACAGAAAGAAAAAACAAGCTAGCTGTTTTAAAGTTCAACCGACGCTGTCATCCAACCTTATCGGTTCGGGGCTGTGTGGCTAATTCAGTGCTGGTTTGTCGCTGATCACGCGTGATACACCGTCTCGCTGGAAATGCAGATAGCGACTGACATCAGCTGAGGAGCAGCGAGTGTTTATCAAACTGCTGCCAAAATAGTGGCTTGTTGATCTGGACCACGGCTAACTACTGTACTTTACCACAAAGCTTCTGTGTACTGCGATGTGATTGGCTACTGGACTGACCAACTCGAGCCGTTATTGGGCGTTTAAGCTGTCAATAAGCGGGAGGGGCTCGGCACCGACTGCCACTGTGGACCGTCTTCCGCCATTTTGGTTCCAAACGTCGTTTAAAAATATTACTACGCAGAGCCGCAATGGCCGCTGTTTCTGCGACGCACGCTCGAGCGCCGTGATTGGTTGTTTTCCGACAAACTCGCTCCCCATTGGCTGCTGCGCCCACGAGCTAAAGTGTCAACGCCCGCTGTTGACAGAGGACACACCCCTCTGCCATGCTGGTTCGCGGTGTATGGCGGCGATTGGCTCCCGTGGTGTTGTTTGTCTTATTCCTTGATCAGGGATTGGTCAGATTCACATGTTCTCTTATTATTGGTCTCTTGGTTAGCCAATTACAAGGCGTCTATCCGCGCATGCGCATGTCCTGCTATATCAGAAACCTGCCTTCAAGAGATGGATGCTCATCACAAACCAGGACTGGACATACAGCAAAACGGAACGGATTTATTTACTGAAAACATCCTTCATCTTGGACTAAATATATTCCGTCACTGGAGAACTGACATGCAGACAACACCGAACTGGATTAGACCAGGCTAGACTAGAATATAACCAAATATCTGAGTGGACGACAGGATAGACTTACACAGCCTGTTGCATTGACTCCTTGATGCTGTGATTTTGTGCACATAAGTGTCAACAATGCGAAGACATTAACAATGATCTATTATATATAAAAATAATAATCCTGTGGATAGATTGAACATTTTTGTTCATAATAACACCTGTAACCACGTTTCAAAGTCTTTATTCAAAATAAAACACCATTCACTTTAACAACGTAAAACCTCATGCATTGTGTCTACACAGGGTCTAAACACTCAGCTGTCCTGCAAACACTATTATTTACAGTTAAGCGTAAAAAGGTATATACAGAAAGGTTTCATCACACAGGTAAGAGATAAGAGGAGAAAGCATAATATCTGCAGTGAGGTGAGGACAGAGGCGAGCTTCTTCAGTATCACAAGTTGCTGATACTTTCAAGCGATGAAGTCCAGTGGCCTGTTGAATCCACCTTTTCTGTTCATGTACTGCCTGAAAAAAAAAATTAAATAAATATATAAGAAAACATTGCATCACTGTTACCCTCGCAACACTTGCAGATTACATCATCGGGCACCAATGGGAGAGCTGGGATCTCTGCATAGAAACACCTGCGGAGGTGATTGGCTACAATAATAGTGGTTGATGCTCAGAGTGCTGTGAGGGGCTTGAAAAGTTGACACTTTAATTCGGAAACGTGAGCAACAACTTAAAAGAGAGCACTCAGATAAATTAAGAAGGGACTATATCTGAGGCTGTTTGCAGCCCTGTAGCGAAGCTGCACGACCTCAGAACAGCCATGTGCTATTAGAGAGAATTTTCTGATTGTTGTTGACGTACCTGTATTTTCTCTTCATGGTCACATTGACAGCATATGCGTTTACTGATCCATCGGTCTTCTTCCCCTGTTTGAAAACAATATTACTGTGTCTCAAACGTCATCAATAAAGCATTTCAGTTCAGCTTATACAGTGATATTCATGCAGAACTGCATATTCTACAGTTTCATTTATTATTCCCTTTAAATTCCTCAGTCTACAGCTGCGTCACTGTGACAGCCTTCAGTTGCTGTCAATCTGCAGCTAAAAGGCTTTTGCTGTGAAGCAGCTGCAAACAAATGACACAAAGAAGTATGAATCCTGCCCCTGAGATCAGGTTCAGTGTCCAGTTCGCTCTCCACTATCCAGTTCTCTGTTTTCTGCCTTTGAATAGTCAGGTGATCAAAATCACAGCATTGAAACAAACAGAAATGAAAAGAAATCAGTGAGGTGTTGGTCAAAAGGGAATCTGCACAGAGCAGAGGCTACCAGTTGTATCACCTGTGTTTTTCACACTGTGTCTGGAGAAATTCATTTCACATTGGTGCATTGGGCAGGCTCACAAAAAAACAAATGCACGTGTTCCCCTCCTCAGTTGAGCTGGAGAATGCAATGAAATACATTGCACCTCCTTGTGGCTGCAAAACACAGGACATCCCTGTATTCTCACCTTGGTGGTGTCGAAGGTGCCAAATCCCATCATTTTCATCATCTCAATTTCCTCCTCGGTTTTTCCCTGCATGTCCTCCGCTGTCAGGGTACAATGGTGTTGAATTTTTGACAGAACAAAATGTGAATATTGCACTTGAAAACACTGACAGCTCAATTGCCTGCTTCAGTTATATGGTACATATGAAGTTTGTATGTAGAATATCATCATTATTCATTATACCTGAAATCTGAATAGGTTTTGCTGTCTTATCCTTCCCCTCTTTGCGATCATCGTCACGTCTGTCTTTCTGTCTTGAAGGGGAGAGGGAGGAGGAGCGATGACGTCTACCAGGAGACCTGCAGGGGGGAAGAGGGGGAACTGGCTGCAGGATGGGTTATCACAACTATGGAGGGCAGATATGCCTGCAAGTGACTTATATTGTTCATGGTTTGCTTAAACCTCCAGAAGTGATGAAGAGAATATAATTGGACAGTATATAATTTTCTTCAGTAGTAAGACACCTCAAAATTTGTACTGGAGGTAAAAATTCCTTTCCTGGAAAACAGTTTGTAAAGAATCTTTGCAAACAAACAACACAGTTTCATTGACCAAATTCATGTTGCAAACCTGAAGCGTGAGAGAGAAGCATTACTCAGGACATTGTAACAACTCACCTTGAACGCCTCCTGTGAGGGGATCGTGAGCGACTTCTGCGTCTGTCTCTGTCCCTGTCACGAGAACGAGAGCGATCCCTCTCCCTTCGCCTTCGCTCGCGTTCCCGTGAGGTTGAGCGGGACCGTCTTCTCTCTGTAGGATAGACGTAATTGAGATCATGACATTACCTGTTATTTAACACACAATTGTCTGCAAAAATGTTTGAAATGTGCTACTGTGGACAATGTGCAGTTTTCTTTTACAAGGATCCACAGAAAGCTAGGACACTGCATTTGGAAAGTGAGTAAACATGCTCAGAAACAACCAATATGTTGTTGTAGGGTATTCTTATAGTTAATGTCATAACAGACACCACAGGACTGTCTAAATTGATTTTCCTTTAATCTTTGATCACATCAGACCCTGTGACATATCCATGAACACATATAGCTGATGTTCTTTAATCTCAACTGGTGGTCCTTCAAAGGTCTGTAAATAGAAAGGTAATACAATCACTGCTTCATGTATTGTAACATGTGACTAGACTGTCTCTGTTGATGGTGAGTACCAAGTGGCACATTCAAAACAAGAAACAAGGAAACAAGAAAATCCGGCGATATGGTGAGAAAAATATGTAGTGTCTGCATAAAATGGCAATCAAGAGCACATAAAAAAATACATTTTACTTTAACAGGCACAAATGTGATATATGACGAGATACCATGCCAATACAGTCCTACCACAGAGGATCAGCTGTTAGACAATTTCAGTATAGTCACTAATTCAAACATGATATAACCACTTTATAGTCAAAGAGCTATACATTTTGAAATGACACAGGATCGTCTCCCCAGGTTGAGGTTACCTGAAACTGATAATAAGGAGACAAACTGGCCCATTTATGAGGAACTACTTTTCTGTGAACGTTGTGGAAAACGCCACTGAGCAGTTATAGTTTGGATCACAGGCGTTGTTAAACGGCCGGTTTTAGTAAAGCTAGTCTGCGTTTTCGCTGTAACCCGGTGACAATGGACTTAAGATGTGTAAACCATCGTGATTTCTGCACAAGACCCAGAACATTTGACCTCTACAAGCTCACACGGCGACAAAACTGAGTTACTACGATCTATTACTAGATTAAATTGTTTTATGAATGACGTGTGTTGTTTTACCGCTGGCTAACAGCGCGTGATGCTAGCCGTGCTATTGTTACTTTACAGCCCGCACCGAGCAGGACGTGTTATTAGCTTTCTTGCAGAAAGGCAGCAAAGTTACTCTTCTACAAAAGCAACATTTTAATGTGTGTTGGAGAAGGAAAGGGGGTTACTAAACATCATATATCAGGGTGAGGCTCAGGGGATGTGTATTGCCGACGTATGTTCATCCTAAAACAGGGAACGACTTCAGAGCCAGCTAATCACACGGTTAGCTAAATTAGCTGCTTCTGGTTTCTTACCTCGCCTTGGGGGAGTCCGACTCCGGCTCCTGCCCATTTTCCAGACAGGTCAAATGTTACCCTCGAAGGTAACGCTTCTTATAAATATATATTAAAAAAACAAAGTAGTTTCAAGTAGAAGCCAATCAGTTTGTTGTTTGAATTTCGTTTAGGGTAATGGCTGCCTTCAAAAGGGTTCTCTGTTGTCTCTCAGAAGGCAAACTTCCGGTGACCTTTCTCAATAAGAGCGCCCCCTACCGAGCAGGAGGAGAACCTGCTGTTGTCCAGACAGAGAGGGCAGAGGTCTGGGATTCACATAGCACAGAGCAAATTAATAATGAACAGTAATTAAAACAATAAATAGCGTTTATAAACAATTCATTATGTGTTACGACACAATTTACCAGTTGTTATTAGCACCGGTTTATAGTGAATTGTACTCAGTCATTTAAGAGTAGGCTACTGATAGGCCTAAATTTGTACAGAAATACTTCAGTATTTAGATACCAGTTGTATATTTTATCGAAGGACTTGAAGGAAACAGTTACAAACAAAAATGGATTACAGTGTCCACCATCCACAGTGTAAATCTGTGTTTTTAAAGTCATACGCTAAGTGGAAATGGTAAATAGAAAAGGAAAAACCTAAAGGAGAGCTCCAAGATGATCACGTAGAGAAAAAGACGACGTCATCAGTTTAAATCAAACTTGATCTTTAATGACTGATACATGGTAACCTTGCAACACTCACTTATACATTCTAATATAAAACAAATTAAAACCATGAGCAAACATCACACGTCAGCATTTTGATAACAGCTACTGATTTAAACAGAAATTAATTACAACTGTTAAGAGGTATTCTGCACACGTACATTTAAAAGAAAATGAGAAAAGTGGAATGTTTAGTACCTTCAGTATCTTCTGTTACTGGGTTTCAAACTGCATTGACAAGCAACATTTTTTTATGCTTCATCCTTTTTTTTTTGGTAATAGTGGCATTTATAGCGGCTTGTGTTTTGTTGCGAGCCATTATATTTCCCCCTGCTCTTTTACTCCATGTTCATCCCTGCTATAATAATGTCAATAGGCTGATAGTTGAACACAAAACCAGCATTCAGAGGGGCGCAGTCTGTAGCTACCAGTATACCCCTACATGTACTGCACCTGTGCTCACATAGTATACCTGCAACATCTATATGATCAGAACCAAATCGTGACTAGTGGGCGCCTATGATGATGATGAATGAAAGCAACATACTAGAATGTCAATATACATATGTTAAGTGCCTATAGGAGGATAAGGGATGCATAATTCATAAAGACTTAAATTTCCACCGTGTCTTGCAAAGGTCTGCATTAAAAAAAAAGAACAAAGTCTGAGTGGTAAGTGCACATGACCACAGTTAATAATCCCAGTGTGAAATCAAACATGTCTGGATGTCTATACAGTGAAGTTAAGTAATGGTTTAACAGCACAGCAGGTGAAAATGAGACGTGAGTAATACACAGATTGTATGTCTGAGAGTGTGTGTGTGTGTGTATATGTGTGTCTGTGAGACAAGCGGTGGTGTGTGAAAGTGTTTGGTTGTTGGACCTGGGTCAAATAGTATGTGAAACTAATCATCAGTGTTTTTAACCTGGTGAAGATGAACAACCACACAGCTCAAATCAGCGAGTAGCAGTTTACAGTAGAGCATCTGAAAGTCAGTTTAGTACACTGCGTCTGTCAACGACATCTGGACTGTTTGAATAGATCTGCTGTGGTTAAGTCCATCTGCTACTCACGCGCCACACACTAAGAAATATTTCACAGTAGTATTTCACCGAGGTCTGGGCCGTCGGCACGCCTCAGGTCTCCGCTTTCTCCTTCTGCTTCTTGCTCTTTTTCAGAAACGATGGCGGCTTGAACTTCTTTTTCTTCTTCGACGGGGATTTGGAGGGCGAGCCCTCGGGCGTGCCGCCCTGTGGCTTGGCGGGTGGAGCAGCAGGGGGGGAGGAGGTGTCGTTGGTTGATAGAGCCTTCATGCCTTTCTCCAGCTCCTCTGTCGTCTGCTTCTCCTCCTCGCCTCCGTTCTGTATGGCTGGGGACTCGGTCTTTGCCTCTTCTGCTCCGAGTGTTGGGGAGGAAAAGAGTATATAAAAGACTTTTTTAGTTATTGGACAGAAAGCCACGAGTTGGTGGAGCTGCAAAGCTACATGCAAGACATGTCGCTGCAGATGAACATGCTTGCTTAATGAGAAGTGGGTTGTCATGTGGTTTCTTTTTACTTACTAGTGAGACAAGACCAAAGCACCAGAAGTGTGCCCTATGAATCAGTGAGGAGTAACACAGAAAAAGGACAGAGACACAGGGAGAGAGCACAACAGATACAGTAGGTACACATATATGGATTTCAATGGAGAGAACTGAAATGTAGAAAATATAACTCAATAAAAAACAACAACAAAACAGACATTTGACTGACACACACAGGTGTAACAAAAACACAGCACAAACAGCTGGATTCCTTTTCCATGAGCTCAGCTGTGACAGAGCTACAGGACACCAAGCTGTAAATGTTTGTTACACCTGTGATGTGCTGAAGGTGATGAGAATATCTATTGTGTAAGGCCAGAAACCTGACAGACCATGTTACTCCACATCTTCTTTACATGGAAACTTTCCACTCGATAGTTTTCTCACAGACTATGTTCTGTCTGAATGTTGGTGTGTGAGAGGGTTTCATAGGGAGGTGTGTGGGTTACCCAGACAACCAGAATTCAGATGTTGCTGAAAGCACCGCTAATTCAATCAGCTCTGATGTTTTGGACGGAGGCAGAAATGTCAGACACTGTACGACTCAAAAACAGGACACATTAAACCAGCCACCAGCTATGTATGTATTTGGCTGAAAGGAGTGAATGTCTTTTGTCTTTTGTTCTGTCCAATAATCTGAACTTTAACCTTTGTATAAGGGGATATAACATTCCTGATGAAGACCTGAATACCTAGAGATGCAAAGGTACTGTGCTAACCTTTTATCCACCTTTATTCATTTAATAGATACTGTATCTCACCAGAAATAAATGATTAATAAACAAAAGTACAACTGATACTATTCCAGTATTCATTGAACTTTTACTTTTCATTCTTTCAGTTCATTTTGTTAAATCTGTTCTTTTGCCTCAGTAAAACGTTGAATGCAGGATGTCACCTGTATCACTGTTAGCTGCAGTAACCTCACCTCATGCTTTATAGACAACTTTAATTTGTGGTGTTTCACTTTGTTTAATATTGATAGATCATCAATGGAATACAAATGACTATATTAATCCCCAAAGGGAAATTAATTTGTCTGTCAGCTTATCTACCATTTGCAGAAGAATTAAAAAGTCTGATGGCTGTGGGTGTAAAAGAGACACGTTCTACCTCGATAGGGCAGAGTTGGACTACCTGACACGTTACACTAGTATACACATGCTATTTGCTCCTCAGGTTATGTTTATGGTCTAAGTACTGTAACATATCTGGTTCTCCTGTAAGGTTTAAACTGTGATGCCTGCTTCCTGTTGAGTTTGCAGTTGAAGTCTATATGTTGCCTTGTTTGAGTGAATTCTGTTATGTTTTCCTGCTTGTTACATAATCTCCTTCATCCTGATGCTGCATGCTCTTTGTTGTGGATTTTACATCCAACTTCTTCCTGTGAGTAACGCAGTTCTGCGTTGACAAAACAGTTACACAACAGTTGTGGTTGTTGCGTAGGAAAGAAATCAGTTTCTATTTCTTCTCTCTGTGCTTTTGTCATTGGTGTGAAGTTGGTGAGCCTCCAAGGCTCATACCTCCATCCAATAATCCTTACTCAGCCACAAAGTCTGATGATGGATATGATTTGGTCCCCAGTCAATCATGTCTGATCATAACACACCCACACAGTCCCCAACTGAGTGAAACTCTTCATTAACAATAACTGTCATAACACTGCACGTTGGAAGCCATGTTTCAGAGGCTTTAACCAACACAATAATGATGAACACAGAACCCTCGGACTATCTGTGTGAATAACAGCTGAACAGAGACGCTGTGTATTGAACACAGGGAGGAGTAACATGGTTTGTCATGAGAAGCATGACAGGCAGAGGCAGCACGATGTCACGCATGAGGCGGTGAGAGACTTGGAGCAGGCTGCTGCTCAGAGAGCCAGTGCACGGAGCAAGCAGTGCCGATGGGCCGAGCTCTGCCAAGCCTCACCTGAGACAGGAGGGGGGCTGGGCGGAGGGCCCTTTGTAGGAGAGGGAGCAGGGGAGGGCTCCTTGTCATTTGCCACCTCCTCCTCCTCCCCTACTTGCACAAACACACACACACACAGTGAGGAACAGTGAGGGGTTAGCTGTGTAGGAAGGTCAGGTTTGTGAGGTAAAGAGGGTGAACACAGTTAACACAACAGTCACAGGTGAAGGTGCTGTGTGAAGCCTTTTCACTTCAAAAACAATTAAAGGATTAAAATATAAATTCATTACTAAAAACAAAAACAACCAGTGTCATGACTGATTTGGACAAACAGTTTGGACTAAAAGTGTTTTTTTCTACAGGTGGTGGAGTGAGTGAAAACTCTGTAATTTAAAATCTATAGATTTGTTTTTGAAGATGTAACACACAGCACCCTCGAGATGGTTAGAAGAAAGTCCACAACATTTTACTGGTGAAAGTGAAGGTTGACAAATTACACTGTTTTCACGTCTAGACTATATTGACAAATGTATGTGGACAACCCTGTGCAGTCCAGACACTGACAGAAGACAGTGACAGATTATCAGATGAGTCAAAATATCTGAGCAAATGTATAAACTGTTGGTCAAATAAAATAAATGGACTGTAAATAAATGTATAAAGTATTTTTTTTCCCATTTTAACGGTATAATCTGTCGGAATTACCCCCATCTAGTGGTGCGAATTAATGAAAACAATATTTGATATTAGCTAAAATAAAAGCCAAATAAGTTACATACTGGGGCTTTAAACTCTAATCAGTTGGTGGTGTTGCCTGAATGACTACACACTAAAGATATTTATACCAATATTGCAGTACTGAATAATACACCACTGTATGAGATTATGAGACTGCAGTAGACTACTGTTTATGTAGAGTGGTTAAGAGTTAATAGAGTTAATCTAGTCATTGAAGCAGCTGTGTGTTGAGTTGAGTTAACTGTACCATCAGTCCCTCCATCCTGTTTCCTCTGCACTTCTTTGCGGTACTCCTCCAGCTCCTGGTCCGTCAGCTGGTTGAAGGGGTTGGGAGGTTCTGGCTCGGGTGGGACTTCGGGTGGATTGACAGGAGACTAACAAACAAACAAGCAGAGGCACAAAATCACAGGTTTGAGCTTAAGAGAGCAACAGACACAGACGTTTGATGAGCAGTTAGACTGTACTTTACCGGAGGACTGTCCTCTGTTATGACACTGGCGAGGACCTGAGACTGTGGTCCTGCCGTTTTCATGTCCTGACGATTCTGCTGTCGGATCTGAGGAGGCAACATTTATTATAAAAAGTGCTACCAAAACCTTTATTTATACAGGTAATCTCATTGAGACACTGGAGACCTGTTTAAGATGGGGACAGACAAAGGGACGTTACCTTGTTTCGTGTCTCAATCACCTCCTGAGGGTTGGTGAAAAGAGGCACAAACTGGTTAGGGTTCTCTATCTTGATGGATGTACTGCCAGCTTGAGTCAGCTCCTCTGTCTTCAGCCACTGAAGAGAAGGAAACAAACATCAAATAACATACTCTACCTACGTTTAGGACTCAGTGCACCTGTCTTACCCTAAGTAAGACAGGAAAATGCAACTCGAAACTTTTCCCTCAGTAAGTATGATTTTGTATGATGAAGTTGATTTTTCTTTTTTTACACTATATTTGGGTAAAATTCCAACTGGACTTATGGCTCAGGACAACTATCTTTATAAAGTGCTCCTGGCTGCAAGCAAGAAGGCCATTACACAGAAATGGCTCCAGACAAATTTGCCATCAAAGAATGACTGGGACCAACGGGCTGAACAGTATACCAAGTACTGGGAAAAGTGGACTTCATATTGTCTGTGTGAATGATAATTCCATTTTGCTCTAATGCAGTGTTTTTCAACCTTAGGGTCGGGACCCCACGTGGGGTTGCATGGAATTCAAATGGGGTCACCTGAAATGTCTAGTAATTGATTTAAAAAAAAACGTATGGCATAATAAAAATACATATATTTTTAAATTACGCACAAACAAATGTAATCTATACATCCACTTTCTAAAATATAAATTGAGTTAAAAAAAAATGCAGCATATAAAAATATCATAATAGACAGTCACTGCACATGATCGCAGGGTCACCAGAAATTTGTGATGTCAGAATAGGGTCACAAGCCGAAAAAGGTTGTGAACCACTGCCCTAATGTATGGCCTATGTCAACCTGTCTGTTCTGTCTATTTATATTCCCTTGTTTGTCTTTTATTGTAGCTAAACTGGGAAACTTAAATAAAAAGAAACTTCAAAAAAACTACTATGACGTAGGCAGATGATGTAAATAAAAAGGTAGAGTCACTGAAGAGTAGCAAAGAAAAGAAAAAAAGAAAGAATGTATGATTTCATGAAAGAGTTATTACTATGGGTTATATTTTTTTGCCAGCAGAGGGCAGACTCTGCACTGCAGCAGCCCTCTCTGAGCAGTGGGCTTTCCCCTGCAATGCAGAGAAGAGGAGAGAGAGGAGGATGGGAGGGCCAGAGGAGAAGGAGGAGGAAGAGGGAGAGTAAAGCTCCTCCCCAGTGATGTAAAATAGTCTCATGTTGCTCTTCCCTCTGAAGGACTCATCACTGCAGCCCTGATCGCTCTGATCTGAGGCACAGAAGTACAAACAAATGCTCCACAGTCAATATCAACCCTCATATGAGCCAGATGTTGATTTTGGATCTAAAAATATCCTCAGTAGGATGCACGTCAAATATGCTCAGAGTCAGAGACATGGTGACTTAATAACTACTCTGCCACTGCGTCTGTCTCCTGTTAAAATGGAGCTCCACGCCTCTCCTCGCAGCTCACATTAATCTCACCCCTGGCTCTGATCCCTGATTTCAGAGTGTGCCTGATCTCCTACAGTGTGGTGGCTTCAGTGAATCAAAAGGAAAGAAGCCCTCGGAGCCTCACCGTGGTGCGCTGGTGTCCGGGACTGGCCTGCTCCTGGCTGACTTTTTGGTAGGTGTTGGGGGTGTTGAGCCACCGGGTCCTCTCCTGCTGCTGCCGCTGGGCGAAGGGGTGCTGCCTCAGAGCCGGGTGGACCCCGTCGTCATCAAACTGGTGGAAGGCCGTGGCGGTCGCGGGCACCTCAACCTCCCGCCGCATCCGCGACCTCTCCAGCAGCACGGGGAAGCGGTACGTGTAGCCGGTACGGTAGCCCTGGGAAACGACAGATGGAGGAAGCTTCAGGGTATGTGTGTGGACAGCATGGCCTTGCCCTCTAAAGGGACAGAAAATACACACTTCTGTCCCGCCTGCCCTCACACAAATCCCCTGCAACCCTGGATATTACAGGGAATTAAAGCACTTGATGGTATTTTTTCCCTCAATCAAGCTGTGTCATTGCACTTAATAACTGTGATTGTGCACACGACTGTAGATGAAGCTGTATTGTTAGACTTCACCAGTAGCTCCATTGTGGTTTGAACCTCTGTGTCACAGTACAACTGCATCAAATATGTTCTTTCTGTTCAGTAACATTTCACAATGCTGCCGCTTCATATCAAAATATTTTCTGCAAACCACAGGAAATATGTTATGCTTTTATTGTGAAGCAGCCACAGGAAATAGAGCAGTCTCTCCCAATGCTACGGCTACATTCACCGAACAGATGGTAGAGATGGGAGAGATCACCATGTTTATGACTAGCGAGTGTTTACATGGCCAGATGACTCAGGATTACAGAGGATTATAAAGTTGGGTGTGTCTTTTTTGTCTCTTCAGGAATTTTCATCATAAAAGTCAGTGTAAAATCCATGTGAATGTGAACATGAACGCAACATTATCACCTAAACAATGATGTGGGAGTGTACCCATGTTCCCCACTGTTGCCGGTTGATGGACTTTATTTATCTGGACTCTCTCCGTCTATCTGGCCTGTCTAGCCTCTACCTGGTCTTTTTTATTAAACTTAACCAACTCATTTCTTCATTGCCTAAACAACCAAACCAATGGGACAATTCCACTTCTCACTCAAAGTCACAATTCAACATCTCACTCAAAAATAGGCAAAAATCTGCAATGTCACAACTCCACTTCAGGGTATGGGACCAAAAATTACATGTTCGTGGAACATAGACCCTTTTTTTTATGTTCCCCAGTCACATACATAGGGATGATCCCACTGACCAGAGCTCCAACAAACAAACAAACAAACAAACATTCATACATACATGTGGCTCTGTTGCCTACCAGGTTGTCCAGAGTTCTCATGAGGGCTTCAAACTCATGCTCCCCAACGCGGCTCTTGTGCAGGGGCCCGAATGTGGAGCCGGCCCAGCCCACAGTGCCGGCCGGGTTGGGTTTGTGGGTGGTCCGATCCAGTAAAATCAGGTTCTTTTCACCACCAGCGCTACACAAAGCTGTCACCTGAAAAAAACAACGATTTAAAACAAGTTCCAAGACACAAGAATGTTTTTGAGCTCACACACTTAAACACGCCTAAAGCATGATGCCTTCTTGTGTACTGTGAGGGGAAAATACTATGTTACACATCAGTACTAGTTGTGAAGGACGAATGACAACAGTCCCATTTCTGCTGTTGGTCCTGTAGGATTGCTGCAGTGTCTTTCTGGCAGGCGACGCTCCCGTAGTGTAGAGTAATGCAGCACAGAGCTGCTGGCTGAATTACAGCAGGAGGACACGAGAGAAGGACGACTGCCCAGGTGGAACACTGCATCTATATCATGGACATGTGCCAGCTCACTCTCCCACTCGCACACACCTACACATGCGCTGTGGCAGCACTATGTCAGTACAGAGAGTATGTGAGAGTGTGCGTCTGTGTGCGAGTGCGTGGCTGCTGCGTACAACCTGGATCTGGCAGGCGGTTTGGATGTGGAAGATGGTGTAGAAGGCCTCCTCCATGGACTCCCCCAGAGCCACGATACCGTGATTTCTCAGCACAAGAACCTGGCGTACACAGGAAATCAAAAATCAAATGATAGCTGCTGCACAGCAGTGGTCAGGGCCGGGCAATTTTAGGCAAAATTAGGCAATTTGAAAATGAAAGTTCCAAAGCTGTAGCACATTTTTTTAAGTTTTCAAATTTAGAGGCATGCTGTAACACCACCATGAAGACTGTTTTGCATTTCCAGTTGAGGACATCTAGCATTTTGATGTGTCATCATCAAGAAAGAAAGAAAGAAAGAAAGAACATTGAGGAAAACAATAGGCTCATGGCAGCTAAGGCTGCCTGGCCCCTAATAAAAGCAACTCATGAGTTTAGCTTCCCTGATGAATCCAGTGTAAGGAGACACCATGTCATGTCTTTTCTCTGTTCACTCCGGTCAATCAGTCCATATAGAAGACAGAGGGACAGAGGTACAGAGGTCTCTGCTGAACCAGGTTGTGTCTCCCATGGGCAGCTCACCTTACAGCTGGGTCCCAAGCTCTTCTGCAGCTCCACTCGGTCCTCCTCCTCCTCCATGACTCCATTGTAGTCGTAGTAGGCCACGTCACCGACCAGCAGAGCCTCGTGTGACAGTGGAAGGAGGCCACACTTCATAGCTGAAACCTGGAGACGATTGGCAGCAGAGATCAGACAGAAGCTCATAGGGCCTGTCCCATTTCTGTGCGCTTGGTTACGCACACACTTTGGTGATGTTTTGCTGGTGGAAAGTACATTTGCATAGTGTGCAAGCAGGTATTAAGTGGCCAAGCGTGCAGGGAGATTTAAAAGCAATCGGGACATACTTGACAAGTGCACCTGTCATCTGAGCACACACTAGCACAACTCCAACACACACAGCACAGCAGCAGTTGTAATGAACAGTGCTACTGGATCACAGTCTCATCTACTCCAAAGTGTCTATGTGCAAGATTCAAATCAGAAATGTGTAGGCCCAACTCCGTAAGAAAAAAAAAAGATAAACACATAGGAAAGAGTGTGATGAAAAATATTCACATTAGTTATAGTCAATAGAGAAAATTCCTATTTATGTGATAACAGGTCAAAAATGATCAGATGTAAAAGTAAACACAGCCGAAAGACAACAAAACTGAAATTGAAAAATATGAGATAAAAGTATATGAGATTGAGTAAAGTGCAAATCAAGTGTGCTGCACTTTTGGTTGTTGGAGATATAGGACACATTAGGCACTTACACGCTTCGGCACTTGGGGTGCGCACTCATGGGCTTAGTGTAAGTGTGATCGAGTGTGCATATTGGGACAGGCCCATGGTCTAGTCATAGTGCTGCTTGAGGCCGTACGGACTGCGCAGTAGTCTCGGTGTTGGGCGTGTGCAATATGTGGAATGCCACATGCAATGCAATACATTCTTATTATGTATGAGATGTGTGCATTTTTGTTATTTGTTACGTTTTAAGTGTAAACTGTGGAGGCATTGTACCAAGACAAATTTCCCTATAGGGACAGTAAAGTATATATCATCATATCATCGACAGTCTTACACTAAGTCGCTGGTCAATCATGTTATCAGACTCAAATAGAACAATATGTCCATGGAATTCAGAGCAGTGAGCTGATGCCTGCATGACTCACCGCAGCTGTTGCCGGCGTGTGGAGGTGAAGCAGGCAGCGAACATCCGGCCGGGCCGAGTAGATGGCCGAGTGCAGGCTGAACTTCTCCGCGTCCATGCCCAGGTTGGTGCTGCCCTTCTCCACCACCTCACCCAGGATGTTCACTTTCACCTGTGAAAGCACATGGTTCCATTAGCATTGTGTTTATAGCCTCCAAGTGGAGAAAACAGGATCCACAGGATGTGCGATGTTTGGCAAATTCAGAATCAGCTCTCAAACATGATCATTCAAGTGCAATTTCAAAACTCTCATGAACAAATAAAGGTTTTTTGTTTATGATTGATGAACAAAATTTCATCTAAACACAGTTTCTGTCCTTTCAGAGGCGCAGCGATAAGACTGTAGATATAATCATGGAATTTTACTAGTTATATATTTCAGTGTTGTGAATGTCAGCCAGGAGTTGTTCCATCACTGGTTACTGTATATAGGATATAAAAAGTATAAAGACCAGTGAACCATGTTAAATAAGGAAATTCTAATAATGAAAACTTAAAAACCGAGTTGTCTTGGTCAAAACAAAATGGATAAAACAAACAAAATCTTGTGGCTGGTGCTGCATCTTGTACCAAACACTGTATGTCTGAAGAAAATGATTTATGGGCTGTATCATCCCTCTAGTGCCACAATGCTTAATTTATAGTTTGTCATGACACCTTTTTATGCTCTTGTGTTTTGGATATTCCTTTTGGCCATGCTGTAATTTTCATCATTTATTGTTCAGCCTTGGTCAAAACCAACCAATGAAAATTGTGAGGGGCTTTGCTCATTATGAAATTTTAAAGACCAACTGTCAAATCATTTCATCAAAACAAACAAAACCACTACAACTAATAATGAATACAATAAAGACTATATAATATTACATTACCATCATCACCTACTCAACAGAGGGCTGAATTCAGTTTTCCATAGTCAGATGTGTGCAACTTTCAACCTGACACGGACTCTTCTGACTCACCAGACTGGATCCAGTCACCTCACTGTAGGCCAGGCCGTCTGGAAGCACCAAGAAGTGTTCCTGCTCTTTACTGACACGCAGCTGAAGACCAGCAAAAGAACACAGATGGAAGAAATGTAAAACATCATGTTATTGTGTAAAAAACCCTGCTGTTGCTTTTGCGTTTCCACTTCCTTTCACTTGACAGACATTTGCCCATCTTATCTACTGGTGTAACTTCACATGACCCATCTCTGTTATTTGAGTTTGAGAAAAAAGCAACAACATAATGTTTGGGAACGTCATGATTTGAAAAGAGAGAAGAACTAACAGTGAGACAGGTGCGGCTGATCTGGGCCCAGCCGTAGAGGTCGAACAGGCGATGGGTGCTGGCCAGCTTGCAGCGCATTAACCTCTCCCCCTTCACCAAGCTGCCAGGCTCCCACCCTTGCAGGTCGTTGATGGGTGTCACCATCATCATGTCTGTGTGGGGGTGAGAAGGAGAGAGAAGCTGAGACACAGGGAGTGTGTAGAGAAGATGATGGTCTGCAGACAACAGAGGAAAAGAATCGTCACTTCATTCTTTATATATTTTATCATAAGGAAAAACCACAAAGATGAATAATGTCTTCAGATTTTAAGAACATGATCCGATGCGCACCGTTTGCTGGGACATGTTTTTGATGCCTGTGTAAGCGTGAGCATCTATGGCACAGGTAAGATATTAATAAACAATATTAACATATTAATCAGAGCTCTGACCACTTCTCACTGGTGAGGCAGGACCACATGGATGTAAGTGACTTTATATAATCCACTGCAGAGTCTCATCACTAAATACCTGTGTGGATGCACAGGGTCTCTAACCCAAATTAAACAAAACATAACAGATGGACCAACAGCAAAAATGCATTTTCTCTTTGTGGGCGGTCTAATTATATGTTCTCATCATCTGCACATCAAAATGTTTTTTTTTTTTTTACAGACACAGGCATGTTTTCCTTCAGTCCTGTTACTCAAGAGGAAAATTACATAGAATCTTCCCAGAAAAATGTAACCAAGCAGAGGCAAACCTACTTCACAGTTACACACATTTTTCTTAAAGGTCTTCAAGACTACATTAAGACCAGATCCACTCTTGGTTGGTTCATTCAATTACTTGTAGTACACCTTTGTTACTTATGTTACAAAACAAGCATTGCATAAACCAAAGATGGATGTATTTTTGATATACTGTTTGTTTCACAATAAAAATATTTGAAATGTAATGTTTTCCTTCAGTCCTAACGTTAGATATTTTCACTTAGGACTAATAACATTAAGACTGACCCTGTTCCCTTTAGGAGAGGAACACGTCAAGCATGTCAGGTCGCCAGGGGGCCATCACCGACACCCACCCACACCGGGCCGCGGGTGGGCCGATCAATCGCTCCATCAGTTCAACTGGATTTCTGCTGCGGACTTCCTCTTTTGATTCACAAGTAAATGAACTGCTTTTGAATTGAATTAAGTAGAAGGTAGTTTGTAGGTAGGCTTTACGTATTTACAATGGTAATGTGATAATTAAGACAATAAAATAAGTAATTATTTGGATTAAGTAATTCAACTCTCCCTGGCTGTGGTGTTGCCAGAGGGGTTTGGTACATCATCTTTTTTGGAACACAACCAAGTGCTGCTTTGTAAATTAAACCTGCCCTTTAATTAAGGTTATGTTCCACCTGTGTGGGGCATCACTGAGTCACAGAGGAAATGAAGTGGCTGTGGGCTGGAAGCACAGTGGAAGACTATCCATATAACTTCATGATCGGCAGCTTCAACACCCAGTCTAATAATGAAATGATTTCCCAGAGTAACAGCTGAATGCTTAATAATGGATAATCCAGTGTTAACAGTGAGCGCTGACAACACAACACTTGGGTTTATACACAACATTGTTGATTAACAGCATTAAATCTGCCAGTGACTGCAACTCCGTAATGGACTCAAACATACCGGCTAGCAGAGGATGAGCTAATGATGACCCAAAAACACAGAAGAACCAAATATGTATACACACACACACACAATGTTTGATTGTTGTGTGTGTATTTGCCATGGTCTCTACATTTGTTGGTTGTGATACAGCAAAATCTTGAAGAGAGCTTCTTCTACACAGAAACAGTGACTACGTTCACATGCAGTCAATATTCAGGTGGAGGTCAAAATTCCGGTTTCTCATGCTGATGAATACTCCGGAGTAGATTTTTATTCCTCAAAGTGCATCTGGAGACCCGGGATGCTGGGTCGTAGTCAAACAACGACAACTTTATACGAGATTAATAGGGCCTGACACAAAAACGTCCATAAAACTACACAAAAACCATTTAATATATATTCCTCCATACTGCTCATCCATTGCAATCCAAGTCCTGAAGGGATATAGTCCAGAGTTTACTCGAAACAACATAATTGTTCACACAGTGCACGCGGACATGACCAGACTTGCCGCAATGACGTCATTTCGGGTAAACATTGGACTATATCCCTTCAGGACACTTGGATTGTAGCAGACGAGCAGTGTGGAGGAATATTAAATGTTTTTTTCTGTAGTTTTATGGACATTTGTGTGTCTGGTCCTATTACTCCCATATAAAGTTTTTGTTGGACTATACGAACCAACATCCTGGGTCTCCAGATACACAAAACTACTCGGGAGGATTCATCAGCATGAGGGTGATTCACTAATGATGACTTTAACAAACTAAAATCCCTGTAGGCACTGGGCTTTTACAAGATTGAGGCTGAAGAAAGGGCAATCTGTCTGGTTGTGCTGCATCATCATCATCATCATCATCATCATCATCATCATCATCATCATCATCATCACCGTGAGTGTGCTGATGGAGTCAGAGGTTTGATCAAAGGTTTTGTTCACGTACTGGAGGGGGAGACTGGCAGAGAAGCTGGAGAGCCGTGCGAGGCCATGAAATCAGCCAGCTGTCTCAGCGCCCATAGGTTGGATGAGCTGCCTCCCTTCTTCATCTGCTCCTGGATCAGCACATCCAACTCCTCCCTGAATGACTGCACACACAAACAGACAAACAGATGTGAATAATATATTGTCATTCTTAAAGCACACAATCCAAATAATATTCAAATAAAGTCGCTCATAGGATTTTGAATTTTGAAGAACTTTGTGTCTGGATCATGGTCATTAAACCAAAACTGAAAAAGCTATGACCATAAAACCCTGACGGGGCTTTAGGGACATGCTCTGAACCTACACTATGAGGTGAGGGTAGGTAAACATGTCTAATGAGCCAGCCTCCCTCCATTAGTCCCTTCACAGTCTACCTTCACAAAAACACACATAGTCATGCTCTCAGGATGGAGTGCAGCACTGACTGCAGCCTGAGCTGTCAAGTGGAATCTGAGAGCGGATTTTACGCTGATGTGGGGAGATAATCTCATCTGGAGGAGCAGAGACGGGGAGACAGAGACAGGGAAAAAAGACAAAAACAGTGAATCACACAAACAGTCATCTCACCGGACTCTGAAGGAGGCTGGAGATCCGTTTCTTCTGCTGGGATCCGGAGCCAGGCGTGGAGTGCTGGGGGGACGGGAGGCTCTCGGGGACCCCATCACTGGGGCTGCGCTGCACCGGGGTGCCCTTCGGGGTGGGGGACTTGCTCATCTTCTCTTGTTTTGCGGTGGGTGCTTTACAACTGGGTGTGGGTGGGGAGATCTGCAGGGAAAGTGAGAGTGACATTACAAAAGCTGCTCTTACATAGTACAACAGAGTTTACAGACTGCTACAGTCATGTGTAAACTTTCTGATGAGATAGACTACAGCTGACAGCCAGGAAAACACCCCTTTTCACTTTCTTTGGAAGAGCTGGATGAGAAGATCGATAACACTCTCTTGACGGTCCATTAGCTAAATATGAAGTAAGACAGGAAGTGATTAGGTTAGCCCAGAAGAAAGGCAGGAAATAAAGGCGAACAGCTGGTCCAGCTGTGTTAGGGCGACAAAATCTACCTGCCAGCATGCAATTTGTTTGATTTGAAGACCCACTTGAAAGTATCAAGCTCTTCCAGGGTTCACAGTATGTACCGCCACTGATTCTTGGCCAGGATCAATAACTTCCTCTAGCCTCCACATGTCAAATTGATTTGATTTCGTTAGCGTCACACAGCCTCATGTTCATGTCATTCAGATGTGAGACTGATAGCAAACTTCTCATCCGACTCAACAGTTCCTTTCATCTTTAAAAATAAGTGACTATAGTTTCTGTTTAAATAAAAATGCACATGTTTTTAAAAGCTATTACATGCTGACTCTAAGATGCTGATTTGTTTACAACCATGCGGTGCCTCTTAGAGTGTTTCATTAATTCAACTGAGCATCCAAATTTCACAACCCTGACTTTGACTATTCTGGAACAAGGCTGCATCTTCCTGCAGAAGTCTAAACTACTTTTCATGACACCCACTGTGCAGCAGCATGTGGCAACAGAAACCCCACTCTACCAGTTGACAGCCTTTGAGCAACAGTGGCAGACCCGTGAACTGCAGCCAGCATTTTAGCCCCAGTTTGGATTCTTAAAGCAGGTAAAATAACAACATACATACATATTTAAAACCAGAGTCTGAAAACACAACAAACTCAGCTTGAGAACAGACTCCAAATCAGCTCTGAATCTTATCACAACACAACACAATGCAGAAACACCTTATAAAAAGACACACACACTAGAGTAATGGTCCCTTCTTATGGCAGAGCTTCAGACAACACCTGTCTAAAGTCCCTGAAGACTAGAAGACGTGAACACAGTTGTTATGTCAGCTTCTCACATGCACGACGCCTGTGGCTAAAAGAATTCACAACAACAACATCATCGCAATGAAAATGTAATCAAAGTCATCTTTAAATTTGTTTTTGACCTTATTTTGGCAAGTGAGCACAAGTGTCAAGCTACTGAAACTGATGAAACACCCACAACCTCCAACATGTGCCATTGTTGTATTAATGTGTATTATTGATACCATATCAATATTTATTTCTTTAATATCATTATATTATCCATACCCATATATTGTAACACCCCTCATTCATTAACCATATCAACTGGTTTAATGAGATACATGTACAATAGTGATGGAGCATTTATAATTTAAGAGTTAAAGACATAAAAGTACAAATGTTAAGGCAAAACAAAGTTTTCATTAGAGTAGCCCTAGGCCTCTAAAGCAGCAGACGTAATCCTTTCCAGAGGATACATCACCCACATGGCTCATCCTAAGAAATGTAAGTAAATGTGCAAATGAGAAAAGAGCAGTGAGAAGAACATTTCAATTCCTCATGATTTGAATTTTCTGTCTGAAGCATAGAGGAGTTAAAAACTAAGGCTAATCTGTCTGTATCCGGATGTATCCTATTCGCTTCACATACAAGTAAAGTTATTGTAAACAGGGTTTCCTTTTGATGGGTACAAATCCTAACAGTATACTGGACATTAAACGCCTCAGCTCCCTTGCGTTTTTCAAATGATCGCGTCAAGATGAAAAACCTACCCTCACATTTAGGATGTTGGACTCATCAGGGCACTGGCCGGCGGTGGAGATGCAGAGCTACATGCAGCATTAGCGGTAAAAGCTCATATGCACACAGCAGCACAGAACCACCGACAGGAAGTTAACTGGTGATACGACTCAGTAATTGGAGAAAGAGTCAAGTGTTACCGTAAGGACCTTCAGAAAAGAGCTGGCCACTCCCCAAATGAAACATACTCAACACACACACGCACACTGAGTGCTGCAGGGAGCAGATAAGGTCCCAAACACACCACACCCTCCCTCCTGTGCCACATATGACTAACTGACTCAATTACTTACTTGATTTGTTGCATCGTAACATATTTACCTGTGCATCCCTGATCACATGCACTCCGTCTCATCCATCAGGCCTCTCACATCCAGGACAGGCTGCTCTAAGATGCTCACTCCAAAAGGCACATGAGGAAGTTGCATTAGATCTGTGTGCATCAGTGAGTCGCATTGCATTGCACATGAGAATCTGACAGATGACTAAACCTTTAATGGTGTTTCTGGATAAACTGTGCACTTTCACATCAGGCTCAGAAGGACTGAAACATCACATCAGCTATCCAAAAACATCCACAATGCTCTGAAGGATTAACTGAGCTCCCTACTTGTACACTGACATGATTACTGACATTAAGTTGCTAGAAAGCCAAACTGCTCACAGATAAGTGAATCCACAGTATTGATTTTTATTTTTTGTTTGTCTTTCAAGAACATTCAAATACAACTAGAGGGATGTATTTAATATGCCACTAATATGAGGAGAAGTCTATGTGTGAAAGCCAGAATTTGAAACAGCGCTCCTCCTCCTTCTCCTCCTCTCTTACAATAGAGGATGTTTCACAGTGTATTTGACTCTCTCTGGGGGTAGAGGGAGCACAGCTGCTGACAGGCAGCAGACAGAAAGCCTCTCTCTCCGGGGAGGGTCCTAATGACTACGGGGAGACATGGAGATCTGGCGGCCGGCCCACTGTCGCTGCTTCCCCTGTTATCCTGTGATGGCTGACAAAACTGACTTCCTGATCACTTCCATTTGTTCATTACCAATAAAAAAAGCCTTTTACAAAAGGTTAACATTCTTGGAAGTGTACTTAAAAAATATTCAAGAAATGGAAACCTCATCTATAAATGTATTCAGACCCTTTAGTTCAGTACCGTGTAGAAGCTTCTTTGGCCTCAAGTCTCTGGACCTGGATTTGGGTGG
This sequence comes from Decapterus maruadsi, assembly GCA_030347415.2. Taxonomy (NCBI): domain Eukaryota; kingdom Metazoa; phylum Chordata; class Actinopteri; order Carangiformes; family Carangidae; genus Decapterus; species Decapterus maruadsi. The sequence continues at coordinate 5,394,231 of CM064895.1, forward strand.
TTTATTCTGATCTTCCTGGCACATCCTCCAATGCTCTAATTCAATGAGAAGTGTCCATGAGCTGCCATCTTCAGGTCTCCTCACAAATGGTCTATGTCGGGTTTCTAAACCAATCCAGTTTAGCTGGGTGGTTTCATTGTGTTGATTTTGTGAAGAATGGCCTCAATCTCAGGTCATACAGACTTGGAGGCAGGTTCTCATTAAAGACCTCTGTGTTTGTGGTCCGTGCAGCTGAGAATCACTCCCATAACATAATGCTACAAACTAAGCATCCCAGTCTTCACAGCCATCTGGCAAATAATACAACAAGCTATCATATTATGCCTTTCAAAGCAGTGTGCGTCCAGCCACTCAACTCCACAGGCCTGGGGTGTGCTAAGGTCGTCCTTCCAGAAGGTTCTCCCGTCTCCGCAGAGCACTGGACGCTTTTGAGCCTTTGACCTAATCTATGCTTTGCTTTTCAGCAGAGTTTGTTTGTTGTCCTGATATGCAGTGAATGTGAATTGTGGGACCTTATAGACATGTGTGTCCCTCTCTTAACTGGGCACAGATGGACTTCAGCTCTAAACATGGCTATATGATAATTGCAACAAATGTTTAGAAAGCCAAGCTGTAGGATTACTTTTGTAAATATGTCTTTTTGATTTTCAATTTCTTCTTAGCAAAAATTACTAAATATCTAAAACAAATATATATTTTGTTATCATTAAGATCATTTTATTCAATCTAGAACATCAAGTGTGCAAATTGAGCAAATCAGTATGAGTACTTTCTGAAGCTGCTGTATGCGTTCATATTGACTGCTGTAAATCTACCCACTTGCAGTTGTTTTTTACCGTGTCTGAGAGCATCCAGCAGCATGAAGGCAGATAGGAGCATAATTACCTAAGAAGCTCTGGATTGATTTTCTTTGGCTCTGCTTTCATTGGGCTTATGTTATAATGGCTGGTCAGTGGATCCTGAGCAGTTAGATGGAACTAGTTTTTAACCAAAAAGTAGCTCTGCATCTTCTTAAAATAAGAACTAAATAATCAAAAATGTATTTCAACGATTTTCAAATGTATAATTTTACATCCTCATACTATGATCTACTAGATTCTCTCTTAATTTTGCTGTACTTCTGTATAGTGACAAAGGCTTGTAGTGGAAAATAGCTGTGATTAGTATTTTCCTGTTTAGTATTCTTTGTAATGAGTAGTAGCATAGTTATTGAAGTAGTTTTAGTAAAACCTTGTTTGTAAATCTGTTAACTCCATTATGGAGACATTTGTGTACTGCCTACAATAAAACCGGGGCAGAGGAAGGACACTAGAATGACCCACTAAAACCTTGTTTACTAATTGCTCTAGGTTGTAAAGTTCTACAGAGAAAACCAACAACTGGGGTAGACAGTTGTTCAGCAGCACGTCTGTTGGATTGTTTTACTGTCTGAGAAAGCTAAGAGTGTTGTAGTAATGAGGTAACCAGAGCTGTAAAGTGGGGTATAAGAAGGGACTGCATTTTCTGTTCTTGGGGCACTACTCTGAACTGCTATCCTGTATAGTTCTGTGTTCTGTTCCCTTCTCATGAGAATAAACTTGGGTGCACCCGACTCTCAAGTCTTGTTCTTTGACTCACCACTGATAGAATCAAGATTTCCGCGACAAGCTGGTGTCAGAAGTGGGATCTCGTGCGTGATTTCGTCCATCTGCTGAGGGCAGGCAGAGGCTGATCACCCCGAACAGGAAAAGAGTTCGGTCTCAAACCTCGATTCATTCAGAGAAAGAGAGAGCTGACTGACCAAGGCAGTGGAACCATCACCGACGAGACAAAAAGACTAGTGGCCATCGGCCAGGGAAACAAGGGTGAGTCGAAAAACAACACTTATTACAGTAACGGGGTTTTAAAAAAAAAAAAAAAAAAAGAGAGAGAGAGAAGGTTGTTTTTATCTTTCCTGTGCTGTTCACTTGGAGAAGAGAGTGATCTCAAAAGGGCCCAACCATATTCCACCTGCAGAACTGCTGAGGGTATTCGGTAAAGTACCCATTGGGGAGGTCTGGGACCTCTAGTGCTTCTAAGGCGAGAGGCCGTAATAGGAAAGATCCAACTACGGGGTCGGGGTATTCTGGGAATACTGCCTAAAAGTTGTCTCTGGGAGGCACGTGTAAATAGCCGGGGTTTACACCTAATAGACGCGTAGTGGCCGTGAGGACGCTCACTGAGCATGGGATCTAACAGCAGTAAGGAATGTGAGTTTGTGTCGCCAAACGAGCAGTGCATGAAAGATAAATATGGTGATGAAACGATTAAGTTTATGCCGCTGTGGTGTAGCAAAATGGGTTTCCCTGAAGGGGGTTCCTTTAGTTTGCAACACTTAGCGTTGTTAGAAGACAAGATAAATAGAAAAGAAAAAGATATGAGAAAGGGTAAGAAGATATTAATGAAGGATTTGAAGGAAATGGAACAGCAAAAAGCAGCGTTTAGCGCATGGGAAAAGGAAGCAAAGCGTAGAGATAGAAAGCAGACTTGTAAATTGATGCCGAAGGTGTGTACAGAGCAGTCTGACATGACAAGAACAGACAATTCTTCTCAGTGCTCTTCTCTGTATCCCTCTCTTACACAGTTGGTAAAGGTTGACCTGGACCTCGACTCCTGTATCGCTCCTCCCCCACCACAACAACAGCCGCAGCCGCAGATTCCGCCACCGCCGCCGCCGTATGTGCAGCAGCAACAACAACCGCAGCCAGCACATCAACCACAAGCAGGTGCAGGAGCACTGCTACCAGCAGCACAGCCACCTCAGGTGCAAGTACAGAGACTGGTTTTGACGCCTGACCAACAGCATGGAGAGCGAGGAGCTGTAGGACAACAACAGCCCATTGATGTGAAGTCATCTGATGTAAGGCCAAAGACACTGATTCCTGTGACACCTCCACACACAAGGACAGGACAGCGATATGGACAGTCTCAAGAGGTAGAATACCACCCATATTCACATTCACTATTCCCTATGGTTGAAGTAGCAGGGCCGCAAGGACCTTTGCTTGTGTTCCGCTCTTGGACAACCTCTGATGTCATGGAAGCAGCCAGACACCTACCGGAGCCAGCAGCTTCGGGGAGGAAGTTTGCAGAGCAGTTTGTTGTTTTCTGCCGTGAGTTCAGACCAACAGTTTCTGAGCTTAAAAGATTGTTAATATCGAAGATGAAGCCGTTGGAGTGGCAGAGAGTGGCAAATAGATTTCCAGCAATAGATCATAGATGTATGAACATTGCATGGGATCACAATGACAATTTAGACTATAGGAATGCAATTGTGACACTTGCACAAGTGTTTACTGAAGCTTTCCCTCATAAGATTGACATGAGCAAAATTACCGCATGTAAACAAAGAGAAGAAGAATCACCAGACGAGTATCTGTGTCGTCTGACAGAAGTGTTCAACGTACATAGCGGTTTAGACCAACCTGCAGACCTTGGCAATGTAGCAGGCATATGGGAGACGCATCTGTGTAGCTGTTACTTAAATGGTCTGAAGACTGACATAGCAACAGCGGTAAAGATTTCATGTGTGGGATTCCAAGATGCCAGATTAGTGGAACTGCGAAGACATGCAGTGCATGCACATGAGCGTAGCATGCAGAAGAAGAAACACACTGAGAGTAGAAAGACAGCAGATCTTCATAATGCCGCCCTCACTATGTTGAAAGCTGTTCAAAGCAATCCTCAGAGAGAGTTCAACGCCCGAGGAAGATGGCGTGGAAGAGGACGAGGAGGCAGAAGATTTGGAGGGCCAAATAGAGTCTACATTGGCGATGATGTGTGTTTCACATGCGGACAACAAGGACACTGGGCGAGGGATTGCCCAAAGAACAAATCAGACTGACGGGGGGAGCGGACGGAGGAGAGGAAGAGGTCTCAGCCGACTGCCACTGTGTCAGAAGATAGAGGTACTGCACACACTTACACTACACACAAATTACAAAAACATGAAAGTGCAACTGGTAAACCTAATGTAAACAGAGGTACATATGTACAAATGCAGACAGAGGCCTATCAGCGGTTGCCAGAATATACACTAACTGTAGGTAAAAACAAACTTAAATTTCTTGTTGATTCAGGAGCAACAAACTCTGTGATCAGAGCATGTGATCTCTCTCCCTCTCCAAAGATGAGTGGTAGATATGTGTATTCCATGGGAGCATCAGGCACAGCAGTAAAAGAACATTTTACTGTTCCACTTTCATGCAAGGATCATGACAGTACAGTAACTAAACATGCTTTTTTATTGTCTGATCATTGTCCTATTAATCTCTTGGGAAGAGACTTGATGATAACTTTGGGGATATCTATTTTGTCAACTATAGAGGGACTGAAAGTCGTGAAAGCAGATGCCATGAGTAGCCAAATGTTGAACATTAACACCGCTCCATTGTGGTACGCATATCAATGGCAGTTGGCCAACACAGAAGCAAGCAGATCATTAATTGAAGAGGCAGAGACAATCATGACTGCTCCTAACATTACAATTATGCAAGAGCTACTGTGTATAGCACATGTATCTGAGGGAAATGATGAGACGTATGAGACCAACTGGTATCAGGACAGACAACCTGACGATTTGGACACACTGACTATTGGTGACATTTACTGGGACAAAGACAAATTTGTGGCAGCCATAAACTTGCCTAATGACCTGAGACAACTGTTTGATGTTCCCAATGCAGTCCCACATGTAACTTTAGCTAAAACAAACAACTGTGAGTGGGAAGACATTGGGTCATTTGTTAAGGACTGCACACAAGCGACTGACTGGACAGACACTTCTACTGAAGGTGTCCAATATTGTGCAAGACTGAGCTCATACAAAAAGCATTTTTCTGCTGATGTACACAGCACGCGCAGCGTAACATTAATGTCTGAGAATGTGAATGATCTAACCTATATGTTACAATGTATGTCTGTAGAAGAAGCGCAAGTTCATCCTTTGTTAAGTCAAGTCCCTATCAGATTGTGGGCTAAAGGGAAATATGATGTGGGCCTGATAAGAACAGCAGAACCAGTAGTCATTACACCTAAATCTGATTATCGACCGTGTAAAAAACAATACCCACTGAGACAAGAAGCTATAGATGGTATAACTCCTGTTTTTGAAGCCTTAAGAGAAGCAGGTGTTATAGTTCCTAGTCAAAGTCCAGTGCGCACCCCCATCTTTCCAGTGAAGAAAGCGAGAGAAGCAGGCCAACCGGAACAATGGAGATTCGTGCAAGACCTACAGGCTGTAAATAATGCTGTGCAGGCCAGAGCACCGATTGTTCCTAATCCTTACACTATTTTGTCACAGATTCCACCTACAGCGAAGTGGTTCACTGTTGTGGATCTTGCAAATGCATTTTTCAGTATTCCAGTACATCCAGACAGCCAGTACTGGTTTGCATTCACCTTTAAGGGGAAAACATGGACTTTTACACGCATGTGTCAAGGTTACTGTGAATCACCAACGATTTACAACAGTGCCTTAGCAGAGTCATTGTCATCTTTGCAACTTACACCAGGTTCAGCCTTGTTGCAATACTTTGATGATCTTCTCCTTTGTGCACCTACCAAAGAACAATGTGAAATTGATTCAGTCAAACTGTTACAACATCTGGCTAATGAAGGCCATAAAGCCAGCCTGTCTAAGTTACAACTGGTGCAGCAGGAAACAAAGTTTTTGGGTCACCTCATAACACCAGAAGGTAAACAGTTGCTACCACAACGCATTCAAGCCATTCAAAGGATCCCTAAACCCAAAACCAAAAAGCAGACAATGTCATTTTTGGGCTTGTGCTCCTATTGTCGTGCCTTCATACCTAACTACTCTGTTTTAGCAGCACCATTGTCAGACATTGCACATGAAAAAGGTCTTCGTCCACACAGTGATGTCACATGGACACCAGAAGCTGAACAAGCATTCAGTGACTTAAAAATGGCGTTGATGTCTTCGCCTACATTGGGCATACCAGATCCGAGTAAGCCATTTACGCAAACTGTTGATGAAAAAGAAGGTTGCATGACATCTGTTCTTTTGCAATATCATGGAGATAAACTCAGACCTGTTGCTTATTTTTCTGCAAAGCTTGATCCAGTAGCAGCGGGCCTTCCTAAATGTTTGCGAGCAGTAGCGGCAGCAGAGAAGGCTGTGATAGCATCACGTGACATAGTGGGCTATTCAGATCTTACACTTCTTGTGCCACACTCTGTGTCTATGATCCTTCTGGAACAAAAGACATCACATCTGTCAACAGCAAGGTGGTTGAGGTATAATGCTGTATTGTTGGAAATGCCTAACGTCACAATCAAACGATGCACTATTCTTAACCCTGCTACTTTGCTCCCTGTTCCAGACGAAGCTGAGGGAGATGACGACCATGACTGCAACATAGTGTTGTCACACGTGTGCAGCCCGAGAGCAGACCTCAGGGACACACCTTTAACTAATCCTGATTTGATTCTTTTTGTAGATGGATCAGCATCCAGGAATGTTGTCACTGGTACAAACGATGTAGGATTTGCGGTAGTTGATGCTCACAGTGTGGTGCGCTCAGGCAAACTAGCAAGTAACTATTCTGCACAGGTAGCTGAACTGATTGCGTTAACTGAAGCGTGTAAAGTGGCTGAAGGTAAGTCTGTGACCATTTACACTGATTCCAGATATGCCTTTGGTATTGTACATGACTTTGGCACACTGTGGCGACATCGAAACTTCATGAAGTCTGATGGGAAGCCTATCTTGAATGCCAGTCATGTAGCAGCACTGCTAGAAGCTATCCTATTGCCATCAGAAATAGCAGTTTGCAAATGTCAAGCACATGTTGCTGAAGTTGATGATGTTTCTCGGGGAAATGCAAGGGCGGATGCAGCAGCAAAAGCAGCAGCATCCTCTGAAGTGTTGTATGCTATGTTTGCTAACACCACTGATGCTTCCCCTTCTGAATCACTTATAGCAGTGCAATCGCGAGTGACGCCAGAGGACGTGTCTTTGTGGAAGAAGAGTGGCTGTCAGAAAACTGAGGGAGTGTGGTATGGTCCGGATGGGAAACCCTGTCTCCCTAAGGCATGGTTTTTACATTATGCCAAATTGACACATGGGTTGGACCACGTGTCAAAAGGGGGGATGTATACAGCATTGGCAAAATTTTGGTTTACAAAAGGATTTCAAATCTATGCAGAAAAGTTTTGCACAAGATGTTCTATTTGCATGTCACACAATGCAGGCAAAACAGCACAAATTCAGCAAGTTGCACACCCACAAGTGAGTCAGCCATTCGAGCACATACAAATAGACTTCATTGAGTTAACACCAAGTGAAGGTAAGTTGTATTGCTTAGTGATAGTGGATATGTTCTCCAAATGGGTTGAAGCCTTTCCAGCATCTAACCAAACAGCGAATGTAGTGGCAAAAGCATTGGTGTCAGAGATAATACCCAGGTGGGGTATTCCACACAAAATCAGTTGTGATAATGGAAGACATTTTGCTAACAAAGTCATACAGAACCTAGCTGAGTTCCTACACATTGACCTCAAGTACCACTGTGCTTATCATCCAGCCAGTGCAGGGGCGGTAGAGAGAGAAAATGGAACTCTGAAAACTAAACTTGCTAAATGCAGTGCTGAAACGGGGTTGACGTGGACAAAATGCTTGCCGATCGTTTTGATGTATATGCGTATGCGCATAAGAGCTAAAGCCAATCTAAGTCCTTTTGAAATCTTGTTTGCACGTCCACCACATCTAGGATGGAATACCGTTGAGGACCACCGCAAGAGATCCATACCATCAGCAGAGTTCATGGATTCAGCCATGATTCAATATTGCTCTCACTTGTCTTCTTTGTTGTCAGATATTCATTCTCAGGTGAAAGCAGCTCTGCCAGATCCAGCCAGAAGTACACTTCACCGATTCCAGCCAGGAGATTGGGTGATGGTAAAGGACCTGAGAGTGAAAAAGTGGAACCAAAAGAAGTGGCTTGGACCGTTCCAAGTGCTCCTGATAACCCATACAGCAGTGAAAACAGCCGAGAGAGCAACGTGGATACACGCCAGTCACTGCAGGAAGGTACCAGAACCAGAAGACAACCCTACACAAGTCTAACCAAAGGGAGGAAAAACACTCGCTGACATACACTTACAGCGAGGCAACGATGACCAGCACAGCTGAAAGGTGTAAGCCAAGCGCTGCCACAGCTGCAACGGTGAAATACAAATTGCACACATACAGTTCCAGAGAAAACACATCACACGAGGCACTGTGTAGTGTCCAACGAGGAACAACGATGGAACGCAGAGCGACGTGGCAAGTGACAGACAACTTGAAAGTTTACAGTAGAAGATGTTTAGGCATAGGAATGTTACTAGTGATGATGATCTTTTTCTTGTCTGGGGATAACAACAGCACATATCACACTGTTAAAAGAGGGATGGGTGACATAGAAGATAATGCATGGTATAAAGCCATGGCGTCTAATGTGCGAAAACTGAACATCACCTCTGATTGTTATGTCTGTGCTCAGATGCCTCACCATACTGCCTCTTCCATACCAGCCAGGCCATGGGCTTTAAATGCCTCTGAAGTACTTGGAGTAACCATAGCCTTTTCAGTAGGGCTTAGACAATCAGGTGCATCTCGAAATCAACACTACTTTGTAGGAAATTTATCTAATTCCTTGAAGCGGTTGAATGTGTCAGTTGTAGATTACTCAGGACATGGAGTGCGGATTTTGAATGCATCAGCTGGGTATAATGACGGTGTGTTTGATCCATTATTTGAAACAAATCCTACTATTTATCTTCCAGGCATTTGTTTCTATGCACCGTGCAGTCAAAATGCCATATATTTAGGCGATAGCAAATGCAAAGTCATTCGTTATGCTACATGCGGAACCACTTCCCCACAACAGGTGCCATGCCGAAATGATAACAATGTACCACTTGTTTCTAGATTGAATCTTACTGAATATTTAACTCCCATTCCGAACAAAGAAGGATATGATGATCCTCTTGTGAGAACGCCTAGCGAAGACGGATATGGGGCCTTACAAGACTTTGTTTGGGTTTGTGGAAAGTACGTGTACCAGGTTCTTCGACCACAATGGTGTGGAAAATGTTTCATGGCTAAATTACTGCCACATGTACGAGTAGTAGATAATTTGACATATCATCATAGTCAATATAGTCATTACTATGATCCAGCAAAATTACATCGACAGAAAAGAAAAGTAGTAAGAATTTCGCCCCTTCAGAAGTTCTTTTCGGGACTCCTACCGGGTTATGGTGCTGTCAATAATGCTCACAAAATTGATGAAATAGCTTTCGACTTGGAGAATCTTACTGCATTAACCAAAGTGGGGTTTAGCTCCTTAACTGTGGAAGTACAGGCGTTAAGGAATGTGGATCTGCAAAATAGGATGGCATTAGACGTAATGTTAGCAGCTCAAGGAGGGGTTTGCCACATTATAGGTAGTGAATGCTGTACATACATACCAGATATGACTGATAACATGACACACGTAGTTTCTCATTTGAATGATCTCTTACAAAGACAGAAATCACTTGATGTACAGACAGGAGAGGGTTTTAATTTATGGGCATGGTTGATTGGAGGGCAATGGTGGACAATCTTGATAAAACTATTTACACCAATCTTGAGTGTACTAGTCATATTGATGCTGGTGTTGTGCTGTGTAATTCCATGTGCAAGGAAATTGATTACATCTATAGTGGAGTCATCCTTTTCTATGATGCAAATGAGTACAAAGTATTATTCAGATATAGACAGTGAAGACAGCGATGTTGATGATGTGTAACAATTGATGAGATGTATACTATTCTTAATGATGTGTTGGATTGAAGCTTATGCATTTTCTACACTGATGTTTGAATAGTTTATCATAAATGATAAAAAGGGGGGAGTTGTAGTGGAAAATAGCTGTGATTAGTATTTTCCTGTTTAGTATTCTTTGTAATGAGTAGTAGCATAGTTATTGAAGTAGTTTTAGTAAAACCTTGTTTGTAAATCTGTTAACTCCATTATGGAGACATTTGTGTACTGCCTACAATAAAACCGGGGCAGAGGAAGGACACTAGAATGACCCACTAAAACCTTGTTTACTAATTGCTCTAGGTTGTAAAGTTCTACAGAGAAAACCAACAACTGGGGTAGACAGTTGTTCAGCAGCACGTCTGTTGGATTGTTTTACTGTCTGAGAAAGCTAAGAGTGTTGTAGTAATGAGGTAACCAGAGCTGTAAAGTGGGGTATAAGAAGGGACTGCATTTTCTGTTCTTGGGGCACTACTCTGAACTGCTATCCTGTATAGTTCTGTGTTCTGTTCCCTTCTCATGAGAATAAACTTGGGTGCACCCGACTCTCAAGTCTTGTTCTTTGACTCACCACTGATAGAATCAAGATTTCCGCGACAGGCTGATTCTTCTTCGATTCTATTTGTCCATTAATTTTACGATTATTAACTCTTTTAGCTTGTTTAGGTGTCACATGATACTTTGTGAGGAGGAACTGGATGGTCCACACTGATTAGCTGCCTAAACAGATTTCTTCTGGATCAGTATAACTGAAACTCAGTTGTATACCTGCCCAACATATAAGGTTAATCCTATTAGGACACATGCACTGTAATGCTCTGCTCATTCAACGATAAATAATATGATATGCAGAAATGCACCATACACAAGATGAAAATGCCTTCATGCAAATTTAATGAAGAGTGTAATAAATTTTGTCAGGACATTCCTGACCCTGCCTGGCATCCTCTAATGGAAAATATGGCTTCAATCTGGCAAACCACAGATGATATGCTATAAACAATATGAAATTACTGTTCACACCAGCAAATAGGACAGCATGCGGAAGAGATGCAGTCCAGAAAGTTTTAAAGTTGTTTTGTTTAGGCATAAGCTGCAGTGTATTATTGGTGTATCATTGTTATGAAACTTCTAGTGAAAAAAAATCTAGTGATCAAAGACCTTCAACACACTGTAAATCTATTTTGCTCCTTAGCTGTAGCTGCTAGTACTAATACAAATCATTACAAATTGTTTGCTCACCCTTAGAGCTAAACAACCTAATTAGATTACTTGTCTTTTAGTGGATTATTCATTAGTTTCTACTACCAACAAATTAAATGTTGACTTATTCCAAATGTGGCTGAGAGACATCCCAGGTTCAATGTCAGCCATTGTGCTTCGAGAGATATTAAATAAATAAAAAATCTGTGTACCCTATACATAACCTGCTGTGTCACATGGAGGAGGAGAATGCGCCTATTGATCAGTTAGTCATATGAGTGCAGCACACAACAAAACAGCCTCATAATTCAACCTGAATACAAAACATAGCCGACTATTTTATGGCTTTTTTGCATCCCCCGTTCCTCCCTCCACCCGCCAGCGGCCCGCGCGCTCTGCATGGCTGCCTAGCAACACTCGCACGCGCTGCAGCATCAGCACCAGCAGCTCGTAGGATCCGCTAATGGCCACCCGCAAAATGCAGAGGGCCGGCGGCGACGCCACAACACAACACAACACAGCACGGCTGCCCTCAACCAATTCGCAACCATCGCGTCTTCAAATCCTCCGATAGGCTCTCACAGCCCCTCACACCAGTACCCAGCCTCCCCTGTCCGCAGCACACACAGCCTGAAAGAGCGCACAACAACAAATAGCCATCGCTGGGTCGTTAACGAGGGGGATTAGACGCTGCACGGCCACAGCACCATGCAGGAACACTTGCAGTGTCACTGTGGGAGCAGACGACACCAATTGCACAAATGAGACCCTGGACACACCAGGCCGCTGTGTGCACAACACAACGCAGATTGGCAGTGTGGACTAAAAATCAAAAAGCGAATGAAACGTGTCATTATTTTTTTTCTTTCCAAGCATATATTTCGGGTCTGTGCGTAGAAAGTGTGCAGGCTGCACCGTGAGAGCGGGGACAGCACGGTAAACAGCCAGCAGTAACGACAGCATCGTGCCAGACTGAGACAGCATCAGTGAAATACGCACACACAGCTCATGCACGCGTCAGGGAGGACCCTGCACTACGCCCAGCCATTTAACCGCGATCGCCGTGTTCGTTACAACTGAACAAATAGAAGCACAAGGCCACTCACCTCAGTTCATCCTCGGGACCGGCTCCTCTGTGTGGGCGCGGCACCCACAGCCCAGCGCCGTCCCCACAACCAGCAGATGTGCTTAATCACAGATCTGTCAGGAGTGGGTTGCGACACCAGGGCTCCTTTGTCAGACTATTTCAGGGCCTCAGCTGATTCCAAGTCAATGGACCCTGATGTTGTTCATCGCTCCGTGCGCCTGGACCAGCCCACTGCCACGCCTATCCCCAGTCTGACACCCAAACGTGCCCAGCGGGAGCCAATGTTGGCGGTGCACTTGGTTATTGTGTTTGTAAAGCCCGTGTGCAGCTCTGGGGCGGGGGGGCGGGGGTTCTTGTTCTGCCTATAACGATGTGTAGTTTGCGAGGCCCAGTTCATGTGGGACACAGCACATCCCGTCAAAAAGGCGCCACCATCTGTTCCAATGCAGAAGAAGCCGTTGTATGGTGGGGATATGTTGGTTTAAAACTGGACACATGGTTGTGTGACATTTAGATTTAAATTTGTTGTTTACACAAGTAGTTTTAGAGTGCAAAATTGTATTTAGGCTACTTAACTTAAATATTCTAATCCCCTGCTACTTAGCATCTTTACTTCAGGTAAAGCACTATCCAGTGGATTAGAAAGGTACATACTACACTAATCATTTGATTACCTCCACCACATCTACCAGGCACATCATAATGCTATTGACCTCTTAGATATTAATCAATAGTATTAAGTGACATGGTGGATGAATGAGGCTTACTACAGTATGCCATTACATTATTAGCATGCATGTTGATGTTTGTGGCAGTTGTTTAACAGTCCGACTAAACTTAACATGAATAACTTAACTTGGCAAAATCAGACTTTATTCCTTTGGGCAGGTTTTTCTACAAATTTCAACTGCACGTCAAATTGATAATACTTATTTGATAGTAAGGCAACGCTTCTCTGGATGTTCAGACAGAAAACATAAAACACTTTTAAACAGAGATTCAAGGCATAGATCTATTTAAGCGCTGTCAACAATACAGTTTGTAGGATGAAAAAAAAGCTTACTCCAAATAAATTTTAAATAGAAAAATAAGATAAATAAAACAGACTTTTCTCAATCACAATTATTCAACACAATATGCCCCTAAATAATTGAAACAAGAGTTAATCTAAGATTACAGTAGCCTACTGTTCAACAACATATTCTGTGCTGCAAATCACTTGTCTCTTATTTGCCCACATTCTAAATGTTGAATGGGTAAAATGCATATTTTGTTGATTTATAAAGTGAAAGGAAGTAGATACAACCTATGCAACATATTAAAATTAGGTACTTGCAGACATGTTTCTTTTTTGAACTTCAGAAAAAAAAAAGAACTGCGGCACGTATCCACTTGTGACGTCTGCAAACTCGTTAGGCCTTAGCTGACTCATTAGGACTGCTAAGATAGGTCCCATTAAGATTTGTCAGCTGTTTATCATATTTTACAGCTAATAAGCCCCTTTCAATTCACTGAGTGAGGGCGTAAAACTGAAGCCACCAGATGGCTATGAAGCTGGGAGACTGTTAAAAAAAATAAACCAAAAAATCAAAAATCTCATTTGTGTTTCAAAGCCATTTTTTCCAATTTAAGGGAATAATAATTTGAAAATTTTTTTTTTTAAATAAATGTTCTGCTGGGGTTTTATTCACTTCCTTTTACTTCAAAAACACCATATGTCCTGCATACATAGATGTGCAGAAACATCTGCATGCACACCAACTGCTGCCAACAGTAACCAGCACACAATGCACTGATGACTGCGTGTTCAGTCATCTGAAAGTTCTGGTAGCCGGTGCAGCAGTGATCACACTGATCACGGCACTGACACTATGTGTGAGGGACCTGAGACATTCCACCAGAGGAGGGCAGTGTAACAATGCGTTTCAAATCAGTGGGAAAGGGATTCTGAAAAAGTATTTTCTCCTAGCTAAGTGTCTTTCAAGAATAAAGCTTGAAAAAGTAAAAAAAAAAAAAAAAAAAGTGGGATTACTACAAGTTACAACTAATTTCAACCTAAAATGGATCGGTCAGAGCAACTGATAACACATGCCTTTTTTATGCTGTGTAACAGGCACACACCAGGATTTAATAATAAACAAAATTTCCACTAAATATGATCAAACTATAAAAACAGACCAAATTATAGTACCAACACATTTGAAAATGGGCTTAAATTGCCCTCACATTCATCAGCAGACCAAACATTTGTACTTAACATTAATGGCTGGATTGAGCTACTTTAGTTACAAGGTCCTGGTGTGATTTTCAGTACAAATTGTCATTTGACATTTCATTCAAATGATGAACTGGAGTGACAATAATGTCAGTCCACCTGGGGGCAACACGACTACAATCCTGGACTAATGGCTCTGGCCATCACAACCTTAAGAATTAAGATTTAGGCTGTTTGGTTTTACATTGAAATGTAATTGATCACGGATTAGATACTCATGCATTTAAAAAAAAAAAGAAGAAAATAAATCCCTCCAACCTGGCATGTCTCCAATTTTAGTTAAATCCATCTGCTCCAAGCACCACTCAGCAGGGTCGAGGCATCTGTAAGCCAATTGAAAAAAGACAATTAGTGACTTCTTGCAGGCTTTATAACTTTTATTTGATGATGTCTCAGCATGAAGAAAAAAAAGGACCACTTTAAATAAAATTGAATTAAAAATGATCATTCTTTTGTGCTTAAGGTCAAATACAAAAGAAAGGATAAAAGGTCTTGTGAGCCCTCGAACCTCCTCATCTAAAATTACCCAGTCAGATGACGAGATCCTTGTTAAGATGAGTAAATGTCTCAAATAGTAGGTCCACGCTTAAGATAATCAAATGCATTGTGTTGATTACAAATTGTAACTGTGGAGGATTATTCATGAGTCTGATTGTCCACTTGTTTGCAGGATGCCTGTCTTGGGTTCTAAGGATTACACATTTGTTCATCACTGCTGCATCCACCTATGATTGAATCGTCTTAGTACATGAACATTGATCAACAAAGGGTACTAATAAATAACTGACGTTCCCTCACGTCTTAAATCATCATTAACACCCTGGTGAAAACATTCAGCACCTGGAACATCTGGTTTGTAAAGAAAGGTAAGCTGTCTCAGTTCCTGGCTACTCCAAACATAACAACACAGGGAGGGAGACACCATGACTTGTAGGCCATAGACTAGACTAAATTGTGTGCAATGTAATAAAAGACAAAGCAGTGTTACCTGGATTTAGATGGAAGCAAAAGTAATGTCCACAATTTTATGAATGAGCACACTGAATTTGAGTGCCTAGGTAGCTATTTCCAAGTGTGAATCTTCTACATTCACTGTTTTTAAAGGTGTACGGAAATGGCCGTTTGTTCCGTTTGTCGCGCCGAGTTGTGCCGAGCTGCAACACGACTTTACCCGAGTAAATTTAACGGATTTGATTGGTCGTTATCGAGCGGGCGGGATATTCGAAGCTTGGGGCGAGTCCGAGCTCCGTGTGTGTGTGCGTGTTTAGACGTTTGAATGACGGATGACAGATCCAATATCAGTGGCTTTTGAATCGTGAGCAGGCTGACGTACAATCCGTGCGCCTGCATTGTCCAATGCGAAAAAAAATACAACACTTTCATCCCGGATTTACTCAAAAATAGAATTTTGCACAAAGTTTGGCCTACATTGTCTCTTAGATGAGTTTTTACACTAATTTTATGACCCAGAGTGGGCTCAAATTCAGTTTTCTTTTCTGTACACCTTTAAAGGTCAGGATGACTAATTTATATATAGAATAATTCAAAGCCTAATTTTGCACCCAATTACATTTGATGACAGTTCTTTTTCCCTTTTGTGCAATGTAATAAAAGACAAAGCAGTGTTATCTGGATTTAGATGGAAGCAAAAGTGATGTCCACAATTTTATGAATGAGCACACTAATTTGAGTGCCTAGGTAGCTATTTCCAAGTGTGAATCTTCTACATTCACTGTTTTTAAAGGTCAGGATGACTAATTTATATATAGAATAATTCAAAGCCTAATTTTGCATCCAATTACATTTGATGACAGTTCTTTTTCCCTTTTGTGCAATGTAATAAAAGACAAAGCAGTGTTATCTGGATTTAGATGGAAGCAAATGTAATGTCCACAATTTTATGAATGAGCACACTGAATTTGATTGCCTAGTTCTTTCTCTTTGACTGAAAGGATCATAAAGACAAGTTAAATACGGTTACCGAAGTCTGATCGGGTGCTACTTGGATGATGAACTGGTATGCAGGCATTACACAATGCTGCAACACCAGACTGGTCATATCGCCATCCTCTGTCACTGGCTCTGGGGGAATAGTGAATCCATCCTCCATGCGCTCATCTGACATGTTGAGCAGCTGTAAGAAGGACACAAGCAAATGTGTCAAAACATTACCTCCTCCTACCAGCTTCAAGCTTAAAAAGTCAAAGATGGTAAAGGAGGGAAAAAAAAAAGGTCAAAAAATGGTCCAAACTCTCTTTAAAATCTAAAGGACCTATTTTTTAAAAAATCAGTTAATAAGCCACAACAAATTGAAGTTGTGTAGTTAAAGAGGAACTATGTAGGATTCCCACCTCAACTGTGTTAGGCCTATCATTTTTACATTTTTACCTTAATTAAACAGCTTTGGAGTAATTCTCATGGTTAAATAAGTGACTCGTAACTTGGTATAGGGAGAATGGAGGCTCTCTGCCTCCCATGTAGCGTCTCTTGGCCGAAAATCAACCTTTCAATCACGACTCAGTCGTTTCCCAGCTCTCATCTCGGTGGCAACGGAACACAAACAGGCCCATAACCCTAATCTCTTGTTTGCAGCAGATATGCACGTTGTAACATTGCATGAGATCAATAAAGTTACCCACCACTCAATGGATTGCTTTCTCACTGGTTTTGTTGAAAAGAAATGCACATAACCTGGAGGAGCGTTAGCAAAACCAACCTATGCAACCAAGAAATGAAGGAAATTACTTTTAAAAGGTTAAAAAAAAAAATTATGGACCTCCTTATTGAAGACATAAAATTAAATAAAAACTAAATTAAAATACAAATCCTTCCAAAAATGTACAAAAGAAAAAGTTCAATATAACTTGTCTCTATAGTCTCTCTTGACTGTACTATCAAATAAAGGCATGAAAAGCCCAAAAAATATACTTAAAAATTACCACGCTCTCCTTTGACATAACATTTTCTCGACCTGTAACCTTTGATTTCCTTTGATACATTCAATGTGTACAGCCTCTTTCATCAATTTGTAAAGTGCCTTGAGAGTACTGTGAATGAGTCCCTGCCCACTTGTTTCCAGATTTCACAGAACTGTTGCCCTGGGAACATCATTGCGTATTGTTTCTTATAATCTTCCATTTCCTCTTCTCCTCCAATCATTGGCACGTACTGTAGTCTTCAACGTCCTGCTTTAATGACGTATACAGCTTCATCCTTGTCTGAGACACATCAGAACGCATTGACATTTACATTCCAAAAGAAATGTGTTTTTCAGACCACCTTGGCAAGTGATTTAAAGAAATGTTTTACCAAATGTTTTGGAGCCTGTTTACACTTGTATTTGGGGCAAATACCTTGTGTCCACTTGTGATCTGAACAAGATGCATTTTAATGACAGGTATAAACATATAAATAGGTTCCATGACCATTTACATTTATGCCAATGAATTCATGGCTGTTGACTTGCACACCTTTACATGAACTGAACTCTCTCAAATCACCTGTCATACCTGGACAAAGGAAAAACACTTACATCATCCATTCTCCATAGGTCACTGCTGAAGCCTTCAATCTGGCCACAAGTGATTGCATTCTTTAGGAAATCAGTCCTGTTGCCATCATGCTGAAAAACAGATAGTAACACTTATCACCCTTACAATATAAGTGACAGTGTCCTTGGAGAGCAACAAAGGGCACTTGCTATTTGGTGAGAGTCGTGATGACTCAAGTAGGCACTCACACTGTCACTATCCTGCAAAACTGCAAGGAGCAAGCGAATGTATTCCGTCGCAGCTTTAAGCGTGTCCACTTTACTGGGCTTCCGGTCAGGTCTCATAAGAGGCACAATGCGCTTCAAGCGGGAAAACATAGTGTTCAAGTTCCTGATCTGTGAACAAGAGTCTTAATATCAATAATTGCACAAATTGGGAACCATGAACCATTTTCCAATATCCAGGTTTAATTTTGTTTTTATTTGTTTCATGGAACTGGACTTTTTTTTCTCTCTCTCAAGACCAGTCAAGACCACAGCTGCTGGACCATAGGCTACTTCTTAAAATCCCAAATGTCTCTGTCACTCACTTTGGTTTATGCAATGTAACTCAACAAGTTTAAAAAGAAATGACTTGGTTGCACCAGTGTTAGAAGTGGGAGACTAGCAGGTTCTGTGCTGTGTTCTCCCAAACTTTGTTTCAATGAAACATGGCAGATTTTAATTAAAATTATCTTTTTTTTTTCCAGCCGAGGAATGTAAATATTAAGCTAGCCTACTGGCACTGAATACAGTAGCCTAATGGTCTTGAAAATAAACTCGGTCTTGGACTTGGTCTTTCCTCTGGCCTTGGGTTTGACTCTGTCTTAGGTGGTCTTGACTTCAACAATAGCGAGACAGACAATGACCAACAAACTCTCTTGAAAACTTCACAGCCAAACAGGTGGATCAGCTACTGGCTGAGGGGGGTGGATGCTTGATGCTAATACCTGCTAGCTAAGGTAACGTTAAGCTAAGCTAAACTAAACTAAACTAATGGCGTTTACCTAGACACAGTAGCTCCTGACCATACAGTCTATCCTCCTATTAAACACGGATTATTTTAGCTTTCTTCATGATAATTTCCACTCAGTACTCACTCTCAGTCGCTCTTTGGCGTTCACCAACTCTCGTTTTTTCACAGTTTCGGTAAAGTCCTCGGCTACAAAATACAAGCCGTCTTTGGTTCGTTTGAACTTCTCTATGTTGCTATACACCGGGAGGACAGACTCGCCTGTTAGACGCTTCAAAATATCGCCCATCATCTCCTCCGCGGGCACCTCCATTTTAACCAGTAACATAACACCTGTACCGCGCTTCTAACTTATGTGTAGCCTATGTGTGCAGTGACAGTGCCTGCCCCTCGCTCTCTGTTGGGTGATGGTAGGAGGGCGAGGGTGGAGGACCACACACCTGTGCTCAATATTTAATCAGGGAACGGTCTGCAGCAGCAAGGACGCGGACAGATAGTCTTGAGGTCAAAACTGTAAGTCATTGTCAGACATTAGAAATTGACATTAAATAATTGATATGAAATAGAGAAATGTAGCCTATATACGAGGAGTTGTCCAATAAAACGATTATAATTTGTTGATGGTCTCTAAATAAGATCGTGGTAGTGTCAAAGATGAAGAAGTCGTCACTAGATCCAGAGCGAATATCCACAACCTAAAACTAATTTTTACCGCGGTTTGATATCATGTTATTTGATCATACAGGCATCAGAACTAGCCTAGCCGTCGATCTGCTTTATCAAAAGTTTTGCCATGGTCACTGCAAAAATAATGCTGCAATGAGATTTAACTATGGAGGTTATTTTCTATCATAATTCAAGAGCATATTATGTTGATTTGAGAGCATTACTTTTTGATTTGACGTTCAGAAAACTCTGCTCTCATATTCAAATTTACTCTGCTCGTGCTCAAACTATGTGCTCTTTGTTTAAACCTGTGCTCTCGGATTCAAAGTTGCTCTGCTCGCGCTCAAACTTTGCTTTCGCATTCAAGTTTGCCCTGCTCGTGCTCAAACTGTGCGCTCGCACTTGGTTACAGCTGCCTGCGCAGAATGTTTCCTCTCGCGCGGAGGAAAGTCCTGCTCTCGGATCTCTGCTCTGCTCACGGATTTTCTGTCAACTGTCAACCAATAGAAGACCGGCTACTGTTGACCAATCAGATCATCCCTACTTCTATGCTTCTTTGTGGGTGCGTTCACTGTATTTCAAGGAGCGTCGCATACGGGCGGGCACTCTTTCTACCGGGTTTATCTATTTCCGCCCCCCAGGCTGTTAAATGTGGCGGCTCCCTTTATGTTTTGACAAATTTTGGAATAAAATATCAGTTAATTAATACACGAGTGCCCGTGCTTTTCATTACAATAGCTACATAAACATAAACTAGTAGTAGTAGTAGTAGTAGTAGTAGTAGTGGATGGTTGCCCGTCTTTCTTTTTTTTAAATCCACTTTAATTGGTATATATTTTATGTAGTCTAAATGCCAAGAAGACGTTGTGACAGCGCCGATGGCCCAGTGGTTATGGTATTGGTCATTAATGGATTTTTAAATCATGGGACCGCTGGTTCGCATCCCGGCCCTCCCATGTTATGATTTATGATTTTTATGATATTTTTTTCATTGAAACACTTAACAAGATATGCTGGATAACCATACGTGATTAAAAGATGATGAAATTAATTTTTAAAAAAATTTGCCATGACGATAATTATAACATTAGTGCGTGACACCCGGGGGTCAAAGCTCACTGCTTTCCCCATGCTTTCCCAAGAAGAAAGACACTGAGCAGGGAGACAATCACGATCGAAGTACCCAAGTAAGTTTATTGTTTCATGTTACCAGATATCTACTATATTGTACCTGTTTCATATCGTTTCAATATAGCTACAATTTGAATTTGTACTGTCAGGGAAGCTAACCCACCTCTTCTTTTTAGCGCACCAGACGCACATGCAGACGTGTGTTTGTTGTCTGACCATATGGGGACTACAAGTAATGAATACGCACAGGACCGGTGCTAGGCTACCAGAGCGGTGTACTGAAGCCAGTGGGTTAGCGGGCTCGCCTGTACTGAAAGGTGTCTCTCATTTAACCCGGCTAGATCTCCATGATAACTTGTGCTTAACCTGGTCCCGACCAGGTTTAGATTTTAGTCATAAAACCTGCCATAAAACGAAAGTTACAGTTGTAACTACGGTTCTATGAGTCCCGGATGACCGCCAGAGGCGGTGCTTTAAGCACTGGATAACTCCGCCCGCGCTAGCGCATGTCGAGTACGAATAACAACAATGTCACGTGTGACCCCTGCATGACCCCCGGAAGGCTATATCTTCCGGTGTCAGCAGGTAATCAGCTCCCAAAATCTGCTCGCGAACGCGCAAGGATTCTGAGTGACAGGACGCTCTGGCGGTCATCCGGGACTCATAGAACCGTAGTTACAACTGTAACTTTCGTTCTATTTCGTCCCTGCTGACCGCCAGAGGCGGTGCTTTAAGCACTGGATGACATATACCAACAGTGTCATGAAGAATCCCACAACCCACCTTACTGATGAGAGGTCGGAGGCTCGGGGCAAAGGACCACGCCCAACGGGTGGGGAGCAGCAACATTAAGCCGGTAAAACCTATGGAAAGTACCCGGCGATGACCAAGAGGCTGCAGTACAGATGTCATCCAGGGGTACACCCCTCAGGGCAGCCCAGGATGTGGAGACACCGCGTGTTGAGTGGCATCTGACCCCAGCCGGCAATGCTCGACCGTTGACCCTGTAAGCACAAGAGATGGTGTCCACAATCCAATGAGAAAGGCGTTGTTTGGAGAGGGCACAACCCCTGGTATGACCCCCATAACACACAAACAACTGCTCCGTCTGCCGTACGTGTGCAGTGGCAGCGACATAGGCCGCCAGGGCCCGCACAGGACACAAAACACGCAAGTCATCATCAGCCGCCGGGAAATCAAACCGAGCCAGGTGAATCGGGCGGTTGACATGGCCACGGGGCAAGGTCTTCGGCAGAAACGCAACATTAGGCCACAGGGTCACCCCTGAACCCTCAGGCGCCCAACGCAGGCAGGACTCGCTGACAGACAAAGCATGCAACTCCCCCACCCGCTTTGCTGAGGTGATGGCTAGAAGAAAGGCTGTCTTCAATGACAGCCACTTGAGGTCAGCCTGGGCGAGAGGTTCAAAGGGCGAAGAAGCCAGAGCCTTCAGCACCAGGGAGAGGTCCCATGCAGGAACCCTGGGGGACACAGGGGGCCGCAGCCTCAATGCCCCCCGCAGAAACAGAGACACCAACCGCTGGCACCCTACGGTAGCATTGTCCACCAGATTGTGCCGCCCTGAAATGGCAGCCACATACACCTTCAAAGTAGAAGGTGCACGACCGTCGTCCAGGAGAGACTGAAGAAAGTCCAGAACGGTGGCCACCGGACAAGAGACAGGATCTGCCCCCCTGTCAGCACACCAGGCAGAGAACCTCCTCCACTTGCACTCATACTGAAGTCGGGTGGATGAAGCACGAGCATGCGAGATGGTCTGTCGGACAGGCTCGGTGCAACCGGTCAGAAGTGCGTCGGGCCCTGCAGCGGCCAAGCCCACAGCTGTAGACGGCAGGGGTCGGGGTGCCAAACCTGACCCCCTAGCTGTGACAGGAGATCCTTCCTCCCTGGGAGACGCCATGGCGAGCTGCAGCAGAGCTTCCGCAGCAGTGGAAACCAAGGTCTCCCTGGCCAGAACGGGGCCACCAGGAGGAGGCGATGGCCCCGATGAAGGACCCGCTGCAGTGTCGGGAAGATCAGAGGCAGCGGTGGAAAGGCGTACAGGAAAACACTGGGCCACTCGTGCCCCAAGGCGTCCTGGCCCAGGGGACTGTCCTCCTCCATCCAGGAAAACCAAAGGGGACAATGGGTCGACTCCCTCGAGGCGAAAAGATCCACCTCCGCCCTGCCGAACACGCCCCAGAGCAGGTTGACCACCTCTGGGTGTAGCCTCCACTCCCCCGGCAGGGGCTTGTGCCGAGAAAGGAAGTCCGCCACCTGATTCCGGTCCCCTGGGAGCCACATTGCCCGTAAGCTCGACAGATGGGGCGTGGCCCATGTCAACAGGCGCTGGGACATCCGGAGCAGCTGCGCCGACTTGGTGCCCCCCTGGTGGTTTATCTGGGAGACCACTGCCTTGTTGTCTGACCGGACGAGCACATGTTTGCCCTGCAGGTGCGGCAAAAAATGCCTGAGAGCCAGGTGGACAGCCCGCAGCTCCAACACATTGACATGCTGCGTGCGGTCCCGAAGAGACCACCGTCCCTGGGCGGACCTGCCACGCCAAACTGCACCCCATCCCAACTGGGACGCGTCTGTCGCCACTGTCTCCCGGAAGGAAGGCAGAACCCCCAGATGTGCACCCCCCAGGGCGTGGACACACACCCGAGACACCCTCAGCAGCCTGCGGTTGTGAAGCCTCGGGTCCAGATGGAAGCTGTTCAGCCACATCTGAAGTGGACGCAACAGCAGCAGACCGGAAGGGATAACAGTTGATGCAGCCGTCAGTTTGCCCAGGAGCTGCAGGAACTGAATGAGAGGCAGCCGCCTGCCCCTCTCGAAGGAAGGAAGGAGGCGAAGAATGTCGTCCACCCGTTTCTCCGACAGGTAGGCCTTCATGGTGACTGAGTCCAGAACCAGCCCCAAATAGGCAGCCCGCTGAGTGGGAACCAGACAGCTCTTCGCAACGTTGACCCTGAGGCCCAGCCGAGACACATGTAGCAGTAGACGGTTGGTATCCCGAATCACCTGGGCCCGGGAAGGCGCACACACCAACCAATCGTCCAGATAAGGCAGGACCTTCATGCCCCCTGCCTGCAGAGGCGCCAAAGCCGCAGCAACACAGCGGGTAAACACCCTGGGGGACAGGGAAAGCCCAAAGGGGAGCACCCTGAATTGATAATGGCGGCCCTGGAAGGCAAACCTGAGGAAAGGCTGATGACGTGGAGCGATTGGAACATGGAAGTATGCATCCTTTAAATCGATTGTGGTGAACCACTCGCCGGGGCAGACCACACGCTGAACAATTGTCGTAGTGAGCATATGAAACGGCAGTATTTTCAAATACCTGTTCAGGCCTCTCAGATCCAGGATGGGCCGCAGTCCGCCGTCTTTCTTGCCAACCAGGAAATATGTTGAATAAAACCCCCCGGGATGAAGGAGGGGTCCACCGGAACAATGGCGCCTTTGTCCAGGAGGGTGGATAGCTCCTGGGCTAAGGCTTGGGCCTTGGCCGGGTCGGCGATTGATGTCATTCTCACCCGGCCAAAGGCAGGGGGCCGGCGTCGGAACTGCAATTCGTACCCCTGGGTCAAGGTGGACACGACCCAGGGGTCCGGACAGCAGGCAGCCCAGTGACTGAGCTGCTGCTGGGAAAAGCATCCGACGGCCGGCCCCGTGGCCCTAGCGCCGCTGCCCCCGGGCCCCGAAGGAGCCGGAGGAACGACGGTCAGGCTTGGAGGTCTGCTGCTGACGTGGTGAGCGGCGCACTGTGGAGCGAAAATCACCCGTCGGCTTCCTGGTACCCTGACGCGATGGCCGCTGACCAGACTGGGGAGGCATCTGTGGAGGACGTGCAGGGGGAGGGGCAGATGGAAACGCCCTCGGCCTGGTGGAGGTAGACGTCCTCTTGTGGAGACCCGCCAGACGCCTCCTAGTCTCGTCAGCCTCAGCCGTGCGGTCCAGCGCATTCAGGGCCGCGGAGCCGAACAGTTCGCCAGGCGCCGCCGGCACCCTACGAAGAACCCGCCGAGTCGCCTCCGTGAGGGGAGATTGGGCCAGCCAGACGTGACGGCGAGTATGAACAAGCGTGGACATGAGCCGACCCAACTCCCTCGTCTGACAGGCGAAGGTCTGCAGCGAGGCGTCACAGATGTCGCGGACAGAATCATCCACCTGGGCCTCCTGCAGAGAAGCCGAGAGGGCCAGAAGGAAGTGGGATAGGGTGTTCCCAAGACGACCGATGCGTGCTGCTGTGGCATAGGCCCTGCAGACATAATCATCAGTGACCTTACACTGGGCAGAAGGGCACCGGGGGTCAGGTTTCATCGCCTCGTCCGGAGACACGATCAGAGCGGCGATTGCCGGTTCCACCGCTGGCATGTGGAGGAGGCCAACTGCTTCAGCACCCTCCATGGCAGCTAAGGCCCGTTCGTCCGACCCTGGCCTGGTGAAGGCAGACGTGTCTGCCCAGCAAGAGTGCAGCTCCTTCAAAAAATCAGGAGAGGGCGGTACGACCGTCTTCGCTGGTGGGGGGTTGCGCCTATAGAAAGCGCTAGGAGCCTTTCCCTCACTCGGCGCGTCAAGCTGTAGGCGTGCCAGGGCAGCCCTGATGATGGCCCCCATAGAGGAGTCCTCGGACCCCCGCCGGGAACCCGAGGCCGACGAAGGAACTTGCTGCCAACGGAGTCGTCAACGCAGCTTGCTCGAAATCATTGAACTGGCTAGATGAGGCTGCAATGGAAATAGCATCATCCACTGGTAGCGGTGACCCCTGAGTAGCCGCAACCGCAGCCTGTGGCATCCCACCAGCAGGCTGCAGGCTAAGGAGAAGCGCCTTCATCTCCTCCATATCAGATGCCAGACGGTCCACCTTTGAAGAGAGCTGGTCGTCCGCCTTCCTCCGTCGCTTTCCTGCGGGGGCATCACTCCGTGAGGCAGACCTCTTCTGTGCAACATCCCGACAGGAATCTGCCCCCCGGACTGGAACGCAGGCAGACAGGATAGTGGATCCAGTTGAGCTAACCTGGCCAGCCTTACTGACCTCGGCATGATGCTACAATTAATGCAGGCTTGGTCTGTAATGGCTTCCCGCAGATGATCCACTCCGAGGCAGGACACACACCGGTCATGGCCATCCTCAGGCTCCAGGGACGCCATACAGCCGCCACAAGCATGCTCCATCCGGAACCAGGTGGAGAAATAGTCAAAACACAAAAAAAGAGAGAAAGTGTGACGTCGCCGGGACGGAGACGCCAACCCCTCAAAACACAAAACCAAGTTGGGAGAGGGGGCAGGTACGCAACCTTCACCAACAAGGTAAGTAGGCTTAATACAACTGACTTTAGAGGAGGGACTGAACCCTACCTCATGCAACACAGTTGAATCCTTCAATAATACTGTGAACACTAAACAGAGAAACACAAAACACAATTGTTATTAGCATTCAAACAGCACCAACCTGCTAGCAGCACAGCTCTCAGCCGCTGTGTGCAAGGCTGGAAGGTGAGGGCGGAAACGCCGCGACCAAACCAGCCTGCAGGCAACAACATACAACATACAAAATCGCTGGCTACAGCCTCTGGGAGGACGAGCATCAGCCCGTTACTCCCGCCGCGGAGGCACGAGGCTGCACAAAGCCAGCAGCACGCCAGTAATAACTGCACCAGGCCAACTAAATGGCCATGCTATACTTACGTACACCTCGACGCGCGGTCGCGAGAAGAATGAAAGCTGATTACCTGCTGACACCGGAAGATATAGCCTTCCGGGGGTCATGCAGGGGTCACACGTGACATTGTTGTTATTCGTACTCGACATGCGCTAGCGCGGGCGGAGTTATCCAGTGCTTAAAGCACCGCCTCTGGCGGTCAGCAGGGACGAAATAGAAACGCCGCTGTTTCACTATTTAACTCATTTACAACTAGCATCGGCTTTACTGTGAAAGTCCAGGCGATCTGAATCAGAACGGAGCGTTTGTACGGAGGGAGAAATCAGCTGATCGCTGCTGATTACTTCTCTCTGTGCGTCTCCGCCTACAGTTGCCCTAGTGCGGGGAAGAGGAGCAGGCAGGGCCCGGTGGATGTCTGGAGGTCTAGACCCTGCAGGGCTGGCTTGGTGCGGGGAAGAGGAGCAGGCAGGGCCCGGTGGATGTCTGGAGGTCTAGACCCTGGGCAGGGCTGGCCTGGTGCGGGGAAGAGGAGCAGGCAGGGCCCGGATTGCATATTGAAACGATGTGTTTTGAGTCGAAGCATAAGTACTACTGCCAGACTGTGGTTTCTCAGCGAGGTAGGTTAGCTTTGTAGCTATTGTAGCTATATTGAAACGATATGAAACAGGTACAATATAGTAGATATCTGGTAACATGAAACAATAAACTTACTTGGGTACTTCGATCGTGATTGTCTCCCTGCTCAGTGTCTTTCTTCTTGGGAAAGCATGGGGAAAGCAGTGAGCTTTGACCCCCGGGTGTCACGCACTAATGTTATAATTATCGTCATGGCAAATTTTTTTAAAAATTAATTTCATCATCTTTTAATCACGTATGGTTATCCAGCATATCTTGTTAAGTGTTTCAATGAAAAAAATATCATAAAAATCATAAATCATAACATGGGAGGGCCGGGATGCGAACCAGCGGTCCCATGATTTAAAAATCCATTAATGACCAACACCATAACCACTGGGCCATCGGCACTGTCACGACATCTTCTTGGCATTTAGACTACATAAAATATATACCAATTAAAGTGGATTAAAAAAAAAGAAAGACGGGCAACCATCCACTACTACTACTACTACTACTACTACTAGTTTATGTTTATGTAGCTATTGTAATGAAAAGCACGGGCACTCGTGTATTAATTAACTGATATTTTATTCCAAAATTTGTCAAAACATAAAGGGAGCCGCCACATTTAACAGCCTGGGGGGCGGAAATAGATAAACCCGGTTGGTTGACAGTTGACAGAAAATCCGTGAGCAGAGCAGAGATCCGAGAGCAGGACTTTCCTCCGCGCGAGAGGAAACATTCTGCGCAGGCAGCTGTAACCAAGTGCGAGCGCACCGTTTGAGCACGAGCAGGGCAAACTTGAATGCGAAAGCAAAGTTTGAGCGCGAGCAGAGCAACTTTGAATCCGAGAGCACAGGTTTAAACAAAGAGCACATAGTTTGAGCACGAGCAGAGTAAATTTGAATATGAGAGCAGAGTTTTCTGAACGTCAAATCAAAAAGTAATGCTCTCAAATCAACATAATATGCTCTTGAATTATGATAGAAAATAACCTCCATATTTAACGTGCAAAGGCCCTTCGAAAATGAAGGGCAATGATGGACAAAGAAGGGAGCTGCAGGGAAGAAAGGGGGGAAAGAACAAGTAGTGGTTCATTTTCCTCTGCTTATTTTGACCTTCGTTTATTCTGAGAAACGATCGAATCAGCTATTATTAAAAAGAAAATGTTGATCCTTTTATTTACATTTTTTCTCTGTCGCTTTGGTACGGTACATTTCTCAGAATTGATTCTCAGTCTTTACATCATTGTGTCACCTGTGCACATCAGTTTCTCATTTCTTTGAACAAGTACAGTAATTGCAGATGCTTTTGTACATCCATGCAAATGATTATGTACAATGATCTGCTGTTTCCAACATTATCAATTGCTTATGCAACGTTGGTCAAAATGTCATTGATCATAATGGGTCTCGGTTGAATGATCTCACCCCCCCACAACAAACTTTCTTACACAATGACACAAGGTCTTATCATTCTGATGGTAGCCTACTGACATGTTTAGCTACTTACAGAGATGAACACAGAGATGAGCTGAGGATTTTGAGCAAGAGACTGGCTTTTGCAGGCAATCCATAGTGTTTTAGGTTTAGTTTTTTTGGGCTTTTTCACCTTTAATGGAAAGCACAGAGAGAGAGACAGGAAATGGGAGGGGGGAATGACATGCGAACCAGGGGTATTCTTTCTACAAATTGTGTGAGAAATGCACTTAGCCTACTGTTGTAGATGATTCGAGAAATGTATCAAAGCAACGGAGAAAAACGTTGCACTTGGTATATTTTTAAAATAGTATATTTTCGAACCGTCATTTTCTGTTGCACTTTGTAGCTTGGCCTTGGTGTCTCACACTCCTCTCTCTGTGTTTCCGCAGATCAGCCGCTACCTGTATCCCTCCTGCTACTGGACCCTGGACCAATCTGCCAGCTGTCACCAGAAGCTGCCACCATTATCTCTATGCACATTTCGTATGTTCTGTCATAAACTGTAAAACTGTAAACTGTCTTGTCTGTAACAACATCTACTGCACGTCTGTCCGTCCTGGGTGAGGGATCCCTCCTCTGTTGCTCACCCTGAGGTTTCTCCTATTTTTCCCTATTAAAGGGTTTCCTCAGTCGATGCGAGGGTCTAAGGACAGAGGATGTTGTTACAATGTCATGTGAAGTCCTTTGAGACAAACTGTTTGTGAAAAAGGGCTATACAAATAAAA
Organism: Decapterus maruadsi; assembly: GCA_030347415.2. NCBI lineage: Eukaryota > Metazoa > Chordata > Actinopteri > Carangiformes > Carangidae > Decapterus > Decapterus maruadsi. Next base: position 5,423,419 of record CM064895.1, read on the forward strand.
TTGACTTGACTTGACTTGACTTGACCTTGAATGTCCAGGCCGTTTCACATATTTTTTTAAATGCAGGAGCAAGAAAACAAATCCACTCTCCACCTCAACAGCCTGGTTGAGGTAAGATGTCTCGAAAGAACAGGGCTCCAGACTGTGACCAAGTACAGTATTTTTTGACAGGGTGCAAATATTTTGTGCAACCACCAGTGTGTGTGTGTGACCAGCAAATTTGCTGAAGTTTTTACGACTATATAGAAATTCTTATTCATCCAGCCATTGCCTATACCACTGGTTTTCAAAGTGGGGGGCCACCAGGGGGTGCTAAGCGGTCCTCAGCAAATTGGAGGAAAGATTAGAACAAATGCAAGTAACAAAATTAAATTGAATTATTACATTTTGAGCATTATTATAAGATATTATATTTAATCATATAACATATTGAAACCTTTCTTGCCACGCTCACCTTTCTAATTGCCTGCCAGAACATCATAAAATGTTAGTGTTGACCTGCTGTTTGCGCCTGATATCAAGCCTCAAATTCGGTGGGTTTGCAAAGCCAGAAGCTAATGCTATTCAGGGGGCCTTGGCATGGAAAAGTATGGGAACCCCTGGTCTGTACCACTTGGGGTCATTGGAGTGCTAACCAATCCCAGGTGACACAGGGTAAGGGTACAAGACAGTTTGCTATCACAGAGCTGAGCAAAAGAACCGAGAGAGAACTCATGAGAACATGCAGGCTCCACCCGGAAGGACAACCAGGCGCTAAACTCACAACTTTCCTGATGCTTGAGTATTAGAGAAGGAGAGAGGGAGAAGGAGAATGAGAAGAAAAAAAGAAAATGATTGGTCGACTACAAGAATAAGACATTTCTGGAGAGTAATGACTTGTAAAACAAACCATTTCCCCTGCTGGACCAGAGAGCCTCTCATCTGCCAAGGTAATGGAAGAAAACTGATGTGCACTGCCTCCTGAGCCACAGGACAGTAAGCAAAACTAACAGAGACTTAAATAAGTACAAAGGGGAGCAGATAGCAAGACAGGTAAAAATATATATCAGCAAGAAGGCCTTTCTGTGTTCTAATGTCAGCCAGGGACCCTCACACAGATACATGGTATAGCTGATGGATGTCTAGAAAGTAATCACAGAAACAAGAAATGCCCAAGGGCAGGAAGCCAGACAACAGACAAACATACAGGGAAAATCATTTCAGAATAAAAGAGGAACAGGAACAGTCGGAACACTTTTGATGTCAGGACCAGTTAAAGCTACAACTGCTTCATATCATACTCAAGCAACAATAGAATAGAATGGAATAGAATAAAACTTTGTACCTCAGTTCAAGACACGATAACACTGTTTCTATCTGTGTGTGTGTGTGTGTGTGTGGGTGGGATGATATTTAAAATATAAGGGTAGAGACAAAAAAACATTATCCTTCAAGTGGATGCGTTCATAATTTTTGCTTATTTTGCACAATTATCGGTGCTGTTATTATTATTATTATTATGGTCATTTTGAGAACACAACCAAATGGTATTCAAAGATGCCTGTTGTTACCACAAGGGATGTGGACAAATGCGCTCACTTGGCTCTTTGGGAACAATGAAACTTTCGATTCGTATGAAAAGCTAATTCAGACTACAGTACTACACTACACTTACGTACAATTACACCATCCACAGTCTCTGATAACGGCAATTCAGGGCCTGTGAACTTTATGGGGCTGAGAAATAACTTTTCAACACTAATGATTGTGGGTCAGTGATGTGATGGAACCCAATGTCAAGTGGTGCAACTGGTATTTTTTTCATAAAAATCTGACAGGAAAATCTGGACTCAAATGTGGAACAATTGATATATTTTTACATAATTTGTAATACAGTATGTGCAATAGTGTGCATTCAAATATAAATACAGAAAGTTTTTTATAAGAACATTTAAATCCAGTGTAGTTGGATCAAAAATGCAATATTTATATATTTTTGTGATACACCATTTCACATTTTCAGGGCATTTAGTCTAACATTAGTCAAAGAAAAACTGCAATTCAATTTTTTAGCATTAGGAAAGTAGTAGGGAAGTTTTTTGTTTGACCAGTCTCCTGCACATCCTGAAAACAGCCGCACGCTCCCTGCAGCCAATCAGCGCTGTCTGTTCGTGATGACGTCACCAGACGTCTAAGTTAAGGAAGCTGGAAGTTTCTCAACAGTACGACACGGTTATTTTTTTAATCGACAGCTGTTTCCAACGAGTTATAGTTAACAAAAACCGAGCGGCCGGCGGAAATACCACAGCTTTTACACTCATTAACTCAACTCACATTTTGTTCGAGCCTAAAAAGCAGGAGGACGGGCAGGGCGGAAAGTCGTCACACATCAATAACTAAAGATGTTAGCCTCAAGTCTTCTGGCTAATTACTGCTCCGAGCTCCATGATGACCAAGCGAATAAAGTGAGTACTGGTGTAAAACACTCATTGGAGTTCATTTAAGTAACACTTTTCGTGTCATTACGGCGTAATTGAGTGCGCTGCCTTACTGTAGCAAAGTGAAAACAGGGGTCAAGGTGACAGCACAGCCACTAGCATGTACTGTATCAAGGAAAGTAATGATGGTCCCACGTCAACTGTCGCTCTGTCCAAACATCCGCCCCGTATGGGAAAGGCCTAAGTGACTCAAGGTATAATGACGAAACATTGATGGCCATTACATGCAGTGTGAAGAAGTACGCTCCATGTGTCATTGTATTTCATCAGTGTATCTTAACCCACATGTGCGGACTGGTCCACTAACAGTGCACCCGATGCATGCAGACAAAAGGAGTATGAATGGCTGGGTGAATATTGAGTGGAAAGAGCTTTGAGTGGTTGATAAAAACATTAGTGCACTTATGTACAAGTAGTTGGAGCTTGAGATTTCTCTATAGAATAAAGCCTTTTCACTGCACACATGTAAGACTATACATACACAACATAATGTCTTGAACTTTGTATGGAAAGGACATGTGTGACTACATCTGAACTGAACCTGAAAAGCTTGTGCGTTCAGGGTTCTATAGTGTGCTAAATGAATGTGTCAGGGAATATAAGTTTTTACCAAAATAGTGATTTGAGTCATATAGTGATCTAAATTGATGTAGACTGATAGGGGAAAAAAATTATAGCCTGGTGATAGGATTTTTCTCATATCGCCCAGTGCAATAGTGAACAAGTAAGATTTGAATTTCAACACATAGCTGCATAGGATTGGAGCCTTGTGCAAAAAAATTAAATGCATGAATGAATTTAAATTGGAAATTTCTGGTTTACTTGAGCCTGTTTTATGTATTAATTTAACAGATACCGGTAAATTCATTAAAGATGTGGATTTAAAATCATTGTTTTATTTTATGGCCTTGCTGCCCTGGCTTTTGACCTTTGTGCCCTCAAAAAGTTGACACCACGAAAGGCCAAGTGGCCCTGCCCCTAAAATGACGAAATTCCAGGCCTGGTGTCAATGGCTCCATACTAATAAGTCTCTGACCAAATCATAACATGAGCAAGCTTGCACAGAACCAGGATGGTAAAGGTAAATGGGATATAGTCATAATCACTGTTATTAAAATTAAAAGGTGGTTAGCAAAAGCTTTTTGTGCCCAGAATTTGTCTGTACTATTGTTTTGTTGAATGCATGTTTGTATCTGTAGCCTATGTGTTACTTGTGTACTCAGGACCCCCTCGAAAATGAGATATCTCAAGGGGCTATCCCTCCATAAATTCAATTCAAAAATTCAAAAGCCGCCACAAACAAGTTCACAGTAGACTATGTGGAACTTATGGAAATTAAGGAGAGGCACAAAAAATGAGACATCTCAGTAAACATCAAAAACCAAAAATTAAATTAGCCTAAATTCCCTCTTTTCTCTTGAAGTTTTTTTTGCAGTAGTACTCCAACATCATCATGCATACTTTTGATGTAACTGCATCATTCTGAAGCATATTGTGTTATTTATTTGTGTTTGTCATATGGTAGGCCTATTTATCTGTAGTCACAGTGTTGGCTGCAGTGAGTGTGGATTGTCAGATCAGCTGCATGATAACTTTGGGGAATGTAGGCTAGTGTGTGAAGATACGTATATTGGTCTCCTTGATTATGACGTATCCACTGACAGTCACGATAGGCCAATTTTCATAAAGAATTATATGTGACTTGTAGATCAGAATTAACGCTTCTTGCGATTAGTGGCTTAATCTTCCAATTTGTCTGTGGCTGAACGAAGCACTGTGTGCTGAATATCCCACCTCCCACCTTGTTTACTTGCCCGAGTGTGACAGGCCACGTAAAAACCCGGAGAGAACCCACGCATGCACGGGGAGAACATGCACAGAAGGGCCCCAGCCGACTGGTGGGTTCGAACCCGGAACCCTCTTGCTGTGAGGCGACAGTGCTAACCACTGCATCACCGTGCCGACCTGTACATTCACCACGCTATGAGATAATAACGAGACAGAGTTGTTTTAGAGTAGCCTGACAAGCCAGACTATATCATTAAAATGTATAGTCTGGCAACAACCGGTAGACCTCGGCTCAATCCAATGATGATGAAGGCTGTCTTTCAAACTGCCTCTCCACGCAATAGGGTAGCGCTTGAGTGCTATGACTAATCACAACTTGTCCACCAGTGTGTTTTGGAGTTGTTGGATCGTGTATTTGATGGGTTTGATGAGGGAAACCAAGAAATTTCATTAGCCTCCATAGCGTAGCTCTGAGCAGCTCGCAGCTCTGTTTGGCGGCTAAAAGTAGCTCACACGACAAGTAAAGGTAACAAACCTACTGCTATGACTATAGCGATTATGGAAATGGGACAATTTGCTAAAATGTTGAACAATCCCTTTAACACATCTCTGTCTCGTAGCTCTGCACACTGTTCCTTCTCCCTCATGGTTAAGTTTCTGCTCTGATATAGGCTATATTGTCAGCTGTGACCCCGTATGCAGACATGTAGAGAACCTTAACCAAGCCAAGCGTAAAGACACTGCTTAAAATCAATGAATGGGAGAAAGAACAATGAATGTTTTAATTAACTGCTCCTTATGACTCCTTTGTCGTCATGGTTACTGGGAAGAAAATGGGGCATTCTGGACACTGACATAATAATTTTGTGACAAGAGGTCTCTGGCATTTACTCTGGTAGCGTGAGCTTAATAATTAATAGAATAAGAGAAGTAGACTACAGTAAGAAAATACCTTCCCAACCTGAAATTACTTTGTTTTGTTAACCCCCCATTTACATGATATATCGTGTTTCTACAGTAGCCCAGAAAGGACGAACCACATACCGGCCTTTTACATTTTCTCTTTACCTGTAGGTTCTCCTACATAAAAAGGAGGGAAAGATTCCAACCTGCTACCTTTTCAGATTCATCTAAAGCAGAGAGGAAAGAGAGACAGCAGGAGACATGCCAATTTTGTATTTGAAATCCACCATTCTGTGTTTTCTGTTATTTTCCTGCATAATGTGTTGGAGGTTTGTCCAAATTGCATTTAGATGTCTTATTGAATGAAGCTTTAGCTGTAGCACTTCTCATAGGTACCGGTATTTTTTTTTAAGAGCCCTCAGTTTGGTGTGACCAGGGAGAATAACATAAATGCAGTTGCATAAACAGCGGAGGAAGCACTTAAAATAAGAATGAGTCAAAAAAGGTGTCCTTGTGCATTCTGAAATCGAGAAGCCCCCCCCGTCCGTCCGTCATTTCACATGAAGCGTAGATACGGGAGGAGCGCTACTCTGCCGGCTACTGCAGCCGGCAGATGATCATTTTGAATCACTGACTGAAAAACAGCCGCCCGTCATTAAAAATGAAACAACAGACCAGACAATATTGGAATTATACCGCTTCTCATCAGCGCAGCGGTCCTCATCACGGGATGAGAGACATCTGAACCTGATCTGAACGAGGATAATTGGATTTCAGGAAGAAGCAGGACAAACACACACCACTGTACATCAACGGGGAGGGAGTGGAGAGAGTGTCAAGTTTCAAATTCTTGGGAACACACATTTCAGAAAACTTCTCATGGACAACAAACACCACTGCAATAGTAAAGAAGGCACAACAGCGCCTATACTTTCTCCGCACACTGAAGAGAGTCAACCTCTCACAGCAGCACCTGACATCTTTCTACCGCTGCTCCATCGAAAGTGTGCTGACCTATGGCATCCTGACGTGGTACGGCAGCAGCTCTGCTGCAATCAACAGCTACCTACAACTCCCGGTGTTTGCAGAACATTCTGAAAGACTCATCCCATCCTGCTAACCCCCTCTTTGAAATGTTGCCGGTTTCAGGGAAACGTTACAGGTCCATCAGTGTACAGTTTGTGCTGCTCCTCAGTTTCACTTGTTTTTTTTATTTGACAGTTTGATGGCTGTAGGAATCTCTCCATGTAGGCTATCTCCTTCTGTCACAGTAAAAAAGGAACATTAACCTTTTTTCAGACAAGATGCGAGTCTCAGAAACTTTTTTTTTTCTTTCGGAAATCAATGCCCGACCCCTGCTGTCCCAGTGTCAACATTGGCACATGTACTTGTAGGGAAAACCACACCCTCTCCCCGTGACAGCTGTGGAGTGGACGTGGTTTACACATCTTATTTGCATTTCAAGGTGCAGACCCAGAAATGGCTCGTTCTCAGGAGAGCTCTGGAGAGACACTTTTAGATACTGAGATCTAGAGCTGCAGATTGATTTGGGGACAATAAACTATGAATGCAATATGGTTGGACAACTTAGAAACATGTGAAATAGTTGAAAAATAGCATAAGACTCTACACTGACTCCACTAACCCCCCCTTCCATGAACCTCTGTAAAGAAAGTTGTGATGTGGGCAATACATTTTCACTATTTTAATTATTCACTTACTCTCTGTTATGATTTCTTCAGGTGGACAAATACCTGCACCGCTTTCAGCTGCCAGATGAGACTTTGATGGATCTGTCAATACGATTTAGAAGAGAAATGGACAAAGGTTTGTGCAGAGACACCAACTCGACAGCTGCTGTCAAGATGCTACCAACATTTGTGCGCTCAACTCCTGATGGAACAGGTAATAATTCCCCCTTTTCCTGTGTGAAATTTGTGGAGGGAGTGGGTATGGTGAGCACACTGTCATCATTCCTACTGACAATTTGATGGCTGTTGTAGGTTCATCAATGGCTTTTTTTTAATCACAGAGACTTAAAGCTAAACACATCATCAAGGGTATCAAGGGTGTGATGGCCAGGCTCAGAGAGGAAATCTAATCATCAACTTGCCATGAAAAAGATCATTTAGGACTTTGCCAGTGCAATATACTAGTGAAAGTGGTGGGGTTTCCATCCACCAAAATTTGCAGGAAAAAATTCGATACATTTGGATGGAAACCTGACAGTGTCAACCTCACATGAAATGGGACCTGACTGGTCCTGTTCATACCTGTTATAACTCTCTGTCTTTATTAATTAGTCAGCTCTGAATAATTAAGTCAGACTAATTAAGTCAGAGCTGGCCAAAAATAGTGGCACCCCTGCACTTCATTCAGATGATGACCACTTCTCTCAGAAAATTGTTGCAACAACAGCTATGCGAATGTGCCAGAACAACACAAAAATCCTGAGGAATAAAGTAGAAGACTGTAAGATAAGGAACAATTGGATAACAAGCATGTGATGCTCCTCTAATTTGTATGATAATTCACCTGTGACAAGTGACAGATGCTGGCAAAATAGAAAACACACTTTTAGCCTCTTCAAATTCTCACTTAATTTGTGTGATGTAAGTTCATGTCTACCACACTGACAGTGGAGAAAGGCAATTAGACAACAAAAAATAATTGTGTGGGGGTTTGAAAAACACAATTGTGGAGAAGACAGTGCATCTCCAGAGAGCTTAATGCTGCTCCGGTGTAAATAACATTATCAAGATGTTTTCAGGTTGTGGCCTTGTAGCCAAGCCTGATTTTTTTTTTTTCTTGGGTTTTTTTGTGTTGTATTTCAGGTTGAACAAACAGGAAATCAGATACAAAAAACTCTCCTGTTCAAGAAATCACAATCTGCAAGCAGTTAGCTGCAATCACCATCCCAAGAGAGCGATGTCATCTGTGCGATGTCATCTGCTCAAGACAAAAGTGTTACATTAATTTTTAATAGTACATTTTTTTGCTTTTTTTTGCCTTTATTTGATAGCACATAGTAGAGATAGACAGGAAGGGGAAGGCAGAGAGAGGGGGAATAACATGCAGGAAAGGGCTGCCCGATGCAGGATTCGAACCGGGGCCACCTGCAGTGAGGACTGTAGCGTCTACATGGGACTGCGCCACACACCGCCCCGTAATTAATTCTTATTGGTCAATAACAGGTGGGCAGTGGCTGTGGTTTAGACTTAGCCGCCCCTTCGTTGGTGCACTCAGGCTGGCACAGGTTGGTCCCATCTTCCCAGCACACGAACCTCTGGATCTGAAACACAACAAAACTGTCCAGGTCTCTTGAGAGTCCAGGGCTGTATACAGATAATTACAACTCTTCCTCACAATTATGCTTCATTCAGCAGGGCTCACAGGCCTCTCATCCTCTCCTCTTTTCGTCCTTGGAGATGTTTTCCTCTCACTGTGGCTCTGTGTGCTCTCAATTTGCCTCTGAATGAACAGACAGGTTTACTGGTATTCATTGCATTATGAATTAAGCAAACATAAATCTATATTGTTTGCTTATGTAACCGAGGTCCACAGGTGTGTCACAGTCAAGAGGTACCAGTTTGCCAAACAGTTGTCAACCACTTGGCGAAATGGTTAGCATCGTCGCCTGCGGTGTGGGAGACCATGGGTTCGATCCTCACCTCGAGCAAGTCCGAACCAACAACATTGTTCACACTTAACTTTCAGTTGGTTTTAAACTCAGTGGGTTAGTTAAAAATATAAATAGGTTGAGACTGAACTTCACTACTACCTGAAGTGAAAGCATAAACATGTACATAAATCTTTCTATATGTCCTGGCTCCTCTCTCTCCATGTGTTAACCCTTCGTACCACAGGGTTAATGCTTGACTCCCTCACATTCTTCAACAGGACACAACAGCTCAAATACAATTCAGAACGACTTATATAAAGGCAAATAAGTTTCACACCACTCAGAATTAACTTGTTTAAAGTGATATTCCGGCGTAAGTTTAACCTATGGTCCAGGTCTAGTTGTAGCAACTTTACTGTAGCAATGGCCGCACCATAACAAACAGCACAGTATACGGACCCACACGCAACGGGTCAAACAGCCACTTACAGCCACAAATAATGCTCAGAACAGCACCAAACGTCAGCAACAGTACAGCAGGGTCCCAGCACATAATAGGAGGCATCAAACATCTGTTAGCTTAGCCTGGTTTCTATTGAAATGAGACGAAAACAACTCACCCACTCTGCTCAAGTTATACGCTATGCAGCAACTTTCCGTGTCCAGCATAGAGTCCAGGCACTGACAACCCAGTCTGAGGCCGACTGGCAGCACAAACAGCGGCCACCTACAGGCACTGACCATCGTTAGTGAGATATATTCAGTGTTGATTAGTAATGTCAACGTAGAGAATATATGTTCAGTGTTAGTTCTGATGAGGTAACTGTGTGCAGCTTTGCAGTCTCCAGTGTAGAGACACGGGTTCAGCTTTATCTCATCAGTCAGTAAGACATTGGTGTTCTGTTTTTATTTGTTAATCAGTAAAGCACAATATCAAACTTGGTTAGTAAAGGTAAATATTCAGTGTTAAGACAGTTTTCACCCTAACTTGTACCATTACAAAAGAATTAATGATCAATACAAAACATTTGTAGTTGCAACAGTTTTCCAGGAGAAGAGGTACCATTTTCTAAATGAAGTGTGTTGCTGCCAATTTTTTGTGGTGTCACACAATCTTCAGCTTTTCTGCCACTAGGGGGCAATAAATATTTTCTTATTTATTTATCTTATTTATCTTATTGCTTACCCATTGTTTGTGTTGATTCATACAAAACTGTTTTCACATTTCGAGTTTCAATACCTTGGCTTTGCATGTGATGTAATTATCTAAAAAACATATTTCAAAAGAATGATTTAGTATTGGTTGCAGGCCCACTGCTGCCAGTTCCACTGACTGACAGCTTGATATGGCTCAAAACAAAACAAGGTGTCAGCGAATAGGGGGGAAAAGACACTAGCCTAGAAGTGAATTGTTTTTGTTGTTTTCCTTTCCTTTTGTTGTTTTCCTAATGTAATCACCCCATGTGTATCAGTGATGTACGTGACTGTTTTGTTGATTGGATGGTTTTTTTGTTCAAAGAGCAAGGTGAGTTCCTGGCCCTTGATCTTGGGGGGTCCAACTTCCGGGTGCTCCTGGTCAAAGTGATGGCTGATGGTGAGCGAAAGGTGGAGATGGAAAATCAAGTTTATGCTATTCCTGAAGACATCATGAGAGGCAGTGGGTCTGAGGTAAAAAGCATGGTTACACGCACACGCAGACATACACGCACACACACTGCACACTTTGTTCAGCTCTTGGTTAATGAACAATTTCTTCCATTTTCTCTCCCCTTCAGTTCTTTGACCACATAGTTGATTGCCTGTCCAATTTCATGGAGAAGATGGGCATAAAGGACAAGAAACTGCCTCTAGGCTTCACCTTCTCTTTTCCCTGCCAGCAGACCAAGTTGGATGAGGTGAGACATAAAGGGTGCTATCTTACACCTGGTACAAGTGCAGCGCAAGTGTCTTTGCTGATTTCAGCTGATGCAGTTGTCGCTTTCTTGTCCACTACCCAGATTCCTGCAGTGGTAAATGACCATGTGTGTGTTGGTCTTCACGGTCAGGTCGGCACACTCTTAAGGCAGTGGACAGTGGTTGCATAATTCACCAACCGAGACCTGCCACACTGTTTTTCCACAGTTAAAATAGCAAAAAGCCATGGCCTCAAATGCACTCACACCACATCCTTCCAACCATGCATTTTGGATCATTAAAATTCAACTGATAGAGTTTTACTGCACATCTGTTGTACATGTTGAACAAAATTGTCACTGTTTCCACTCATGGTGTGTAAGAAATAGATGTAGAACATATCAGGGAAAGAAAACCATACCATTAATGAATAGATAAAAGCATGTATTAAATGAAGTTACAAACATCAGTTATTCAGTATTATTTGAATGAAGGTGTCAGGTGCAGCTGACGATTTATGTTGTATCAGTATGTCCTACATCATGATTTAACAACAGGGATAACCCCTCCGATGCCCGTCAAGTGTACAAGCTTGTATTTTTAGCCGATATCAGGTATTGTGGTGAACACCAGAACCTTAAATAGCTCAACGGTTGTTATCTGACGGCGCTGAGTTTTCCCACCCGGAGTGATGGCAGTTAGCAAAGATGGCAATGCTGTGAATTTGGCTAATAGGAAAGAAAGGCTAAGGAGAGGTGATAGTGACCCCCAACAACCTGATGCTGGGGTGTTCCAAGTACCTTAATAATCCCTTACAGGTGGTACCTGCAGTCAATCACAGCAACAGGAAGAAGAAGAAGAAGGTTATCATTAATTTGATGTCAAATCGGATGCATCATTTTATTTAACTGACATGTTGATCTTGGACTAAAATTAATTTAGTTGTTGAAATGACACATAATTCGAATTTTTAACACAAAACAAGCAGAAGAGTTAATACAAAAAATGTTTACATGGGGTGTCGCGTGGCGTAGTGATTAGAGCGGCGCCCCATGTATAGAGGCATAGTCCTCGCTGCAGTCGGCCCTGGTTCGAGTCCCACGTCGGGCGCCATTTACTGCGTGTTGTTCCCCTCTCTCTGCCTCCCTGTTTCCTGTCTCTCTCGACTATACTCCATAAAGGCAAAAATTCCCGAAAAATATACAGCAGCAGTGGCTGTTTTTCTAAATTATTATTTCTAGAATATGATTCTACACTTTTCTTCATAATTTTATTTTTGATAACAATGGTAAGAGCAACATTATCTGTACAAAAAACCTGGAGGTTTTGGCCCTTCGTCTGGCACACTTCACATACTTTGGCCCTCGCTGAAAACTAATTGGGGAACCCTGACATAGAGGCTTGTTTATGCTGTTACGTGCAGCGGCTGTCATCCGTCTGCCGTCTGCCCAATTTCACATGAATGTAGTATGAAAAATACGATTGAGTTGCATGCGATCTACAACCGCAAAGCTAGATGGGAGTAATTCCTACACAGTGTACCTTTAAAAGCTATGTCTGCAGTTTCATTTGATTGTCTAACATGTTTGATAGTGGATAGGCTGCTGATAACTGGAGAAATTAAGCATAATCTCAGGGCATGATAAATGTTAGGTCCAGTCAGTCAGTTCAAGTGAAGTCCATCTACAGTGAATTCATATAGGCCTAATACTGCTTGAACTTGAACTTTCTGTTTTAAACAGGATATATACTCTCAAGGCTTTAACTAATTTCCACAGATCACACATTCATTTTTGACAGTTTATAGCGAAAGTTGTTGACATGTGCATGATATACATCATCACTTGTTTCATTGTCAGTCTTATTTTGGACAATTACCACAATATTAGTTGTGTCATTCAGTCAGATTTTAAATCATTCAGGGATGTAATGTAAGGAACTAATCTAAACACTGTGCTAATTATTATTTACTGTGTTATTAATGAATACAAATTTGATGTGAAAACAAATCATTTCAACAAACAGTTGATTAAAAATAATTATTATGATTTGGCACTACTGAATCATCATTATCTTCTTATCAGGCTAATACAATGGAATAATCCTGATTCTGCTCCATGTCTGTATTTTCTGTTTGCAGAGTGTTCTGCTGTCTTGGACCAAAGGCTTCAGGTCAAGTGGAGTAGAAGGGAAAGACGTGGTCAGCCTTCTCAGGAAATCCATCAGGAAACGAGGGGTAATTGTACTAACCAGCGTCATGGTTCATTATTTACTATTAGTCAATCAAAAAACTTGCAGTAACCAAACACTCTTATTCATACAGCAGTTGGTACAGTATGTCAGTTAATAGCAGTTAAATGATAGCATTTTAAAGGAAACAGTCTGAAACATGACTAGAATTATGGGAAGTTTATTTAGGATAACCCATGGTCCTGCTCTAATGTGAATCCCTGGATCTTTAATTACATTACAGCTGTGTACCACACCGGCTCAAAAACCTTGAGCACCACCTGGTGTAGCTCTGTGTGAGTTAGATGGTAAATAGGCATGATTGCATGGTGGAGAAAGAAAAGAGGTGTGAGAGACCCATTGATGTTACACCATGTCCTAACTGGATGCAACGCGAGCAAGCGAGCGGCAGCTGCAAAATCAAAGCAAAATCAATTTCTATTTGACTGTCCTAACTGGCAGCGCGCGACGCGCCGTTTCTATCTCTGTCACTCACGTTGCGTTGACAGCGCCATTGGTGAGGAGCAGCTGATTCATTTCTTGAATGATGGTCATCTTCTGCAACACATAGCGGCTTCAAGGAGACTAGCAGATTTTCATCTCTTCATTCCTCTTGGGCTTGGGGGCGGTGTGCCGTCTTGTAATGCTACAGAAAACCCCGCATTATGTTTTTGCTCTCCAGTCTGATGTTGAGCGGACAAGCATACAGCTAATGTTTTTCCGTGACCAGAGCTCGCTCGCATCACATTCACTTAGGACGCAGTGCTACAGTAGTAGGGACCCCATCATTTTCTTTTAATGTATTACTTGCTAAACATGGTTTTCTGTTAGTTAAAAGGAGTTGGGAAAGAGAATCTTCACCAATAGGTAGCACGTGTAATTGTCATGGTTACCAGAGTTCTTTTCTTGTTGCTATAGTAGTTCCTGTGAGATGGAGAGATGGAAAGAAAAAAAAAACATTGTAACACAGTAGTTAGTTAGTACTACAGGAACAAGAAAGAAACATTATAGACGTAAGACCGAATCCGAGAGTCTGCCTGTTTGTGACTGTTACAACAAAGGCAAACAATGAGCTCATTAAAATGTGTGAGTTTCTTGGATGATCATCAAGATGAAGGATTAGTTAAAGCAACATTGCGGAGTTTCAGCTCAGTGGGAGAGAAAACGGAACTTAAAGCGATATTCCGGCGTAAGTGTAAGCCATGGTCAAACACACCGTAACACCAAGTCAGACCCCCCCTCGAAAGATCAATTTAGCCGACCGCTAGATTCATGAGTTCCACCAACTTCAGCAAAGACTGCACTATCGCCACACACGGCGCTCTGCGGATCCACTGTCCAACCGCAAAACGCCACTTTTAGCCACAAATAATGCTCAGAACTGCACCAAAGTTCATCAATAGTACATTACAGGGTCCCAGCACGTAGTACGAGCCGTCAAACATCCGCTAGCTTTACCTGTTTTCTTTAGCTGATACAACTCACCTACTTCTCCTCCTGGAGCCGCTTGCTGGTGGAGAAGCCCTGACGAGTCGATTACCGAGTGCAGCGGAGTTAAAGAAAACAGGCAAAGCTAGCAGATGTTTGACAGCTCGTACTACGTGCTGGGACCCTGTAATGTACTATTGATGAACTTTGGTGTTTGACATTATTTGTGGCTAAAAGTGGCGTGTGTTTGACCATGGTGAACCGTAAGTGGAATTTAATCTAGCGGTCGGGTAAATTGATCTCTCGACCCACCTCGTTTGACCATGGCTTACACTTACGCCGGAATCTCCTCGACACAGAAACTAATCAGGGAGCGTTGGGAGTATTTACCACATGTTTGCATGGAGACTGTGAGGCGGGTGGGGGGAGGTCGGCGGTGGCGGCGGCGTGCAGGGAAGTTACATGCGGTTTCAGCCGACGCGACCCCGCTCAGACCGTGGCAGCAGCACCATTCATCCTATTAACCATTTTTCTACCACTGCAATGAGTCTGGAAACATTATTTTAAGGCCGAAAAAACTCCGCAATGTTACTTTAATGTACTGTGCACCACCATGGCTGCAAAAAGTGGCAGGAACACACAACTTCACCTATCCTATGATTCTTATTAATGTCACTTGAGTAACACCACAGAGGTGGAGGTCGAGCAAGGCTGCAACAGTAACCATGGCAGTCATCAAGAGCTTGGCTGATTGCATTTACTACACTGTCAGGGCCCTGGATGTGTTTTTGGATGTCGACTAAAATAACGCATGTGCGGTGGTATAAATAAATGGACAAATTTTATAATTTAGGATGAAAATTGAAAGATCAGCGGCTGCAACTAGAACTAATTTTTTTAATTAGATAAAACTGGAGCGGATTTGACTAAATTGGCTCCAAACTACCCATGATATAGTGATAGAATAGCAGTTGGCCATGTATAACTTCCTCTAACTCCCTTTGTCCCTCAGTAATTTGCCACTGCACTCCATCTGTCCTGGTCTGAAAATACTGTATAAAATGTACTGTAATTTAATCTCTCTCCAGGACTTTGACATTGACATTGTGGCAGTAGTCAATGACACAGTGGGAACCATGATGACCTGTGGCTATGACGATCAGCTCTGTGAAATTGGCCTCATTGTAGGTGAGTTCAGTCTGTGACACATGTCTGGTTCTCATTAAACCTAAATCGGTGACCCTTTGAACCATCTGTATTGTTTCTCGATGTTTTTCTCTACTGTGTTATTCTGGTTTTCCTTTACTATATCACCTGTGCTGTAAACTGAAATTCCATGTGTTTCTTTCCTGAGTTCTTGTAAATCAAAGATAGGGAGTCCAACCACACAGATGTTCTCACATATTTACATGTAGTCCGGACTGCTAAGCAGCCAGGACCTATTGTATGACTTCCTCGGAAGAAGAAAGAATTCCTAGGAATTTTTTCTTCTTCCAAGGAAGTCATACTTCCCATGGCTGAAAAATCACCAAACTTTGCATAAAGGTCCAGTCCCATGCCAGATTCACTCAGTTCAGAGGACTCCCCTCCTGGGGGGGGCACAATAAATGTTTAAATATAAGTTGCTACAGTTTTGAAACTTCACCACACTACTGTTAACAATCATCCAATTATTGCTAAATACATTTTCAATCTTCCTGAAAAAATTGAGAATCTTCTGGAGTCATGGTTGATGAAGTTTGGAAAATATCTGAATTTTATTTAAAAAACTGAATTTTCTAGAACATTTTGAATTCTGCTCTCATGGAAACAACTGGAGTCAATCTAAGAGTGGTATATTTAGACATCACATTTTCTCTTGTGAAGCAAAACACATATCATTAAAAACAAATCACCAATATTCCCATTCTGTCAAGTTGTAATTTATGTATTATCAGATTTTTGTTTAGTTAACAGAATTTCTGACATTTTAACCATTTTTTAAATCTGCCATGACAACAGCTGCCTGGCTTTGACTAGTCTATTTGAGAAGTCACACACCAGGTCTCACTCTCAGACAATTATCTCAGTGAGTTAAGCGCTGGTTCTTGGTGTCAGAGGATGTGGGTTCAAGACCCAAGGAGGGAGTTGATGATAACACATAAAATACCAGATGGATTATGCATTAGAAGGAACCCAGGGCCTGCACCAGCATGAAAGAAATGCCTCCCCACACCATTACTGACCCAGCACCAAACTGGTCATGCTCGAGGATGTTGCAGGCAGCATAACGTTCTCTACGGCGTCTCCAGACTCTGTCAGGTCTTCACATGTGCTCAGTGTTCACCTGCTCTCATCTGTGAAGAGATTGGCGTATTTGCCAATATTGGTGTTCTCTGGCAAATGCCAATCGCCCTGCACAGTGTCGGGCTGTTAAAACAGACCTCACTTCTGCCCGTCGGGCCCTCATACCACCCTTGTGGAGTCTGTTTCTGACAGTTTGAGCAGAAACATGCACATTAGTGGCCTGCTGGAGGTCGTTTTGCAGGGCTCTGGCAGTGCTCTTCCTGTTCCTTCTTGCACAGAGGAGGAGGTAGCGGTCCTGCTGCTGCCTTGTTGCCCTCCTACGGCCCTCTCCACATCTCCTGGTGTACTGGCCTGTCTCCAGGTATCTCCTCCATGCTCTGGACACTGTGAAACCTTCTTGCCACAGCTCCTATTGATGTGCCATCTTGGATGAACAAAATTCAAAAGTGACCAAAACATCAGCCAGAAACGACGGGAACAGAGTAATGGTTTGAGTTCACACCTGCAGAAGCACTCCTTTACAGGGCTAGCCTTGCTAATTGCCTCTCATTTCCACCTGTTGTGTTTCATTTGCACAACAACAACAGGTGAAATTGATTCACAATTTGTGTTGCCTCCTAACTGGACAGGTTGATTTCACACAAGTGTGATATACTTGGAGGTACGTGTTCCCTTCATTTTTTTGAGCAGTGTATTCATCTGAGCTTGGTCACCGTGAGAGGCACTGGGTCGCTTTGAGCTGCTTTCATATGAAGTTATACTTGAAGCTGTGCAGCACACCTGATGCTCTTTGGCTGAGCTCCGCTCTCCCTGACACAAAAGTCGAGCATAATCACAGCTTGTGTTACAAGATTGTGTTCATTTTGCAGTATAACTTTTTACTGCATGTGCAAGTGACACGTAACTCTTTTTGTTTGAATTTTTACAGTTTTTCTTTTTTCCTTTTTCTCATGTCGCGTCCCCCCTCAAAATCTCTGATGCCCCCCAGGGGAGACACTGCAGTACCTTGTTTTGTTATTCTGGCATTCTGAATTTGAACTGCATAGTAATTGTTGTGCCAACATCCCATCCGTCAAGGAACGGGGACCAATGCCTGTTACATGGAACAGATGAGGAACCTCGAGCTGCTCGATGGTGACGAAGGGCGGATGTGTGTTAATACGGAGTGGGGCGCCTTTGGAGATGATGGTGCCCTGGAGGACCTGCGCACCGACATTGACCGGGAATTAGATGCTGGCTCTCTGAATCCCGGCAAGCAACTGTGAGTGTCTTCAAGCTTATGTGACTTACTACAACGGAGAACAGCTCTTGTAGTAGTGCCTTAAGATAACTCTTCTACACACAGGCTTGTGTTTGAGACCTCTTTACACGGGCTGTGCAATAATGGAATGGAAAGGTTTTATGTCATATAAATGTACTTGTTATGTCTGTCTTGTGTTTTTACAATATGCAGCTGCTGGAGGCATTGTTTGTCCAAGGCAAATTTCCCTCCAGGGACAATAAAGTTTAGATTGATTGATTGATCGATTGATTTATAATTGCCTAATCAGTGTAACATATTTTAGAAGAGCACTGCCTGTTATCTGACCTGCTCCAATTTCCAGTATTAATGAAACTACATTATTATAACTGCCACATTAACATGTGCAGCAGAAGCTGAGAGGCAAATTAGTCGTTACATCCCTGTTAATAATTCAGTGTTATAGAACGGAACAGAATTATAAATAAGCGCTTTAGTGTCCATCTTTTTTTTCAGTGTATCATCAGACGGTCTGTGCCAACGGACTGAAAGAGCTTAATATGTATCAGTTGGTGTCCTTGGTTATTTGTCTGTGAAAGTCTTTCAGTTCCTGCCACTTGCCACTGTATGTGCATGGTGCATGTACAGTATGTGCATGAATTCACCTACAGTATAAACCAGGAAATCAATCAATCAGATCACTTTATTCATCCCCGAGGGTCAATCAAAGAGGCACACAGGATAGCATGCATAACCTGAAGTGAATGTGAATGCATTATCTCTTCTCTTCTCTTGTGTGTTGGTTTGCAGGTTTGAGAAGATGATCAGTGGCATGTACATGGGGGAACTGGTCCGTCTCATCCTGGTGAAGATGACCAAAGAACAGTTACTGTTCCAGGGCAAGACAACATCACAGCTCCTCACCACGGGCAGCTTCAACACCAGCTACATCTATGCCATTGAAAACGACAAGTCAGTTTTTACGTGTGCATGAGGAAAAATGTGATATTGCAGGCAGCAGAAAAATGAGGCCCTGGGTCATTATACTGTGTTACAGCAATATATCACATCCATACAAAGTAAGGAGTACACAGCTGCTGCTGAATCAGAACTTAGTTAGATATAGGAACTGGTATTGAAACACCTATACGCTTGTTTACTTTCTAAGTTCAAGTTCAAGTTTATTTATATAGCACATTTAAAAAACAACCATTGTTGACCAAAGTGCTGTACAAGTCATATTAGACACATAATATCAAAACACATTCAGACAGTTCCACATGCGTACACAAATAAACAGTTCCACAGCATACATAACTGAGTGTCCCATATTAACCCGCATTGAAGGCCAAAGAGAATAGGGAAAAGACTTAAATTGCAAGACATCTTCAGCAGTTTTTATGTGGGTAGGAAGCTTATTCCAGAGCCTGGGTGCTGCCACTGCAAAAGCTCTGTCACCTTTTACTTTTGCATCTTGATCTAGGAACCTCCAGGAGAAGCTGATTTGATGATCTCGTTACTCTGGCTGCAGTTTGTTTGAAGGCTTAAAAGGTCACATAAATAGGGTGGGGATAGGCCATTTAAGATCTTAAAAACAAACAATAAAGTCTTAAAATCAATCCTAAATTTGACAGGAAGCCAGTGTACTTACATGTACGCCAACACTGGTATGGTAGAATAAGGACAAGATAAGGAGATTAGAGCAGCATTTCCAGAGCTGTAAAACACTAGTCGTTTCTATCACAGAAATTATTTGTTTATGTTGGTTCTGGGAAATGTGGTCTTCTGCCTCACTAAGGTTGATTCGTGCATTTATTTCTCTTCCCCTATCAACCACATAATACTGTATGTTGAGAAATCCAACAAGCGGTCTGAAGTTTGATTGTTGTTTGTTTTCTCCTGCAGAGAAGAGGAAGGTCTTACAAGCGCTGAGAAGGTTCTTCAGGACCTTGGTCTTAAACCATCGGTGGAGGATTGCATAGCCACGCAGAGAGTGTGTCAGCTAGTATCTACACGAGCCGCACACTTGTGTGCAGCAACCTTGGTGGCAGTGCTGCGGCAGATCCGAGATAACAAAGCAGCTGAGAAGCTTCGCACTACTATTGGAGTAGATGGTTCTGTGTACAAGAATCATCCAGAGTAAGTTCTCCTGCAGTATCACAAATAATAACACAAACAACAGCTGTGTGTGTGCAATTTCATATTGTTGACTCCCGCATTTACCTGCCTCACGGTTGGACACAGGTCATTGCCCAGGCAGTGTTAGGGAAATACAGAGGAGACGCAGGACCTTGGATGTACAGTAGCATTTATTAAATAGCCTGAAGTGCCCATATATTGCACTATAGTGTTCACAGCCGCTCGCCACTGGTGAATGAAAAACATAGGGAGCCTGTAATGTTCCTCCCTTTTCAATATTTACAGTACAAGGACGATGCACCTGCAGTGCTTTGTAGTCCTGCTATTTTCCTTCATTGTGTTTCACCATCATGTATTCTCTGTGTTTTCAGCTGAGTAGAGGTAATTTCAGGCCTCTGCTTCCAAATCCCTTACAGTACAATGACAAATGAAATCCCCAAAACAAAACACTACACACTAGGGCTGACCCCAAAAATTTGAAGCTTCGAAACTTCATTCGTTGCCATGGTAATCAATCATGAAAGTCTGTGATGGACTTTTTTGCTTTGTTCCTTTCTTTCCTTTTTGACACTGGTTCTTGTTGGCAATTGTTACAGTGAGGCATATATGGAGATATGCAGTGTGTGTTTGCCATAACTTTCATTATTCCCGCTACGTTCACGCCGTCGAAGCTTTGAATTAAATCGATTTTATGTCTGCGAAGCTTCGATTATCAAAATATGATATTCGGGACAGCCCTACTACACACTGATTGTTAAATGTATCTTCTCTTTCCAGGTTTTCCCGGAGGCTCAACAAGATGGTACGTCGACTTGTGCCAGATTGTGATGTTCGTTTTCTGCTGTCACAGGATGGCAGTGGGAAGGGTTCGGCCATGGTGACAGCAGTCGCTTACCGTCTAGCTGCACAACATGCAGAGCGTCAGCGCATCCTCGACACTTTGCGTTTGAGCCGTGAGCAGCTGTTGGAAGTGAAGAACCGAATAGGTGAGGAGATGGGACGAGGCCTGTCAAAACAGACCCATGAGCAGGCAGCCGTCAAGATGCTTCCTACATACGTCAGAGCAACTCCAGACGGAACAGGTAGGTTGAGGGGAAAATCTGATCTTTCTTTCTTTTTTGGATACTTTTTATTTAGTATTTTCAATTTAAGAGACAACAAGTTGACAATGAACTGTCAAGAAAATAAAACAAAAACACAGACAAAAACACATCCAGTGTCTTTACTTGCTGTTTTGATAAAAGCAGTCCATTTCTCTCATTTCCTGGGACAGCTGGCTCCTCTAGATCGGAGAGAGAATGTCATCTTTTCCGTTAAACACATTTCCTTCTCTTTGTCCATCCATTGGTTGATGCTTGGAGACTCAGTTTTATACCAGCATTTTGTTATAACTTTTTTACAAGCCATCTACAGTATTTTACATAGATACCACAGTCTTTTTTAATAACGACATTTTTGTTTAAGACACAAAAATAGAGGACCATCACATTGTTAGGAATTGTGTTTCCTTGTCTTTCCCACAGTAGTACATACTACATGACTCCAAAAGGTTTGAATTTTTGGACATAGCCAAAATATATGGAAATGATTTGTGTTCAATGTTTCCACACTGCCTCCAGCACTGTTCTTGTGATTGAGAGTTAAGATTGAGAGTTTTTCATAAGAGGTGTAATAAAAAAGCGAATCAAGGTTTTCCAGCCAATTATTCTCTACTTCTTTGAACTTGTAGATGAATGCTGTGCACATCACATACTGTAGAACGCCAATCAACCTCTGATATTTCTACTGTATGTTTAATTCTTTCTCCCATTTTGCTTTCATAAATCCTGTGTTGATCCCATTCTGTTTCTGAAGACCTTGATGAATTTTAGATATCATTTTTCTGTTCTTCTTTTTATAGGCTTCAGTCAGAATATCTATCACTGTATTGCCCTCTCTGGACAATGCTGTTTTGATTCTTCTATCATAATAATCTCTTATTTGCAGGTATCGAAAAAATCTCTGTTTTCTAATCTGAATTGTTTTTGGAAAATCTGATTTTTTACTCATGATTGGGTCAGGATTTTTTTTTCCTACAGCACATTGTGGGCGTGTTCAGAAATTTTCCTTATCGTCCTCCCCAGAGCACGGTGACTTCTTGGCGTTAGACCTTGGAGGCTCCAGCTTTCGAGTGTTGCTGGTGCAAGTGCGAAGTGGAAGGAAACACAATGTGGGCATGCATCAGAAGATCTACAGCATCCCACAGGAGATCATGCAGGGCACAGGAGAAGAGGTAAAAACATGACAGAGGTTTAATGCTGTTGTTTTTGGGACGGCGTTTACAGTAGCTCACTGTAGAGCTGTCACCCCATGTTGAAGCTTCAGTCCTCACTGCAGACGGCCCCGATTCAAATCCTGCATCTGGCAGTGCTATTGAATACAGGCAATTAAAAAAAATCTGTCCACCCCCTAAATAAAATGTTTTGTTGTTGATTATGAGTGATAAGAGAGATGCATAGTGTATCATCAGCAGCATGTACTGTAGCAACAAGTTGTTGAGACCACAGGATGTGAGTGTGGTGAGAAATATCTGTTCTTGTGATTTATTCTCAGAGGAGTCAGCAGCCCCTATAGCAACACAACACACCTCTATCTGACGCACACAGACAGATGTGTGCGTAAGGCTGTCTTTACTACAGGCCTTGATGCCCAATTCCGATTTTTTTGACTGTCTTACATGTTCTATCAGACAGTTCAAATTATAGCACAAGAGACTCTCATCTCTGACAAACATCTCTCAAATGCCACATCAAATAAGAGGACATTTTAGATCCACTTCTTCATCAAGAGATATAATCATATAGATTCTGAACACCAGAGCAGTTTTTCTGCATCATCTGAGATAATGATGGTAAGAAATTATAATAATTAATTCTTGTATAACATATGAACTGTGGCAGTTCATGAGGGAATTACAACAGCTGCCACCAGAACATGTGCGTGCGTAAATGAAAGAAATGGCAATAGATGGTTGATGTAAGCCCATCCAGGCTGTTTGAATGAATGCACCAAAATAACTGCATTACAGTACAAATGAAATTGTGATGTGTGCAAGACTGTTTCATATAAATTGTTTTTCCTTAGAGATTGTCTAATATTCTGCAACTTAATTAGGCTACATAACTATATTGTTCAATTTTATTTATATACGGTAGTACCAAATTATAATATACATTACCCACTATACAGGGTGAGGTCAAAACCTTACTTTATTTATTTTTATCCAGTATTTCATTTATTTTTTAAATATTATTTTTATTTGTCCTATAATTTTAAGTTATTTCAAATACAAAAGAGCGATTCTTCTAGTCACCATCACCGCTCCCCAACCCTAACTCTAAACAATTTACTCATGGTGCAAAATGTGTCACAACAGGAAACTGTGAGCTAATACAGACATTGTAGAAATCCTAATAACTGGCGTTACTTGATAACAGTTACAGTATCAGTAATGATGATCTAAGGGTCAGTGACAAATAAGGGTTGGCAAGATGAGCAATTCAGAAATATCTTAAAACATTGTTTTAAAAGGATGCATCAGAGTTTTTAAAGACTTTTTTAGACTCACTGAAGACTGAATGCCCCTGAAAATGTTTTATTGTGTACATCTAAAAAATATACTTTCTTCTGAAAAAAAAACTTGGAATAGATTTTTTAGCTGTCTTTTTTATATATAAATTTCAATGTATTTTGTTAATACTGGGCAGGGCATAGCCTAAAATTATTTAATGGCCCACTAATGTTATATTTCACATGCCTGTTGTTTTATTCAGCTCTTCAACCATATCGTGGACTGCATTGCTGACTTCCTGGACTTCATGGGCATGAGAGGAGTGTCCTTACCTCTGGGATTTACCTTCTCTTTCCCCTGCCATCAAAGCAAACTGGATCAGGTAGTGTTAGATGTAATATTATAAATGTAAGGCTACCAATCACAAATATATATTTTTTTCTCAGTGATGGTAACAGTGTCACCTATACAGTTCAGTTCAAAGATAGGACTAGATGTTCCAATCCCATATTGTTTGAGGTAATAGATCTTCATGCTGATGAGGGGAGGGGGTCTCCAATCCATGGGTTGCAGGAGAGGGTCTTAAGATGCATGCAGGGGATAGACACCGTCAGGTATACAGTATATACACTACTCACAAAAAGTTAGGGATGTTTGGCTTTTGGATTAAATTTCAGAATGCACCTTACCTAACCTTTACAGGTGAACTTAATTTAACCTTCTCTAAACTTTTGAAAGCACATGTTCAATTGTTCAGTGTTTCAGTATTTATTGAATAACATGCTTTTCTCTAACAAGGTGATTAACCACAAAATTGTCATTGAACCACTAAATGTTCTAGCTCATTGACACTGTGTATACAGTCCTCTTCTCTCTATCCTCTCCACCATGTTCACATGTTGACATCATAAGACTAAGACAACATTTTGATCAAATTGATCCAGTTTTTGAGACATTGAGATTTTTGTTGTGCTATAGCCACCACTGTTAGCTTTTGTTTGAGATAAAGACATTACCATTGCATCCTTCTACTTAAAAGGCTTTCATGATAGAATATCACTGTTGCATGAGCTTTTTATAGAAATATTCTTGTCAAATATGCGTTCTTCTTGTGCTGAATGCGTCAACAGTCTTGCATGGTGAGTGTGCATAAAAGCCATGGAGGTTGAGGGCATTGTTCAATGTTATTTTTAAAACAGCTCAGGTCTCTCTACAGTTCTGAGTGCTCCTTGGCTCTTTGACAAAGTATTGACTTTTGATAGAAATTATGTTCTTTTCTTCTGCGTGATAATAATATGTTTTTCAACATAAGGTTGTGAAAGAGCTCTTGGTAATGAGACACCTTTTTCTAGAGGGTATGCGTTTACGTCACGTTGCCCTCTGCAACGTCCCTTTCGTTCGGACTGAGTGGCAAAACAAACCTCCCTCAACGTGCTGGCGGATAGCAGTGGACTTATTAACTGGATAAAATATGTTGATTTCAAAAGGAATCGACACCCAGTTCCCCAAAACTGTCTGCTCCACGGACACTGACATCCTGTAACCATAGTAACACAAAGTGTGACAGTGGTACCTGTGGAGTGACAGACAGGCTCACTGTTATTGTGCAGAGGGACGAGATTACAGCTGTTACTGTCGTCCTCCCGACACTTAAACCCGAGTTGCTTTCATTCTGAAAGTCAACTATGACACCTGAAACTATAAACACAGCTGATTGATCGAAAAAAGCTTTATCGTCTGTGCTCGTTCACATCAATTAAGGCATGACTGATTTCAGCCAAGAGGAGCAGGTTGTTTTAATGGAGAGAGTATGAGCAATATATAAAAAAAATACTGATCAAAGCCTGAAGCAACAGTGTTGCTGCGGATATGACGAGAGGAAGCAGCGCCACTGAGCTTCCATAGAACTACATTGATTTTCAATCAAGATTCCAGCGCGGCGGCAGACAATTTCAGTGAGGCCGAGGCGGCCGCCTCAGAATTTATAATGCAGAAAAAACCCTGCTGGCTATATCCACAATAAAACAAGCCCTACAAGTCTTATGGAAGCCTGCTCAGCAGGCAAAAAGCCCAGCTCAAGACTTCAGATGCAAGACTATATAGTTTGCAACAGCACATGGTAACAAATATGTCATCCTCTGGTCCTGTGGTCTAATGGAGAAAAAGTGTTTATGATGATTATGTATTTGAAAAAAGAAAGGGTGGGACATCCCACCTCAACTGTGAAGTATGGGGTGGCAGTTGTGGGGAAGCTTCGCTGCAGAAGCGATGGGTGGGATTCCAAAAGCAAGGAAAATTATGTGGGTCCGGTACACTGACAAATAAAAAGCCAGGAAATTTTAGCTTGGCCGCAAATGGACAATGACACCAAGAACACTTTAAAGTTTTGGCAAAAGGACAACATCAACAAAATGACCACCACAAAGGTTTGACTTCATTCCAGTAGAAAGGAGGCCTCTAACCGTCACTCAGTACTTCCAGTTCTTCTCTAAAGCGATACTTCACCCAAAATAGAATATTCAGCAATTTTCTACTCACCGTCATGTCAAGGAAGGAAATATCAGGAACTTCAAAAACTCCAAACGAGTTCCAGGGGGGGTCCTGCTGGAAATGGATTTTCAGATAATGGCGGCGGATAGAGTTGACTTTTGAATCGTCCAAAACACGCACTATGAAACATCCAAATACCTCCATACTGGTCAAAAGTGAGCTCTATCCACTGCCATTATATGAAAATCTGTTGCCAGCCGGACCCCCCCCTGGAACTCCAAAAGCGTTTTGATAACTGGGTGAAGTATCCTTTTAAGAGTGGAATATGATTTTGTAACTTATTGTTAGAAGATTGTGGAAGGCTACTGGAGAGGTCCGACCTACATAAGTTTAACTGAATGTAAAGCTACTAAATACTAACACTAAGTGCAGGTGAAACTGACAGAAGGGAAGAAGATCATAAAATCATAAGGTCATAAAAATCACAAATAATGCCAGACTGGCTTTTAGGTTACTGTGTTGTATATTGCTAAATTCAACTGTATATACAGCGTATTAGCAATAATAGAAAACAGACTCAGAGCAGCTGTTACACACACAGCTGTACACATACAATCAATATCCCTCCCAGACTTACTGCTTTCATTTCCCAGGGTATTTTGCTGAAGTGGACAAAGGGTTTCAAAGCCAGCGGCTGTGAAGGACAAGATGTTGTGACTTTATTGAAAGATGCTGTCCGTCGCAGACAGGTGAGTACACATCTGGTAATGTCTGAAATGTAAACACTTACCTATTGCACAAAAAAGAAAAATATCCTTGCACACAGAGAGAGAGACATGTCGAAAACAAGTCACGTTAAGAACAAAGCCTTCCAGCAGGTGTTATTCATCCTTGATGACCACTTAAAGGAATAGTTCACTCGAAAACAACTCCTTCTCGTAACATTCTGTTATTATCTCAGAGTGTGGTGAATGTGCAGGTCACAACTTGTCCACCAGACTGTTGGATTGTGTATTTGATAAGTTTGATGAGGGAAACCAAGAAATTCCATGAGCCTCCATAATGTAGCTCTGAGCAGCTCACGGCTCTGCTGTACCGTTCTAAAAAATAGCTCACACCAACAAATAATGGCAGTGGGTCAGTTTGCCAAAATTTTGAACTATCCCTTTAAAGCTATGCATTTGTCGTTTCCTACAAGCCCTGATTTAGAGCCATGGTGGTTTCTCAGTGTTTAGACTGACTCTCATGTACATCAGTGTCTTTACTGGTTTGTGAAAAGACTCCACAGTTGTCTTCACCTTCATTTGTCACACTCTCAATGTTGATAACGTGTGTGTTTTGTTTTTTGTTTTATTGCATGTAACTGTTGATTTTCGTTCCCCCTAGGAATTTGACTTGAACTTTGTGGCTGTGGTGAATGACACAGTGGGAACCATGATGACCTGCGGTTATGAGGACCCCAAATGTGAGGTGGGACTCATCGTAGGTAAGTCTTTTCACCCCCCACCTTCCTCCGTACCTGTGTGGCTTTCACTTGCAGCTCTTAAATGATAATAATAAATGTAGATGTTTCCTTTTCATGACAGCAGTTGTGATGCATTTTCACTGGTCTTGACAGGCACAGGAACTAATGTCTGCTACATGGAAGAAATGCACAACATCCAACTGGTGGAGGGTGATGAAGGTCAAATGTGTATCAACATGGAGTGGGGAGCATTTGGTGACAATGGTGAACTTGATGACTTCTGTACCCAATTTGATCGCAATGTTGACGATTGCTCCAGCAACCCCGGGAAACAGAGGTAATGGATGGATAGATTCTGTCAGCAAAAAGTCTGAGCCATGAATTGTTTTGTGAGGGACCACAGGATTCAACTCATAGTTTACTGTAAGTCAGTCAACTGTAGCACGTTGGAATCAGGTACCTATTGGCTGACATATACTGTAGGTTTCACACAACCTGCAACGTGCTGCAGCCAACTGATATCAAGAGTTGTTGGGTTTAGCAAACAGACAATTTTAAAGGCTAAATGGGTGGCAGAGTAAGTTATGATGTTTCTTGCGCATCATTATTATAACAGATCAAATCAACAGTACAGTATGCCACAGCGCATGCGCATCTTGCTACCCAATGCCTGTGAAAAGTCTGTTTTACCTTTTATTGTGGCACGCGTTTCTTTTCCCCCTACAACCCAACCACAGTCATAATCTGCTCAATCATTCATGTGTCACATAGGTCAAAAAATCTGTTCAACAGCTTAAATAAACAGTTATAAATGAAAAGTAGTTGTGTGAAAGTCCCCATAGACCTAAAGCCATCAATAATTAACCATTAAAACTAATTTTTATTTCACAAAATATCAACTGTTTTCTTTCCACTCGCTCACTTGAAATATTTAAAGCTATGTTTTTACATAGTCATGTAGTACCTGTGAGTGATGAAATATTTTACAAATTACATGCTTTATTTCCAGGTTAAACCTTTAAATGATTTTTTTTCTGTTTCATTAAAAGGTTTATGTTTTCAAATATCAACTTTGCATAGTAAAGTGCAGCATTATAATCATAATCAATGTTTATTGCATACACAATAAATGGTCCATATAAACAAAAAAAAAGATTAAACAGATTAAAAAAAGAAAGAAAGAGAGTGAGACACAGAGAGAAAGAACCTTAGTGACATAGTTATTAAGCATAGAAAAATGTTATATGAATGTTATCCAATGTGATTTAGCCAAATGAAAGTCCATGCCAAGTGAGGTTATTAGATCAATCTGACCAGTATCATGTGTAAAATGTGTGCTCAGTCAGTGACTCACATACTGGAAATGTTTGAAAATGCACTGCCACAGCTCTGATAGGAGCTTGCACAAATTCCTTGTCCTGCTGCTTTCAAAGGGCTGCATAACAGTAGTTTATCTCCAGTCAAGGAATGCATCAATAAGTTGACGGTACCTGCAGCACATTATGTCCGCCTGTTGATTCTCAGAACCAGCAAAATATTTTTCATTATCTATTGACATCTACCAATCAGAGCAAGGTGAGATGTGCCCAGGCAGTCGTCAATCGTTCAGAGCTGGGAACGAATGGCTGAGCACACAGAACACAGGAAGTTTTTGTATTCAGCAACATTATGAGCATTATGTGACTGATTAATAAGATTATTAATGAATCATTTTCTTTTCCTGGCAGGTATGAGAAGATGATCAGTGGCATGTACCTGGGGGAGATAGTAAGGAACGTGCTCATGGACTTCACTGCCAAGGGCCTGCTGTTCAGAGGGAAGCTGTCGGAGAGGCTCAAAACCCACGGCATCTTCGAGACAAAGTTCCTGTCGCAGATTGAGAAGTGAGTGCAAGACTGTTGTAGAGACAGTGTCTCTACACAGCTCATTCCTAGCGGTGCGGTTGCATGTCGGCACGTATTCTTGCTGTTGCGTTTCGTAAACTCAGGCAAACAACAGACGCTGCATGTAACAGGATAAACAAGCCTCTATGTAAAGAAATGGTCCGCCAGCACGAGGTAAAACAATACAGGCGTGACAATATGTTGTCATGGTAATGTCGTATTGTTTACCTGACCCACGTTTTACCGTCTTTCTCTCGTCGAGTAAAATAACATCCAGTCGGTTTGCCGACGGCGTCACTCACGGCGTCATTCAGGTGTCTGACTGCACCTGAAGGCAACACCAGTGCCTCCGTCCTTCCTCACACTAGCCTACACAGTGGTGACAGTTTTAATAGGCACTGTCTGGAAAACTTTCTCCCCGAGCCGAGAAGCTCCGAGGTGAGTTTGTGGTTACTGACGGTCACGCTGACACTGAACGTAAAACATGGCGATTCAACATGGCAGCGAAGGTTCTGTGCACCCCTTGTATATTTATAACGACTTGTAACAACTCATTCTAAGGTACGAGAAAGTGCTCGTTTGTAAGCGGGCGTGATTCCACTTCAGTGAAATACGTATTTATGAAAGCGATATTTGATTTTTGTCAATAAAAAGCCAATAAAGTCCCATACAGTCCCTTTAACACGAACTGTGATCTAAGAATAGACATTAAAGAAGAAGTAAGTGGTCCGGTCGTTTTCGCTAATGCTGCGTTCCAGGCAGGCTTTTGAAATCGTAAATTACAGCTTCAAGTCACAACTTACGACTTTGTAGCGTTCCAGGCAACCCACTCGTGTTTCTCCGACCTGTTTTACCGGTGAAAGTCACTATAACAGCCACTCGTAACTTCCGACCGGTGAACTCGTACCAGATCGAACTGGTACCACTTCACGGTCGGAAAAATACGAGTTTCCTTGAACGCACCATAACAGTCCTCGTCCCTACGTCGCCACATTCACGGCGTTCCTTGGCTGCACACACAGCCCTGCATGCCGTTCTCTCTCCTCATTGGATAAAAACTGTAGGATACGATAAATGTTTTCTCCTCGGCTCAGAGCAGAGCAGAGTGACTGACAGACCCGTGTTTTGGTCCAAACACTCTATGTAAGTGATTGCTGTCGGAAGATATAACTATTTAAGACTTATATTAACACAAATATATCACTTACTTCTGCTTTAACAGACATGAGGCATAACCGTTCAATCACAACACCACAAAAACAAGTCCAGGGGCCAGGGGGCCAAATGTATTGTAATGTGTATATTTAGGTATAGAAATCTGTGCACACAAAACAGGAAACGTGCATACGCAGTCTTTCCATCAGATATATAAAACCTCAAATTCGTACAGTATATACCTCACGCTTTATTCTTGTAGATCTCAATCATCCTGAAATAATGCACATGTGGTGCGCATGCCGTCTGTCCTGATCCAAACATTGTTCCAGATGCATTAGGAGACACAGGTTCAGTATCAGACTCATCTTATTGCAATCAGACACGCAATGAAAACTAGCTAGTTTGTTCTTTGTTACAATGTACTGTACATTATTTTATTAATAGATTGTGATGAAGACTCTGGTGCCTCCGGTGCCAGTGCGCCACAGCTGGACACACTTGCGCGTCCTTGCTGACCATGTCCTATAATCACAAAATGAGATTATTATAAACTGTATCGATGGAAGTGAGGGAACTTCAAGTTATACTGTGGGAATCATCAAAAGAAATACACTTTTTTAATTTCCTTTTGTTTCATTTAACAACACTTACTATGCTTATAGTCACTGCATCAAATCAAGACACAGTTGGACAGCCGCTGCAGCTGGTTGGTGATCATAATTATAATTAATACAATGTAGTGAAAGAAAAAAATATCTTAATGAAATGACTCTCAACATCACAATAATCTGAAATGACTGTCTAGACAGGAGGCTACTCATTGTTTGAAATGTGTGTACCAGTACACACATTCTCACTTCCCGTGGATTTTTATACATTTGGAAAATACTTGAAAAGTGGTGTACGCATGGTTTATATGTACATTTGGCCCCAGATACCAATGGTGTGGCAGACAGAGACGCTGATATCAGCCAAGTAGATACTAATACTTTTTTGTACAATTGTAGTAAAATTAATTATTTCTTAAATCACTTAAATATCTGATTTTTCAAAACAAAATAGTTTCAAATATTTTTATTGTGAAGCACACAGTGTATCAAATATACATCCATATTGGTTCATACAATGCTTCAATATTTTGTAATATAAGTAACAAAGGTGTCCCACGAATGAGAAAATAAATGAAAAACAATAAATGGGAGAAAAATTAGAAAAAAGAAGTACAAAAACAAGTAAGTAAATACATTAATTGAAATAAATAAATAATAATAACTCCCTCCCTGACCCACTTTTCAAAACAAAATAATCAATAAATATCTAATTTATTATATACATGTAAGCAGATAAAATTGCAATTGAAAATTGTTTTGTCTGATAAATACATGAAGTCTTGTATTTTGTGGAAACAGTGTGTAATTAAATGATTATAGTTAAAAAGAATAATTAAAGGATAACTTTTACAACCTGGACCTTATTTCTATCATCAAATACGATCATTTACTCACCCAGACAACTTTGGTGTCATTTGGAGTCGTTTTGACGAAATTAGCCCCAATCGAGCAGCGCGTATATCCATATAATGCGAGTACACAGGGCACGCAATGCAGCCTCTAAATAACACATTATCCGCCGCAAAACTTTTAATTTCGCCAATATTTTGTCATGATACACTAGTGTTATTCCCCTCCGAGCCCGTGGCATGTTAGCAACATCCTGCTCCTGTAGGTTGACTACTAACCTCTGATCTGGATGATGTCATCTACGACCGCTGACCGGCTCATTCTGATAATAATCATTCCACTTCGGCATTCGGGTCCTTTTTAGCTCAACTAGCCAGAGCTGTAGTGAGGATCCAGGCTGAGGAGAGGAAGCCTGCGGAAGCTGACCGAAGCTGAACTTCATCCAGCTGCTCATTTTGTTCTGACAAGTCAGAAACACGGAGAAATGGACCATAGCATTAGCGATAGCAAGTTAGCCGGGCAGCGCTCGTAGATGACATCATCCAGATCAGAGGTTAGTAGTCAACCTACAGGCGCAGGGAAAAAAAAAAAAAAAAAAAAAAAAACCTACAGGCGCAGGATGTTGATAACATGCCACCACGGGCTCGGAGGGGAATAACACTAGTGTATCATCACAAAATATTGGCGAAATGAACGAGTTTCGCGGCGGATAATGTGTTATTTAGAGGCTGCATTGCGTGCCCTGTGTACTCGCATTATACGGATATACGCGCCGCTCGATTGGGTCTAATTTCGTCAAAACGACTCCAAATGACACCAAAGTTATCTGGGTGAGTAAATGATCATATTTTATGCTAGAAATAAGGTCCAGGTTGTAAAAAACGAAAGTTATCCTTTAAATGAATTACTATAACTTTTAATCATACACGTTTGCAGACTCGTCAGGCTTCATTTTTCTACATATTATTTTCTACTTAGGCTTTCTGAAAACAAAAATCGGCTTTTGTTGGAAAAGAGTCATGAGAGTCACTGGAAATATTCCCCTAATTTTTTTCCCTCAAGGCATCCTCATGCCTTGGGATCAGTTTGCCCACCAAGTGTCTGCTCATTTCAGAATCCATCTGTTTTTGCAGAGAGGTTCCTCTTGCCATAATCCTCCATTGATGTCCTTCACCGATGAAGCTTTTGCCACAGAGGCAGATGATGGGGTCACAGTGGGATCACTGGTTGTTGCTTGTCCATCACAACTGCCCAGCGCTGGCATCTCACTGATAAGCTGCAAATCAATCACAAAAACAATATTTTTTAAAACGAAAAAGGTGCTTGCTGCAGCTGTGTGTTAAGAGAAAAAACCCTCTGTGGGGAGGGATATGTAAACAACTACAAGAAACTATTTAACTGACATAACAGTCAGAAATAGTCTGGACTTCACAGTGGAGTCCACCTATGAAGATTGTCTTCTTGTCACTTCAACTAAATGACAACAAAGCTTGAAAAACTAAATACCCAAAAATGAAAGAAGGAAAAGGAGTTCTCAGTTCCTGAGTAAGAGCATTGAATAGAGCATTGTAAGAGTCGCGAGCATGCCAGAAATCATTTCATCTTTGAGTCCAAGTGAATGTTTGTGTTGAATCTAAACAAATTCCCTCCAGGTGGTCTTGAGTTACCGCATTCAAGAGGTCACTGTGGCCTTGTCCTTTGACCTTCTTGGGTCAATAATGAATATTGCAGGTTTGATGTTTGAAACTACACCTCTCCCACACATAGGCACAGTGAACCCTTCACTGTTGACCTTTACCACAAGGTCAACAGGTTGTTTGGTGCATTAATGCAGTCAAGTATAGTTGCGTAAGCACTGTCAAAAAACTGAGTTACTAATTATTAACTAGTTATTAACTAGTTATTAATTGTATAACTGACACTGTCAAGGCACATGCACAGTCAAGTAATTAGTTCAGATCAGATTATACACTCATAAATTATTATAAGGCTTTATAACAATAAGCATGAACACATTATAGAGCATTATACAGTAACTCTATTATAATACTTGACCTTATAAGCCATTATTAAATGCCCTATCATGTGTTATGCGTATTGTTATAAAGCCTCATGATGATGGGGAGGTGTTTAGCTCAGTTGGTAGAGCACCCGCCCCGTGTGTTGAGGTTATAGTCCTCGCTGCAGGCGGCCCCGGTTCGAGTCCCACGTCGGACGGCCTTGTACTGCGTGTCATTCCCCCCATCTCTACCTCCCATTTCCTGTCACACTCTCAACTGTCCTATCAAATAAAGGCATGAAAAAGCCAAAAAAATATACTTAAAAAAAAAAAAGCCTCTTGATAATTTATGAGTGTTTATAATGATAGTTATACAGTGCTTTAACTGCATTATAACTCATTATAAGTATGGTTAAATTGCATTATAGAGATAGGCATTAAATAAAGTGTTACCTTTAGTTTTTTTTCTCTCACTTGTTTCATTTAGCAAAAACTGAGCTTTGTATGTTGTTTTCTGATTTCTGAGTGCCAGAGACGTGGCTTTATCAATGATTGAGAGGCAGACTCAGCAGTTTGAAGAATGAAGAATCTTATTTATGTTGTTTGGTTCCGCCGGAAGTTCTGACTGTGTGAATCTGCCAATCTGTCATTTGTTCACTACAGTACAAGGTGAAAACAACACCGTCAAGGTGTTGACTGATTATTTCCTTCATGAAATATCTTCTGTTGTGTTGAGTTGTTCATTGCTGGAGAAAATAAAATAGTTGGAACATTAATGAATCATCTTTTCTGTCATGTGTATCACCTTTTATAATTCTCTCTGATCCAAAGAGACCGCCTGGCCATGCGACAGATCCGCTCAATCCTGCAGCACCTGGGCCTGACCAGCTCCACCTGCGACGACAGCGTGCTGGTGAAGGAGGTGTGTAGTGTGGTTGCTCGCCGTGCAGCTCAGCTCTGTGGCGCCGGCCTAGCTGCTGTGGTCGACAAGATCAGACAGAACCGCAACTTGAATCACCTCTCCATCACCGTGGGCGTGGATGGCACCCTGTATAAGACACATCCTCAGTAAGTGGCGATTATCATGTAACACCCATTACTATTCAGCTTCAGTTAAAGGCTACGTAGGCAGAAACCTAGAAAAAAGCTTCAAGTTGAGTCCACATGGTTCTCATCCCCTCAGCCTGAGCAGCGAGTAGAGAAATAACGTCTCTTTCTTACGTTTTAAAACGTCCAAATAATACGAATAAGAGCTGCTGCTCTGTGATTGGTCAAAATCTACCGTCACGGATAGATTCTTTGCAGGCTGAAAACAGAGCCTAGGGGAGACGCAGACGTCTGATCTTTTTTTCACATCACTTCATTTACATTATCCCCAAGGTTAGTGTGTACGTTTTTGCCTAATACTGTCAGAAAAAAGCTGCCTACCTAGCCTTTAAAGTATACTTTATTGTAGCAGTTGCTCTTTTAGCTGCAAAAGGTCATCATAACAATGACAAACCCACTTACTGGATGTAAAATGTATAAATGAATGTGAACATTCAGAGTAGAGAGGAGATTTGCATGTCAACTCGTCCATCACTACTAACCTTTTTTACTTTCTCCTTTCCCCTTTTTCTCCTAAAGTTTCTCCACCATAATGCAAGAAACGTTGCAGGATTTGGCACCACAGTGTCAGGTGACCTTCCATAAGTCAGAGGATGGAAGTGGGAAGGGAGCAGCACTGATCACAGCAGTGGCCTGCAGGATCAAGAGTGGAGGCCAGCACTGAATACCAAAGATCACAGTCACATAACTAGAGCTACTGTACAATCACTGATGTTATGTACTGGGGAAACATGAATAGTTACATGCACTTGGAGCTGAGTTATTTTCTTTAGTACTGAAATGTTTGATGGTCTTTTTTGTGTGGTTTGCCCACACGTGAATGTACGTTTGGTTCAGTATAGATGAACATAATTTATGATGTAAACTGACACTGAGAAATTTCAGAAATTCAGCCGGTTTGTTGCACCTTCTGTATGTGACTGTTACACGCTAGATTTCCATTGCTCCATTTTCTGGCACCTTTTAAACTAGTACAACAAAACAATCGAAATACACTTTGTTCTATCATGGATTTCTAACTAAACCAACATAAAATGTATTTTGTGTTACATGGTTTGGCTGAGTGTCATGACTATGAAATCATTCATAAAACCTCAGATTCTCATGATCTTGTTGTTTGTTTATTTTGATGCAATTACATTGAATACATTGAATCAGTTACCTGGAATAGTACATGCTGCAAAGAAAATAAATCACAGGTAGTATAGCCAAACTACATGCTTCTCTTTCTGGAAATGAATGAGTGGATTAGTTCTTGTCCGCTGAACAACTGAAAAAAAAGCACATAATCACAAATGGCCTTGAACCTACAGTATATTTCTATATTCCACTCATTCTCCTGCTCTAGCTCAGGTAACCCAAGGTTTACTACATTGACGTACACATCACAGACATTGTGTCAAACAGTTCTGTTCACGCCAGCGCAGCACAGTAGGAGAAAAAGTAAAAATATATGTTGGCGCATGCGCAGAAGCGGTGTGGAATGGACCTGCACTTCAAATATACAGTCTATGACTTCAACATAGACCATATGCACATGTAGGCAAACCGTGACTTTTTGTAATTCTCAGGAGAGAAACTTCAAAAGGAAGGCCATTAAAACAAGTATTTAAATTTAAATATACTTTCTTTGTGCTATTGATTTGATGATTTAATATTAATAAATATTTGTTATAAGCTTCAGTCTTAAGTGGACAAATGCAATAAATGTATTGATAAATAAATTGTGATTAATCGCAATTGATTACAGAAAAAGTAGATAATTTCTGTAGGAAATGGCATGCAGTCTTGGAGAAACAATGGAGAAACATGAACCTTTTAAATGTCATTGGTTTTGACTCTGATACTATCTGTCCTCTGCTTTAAGTCTCTTTAAGGTTTACTCAGAGTTTGGGTTACACGCTCACCACAGGTTGAAAATTGAAGATGATCTCAGACCTGATGCCATACTTGATGTATTGCCGTTCTCTGTAGAAGAAACAACTTGAAGTTGTCTGAGTTGTCACAGTATGAAAGCATTCCACATGAACAGACTCATTTATTTAATCACTTTTGCACAGGACAGCGTAAACAGGCAAAGAAAACCACGGGTAATGGGCATAATTAAACATGAATACATGTTGTACATTGCTACACAGACTACAGCTTATTTGTCAATAAATAATACAACCACACATACTGTAACAACTAAATCATCACAAATGTCTCTGAGGGATCACAGAGCCACTATCATTGGTCTTCGTTCCCAACAAGAGAGTCTACTTACATAGAGCATGCATTTATGTGTTGTTATTCGTTAAATCTCAGACTTTACAGTCGATCCACTGATCACCATTTGCAGTGACATCCATTTGCCACTGCTACTATATGTCTGGGTGTACCAATCAGCTGTAGCAGTCGGTGTTAAAAAACAACAACAAAATGCAGAAGGACAGACAACACACTACACATCAAGCAACAATGGGAACTGGAGCTGAATGTAATAATAGATGATGACTCTTGGGAAAACATATGTTCTAGATGCCACAAAGGGGATTAGAAGCCAACTATACAAGGAATTTGACTGGAAGGTCAAAACTCAGGACACCACTAAAAACCTTTATTTCCAAGAACAACCCCAGCAACAAATGCTGAAGGAACTGCGGTATAGTCGGCGACCATACTCATGTATTTTGGGATTGCCCGAAACTACAAACATTTTGGAAAAATGTCAAAGAAGAACTGGAAAAATTTTTGGCAGTGGACATCCCAATGGACTCTTTGTTATTTTTATTAGATGTGTTTCCTGACCACCTGTTTACCACTGAACAATGCTGTATATTACATGTTTTGTTGATGATTGCAAGAAAAATTATTACTATCAACTGGATGAAACCTGCCCCCCCCCCCCATGATCACACAGTGGTTACAGAAAGTAAAACATGTTTATATGATGGAATATATGACTGCCCAATTACAGCTTAAAGTACCTGTTTTTACGAGAAGGTGGACCCCAGTTACTGACTATCTGGCTTAGGACCCTTATACACTTGTGCTCTATTCATCTGCTGCTAAATTATTTTATTATTACCTATATGATATGTGCTATTAGCCTGGTCGCGCCCACACTAGTGACGTCACGCCTCGCGAGCGCATCAACATTGGAATGTTGTGACAACCAGGCTAATGTGCTATACCCTCCACAGTGCTATCTTTGTGTGACAGATGAGACCCAATCTCAAGATGTGTTTCTCTTTGTATTCCATTGAGATGTTAATTGCCTTTTGATGTATATTTAAGGCAATAAAGCTAAGAAAAAATTGCAGAAGGACAAGATGCTGAAGGTTTGTTTGAGGTTGCAGCTGAACATGGAGCTGTTTTTTTTCCATCCAGTATCACATGAATCACCATCAAAGATGAAACAGAATTATCCAAAATAGCGCTGGCTTTAAAAGCATTGATCAATCAAACTCAGGTACATTAATATAGGGAAAATAACAGTGTGTTTGTGCATGAGTGGAGGAGAAAAAAAACAGAAATAGCAACAATACATTACACTTAACAAGTTTTCCATTGCAAGCCACAGACAGTCTGTTTTGGTTGTTCAGTGATATCGGGTATATATCCTTCCATTAAAATGTATAAATAAGGTTGAACTTTTTTAAATAACATTAGTAACACATTTAAATAAATTAAAAAACAGTTGTAACAATAACATTACAAAGCTTTATGCCACACACATCCTGTGTCCATGACACCTGAGTTGGCATGCGTCACATTTCCAATGAATGACTGGAAAGCGCACACAAAAGCAGCTAACCGTCTGTTACCATGGCACTGTACATGTAAACAACAAGCTGACTTGTGCAACAGGGTGTAAAAACAAACTAGTTATGCACTACTAGGCCTCCTGCTACCCCTGATTCAATACATTAATGCTGCAGGAACACTAACAAGGCACATCGTACCAACAGTAGCTTAGCAATAAAGATAGCAATCACACACAAATCACCACACAAATAAACCCTTCTTTAATAAGTCACTTGTAGACAAACCTTTGTTAAGCACACATGGGGATATTTAAATCATTTGTCTTTAATGTCATACTGCAGGTATGTAAGGATTAGTATCTTGGTACAGCGTGTGTTTATCTCACATAAACATCTACTCTACAAAAACCACAATAGATGAAGCTAACAACACAACTCATTTCAAGTAAACAGAAAAACAACAGTTGTATAAAACAGTGCACCAATGACAGTAAAGAGACAGTAATGATGATCTTTAGGGTTATTCTTTCAATGATTTGAATAGACCAATACTTAAATAATTGATTGATCAATTGATTGATTGTACATATTTATTAAACTAAAAATTAGGGGAAATCTTCAACTCCAATCGTAACAATGAGCAATGGAGCAAGCTGTGAAACCTGAGGTTACGTGACGGGTGGCCTCTGAGGAAAACAAAATGTGTTTACCAGGTCTGGGACAACTAGGAGTTTTTCAGGAGCATGGAGCAATGAGGTGAAGATCTAAACCATTTTACGATATACGATTATACCCTTATACTAATATATTCATGGGTTAATTCAGATTTTGCCAATAAACCTTGCCAATTATAAATCAATAATTTCAATTTACCGGTAATAAAAATCTTGCATAGTTCCTCTTTAAAGGTAAGGTACTGAATGGAACTAAGGTTACAATGAGTCACCATCATTCCAGCATCAGATACTTGCTAGTCGCTTCTCCCTTGAGACTACAATACAACACATTATGGCTTTTGGGAGCTTATTTCAGAGAAGCAGTGTGACTCAGTTATCCCAAGCCTGATAGACCGAAACTGCCAATGAACTTGCCTTGTCTGACTCCTTACTACTTCCTTTCTTGGGCACAGCTGACATTTCTAACGCTTGGTTTGAAAGGCTTCTTTCTGAATGGACCGCTACACTCCCTGCCCTTGCATTTTTGTTCATCTCCACTGTGTCAGTCGCCTTGTCTTCATTATGGACTCGATTTCTCATCCCCAAGACAAGGCGGTTGTGATGGCTTGTACCGTCTCTGAAGTTAGGGCCCCCACAAGGTGCTTGAAGAGACCTTCCTTTCCTGCTCCACCTGGGAATCCTTCTCCACAGCTGGCACTGCATGAAGCAACAGAAAGGTTTGGATTTGCACAACACCTGGAAGCCCCTCTTAAAGTTTTCATTGTAGTAGCCATAGATGATGGGGTTGACGCTGGAGTTGGAGAAAGCCAGCCAGTGAGCAAAGGGAAAGATGTAGCTGGTTATAAGGTCTACTTGGTCACTGTCCAAGCCTGCATAGTCCGTCATCATCATTAGGGTCCAGAGAGGCAACCAGGACAACATGAAGAGCAATGTCACCACTATCAGCATCTTTATCACTTTGATCTTTTTCCGCGATATCATTGGCAGACCACCCCTTCTACCTCCGTCATTGGCCGGCTGTGGCTCTCTGTTTACAACCACATAGGAGAAAAGTTTGACGCCAATGCTTCCGTACATCATGGTGATGACAGTGAGGGGCACCAGGTAAATGTGAGCAAACAGAACTGTTGTGTAAACCTTTCTCATCTGAGGGTTGTTAAAGTTTTCGTAGCAGGTGTACAGGGGCAAGGTGTTGTTGACATCATCATTGTACACCATGTAGTGGAAAGGATATTTTTCCACTGTCAGTGCCACTGCAGCAGGACACATGATCACCACCGCAAGCACCCAGATAAAGACGATGGCTGCCTTGGCAACAAGTAACGTTGGCTTGGGTTGTAGAGGGTATACTATACAGCGAAACCTGTGGTAGATAGAAAAAGCATCATCACTGACTATAGTACCAGTTCTAACTGATATTAAGTATACAGTAAGACCACAGTACTCACTAACCTTTCCACAGAAATGGCCACCAAGGTGAAGACTGAAGCAGACACAGACACGCCCTGCACAAAGCCACTCATCTTGCACACAGTGTTGGAAAAGGGCCACCCTGTTGAAAAAAGTGACAAAAGCTCAGTGCAATATTACTCAAGCTGAAAGCTCATTGGTAATGCAGGGAAATTATCATTACACTTTAGAGGATTTTTTTGAAAATCCTTCACAATAGTTTCTTGTGGTTGACGCATGCAACAAAACAGAGGTTTAAGAGTTTAGTTGACAGATTTTACCTTTAAGTTTAATAATAGAAGTAGACTGGGATAGGCTTCAAGCTATAGGTGAAATTCAGGTATTATAGGGTTCAAAGCTAAATTCCCAATGTATTAAATATGATAATATTGGCTGGTGGTCCAGCTCCTGGAGCTCAGTAGAAGATAGATGATGCAGCAAGTCAATCAATATAACAGTATTTTCTACAATACAGTATGACTTCTTACAAAGAAAACACCTGATTGCATTGACCCAATGTGAGCCTGACATTGATCCAGTAAACATGCTGTGAAATTCCTCCATGCTATCTTTCTCTCAGGGATGCACTTTAATTAATATTCATAGAATTACTGTTTTAGTTAAGACCTAATTAGCCTCAATCATTACTTCATGATCAAAACAACATATTTTCTTGCCTGCTAAGGTCTGCTATTATCAGGTTGTTGGTAGTTTTTTTTTGTGTTAAATTTCATTCTTACTTTTTACTTTTCTTTGGGGGATTTCATATGCATTACAT
The DNA here is from genome assembly GCA_030347415.2 of Decapterus maruadsi. Classification (NCBI taxonomy): domain Eukaryota; kingdom Metazoa; phylum Chordata; class Actinopteri; order Carangiformes; family Carangidae; genus Decapterus; species Decapterus maruadsi. The sequence goes on from CM064895.1 coordinate 5,465,189, forward strand.
TTAGTCACTTTATAAATATGACGGTTCTAAAGACTGTGACAGCTCTGACTTGATTCAGTGATTCTCCAATCTCTATGTCAAAGGAGCTCATCATCAGCAATGTCTACATACAAAGATCTATTACTAATTACAACCACAGAGCCTTCTCCAGATCAACACCCCGACTTTGGAACTCCCTCCCCCAACCTGTTCACGACTCCCCCTCACTCTCCATATTCTGACATTGTCTGTCATAACCTTCCTGTTTCTCTGTAAGCGTCTTGAGGTCATTGAAAAGTACTATACAAATTGAATTAATTATTATTATTATTGAATAGAGTAGCCTACATAGTACCTGTAGATGCAATGTCTGATAACACCAAGATGGTTGGAGCGAAAGAATGGTATTAATTAATAGATGTCAATATAAACCCATTCATGATCCAAAATGTATGTCTTGTCTGACATGAGTTGAGCCTTGGCTTGCCAGGATGGTTTCCTTGGAGACAAAATACCGTATAGTTGCCGAGCAACTGAGTCCACCTGTAGTCCCAGGTATTTGATGGAGATTTTTTTGGGGCTTCTTTTTCCTTTACATTTGATTGTACAGTTGAGAGACAGTAAACGTGAAGGCAGAGAGAGGGGGAATGACATGCAGGAAGTACAACCTTTGCCATGCCTTTTTAGCAATCAACTGTCATTACACCTTTGGTTAATTTATTTTCTGATTACTTTCCACTTCAACGTATCTTTCCATTTACTGTAGTTCAGAAAGACTATCTGACAATGCTTAACAATTTCAATTAAGTGGGACAAAAGTAGAAACGTATGTAGAGTCTGAATAATTGAATAATGTGCTCTTTCTGAAACTGAGGCTGCAGTCCAACAGGCTGAAAATATGGTTGTTATTAATTACATAACAGCACCTGCCGATTAATCTATATGTGATGACCAACCAATAAATGGAGTAATCGTATCTAATACAGAGCAATGGGTGAAGTCCTGTGCCTTCAAAACAACTCTAAGAAACGATGTCCCTGCAACAAACTGTAGATAGCGAGGACATAAAGCACACGTGAGGACTTCTGACAGGGTGTTACCTGTGATGAGGTTGTCCACCAGTGTTGTAGGGATGCAGAAGATGCCTACGAGCAGGTCACTGATGGCCAGGTTGAAGATGAAGAGGTTGGTGACGGTGCGCATACGGCGGTTTTCCAGTACAATCAAACACACCAGGATGTTCCCCACCATACACAGAAGAAAGATGAATAAGTAGGCTATGGTGTAGCTTGCAGCCACATACATGGAGTGCTGATAGTAGGGGAAAAAGGTAATATTGGTGACATTGGTGGTGTCATTTAGGGTGGTGTTTTTAAGGGGCAGTGGAGCGGCTGATCCATCATTTTCCATTCCCTCCTGAACCATGCTGTCCATTGTCTCCATCCTTTGAATGAAATTAAAGACAAGAGGAGATCATTAGAATCAAAGTTTGGAACAAAAACAAACAGAAACATTACATCATTTCTTGCTTTGTTAAAATGTATTACTGCTTCTTTTGTAAATTAGATCTGATTCAGCAAGGGCTCATTTATCAAACTGGAAAATAGACTTACATTCTTTGTAAGATCGGGGTTTCCCATTTTTTCTAAGGACCCCGCTATTCTGAAGCTGTTGGGGAAAACCCTCCATTCCGAAACCCCACCAGTCCGAACAGACAGACGGACGCAATCACAAAAGAAATGGAGGCTGCGCATTGATCCTTTTTTTCCTTTTTGGGGTCAAATGGATCATGAGCATAATTAGCCACAAAAGGAAAAAAAGTCAAAATGTGTGCATGCAAAACCCACGCTATGAGATCAGAACAGAGTTGTTTTTGAGGTAAATTTATGCAAAACCATGCATGTTCATGTCAAATCACTCAACAACCTTCACGTTATGAATAAAATGTGTTGGTGAGGGAAACCAAAAAATCCCATTAACCTAGCTCTGAGCAGCTCGTGGCTCTGCTCCGCCGTTCTAAAAATAGCTTGCACCAACAATTAAATGTAACAAACCTACTGTTATGACTATTAGGGATTATGGCAATGTGCCAATTTGCCAAAATGTTGAACTATCCCTTTAATCTGACAACACAGAAATACAAAAACGATAAGTAACCTGGTTGCTCCATGCAGAAATAATACTGAAATAAGAAATAATAGTATAACAGTGATAAATAATAATAAACGAGAATGAGTGGGTGGAGGAGGGTGTCTGGGTCTCATTAACATTTGCTGGTTTCTTTGACCAGCTCTACTTGACGTGAAATTATGATTGAAAATGCAAAAGCAAAAAAAAAACATCAAATTTCAGGAGTGTTGCCTTGAAGCACTTTTGTACCAATGCCGAAATCAAACAAACGAGAATAATTAACAATTAACACACAGCCACAACTCTTGATGGGGGTGCACCGGTGCAGATCTGAATCGACAACATAAAACAGACCTGGAGCCTCAACACAAAATAACCTTATCCATCATTTTAATTACTACATCAACAAACCTATACTGTAGCATGACAGTAGACCTATTGAGCTAAAAACATATTTAACAATCATAATTTATTACAGCTGTCATTCATTTAAATGCAGATGAAATTATTACGGCAGCTCAACAGACAAGTAGGGAATGAATCAAATAATTTGTGCATGTATAAGTGAGATCAGCCACTGGGTGTATGTTATATCAGTCTCACACAATTCCTAATAGTTCAAACGACAGAAACCAACATGTTATTTTGTTTTGTTGGCCTATCACATGCTGGTAATTCCATTCTGGCCAATGATAATTGGTGGCAAATCATGTATGCATTCTGGTTTATATTACTGGAAAGGTCTCTTCTGCAGTTGTCTGAAACACTATAGCCGTGTGTTGACATGTGACTTATTTATATTCAAAGAGGTGGCTCACAAAGGTGCACCTGAAGGCATTCAGCAGAAAGATTATTTTCAGTTGTCTCTTGGGAACTTAGAAATGTCAAACTCAGAGGGAAAAAGTCAAGCTTGACATTACTAAGATGCTACAAGCATCTTTAAATGTTATCCATTTAAAGGAAATAAACGATTTTTTTGTTTAATTAGTTGAAAGATGAGGAAAAACAGCTATTTAATTTTTTCCTTTTCCACTTCTCATTTAGCTGTCATTTCATTTTGAATATGCCCCTCTAACAGACTCACCTGCCTCACAAAAAGTGGAATTCTATGAACTGTGATTATAAGTGGTCTGATGTATAATTACATTTAGAGAAGCGTCATTTATTGCCAACCAGAACCTAGGACTTCACTATTTAACCTTACAACTGAGTTGCTGCTGAATGCAGCAACAACAACAACCAGCTGTCAGTTCTGGAAACATTTCAGAATCTAAAAAATGCCAGTGAGAAAGGTAGAAATGCATCAACAGAGGTAAAACTGCCACCTCTCTGCCATCTGCTGTACAAAACAGCCGAGATCTTTTCCAGTTCATTTGGCTTATGTATTGCACTGCACCATGTGAACCCAGTGTGAATGCATGGCGTGTGGAAATGACTGTGATGTGAAGTGTTAGATAACTGCAGTAAACTCTCAGTCGATGACACAAATGAAAAGCTATTTCTAGCTTGTTTGTGTCCAAGTGGCAACCACCAGGACTACTACGTGTACTATACACACCGATAGGGAGGGACAAACAGGTCTGTTGTCCCGGGCCCCCATGCCTGTTCTATTTCCCCCTTGCTCCTGCTGCTCTCTTCAACCACTATGAGCCACTCTGATATACAGTATAATTAATGCAATTTGGGTTTAGAATTAAACAGTGTGATATGTAGCCTATGCAATTGCATTTATTATTGTTACAGCAGTAGCTACATGCCATTGTCAAGAGATGGAAGGAGGAAGCCAAGTGACGCATAATGTATACAGAACCATGTGTGGGACCCAGAATTACAAATGTTGATAAGACACGGGCACCCCCATCTTCATTTATTATTATCTATGACTGTATGTTGTTATTTCCTATTTCACTATTATTTCTTCATTTAGTTGGTCTATATGCTGTTTGATGTAAATGTAATAGTGGGTAATGTGAGTTACAGAGTAGAGGTGATGCAGGCACTGTGGACAGCTAGGGGTCCAGCTAGGGCTCCAGTTAGGGGTCCAGCTAGGGGTCCAGTTAGGGGTCCAGCTAGGGGTCCAGTTAGGGGTCCTCAGGGTCAGGTGTGTATGTGACGTAGCAAGCAGAACCGGCCTGCCCCCTCTTCCTATGAACCAGTCTGCCATCCCGTCCTCCCATTAAGCTGGCCTGCTCTCCCTGCCTCCCTTGCCTACCAGAAGCTTCCTCCCTCAGCTGTTTCCATGTTTCTCACATTCTCTGTTGTAAACTGTTTTCTTGTCTGTAACATCTATTGCACGTCTGCCCGTCCTGGGTGAGGGATCCCTCCTCTGTTGCTCACCCTGAGGTTCCTCCAATTTTTCCCTGTGGGTTTTCCATGGAGTTTTTCCTCAGTCGCTGTGAGGGTCTAAGGACAGAGGATGTTGTTATGATGCCATGTGAAGCCCTTTGAGACGTTGCCTTGCCTGCAGGGAGTGACATACTGTGTCTAATTCCATTGTTGTCGCTGTCAGATTAAAGAAAGAGATAAACTTCAGGAATGCCTGGGAAAAAGTGTGCAAAACATGTCCAATATCAGGTTGAGGTGAATTGTTGGGGTGACAAAACTTCTTTGGAAAAATGCCAAAAAAGATATAATAAAGAATAAAGAAATGGTATTCCACACATACTAACAACAATATAATGTACATGTGTTCAGACAAACGTGCCGATGATGTCAGTGATCAATGAGAACAGATCAGAACAATCTCTGATATTGTACGCCTTTGCAAGTATTTGTCTAGACTTCTGATCAGTAACAATTAGATTATTCCATTTTTATTAAAAGGAATTTTCCCTGTCACAGCTTCACATTACTGCATACAACCAGCTATATTTGCAACAGTCCCTGCTTGATTACAAGCATTCAAACACTCGGATTTGCTGATTGTGTCAAGTGCTTGTTGTGTACAGAGGCTGCACTGTGATTTGAGAGCAGGAGAGTGGCAGAGAGACACAACTCGTCATTTAGTTTCTCAGTCAGTTTGTGATGACAATTAACTTTTAGGAAAGCCCTTCAATGTATTTGTTGTCTGACAGTTATCACAAACGTGGTAACCATTTTGGTCACTCCTTTTTTTCTCAGTGTAATGTATAGGCGATCAGCAATTTCACAGGGTGACAATCTAATGATTGATGCCAGCTGACTGGCCACAGGATCAGTATTGGCCATGGATCACCCTCCTCGGTTGTGAGCGTTTGCTTTCAATGAAGCCTTTGATTATCAATCAGTTGATCTTTGGATTATCATTACATGTTATGATGTGTGTATTCGTGTAGTCGTATCTGTCATAAACAAGAGATTATGGTTTACAGGACGCATTTGTGTTCCGGACCCGTGGTATCACAGAGACGAGAGCTGTAACACCAGGTCCGAGGCTGTGATCACAGGTTTGGTTTCCAGGAGCAGCGGTGTGGAAGGCAGAGAGCCTTCTCTCTCCCTCAAGACTTTTATCTATCATCACGTCCCAAGCCGTTTAATGATGGTGCCCCTAGCAACGGTCTGTTTTACTCAGTCCGTTATACAGAAATAAAGACTGTAAAATGTAGAATCAGAGTGCAATCAAAATGCAGCATTCAAAAGAGCTGTGTCATAAAAAATATCAATCCACTTGTTGTCACAGCCCACGAGGCGACAGATAGATGGTCCTGAAGATGGCGCTGCGACCGCTGTGTGATGTCACATGATATTTATGAATAGCTTTTGCTCAAGAAAAAGCAATCTATCCCTGCAACCATAATGTTGGAGCTTGTTGTTTTTATAATATACTACCAGGTTTCAGGACAGAGGGGTACTGAACGATCCGATCTGATTGATCTGAACGATCAATGCTGTCATAGAAAATAATAGGAACACATTAGTCTATATTATAGACTTTTTTTATAATCTTTTTTTTAAAACTAATTTTCAACCTCTCACCAATGTCCAGTACACACACACTTCACAACATACCCAGAGGCACACATGCATACACTCACCCAGTCTCCATTCACCCTCAACATACATACATAGACATACTCACATAGTCTATATAGACTAATGCATCTTGCATTGTTTTGAACAAATCAATATTATAGACTCTATAGTATTGACTTGTTCAAAACAATGCTGTTGAGAATGATAATTGAGGGCATATGATACAATGAAGTAGACTATTGCTAAACCTGGTCTTTTTTCTCTCTACAAAAAGTATTAATTAAGAATATTTTAAAAATACAAAGCAGATCAATTACCCTTTGTAAGTGTGGCTCTGTCTCTTTTTTCCTTTTGAAAAACACACTTAAATTATGGAGCGAGCATGTAGTTGACGCGTGTCTCAGGCCACAAAAACACAGTTCTTATATCTCATGAGGGTTTGTTGAAACCTTTCTTCATGTTACAACAAAAAGATATAAACTGTGCAAAAATCCAAAGTTAGGCTATAATCATTAGCACGATTGGCACGGTCACAACCTAGTGTGCTCTCCTTGCCTCCATAATCATGACTGAACCAAATTACGCACATATCACATTACGCACGTCTCAGCCAATAAGAAGAGAGCAGTTGTTACTAACTAATAGGCACTCTTATACCTGAAATACTATATATAAAGGATAAATCCAACAAATTTAAATTATTTATCACCTTATGTGTAGCCTAATTTACAAAATGACTCGAACACCCTTCACTGATGGTAAAAGGTAAATGGACTTGCATTATGTAGAATAGAATTTTCTGGCTGACACCAAACACTAAAGAGTACAGCCTTTGCTGTAAATGAAAACAGACCAAATCAACATAATCACTCCAGATGAAGAGATTATCCATCTGGATGTCCAGGTACTTATAAGATGGAACCTGTTTGATCTCCTCCCCGTGTTTGATCCCCCACTGACCGACTCTGAGGGTTCAGCACCATCTCCTGAGTTATTTTTTAGTGTTAATGATGAGATAGTTCACGCCATTGAACAAATTTGTTAACCTCCTTGAAGTCAATGACAGGTCTGAATTCTGGTGGAGCAGGCTGGGAATGGCAGTGTCGTCGGAAAATTTTTAAAAAACAAGTTGCCCAGAAGACTATTGGTGCAGTCGTTTGTTTAAAGTGCAATACAGCACATAATTGTCTATGAGAATGGCTATCTACCTTTTCACACACGGATGATTTATCTTCAATCATCAACACAACACACCAAACTGACACTTCTCACAACAATAATGTCACTCAGAAAGATAACATCAAATAAGATGAGAGAGTTTAAGATAAAAAACAAACAAAAAAACATCAAGTGAAAATATGTGTTTTAGTAAACTGATATTGGACACATGTTCCACTATCATAGAGTCTTAAATCACACACCAAACACACTGAAATCATCTACAGGTAATTTGTGTGACAGTGTTTTTCTTGGACAACAGTCAACAGTGTTATAATTGTTATAAGTGGCTCAACTTTTCCTATTGGACAGAAGGTTAAAAAATGTAACACAACTCTCATTGAATTGCTTTTTGCAGCCGATTACTGCAGGTTGCAGGTTTAAATCAGCACTTTAACCCTCCCACCTGTCAGATGGCAAATTAATTTGCACGGACAAACCTGGCAACATGCCAAACATTCTCGCCCATTATCACTGTCTTCTTATTTTAATTAACGGAGCTGGTTCTCAATGGGAGAGTGAGGGGAATTGGAAACTCTCATCAACAATCATAATTAATAACATAAATATCATAATTAAAACCTGATATATATATATATATTTTTTACATTACTGTCCTGCTCGACTCCAGCGCGACTTTATTTATCACGCACTCCTGACACCGAAAGTCAGCCACTATTTTCCATAAAAAGTAAAATCAATGAATAGCCTAAATATAGTTACTCGGGGATGGATCGCGCTGCACGAAAATAGAGCCTGCACATATGACTTAGTGACAGTTTGTGTTTTGTTAGAAACAGGAAAGTGACTTACCTCGGCGGTGCCAGACGCTCTTTCACTTGCAGTAGGCAACAGTTGACTGGTGAACCAGCTGCTGAGACTGATGGCGACTGCAGGTGCTCTGCGCAGAACCTCCACAGTGGAGTCAGTATGAAGGAAGCCGAAGGCAATCAGTCCGGGGACAGCGTCCTCTCACCCAGCTTCACCCACAATGACTGAGGACGCTCAGCTCAGCTCAGCTCCAGGCACACGCTCTTCATCACACAGACAAGTGTGTGTATATTTTAGAGTCTGCTGGGGCCCTAAGCAAAAATCCCCAGGGGGCCCCTCCAACCAGTGTTTATCACCATTAATTCATAAATAATCGAACACCAACAAAAAAGATGTACGAAATTTAAAGTTGTTTTTTTTTTTTTTAATTTCACATGTCCAGCTATGGTGTTAGCTTCATGACGGGCAGGTGTGGACGTTCAACTGATATGACAAAAAACAAAAGACAGTTTTACTTTAATTGATAACATATGACATGCCCTCTAAAGATTCTTTATGACAATATACACTTACAGTTTTCACTGTCAGCACTGGGGGGCACTTTGTCCTTCTGTTATACTGCTGTCAAACCTAAACAATAATCCTGATGAGAAATAAGTGATTTTTAAACGTTTTCCTTGGGTTTAGCCCACTTACCCCCACTGTCTTGCTTTTTTTTTTTTTTTTTTTTTTTTTTACTGCAGCCTCTTTTTTCTCCTCGTCTTGCTCCCACACTTTATAATAAGGGTCCCTTAATTAACGTTAGTTAGTACATTATTAAGCATTAATAATGTACTAATGTGTTAATTAATGCTGAGTAATGCATACATAATGATAACTAATTACATTATTCAACTTTTACATTTATGAACTAACTTTGAGTAGTAAACATTAATTAACTGCTTACTGTACTTCTAGGCTACATTAATTCATGTGTTTCCTAACCCTAAGTAATACATAATAATCATTGTTAATATAGCTGTAAACAGTTAATTCATGCTTAATAATGTACTAACTAACGTCAATTAAGGGACCCTTATTGTAAAGTGTTACCGACTCTTCTTTTTCCCTCGACTTCATTAGAAACTCCCAGTGATAAGTGATAAGTGATACTTTATGTAGCTGTTATAATGAAAAATACGGGCGCTCCTTTATCAATAAACTGCTATAAAAACTCGACTCCTCTGTAAAATCTTCCCCCTGGTTAAATGATTTTATTCAGTGCTTTTGGCGTAAATGTCGAAAGGCAGAGCGTCAGTGGAAATCCACTGGCCTCCATTTCGGCTCCATTACAAAGATCTTCTTACTGAACTAAACAAAGTTGCAAGGGCTTCATACTTTGCCAATCTTATTGCAACTACAGAAGTAAATGCAATCCCAACATCCTATTTGACACACCATTAATAATAACATTGTCTCTCCTGATGTGTCCATTCTGTCCAATGAGGACTGTAGCCATTGCCTCTCCTTTTTGTAGAGAAGATGAAGATGAAGATGAAGATGAAAATAAGGTGATACAGTACACCCTCCTCCGACCCTCTCTCTAGTCATCCAGGTTGGCTGTCGATTTTGGATGCTTTCACCCAATTTCCCTGCAAGACCTCAGTGATCTAGTTGGCAGGCAGCCTAAACTGCTCAACCAGTTCAATTGATTAGGCAAGGCAAGGCAAGGCAAGGCAAGGCAAGGCAAGGCAAGGCAAGGCAAGGCAAGGCAAGGCAAGGCAAGGCAAGGCAAGGCAAGGCAATTTTATTTGTATAGCCCGTTTTTCACAAACAGTTTGTCTCAAAGGGCTTCACATGACATCGTAACAACATCCTCTGTCCTTATCAACTGAGGAAAAACTCCATGGAAAACCCTTTTAACAGGGAAAAATCTGAGAAACCTCAGGGTGAGCAACAGAGGAGGGATCCCTCACCCAGGACGGGCAGACATGCAAAAGATGTTGTTACAGACAGACAAGACAGTATTCCTAGTTTTGACATCAAGCTCTTCAGCACAGCTGTAATCTCATGCAGATCAACATTGTGGCTGCTTCCTATTGGGGAGTTGCATTCAGAGCACACTATTTAAACTGCTGTCCGATGTCATGCAACCCATTTCCACCCCAGCTCCTCCTGTCATCTGTTATGAATCCTATCATTGTATCTTGTTAGTTGCTCTGCTCTGTCTGGGTTTTCTGCTGCGCTCCCTGCTTATGCCGTTCATGATGGATTGTGAAAGGCAGGAAGACTTTCCACGCAAGGGCGTGGAAGAGCAGGGGGTCCCAGAACAGTATCATACCGCCAAATAACTAAAACTTGTGCAAGTAAATAAATATTTTGACATAGTTGTCCTGACAGAATTGCAGTTTATGACACAGAATGTGTGAAATGTGGAAATGTTAGCAGGAGTTAATGAAGGCAGCATACCTATTGGTACTTCTGTCCTCAAAAGGTGCTACTGGTCTTAGCCTAGTCGCTATCATGAAGAATTCCAGCTGTGTTCCAATTTATTTAAAACACATAATTGTTCAGCCACTTCTGAAAAAAGCTAACCTTGATCCATCAGCTCCAAATAGTTACAGGCCTATATCCAAACTGCCTTTCACTGCAGTGCCGAATGCCCATAACATTTTAGACAAGTTTCAGTCTGGTTTTCATCAGAAGCATTCCACAGAAACTGCTTCTCAAAGTCACAAATTATACTGTATATTGATGTCTTCTGATTTAAGTGATTTCCTGTTGCATACCCCAGGGTTTTGTATTGGGTCCATTGTTATTTTCTTTATACATGCTTCCATTAGGGCACATTATAAAGAAATTCAGTTGTGTATCTTATCATTGCTATTCTGATGACATTGAGTTATGTCTCCTGCAAACCAGACAACCTAACCAACCTTGTTGTTCTGCAAAACTATTTGTTCACCATTAGTGGTTGGCAAATAATTTCCTCAAGCTGAACAGTGATAAAACAGAGGTTCTGATTATGCACCTGATAGCCTAGCCCCCAGAATTGCCCAGTATTGGTTTTCCTTCATTGGCTGCTCAGTCAAAGCTAAAAAACCTTGGAGTTATTTTTGACCAAACCATGAGTTTTGAGGAACACATCACTGGTATGTGCATGTTCTTTCCAGCTCAGAAAAATAGCCAAGCTCAGGTCCATTGTGTCCCGGCCTGAGCTGGAGATGATTATCAATGCTTTTATTTTGTGTCCTCCTGGTTAGATTATTGCAATGCATGCACTTTTCACATGTCTCAACATATCATCTCTGAACCGCCTCCAAATGATCCAAAATGCTGCAGCCAGGTTACTGCTACCAGATCCGGCAGGATGACCCATATCACACATCGGGGTATAGCTGTTCTCAGTCCTCCTGTATGGCTTGGAAACATGGCCGCTGAACAGTACCCTGGTGGCCAAGTTCGATGGTTTTGACATCAGAGCCCTCAGAAGGATCGAAGGCATCATGTGTAGTCAGCATGTCACCAACCAGGCTTTAAGAGAGCAAACCCAACAGCTCCCAGCATCTCGTCTTGCAGCAATGCGGAGAGTACGTTGGTATGGCCACGTCATCTGTCTGCCCGTGGAACATCCAACATGCACCATTCTGGCCTTCAACCCCGACCCAGAGGTGACCCCTGCACCTGCTGGCTGGATGTAATAACCCAGGACCTTAGAGGGATAGTTCAACATTATCCCAACTCTTTTAGGTAACTCAGAAGGTGGGAGGAGTTTGTTTTTCTCCATGCTTCAAAAGTCTGCCCAGTCCTCGGGTTGACGTCTACTAACTAGAGCTGAGAGGGTTAATTAGTTTTCACAGAATAAAAGTCATGAGCCCTTTTCAGATAAAACAACATATGTTTCAGATAAAAACAAATATGTAGTCATTAATGTATCTTGTTACTTTATCTATATATAAATCAAATGGATATCAGCAGCACTGATCATCATCACTGCACTAACCTGAAGATGACTGGACATAGCTGTTATCGTGATTGCTGACTGTGATGTGCAATATAAACACAGCCTGTTCATTGTTGTGTATAGTTACAGAGCCTGGTCGCTTTTCATACAACAAAAATAGAAACGTGAACTATATACATGAATGCACATTTTCAACAGCTACTGCATGAGTTTTACAAAATGAAACGTTTGAGAAGCAATATATTGATACTGGAGACCAGTCCTGACACAGTGACAAATGGAAACAGAGGAGGTTGTGAGAAATGAGCCTTTCTGTAAAGCCTCATGCAAGAAACATGGGCGTCATTGTAGAGCACAACACGTCCCAGTGCAGCTCTGACCTTGTAGGCTGGAGCTACTATAATGTTCATTTTGAAGGAACAAATAATGGGACACTCACAACACACTCCATTTGCATCTAATTACATTTTTATTTCAAGTTTTCTGTCCACAATACGAGTAATTCAGAGATACACATACTCAATACGTGCTTGATATCTGAGTGTCCTGTTATTGTAAACTATTGCCACAAAGCCACTGACAAGAAAAAGATAAAAACAGAAATTGTGGCTCGGGGAAAATGGTTTGAAGAGAAAAGTAAATAATGCTCCTCTGTGGAACACACTCTTAGAAAAAAAAAGTTATTACTAGAACCATATACTGTATGGTTCTTCAGCTTGTCCTCAAAGGAGAACACTTTTTGGTTCTAGCAGAACCTTTTATAAAGGTTCCACCTGGAACCCTTTTGGAAGGTTCTACCTAGAACCTATACTATAACCTATACTACTATACCTACTATACTATACCTATAACCTATAGGCCTACTACTATACCTATAACCTATACTAGAGTGTGCAGTCAGAGGAGCCCCTGACCCACACATTCAGCAAGATTGCTCAGTGGGTAATGGTGCAGATTTTGGATTGGGAGGCTGAGGCTTTGAATCCGAGTCACAGCCAATCTTTCCCTGGGTCAACAAGAATTGCTGGTAAAGAACTTGTTTTCTTGTGAAAATAAATTGGTAGCAGAACATTTCAGTTATAGGACTGACGCTATTAGTAAGTATAATCAGAAGGTGTAGTGTAAGATAAAAGTATGGTGCAGCAGGACTGATGAGGCAACACACAACCAGCTGGATAGCCCAGTGGGAAATGCTATCACTAGCATTGGACTGGGAGTTCAAATCCAAGCATGTTACTGTTTGATCAAGAAAATCTGAAGAAGAGCTCACTGTTTTTTTTTTTAATTTTAAATAACAAATATATGAAAAGTATTTGCATCTGTAATCACAAAGAACCTTATTTGCATCATTATTAGTAGCCTAAGTGTTATCAGAAAGTATGTTTTTTGGCTTTTTTTTTTTTTTTTTACCGCTGTTTTTGTTAGACCAGGAATGTATTTATTTATTAAAAAACACAGGCTAAAAAGGGCACGTTTTAATACAAGGAAAAAAACGGGGAAAAAAATACAGGGAAAAAAATAGCCAGAAAAACAGGGAAAAATTACCTCGAAAAACAGACCAGAAAAGCAGGATTTTTTTTATTCAAGTGAATGCAATAAGCTTCTGTAAGTCTGTACATACATGTATAAGGTTTTAGCTTTTATTCCTGGCCAACTTTGTGCATCTCCTCTGTCAGTCACTACTTTCTACTTGTGTCTGAATGCATTTTTTACACAAGTGGAGTAAAATGTATCTTATGCAAAAGCAAAGAACTTAGTACCTAAAGTCCAGCAATTATAGTGACAGTCCTCATCTGCTAACACAGATCTGCAGTTACACAAACATGCCGAGTTCAGTGACCTGCCATCTTGAAGAACAAGCAGTCTGTTTCTTTGCTTTTCACACATATAATTATGTTGCAAGGTTGTCTGTGCATTAATCATGTCTAATGTGTTTTCTCTCCTCCTCATCCTGCTATCATTGTTGTTGCCGTTATTGCCAATGATGCCTTAATCATTAGTAAAAAATCAGAACAGTGACATTTCAATTATTTGTCATTCTTGTCGAATAATGCTACACAAAAGGGATTGTTAATATACAGTAGAATAATTCATTTCTAATCAGGTACACACACAGACACGCTGAGCCGTCTAACAGAAAAAAACCTCTTGTGCTCTGTATGTACCGAGTAGAAAGCAGCCTTCTCTTGTCCTTGATGTGTCTTATCCGCTCAGCAAGTGAATGGTATTGTCATGAAAGCCGTGACTGAGTATTCACAGTAATGTTGCTGCATTACAGGCTCCACCGTCTCTGCAACAGTCTGAAACTAAATAAATACCAAATGCATTTTCACTTCAATGTTTTTATTTATCGCGCAACATAAAACAATATTGTGGGCTTTTTACCACATACACTATGTATTCACATAATACACCATACAGCTACAAAGAGAGAGAGACTGAACAAAAACACTTTTTTTTTTACATACTGCATCATTGACATGAAAAATAAAGAACCAAGAACAATCCCCAAACTCAAAAAGGAATGTAGCTGCCAGTTGTGTAGGTTTGTTTTCTTTTCTTTCTTTCTTTTTTTTGTATGGGCCAGGGTCCAAGTCTCTATCCCAAATTTGGAGAGTGTTCGTTAAATTAGGTGTTGGTAGACATCTAAAAGTGGGCCATACACAGTGAGATGCATACGTTTGTGTGTGTGTGTGTGTGTGAGAGACAAAAATCTACAAGGTGTTAAGAGAAAGAGGGGGGTGAGTAAAGGAAGTGCATGGGTAGGGAGAGGAGGGGGGAGGCAGTATGCAATTGCTGATCAAATATCTTAGCATTCATTTAACATGAACATTATACAACATACTCAAAAGATAATTTCAATAGCCTTTGGTACCTGCGCTGTACCAAATGTGAACCCCGGATAACAGTCTTCATAATATATGATTCTATATCTCGTTCTAGTTTAAATGACTTCAAGTACAATATGGAATGAATATTGATAGAGGATGTGATCAACTGTTTTGAGTGCCCCCCTGCCCTCAAAAAGAGATGTAAATCTGTAGCGTTGTAACAAAGGACTTTTCGTTAAGTCAGCACCAGGGCAGCCTCCCATCCTGGGAAACTACTTTAATCAAAAGTATAGTTCTCTTGACATTCGAAGAGCTCAGAAAAATATTTGTGGTAATCATTTATCCCTCACATTTTCTTTTCTATACACAGTGAATTTAAGGTGTAAGCGTCGTCATAGCACCAGCTGACCAACCCCTGTGTCTTGGTGATTGGGAGGTGGCGCCTCACAAGAGAGCAATGCACCAAACTCGTGAGACATTGAGAAATTTACAGTTACTGTATCAAGTTATCGAGAGATCATATAGACCGTATCCTCAGCACCCTTTCTTAGGCAAATGTGTATGTGTGTGTCATGTCAGCTATGTGTAATGGTTAAAAAATGGTCCTATCTCAGCCCCTGCACCAATCAAACTACTGTTAGCCATGATGTGTGTGCCATAGAATTACCGTTACAAACTAAACACCTGGTGTCTTCCACAGGGACGTCGTTGACTTTTATGCCAAGTGCAAACTTACTATCATGAGAACTAGATTAGATAGTTATGACGGATACATCTAAACAAGCAGGGAAGCAACCTCTTACCCGATAGTCTAACACAACTGACAAAGACAGCGGTTGTTTTAATACTCACTAAAACATCACCTGCTGATTCACCTTAAAACTGGCTCTACAGCCAGATAGCTCTAAACATCCAGAAGAGGCGGCTCTGGATGCTATATCCAGCTATCCAGGGCAACTCCACTGATATAACAGGAATACTTCAAGATTTTGGGAAACATGCTTATTTGAAGATTGATAGCACTTATATTTGCATAAGAATCACAGTAAAAAGGTGGAAACAGCTAGCTTTCCTCAGTCCAAATGTATTAAGCACCTCTAAAGTTTACTAAAACACACACTACATTTCATTGATTTGATCCCAGAACTCTTATGGTTTCTCTGGGGTTATTATTTCCTGGCCAGAAGCAGAAAGCGACGTGTTAGTCAACAAGGTTTCAAGGCACTGGCAGGCTGGCTGTTGTCCTCTGTTTCTAGACTTTATGCTAACCAGCTGCTGGCCCAAGCTTCTATATTTAGTATACAGATGTGAGAGAAGTGTCAATCTTCTCCTCTAAGGCTTTCAAGTCAGCAAATAAGACATTTCCCAAAATACTGTACTATTCCTTTCAACAACAAACAGCACATGCCAGGTTCATGGCCACCTCTTTAGATTTGTCCTCAGCTTACTGACACTAGACCATCTCTGAGTACCATATAATTGCAGTTTTGATATTTCTCAGGCTTAAATTGAAATGTTTCTCCTGCAATGCCAACACCTGCTGCTTTAAAAATGCATTGTTGTCAAACAGACAATCTTGTTTAAAACTCACTACATAACCTATGTAGAAGTTTTGGTCGGAAAACACAGGAGATCTCTTTATTTTCAGTGTCGAAAGTGGCTAAATCAAGTGTGGCGTTGTGTTATGTCATAGGGCTAATTGATTTGTTTTTAGAAGGTGACAGGTCTCTTGTCAGTTACATGCTGACATTGGGTACAGTACTTAAGAAAACAAAACAGCAGTGTTACTGAGCACACATTTACACACAACACATCGGGTCCATGTGTTGTTTACTGTTGTTAAGGGCTGTCAGAGTCTTAAAATACCCCCTTGTCATTCATGGTTTAGTTACTATCCTCACCAGTTAAATAATCTTACCTAAATATTTTAATATTTACATTTTTTCATCTCTCTCTTGAGAAAATAATTAAAAAAAACAAAAAACAAAACAAAAACCTAAGCTTCAAGTTGTCAATAATCGGCTCTTTCTTTTTGTCATTAAAATCAAGATTAAAAGTGCTTTTATAAATCTTTTCTTCTGTATGTACAATTTGTATTAGCTATATAAAAAAAGATGAAAAAAACATCAAAGACAATCATTATCATCATCACCATGTAGTAATAAATAAGAGTAAAAAAAAAAAAAAAAAAAAAAAAGCAGGTTAAAATGAGTGTGGAGATCTAGAGCACACAAAGGGACATATGTATGATTATCTGCCTTCAGTAGCAAATTGTGATTGTGACCAGTGTCTCTACAACGTGAGGTAGAGAGCTGGAGACCCTCGGGAGAGGTAACAGGGTCTTTCACAGATGACCAGGGCCTTGACCCAAACAACCACCCGGTAGCCAGGAGTCAGCCTGATTTCAGATCTGCTCGTCTCTCATTTTCATTTTCATTGCATGTTGCAAGTTAAACAAGTGAACTGGTCATGTGGCCACATGGTTCATGGAGAGAAAATAAAAATGAGTGATTCACTGGACTCTATCCAGGCGTTCAAATAGTCTCTCTCTTTGGCTCTTCTCTTTCACGCACACATGCATTTGTGTCATTTTCAGACACACACACAAACACACACACACACACACACACAAAGTGAGAGATTCATTGACTCAATGCATTTGCATTTGGTGCCAACTCCCAGAGGCTACAGTAATTTTCTAACATCTCCCTTTAACTCTTAGTACTATTGTTTTCTCTGCGAGTGTGTTGCCAAGAATGCATTGAATGACTGTGCTTTCTCTGCCCTGTACAGTGTACTTTGTTTGAGACAAAACAGCTTTGCCACAATAAACTGCAAAAAAAAACTAAACAAAAAAAATACCTCAAAAAAGGAACCAGTTATCAAGCCCAGTGACAGAGCTGCAACCACTGAGACGATCGCTTTGACCGGCTGGCTCTGTGGTGACCAAGGTGCCTGCGGAAGGACGCACCCCCGCTCTGCTCGAAGATGACAGCACCATGCAGAGGAAGGAGTGGGCCCTTCACAGTAAATCAAGTGTAATAGGAGAGCACCAGAGTGTGTCTAGGAGCACCAAAAGCACTGCTATCCCAACACTGTTACCTTCTGCTCAAAACCAGGATGACCTTCCCAAAGTCATCTCCAAGGCTTCATTCACATTTGTGCCAAAGTGGGTCAAATGCCAACTCTGCCTCAGAGCTTCTTTGGTGAGGCCCATACATGCTCTGCAAACAGGGTGTGAGACCCCCCTCTACTGGCCATTGATGGCTAAAGCAGGCAGCCTGTGGACCTCAAGTGCTTGTGGGGTTTGTTTGTACACACCACTTCCAAACGACAGTCGCTGCTGCCCTCTAGAGTTTACACTGGGAAGTGCTAACCCCTATTTGAACGTGATAGGAAGATAAAGAGTGCCACCTGTTACGTCTCTGTGGTAATAGCCGACATTGGTCAAATTGCATTTGGAAATAGTATCACTCAGTTTAGCTTTTGAAGAATACCAGACAATGCTCCACATGGGATCACAAAACATTTAAGAGAATTCATTATACTTATACTGTTTACGCGATACATTTCCTGCACTTGCTTGTTTTGAAGCAATAATTCTTGTGTCATCCGTCTGGTACATCACCTCAGTCAAAACAAAAACAAAAATACTTACTTGCAAATGCAATTTGAGCCATATTTGAGCACCTAAGTACAGCATCAAGTGCCATGAAAAGTAGTGGAATGAAAATCGATCAGAGCTGGAAGTTGAGCACCAGTCGAAAGCTGGAGGGGAGACGAGGAGTAGCACATCATCTGACGACAAGAGCAGCAGCAATGTTTCTCTCAGTGCGGTTCTAAGGGGGATGGCAGAGACTGATGGTGATTTTTAAAATTATTTTTATTCTTTGAATGAGTTTTTGAATTGGAATAATTGGATCAGCTTATAACTTTGACAAGTCAAGTCAGCTTTAGCCTCTGCTCTCCCATACATGCTAAAACCCACCACTGCTCTGCTGCTGTGTATGTGGGACATGAAAAGAGTGGATTGTGGATTTTCCATTTTCCTTGCTTCCCTCCTCTTGTTCTATCATTAGAGTAGACATTATTTATAATAGTAGAAGAGTAGACTTGTTACTGGTAAACTGACTGACTCTTTATGGAGGCCTAAACTTACAGAAGCACATCTGTGTTTTGCCAATAAACCTATGGAAAGCCTGTTGCAAAGGCTTTTACACATGCAGCCACATGATGACTGAAATATTGTTTTGCTCTCTTGCCAAACAGATGACGGCTCCTCCTCTAAGCACAGCTGGAAAATTGACGAGAACCAAAAAACCAAAAAGACAAAATAAAAAATCAAACAGAAAGTAGAGTAGACATTTTCCAAACATGGAAAAAGCAATTATTTGAGTCTGACTGACTCAGACTGATTGATTTAAAAAAATATATAACCAAAAACAATCACATCATTAATAACATTAATGAAAACAGCAATAATAAAAAAAACAAGTCTTCATTATAATAATACCTGTAATAACAACATTGACAGTAACAATAGCAATCATAATAATATTGATAATAATAGCAATAATTAGAATCATTAAAATTCTATAAACAAGAAAAAGCAATGGAGTTCCTCTCAAGGGAAGAGAGAGGAAGAGCACCACAGGCAGTGTGTCTGAAGCCCAAACCACTGCCTGACATGAGGTAAAAAACAATAAAAATGTCCCCTCCTCCAAGTGGACTGTGGAGGGGGCAGGATGGAGAGATGCCAGACTGCGAGACGGCTGAGAGACATTCATCCTGCTCATCGCTCTCTCCAGCCCTTCACTGCACCACTCTGTAGCTATCAGTCTGTTTGTGTCTGTCTGACCTCAGACAAAGTGGCTGTAGGGCCCAGTGAGGCGGGTGAAGGCATAGGGAGACACAGTAACCATAGAGGTGGTGTGGAACGTGGGCGCTAACCGCGTCACCAGCCCCTCCCTCTTGTCTTTAGATTGTCCAGGTCCTGGACTGGCACCTGCCACCGTAGATCCCCACTTGCGTTTCTTCCCTAGGGCCTTGATGTCCTCCTGGGAGAGGCCGAGGAGAGCTGCTTCCTGTTGCCTCTGCAGCGCTCGCTCTGCCAGGATCTTCATTTTGGCCTCCCACAGAGCCAGGCCATGCATGGGCTGGTTAAGGTTCTTGTGCTGGTAGAAGACCAGGGAGATGCGGGTGGGGTGGGAGCGATCTGGCTTTTTGAGCGGGGTGGTGGCATGTAGTTCTCGACGGGCACATTCAATCAGGATGGAGCCGTGGGCCGGTGCTACGGCTACACCACCGATGTTGGGATCCAAGAAGTTGTGCTCACTGTCAGAAAACACCTCATCGTCGTCATCATCCCGACTTTTCATGCTCTCTGCGTCGCTGTCAGCTTGCCTGGGGCCCCAACACGCCTGGTCCGACTGCTGCAGGGCATCTGGAAAGAGCCTGCCTTCAGGGGCAGGGGACGGGGTACCTGCCACTGAACCTCCAAAAGACTTCCAGGCCTTCTCTTGGAGCCCGAGTGGAGTGGAACACCGACTTTCCCCGGTCTTAGACCACATTTTGTCGGGGTAGGCTCCTGCAGGATTACTGTGCTTCAAACCAGGGCTATATGCAGCGGGCCCCATGGCCCAGGCATTTGGCTGGGGGCTAGGAGCAGGGCTCGGCCAGTGCCTGGGGGTGCTTGGCCCTGGAGTACTTGGCTGTGGTGTAATCGAGCCTGAGTGAGAGGTGCAGGGCTGTGGTGTTCCTGGGTGAGGGGTGCTTGGGCGTGGGGTGGCAGGGCGCGGGGACCCTTGGTACATATTACCTGGGTGAGGGGACGGAGATGGAGAGGGAGGTACCTGGGGCAATGGTGATGGGGCAGGTGAAGCCATCAAGGCATTGGAGCCAGGGTAGGCTGTCCACTGCTGGGGGTAAGGAGCGTGCTGCTGCTGGGGGTGCTGGTGAAACTGCTGCTTTTCCGGGTTCAACAATGAGGTTTCAGGACTTGGTTTATGGTTTTGATGGCTGTCCCAGTTTGTGGGAACAATATTTCCATTAAGCTTGTGCCCAGGCCAGGCAGCAGGCTGGGTGGCGTTGCTCGGCGTGTTGGCCCTCGCCTGATTCGGCACTGTGCCCTCGTAGACTGGCACATCCATAGGCTCCTGTTTGATTATTGGAGTTCCTCTGTTGGAGGACTCAGAGGAGACGGAGGAAGGACGGGACTGACTGTAGTCTGCAGGCTGGGAGTAAGCGCTATGATTTGGTTGGTTGCTTTGCTCTGGTTGGCCAGGGTAGGACTGGGCCAGTCTGGCCTGAAGGCTCTGGATATTAGGCTTCTTGTCCACCTGGAGAGCCTTGTCACCTGCTTTGGGCAAAGAGCTGTTTCGACCCTCGTAGGTTCTCAGCTTAGGGCGGAAAAGTGCATTGGGGGGGTAGTTGTAGTAGCCATAGTGCGCTGTGGGCATATTGGGTGGTGGATGGTAACCGTTGACTGGGTCTGGTGCAGAGGACTGGCCAGGTGGGGGGAGGCCTCCCCTTGCATAGTAGGCAGGGTGTGGATAAATGTTGTTGTACGGGTCTGCTGCCTGCACAGGGTATCCATCCATTGACCCGTTGAAGTTCTCCTTCTTGATGTTGGGCTTTATCTCTTGTTTTACGATATCTGAGTGTTCGAAACAAATTAAAGTCAAATTACAGACTGAACTTCACCAGTCAAAGCATTTTAGTTTCAAGTAACCTAACCATTCTGTGAACCTTTATTTTGAGGTTCTATAGAACGAATCATCTTGTTGTTTACCACTACTACCTGGTACAAAACCAGCATGTTATTTGAATGAGAACAGTAGTAATGAACGAGAGTTTAGCTATTTATATCATGTTTTTCACACCCTATCACCGTTTAGACAAATCTGAAATGATTGAAAAAGCATCACTATTTCTGTGTGTGTTGCTATGTGTGGTATTTATTCAGTTTTGGGGAATAACAGTGTCTAGAAATCATCAGTGGCTTAGCTGACAGCTAACAGCGGTAGCTGAGCTAACAGCAATAGCAAAGCTAACATCAGGACGTCAACTGTTAAAACCCCTAAGATGACTGTTAGCCCTGACAATTTACGACAACCATGACTAATTACAAAAATGTGCACACAGAAATAGTAATGTTTATCCAATCATTGATTTTATAGTCGAAACGGTGATATAGTGATGTGAAAATGAGATAGGTATATGTAGCAAAACTCTCGTCTGTCACTATTGTTCTGATGCTGGTTTTCTACCTGGAAGTAGTTGTAAACAACAACACGATTCGTTCTATTGCGCCCTGATAGAACACTAGGAAAGGCCCCAACTGAAAATACTCTGCCTTACAGTGTGAACACCTGCTGAACACAATCAAAGTATTTGAGCAGTAACACAAAAATAAGCACACAACAATTACTAACCTTTATTGCCTTGGGGATTAGGGGACCCACTGACGCACACCCCAGTCTTTACCACTGTTTTCTCCAGCGTCTCCCCTGTCTGCTGCATGAGTTTAGTTTTCTTCTTCTCTGACGCTGCCTTCTTGGCCTCCAGTCGGCGCTGTCGGCAGGATTTGGCGGGCTCAGGCAATTTGCGTACTTCACGCCGGAAAGCCTGCAGCACCTGGATGGCTCCGGTCTTCATCTTCATGCGCTGGGCCTCCTCGCTACCAAACTCATCAGTCGGGGAGACCTTGTACAGAGGCAACACATGAAGCTGCTCGTCCTCAGGGATCTCTCCCACCATCCGGTTGTCCTCCTTAGTTAAAGTGCACACCTAAGAGAGAGAGAGGTGAAATGTAGACTGTACCAAAACATAGAACACCAACACATCGCCACATTCATTTAGCTCATTCAGTGTCACACACACACACAATCTCTCATATTGTGAGATCTATTGTGAGATCTTACCACTGTGCAACCGTTATGGAGGTTGTGCTGGTCCTTATGAGCATGGGCGCAGAAGTCCATGCACGCAGTGACTCCAGAGAACGGCCGGCCCTCCGTTAAGCCCAGCCTGCAGTCAGGAGCTTTGGTCTCCCACTGGCACTGAGGGAGAAGACAGCAACAGGAGAGGGGGGGGTGATGCTTTTATTTCCTTACTTTGATCCAAAATAGACCCATACACACAGTAGTTACGTTTTATTCACTTGTATTCTCAAAGGCCGTTTTTCTCAGTCTTCTTGGTTAGAGGCGGGAATCGATTTGAACTGAATAATAAGTAAAGAAAATGAGGTGTACTGTACTGTTGGCGTGAGTTGTTACTGTGCTGAGGCTTTGCCTGTCCAACTAACCTGGTTACTGTATGCCTGTGGGGCCAGCCGTTTGTACAAAGGAGCCACTTCAGTTGCAAGATGCTGAAAGTTATCCCTGAGTTTGTCCTCCTGCAGAAAGAAAACATGGGTCAGTTCAGAACTAAACAGAGACACGTGAGCATCACTTCAAAGCCTACTCAAGAGATTACAGAAGTCTTGGTCATTTTCATAGTTCAATTGGACAAAATGAATACCTCTTCAGGGTGATCTCCTTGTAGCCTGAACTTGCGTGGCAGTTTGCTTCGGGCGTACTTACAACCATTGAAGTACATACTCCAGGAGCAGCCAAAGGAGAAGGAAGCACCACATTTTTCGGGATCCTTGCCTTGACACGCACAGGTACGACTACAGGGGGAGACAGTGAGCATGCTGTCAGCCACATGTATAAGTGATGTGTACCCCATGCATGCTTTGCATCACAACATCACTGTGTCAGCTGAACAGGGTGGGGAGTTGGTGCACATTTCATTGAAGCGTTAATGTTTCAACATATCAGCACATGTCTGATGAGAAAGTATCCACAAATAATTTGTTGGTTTTATTTTTTTGTTTTTCTTCTTCATTTTTTTCCTTTTCCACATGACAACAGACAAGGCAATGGAAGGTAATCTCATGGGACTTTGAAATAAACCCAGTCATGTCTTCTACAAGAATTTCCTTTGTCATCTCCTGATAAAGTTCACTTGAGATAAAATAGTCCAGCACACACTTTAAAAATAACTCCTTCTCCATGATCAAACCTCTAGGCCTACATGCAGTGAGAACCTCTTGTTTGCAGATTTACAAAAAACCTGTATGCCAGAAAAACAGTGTCACAGAGCACCGATCAGCTACTCACTCGTCATTGAGACCACAGCGCCGGCTGGTGGGGTTGCCGAATTTGGTGAGGGTGTCGCTGAGCTCGCGGTACAGTTTGTCAGCCAGCATCTTTGGGACACCTTCCCAGGCCATGATGAGGATGATGATGACTGCGTGGGCACAGTGGTGGCCCGCACGGTGGCGCACCAGACAAAGCAGCTTCTCTGTCTCACTGCCACGTCGGATCACCTGAGAGGAAACAGTGCTCATCGTTATTTCAACTTTCATTTCACACACAGGGAAACCGTGAAACATCCAGT
Source organism: Decapterus maruadsi (assembly GCA_030347415.2). Taxonomy (NCBI): domain Eukaryota; kingdom Metazoa; phylum Chordata; class Actinopteri; order Carangiformes; family Carangidae; genus Decapterus; species Decapterus maruadsi. The sequence continues at coordinate 5,489,456 of CM064895.1, forward strand.
GTCTTGTTCAAACACAGACAAAGTTACATCTCTGATTTGCATCATCATAACAGTCAGTTCAACATTATTGTATATCTTGAACATTGCTGTTGCTGAATTGGTGGGTCTAAAACATTATGCTTACAGCAGAGTCACCTTCACACATTCACACACACACACACACACACACACACACACACACACACGCTTTTCAATTACTGTACAAAACCCAGCCCAGCATATGCTTACACTGCATTTTGGAATTATATTTGATACCTGTGTTGAAATCGGATCTACTCTGGTGAAAAGTCAAAGTCCTAATTCTCCTTCTGATCCTATACATTATGTTAAATGTGAAGGGGAATCAAGTGAAATTGTACCAACACATACAGGTACCAAAAAATATAAATGTCTGTTGATATTTGCATGTTATCACTACAGTCTGTCTATCTCTCTTTCCCCCTCTGTGTCTCTGTCTCTAACAGAAACAGACACTCTGCGCCAACCCACCTTCAGTAGAATCCATAAAGTCATTAGCAGGATGTGTCGGGGTGACACAGGAGGGAAGAGCAGACAGTTGTTACAGAGTGAGACCACCTACTGATTTACTTACTGTGGGTAACAAACTCCTCACACGTGCGCGCACACACACACACACACACACGTACACAGCATGAATCTGCTGTTCATTTGCTGTCATTATAGTCTGATGGGACAAAAACCACAAAATAGACAGGCTTTTCCCAATGCAGTTTCCCACAAGTTAAAGGGATAGCTCAACATTTTGGCAAATTGTCCCATTGCTATAATCCCTATAGTCATAGCAGTAGATTTGCTACCTTTAATTGTCGGTGCAAGCTATTTTTAGAACGGCAGAGCAGAGCCGCGAGTTGCTCAGAGCTACGCTACAGAGGCTAATGGAATTTCTTGGTTTCCCTCATCAAACTCATCAAATACACAATCCAACAACTCCAAAACACCTTTGTGGACAAGTTGTGACCTGCACATTCACCACGCTATGAGATAACACTGGGACGTTACGAGACAGAGTTGTTTTCAAGGTAAATTCATGCAAAACAGCTGATGCGCGTTTCCGTCAGGGGCAGTTTTGCGGCAGGCAGTCTCTGGATTTGCTTTGAAAACAACTCCATCTCGTAACGTTCCGTTATTATCTCATAGCGCGGTGAATGTCCACAAGAGCCTTTTAGAGTTGGATTGTGTATTTGATGAGGGAAACCAAGAAATTCCATGAGCCATGTAGCTCGCGGCTCTGCTCCACCGTTCTAAAAATAGCTTGCACCGACAATTAAAGGTAACAAACCTACTCCTAAAACTATAGGGATTTTGGCAATCATCCAATTTGCCATCCCTTTAAGTTTTGAAAAAAACTCTGCCATGTGAGGAGGGGTCCGCAAACACCACATGGCATTTGAAATGTGCTACTTACCCACTTTGCGATAGGACATCCTCGTGAGCTCTTTCCTTCTCTGCCTGTGTACACCACCTTCTCAATCCGGACGGCATCCCCTTTCTCTCCATACCTACACAATGGACAAACAAAACATGTTAATGTTAATCAGCTTTAGCACTTGGTGTTTGGAGCCAGAGTTGACCCCGGCCCTGAAGCTTGACTTTAGAGCTCTGATAAACCAAGCTGACATTCATGTGTCTCTACATTTGAAAGACATCCTTTTGTCTTCAGGGCCATAAGGGGCCCACAAGTCGACTTCAAAGAAAGTGATGCTGAAAGAAGCTGACTGATCAAATGCTTCCCATAATTTCTTATGGCCTCAATTGCTCTGTTGAAAGTTGCACTAAAATACATCACAAAGACCATAAGCTGACTGTGATCTGACCACCAGTCTGGATGTGTGTGTTCACAATCCAATTAAAACCATTAGCTGATAATAACTACAGACTACAGCACCACATTGCAAAAACTATGGGCGACACATGGTGACAGTGAGCAGCCCAGCAGAGCCTTAGCAGCTGCTGACTGATGACTTAGTGCATCAGTGTTGTAATGGGAGACAGAACCTTGTTTTGCAGTGATCAATTATTTATTTTCCTTCGTTTTGGTCAGCTATAGCTTTTGCCTGTATTTGCCCATAGAAGTCTACTTAGAGTTTATATCTGTCAACTCTAACAAAGATGGGCCAAACTCAGCAGTTCTGGCTGGAGAGGAGTGTTCACAAGGCTCTGCTGAGATTCACACAAGGATGCCAGTGTAAACCAGAACCCACTAGCTTGAACACAATGCCAGCCACAGGACTTCACTTGGAAATATTTCTGTGGAGTCCCCATGGACATTTATGGATTTATTTCCTGTCCACAACTTTGGATTTGTTCTGTGTGTGTTGGTGTGAACACCTGCTTGAGCGAATAATAGAGCGCTGGGAGTGGGAGACTTCCCGTCCCTTGGTATAGTGCGGAGGTGCATAGGAGAGGGGAGGGGTCAGAGGTTGTGTTGGGGTGGGGATGGGCCATCAGAACTTGTCAGATGCCATATCAGGTCGCCTGGCTGCTTGATACCTGCCATTGTGAAAACGTCAGCCCTGAGCAGATCTGGCATGACAGTGAACACAAGGGGCTCCTGCTGAATAGGAATCATCCTGAGGGGGGTAGAGAGAGTGGGAGGAGAGTAGGCTCTCGCACCACAGGGGTGGCCTGCCGGGGTCAGAGGTGGGTCAGAGGTCAGCTAGGGACTATGGGGTCTTCACATCTTACATCATCGCTCTAACAACAAAAGGTGGTCTCTGGGCTAACATCCCCCTCATCCTGTTTTCTCCAGGGACTAATGACTCACTGGTCTTATTGAAAACAAGCTTTCAGTAAACAACAGACAAATATCTAACACCACCAGGCAGCCAGTTATACACAGTACATTCAGTTACTATAACATCATCAAAACGTGTTAACCAAGCGACAACAGCTACGGCAGTTACTCATGTACCACTGTCACATTCAATCAGTGATATGTGTTTGCGAGATAACCACAGCAACTCCATTATAGAGGCTGTAGCTGCACTTTGGTTATTAAAATCCACACCAGTGGAGCTTCCTGATGCTCCTGCCTGAACTGGATGGTAATCCTCTACAGATCAAACTGCTGAGTGCAATCTGTTTTTCATAACAATGTCTGCTGATGCACTGCAGACAAAAGCACCAACAGTTTATTAGGTTAGCTTGAGGAGGCTGTCCTGTTAGTACCTGGTAGTTGAAGGGTAATGCAGCATGCCATCAGTTTCTGTTTATTACCTTTCCACTGTAAGATTGTTGATTTTGTTTTTGAATGTGCACTAATTGCACAGATATAAAGACCAAAAAGTTCACCCTCTCAATTGATGGTAGGGGGATTTGTAGGATACAAATAACAGAAATTGATCATCATGTACAAAATGCTTTCTACTAAAATTCTACTTTCTCTCATTTCTTACTTCCTCGTCTGCCTTCTTTCTCAGTTCTTGTCTCTCTGATTGGATTTCTATCCTTTTCCTTCCTCCTTATTCTTCTGTTTCTCCACTATAATCTGCTGCTACTCCTGTGCTCTGCCTCTGATATGCTGATGATGCTGATATTTCCTGTTCCTCCTACTGGATTCTGGGTCACAGATTCCCTAAGGACAAAATGTGAGGAGGAGGGAAGGTGGAGAGAGAGGAGAGGGAGGGGGGGGAGGGAGAAGCATGGGAAAGGGAAAGCAAGAACATGTGGGAGGAAGAGAAGAGAACAGAAGAGAAGATCTCACCTTGTCTCCATCAGATCTCGAATGGAGGCGACAGTAGGTCCAGATCCCAGGTGATTATAGTAGGGACCTTCATCCTTCTCCAGAATTTGTTCTAGAAAAAGAGAACAAAGTGAGGACATAATACAGTGTGCAACTGAAATGCCCTGTGGCAAATTGCACATTGAAATCTAAACAACTATTCTCAACACAAATAAACGACACAGTCAATTTGACATCAATGACTTACTCATTCTTTTACTAATGGTGTTTATTATACTCACACTGAGTCTACCCAAATAAAGTTATTATTCAACCTGGTTGCCTTATTATTATTGTGAGTTAATATAGGAGTTAATACTATACTTTATGATTCATTTTCAGCTTCCTTATCTTGCACTCATAGAGGAAGTCAGGCCAAATTTGACTGTCTTTACAAGCATGAACTTTGTTGCTCACAGATCAGAGAGCACTAATATCTCTTGACAATTTTCAAAAGCCCAAAGAGGTTTTTTGAAACCTCTTTCATTTTAAAATATTTTGAATACATCATTCTTGTGTAAAAAGAATCAGCAGTACACAAAACTGCTTTGTGGTGGAGTCTACTTTATTGAGTTGATCAAATGAATCTTTTCTCTGCCTTTTACCAGTGCGTTGATTAAGTCCTGCCTGAAGCTAATGGGTGTTTGCCTCATTAAACTAAGTAAGGTCCCAGTCATGCTGGAAACAGTATGTTTACCTCAATAAAGACCAGAGCTGTGTCTTTCTATGTTGCTCAGTATATTTTTGTACAAGGTCAAAAGTACGGCTGATGTGTTTTGATGTGTATTTTAGGACAAAAAAAGACATGGAAAGCGTGAGAAAGTGCAGCTGATTGCACCATCCAGTTCTCACAAACAAATGAGCGCACTAACCTCCTTGCGCACAGTGGGCTGTGACTGCAGGGTGTGGTGCCTGAGTGGTGATACTTTGCAAAGCAGAAGATTTTTGAGGTAGGCATGAATGACTCAGTGTATGTGAGTATTAAGAGGGACTACGGGTGTGTCCTGAGTGCACCCTGTGTGCATCTGTGTTTATGTTGGAAATGAGTGTGTGAGAGGATTCGACAATTGTCCTAGATGCATCTTTGCTGTGTAATACATTGCAGCTGCAGTTATAGACTTTGTTGTTTGGCTCTGTAATGCTCTGTTGTTTTGCTATGTGTCTTTAAAAAGGGTTGTTTGACAGCTGAAACTGTGCTGCTCTTGCTTTCTTTACATGGCACCTCAGTATCATCTGTAGTGGATAACAAACATGAGCTAAATGTCGTCTACTCTATCAGCTGATTATCTCAAATGTGGACATGCACTCAGTGCTGAGTGTGTGTCTGGTTCAAAGGCAATATGAGGTCGCATTCCCCCGTTGGTGCAGGGAGGCACCAGGGCGTGGCTCTGGGCAGGAAGTGGAGGAGTCATAATAAATTCTTGCGTGGGAATTGTTTTTCTATCCTTAGTACACACCAGAGGCTTTGTGTTACCATGGAGACACAAACTGAGGTCTCCACGGGCAGAGTGCTTTTTAGGGGTTAAGACTTAGCTTTGCATTTAGAGTTGTGTGGGTATTGTATTGGAGGCAGCCTCATTCCAATGTGGTGTTGTGACAACAAGGAGTTGACAGGGCAGTGTGTAACCAGGCTTTACCATGAAGACTGTTGTGTTGCCTTAACTGCACACAGCTAGCAAGTGTGTCGCTGCAGCTGCTCTCCCCCTGCTGTGTACTCGCCTCAGTGTTTAGGGACAACTAGGGTCTATTTACCAGGCCTTAACCCTTCATATGCCTGCGGTTAACAACACCCAGTGACAGCAGGGAAATTATGCTTGTTTATCAACTGCTTCTCTCGAAACAAAATAGAGTTAACAAGCTGTTACCAAGACTGACCACATCAGTAATACCCCGGTTTAGTTATTTATTAATGTCTTAATGGACAGAGGCAGGCTGGGTCTGTTAAATAGTTAATAGTAAATACATTTTATTATTCTATTCTATTCTATTCTATTCTATTCTATTCTATTCTATTCTGTTGTAATCATGGGGCATACGAAAGGGTAGATACACCTAAACTGACTTTATGTACCTGTTGAAGCTGACAGGTGGATTTATGTCCATATTCAAATATGTATTACAGAATTTGTTAAACGCATTTCCATATACTTCCACAGTGGAAAGACCTAATCTGTTGTAAATAAACAAACTCTAGAAGGGCTCTACACAAGCCATGGGACTGAACACTTTCTGTCAAACAAAGACTCTGTTCTGCTTCTCTGCTAGACCCAAACCCACTTTTGTGTCCACTGTGTGTGCCACGACTGCTATTGTTCCTGCTGCTGACTTCACTGTCTCACAGTCACACAACCCTGCTGCTCCAGAAGGCTTTACTATGTAACGCTGGTCAGATTTTTTGCCCCTACAGACTTACAGACTTCAGTTTATCTCCAGTCATAGATGAATAGGTTTTGTTTGGAGTAGTGATATTTGTTAAAACATTTCTGAAAATGTGTCTGCGAGGCGCTAATACGGTGTGCGGACCGACACTGCACACACACAGACACTAACACAGACTTACCCACACAGGTGCAGGTTGGGAACTCTGACTGTGGGTCCTTGGGAGGAGTATCCAGCAAGCTCTTGGTGGGGGTGTCCAGGTAGCGCAGCGGAGACTCTAGGAAGCCTCTTAGAGATGGAGAACAGGGCAGACTGTCCTTGGTGGGTGTGTCCTCCTCAGAGTAGCATGTAGTGGATAGTACTGCTATATCACCCGAGGCTTCAAGCTTCATGCGTTTAGGCATTGGGGAACATGGCATGCTGAAGTTATCCTCTAACACACTGGGCTGCTGCTGCTTATCCATAACAGCCTCCTGACGCAGAGAGACATGAATGGGCTCACCATGCTGCTCCTCCATGGGGCTATCTGTGGAAGCCTGCTTCAAGGTTGCTTCACTTTGGGTCCCTGACTCATCCTTGTTAACCTCCATCTCCTGATCATTTGGATGAGGTGTGGAGCTGGCTTGAGTGGTGACACTTAAAGGAACCGATTGGGAGGTGGATGATGATGAGGGGCTGAGGTCCTGAGGACTAGTCTGGGATTGATTCCCTAGCTGAGGGGCTGTAGCAGTCGCCTCCATGGACTGACTGGCAGATATATCTTGGGCTGAGTCCCCGAATTCAGCCTCAAACTGGCGGATCAGGTCTTCGTACTTCGGGTCTATGTTGGTAAGACTTGGTAACTGTGAGGTGTTTGATGAAAATGTGGAGGTCGGAGGTATGGTGGTGCTGGTGTTATTGGTGGCTAGGCCGCCCACTCCTTCTGACTTAGCATGGGCTGCAGGTGCCACAGGTGGGGGCAGAGGGCCCGCATGGGCTGGAGTGTTTTCTGGCATAGCAGAAACAGTGGAAGAGGGAGTCATTGAGGAGTTGGAAATGGATACCTGAGATTGGGCTGGGGCAGGGAGGCCTGCAGCAGCAGCCTGAGTGGAGTTACTGTGGAGGGGTAGAAAGGGGAAGCCTGCTTGCAGGCTGTTCAGGGCTGGGGCTTTTTCTATCAAGTGGACTGGTTGTTTTTGTATGGTGATCTGAGTCTGAGGCAGGAAGGTTGGCATGGAGGCTTTCTGCTTGGTCTTCTTGATGATTATCTGTTTGGGTTTGGGCATAGGAGGCCCTGTAAGCATCCCACCCATAGCTTTAATGACAGGAGATCCCGGGCTGCTTTTTTTCTTCTTGGGTTCCTTAGGTTCCTGTTTGATGGCTAGATGTGGCAAACCTTCTGCCTCCTGTGGCCACCATTTTTTCAAGTTTTGGCAAGCCAGCGGTGGTCGTGGGCCCAGTGCTCCAAAGCCAGGGGAGTGGTTAGAGAAGAGGTTCCTCTTGTAGTGAAGGTGCTGTTGCAGAGCTGCCTGAGTGGAGTGGCTGATGGCTGCTGCTTGGCCAGGTGACAGAGGAGTGCCAGGGTAGTGCTGACCCTGCTGTTGACCATTAGCCATGCCATAATGTCCCATGGAGGCAGTGTGATGGTAGTGCTCACCAGAGTCGGGCTCTTGCTTTATTCTGGACAGTGCTGGGTGATCCTGGATACCTCCATTCTGGTTCAAGCTGAGCTGCTGTGCCACTGGAAGCTTGAAAGAAGAATTGCTGAATTTGCCACTGGTGTCACCAAGCAGCTGTTTGAGTTCTGACATTGGGTCTGAGCTACTGTGAGGTGCAGTAGCAAAGTGAGACTGGGGCTCAGACTTCACACACATCCATGGGTTTCTCTGTTCAGACCCTCTGTCTGAGCTCTGTTGCCATTGCTGGGGATTGGGGCTGAAACCTTGAGGTTTTCCCTGACCTGGGAAGGGAGAGGTAGCGGAGGGGAGTGGCGTAAAATGGGGCGGCAGGCCCTGGGACTGGGGCCTGTGGTGCTCACAGGACACTGGGGCCTGCTGGCTGGTGTGTAGTCCTGGGGGGACGGACTGAGAGCGTGAGGAAGATGAATGGCTGCCTGGAGACGGTGGAATCAAACTAGAGCTATTGGGGGGCTGGGGTGGGGGGTTCTGGGGGTTTTGGTGGTGATGGAGGTTACTGTTGTAGGGGTTTTGACCTGGAGGGCAAGCAGCTTGTGGATTGGTACCAGATAGCTGGGTCAGGGCTTCAATGGCAATGGCTGTCTGAAGACTGATGTTCTTTTCCTTGGCTATGGAAAGCACCTGGGGGGAGCAAGGAATTGGGGGTTTGGAGCAGGGCACTTGGTCTGGGCGAGGGCCTTGAGATCCCTGTTGTTGCTGGGAGTATGACGTAGACAGACGATGGCCACCATTTACCTGGGGGTATGACTGAGAGTGATGCTGCAAAGGAGGCTGCTGTACGTGAGCCTTTAAATGTGGGGGAGCCTCAGCCATCTTACTGGCACCTTGGTCCTCACTGGTTGCCAACTTAATCTTCTTCTCCAGCCACTCAAGGTAGTCTGGACAGTCAGGCCCATCACAGTTGCAGTTTGGGGGCTTGTGTCCATGTTTGGCTTGGCTCAGTGCTGTCTGTAGGGTGTTTAGGTCTTCTGGAGGTTGGCGACTTCCCTCTGGAGCCCCCGCAGCGAGTCTGGCCTGAGCCCCGTCAGCACCCACCTCCTGGGTGAACCTCTCATATAGCTGGGCTGTGTTGGGCTGCACGAGAAGGCAGGAAGAGGAGGAAGAAGGAGGCAAGGAGCCAGCGATAGCAGAAAAAGCCACCAGATTGTGGGCGTCTTCCACATTTGCATGGTGGACAGGTTCGCCAGGGGTTACACCACTGCTGCTGTTCCAACATGGCTGCTGTTGTTGGGTGTCACTGACCTTGCCATGTCCTGCCACCCAGCACTGACTTGGAGGCACGCTTCCTGCCCTTTGCTGCTCCGTTTCCATAGATGCTTCATCTTCATTACGGTAGCGACTCACCCCATTGGCCAGTTCCAGGCTCAGCACGCCTTCCTGGAGGCGGTCATGTGACCCAATTTCCATCTGGCCTCCACTTCTGGGGCCATCCACTGAAGTGACTTCGCGAACAGTCTGAAAGAGACATATGGAGAAAGGTCAGTTAGGCTACAAGAAATCAATAAATCCAAAGCAACAAAGCGAAAAATACAAAAAAAAGAGTATGCAATGTGTATTCAATAATGAAGTATTAAATAGATCAATTACTATAATTCATATGTACTACTCGAAGAACTCGACAAAAGTGTCAACCGTCAAAGTCAGACTCCATTCCCTTCCTCCCAGCTGTTTTCCAGGGTTTCTCTCCCACCTCTCACACATACAGAACATACAGTGCTGCAGGGTCAGTAGGGCGAAGGAAAACTGAATTAACTATGGCTTCAATGGAGGGGTTTCACAACACACACATTTTGACTAGTAAGTCACAGGTCATAGAGTTTGACTGTTATCCATAAATGGACACTACTCCAGTTGGGTTATGCAAAGCAGGCGGTTGGAGTTGAACCATGTGACCCATGTAACTGGGAGACTGTGTTGGAGTATTAAATACACACTGAGAAGTGAGTAATATACAATACACTAAATAACTCCAATGTCAAAAATCAAACCTATTTCAAATAGATTTTTTACCATTTAATTAACTGTTAGAACCAGAAAAAAATACGAAAACCTAGGCAATACGTTATTGTTGTTTTGCAATTGCATCTGTTACAACTTTGAAAGAACTTCTACTTAAAATATGATTTCAAACTGTTAATAATTAGCCTGTTGGTATTAATCTGAAAATAATGTTTAACTGCAAACTGAAAGTGTGTAGTGCAATTCTCATTCACTGGAGTGATTATTATAAACCTCAGAAATATCCATCCAAGACAAGACCTTAAATGGCAAACTTGAATATTTGAAGACCAGTGTGCAATCCTAATATAATCTGTAGCCAAGCAGACAGCACCTCATCTAACTCAACTAAACAAAAACTGAGCGAGCCCTGGTTGGTAAAAGTAGAGTAACATGAGATGTATCGAACAGCTGTTGAGCAAGTGTAGAGAAAGGGACACTACACAGTCTTCATCAGAAGACTGTTTGAACTGGAGCAGGAGTTTGAACATTAGTTATTTGGTCAGGACTCTCACATAGAGGGTTTAACCATTAATTAAAGCAGAATGAAGTTTGGTGTAGTGACTCCCCTTTTGTGATGCTCTATAATGTGTGAGAACATCCACCAGTGGGGCCTAAGATACACAACATTTTATGAACATAAACATAAAAGAATAAAAAGTTACGACCACATGCTCCTATAAGAGAGGAGCCTGGGGAGGCACAGAGAGTTAAAATGTTGTGGAGGAATCAGTGTGAGTATACTAAGTATGAAAGGTCAAATATTAGAAATATTGTACTCATATAAGACTCATGGGTAAATTAAAGCTGTGACTATAAAAAATAGTTTTCCTATATGATCTATAGTGACTAAGGAAGGCCAATAAGTGAACAAAGTATTCAGATGTGACTTGACATGCAGCACAAGATCTGAACCTGATTTATTTACTTATTTGGAAATATTTCAGGAAGAAGAAACACACCTCAACAAGACATCCTGTCAGTTTTTCTGACCCCTCTGTGAACTAGTTGAGAGACACAATGTAACAAAACATTTCATTGTTCTCAGTGATTAAAAAAGCAGTTCCAAGAAGAGTTTGACCAATATAATAATAATAATAACTTTATTCTATAGCACTTATCGTAGCTAAAATTACAAAGTGCTTCACATTAAAAACAATAATAAAGAAATCATTTTAAAAAGAGTACAATAAAATCAACAGCAAAAACAATACAATCGTGTTGCAGAGAAGGGAAGTGCCAATCAATAAAAGTGAGTTTTAAGAGGGAATTTAAAAGAAGATACTGAGAGAGTTCCAAAGTTGGGGAGCACGAACTGCAAAGGCCCGGTCACCCTTTGAGATAAGATGCGATTTTGGGACCGAAAGTAGGTCCTTGCTGGAGGATCTCAGGCAGCGATCAGGCTTGTAGGGAGATAAAAGTTCAGAAATGTGGGAGCCTGACCATTTACAGCTTTAAAACAAGCAATAAAACCTTAAAATCTATCCTAAACCTCACAAGTAGCCAGTGTAGGGCTGCAAGGACTGGATTGATCTGCTCGTTTACGTTATACTGTGATGAATCAAGTGTTGTGACGTGACAAACATTTCATATATTGCAAACGATGATTCCAAACAAATACTTGTCTTTTTTCTCAAAGAAACAACCCCTTGCTCCTGATAATTGCTCACATTTTCCACCCCATACCTCTACATACAATGCTCTGCAGGACAAGCAATTGCACCTGTTATGAATAGACAGATATTCATTTTTTTAGACTGCAGTATTCTCTGAAGTCACTGTATCCCAGTACACAACACCAGAAAATATAAACACAGAAGTATTCTAGTAACACAGTGTTTAGATGTTAGGGGTTGCAAATGAGGGAGAAATTGCTTAATCTGTCTTGTGCATTTTATTATCGGCCATTTGAGTAGGTTTTCAGACCCTCTCAGATATGTGGTGACACTAATCAGTAGCTGATCTGTGCAGTAACATACATGTATCTCACTTCCTCTCTCAGTAAAACTGGGACAGCCGACACGTTCATAGCTACACTGAAACACATCACCTGACCATGTGTCAAATTACATTTTCAGAGTTGTGTGTACATCAGGCTTCCTTGAAGCACCGGTTTGGTGACTATAACGGCCTTTGAAAAAAGGTGTGGACAGTGACAAAGTTGTGTTTCCTAAATGAAAACTAATCTGATGTGTTGAAGGCAGCCATGCATGATTTCTGAGATACTACTGGTAGACAGTATTCAGTCCAGGTCAGTCCCTCATAGATTATAATTAAATGAGTCTGAGAGAAGAACAGCAAACAAAGATAACCCAAGGGCAGGCTGAGAAATCATTGACAGAGTTCATGTTGTGGCTGAATAGCATATTCAAACATGCATAATTGCTCTTGTGAGAGGAAAACAATGGCAGAAACACTACATGAATACACTGTGTGTAGTGGCCAACGCTCCATTAATAACCGATTTGGTGTCAAAGTCTTCTTCCTTTGTCTCAACTATAAACAGAAAGGATACCCTGAACAAGCACCTTCACACACAGATAGTGTTACCTGTTAAACTGCCCTGCATCAAGTGCCTGCCAGAGGATATAATACATTAGTGCTGTGTCTTGCTACAGAATTTGATTCTTGTATATCCATACATACTGTATATCTATACAGCTTCTTCTTGCACATGTTGCATAAAGATTTTATGATTAAATCCAGTTTTACACATTACACATCATGGTTTAAATTCAAAGTTCAACCACACAAGTTGCTTTTAGACTTGTTGGTGACATCCTTGTCACTATGATATGGCTCTCAACAACAATAATAACCCCTTTTTGGGGTGTAGTGATGTTTGTTTGTGAGAGTAAAGTTGTGGCTCATTACAAAACCAAATCAGCACAAACTCTAAGTAGGTCCAACTGACTTTGTCATGTTTCTGTGTAAATGTATCATCAGAGTTACAGAAACTGCCAGAGCAGTGAAAGAATTAAAGGACTGCCTTATAATACATAGTACACTAAATAATTATACTGGCACTAACTCCAAGTCATCTGACAGTCTAACACTTCAGAATAAATGTGCACTAGTTCCTGATAGATAGGGATGGGTGAGATAGACACTATAGATGTTAACAACCTTTTATTCCATCATTTCTAGTCAGGAAAAAGAAAAAAAAGATGGTTCTTGTTTGCAGATCCATCAGTGTGTGACAGTAGAAGTGAGCCTGACGTCCAGCTTCCCCACTATTTGAATATCATTGAAATGAGCCTTTGAAGTGGCTAATTACTGGACAGGCAGTGTGCTAGGAGGCTTTTGAATCCACCTTCTGCGCCGGGTGTCTGATGGGAGTCCCAGGGGGTGGCGGTAGTATTGATGAGAGGTGGTGAGGTGGGGGTGGGGGTGGCGAACAGCCGGCATGCAATACGTGAGAGGCCCCATGTCTGCACTATCAGTGGCATCAGACGGGAAAGAGGAAGGGGGGGTGGAGGGGGTAGCTCGCTGTGCACGGCAGTTATGAGAACTGCAGTGTTGAAACAGTGACTGCAACACTGCACAACCAAACATCCCACAATCATGCACTGTCAGTCACACAGGCGCTCTCTTTTCCTCTTTTTTTCTCACAGTTACTTATACAAAACACAACCACAGACTCAAGTCACGTGGGTTTAAAGCACTTCATTTTTTTTAAACAAATGGATTCTTTTGGCATGTGACAAATACTTAACCGCACGCAAAATAATATTAGATTTAATCTAAGCCTTTGGTTGAGCTTCATTGCTTTGTTCCTGTGTGTACATACCTTTCTAAACTGGAAATGTTACGCTCAAAGTCAAACCTGCAGCACACAACACCTAGGACTGTACACACCACGTGCTTTGACAAATATTTACACCGTGACAGAGCCTACTCTATTGGACTCTATCCCTGACCTCTCTCTAACTGTGTCACTCCATTTCACGCGCGAACACACACGCACACACACTTTGTACAAGATTGACACAAGTGTTTAAAATTAAAACATCAACAAAACTAACTGGATCAGATCTTGCAGAACCTGCTGGACCAGGCGCTCGAGTCCATGAGCCCCTTTAAACAAGATAAGCCTTTACAGCTCTGTGTGGGCGCAAAGCAAGAGCTCTTTAACACTGACACTGCAAAAAAACAACTGGAGGAGATAAAGTGAGTAAAGATACTACTGCTGGTGGTGAGGGGGTTAAGTTGGGCTCTCGAATAGACAGCTGAACCTAAATCCTAAACACACAACACTCCCCGTCCTCCCTCTTGTCCTCCTCCCTCTACCTCTCCCTCCCCCCCCACCGCCACCCCTTCCTTTTGCTGCCGTGCTGAGCAGGAACATGAAGCAGAGACACTGACAATATGAAGCCGGCTGAAGGGGGGGCTCATCGGCGACGCATACTTACGTGATCCTAGACGTCCAGACGGAGCTGCCGGTCGCAGAGCAGAAAGCAGAAGAGGAGACAGAGAGGCGCATGAGACTCGCTTTGCCGGCACGCCAGCCTACGAGCGCTTCAGCCTGTCGGGTTGTTCCTTTTTTATTCCTTCCAGCCTGTGTGGCGCACAGACACAGCGAGTGCCGAAAGACGCATGCATGCATTCACTCACGCACACACTGCCAGCCGCACGCACGTAACACACCTCCCCCCCGGCGCAGCGCACACGTTTCTCATTCTCTTGCCTCTTCTTATGGCCGATGCTTTCTGTTCTTTCCTTTTTCCTTTCTCATTATCTCTGTCTGCTCCTCCCTTCCCTTTTTCAATATCCTCTTTCTTTCTCTCGGCTACACATGCAGTCGGCTTCTCTTCGCAGCCCCCACCTTCCCCTCTCTCTCCCTCCCTCCCTCCATTCCCCTCCCTCTTGCGCAGCCTCTCCCTCCATCTCCTCTCCTCTCTCTCTTCAGTGTGTGCAGAGCGAGAGGCCATTATCTGAGCCACAGCGGGCACGTACGATGGAATGGAGGAGTGTGCAGTGAGCAGAAACAGAGAGGGCTGTGAGGGATAGTCTCTGGTAGCAGCAGTCTAGGGAACAGCACAGTGCAGCAGGGCGGAATGGGAATGGGAAAACCTCTCTGTCTCTATCTGCACCCTTCAACACTATTTGCTCTATTACATTAGATGTTGTTGGGTATAACATCATCTAGAGCCGCCGTGTCCCTGACTTGTTTATCTACAAAAGCCAAAAAGTCAAGTGTTGGCAATTTCAGCTATGACAGAGATTGTCTGCTTTTTGAGTGCAGGGGGCGAACCAGCGGCTGCCAAGCGAACACACAATCTCAACTCACAACGGCGTCGGCGGGGAAAAAAAAAGAGGAAAGGACAGGCAATGTTGGGTTGCTTATTTATTCCTTCTGAAAAACGGCGTCTGCTTTTTCCTAACGGAGATTTTGTTCTGTGTTTGAACGTCTAGAAAACCGGCGCAGCCCTGGGCCGAAGGAAGAAGCCACCAATAACGGTTCCTCAACGTCCATTTTCCTCCTCATCCACATTTACATCGGTTGCCCATTCATCGAATGAATACAAGAAGCTTCAATCTCACACCTGGGGCTGATAATAGCTCCACTAAGCAGGGCTGCATGCACAGGGAAGAGGAAGATTGGTAGATGGCTTGTTAGCGCTCTTCCTGGCCCTTCTTCCGAGATCCAACGGACACAGGCGAAGGTGGAAGGTTTCTGACTGGAGGAAGCTGAGGGTCACTTGATGTACATTCATCCGCTGAAATGAATGTCAACTCTCTCACCAACAAGGGGGAACGCAAACGGGAAAAATGGTGGCGAGAAAAGTACAAGAGCAAGACAATTCAGCAATGGAGGGAGAGCAGCAAAGGACATTTAAAAAATTTCAGCGAGCAAGAGTAGCAGGATGATGAGAAGGGGATGAGGAGGATGCTGGGAAGGAGGGACGGCGATGAGAGAGAAGTCTGTGTAAGATAACAGTTTAAAGCGAGGCAGAGTCGCTGGGTTATTCATTTGACTGATTCTACAGCAGAAGAGAAGATGATGAAGGAGGAAGAGGGTGCAAAAAACAGAAAGAGAGGAGGCAGCTTGTTGCCGGATGAAGACAGCAACCACAAGTGATCAAGCCACTACAGTTCGCGAAAGACCTCTGTCCTCCCTCTGTGCAGCATCCTTTGATAGCGTCCTCTTGTTGTTCCCCACCTCACCGTTACTCTGCCGGCCGTTATCGTCACCAACGTCGTCTTGATCGCTGGATGATTCCTTTTCGCCCACTTGCTGGCTGACCTGGCCTTGTGGTTGTTTCCTCTCTTCTCTCCAACATTGCTGGAGTTTTGGAGCAGATTTAACCAGGAAGAGCAGGAGGAAGGAGGGGGAGTTGGGGAACATGGCAGTCTCCCCCATGCAGATCGCTGTCAGCTCCTGCGTAGTATTTTCTTTCTGTTGTATTACTGAGCATGTTATACCGGCTACGGCGCGCTATGGCTGGATTAACTTCAGTAACCTTTCCCTCCTCTCCTCTCCCTGTTTCTCTTGCTCTCTTCTCTTGATGTCTCATTCTCTCTGGCTTTCTCAATCTGCCTCTGCCTCCCTCTCTGTCGATGTGCCTCTCTGTTTTGTTTCCTGAGCCCTTCTCTCCTCCAACACAGCTCATTGCATTGCCGTTTCCAACACTTTCTGACGCACCCCGCTCCTCCGGCCCTGCGAGTTGTACACTGTCTGTCTCTCTGTTGCCACACATATTCATAAATACACACAGATGAGTGTCAATTCCAAAGAGAAACACAGCGCAGCCTAAGCTGTCTAAAGGGAAGGAGAGGAGAAGTAGAGCATTAGGTCACATGACCGGGGAGTGCCAATGAGCGAAGAGCGAGAGCAGTGAGCAAGAGAGAGGTAGGAAACACATGTCGCGATGACGTAGCCGCGTCGTCATCGTCGTCGGTGGCTCCCACCAGGACACTCGCCTCCACCGCTGGGTGGGCGCATGCATCATCTAACACATGCCCACTTTCTACTATCACCAACACCACAGACCAACGGACGCTCAAAAACTTGCTCTTTCATTCATTCGACTGACTCGCTGCAGTGACACTGCACTTCTAGCTCGAGCCTCCATTTAACCCCTCAATCACATACTCACCGTGGAGCAGTTCCTCTTTTCAAAGATTCAACACCGCATTCTTTTGTCTGACCTTTGTTATCAAGAAACTTAACACCTTTTAGTTTAAGGCCTTGTCGGGGTGATACAAGTGACATGACACTTGCCAAAATAAACTTTCAGAGCTAACATTGGACCTAGGGCTAAATCTATGCAGACCGCCGGTCTTCACAGCTAGATCTAACATAAACAGTGTGGGGAATTAGTGACACAACATGCTGAGAATACTTTCACAGTTTTCAAAGTCAACATCAAGAAAACAGAACAGAAAATGCAGAACTTGTGGCAAAGAGAAGAGCACGTGAAAACGTGATTTTAGAGTGAGTCCGTACTCATAGCTGAGTGAAACAAAGAAGTACAACCGGACCAAAACACTGTTACAGATGAGGGAACCACTACAGTAATGATTTGTGCCGTTTACGGTGCTAAACAACACACTGTAAATATAGTATGGGACACTTGCTGTATGTTGTGTAAATGTAAATGACAAATAAAGACTACTCTTCCTTGAAATACACATTCATGAATAGTGAACTTCAAAAAGTGACAATAACTAAAGCAGACATGAAGTGTGTTCTTGGCTTTAAGATGTTTCTGTGATTAAAGAGGCAACAGCACGATGCTGCCACTGAAGTTTACCCAAAAGAGCTGCCCTGACGTCACCGTCTGAACACAATGAGTTACTTCACCACCAGATAACACTACGTGATAGGTTACATTATAACTGGAAGCTCTGGCATAGAGTCTACAGCCGTGTTCTAGTTGACTTCTAATTCCTGGAACCCCAAAGAAAATACAACAATATGAGTTTGTTAACCTTTCAGTGAAAATGAAATGGAAAACATGACTTACGGTGAACCTGCTGTAACCGGGCATTGAGACAGAGTAGTAGTAGACGGCACAACAGAGACTCCAGTTCTCACATCGATCCCTTAATCTCACAACGTCGTCAAATTATCGTCCAAATGAGTTGTTTCACGCCCTCTTCTCTTTCTATCTCTCTCCATTTCTCTCTCTCTCCATCTCTCTCACTTCTCTGTCTCACTGTTTCTCAGCAGCACAGAGGAAACGTCTTGGTTGTAGGAGGATGACTGACAACAAAAGTCCATCCTCAGCAGTGTGAGTTGGGTTGGCTTGCATATGACTAAGCCTGAGTCATCTTTCTCTTTTCTTCTCAACAAAGTCCTGACATAAAACCCTCACACACTGAAACAAGCTTTCAACATTTTTTTTTTTTTTACAGTACATCAGTAGTGGGAGGTCTATGATTTTTGTGTGTGTGTGTGTGTGAGAAACACACATAAACGGTGGTGAAGAACAAACTGTGCAGTTTCAAGTGCTCAGTGGGTGAAGTGAAGTGATTTCACTCTCCCTGTGCATGTTCATCACCTCTGATTCAGTGGGAAGATTTTTCTACTTGGGGTAAAACAACAGTTTCTCCAGCAGCCATTTAACAACTCACATGAGCATCATGGTCATGACATGAGGGTCTTTTCCCCTCCTCCCATCTCTTCCTGTCAGCTGACTCCACCTCTCTCCACCACAGCTCCTATACACCCCCCTCCTCTCCTCCTCATTTTACCCTGCAGTCTAATGGCATCAAGGTCATCTGATCTGACACGCTCACGCTCTCCTTCCCCCTCTCCGTCTCCCTGCGCTCTGTCTCTTTATCTTTCACTTTCTTTCTCTCTTCCTGCCCCCAACACCGCTGTAACACACGTGTCTGTTTCTCATCATATGCACACGCAGGCAAAAACACCAAAGAGTCCTGCAAACGCAGAGACAAACTAATGATTTTTTTTCTCCCCCTCCGCACACATACATGCTAGCATGCATACAGTATTGGATTGTTCACTGAGGGTCAACGGGTTTAATGGTGGGCGGGACAAGAGGCTGCAGGGCTGCACCGAGCACATTGGATTTAACAGAGTAGAAGCAACACAAAGTGTTTGAGCCTCGATGAACAGATTAGGCAAATAACTCTCTGAAACCTCTTAGTATTATGACTAGTTTATCATTCTTAGCCTTTTGCAACAAACCAGGCACAGATGAGCTTCATTTTATATCAATCATTTCTCTGTGGAATAACTGACGGTCCCTTTTTATACATAATATGATCAGTGTGTACTGTATCTTTCCATCTGTCTCGATAATGAGCAACAGACTGTTAGCATATTCTTATTCAATTGTCACCTTGCTTGTTTTTCTTTCATGCCCCCCCCCCCCCTTACACACACACAAACAAACACACACACTCACTTCTCAGGCAGGACGGTGTTGGATTCAGGGTGTGTTTGGGTGTGGATAGTAGTAATGAGTGTAGGGTATCCAGTCTGAGTCATACCTCCTGACATTCGGCACGTGCAAGTCAGCACGAACAGCCCAGCTGGGGAAGGCCTACCCCCCCACCCCACCCCCCATTCCTCACTGCTCCTCACAAAGAGAAAAGGAGGAGTGGCTTGAGAGGGAGAAGAGGAAAAAAATGGAAAGGTAGCAATGGGTGGGGGGGCTGTTGGGGAGGGTGGAGCTGCTAAAAAATAATAAGGAGGGGGGAGGAAGAGGTGGGGGTGGCGCTGTTTTTTGAGCAGTGACTCTTTGTGCTTGAGGTTTGGGACATGAAAAGAAGGAGAGGAATGTAATCAATCTAGACAATATGTTGGAAAATGCTAGGTCTGAGACAAAGACAGTGGGCAACAGACACAAGGGAAATGGATGGGAAATAGGCGATTTAAAAAACAATAAGGGAACACTGTGTACTCGTATCTGCCAGGTTACCGTGGGCCAAGTCATTGAAAAGAGCTGAGCAGTCAAATCTGATTGGACAATGATGTAATCATTTACAAAACATACCGTAGTCGTTTCAAACGGTGTGACTATTTTAGTGTAGGTGAAGCACATCACAGCCTGAATTATTCTGTGGTGTGTTTCTGTTGATAATATTTTTATTTTTTTGGAATAAATCATAAATTGCCCAAACTTGAGAGAGAGAAAAGCAGAAAGAGAGAAAGCAAGAGAAACCTTCCCCAGCCCTGCACAGTGGCTGGTTGCCAGCCTTGTCTCTCTCAGGGCTTGGGCTAAGATTAGCTTCCCATATGTTCAAGTCAGGCGTAGCCGGGCTTAAAGGGCCAGTACTCCATGTGGCAAAACAGAGAGCCTCTATTGTGCGCTGTGAAACCTTATAGTGCTTAATATTCACTGAATCATCTGTGTTTACAGTCAAGGTCAAATCTATTTATAATCGTTTTAAATGAAAAAAACATCAAAATGGTTTCATTTTCTCATTAAAATGTGAAAAGTGAGTACATGCCACATACTGTGTTTTTGCATTGTCTCACATTATACTCAGTGTAGTCCACTCCTGCCTGCGTTCTATCCAAATAAATATGCTTCAGAAATCAATATTTTCATGTGCGCGCTTCAATAGTGTGTGGTGAAAACTCCAACAGCTGTGGTGCTGTGTTACGTAAAACCTGGCAGCGTCTGGCAGCAGCGGGATTCAGGACTGAATAAACGGCGTGCCCGGTGGAAGCAGCAGAGGAGCCACCAGAGAGGTGAGAGTTAAAGCGCTCCAGCAACAGCTGAGGGCTCCTCCCCCTTTTCTTTCCATTCATTTTTTATTAACTGCGGCACCAGGCGGCTGACAACCTCCCTCCGACATCAAACACAGATACCACCAACGACGCCAACAAGCCACCAACCACAGCTCATTGTGCCACGCAGGTTATCGATCCTGGCCGAGAGTCCATGGAAGCAGCAGCGATGTTCAGTGGTACATGTACGACTGTGACAGTGTAGCCGGGCAGACGGTGCCGAGATTAAAATCTGCTAATTGTCATACACTAGAAATGAAACATGACAACTCTGCATAGCTCATCCCAATCCCTATAGAAAAATGAATGCATGCAAGCTGTTGTTGGTGATTCACGTGGGATCTCATGTGGACTTCTCTGTGTTGATTTAGAAGTCGGCAGTGTCTTTAATAAAATGGTTCTTTTACAACTTTAAGCGGAAGTCTGAGTGGCAATCACTTGCACTTGCACACATGACTCACTGTTGTTACAACAGTTGCTCAGCGCCTGCAAGCAGCTGACTCTTCCTTCGGTCTGCATGCAGGGCGAAAAGGGACAGTTAATGGGAAAATGTAGTTAGTCACTTTGTACTTGTAGACAATGATTCAGCTTAAACCTGCTTCATATAATAAGTATCACCAGGCTGAAAGCCACTATGGTGACAGCAAGTTAAGGACAAACAACAAAGGAAGGCTTTACAGAACACATACCGGTAATTCACCTTTGTTTATATTTCTCGAACAGTTGTGGTCAAGACCAGCTAGCACAACTTAGTATTTTATTCTATTTTTCTTTTCTATCTTTCTATCTTGTTTGATTTCTCCGTCTTGGCCGCATCACTGAAGAACTGGAATACAACTCCAGCCTGTTTGAAAAGTGCCAAACGAACAACGTTTTTTTGTTTGATTGACTCATTGATTAATTATACAGCATGAGTGTTTCATTCTGTTAGAGATCTCACAATATCATTATCCAGTAATCTTAAGAAGAAACAGGAGACCAAGATCCGTCCCTTACTCGTTTCCACAAACCAACAGAGGTGGAGACCAAAGGAAAACCAAGAGACGAAGATCAAATTGCTTCAAGATGATTTTGAGAACCAAAAGCCTGACTTGTTGCATTGTTGACTGTATATCACAGTGTCCCGACACATGGTTAGCAGCGCTGCAGTTCTCCTCTGACTGAGTGGAAACCTCACAGTAAATGCATCGACAGCCAACACTGAATGGAAGAGGTGATGTCAAACCCTCCACTTCCTGAGTCTCTACTATATATCACACCACTTACTACCCAACCACACACACGCATGTGTATGTGTATGTGTTGCCGACTGACTGGTCATGTGATCAACCTTGGATGCCGGACTTGAGCTAAAATTAAAGCGGTGATGTCATCAGACATTCAGTGTTGCCACGGAAACTAGGTCAGTGTTAACCCTTTGCGAGTGAGGCTGGGGATTCCACGCGAGGCTGAACACATGATTAACAAACGTTCCATCTGCTGTCACGCACTCAGTGGTTCGAGTGTCTCTACTCCACTTTTGACTCTTTCCCACCAGCGTGCTGTATGAAGTGCACCTCACGCATGAAGAGGAAATCCTGTGCATGAGCGTGGAAAAAAAAAAAAATCACGCGAGTTGCAGTCTGTGTCTTGTAACCTGCTGCGGTAACCTCTTAATTCACTCTGGTTTCCTGAACGGCAGAGAAAAGTAGCACTCAACTCTGCTGCTGTAAGAACTGAAATCAATCATTCAACAAAAAAAATGCTGCTGGACTCGCTTTAACCGTGTTTATTGTCACAAAATGCTTATGTGTTCAAACAAGTTTGCTGCTGTTGCGTGGGTCCTGGAAATACTTCATGAGAGTGTATAACTGCTTATTTAAAATGTCAAAATAAAACCCTCAGCTTGTTGGGTGTACACCATGTTTGTCTTTGTGTATCCAGGCGAATGACTGACAAGGAAACAGATCTCCACCAAGGACACACATAGCAACCAGGACCCTCTACAAACAGGAGCTTAGGAGAGCCACAAAGGAAAACAGAGTGGTTA
Source organism: Decapterus maruadsi (assembly GCA_030347415.2). NCBI lineage: Eukaryota > Metazoa > Chordata > Actinopteri > Carangiformes > Carangidae > Decapterus > Decapterus maruadsi. The sequence goes on from CM064895.1 coordinate 5,511,988, forward strand.
AAGACAGCCAACAGCTTCTCTCACAAATGGACAGTTGAATCATTTTGTTTCTCTGTGACCCAGATGGTCATATATACCTTGTGGATAAAGAGGCTGTCTACACATGGCTGGGGATTAGAGCGGGGCTTAGAGGTTAGCTTGTGTACGTCTGAGCTAAACCCATTCATGACATTTGAAACTGATTGACTAACCCATATTTCCTATCACTGTATAGTGACGCAAGCCGACATATCTTCTATCATGTGTGTCATAAATGTGCTCGTCATGACTTGCCGCTTCCACATGGTGTACAATATTGAAACGTCTGACGGTCAATCACATCAAAGCTTTTCTCATCCACTCGCAGAGGACATCACAAGATTCTTATAACATGACAATTCATACACAGCTTTCTCTATGAAACCCTCGCCACCTCAGACTTCCTTTCCACATAAACACACAAGCGTGCCCCGACTCGGCAAGCTGTAGAACAGCAGCTCTTAGCGGCCACACGCCACAGGTTACTACGCCCGACAATCAAGCACGTACGCATGCGTGACCCACTAACTTTTACTCCCTTTACCTCATTTGACTCCAGAACCTAGGAGAAGAAGGACGGCCCCCCTGGCTCCTGAGCCAGCGCGTAGGGTTCCTCCTCCTCCTCCCTCCTCCTCCTCTCCTTGGTCTCTTGCATCTACACATGCCTGGCTCTGGCACCAATCAGTGGGCAGCGTGGGACGCTTTAAACCGAGGACGCCGCCACTTCATCACTAAGGCACACAGCTTACCGCCGTTTGGAGATGAAGCCGTAAAAAGCTCATTTAATGGAGACAGCTTCCGATGGAGGACAGCGTGGATGCGCAAGATTGATGCATAAAGGTTACTAAACCACATTTATTCCATCCTGCGATCTTTTCAGGGCTAATATAACTCATATAATATAAGCTCATATCTTGGTTCTAGAGAGTCTGAGTGAACAGTCTATGCTGAGGTGACCGGTATCTATGGGTAAACCCATTCACGCACATAATACAGTGACATCTGAACAAATGCACACGTGAATAACCACACAGACAGTAGTAGACGACCTGCTTAACGTGTTGACCAACAACCACCTTTTCACCCCTCAGGAGTCTCACTTCACTGATGAACCAACAGCTGAGAGTCAGACCAACATGGACAGAAATCACGCACAGATGACAAACACACAACCGCGCGCCGCAGACACAGACCCGGTGCCCTCTCTTACCTCAGCTGCCAGTTTAGGGATTCCCAAACAGCCTCAAATGTTGTCTTCAACAATATTCCACCTTTACAGCCATTCAACAGAACGAGAGAGGGGGGAGTGAGAAGGAGACAGAGAGAGATGGGAGGGGGGGAGAGAATAACAATCAATAGAATAATGCGACAAGGGCCTGTTCAGAAAGACTCGTCATTAAGGACGGTGGGACGAGAAGGTAAAAAACGTGCCAAGCCGGTCTACATGTAATTTTCTTATCATTCCTGTCATCCCCCCAGCAACCATCACAAAAAAAGAAAAGAAAAAAAAAGCAGCTGTGCACGCAAATCTCTTTTCTTTGATTTGTGCTCAAACAGTGAGCCGGCACTTCCCTCTACTGCCGGGACAGAGAATGAGAGACGAGCAAAGCAAGGATTCAATTTCAATTATAGAATTATGTAATGTCTGTATCCCGACCTGGCGCAGCCTCCATAATATATGCATTAGACAACCCATCTCTTTTAAAGGGCAACTTGACAAAACATGCACAAGTGTCTGTGACTATGAGAGCTGAGAGTGAGATGTGATAGATTGAAGTGGTTCATCAAAAGCAGGTCTGATCATTGTAAAGCAATAGCATTTTCCTATTTGGCACAGCATGTACCCCTTGTCTACATGTCCCTGGCTGTCTCAATGTTAAATGATGTGTTTTGTCTTCGAGCTGTTCCCCGGTCCCGCCAATCTCATCTCCCACTCCCCCTCCACCCACCACCCACCCACCTATCAATCTTAAAATAGTCTGGAGTGATGAATATTTACCCTCCAAGCCTCTGAGCTGCCTTGGTTTGTACTCCTCCGTCCGCTGGCCGAATCCCCATCAGAAGAGTCCGTCCCTCTCGTCTTCACCTCTGTCCCTCTATTCCTTTCTTCTCTATCTCTCTCTCTTTCTCTCTATCTCTCCACTCTTCTTGCTCGATCTCTCTCTCTCTCTCTCTCTCTCTCTCTCTCTCTCTCGTCTGTGTTCCAGCAGCCCATTCAGGAAGCCATCTTGTGTTTTTAATCTGGTTTTACATGAGCCCTCGTACACACGTTCTCTCTCTCTCTGTCGCTTACTCCCTTGCTCTACCCCCTCCCTCCCTCCCTCTCTCTCTCTCTCGTGCTAGTATGCCAATAGGTCTACCGCACACACGCGCGTGCACACACACACACAAGGGATTTTTTTTCTCTGTGATCACTATCACTGCTTCCTCCCACTCGGTTCAGGTTTTTTTTCTCTCTTCTCCCTCAGCATACATGTATGTAATGCCCCTTCAACCCACCCCCCCTCTTCTTCTGTCTCTTCAAACATATACACTCATGAACAAATGTACACACATGCACACACAAAAACACACACGGAGAGACGTCACGCTAGAGATAGCACACAAAGGCAGTCCCGTCCACCAATCAGAGGCCGGGCTGGGCTCTGCTGCTAGGGTGAAACTGAAGGAGAGCAAGTGAGGGCGGTGAGAGAGAGACAGAGAGACAGAGAGAGAGAGAGTTAAAAGAGGAGGTTAAAATACAAAAAGGGAGAGACGGTGAGTTTGTTTGCGAGCGTGTGTGTAGGACCATAAAAAGAGGGAAAGAAGCTGAGACATAAAGAGACAAAGTGAAGGTGGACAGGAGGTGTGCATGTGTGTGTGTGTGTGCATTGGGGGGGATGGGTCTTCTCTATGCCTGTCAATTATCTCCTCGAACTCGCCTTCCCTAAACAATGCCTCTGGTATGTGGTATCGCTGAGCACCATCTGTGTCAAGGCTGCCTGCAAAAACTGGACTGGACTGGACTGCACCGCACGCACGCACGCACACACATACACACACACAGAGACCCTCTAAAACAGCCACAACCCCCCCTTCTGACACGCAAAATGCACAATTACACAGCAGAGTGAAACATGCTGACTCAAAGCAAGTGGAAATACACTGTATCAGATGCACATTAAAGTCTCACATGTTGTCATGTTGTCACAAGATCAAATAATCATCTGCTGTGATTGTGTGTGATTAGTGATCGACTGTAAACATTACCTCAACCTCTCACTTTTAAAGGAGGAAAGCTAGCGGCGGCTCAAGTTTCCATTTTACTCTGTGAGAATGAACATACCGAGCGTGTTTTGGAAGCTCCTGCACTTAGTGTTTACATTCTGAGAGTGAAAGATCATCTCCAGCTTGTACCTTTTTTTTTTTTTTGAACCAGACATGAGTGCACGCTCTTGCCAGACTGCTGAACAGAACTGCAAGAGCCAGAGGGGAAATGTTACTGTCCAAATCATACCGCTGCAAAAATGCATTTGATCTTTTTTCATGAAACCTTGAAAAAAAAAAACTGTCTTGATACAGATCAGCTTCTCTCATATGGGAAGTTGAACAAAAAAAACAAATAGTGAAGCAAAGCATGGGAAAGAAAGCAAAAAAAAAAGTGCAACAGTAAAAAAAAAAAAAAGCCGGTGCTGAATTAGAAACCTCCGAAGAGACAAAACAAAGTCAGCGAAAGTTCAGGCAGCGCGCCGAAGACCCGGCGGGTCGAGGCAAAAAAGAAAGACAGAAAGCGAGAGGCAGAGACACAGACAGGGAAAGCAAGGGAGGAGAGGGAGCGTGGCGTGGGGAGGTGAAGCACCCGCACGGTGACACAGCATTTCTAGTGTCTGTCTGACGCTCTCTCTCGTGTGGCATGGGAAATCCCCTCCACTGACGTCACACGGACCACGTGTGTGTACGAATGTGTGTGTTTGTGTGTGTGAGCGGAGGCGTGTTTGCAGTAAGCCGGACAGTGTGAGCCGGTCCGCTCGCTTGGCTTTCACCGTTGCTTCGTTATAGGTGGATGTGGATGAGGTTGGTTAAGGTGGCGCTCCAGGCAGCGGTCGCTACTACTGTCGTCATGGTGCAAACGTCTTCAGTGGGGACGGTCGTCATGATGACAGCCGCTGTGGTTGTGATACTACGACTGGGTGTAAAAGCTCTAACGAGAGCAAAGGCAGTGGTTGTAGTAGGACTATAAATAATGATGTGACAGGAGAGGAAATAGAACTTCCTCTGCTAAATGTTTATCTCATGCTGATATAATTACCAAAGAGCGTCTATAAAGGGAGGTGTGACAAATATCTTTACACCACTAAGAGGAACAAACGTCATCCAGCGCATCTCTCATCCGATCAAACCTTCCTGCGGACGTCCCCAGCCTTCAACACACCTGACAGTTACAGACAAAACATTCTCACACACATGCAAATCTTGCAAATCACTAGCCGTTAGCATCATAAACCTGCACACTCCTTCATTTAATTTCACCTCATTCACACAGCCCATCTGTTGTTGTGACCCACTCGCGCTTAACAAGAGATTAGTGCCGTCCTCGACCTGCACACTTAAAGCAAACTCACCGACACCGGCACAGTCAAAACCGCACGGCACACACAGACACGGGAGAGGGTGGCTTATTTCAGCCATTCTGATTGCACGTCGAAAAAAAATTCACAATTGGCTGCAGGCAGATGGACTGAAGAAGACCAGGGTGCTGGATTAGTGTGCCTGTAATTAGACTAACTGATGTACTTAATGGTATTGGTCAAGCTTGTCTGTCTTTTCAAAAGCAGTGCGCACACTAGAGCTACTCAATATGCAAATGTTACTGCAGTTTTGGGATTTTTTTCATTGAATGATTGATTGATCAACATAGTACAGTACAGGGTCTCAACCAGTCTGTCAGTTCAGAAAAGGGTTTAGGAATGCAAAGGGTCATGGGTAAAAAGCACACATGTCATGGGAAACTTTAGTTTAACTGCACTTTCACAGATTGTTTGACATTAGAAAGTAATGTGTTTTGTCCAGTCAAAGGTTAAAAACTGTAACAGGGCAGTGGTCAAAATGGAGGATGTGGTTGCCAGGCAATAAGGGACTCCAGCTGCATCCATTCAGAGGTTAAAGGCCTCTGTCAGAAGGATGGATGGATGGATGGATGGACACTTGGTTACAAAGAAGAGAAAAGGGACCAAAGAAGGTCTTTGCGGGCCATCAGAGGTTGTCAGAACTTTTCATTTAAAGGTTAGGTTTGGAGATCCTGGAAAAACGGTTCTAGCAGGCAACATTTTGAAAATACAGTCAAAAGTACAAGCCCCTTTTCTCAGACTTCTCTCTGAAACCACACCTCCTTAGCACAGGAACACCAAACACTTGATCAGCAGTTCCAGCAGGGTGAAGGCACAAAGGTGTCGCTTGTGGCGCGACCCAGTGTAATCCCAATGTGAGCGACATGACTTTCCATGTTACTGTCACTTGCCACTGCGCAGCATCGCTAACTTTAATCCAGCTTTTTCTCATGGTTCATTCACCTGAGGAAAACACCTGACATCATACTGTAATAAAGGTAGATCACCACCTACTGGACTTCAGTGTGGTACATTGGGTTACTGTCTGCGGTCGTAACTCGTTGAAGACTCTGATCGCGCACACGATTAGTGCATGAAGACTGGTATGAGCAGAGGAGGTAGGGAGGGACAGAGACGGCAGCTTGATTGACACATCACAATCCAATTGACTTTAACATCACATTCACGATGATTGGATGCTGTAACAGGATTGTCTGTCCCACAGGCGACTGACTTTTTTCATTTTTATGAAAAAGCATTCAATGAATTGGTTGCAATCGGAGTGTGAAGAGGATTTCAAATAATTTAGTTTTTTTTTAAATGCTCCAGAATGGGATCTCCAACCTGACCTTTAACAGTGGGACAACAAAACTGTGCCAACTTTTTTTTTCAAAAGAAAAGGATATTTTTCTCATTATGACAGACACACAACGTTACATTCCTGATGATTATTACTGGCCTACTAAATATGTGATTGCATGGCCCTTGTTGTTTAAATAATAAGGTCCTTGTTTTCTTCTGTCAAATTTCTGTTTTTTTATGTATCAGAAATAATCAGAGCAGCCTGATAGAAATGATCAGACTACAGGTTACTATGATGCGCAGGATGACTAAGTGTGGAGAGTTACAGAAGCTAAACCTGAACAAGCTGAAGGTGTACAATTCAATTGACAAGAACAATATTCCTGTGTGTGTACATTACAGCTAGTGGAGATACTGGAAAAAGAACTAAGATGAAAGTGGGAAAAGGTATGGCTGAATAGAGTAAGAGTTCCCTCAGAGGTCAGGGGTTTTGAAATATAGAGGCAGTAAATTTCTATTACCCCTCAGCCACGGAAGAGCTTTGAAAACGACAATGAGTACAATTAGGAAACCCCTTAAGCCGGCTGTTTCCCTCTCAGCTGGCGAACTCACACGATCCGGAAATTCTGAGCAGTGATACCCACTGCTAGCAACTGCAAGTGGATATGCTTGGTGATCTTTACTATGATAATATGTGTCTCTGTCGTACAAGTCTAACAGGTATGTAAATATGTATTTATACTCTGGGCCACCGCATTTTTGGAAAACAAATTTTTGTTTTGTTATGACTGGATTTGTGCGTCTTTTGCAGTGTGTTGCTGCCGATTCAGAAATGTCCTACCAGACAAGACAGGGCAGGCCTGGAGTGTACTGAAGGAAAACCTTATTTCCTGTTTGTGTCTCAACAACCACGGTCCTTTTTCCTCTAGACTGCAGGTCCCTCTCTGCGTGGCATCTACACCTCTGATCTACCACTGTAGACATAATGGGTGGCGCGGAGGTTTGTCTATTGTTCCAGTTGTGCAAACAGTGTCTCCACGGTAGTTATGAAGTCTTGCTTTCGTAGCACTTTCCAGTTTTTCCGGCTTCTCTACCTCTAATAGTGCTGACCAACTATCCTCCTCCTTGGCTTTTACAGCCCATCCCCCAATCCCCTGTTGAAGACTCTGATGCACGCACACACACACTTCCATTAACACACAAGTGCACACTTTAAAGACATGCTCTCTCTCTCTTTCTTCTCACACCCAAAGACACACACACAAATACAAAATGGCCTGAGGTTAACCCCCACTCTCCAATTCGAAGCCTCAGAGGTCAGAGGACAAAGCACAAGCAACTGCAGGAATTCTCCACTGCTGCAGTTCGGTAGCTGTCACAGTCTCTTAGCCTTGCAAACACACACACACACACACTCTCAGTTGAAACAGATTAACTAACACTTTTCACAGGTTTGTAATATCGACAAATACAACTACAGCAACTACATTTTAGGTACACTTATAGGTGGCTTTATAATTTTGATTTTTAGTATTTGTTTTAATAGCTATAGTAGTTGTGTGAGTTAAGACTGTCTCATTGTGTGAGGTGCTATCTAGAAATATATTTGAGTTGGCAGGAAAACGACTCCCATCAGTTCCAGCTCTGTTTCACACTGGTTAATGTTGGCAAGCAGAAACTAAGACAGAAGAGGAGTTGTCATGAGAACAATGAAAAATGATAACTGTGGCTCTGAATCAATGAATTAATTACAGTTTGGGAATTGAAGTGTCACAAGTGACCACATTAAAGTGTCTGTCATTCGCTAGTTGGGTAAGTGTGCTATAATGTCTACATACATGGATGGCTATCCACATGCAGGTCTAGATCTGACAGGTAACGAACATCAACAGGAGGACCAGGGCCTGTAAAGGTTTTTGCTTGGATCGACACCCCTAGATGTTTATAATGATGATAATGACAATACTGGAGCAAGTGGACAGATGGACGGATGGATGGATGGAGTCTTCTCCTCAGGTACCTTGAAGGGATAGTTCAACATTTTGGCAAATTGGCCCATTGCTATAATCCCTATAGTTTCACGAGTAGGTTCGTTACCTTTAATTGTCAATGCAAGCTATTTCTAGAACGGCGGAGCAGAGCTGCGAGCTGCTCAGAGCTACGCTACAGAGGCTAATGGGATTTCTTGGTTTCCCTCGTCAAACTCATCAAATACACAATCCAACAACTCCACAACGCTCTTGTGGAGAAGTCGAGACCTGGACATTCACCACGCTATGAGATAATAACAGAACATTATGAGTTATTTTGAGGCAAATGCAGAGACTCCTTGCAGAAAAACTGCCCCGGACGGGAACACGCATCAGCGGTTTCGCATGGATTTACCTCGAAAACAACTCCCGTGTAACGTTATCTCATCGTGTGGTGAATGTGCAGGTCACAGCTTGTACATGAAAGCATTTTGGAGTTGTTGGATTGTGTATTTGATGAGTTTGATGAAGGAAACCATGAAATCCCATGAGCCTCCATAGCGTAGATCTGAGCAGCTCGCGGCTCTGCTCCGCCGTTCTAAAAATAGCTTGCACCAACAATTAAAGGTAACAAACCTACTCCTGAATTATGGCAATGGGCCAATTTGCCAAAATGTTGAACTATCCCTTTAAGAGTGGCACAAAATGGCACAACCAGAACCAGAAGCAGACTGCTTCTTCAGCAAAAAAAACCTAATGACACGAATGTGTTTCAGGTGAACAGAAAGTACCTTACTCACCTCCCACTCGATGTTTCTTTTCTTCAGCTGCTCACATTTGCGCAGTTTGCAGATCTGCTTGCCGATCTTGCGATTCAGACAGTTGGCGCAACTGCCGCAGTTCTCTTTGCGGAGACATGGGGTACAGGTGCCACACTTCTTCCTCCTTTTCTTCTGGAGGTCAACAGCAGCATCCAGGGAGGCATCAGCATCAGACGGGGAGAGCGCGAAGAGCCCAGCTTGTTGGTGCTCACTCTCAATATATTTGCTCAGTGGAGATGACTTCTCTAAGGATTTTCTGTACAGATGGAGAGACTGGGCCTCGTCTGCATCTAAAGAAAATTCGAAAATGTCCTTAGGTGGTGGATCAGGTCTTGCCTTTGGCTTGGGCATGATGTCTGTCCTGTCTTGTACTATATCTGTCTTTTAATTAGGGAAGTTTATCAACATCAGATCCCATCCAAATGAATATTTGACTGGTTTGTACTTTTCTTGGATCAGTCAGTCACTGACTTTGTCGCTCTAGATATTGAGCCTGCTGGAGAAAGCCGTGACTCTTTGGGGTGTTAGCATTATGTTCATCTTGTCCTCTAGTCTGAGCCCTCCAGGGACAAACTACTCTGTTACTCTATGCTCTTGGTTACCCGGGTGGCCCTGGAGAATCCAGCCAGAAACTTCCAATATTGAGTCCATCTTTCCCAACTACCCTGAGGGATGGCTGGCAGTCAACGACAATCTGAGCAGCATAGCTGGAGCCAAGGGAATCATGGCAGTGCCTGCCCAGAATACACAAAGCCTGGGAATGGACACAGAAAGCAAAGATAAAGAGGGATAAGAATAAACATTTTAGTGAAACCAAAATGCTAAGGAGAAAAAATGTTTATACCAACTTTTTGTCAAGGAGACATTCACCTATATCTCTAAAGTTTGTGTCATGGTTAGATGTAGGTGTCGGTAACATACTGTGAGCCAAATGAGGTAAATTAAGAGACAAAACTCGAGAAAACACTGTAGCAAAGTATTAGTTAAAATAGGTCAACTAGTCAACTAGACCAAACATGATCTTGGAGGGAATCAGACACTGGCCCCTGTGTCATTATAGGGTTATGATAAACTGACATGTGTCATAAACTGATATTAGATGGTTTGCCTACATTAGTGTTCAGTCTGACACTCCTGATTGCTGTCTGGATACTGTCTGGTTTCCAAACACAGCTGTCAGTGCTGTGCATCCAGCTGGCTCATAGCCATACAGGCTCACATGAGCAGTTTGAGACTGAGACTGTGTTTAATGCCAGGCCCGTAGTGAATGAGGTGTGGGGGTCTTGGGTGCTTGTGTCATTTTGAATAAAAGAAGGGGGTGATAAGTTGATGCCAGGGACAGTCCTCTTTGTCTTGTAGGAGCACACTCCAGTCAACCGTCAATGAAGTGAATTGCGCAAAGACAACCCAAAGTTTCTTTGCTTGCAGCCTTCTCTCACAGCCATACTGTTTACATATTATTTACATGAATGCAGTGGGGGTTTGAATCAATATAAATTCAGTGTACCATTGGCTCCTTTAATGTAGGAAAACCTTCATGTCAACCAGTGGACTAGCGGTTTGCAGAGGATTTAATATGGTTTGTAGGCTACAACTTTTAGCTAGCTGCTTTGCAAGGCTGTGCTTTTCTCATAACACCAAATGAAACTTTGAAAAAAATAAATTAAAATAAACATTTTAGGCTAGAACAGAACAAAATGCATGTCATTTAAACTTTTTTGTGTTTGTTTAAACACAACATTTCCTCATTTAGCCTGTTAGCTAGCTAAAAGCACACCTGTGATTCTAACATAAACAGGGAGGGCAGCACCATTAGGCTACCTCAACACTAACTTTTGCAAATGAATTAATTTTTTCAAATTAAGCAAATCAAACTTCTGAGAGAGTTGAGGACAAAATCTTACCAAATGGAGGTCCATGGTGTAGCTTTGGTGTTTTGTGCGAAGCAAACTATCGGTTGCTAACCCTTGTGACAGGGTACGAGCAAGACTTCAGGATAAAACAGATGACGACACTAATGCTGCTGTTCCTAATTTGACCAGTAACTGCAAACTTATGATAGTGTGCGAGGCAATAATAATAATTTTCATGGTGATATCTGATTAACTGCCGCTGTGCTAAGGCGTACTTAATGACACACAGGTGTTTAACTCCGAGCAGTTAGCCCCAGCTGCCGCACGCGCTCTGCCAGCTCATCTGTAAGCACGTGTTAAAATCAGCACATGTGTCGGGACATCAGCACGCGCCCGGTCAGTACTGTCAAAGCGCGCCAGCTCCTCTCTGCTACTGTTGTTACTGTAACTGTGTGTCCACGTGGGCCCCGACAGGAAACTACTTAACATCACTGTGGGGAGTCCGGCAGGGGCCACACCAATGAAAGCTATCAGATAGAGCCTACCAGGTATCTGTAGATTTACATTGAGATAATTCTTGTTATCAACAGTAAGGCACACAAAACACATTAGGGGTGTGGATTGGAGCAGTAATTGCTAATTGCTTTAGGTGACAAAAAACAGCACTCTCACTGGGTGTGAGTTTGATTTACATCCACGAGACGGTGTAAAACTTTGTTCCTCCAATAGGATGTAGTGATCAGGACCACCAATAAAAAGTTATATGTTTTTGTTTTATTTAGCATTACGGGAATCAACCAATCCCATAGTTTACAACTTTCACGGTGCAGCCTAGTAACTAAATAAGGAGGCATAGGATTTCTTGTTAGGCTACTTACAGATGTGCAGGAACAGATCACCACCGCTGCAGCCACATATGTGCGCAAGCATTGAAAAGCTAATATTAACGATAAAAAAACAAACTAGGCCTATAAATAAATAATGAGCTTACCTGAATGGCTCTTTAAATGTTCTGAAAGATTCCTCCTTACTTCATTTAAATGTTTGCAAAAAAGAAAAAAAGGCAAAAGTCCTTGGGAAGCAAAAATAGCATTAACAATATTAACTCTACGTAAAATGTGAAGACAAAAACGTTTCCACTTAAAAAAAGGTGCACAACAGATGAGAAAGAGCGAAAAGTTAGAGCCTAATGACTTAATGACATAACTCTGACTTAGGGCTGGCGTGTCTGGTCAGTGGTGCTGGAGGTGAAAACAGAGAGAGAGAAACTTTGGTGAGGGGGTTAAAGTGATCAGTAAATTATGGAGTGGAGTCCTGCCAGCTGGAGCAAAGGGGGAGGAATGACGTCACACATTGAGGATGAGAGGGTTAAGACTACCCCCCACCTCATCCCCCACCCCGACTTAAAGGTGAGTGGTACCTCTGAGCCTGTGGGGTGAAATGGATTTTTTTATCAGCAGCTCTCATAGCAACTGAGTTTTAAATTGCCTGATGTCACGAGTGGGGTTTTAAACCAGATGTTGTGACGTCATGAGGGAGACTGAGGATCCGGACTTTCTAGGTTTTTAAGAAGCCACCTATCACCCTCCTGGAGAGATTTTGCCGTTTCTGCTCACATGAGCAGCAGCAGCAGCAGCTGACGGAGTTGTGGCGTCTCAGCTGCCTTTCACCACAAGTCTCATGACCCAGACCATCCTCAGCCGGTGCTGATGTAAGATTTACTAGTGTAAGGCGCAAGAATTACTCTATCTAACAAAAGGCTGGGAGTGCTGTGCGCATTTAATAATAGCTCCGCTCACTTACAACACAGATATGTTTAATTCATAGAATGGAGTTTGAGTGTCTGGGAAAATCTGAAGTGGATAAAAGTCTTAAACCAGGATACTCCTAAGTAGTCCTCCTTCCATGTCAGTGCTTTACCGTATATTGCCAATCATCAACCCACTGTCCACTTTGTTCCCATATTACTACATATTTGCAACTCCTGGAGTTATGGTGGCAAATATAATTGGGTGCAGGACTCCCAGGGGTCCTTGCATAATATTTGCTAGTGGTTTCGCTGAGGAGTGAACCGACTGCAGTCTGCTGTGCATGAAATAAAAAGAGTCAGACTCAAATTGAAACAATGTCTCTGGTTTCAATTACGCCATGACAGTGACTTATCAACACAGACTGTCTCATAATGCTGAATGAAGACGAATTTCCCAGACGGTGTATACTTCACTGTCACCCAACTTGGAAACCATCTGCTTGTGTTCATCTCATAATGACTGTGTAATGATGGACTAACATTTACATATCAAGAGACTCAACTTGAATATATTTATCGGTGTCTAGAATACGCACAATAAAACGCAATAGTGCCAATAAAAATAGAGTTCAAGATCTAAGCAGAGAGGATTGCATTGAACAAATTGAGCATTTCTTTTGCTATCCAGTTTTATTTTAATTTGGTTGTTTTTGTCTTGTTGTTTTTTCTGTTTGCCTAAGTACAAGAGCTTTATACTATGATATCTGTTAACTGTATACAAGTCTCAATATTAACTGTTATGCAACCAAACATTTGCAACACATAGGCTATATTTGTAATGTGTGATATTCAAAATTCCCATTAAAGTATATAAAAATAAATAAAGAAATACATTAGCATTTCTGAAGAACCTTCAAAGAAGCAGCAGGAACTAAACAGATAGCACGCAGATGTTAATCTGTTCCAATCACTTGGTTATAACACATCAAATCTTTATTCGTACACTGGTATAACACTCCATTGGAGGCTGTTATACAAACACACAAACAAAAAAAGTCCAAAAACACAAAATGCAAAACTTCAATATAACATCCGAGTTACCTGGTACATAGTTTCATATAATTTTTTTATTTCGAGCTGTTGACACCGTGCTCTGTTTGCAACCACGCACCTCTTTGCCATAGAGACCAGAGGTGTGAATATGATGTGGAGTCCCAGAGGCATGTATGAATCACACCTTCTCCCTCGTACTGGTTTATCTAGATCAGCACAGTTGGCATGGTGACGTTCATAATTATGTTGACATCATGTATATGAATAGATATTAAGACTGGAACCGTTGGGATGCACTGAGGAAAATCATTTTTGGATCACAGGACCAAACTGACAAGAGGAAAGTTTTTTTTTCATATTTCGATACGTTCGATAAACTGACAGTTGGCCTGTATTGCGGTTCATCGACAGGCTACTCACTTAAATGACTTCTGTTTTGTTTAATAAATAATAATTTAAGTTGAATAAAACAGACAAACATGTACCTGAAACCGTCATGGTAGTTGAGTTTTAACAGCTTCTCAGTCACGTCCATCTCACTTGAATTAAAAAGTAAACGTTAGTACCAGCAGTTGTGAAAGTGCAGGATTGAGGACGGCTTCAGTATCATACTCTCATACATCAGTGTGTTGACTCCAGTGCTGCAGGCAAAATCATACAAAAAGAAAAAAAGATAAAAATCAAAGAGGAGCACAGAACAAACAGTGGAAGGAGTTAGAAGGGACAGATATAGATAGATGACACGTTCATCATTTTCACCAAGAGTTCATCTTTGGAACAGTTTATCATTACAGCAGTTCTGTCCTACAAGATTTAGGAGTAAAAATGGGTCCATTTAAATTTTAATTTAGGTTTTTCTAGGACAGCAGAAGCTCCCCTGCTACTGCTGATCCACATGCAAAACCTCCAGGTATAAACTGTACAGTACATCCATCCAATCAACAGCCACCGGTTTTTTGGACTCTCAGGTTGATGTATTTCTGTACAGACGTACTTTGCATGAAAGAAGGCCGAATTTCTGCCACATCATACAATTCAATTCATACTATCCCAATTCATACTTGGAAAACTCAGTTTTGATTTATTATTGAACGAGTGTTGAATGTTTCTTGTTTTATAGGGCAAATAATAGTCACCTCGACACATTCATTGAGACAATCATGACAGACAAGTGTGAAAAGTGGATGGATCATTTTCAAAGCTCAGGCTACATCCACACTTCTACGTTTTCATTTTAAAACTGGTTTTTTTTTAATGTTGCATTCACTACAGGCAGTCTTGACCAATAGGAATGTGAGTATCTACTTCTTTTCCACAGTGCAACCCTGGAGATTTCAAAGTGCCTGAAAAACTCTGGAGTAGTGTGGATGTGGAAGTGTAAACGTAGAAAAAAAGAGATGTTTTAAAATGTAATATTGTGTATGCAGCCTGATACCTACAGCTGTTACAGTACAGCATCAGAGTGAGGCCTGTTGATGGTTTGTTAGAGCTTGAAATTTACATCTGCATTTGATGAAGCCTAGATTAACATAAACTTGCAAATTGCATGGGTCTGATTGGGTTTAAGGATTAAAAGGATTAAAAAGATGCTCTGTCTGTTATAGTTAATCAGTGATATATATTGGGACCAGCTGAATTTGGCCTGGGTTCAGCTTGGACGGTGACAGAAATGTTTAATTACATTTGGTTCTAACTGCAGATTCAACTACAGTCAAAGCTCTAACCTGTCCACCAGACATTTGATGCTTTTGACTCAACAGAGAAATTGTCCATTTTTCAACTGCTACGAGGCGTCTCCAGTTTGTGTAGGTAAATCTTGAAATGCATATACACAGGGAATGTACCAACTCCCCCTTCCTCCATCACATCACCCCACCGTCTCATTGTGGTTTGGTCCAGTAGCCACACAGCAGTAGTCTTTATGTCCGGACCTGGAACTTGCCAGCCTTTGTCATGTATTTGATGCCTTTGAAAGGTTTATACTTCTCACCATACATGTCCAGTCGATTCACCTTCAGCCCTGTGAAAGGACACGGTTCACATTCATTAATCGTATCATTATTCTATGAAAACACCATCCTAGCTGTTTGTTTGGGGCTAGGGTGAGCCTGCTGACAAATTTAGGAATCTTTACAGAGATTTGATCTGCATACAACAACATTGGAGTTCAACGTAAGGCGTCTATACAATATCTGCTCTGATACACTTTAGTGCCTCCTCACATGTGCTACAGTTACATTCTCGTTGATCCATAGCAACATCCTCTTCTTTCATCAACATCATCATCATCAGTTTTACTCAGATGCTTTATACACCTTCTTCGGATTTAACTCTTTTATCTCATCTTTTCTTATCTTATCGTATCTCATTTTATTTGTTTTTTTTTTTATACCGCCCTTTTATTTTTATTTTTTAACAGCATTTAATTGGAGTTCTCTTGGTCTCAATTTGTTGTTGGGTTCCTGTATTGCCTGTATTGCATTGGTTTTATGGCATTTGTAACTTGTTTCTCATATGTTGTTTTGTGAAGCAAGCAGAACTGGTGTTTTTAAAGGTGCTATATAAATGAAGT
This sequence comes from Decapterus maruadsi, assembly GCA_030347415.2. Taxonomy (NCBI): domain Eukaryota; kingdom Metazoa; phylum Chordata; class Actinopteri; order Carangiformes; family Carangidae; genus Decapterus; species Decapterus maruadsi. Next base: position 5,527,913 of record CM064895.1, read on the forward strand.
TTTTATTTTTTAATTTTCAAAATGTATAGTTGTGAGTTCTTATGGACTCTTTCAGTTACCCAGGTGAACAAAGTTTTCTAAATTTCACCTATTATTGTTTGTTTGTACATTTTTATTGTCCCCTAAAATACCCAGACACACAAGACAGAAACAGTATTTTTGTCTCTAAATCGAAATATCCAATCCTGAAAAAGACATTCTGTATGCCTGTGCCTGATTTACTAAAAAGAACCAACCAGCCTTTCAGCTTTTACAAGAACGTATACATCGTGTCATGCTAGCTGGAGGAAACACATCTGGAACTCGAGGTAAGGTTAAAATATCTACAGATGTGCCCATAGAATACGGAGTACTCCTTCTGAAAGAATGAGTTGTATTTATTGCATTTGGCGCCATCTAGTGGCCGCTGTTCACTACGCTCAGATGGGGCAGTCAGGTGGTTATCAGCTGAGCAGGCTATGTGATGAAAACCTCCTCTGTTAGTAGTAGGGACTCGAGTACAATAATTTCTTGTTCCTTGTGTTTCTAAGAGTAACTTTAAAATAAAACTCTCATTAGGTACTGATGAAATGTGAGAGAGTTAACATCAGGGTGTGACAGAAGATCTCAAGAAGGAAAAACTGAAAATTCAACAAAAAAAAAAAGAAGAATTCATCCAGAGACATGACTGTGACTGCGTTAGGACAAGCTGTTTAGATATTTGCATGTGTGTGTGTGTGTGTACCTGAGATGGCCATCTGTTGGATCTTGAACTGGATGTTGATGGTGGGGTTCTCGTCAGGTTTGGAGGCCCCAGCCTGCAGGCTCATGGTGCCTTTTAGACTTGGGAGCTTCTGTGGGTTGATCTTACCGACATCCCATGTCAACAACTGGATGAAACATAAAATATCAAGGTACAAGTATGAGATCACTGCCGCTTAAAGACTCAGCAACACAGAATGAATGCACATAGTGTTTTTTTTAGAGGTTGCAGCTTCCATATAATAAATCTGACCTCAAGCCACATGATTTCAATACATCCTAAAACACATTTCTATCCTATATCCTACAAAACAGCCCTGGTGACAGTTTCTGAGTACCTTTGTGACTGGATCAAAAGTGTATGTTCCCTGGGAGGGGTTGAGGTTGGCGTTGAGGACTCCCCGGGGCAGCTGGCTGCTGACTAGGACCGACTCCACAGCCTTGCCCATGGTCTGTTTTGGACCCAGAGTCAAGTCGAAACGTCCCTGTGAGCTTCCCTCTCTGAAGGTGATGTTGTGTTTGACGTACACTGGGATGGCCACCAGGCTGAGGAAGAAGCAGGCCGACATACAGGAGTCACATGGACTGGTACAAACGCATTTTTGCTATTTTCCATCATGTGGCGTAAATAAAAAAGGAAAACACTGACTTCTGAGAGCTGACGTGGTAGGAGAGCAGCCGGAAGTTTCCATCAGGGGGGATGAAGGAGAGGATCCGCTCGGCCTCCCAGCGCTTGAACCGAACACACGGATGGAAACTGACGTCATCCAGCAGCCGAGGATTCTGGGAGAAGGATGCAGAGATTGTTGAGTGGCAGGTTAAACATAATATAGTTCAATTTATTTATACTGTTTTGGTATTTTCATTTTCATTTCTTTGACTCTAAGGTATTTCTGGGACATTTGACCGAAGCAAATTTGAGTTTCAACAACTTAAAATGTTGTTTTATAATACACCAAGTGACATACAGTATGCAATGTACACACACCACACACCTCGGATGAACTCAATGTTTTGTATCCCCTCCAAGTTCCAATAAAATGGAGGCACTTTCTTTAATAATTCACAGACAGAGGCCAGTTGAGGCAGAGCACCAGCTGGTCTCTGTGTCTTGGTCATGCAATCATGTAGGCACTTCTTTCTAATGGTCAATATTAGTCTGATGGTGTAAATGCATTAAGAGCTTGTTGAAAATCCACAAGAGGCTGGAAAAGGTTTTTAAGAGTTGCAAACTCACCATAAATGATAGGGTGAGGTCAGGCATGCCTGTCAGCTTTACACAGGCATCGATAACGCCCTGGATTTCTGCTGTAATAGTGGAGCCTGAGGAGGAAACAACAACATGTAACACTGCTTTATGAACAAGGATTTGACCAAAATTCACTCTACAGACACTATTGAGATTCTAGTAGCTTTTCATTTATGCTGATGTTCAAAATATTTCACAGTAATATATGCATGTCTATGTGATAAGTACAGAAAAATACCTGATTTATCAATGATAGCATCGATCTCCTCCACCACATCAAAATAAGCCTCATTGTTGGTGTACTTGACCCCGGTGCGTCGCCATGGCACCACAGACAGCTGGCCTGTAGGGAGCTGTTCACCCACATTGGTGCTACCTGCAAAACACACAATGTACACATGTTAAAACTGCTTGTGATGCAACTCTTTAGATTGATAGTTCAACATTAGCCCATTGCCATAATCCCTAGCAGAGCCATGAGCTGCTCAGAGCTATGCTATAGAGGCTAATTGGATTTCTTGGTTTCCCTCATCAAACTCACAACTTGTCCATGGGAGTGTTTTGAAGTTGTTGGATTGTGTATTTGATGAGTTTGATGAAACCAAGAAATCCCATGAGCCAGCTTGCACCGACAATTAAAACAAACCTACTGATAAGGCAATGGGGCCATTTGCCAAATTGTTGAACTATCCCTTTAAGTTATGCATAATTGAAAGCACATCAGTTGCTCAGACCTATCTGTAAGGTAGAAGGGAGATTAAACATTTAGAACTTGATTTACTAATTATCTATGACTAAAAATAGTGTTAGCAGATCCCCTGAGGCTTTAAGGAGAGAATATCACAATATCACACCAACATGACATTATATTAACATTTTGATGTAAATAGCATAATAAATAGTATACCTGTGATGGTGTTGACCATTGTGCGGAGGATGGTGGGAGGCTTAATGAGTTCTTTGAGGATGTTGGACTCTGTGGCCAGTGGGAAGCCGTTGTCCAGCATCTCCTCCAGTAGTTCATAGACCACTACCACATTGTCCTTAATGGCAGCCTCCGTACACACTCCAAAATAGTCCTGGGATCACAGAAAACAGGCAGAATGTGAGTATTTATCGATGGATGTGAGTCACTAAATCCATCTAAAAGGGGGGACTGAGCAGAGAAGTGAGCAAGAACCTGGAACGTGTCGACGACTCTGTGCAGGAACTCGATGACGAAGAGCGGCGGCACCTCGCTCTGGATGACCGCCACGAAGTAGATGCGATGCCTGAGCACACTGATAAGGTAGTGGTGCGGCGTGGGGATCACCGGCGGGACGTTCTCCGGCTCGGTGGCACGCTCCTGCGCCTCGAAGAAGTAGTCGCACACCGAGCGGCTGACCACGCTCTTCCAGTGCTTCTCCAGGAAAATGTCCCCTGAGGCGTTAACCAGGAACAGGCTGTGGATCATCTTGGCTGGAGGCTGAGAGACTATCCAAATAAAAGAGAAAACCAAAGCATTTCAAATAAGAGTGTTTAAATGGAAGTTCTGAATATAAGTAATAAAGATTAAGTGCACTTTATGGAAGCAGATATAAGGCACTCCGCTGTCATTAATTACATCATTTACATCTGAGCTTTTATTGCTCAGATATGAGAAAGAGGCACACTATATGACTTTCTGCTACACTTAGCATAATAATATATATTACTACTATTATGATCATCATCATTACTATTATTATTGCTGTCATTTTTATCAGCATGGTTATCATTGTGTAGCGAACTTTGTCCTTCCTCTCTGTCTCTCTCAGCCACCCTGACTCTGGTTCTGCTCAAGATTTATGTCTCTTAAAGGTTTATCCTTGTCACTTGTCACAAGTGTTTGTTAATGGTTTGGACTGTTGGACCTCCAACATGTGGTCCAGTCTAGAGCAGCTCTTTTTGAGTAAGGGCCAAGAGATCTATCTTCTGTTGTGATTTGGGCCACATTCATAAAAAAGTGATGGCTTCCCTATTGCCCCTCCTAAAAAGGTATGTTGGAAGCATTACAATAGCACCTACAAAACAATTGCATAATAAATGAAATAATAATAATGGTTTACTTGGTTAAAACAATTTTTTCACATAGGACATAATTTGTAAGCAGTTAGGCTATGGAGTTATTGCTTAATATCACAGTCAGAATAAACCCTGACAAAGGGTTTGAATAGAGAAGTAAGAACCAATCATTCATGTTCTCTACTGAAAGTCAGCCCTTCCTCCTCTCACATGACACATTTCACCAAGTTTTACGCTCTGGACAACGCACAGACATTGGTCATACAGTGTGTTGAGTTCAACATAGGCTATGTAGCTCTGTCTGTAATGTAACACTGCAAACAGTCATTACACTCTTGATGGATTCAAGGGCAATTATTTGTAGAATCCATGCTCGCTTAGTTTAAGTATCGCCCAACACGATATAGCCTACACAAACCTTTCCGAAGAAAAGCACGAATAAACAGCCTAGGCTAAGTCATAAACAAGTGCACAAGTGACAACATTACATCTGTAATTTTGCAGAAGGGCTTTTGTGTAGTGCTCTCTTCCAGCGCAGAGGATAACAGCAAAACTAACGGGGTTTCACTTGATACAACAGTGTAGAGTCCTGCTCAGTGTAACGATGCTGGCTGAGGAAATATGACACCGGAATATTCATTAAATATGCGACAAACGTATCGAGTTCAGACCGGATACAACACAGCGCTACAAAAAAAACTGAACAAAGCCCTGCTACACACATTTTATAGCATGGTAACATTTAACCGAGTGACTCGCCACCTTTCCACAGAGGCTGTAGGCCTGCATCTCCACACAGGATGCTCCAGTCCCTCCTCCCGCCTCAGTCTCATGACAGAGGAAAAGCCCCGTCACCCGGTACGGAGGATGGAAATACATTGAAATAACCGAGCTGTTCTGGGTGAAAATCTTACATTTTCCACTCGCGTCATTCATTAATTGCAACCGACTTACCGAATACAATGTTGTAGCGTTTTCGTCTCGCCTTACACCTCTTTTTCTTCCCAATGAAAGATCAAGCGACCGAAGTTGCTTCCCGTTCAGTAAAGCATAATCTTGACGCACGGAACGTAACGGACTGCACCGAACCAATCAGAAAGCGAGGAGACTGATAAGCCCCGCCTTCTTAACAGTGCCATTGGTCAATAATACGGAAGCTGATGAATTGAAACTGCGCTGTAATTGGACTGTGGGGGAAAAGCTACAGTAAACACCAGTAAAGCTGTCCGCGGATTGGCTCTAACATGGAGATAGTCTGACATTTTGTTTCAGTATCAGATTTCATCTTGTGGAGCTTCTCCCCATTCAGATTTATCAGACAGGTGTAGGCCTACGAGGGGGCACTGAAGAGCTCAGACAGAATATAGGCTAGGCTGCCTATCTTAGATGAGATAATAACTTTTAGACAGAATACAACACTTTATTCATGTGAGTATGGAAACAGAAAATACCATTGCATTTTCCCAGAAAACAAAGTGAAACAGCAAAGGAAGAGATGAAAATGGAACAGAATAGGCCTACAACATGACACTAGGCCTATAAAGAGGCTGCTGCTGGCGTGGTCATAGTTATTTATGCATGACAAAATATTTTTTGTAAATTATGTATTATGTGTAATCATGATCAATTCACGTCATTTAAGACAACAATACACAGCCTACACAGTAAACACTAGATAGTACTAACTTTCTAAAACGTTTTCCTGTTGAAACAAACATAATGAGAATCAGCCATATTGTTGTTAGACTATAAGGTGCAATTAAACTGTGTGTGGCTTCTCCTTCTGAATTAAAGTACAAAAATAACATGAAAGAAGATGGGAGAAAACTGAGTCTGCATGCGTTGCCATCTTGTAATATTTAAACATATAGTAATATGCACATCACAATTATTTTCTAGTGTGATATACTGACTATTATAAGAACAACTTACAAATGACAATTAACCTGTTGTGTCTTAACCTTTCACCATGCGTCATGTGGTAAAAGCAGCAAGAGAACTGACCAGTAGTCGAGGTTCCCAGAGGACACAGGGGAATGAGAACAGGGTGCACAATGCAGTCACCATCAAATTCAGCCTTCAGCCAACACCCTGAAGACAAAGGTTCCACCCACAAGCAAACAATGATCACCTGAGGAAATACTCGAAATATCGGTCAGTTAAAAACCTCACAGTAAATGTCAGAACAGACATTAGAGCAAATTCCAAACTGAATTACTATAAAGACGTTCTTTGGAGCCTGAACACCACAATAAAGACAGTTTCTGACTTGTTTTTACACATTCTTTGTTCTCTTTTTCTAACTATATTCTTTCTGTCTAATCTTATTTAAGTGTGATATTGATATTACATCAACATTTTAATATGTTTCATTCTATGTGTGTATTTTTCATGCAAAGCACTAAGCAAACATCATTTCTATGTTTTTAAGCTGGAAATTGCATTACATGTGTGAAAGGTGCTTTACAAATCTGGTAAAATATGTCCTTGTTATGACGATGATGAAGAATACCTATGCTCTATGAAAAGTGGTCTGAGATAACCCCTGTTTAGACTTGAGTGCTATAGCTATTGAATTGAAGACAGCAAGAGATCGTTCACATGCTCATGGCCTCATCCCTCTGTTGTGATCGTAAAAAAAAGCTGATGCTATGATCACTGATCAAACACACAGAGTAACACCAGTACAGTGATCAGTTACTGTTTTCTAACATGTGTGTTCTAAGATGGTGACTGTCATATTTAGAGCATCTTCGTCTTTGTGGGACTGGGAGACTGTAGCAAACTGAAAGAACAGACTCCAGGTGATCTACTTTATTCATTAGGACTAAAAGTATTATCAAGTCGAACTGAACTATGAAACTGTAAGATAACAATATTATACGATTGCTTACTCATTTTCGCTACATATGGTCCATAGATGTTTGAGGCTTTTTGATGTGAAATACACATTTCACAGAGACATCTAGTGGCCAAAACTGGTCAAAGCAAATCTATAATCAACTGAGCTGATGTCAGTGGTCAGTTATCAGTGTTGGCCAACTATAAGGTAAAATTGAGTCAGAATAAAACCTGATAGTACTACTGTGATCTAATTGCTGGTAATCTGAATAAATTATGCCTAAGTCATAACCACATGGTAGTAGTCATGTCACCAGTGATGGTGAAGTGTTCCTCTTCTACAATTTCAACTACATAAGATAGTTTTAAAGAAAGCTTCTTGCTATGAGAGCAGACACAGAATTTTTGTTTAATTTCATTTTCATCAAAATTAGAGCAGCTTTGGTTGGTTATTCTGCATATTTACCACCACTGTAATTAATCAGGTAGTCACTCACCACACTGGGATGCCAAAGCCCCTCCCACCAGGACTCACCATCTAGACTTACAGGATCTTGAGCCACTGTGTGTAACTGTCTGCATTTCTGCAAACACCTGTTGTGACATTAAACACAGGGTTACTGAGTCAGAGCCAGAACTGTGTAGTTTCTACTCTGTCCCGAACATGGTCAGCAATTCCAAATCCAACCATCATTTTGTTTATAAGCTGGAAATGAAAGAAGACAATAAAGACGTGAAATAACACAGTTCCTAACCCAAGTATTTAACATACAGTAGTATGTAACCAACCAAGTGCTGTCCTGTTCATCTTAAACCATTATGAACCATTGGAGTCAGTCGGTGGTCATCAATCACTGACAAGGTGATGTCAGGTGATGCCATGAAATTTGCTATTTTTTATTGGATAGCTCAGAAAACAATTAGCCAATCAAAAGAGAGGCTCAGAGGTATCTTGCTTGTGATTGGCTGACTGACCTGTTGTTACCAGAGCTCCAGAGAGAAGCCAGTGAGAGATGTAAAACTACACTAAACTATTTGTTCTTCAAACCAATTATACCACAGCTTCTTATTAATATCAAAACTTCAAATGGAACAGTTACGGGCAGTTAGAAATAGCGGAACGACAATGTCAAACATTAATTTGTACCAGTTCAGATGAAACTATAGAAAGTTCAAGGGAAACATGAATGGCTCAACATAATTTATTTTCATTTTATGTTAAAATGTACAGAGTTCTTTGAAAGTACTTGCTAAGAAAGAAAAAAAAAAAGGAATAAATGGAAATACATACAGGGACAGAGTAGAGAGTCGAGGCTGCTGGGCGCAAATCAACCTTCACTGTGTGCCCAGCTGTCACTCCTCTTTATTTTGCGCCATCTCTTAGCATACAACGCAACATGTACAATTACAAAGGATACAAAAAGGGAAGCGATATAAACAGACAGAAATATACTGAGCTCATTTTTACATGCCTCTTAAATGTAAGGAAGTCATCCTATACACACACAAGAAGTAAAAAAAAAAGAAAAGAATGCCAAGTGACCTTTAGATATTTGTAGTCCTTTTGTTTAAAATAGCATTAATATACTACACAAAGATAGAAAAACTCTAGAGATGAAATGGAATGGAGAGGTTAAAGGCATCTTAAAGTCACTAAAAGTGAGTGGTAATTTTTTTAAATTTTGAATTTCTTAGTAATTATTACCCAAGAGGCGAGCTAAAAAATATGTATTGTTTTTTTTTCCTGAAACAGAAGTGAAAAAAATGACAGTACCAATATCAATGTCAGAATTTCCTTTTATATTATAGAAAAAACATTTTCTCTACAATAGGTTTTCTAAAGTCAAAAAGAGTCAGCTTGTGTCATAAAAGAAAGCTGCCCAGTCTGATAAAATTCAGAAAGAAACAAAACAAAACATAAGTACAGAACAGAACAATACACACCAAGTATGCAATGTCAGGTCTGTAAGAAAATGAAAACTCCTCTTTTGACTTTGAATACTGGTACATGGAGCGACAAGGTCAACCCATTCACCCCTGCCAGTTGAACGCCACGGCCTCAACAGGACCTCAAACACCGACTCGCTTCTGACCCTGCTTTTTCTATGAGTGTGCCTCTGTGTGAGGGCCGGACCATGCGCTAGATGAGGCATTCAGGCACACCTTTTACAAAGGAGGACTGTCTACTGCCGTGTCTCTAGCCAATGGGAGTGCAGAGTTTTGCAGAAAAAAAGCAGTTTTAACAGAATACACCATTCAAAAGCAGACTCCTCGACCTCTTCGGGGTCGCTAACACTTAGGGAGGGGAAGTCGGCGAAGTTAACCGACTTTGTTTAAAGCAGTTAAATGGAAATCCCACCTTTTGTTCTGCGTCCCCCTAAACTGCTAAAAAAAAAAAAGGCTGACATTGTACACCGTCGTCTGTCAGTGGAGTGTGGAACAGCTGAATGTTTTCTCGAGCCGGCCGCCGATTGGCAACGGCTAGGCCAGTGTGTGTGTGTCTGTCTGTGTGTGTTTGCGTGTATGTGTGCTGGATATTGGGAAGTACCAGAATATTTACATCTAAACGTTTTCAGAGAGGCGGCAAACTGGAAAATAACGCTACTCGTTTCATTTATGGACATATAATAGACAGTAATGCGCTCGTCTCTTCTGTGTCTTTGCTGTGTTTTTGGTACGACACCGTCCATCCGGGGGAAGACAGAGACTGGATACAGCTCGACACCTCAAACTGCCGGAGGCCCCGCTCCTATGCTTTTTTTTCCTCCTTTTTTTTCTCTTCTGGAACCAGGTGAAAAGCTGTCTGACCAAGTGACCACAGAGATGTTTGGGTATTTCTGAGACAGCAAGAGGGTGTATCACTTTTTCAGAATGCCACACATATAAAGACCAAAGCATATAAGAGGTCGGACTGCACACAAGTATTTCAAAAAACAGTCAACGAAAACAACAACAACAAAAATAAGATTCAACATTATGTTTAACAAAACGAGAGTCCGCCTACTATGTTTCACTGTCTCTTTTTTCAATGTAAGGCTTCCTATATCAATTAAAAGATTGTGTGCATGGTTGAATATATTCAGTTTTTTTATTCGCAGTCTGACAAAACAAGGTACTCCTGTATCGTCTTTCTCTTCCTCGTTGTTCTCGTCCTGCCCTGCTCTCCTCCTGCGTGTGAGGACGAGGAGGAGGAGACGCCACACGTGGGAGGACTGTGTGGGTCTGGCCTGAAGCAGCATGGCACGGTCGTGGTCCATATACACACCCCTCGCCCTAGCGACTTGCTCCCATACGCAGCCGGCTGGGAGGGGAGGGGAATCGAGCCCAAATAATAAGGGACAAAATGACAACGTAGAAAAACGGGAACACCCCCAAAGACCCTCTCTGTCTCCGTCGCCCACGCTCCGTTGTGCCTGACGAGGCACTGGAGAGGGCGAACAGGGGTAATGGACATTTAGAGTACAGCGAGTATCAGCTCTAGCCTCATGTCTCCTTTCCTCAGTTCTCGGCTGCTCATCTGCTCATGTACGGCGACTGTTTGGGGACGCCGGCGTAGCTGTGGTGGGAGGGGCCGGTGTACATCATGTTGCCGTGGTGATTGGGCTGCATAGGCTGCTGTGGGTAACCCTGCCCTCCCATCATGCCCATCTGCATCTGCATGGGGTACTGAGCTGGCTGGTTCATGTAAGGGGGATTGCCATGGTAGCCGCTGTTCATCATGGGCTGCGGCATCCTGTAGCCGGCCGACATGGCGTTGAGGGGCGTCATGTTCATGGAGTTGTACGGCGCCGGCGTGGGCATGAGGTTGGGCATCATGCCGCGCTGCACGGCCAGGGTGCGTGGCGTGCCCTGCATGGTCACGGCCCCCGAGGTACGGCCGTAGAGCTGCTGTTGGTGCGGGGCCGGCGCCAGCTGCTGGGTGGCTTTGGAGCGGATGGAGATGTGGCCCTTGACCGTCGCCATCTGGCCCTGGAGACGCTGCGTGTGCGACGGCGGCCCGAGGCCGATGTTGGTGGTGGGCATGTTGCACTGCAGCTGCAGGGAGCCCAGGTTCATGGAGCCGGAGCTGAGGTTGGGGGGCGGGGTCATAGTGGGCTGGCCCTGAGGGAGAGGAGTGTGGGGGGAGGGGGCCAGCCCGGGGTTGGACAGAGAGACGCTGGTGGCGTAGGAGGTGACGGAGGCCGAATGGGAGTAGGGCATGGCGTGGGGGTCCATGATGGTGTTGGTGAGCTGCTGGAGTTTGGCCAGGCTGAACGTGGCCGAGGGCTGGGGGTAGCCCCCGCTGCCAAAGTCCTGACCCATGCGCTCGTAGATGGTGCGGCCCCCTCCTCCGCCCCCACTCTCTGGGATCTCCATGATCATGGGTGTGGAGGCGAAGCCGTTGCCCATGCTGCACTGCGACAGGGCCTGCTGCTGTTGCTGCTGCGGCGGCGGTGGCGGCGCCGAGGGTGGGGGCTGGGGGTTGGGGGCTTGCTGCTGGGGAGGCTGCTGAGGAACCTTTTTTTGTGACTGCTGCTGCTGCTGCTGCTGGTTGGTGCTGGGGGGCCTCTCGATCACGCCACAGCTCTGAGGAGACTTGATGCCACAGCTGGGGGTGTTGGACGGAGGCGGGGGCGGCGGGGGCTGTGGCACGTTGCCGGAGCCCGGCCCGCTGTTGGGCCCCGGCCCCGTCTGCTGGATGAGGCTGCAGCTGCCCATGGAGAGCTGGGACCCTGCGCTTCCTGTGGACGAGGCGAGGCTGGGGGCCGGCACGAAGGAGCAGCTGTTGGACTGGGAGGAGGAGGAGGGGGTCGCTGAGCTGGAAGACGAGGACGCCGACGAGGACGCTGACGACACCGACGATGCTCCTGTGACCACGCCGGCAGACATCCCGCCTCCGTTCCCCCCGTTGCCCGTCCCGTTGCCGCCCCCGCCCATGGTGGAGTCGTAGCTGCTGGGGTTGTCGTAGTTCTCCGTCGTGCTCTCGATGCTGCCCAGGTCGCTGAAGCCGCTGTCCACCACCTGCTGCGAGTGGTCCGACACCGACGGGACGTCCATCATCGGCGATGTCTCCATGTTCTGCTGGGACGGCGCCGACAGAGAGCTAGGGTGCTCCGGCGTGATCTGGGTGTAGCCCGCCCCGGCGCCTCCTCCGTTGCCGCCGCCCCCCGCTCCGGGGGGACCGGGCGTCCCTCCCCTCTGCCCCGCCGACGTGGCGTCCATGATTCCTGAGGGCAGCCCTGGACTGTTCACCGAGCGCACCGACTGGCTGGGCAGGGGCGGCACCGGGGGGTTGTTGGGCAGGGGGCTGCTGTGCTGGGAGGCCCCGCACTCCTCCACCAAGGCCAGCGCCGCCGCCTCCTCCTCCGTCTCCCCTGTGTGGCTGTAGCTCTGGAGCGTCCGGCAGGCGGCCAGCGTCTCTTCGCAGTCCTGGTAGGCGCCGTGGTGCGGCTGGGCTTCCGTCTCTTCGTCCTGGGCCTCGCCCTGCGTCAGGGACTGGACGGCCTGCATGGTCTCCAGGTCCAGCTCGTTGGAGTGGTGGGGGTGGGGGTGGTGCGGGTGGTGGTGGCCCAGCTCCTCCTTGAAGTCAGAGTGCTGGTGAGGGTGGGGGTGCGGGTGCGTGTGCTGGGGCTCCATCAACAGCGTGACGTCCTTGTCGTCCGGGTGCAGCGGCTGCAGCTCCATGGGCTCCGAGGGAACAGACATGGCCGTGACCGTCTCCACCGCGGCGGCGGCTGCGGCGGACTCCTCCTGCTCCCGGCGCCGCCTCTCCTCCTGCTGCGCGTCGGCCGGGGAGGGCCGACACTTGGCCTCCTGCGCCTCCTCCTCAGCCTCCTCCTCCTCCTCTTCTTCCTCCTCCTGCTTGCTGACATAGTCCCGCGCCACGCTGTTCTCCATGTCTAAAAAAGCCTCTCCACCTTGGGGTTCTTCTTTGACGGGAGGGGAGCTCGCCCGGGAGGCGGGCTCTTCCTCCTCGTCCTCCTCCTCGTCCTCGTCTTCTGAGTCCTGGCTTTTTCTCTTTTTGCCGCCGCTGTTGCTGCCGCCACCGCTGCTCTTGTCCTCCAAGTGTCCGTCGCCTTCGTCGTCTGCGTCGTGGTCTTCGCTGCGCCTGCTCCCCGACCCTGGCGTGACTGCCGTCCTCCTGTTGATGCTGCCGCCGCCGCCGCTGCCCGTGCTGCCGCATTCCTCCTCCTCCCTCTCGTCGTCGTCATCGTCTTCATCCCTGTCGCCCAAGTCTGTGTCCTGAGGCCGGGACTGCGGGGCCCGGGGCCCTGAGGTGCAGGAGGAGGATGAGGGGGACAGTAGGGGACGGGACGGTGGACGGCTGGGTTTGTCCTCCTCCCATGCTCGCTCCGTTTCCTCCTCCTCGTCCTCTTCCTCTTCCTCCTCTGGCTCGGAGGTGGGAGGGGGCTTGGGAGCGGGCTGCGGCGGCTGGCAGAGAGCGCGGTTCTTCGGCGGCCTCCCTCGCCTCTTGGGCACCTTCTGCTCAACGGGCTTAGGGAGATAATCATCTTCCTCATCGGAGTCTTTCTGTTTGCTGTCCCTGTCCATGTTGGTCCTGCACATGCGCTTGCTGTTACGATCGTCCTTCTGGAGCAGCTGAGGGTCTCTGTCCAGCTGCTGCTCCAACAGCCTTTGTCTCTCCGCCTCCTGCCTCTCGGCCTCCTCCTGGGCCCGCTGCAGGTACCAGCTGCGGGGCTTGCGACCGGGCTTCATCTTGATCTTGGGGGGTGGAGGATCCCCACCCTGGGCTTGGCTGTCTGCAGCGCTGTTGGGTGGTTTACCAGGTCCCCGTTTCTTCCAGTGCAGCGGCTTGCGGCTCTTTCCCTTGGGCCAGCCTTTCTTCTTCTTGACTGGGACCTCGGGGTTGGCTGTGAGGCTCTTTGACGGAGATGCTGACAGAGCAGCTACAGGCTTCAGCACAGGCGTTAACTCTGAAAAGAGGTGAGAAGATGAACCAGCGTTAGATAAACACACACACATCAGAATAAATCCTGCATCAAAACTCAGTTTGGTTACAGCAGCCTTTCTCAAAGAGTGGTCTGTAGATCTCTGGTGGTCAGTGAGCGACCCCTAGTGGTCCGCAAGGTGACATGGTAACATCACGTTTTAAAATTTACAGTGTTTCAAACATACTGGAGGTGTGTTGTTTTCAATTTTAAGGGCGGTTACACACACATACTGGTGAGCAGGGCCGTTGCGAGGAATTTTGGGCCCCCTGAAAAAATACTGAAGTAGTATATATTGACTGTGTATAAGAGGAATGTAGTTTTAAAAAAATCAGTCTCCCTAATTTCTGTGTAATTGCGGAATGTTTCCATGAAACTTCCCGGAAAAAACATGCATCTTTTCCGTGTGTCGCGTTTACATGAGTAACTCTGAGAAGTAACGTTTCAACAATGGACACGCATACAGCTGCACTACCTGCGTCTTTTCAGCTCAAACTTGATGCGTACACCAGGCGGTTGGAGCGGATCGAGGTCCGGCCACATTCAAATAACAAACGGACCACACCAGAGTTGGACTGTAGCTATTTCAGCGCGCACCTGAATGCGACTGTGTGAAAACACCCTTAATCAACTTTATTCGATATCGGTAAAGCGGTAATTTTAGGTTGTTGGCGTATTGTTTTGGAGGCTATGTAGAGTCAGGTGTTTTTATGGGTTAAGCGGTCCCTGGTCTGAAAAAGTTAGAGAAACACTGGCTTACCGTCTTCCTCTGAATCGGACAGGTTGGAGTGGCGTCCCCGTTTGGGTGCTGGGTCTGATAACCTCAGAGCAGAGCGGGCTGGGGGATAGCGGCGCAGCGGGTGGTGGCCCAGGGGCGTCTCCTCCTCTAGCCTGGGCATGGGCCTCTCCGAGTCCGAGTCTACGAAGGGCTCGTCCAGCACCTCCGTGGTCTCCGAAATGGTCTCCGTCACCACGCTGCTGTGTGGGTGGCTGCGCTGGCGAAAGCGCCGTTTCCTCAAGGGCTTCTGGGTAGAAAATGGAACGGAGAATTAGACGTGCCTTTGAAGTCGGTCTAAAATGCTCATAGCTCATATAAAGATCATAGTGGATTTCATCACATGGACATAAATTCTGTCATAACTGGAGGATGAATTTATTTTAGAATGCTTTCATCAAAACCACACTGATTCTTACCTTGCATTTGAGCCCCATGGCGGGCTTGGTGAGGATGGGTGGGGAGCACGCCCTCCTCTCTTCATCGTCCTCATCATCGTCATCCTCCTCTTCTTCGCTGCTTTCGCTGAAGCAGCTCTTCCGAATGGGTGGAGACTCATTCAACCTGGGGGCCAGAGGGAGCTGTGCCAGCCCCTCCCCGGGTCCTTCCGCCAGTCTGGGCTTAGGGCCTCTCTTTTTCCTCGGGGGCCGCCCTCTCCGGTTGGGGGTTATGGAGGGGTGCCGGGCCATGTCCAGTGAGTGAAAGGGTGTGGACTCTGCTTGTCTGTCCAAAGAGAAAAGAGAGGGGGGGCTGCCGGAAGAACCGATGGTTTTTCCTCCCGCCGTTCTCTCGTCGTCTTCGTCATCCTCGTCCTCCACAGGGCGGATCTTCGACGGCCGTACCACCCGCGTGTTGTCCTTCACTTTGCCCCAAGGCCAGTTTTTGGGCGGGCGCCCCCGCGGCCTGCGTTCTCCGTTTGTCGGGGGTGGGGGTCGCTGAGGTCGCGGCGGTTCGTGGACGGGGAGCGGGCAGCGGATGGGAGGGGACGTTGGAGAGCTTTGGCTGATGGGAAACCCCAAAAAGCCCTTCCTCTCCTCTTCCTCATCCTCGTCATCGTCCTCTTCCTCCCCCTTCTTCGCCTGGTGCATGTGCCAAGACAAGGGCGGGACCTTGTGACTTGGTTTGATCTGTTCACGGAACAAAATTAAATAAAATCAATCAATCAAAATCAGAAATCTACAGTGGCCTCATCGATCTGTTGCATCCACTTCAAACGTATCAGTTCACTGGGCTTACCTCCTTGTGGTTGTCTTTCTCCGGTTCTTCGTCTTCGTCCTCGTCATCGTCATCTCCATCAGCGTCTGAGACCACAGTGTTGGTCACAATGACAGGAGTCCAGCGGAGACACTCGGGGTCGACTTCCAGCTGCCGCGGCCGGGCCTTCAGACGAGTCATGTGTGTGGTCACCAGCTTCTCTCGCCGCACCAGGACCAGTCTGACAAAACCCCAGAGCAGAGGATGAGATCAGATCGGATGAAATACAAACATGTACATATACATATACGTGTCTGTCAGTATACAGTGAATTATCCAATAGAAGCCAAGGCTTTTATTTGCTTCAACAGCTGAACTGACCCAGCTTATATTAGAGACAGGTTTCTATATGGGACAGGCTTTTGTTTTGTTGAAATCTTATGCTCAGCAAAGATGGAAAATCCTCTCTAATCGTTCTTACTGTTTAAAAAAGTAAGAATAGAAGGAAAGAGTCGGAGCAAGTAATTATTTAGAAGTGCCGATTAAGCTTCTTCTAAATAAATGCGTGCTCTGGCAACAGACTGTACACAGGCTCTGGCTCTTTCCTTTGGTCGGTCAGAGTTTTTAACGGTCCAGTTCAGGTTGAAAAAATAAACAAATAACTCGGTTTGGACTGGAACATGGGCTTCCTATTTTGGGGCCATGTTCGGGCTGAGAATTAATGTTCCTGAGTCCGGCTGCATCGGGTCCGAGCTCCAACATTGAACCAGGTTGGGTCAGTTTTTAATTTTCAAGCCTGTAGCCTGAACTCTTACACAAATCAAGCAGCTTAGAAACTGCTCAACGAGGCGATCGTGGGCTTTGTACAATCACAAGAATTTGCATAAAATAGAAATAGACACACAGAAGACTGAAGTGGTGTCTATTTGAGAATTTAAGTTATACTCTATTGGTGTGAGCTGGCAATGTGCATGTGTATGTTTGCACATTTACCAGACTAAATGTTCTTTGTGCACTAATATGAGGATGGTCATTGTGTATGGTTTACAACACAAAACTTTACTTAGCATCTTTAATCACCTTGTGACCTAAAACTTTATTTCATAGGTCAATCCTGTCAATGACAGAACATTACCCTCTCACATTAGCCTGAGCCAACTGCCCGTAACAATTCCCTACTGTCCGCACTGAAATTTGGGCACAGTATTAGAACTGTCAACGGCTTGGTTGTGTATCAGTGTTACCTACAGTGTGCTACAGTCACACTGGACCTCTTCAGCAAGATGTTTGAGCCATTTAGACTAAGATGCAGCCATATTTTAATTTCACTGTGATCAAGAATTACATTTAGAACAAAGTGTCTCCAGTGTTTCAAATTAATGTGCTTGAGCAGCGGCAGGAGACATGAAATGTCTAAAGTGGTTACTAGTCGTAATCTGTGTCGTTAAGCTTTACAAGAATCTGTAATAAAATGCGACTGAGCAATTGTCTGCTGACCAGCACCTTGTTCTGCCTCTGACTGCACTGTAGGAAGTTTCAAGTATGCAAATGAAGTTAAAAATTAAACATACTATACAGCTCAGTGTGAATCAGAGAAACTTTGATCTACTACAGTGTGAGCCACTCGAGTGCAGCTCTGCCCCTAGAATGAGACTGAATAATTGGGAGTGTTTTGGAGTGTGTTCTGGGTCGCGTCTCTCACCTGTCTCCTCTCTGCTCCAGCATGTTGAGGCTGTGCAGGGTGGTGGTGATGTCCTGAGGGCAGATCCCCGTCAGTTTGCTGAGCTGTCGGATGTTGATCTGCCGGTCGCGGACCTCGTGGAGACACTCCAGGACCACGCTGCGCCAGTAGGCCATGTAGGACAGCCGACCCAGGTCCGACAGGGGCTTCTCTGGAGATCCCGGCTGGCCCTCGCGCTTCGACAGTAAGTAGCCTGCAGGGAAGGAGGGAGGGAGGGAAGAAAAGGAAAAGAGGAACATAAGACATCACAGATAACACAGCAAAAATATTTTCCCTTTTCCAATTTCTCAGTTTTATTATACAATGTATTTCTCAGCTCTTACTGAAGTCGATGAGAAAGCGCCCGTAGCCCTTGCGCTGGTATTGTGGAAGAATCATGATGCAGGAGACGTTGTATTTCTGTTGACAGTGTTTCTCCTGGAGAGGGCGGAAAGACACAGACACATCCCACCGTTAGGAAATACATTAGAGAGCTGTGTGAGTGTACAGCAGGGTGATGATGGCGCTGGGTCTGCTCACTAACTGCTGGATTTTGGCAGTGGTTTGGCATGTTGATGAGAGCACCTGTCAGGGTTCCTACTCTTTTCTTGAAATCATTTTCCGGGACATTGTCACCTGCCACAGTCGGACAGACACGTCATTACGCCCATACTCTAATACATCCCCCATCCCTTTCATGCTATAGAGAAGTGTTCGTTTCGACAGTTGTACCTTATTTTGTACATTTAACCAGTTTGTTTCTATGTTTATTCTTCTCTCTCATTCGCTCTCACAGAAGTCTGATTTAAGGATGTGCAGTCCATGGCTCTAACTCAGTGGTTCCCAATCTTTTTTGGCTCGTGACCCCATTTTGACATCACAAATTTCTGGCTACCCCGCGATCATGAGCAGTCAAGATGCATCAGCTCAGATATTTTTATATGCTGCATTTCATTTGAACTCTTTATATTCAAGTGAAAGTATAGAATACAGTTGCTTTAAGATTATGTGTGGTGTTTTTTTTAATAATTTAAAAAAAGAATAATAATAAGTTAAAAATATATATATTCTTATCAGTAATTTTTTTTATCAATTACTAGACATTTCAGACGACCCCATTTGAATTCCAGGCGACCCCATGTGGGGTCCCGACCCCAAGGTTGAAAAACACACAACATGAAATAAT
This sequence comes from Decapterus maruadsi, assembly GCA_030347415.2. Taxonomy (NCBI): domain Eukaryota; kingdom Metazoa; phylum Chordata; class Actinopteri; order Carangiformes; family Carangidae; genus Decapterus; species Decapterus maruadsi. The sequence continues at coordinate 5,546,591 of CM064895.1, forward strand.
ATCTTTGTGTCATGTTTAGAAATAATGACACATTTATCACAGAGCAACACTTCACATGTTGTTTTTGTTTTTAAACCATACCCAGCTCTCTGCTGCTCCTCTATCTGCCCCACAGCAGAGGAGAGCATAGGTCCAACACTTATAATACTTATTAACTCAAACTCTCTACTTTTCTCTCTAGGCACTTTGGAAAAGAAATCCTCAGTGGGGTCACGATGTGATAAATGATTTTCCAGGACAACCTAAGCTTTTCCAGGACATTTGACTTTTTTCTCATTTTCCATGTGGTTTCCATGACAAAAAACAAAGAGGTCAACCATTTCCCAGGTTTTCCAGGATGAGTGGGAACCCTGAAACTCCACAGAAAGGCAACAGCATTCAGTGCTCATCTCACACACAACATAAACGTGTGAGTGTTTGCAGGAGCATGTCAGTATGAGTGATGCCACTGCATTTCAGTTCATTTCTTTTCTTTGTCATGTGAGTTTGTGCACCGTGATGTTTTTCAGGCTTTGTCAAGTCAATGCAGGAGACAGAGTGTTGTGGACGCTGGAAATACTAAACTCAGTCAGTCCTCACTCGGAGGCGGCAGAAAAACAGATCAGGCTTAAAAATGATGTTGGGAGCCTTGTGGTCATACCTTGGAGAAGTAGCCGACGAGGTGGCAACCTTTGTTGTCGTTCTGGGTAAGGACGTAGAAAAGGAAGGGCTCCACATCATAGTAGAGGGTCTTGTGGTCCAGGAACAGCTTGGCCAGTAGGCACAGGTTCTGACAGTAGATTGTGCTCACATTCCCATCAACCTGTTGACGGATAAAGTGGAGAAACGCATCAGTATCATCAGTCAGGGTAATGCTCGGCCACAGAAACAGTCCACAAGTACATCTTTAAGCCGCTGTGAGGGAGCCGGGGGAGCAAAGTCAAAGTGAATGGACTAGAAGTTAGTGTCAGGCAATGATCTCAGCCGAGTCTCCTGAGACCCTGACAGATAGAGAGGGCAGAGGAGTGAAACAAAGAGCTGTAGAGAGAGTGAGAGAAGAGAGGTTCACGTTGGCAGATGGCCAGTTATTTCTGCTCTCCTCCGAGTGAGGATGGACTGCAGAGTGGGAAAACGGGAGAGCTGCGGCAGCCGTGGCCTGCAGGCAGCGAACGCACTAGATCTGCTGCTGTGCTACGAGACCCAGTAGAGAAGCTCGACTGATCTATAATTATGAGTTATTCTAATAATGACGATAACACCAACTCGCACAGAGGATTAAATATCCCACTGTAGCCAGCGGAGGTGTCAATTAAACATCATTAGGAGCTTAACCGATAAAAACACTGTTCAGTTGTAAAGATGTTGGCAGAGGACCAGCGCGTCGGGCGACAGAATAACCTGTGATCACACTGATGCTCCTGGTAAAAGACTCTGCATTTAGAAACTAGAAAGCTGGCTGCAGTTTTGTGTTGATAGGATTTAGGAAGAGATTTGGCCGCAGCGGCGCCGTCATTCACAGGTTCAACAGAGGCCTGTCTCTCTCCGCTACAGTGTCACTGACCATCTCGTGCCGGCAGTAAATGATTCGATCTCTTCCCTCACCTCAAATACTGAGACCTCATCCTTCCTGTAGATCTCGTTGGCAGGCGGGTGGAACCAGTTGCACTTCTTCATGTGCTGGTAGAGGATGCTGCGGCTCTTCATGTAGCGCAGGCAGAACTCACACAGGTAGAGCTTGGGTAGCCTGGACATGGAAAAAGGAAAAATGAGGAACGATTGTAAGGAGTGACGGCGTGGTCTGAAATGAGCTGCTGATTGGTTCATCGGTTTATCATCAGAACAGACAGCAGCATTCATTGTGCCAATTGATTAATTCTTGGTTAATTCCAGCCTCTCTGACATGAATGCTTGCCTGTGGTTATTTTATTGACTATTATGAGTTCTGGCCTCATAATAGTCAAGTGATAGTTAAGCTGTGGCGATGTTTTTTGCAACCTTCTCACATGTAATAGACAGGCTGATTGATTAATTACAGGCCTGATGACACTGTTCAATACTGGAATGACGATATTATGACTTAAGCTAAATAAGCAATTATTCAAGTGTGTACATTAACCATACAGTCCCTGAGTCTTGTTTTAATGAGTACCCAAATAAACTGAATAGCACAATAGCAAAAATATTTGAGCATACTTTTACTGAATAAAATGCACATGAATAATCAATTCAACAGAACTTCAGTCAATTTAACCCTCTTATTACTCACTGCATTTAGGCAACCCTTTGCCATGTGTTTGTCGGGCATGTTCATATTGTGATGACAATGAAAATACTATTAATCGGTCAGCTATGAATAATGAATTGAGAAGGCAGATTTATTGTTTTGAAAGTTGCAAATATCTCTGCAAAGCCTGAGATGTACATGATACCAACAGGATTAAAGGTCCAGTGTGTAATGTTTGTCAAGGTTTACTGGTAAAATCTGAATATACTTCCAATGAATATATTTGTATAAGTGTATAATAATAATAATCCCTATAAAATAAAATCTGTTTGGTTTTCATAGCCTTATAATATAATTCTTCTTTTATATAAACACATAGAAAGGGTAGTGCTTAGAGAGATTTGTCATCTTGCGCCGCCATGTTTGTACGGAATGGAAAATCCAGCCAATTATTCATAAATATAATCATTTAATAGATAAATAATAGAATTGGATGCTCCATGTCACTGTTTTTCCCTCATTTTACACACTGGACCTTTAAATCTTATTGGTTAATATTGCTTTTTTTTCCCTTTTTTTTTTTGCTCTGAGTGCAAATCTGGTGAGAACAGTTGGACAACATGAAAATAAACAAATGACTCTCAATGACACTCTCAGAAAATCAAACCCAGTTGCCTCCCTGGCTCTGAATCTGGCTGAGCACCAAGCAGAGTAGGTGGTGCTGTAAACAGCCTTGTAATTGAGCTCCATTACACTGGTGGTAATTTCTGCACCTACAACAGGACGACGGGGAGCTAAGTACATTATGCTGTTGTGCTTCGTTACGGTGCGGTAGCGTACCTGCTGTACTCCTGGGGGTAGGGAGATGAATACCACGTCTGGATTTCAAATTTGCCAAACTCGATGACCGATGGACAGCGCATCTGAGGGTCCGGTGGGCCCGTCACACCCACTTTCTGTTGGAGTGAATGAAAGAGATAAAGGAGAGAGAGAGAGAAGGAGGGAGAGACACGGGAGGGTTAGTTCTGGGTTTACTACGGGAGAGATTAGCAGATGACTGAGCAGGCAGATGGGCTTTCACTAGCAGAGGATCGTAAGGACTCCGGTGTGACAGGCGGGAGAAGACTGGATCCACACAGGCACATAAACATATCAGCGTCGCAGAGAAGTGGTCAGAAGCAACAGAGTGCCATGGCCGCTCAGAGAGAGCAGGCTATTTGCAAACAGGACTACAGAGTGGTGAAGGACGCTGTGAAAGTGTAAAACCCGCTGGAGGGTTTCATCAAACTGGTGTGGACATCCCCGCCTGCCGTTTATGATGATCGCGTACTCCACAACGCTGCTACTCAGCCTCAATAATCACATCAGCCCTTTTCACACATCATTACCTCTTACTACTTCGCATGCATCAAACACTTAAACACTGGTGTGGATGTTCCCATCTGGATCTGGAACTTTTATGATGTGACAGTGGCCAAAAAAACCCACTCTCTGGTCAGTGTGCCGCAGTCACACCATCAAACGGGGCATTAATGTGGCTAATTTGTGTCTCCTTCCCTGTAACAACAGACTGCCCTGTGAGTGCAGGACTGTCATTAGAGCCGCCCTTCTCACAGTCCACTCTATGAAACATAAGATGTTCTGACACGAACGGTAACTTTATTGGGAGTGTGCATCTTCACTGGCCTCACCATTCAATTCACCGGGATACGATTCGGTTCGATTTGATTATTTGATGCATCGCGATGCATTTCGATGCATCGCATCCTCAGTTTTCTATGTGCACACATGGCTTTTTCATCATTTAAAATAGATAGCCAGATAAATATGATAACTATTTATTCACATAAAATAAGAAAGAAAATATCAAGAAAAGGTCTAGCCTACTTAAAGGTGCACTTGTTAATTTCTCAATAACTCTCTTTTTTTTTAAAAAGACAACAAAATACATTGTCTCTGTAAGAATCTCAATGCATCTTTGACACAAGTGTTTTTGGCACCCCTAAACTTTCTGTGTCAAACTGAGACTTGAGCCTTGAACACTCTCTAATCTACTGAGCAGCCCTGCCCTTCCAAACAGGAAGTAGGCCCTGCCATCAAAGCGGTCATAACCATATCAAAGGAAACTCACAGTTCTTCATACTAAACTGAATATCACAGCAATCAAAGGGCTGTATGCACACACACCTCAATGTAGTCACTTAAACACGCAGTAGTGGAATTTATCTAAATTAAACTGAAGTGACAACGTGACAGAGCCATGGTTTATAAATCTGTATTAAAAAAAGTCAACTTTCTATTCTGACGGACTGAACTGTGGGAAAAGAGCACATTGTGTGGAGTGCTACCAGACATCCCTATTGTAAGTTACATGTTCATGTCATGTTACTATAAACTCACTTGAATTCTGTGCACAGATCCAGATGTCCACGTTTGAGCTTCTTGCATAATTTTCCTCTTTTCTTTGCTGCTGTCCCACAGTTTGCACACTGGCTTTTGTTTGTCTATACCCTAACCCTGCTGCTCCACATCAAATGCAAAAATATCTCCCTAAACCTGTCTTGACGTGTCCCAGCGCCGTTCAGCATGTTGTTGTAACTGTTTACTGTTCGTGCTTTCTTCCTCTTTTCAAGCTTGGTGTGAGAACAGGATGCAGGCAGAGTGACTACACCGCCCTCGTCGCAGAACCACGTCTCCGGTATTTTAAACATCCACCATCCCTCTCTCTACCTATGATACCGTAGGGGAACATCCACTTGGTACCAAAGCATCCACTGCTGGTCATTCAAAACCAAATTTAAGTCTGCGCTCACCACCCGGGTCTGCCCTGTTCTCCGAGCATCTACGGTAATGGATGATTTTAATATACATGCTGGATCTGGCAGCTGTTCTGCGGCAAATTAATTTCTTTCAGTGCAGAGATACAATCGCTCTCTCACAGCTCGTTGACTTTTCCACCCACCAACGTGCCTACAACCTACGGCCCTCATCTGGGCCAGTGACCGGCTTTTACTACTCGGCCGATGTTGACTCTGCTCTTTTCTCTGCACACTTTCAACGCCAATGAAATTCAGCTTCTCCTCTGCACATTTCAGTTTTTACATAATATCACATCCAATTAGTCCAGCCTGGCAGCTTCGGTCAAAGACCTGCAGGTCTGTTCACCACTTAATATTTTGTGTCTCTCTGTGTGTGTATATATATACCTGCAACGCCAGCTCCTGGATGTGTCTGAACAGTTCGATGTCTTTTTCCGTCAGGTTCTCGTGGCCGGGCAGTTTGTCCTCGTCGTCACGCCAGTCGCTGCCTTCCTGATTGTCTGGGGATTGAAAAAACAGAGGCGACGTTAATGTAAAAACCCAGTGCATAGACATGTGGTAACACTTTATAATAAGTACACACTAGTAAGCGTTAGTTAAGCATTAATAACTGAATTCATCATTTATAACACATGAATACTCATTAGTATGTAGTTTATAAACACAGTTAATGTTTTACTCCTCATTTACTTATAAACTACATACTACTGAGTATTTATGCGTTATAAATGAAGAATTCAGTATTTATTAATGCTTAATAGTGTGTGCTTATAATAAAGTGTTACCAGACATGTCAATATGAATAAAGGTAATATTTAATTAACTCAGACAAACAATATTTTCTTTCTTAAGAGGAATTTTGCTGATTTAGTACAAGGGAAAGGTTTAAAGACAGGTGTTTAGATGGGGTAATCCTAATGGGTATCATGCCCACTTTGCTGTCATTAGTACACACTCTACATAAAGTGCTAAGCCAACGTGTATCACTTCATTTGGGTGAAACTGCAGAGCATATTTGTACTATTTGTAATACATGAGAGATGCATTAAGTCGTATCCTCCTCATGATAAAGCGGAGAGGTTGGCGTGGCTCTTGATATATATTTTGGGCAAAGAATATGTGAACCTGATTATCCACTGCATGAGAAATTCTTCAAAGGGGGATCAAGCACTGATCTGGGTGCTGGTGGAGGCTCAAGTGGATGCTTCTGATGTGTCTGCTCGTCACGTTTATTCCCTTCCACTGTGCCGCACTTGAGACCGCGCGCTCTCGGCTTCAGAAACTTCAGTAGAAATAAAACCGCAGGTGGCCACTTCAAAATTACGCAGCCGTTTTCTTTTAGTGCATAAGCAACAATTTCCTCGGGCAGAAAATGACAAATCAATTCTGCGCCGCTCTTACCCCTTGAGCAACAATTTCCCAATAACTTACATCAGTGTTGGATCATTTAAAAAAAAAAAAAGGACAAAGACTCCTGAGCCTCTGCAGTCTGTGCGACGCAATAATAACTGGTAGTGCTGAGTCCGTTTGCCATCAAACCAGCCACCTGACAGCATGGACGCTGAGTCTGGTGAATGTAGTGGAAAAGGTTGTGTGTAACACACTCTGCTGCAGATCTTATAACCTGATTAGTGTTTGCTGGATCAATGAAAATCTAACATCTTGCATTAAGCTCAGCTGTTTGTCTACAGACGGAAACTGATCCCCCGGCAGCAGTGAAGCTCTGTCTGTATGAGCAGAAAAACAAAGCTAACCCTTACCCCCCCTGTCATCTCCATCTCCCTTGCGACTGGCTTTCTTACGGATGCGACACTGCTGCGAGTAGTCCACCACCTCCTGGCGCGCCTTGCGGCCCTCTGGCGAAGGCGTGAAGAACTTGGTGAGGGCGTCGATGAGACCCTTGGTCTTGTTGTTGAAGCGCAGGCTGCTCTGTGACAGGCCGTCGTCCTCCCGCATCGAGAACAGGAGCCTGTCGTCGCCGGGGTAACCTTCGCAGGAGGAGCTGGAGGACGAGTTGGCCGAGGCCGAGCGCTTCCGCCGGCCACGCCCGCCGAGCTTCTTGAAAGGCCGCCCCGGCCTGCGGAGGAAGACGGGGGACCGATTAGCAGTGTAGGATGTGTTACTTTGAAAAGTAGTTAGTTATAGTTACTCTTTACTTTCTCTCAGAGTTATTACATTATAAAAGTAACTAATTACCAGGAAAAGTAACTACCGGTATTGCATTACTTTTTTTTATAAAATGCTCAAATGTGAAGTTTCTGGAACTCAAGTCATTCCTTCACACACTCAGTCCCAGTGTGAATTTGTTAAACAATACGTTGAATCTTCAGTTAGTCAGGGAAAAATGCAGGATATTCATTCTGATTACATGATTCGGTAAGAAATGCATACTTGACTTTTATTTTGGAAAGATGATTTCTCTCCAACCTTTAAGGTTTTCATGGATCAAATGTTTTAGCTTTTTTTTTACCATTAGAAAGATTTACCTTGGAATAATAACTTTTTTCTTCCTCTCTTTTTCTTTTTTATTTGAGAAATTTTGGGAGGGTGGGGATGTACTGTCTACCTGCCACTGATACTGTATCAGGATGTTTTTGTTGTCTTTTGTGCTGAATTATTGCGAAATAAAAAATAAAATGCTCAAATATGTCACATAACTAACCCTAACCCGGTTATAAAAACATCTTTTTCCCGACCAGTTTATGGACTGCAACAAATGTGTAACGTACACTTAAACAGGTGTATTATTTTATCGACAGTAATGTAACAACATTAAAACAGGGGAAACACTAACTTCTTTGATTACTTGTTACTGAAAAAAGTAGTGTTGTTTATTTATAACACTGTTACTTCCATCACTGCTGGTTAGGACTGTGACAGGATGAGTGCATACTGTTTGTTAAACAGATAAACTGGGCAGAGAGGAGTAATGGCAACAAAACAAAACTCATCCTAGACAGGAGACTGTGCTCAGATACATGGCGTCTCGCTGCAGCTCTCCACCGGGCTGACACTGATGAAGACGGCATTAGCTGAAAGCAGTTCTTTACCTGTTCTTGGGCCGTCCCAGTGGTGCATTATAGCGCCGTTTGATTTGTGCTGCCTTTTCGTGTAAGAGCGTCTTTCCCTTTTTCCTGGGTTGGCAGATTTGACAAATCCACATGCCTGTTGAGACAAAGAGGGCGGCGGGGGGGAGCACAGATTCACATACAGTGAGGTGGATTGGATGAGACAGGCTTCTGTGCAGGTACTACCCATGCTCTGGGACACAGATAATACATTATTATTTAACAGTGAAGCATCAGATGTTTCATTAGAAGGTGGCTGCAGCAACAACAACAGATGGTTTAATCGTGTACTGAAAATATCACGCTCATAAGGTACAATTGTGTCTGTTTCATCTGAATCCTCATGGTGCTGTTAACTGGTAATAAGGTGACGGGTGATGTTTGTTTACCTTTGGGCATCCGCGTGAGGGGAGGATCACAGCACTCCATGTGAAAGCCCCGGTCACAGGAGTCACAGAACAACATGTTGTCCTGCACAAAACACACACACACACATACACACAGCAGTGTTGATGATTATCAGAGACCTCATTAAGAAGTGATGAGTTACAACAAAACACTGGGCTCAAGTTGTACATGTATTACACGTCAGTCTGTGTGATCAATGTCCAGAAGGATGCATGGCTCCATTCTCATCACACATCACATAAAAACATTTAAATACTTTATATTCTATCACTGATTTCAGCACCTGCTTGGTTTCTTATTGTCTTACGTTTTAGCTTCATCTCCTGCAAACATTTGAATAACAATGACTCCCAACTTGACAGGCACGAGAGCCTTACTAAAATAGCTCAATCCCAGGACCGCAGATATGTCTATCAGCATCTCTATCTGGCACTTAAGCAGAGAAGAGAGCGTTTCGCAGACACTGTTCGGGCTGCCAGTCCTCCATATTCGCTCATCCACTCACCGCATTCTTTCCTTGATCCTGACAGCTGCTGCAAGTCTTGCATTCGATGCACTGCCACCACAGAGCCTTGACACGCGCTGTGAGCTCTGGGGAGAACTTGAGACAGGACGGGTGGCCTGCAGGTAGACAGACAGGCGTACACAAACAAGTGCGTCAACGACACACACTTATTTATTTCTTTTCTTTGTTGCTGCTGACTGACAGCTGTGACCCACTTGCATCATTGTAAGAGGAGGGGGGGTAGAGAGAGAGAGAGAAAAAAAAAGAAAGCTCCTTTTGGAATTAAAGCCCTCACTGAATCAAACCTGGCTGCAAAGAGAGTGTTCAAACATAAATGACAATCTGTCAGAGCTGTGCATTTGCTCTGTTTGAAGAGCAGCAAACAAGACGGCCTTGTCTGGGACAGAACCCCGCTGAGGGAAGAAGCAGAACACAATCTGTCCTCTGCTTCCACTAAGCAATGTCAGCGTAAGCAAGTATTGGCGAGAACACTAGAACTCCTGCTGCAAGAAAAAAGATTTTATACGGGGGTCTGTCATATCGCAAATTTAGAAAGCGCTGCTCACTACCAGTTTGTGTTCAGATTTCTTAGGTTGGCAGCAGGTCAAGCTTATGCAGCTGTCAATGAAATAAAAAGACAGAAGAATTTGGATTTGAACAGGACTGGTATCGCTACTGATTTACTGAATCAATTTGATTCCGATTCACAAGGATTTGAATCAATTTCCAATTCAATTAGATATTGATTCATTTAGATATATTTCAGTTTTAAAGGGATGGTTCAACATTTTGCCAAATTGGCCCATTGCCATAATTCCTATAGTTTTAGGAGTAGGTTTGTTACCTTTAATTGTTGGTGCAAGTATTTTTAGAATGGCAGAGCAGAGCTGCGAGCTGCTCAGAGCTACGCTACGGAGGCTGATGGGACTTCTTGGTTTCCCTCATCAAACTAATCAAATACACAATCCAACAACTCCAAAATGCTCTGGTGGACAAGTTGTGACCTGCACATTCACCACGTTGAGATTATAAAGGAACATGACGAGACTGTTGTTTTAGAGGCAAATGCAGAGACTGCTTGCTGAAACTGCCCTTGGCGGGAACGCACATCCGCGGTTTTGCATGAATTTACCTTGAAAACAACTCTGTCTCATAACGTTCCATTATTATCTCATAGCGTGGTGATCACTACTCCTAAGGCTATGCAAGTCTATATGGCAATGGGCCAATTTGCCAAAATGCTGAACTATCCCTTTAATACTGTAAACTAATGCAAAAAGGAAATGGCATACATAAAAAAAGATCGATCAAAGGATTGGAATTGGAAAGGATCAGAAAACTGTTTTTGTTTTTAAACCAAACCAATTTGAATTACTGAAAAAAAAGACATTAAAAACTGAAAGGTTTCAACAGGTAAAAACAGTTCTACAAGAGTTTCAGTTGAAATGTTTGCATTTGTTGAAGTGTAAACTGAAGTGTGGGTGAGGACGGTTCAAGTAAAAGCTGATGTAAAATGTCAGCTGTAGTGAAGGCAGTGGAAATGTGAGCTGTCATGTAGCCGCTGAGAGGAGATGTATATTCACACTGAGGAATAAAAGTATCTGAAATGAGACTTGAAGAGTGAGAGATTAATTCATCTCAACGGCCATCAAAGACACAGATAAAGGCCATTAAACTGAAATGAAGAGGTTCAGTGTGTTAAGTGTGTGCACAGTAAATAATTCAGAGTGCAGCTTCCTAATATTTCACTGGGTAATTTTTAAACCCACATTCTAAATGTGCTTTGCTTTGTAAGTGATAGTAATATGATAATACATAATGACTGCATCTATTGTATCCAACTACATGTGAGTTTGTGAATTCTTCCAGAATCGTGTAAGTGAAAATCTTCACCGGTGCGAGGTGCTGCTGGGTTTTTATGGGTCACGAGCGAGAACACTCACCGCTGTTGCCACAGTCGGCGCAGGAGATGAGTTCCTCCGGCTTCTTGTCACGATTCTGCTCCTTGGTGCCCAAACAGAAGCTGCAGATGGGGATGGGCTCCGCTACCGGCTGGCAGAGGGACAGAGCAGAAGGGGGGGGGTGCAAATTGAGACTGTCAGTCAACTTAACAGCTTCATTGTACAAATGAACACAACAAAGTGGCCCTTCTGTGTCCTGCCACGGTGGCAGAGTGTCGCCGCGTGTATCAACAAGCCTCGGGATCGGGCTGGAGCGCCGATCTGAGAACGACACAGTTTAGGGTAATGAAGAGCGTGAGCGTTTCTGTGATGAGTGAGCTTGTATAATTCATGTGACATGTCGAGAGGGGGGGGTTGAAGGCTGCCATTGTGAGCCCGACTCTCTTGATGACTCCTGAGCTGTTTTGATCAAAGGTGTGTAACTCGGTGCTTGTGGTTGTTCTGGCAGTTTAATTCCTCTGCAGCGTGTCGTGTCCACATCTGACACCGACTTTGAAAACACGCCATCAGACGTTGGGTGTCTGGGGCGGTGTAAGTCTTTGCGCGGTGGCAGGTATGTGCTCGGATGCAAAACAAACACATCAGCTGAAAATGTGCACACACACACCACACAACCCTCAGCCAGATTTGTGCCCAGGATTACAAGAGGCTGGATAACACTTAACTTGTTGTTATGCATCAAATGGGACTTGTGCGAACAATAAAGCTGAGAAATCGCACCCCTGAAGCGCTGCAGGTAAACACACACACACACACACACATGCAGGAGAGGAAGGGCCACTAGGTGACTCTCCTTGAAAGTTTTCTGGAGCCTGGAAGGCCTGAGGGAACTGTTGCCTCGCCTCTACCTCAGAATAAACCACAGGTAATTTCAGCAAATACATTGTGTTTACTGCCGAGCTCTACCAGCAGATAGAAGTCAGGTGAATATGTTTTTGCTGTCACTTCGACCGTGAAAATCTCTATACTTTGGTTGGTATATTTACAACCTCTACAGTGTGTTTGGGGGGGGGGCGTCCTCCGAACAGGACCCCCACCCAGAAATTCAAGATGCAAGTTAAAAAATTGATTATTTAGCCTTATGTTTATTTTAATGGAAAGGAGCTATAACATACGTCTAATGCAGTGGTTCTGGCGACCCCACCGACCAAGATGCACCAGCTCACATACTTTTATACGCTGCATTTGATTTGAACTCGTGAAAGTTAAAGTATAGAATACAGTTGTTTAGGATTGTGTGGTGTTTCTAATCATGTTTCTATAAAGAATAATAATTAGTTTTAAAAATATTTTAGTTTTTTTTCATCAATTACTAGACATTTCAGGCGACCCCACATTGGATCCCGACCCCAAGGTTGGAAAACATTGGTCTAATGCCTTGTTACTATCGTTTCATTACATTCATTCATTACGATTTTCTCCTCCCCCTCCCCGCCCACTGCGCTTCCTGAGCTCCTTCCCCAGCTGACGTCGCCACGAGCGAACCTGTTGGTCTGACTAGTCCAAAACACATGAAGCAGCCACATTTTAAATACCAGCACTCGCCCTCAAAAACTGATCGTCTATCAGAATAAAATCTGATATGTCTATATAAGTTAGTTTGGAGCCTAAATCGAAATTACTCTTGCACCCAACCCCCCAGAACGGACACATCCACCCCACACATGCCCTCAAGAGAAAAAAGCTAGGGGACACACTGACAATGTATATGTTAATGTCCCATATACTAATGAATTTTAGGAACAACAAATGTCAGATTGACTTGTGGGTGCGCTGCGATTTAAAATGCTGGCAAAACATTTTTGACCTTTTCAAAGAGTATCCCTCTTATCCCTTATCAATACTTCAAAGTTGTAGTGGGTGTAATCAGGATTTTCTGAAGCGATCAGATAAAAAAAGTGAATCTCTAGAAGCTCAATAATCAGGGAAACCAGCTGCTTCTACGCCAACCACTCGTACAGCCAGTTGTTTTTACAAACCACACGCTGTGTTGAATGAGAACATCTGTGTGCAATCAAGGTGATGCTGAATTCTTTAAGGTTAGATACATCAGAGCTCTGGAAGGTTCAACCAGTGTCAGTCGGTCGGATCAGTAGCAAGAACTGTGTGAGAACACTTCAGTGAAAAGCACTGCTGAACAAAAGAGCAGGGTGAGTGAGAGGTCTCCACAGCTGAGACGGGAGTCGCTGAGCTGAGGGGCAGCGTCCTCTGTCGCCTGGCCGCTTCCAACGTCTGGGCTTGGGCGGCGGCGTGGCCTAGAGAAAGGCACTATTGAAGCAACTCACATGACACCTGGACTGGTGTTTACCAGCAGATGTGTGAGAGACACTGGACAAAGAAGCTTCTGTGATCCAATGACACCCAATTGGAGCTTTTTGGGTTCTCGCATTAGACCGATTTACTGTGAACCACACACACACTGCGTATTGGCACAAACACTGCGTATTAGCACCATGCTGTGGTGATGCTTCTCTAATCTGCGGCAAAGACACTTACGGCAGCTGTGGAAACATCTGCAAGAGACCGAGTGTGAGACGACACGCAAATATAGAATAAACTTGGAAAACAACGGTGTGATGATTCAGATGAGTCCGAATCGGACGCTGTGGCGAGACTTCACAGAACTACTGTTACAGCTCAACTTAAAAGCGACCTGATAAATGAATAAATAGGAAGTTATTATGGCTAATTAGTGTCAGGGAGGTCGAATTATTCCACTGTACCACAATAGAATATTAAGCCCCTCGGGCACATGAGCTGAATGTTTTCATACTATAAAACATAGACTGTGTCATAATAAACCACCCGTTGTATTAAGTGTGCTTTTAACATATATTTAAAGGGATACTTCACCCAAAATCAATAATTCACCTAACTTTAACTTTTGGAGTTATGAAAACGCTTCTGGGGTTCCAGGGGGGGTCCGACTGGCAGTGGATTTTCATATAATGGCGGTGGATAGAGTTCACTTTTGAACTGTCCAAAACGCACAATATGAAACATCCTCCAAACTGCCCTGCCGTACTGATCCAAGTGTCCTGAAGCCGCAACGGAAAATGCAGCAGGGAAATTTGCTGCAAGATGTTCTTCCATGTTTACATCATATATCCAATGGTTTACAACGATGAACGAACAGCTCGCAGCAAATCTTGCGCATGTGCACAAACATCAACAGAGCCACTGGGAGCTGCTGCTACAACAAGGCTAAAAACAGAGATCAAATTTCATTTTTTCATGTGGCGGCTTCAGGATACTTGGGTCAGTACGGATGAGCAGTATGGATGTATCTGAATGTTTCATAGTGTGTGTTTTGGATGATTCAAAAGTGAACTCTATCCACCGCCATTATATGAAAATCCACTGCCAGCCCCTGGAAGTCTAGAAGCGTTTTGATAACTCCAAAAGTTCTCCAAACCCTAACCCTTGGCATGACGGTGAGTAGAAAATTGGTGAATTATTGATTTTGGGTGAAGTATCCCTTTAAAGGATGTTCTTACACTATCATGAAGTCACATAACAGAGCACCAATAGATGCTATTTTTACAAAGCATAAATCCACTGTCACTGTCAGGCAGCTACTGATACAAATGCTCATTGAGGCTGTAGCTGGGTTTTGGTCAGGATGCTTATTTAGCAGAAAATTAGACATTTGATGGGCAGATGCCAGCACTGTAAAAAAAAAAGTGTATTTTTAGCAAAGCCTTAAATAACTCTCTAACATACCCTAATAGTTTGCAATTTAGAGCTTACTATAAACTGACAGACAAATAAATTAAAAGCATGAACGAAGCAGGAACTGTGATCAAGAGATACACTAATCTGGAGAGTTTCAATAGTGATGTAACTTGGAAAGCCATTAAAAAATATGTATTTTTTTTACAGCCAAGGTCATAACATCTCTTCCAAACCACAATACAACATCTAATCCTTTATTTAGCTGGAAAACAACAACATGACATTCATTGAAGTTGGGGGTGGGGTGGGGGAGGGGGTGGTTATGAGGTTTTGTGCAGGACAGCTGTGTAAATGCACATCACTGCAGAGATGTGGGTAGGTACCAGGTCCTGGCAGGAGGAGAGCTTGATTTATTGGGTTCATTTCCTTCTGACTCGGGCTGATTCCAGAAGCGCCATGCTACACCTCACCACCCCCCCAACATAGCAGCGTACAGGGAGAGAGAGAAACAAAAGGTGTAGAGTGAGGGAAGAAAGAGGTAAACAGAGAGGAGGGATTGCAGAGAAAGAGCGGTAAAGACAGAGAGAGTTAGATAAGCAGAGACATGCAGGCTACTGAGAGAGAAAGACTTGACCAGCTTTCTGTTTCTGAGACCGGTTCACAGGTTAAAGTCATTAACAATGGTGAATGTGTGATTAAAACAGCCGGATTTGACTGAAAAAACACACCAAGACGGTGAGGGAGGAATGAAGTTAGTCGGCGCCAAGACAGAAAGAAAAGACGAGGGGAATATGAAGAGGGAAAAAAAGCAGAGCGCTGACAAAAATAATGGAGGGCAAAAGAGCGAAGGAAATGGAAAGCATAAAGAAAGAGAGAAAATCTGCAGCAGCAGACCTCAGAGCAGCCTGCGTGCGACCAACACCTCAATCATTCCTGACGCTTAACCCATTCCTCGCCGGAGGAGGTCAACAGCTCCCGCTTGCCCTGAGAGCGCTCGAGTAAACACGAGCCCAGAGTGAGCACTGCCTTTCACACAGACACCTGGTATAGAGATGCACGTTACAGTGGAGCTTCAGTTACTGGCTGCCACTGTAAATTAATCCCCAACAGATACTAAAAAAACCAAAAGCTAATCCTCCTCCGTGACAGGGATATTGGAACGGTGAAACACGATCCTCAAATTCCTCCTGAGAGCCGGTTTCCCTCCTTGTTTCAGTCTTTCCCACCTCAGCCAGCGCCGGCCGCTCGCACACTACACAGACACCACGCCAGCGCTCTAGAAATTTCTCACGTCGACCGCCTTGTTTCAGCTCAGCGTCGTGGCTGACATTGGACTTTGAATGTGTGTCTGTGTGTTCATGTTTTGGTATGTGATCTTCGTTTCAAAATATAAAGGAGGATCCAGGAGCAAATTGTGTTATTGTGTTACCAAGCCACAAAGACACGCCTCCTCGTGACAACTGTTAGCAACCGGCTGTGTTAACTGGGTGGACTCGACGCGCCATTAAAACACGTCTTGCAGGCTACAGGTTCCTTAATAAACACACACAGGTGAGGGGAACCTGGTGCGACGAAAGCAGACACACCTACCTATGGGTCGCTTAAAGGGATAGTTCAACATTTTGGCAAATTGTCCCATTGCCATAATGCCGTAATTTTAGAAGTAGGTTCTTTACTTTTATTTGTCAGTGCAAGCTATTTCTAGAACAGCAGAGCAGAGCCGCGAGCTGTTCAGAGCTACGCTACGGAGGCTCATGGAATTTCTTGGTTTCCCTCATCAAACTCATCAAATACACAATCCAACAACTCCAAAACGCTCTGGGGGACAAGTTGTGACCTGCACATTCACCACACTATGAGATAATATTACAGAACAGAACAGAAGTTGTTTTCGAGGCAAATGCAGAGACTGCCCTCGATAGGAACCACGCATCACCTATTTTGGATGAACCTACCACGAAAACAACTCGATCTCATAATGTTCTGTTATTATCTCATAGCGTGGTGAATGTGCAGGTCACAACTTCTCCACCAGAGCGTTTTGGAGTTGTTGGACCAAGAAATCCCGTTCATCCATAGTGTAGCTCTACGCAGCTCGTAGCTCTGCTGCACCTTTCTAAAAATAGCTTGCAACCACAATTAAAGGTAACAAACCTACTACTAAAACTATAGGGATTATGGCAATGGGCCAATTTACCAAAATGTTGAACTATCCCTTTAAGCACAACACCACAAACACACATCCTGTAGTCTCGCGTTGCAGTGTTTGCCAAGTCCTGCGTTTAGTTTCCAAAGAGTTGAAATTAATACTTGAGGCAACATGTAGCTTTGTCTGAGGCCTCATACACAGACATAATGGGTTATAGAAAAACAACTTGGTGTAGCCTGGTTTCCCCCTTTATATACTGACTTCTGTGATCCAAAGACAGAGGACAGGAGAGTGAGACAGGAAGGAGAGAACAAAGGAGGAAGGACAAAAGGAGAAGCAGAAATGGAGGAGGAGGAGGGGAGGAAGGATAAAAGGCACTGGGAGAAAGCAGCAGAAAGAGGGAAAAGCGTTACTGCTGTCCTTGTCTCGTCTCAAGTCAAGGATCTCATTAACATGGGAGACCGCTCTCAGCAACCCCCCCCATCGCACTTCCCTTATGGCCACCCCCCCCACAACCTCCAAACACAAACTCATTGATCACTGTTACAGGACATGCCGTGCAAGCGGAGACAACACGCAAACACACGCACGCGCGCATGCGTTCCTTTCGCAAGTTGCACCTTGACGTGCCATTGTTTCACTTTCAATGAGGAGCACACACAAACACACACACAAGAGAACACTCGGCTGGCGTCGGTTCACAGATAACGCAAGTGTGTGCGACGTTTTGAACCTGAAATCCCATTGAACGCTTTGGGAGTTAACTTCTCAAATGATTGGGTGGCATCTACAAGAGGCTGAGGAGGGACCTCGCGTTGTGCCAGCGTGTCCTCCGTTCAGCCAGGCATCACCCTCCATTAAGATGGGGGTTAGCCAGGGAGCACAAAGCTAA
This sequence comes from Decapterus maruadsi, assembly GCA_030347415.2. Classification (NCBI taxonomy): domain Eukaryota; kingdom Metazoa; phylum Chordata; class Actinopteri; order Carangiformes; family Carangidae; genus Decapterus; species Decapterus maruadsi. Next base: position 5,564,271 of record CM064895.1, read on the forward strand.
ATCACTGCATCAAACGGAGCAGGGGGCTGGCCGGGCTCCAGCCGTCACTTCCACAGCTGCTCAACACATTGGCTCTATTTGTGGGGCGGTGAGGTTAGCCATACGCGAGGCCTCACACCGCTGCGCTTCCCGTGCCAAATGCCATTCACATCAGAGTCGGTGGTTGAGCTTGAGGTAACTGCCCCCCCCCCCTCGGGCGCTGACGCCGCTGTTAATGCTGTTTCTATAGACTGGTGGCCAGCTCCGTCTGCTGCTGCTTGTTCCTGTGCTTCTCATAGGTCAAAGTCGCTGATAGATGGATGATGACCACTCAGCACTAAGGCTTTAAAGAGGTAACACTGTAAAACACTGTCCTATACATGTTTAGCATGTGACCTGCTGGTAGGGCAGGGCGATTACGGCAAAAATCATCATCACGATTAGTTTGGTCATTATTGAAATGAAATCACGTTTATGTATGTATATGGGGGCAATTCAAGTTTTATGAACCAGCAACAACAATGCAGGATTTGTAGCTTAACTATGATACATTTTTACCATAATTAAACAGCTTTAGAGTAATTGTGAAGGTTAATAAATTGTAACCATGTACGAGGGAGAATGGAGGCTCTCTGTCTTCCACATGCGTCTCTTGGCTGAAAACCAACCTTGTAAGATCAGAGCTGCCGCCCCAGTGTCCCAGCTCTCTTCTCAAACGCGCCCCATAACCCGTAATCTCTAGCTGATGACAGATGAAACTACACAAATATGCACGTTGTAACATCGTATATGATATATAATGTTTTTTACAGCTTGATTGATTGATTTCTTGCTGGCTTCGTTGTAAACAAATGCACATGGCCAGGAGGAGGGTTAGCAATGAGAGGTGGACAGCATGGCTGCAAAACGAAATGGAATCAAATCGCAATATGGCCAAGTGCAGTATTTAAATGGCAGGAGCTGCATTGTTATTTTCTGGTAAAACGTGTCATAATTACTGTGGTGCATTGTTAGCGCTGAGTGTTGTGTTGCTACGGAGACGCTCAGTCCAACAAATCATATTCTCAAGACATAAAGGGACAAGTTTACAAGACCCAACAAAAAACAACATCATGAGTTCCAACTGAAATCACAAACATACATCGCAACGGCAATATCTGCCCATGTAATGGCAACGTGATGTCTTGTCTCTGGTTAACAGTGAGGTCTGTGGATGTTCTTGAGTGACTGGGACACTGTTTCTACAAACACTATGCTGTCACATTTTGTTTTGATACATTTGTTTAAGTGGCAGCAGATATATGAGAAGCAATACAATAGTAATGTAGCCACATGGCTGTGAACCAAAGCAACAGAGAGAGAAACTGTGTCTAAAGGGAGAGTAATGATAATCGATGACTCCTTCAATTAATCTGCAGATTAACTGATGATGACTAAATAATTATTTGTCTATCAACCTCTGCTCATCAACTAATTGTGGCAGTTCTTTTCCAACTTGCTTGAACTGACGCTTCAAATGACCCTAACTGCGCATCAGTTTTTCCATTTCTCCACTGGTGTGTACCGCTAAGTGTCAAACAGGAACTGAGTCTGTGGTCGCAGCACAGCTTGAAGTTTAAACTGGTGTCAGAAGAGTGGAGCCAGCCTTTTTTTAACTTTAGGCTGTAATAATGGGTCAACTGAGGCCACGGTGCCGGTGAAATGCAAACAATAGATGGTTGTCACAGAAATGAAGGATGGATTTTCTGCAACTTTCGCCACCTCCTTGAAAAAAAATGGATCAATCCAAAATCTGAAATTCAAGAAAAGTCAACAATAGGAGACCGTTTCAACGCCGTCATTTTCCCAGCATTCCTGTGGTGCGGAGCTATAACCCTGGTGATGTTTCTATCCATGTAGGGGGAGACTCAAGAATCCTCTCCCGTGGCTGCACAACACAGAGCAAAACGAGGGACAGTGGGGGGAGAGACGAGCGAGGTGGATAGAAAAACAGATGAAGAGACAGGTTGCGCCCGAGACATATAATCAATGTCTGGGGGGCATTTTGTATTCATGGCGCTCCGAGTGACGATACATGATGTCTTCACCTTGAGCAAACACAGAGAGGTAATGTGCGCGATGTTAGGAAGACAGGTGGGGGTCGATCCCGTACCGGCAGAGAGGAATGAATTACTGTGGATAAATATCTCCATTACGGCTCATAATAAGCAGTGCCTAATGTAGCGGCTCTACAACCACTACCAGCAAAGGAACCATTAGGTGCAGGATGCTAACATTAGCCAAACTGGTTAAAGGGGTCAGTGGGATGTTTTGGAGGGAAAACTCACAACACAGTGGATGTGGGAGTGGGAATGCGGTTGTGTGTGTGTGTGCATGTGCGTTGACCACGAGTCCCTTTTCACACGTCCTCGCCATGACACTGCACGTCGACATCGAGAACTCTGGTTCACCCCGCTCCAGCTGTTGGGGAGAGGGCAACCGCAGGGCAGGGAGATTGCTCTTGCGTATTATGACAGGATGAACATCACACACACACACACACAAAACTATATACCGAGACGGATATACACACAAAGGCTCAGCGTCAGGCCCATCCCACCTAATGGCTGTAGCCTCATACCGCTAACGGGTGCTCAGGGAGGCAATGAGGTTTGCCATCTATATCCATGACCCCTGGTTGACTTCTCTCCCCCATTCTCCTCCCCCTTCATGACCTGGCAATGGCACCCTATTAGGGTGAGGGAGCAGAGGGGGGGGGCACGGGGAGACCGAAAATAGGATCTGGGATCCCGTTTGAATGGAGTGCTCCGACACAAACATCAGTGCGTTGAGTACACAAATCTCCCTTCAAACGGGGTCAAAGCCTGTGCTTATCCGTTTGTTTTGATTCCCCCACCCCACCCCACCCACCCTCCATCTTCACTCATACACTCTCTCCCCCCTTTTCTTGAGAAATTGTAGCCGTTAAGAATCAAGTGGGGAGATACGTCGATGATGCACCAGTCCAGTGGTAGAGCAGAGAAAACAGTGGAGTGCAACCTTCTCAGTCTTCCATGCGCTGTTTCCCCTTAAAGGCACAAACCACTTGCACAGGAGCAGAGTAACCTTAACATGTACGATGGGGAAAAGTGGTACTGAACGCGTCAACAGTTGTACATGGTCATGGAGGTTGAGTGCGTTACAACAACTGCACCTGCTGATTCCACGTCTGTCTAAAGCTCTCTCCTCCTGGGCTCCTGGACAAAAGCTGAGGAGCACCTGGTCGTGGTTTATGGTAAAATGAGGAACTTTTCACAAGTTTAGAAACATGTCTGTAACGAACACCGTCGGTTGGTTTTTCAACATAAGTTTGTGAAGGTCTGGACAGAGCTCATCATGAGATGATGCTTGTGTGACACCTTGGTGATGAGAAACCTTTTTACTGGCATCACTTAACTGATATTAAAGGGGAACTATGCAAGCCCAGTCGCCTTTTCACTGTTTTGCTAACCCTCCTCCCAGCCATGTGCATTTGTTTTGAACGAAGCCTGCAGTCCATGGAGCTGTGGATGATAAAAAATTATCATATACTTTTATAGTCTGTATAGTGTGTAGTCTTATCTGTCATAAACAAGACATGACTGATTGCGGAGAGTGTTTGTTTCATGGTGCCGCCGAGATTAGAGCTGGGGCGCCGGGCCTGAGGAGCTGATCTTGCAAGGCTGGTTTTAGGACAAGAGACGCTCTGGGTGGAAGGCAGAGAGCCTCAGTTCTCCCCATGTGAAGTAATTTAACCATCACAATTACTCCAAAGCTGTTTAATTAAGGTAAATTCTTGCATAGTTCCTCTTTAATTTGAACTGATAGGGAAAAGGATTACTTTCTAAATACTGACAGATTCCAGCTGGGTTCTTGTCTTTCCATTCTAATTTGCACTTCTTCCTCTTATTCACATGTTTAACACTTATTCCCTGTACCATTTCACTTTATTACACATTTACTACATTCATGGACATGTGTTGTGATTTCTCTGTATATGTGGAATACTTTGGTTGTTACAGACACCTGGTGAAAGTTTCATGCCAATAGCCTGATTAGAAATATATTTGCTGAGGAAAATGTCGACGGGTTCGATACCTATTTTCCCCGCTGTACATCAAGAACACTCCAGCAGTCAAACGCAAAACACACGACTGAGCAGCAATAAGGTCGATTCCTCTGGAGAGCGATATCAAGGCAACAACGGGCTTGTGTGAATGCCACATACAAATGTCATCTTCCACACTGCTGCAGCACTGTCTCCATGACCTAACTAACCTCTGAGAGGCGCCGCAACAACAAAACCGCAAAAGTTCCCCCTTTCGCCTTTTCACACGTCACAGATACGTGATGTCACACTGACGGGCCACCGTGTTCATATGCGAGTGAGACGTTTTCAAGAGAATCACTTGTGCTAAAAAAAAATTCACTTTCCCTCCAGTAATTACTTTGAATTTACAGATGTGATAAGAGCTCCCTGGTGGACTGTAAAATAATATAACACATTCATTGAGCTGAGCGGAAGCAAAGCCTTCACATCAAGGTGTGCATGCATTTCTCAGCGTTTTCGTGTGATTTATTTTGAGAAGCGAGCTAATCAGCAGCTGAGTCACAGAGAAGGAAGTGGTTGATATCTGTTTGTCTTAAGAGGTGGACCATCTGCAGCCAAGCAGGTCACTGTGCTAGGCAGACCCCATGTGACTACAGCCTGCTCTCTAGGCTAATCCTGTGTGTGTGAGGGGGTGTGAGTGTGTGTGTATGGTCATCCTTACCAGAGGCTTTTGTGGCTACACTGACACGTACACACACACACCCACACAGGGGCCAGCTAAAGCCAGGATCCAGTCAAAACAGTGTTTAGGAGCAGTATGGCATGCCACTAGCTGATGATGGGCCACTACAGTGATATGACTGGTTTGTTTACTTGTTGGCTGTTAGAATGCGTGCTTGCACGACGCCTGTATGGGATGTAAAATCAAAGACTTATGGCGTCATGTGTACCGTAGCGGGTTCGGGTCAGAATGCAATGAGTTTGTATGTCTGTCTTTTTCTTTGCATGTGTGTGTACATGTCCCTGGCCCTTACAAGCCGAGGTTAGCAGGCGGCTGCTCTCTCTGATCAGGTTACAAAAGTGGGTGTGTTCCCGCTCTCCTCTGTCGCCTGCATGTCTGCCTCTCCCTCTCTCTCTCCCTCCAACTCTTTCTGTCTCGCTCACTCTCTTCTCCCTCTGTGTTTCTGCCTCTCTCCGTCTTTCTGGTTACAGAAGCCTGAAGCTTGCGTCATCCCGGCCTCTTCCTCTGGCAGCACTACAGACCACCTCTCCCTCGCCTGTCTGTGCTCCTCCCCTTCCCTCTCTTTTTCTTTCTTTCTTTCTTCCTTCCTTCCACCCATCTCCTGACAGCTCCTGACAGGGAGCAGCCCTGCAGCTGGTCCACACTCCCCGCAGGAGGCTGGGAGCCATGTGACTCTCTCCCTTGACCCTCCTCTGCTGCTGAAAACTGGCCCGCCAGCCGCCCGCCCAGCGGGACTCTGGCGTTCCTAGACCTGGACCCTCGCAGACGTAAACACACACCTGGGCTTCTGTTTGCTTTCCAGGTAGCGATGTGACGCTGAGCGGCTGGGGGTCAGTGGCGTCTGGCTCACTTTTTTCTGACCCGCCGGTAACCTTCACCTTCTAAACAGATATTGAAAGCGTTTTGAACAAAAACATACAAACATCGGTTTGTGGAAAGATGCTCACAGTCCTGCTGGCCACCGCTACAATAACTGAACTACTACACCACGCTGTATGAAAGCTCACAACTGATAGTCTCACACTGAAGCACCTCGCTATATTATAGGAAATCACAATCCTGTCAGCCAGAACCAATGTGAACGAGCAGAAAAATGACAGTTTTTCAAATTGATAGAGTTAAATAATTCTGCGACAACTTTAAGTGTTTTTTTTTCTGTTTTCACAAATCACACTCGCTTTCGCTCTGTTGCTCTGAAATGTTTTAACTTGAGGGCACTTCAGATTTGTTGACACAATTACAAGTCAGTCACATTTGTTTTTTCAACAGGATATCCGTGATCTTATCAGACGCATCTGATGCCAAAAGACAAAAGTACTTTACATCCTATTTGTCATTTCAAATGTGCACCATATCTTTGCCAACCGCTTTGCTGACTGTGCCCACAAACAGTGATCAAGAACATTTGAGAAGTAAATGTCACATCCACGTGAAAACAGCAGTAATACACATGATAAATGTTGATTGTTGATGTATTATGTCTCTGTGTACAGCTTTGAGGTGTATGCATGTCGTTTTAACTGTTTGCTAATGATGCGTGCCTGCATACGTTACCTTGTCTTTCTCGTGGGGCAGCAACCGAACAGGCGGCAGCGATTCCAGAGACACCGTCCCGGTCCCGTCGTCCTGGGAGCTGCTGCGGCTGATGAGCTGGAACATCGGACCCTGCTTAGCCACACGTCCATGGGCCACTGCCCTTTTCAGGGCCACCCTCAGCTGCTGGTGGAAGAGGCCCGGCCCCATGGAGCCGCTGCCCGACAAGTAGGCCGCCACATCAGCCTGGCACTTGAGAAAGCGCTCAATGTTCTTTAAGCTGGAGCCGCCGGGCTCATGGAGCCCCTCCAGTGCCCGCTTGATCAGCTTGTTCCAGTCAAGTCCCGATTTCTTTCCGGAATGAGAGTGAGAGTGAGAGCTGCTTCCGCCGCCACCGCTTCCGCCGCCACTGCTGCTGCTGCTGCCGCCGCCTCCTCCTCCTCCTCCTCCAGAGCTGCCACCACTTTTGGGTTTAGGAAGAGCCAAGCGCCCGGGGTTATCAGGGTCCTTGTAGGAGTTTAGGCCTTTGTTGGTGACCTTAAGGATTGTACCATCCTTGACACTGAGCTCTAACTGTTCCAGAACTGTTTTCCGGTCCAGACCATGAGACATGGAAACTGCATTGCAAATGCGCTCCTCTGATGGCCGCTGCTTCTGCTTCTTCACCTTCTTGATGGCCTCTAGGATCCATTGCGTGTACGTGGGGTTCGCCAGTTTCACCATGGCTACTGCCTGGGCGAGCACGGGGGCCCGAGGGCCTTGCCGCAGTGACCGCACACAAAAAATAGGGACTGTAAGCCAAGGAAATACCTGGCCTGCGCCGTAGCGCCGCCTCCTCCTCCACTTCCTCTTTTCCCTCTGCCTGCTTACTATCCCTTGTCCTGGGGTCGCACGGAGAGTCCCTCAGAAGCTGAGTATGAGCAGCACGGACGGGAGCAGCTAACCATAGCACAAACCCCCTGCGCCAAACCTCCACCCAGTAAAATCAGGTCCACCCACCCACCACCCACTCCCAGCCAGGTGATGGTCCCTGGCAAGAAGCAGGGGGAGCGGAGGAAGTAACAGGTCTACTAGCAACTTAAACTCCACAGTGCAAGATCTTCTCAAAAAATTGCAGTGTTTCCCACTTAAGCTATCGCAAACCACCTATACATGGACAATAAAATCTTTACAGTCAGCTTCCTAACTGTTGGAAAACTATCCAGCTTGCAATGTGAGATGTGAAATCAGATCCAGCACATGAAATTAGTGTTTCAACCATACAGGTGAGGGAAATACAGTAAATAGGTGGAACGTGGATTGATTATAACGTTTCACACGATGAGGCTTTTTTCTGCATCCACACTCCTTTGTCTTCACTTGTTCTCTCTCGTCGTCTTTCCGGGCTTCTCAGGTCTGGGACGGAACAGATATCTCACCCCAGGGAGCAGCCAGGGCTGATCACCTTCATGCCTATTGCACTTCAGTAGCTGACAAACCCTGCAGAGAAAAAGAAAACACACAGAGAAAGAGGTTAGAAAGACAACCCCTTTGAATGAAGAAGAAAACAAAGCAATACAATTTTGACTTTACAGGAACAATAAGTTTGAGTGAAGTGCAGACAGCCTTAGAGAGAGCACAGACTTGTTCACAACACAGGCACAGTGCCCTCACACAGATATAAATTAAGCCATGCCTGCTCTTAGAAAGCAACTTTAAGTTTGGACACGCACTATTAGCAGAATTAGACATTGAGACAAGGAGCACACATGACACCAGGATGTGTTACCTAATAATTATATTCAGTCAATGTTTCTCTCATTAGATCCATACCACTGCCAAAACCACAGCCAGTATGACACACATACTGTCAACAAACAAGCATGACTACAACCGCTAGTAAATGTTGCAAGTTGCACAGATATATCATTTACACGTGGAAAAAAAGGACGAGAAAAGGCGGATAAACAACACTGTCCTAAAAACTGTAGTACCAAGTTAACTACAGAGCTAGTAGGGTTGCTAACGTAAACATGATGCAGTCAAAACACAGACTGTTAGCAAACATTAGCCTGGACGCTAGCAAAAATCAAAGGCAAGTTAATTGCCGCATTGACAAACTGGTTCCCGCGGTGTTGTTTACCCTCACTGATATGATATGAGGCTGCTAAGTGTCTGACAACAAGCCTTCCCGCTAACTGCTGTTGTTTAGCAGGCTAGCGTTAGGCGCTAGCCGACGAGCTAACGTTACGATTATGTTACTAACGTTACTCGCTAACCCGAAACGTAAACAGCACGAAACGAGACGTTAGCCAGCGCTCCCGCACAAATGGACAACAATTTCCCCCTCCGCCCGACATTTCAGACCATACAACCCGTCCCATCGCAGCAAACACAGTGAATAATATCACTCTGGATGACATTCAGATATTAACGTGAGAACGCGGCCTTGCAAAAGGCACAATGCAACTTGCAGACGGCCATCTCGGCTAGCGGGCAAGTGCGAAAATGTAGGTATGGTAGCGGCGGATTCCGCAGTATTACATGCTCCGCGGCGTCCCTCGCAGGCTTCGGTACGGGCGAGGAGTCTGGGTCCGCTCGGAGGCGCCTCTACTATCGGTCCCCACCTCGCTGACTTCCTCCCTCGACCAACCGCCCTCCCACGTAACGCTACAGCCTGCGGTACGGGGAAGACAAGGCCGCTAGAGCGGAGTAGCTAGGCCTCGGCTCCCCCCCTCCTCCGTACCCCCCACCCACCTCCGCGATCATCATCCCTCCGTACCCCTCTCTTCCTCTACCTCTCGCGGTTCCCCCAGAAAGCCCGAGCTGGTCCGGTTCTGGTTTCCAAAGGGAAGCTCGGGAAACCGGGCCGTGTGTAAAATCTCACATCCCCCCATCCGGCTTCCGCTGCTACTCACCGGAATTTCGTGTCGAGCCGCCGAGGAGAAGGTGCCAAAACCGTGCGAAACGGAGACAACAACAAGCCTTAAAAATGCAGCCAGAGACCAGGGGCTCTAGAGCCGACGCCATCTTTGAGTGAAACAGGAGCACGGTTGGTGGGGGAGGGGGGAACACTGAACCGTCAGGCAGGGCCAAGGGACCGTCTGCATGGTGCGAGGCGAAGATCCAGGGGAAGAAAAATTCACTGCAAGGCGCGGGGGGCGGCGGCGGCGGCGTGCTGTTGCTATGAGAGGGGTGTGGATATTGCTTGAGGACATGAAATGGAAGAAAGGGACAGATGGTGGTGGTGTTGGAGGAGAAAAAATAAAAAGGGAGGATATGTGCTCTCTCGCATTCTCTGCTGCACTACAGCTAAATAGAGGGAGATTCAAGGGAGCGTCTGCATTTTTCCCAACAGTTGTAAAAAAAAAAAAAAATAGAAAAAAAAATCAAAGCCAATGAGCATGCCTTAACGTTAGAGGGTATTTAAAGATCAAAGTGAGACACCCCTCCACACTGCAGTCTATTGTAGCAGCTGTGTGTTTTTTTGTTTTTTTTTCACTGAAGATGGGAGGCAAGCCACACAGATCCAGTCCCCGGAGATGATCAGATGTTGCAGTGTGTAGCTATCCAGAGTATTACAGTACATGATAGAGCATGTTATTATCTGTCTATGCAGAGTAGTCTGATGCACTGCTCATTCAACTGTGAAACAGAGAATTATCTTTCCACCATAGAAAATGATTATGTAAACTGTCTGCAGCAGACCCACTTTGTTACATTTCATTAAAAGAAGGCTGAGTCTAACACCTTTTCTTTATAATTTATGTTGGTGGGAAGGAGGGGCTTTTACAGCACTCGGAGCGACGTAAATCACAGCATCTGGTGACAGATGGAGGCAACATAATGCAAAGGTGTCACTCTCACTTTGCATTCGAAGCTGCAGTTTGCTCAATTTAAAAGTAATTTGCACTGAATATGCACAAGTGATGACTGCTTTTAGTCCAAATGCATTATAGAAAATTAAAAACTACGGCATAAAAAGTGAAAGTCAATCAATCATGCCACAAAAGAAAAGTATCTACAATATAAAGAATCTGCCTTTGGGAAGTTTGAACAACTTAAATACAGTCTTTTTAATGATTCATAAAGAAAAACAATCAATATAGGAAAACTTATGTTGCTACAATTTCATGATCATAGTGATACAGAGGCGCTTGTGTTGGAAATCTGGCAGCAATCTTCCTTTTCTATTACAGGCTAATGCTGAAAGCTCCCTGGGTGGAAATTAAATTATCTGCAGCTTTGTGTAAAATGACGTGTACAGCCGTCCTCAGAGACAGATTATTGAGTGTCTTATAGGGAGCAATTAGACCTCAGGTTTTCCCATGTTAAAGGTGTCTTATGAGATGTTGAGCTGCGCAGTGGTGATCAAATAAAACTGGGAAGGTCACACTTTACTCCCTGTTTATCTTGCACTTCTTCAGGGACAGATAAATCACATTGCAACGACAAGGCACTAATTTTAATTAATGGTAGTGTTATTACACAGATAAATAGTGTGAAGCATTAACACATGAACAGCTATTAGTACGCCTCCTGAGGACTCGCATATTACACTAAGTGTGTACAGTAGGCCGGCTAACAGATGGACAATACTCAGGAGAAGCCTGCACCACATCTATCGTTCCCGGCCATGAATAAATAATGTCGTGTGCCATGATCCACAGCAGAGGCCGTGTTCACCAATACACAACAATAGAAACAAACTAATCGGGGTGGGGTGTGTGGGTGGACGCTTGGGGAGTCATTTCACAGCAATTTTGATAAGATCATATTGATTTTCAGTCAGATAAATGGAGTCAGAGGGTCAAGTTCAAGAGTTTTATTTATTCCATTTGAGCTTTTACAGTAATCTACACTAATTGCAGAAGTGAGGGCACAGAGGAGGTTAAAAATCTAATTTACATAAATCTTTATAGTTATCACAACAAAAAGTTACAAATGAATCTGGACTAACTATTACAGCATACCCAACTCTGAACAATATAAAAAACCATGTGGACAACAGACACTCTAAAAGTATTCTTGAGTAAAGAAAACTATAAAAGCAGACAATTAATGATTATTGTTAAATTGTAAAATGGAAATGGGGAACCACTCTGAGAACAGATTTTGAGAATTACCCTTATTTGCAATAAAACATGTTACTTAGTCAGGTTAAGAGGTGGTAAGTGGATTTAATTAGGTTGAGACAGAGCCAAGTTAGCTGTCTTTTCCCACTCTTTATACTAATTGTGTGCACAGAGAAGTGTGAGAGGTATCAACCTTTTAATGTCAGTCTGGGTAAGTGAAAATGATTTCCAAATGTCCAACTAAGTGGTAACACTTCTCTGACTGCAGCTTTTAAAATGTGAGATTTTTTCTCTTTAATTAGATATCTTCAGAATCTAGGTGAGAAATCAATTCTGAAAGATTCTGAAAAACCGCATTAAGATGTTATTTTTTGTGACAGACTACACGATTGGTTGACTTAATTGATCATGAAAATAGGTATTTGCAAACATAAAATTAACATTTACGTTGTGCACACCTTACCATGGCTAAAAGAAATCTCTCACAATGTTTCGCCTCTTATTTGTAGACATTGTTTATTTTTTATAGTTTCTGATCATCAGTGTGATTGGGGAGTGAACAATTAGCACCATGCAATAAATGATCCCTGCCCACAAATGGATGTTTTGGTATGAGACCCTTGGCTTCTATCTTCAGTGGACAAAAGGAGACGAATAATCCTTAGCTTCCTTTCATCCCCTTAATCCCTCTTTTTTAATTTCTGCTCTCTGTGCATCCACCTGCTAGGGGCCCGGAGCCCCCAGCAAGCTGCACCAGTGTCCACCTGCCCGCTGCTGCTGCCCTCCCCTCTCCGACACACAGACATAAACACACACGCACACACATCCCGTCCACCTGATGCACAGCTCCTCCTGCTCTCCAGGCCTGCTGTCGGGCCTGCTGGCTCTCGCTCTGCTCCACTTTTCCCCTGCCTCCGGTTTATAAGCTGGACCCGAGCCAAGTCAAATAAACTTACGGCATCCCTCTCAGTCTAAAAAAACTTTTCATGCTACAATTACCATGCTTGTTTTGTTGTTGTTGCCTTTTGTCACTAGATTTCTAATTGGCCAGTTTCCACACAGCTTCTAAAAAAAGTTTTTAGTTATTTTAGTTTTTTTTTGCTCTTGTTTTTATTCTAAATCCTTCTGTGGTTTCATGTCAGATCCCCTATTGTCGACTGTGCCTAAAATAGAATCTGATTGATTGTCTGTTTAGGTTCAGTAAATGAGGATGTTTACATATAGAGTCCAACTGAGCCGACATTTCCAAGTAAATATAGGCACTTGACACGTGACTAATTTATTATAAAGCCGTGACAGCCGTGACTACTCATGTGCGGAGGAGCAGTCAGGTGTATTTAGGGTGAACCGGTGAAGACTTGAAGAATCGGGCATTATCAAAAGGAAGTCTGGAAGTGACTCATCTGAAAGGATAAATGCATCCTCTCTGGCTGATGCCTTTTACTTTGTCAACATAAAGTAAGGAGATACGACTCCTGAGTGCAGCTGTGAGTGTAAGCTTCAGTCAATCTGTGCCACCACCCACACACACACACATTTCTGAGTTCCTGTTTTTTTTGGGTGATAACTGGAGTGCTGCCGCTCAGATAGCCAGGCAGTGTCCAAGGCTGCTTTTTTTGTCCGTGTGAAACTAGCAAGCTTCCTGCTGTGGCTGGCTTGTTGCCAAGTCCCCAAAACCCACCCCCCCACCCCCTCCACCCACAACCCAAACTCAAACTCTAAACCCCTCCCATCCTGAAAAGAGCTGAAACATACAACGGAAATTTCCAGGGCCTGTCCACCCAAGAGCATGCCCCCACCCGTCCCGTAACCCTCACCAGCACCACCCATACCCCCCTCCCTCTTTTCCTCCCTCCCTCCCTCCCTCCCTGTGGCCCCAGCTCCCTCCCCTGTCTTGAATCCAAAGGGACAGAGAGCAGCTGGAAGGTGAAGTGCAGCTTGTGGGCGCCGAGCTGAAAGTCAAGCCAGACACCTCTCGTGCTCCCTCCAACTCCTGCCGTCTGGAATCTCCCTGAAAACACCACCTCCTTCACTTGAACCCAGGAGGAGTGCTTAAGAGGGGCCGCGGAGTAGGCTACATACACACTCGTGAGCCGGTTACAGTGAAGAGACAGGGGAGGGAAAACGTGGAGAGCTATTCTCTTTGACAAATCAATTGTCCTGTTGTGGTTAACAGTTGTTGTGAGTGTGTGTACATTTCAAGCAGGGCCTTCTGACAAGGCCATTAACATGCACAAATAGCTCTGACTTTAACAATGTTAAGCGCAGCAGAGGGGGGGAATCACTGTAATAGATAGTGTTGGAGCAGCAAAACCCAATACACATATATATTTCCTAATTTACTCCAAAGGGAGCCATAGGAGATGTCACTGAGATGGAGAGTCAAGAGAGACACGAGAACAAGAACCAAAGCAATAAAACAACAAGAGTCATTAAAAACACTGAATAGAAAAAACTTTCACATTTCTAAAGGGAATAGGTATAGACTTCCTATATCTTTGGACTGAGTCAGGCTGTTTCCAGTTTTTATGCTAAACCAAGGTGACCACCTGCTGTTTCCAAGACGTGTTGATCTTACCCTTGGCAAAACGGAAAATAAACCCATTTCCTGAAAATAATTCTATACAGAAAGTGCCTTTGATTTGAAGCTTTGGGTAAAATGTTGAAGGGGAACTGAATCACAGTCTGCTGTCAAGAAAAATCCCCATGTGTTTGGTTTGGCAAAAGCAGAATGAGCACTATAGTTGCAATAAAATCACATCATCTGCATAAAAATGACTGTCGCAGTTTGTACACTTTTGACTTTTTCTACAGATTCATCTATGTGCAACACCTTTTATAGATATCATTTCATTTTCAAGTTATTGAATAGATTTAGAAATGACCTTTCTCATAGACAAGGACCAAACCTGTGGCACCTGTTACTGTTGGTAAATGGACATGAATAAAGTACAGACTGTTTTTTTGGTACACATTAGATTGTGTTGTTTATTATTTTTTTATTATCAATTAGTAATCTTCAGAGGCCGAAAGAGGATTTTCCTCTCCCTTCGACTGTTTCCAGATGAAGTTGCATCTTCATCTTTAATGCACAGACATAAGAGTAATATTGGTCTTCTCCCCCAGCAAGAAAGTGAATGTGTGCATTTCCCAGATGTTAGAATTAACAGGACAAAGCTGAATAAACAATCTTTTTCACTTTCAGATCATAGGGATTTGGGTTAAAGGCTCGGTAGGCAGAAATCTAGAAAAAAGCCTTGAGTTGAGTCCACACGGTTCTCATCCCCTCCGCCAGTCCGTCACTTTCTTACGTTTTAATATTTTTTCATGCGAGAAAGTGACGGTTTAGATTCCCAATCCGTGGTCAGTTTTTCCTAATAACGTCTGTAAGTATTGTTCCGACTTTTGTCGGAGGAGTGCAGAGCCACACACGAGCGGATCACAGAGGCTGCAGCCGGGGAGCTGAGCTCATCGGCCGGGCAGCTTCTCTGTCCTCCTCCCTAACCAACCAACTTGCCGAAGCTTCTTTCTTTTCCTTTTTTCAATGTTATCCTCCATAATGTCCGAGTCAGGGGTAAGAAAAACCTTTTTGAACACATGAACGACAACATAGTATTTATATTTCGTGTAAAATAATACGAATAAGAGTTGCTGCTCTGTGATTGGTCTAAACCTACCGTCACGGGTAGATTCTTTGCAGGCTGAAAACCTGCTGAATAAACAATCTTTTTTCACATCACTTCTTTTACATTATCCTCAAGGTTATTGTGTAAATTTTTGCCTAATACTGTCAAAAAAAAAGCTGCCTACCCAGCCTTTAAGTCTCTTTCTTCTTTTCCTGGCTCCAATACATCCCTACTTTTTCCATAGTCCTGATCACATCCCTGGTAACAGAAGCGATTTCTTTTCTTTTTTATACGGTGCTCTGTTTGGCAGGTTACACTCCACAGTTCTAACAGCTGTAACTGTAGGTTGAAAACCACCAACAAACCAGACAAGTTCAGACAGTGAAGAAATCAGTGTGTGTGTGTGTGTATGCACACTCAGAACACCATGCTTGGGAATTAATAAGATGGGAAGGGGTATAATTAAAATACATGGCCATGCCCTATCACTATTTGTTCTGGAGGTTTCTTGGTTTAATAATATCCAAGTATTTTTTATAGAGTGAAAAACTCATCTGTGTTTAAACAACTGCAGATTTCCTTTTTTTTGTTGTTGTTGCTTTCACACAAGAAAAAGCAACTATATCACATGATGCCTTGTTTAGCTGGTATCCAGACCTCCCACATTACAGGCTCCTTACCAACTCCAGGCTTTGGAGTATAGCAGCCAGCTCTGTAGTGTTTGCAGAGCAGGATGCACCACAGACAACAATGCAGCCTACAGGACTCTCACACACACGCACACATTCCTGTGGGCCTGGTGTTTGGGGTGGGGGGCGGAGGGGGTTAACCTCTGGAGCTCCGCAAGCTTTGTCTAGTTCTCCCACACTCTCCCCACCTCCATGCTCCCCCGTCTTTCTTTCTTTCTTTTTTTTTAACCAAGTGCTCACTAACTTACTGAACAAGATTTTCTCACATCAGAACATCAGCTCCATTAAGAGTCAGGAGTGCGATTGATGTCAGAAAGAATATGTTAGTTAATGGGTGGGTGAACATAAATGATGTGTAATTCCTTGATTTCATCAATATGAGCCATGCAATATATATTAAAAGCCATTCAGGTCGCAGTCATTTATATTAATGATACCATTTTCAGATTACTGCAGCGTAATGGGGGCAAAAAAGTGTACATTCCCATGAGTGATGAGCCCTCCATGGCCGTCCTAAATTGCATTACAGAGGCAGTAATGATCAGCGTTGTTATTATGTAAACTGTGGTGAATCAGTTATTCATTCAATACGGTTCCTAATTGAATAATTAGATTCTTGTCTGTGTAAAGATATGCATGTTTGTCTTCCCCTGCACTAAAATGAAGCAACAGATGGAGTGCGTTATGTAATGGTATTGATGTAAATTAAAATCACAGATTACCCAGAGACACATGTAACGAAGTGACATGCTTGCATGTATCATACTGAAAGTGATAAATACCTTCGCTCCATTTGGATAACAGTATCTAGCCCAGGTGACAGTGACAGAGGGCTTGCTGTGTTTTTCATACGGAGAGAGACAACAGAAACTGCTGCAAGAGAGTGATGATTATATCATGTCTCATCCATCCAGGTTTCTCCCATGCACGTTTCCTGCCTGGAAACAGGCAACTACAGGGGCGGAGTGTTGGCTAAACACACGCCAAATCAGATTTTCTGCTCACTTATGAATGAGGACACATATAAACCACTTTATAGTCTGACGTAAATCCTGAGGGGGGAAATATTTTAATTGATTTTTTGATTAAAGTGATGGTCGTTTGTCTTGTGCAGTGTGTCTTAAAACACTCGTGTATGTACAATTTTACAGGCTGAAATATCAGTCAATGTAACCAAACAATATACCAACGTGCCAGCATTTTGATATATTGTTTTCCTAACAGTTGATTGTCAGTTGGTGGTCCTTCCACCTCTATTTTTTATGAATGAATGAACATTGTCAAGACAGCAGCCAGACAGGCTTTTCTGGAATGTTTTGAATTATAGGATGGGCTTTCAAGAAATTTGGTTGGGGCATGAAACAACAAATCAACAAAGAGAGCCGGAGGAAAAAAAGCTTTAAATTACTCACCTCTGCACAGGTGGCCAATCAAATCATGATATCTGTTTTTTTATGTTATGTTATGTTACATTATGTTATGTTATGTTATATTATGCTATGTTATGTTACATTATATTACATTACGTTACGTTATGCTATGTTATGTTACGGGCTGATGGAGCTATTGTAATTATAATTCCAGTCCTGCCCACTCCTACAGACTTCTGTTTCCATGTCATGTCCCAATCCAATGATTAATAGTGAAATTGACTTCCATCTCACGGGAATCCCATGACCCACAGGGTTCCTGAAAAATTGTCAGCCACTCATGGTTAAAGCACATAGCAGATAAATGTAAAAAATCTACATCAAGTCAGGGAATCACAGACCTCATGATAATATATCCTCTGAGGCACATTAGGATTTCTACTGAATGTAGCAGAAATCCATTTGATAGTTGAGATTCATCGATCTAAAGTTGTGTAACAGCTCGGTGACACTATGGGGTCTCTTCAGTTATGTAAAGAAATATATAAATGTAAGTAACCTTCTGCTCAAATCTTCATGACAGCAGCAAGTCACAGCCAGTCCACACAGAGTCTGCCACTGAGCCCCACTGCCAGTGAACTTCCCTCTTTGAGGTCATCAGTCCAAGTAATTCAACTTAACCCTGCAATGGCAGACACTCCAGTCTGGCCCCGAGGCACTGAGTCCTTCTCTGACCCACAGAATCACAACATCCCCTTTTACTAAAGCGTGGGCCTGGAAGTCATCATTGATACTGGCAACACACAGGGAGCACTGAGGTCATCAATAATGACTCCATTTACTTAACACCAACCCAAACACCTGCTCATTTATCATGGCTGACACATGTCAGCCTAGCCCATTTCTCACAGAGGAGCAAGCCAGCCACTGCAGATCTTGATCAGGTCACTTTGGCTCACAGAGGGCTTTAGTGAGTAGATTAATACACAGAAGTCACAGAGAGTTAAGTGCAAATAGTTAAACAGTTGTGCTTCTGGTATAACTGGGTTTTTTATTGCAGTATCCCAGATTCTGCCAGGAAACTGTGCGCATGGATTTACATGGTGGATAAAGCGTTTCTGATTTTGGCAGGCTAGTTGTGCACTGATTATTTTAACATAGGATTCTGTCCTGTGTAAACACCAGGGTGTGTTAAAGTCTGTCTGCACACTACATTTGAAAATGCCTCAGGGGAAAGTCACTGGACTTTTAATTTGATTCTAGTATCATTTATATTTACATTTACCCATTTGACATAAGCTTTGATGCAGTGGAGACCTTGGTGTCAGAGCTCATCAAGTGAGGAAGCGCCCTGGAAGTGAATTCCTCCAAATTGAAGAGAAGCCTAATTAAATGAGTGGAGAAACATCTTAAAAGCAGATACACAAGTCACATAGGCTCAGTAATGATTTGATGAGAATAAAAACGGTGGAACCCATGGTGTTGTCCACGAAGCCACCAGCAGCTCAAATATGGGAAAGC
Organism: Decapterus maruadsi; assembly: GCA_030347415.2. Lineage (NCBI taxonomy): Eukaryota > Metazoa > Chordata > Actinopteri > Carangiformes > Carangidae > Decapterus > Decapterus maruadsi. The sequence continues at coordinate 5,582,854 of CM064895.1, forward strand.
TCATGATGGACCTCCACCCACTGTGACTAACAGCCTCTCCATTATATAAAAATAGCAAAACATGAGCTACTGTGTGGCCATTGTCAGACGCCCTGCTCTTATTTCCACCGCTCCCACTGGGGATAACATAGTGATACTGATTCTGCTCTACCTGCTTTGAGGCGAGTTCCAGGAATTACCTTTTCACTGACCAACAAAAAAAGCAAAAAATGTGGACTCTCAACATAGACTTGACTGACTATGCAATATGAACTGAATTGAATTGAATTGAAAATCTTTATTGTCGCCGAGTGGCAATTGGGTTTACCGCTCTGCTATCACAATCAAACACATGAAAACACTAAAGAACAATAAGAATAGTATGAATATAACAACACATACAGTAGATGTCATCAGTAAATTGAATATAATATACAGCTGATTAAAGGGATAGTTCAACATTTTGGCAAATTGGTTCAGCAGCAGTCTTTGCATTTGCCTCAAAAATAACTAATTATCTCATAGCGTGGTGAACGTGCAGGTCACAACTTGTCCTCCAGAGCATTTTGGAGTTGTTGGATTGTGTATTTGATGAGTTTAATGAGGGAAACCAAGAAATTCCATGAGCCTCCATAGTGTAGCTCTGAGCAGCTCGCGGCTCTGCTCCGCCGTTCTAAAAATAGCTTGCACCGACAAATAAAGGTATCGAACCTACTGCTATGACAATTGTGATTATGGCAATGGGCCAATTTGCTAAAATGTTGAACTATCCCTTAAAGATGAAACAGCTGATGGAATGAATGATCTCAGATATCTGTTGGACCTTGTCTTCCTAGAGAAGGCCAACCTCCTTTCTGATTGTAAAAGCCTAAACTGTTTAAATAGAGGAAGCTGAGGGTCTGCCAGAATGGCCCTCCAAATACACCTGACCTGATATTCCTGGCTAATTTAGATTTACACTGATGATCTTTGGGCACTGAAGCTTCCAGGCTTGTTTTTATTAACCAGGCGATCATGAGTGAGCCCTCAATATGAAAAGTCCTCAGCTTCCATAAAAATAGAATGTTATTCTGGACAAATTCTGTCCTATCAACCTGCATTGATTGGCTTTGGGATTACATTTATGTTAAATATAGATGTGTGCTAAGTTGGTAAATGGTTTACCATGGTCCCTGGAGTGTAGTATTTTACTATGCTAGATGGTTTAGCATGCTAATACATGCTAATAAGCACTGTATACAGCCGAGGCAGGTCAGTATTTGCTTGCTATATGCCAAATGAAATTTTGAACATGGTTAGGCTATAGAATAGCAGGAGAATGTGCATAATTTAATCATAGTCAATCCAAAAGTCTGTTGTGGATTTTCAGTGGTGTTGGTGCAGGGGATCACCAAAGCCAGTGGTTTTCATCCTCTGGGGATGCTGTATGATTGTTCCAAATCCACCCAGCAGTTGAGATATTCAGTCAGGAATGTGAGCAAGCTGTGGGAAAACTGACAGACTGACAACTTCATTGCATAGCTGTTGGGGTGTCTAAAGGATATTCAGCATATTTAGTGGTGTATTGTGGTTCTTTAAATTACACTGCAAATGTTTTGTGAAAATCCCTGATTTGTGAATGCAATCAATTTTTTTCTTTACCAGAACAGAGTCTGAAGCAGTTTTAAGCCAATTCTCTGAGGGCAGTTTGCAGAACAAGTAATAGCTTCCTTCACTGGCCTTCAGCTTGATGCTCACAGAGCAGAACACTGAGTTGAAGATAGAGCTTCTCTTGAGAAGCTGATAGTCTTCCAGCCGGCCTGTTTCCCCTGGACACAGTGTTGATGTCTGCTCCACTGACTCCTCTGCCCAGGACTAGTGAGTCTCAGGTAGACGAGATTTTGATACCATTGAGCATTTATGATGTAAGTCTGCAGGGCACAGGTTTGCTCTCTTTTTTCTTTTTTTTTTAAAAAGTATATTTTTTCCTCATTTTCCTCTGAAGGGAGTGGGCCTGGAACATTTTTCAGCTTGCAACAGGCAGAGGAGAGGGAGAACACCCTGGACAGGTCACTGGTCCACAGCTACAGTTACACAACACAGACAAAAACAGAGTAGAGCTCATACCCAAACCCAGAGGGAACGCATGTTCCTGGAATGTGGAGGAAACTCACATGAATTTGGAGATTCAAACCCCACAGGACGTCTCTGATGAGGATGCGCTGGTTTCTTATCACGGACTGGTGTGTCTGTGGAATGAATGGTAATAAGTAATAATAGAATTGGTGATGGAAAATAGAAGAAAAAAACACACATCTGCCCTCAAACAATTCAATCTTCAAACAGACAAAACGCTGTAAAATGATGATAATAAATAAATATCTGGCGTTTCCACATACACTGGAAATATCATCATCATCAGAACCTTTTCATTTATGAAATTAGATTAAAGAGGCACTTTCATACCACATGCATGGTGATATTTGTCAAGTTGGTCCAGTGAATGTTAACTGGTTCTGGGATGAGTAAGTCTGTGGGAAGAAGAGTTTACCTCATCATCTGAACACCAGGTTTTTCACATTGTGTCAGTGAGGAGTGAGTCGAGTTCATACATGCCCAGACCTTGTGGAGATCTGTACAGGTATGCCGGGCAGATGTGGGTGTCCTCTGTTCCACTGACAGTCGTCTGCCCTTTGTCCTTCAGTTCCTCAGAGACAACCTTCTGACTGCACCTTCAATGGTGTTTTTTACATTGAGATGTATTCTAGGCTTAAATGGATCTGATGAAATTGCTCTTTTCAAACTGTTCAGTGGAACCCTACAGATTTAATATCATCATCCAATTACTATATAATATCATTATTATATTACATTGATACAATAAGCTCACAATTTTCATAAACAATTAGGACCGTGGTCAAGATAATAAGCATCCCTTCAAAGCTGTAGCATTGTTAACCAGAACACCAGCAGTGCTGTTAGTTTTAGTGTAAAAAGAAAAATCCAATATACCATAAATCCTGTTGCTTCCTGACACAAACAGGATGTTGCTCGTTGTCTCCTTGTCTTCCTCTGGCCTCAGCGTCTGTTTACAGATAAAGGAGACAGTGACAGCACAAAGAAGCTAAGAATTTTCTTATTCTCGTTATTTATAGCTCAATTAAATAATTCTTCCTGGGAAAGGAATACATGGATCCTCCTCAGTAGATTTCCAGATGTTTTGCAGAATCTTTGCCAAGAAGTGCTGAAGCTTCGAGCGAAGCAGCACTTGTTGGCTCTTCCTTTAATCCGAGTGATTTGATCCTTCCTCCCTCTGTGACTACACAGACTGTTGTGTCTTTGACTTGACAGACGGGGAAAGGATCAAAATTGATGCATCAGAACAACAGAACCTGACTTCTTCTCTCTCTCTCTCTTTTTTTTATTAAACACATCCTTCTTCTTTGTCAAAACCTGTCACTGATGTTTGCCACGATGCAATAGCTGACTGACATTAGGTCATAGATGTGTTATGAAGTAGACCAGTAGACATGAGCTGCTACAGAGGCCTGGGAAGTTCTTATCTTTCTATCTCCACAACCCCACAAAATATCAACCAAAGTAACAGACTCACAATAATTCTGTAAAAATAAACATCCATCCATCCTTTGAGTGTTGCAGGGAGCTGATACCACCTGATGTAGGACGGGTCACCGGTCTATCAACAAACTCCACACTTCAAACACAGAAGCTTCTTACTGTGAGGCAACAGAGTTAACCACTGTACCACCATGTCACGGTTCATAACACACACCCTAACACATTTAGTGAGGATCAGCTTTTAAGAGCAGTTCAAGCAGTTAAAGAGCATTTAGTTAAAGCGCTTTCTGCTGCTGTAAAGTTGGATAAATCATTACAAAGATGTTTACTGAGAGAGAAATGCACCTACAATGGAAATGTTAATGATTTAACTGGCTGGAAAACTATTTATAGACATCTGATATTGTAGTATAAGAGAGAATACAACCATCGCAGATAACTAACCTAACTTGTTAATTCCTGCATTAGTTGATCTACAGAAAATGATCTGTTAATGATGTTGAACTGTTGGTTGGAATAAGTTAAGTGCCATAATAATCTGCAGATGAATCTATGGAGAAAATAATTGGCAGCTGCAGTGATATGACACCCATGGAAAAACAAAAAGTGGTATTTTGACGCCTGCAGAGACACAGTGGCACAGCAGACCAGACTGAGAGTAGCTGGAGGGTCTCTTGTTGTTGTCCTGCCTTTGTTTGGTTGCCCTCCTCCTGCTGTCTTCAGCTCCATGGGAGAGCTGTGCCGGGCTTTACAGGGCGAACCTCTCAGCATCAATAATGGAGGGCTCACAGCACAGAGCACAGAAAGGACCGAGGCAGCGGGACAACTTAATGCCATTCAGCGACTAATTAACTAATTGAAAGACGAAAGTCTCTAAATCTGGAAAGTACAAATAAGTTATTATGCCTCTTTGTGTCTGTACAGAAAGTGCTCATCCGTTTCAAAATGAGGCGTAAAATCAAGTGTACAGTGAGTGTGAAATCTTGAGGCTCAGCCCTATATATTTGTCAATGAGATCAATGCTCTCTTATTACTGACAGCCCATAAAGAGCTGATTTGCTGCTGTCTGTTGGGATGTTTTTTTTTTGTTTTATTATTATTGTGAAGAGGAATTGTCAATGGTGAGTCAAGTCCATAAAGTCAATCACATGAAGCTGTAAAATGAGATGTAAGTCACATTCATAAGGGCCTGCAGCACACAGGACGACAGGGAGAAGAGGGGAAAGATATAGAGCTGGGGAGCTTCAGTGGAAAGAAATGGACTCCATTTTTGTAAAGTCCTCCTCTCCAGCTGTCAGCCCGCTCCCTATCCCATGGGGGGTTGCCACGGTGATAGGAGGCCACATGTCTTGGGGGCGTCGTTTTGGTCAAAGGACCCCATTGTTCTTGTGTTAAGCCGTCTTCACTATGCCCGTCTGCCAGGGACAGGGGACTCGGCCTCACACCCCTAATACACACACACGCATACACGAACACACACTCCCCCCCTCCTCCTCCCGCCCCCTCGCACTCAGAAAACACACCCCACACCCACTTGTATTGAGGTGCAGCAGTTTGGCTGCACACTTAAGATGTTCCCAATTAAGTTTTAAAATCAAGACAAGGGAAGGAGCACAGCCACAACACGAGCAGCAGAACATGATGGAGTTGGGGGGTGGGGGAAAACACACATACACACACACACAAACCTCAAGGGCTCAGAAATAGCGCACAACAAGAAACCTTTTTCACGCAAATGAATGTGTATCTACTTAATTATTCCCTCTTTGTGTGATAACATCAGTTCTTCATCTCCTCATAATTGATTAAGTTGTTGGGTGAATAGCTGCTTTTACGTGCAGCCCCCTCCCGCCGCCACCAGATGGCAGCGTGGCCCCACTGCGTCAACATCGCACACTGCATTGCTGGCTTTGTGATTCTGTCCATCCGTCTTCCATGGGAATACAAACGAGACCTTGGCGCGCACACGCAGTAGAAGTCACAAACCTCTGGTGTCCTTCAGCCAAGTTAACTCTGACTTGATGTAAAAGGAGGGAGTCAATTACCCAGTGATGGATAGATTACAGCCATGCATCATTCTGGAAGCCAATTTTCCTATGTGAACTGAATCTGAAACTCAATTTGTTACTGCTCTCTTCGTTCCTCCCTGACAGATGGATGGAGCCAGTAAAGAGGAGCTGATTTGAATCTGTAACTGGTGGAATCTGAGGTTAGAGGTCAATTTACTCCCAGACATTTGGCTGTGCTGGAAATGAAAATCAGAATTGTAATTTATGTGGCAATTCACTCGGTTATTGCTAAAGGTCCCGGTTAATGTGAGAGGAAAGCTGCTCTAACTGGAAGTGAAGTGACCACACAGCTGGAACATCACATTTTGTGGAGATAGCGGCTGTTTTATTATGTGGATGAGCTCCTAATGAATGAGTCTTAATCATCTGTTTAAATGAACACAGTTTTGGTATGATGGCTGGCAACCAAAGTATTTATTTCATCAGTCTAGCAAGGTACAATTTCACATTTCAGGAAACTCACCAAGAACATCATCTCAATTTGAGTCAGTGTGTAAGACAATTTCCAATTTGACTACGGTACCCTTATTCCTACTTTTAAAAGCTTGGAGGCAAGAACAACTTGTATCATTTCTCTGCGTGTCAACCGTCTCCATCACTGAAATAAAACAAAAACAAAAAAACACTCCAGCTTCCTCAAATAAACAGAACTACTTGAGCCTATTAATGTGATTTCTGTGTGTGGGGCACATTCTCTCTCCCCTCCTCCAGCCGTCTTCATCTATCCACAATGAGCAGATATTGATTTGGCGATGCTCGATTCAGTGACTTTGGAGCGGGAGACTGAAGATGCACTGTGATTACCAGCTGAGTGGTTGGATATTGATTAGGAGGTGGTCAACGGACATGACTGGGCTCTCAGTGTGTATCGACTAGGCTTGGTTACTGGTGGGAATCTGGCAACAAATTGCTGGTCAGCCCTAATTATTCAGACAGAATAAAAGCAATAAGGGTTTTAGATAATGTTAAACAATCAGCCCATCAATGAAAAAGTATTCTGTTTAATCGTAAAGAAAACAGGATGATTAGGTATGTATGCCGGTGTCATGAACACATCGGTTATGTCCCTTTAATCTCAGTTCACTCAGATGAACAGTGTCCCATGTGATCAATTCCAAGTCTCATGAAGCATCATCCTGTGTCTCCTCGGGGACGGAGGAGACAGCACTGAGGCGTCGGCCTCGGGTTTTCCTGCGGGCATCCTTACCGGAGTTGGGGGAGATCCAAGGCAGCCAGGCGAGTCCTGCACTGACGCTGCTGCTGTCTGCTTCGCTCTTGTTCCTCAGGCTGCGGCGAACGGACCGCTGCCCTCTAGTGGTGACAGGTTTGAATGCATCTTCAAAATTAAAGTCAGATTGCCAGGGGGCCAGATCCAAATTAGCTGTTCCCTCCTCTTCCTGGCAGCCAGAGCTCAGCCTGCTGTTGTCTTCGTCGTGGCCGGCTGCTCGGTCCCCCAGTGCACTCTCCTCCACCTCGTGGCTCTTTGGGTGCTCCTCCGTCTGCTGCTCCCCCTGCTCCTGTAGGGCTGGGCTGCTGGCGGAGCTCCTCCTGGCCTGCTTGGCTTTTCTTTGTGTTACCTCTGCTGGCCGATTCAAACTGTTGTTGAGTTCTCCCCTTGAAGGTGAGCAGGCCTTCAGCCCAGCGTGACATCCTGATTCTGAGTCTGTGCCGAGTCTATTGGCAGAGGTTAGTGCATCAGGTTCAATGACAGCTCCCTGTTCGGGTGCAGTGTGGATGACGGGGGTTTCTCCTGATGCCTCAAGGCTTTGAGTGGTTTGGTCTTCACAGTGCTGCTCTGCTTTTTCCTCGGTCTGGTCTTCAGACTCCTCACTCAACGTGTCACAGTGAGGAACACTGACCTTCCTTTTCAGTTTTCTCCCTCTGACCCTCTGCTTTGGCGGAGGCCTCCTGCCTTTCCCTGTGGTGTTTTCTGTGCTGGAGTTTGAAGATGTGACTAAAGGATTTTCCAAGGAATGTGTAAGAGTGAGGTCACCCGTCGCCTGTGTGTCTTCATCCGTCTCAGGGTTCAAGTGGGTGTCTGGATTTGAGGCTGTTGGGAGAAATAAAAGACATACTGATGTCTACATTTTGAACCATTGTAAATAGTTGTAGTTCACAATGATGTTCCCTCCAAAACACAAAGAAGCTAAATCCATGGTAAACTGTTATAACCTTCGTGTCTTGTGCAGCTGGTGGAGGGACTCTGCTGCACAGCTGGAGACTGGCTCATGAGAGACAGCCTCTCTGTGATGGGACTCAGCGCTGGGACCTTGGAGGCATATGCCCGGGAACCATACAGGGAGCGGTCCACGTCCCTGTTCCAGCGACGTGCTGCTGCCGAGTTCACCTGTGGAAACAATCTGCATCATGAGCAGGAGCCTACTCTCTCTACTCACAAGGTTTTATTAGCTGGCGAGTATCCATTCTGCATATAATGGAAGATGACTCAGATTTCTTGTGCGTCCTGTCAACTGATTTGCATTATCCTCAACAAGTGCAGAGTCATTGTGTTATATTTATAGAGTATATTTAGTACATTTGGTGAGTTATGGTACAAGCACTGTTGTCACAAACCAAGGATTATTTGATTGGAGGATTAGAACCATCACAGTTGAAGGCATCTGAGGAGAAACCACACTGGAGCCCAAGTCCCTTACATTCCTGACTAGGTTATTATGAACCACCGGTATATATTTATGATATATCACATTATTAACAATAGTGGATTTAATTATATGTCCCTTAAGGGATGTACTTCTCTGGAGGAGTGAGGGTGGCTTAAATATTGCATGTTACATTTTAATTTGCCCTTTAATAATCAAAGCCCCGCCTCAGTGACACTATTGCTTTTAATTAAATTTCATCTGCTCTGCATCCAAACCAAAGTTGGAAGGTTAATAGGAATTCATTTAGACGGATACACAGCCCGGATGGAGTCTGTGTGTAGGGAAAAAAACAAACTACAAAAGCTGTTAGAAGAGGCAGACACTACAAGCTCAGTAAATTGACTGTTGTAATGTGAGCCACAGTCAAGATAGCAACAGTTATCCAGACTGCAGACTGCCTTCAAATAACAGGTTCGATGCATTGGGGAATGTACTGTCAACGATGAACGGCCACAGATTAATCTTGTCTGAACGGACTTCCAAAACACTAGTCTGGTGATATTCCCCAGTTTTATTATTGTCAACAAATACCATAAAAACACTACACCCAGGAATGAATGTATTGCACTACCAAGGGTTATACTGCATGTATGATTCATCCTCTTCTTCTGTGCCACAGACTTAAAGGGATACTTCACCCAAAATCAATAATTCACCAATTGTCTACTCTGTTTTTAGCCTTGTAGTAGTAGTAGCTCCCAGTGGCTGTGCAAGATTTGCTGTGAGATATTCTTCCATGAGCTACTACTATACTACCACAAGCCAGACCTCTCTTTTCTGGAGAAAGGTCTGGTGAGCGAGACTATTAATGTGATTAATGTGCGTCACTGAGTTCTCACAGTGAAATAAAGGCTTAACCATTTGAAACAGGAAAATATTTCCAGTTCATGTTGAAGCTGTGGAGGGACCATCAGACTGTGGCAGAGAATGTCAATGTTGATTCCGTCTGTCTATCCATCCAACTTTGTTTGTGACCCGTGTTTGAACGTCGACATCCCAGTAAGCGCTCTCAGTGTGAGAGCCACTCAGGGGGTGAGAGTCAACACACACAACGCAAAATAACAGCAATCATATCCTTTAACTTGACTACATGTGTATAAATAAAATCAAACAGCGGGCTGAGTCATGCACCAGTTGGCTTTATGATTTACTTAAAGAATGAATTCCCTTTCTTTTCTGCGTTCATGTTCATGTGTTGAGCGATAAATGACAAATCTGTGGTGATGTATATCATATCATATCACATATCCACACAGACAATCAACTCCAGCAAAGTAAAGAGTGGTCAGCTTGTACAGTCATCAGCTCTTGCCTACCTCCCACAAAGACAGGTCTGCAGATCCCTAGGTGAAGTGGTGTAAAGAGAAATCAAACGAGCAGACTCCACCAACTCACCTTCATCTTCCCGGCGGCCGACTTGGCAGCGGAGCGTGTCGACCTCTTTGCAGGTTCACTCTCCTCTGGTTGCTGGGGGAGCAAAGAATTGGCACCGGGATATGTTACATTGAGGATGTCTGTGCCACTCTGTCTCACTCACAGACAGAGGATATCGTTGGATCTGATTAAGTTCAGAACCGGTGGAATTAAACAGTAGATTAGATAGCAGAATGTTATGACCCCTAAATTATTGAGAAAGACAATCTTGTCAGGTACATGGAGAATTGTGCAAGTGAGATCAAGCAGAGAGCAGTTTGTGTGAAGAACAGACCTTTCTCTTTCGGCTGTTGGAGCGGGCGGGAGCGTCACCCATGGATTCACACTCTGGTTCTGGCTGCTAAGACAGACATGTACAAATTTTGGTGCATAAAATGGAAATTTCATAGTATGAGTTTCTGTAGACGACAGAATTAATTTCCTCACTAATAAACCAAATCTATGTGGAGCAGGACGTGACTTCAAATATATCTTAGATGACCACTGACCCATCCATGTAATGTAGATTAAAAAACAAACAAAAAAATACCTTTTTCTTGCGGTTGTTAGATCTGACTGGAGCTGGAGCTTCAACACCTGCTTCAGGCTGCTTCTCCTCTGGCAGTGAGGCCGGCTCATCCAGGACATCCACGGTGGAGGCTGGACTGGGTTTAATCTCAGACTCTGAGGAAATGTCTACAGTATTAGGGTAGAGTGGGGTAAAATGAGTCACATTTCATATTCAGGATCACTACATCAAGACAATTACAGTTTTATTTCTAACTAATATATCTGCATATATTTCAGGATGTTATGCATCCCTACAAACAAACAGAATGAGTGTGAACATAACTGTTTTGAAATTATAGTGTGTCCAAAAAAAAGTGGTCTCGACTTTGGTCCCCAGCTAATATGGTGCACTTTCATGCAACGTTTACTCCCATGTTGTAGCTCATAGATACCGCAACTCAGGTATGCAAAAAAAATATAAGTAACTCTTTTGGTCTATAAATATTTTTCTTATGATTTGCTAGCAACATGAGGTAGCTCAACTTGCTCCACTCTCCACTACCAGAGAGAGAGAAGAGAGGATTGAAGACATGGGGAAAAAGGACATTAGAAAGAAGACAAAAAAAACACATTGTGGTGGTAGCTCACCCTTTTCTCTCTCAAAAAGAGACTCCTCCATGAAAGCAGCGTTTAAATTCAAAGGCTGGGACTCTGACGTAAGTTCTGAAATTTGGGAACAATGTGGGAAAAGCTGTTATCAGAGTTTAATTACAATTTACCAGAGACAATGAAGTAGAGCATTCAGGATGAAACTGCAATAACCAACCTGTGCTTCCCATCGCTGCACAGTCAATCTCCTCCATTGAAGGGAAAACAATCTAGTATCAGAAAATAAAGAAAAACAATGCTGCAGTGTTCAGTGATGAATTTTAACATGTACGAATTTGATTTTCTAGACATGATAATGGTTCATATCATGGTACGGATAAATAAACAACACAACTTAGATACTGTATTAAAATTTAACATACATGTATACAAGGAAAAACTGGGGATCTGTGTCAGCGCATATAACAAATATCTAATCTGGTCTAATTTCCTGGATGTTTGTGGCCGTGTGCTGCCAAACTGTCCAGGTTATCTCACTGTTAACAATCAACACTGGAACTATTATATTCAATAAAAATCAAAATTGGCATCTTGTCTACCTTGTCAAGCTTCTCTTCACCGTCCTCTCCCATGAGCTGCAAACTGTGGGGGCGGGAGAACGCAAATGTAGGAGAGGCGCCAAACATGGTGGGGCTGCTGAGGTCTGGCTGAGCCCCATGTGTCTTGGATTCGCTCCTCTGCGGTGTCTTGAGCAGCGAGCGCAGTGTGCCTTGACCAGGTGTTGCCGCTCGGGCCGGTGTGGCTCCCTTCTGAAGGGGGGTGCTGGGGGGCAGGTTCTTATCGAAGAACTCAGGAGAGAGCGGACCTCCAAAACGCACCATCTTCTTCTTCCTCACCGAGGACATCCCAGTGGACTCGCCCTCTCCTGGACAGAGAGGAAAACCTTGAATGAATGAGCGTATTATAATACCAAATCTTCACATCAGAATTTTCCTGTGTCATCATAACATTTTGGCCCAAAGACTGAAGCCAGATTAATGATTTTTTCTGTGCCACTCCACGTAGAACATAATGGATTGCGTACAAACAAAAGACACGTTTTACAATAGATCCTCGCTGCTGCCTTGCAAAACTGAAACTTCGGTCGATGTAAACTTTTCACTCCATTTTTGGAACTTCCTCAGTGTCTCTGGAGTGTTTCTATGGCAACAGGTAGGTACTTAGTGATTTCCAGGGTTTCACAGACACAGTTGATAGACAGACAAATCCAACAGTTATGCACAGTAAGAGGCAGATGACCTGTATAAAGCTTTGCTTATATGCTGAAATGGACTGGAGTGAAATGTCAACAGACTGAATCTGTACGTCTATTCTGTACTAATATGCTTAGATCACAAAAACAATGCATAGGTAGACACTAGCTAAAAGACATAACGTTCTCCAACAATAAAAAACTCCAAAGGTTGTTTGTGAATTTCCTATGAACATGCAGGATGGACACTCTCCTGGTATGGAGCCTGCATACACAGCATCAGGCCTGGCCTCAAATGGCAAACTAAACCAGATAAAAGGCCAGTTACTCTAACACAGCCACAGAGAACAGTGGGTTTACCTGTGGGCTTCTTCTCCAGCAGAGAAGAGACAGAGGGGATGTTGACAGGGGAGGCAGACTGAGCTGGTGAGGCTGCAGCAGGATCATCAGGTGGCAGTTGGCCGGGGCTCGTGAGTTCAAAGACACCGTCCTGCAGGGAGAGAATCCATGAGATCCCCCATTCTGGTGGAAAATACTTTGAGCAGCTTCACAAAACACATTGTTAGGTACAGTACGTTTTATAGAAATGTGTCTGAGGGTGCACTCACACTAAGGCCAGTTGTTCCGTACTGTGCTGAAGTACGAATCCCCCCCCTCCCCGGTCCCCTGCTGGCCTGCACTCACATCAGAGAAGAGTTTTTTTAAGAGAAGAGCTTTTTTCATTGACACAAAGAAACCCCCGAACACCCTCTACACAAGACCATCACAGCTCAGAGGAGCAGCCGCAGTAACAGGCTCATCTCCCTGACCTGCACAACAGAACGAGATTCCTGCTGCCATCAAAATGCACAATGCCATTTGTTAGGCTACACGTTTACTTTGCATTTATATCATATCATTTTAGGTTAGGTAAGCTGCTGGGAATGAATAAAGTATTTTTCTTCTTCTTCTTCATTACCCTGAGCCCAAGTGTGCTCAAGCACGGTTGCCTCCGACACATACATCATCACGTTGATGTAGAGGGATTACTTGTTTTCCAACACGGCGGATGGATACACTCACAACCTGACTGCAGAGAGAACAGCGCCCTGTAACTGTTTTACTGGTTGTCATGGTTATCTTGAAGTTTACTCAAAACGTTGTTACGATGGAACAATGTAATTGTTAAAGGGATAGTTCAACATTTTGGGAAATTGGCACATTGTCATAATCCCTATAGCAGTAGCTTTGTTGCCTTTAATTGTCAGTGCAAGCTATTTTTAGAACGGCGGAGCAGAGCCACGAGCTGCTCAGAGTTACACTGCGGAGGCTAATGGGATTTCTTGGTTTCCTTTATCAAACTCATCAAATACACAATCCAACAACAGCAAAACTCTCTTGTGGACAAATTGTGACCTGCACACCCACCACACTATGAGATAATAATTATTCCGACACCAATTCCCAACTCAATCAATGTCAAACATTGATTTCAATGTGTTTAAAAGAAGAAAAAGGGGGAAAAAAAAAACCTGTACATGATTGAACCCCGTATGGATCATGTGACATGAGTGTTATCATTGTTGTATAGTCTGACTCAGGTTAAACCGTTTGCAGGCACCACCTGCTTATATGGATAAGATTATGTGTGGTTATGGATGGCAGGGTTTCCCCCAGAAAACTTGCTAAGCCTGGTGGTAGGGCCGCTAGAGAAGCCCACCGGCGGTTTTGTAAAAAAAAAATAAAAAAAATTGTGTGTTATTGTAAGCCATTTAATAACATTACTCAATACAGTTTTAACAAACACAAAAAAAATAGAATAAAAATAAAAATAAATAATATCAATTGTTTAAACTTAAGTAAAATCCAAGTGAATCTAAGAAAACAAGCCATTTCTGGTCAAATTTAAAAGTAAAATAAATTAACATAAATAAAAAAGTGCAAACATGGCCAAGGGGGAACAGGGAACTCAGGCCTAAGGAGGTAGGCTATGCTGTGTAACCACTTTAACCACTTTCAGGGGTTAAAGCAAAAAAAAAAAAAAATCATCTGACTGAAAACCACCGAATCAACATCTCTTTTTCTTTTTTTCCTCACGTCATGATAACGTCTGTATTTTGACTATTTAAACCACCACAGATCATATTTCTCTTAGTTTGATAACCTGGGCCACTTCAAGAGACTTTTGATTAAGTAGCCTAACCCCACGGACAGCTCCTACACAGGATCGTTCGGCCGTCTCGTCGTCGTCGGTGTCGCCGCCGTCATCGCCGTTACCCCCCCGCCCTCCTCCTCGCACCCCGAGACACCAGCTGACGGCCGCGGGGAGGAGGGGGAGCTCATGCACGTTTATGTTACGGCGCAGTAGAGGCTATGTCCTGTTAAACTTAGGCTACTGTATGCGCTACAATAACATCATTAAAAGCCCAGCGGACTGACACACACTTGTTGGGTTTTTTTCTTTTCCACCAGCACTGAGCGCGACGTCCGACATGAGAATCAAACCCGCTAATTTTAAAAACACACCGGCAACAGGGACCACTGATCTGTCCTGAGTCTGTTGTCATTCTGTCACCTGAGTTAAATGCTTCTGCGGGAAAACACGCTGCGGTCTGTCATCCAGGTGCAGAGGGGTGCAAAGAGTAGATACTGAGCAAGATAGTTATCTGTAGTTTACCTTAGTAGCTACTCGCGAGGTGCAGTGCAGGACTCTGCTGTGAAGGTGGAGGCATGAGGCGGTGGTGGATTTGCGACAATTAAAAAAAAACAAAAAAACAAGACGTTTGAAGGAGCGGCTGCGAGGATTTAGGTGTAGCGGGCTGCCACTGCTAGATGAATGTAGAGGAAACACTGTCAACCGTATCACTAGATGCGGTTAAAAGCTCTATACCGTCTTTGGTATCATGTTTCTGGTGCATTAAATTTTTTTTTTTTTTTAATAAATAAACAAGCGACGCTTAGCCTGGCGGGGGGGCAAGCAAAGCCTGGCGGCCCGCCAGGCTTATAAAGCACTGGGGGAAACCCTGGATGGGAAAAGCGTGGGACAGAATAGTTTCTATTCAAATGTTATTTAAGTGCTTATTTTTGGTATTTTCATGTTTGAAACATGTGAATAAAGAATAACTGTTGCAGCATGTTCTGGAGGCCGACGTATGCTGGAGCTCCCTGCTCCCTGCTGAGTGTTCACTGAATATGAGTTTTTCTGTGTGTGTGAACATTTGTTTAAAATCAAGGAATAAAAACAATTCCTACACTAACTGTCCTAACATTGTACCCAAATAATGAAATGTTTGTTCTCTCATTTCAAGGGGAATTAGCGCTCTAAATAGCAATTAATACACAGTAAAAGGCTTTTGGAAAAAGAAAATGGTAGTGAAACACATGTATCCCGATTTTTTCTCATTTTTCTTCTTTGTGTTAACTCCTTTTCAAATCTTAATAGTCTCAGCCATTTGTTCTAATTACCGATCTCAACACATATTAACAAATGAGCTGCTTCAACACATCTTTTTCTAACCCTTTCCCTCTTCCGTCTTCGGTTTTGACTGTCTCTCCTCTCATCTAATCTCATCTCACTGTGTGTGTGTGTGTCTCTCTCTCACTGTCCATGTTCAGACCTGGTATTAACAAATCTCTCAGGTGATCTCAATAAGTGGAGCTCTATGTTCTCCACTGGGTGAACGCAGCCACATTCAGGCTGCATTTTTAGATGATTCAGAGTCAGACCATATTTGGTGGTGGTCCAGGCCACATGTGGCCACATCAGGGCTCCAGACTGGCTTTTCTGGCTTACTTCTTTTACTTAAAATTTTAGGAGCACAACCAGAAAATTTAGGGACGCAGTCCGACGCACACTGCAAATCGACTTGCAAGGCAAATATTCACATTTCCATCCTCATACACTTTGGCATGACACCTGCAATGACAGATTCCAGATTCTTTGAGTTGACCCTTCCACATTTCACCCAAAATAAGCAAATTCACTGGTTGCACTTGCACAAGTAGATGAAAAATTTACTTGCACTGTCTCAAGTTTTAGGGCCAAAATGCCACCATTTAGGGGCAGTCTGGAGCCCTGCGGCCACATGCTTTTGGAAATGTTAACACTATAGGCTACATCCTAGCCACATTGACAGAACGCCTACTCCACTCTGCCAGTGTAATTAGTCCTAAGACAGTTCCACAGACACCCCAAAACAGTTTACTGTTCCAAATGGAAACCTAATTTCACTGTAGAGCCATAAGCTGAGCATCCTCACTCATACATGGACTGAGTAGAATCACATGACCAATGCCAGAAATGCTACGCCAGTTAAAACATAAACTGTCAAAATGAAATAATTATCAGTACTTTACAGGTTATAGGCTCAGGTCTGGATAGGACAGCAACTGGATGTGAACCTGTCACACTCTTCACTGGAGATCCATTCCCCTTTGCTACTTCATTGGTCATGATTTAGTCCATCCATCAAATGAATCCCCCTAGAATTTTTTTTTCTTCTTTTGCCATATAAGGTTCTGAAAATACACGTTTTTTTCTGAGAATTAGGTGAGACTGTCAATCCCACACTATATCTGTATATCTAAAGAGTTCAGGTGAGGCAAAGAATGCAGTGCTTTACTGTAATGGGGTGGCTGAATCTTTAGTTTTGAAGATATGCATTTCCAAAATTGTAAAACACAACCATTAAATCCGATCCACTGAGGGGAGTGATGAAGATAGTGGTAGTCACTGTAATACATGTTCTTGATGCTTTGGACTAGTATCATCTGTTTTATAGTACTGCTCTCTCAGCTCCTACATTCACATCATTTTATCAGATATTAATCTGATTCCCAGTTCACTCAGAGAAAGTGCACCTGTTTTAAATTGAAACATTTTTCTGTCTTGACCAGTTTTTTACAGCAACTACAATCAACGCTGACCTCCATGATAAATCAACTGCCAGCCCTACAGCTGCTTCATAATAAAAGTCTACCAGTGGTCCTCTGGGGGAAGATGTGATTTCAAAATGGAAATGTTTTCAATACAGCTCTCATATGGCCAAACAAAGGCAAGTAAGATTAACTTGGGCTATCACATCTTAGATGAAAGCAAGAACTGCAATATAACAGGGTTAAAACTGTAGCAGCCGATATCTGAGTACTCAAGTACTTGCTTGGCTTGGGCGGCATGCGAGTGCCATTTCACCCCCCCTCTCCCTCCCTGACGAGAAGGGTGCCCTCCCAACCCTGGTCGAACACGACGGCTCTCTTTGACTCACAGCATAAAGACTAAATTAAAAACATTAAGGCGTTGGCCGCCCGCTGTGAAATTGTTGTCATGTGCCCCTCTCTGGTTAGTAATTGCACCAGTTGATATATGATATTGTAGGTCTACGTAGTTACCAGCTGGTCTACTGCTGCCCCTCACTACTGTCTGCCAGTACACGTTTTACTAACTTGTGTGCTGGGTTAGTTCAAGATACAAACATCAATTCATGTCATTTCACTTTGTTAATTCAAGCTATGGGGATTTTTGTAATGCCACCAACTTTTCTGTGTGTGGAAGGGGGATTAAGACCAGACCTGTTCTTTCTTAGTGGGGGTACAGGCCTGAAACCCATCATGTCGGGCTGGGGAAATAAGACCATCTTGGACCTCGTCCACAGTCTTTCTGGATTGCAGTGGTCCTTGTGTCAAAAACTGTGTCACTGGTTCGTCAGCCTCCTGTGGACATAATAAAGGAAATCCTGCTGCTTTCATTCTGCATTGCAACACCACCGCAAGAACACTTCTCTCATAGGGACAGAAAATACTACGTTCACCAAACTGCTCTTTTGCTGTGTTTGAGTGATATAGCATATTGAAAATCTGATTTTGCTCTTCACACAATAGGAGTAAAAGCTCCAAGTTGAAAAACAAAGATGAAGAAAATGCATTAATAAATAAACCCCAATACCCAGCACTTAAAATCAAACTTGCTTTGTGAGTGCTGTTTTTCTCTTTCCGGGTGCTTGTAGTTGAAAAAAAAGACCTGTGCAGCACTGACATCTACCATTCATAGAGAAGTTAAAAATAATCGGCGGATTCAATGGAAGCCAAGTGCACAGAGGTAAAAACCTTTTAGTTGAATTATTTACAGCAGTCAAGTCAGAACATGGTCAGAGTGAGTGTACCTCCTGCTCCTTCAAATTGAAGTGGAGTATGGGAGCTCCGGCCTCTCTAATCTGCACCTCGCAGGCTTCCAGGGGGCCCAGGCACCTCCTCTTTTTGGGTGTGGGCGTCATCAGGGGTGGGTGGTTCTCCTTGGCTCCATCAATGTTGCTCCCCTCTGAGAAAAGAAAAAAAAACTTCTATCAAAAACTTATATTACATAAACATTCAAAAACAAATGAGACTTGGAGACACTTAGGCTGACTAAAAACAATCACACATGGAGTGAGCATTAATGCTAAAAAGCTCAACACAAACTTGATCAAAAATAATAGAAATACAGTCTCATTTCAGAAACAAAGACCTCCGAAAGAGGCTCATTTAATAGGCTGACCGAGCTTCAAAAGTAATGACTGTTGTCAGAGTTCGGCCGTAACTGTGCTATGCATTAATCCACTGCTTTGAACGGTGCCTCCAGACATCATAAAGAAATCCTACTGGCATAGATCCTCTTCCAGAGATGAAACTATTAATCCTGTGGCAATGAGGCAGCCTCACCAGACAGATAATCTCTTGTCTTGATGCATCCTCCAATGTTTCTGTCCTGGCTTGGCATCGGATCACAGACCTCACTCTCCTCCTCATCCATCAAGCGCTGGAAGGAGGCCATCTTCTCCCGCAGCGTGGATGCGACCCGCGGAAGGAAGGGGCTTCTCCTGACATGCTGTGAGTTGACACAGCAAAGAAGAAGAAGAAAAAACCACAAACATATCTGTTCAGTGATGCAGATTGACAAGTCATACTCTTATGAAATCACGGGAGTAGTATTAGTGGGAGGCAACATCACATCATTACACAACCCTACATGATGAATTGGAGTGGGGGCCTGTACCCCCACTAAGAAAGAAGAGGTTTGGCCTTAATACTAAGACACACACACACACTTCCAGGAATATTACGGTCTGCCAAGCACCTTGAGAATATTCTGTCATTACAATTCACACAAGGCAGTAAAATAATTCTATCCCTGAAGTGAATTATGACTGAAAAATGTATCTCTTTAGAATCAGACTCACCGCCTGTGGACTTGAGAATTGGTTTTCACGGTGGAAAAAATGACAAAAAGTCCACAGAAACTTCTTAAACCACTTTGGCAACATGATACCCTCCTCTGCTGTTCACGCTTAGACTCGCTGTGCTCCAAATACTCACAGCTCTGTCATCATCACATGGCTAAATGAAGATAAGACTCAGATCCTCCTAGTTCACCCAAAACATATACTCTTGCTAAACCATGGCACCAGGCCTTTCAGACATTAAACAAGACACATTGGTGTCAATGTAAATTCTGATCTCAACCAAAAAAAAACATCTTTTATCATTTGTGAAACATTGCCATGGTGAGACCTGAACTAGCCAGCAAGATGCTGAAAAGCTCATTCACACTTATTTACTGTAAAACTGTGTACTGGCCAACAGCTATGCAATTCAGCTACACACCAACCCCAGTGTAAATGTTTCATTCAACAACTTCTGTTGCACACAACCTATACTGGTGTCTTGTTAATTACAGGGCTGTGTATTGACAAGAATCTTGCCATAAAACCCATATCCCAAAGGCAGATGACAATATAATATCTTGTGATTGGGATACTGTAAGCCAGGTGATTGCATTTAAAAAACAAACAAACTAAAGTCATATTATTTTTATACATTCAGACAGTTGCACCTGTATTTGTATTTCACTGTTCTTACAACACAGTACTGTACTACCTTTTGTGCAGTGTCAAGGAATGTCATCATCTAGATTAAACGTTGTAGAGCCATTCACGTCAGAAGATACTATCACATTTTAATATATTCATAATTTCTTACACCTCCAGTAACTTATAAAAGTTCTTCTTGTAGTTTTTAAATGGCCTTTCCCCTCTTCACAGACTCCTAGCTTTAGGCTAACTCACTGTCTGTGCCCCCAAAATATGGGACATTCTGCTGCTGAATACTCCATGTGTTGACTCAATGGATGGTTTTAAACAACTCAACAACTAAAAACATATCTTTTTAACATAACCTTAACAGTGTCTCTCTAAATTTGGAATACAAATATTTTAAAACACATGCTCATCTTTCATTCAAATCCATCATAGCAGTCTTTGTTTGTGAGAAAACACAGAGCTTGTCTAGTGGTAATCCGACTATAAGACATTTAAAACTGACACTTTGGAAAGTTTCATTATTTCTGTGGCAAACATTAAGTTTGCCGAGATCTGATACCGAACTGTTCTTTCTTAATCTATTGGCATTTTAGATCAATAGTTTCCAATGGGATATTATTCCCATTTTATTATTATTAGAGTTCATTTAGAAATATGTGGAAATGCAATCAAGATTAACCAGCCACTGTGTGTGTGTGTGTGTGTCTATAATTCAGTCTAATCTATGAGAATAGAAAAAGATAATGGGCCACAGAGGTCTGCTGCTTTATCTCTCTCACTGCAGCCTAGGCATTAACAAATGCATTCATACTACATCGAAGCATTACCATCTTTATTTTGAAAAAAATGTTCATTGGGAAATGAATATAGAAATATTACTGTCTTATAATAGACACGTTGCACTACCACTACATAACTAAATTAGTTTAAAGCACTAAATATTGACACTTTTACTAAATACCTCCAACTTGCAGACTTGTTCTTTTACAACAATGTCAGTTTTTTGTGGCCCTTCAACGTTTCCCTGCACCAAATATCATTATCCTATCAGCCTACACTCCAGCATCATCAGTTCACCTGCAATTACCATAAAATTGCAGACAGAGCAGAATCGCAAGCATTTTTCACAATAAATCTAAATTTCATTTATAATTGTTAGGTTAAAATCGACTTTAAAATATAAATGCAGTAATCTGTGCGTCTTTGCATTATTAAAGTTGATGAATTTGCTGCTGGGTTCTATCCACCTTATTTTCGAATGCGGAAGTACGGTGAAAATGAACGTCCGGATTTATGTGCGGCATTTCCGGTCAGCCGCATTCCCTTACTGGAGGAGGAGGCGAAGGAGGCTCAACATAGCCAGGCTTTATGTTCATAATGCAGCTGAACAAAACCTAAAGCCCTGGTCTGAGTTAACACTGTACTACGAAGCTGGTTTGTTAATTTTCATGCTCTGAAGCAACGTGTTGCAAGAGAGGATGCTGCTTAAAAAAATCCTGACAGCTCTACATTGCGCTACTTTTAAATATAAGCTTAAATAAATAGAGCAACAACAATTGTCATTGTTTTCATATTCTGGTCGCAATTATGGAATGCCATAATAATATTATCGCATCAAGAGTGCTGGACCGGAAGTGTCGCACAAAAACCCTGGCCTCCATGAATCCGTGAAAAATAATGTGGATAGGCTGATCCAGTTTCAACTCATATAATTAAAGCAGATATCAGTGGAATGTTTTTGTTAATATAAGTCCTACATAGTCCTATTTTCCGTCAGCAATCACTTACATGGAGTGTTTCAGCCGTAACACGAGTCTCTCCGTCACTCTGCTCTGCTGTAAACCGAGGAGAAAATTTTTCTTGTGGGATACAAGTGTTATCCAATGAGAGAGAACGGCATGAAGGGCTGTGTGTGCAGCCAAGGGGTGCGCGTGAATGTGGTGACGTAGCACGAGGACCAATAGATGCCTAACGAGGGCGGGGGCTGCTAACTCATGGTGCGTTCAAGGAAACTCATACTTTGTGTTTTTCCTTCCTGTGAAGTCAAAGTTCGATCCTGAGTTCCTCCAGTGGCCGTGAATCTGTGTAAAAAAGCTAACGGTGGGATAGGTTGTGATGAAGTTTCACGGTTTCAACTCATATAATTAACTGTTGAAGCATAAGGGAATCAGAAATATTTTGTTAAAGGCAAAAGGTCAGTATATAGAAATACATAATGCACTTATTAATAACTGCATGTAGTTTTAGTAGTGACAGTCCTTGACAGAAGAGACAGAGTGAGGGACAGTCATCATGGACAAAATCTAAATTCCACGTCAGCTTCAATACTGATCACCAAACTACTACTGAAACGACATGACTGAGCAGCAAGATATGCATCTCACCTCTGGAGTTTGATGGGATGGTGGCGTCTTCATTCTCTGTTGTGCAATGAAGCGAATCAGGGAGTTTGTTTCTGGGGAGCCCCGGACACCAACACTGGACTGTCGCCTTGCCTTTATTTGTGCTAGACGAGACTTATCTAGAGGCAGAGGAGGAAGCATATGACTTTATTACCATTGAATACAAACATTCTATGCTTTTACTTAGGGCTATTTTTTATGAATCCATGGCACTGAAATAGAAACCTGTTGCTCTTTTGAGTTGCAGTTTTGACTGCAGTATGGCTTGATATGGTCATGTTTAAGTCTATAATTTAAACTAGAAATGTTTAAACCCTAATATTAAAGATTTCAACCAACCCATCAACTATTTCTACAGCATTTCCCATGTCCTCTACCTGCGGAGGCTGCATGCAACAGAATAATACAAATCAACTCTGTATGCGATGGTCTTAGTCGTTTAGCAACAAACAAGGACCAGTCCTCTCACCTTTGCGTTTTGATGATGTTGCTGGGGTAAAACTCTGGACAGAGATGCCAAACTGATGAGGTGTGAGCTTGGAAAAATTCAGAGGGTCTGAGGTGCCAGCTAAAACAGGGGGGGCATCCTCTCCAGAGGGGGACAACATCTCCTCCCTCTGATCTCCCTCAGCATCAGTCCTGCTCATCTCTGTGGTAGCCATCTGCATGTTTTACAAACAAAAACATGTATATCTGTCGTATATGTAGCTCTTGTCGTATATAACACAGCTTTTTGTACAAACTACCTCTTATTCATTTGTACATGATACATTATGTGTTATACTCGAACCCTTTCTATTTTATTCTTTTACTTTGCTATTTACACTGTGTGTGAATGCCTGCTGCTGTGACACAATAATTCTCCAGCCTGGGATCAATAAAGTAGCTCTTACCAAAAAGAACCTGCACAGTAACAACCATGCTAAGTAACGTTAACGTAAGTTGAAACCATAGACTGCAAAAGGTTGAAACGTAAGATGGATAATAGCAGAATTTCCACAGTATCCTGCGTTTGGTGGCATTTACAGCGAATAGCAATATGAATTCAACATTTTGCATGAACGAGAGTTCATGTTGAGTGATACTGTAAGTGTGTGTCCTTAACTTTAGCTGGATGCTAAAGTAGTTAGCTTAATACCCCGTTTACGTAGGAATACACGGTCAATTAACGCAAAACTTTACACATGGGCATCCTTCAGTTACTAAATACGCACAATGGACTGAATGCGTCTCTAACATCTGACAGGTAACAGTAGACGACTGCCAGGGACGTTATTGTTGTAAACCAGTCAGGAGAAATACAACTACAACGTTACTAGATGTTTAACGTTTTGTCTCCTGATACTGGACGTTAGCTCACAGCAACAGTAGCGTAGTATTCATACGGAGTGACAGCAAGTTTATCACTTACCTGGTATATTTAAAGTAGATGACAGGGAGTTACGCTGTTAAAATATGTATAAAACGACTAAAATACCACATAAAAGGCATTAATTTCTTAATGCATGTTCATAGAAATAAAAAACTTCATAAAAGAGCAGCAGAGGGTGATTTCAAACCACGCTCCACGGAAGAGGAAGCGGGACATGGATCGCTCCGCGGAAATACTCTGCCACATTTGTCAATATTTATACAACCATAAACTACGCTATATACTTTACAGACTTGTTTGATTATTCAAAAGAGAATATCTGAAACACTCGAAACCGTTCCGTTTAAAAATCGCCCACAATTGAAGGGAAAGTGCATCGTTAGAAGGAACTAACTTCCGTATTTTTAAGGGCTTAAAACGGGACCGGAACTCATTTAATATGAACTGGCCAATAGAAACACATGATAACAGACCATGTGATGTGACGTCCCACAGTCACAGTCTATGGTCAAAGTCCTCTCCCTGCTTTCTCTGAGCGGAATGACAACAACTGGTGTTTGATAGAGAATATGCTCGTGGCCCAGACAATGTTTAAAATGAAATGCTCAAATGCAGAGATGCAGGCAGTCTCTAGGGTGCAAAGTGCTAATTTCCAACATGCATAAGGGGGGCAAAACAGACCAGTAACCTCTACAACATCTGTGTCAACAGCTGTTTTGGTAAATTATTCTGTGGCCTAGGCTACTAACTACACTAAATAAAAAAACACTTTCATAAATGTTCTTGACTGCCCTCGTCCCACCCCCCACCCTGAGTTGCCCTCTTCCAAAAAAAATTCTCTGACCACACACTTTTTCCTAAATAGTGTTCACAAAACAAAAAAGGTAAGGACACGAGTAGCCTACCTACCTGTAGCCTAGACTTGTGCAATGTGGAAATAGAGGCAAAATATGAATGCTTCTGTAAGAGTTGCAATTTAGGCTACTGTAAATCCAACATTAGGCCTATAAACTCACAGTTCTTCTGGATCAACATGCTGTTCATGGCCTCTGTGTTTCATGCTGATGACCTTGCTGTCTCCTACTGAGCTGCAGCTACAGCTGGACTCAGAAAAACACTGTCAGAAGTGGGCCCTAGCAGTAAATATGAAGAAAACAAACAGATGCCAGGAAATCATAGAATCATATGCACTATTGGCCACCATAATTACAGCATCAAAACCATAAGATGCTGAAGTGAATTGACTGAAGAAAAAGCTCTAAATGCAAGTAAATTCGTTGTGACTCCAAAATATAAATTGAAATCTGTCATCAAATATCTGAGAGTGTTTTTCTGCTCATGTGCTGTATAGTGATGTATGAAGGGTCCACTCTGTCAATTGTCACAGGTGCACCCCCCCGGGAAAAAACACCCAGCAGAATTTCTATATGCAGAATACAGCAGATACATATTACATGTAAGAAAAACAACAACAAATGCCTGTCGAGCAGAACCAGACTGATACCCATTGATGTTTAACATTCAAAGGAGAGCACTCACATTTTTAAGCACCTTAAATCCAGCCCCCCAGACACTCTCCATTCCAAAGCCCTCCAAGCCCAAGAGCTGAGCCCAGAAAAGAGTCCCCTTTGCCAGCGCTGCTTTCCAAACAGCCATCAGCGTAAACCACATTTTAACACAAAGTAGACGAACCCATTGAAACACTGGAAAGTAGATGAGACTGTTATCAGTCCCTAAACAGAGATTATAAATTGGCAGAACGATTCTTAACAGTCAGATAGAAAACAGGGGCAGAACCTGACCAGGTCCAAGCTCAGTGACCAAACACTGGCAATCGAACAAGGACAACAGAAAAAAATCCATGGCAACTGAAAGAAAAAAGAACATGTGGTCAGTGTTGGACAGGTGATGCACCCTCCTAAAATATGAATCATTCAAGTAGCTACTGTAAATAAGGGATGTTTACTTCCATTCTCTAACTGAGAATTCAGTGAGCTAAATTACATCTTACAGTGCATAATGCTCCAAGGAGACGGAGGAGAATGTTCTGTAAATATGTTTTTCTAAACCTTCATACCAGTGAAGCAGCTTTGTAATTTGGTTGAAGTTACTGTAAAGGACACCCAAGCGTCCTTGGGTGTCTTGAAAGGCACTAAATCAAAATTATTATTATTTATTATTACAGTATAGGACATTACTGCTGTTATTCTGTATGTAGCCTAGTATTTTGTTATTGCCAACAAATTATGAGTGGCTCTCAGACTGAGCCATGCTATCTTCATTTTTTTCCTCAGGTCCTGGAGTTTAACATGACATCTACATAGATAGATAGATAGATAGATAGAGATAGATAGATAGCCAGTGGTTCAGTTGGATTAGAATTTGCTCGACTGTAGGGCCCCATCTGCTGTTGGTTGCATTGAAACCAAACAGCTGGAGCTTCACTGCAACGTCTCTCTTTTGGTTCACAGCTGACCTGATGCTCAAAGTGAAAACTCCCACAATCTGTCAGCCAGATAGGTAGCTATCAGGATTTCCTTGATGGAAGTTGCAGAGTGTAGCAAACTGTTTTCAACACACATAACAGAGATAAGGGCTTTGGGTTCACGACGGCCTGGAGCCATATAGAACTTTGTAGCTATCACTTTTCACTTGCTTTTCTATTTGATTTTTTCAATAGTGAAGTTAAAGATAAAAAAGAAGCTTTGATGTTCGGCTGGTTAAAAGTCAAACAAGCCACATGAATGAATGGCATCTCAAGGAAAAGCAACTAAAATGTATTAAACTCTAGATATTTTCATTTGGTTTAAGATAGTTTCACATCACTCTCAGCCTGCCCTGTGAGACTGAAAACCAACAATCCCCAACCAGCGGATGAACTGTGTATTACTCTTGAAAAGCTCAGTAAACCCTACCCACACACACACAGATCCTCCTTTTGTGAGGTTTGGGAGTTGCGGCGCTGCAGAGTACACTGAAATCAGATGGAACCGTGAGCCTCTCTCCACAGCTGGGACTGTCGACCACATGAGACGTGTGGCTTCCTCTGTTGACACTAAACAAGGCTATGCAAGAGGTTTGACTGTTGTTGTTGTTGTTGTTGTTGTGCAGCACAGGCTGGGGAAATGAAACAGCTGCAGACATTCACAGGTGAAATAACAGCGTACGCGTCTGAGCTCATGCACAAAATGAGATTACTATTTAAAAAACAGAAAGTCTTATTTTAGCACAAAAATCACAGGCATAATGACACATGGGATTTTGTAAACCATCTAGTATAGATCCCTGTTTATCATTCAAACTGAGAAACAATCCTGAAACATTGCAATCATGTTACAAATAAGATGTAGATAACATTCAGGAGCTGAAGGCATTATAGTTTATAATGGACATTCTAAGGTGTTTTTAGCATGCGTTTTCTTAATTTAAAATAAAAAAAAGTGAAAATGTACAGTTCATTATAGCTACATCAGCATATCTATCTATCTATCAAACAAAGATGGGCCTTTCAAGTATGGTCGGTGGCCATTAAAAAAAACTGTTTATTTTGGATACAAAGTGGGATCTCACTTGTGTCTTATAGATTTATTCATATGACCCCAAGGTACTTACATGCCGAAGAGGACCTTTGCATCATGAAGTCAAAAGTCGCTTAGCCTCACTTCTATAGATTGTTGCTCACAGAAAAGAAATACATTTAAAAAAAGAAGAAATCTTTAGTTTTTCAATGATTATATTGTAATTCTTTATATGTGAGAATAACTGAGGGTTGGGCGAGGAGGGATGCACAGGTGCAGGCTGAGTGAGGGGCATGGAGGAGACTGGATGGAGGCTGGCGCTGGGATCCAGAGGAGAGAGGTTAAGCAACTGATTCAGGGCCAGGCGACTAGAAACAATTGACATTGATTCACTCAATGGCTGTTGAGGCACTTGAACAGTGGTCCTGATGAGGTGATGAGCAGCACTTCTGGAGAATGCAGGTGTGGAGAGGAGTCAGGAGTGGGAGGTCAGGCCCACACATACACACCATAACCGACTTATTTAGTTTTTTGTTAGAAAATAGCCATTCACTATGTTTCAAATTACTATGTTTCAAATCTGTTATGCGAGAAATCACCACTTGGATTTAACTAAGCTAATACATGAGAGCCTCCTATTGGATAATTACTGAATGGATGATGATGGTTCAGTTGGCAACAACTTATTTAATCCTAACTGATGCAGTCTCATTTAAACAACCATGCATCCTGTGGTTGTGGAAAAGATGTTAATCTGTTTCAGAAGGGTCAAAATATTGGCATGAATCAAGCAAATAAAACATCTAAGGAAATTTCTGAGACTGAGATGTTTTCAGTCTCAGCTGGTCATCAGCTGGTTGTTCATTCAGACACGTTAATTAAGATAAATAAGCTTCCCACTAACCTGAAAAACACCATATGTGTTGATTTTCCTTCACAACACAAACATGTGGATGTAACGTAAATAACAGTATGCCTGTTGAGGAATAACTGCTCTAAAGACCAAATCTATAACACTGTGTACTTAAGTGTAACTTTTCTGAATATGTTAAAGAAGCACTTCAGCAATGCAGTGGTGCGCACTGGCGACTGAGAAAAGACATCAAATGAAATCAAAACTGAATCAGTGGAGGTGAAAATGCGCTGAGGTGAGCCAAGGTCTAAAAAACACAAATCCTACATTTTCCAATTTCCACCTTGTTTTTGTCAGAGCCTGTGTGTCTGTGTAAAGACAGGCTCTGACAGCTATGGCTAAGATACCTCTGATAACTACGACACAATACGTGTAATTTTCTTCTAGAGCCACAGAAATATCATAACTGTTATCAAAGGCTAACTTCCTGTGACCTGACAAACAAACTCACACACCTTGGGTATATCTCTATTTTTATTTGTGTATATATACACTTATAAAAAATAAGGACATATGTACAATGATAATAAATATCAACATGTTTGTACAAGTGAAATAAGTTACTTAACATATTTTAAAAACAAACATAAAAGATCAATAACAGACAAGCAAAAATGGGGCAAAAATAAAATTGGATTGATAGTAGAATAATAACACATATTAATGTGGAAAAAAACAGCAGAACTTAAAGCCTCATGTGAGAGAAAATATTATCAGCAAACAAATTTGTAAGAGGAAAATGCACATTAAGTGCAAAACACATGCTTTTTTTTCACGTTTGAGATGTGTTTTCCTTTATCGTTTTAGTATTTGCAACATGTTGTATTAAAATGAATGCCTGATTTTTAAAAAGGGAAATATATTAAGACATAACCAAGTACCAGTGTAAGGAGCTAATGTGTTTGTAGCTTTCTGCTTCAGGGAAATTAATACTTCAAAGTTGGCAGATTTAAGTCCTGATCAGCAGCAAACATATTTGGATTTTCAGGAGCTGACAAATTAAATAATTGTTTTTTTTTTTTGGTACATTTATTCAGCCTTTGATAAAGTGAGGGCATAAAGAACTGGATCCAGCAGATCACGACTGACATGTAAACAGGAAGCAAACAGGAAGTCCATCAGCATCAAGCCTCTTCTGTGTTTTGCTTGAGGGAAAAATTTAGCTGCAGATAAAATATGCAGAAACGTTGCAGACATCAGCTCAGTGTAGCAAAGAGGACGGACTGCTGCAATTTAAATATCGATCTGGAGTCAAAGAAAAATTAATTTAAGTCTTTTCAACAAGAACAAAAGCAACTGCAGTCTACTTTGGCTTTTTCAAAAGGTGAAGAGGCACAGAAAAAGTAAACATGTTGAAATGCAGCCATGAATTTCTGTACAATCCTTGAACCATAAAATCAGACATATTTAGTTGTTGTTGTTTTTTTTGTTGTTTTTTTTTTGTCAAAGAGAGCATTAGTTTTCCACAATATTAGTGTCTGTAAAAGTCCAAAAGTGATCGATCAAAATGATGCACTTGTACAAGATGATCATATCAAAGATGTACAGTCCACTTGCAGAGGATCATGCAACACTAGGATGGAGTGCTGATGGCTGAGTACCTCTTCAACATTGGGATCGTGTTTGATATTCTACATCTCTCTCAGCGATCTGTACACCACGAGGCAAAAAAAAAAAAACCTAAACATTTTGTCCTCTCCTTCCCTCTTGCTGTGCTCCTCTGGTCCCAACAGGCACGTCCCAAAAAACAAAAGCCACCCCTGAT
The DNA here is from genome assembly GCA_030347415.2 of Decapterus maruadsi. Lineage (NCBI taxonomy): Eukaryota > Metazoa > Chordata > Actinopteri > Carangiformes > Carangidae > Decapterus > Decapterus maruadsi. Next base: position 5,612,709 of record CM064895.1, read on the forward strand.
GGAAGAAGCATAGAAAGAGGACACAAAATATAGTTAGTAACTGCAAACAAACCAAAAACCTATGCCCAATATGACTGTATTGCTTTCATTTGTCATGTTACCAGTGGTAAAATTATTCCTGAAATCAGATGTGAAACTAGGTTAGATTTTCTAGGACATCGTCACACCACCATCAGACACGTTGAGCACATTGGTTTGTGCAAGTCATTGTAAGGGAATGATAAAAATATAATAGATTTAAGATATATAAGTTTATATGAGACTTTTCAGCTGAAATGCATGTTAGATCTGCTGGTTTTCAGAGGTCCAATAATCTGCCTGTATCTTGTTATTAAACAGATGTTTCAGTCTGACAAAGACCATCCTTAAGTCGGCCTCCTTTGATCTCTGGAAGATGGAAACATTTCCATTTTCAAAGACGTTTTAGCGGGTGGCCTTAGGCACTGTGCCGGCACTTTTCTTATCGTTTGCCTTGAAAGTAGATTAAATGCACCTGCCCCTCTAGACTTTAGTGCACCAGGAGAGCGTCTGATGATCGTGAGACTGGTCATAATGTATGATGCATAAGTTCATACAGCAATGCCAGGATGTGTGTGATGCTGTTCCCAAAGTACAGGGAGTGAAGCAGCTGTTAATATCATCCTGCTAACATGCTCACAACGTCAAAGCTGTTCGGCAGATGTTCAGTAATGTTTATAATGCCCACTAGCTCAATTGGTAACCAGCAATAAAACAATACATATTCAAAAAGTAGTTGGTTGTTGGTGCAAGCTGTTTTTAGAATGGCGGAGCAGAGCCGCGAGCTGCTCAGAGCTACCACTATGGAGACTAATGCAATTTCCTGGTTTCCCTCATCAAACTCATCAAATACACAATCCAACAACTCCAAAACGCTCTGGTGGACAAGTTGTGACCTGCACATTCACCACGCTATGAGATAATAAAGGAACGTTACGAGACAGAGTTGTTTTCGAGGCAAATGCAGAGACTGCTTGTCGAAAAACTGCCCCTGACGGCAACATGCATCAGTAGTTTCATATGAATTTGCATTGAAAACAACTCTATCTCATAACGTACAATTCACGGCGTGATGAATGTGCAGGTCACAATTTGTTGAGTATTTTGGAGTTGTTGGGTTGTGTATTTGAGTTTGATGAGGGGAAACCAAGAAATCCCATAAGCTTGCAGCTCAGCTTCACCGTTCTAAAAATAGCTCACACCGACAATTAAAGGTAACAAACCTATAGGGATTATGACAATGGGCCAATTTGGCAAAATGTTGAACTATCCCTTTAAGGCCGACCGACTGACCCTGCACCTTCTAACATGGCTAATCTTACCCTCTCACCACCATGGACTACTTTCCTTGCTCCTATAAGAAGAGCAAACAGTAGATGATTGGATGCTTCACTCATCCTCATACATGTGTATTAGTCATATTGAGTTTAAAGGCCATTCGCTGTAATTGCACCGCTTCATATTCTTATTATCCCCTTCCCATCACTTAACAGAACGGGTTGCTAAGTGATGTTACCAATCAACTAATTATGATTTGCACTGTCTCATCATTTTAATGTAGATTGACATTTCTGGCGGCGTGCACATTCACTTTCTTGAGAATTAGATAGTCTAATAGCACTCTAATATCTGTCTGGTAAATACAGAGGCAGAGCTGGAGCCAGGTTACCTTAGGTTAGCATAAAGCCTGGAAACAGCCATCCTGCCTCACTCCACAGCAGAGGCGTCCCCTCTCAGTCTTCAAGAATCTCTTGAACACTCATCTCTTTTGAGAGCACCTCCTCTCCTCACACTTCTAACACCATAACTAGCACTTACTGTGCGTGCCCGCTGCACTTCTTTACCTGATCTCCCTGCACCCTGTCTTACTGAACAGATTTAGTAAGTGGTAGTTACTTCAGTGTCTGCTGTTGTAGCTACTGAATGAAGCGTTGGTGTTGTCCCCTTGGCTTGGAAGTTAAAAAGCTTCTGCCAAATAAGAAAACTGCTATTTGGTTTGTGCTTTAGCCAGTTGGTCATTTTTCTTACACTTTGATTTTCTTTGGATGAAACAAACAGCTTGTAATGTGTTACTTACTGAACTTGTTCTCCCCTGCTTTTAGTTTTTCTGTGTAAGTGAAGCTAACTGGACCAGGGCTGCAGCTTTATATTCAATGGACAGATGTGGCAGCGGTATTGATCTGCCTGTCTAAATCTCAGCGAGAAAGAAAATAAATATATTTCCCCAAATGTTGAATTGTTCCACTTAGCGATAAGTTCAGTGCCACAAAGTTAAATTGGAAATCATCGAGAGGTTAGGTTCTTTTGTTTAATTAAACCTGTTAGCTTGAATTTAATAAGTGGACCAATACCTGTCACTGGTTCATGGCTGCTTCCTGCATGGAGCCAGTAGTTTTTCAGCACAGCAGCAATCAGTCTGTCCGTCCGTCTGTCCATTCGTCCATCAACATAGCGTGTCTGTCTTCTTTTAATGTTGGTGTGTTTTACAGTGCTCTTCCTCTGTATGAGTCCACAGTAGCCCTGGGTCAGTCTCTGGGCTTCGGTAAGAAGGAGGGGGTTTCGTCCCGGCGGGGGGGTTCAAGGGTGCGTCACGACCCCACTCCAGTCAAGCATGGTCGGCATTCATAGGACTGTGAGTGTGTGTGAATGCGTGTGTGGGAGGGGTATTACTTTCCATCATGGCAGTGCAAGTTACCGCCCTCACCAAACACATAAGATATAAAGCACTTATTGAGACATCCAAAGCGGTCGCAACAGTGAGGATTCAACTACATTCTCCATGCCTAATGTCTTCATGTCAACCCCAATTTGGAATTAAGTGTGCAATCATTGTTCCGCTGCAAAGAGCTGAATGCAAATAGCCTTTTTCTTTCCTAAGGAGATGAGCGAAACGTCCAACGGAGCCCAGCCGCAGCGCGTATCTGTTCAACACTGCGTTAATGCGATGTGGAGTGCACTTGTAGTATACTGGACTTGAACGTGCGGTTTCAAAGTCACCGTGCGTGGGCCCAAACGAGTCGCAGAAGCTCGCTCGCCCTCACATTTGTCATTCACAGAGGGGGGGCAGCCGCGAGCCGCTCCAACAGCCGCTTCAACACTGCTGTAGTCCGTAAGACATAGAAAAAAAAACAACAACGAGAAAAAAGAACAACGAGAAAAGTCTCAACAAACCAACCATCACAACAAATTAAAGTGGAAGGGATCGAGGACTTTCTCCGTGGGTAAATACAATGTTGGGAGGGTGGGGGGTGGGGGGTACAAATTGAGCAGAGCAAGTCTTGAGAGATTGTCCTTCATTTGAAAACCCCACTGCGCCTTTGACTTCAATTCTCTTCATTTTCCATTTAATTTCCTCTCTCTTTGTCTCTCACTCTCTCTCCTCTCCTCTCCGTCCCACAGAGCTTCTGCTATAGGGACATGATTGTCGTCTTGCTTTGAGATTAATTAGTCTTTTTTTTTTATACCGCTCTCACACTCATGGCTCACGAATACAAAAACGGAAGACGTGCTTCCACTTTTTTTTTAAGTGCAGTAAGCTGAGAAAAGTCTCAAAGGAAAAGAGGGACAAAGAAGCAGTTCGATATTTCCGGTCGTTTGCGCTTGCTGTTCGTCAGCCTGTTTCAGCGCTGGGGGGGCTAAAAGCCTTCACATGGTCCACTCCATGCTAACGCGCCACAGTCTGAATGCCGTTTGTTTGATTTCCATACTCGAGGTGCTCTCTGGGTTTCAGCCTTTTTTTAAATACACAATTTACACAAGTGGCGATGCCGCCCGGAACACAATAATTACAGGAGCGCATGTTAGCGAACACGGTGTATGAGTGTGTAAATTGAACATGCTGTGTGCTATAAATGTCTACAGTGAGCCGCCAAACAGGCATTGGCAGAGCGAGAGAGAGACAACATGGGGGAACTGACAGCTTGTCACTGAAGGAGAGAGAGAGAGCAGGCATCCTCGCGAGGAGGGAGGTAGGTTGGTTGTTTTTTTGTTTTGTTTTTCCAACTCGGGGGATGGAGGCGGAGGAGGACAGGCCTAGACGGACGACTCCTCGGGGTTGGCGTCGGGCAACACGCTCCTCTGCTGCAGGGTGCGTCTCAGCTCTTCCTTGAAGGGGCTGGAGTAGTCGTTCCCGCTCATGCCCAGGCCCCCCAGCCCGCCGCCCCCAGCGCCAGCACCGCTAGCCCTCTCCTCCCCCGCTGTGCTCAGGTTGAGGCGGATGTAGCCGTTGCTACCGGATCCTCGAATGTTGGTAAGGCTGAGACGGCTGGGGGAGTGGATGGGCTGGCCGGGAATGGCGCTGGGCGACGCCGTGCTGCTGACGCTAGTGGGCCCCAGGGCGTGACCGGGAACGATCTTCAGCGAGCCGTCCGAGTAGTAGTAGTTGGCGCCCGTTTCCCAGAAGCGGTCCTCGTCGGTGGGCATCTTGCTGGGCACGAAGGTGGGCGGTTCCTTGGGCAGGGTGATGGGGTACACCAGGGTGCTCTCCAGAGGTTTCATGTCGGCTCCCTTTCCGAGCGCCAGCTTCAGCCTCCTGCGCAGGTAAAGGGCCGCCACGAGGAGCAGCAGGCACGCCGCTCCCAGGGTGATGACCAGCACCCAGAACAGCCCCATGCTGCTGTCCGGAGCCCGCGCCTGCATGACCACCGTAGCGCTGGCTACCACGGCCACCTGGTAGCGCTCCGTCTGAAACTTGACCCCCTGCTCCTCAGAGTAGCAGGTGTAGCGGCCGGCCTCCATCTGCTCCGCTTTAGGGATCACGAGGGCTTTGAGGGTCCGGTCGAAGCGCGGCCCCTCGGCCTCGGGGTCTCCCAACTGGAGCTCGTGTTCGTTGAGGGCCCAGCAGGGCTGAGCCAGGTTGGAGACCAGCTGGCAAGGCAGCACCATGTCAGACCCTACAACCACTGTTACGTTCCTCACGTGAGAGTGCTCTGCAGAGAGACAGGAGAGGTGGGGGTGGAGGGGGGGTGGGTGGACACAACCGGGGGGTTAAACATCATCCGTATTAATTCCAATTCATATTCTGCAGAAGCCACTTGTCTTCTGCTTAATTCAATTTATTCAGCTCAATCCAAATATATTCACTGAGACGAGTCCATTCTCTTTCTTTGCCCCTGGATTTTCCTCTGCACTGACAATCAATTCCCACAAGGGGCCACTGCTGTGGTGTGGCCCCCGTACTCACCGGGGCTCGGGACGAAGACGGTTTTATCAAACTTGTTTTTCCCCCGACTGAACCTTTCCAACATGAGGTCCTGTGACAGGGAGGAGGTGGACCTGGAGAGGAGAGGAGAGGGTAGGAAGCAGATTAATAATGGCTTCTCCCTAGAATTAAGAGACGTTTCTAAATCTAAATCCAGAGTAATCCCCTCAAAACAAGACCAGACAATTATTCACAAGACAATTTCAACATTTTAGCTTCAGATAAGATTTAAATGTGCTTAATTAGACAGAACGTCAGCCTTTTAGTAGAATTTAGGTCTGGTATATGTCATCCTCCCCTGATATGCAGATGTTTTCTCCCTCAGCATGTCCACACAGTATGTTTTATTGTAACATGTTTCTCAAGGTTAACAAGGAGCAGTTTGTTATATGGAGCTCCAGTAAAATATATATTACCGTCGGTTTATGTATATACAACATGTACAAGATGAGTATGTGCACTCAGCAGTGTCCTTTTTAAGTATCAATACCAAATCTTAAAAATCTCAAGTGATTTCATTCTCATATACAGTATGAATGCATGGGTGCACATGGGTTCCCATCTCACCCGCGGTGGAGGTCGATGCGGACGCAGGCTCGACCCTCGCTGTCCCAGGCGCAGTAGGGGTCCCGTGCAAGCAGACAGTCTGGCTGAGACTGATAGCGGCTGCAGTTAGCCAAGGGCAGCTGGAGAACTTCTGAACGGGAGCCAATGTACAAGTACTTCTATAGAGAAAGAGAGCGCGAAGAAGACGGAAAGGAAGGAAGAAGACAAAGAACAGATCCATCCAGAGACAGAAACCAGAGAGATGAAAAAAAGAAGAAGAAAGATAAACAGAGAGAGAGAGGGAGAGTGACTCAGTTTGGGGTTAGAGGAGATAATGGGATAATCACTCTCAATTACAATAACATTCACTCCCCTGACCCTCTTCCAATCCAATCTGGGTTGTGCTCTTTTTGCAGAAGCTGTTATAAAATGTCTGGTCGCAGCTAAGCCAGCATTAATGAGATAAGCAGCGGGGTTTCGGGGCTGGGGAACGCCCCGTCAAAACTGCATCGATCGGCGGACATGCCATCATAGAGCTACGGGGACACGGCCGGTGTCAACACAACGCCACACGGCCGAGAGATTGAGAAAACAACAGGGGCAGAGGTTCAATTCCCCACCGCGTCAAAGGATTGTAATTACTGTTATTGTGAAGGGGGCTTCGGATTCATGAGGTGACATTTGATCTGAAAAAGGCCAGCGCTGATAAAAACATCTGCTGAGTGGCAGCAGGTCAATGGCACCGTGCTGACTGCTTATCTGTTGCCAATGGATCTGTGATAGCGAGTGTCTTGTAAAGAAGGGCAGGCGACGTTTCACTGAATACCAATGAACAGGTGGAACAAGAGAAAGGTGAGCTGACAGACGTCCAAAACTACCTTTGAGGAATAAAGAAATCCAGATGTGCTGGACGATAAAACAAGGAAAGTTTGTACGAGATTTTTCCTGAGGTACCATAAAGCTTTGTTCCCTCAAAATCTGAACACCTCCACTTTTCTACACTCACGGTGAGGTGAGGTGCAACAACTGACTGTTGGACAAAATTAAAAACCTTCTAGGAAAGTGTGTCTCTATACATAACATACAGAATTGTAAAACACCTATAAACACCCATTCCTTGAGATGTTGGTTTGACGACACAAGATAAATCCATTCATTTTCCTTTACTTTATTGTTTCCATTAAGCTGAAGAAACTGATTCAAAGTTCAATGGCACTCAGCAGAGCGCATATCTGCAAATAATCCTGTGTAGCTATCACTGTTCCCTCTAACGTGTTTTACTGCGCAATTGCGCACTGCTCCACACCTCTTTGCGCAGAAGACAAAAAAAGTTGCGCACTTGAATATCCCCGACTAGTTTACGGTTTATTTCTCCCTAATGTGCGCTTCGAAATATGACATTTATTACCTAAACCGTGAATAAGTAGACAAGACAAGCCCACAACAATTGATTACAATTTTGCAAGCTCTCTCTCACACACTCACTGGTCTGTAAACTGTAAAGTGCAACAAGCTACAATTTAAGTTTTTACTTTAGAATTAGGCCTATTATTACTGTTCACATCAAGAATGCTAGTGCCAAGAGTTCTTCATGTTTATTTTTTGACATTCATATGGCAATAAATGCTAAATCTATTTTGCCAAAAATAGATATAATATAAAATAAATACAATATTGTATTTTGTTATCATTAACTGTAACTGGAGTAGCCTAGGTAATGTTGTCAAAATAATCTGTTATTAATCATTATATATCAAGAATGCTAGTGCCAATATATATACAGTGTATATATAAAATCATATTACTATGTATTAATCATGATATTTGGCATGTATATGCTTGAGCTTCCGCTCACAGTCGCTCAATTTCTGCTCAGGAGTTTTGAAAATTAGAGGGAACATTGGTAGCTATTGTATTAGAAGAATATAAAGGAAAAAGGAATGATTCAACATTATCTTCCTAGAGGCAGTTATTGTCTGGACCTGCACAAAACTGTACAAATACATAGATCTAAACACCATTAATGTGCCTGACCTTTTACTTCAGCATCCATAAAGTAAGTTGCGATGTTAAAGAGAGTGATAAAAAAAAATTCCTGGATCTGCAGTAAAAATTTAACATTTTCCTCCCTGGACCATGTCCCATCCCCTTAACAGGTTTGGGTTTTGTAATTCCTGTTGACAACAAACCAACAGAATAGTCAGCCTGAGTTTTTTAGTTTTAGTTTTTTGCGTCCAGCTCCCAAAACGCTGGAATCTGTCCTCTCTTTATACAGTGCGTGTCGTACCATCAGTGTCAATGTAATGCTGGTTTTCCATTGAAGATTTGTAGTGTAGATAACCACAGTGACATCAGGGGATAATTTTCTCGGCTTGACAGAGTTCCTCCAAGGCCACACAAGTCATTTTCCAAGCGCTTCGACAGGTAGCCAAGCCCGTGACGAGCGGATTGATGACAGTGTGTAAATCCGAGGGAACATATGCCTGGAAACCAGCCCAGACACCTCTTGCTTCCCCTTCCCCCGGTTTCCTTACCTTGTTGTGGGAGATGGTCAGGCTGTCCACCGGCTGGGCCGTCTCAAACAGCTGGATCTCCTCTATCACGTGGGGCTCGGAGTTGAGGATCACCACTCTCTGCAGCCAGCCCTCCGCTGCAGCACGGAGGAAAAAGAGGAGAACGGATTCAGTTCACCTCGCATCTGTTGTTGTTCAGTCAAACTTTCAATTAATTCTCCTCAGTCATTCAGTGCAGTTTTTCAGGGAATGCATAAAAAACATACAGTATATTCCAAACAGCCTCCACGCTTCATCCAGTCCCATCACAAACTACCCAGAAAAGACACACACACCTTTGACAGCCAAACACTTCATTCATATACCATAGACAGATAAAAAGGATCTCCACACACATACCTGTGACTGCAGACTAGCTCATTTGAATAATAATGACATGCTATGATAAATCTTCCCATACACGTATGACAGCGCATCAGTCAATTTGAATATTAATGATCTGTAAACAAACACCTGTGACTCCACAGGATTTCACTTAAATATTGATGGAAATATTCACCAACTCACATCTGTGACTGCAGAGACGCTCATTTAAATATTAATGAAGAGTTATTATAATATACAAACACACTCCTTTGATGGCATAACAATTGATTTAAATATTAAAGCGCAGACTCGTTGTGTATGCTCACACTTTCTCTCTCCTTGGTGATTGCCAAAAAATACTGACTGTGCTCCTCAGCGGCTGCTGGTTCATGCTGTACCTTGTGATGCCTATTAGCCAGTCTATAACTAACCCCAGGCAATAGCTTTTTTAAGGTTTAATGCTTTATTTTTGACTTGTTACAACAGGGGAGAAAAAAGAAAAATGCAGGCGATACTAATAACATTAATGATATTTTGGTGCTCCAGTAAGTCGTGACAGACAACTGGCAAGCAAATGGCAGAAAGGTCTATTAAAGACAGGAGGAAAGCACTCTCTGCAGCAAATATCAAGTGTGCGGTCACATACATCATAACAAATGCACATAGCTACGGAGCCATCAAGTCGTCTGCAACTTTCATCAGCTTCAATTTGTGAAACTTTTACACCGGCTGCTCGAGAATTTCATGCTACTCTGCACCTGAGAAAGACAGAAAATGAGAAAGAAAACAACTTCTTCTGACAGAGCTCACAGATGCAGCCAGAAACTAGTTAAAGCCAGCTGAGACGCCGTTAGTGGCCTTTTAAGACCTTGTTTGAAGAGAAAGTTATGAGAGACTTTTGAAAGGTGGGCTGTGTGGAGGTGATGCTGTAGGACAGGCGTGTCCAAAGTCCTGCCTGGGGACCAATTGCAGCCCGTGTTCAAATTCCCACCAGCTCATAGCCTCTGTCATAAAATCAATAATATGCATACAAAAAAAGCTATTTTATATTTCACTAGAAGATGGCAGCAGAAAGGTGGCTGCACTCTATCTGTGCGACCCTTGACCCTTTCCTGAGCATTTCTAAAATATAATAATAAAATATAATATGCAATGTTTCAAATGAACCTATGTTTAAAGCTTTACAGAAAAGAAAAAATAAATTTGATTCCACTCTGGTTCATAAAATTAGTGCAATAACTCATCTATCAGACGATGGAGCCCAAACTTTGTGCAAATTTCTATTTTCGAGTAAATCTGGGATGAAAGTGGTGTATTTTTTTCACATTGGATACGAATTATGCGTCATGCTGCACACTATTCATCAGCCAGTGATATTGGATCCGTCATCCATCAATCAAACGTCTGAGACACACACACACTGAGCTCGGTCTCGCCTCAAGCATTGATTATCCTGTCTGCTCAATAATGACCAATCAAATTTGTTTTCCTTACTAAACTCATGCGGCAACTCGTGGAAACTCGTAGATGGAGGCGCGACAGAGTGATTTTGGTAAAACCTTGTTTAGATTTATTCATATTCTATGTGAAGAAATGAAAATAATGTCATTTGCAATAAAAAAAAAAATTATTAAATAGTTAATTTGCATTTAATGTTGATAGTTTCAAGGATGTCAGACTGAATGGTCGGCCCCCACACATCTGGCCCTCTTTGCAAAAAGGTTTGGACACCCCTGCTCTAGGAGGAGGTGGAGGAAGAGGAGACGCTGTGTTTCTCGTGTATAACACTGTGAACGAGGCTGGACCAAGTGTGATGAAAGGTGTTTCCACTACAGCTGATGTGTGTATCTACGTACAGCGTTGCGTGCTGTGGCCCTTTGTGGTCCTTTGATTAAGAGACCGTCACGGTTGGATAACATGAAGAGTGACCCTTCAGCCAAACAGGAGGCTTGAGAAAATAAAATGCTCGTGCACGCACACAAACACGCACACAAACACAAATAGGCGACGGCGTAGCGAGCGACAGGCATATCATCACACTCGCCTCACGCGGCTTCGGGGACCAGTGTCAGCTAATCCCTCAATCCTGTAGCCTGGTTTTTCAGAAAAAAAAAGAAAAACAGTCTCGGCAAGCGCTCCTCTTCTCTCTCTTTTCACATCAGCTGTCGCTATGCTGCAGCTAATAGCTAATCAAGCCCGCAGCCCAATTGGCACCATGAGCGCACGTCTGCCAGGGGCCCTGTTGAGTTTGTGCTGTGAAGCACGACAAGCGGGGATGACTGCACTTGGCTCAGGGAGTGTGAGCGCGTATATCTGTGTGTGTGTGTGTGCAGTGCGTATCAATTTGCAAGCGTGTGTGTGTGTGTGTGTGTGTCTGCGATGTGCGTGCGTTCGCCTGCGTTGGCCTCCCTGGTTGCCAGCAGTGAAGCCCTGAGTCCGCTGTTGTCACACTGTCAGTTGCCACAGTCACTCTGCTGCTGCAGTGGTCTGAATTGTAAGTAGCTGCATCTCTCTCCATTCATGAGATTGGCTGCATTCAAATTCACATTCCCCGAAATCCACTGTCAGTTCTGTGTCATTCAGGATTAAAGCTCCGGGAGGCGAGAGGCGTCCCCGGCTGATTCCAGGTTCCGTGCCAAAACAGGACACCTGCAAATGGGCCTGATGGCTCCTGACTGGAGATATTAATTAAGTCACACATACGTAATGTTTCATTTGATGCATGAAGATGGATCTCAGCATGCAAATCAAGTCCTTAATTGAAACCCAGCTGAAGTGTGGCCAGATGGCATGTTGTTTTGTGCCACCGTACCTAATGCCAGTACCTGTCCCTGTCTGCTGCTGTGGCCTGTAAGCTCTCATCTCCTCAACACATGCTGTGTGCAGCTCCCCTCAACCCACACACGCACACACATACAGTACACAAACACACAGTGGTGGAAGAGCCAAATTAGAAGAAAGGCTGTGCACCTAGAATGTGTTTTTCACTGCTACACTGACAGAGCACCATACTTCAGTTGGTGAGCAAACTAACAGGAACACAAAATATTGTATCACGCCATCCGATATTACAACCCTGTAAAACATACAAGCTTTAACCTTAGCTTGTGAGGCGCTGCTTGAGTTTGTAGATACCAGGCTGTGCAGGCTCGGTCTAAATGTTCTGGGGAACATTTCAGTGTACATTGCATATGCACACACTGGTACACATCTGATATGTACACTGTAAAGATCAATAACTGAATAGCAGCAGTATGCCACAGTACACTCTGGTGTAAAAGTTTGCAGAGGTTGGAAAAGAGAATGAAACTTTAAGTCTGAAGCCAGGAAAACTATGAAGCTGAAAAATCTGAGCTAATATGATCTGAGCACAGACAGCGGTTTGTTTTTGGGTGATTAAAGGACAATTCTGGGCAAAATCAACTCAGGGCTGTATTTTCCTAGAAGGAATCTGAAGATTTTCAGTTAAATCGCTCCTGTTTTGCGGTAGTTGTGTCTGTCCCCGGATCGCCACGGCAGTGATGAATGGGAGCTGATGCAAGTTCCAGTTGATATTCCTGTGCTGACACAAACAGGATCCCTCATGAACACACTGAGCACTTCAAATTCAAGTTCAAGTTCCACTGCTTAGGCGTCAGATGGCTATCAAACATGCACCGAGAAGTTCAAGCAAGCCAGCCAGCATGTTTGTAAAACTAGATCTAATTCAAAGTCTCAAGGAATCTCGTGCGAGACCCAAATTTGAAGTGCTCGGTGTGTTCATGTGCAGTCGGAAGCTCCTGTTTGTGTCATAAACACAGGAATATCAACTCTTGAATTGCAACTTCCATCCGCTCTTATTCATCGCTGCCGTGGCGCTGCGGGTACAGACACAACTACCGCAAAACAGGAGCAATTCAACTGTAACTCTTGAGATTCCTTCTTTTAGACCTAAAATATTAGGGAAATACAGCCCCAAGTTGAATTTGCCTGGAATTGTCCTTTAAGGAACAGCGAAGTTTGGGCTCAGACTGATGAAATGAGTCTTTTTGGATTAAAAAGACAACTGTTGTTTTTGCCAACGATAGGCCTGTACCTGTGCCGATGAAGAGCATGTTGTACGCCCGCTGGTCCAGGGCGCTGACCCGATCCACTGCCAGCCTGGTGAAGTTGACTCCCTTGGTGAGCAGCAGGGGGCGAGCCAGAGCTTTGTCCTCCATCAGCGGGTGCTTCTTGGCAAAGTTGAGCGTGGCATCAGGCAGCTGCAGAGAGCTGTTGTAGCCGTTCTCCCTGTCGAAGTTGGTTATACACTGCAGCACAGACAGGGAAGGACGGAGAGACCGGGGGGAGGGAAGGAAGCGAGGGAAGGACCAAAGGAAGGGAGAGAGGGGTCAAGAGTGAGAAAGAGGAAGAGGAGGAACCTTCTTCGCTGCAGCTGGCACAGGGCTGGCATGGTTAGTTGGCTAGGAGACGACCGCCCTCCTCCTCCTCCTCCTCCTCTCTTCTTCTCCATCTTTCTCTCGCTCTTGCTCTCACCTCCGCCTGCCTTTCCACCCCTTCCTCCGCTTCCTTTCCTTTCGTCCTGGTTCATTACGCACTTTGCTTTTTGTGTCGTGCCAGCTTTTGCTGCTTTTCACTTCCAGCCCAACCCTATGCCACCCATACCTCCCTCCCTCTCACTCTTTATTTTTCTGCTCACTCACCCTTCCTTTCAAGAAGCAGTTTAAATACGTAAAATAAGCGAGTGCATAAAAATCTTACATTATGAAAAAAAAGTAACCCTGCCATTTTCTTGCTTTCCGAAAGCCGTTGAAAATATCTGCATGATCAGATTTCACATCTCGTGTTGCCGGTAAGTGGTTTGAGGTTTCTTACCGATCCGGGCCGTGGGACCACGTTGGGGCCGGTGTAGCGCCCCCACCTCTGAGACGCCTCCCTGTACTCCTTGTAGGCTCCTTCAAACACCTTCTTCACATCACCGATCTGGTACTGGCACACAGCCGACACGTCCACGTCACCCCTGAAACACGGCAGCAGAGTGGGGAATTAGTGATGTGTAAAGAAAAACTGTCAGATTACCTGTCACATCCAATAACAGCTAGACTGAAACACAAAACTACACTGAACAAAATGTAAAACCAAAAGCACAAGTAAGCAGAGGATATGAAATATGATGTGTTTTGATATTTGCAGTAATTACAGTGAAGTGGATGAATATTATAAACCTACAGCCTTAACTGTCCTCTATTGAATGATTAGGTAGGCCTACATTGACACGTCTCCATTCGTACCGCAGCAAAGCAAAGCGATGTACAAATTGATGCACTACATTTCATCGGCCAGTGAAATCAATCAGCTGGTGCTGTGATTCAGCAAACATTTCATTTGAAGGTAAGGTCGGTGGTACTTCTTTTTTTTTTTACAGTCCAATTTCAGACCCCAAGTGGGACTAAAATTGAGTATCGACACATGGCCGAGACACATTAAATCACACTCATTCTCATCATCTCACAAACAGATTTGATTTCCGTGCTAAATCAGCGCAATGAAAACATCTCTTTTTCTTATTTAGCTCACAAACTAAGTCACTGCCATACTAATACAAGGACATAATGTTACAAATAAGCTGGATTGACTTTTCAGCAGGATGTCTTGCAGTCAGGAAGTTTTTCAGGTTTTCAGCCCCAGTCCAGCTTTTAAATGCCGACCGTGCTGCTGCCATGAAATGTTACTTTCTTTGAAAGCTGTAAACAGGAAAAAAGGAGGTTGTGTCCATTAATTCGCATAATTTGATTTGTCCTGCGGAGGGGGAGCTCTTCCAGTCTGGATCAACACTGTTAATGTGCAGCAGTGTCATGGGTTTTTATGAGGTGAACGTCAGAACCAAAGGACAGCCTTAGTCTTAGCAAGTTGAAAAGGCAGCCTGTTCACTCAGATTATGGCTTGAACTCAGAGTCATCATTTACATAATGTCCAATTATCTTAATGTTATCTCTATCAAAGCCAGGGGGCTTTAAGGAATCCCCAGCGAGTCACACAGGATTAGCACTTTTTTTTTTTTTTGGCAGCAGTAGGAGCTCTGAATGAAGAAACAAAGCCTGAAGTTCAAAGAGGGTTCACTTTGTGATATGATATCTTACTGAAGAGCACAAAAGACGCACATCAAAGGACACCGCCCGGAGACACACTCACTTTCCAACTTTGCACCCAAAGAAACCCTCCTGCCCTCACCCCTTTTTCTTTGTTGATAAGTAACTCGTTAACGTGCGTTCTGCAGTGGTCCAGCAAATGTCAATCTTCACTCTTCACTAATAATGCCACACCTCCTTATTAAATCTAAGTCACTGCAGCCACCACTTTTAATCTATAGTTTCATTATCATGCTACCCTCTTTAAGTAAGTGGTGTCCACTAACCGTTCCAGGCAGGCTTTTGAAATTAAATTACAGCTAAGTCGACTTTGTAGCGTTCCAGGCAACCCACTCGTGTTTCTCCGACCTGTTTTACCGGTGAAAGTCACTATAACAGCCACTCGTAACTTCCGACCGGTGAACTCGTACCAGATCGAACTGGTACCACTTCACGGTCGGAAAAATACGAGTTTCCTTGAACGCACCATAACAGTCCTCGTCCCTACGTCGCCACATTCACGGCGTTCCTTGGCTGCACACACAGCCCTGCATGCCGTTCTCTCTCCTCATTGGATAAAAACTGTAGGATACGATAAATGTTTTCTCCTCGGCTCAGAGCAGAGCAGAGTGACTGACAGACCCGTGTTTTGGTCCAAACACTCTATGTAAGTGATTGCTGTCGGAAGATATAACTATTTAAGACTTATATTAACACAAATATATCACTTACTTCTGCTTTAAGTTTGTTCACTCAACTTTAAAAAAAAAAAAAAGAAAGAAAAGAAGTTTATTTCATACATCTACACTGATTTATCAAGCTGAGAAACAAAAGAAAACAGAATTAGTTCTCCCTGATCAGCCCCACAGATTCTTAAAAGAAGCAATTCATAGAAGGCCTGGGTCCTAAAATGATGAATTTCTGCTTCCATGACGAAATAAATAGTCAATTTAAGCAACAGTAAGACTCAAAAATAAAAGCATAAGTAATATAACCCGGGTTTAGACCAGCAACTCCAACACAGTGAGTCAGTGGAGCTAATTTAACCAGCGATTTACAGTGAAAGGTTTTTCAAAAGGTTTGAATGAAATGTTTTCCTGTTTTTGCTTCATGAATCAGCCTGTTCCAATGTCATCTGAAATAACCCCAGCCCAGACATTAAATAACTGATAAAACCCAGTAAAACACGTTCAAGCACACTTGAGTTGTATCCACTCCAACTATCTCACATTAGTGTCAGCTAAGGGCTATTTTATTAAAGGCCCAATTACACAGTAAATACCTAATCACACAGAGTGCATAATTAGAGCCATCATATCAGAGCGACTGGCTGACCCATGATTTTAATAAAAAGCCCAGTATCTGACATGTTGGCGATGTAGAGTCTAGCTCTGACGGCAGATGGCACATGTGGTAATTAAATCACATTTACTGAAATTAAATTCTATCGACAGCCTCCACGAGTCCACGTCAGCGCGCGCTCTGACTCACCACTGGGCGTGGAAGATGCCGTAGAAGGTGGTGCCCCTCCAGTCCTGCCCCGGCAGGGTGAAGACGGCCCTCAGGTTGTTGAAGGAGACGTGGCGCTCGGGGAGGGAGCACTCCAGACGAGCTTTCTGGAAAGTAGTCCACTTCTTCTGCAAAGTCCTGGTACCGCCCAGATCCCCCTGAGAGAGGACAGATGTGGTCTCATAAATGGATGAAGTGAATTTTGGATTTATAAAAGCCTCGGAATATGTCAAGGCTATTGTTACTTAAGTCGTAGATGCTGTTTTTACAGGAAAATCTTAAATCACACACTAGGCCCAGTGTGAAAACCTTTTCACACAATGGAATGTTCATTGAAGCACGAGACGTATTTTTTCCAGCGCTTAAACTTTGAAAATGAAAAACATTTGCATATTTATAGATTTGTAGCTCTTCGATGAGAAAGAAGAATTGATGCAAGAATATTTTTATGGTAATAATGAACCAGCTTTGTGGAAGGAAGTATATTAGACACATTATCTATTAAAGCCTATTATTTTTTCAAGTGTGTAAAAACATGGCTGGAGGGGCTTCAGTTAATCCCGCTGGCCAGTCCTTAACCTTGGCTCAGCTCTCTGCACCATGTGCCCAACATGTCCATTAGAATAATGTTGCTCTGGCTGGACCTTGAACTCCTCTACATGCTGCTGTGACACACACATGTACTGTGTGTGTGTGGTTACAGCAGCAACAGGCTGAAGTGGACAGAGAAACTCTACTTTGCTTTGTGCTGCTGCTGTTTATGTTGCTTCTTATTAAGCTCACCACCACTTTACATCCACATATAGACTATACGCTGCTCCTTTTCATGTGAGTGATGGGGTCCGGCAAGGAGGCATTTTGTCTGCTTTTCTTTTTAATGTTTATACTGATGATACTCTGCAGGATTACAATAAATGTTAAGAATATGTACACAGTATGGCAGAGAATTTGACATTAACTATAACGCTAAAAAAAGTAAGGCCATGGAGGACAGGAAATCATCCTTTCCTACTTTTTTATCTCTCTGAGGGATCCCTAGAAATGACGAAGGAACTAAAATATCTTGGCCATGTCTTCTCTGGTGATCCCAGAGATGACAGTGACGTCCGTCATCAGAGCACAGGCCAATATCCTGTTAGGAAAATTTTCTGTATGTTCTGTTGATGTCAAATGTGCACTGTTCAGGGCGTATCATCAGCTCATCTCTGGTCTTCTTACAGAGTGAAAAGTATGCAGAGACTAAAAGTGGCTTATAATGAGGCCATGAGGTTGTTGCTACGTGTTCCTAGGTGGCACAGTGCCAGCCAGTTATTTGTATCTTTTAATGTACCAACATGTCCGGCATTATCGCGCAAGCTGATGTTCAATTTTATGTGTCGTTTGGACATATCTGATAACTGCATTATCAAGGCCTTAATCTGCTCCATGATGGGATATCGCTTCACATCCAGGCTTCGTAAGCACTGGCACAATGGTTTGTACTGTTCCTTTTAAACTAACAGTGACAAATTACTGTATTTTATATTATTTGTCTGGTTGTTTGTCTGCTTTGTTTTGTCTTATATGTTACGCGTGTATGTGAGAGTGGACCACTTTTTTCAAGTCCATAATAACGATTATTATTATATGATATACTGTATATAAGATCAGGCTAATGGCTGATAGCATCACTACACAGGTGAATCCAAGCATGTTCTCCTATCTCCTGCCACTGGGTTGGACACATTTAAGGGTAGCAGTGAAATGCAGGATAAATAATAACAATATCAGTTGTATGTGAAGAGCCCATAAGAGGCCCATTTAGAAAATATGTCCCATGCTTATTATCCTCAGTGATTGCATAAACTGTGAAAATGGAATTAAAAAATGGAAATTCTCATATTACAGCAGTGAGTTATAGACCTTGTGCTACAATATCAGCAGGACGCCCTCTATTATTCATTGCTCCAGTACACATCATGTGTGAGCATCTGTTTCTAATTTGATTCAAAGAGCTTTATTGTTCATCACAGTACAGAAATTAAAGGGCACTTCCCATAAAACAGTGCCTATATTGTACACTTAATTGCACACATCACCTCAGACCGTTAACAATCTCTATCTATTTCGCTCATCTCATTGAGATGAGGGGCTCAGACATGACACTGAACTCTCGCTGCATGTGCTGAAAGGTCTGTGGTTTCACACAATGTAAAAAGAAAGCTCCCGAAGTCTCAACAAAAACAAAACAAAAAGACCTCTGAAGTCAGGCCATGATCACTGTGGTATATCAAACCTAATCAGCTATCCTAACGAGGCCATTCATTAAGCAAATTAATGCATTAATTACCAAATAGATCTATGTCAATGTAATTGTCTTTGCATAACACAATGAGTAAACTGTCATCTTGTTGTTGTGGCTTTAATTAGAGTGCCGCACAGCTATTTTCTCCCTGCTGCCTGCTATTGATATAAACTCTGTTTTAAAACAGAAAGAAACTTATTTAAACTTATTAAACAGGTTGTTGAGGATGTTTCTCTACATGCTCATAACATGACATATTAGCAGAAAATGCAAGTTAATGTTCAATTTGCCAGATGATCTGACAAATATGTACAGGGTGGGAATTCAGTATTGGTGAAATGAAAAATTTCAGTTAATCAGTATAAAAGTGAATACTGGAGAGTCGTAAAAAACCTCAAACCCTCTAGGGAAATAGTGTGCCTTAGTTTAAGTGCAGAACAGAGCTTCCATTTAGCGGTGAAAAAAGCTGTGAGCTCTCTGTTTTTGGCAGTTCACATGAAAGTCACGCTAAAACTAGAGCGACACTGGATCTGACCTGAAAATAAAGCAACATCCTGTTAACTCCGCTTCATCAGTGACATCAGGTTATTCCCAGGGTGCTTTGTCACATTTACAGGTGTATTTATATGTATATTTACTTTCTACATACCGTATATACTGTATATATATATAGCTGTATAACAAGTAACTGTATCAGTTGCTGGGAAACTCCTGTTAAAGTCTGCGAGCCCAGAACCGTTAGAGAGTGCTGTCTCACATTATTAAGTGCTCAGAAACAGCTGCCAAAACAGCTGGAGGAAAGGGAAAACAGCTGATTCCGAAGCAAGTGTGCATGAAACTATGATTTCTGCAGTCCAAACTTGTTTTGTGCGTACAGATCTGGCCCCGTGCCATCTTCAATAGTCACTTGCAGATTGATTACTGTTTGTGCTTTAATACACTTCCACGGATTTTCCTCACAGCCAGAGAGAGAAAGAGGGAGAGTAAGAGAGAGGATGAGGCAGTTTTAGAAGGGTTTTTAATTGAATCTGCTCAGAGATCAGTGCTGATAACAAACTTGAAGTGGTACCTTGCAGACGCGGGCGACTCTGGCCACGGTCAGCTCCGTGTCGCAGTCCAACTCCAGCGCTCGCTCGCTGAAGAAGAAGTAAATCTTGTCGTCGTCCCCCTCCTTGCTGCCGCTGCTCTCCCTCACCAGAGCTGATCCTACAAAGTCCGGCTCTGCGCACACAGACACACACACACACACACGAAAGAGTATTGTCTCAGAAAGTGTATTCACAGGCAGTAGTGAAGACATACAGTATGTGAGTAATGAACAAACAGACATCCTCTGCCTGGAAGTGCATTTGGACCACACACACGCACACTCCTAGACACACAAGCTTGACACCTCCATCTCATTCTCTGCCACCTCTTCTCACCTCTCTGTCTATTTTCTATCATCACTCTCTCCTTCGCCTCATCTCTCCTCCAGTCATTTCTCGCTCTCTGTCTCTCCTCTGCTCCCTATTAGCGGCCCATTTTGTGTTTCTCACTTCCTCTCACGTCCTCCCTCCCATCTGTATCAGATTCTCTCTATATCCAGTCCTCATTAGGTTGTGAGTGATAGCATTTTTCAAATAAAAGTGAGATACTGGCATTTTTGGACTGAGGGAGCTAAGGGCTTAAAAGTCGACCATTTTTTAAAAGAAAGTTTTTTTTTTCATTTTAAATTATACAAATGCACTTATTCGTCAGATGGTCTGTTCTTTTCAGTATGAAGTAGCATTTTAAGCCATCACGGGATACTTCAGCTCTACTGAAACCCAGGCCAATTAGATGCTTTTAGACTGGTCAGAGGGACCTTGGTTTATACTGTAAACTGAGGTCTGGTTTTTTTGAATAAACCCTAATATCAGCATGAATAAAAAAAAACACGTGCACATCAAACCCTCAAACCTCAGCCTCATCTGTATGTTTCCCCGTCCTCCTCCTCCATTCTCCTCACCTTCCACTCTATCTTTTCATCACCAATCCTAATGCCTGTTCTTTCATCACCCATTTTTCCCCGCTGTGACTTCATCTTCCTCTTTACCATTCATTTCTCCATTCACCCCCACCCACACACACACACACCTCCCAAAAAAGATAACGATCCTTCAAACAGGTCCTGCACTTCATTTCCTGCAACTCATTTCTCCTTCTCTTGTTCTTCTGCGTGTTCCTGCTCCCTATTTTTACTTAATGAAATTCTGTTAAATAGAAGTGGCTGTTATCAAGCCTAATGGGATTTCTTTTATTTGAATACATAAGTCATTTTTCAGTGTTGCAGCGTCTCGGAAAAAAAAAAAAAAACTCAAGTACGGATCCGGATTCCATTCATGAATTTGAAGAATAGATATTAACCTTACAAAATTAGTCACAGTCACATTAGTCATAATAGAGGATCTAAAAACAACGAGGCTGTAGAGTTCGATGAGGTTGTGATGATGTTTCATGACTCTGACAACCTTAGCTGCTTGACAGTGACCAGGCTTTTTAGACAAAGCTGAAATACAATAACAACTGTTATATTCACAATTTTATGTCATAATAATAATAAAAAAAACCCCAATAATGGGCGTTGTCGTACTGTAGTCTGTGTGGCACTTATTTTCTTTCAGTGTTTTTCCAAAAGCTCTAACGTAGGCTGCAGGCACGTTGACTTCCACCGGTTATAAGCTAACAGACTAGTAAGCTGTGTAAACACTGCTGTGAGCTAGGACCTCCTGCCATTCGTCCCCTTTTCCCTCTCTCTGCTCCACTTCTTTCTCCGTCTTTGCTTTCACCCTCTTTCACTCACCATTGAGCCAGGCAGGCAGGTATTCGCTCTTCATGCTGTAGTGCTGTTGGCCCAGGTTCCTCAGAATGACTGGCTCTGTACCCAGGAAGTTGTTAAGTGTCGCTGAGTATAGCTCCTTATCTGCACCAACAAAACACAAGCTTTGTTTTATTTTTTTTGAAAGCTCAATCGTACAGGCATACACAGAGTGAAGGTCAGCGGTTCACCAGAGGGATACGAAAAGAGAACCAACAATCGGCGCTTGTAAAGTCGATGGAGATGTCCACGCTGAAGTGAACGCAGCATGCAAAGTTAAATTGGACTTGTGGACTCTCAGAGCGATCATAGGGCTCCAAAACAGATGGGAAATGCTGCAAGAGCGGTTTGTGGAGATCTGATGCACATTTTATGCCTCTGTTAGGGCTGTAAAAATATGGGCCTGCTCACTCCAATATAAAGACTGCTGAGATGGAAAAACAGGGGCTGGCTGTGTGTTTAGTGTTGATGTAAATGTCAGTAGATTTACAACTGAGGATTAATCTTTCTTTTGGTGGTGAAATGGCCCTTTAATGATAATTAAACATGTTCAGAAACATACACAATTGTGCATTCGCATGTGTGTTCAGGCATACTTACCCACTATCAGACCGGTGTGCCCCTTGGCAGGGTCATAGGGGCATTTGCCTTTCCCATCATCCAGGGCAGAAATGTTGAGGGAAAAACTATCTGCATTCTGCACACACACACACACACACACACACACACACATACACACAATGGGTAAAACAGGTGGTTTGTGGTCAGTATGTATTATAACCCATATGACACCGCTGCAAGCTGTGTCTGTCCGTAACAAGGACCATGGCTTCACCCTTCACCATGATGTCCTGTCGCATCAGCATCACACGTATGCAGACACACACACACACACACACACACACTAGCATTCACACATTGTGCTAACACAGTGTGAGATTTGTCCCCCCTTTGCCTTTATTTTTATTTTATCACACGGTGGTCTTAGCTGCAGGTCAGATCTCAAGTTGACACCTGTCAGCACTGGCTCGCGGTAATGCAACAACTCTTTTCAGGGAAAGATGTGCATACTACACACGCACACACACACACAAACACACATACTAATGCATACTCACCACGTAGGTGCATTTGGGCTGGAAGGCGTAAGTGCCACAGGTGTAGAGATGCGTGTGGTTGTAGCTTTGCAGGAAGCGGATGTAGTTGAAGCACTCAGTCTGTGACAGAAGCAGAAGGAATTGTTAAAGTGCTGCTGTTAAATAGCACTGCTGCAGTTCTGTCCTCTGCTGAGGTGAAGCCCAGTCCATATACTGTAGCACAGTGACACATCCTCTGACATTTAGTTTTACTCCAAGGTTTAAATGGGGTTTCTTTCATCTGAAATACCTCAATAACCTTGAAACCAGACAACATCATACGATCTAATATCCTTCTATCAATAATACGTGACAGTAATGAAAGCAGGTTGTGCAAACACAAACATCAAGCTTTTCTTATCGTTTAGCTTTAAAAACAGGTGGACACTGCTCATTGAGGGTTTCCGGGAAGTATCTATTTGTTTTAATTCATTATTCAGTAACTTAAACTGTGTTATGCAAGTGTTCAGTGTGTACTGAGAACATCACGTAATCGATGACGTGGTGACACAACCGCATTATCTCAGTATCGCTTCAAGTAAACAAGAAAAAGCAACAGATCGTTTCCACTCAAAAGGATAGGAGAGCAATGTGAGTTAACAGTATAATATATGCACTGTTTCATGGGAAGTGCCCTTTAATGCCTGCACTGTGATGAACACTAAAGCTCTTTGAATGGAATTGGAAACAGATGCTCACTCATGATGCGTACTAGAGGAATGAATAATTCAGTGCATCCAGTTGATGTTGCCACTGCAGCAGCAAAAACAATATCTGTCATGGTAATACAAGCTATTTGATTTTCTAAAAATTCATTTTTACAGCTCTTGAAAACCACCGGGGATAATCAGGATGAGACGACAGCCTCTCTCAAGCCCTCAACTACAACACTGCATAAAAAGACTAATCATTAAACATAATGATGGACAGCGTAAACACCATATGGTTACTCAAGAGTAAATCCCGGTTACCTTGTGTATAAAGGCAATCACAGATACTCCAGCTATTGGACTGAGGAGATGTGCAGAATAAATGTGCTTTTTTTTTGCTTTAGCTAAATGATCACAGCCCATCCTGCATGATTTAAGAAAAACTGCACCCAAAAAACCCCGGGAAACTGTTGATTTTCCGACGGTGAATTTTGAATATGCGTTAACTTTTAATCACCGTTTGAAAGTACTTTGAAACCTCCAGTTTTACTAATTTCTCAACATGTATTTTCGACTTCAGTTTAGTAGTGATGCCACTGAACTATTTCCCCTTTCTGTTTTTAAACCACATGAAAAGTTAGTGTTGTGCAACGAGAGGAGTTTTAGCTCCGTTTCAAAACGCTCCGTGGGATTCTATAAAATATTTAAAGAGATTTCTTGCAAATGTACATTATGCAGCCTAAGCAGCGAAGGGCTCGTGCTGAGACTAAAGCAAAGCATGGCGAGGAGGCGGGGGGGAGGGGGTCTGTTCGCTGGATATTATCATTATAAGATATTTGGAAAGAGTCAAAAATCATGATAAGATGTGCTGCACGTTTCCATCTGATTGAAGACTGCTGCTCCGGCTGTGGTGCATCTTTATACACTCATTAAAGTCACAGCTTCTTCCTGAGAGTTTTAGACTGATCAACACTTGAGTTGATAAGAGGTAATTACAGTGTTTATTTAATGTGGCATGGCTTTAAGTGTATTGTATTGGCTGGGATGCTTCCTGTATTGCATTTTGTTTGTGATTACTTATCTCATCGCATATTAGATTTTTTTTTTTTTTTTTTTGGAGCAATTCGACCATACATATATTTTATGTTCAAGGCTAAACACTCCCTGAATTGAAGCACCTTAAAGTTGCTGATGCTGAACCTGTCTGGAAGATGCACTTGACTGTGTGCTAATGCAATGACTGGAAGGTTTCCAGTTTCCAACTCCAAACTGACTTAATAAATGTAATTGAGTAAAATAAAGTGAGTAATGGTGCTCTAATAAGACACCGTCTTAAAAACTCCTGCCAGTGTGTAACTCCAGATACTCAGTCAGCTAAAATCCAGGTTACCTGGTTGTTCTTCCCCTTGGCGACACACTCTCTCTTCTTATCCTGCGGAGCCGGCCAGTCGATCTGGAGGAGAGACGGAGCGAGTGAGAGAAATATACGAGAAAGATTCACATTCCATAAGTAGACTCATTTTCTTTCATTGATTTGGACAGAAAAATAATGCAGATGGTAAATTGATGCTTAAACAACATCATCTCATTTCTCTCTGATAGAATACGTGTGGAGACACATCATGGCTACAAAACATTCACACTTTCCTTGTTGCCATTTTGTTTAACTCGACCAATAGGCGCTGCATGCTTGACCACCAGCTGCTGTAACTATAGCAACAACCACAGACTCATAAAAAGCACATTTTACCAGTGTATTTGGTGCTGAAAAATCTAAATACAGCACAGATGCACTATAAAAGGCAAAGTAATGTCCCAGAAATGAGTGATTAAACCAAACAGGCACGACATAGTTTCTGGAAAACTGTTTTTGAATTCTTTAGCCCACGGACGGAGCTGCCCAGGTGGTGCAGGGACAAAGCAGCTCTGCAGGGACACAGGCTCAGTCTCTGGCATCAAACACACACTATACAGGTAGGAAACTGTGAGGTCCTGGCTGCAGCAGAACTCCCTAATGATAACACTGTTGTTTAAAAGATCAAAAACAGAACCACAATGTGCAGCACAATACACTGTCATGTGAAGGAGGGGCAAACACAAAAGGAGAGGTGCAACTTGTGTCCACTCTACCTTTTTACAATGATGGCCATTTAGTGTTATTTACAGTAGCTCCTTTTTTTAATGACTGTGCGACACATGGCTGAACTTCGCTCTATTGACAGGGGTCTAAAATATAAACTGTGTTTACTGAGGAGTTTCCACATCATTAGAAATAATTACACCGGCCATTACGGGCTGAGAGCTGCTGCGATTTCAGAATTAAACTCTGTTTTAGTTGACTGGATTTAAACCAACAGCAATCAAACAATGGATTACTGCCACATACCAGCGGTCCTAAACGTGAATAACATTTACTTTTATATAGGATAATAAATATGACTTTTCATGGTGTTGAATAGAAAGAAGCCATGCACCTGCTTGTTCATGAAAATGAACTTTTGTATAATCCAATATTCACACAAAGTTGTTCAATATTTGAGCATGGAAAAAGTTTCCAGATAAAATAAATATCGAATTTTGTTCCAATTCCTATCTGATATTATAATATTTTACTGGCAAGTCAGAAGAAAATTATTCACCTTACACCCTCATGACCGCTGTCCACTGAATATCAATTACTCTCTATGCTCACTGGAGAAATGATGGCGTTATAATGGTTAAGATTTAATAAGTGAATTAATGATCTGGGTGAGTAGATGTGAATTATTACCTGTAGGCTCTGTGGTTTTAACTAATGGACTTTTGAACTAAGCAGCGCTGTTGCTAGTGCTACTTATTTGCCACTTGTCACTCTCAGCTTTATTTTACAATCAATCTCTGTTTGTTCCACCAAGATCAGGTACTTTATAAAAGAAGAAAAAACAAAACTAGTGGCACACTGACAGCGAGCAGGAGCTCAATGTTAATGACAAGTCCTACAAAGACACGTCTGCCAGAATAAATCTCTATTCTTCACATTAACACGTGGAAATAATAATAAGCAACAGCCGGCATGGAAATGTTTCAACTCTCTTCAAATTGGTGTGTCTTTATCTCTGAATATTTGTTGCGACAAATGACTTGTAGAAAATAAGTGCTGTTAACAGTGGTATCTGATGTGGTCACTGAGAAGGTCCCAGCTGCTGAAAATGAAGTGGAAACATTTATTTTGGGAAGGAACTCAGTGCTATTACATGGCCACTTGGGCTCAGCGTTTTTAAAGGCACGTGCTTAATCTCTGATTTTATATCTCACCCTGCATCTCTGCTTATAAGTCTACACTTTGGCCAGTTAAAGATCAATAAAAAAAAGAAAAATCTTGAAGTGTGGTTCTCAAGTAATTGCCTGAAGTGTCATTCAATTCAATTCATTTATGAATGAACAGGGACAGCGCACATTAATCAAGTTAGCCACAGTGGCTAATTTCCATCTGTTGTCCCTGTGGCAGGTTGGTAAAAGTTAACATCATACAGCAATTAATGCAATACAATGCAGTACACTAACCTGTATATACAATACAAAAATAACATGTATATAACAACAATATGTGTGCTTGTGTGTTTATGTGTGTGGAGGCAGCACCAAAGATGAGATGGTTTGACTACTCATGGTTCCACGTCTGATTTGATTTGAGCCATGTCAGTTTCATAGTTCAGTCATTAGTAGTCTCTCTTAAATCAGTGGGAAGACTGTTCCAGGAGTGAGTGGCTCTAATTGAGAAGACTGTCCAAACTTGCTGCGCCTTTAGACTGGGGGCCCATGTAAGATCTTAAAAATGTGATTCGTGGGAATGTGAATGTGGTGTGTTATTCAAACTTGCGGAGTGGGACGTGTGATTGATGAATGGCTTTGTAAAGTAGAATGCTGGGAACAGGGGAAAACATGTATCAGTGGTGTCCCAGTTACCACATAGAATAACTCAACCCAATTATTAAATTAAATAATGAATTAATAAAACAGTTCACAATCCTCGGGTGAAAGAACTGAACTAAATGATGCGTTTCTTTATTTCAGGTTGCTAAATGTCAGAGGCATGGAGTGATGGCAGACTGAACAGCCTCTAAGAAAATGACTGCAGCACCTTAAAGCACCCACTCACTCAGGCCATTAGACAAGATGTTCTAACATTTCTTAATGTCATTCACATGGAGTTATCCAGAGGTCAGAGTAGAGGATATTTTCTATCTTTATATCATTTATTCATTTGTTTATTAATATCATTTTGTTCAGTCTAGTTTAATTGATGGTGTTACAGTACATTAACTGGCTGTACATCATTATGTTTATTTGTTATTCTTGTTAACGCAGAAAATTAAAACACTCAGTCACATAAAATAAACACAAACAGGAAGTGTGTGTCTCCAAAAACCATCCAGGGAGGAAGACGGACATGAAAGTAATGAAGACGGACAGCGAGTGCGTCAGCGGCGAAGAAGTGAAAAAAGAAGCAGTTAAAGGATGGAGGGAAGGAGGAGGAGGAGGAAGGGTGAGAGAGTGATGGGCAGATGGTGACAGAGGGGATGGACTACTCCCGTGTCCTTGCTCAGTCATTTTTTCAGCGTTGGCTCCCTCACACTGGGGGCCGACAACAGGTGGTCTTATCATTACTGTAAGTCACAGTCCTCACTCAAACAGCCCGCGCCTGTGTATGTGATTGTGTGCATCTAATAACTGCTCATTACGGCACTAAATCAGATAACAATTCCCAAACCGCTGTAGGCTGCTCGCTATGCCTTCATTGGACTGCAGTAATTGTATTGATTGCAATATGGACCAATTACCGAGGAAACAAGGCAAAACCAGATCGAGTCTCCGAGGCTTAGCGTCTCTCTGAGCCTGGAAGTGTGTGTGTGCATCAGGTCAAGCCAAGGGTATTTATCTAGTGCTTTTAACAGTTTTCCCCAGAGTGCTTCACAGGAAAACAAGATCCACAAATTAAAACAAGGACAATAAAAAAAAGCATGATTGAATAAGTGCATCATAAACTCGGAGAAACAGGGCCAATGTCTGCGTAAGCGTGTACGTGTCTGAGCGCCTGTGCACTCCCACACATTCACAGTGGATATGTTTTGTGCTGATAGAAGAGAAATATTGGAGCCAATAGCTGCACATATTACAATCCTAATATTTGGCAGTGCACTCACACTATACTGGTGTTGGAGGCTTTTAGCACCAGATAAAATAAATAAAGCCCAAATTAAAGTAATAGCTTGGCAAAATGTCAGAGACCAGCTCAACTAATTCCCCTATATATATAATGATACTGTAAAAATCCCCATTTTATATATGGAGCTGAAAATATATAATAATATAATATCCACCTTGGAAGTCACCAAATATAACTGAATACATTATTAAAAATATTCTGAAAGCCTCATACTTTAACTTTCAGTAGGTCAAGAAAAAACCTTCCAGGTTTATTTCTTCACTCCCCATGAGAAAGTCCATGTTTTAAAAAAAGGTTACAGACAAGTCAAGAACAGAATACATCAATGGATGATGTTGATTTGAATGAAAATGAAGACAGAGGCCTGATGTCTGCGGACTTCCAAGCAACCAATTAGGCCTAACTTTGTTAATATTGGCTCGCAAGCTAAAATGCTTGACCTGCTCTTAATCTGCTCATGCCACAGAACTACTAACAGAATTCAATTAGGTGCATAAGTCTCAGAATATATTAAAAGAAAGATGAAGCTTGAAGTTGGTACAAAAAAACATCTTAACTGACGGCACGATGAGCATGAACTATTTAGGCTTTAATTCTAAAAAGGAACATCAATCAATGTGTGTGGGCTGCTGCTAATGTATTTCTGTATCTATTAATTATCTAGATGAAGTATTTACAGATATTATCTTTATCTGCAAATCTGTCTTAGTCTTAGTAACCCCTTCTTTTACTTTTTATTGTCATAAAATTAACATTATTCATTGACATACTCTGTTCTTGACTTGTCAAATTCTTGTTTGTTCTGGAGTCAATGATTTTTTTCCCCCAGGGCTGAAAAACATTCATAAGCCTTCTGGTTTGTAATTTTTGGTTTAACCTGTAAAAAAGCACTTTATTCAATCAAACCAAGGTGGTGCTCTGCTTTGGAAATGTTGATATATTGGCGGCTGGCATAAAGCTCTCAGCTGCCAGCAGCAATTAATACATTTTACGACATTTCTGACCCTTCAAGGAGGACACACGAATACATTTTGTGGAAGTATCAAATTGACAGTTTGTACATTATTAGCTTCTACAAGGCTTGAAAATTTCATAAAAGAAATATGGGCCAGACCAATAAAAAGACCCAACAGTAGCGTGACTCAGTCGACTTTTTTATGGCACTGTGAAGATTCTTTGATTACCCGCCAGAGTTGCTTTTTTCTGTGTGTTCTTAAGTGTCCTTGAGTTAGAAAAAAATGAATCAGAATGAAAGATATAATAAAAAATAAACTCTGTAAACTAACAGGCAGCCGTGATTGGCGGTACATGCAGAGATTGCGCTGGTGGTTTCCGTTCTCATCTTGGTTATCCGAGCTGAACCTTTGTTATATCTTAAATACTTTCATGTAATAATAATAATAATAAGTTTATTTCCAAATGAAATGTGGTGTCTTTCAGTGAAGTAGTTGAAACGAGTGTTTATCTCTGGCGTGCTCAGCTAGCAGGCCGTGTGGAGGAGATGATACTGTTTGTTACTGAGCTGTCCATCTTGAAGCTGTGTGATATTAAATCTCATGCAAGTTAATTTCTACAAAAGCCCTGTGTGTGGGTGTTTGTAGTGACAGTCGAGCAGTGTTATGGATATGATTATTTTCATTTCAACCATTTCTTGTCCATTCTGAGCCACAGCAACTTTGAGTCCCCCGCATTGATGAGAATTTAAAGACTTGTGTTTGTGTGTTGTGTGTGTTACCTGTCGTCGGAGTTGTCTGCTGATGTCGTTGGGGTCCAGGGCGAACAGCGTCTCCCGCGCTCCCACGTACAGGACCCTCTCGTGGTCGGACAGAGTCAGCATGCTGTAGTTGAACACCCCCTGAACGCTGAACCTCGCCATGCCGTTCAGCACATCTTTAGAGAGAGAGACACACAAACGCATCATTAGCCTACATCACTGATCACACCTCGCCTGCAAAATATCTCATCTTTCCTGTCAGCTGATGTGCTGACAGACTTAAAAAAAACAAACCTGAGAAGAACATTTCACACTTAACTTGTTGAAATTAGTTAATGTTTCAGCTTAATCACACCACTGAGGCTTGCTCGCAGCCTATAGCTTAAATGTCATTCATCCTGCTTGCGCACGTCTCTCCCACGTTTCGTCTCCTCATTAAGAGCAGAGCTCATCTTACTCATGAACTTCAACCATGTCAGTTTGCAAACATCGCCTCATTTCTTACCTTTTAATCCTTTAAGCTGTTATTCATTTCACATTTAAAAGGAACTTTAGCAGATAACAAGGCTGATTTTCCCATCAGCACAAGACGTGGGGATCAGAGGAGGAGGTTAATATTGGACTAATATTGCACAGGTCCAAAGGAACGCTGATATTCCTCAGTGTCTGCACAGAACTTGTTTTTGTTTGCACATTCGCTGCATCAACTTTATAAAGGAGCTCATTTAATAATGTCATGTTTACAGCTTGTTGCGCTGCCCCCTGGTGGCCAAAAAATCAATTAATGCAGGTTCAAGCATTAACAGTTTGGCTAGTGAAATGGGAATTACCTTGTAACGGGCCTCTCATGCCACTTAAGTGGCTGCAAGATTCAATTTGACCTCATTTACGCCTCCACTATGTGGTTAACTATGAAAGTACCCATGTACATTTAGAATGATTATCAATTAAATGAGAATTCTGGTCATTTTCTAAGTAATTATCTACAGCTCTAGGTCCTCGACTGTCGAGCTCGGGACTGTTTCCATATCATCCCCTTGGAATTTTAAGGTTCTATCTTCAAAATTGAGTGAGGAGGTGTTTTTTTTTCTTCAAATTTTATGTATTTTTGGTAATTTAATCTGGAAAACAAAAGGGTTCTATCTACAAACTCAAACTCCATCTTGGTCTTATAAGGTTCTAAACCTCAATATTTCAAATCTGGTCAGGATGCAGATAGAACCTTATAATTCCAAGGGGACAATATCAACAACGACAAAAACGCAAGGAAAACATGGATTTAAGAGGGAAAATATGATTTTAAATGGGGAAAAAGCTGTTAAATTCATATCAATGCTTTTTCCACATCCAAAATCTTTTCCTCCTAAATCCATGTTTTCCTCATGTTTGGGCTTTATTGATATGGAAACAGTCCTGAGCTTGACAGTCAGCTAGTAAGGTCTACCCAGAAAGCTAGAGTAAACAGACGTACGTGAAATGACCGGAATTCTCCTTTAATAACACTGTGACAAGCACAAGTCCTCAAATTAAAGGTGAACCTGCAAGAAAATCTCTCAAAACATCACCACAACAACTTTAAGTTGCATGAGTTTAACTCATCAGGCCCTAATTGGTTTGCTGAAACTAACCACAGTGTCTATCTCCAAGATCTGTTGTAAACTATTCCTGCAGGATGGAACTGCGCGCTGAAAGTGTCCCAAGCTCCGTATTTACTTTGAGAACCTTGGAGAAGAAACTGGTCTTCGGGGGAGTGGAGGGGGGGGGGGGGGGGTCCAGATCTGCATGCATGTCAGAAGTGCGATAAGGTGGCGAGTCTATTTGGAAAAGCTGCTCAAATAAACAAGAGGCAATGATGCGCTCTCGGACCAGCCCTTGTTTTGATGAAGGGCGCGGAGGCGTGCACCACTACAGCCACCGGCCATCAATCCAACAGCGCAGTCAGGCAGCGTCGGGAGCTTTTTAAAAAAGCAGGATATTGATGAAAACAGATTCTGAGAATGACAGAGAAGCTGCAGGTCTGTGCAGAATCACAATCGCCTCCATCAGTGAGAGAAATAAATCCTCAAAAGCTTCAATCAGCCCGGGCTTTAATGTGAGTTTTAACTGTGAGTTTGTTGTCGAGCCAGATGTTTGTAATCATACTCCTGTTCAATAGGAATTCCATTAGGAGTGGTAATTTTCAAATTGACAAAAAACGGCTAATCTTGTTTTGGGGGAAATAGAACCTAAACAGAGTCTTGCCTCAGTTTAACACAGCTTTTAGACTACAGATTGTTAAAGGACATAAAAAACTCAGCATTGCAGCATTGAGAGGACTCTTTCTGTAGAGGAGCAGCAGCTTAATCCAGGCTCTGCAGAACACCTATACACAACAATACAAGGATTTAGAGTTGGAGCTCGCAGCATTATTGCAAATGGGAAATGTGATCCCAATGACAACGTGGGCAGAATGCAGAGCGCAACAATGCTTATAAATGCTCACTAATAATGGGTGTAAATCTGCGAGTGTGATTAGTTCATTATCTGCTATGCACATCCAGATGCAGATAGCATTTTAATACAAGGCCTTAGTGGGGCCTTTCACTCTGATTGGGCCATCACTCAGCATGTTAACAGAATATTAGCCCCCTCATAAACCCGGTTATTGATCCTGTGACATCAAACAGCTGAATCGATGCGGGTTATCTCAGGATTGTCTCACATGTTTAAAGATTTGCTGTTATTTCTGGGATTGTCCCTCATATTTGCAGCTGGCGGACCGACACAAACAGCCACAAAAAGATTAAGAGAAAGAAACTGACTGTCTCCACGGTTCTCTCTGCAGGGTGTGTCGGAAAAAAACAGAGCCGACTTTGTTTTTAATCGAAATTTAACAAAGATGCACTTGCCGTACACAAACAAACACACACACACAGCCAAAAGCACACTGTTCAAATCATCTGACTAGCATACCGACAAACTACTGGTGCAGAGCAGAGAAGAAAGCAAGACAAAGACAGGAGGAAAGAGAGAAAGGATGGTGTTTAGTCTTCATTATCCACACTCTTGTTGCTTGTAGTGTCACCTTGTTCCCCCTCTCCTCTCCTCTCCTCTCCTCTCCTCTCCTCTCCTTTCCTCTCCTCTCCTCTCCTCTCCTCTCCTCTCCTCTCCTCTCCTCTCCTCTCCTCTCCTCTCCTCTCCTCTCCTCTCCTCTCCTCTCCCCAAACTGAGAGAACGTGTGCAAAACTCAAGCCGACACCAGCGTGATAGTGTGATCTCGTAAACTGACAAAGATTATTACTTATTTCTGGTTTTCTATAGTGTGAATATTTTTCACTTCTTTAATCATCGTCCCTGCCTGAACACAGCAGCCGGAATCCAGGGGGGGAAACTGCAGGAACTGGTGTGATTTATGGTGTGACCAAATGCTGGTGTAACGCTGTGGCCTAGTTAGGCCTACACAGACTAATACAGTACATGGAGAAGCCTGCACATAATAAAGGAACGTGTGTGTGTGTGCGTGTGCCAGTGTGGCGAAGAGAGAGAGAGACAAAGGGAAGGAGGCTTGTTACTGAAAGCCTGATGGTGACTGTTTAACCATTAAAATACCCTAGAGACCATTAAACTGCCAAGTTACTCAAGCCACTTCTGCCCGCTGATTAACATGCAAGATGATCCCTCTCATTACCTGCTGCACAGTAGGGATGCTTTTCATTCTTACAGAGAAGCAGCGTCGCTTGTTTTTCTCAAAATAATTATAACAAAAAAAAACAAGGTGAGCTTTGGAGCAAAAAGCAACCAGAAGCAAAGTGTGAAAGAACATGTGTGATGTGGTCGAACAAGCCGGTAAGTTTCCACTGTCAGTTCAACTCCAAATTCAACCCCCGGCTGCCAGATGTTGAAAACTTTTCTGACCTGCTTTGTTTTTCCAGTTTTTTTTCTTGCTGTTATTCTTACTCTAAATCCTCTCCATGACTCATCATAGAGATGAGCTTTTATACAGTTCGTAAAGACAGCTTTAAAAGATGAGTTATTTCGTAACAGTTTCTGCTTTTATAAAAACGTCATGTTAGTGTGTCTTAGAGCAAAGGAGAGAGGTTTTCCACTATCACCACCATCACCCTGCTGCGCATGGTGGGCTGTTAGATCTCTGTCAATAATATGAGGACTACTGGAGCTTTATATGAAAAGTGCCCTGAGATAACTTCTACTGCAGCTGAGTGTTGTATCAATAAGACCTGAACTGACAAAATAAAAAAAAAAACAACAACAAAAAAACATTTTTTATTCTGCAGCTTTAGGTTGTCAACGTTAGACAATTTCACATAACCCTCTGAAAAATGTTATGATTTATCTTTTATTTTACATCTGTCATTTAATTTCCTGGCTGCAGTATCACATATTCAAAAGGCTCCTATGAGACCGAGTTGGCCGGTGGCCCCTGACCCCAAGGCTTTTTTTAAAAATGAGGGTAAAACTGATATTAAAGCAACATTGCGGAGTTTCAGCTCAGTGCTTCCACCATCTGGTTGGGAAGCGCTATCGTCTGGGGGGAAAAACGAAACTTAACGAAAACGAAACTTACCCACCACGTCTCTCTCGACGCAGAGGGGAGGGGTTAGGAGTGGGGGGGGGGGGGGGCAGCGTTTCGTACCCGTGCAAGGAAGTTACATAGTGCAGTTTCAGCCGACGCGACCCTGCTCAGGCTGCAGCGGCAGCACCATTCATCCTATTAACCATTTTTCTACCATTGCAATGAGTCTGGAAACATTATTTTGAGGCCGAAAAACTCCGCAATGTTACTTTAAAGTCTAACAAACCTCAACATGGAGCAATAAAACCCTCCAGTGGTTCCCTGATGCTAACCAATTTCCATCTGTGTGCGTGTGTGGTTGACTGTGAGCATACAGCAAACATCACAGGCAATCTGGACACATTCAGGTGAAAAAAAAAAAAGCTGAGAGGCGACATGTTGGAACAGACAGAGACAGACAGGGCCGTTGTATAGGGGGGAAAGGTGATGATAAAGGGGCCCAGCGCCCAGTGGAGCCCGTATGACTGATTTATTCTGCATAAGACCCTGACTAATACTCATACTGTAGTAATGCTGCATTAGTGTCAAACAAATAAACAATGATAATACATTCGTAGTCTAAGAAAAAAAAACTGGAAAGGTTAGGGGGCAAGGGCCCACTTTAGTATTCTTTAAGAGGACCCAGAATTCCTAGCAACGGCCCTGGAGACAGAGAGAGAGATAGATAGAAGAGAGTGGGGGAATTAGTAACCAAAGGAAGGAAGGGGGATAAGTACTGAAGTCAGCTTATTATCTGAAGAGCAGTGGTGTATAAACATTGGAGGGTATGTACGGATGGGCGAGCTAGATGAGTGAGACAGAGAGGGGGAGAGAGAGAGAGAAGCAGCATCCTCAGGGGAGAGCTGAGCACATCTGCTGTTCCACACAGCCAGGCAAAAAAAAAAAAAAAACTCCAGAGCTGACACACTTTTACTGAGACACACACATATACACACAAATCAGTGTTGAATCAATGCTGCAAATCCGTACGCTGAAGATACACAATTTATG
Organism: Decapterus maruadsi; assembly: GCA_030347415.2. Classification (NCBI taxonomy): domain Eukaryota; kingdom Metazoa; phylum Chordata; class Actinopteri; order Carangiformes; family Carangidae; genus Decapterus; species Decapterus maruadsi. Next base: position 5,648,360 of record CM064895.1, read on the forward strand.
TGCAGACTAAAAAGACACGTTGCATTTGCACAAAAAAGCACACAGGCATGCACGCGCGCACACACTTTCATGCCGAGCCCTGAACAGTTCTCCAGGGCGCCTGCTCAGTGACTCCAACGTCTCTCCACCAACAGAGGGAAAGTTTTGCTCCGAGTGGCTTGTTTGAAGTGATCAGCGGCTCTGTCATTAAGAGACGACACGGGCAGACGCACTTACCATCTGCCGCCACACTGTGGCAGCCCTGAGGCTACCTGTTGTGTGTCCGTGCATGCGCGTGTGCGTGAGGTTGTAACCTGCTTGTTTGTGGGTTTTCTCTCTAACAGAAACAACTCTGTCTACACCTGTGGCTCGTCGGTAATGATGTGCAAGGGAGGTGTTTGTTTGTTTGAATGTGTTAATTTAAATTCATGTAAACAGAATCTGTAGGTTTAAGAGAAAGCTGAATTTTAAGATGTTTTTACAGCTGCATAGGACTGAATTCAACATGACTTCAACTGGCAGCAACACATTAATATGCCTGTAGTCCATGTACTGTAGCGTAGAGGAGGCTTTAAGACTTGTCCGTCACTTTGAAGACATGGTGAGTGTGTGTGTGTGCGTGTGCGAGGACGGTTTGCAATAAATTACAAGGCCTTTGATGCTTGAGGACAACAGATTGGGATCAGAAGAAAAGGAAGATTATAAATAAAAGAGGGTGAATAAGAAACAGAGGGCAGAGATGAGGGAGGTGTAATGACTCCACCAGATGATGGAGGAATACAAACAAAAGGGCAGAAAGAAGGAAAGGAAACAGATGATAGAGACCGAGCTTGTCATTGATGCTGTGTGTTTGTGTGTGTGTCTGTATGTTTGTCTGAATTTGTGAGTGGCTAATATATCTGATAATGTAATCTAGAGATTTAAACAAAGCTTTGTTTGGGACTACAGAAGAGAAACTGAAGATAAATATGTGGTCTGATGTTGAAGTAAATACATTAAATGTATTGTTTTGGTGGCTGGAACACAAACTGACGCAGAAAACATGAAGATGAATGGTCTTAAAAAGAGCTGCACAAGCACTTTTACACATTAGTTTAAACTCATGGAAGCTTTATTTTACCTCGGTGGTTGTCATCTTTGGGCCTTGTACCCCAAATAGGAACCGAGATAAATCTGAGAGGGTCGCCAGATAAAAAAAAAAGTGCTTGCTCTCTTTCCATTGTTTTCAATGCGTCTGGGCTTGCCCTGGTAAACCTGTGTTTAACATCACAACACTGTTAACTGTGGGTAATTCCTCTGGGGAAGTCTCAAGAAATGCACAAATAAAGGCCAGACAAGCCCCAAAAGCCCTCAGAGAAAAGTCTGGGGGTAAGGTTATCTGGATCAAAGTATTAATATTCACAGTAACTATAAATGTAGTGGGATATAAGTACAAAATGTCCTCAAGTGTAAAGTTAAAGTACATTAAAACTCTGCTGAAGTGGACTTTTTTTTCTCAGTACTTTCAATGACAAATAACTGATGCTCTTGTTAACAAGACTGTCTAGAACATCTCTGCTTTAGCACTTGAAGCTACAGAATGTGATACTTGACCATCATTTTGCATTGTGTTGTGTTTTTGATGTTTGCCAGACAACACAGTGTCCTTCATAACATTCCACAGTTCAATTATCGTGCCATGCAACAATAATGACACACTGTCAAGATGTTTGTCTTCATGAGACCTTTAATGTGAAGTGGATCATTTCTTCACTCAAGCAGGATCGAATCGAACGTATCGAACGCTGTGGTGTCTTACAACTTTCACCTTGATGGATTTCACTCAAGTGCTGTGTATAGCCTACGTGTCTGTGCTAGTACGCGATCCCAGCTGTGTACGTATGCATGCATGTGCACACCCAAACCAAACCGAGCCAAACCAAGCTGGACCGAACAGAGCTCCGATGCGGTGTGGAGGAGAAGGAGGAGGGGGGAGCAGCAGGGCCAACGGCCTGTTGCTCCTACGCCGGCCTCGCAAAAAGGTCTTGAACCGGGTCTCTCGTCTGTGATCTGCCTCCCTTGGCTTTCCAGCGGAGCTCCAGCTTTCCCCCCCTCCCTGCCTGCTATAAATACACCCAGCCGCTGCTTATAGCTTCTAACCACCGAGCCACTCACACACCAAACTATGATTAAAGGCCTATTTTGGGGAGATCTTTGAAGCGGCGACAAACAGCGAATGAGCGGCGGAGACAGACAGAGGAGGGAGAGACATTGTGCAGTGCCCACACAGACATGCAGATACACCCGAGCATGCATGCAGAGCACTGTCAGACCTTCATCTGTGCAGGTATACCCTCTTTGAAGGAAAAAAAACAACACCGCACTGCTCGCACAAAGACACGCACACACATACACACTCCCACATGGATGCACAAGCTTTGTCTGCTGAACAGACGACAAGTTCACAGGAGAGTCAGATGGAAGACAGAATGAGAGCATTGGAGATAGATAGAGGGAGAGAGAGACGAGACCGGGGGAAGATGTTCATGATTTTACTGGCTGGATCTGCAAACATACCTTGTGCAAATTATGGGCTGTATTTAGGTTGATATAGATTAAATGCTATAGTAAATTAAGAGTGAATGATATTTATAGTTTTATACAGACAAAAGGACTCCATGTGCAGAACAGGCTCAGAATTGAATCAGTTGGTTGTAAAGTCTAAACCTAAGCACATTGATGAATACATAATTAAAGTGTCTGTCTGTGAGCCGAATAATTACTCCTCTCTGTGTGGCTTAAATGTGTAAGCCCTTATTTATCGGTTGTGTGGCATTTGTATTTCCTACACAGCATTATCATTATTGTTTGTGAGTGAAATTCAACAGAATTAGAAGAGTGTGAGATGAAGGGATGGGAGAGTGGGAGGAGAGGAAGTGGTAAAAAAAAAAAAAAAAGTGGATTAACACAAGTGAACAAGCCAGCACACTGGAGGGGTGGGGTGAAGAAGGGGGGATGAAAGTGGGAGAGGAGTGGTGGTGGTGGTGGCGGCGGTGGCCATGGGGATGGAGGGGGGTGGGGTAGGGGGGGGTAGAACAGCCTCGCTCGGTGGGGGGTCATTGCAATCCACAACAAGCAGAACAAATCAAGAGCTGGTTGATGCCACAAGTGAGGCTTTTCCATTCCAGCGTCATGGTTCGGCATGTATGACTGGTACAGTGACGGGAGCCAGCTGGGGAGAGTCAGGCCTTTTTTTTTTTGCACAGTGTTACCGTGGCAATGACACACGCAACGACATGCAGATGGATGGAGGGGGGTACCTGTGGAGATGGAGTACTGAAGCACGGCTTGGATGTAGCTTTGGAATTTGATTCGCTAAAAAATTTCCATGCCAGGAATGACAACACAAAAAGGGCAATTCTTCTTCAACGGAGAAGGGATTAAAAAACATGAAATACTGAACTAGTGACAATATATCCGCATACTTTAAAATACCTTCGATGCTTGTAAGTGTGGCCGCATAACTACAGTCATCAAAATATACTGTCACCACTTGGATTTAACTAAGCTAATAGGTAAGAGCCTCCCATTGGATAATTACTGCATGGATGATTATGTTTAAGCTGGCAACAACTTGCTGGAAGACACATCCTGTGGTCTGTTTCAGGGGGTCAAATAATTGGCATCAAGCAAATAAAACATCTAAGGAGATTTCTGAGACTACTAAAATTGGGTTGAGAACTGCCTAACGCATTATAAAAACTGGAAGGATAGTGGGGAACCATCTTCTTCAAGGAAGAAACGTGATCCAATGTGATCAGAGACCTTAACCCCACTGACAATCTTTGAAATTTAATGCAACTCTGGACGGAAATAAATGTTGTGACCCTGCAGAAGCTTCTTGAAACAATGCCATAGCGAATGGTGCCGTAATCAAAGCTTTGTGTCACAGTCACAGTCAGTGTGTGACTTTTTCTGGGGATGGGCAGTGTATAATAGAAACAGCAACGGGCCTAGTGTAACATCCAAATGGCAGGAGTTCGTGTTGTTGTTGTGTATTGTCAGCAGCATGAGCACTGTGGTGATACAAAGACAGCCCACTCTTTAAATCATGTTCTCCAGATGTAAGAGAACATGTTTGTTTGATACAAGAGTCAAGACCCGAGACAGAATTCACACCGTCATCATCTTTCTTTCTTTACCTACTGCATCTGCCTGAACAGCTGCAATATGACGGCTATCGTAAGGTGTGCCACACAAGGCAGAGCAATTACTTTAATAACTACTCTAATGTGTCTAATACTTTAATGCTCTAATATGTCGGTTCATTTCACAGGGTACCGGATCAGCCTTGTGTACTGACTGAGGGAAAAACAACACAGGAAACAAGCAGCACATGTGACAACCAAGTGTACTTGTGTCATGAGATTCTTTTCATGTGTTAAGACTTCCACAAAAACATGTGCAGCATTTAAAATGCTGTGTCACATGTGATAAACCGCACGTGTCATTATGAGCTCATATCCAAACAGCCACATACATGACTCTATATGACATATTGTGATATTGTATGTTATTTTCACACATGATGCCGTGCATTTCACATATCTGGCAGTGACTCACGCCTGTGTGGATTCATCATGTGGGATGTTCTTTGTTCCTACATGTGAAATGGAGAGAGGTGATGGATTTCTAATACAATATAAATAGGTGTAAATCACGGCCCTAGAGGTTGCTTTGGATAAGTACAGCCTACTCAGAGCAGCATTTTCATTTTAATCCATGTGCCCACTTGCCCACACGTCAGCTCTCACAAAGTCAGTGTGACAACACAGACCACTCTGGGTCCTGACATCTGGTCCCGGCTGTTAATCTTCACTGACCAATCAGCGCAGGGTCAGGGGATGAGTGACACTCCATGCAGATAAAAAAAAAACAGTGATGAATCTCCTTCTTCCATCCCTCCCCCATCTATCCTCCCAGTCACGCACAGCCTCTCTCTGCCTCCTCCTCTGCCTCGCTCTCAACCACTCATTACTGTAATTGGAGGGTATGGGGAGATACGGCAGAGAGACAGACAGAGGGGGAAAAAAAGAAAGGTTGAGTGAGAGAAAGGGAGGGAGGGAGGGAGTTTTCTGGAGGTCAGAGGCCCAGCCCTTTTCCACTCTCCTTCTCTGTTTTTTTTCTCCCACCATCTCTCATTCTGTCTTTCCTTTACTAAATCAAGAGGCCTGAATTTGCTTTGGCTTTTCTTTAAAGATGCAGGGCTCATTTGCTACATAAATGCTGGCTAGACTTTCAAAAGCAGCATCAAGTTTCTAAGGGATCTTATTTCTCCTGCTTTCTTCTCTCTGTCTTTCTTTTCTTCCTCTTTTCTCTCTTTCTTTCTTTGTTTAACCACAGCTGCTGTGTTTTGTCATAGTTTTGGCTTACTGGCCTCTGCTGTTAGGCTGGGCTGAGGCGTGTTTGTGTGGTTGTTTGTGTGTACAAATGCACCAGAAGAAGCCAAAAAAAAAAAAAAAGACAGGGAGAAAGAGGGAGAAAAAGAGATAAAGGTGAGTGGGAGAAGACAGTGGCGCTATCAACTGAAGCACGTTCTTTGGTGAGTGGAAATGGGCCAGTTTAAGAGCGTGAAATAGCCTAAAACAACATAATGGATACTCCAATCAGCTGTGGCCAGTTCATTAACAAATGGGAGGAAAAGACAGAGTAGGTGAGTCACAGAGACAGAGAACAAAAGGAGGAGAGGTGAAAGGCAGGAAACAAGAGAGAGAAAGGATATGAAATCCCCTGCTCTTGAACCTTTCAGTTATAAGCATGGAGCAGGTCCTATTTCTCTTATTGTCAACAAAAACACACAACCTTGAATTGATTCCACCAGACCTGCAGCGTGAGGCTTTTAACTTGCAACTGGACTTTGAATGTATAAGTGAAAAGAAGAAAATGCTTAATTCATTTCACACAGAGCTTTAACAGCTGCTGCTGTGCTCAATATACAATATTGCTGTTACCTATAACAATACTGGCATTTCACTGCTTTTCCAATCATTGTCAAGCAAATGTGATTTAGGTCTAACACAATTACACTAGAGTCTTTTGATTTATAAATGATTTGACTTCATCCTCAACACCAAAAAAATGAACATAGCCTAAAAACAACAACTCCTGACAACATAACACTTCAGTGGTGCAGCAGATGATCGTGCTGTGCCGGCAGGAGGGAAAGATGTGTTTGGCACCAGCAGACAGACAAGATGATGGCTGGGATTACCACGTTCATCAGTACAAAGACTGAACAAAAAAATCAACGATCAAGCAACATAAACAGTGTGTTGCTAAAAGGAAAAATGAAATCCCAGATGGAGCCACTTCAACTCTGTTAGCGAAGAGCAGAGTTAGCAAAGAGCTAATGTTCTGCCATTATCGTCCAATCAATGAGGCCGTGCCACAGACAGCGTGGTAATAGATTTCTCAAAAGACATAGGAGCTGAAATGCTTTTCTTCAATGCAGGCTAGCAGCTATAGGTTAGCATAAGGTTCTTCCATAATTACTTATTTAGGATTGTTACATGCTGTCATTCCGACATCCCACCATTTCGACATCCTACGTCTCCGACATACCACCATTCCGACATACCACATAAGGAAATGTGTGAACAGATGACTCCCTCCTATTTATCTGGACTCTCTCTTTCTATGTGGCCTGTCTAGTCTCTACTTGGTCTCCTTTCTTCGTTGACTAAGCCCAACTGGTGCAAAATCTTTTGAGGAAAAAAAATAATTAATTAATAAAAGGAATTGTCGGAAAGGCAGGATGTTTGAAAAAAGAAAAAAATACCATCATTACGACCAAAGGAGGCAAGAATTGTTGGAATGATGGGACATTTGATAGAAAATTAAGTGTTTCCATTTAGGCAATTACAGGCCTATGTCGGACTGGTGGGACGTTGGAATGGCGGTTGCCCCCCATTTAGGACTCACTTTTGGACTCATTGTGTAGTTTCACCCTGTGGGATTTGAATCCCACTCCCACTGAGACCTGCTGATAGCTCTCAAAAGGCTTCTGTGCCATATTCTTCTGGGTCAGAGCTCCATTCACCACACTGTTGCACTGGGTGGCATGTTCCTTAATTAGCATAAATATGGCTGACTTCATTTATGTTATGTTAATCTCACATATTGCCCTGATGTAGTAAATATTTGAAATGCCTATTAATCCCCAACTGAAAACGGCCCCTGAGAACTACACTGTTTGTTCACTAACATAAACTACAGTACCCAGCTGATTTATAAAATGACTTAAACTATAGTCGAAGATTTACATTCACAGTTGGAGCCAGCAGGGTGCTGTACAAACAAGGTAGCTGAGTCAGAAGGTACTGCAAGATGGATTAGCATGCTGTTATTTTGGTCTAAAATCAAATCTAGACCAAATGTAAATGGAGAATAACATCAGCCTTTTGCTTTAACATAAGATACAAATGTATGAACGAGAAGATCTTAAGCAAACAATGATGGATAAGAAACTTTTACAATGTGAACATAAGTATGAATTATAATCCACATAAAAGAGAAAGAAAATCAAGACACATGCACCTTGTCAGTGAATAGAATGAGAGAATATACGACAAAAATGAAAAGTATGTAAATTACAACACTCATTAGGAGCTTTATGAAGGCCATATATAATGCGTGTACATAAAACGTCTCATTAGGAACCAACACAGATTTTTTCTTCTTCTTTTTTTTTCTTTCTTTCTCTCCATAAATGTGATGAGCGGCTGGTGAAGGATGACAACAGCCTATGATTTAAAATGTCAACACATGACTTTTAAAAAGTAGGAGACAGAGAAGAAGTGAATAGATTAAAAGAGCGAGAGAGAGAAAACGACGCATGGAGAGAGAGAGAGAGAGGATGCTTGCTCTTTTTTCTGCAACCTCATCTAAAGCGGCTGTAATTGTTGGGCGGTGGTAGTGTTGATGTTGGTGGGGGCGGAGGTGGAGGTAGAGGTTGGGCAGAGGAGGGGTGAGGGGGGGATATTATCGCTTTAGCCATCTCTACCCAACCATAACCCATCCCCAACTTACACACACACACACACACACGCATACACACCCCTCCTGTGCTGCCCCGGAGCTCCAAATCCCTCAGACTGCCAGCCTAAGCAGTACACACACTGACACACACATATAAACAAAGGGGATTAGATAGACAGACACGCAGCTACACTCACACACACACAGACACACACTCCCTCTCAACACAAATAGGTATAAACACACACGCCCTCTGTGCCCTCACATTTTCTCTCACTCTTGTTTTTTATTGCCTGTCTTCTCGTTTTCTGTCTTGAAAACTCACACTGCATGCAAACCGCTCTTCCCTCTTCCACACACACGCGTTAATATGGATGCTGTGCGTTTATACGGGAAGGTAGACGCTTCCATGCAAAATGAAACGGTAAACGGCCTGCGGAGAGAGAGAGAGAGAGAGTGTGTGTGTTTTCCTTTCTCTGTCATTCGTCTGAAGCTACTTTCTGTCCTTTTAAGGCAGTTAGTGACTGGCCTCTCTCTCCCAGTCTCTCTGTGTTTCTCAACCGTTCTCCTCCTTCCTGCTTTCTTTCCATTATATATCTTTCTCTCTCTCTCTTTTCGTTTCAACCCCCCCCCTCCGCCCCCCACCCTTCTCCGATCCATCTCTCCGTCTTTCTGCAGCTTTTGTTTTTCCATTTCACCTCTTTCATATCTCCTCCTCAGCACTGTTGCGAGAACCCATCCATATAAGTCATTTAACCCAGTATTGAGCCCGAAAATCTCATTTTTCTTTAACCAAGTGGAGAAATCTGTCAACGGGTAAAGATAATCCCACTTGTTTCCAATGCAAATCAATTTGCGTCAAGAATCGTTCTGCGCTCAAGTGCCACACTCAAATCAAGTATGATACAAGTGACGTGATCTGCCTTCTCCCGTGTTTCATGACAGGGGCTTTTATTTCAGACAGTACAGCTAGACTTGAAGCGAAGAGCGTTATCTTGTCTTGACAGGCAAATTTATTCAGAGAAATACCCCCAAAAATGAGATCCTTTTTTTCTTTTTTTGCTTCTTTCATATAAGACCACATGTGTGCAGCTGTCCCTGTTTGCCCTGTCTGCTTAGTCTTTACCACAACTGAGCGCTGGCCAAAGTGCAGCGTGGATCTGGGGCTGCTCTGCCCTGCCAACACTGGCTCCGCATTGTCACACTGGAGCGTTTCACCAGAAACTATTGATGCCCTATCGATTGTTTTTCCCCCTCCATTCTGTGTCCTCACATCTCACCACAACACCAGTGATGCCTGTAGCGTGGAGGGATGAGGAGGAAGGAGGGCTGTGTGGAAAAAGAGTGAGAAGGGGAGGGATGGAGGGAGGGGGGGGCGATAGCGGTATGAGAGAGCGGCTTTTGAAATATCCTCACACACCACCACCACCACGCGCCATTCTCCTCGAGAGTGGCTGAAATCGGAGCTCTTTGTGAAAACGCCATGAGAGCATTTCGGGTTCATGCGATGAGCCGCAGCATACAAAGCAAAAGAAGGAGAGGGGAGGGATGAATGGGAGAGGGAAAGAGGAGGAAGAGAACGGAAAGGAGGGATAGATACGGGATGAAAGGTAGCATAGGTGGTACAGCGAGGTGAGAAAACGTAGCTTTTCTCCACAGATTTTTTTCCTCCTCTCTTTATGGTATTTCCATAATCCCCAAGAGAGAGAATGCAGCACTTCCCCTCTGAGGGATTAAACAAAAAAAAGACTATTTCTCATCTTGCAACAATTGGCATTGTTCAATGAAGAAAGCTGGGCTTGGCTGGAGAGAAGGGCCGAGATAAATAGCGCGAATACAGTTGAGCACTATAGGATTAGACCGATATATTGTTTTGCTGGGGGTCAAAGTGGGCCTCTTGAAAATCAGGACTCATTATCCGTCCCTGATTGTTGTAATGGAATACATTGTCTTATCAGCTTTGGATCAGATGTCCGTCCTGGTAACTCAGGACAAACAGCTGTCAGCCTGTTAAATCTGCTTTGTGAGGTCTGATCACACCGACAAGTTACCACAGCACATTTCCAAAAAATGTCCAGGCTGCTGCAGTCAGTGGGTTCCTCACATGACAACAGTTTGTCTTTACAGCTGCTCACCTCTGAGGGAAAGGACAGCTGGACAGTCCAAAATGGGAGGAGCTATCACATCTTATAGATACTGTTGTCTTTTGCATTAACTATGGACTAAACCATCTTTATTATTAACCTTATTATATACCAAACATGAAGCTTGTTAAGTATTCAGCACAGAAAGCGTGTGTGAGCACAAACCTATCTCGCTAACTAAGCTAACAGTGATAAATGATGGGGGATTAGCTTGCTGCTTAAACAGGATGATAAAATGTAGACTCTGTATAAACACATCCAGTTTTACAGGATAAGAGAAGAAGGTTTGACATGCTTCTGACAACTTTGTGTGACTACATGAGCAGCTAACGGAGGGGCACTGGATTCTACTGTGACTTTAAGGAAGTGCCGCATTATGGTATTTTTTTTTCAATGAAATGCTTTAGTGGCCACTGAGGTCGAACCCCTCTATCAACTGGCATTTCACTGGTCACTCACCCTTGTATCGAACAGTCTTGCGTGGGATTGGGTTCCAGTTGAGGCCCGCCGACTTCTCCCATCCAACCAGAATTACCAGGAGCAGGACCTTTGTCCCACCCATGGCTCCCATGTCAGCTCCCATTCGCCGGGACCGGTGTCGAGTGATGGATCGGTGGGGATCAATCAGTTGATCAGAGGGACTCGAGGGAGCGGCCGGGCTTCTGGCAGCCTGCCTGGTGGAGAGGAAAAACCAAGACATCAGCTAGAAGCAGCAATTCACTTTCTTTATTGACTGGGTTGTTCATCAGAGACAATTTTGTCACAAAAGTGTTTAAAGCATGCACGAGCCACACAGCGTGGTTTATACATCCAAGCTGCGCCGAAAGATAAATTTCCGCTTCTGAAAGCATGTACTGTAGGTCTATAAAACTGAACACAGTCATCAAAATCCACAATAATGTAAAACAGAAATGAGTTATGCAAATCATCGAAGCCAACAAGGACGCAGCCTTAATCGGTGTATGTTCCTCTGAGTGTGAGTGTCTGCCAAAAAAAACAAAAGCAAACATTTTAATGACTTTTGGCCTTGGGGGTTATGCAGGAAAGTTCTCCCTGTCCCTCCCTCCCTCTGAGCGATAATCCAGCTATCGGCACTCAAAAAAGCGCAGAAATAGCTTATCGCTGCACTCTTGTCAAGCCAATTCAGCAGCAGTATATTAAACTGGGGCTGAGTTATCAAAGTTAATTGGCGTTGGCAACGCATCAAACACCAATGTGTTAGGAAATGAATGTCGAGGCAAGGACAATCCAATAGCACTGTGTTGTAAATGAATTGGTTTATACCTAATGAACATGTCAAGTGTGCAGCTACAGAGCGGCATTACGGCCCAATAACAGCACAGGATGATTGACTTGTTACTGGGCTGCAGGTGAGACTGATGCACAGGATGGGAAGTGGAATTTCACATTAAAAAACTACACACACACACACACACACACACACACTGTAAGTATGAACTCTGTGACATCAATAAGTGGCAGAAATGTGTTGAGTGCACTCATCCAAGATGAAGCACGTCACTTATTAACAAGTAACTGTTAAATCAGCCATGAGCAGCCTTAAATAAATTAATTACTTTTTCATCAGAAGTTTCATTAGAGGAGTGTTTGAGTGTGAAAAGAACTTTTTTAATTACATTAGATGAATGTCATCATTGGATTCGTTAGTGAGCCACCTATGCTAACAAAGCCCCATGCTCAATGACGCCAACCGAGAGATAACAGAGCTAAGAAAGAAACAACATGTTCTACTTGTTCCTCTTCCAAGTGACATTTACGTATTGCTGAAATAAGTCGATTCATCCAAATTACAAAAAAGAAAACAGAAAAACTTCTCTTGTGACATTTAACCTCACAGATGATTTTATTTTGCCACAGTTTTGTGAGATTTCTGCTGACAATCGACAAAACAGTGGTGACAAATGGGATTTTATTTGTATTTCTCACAGTGATAAAGTTCCCTCTGCAGCAACAGCCAGACACAGTGTCTATTATATCATCAGATGCAGTTAAAGAGCACCCACACAGAAACGCATGGGAGAATGAGTGAGCCACTAGCCACCGTGAAAATTGGTGGGACGGATCTGCACATCTTGTTCACCATGGTTTCACCTGGGTGTTGTGTTTACATCACTGCCAATGGAGAAGTTAAATGCCTGATGAAACCATATGACTGAAGGCCTAATCACGCTTGAAAAAAACAAAACAAACTAGACTGTATAATGTGTTTACACAAAAGTCTGCTATCACATCTGTGTCCAGGATGCCATATGATCTCAATGTACTGTAATTAACAGTATAAATTCAAGAGTATGCTTTCCATGGTGCTTCACTGGGTTACACTTATGCAAAGAAGTTGCGTGAAGGGTTACAAAAGGTAACTTGAGTTCAAACTGTCCCAACTCTTACATCACGAGGCCAATCACAGTGCAGTTAAGTAAGTACTAATGTGGGATTGTCTATCGAAAGAAATTATATAAAAAAAGCAGTCCTGTCTGATTACGGAACTGGAAAGAGGATTTTATTATTTCCCTGTTACGTAATCTGATAAGCACTTTGTCTGAAGCAGACTAAAGTTTTAGGATAATCGACATAACGGTCTATCCAGTGTTTTCGTAGTGGGGACTATTTTTTGTCAGTAGGAAGTAGCTTTTTTTTGACAGCTCTTCATATTGTGGTCTGTATTCTTGGAAAGAGAGGACAATGTCAAATTGAAATGTCATTTTTAAATGCTGTAGGCACCATAAGCAAAATTTCCGTTCACTTCTATTGTATTCAAATGGCAGCAGAAATCTCAGAGATGAGTAAAAAAAAAAAAAACCTCAGCACGCAAAACCAAAACTATCTGCATGGCTTGGCTGGGATGTATGTTGATTTATTCTATTGGTTATTTTCTAAATAGACCATGATTTCAACTTGAAGAAATCCAACTCCAACTCAATAAGTGTCACCTTCACACTAAACCAGAGAGTGAACTCCAGCCTATCTGCTGCAGATAAGAGGAATGATGGATATTCATCGATGTTGGTGTTCTTATGAGGACTAAATACCTTCATAAGAAGCAAAATGCACCACACACACCATCTGTAATCTCTCCCTTCCACACCTGCTGCTGCTGCTGCTTCTTATCGGCGAGTAAAACGACGCCTTTGATGATGTGTGCTCATTGGAGAAGGGAACCCATTGACTTTTAAACAGGCGCAAAATGTCAACCTGTGTTTACTTTAACCCAGCGAAAGAAAGAAAATACCTATGCATGTGTAGCACATTTCACGTCTCCCACTCCCTCTTCCTCGCCTCTTCCCACATGTGAATATTAAGTTTCAGAGCTGGCAAACAAACATTTTGGTCTATTTGGCAGATTGGCAGGGGAGGTAATTGAGATTTGGAATTGTGTGCGTGTGCATGCATGTGTGTCTACGTGCCCATTTCCAACCAATGTGACTGTTATTGATTACACTTTTGAGAGGAAAATAATACTCCCTCTCCACCCTCCGCCCTCCACCCGCAGATCAGATCATGGCGACGTGCTGTTAAATGAGCGTGCTTAAATGCTAGGTTTGGGTGAAAGCTCTCCAAGCCTCGCAGTGCCGACTACCAGCTTTATTGGATCGATGCTGGAGGCCTTGCCGGCCAACGCATGAGTGAGCCGTGAAGAGATTGAGATGGAGGGAGGGAGCGAGGGATGGAGGGCTGAAAGGATGAGAAAAAAGAGAGCGGAAAAGAAAGAAAAACACATTTGAGATGTTGGGGGAGGCATGCAATTTTTCATGTTCTGTCTCCTCTTCAAGATGCTCCATCTCTGTGCTGAGATGTAACAAAGTGAAGTTGGCATCTTGATGTCGGATTAAGAGAAGAGGCAGCGTGTAAACACTACAGGGGCAGACGAGGAGGGAGAGGAGGCGAAGGAGGTGGAGGATCCAGGTTTGATGAAAGTTTAAAAAAAACGTGATGTTTACCTTATTCTCATTTCTACTTTGTCTTTTATTGACTTCCTATTTGATCTTATTGTATGTTCCTCTCTTTCCATTTCTCTGCTTTTGCAAACACACTCCTGTTTATCATAAATACCTGCCAAATGCCAAAGCAGAATACAGTAATCCTCAAATTCAGCAAACAAGTCATAGTGAATTGAACAAGGTTTTAATGGTTAACGAAGTGACCTCTTAAAACCCTCTTTGTCCTAAGTGGAAGGTACTGTAGAGAGAGATGAGACTTCAGGGACTAATATGACCTACAAGCAGTGGTCACATGACCAACAGTCAAAATAGGTACAATTTAATACCTATTGAATATTCAAAGTTTTTGAAAACCTGGAGGTAAAATCTTGAAGGTTGCTATTGCCATTACATCCTGAAATACATTTATGGACTATTAGTGGAGTCTGTCATTGTTGAAGTGAATGAACTCCAGTCCATAGGAACCCCTAACACTCTAAAGTTACCCCATAAGAAATAGTTGTGTAACATTCCACACAAATAAATAATGTTAAATTGTTTCCGTAGGGCAACTGGAAAACAAAAACAGTTTAACCTGCTGCTCTTGTGGAGAAGAAGATTCTTCACAATCCAGTAGTTTGAAGTAAAAAATTCATTGATACAATAAAAAATGTAGTAAAAGTCTTGTACACACTAAGAGAAGTAAAAATACCCATTATGTAGTTTAATTTAGACAAAAAAGACAAAAAAGACTTAATAATTTAAAGAAATCATAAAATGTTGCAAAACATGTTTTTTATGCTTGACTGAGGTAAAAAAAAAAAAAAAAAATCAAAATGCACCAGAGTGTGGTGGAAAAACACTCGGTAAATTAATCATGATGTACATGAAAATATGTGACTTATCTGCTAAAGCTTCAGCTCGACAGAGGGAGAAAAAATATTGATAAGACAAAAGCTACAAATCAATGCAAAGCGATGAGGATACTACTGTATACCCTTCCTCAAATAAATAGTTCAAACCAGGATACTGGCCTGTATTGATGGTCTGGACCTCCATCTGTAGAATTATAATCAGTAGAGTCTCAGTCTATTTAAAACGGTGGTGAGGTGCCACACCTAACTGTTACCTGCCGACCTCCACACGGCAACCCTGCACCTGACTGAGGAGCCTGACTGAGGAGCCTGATTGAGGCCGATACAGGGATGAGCCACACTCATTAACGTCAGCTCTCCTCTGATCTGTGCACTTGTTATGGTGTTAGGATAAAGCTAAGTGGCTTTGTAAGCCCCAAGGATCTGTTCTATTGAACTGGTTGAAATAACCTTCAGAGCCACTGGATGTAATCTACACTAGGTCCACTCATTCTGCATTGATGGTCGTGGATGGAAAAGACAAGTCATTTACTTTCTCTGGTTGACTTTCTTAAAAATGCAGTTAAAATGGGTGTTATGATTTCATGGAAATATAGCAGCATCCTATTATATCATGTTAAAGTGATAGTTAAACATTTTGGCAAATTGGCCCATTGCCATTATGGCAATTAAGACTAGGTTTGTTACCTTTAATTGTCGGTGCAAGCTATTTCTAGAACGGTGGAGGCAAGCTGCAAGCTGCTTTGAGCTACGCTATGGAGGCTAATTTCTTGGTTTCCCTCATCAAACCCATCAAATACACAATCCAACAACAACAACACAAAAGTTGTGACCTGCATGAGATAATGACGTTGTTTTCGAGGCAAATGCCGGAATGCCGGATCAGTGGTTTTGCATGAATTTACCTTGAAAACAACTCTTGTCTTGATAGTTCAAAATGTTGAACTATCCCTTTAACATATGCACAGCATTGTAATGTTACTGCATTGATATTTGGGTGGTTTTATATACAGTATGACAGACATCCAGCAACAGTTAACAAATGTACAATACTCAGCTGGTGAACATAATAATCTTAAAACATAAGCAGCCAATTTGGGGTACAACTCCTCCAAACGTGTGCTGGCGGCTTATAGTGAGTATTCAACAACTGTTGAATGTAATCATAGTGTAATAACAGCTTGCATGGCCCAGTGGTCAGCTAGCGGTTAACATGCTAATAAATGACGTGGCCAACAGCAGTATTAGTTTTAAGAGCATGAGCAGTATCTGTAGGCTACCAACTATTGGAAAAGCAGCAGAGGCATGGTGAGTCAGTGCGATCCATTCAGCTGCTTTAATAGCATACAGCAGAGGGAATCCATACAGTGCCAATGTAGAAATGGAGTCGTTCACCATGGAGCAATAACAATCAACTAAGAACAGATTAGCTAGCTGCAGGATTGTTTTCCATTCCATGTTGACTACTTCTCTTGACGCCACTAAAAACTGCACTCTCTGCAGGGAACTTTATGAACGCCGGAGGAGACGGCTCAAGTCAGTCTGTGATGAATTTTTATTTTATTTTTCTTTTCTATTCTCTCTCTTTCAAAGCAACTCTTACCATCCCTCCATGTGCTGTGAGGAGCGAGGGCGCAGCCTCGCTCTCCCCTGATGACCAAATTAACTTGCCTGCTCCGTCTCTCACCGCGGCCTCTTTAAGGTCCTGTGGTGTCACATAACTCTGCAGGCGGTATCAAATCATCTTTTAGCTGCTGGTGTTGTTGTTGAGCCTGGTTTAGCTAATGAGCTGAGACACGGCAGCCTAATAATATCAGTCAGCACTCCACAATGGAGAGCTCATTAAAACATACAGAGAAATAGGCCACATGTTCTGATTGGGTTGCTGAGCGGTGTGTGTTTTGGCTGCGCCTGTCGATTTGTGTCATTTCATTGGCACGTCTGTCTTCTCGTGTCTGTGTGTGTTCATTGTGTGCGTCTGTGTGTTTCTTGTCAGCGTGTAGTTGGAGGTAAGATGAATCCCTGCAGGGAGACGCAAAGCAGGGTTCTTTTTACAAAGAGGGCGGAAGACAGGAAGGAAGAGACGAGGAACGTTTTCAGCCCCCATCTGTCTGTCCTCTTTTCTTCCCCGCTGCATCTCTCTGTTTCCCACTGTCCTCTTCCTGCCCTTCATTTTCCCCACCTCTACCTTCCTGGCAGCCCACATTACTACACACACACACACACGCACACTGACCTCTGCTGCTGTCCCAGCTGATTGCTAGTCCTCGCAGGCATTGTTTGACTTCAGACCTCGACCTCTGACCCTTGAGCCGGTTAAAGCAAGCCAGGGCACATGGCCCAGCAGCCTGGACCCCGACTATCACACTGGGACAGACTTAATGTCCATTAACCCGTAACAGCCGCCCCCCCACCCCCACCCACACACACACAGAGGGATGGGCTGCAGCCCCCCGACCCCTCATCCTCTCTCGCCTCCCTGCAAAACAAACACAGCAGCGACCATCAGCTCTCTTCCTTCCTTCCTTCCTTCCTGCCTTCGACCTTGCTCCCTCCCCCATCCCTCCGCCTTTTATTGCTCCGGCACCATTAAGAAAACACACACGCAAACACACGCAAGTGCAAACTCGCACACAAAAGCTGTCACACCTAAATAGAACGAGCTGGATCAAACGATTTCACACCTCTTGGACGGAGGGGAGAGAGAGAGAGAGAGAGTGTTTCCTGGCCTTTATACCTTCTCTCCCTCCTCTTGAAATCAGGTGATCTGGTGTATATGAAGCAGCTTAGTAGTGATTTCCAACATGGGATTATTGAAATCCAAAAAAGGTGTTGACTGATCTATTACTGGGTCATATTTAGCCATGCTGCACTGTAGCAGTAATGCTTGGTCCAGACAGAAATATCTCAACAACTACTGGATGGACTGGCAATGAAGACATGTTTACATTTATCAGAAAACTCAGCTGTGGTTTGCGTTTAGTAACACGCCAGACTAAGTTGGTGAATATGGTAAACATTACCCGCTGCATCTTGGCGCGCATCACTGTCATTGCGAGACAGATGTTAGCATTTAGCTTGAAGCCCTGCTGTGGCTAAGTAGGCAACAGCCACACTGAGCTCTTAGTGTGGATATAAACTCAGTTTTAAAAAGAGAGAAAAGGAGACACTGGGGGAAAAAATAAATGAATGTGTGTTTTTCTTTCTGGGAAGGAGTGTCAGCATCACAGAGTAAGGTGGGCACACTACTCTACAATACAGACATTTTTACTGCAAACCGGATAACATGATTTCACTAACCTACGAAGCAATTTTTTGTAATTACTTGATAATATGATGAAGAATCCTTGTCATAGAAGACCTCAATGAAAAAGAATAATATGAGTCTCAAAAGTGGTGATTGTTGGCACATTTCAGTGTTTTAACTTTACTTTGAAAAACATGATCTACCAAGATTCTTTGCAAAATGATAATTTGTGACCCAGGTTCACTTGGCTTCATTTATGCGATTCAAATGTATTCTGAAGGGTTCAAAATGTTATAGAGGGGTCTGTGGACTAAGCTTAGTCACCCTGTAAGACAGCTTTAACTAAATGCCTGAAATATGAACGTATAAACATATAACGGCTCTGATTGTGGAGTGGCATCAAAGACGAAAAAATATCAAAGCCCAGGGTTCAAGTCAGAAGAAGAATGGCTGGGTAATCACAGTGATAAAATATCATCTAACAGCACTTTATGGAAAACTGTCTGACTGACTGAGATGACTTGTGGGATGTAAAGTAAGGGGCGGTCAACATAAAAGTCAGCATTTTCTTTGCTAATACTTCTCACTTAACTCACACAGAGCTGCAGAGCCAAGCATGCAACAGGGCTGATGTAAAGAGAGACACGGCTCTACATCTCGCTAAAAAGCTCTTTCCCATGCGCCGACATAAAGCAGGCGGAGAGCGGACACTCTACTGACAGTGAAACATGCACTCACCCTCCCACAGCCTGCACACTCAGCATCTGAGTGTCTTGCTACAAAGACACAGGTGAACAATTACAGCAGGTACAGACGGACTGGGTTTTGTATGAAATTCTGCATGGTTTGAATGAACGCTTGAAAGCAATCCCAAGCCCGAGTGAGTCTGCATCTAAGTGATAGCATTAACCAGCATATCTGTGAATACAGATGTTACAAACAGACGAGTTGAGTCTTTATGCTGACCACCTCACATAAAAGAGCTGTGTGTGTGTGTTGTGCATGGATGATGTGCTGGCAGATTGTGCAGTGTGTTTGCGTTGAGCTGGCACAGATGAAAGACTGATAATCAAAGAGCAGTTTGATCAGCTGCATGCACTGTGGTTGTGTGTTTGTGTGAATCCAGATGAATGTGAAAGACTGTGATCTGGCTTGCTGTATTGTCTTCCTCAAAAAAAAAAAAAACCTCTACAAAGTGCTCAACATGGCCCTTTAAAGCCACCACCATCAATATGTGAACCACCCATCAGTTTTCATGCCCCTGAGCACATGACTTCCTATATTTGCATACAATCAGAGCTTTGCTAAGCAGCGTCAGGACATCAAGCAATTTCGAATGTGTCAAGTTAATGTCATTGACTTTCCTTCCACATGGTGATTGGAATTCACTTCCCGTCCTAATTACCTCAAACTGAAGCGGAACCGAGCACAGAATTTGACTTTAAACAACCTATCGCAAATTGATGGAAATGTTAAAAAGAGAGAAAAAAAATTAATCCCAGGAGAACTTGCAGTACACCATCTCAGCCTCCATCACTGCTGCCTCCACCCAGCATGCTGCTCTTTCATGTCTCTCCCCTGGGAGATTATGCAGGCCTTCAAATCTCCATCTTCTCTCCTTTCATCCCTACTGTAGATCTCGCTCCCTCCCCCGGCTCCCCTTCCCCCCTCCTGCCGCCTTGTCCGTGTCATGGTCGGCTGGTCAGGCGTGGTGGGCTTATAATTCTTTGATCGGCGCTCTGATCTCCTCCATCAGTGCCAGGGGCTCCAGCTGATTACAGATGAAATGGATCTGATTTGGACTCTAACTGCGGGCCAAACACCTGCTCAGACCTGAGGAAGCGATAGAGGAGGAGGCGCAGGCGAGTTGTAACCAGAGAGACTGATGTCCAGTTTAACAGACAGCGAGACCATCTGTGCTCATCTCTTGTTGCGGTGGACGCACGCCTGATGGAAGACACGCTCGCACATTCTGGGGGTGGGGTGTGGGGATGGACGTGGTCTGGAGAGATTTCACAACTGTGATAGGAAAGCTTTGACGATAAAGAACCAAATGATCAGATATTAAAGCTGCACCAACAAATATTTTGTATTAACAATGGGTCGACGGCTAACATGTAATTTGGAACACGTTATCATTAACTAAATCTGCAGTCCCTCTTAGCTCCAAGCATTTTTTTTCTTTTTGATGGTTTGGTTTGGCAGCCTGCAACTTCTCTCTGCTCTTATCAAGGTTGTAGCTGGCCACAGAAGGCAGCTGTTACAGCTAAACAGATACTTCCAGCTCAGAAGAGATAAAGCAACTAAACAGTTGGTGAACATACTGGAGCATTTAAAGCCACAGAAGAAATATCTATCTTGACTATCTCAATCTGTGGAACCATTTAAAGTCTTATTAGGCCTCTTAAAGAAGTGACAATGAACTCAAAAGAACTATAATGAGTTTGAATTGAAGATGAAAACTTTTAATCATCGTTCCACAAACCTGTTCCCCAGATGTCCATGGTTATCCAACCAATCACTGCAGGAACTAATTTCATCAGTGCATCAGTGTCTCTGATAAAACCAGAAATCAGTCACATATCAAACCTGGTCAGGAGCCACTAAAAGAACTGCAGATACATGATAAAGTATTAAGTATTAAACAGGGTTCAACAACACATTTTAATTCCGACATCATGAGATATGTAACTATTTGTATCTCTTGATAAATGCAATAATACAGAAAACAAGTGAGCCAATTAAAGCTTTGAAATTAATAACAAGGAGAGAACATTTAATCAGTCGTTCATTATAATAACTGACATATCTGTCATGACTGATTGGCTGGCACAAAACAACCCCAAAATAGTACAAGCGAGAACCTGCTTTCACGAACATAAAAATACAGTCTGATTATTAAGGTGACGTGTGTTTCATTTGTCTGGATTAATCAAATTGGCTGCTGGAGCGTCTGCTGCTGTAGCTTTTGTCTGTGATATTATATGGCACACAGACGGCTGGAAAAAAACTGATATGAGACTACATTTAGGTCAGCGAGAGGCTCACAATCTAACTACAGATTTCTCTTATTCCTCTAACCTGATAGAGGAAACCAGATTTTTGGTTTACTTGCCATTTAAGAAATGTAATTACTGCAGAAAGCCAACAATAACCAGGTTAGTTAAGTGCGAGCAGACACGTTGTCTGTATTCTGCTGTCTCTCAAACAGCCCCTCCATTTGGGCTCCCCACCTCTTCCTCTCTGGGTGACCTTGTCCTCCACGGCCCAGCATATGTTGTTTCTGATGAGTACAACTCACGTGCACTCTGCCCCGGCTTGCCCCGAGTTCTGGCCCGTGGGGATGCTGGGACAGCACTCTGACCTGTCATCAATAGGCAGATATGGGAGTGCGCAATCGTCCATGTGCACCATAGGTCGATCAGATCTCTCTCAGTCCAATGGGCTGGATTCACAGCAGGAAACCCAGCACAGATAATACGTATGCATTGCATCAGCCTAGGAAACATATTTAATCGTGTGTCCTGTGAACACCCACAGATGCACAAACTCATCTCCCCACTCATATATGTTGCAACCTGCTCCTCACAACAGTGCACTAATCAAATACACTATTTTCCGCCCCCAGCCAGAATCAGACAAACAGAAAGACTGACAAAGTTTCTCAGTTGTATTTCAGAGCTCATTAAAAAGTATTCACCACTGTACGATTTAGCGCTGTAATCAGCTCTGAATAATAGAAATGGTCATATTGATGCCTGCGGGCACCCGACGCACTGTCTCATTTTGAAACAACAACCGCTGGGCGTGCGAATGCAAAACACTATGACACACACACGCCCACACGCACACACTATATCTCCCTCTTGCTTCTCGCTTCTCTCTCTGGTTGCCCGGTCCCTGGGATGCTCACAGTGTATTTTGGCTTGGGGAGACCGCCTACTACGCTCCTTGGGGGGCTAATTGTCCAGTAGCGCTCTTTCGCTTTCCCCTCCCACTCTATCTGTTCTGTCCTCTCAGTTCGGCTCCGTTCTTTGAGCGTTTCTTTCGGGATGAGTTCAGGAGTTCACGCTGAGCCCAGAGCCCTGGATCCCAGTGAGGTGCCACAGGGCAGAAAGGTTACACCTAGCTGGACTCCTATAGAAACAGCCCCCACACACACATCAATGACGGGCAGGTGGGGAGGGAGGCAAGCTAACACTGACAGAGAGATGAATAGAATGGGAGAGGCAAAGGAGGAAAAAAACAGGACTGAAAGGAAAAGATATGACTGAGTGTAGTGTAAATGTTGAGGGTCAACATGACTTTGTGGGCTGAGGCTTTCATGGTAAAGTTTAGTTTGTTTATCTGCTTATACAGTTTCATGACTTTCCAAACAGACTTGCAGTAGTTGGATAAAAGTGATTGAAATTTGGCCTGATTTGCAGTTGTTTGTACCCTGCCTATTAAAGAATAATTTCAGTTAATCATACAGTATGCCTGGGATAAGATATTGTGAACATCCCCAAATAGCGGAAAGACACGGCTCAGAACATGAAGGCTCTGATGATAAATCATGTGTTCAACAAAGCATGGTTAAGTAACGTTATTTTGAGGAAACAAAACTGCTAAATTGTTTCCCAAAGTGCCATTCATTAAAAATCACTGTTTAATTCAACGGGCCAACTTGTATGGTAACTAAATCCAAACCCTTGTTGACTTGAGTCTCTATGTCTGCCAGTTATTTCCTCCGATTTTTGCTCAAGAAACTAAAATGATCGTGTTAATGTCAGGGACGGCAGAACAAAAGAAATTTGCAGCATAATTTTCATTGCAGCAGTGTTTTTTGTCCTTCATATCTTCCCTTGCAGGAACTGTGTTTTCCTCAAAGGGTGGGAATCTTGTCTTGCAGCTTGTCAGGCTGCTCTTTGTCCTCTTCTACTTTCTTTTACCTTTTAAGCTGCTGTATGCTGGTCATATAAGACTAACAAAGGCTGTAGCAACAAACTCTTTGACAGCTAATTTAAAGGGATAGTTCAACATGTTGGCAAATTGGCCCATTGCCATAATCTCTATAGTTTTAGGAGTAGGTTCGTTACCTTTAATTGTTGGCGCAATCTATTTTTAGAACGGCAGAGCAGAGCCGTGAGCTGCTCAGTTGGGAAACCAAGAAATCCCATGAGCCTCCCTAGCGTAGCTCTGAGCAGCAACTATCCCTTTAAAGGAATAGTTCACCCCAGAATGAAATTTTGGGAGAAGTTTCAGAGTCCTCCGTCCTCTTCTCGGAGTTACAGGGGGTCTCGAAGTAGTAGTGCATGTCCATAAAACGGTTGCAAATGGACACTGGCGGTCTTCGTCACAAAAAAACAACTAAATTAACTTGCGAGATTTGCGTTGGCGTCATTGCGATTAACTGATGTCGATGCAAATCTTGTGAGACTTGGACGGACCAGGAAGAGGAGAGTCCGCTACTGTACAAACAAGCTTGAAATATGGACTTATTTAATTTTTTTCGGGACAATTTCGCATTTCGGGGCTTCAATACAAGACGGACATTACATACGAGCAGCATGCAGGTATTTGGATGTTTTTTGGTGTGTATTTTTGTGATGAAGACTGCCGGTGTCCATTTGCAACCGTTACATGGACATGCACTGCTACACCGAGACCCCCTGTAACTCAGAGAAGCCACGGATAACTCTGAAACTGC
Organism: Decapterus maruadsi; assembly: GCA_030347415.2. Classification (NCBI taxonomy): domain Eukaryota; kingdom Metazoa; phylum Chordata; class Actinopteri; order Carangiformes; family Carangidae; genus Decapterus; species Decapterus maruadsi. Next base: position 5,672,248 of record CM064895.1, read on the forward strand.
TCCCAGCCCTTAGTCGACGTGAGGGTGAGTAAATAATGAGTGAAATATCATTTTGGGGTGAACTATTCTTTTAAATTTTCATTTGTGAGAGAATCAATGTGCATCTGCAACTGAATACTGGTTGGTCCAATTGTTGAATAATATTAGCTCAAGGAAGATTAGCAGGCAGCTTATTGCATATTAATACAGAGATGCTGTTTCCTCAAACTTTAAAATGAGAAACTGTGTTGTCTCACTGTCAACACTGAACTGTGCAACCTTGTTCATCTCCCTTGATAGCACTCTCATTCTTTTACTTTTTATTCATAAGCCATTCAAATCCTTGAAAGGCAGGTGAAAGAGGGACGCTTTCTTCTGATTCAACAACTAGTCAACAATGAAGGTGCCCTTCAGCAAGGCTCTTAACCCAGCTAGATTCAATGTGTTCACTGACTGAGAGAAGACAGGAAACGATGAAAGAGTTCAGTTTCCAGTACTGGGCAGTTCCCAGTGGCCAAAATTAGCAGACTGTGGTTCGTATGGGGCAGATCCCAAGGAATGAATGTGCATTACTGTGAAAAATGCAAAGCGGGACATTTCCGACAAGACGCGTGTGCACACTCAGCAGAAGCAAAAATCCTTCCCTGGATGAATAAATTTGAGGAGAAATCTGCCAATGACAGCTCTCAGATCAGTTAGTGGAGATATTTGTTTGAAGAGACCATAAGTGTAAGGTGAGAGGAATGAGAAGAGAGTGCTCCAGCCTCGGGTCTATTAGAGGCTGATTGGGCCCATTAGGAGGGAAAGGTGATACGTGAACCACAAGCAACGCTCCTCCGGCCTGGCTCTACATTAACCGCTGCCTGCTCTCTACTTTGTTGAACACATAGGCTGATCGATAGCAATGAGAAGGAAGGAGAGAAGGGTAGGAGGTGGCAGGGCGAGGAGGAGAGAAAAAAGGTCCAGGTTTACGGGAAGATAAGCTGGGATCGATTGAGAGACAAGGACTGCTGCTGCGTGGAGAGGGGGAGAGGACGGAGGAATGCAAGATGCAGAAGGTTCACCTCATCAAAACTGATGGAGGGGAACCTCTGTGTGTGTGAGTGTGTGTTTGTGCGACTGGACATGTACTTGGCCAAGAGTATATGTCCATGTCACTCAAATGCGCGTACTGCCAGAACAGTTATAGATTATAAGATCTCAAATAACAGCCAGCATCCAAAAAAAGGCCCTGATCAGCACAAATAAATAAAGACCTCCTAGCAGCTGGGAGGGGGGTAAATCACTCACAGGGAATTACATTCAGCATTAAGGTTCTGTGTTTTAATTCACTGATTATGTCCAGTCACTTCAGAGAAAATGTATTATGAGTGAAACATTGTTGAGAATAAATTAATAAATATGAGGAAATAAAAACCAATAAAGTATTGACAACTCTGAATATTTAAAACTGAATCGATCAACAAACTGTGTTCCATTCACAAAAAGCCCAGGTGTAGTTTTAGAAGTGAGTCCATGTGCTTTTGAGACGCAGCCAATTAGCTGCTTACTCTATACTTCACGTTTAGTTTGCGTTCATGAAGACAGTATGAATCTCCCCACAACTAAGTGAAAAGGCGTATTTCCCAAAATGTCAAGCTAGTCCTGAAACCAAAGCTGTGCTCTTAGTCACTAATGTATTCCAATTGCTTTTTTTTACTTTGTCTCTTTTTTTTTTTTTCCTTCAGAGAGAAGCTGCCTTTAAGGATCACAGCCCCTTAGGCACTGAGACGCTTTTAAAGTGAAAAACCACTGCAGGAGTAGCAATAAAAAAATGAAAAAACAAAACAAAAAAACACACGAAGGCTGGAAGTGACTGGAAGAGAAAAAAACACACAGTGAAATTAAAACAGTAATTTTGTTACATGAGAGAAACTCGGAGCAACAGAGTGTCCCTGTTGTTGTTCTGAGGGAGACTGCGCCGTGTTAATGTACATTAGATTCCATTTATCAGGGCAACAGGCAAACGGGGGAAGAAGTGTTATGTTAGCGTTAGCAGCGCACAGCAAATTAAACCAGGCACAGATGAGAAAAGAAGGAGATGGTATCTAAAAATATGATAAAATACTCTTGCCGGTTTCCCTCAGCAGCGAGAGATAAATGAAAGCACCCGCCGCTATCTGAGAATTTACAGTAGCGGCTCGTGTTGTACCGCATGCCTCTCAGTGTGTAGGATTGTGTTAGCGCGCACCAACATTTCAATTTTTGCTGTGTGATTGAGTGTGCATGGGGGTGTGCGTATATAAGTGGAGTACATTTATTTTTGCATATACCTGACACCTGTCACACTATACCTTGATGTGCATAACCTCCACCTCCATCTCTCTGGCTTTTTCCCACTCTCTTCCTCCTCTTCCTCCTCCTCCCTCCATTGCTCTCTCCATCTCTCCCCTCTCACTGTCATATCCTGCATTCTTCCACCTTTCTCACCCTCCCTCCCTCCTTCCCTCCCGCACCCCCACCTCCTCCCCCGAGCTCTTGGCGTCTGTGACGGCACCTTGTCAGAGAAAAAGCTATTTATGATTGGCAACCAATATCCTCACTGAGATAAACACACACTGTGAAAGACACAGATAGAGAGTGTGAGACAGACAGCCAGAGAGAGAGAGGGAGAGAGAGAGATACCGTATTCAGAATTATTAGAGAGAACGAGGGATAAGTGCATTGTGATGAGAGAGAGACACACGCACACACTTTTTTTCATTTTTTTGAGAAATATGGACTGAGGAAACGAGGCGGTGTTGCCGGAGGCTGTTTTTTTCTCACTTTTCTGTTTATGTGTGTGAGAGGATTTGTCGTTGTCATCATAGTGTATGTTTCAGAGTGTGTATGTGTGTGTTTAAGCACATCCTTATTCTACCCATATGTCTGTGTATTCTGCAGGTTAAAGTTGGGATACAAATAACTTTTTTTTTATTGAGGCAATTTAGTGAAGTCTGCCGCAGCTCCCAGACGCTCCATCAAACAGACAGTTGATAAATGAGAGAGGCGCCCGCCCTTTATCACACTTCTAACATGAGATGGCCACCTAAACTAACTTACTGTACACATGCACACGCATATCACACATGGTGATATCCAGCGTACCATACAGGAGGGGTTTGGTTTTACAGGTAAAGGTAGCAGTGGACTGTTGGTTGAGGATTCTAACCCTCGATTATATGAGCACACGAGCTGTCGTGTAAGAGCTGCTACAAATACATGATACAATGGTCTTTACAAGGACTGCAGAAATAACTTTGCTTTGTGTCCGGTTTTATCTTCTGAATTAAAAATATACATCAAATCTTCTTCTTTTGTTGTTTCATCTTTTCATATCTCAGCAGTCAAAGCCACAAAGGCCTCTTATTCACTGTGTTTTACTGCAGTTATTCTGTGTCTATTTCACATACTATTGCAAATTTGTTTGTAAATGTGTAGGCTTACCAATAGACTCAGAGGGAACAGCTAAATTTAGAATTTATGAATATCTGCAGCTGTCAAGAGGAACATAAGATTGACACCACTCTTACCTCCATATGTTCATTATTAACCTAGATACAGAGGATGTTATTTGAATTTGAAGAATGCAAATAACTCTCTGAAGCCGGCATATTGTGAACTCTTACAGTTGTTAAATTATTCACTCCTTACAGCTACATTTCATTTCCAGTCAGTGACGGTGACATTGTGTGACCGCGGTCGGTAATGCTGTTTTATTCACAACTGTGTCGCTGCTATTTCTTTTACAATTTAATTATCTAATTTAGAATAATGGAGAACGTGTCCTCTGGATACTTTGGTTATCTTTGGAGGTTTTGCTGGGACCTTTTCTTTTCTGTTTCTCTGTAGGTATATCCATAAGTCATGCTAAGCTATGCTAAGCTAACTGCTACCTGACTTCCAGCTTCATGAGGCTGGTATTGATCTCTGCATCTAGCTCGCAGTAGGAAAACTACTCCGCTACGGTATGGAAGTATTCCAGTCAGACTAGGCCGGGCTGCCTGTCGCCTGAGAGGCAAAACCAGGACAAGAGGCTATAAAACACCAGCTGCCATAAAATGTGCTGTGAGCACCGAGTCATAACTAAAGGCTCAGCCTCTCAACTTTTCTCCCCCAGACTTTAGTCAGCTCGATATATTTCAGTGAGTAAATGAAACTTTAAGTGAAAAAATTACCCCGTGCTTTTATCACGTGTCACAAAATTCATGATTCACTAAAACTGAATTTGTAATTCTGCCCGTGGTCACTTCTGTTTTCCTCCTTCCTCTACTTTTGGTGCTTCAGGCGAAATCTGGCCTCCACACTTTCACTCACACAATTAGCAAAAGGTGCGAACAGCCCCACCCAACACACATGCACACACATAAACTCAGTGCCTTTGTTAACACCATGCTCTGATATCTGAAAAATAATATTCAACCTTTTCTTTCCCTCTCCTATCCTGAACTACGGCTCCCTCTGCTCTTTCTCTTTGTCTTGCACCGAAATAATTTCTTTCCAGGAGTACCTGAAAATGTCTGTAATTTCCACATCCTGTTTTGACAACTCACCCCTCCCCCGCCCTCGCAAGGCTTCCTTTTTCCCTCCTCATATCCACTTTCTTATTTTTTTGATTCTTTGCACATTTTACATGCCTCACCACACCTCTCCCTTTCTTTCCTCTTTTCTCCTCCTCTGATTCACTCTGCCAGTCGTGTTGTTTGCCGTGGAAGGTTTCAGAGGAGGCAGCAAGGATGCTGCTGTTTTTCGTCTCCACCCTTTTGTTCTGTTTTTACTTTCTTACTTGTTTTTCTTCTCCTCCCTCGCGCGTCTGTGTGCTTTCTTCTTAATCTCCCCTTCAGTTTTTTTTTTCTCTTCAGTCTTCTTCGTGAATGTTGAGTAGAGACACGCAACACAGATGAAGGTCACATTGGGCTAAAAGAGAGACAGAAAAGAAGAAGAGAGGGGGTAATCAGTGACAGGTGGAAGTACACACACACACAAATGCACACATACACAGACGCATTAAAACTCCACAATGAAATCATCTGTGGTCTGGAAACATCTGGCTGTTTGGTGAACTACTGTAGCTACCGCCAGCATAGTACACAAGAGGTCAGGAGCTGTAGCTTTTTGAATGCTCAAAAACCAATTGTTGTGTTAAAAGATGAAAAGATTTTTAATTTTCAAAGCAAATGTGCAGTTTAATGAGTTGCCATGACTTTGTGTCTCTGCAAACCGAGATCAGTCACACAGAAACAATCAAGTGGAGGATTTAAAGTTTGAAGGATCCAGAACCAAACTGTGAGGCAGATATTTACAAAGATGAGAACAAAAGATGAGCATCCAAAGAGAAGAACAAGAGACCCCTCTCTGCCAGCTGATCCTTGAGCTCTGGTGTTTGTGAGCAGAGCTTGTGGACAGACACCAAACACAATCTGGCCCAACACAATCATCTCGAAATAAAAAGAAGGTTATATCAAATATTGGAACAAAAGCACTGAGTCACAAAATAGATTAGAGGCCTATTTAACCCTGAAGAGAGAGCACATGACGGCAGAGTATACCTGACCGACTAACAGAGCAGACACATGGTGACACAGAATCACACGTCCTGCTGTTCTGTTGAGACATACAAGGATTTGAGAGGTTTTTCTTTGAAAAACTAAGCAATATAGCATATATCCTGAGTTTATCCATGTCTCTGAGCCTCAGAAACTGCCCCTGTCTATGTGGGGAGAAAAAGCAGCCTGCAGCGTGAGCTGGAAAATATATTAACTGCTGTCACACAAAAGAGAAACAATAGAGTGATTACATTAGTAGCACATGTCCTTACAATATAATTTTCATTTAATTGCTTTTAGCATAATCTATATGGTAGTTGCATATTATTCTATTTTTTTTTATCGCTAATCATCTGTTCTGTATTAATTTGGTTACTGTACTGAAATTACTCATCTGTCATGTCAGTAAAGCCAATTTAAAGAAGATATTATGAAAAATGTCTCAAACAGCTTTTCCCCATACATTTATATAAAGGTATCTTGACTTAACCTATCACTACTAGTCAAGTTATAACATCCCAACTAACTTTAAACAGGACTAGTTTATCTGGTGCTCCCTCTTTATTCCAGGTTACTTGTCTATTTTGTATGACAAAATCATTTACGTTGATATTGTTTCATACTGTATAACAAGAGTTGAAAGAGAACAGTTGTAGCTTGTTAGCTTGTTAGCTAACAGAAAAATACCATAAAGTTGGAAAAAAACAAACAAACAGTTGACAGCTGTCTGAAAATCATTGTGATGTAGAAGTCGAGTTAACAAGCTGCGCTAAGTTCGCCCTTTGTGGTTCAGTGCTGTCAAGGTGGCGTTTCCCTGCTGTGGCATGAGCACAGCAGCGTGTGGACCAACGCTGAGCCTGATGTGAAAACGTGTGCGGATTTACTTGATTTCATTGTACCTGTGCTGCTTTAAACACACACATGAAACACACTATCTGACCTCACACATCTCCACACGCACACACCTGAACGCTCGAGGCTCGCATTCATTGGATCCCACGGTTCACGCTGCAGATCACATAACTAACTGCCAAGTCCCAGCCAAGTCTGTGTTTGTGTGTACACTTTTATCCGCATGTGTGTGTGTGTGTGTGTGTCTGTGTCTGTGTGTCTAGAGGCCAAGATTCATGTCAGCATCAGCAGCACACTAATCACAATTGAGAGCGCCCCGGGCCAAGCGGACACTGTCAGTAACGTATGGGTCGGCTACTGTTACACACAGTGGGAGCGCACAATGGCAGCAGCCAAACCTCTGACACCATCATAGTTCATTCACTGCTGTCAATAAAGCAGCCACTGGAAACTCTGCTACATTTTGTGCACAGTGTGCTGCACTATATTGACGAGAAAAGCTGTGATGTCCATCAGTCTATATTGACTGAAGCCTAACACACACGGACACGCACACGCACACAACCTCATATTCTGGGTATAAGACCATCACAAAGCTGTTAGAAAAATCAAACATGAAATCTTTTTAAACCCTCTCTGGTTCAGACTTTTTTTTTTCTCTAAATGTCCTGTGGAAGTAAAAGTAAAAGAACCCTGTTTTTATTTTGTGACAAGGCAGTTTCCAAACAATCCAATATGTTTTTAAGTGTTTTTTTTTTTAAACTTAAAAGTGGAAAAAATGTTCTCAACCCATAAAGGGATAATTTAATCCTTCATGGTTTTAATTGGGCAGTAACAATCTGAAACCAGCTATTGACTTGTTTTTCTAAAAGCAGAGAGCACCCGAAGACTCTGGATGGATCCTGCGAGAAAATAAAGGCCAAGTTACGTAAAAAATACGAAACTCTATTTAGTGGTGGGGTCTCTGAAATCCAGTTAGTTTAATTAAATATGCTGTAAAGTGAATTCAGACTTAATCAGGGACCTCATGGCTGTGGCTAACTCACCATATGTGTGAGTGCGTGTGCTTGTGTGTGCGTGTGTTTGTGTGTGTGTTAAACGCCTCTGGTAGAGCGTTTAACCCTTCGGTGAGTGTCTCCACCTGGGACTGAACCGGCGGCCCGTCTGTTGAAGCTTTACCAGCAGCGGAATAACTTTAAAGGCTGTTAGGAAAAATGACTCTCCAAGATGAAATATACTGCTGCTACTGAGGCTACTGGCTGGGATACCTATGCACACACACACTACACACACACGCACAACTATGTGACAACACAGCAGCATACTGGCCATCTTTGGGAGTTTTTTCCTAAATAAGTAAGTCATCCAGACCTCAGCTTTCCATTGGCCTCATCCAGCAGCACACAGCAGCCAAAAAGCCTGCAAGGCTCCACACTTACACACACACACACACTAACCCACACACATACACACATAAATATGGATGAACGTCTGCACACAAACCGAGGCCCATAACATATAGTCCCCAAGCATAGACGCAGGCAGACACACACACACACAAACGAGGCCACGGAGCAGGGAGCGGGGCCGAGTGACAGAGTCTGGTTAAAAAACAGCATTTCAAGAACACCTGCACACACACACACTCACACACACACCTCCAGGTGCTGGCTGCCTGTGTGTTTGACAGGCAGCGCAGTGAGTGGCTGCGTGGAAGCCAGCCAGCCGCTCGTGAATCAGCAATGACTAACAGTTTAAACCTGCACTTTCTGAGCTAATCGCCTGCATGCTTATTGTAAATACATGTGTGTGTGTGTGTGTGTGTGTGGGAGGATGTGTTGTATATGCCCACATGTGTGCACCAGTGTCTGATTGTGTGTTGCATATGAGCATGCAGTGTCTATAAGAGCCTGGGCCTTTAATTGCCTTGCACCAAATTTGACATTGTCTAAGCTGACAGCACCCTGATGAGCAGAATAAAAGTGGAGCGATGATGTAGCCGTCACTTCCTCCCATCGGCCTCGACAAGAGCACAACTCCACGCTCTGTTTGATCACTGCACAAGACAACGCAATTGGATGCTAATCACATGCAAAGGCCCGAGCTTTGAGCGGGTGCCAAAGTGTGTGAGTCTGCGTCGTAAGAGCGCGCGCATGTGTGTGTGTGTGTGTGTATGTGCGTGCCAGTAATGGCAGCTCTAATCAGCAGCAGGATTGGAAGAGGCATGTGGCAATAAAGCCCAACAAAATGCCTGCCAGTCCATATTAGAGCCGAGCACTCTCCGAAAACCTGGCCAGCAACAAACACACACACACATACGCGTGCACGCACACACAATCCATCTTGCTGGACATCTGGCCAAGGTCAGAGCTGGATCTGAGCGATGAATGCCAACTTATCACCCCCTCCCCACCCACACCACAGACACAACAACGGCTCCCCCACCCCCCCTTGAAAACAAAAAGGACTGAGCTGCAAAAGCTGGACTTTTCTGACTTTGTCCTCCCAAGTGATTCACTTGTAAACTCTGACCCCTCTAAGTGCCGCACATTACTCATGGGTCGTGATTTACAAGCTAAAATTAGAGATGGCCGCCATTTGCTGGGTCCATTATCAACGCCAAGGCATGACAGAGTCAATTCCCACAGAGATCCCTCATGAGGGTCGTCAATCCATACTCAACTGAAGGATCGATTATTCAGTGTACCATAGAAATGACTGTTATACAGCTGAAGGTGTAGCATTTGTCTTCTTCATGCTTTGGCCTCTCCATGAAATATTACGTCTGCTCTGTGCAACTACTCTGCTCTTATAGGCTTTGGGAGATTTCTGGCTTTAAAGATCAATACTGACATTTTAACAGTCGCTCTGCTCTAACAATGTGAAATTTAATTATACTGTACAACTATTTTGAAAAAGCTGTCTTCTTTAATGTAATTAGATGATTTACTAAAGCTTTATAGATCTATTATAAAATATTAATGAAAATAAAAATAAAAAACTCATAGGTTGCCACGCTGTAAGAAATCATTTGAACTAATTGGATCACTGATTAAGCATTTATTTAGGCTACAGCTTCATTATGAATAAAGATTTTAACACAGGGTGTTATGAAAAGATTTTTCACAACCTGGCAACCCAGAATTTGCTCTAAGCTATGGCCTACAATTGATTTCTGAAGCAATATAATTATCATCAGTAAAGCTGTTACAGCAATTTATACCACCTTAATGATAGGCACTTAATTAGCGAAAGGTACCAATAATGAGGGAGAGTTATTGAAAATATCAATTCCAAAGGGACACGGTCCTCAGGGGCCCACTTCAGAATCTTGAAGAGATGTTGGTGGCTCACATCCAACAGCAAAAACAGAGGCCAAATGAAATGTGTTTTTCCTGGTTGTCAACATTTTATAAGAAGCATTTCAGCATTTAAATAATTAGAACTCAAGTCTAAAGCGTTAAAAACACGGCGTATTCGGGCGGCCAAGTAGCTGCGCCCACAGGTTATAGGAATCGCAGCTCTGCAACATTTATCTGTCAGAAATCACCTGAGAATGGTTGCGCCCACTGGGCAGATGGATAGGAAGAGTTTTGCTACACTTCATGACCTCGCTAACGTTAGCAGTGCCAGAGGAAAATATTTGCTTTGCCAGTTGCGAACTCCGTAAGTGCAGCCCGCAGCACAGATGCTATCAAAGCCTCTGGCGCCGCAGTCTGTCAGAATACATCCACCGAGTTTCTGGCGGTGCGAACGTAGAGATTTCGAGTCCTATTGTCTCTGAACAGGGATGAAAAAAAACCCCTCTGCATTTGTTGGTGTCGACAGATAAAATGATTGTGATTGAATTTTTTTTTTGTTTCAGTGAAGTGGGACCTTCCCACTATTATCCACTCATTTCCTGTGTGAAGTGAAGAGCCTGCATCAGTGCTTTTGGCAACTGATATTTGTTTTGAGCTGAGGAGCTCAGTGCTGCCAGAACACACAGGAGCCGGAGTGGACACCAAATACTGAGCAGCACCTGGTGTGTGAGCCGAACCGGGGGAGAGACACACAGAGAGTGTAAAACTCTCACATTTGTCAGTAGATCCGCAACATATGTATGAGTGCTTGATATCAAAGGCACGTACTCCACTGGGTTTTATCTGTTTTGAAAGTGAAAAGTGATGAAATCAATCCACGAGAACAGAGAGTTCATTCACCTGAAGTGAAGTGTGTTTTTGAAGTGTAAGTGCAGTGTATGTGCATGAGAAGAGGAAAGCCTCGTAAAATGAGTGGGGTGAGTGCATGGGGTTGGGAGGCCTCAGTGTGCATGCATGCATGTGTGTGTATGTGTGTGCGCTGTATTAGACATCTGTTTACATAAGTGGGAGGATGTGATGGTAAAGCACTAGCTTGGGCCCTGGCCTTTTCACAACAAGGCCCAGGGCAGTGAGGAGGTTTATCCTAATATTTGTCTCATACTGGGGTAAAGCCTAACAAATCCCTTCTGCTGAGGTGCCCTCCAATAAAACCTGCAACGTTCCACACAGGCCTCTTTCATTGGACCACTTACACTCCTGATCTCTGCTTTTCTCACCACTCATGGGTGTCAACTCACAAGTAAACCTCTCCATCTAAGTGAAAAGCCCGGTGAAAGTGTGAACACTCACGAGGTGCAGTAAAAAATAAACAAGTAAACACGTTATCTTGATGCCAATCAGTGTCAAAAGCCTGATTGGCCATATGTAAATGATCTGTGCTGTTTTGTTACAGCTGCAATAATAAATCATCCATCCATCCATGCATCTTCTATCACTTATCAGAGGGTGGGTCTCCAAGTCCTCCTGAGGGATCCCACAGCGTTCCCAGACCAGATGTGTTATATAATATGTGTATTATTATGTTTTTGGCATCAAAACTGATTAAATCATTTAGTTTTTGACTTTTTTTATATACTGAATCCAAATGGCCTGAAACAAACAAATAAATACAATAATAAAACACAGTCTTGGAGCCTGGGGTATTTTGAATATTTATCATTGTGAATTTATTTGGTAAAATGCCACATGAAAATGTCAAAAGATTATAAGTTTCTAGGTTTGACTGAAAATTGAGTTTTTAACAACCCGCCCACCCGATGAATGTTTATGCATGTCTTGTTTTTTAAATAAATGAAACATGGTATACTGGAGAACAGTTGCGCCAACACTGATGAAGATGCGACTGATTGTTAAATTATAAAACAGACGTTGTGTTCTGATATATATATATATATCTGGACAGGAAACACCTCCACGAATAAACATCCTTGATTTTCAGACAAAACTGAAGAATTAAAAAATGTACTCGTGTCTCAGCCTTGGACTTGCAGGGTAGTTACTTGGCATATCAGGTCTTGGGTTGACCCCTAAAGAACAATTGCTCCCAGTGAATAAGTAAACCGAGTAAACATACAGCCCTTCTCTGCATATGCTGTGATTTTATAGATTTAGTCAAGGTCATGGCAATTGTGCTTTTTCTTCTTCCCCTGTGCAGCACCCATCGGCAGGGATATCCTGTTTCATTAGCTTTCCTCTCACTGCTGCTGCCGTGTGTCCAACAAAATGTAGCCGGCTGAGGGTCGGGCTCTGCAGCTGAAATAGCAAGCAGCCGGGGAACCCTACATGAGTGGAAGATTATTGACAGAGAGGGAGGTTAAAGACTAATACGGTGGCTATAGAAAAGAACGACCTCCCCTTTCAAAAACATTCACATTTCGTTGCTCCGCGGCCTGGAATGAAAACAAAAAATTTCCAGTTCTATTTACTAAATGCAACCTACAACATCATGCACATAAAAGAAAATAACTCAACACTTCTGAAACCTTAACAACCTCCAGTAAAGAATTGCTCTAAGAACCACCTTCTGATTTAATTCCAGCCTTGAGTCTGTTTAGATGTAGCTCTACCAACGCTGCACACCTACACAGTGCAACGTTTGCCCACTCTTCTATACAGAACTGCTCAAACTCTGTCACGTTGGATGGCGACCTCTTCCACTCATTCTCAACAGGCTGCAAGTCTGGGCGCTGACTGCAGGCCATGCAAGGCCACAGACTGTGTTCTCCTCCAGCAGGTACAGTATGGTCAGTTCGACCTGCGCTTTGCATCAATATAATGCTGAAAGTAGGGCTGCAACTAACAGTTATTTTCATTATCAATCAATCTGTTGATTATCGATTAGTTAAAAAATCTTCAAAAATGTCAATCAGTGTTTCCCAAACCACAAGATGACGTCCTCAAATGTCTTGTTTTGTCCACAAACCAAAGAGATATTCAGTTTATTGTCAGAAAGGGACAAAGAAACCAGAAATATTCACTTTTAAGAAGCTGAAATAAGAGAATTTGGACTTTTTTCCTAAAAAACCTACCCAAACTGATTATTCAATTATCAAAATAGTTGACGATTAATTTACAGTAATAATTGATTATTGTTTGATTAATCGATTAATTGTTGTGGCTCTAGCTAAAGGGAATCTTCTTCCCGTCTTTAACTTTCTGCCAGTATTTGCCTCCCTTTTCCAAAGAAACTACCCGAACCAATTATTCAATTATCAAAATAGTTGACGATTAGCTGAAAGGGAATCTTCCCATCTTTAACCTTCTGTCAGTATTTGCCCCCACCACATCTGTTTCCCTTCTATTAATGTTGGGAAAGCCTGAGGGTGGAAGAATTCTGTTTGGAGGCTGTGAAGCAACAAATTGTAAAAAATCTTTGATGTCACTGAGCCTGAATCGCTTCTTGCATCTGTGTGTGCAAGTCGGTGTGTGTGTGTAGATCCATATGGGTGCTGTGTGTTTGGGTTACTTAATTTGTACACATGTGAGTACTTGCATCTGCTCCTCTGTTTGTGTCCTTGTTTATAATGTGTAGGTGAAAGTAGCAGCATGAGCTCAGCACATCATCTCATTATGTGGCTCTCCCCGCCTGCAGGAGGACCCTGTCCCTAATGGCCTCTGTGTTCATTATAGTGGGGAAGGCAGAGGGCGAAATACAGGCCGCCATCCCCCACCATGGTAACGGCTGGACCCCTGGGGGCCACGCTGCTTGGCTGGCTGTCCTGCTCAGGCTCTTGCTCCGGCCCTCGGGGACGGATGCAGAGGGGAGTTTGACAGCTAAACAAATGAGATCACCTCCCAGTACTGACGTCTACCTCAACCTAACATGACTCTACACAGTTTATCAACCTTTCCTGACTTGTCTGAGCTTATATTTGCTTTTAAAGGGTCAGTTCACCCAAACATTACAAATATGTTTTCTTACTTAAGCCATTACGCTATCTGCTCCTGCAGATAATTTTAGCTTTTTATCTTCCCCTTTTATCTGCTGTTGGTTAAAAGCTGCATCAATCCTGCCACGACATATCAACACAGGAAGAGCAACACAATATCATGGAAAAACCATGAGGAGGTCCTGCGCTGCTGGAGCAGGCAGTGCAGCAGAAAGGGGCAGGGTGACAGGGTGTAACGCCACATCAACAAAAAGTCCTGCTGCAATGCAAATAACTCCTCTCCCAGCCACCTGCAGTAGGAGATGCTCAGTGGAGGTCCTGCACATAACAATTTTAAAAGTTCTGGTTGTTGGACAGAATATGTTATACTGGTTGTTAAAAGTTATTTGCACTTGTTACAGCCAACTAGGCCTGATGGCAGCGGTTCACGAGGTGATGTAAAGTGACATTTCTATGTCAGTGTATGAATCGATTGAGTGGCCAAAACCTAGAGGGGGCTGTCAGACAGCTGAGGTTCAGCTCCCAGTTACATCTCTGCTTACTGTCCTGATACGCTCGATACGCTGTAAGAGTTTCCCGAGCATCGCTGTACTTCCATATGAACAGAACAGATGCACCTTGTTAAAGAAACATCATCCAGGTCCAGGTTTTTACAGAATATTGCTGTCAAAAGTTTTCATAGGGACTATTTATTCAGTGGAAAGTAGTTCCCCGAAGAGTATGACAACTTACAACCTGGACAAATCCATCCCAGCCTACGCTCTGACTTGCAGTCACATCATTCAGCCGCGGACAGAGACGGACTGTCGCAGCGATGACAGGCAGGGGTACCCGGTGCGTCGACGGAAATTACTCATCTTTCTATTCTTACGAGGACATCTGTTCTTCTAAACACACAGCAGGTGACTGACGTCTGCACACACGCACGCAGCGGACTCAACCTGTTTAGCCCCAACATAATGAAGCACATAATCACATCCACGGACGCTGAGACACAAAGGAGTTAGATCAAGACGGATTATCCCCATTACACCCACATACACACACACAGATGACTTCCATGCACGCAAAGACGCATTAGGAGTCCACACAAACAAGAGCGACAACCTCAGACTGTTTCCACAGACCGGGGGAAGGAGAAGGAGATAAGGCAGGAGAAGGAAAATGGAATTCTTCGTCTCAAAGAAATAATTATTTGACGATACGAAGGCAACACAAAGAGCGAGAAAAAGAAGGAAAGACAAAAGAAAAAAAACACACACGCCCTCTCTGAGCAGCTTTGGCTGAGGTCATCTTTATTAATAAACCCTCTGACAACAAACACACTCACATCAAGGCCTTTGCCCTCCCTTCCCTCCCTTCCCTCGCTCCTTGAGAGATGGCAATTGCCAGACTGACAGAGGGGAGGAGGGGGTGGGTGTTGGAGGTGGTGGTGGGTGGTGGTGGTGGTGGGGGGGTCGGGTGGGTTGTCTGTAACCCCATGCACACACATGCGCACACTCCCGCAGCAGAAGATGGCCTAGAGACGGCATGTCAGTGATCTGTCAGAGGGTAACAGTGCGGAGCAGGTATGTGTGTGTATGTGTGTGTGTGTGCATGTGTGTGTGTGTGTTTTGGGGTACAGCAAAAAAGAGAGGAAGGCCAGACAGACAGGAAGTTTGCCCTGCACACACGCTCAGACACACACTAAGAAACATGCCCCGGCTCATTTGTTCCCACTGACAGCAGAGGAGAGGGATGGTTTGCTACAAGACGTGCCTAAGGGAGGAGGACAGGTGTGTGTGTGTGTGTGAGTGTGTGAGTCAGAGGAAGAGAAGTAGTGGAAAAGGAGCTCAAATTTGCATCAAAGCTTAAGAATGTGTGTGTTGTTGTCGATGTGTTTGTGTATGTGTGTTTTGGTTTGACTTTATCTCCTTCTAAATGTTTACCTCTGAGGATTAGCATGTTGCTGTTTGCTCTGAGAGAGTGGCTGTACTGTAGCTGCACGGCTTATGATGGAACATTAGGGCCTGACCTGGAATCAGTGCAATACAACATCCATGTATCAGCGCGGCGTGACCCTGCACAGTAGTTTATAATGCTATACGATGTTATCATGGACATTAAATTACATTTATCGGCGAGGAATCGTGCGTGCATCCCTTCTTCCTGGTGAACCCTGCAGTCCGACACATCTTTGCTGGTCTGAGTCACACGGGTGCAAAGCCAAGCAAGCATTGTGGACTACATCTGGTTCTTATCATAGATCCTAGTACTACAGTATGTGTGGCAGCTCAGCCAGTATTGTGCCTTCTGTTTCTACAACCCCTGGCAAAAATGATGGAATCACCACTCTTGGAGGGTGTTCATGTAGTTGATTAATTTTGGAGAAAAAGGTTCACAAAACATGCCACAAAACAATTTTTATTGAAAATGCCAACTTTCTGGCTTTAAAAAACACTAAAGGAAAAAAAAAGCAAGAAAGAAAATTGTTTTAGTCAGTCGCAATTGTTTTTTATACTGTAGATCAAGTAGAGAAAAAAAGGAATCTGAGGAAAATATTATGGAATTAGACTGGTAGCATCAAGATAGAAAACTGAAAGCAATATGTTTTGAAAACAGAAAATTCACCAAAAAACAAATGAGGAACAAATGGATGGAAACTGGAGTCAACGTCTGTGACCAAACTGTAAGAAACCGTGGAGATGGGAGATGGGATTTACTACAGAAAAGACAAAATAAGGCCATCATAACACCAAAACATAAAAACAAAACAAGGTTACAGTGGGTTAATGAAAAGCAATGATGCACTGTGGATGACTGGATGAAAGTGATATTTTGTACAAAATTAAACACCTTGCAAGAGTGATGATTCCATAATATTTACCAGGGTTGTATATAGAGCTCATAATTCTGTATATGAAGAGGCCTTGAAGCTTCAGCTCCCTCTTCATCTCTACAGTCTGGGGAGTCAGTACTGTATCCTAGATATTTCTTCCCCTACCTACATCGTCGAATTCTTTCTAGTGTGCACCAAGGTGCTCCCAATCCAAGATATATAACCCCTGAAAAGTCGGACATGCCCAGAACACCTCAAGAGGGCATCCTAATAACGTGCCTGAATGCTCCCAGACAAATCTTTTATACGAGGCAGCGGTTTGAACTCAGGGCTCAGTGTTGGTCTGATGACCCGTGTTCACCTGGGACTATCGCTGTGCAACATTTATGACCCTGTGTGCAGTGCAAAAAGAGCTAAGTGTGTTTATTTCAGTGTCTTCAAGGCAGATGGTGAGGAAAATGCAGGAAACTCATGAGCTCTGTTTGTGAATACAAACAAGATTCAGCAACGAATTTCACCTTTTGGCTTTCCTTTCACCTGGTTTGGTTGAGCCTTGTCCAATGTTCCTGCAGGACGATACCTCCACACAGTTTCTTTTATTTTATTCTGGGATAGCTATGCAACCAAATGTCAATGCAGTTTTGTTGTTGGTCTGAACGTGCATCCTGTGAAGTGACATTTCTGTAGGTGGCACTCTTTTCCTTTTAAAGCCTCGCCGGCTGTCACCGTCACGGTTCACACGGTGCTTATTCTTCTAGTTATTCCAAACAAACAAACTGCTGCTGCCGCTGCCGCCGCTGCTGCTGCTGCTGCTGACAAATACAAGACACATTACTTCCCCATGATGCTACTTGTTGCAGGGGAGGCTTCATGGGACCGACTTACATAACACCGTTGAGTGTTTACGACAGTGAGGCTCAAGTAAAACAAACAAATAAAAGTTTTATGAACTGAGAATATATGAAATCACTCGTGTGTTGTATCATTTTGCTGAAGGAAGTGAAGCGAAGGGTGTGGCAGATTAATGAACCCCACCGTCAGACACGGTTAAAACGCAGCAAGTTATATCCTACATGATGCAAATCCGGCGAGAGGGATGAATAAGTCATGCCAGATCTCCAGAGCAGCTCGGGGAACAGAACATGTGACAACTTTTCGACCTTACTGGATCGTCTTTGCTCTGAAAATGCAGAACAGCTGGCGAATTTCACCATTCGCTCTGGTTGGGCTGCATTTAACGTTTTGGTGGAGAAGCAATTTCTTTTTCCACCTCAATGAAGCAGTTTTATGATATTTGTGCTTCTCTTGGAGGCTGCAGAGTGGAGAGATGGCAGACAGGAGGGGTACAAACACAAATGTTGCCAAATGGGTTTCGAGCACACTATGTTGTTGGTACAAGTTCTACAGCTCAGTCCTGGACAGAGCTGGGACAGTCTCTAACAGTGCAGGCCCATTTTCTGGTGCAGGGCGACAAAACTGAAGTGTTCTCATATTCATGTAGGAGCCTATATATACCATTGTACCTTATGCCTGCGTGTATATATATGCTGCATGTATATATAGATGTAAATTCAATGATTGCTCGAAATAGCAGCGAGGCGACGCCAGGCATTTACATTCATCTCACTCTGCTGCTGCTTACTAAATGGTAAACAACTGGCAGCCCAGACACCATGACCAACAGGGATTATATCACCTCGTCATGAGATCACAGCGGGCCTGTAGCCAATTGCTCAACGTGCTTCAGACTGTCAGGACTGGTGGAGACAAGATTAAACTCTCCACTCAAACCCTGGGCTCACTTACATTTTATCCATTTCCAATGTGAGCCTAACTGGAATCAATGCCGGAGTAATGGACAGTGAGAGACCGTGTTAAAGTATAATGCTACCTGCTAAATGTAGCTTCTGGCTATTCAATGTGAGCAGAGAGCTTACCGTGTAACATTGTAAGGATAAATTCCCACAGTGGAAGAGGGAGGGGGGTTAGAGGATGGGAGATGTGGCCGATTTGAATCTTTAAGGTAAATATCTTAAGAAACTCTTTTCTTGGAGAGTAAGGATTTAGGAATTTGACTGTTAAATTGTAAAAGAACAACTCAGATCCGGTGTTCCCCGCACAATTTATTTTTGTCAGAGTGGAAAATTCTCTGGAGCCGCTCTTACACCACCATGTGACAGCCAATAACTACCATACAACAAAATTGTATAAGGAGGGTTAGCAGCTCATTAAGGCAAGTTTCACTGCAGGGTTCTAAAGCAGGAAGCCCAGAAGCTGCATAAAAAATCATTACTTCACCTACATCACAATCACAGACCGAGACTCAGCTTGATTTCATACAGACTGAAACATTAAGATCAACTTTAAGAACCTGTAATTTATTCATGCAGTCCGTCGTCACATGTAGCTTTGTCACCAGGGGGCTTTTTTTTTCTCCAACTTTCCAGCCATCGCAAATTGCAAACAATTTTGAATAATATCAACATAAACAAACCTGCCTCTGAATAAATGTGGCGCTCACTGGTAGCTGACACATGCTGTCAGCGGCTGAATCAAAAGCTCAGTAGTCAATTTAAAATGGAAAAGTGTCTTCGGCCCGGTAAGTGGAAACAACATCTGCACCAGTGGAGGGCTGTACTGCAGAGGCAAGCTGCAAAAAGGACGTGTCAAATTCAAGACGCATGATTTTTTTTCTATCACATTATATGAAAATTAGGACACACACTGAGACATTCAGGGGAAAACATCATCCAAATTCAGTTGGTGAGGTAAATTGTTGTGAAAGTCAAACCTCTCAAAGCAAACACAGCACACTGATCAACAGTTATTCAAGAAAAATCTGATTTAGAAAAAAAAAAAACGGCGACTGCACCAAAAAAGGGGAAAAACAACACTCCCTGGCCCTTTAAGTCAAGTTTAGAGAGAACTAGGCCATTTTGTTGCTGCAATGGAAAAACAAAAGTGGCAGGGTGTCTGGGTGGCAAACGCAGAGGGGGGAAAATGACAGTGGTACAAAGAAATCAAATAAAGACTGACAATAAATGAAGTGCAGAGGAGGCCTGTGGTCACCGAGCAGAAGTCAGAGAGCCGCTGACGACAACAATCACCGCCTCGCTCTTCTTTATCTGCAGTATTTGCCGCTCTTCCCGTTCTTGTCTGCATCACTCTATCTTACTTTCTCCGGCTCTCTTTCATCATTCCCGATACCTCTCAGGCTCCCGTTCCCTCAATATGAGTTTTCTGTTTTCTTTCATTTATTTCAACCTCCCTTTTCTCTTTTTCTCGGTTCTATTTGGCACTTTCTGACTTTTTATTTTTCTGTCTATTGGACTGTCTCTTCCTCTCTCGCTCTGCCTCCTTGTTTCTCCCCTTTTTCCAGTGTATTCATCTTCCTGACACTACATCTCTCTCTCTCTCTTTTCAGCCTTCACTCCTCTTTGAATGAGCGATATGACATTTTAGGAAACACTTTTCAGGTTTCTTCCAAAGACTCGGAAGAAATGTCAATATCGGTCTCGTGTCTGCACGACAGACAGATTCAGTTAGCTTAGCATAAAGACTGGAACCAGGGTAAACAGCTGGACTAACTTTAGTGTGAAGTGGAAAGCATGAATCTGTCTGTATCTACCATTTCTTATGAATTAATAAATATTAGATCCTATTATATCGTATAACACAGAGGCACTGAAAGCTCAGCTACCTCAGGTGCGTGCCCCTGCTTTCAGTTTACCATGTCTATGCTTCTACTTCAGGCACAGACATCAGAATAAAGTCATTCTTTGAACAAAATGACAAAGAAAACAAATATATATATATAGACACATGCAGACTGCTCCTCTGTGTCTTTTCCTCTCCAGCTCTAAGTAGTGTCTACCTGTGGACTCCCTCCATTTAAATGAGTGATGAGGTGTTGACAGGGGCGTCATGCAACCCAAAAATTGGAGGGGGCACAGTGAATCTGAGGTTGCTATTGCGCGCGCAGCGCGCGCAAATTTTTTTGAGGTTGCCGTCAAATCACTTATTTTGGGCACTTATACAGGACTCTACACTAGTATTTGTTAGTTTATTTTTAGAGGCCAGCACAATGAAAAATGTTTAAGTTACAGTACTGCCCAGGGGCAGGTCAGGACAGTCTGGGGACAGAGAGCTCTGAGATGCACCGTGAGACAGTGACAGGTACAAGCTTGACCAGCTGATCAGCTGCAGCAGAGGAGACACTGTTCTCAGCTCCAAGAGCACTTTTTTTTTTTATTGACACTGAAAGACATCCTTTGTAGTTAGGTTGCTGCGTTGAACAGAGGCTGCTTTCAAACTCTGCAATGATCAGTGTCTGTGGCTTTTTGCCTCGTTGCTCACTAGTCGTCTGTGTTTTAGCGATGTTACAGGCTGAGGCCAGGAGGCTACAACAGGTAACAGCGTTGTCTCCTCTCACCTCTCTCTGTGATCAGTGCCCCCTCAAAGCGGTGCAACTCGGTGGACGTCACCGTGGTCATTTAAATGCGGGGAAAATACAATGTGTGAGCGTGTGAACGGGTGGGAAAGCGTGTGTCATACGCCAAATGCGTGAGACTTGGGGGCTCTGAAGGCTGTAGGTCCGCTCCCCAAGCACATGATGCAGGCAAGGTGCGCTGTGCGCGTCAGGTCGGAAGAGACCACATTCATTAAAAGGAGGGGGGTTGTGATTTTTGGAAATAGCAACGATGTCTTTTTGAGATGGACTATGACATTATTTGAAATACATTTCACTAAATATGACCACAAATCATAGCTAGATAGTAAAAATATAAGTGCCCCAAGGTAAAGTAAGTAGTCTAACAGAATCTATTAAAAAAAAAAAAAAAAATCCCTCAAATCTGAGGGGGCACGTGCCCCCTCCGTTTCTATTGGCATGACGCCGCTGGGTGTTGATCAATCTCATGATCCCTTTGCTAAAACCAATAAGTCAATAGACAGACTCCAACTACTGATTCTACAACCACAGACACACACTCTCACAGAGACATACACACTGACACCTTTGTAGTTAGGTAACAACACCCTGGTGCACTTTCTCCGGCTGATTAAGTGTGCGGCAAAAGTAAAACAACATAGGTGAGACCCACTGCAAGCTTTTAATGCCTTCATACTAATTACTGTGTGTCTGTATCTCCTTTAGTGTAATTCATTCTATACATCCATATGCATTTGTGGATGTCTGTACTGTATGTGTGCGCGTGTGTGTGTGCGCCTCTGTGTGTGATGTGGTATGTTCAACAAAACAAGAATAAGCAAGTACAGAGACTTTATGTGTCATGGTGCCACAGCAGATGTGTTTGTTAATTTTTAAAAACCCCCCCCCCCCCTCCCCCACCCACCCATAGAGAGTGACACACACTACACTTCTTGTCTTCCCTCTGGTGTCTTTGTGAGTCAGTCCTGTCAGCGTGTGTGTGCGCACATCTTAATCTCCCAGTTTAGACAAACCCAGCAGAGATCCTAGTAAATGTTGTTAATAAAGTCTAGCGGGAGGTCTGTCTGCCATATAACCGTGGTAACGCCTACGCACGCCGCACACACTCGCGCACAAATACAGACATCCACAAATGCAGATATATATAATTAATAAGACTAAAGGAGATACAGACACAAAGCACTCAGACAAAGACACACCCTCGCACACTTAAAGTCAAGGACACAAACACACAATGGAACAGGTACAAAACACACATTCAGATTCCGACACAAAGAGATTAAGATGCACACATGTTAACACACACTCACATTGTTGCAGACACAAAGAAACAGCCGCACAAACTCAAAGAAACAAAGGCAAAGGCACAGACACAAAGAAACAGAAATACAAATACACACACTTACACACACACACACACTGCGACAGAAGGCATGGGCCTGACAGCATGAAGCAGCAGCAGCAGCAGCAGCAGCAGAGCCCAGGCAACGCCGTGGTAGTGAACGCAGCTCTGGAGACCACGGTTTTGTGCGCTAAATAATGCGCACGGCAGTCGACAGAACAGCAGCTCTGTGCAACAAAGCGAGTGTCCACACAGCTGCAAAGAAGAGGAATCACACACACATACATGCACACACGCACGCATGCACACAAGCACACACAAAGACAAAGCGGGGTGCTCCGGTCTTCACATGAAGACACAGGCTGGTAATTAAAACACACACAAACATACATGCACATGTTACCAGGCTTAACCCTTATACTGAAGTTGCTGTAATTTGCCTGCCTAGGATTTGACGTCTCAGAATAAACTGGGGCCAGAGAGATTCATCCAGCTGCTAACTGTCTTTGTCCTAAAGGCTCACTTTCATCAAGCCTCCCCATATGGAGACACAATTAAAATTGCTGAAGGAAATGACAGTTGTTTTTTCTTACATATAATGTACTAGATCTGAATTAAACCTTCCAGCCCCACTCCTGTCTCTGAATCATATTATATATGTGGGTTCTAAAAAGCTGCAGTTCTGTGGCGGCCACTTGGGGCTGGGACCAGAAGTGAGCAACTCTGCATTGACCCCCATGTTACAGTAAAATAGCTGAATTTGCAGCTTAAAAGAGCATTTACAGCCTGGTGCATTTTATGTTTTTGGTCCCTACTGATAGTTTCCACCTCTGTGAACACTGTGGGGGAGGGGGGGTGAAATTTTTTTGTTTTCACAACGATTTTAGTGTTGCTTCGGCTTCAAATTTGTACATAAATGGGGGTGTGGTTACGTTGAGTGACAGTAGACAGTTACCGGCCGTTCACTGGTTGCTTCGAGTTCAGTGGGCGGGTTCTCAGCCGGCTAACCGCCACATCTCCTCCAAATATGGAAAGTAGACTCCCACTAAGATCCAAGATGGCGCAGGTCAAATGCCCATAGTAGGAGCACAAAACAGACTCCCCCAAACCAGTGGGTGACGTCACAGGTGCTATGTCCATTCTTTTTACAGGCTATGATTATACAGTTTTATGTCCTGTTCATTTACACAGTTATTACTTCACTTTCTGAATCACAATATGTTTTATTGAAGCCAGTGTTATGGCCTGCCTATACTGTAAGCTCTTAGTTAATACAAAGCTATACTGTAGTTAGCTAGGACTCTTGCAGTTGAAGCTGATGTAAACTATCAATAAACAGAGGTATTATTTTCTGTACTTTCTGTTAGTAAGTTGTTGTTATGCAACTTTAATTTAGTTGGACCAAGTTAGTTACAGACAACCCATCTGGTAAACAAGGATAGGAATTAATAATGAACCTTTAGCTGTCAAAACACATGCGGAGGGGCTGTTTGTTCAGCAGCCTGGTTTTGTCTTGGGTATTAAAAAAAGAACACAGGTGGAGTGGTTTAGCATGCATAATTGATCAAGGCTAGTCTGCTGTGTATCATTGCTACTGTAGTCCACCTAGATACGGACCTATAATCTGACGCAAACACTTTCTTTTTTCACCTGGGAAAAATGAAAGCAGTCAAGAAGCAATTGCATACAATTCTTTACTCCCGTGTTCTGTCTGTTGAAGTTGTAGCTTTCCAGAGATAGTGAAGCAACGGGAGACGTGCTTGTCGATCTGACCTTAACGTCTCCATATATGACCTGAAAACCCAGGAGGTGTCAGGTCAGGACCTGCTGCAGTGTCATTATTCACCAACAATGATACTGAGTGAGCACTGACTACCTTTTCTGCTTCCTTGGTACCTGTCATCACCACACTGTCGCCTTCTCCCATGGCTTTCTATGCAAATGCTAGAAAGAGGGGCTCTGTTTGAAGTGTCTGTGCCAGATTGTGTCTTGTACCCATAAAACTACAATTTATCATTTTTACACTTCGTCCATCATTTATTTCCTTGGCTTGTCTCACAATAGACAGTCATAATGGCACCGATACAAATACTGGCCCACACTCAGCCAACAAACAACCAGTCACTGTTAGCCTGCTATGTGTTCGGAAAGCAGAGAAAAACTCTTTCACAACCACAACCACACACACACACACACACATGCAGCAGCTAACTTAATTTCAAAATCAATTAATTAAAAAGTACGGTCTTCTCCCACAGGGAGTGAAAGACAAATTTGAGGAATTTAATCCTGGTACACAAATCAGAGCTATTCAGCTGCAGAGATATGAGAGGACAGGAGGGATGGAGGGATGGAGGAGTGGAGGATGGACGGTCAATGAATTTTAATTTCTGAAAGCGATTTAACTCAGTTGCTTCAATTTGACACGACGCCTCTTGCTTTTACCAATGCTTCTCACATATCTATCTATCTATCTATCTATCTATCTATCTATCTATCTATCTATCTATCTATCTATCTATCTATCTATCTATCTATCTATCTATCTATCTATCTATCTATCTATCTATCTATCTATCTATCATATTTAAGTAGCCTATATGTATTTGTATGCCTCTGTGAGAATGTGTGTGTGTCTGTGTGTGTGCTCTGTGACCACTATGACCTCGGGCAAAAAAAAAAAAATCACAATAAAGAGTTTTTTCTCCTCCCTGGTGTTCCAAAAAAAGACTTTGCCTAATAAGCATGAAAAAAAAAACACTGTGAGATAAACTGTTCCATATGCCACGAGTCTGTGTGTGAGTGTGAGAGAGAAGATAGAGACGTGTGACCGTGTGTATGTGTGTGTATGAAGGTGTGTGCGCAAATGTGTTTGGCAGGCAAAGTGTGAATGTGTTAGTACAGGTGAGAGTTTATGTGCATGAGAAAATCCACGTGGTCTTCTATATTTGTCTGATGTTATGACTGTGTTTGTGCTAGCATGTGTTTGTATGAAAGAATAAGTAGTAGAAGAAGTATTAGGATTTGTTCCTCAACTAAACATATAGCAACCCTTAGCAAGTAGTTTACTGTAAAGTGTACGACAAGTATACTTGGAAGTGTACTTTTTTTTAATAAACAATATACTTACAGTAAGAAAAGTATAGTGAAGTTTATACTGAAAAGTGTGAAGAATAGTCTAAGACTACAGTACATTAATACTTAGACTTACACTTATACT
Organism: Decapterus maruadsi; assembly: GCA_030347415.2. Lineage (NCBI taxonomy): Eukaryota > Metazoa > Chordata > Actinopteri > Carangiformes > Carangidae > Decapterus > Decapterus maruadsi. The sequence goes on from CM064895.1 coordinate 5,697,725, forward strand.
TCAATACTAAAGCTTATACTTGTACTTTAGTATACCTTTTACTACTTTCTGCAATAAAGTACTAATATTTAGTATATCTTAAGTATTAGTGCTTTGTGGCAGAATACTTATCTGAAGATATACTACATATTAGCTTCTCTGCTCATTGAAAGCCATGCATCCTCTTCATTGTGGTTATCTTGATAGGTTCTAATTTTATCATGGAGTATATGACGTGCACAAGCTGTACGCACTTTGAAGCAGTTTGTTGCTCCTCTCCAAAACGTGTTCACACATATAGATTGAAAATGCTGGGACGACAGCTGCTACTCATTGGGAATGAGCTGTGTGTAACCCCCCCCTCCTGCGCCTGACTGATTCACAGAGCGCTCTGCTACACTACAGTTGAAAGTTCAGAGAGTATCAGCTTCATGCAAATGTCTCAGGACGCAGTGCGAGCGAGCAGCCAGACGGGAGCCGACTGCCATCCTCTTGATTTTGATGGGAACAGAAGCACATAGTGGTTTACTGCTGCACTCCACTAGGAACAGGGACTTGAAACTGTTTAAACTTGGAAAAAAAATGGAGGATCGTCACAGTATCTGGCTTTTATGAGGTTACGGGAGACATATAAAGGAAGAAGAACATATAGAAATAAAATACCCAATATTGTCGCGAGTGTGTCCATTCATGAGAGGACAGATAGTGCCGACCACTCTGTTGCCTGAATTATTCAAAAGGCTGTTTTCACTCTGATGGACAGCTGTATAAAGGATGTATGTTACAGTAAAAGTCCTGAAAAATTAGAGAAAATAGCCTAAATATTGCTTATACAGAGCTGACCCTTTCAAAATGTTACATCTCAGGTACATTATATCATTGGAAACATGTAATGCAATAGCGTGTTAGCAGTATAGAGGCATAGTCACTTTATAGCTAGACTGACACCTTGCCTCAATGTGGTGGAGGAGAGAATGTAAAGCAACATAATAGCATCATACGATTCCTCAAAATTTCACGTGAAAGCATGAATGTCTGCATGAGTCAGACAATACAGTGCATGTTCAGTGAGTGTGTGCCTGTGTGTGTGTGTGAGTCACAGGTAGATGACAGAGAGGTCTATTACAAAAATACACAGGGAGTACTGAGGACTAAAGGGGAGACAGGAGAATAGGAGGGAATACCTAGGAGCAAAAGATGAGAAAGATTGAAAGAGAGTGAGAAAAAGAAGGTGAAAATTGATGGTGTAATTGTTGACTGCTGGTCGGTTCTTATCTGGGCTTCCCAGGGCTGTTGTCTGGGTAGGATGGTTTCTTTCTATCCAATCACTGTCTCTCTAGGAGTGGACCAAACCTGGGAACCTGCATACTTTTCCCTTTTTTCTCTCTGTCTTTTTTTTTTTTTTACCCTTGTATTTTTTCCCCATATCTCTGTTTTTCTCCTCTTTTATCTCCTCTCTGTCATATTGTTGTGGCTTCATCCCACTGAGCATCCCATGTCTCGCTTCCTTCTCTTCTCTCTCCATCCCTATGCACTCAGGGAGGGGGCAGTGGACTGGAAAAGAGCAGCAGGGGGGAAAGAGGGGAGTGCAGCCATCTGGGGGTCAAAGGTGAGTCTGCAGCAGGATAGGGGCGGACGAGGGGGCAAACACAGAGTCTTTCTCTCTCTTTCACCCCCCACTCCCCTGTGCATAAACCAGACCAACACCTCATCGACTTAACTGTTACAGCTGCAGCAGAGGTTAGTGCTGGCTAATAGGATGCTAACCAGACCTAGCACTGATATATAGGGGTGTTGCATAGCTAGTAATGATGCTAGCCAGTGAAGCACTCAGACTTTAATGACTGCATATAGCTGGATTTAGATTTGATGCAACAACAGCCTTTTCTTGGAAGCTCCCATGCAGTGTAGGTCTTCACCTGCTGCTAGCAGCAAGACAGCACAGAGCAAATGTTGCACATTTGATGAGGCCGTATTGCGCTTTGATTATATTTCCCTGATTGTGTTTACTTGATACAAAGCAACATCACATGTAAAACCGGAGGTGCAACAAAGAAAACTCTGTTTTGCTTTGTTTGATCACAGAATCAGAGATAATGCATTTTTCCATGTAGTTGCTGTGACAGGGAGTGGAGATCATAACAAACAGTGGGATTTGCAGTATAGATGTGTTTGTTGGTTTTACTACTGTAAACAGAAGAAAAAAATTGAGTTCAGCTTACAGCTTCTGTAATGTTGTCCCTCAACAATCCTTGCTACGAAGGGGGAAAGAACAGCGTGGCTACAGCAGCTTTGCAACATCCATACATATACAGTAGGCTAGAGCAGTTAACATCTTACTGTACTGTCAGTGTGGGAAGCCAGCTTTTATGTACTGCTGATACTATGCCAAGTTGCATGAACATCAGTAAATTAGATTAAGCTTTGTTGGTTGTGCAACATAATAAATCTTTGTGGCTTCATGTCCACAGTCACTGAAAAGCCTAAGGATAAAAAATGTTGTTGTTTTACTTGAGGATACTTTTTTTTTTTTTTTTTACAATACCAATTCTATGAAATCCATCTAACAAAAGGAAAACTACATTACAGATTATAGTTCAAGTTTTGTTTTTAAATTTGATGGCTATGACTCACTCATACATTTGTGAACATAAAAAAAAACAGCAGAATTATCAGACATGGTCTAAACATGCCACATGCACTGACACATCATGATTCAATTTACTGATCTATCCCATAGGTGTCACAATTTGGTGTTTCGATCCTTGGTAGTAGAAAACCAAAGTATAAATCATTAAAGTATCAGAGTTTGATACCGAGCTCTGGTTAACTCCTCCAGATGATCCGTCTAGTGGCCCCATTCTACGGCTCTGGTTGGACTTGGCAGCACACAATGTGCAGCACACTGCGCGTGGAGGAGTATGCATCACCACAGTGACGCTATAGCGCTGCGTCTACTGTTTCTCCTCTTTCTCGGTTATCAGGATAAATTATTAAGGTATGCCAGCCTGATTTTGGTATCACATTGACTATTTCCTGCGGTATTCTTAGCTGCGTGCAGGATCTAATTGCATCCATCACGGGCAATATGGAAAGCAGACGAGTAGGTGGAGAGGTGGCACCGTCAACAAAAACAAACAGCAGGTTTAGCACGATTCTGTACAGCCTGTATTTACTTCTCATTCAAGGCAAAAAAAAAGGGTTGAGTTTAACAAACCTTTTGGTGAGAAGAAACCGTGACAGGTTACCTTGCTGCAGTCGGGTCTGCAGCCTGTGTGAAGGCTGTATCAGTTCCTGCTTTTTTGCCACAGACGAAGAAAGGGAAGGGGTGACTCATGAGCTCAGATCATGCTGGAGTCATCATACTGGGATCCATGAGGCAAAATCTGATTAGGCGCTCTGGGGGCAAGGCATCTCACTCCTCCTCACTGCACTTTAAATCATTTTTTACAGATCACACTGGCTGTTTGCTGGGACATCTCCAATTAAGGGAAAAGAAATACTCTTTGGCTGTGGAGATATTTACACAGTTTCGCACATTGTTTGCCATCGTCTTCACACGTGCCAAAAGGCCCCTGTGGTATTAGGAAGAGATAGGCTACACTCTTACTAGCATTGATTTCTCAACAATTAATTGTAGCATTGACTTTCCTGTATGTCTTGATAGGCCGGGTTCCCATGCAGTATTAAGCTAACTTTGAATTTCCAATTAGAAGTGCTGTGCTAGGCAAACAGCTATATTTTCATTAAGGAGGGTCGAACAGCTAACTTTGATTTTCCTACAGGCCAAGTTAACACTAAACAAACACAGCAGGATATAAGCAGCGTAGCTCTCGGTCTCCTAACAGCTATGAAAGCTAAGCAACTCCCACACACTAGCTCAACGAAGCTCTGAGAGAGCCGGCCGTGTAGGGGCCCTCCTGCTGCTGATAAGCCTGCATGGGCTCCTCTGTAGTGCCTACCCTGGAGAGCGGCCATTAACCCGGCTGCAGCGCCTTCCTGGATAAGCTGTAGCACACCAGTCTGCAACCCGAAGGGCAACTTTTTTATTGTTCTTCCCAAACTTTATATGTGAGTGCGGGGCGATGGTTTAGGAGGGGCTGTGGAGCTTGCAGTACAGTACGCCAGTGTGTGTGTGTGTGTGTGTGCTCAAGCTGCGCGCTCCCGGCACTTCCTGCTTACTAACGGCCAATCCCACGGTAGGGAGGGTGAGCTCTATCGGACCAGAACAATGCCTAAAAAAGGCTGTCATAAAAACAAACTACTATGCTCTGGTTAGCAGAGGGAAGAGGGGGTTAGGGGCCTTTTACCTCCCGCCACTGCCCATCTACATCATTATTCACATGCACACATTAATGCAACACAATCTCAGCGGTCCAGTCGACGCAACCAGTTTTTTTTACTGTTATCTATTGTTGCTCATGCATACATATTTGCATTTGCACTATCCAGGAAATATTGCCCGGAAACAGCGAGAAGCAAGAGCTGAATATGCATAAACATAGCCTACTCTATGAAAAGTACATAGCAATGTTGCCACTGAGGGTAAACAATAGGAAGCTGTGCATTCACAGTGGGGCGAAACAGCTTTGACATGTCACCAGAACCAGAATAACAAAAAAAAGGAGAACAATTCCAGTTGTCCTCCTCTGTACACAAAACACTGCACGTCCAACTGAGCCAGAAAACATCTGCTGAGTCGCGACAAACAAAAGAACAAGCAGCTGATGAGCAGGCACATCGGGGGCCTCGGAAAACATACTAAATACCTTACATGGTGCCCCCGAAACACAGTTGGCTCGCTGACAAGGTTTTTGGCCGGGTATATTACTGTCTCGCTCCGGTCCAGCTTCACAATTTCAACCAAAGCCAAGCAAGAACGGGCACAGGAAACAAGATGAAAAGGGAAAGATGAGTCAAGATGCTATCTGAGGAGGAAATTGCTACAAGTATCAAATATAATTAAGATTTTTCTCCCCGAGTTCATCTTTGAATCAGTCACTGGATTGGAAAAGCACATTGCATGACTGAAGATGTGACACACAGATGGATCCTACTGCATAAATGCAGATAGTATGGACTTTAATGACACTATACTTTAATGACTATGAACTTTAATGACTCAAATGATGATTTAATAATGATAATGAAATATGAAAACTCACTACTTGCCATGAGTTAGATGTGAAGATCAACACTGCTCACATAACTGTTTGTTAAGTAAGGATATTGGCTATATTAGCCTGGCTAAGTTTAGCTTAGCTTATTTTTGCTTAGCTGCAGACTGAGAGCAGAGGGAAACCTGGCTGTCCTCACTGAAAGATGACAAAAATCCATATCAGCACTTTTAAAATCTCATAATCTAAGGGGGTAGTTAGCTGTGATGAGCTAAGGTTATTGATTGTTTCATTGTTGTTTCGTTTGATCTGTTTGTATTGAATAGTGCAAAAGACCTTTCAGACTTTATCCTAAATCCAAAGTATTGTCAAAAATGTCTCTCTCTGTCATTGACTTAAGCCCAGCTCTGTCATACCAACACTCAAAAATCTTTATTGATGTATTAATTATTTAATTATTCACTGTACAATGAAGCCAAACAGTTGTTCCAGTTCCAGTTTGACAGAGGATGTCAGGAGAATAGTTTACTTACAGCCACATGTGTCCCGCTTAAGCTTTCTTTCACTTTGTAACCTCATATTCCTTTAGTAAACAACAAATACGAAACTCGAAATACATCAACATACACAGCTGGTTAAGTTTAATGTTGTGTGTATGTTAATCCTTTAGAGAGACACTGGCTTGACTCTGGAGGACATTGTTTTTACACAACCCTGCTCCATCTCAAGTAAGCACCGAAATCCATTTAACCTCTTTGACTCTCTGTGTCCTGTTTTACATAAAAACTTGGATGGAGACCCAGTTATTGATAGATAGATTCATCCAGAGAGCGGAACAACACGAAGATAGATAGATAGCGAGAGAGAAAGAGAGAGACAGACAGACAGAAAGAGAGAGAGAGAGAGACAGAGTGAGGCTGGCGGACAGCAGATGGCCAAAAGTGGTCAGCTGGTAACAAACAAGCAGGTCAGGCCTCTCCTCCACCTCCATTCTACCACTCATAAATAATGCAGAGGACTGGAACCACCCATAGTATCTCCACCGAGCTCCTTCTAAAGGCTCCCGGCCCTCAGAGGGAGTCTCACTACTTAAAAGCAGACATAGACATGGTTGAGCTGAAGAAAACATTAAGCTTTTTACTGATGGTGGGGATTACTCTCTGTCTGTTTGTCCATTTGTTTCAGGCAACAGTAACCAGATGATTCCTCTCTCACCACTGCGTTCTGACATTTTTTGTAAATAAAGCTGATCAGAAGGGAAATTACAGGCCAGGACGAAAATCTCTGTCACACAAAACTTCCACAGAGAAAGAAAGAAAAAGATCTGATACATCCACTTATTTTTGCTCCGCAGATTTGCCTCCAGGAACATCAGTATGCACCATATTGGATTTTCCGCCACTCTGACTTTCCTGGAAACACTTCTCCCCCCCTCAGGGCATATTTATTTATTGATTGCTCCAAAGGGGGAGCTGCATCAGTCATGAAGGGTGACCAATATTTATTGCTGGTTTGTGATCTACACATATACATATCAATCGTAGGCAATAATGTTAATTTTGGGAAATAATGCTGATAATAATGTTATGTAACTGAATCGAAGTGAGGAGAACATCCCCGGTAGAATCTCCCAGGGCATTCTGGGTACTGCCGCTTCTATGAAAGACACCGAAAACGATTCCTCTGCGTTCTATAGTAGCACAGTTTTCATTCACAGTCTGCTGAATACGGACTTGTCTGCTGAACTAAAGTTGAGCTACACAAGTGGCAACTTCTGACACTCTGGCAACGCAAAAAAAATGACCTCATTATGCTACTCGAATTGAGCTGAAACGAGTGTGAGAGAGGAAGAGGGAAAAAAATATGTGTGCATAAGTGGGAGAGAGAGAGAGAGAGCTCAAAGGGAAGGCTAAGTTGCAGAAGAGCAAAAGCTTCTCGTCTCGGAACAACTGCAATCACAGCTGCTGCCAAAACCCTCTGGATCCATCCTCAGCGCCTGACGGAAACTTCTCAACAGGCCTTAAAGCCACTAAGAAGGCCAGGGGGCTGGAGGATGTGCAGTGTGGTGTTTGTATGAGTATGTGTGCCTCAGCTCGTGTTTGTGGGCTACATCAGTCGGTCGTGCTCTGGCGTTGTAAAATCAATGAATTATGTAGGAAAACAAAAGGAAATGGGGAAACAACAAGATCAACATACTGGATGTCACATTTGTTGTGCCAAGGAACACACATGGAGATGACACGGGCGACTCGGGGAGCACATTTGCAACTTTCGCAACAGCGTAGGAAACTGCTGCGATTTAGAAACAGAGATGTTCTGTGTTCATACGTGAGATGCACCAACAAATTAAGTCTATGCAAATTTAAAAAAAAAACCTTGATGTCTCACAGTGCAATGGAAATGGAGGTGCTGCTCACAGCTGGTATTTTATAAAAGCAATTCCAAATAGTGAGGAGATGGCAAAACATAAAAATAAATGATAAAACAAGTCACTTGAAAAACATTTTCACTTTCTCATTGTGAAGTTAATTTGCCAGTGACATTTCAGATCAGTTTGGCCGATGCATTCTGAATCATTTTTAATATTAAGAGCACATTTTAATGTGCTAGCTGCAATACAGTGCAGCCTATTAAGTCAAGTACCATGAGGAAGGACAGCGAGGCAAGCATGAAGTCGAAGGAGCTGTTCTTCTAGTTCTTCTGACAGAGACGACACCTCTTCAAAATAACAGATAGCGGAAATGGAGCGAGGTCAGTGTCACAGCACACAACACAAAGGGCCTTCTGGACACGCTTATCCTCTACAGGAAAGGCCGAGAGAAATACAGCACATCGCAGGAACAGAGGGAGGAAGGAGGAGAAGCAACATCCCAGCGGAAGTGACAAGGTCCATGGTTTTTGGTCTTGAGTTTGACCAAAGCTACAAAGGAAAACAGAAAACGATGACAGGAGTTTACTCAACAACTTACACTCACACACACAAACACAAGGTTTATATCACTTTGACCCTGCAACCCCTCCGGAGCACATTCACCATCACGTTCCTGTAAACAAGCGTCGTCCCGTTCTTATTCTCTAAACATCAGGCCTCTCCAGCTCGGCCCTGCCTCCCACTGTTTCCCTCCAGCTTACACACACACACACAACAACCATCTGCTTCAGCTCTCCAGACCTTGCATCTGGCCTATGCTCTATGCTCAGCAACACACACACAAATGTGGAAATCAGGAAGTGTTAAAAAGCCGGGACAATTCTTCTTGAAGCAGCACCAGAACGCAGAGGGCAAGGCCGGAGATGCGAACTCTCCGCAGCTTAGCAGGAAGCTCAACACCCAGACCAGTTTGAACCAGCAAACACAAAAGCAGATCTGCCTCTAAAGGAGATTTCTACAAGAAAAGAAAAGCAGATATTGCGGGAATTAAATCGTTGGTGGGATGAAAAGGATGTTTTTGAAAAAAAAAAGAAGAAAAAATCCCTCCTGTGGGAAGCTGGCACATCAACTGTTGCTCAGCAGAGGCTGTGAGAAAAAAAGAAAACCTCTCCCACCATCTAAAACACATTATCGTTAGCGAATTGAGATGCATACGCTCTCGCAACACCATAGCCGGCGTGAACGCGGGGCTGAATGGTCTAAGTGTGTGTTCCTGCGTGTGAATGTTTGGGAGTTGCGTAATCAGAAATCATCCCGTTATTTCAGGAGTTTACCGTGCATTCAGCTGCTCGCCATGTGGGCTGCAGGATCCGTTGCATTGACGTGATGCATGTGACACAGAGATGACAATTGAACGCACACAAACACACACACACACACAAATGCAGAGTCAGACGGGAGACATCTGGTGCAGTGATGATGTAACGGCTGTGATGCAACGTTGGCCCTTTGGTGTCAAAACACACAGTTTCTGTCACATATGTACGCACATGCACGGAGTCGCCAAAACACACACGTTGACACAGATAGTGAAGTTGAACTGAGTGATGAACTGATTAAAGCAGAAAATTAATGCAACAATTTAGATAATTGATTCATTGTTTGAGGCACTTTTCAAAACAACAAAATACTGAAATTATCTTTTTCCCATTAAGGATTTACAGTTTATCTTTGTTGTTTATCCCAGTTAATTCAACATCTTTGGGTTGGAGACAGTGAGCTGGATACACATGACATTTGAAGATGTCATCTGAGGTCTTAGAAACTTTGCATTTTCATCACTTTATGGAAAAAAAGAATGAATCTGTCACTGGATAAAAACACAGACTGATTCAACCATTATGAAAATAGCTGTTAAAGCCCTGTAGTGAAATGAACAGCTGCGGGAAAACACGCACAACACCATGCATCCTATTTAAGTTCAAATACCAAGAATAATAACGGCTAAAACGCTATACATTGTAGTATTATGTGATGCCGGCACACGCATGCCTGAAGCCTGACTGTAAGAGCACGCCTGTTTGCATGTGTATGCCATGCATGTGGTTCTTTGTCTGCCTTGACTGTGTGCTGATTAAGTGAGTGTGTGTATGTGTGTGTGAGGAGCATGAGGAGCGTGTGTGTGAGGGAAGATGGGAAGGAGGCTGGCCATCAGGATGTGGAGTCCATTGTCTGTCCGACAATGAAGAGATCGAGTCGGCAGGAGTCCTGTGGCTCTCTCAATGGAGGTATTAACATCTGGGGCCAGAGGGCTGTAAGTGTGTGTGTGCATGAGTGTGTGTGTGTGTGTGTCTTTGTTGCGACTGCCCTGGATAAAACTGGATTTTCAAGGCCCCCCCCTCCGCCCCCCCCACCCCTAGACTCAGAATAAAGCAGATCAGGAGGAATCCTTCAAACAACCAAATTGGTTTTCAAACATCTCTTCTTGTATCCTGCTTCAGTTTTGTATAATCTACTCTGTGTGTTTATAGGAAGGATTATGTGTATTCTTAAAGGTCTGTGAACTTGATTTCACAAATTAAAAAGTGAGTCAAGTGAATTTCGGAAGGATTATCCTCCGCTACATCCCGCCACACTGCAAATGTCAACTTGCAGCTCAGTGCTAACGCTGAATTTTTACCAGGATGTCACTTTCATTAATCTGTGCAAATGACATAGTGACACAAACACACACACACACAAACACACACACGGCTACTCAGAGCGACCTGCTCATGAATATTATAAAAAAAAGAAATCCCAAGACAAACTTCAAGATGAAAACTATACAAATATCACAGCAGTCAGTGGATCCTCAAACACAATAAGGCTCATATATAAAGCGCCCCCTCCTCCCACATGGCAATAACATGCCTCCACTGACTCACCCACAACCTTTACTGTCTTCACTTTGTAGGGCTGTGCTCCCCCCGTACTGTCTGATAGTTAACTGGCACTGGCACCATATTCAGCTTGTTAAAAAAAAAAAAACAGGCAGGGAAACAGGCGGACCCCACCAGCACCTCCCCATGCTCACTGTCCAGTGTGGACGCCTGCCCCCTCTTCCTCCTCAGTAATTACAATACCCACTCAAGTGAAACTAATGCTTACTTCATTAAGGCACAAAAAAAGAGAAAAAAAAATCAGGCAGGGGGAATAAGAAGGAAAAAGCTCTCCAAAGTAATATCTCAACTCAGTGGATTATTGTCACCATAAGAGCTTAATTTTTGAGTGTCAGCTGAGCAAGTGGGAAATACAGAGGCAGGGACTCGTTGCTTTTATGGCTCTGGGAGCGGATGAGGGCTGTCACATATGACAACTACAGTACAACCTCTCTATGAAAATGAACTCCACAAAAAAAAACTCCACATTATTTCAGTGGGATGCTGCACGACTCCATACGAACCACATCTGTGGATGTGCTTCAACTACTGTAACGACTGTAAAAACTCTAACACCAGTCACAAAGTCAGTACAGGGAGGGAGCATTACAGGAAACTGATTGGATGTCACAGAAAATACTAAACACGACCAAGCAGAGAAAAGAAGCTTGAAAGTTCATCACAGGACACAACACACACACACACTCCAGACTTACAGACATTTCCCCACACAGACTAATACTGACATATGAAGTGGTGTCCCTGGCTCAGGCAGTGCATAATAAGCAGGTTATAGCGTATACACAGACGAAGACGGTGTAGACGGAGCAGTAATGTAGATATACACAGACTAGAGTGAAAGCCCGGACTTGATTCCCTTCCAGCAGCTCCTGACCGCAGTGCGCTGTGTTTACACTGCGCGAAAAAAAGGGGAGATAAAGTTGCACCACACTGAGCACCCCCCTCCTCCTCCTCCACGAACCGACCCCCCCTCGGTCCCCACGCAACACCTCCAATAATCTGTCCACGCAAACGCACTGTTACCTCAAAGCGTCTGATGTCCAAGGAAAGGGGGAAAAGAAAAGAAAAAACACGGGAGGGCTTCGTGGCAACAGTTGGAGATCCGGAGACTCGTCGCGGGGATGAGGATGTTTTTCTACCTCCTCTGCCTCCTTCGTCTACTTTTAATCCATCCAGCCACCTCGCAGCACCGCAGCCACCATCGCGATAATAAAGAACGGCTCTAAACTTACCTTATGATCACGGTGATGATGGTGGTGATGATCGCAGCCAACGCGTCCTGCGCTTTCCTCTCCGGCTTTCCTCTGACGACAGATCCAGTATCCTTTTCCTCCCCTCTTTCTCTCTCACTCTCTGTCTCTCTCTTCTTTCTCCGTTATCTCGGGTTTTTGTTTTGTTTTTTTGTTAAACCGAGAGTTATAAATTATTCCACATCCTCATCAATTTTCTGACGAATTCGTCCTCGGTTTCTTCACTTCCCTTGTCTTCCTTCCTCAGAAATTTCAAATGTTACGACTCTGAGGCAAAATCGAGCCATATGATCCTGTCATTCAGTTTCTACACAGAGGAACTGGCTCTCCGCGTAACTCCCTCCCAAGGCTTTGTAACGCGAAACCAGAGGAGGAGGAGGAGGAGGAGGAAGGGAAAAAGGGGGAAGAAAGAAAGAAAAAAAGAGAGCGTGAATTTAATCCACTATCTAGGACGAGCTGGATGGATCTGTTCCCCTCTCTCTGTCTCTGCTCAAGTTTCAGCAGTCCGTACCCAGCAGCTAGATCGGAGTGGTCGTGGCGCTGCGTCTCTGTGCCAATCTCGACTGATGTGTGTGTATGTGTGTGTGTGTGTGTGTGTGCGGTGCGTGGCGCTGCAGCGTGTGTGTGCGCCCCCAGCCTACTTCTGCAGTACGCATCACAGCGGGGACCGGGGAGGATTTCAAAAAAGGCACACAAACAGGTCTCCGCCCATTAGCCTCTCCGAATAAGGGCCCCGACACAGACGAGGGGCCCCCAGCAGCCATTACACTGCTTGATTAAGACCGTTTCATTGTGCGGAAAGTGGAGGGTCTGTTTTTTTGCAAAGTGCTTCCCAACCTGGGGTCTGACCCGAGACACCCAGAGGTCCTGTTTAACGGGCTCCCACAGCCAAATGAGCATGAGGTGGAGCGTGGGGTGGGCCGGCGGTTAAAGAGACCATTGTTGTACTGGAGGGTCTGGTTCAAGCTCCTCTTCCTGCCCTGCTCGTGTAACCAATGAGCAAGGCACTAACTCCAAATCTGCTCTGCAGTTGAGCCTGATTTTATTTCTCTCTATAGAATAAAATGGAACAATATTTCACTGTTAATCGATACAGAATCAATACAGTGATGTTATTGTTAGATCCTAAGAAACAATCTACTTTGATCCATTTCTTTTCTATTTTCTATTCCATTTTTTGTTTCATCTAAAAATCAATAATTGATTCTTTGAAATAGAGACTTTGGGGTGCTTGTTTCAATTATTGATCGCTTTAAAGGCAGTGATTTCTATTTATCAGCTGCTATGACAATAAAAGTTGAGCATGAACAGGGTATAAGAAAGCAGCAGAGTCACATTGTTAAAAGAATAAAGATGTCAGTTTTCAGAAGTTGGTATAATAATATAATTTTGTGGAAAAGCAGATCAGAGACATATTCCCAAATCAAATCAGAATATCCATTATGTGAACTTGTAGAGAATGTTTTGTAAGTTCTTGCCTGTTAATGAGTTTGAATTTGTAACTCAGCCAATTTAACACTGTGTAAATGTTTGAGACTCAAAACAGATCAAAACCTAGGAGGACTGCTGTTGAACGGCTGTAAACACCTGACATGGCATCCTGTTTCCATCCTGCCCAGTGTCAGCCCGTCTCGTCTCTTTATCTTTCTGCTCCTCTCCTTCTCTCTGTGCTCGGATATAAAGTATTTTAATAGAGCTGAATTCCCATTAAAGCGGTTCTCATTTACATCTTTTTTTCTTTTTCTCTTGTCACTGAACTGAAACACCCACGTTAACTTGCAAGCAGCAGCTCTGCTTCTGCTAAAATCCTGGTTTTCTAACACTGATGTCATCTGACAAAAATCACCAGTCGCATAAATTAAAGACAAGAGCTGAGCTGTGAACTGAGGATTTGAGCTATATTTACTTGTAAAATGATAATTTAGAGAGAAAATTAGACATATCTGTCTTACTTATGCACTCACTCACCCGCGGGGCATTTATTTCTCACTAGGTGCTGATCAGTCAACGTATATCACTCAGTCAGTTTCAGATATAGAGCTAAACCAGCTTCAAACCAACAAACACACCAACCTGCATTGTTTTCACTTGGGCCACGCATAAGGCTGAGCAGCGATCGGTCTGTTGGCCCAGTGCATGCTGGGAGGTTTCCCTTCATGCCTTCCTCCGGAAGCGTCAGCGTAAACTCTTTCAAATGACTCATTTTCAATTGACTTACACTGCAAAAACAAACAAAGAACAAAATGTACTAGTTAACAGCTGCACACTGTTATAAATTGTGAATTGTTAAATAATACAAATAATCCTGAGCAGACAAGAAAAACAAGAAATTAACAGGCAAGAGTTTGGATTATGACCCAAAGATTAAGTGCACAGATTAGAATGATAATCTCTATGCATTAACACAGAAAATATGACAAATTATTTTTGTCTCAGTGACAGTATTGATGTAGCTGCAGATGCGATGGGGCCTGTTAACTCACAAATACAAATCAATAAACTGATGAGAAGATGGTGATTTCCCAAAGGAAAGGTGAATGGAACCTCATCTGTGTGTTCACTGCAGAAAATATCAGGCACTTCACCACCGTTCACCAGTCTGTACATCTCTGCTGATGCTTAACTGGCTGAATTCACTCGCCGCCGTACGGAGACGCTGCAAAGAATGTTCCCCAAATCCTTGCACAGACAGATTACCAAATAAACAAGGCTGAATTATAATGCTCATAATCTCAAGCACACATTAGATTGTAGACGCTCTGGCACAGATTTATTTGCTTTGAGAGTTAATGAGTTTGGATTTAGGACACTAATTTGGAGTCGGACTCTCATTCCACAGTGTGTTAAAAACAGCTCAGTGATGAAAAGGAGAAGCAGCGCGGCCTCGGGCCACATCAAGAGACACTGATGAGAAAATGTGGGTTTCATGCTAGAAAGTTATGCTCAGTATGGTAAATATGGTCGTCTAGGAATTTGAATAAAAGCACGAGGAACCCTACATAGACCTTGACCTTCTTTCTTATGATGCGCATTTCAAAATAAAAGACTATGATGAAAATTAATTTGCAGGGATTATTTGCACCCAAGGTTGAATAAAATAGACTTCAGATGTATTATGTGAGGGAGCAGTCATGTGTGAAGTTCCACGCCTGACCTCAGGTTCAATTTGTTATTGATGTACTGTGCTGCCAATTCAGCAGACAGCGTGGAATAAATTTTAGTATACGGAACAACTTTATAGGGTGTTTTTTTTATTTTTTAACTCGTGCACTTTCTCAATTTCCTATATGCTGAGACAGTTTCATGGCCCCCAGGCCTGTAAAAGCCATTCAGATACTTGAGGAATCCACAGTGCCAATCTGACGGCACTGACTCTGTCTGCTCGACTTGAAATATTTAAATTCTTCCAAAAGGCAGATCCGGTTTTATCACTATTATATTCATTCTTTGGTTGCAGTCTTCTAGTTAGATGGTCAGGGATGGCTGTTTGAACTGTCTCTGTGAGAGCACTTTCAAAGCCTGCCCGGCTCGCTCTCTTATTTTATTTTTTTTCAAACACTTAAAAGTGCATAACGTTTCATACCAACTGCTCTGGAGTTTAATTTACATCTCCTTTCTAGCGGGAGCTTTTTGATTCCCATTTTCAAATTTTTCTTTTTTTTTTTTGTTCGAACACCTGCAGTGGGCGTGAGGGAACACTCAAATTTGTCAGCGTTCCTGTTTATCAGTCAATGTACAGCCATCAATAGACTGAAAGCAAAAACTTTCTGGCATAAAGCAATGCCATTGCATCACGCACGAGGCCTCGAGAGTGTGAAAGCATAAATTATAGGCTAATGGCTGACAGAGCGGCGGAGAGAGATAGCGGCTGATAGCGAGTCAGCAGCTCAGAGCTCTCGCTTACTCGGGGTTTTTACAGCATTTGATAAACAATAATAACAAGGATATGCATGTAATTACAGCGCTGCAGTAGTATGTGGGTTTTTTTTTTCTTCCAGAAATTAATATGAGAGGATAAAAAGATACAGATTTGCATTTTCCTGTGGAGGAGCTTTAATAGATCATCTTCAGATTAGAAAAACCTTAAATAAATCAAATAAAGTTTCTTCAGTCTGTGAGGCTCAGACTGCATCTGTATGTCACATCTGCAGCAGAACGCACTGGGCTCGGTGGTCTGCAGCAGAGGTGACCCTCCTCCTCCTTCTGTATGTCAGAGTTCAACAACCAGGCTGGAAAGAAAAGGGGGTCAATTTATTTCAAGTTTCCTTTCACAAAACATCAAAAATGAAAATAACCTCCATCCAGATGATTGTCTTTTGTTTTTGTTTTTTTTTATCTCTGTAGCTTTGTATCAGAAATAATTGATGTCTATACATGTACTAAAACGTCTCACGTACAAAAGCTGTACATGCTGTGTTACAGGTTTTTATTTTTTTTCAGATATCTCTGTAGCTTTGTATCAGAAATAGGTGGTGTGATCCAAGTGTTATCAGTTGTGCACCTCTCGCTTCTTCTGTGTATGTTTATGTTCTCTGGTCATAAAGAGTCAGTGAAGTGATTCTGAGGAGGATTAGACCGCATGCTCTCACTACTGACAGCTAAAGATGACAGGATTTTACATCTTTATGTTTTTAGGACAAACTAATCTCTGCACTCATGGGCTGATGTGCATACATGTTGTCATGGTTACTGAATATTAATATGCACAGATCAATTTTTTAGATTGCTTTCTGAACAGCTCCCCGTCAGCAGATGGATTTAATGGGAGTTGAACTTCTGATGCTAAAATCACATATTAAATCCAGCATTCAGACTGTTTACTATTCCACGTAAGAGGCAATCTGTCTCTGTCCGGCTGTTTGGTCGCTATGAGATTGAAAAGGAGTGCTGACTCTGTTCTACGATCCTCTGCGGAGTCCATGGAGGAGATGGGTAGAGAGTAAAGAACAGAAGCTCCCACCTCTACAGGAAACTCTAAATGCTGTGGGCAGCTCCGTCAGTGACAGGCTGCTCCACCTGCGCTGTGTAAAAGAGCGCTCCTACAAGTCCTTTGTCCCTGCTGCTGTCAGACTCCTCAGTGCTGTTGTCAGACTAAAACATCTACTGGACCAGGAGTCAGTCACACTGCCAGCTCTAACCTTTTCACGACTGTCTCACTGAATCAGACACAAACCCCACACACTTCGGTTTTGCTTCAACAAGTGCAGCGACTGCATTCTGAACAGCCGGGGAAGTATTAAACTTTTCTAATCGCAACTTCATTTTAGGTGTGACTTTATTCGTCTACTTTCTTTTTATGTTGGTACTGTATATTCAGTACATTATATCATCTCTTTACAGTAAAAGGTCATGCATTACATGTCATATCTTTGCTTGGAAAATGCTGCCTTATAAAGCGAGTGGTCCACCTACTGTATAGTGTTGATTATAAAGCAGGAAAGTGCTTTATATTAATAATGTGAAAGTGTCAAAGCCTCAGTCGGCAGAAAATGTACAGCCTTTATTTAGTAACTAAGCCTTAAAACAATCCATCAGGACTTTGTGATGTCACAGCAAATGCTGCCACGCCGCTAGCCCCACCCAACTGGACCCACCTCCAACCTTGCAGGATTTGGTTCATGTGTTAACCAGAAATCTGCCAGTCTTTGGCGCATAAATAAAATACAGAAAACATGTAAAATATCTGACTTTTTTCATTTCAGCTACTTGTTCCTGTTCCCTATATCACTTAGAGGAAAGCAAAAAGACTCCTATATCTACCAACCTGATGCAGAATGCAACTTAATCCACACTGTTAGGACGGTCTGTTTGAGGCTGGCTCGAGAAATCCAGCTCTTCGTATAGTGAACGTAGGAGGGATTAACTCTAGTGATTCACAATTCAGGTCAATCTTCCCCAGCAACAACAGAGAAAGAGATTTTGCTGGTATTGATGGGAACTAAACCCTAAAGAGCTTCAGCATCAAGGCAGGAGAGAAAGAAAAAAAAAGATCTTGGTTTTATCCATTCTTAACTGGTTGATTCAAAATGCAGTGTCATTGTTTTCCTCCATTTTCCAGATCTCACATGTCCCAGAACTGTTGGTACCAAGGTTGAAAGAGTGACGAGGCGCCGCAGGAACATTTTTTAGCGCACAGTCTGGCAAATGTAGAAAGCAAAGCAGGCCAGGCGGTGAAAAAGTGGGGTAAAGTCTCATTACGAGGCAGAGCACAGGTCACCTCCCGAGAGCCTCTGCTCTCTTTACATCGCTCCTCTCATTCTGCTCTGTTTGGACTTTTCCATCACAATGAGACTTTGAGTTTACTTTGGCTGAGATTTATCCTGGGGAATAGTTAGAGATGGGAAACAATTGTTACCTCCATTACCTGGGGTTACCTTTCATTGTCAATCGGAGGCTTTAGCAGCATGATGGATCACACAGCTGTCAATACATGTGTGACGCTGAAGAATGTAGGCATAAGAGGAACCAAACACTTAAACCTCTTTAATAGATATGTATCATATTCTCTGCTTGACGGACACGAGTCCTATTAAAGTCGACAGAACTGACCTTATAACAGAATTAGGATCCTAGACTATAATCTGGATCATAAAGAGATGGAAATGAAAAGTAATGAATGGTTTTAACATCCAGCAGTAACAGTTTGATTCTAAGCGGCAGAGAACCAAAGTTGTCATAATCAATCTAAAGGTCTTTTCGCAACGTTAGCTTTTTGACAGAAAACCGCTTTCAGCCGCTGCTGATCTGTCACATTTCATCTCATTGCAATTTCATGGGTAAACATTTGTGGAACGAAGTGGAGAAATCTCCTGTCTTCATTTGAAACGAATGGCCCAAATGTTTCAGTGGCTCTGCAGTTGCCTGGTGGTTAATATCTATTGAGACAAGTGTATTAAAACATGCCCCATGTGATGAGTGGCTCCCTCCTCCCCCCTCCACAAAAGAAGGAAATTACAGCTCTAGAGAACATTATTTCATTCGGCTTGTATATTCATTAAAGGGAGATGGGAAGCGACAAGAGAAGTTTTAATCAGAGCATTTTTAGGGAGGGAAGAAAAAGAAGAAGCGCCTTGGAACTGCTTTTCATTACGGCTTCATAAACATGGCTCTTCTTACCGCTCTGACCTGCAGTTCAAAATTGTGGCGTTTGATTAGTAAGGAAGCAATAAGGCCAGGTTTCACCAAAATAAAGCAGTTCAGTTAAGGAGGGTGTTTTTCCAACACTAGAAAGAAGTTTAATTTTCTTAAAAGTCAAGGTGATAGATCAGCTTGATGACAGAGATAAACCACTGGTTCAGCCCCGGGTTTCTTTCACTTAATTTCACAGAGTCTCCAGGCCTATAAATCAGTGCTGGATCTCAGCTTAATTTGGATATCTAGTTTGCCTCACTGCTGCTCTGTCTCTCTTGATGGCATAACACTATGCTAATGTACTGTCTTAATGTAAAGAGGAATAGTTTCAGGGGGTTATTAAGTTCCACTGGAAACTGTATTAGTGGGATTTCTACAGTCCCCAAGTGAGAGCACGCCGTCTGTCAGTGCAGAGGGAAAACACTGCTGTGGGAGGCAGGGTTGGGGCCCCTGGGACCCCTGCATCTCTCCTCTTCTCTCCATCTTCTGCTACGCCCCTGGACCCTAGCTGGCTATAATAAACAGCCAGTGAGTGCCCTTCCCTCCCCTCATCTCCATCACTCTCCTCGCCGCAAAGTCTAGTTGATGAATCTTCTTCGGGAACTATGCATATGCAAACACGCTGGCAAACATGAGAGAAATTATACATGGGCAGCTTAACTCCTACACTGTTCTGTTCTTTTTTGCAGGGAGATACATAGGAATAGACTCCGGTTGTGCCTGCAGATATCAGATATTCACATTCGGGATGCCAAAAGTTTGGCCAGGGTGTGAATGAAAACAATCCTTGGTTTAACAAAATGGAGCCACTTTTTAAAAGGCCAATTTCTGCCTCAGGCTTGTTGGTAGCTGGCTATGAATGCACATCATTCGCATCCACTTGTTTGCTCAGAGAAAGCTGCCACGAATGTTGAATACAGCGAGACGTACCAGCCCCAGCACAGGGAGTGTGTTTCTGTGACCATGCATTTTCTATCTGCAGCTGAATTTCACATTGGATGCATGATCGATTTGAACAAAACTAAAGCTGTGTCCCTAAGTCCATACATGCAGTAGTACAAGATCTAAAGAATGAAAATATGGTGCACTTTGGGGATGGGTACCGTTCACATTTAAACCAATATGGTACTGATATGGGAACCAGTACCAGTTATTTTGTTTATTAAAAAAAGAAAAGCCAAAATTTCAGAATTTTTAATATTTATTTTTCAATATCAAAACACTATCAAATATTGTTTGAAACACGTCATCATCCCTTTAACCACAAATGCTGCCACAGCCCTGTGACACTCATCAGCCCTCTGGCGAGGTAAAGCAGTCTCCTTAGCTTTAGTAAAGGCGGTCACTGTTGCAGCTCTCACTGTGACTTTAGGGCAGGTTGACAGTTGGACAGACAGACCTGTCAATCAAACCAAGAGTATAACATTAATATTAATGTTAGAGAATATGTGGAACCGAGCCGATAATAACAACTGAGACAATAAGTCAAAATGCCAAGTTAACGTTAGCCAAGACTGGAACAAAGCGCCAAATATTCGAGTTTATGGAGTTGACGATGCCTTGCATAAAGCATGGTCATCATCACTTCATCAACTCCACTTCTTCTCCCATGATGCTGAGTGCAGGTGCCTGCTGCAGAAGTCGAGGCTGTCAAAAATTGTGCAGTCATCAGCCTCGAGAATTATTTAGTGTTTAGTTAAACATTGCAAATATTGCAGCGAGCGTTGTCTGCTTCACATTTTGACAAATGGAGCCATACCTTCGACCTCTTTGTCTGCCATGTTGACGAGCTTCACTAACAGGCAGCACCAGGAAGTGGGGACTCCTCCTCCCTCACAATTGGTCAAGCTTCCACTGACACAATCACGCTCTTGTGCGTCCAACACTGCGTTCACGTCACGTCTCTTGAGGGTGCATTCGGGTCCTGAAATGTGCTACGTGAATCAATTATCCGGATTACTGTGGGAATTTGGCTGGTGCCAATAAAAGTACCGAATTGGGTAATGTGATCACATTGTTATAGAAGTATCAAATACTCTAATTTAATATACTGGTTTGTGTCGCATGTTGATGTAGGTCATTTGGAATGATGATGAGACTGTGAGGCCCACATCAGCATGTTAGCATGTTTGTAATCAGGAAGTTAACATGTTAGCATGTAGATGTCACGGGGTGTAGCGTGTAGTGGAGCCCAACCCACCTCCAGCCAGGTGACTGAGGTAATGCAAGCCAGGTGTGCGGGCACAAACAAAAGGAGAAGACAGACGCCAAAAAGCAGCAGCAGAGAGCAGACGACAACGGGGGAAAGATGGCGAGAGAACAACGAGTACCAAGCAGCCTATGGCCGGACTGACTGAACCCAAGAAAAGAGAACAAGGTAACAATTAATGCTCAGCTCAAACTACAGCCATGGCACATGGTATTATAAGTTTGCACCAGATGTCATGGAGATCCATCCAACTGTTGTATATGAGACGTTCAAAACAGCAGATGTGAGCCAGAAGTCAGAAGCATCAAATTTTGAACCATGAGATAATAAAAAGTTTGTTTGTTTTACATTTATATTTCAGCCGGGGACAAAGTAGTGGACAGACATTAGCATTCTTTGAAAAATGCTGCAAGCATGGCTAAAACCCCAAATATAAGACCCTGTGGATTAAATATAATGCAACATCTGCAGATGGCATTGATCTGCTGCATATTTTTAATCGCTGATGACAATGGTTTGACAGGGCGTCCGTGTGGGCATGGGGGGGCAGAGAGGATTATGGTCCTGCCACATTGCTCAAATCTAGTTTGTTGTTGTGTGTATCCCCCTACCCCCCCCACCACCCCTCGTGGTATCATCTAATGCAATCATCCTTCAGTCAGTGTTCAACAGTGAAAATCTAATCACACTGGTTTGAGGTTTCAGAAAGCCATCTGCTTTAATCCAATTCCTGACAAATATCCCTGTCACGGCGCTCCCTCTGTCACCGTAACAACTATCCATTTCAGCGGGCTAATTTTACAGGTTCATCTTGTTAGGGACGAGACAGATATGAAGGGTTGACGGTGCTTGAATTCTAGAGACAGCCGCTGATGCCTCCCACACCTTGCCCATCCCACTGGGGGCATTTTCCACTGCTGCGACCCCGGATGGCTCCCTCAGACAGTGACGAGAGGACACTGAACTTCTTTCTCTCAGCCAAAAGAAAAAGCCCCCTGCATTACGCCACGTCCTGCATTCTCTGGAGTCATGGGCGTCACAATGCCTTTGCGAGGCATCTAAGCAATCCTAAAGGGCAAGTCGCTCAGCCGTGAAAAACAGTCAAAATACTTACACTTGCCATAAATGCCCATAAGCTGGGCAATCTTTCATGCTTTATAATGTTGTCTCCAGTAACACGGCAACACTGAAGGCCTCTGATAGGGAAAACAAAAGACAAATGACTGACCGTGGCCTTTTCTAATCTATCAATTTCTTCTAGAGCCTTTTCGTCCTTCAAGCGGAGCTGCCGCATGTGGGTCTGGCTGTGCACGGCTGTGATTATATCACTACCAAAATGCCTTGGACGATGTTTGAACTTGCTCAGACACATCTTGTGTGATGGCCTTTAGCCCGAGACACCTTGGCTGCGACAGTCCCAGAGTTTAGTCCGACACTTCTATACTTCCCTCACAGAAGAGTAGGTCTTTAAAACTTTCTGTAAATCTTTATCAAACCCTCCCACATAAAGAAAACTGGAATCTTTACTGGTGGCTGTGCCATTTATACAGGGGTCTATTTCATTGCTTAGTGATATTTAGTGTTTCCTGGCGCTTTGTGAAGCCACTGGAGTGTCTCCATCCTGCTGGGTAAGTGAGTGGACTGGTACCATTAGCAGACAGACTGTGGGCACCGGCTAAAGACTTAAGGCCCATTGTTGGAGGACCAGTTTAAATACCAGCATGTTGTTAATACCCCCACACACTGATTCACACATACTGCCTCCTCGCATGCACACGGAAACGCACATACACGTTGACACACTCCCACCTTTGTGCTCTATCTCCAAGACATTAGCACTGTTACTTCCAATAGCTCCTCTGTCTTCCAGTGTGTGCATGTGGGGCAAGTCAGTACAGTATAACAGTGCAGTTCTCTCTGCTAAGAAAGGTGAATTGTGCTGTATAACCACTTAACCCTCACCCCCCCCCTCTCCTATGCCACCCTCCCATGGCAATGCCAATAAAACTTGGATTATTTTTATAACACAATGTATGGCTGCTGACTTTACAAGCTCCCCTCCAGCCCCTGGGTGATAGAGAGGGAGGGGGAGGAAAGTGAGGAAAAAGGAAAGAAAGGCCAGGTCAAAACCGCTCCATGTCTCCAAAAGGGCAGCATATCCAAAACCATCAATGAAGGCCTTTTCTGCTGGGAGGAAAAATAAACACTCTGACTGAACCTTTTCCTTTTGCTTTTGCTTCAGTCTGCTGCTACAGAGGACACTACTGTAGCTGTGCGGCTGCCTACCAAAGCTGGTAGCTTTCCTGTCCCGCCCACTTTCATCGTCTTTATCATATGAAAATCTCTTTTGACCTTCTGCTTTAGATGTATTTGTACAGTTAAACAGCTCCGGTGGCAAAAAAAAAAGGAGCTTAGGATCTTTTTTTTCCTGGCTGGTCATAAATCCAGCGTTGTGTTGATTTTAGCTGAACTACTGCAGTTACCATAGAAAAAAAAACTGGATTTGTTATTAGAGCCTCTCATTAAATTACCCAAAAAACTCTTGCTAACAGCTGTTCAACATATTTGCTCTCACTCTGTACTGTACATTAGAAGTGTTTACCTTGTGAAAGCATTCCCAAATCTGTGGGGGCTATAAAATTGTATCGTTTACTGCATATTGTACTCTTTTGGTTTCCCAAAATGTAGCTAGAAATTCAGAGTACCCTTGAGAGGTTTACCAAGAATAATTTTATATCAAAAGTGCATTTTCCATATGCAGAAGTTCTGTCTCTGCATCAGAGCTGTGTACAAATCAAACAAAGAGTTACAGTAAGTTTGCACAGGAGGAGTAGGCTATATCTGAACTGTTATTCTTACTTCCCTTTGTTTGCATCAAGCAAGAAGGGCTGGAGGTTGAGCATCAAATACTGCAAATTGTTCTACTCATCTGACCCCAACACTAAGGACCCCAACAATGAGGAACTTGAGGGTGGTCTGATCCAAGCCGTAACATATAGGGCTGAAAAGCAAAGCCAAAAACTGCAGTTCCTTGATTTTCCTCTTGAGACCATGGTTCCAAAAGCGTGTTAATCGAGCGAGTTAATCCCCATCCCCACTCCCATGTTAAAACCAAACAGTAGAAATAAACATGTGACAGTTTCATGTTTTAGCCTCCCGTCTCCTCTCTCATGACAAATATAGTTTGAGTCGTTGAACATAACCTCCAGGCCAGGATTAGACATCATTTGGTTCACGGTGCAGTTAATAGACTGAAAACATGGGGAGGTCTGTGTTCATGTTTCTGATATGGAATGATTAGCAGGTGTTAGTGCTCATAATGCTTGTCTCGTTAGCTTAGCTCCTAAATCAATTAGCCTTGGGTTAATTAGCTAGATCTTGTTGTGGGGAACACTTGAGGCATCATCGGTTATCACCATGGTAAATGTGTAACGTGTCTCTGCTGTTACTTATTGTTTAAGGGGTTTTGTACCAACATAGAAAACATGACTAAACCTGAGGATGGTCTTGCGTCTTTCAAAACTTCAGGACTCGGCTTCCTTCCCTCAACCAGTAATTTCTGAGCAGTCCCTAATTTTGCTGAGTGAACCTAGAACAACTGTTTGTTCTGCCTGCTCATTGACAAGAGAGGCACTTGATTCATTGAGGATTCTGACTGCAAAGAGACCAGGCAACTGCCAAAGAAGGACATGATTAATCTGCCAGGTAATGTAACTTACAATTACTTGGACTCCTTTCAAGAGGCTAAAAAAAGCCTGCTTATTACTGCCTCAGAAAAGTACACCACTAAATGACCTTGCTATTATAGCTGTAAAATTTGCCAGTTGCGTCCTCTTATCCTCTAAAATTGGGACTCAACTTAATTTCTCATCCTCTCCACGCTGCTTGATAAAATCAAAGTTGAGAGAAAATTTCCTCCAGGCAAAGCCAACTTTTCTGCCATTTCTCAACCGAGCTCAGCGCGATGTGCGAGGAGATGATGACTAATTCTGTGAAAATTAATCAGGGTGCCTGTATTTCCAGGATAATTCAGCTTTAATCTTATATTTAGAAGTGGCGATAACAAAAGTAACAACTTATTTTTTGTGTGATCGGAAACTGTAATGTGGCATTACTCAAATTGAAATAGTAATTTGTTTCACTCCCATAGTTTGGTGGCTCAATGAAAAGGGCTTGGACGGGGGTTTGGGGCGGGGGGGTGGAGAGAGAGAGAGAGAGACGACGGCAGGAGCTGCTGCATCAGCATGTGTGCAGTAATGTGATAGCAAGGCCTGGCCGCACAAAGAAAACACAACCAGCTCTCTAACAACCCTCCCAGTAAGACCCTGAGAGGGGAGGGCGGTGGGAGGATGGTGGGTGGAAAGGGGAGGAGGAGGGTCGCCAGCAGCAGCGGCAGCAGCAGCAGCAGCAGCAGCAGCAGCAGCAGCAGCAGCAGCAGCAGCAACAGCAGCAGCAGCAGCGCTTCAATAGTCATGCTGCCTTTAAATTCTGATGGGAATATTGTAATTCTAAAATGAGCACATACGAACAATGTTAAATGTGGTGGCCTGAAGTGCAGAGACATGATCTTTAGGAGCGGGGAAGCTGCACCAATATCTGCTGCAAATAAGAGGGAGCTTTTTTCATTTTTTAATCTCTGTCAGTGCCAGTTTTTTTTTTCTTTTTACATCTCATTTTTTTCAATCAATTGTGTTTTTGATACATGATATCGTCTGTGCTGTTTGATTAATGAAAAAAACAAAAAACAAACAAACACAAAAAAAAACAGACATATTTTTTCGACCAAAACAACCTGATTGCTGTTAAACTGTAAGTCATATTTATGACTGGAAGGAAGGGTTTAAGTGGAGCACTTGAAGGTACATTACATTTGCCCTCCTTTAAAGCCAGACCTGTCCCACTTTCTACAGCAGGGGGGGCGTGAATAATTTTGATAGGAGTTGGTTAGTCAGTGGTGAGGCGCTGGACCAGAGGTTTTCTGCTTGATTCCCAACTCACTGCCAGAGATTATTTTCCTTGCTAGTGGTAGTCAGAAGCTTACGTCTTACTGGTGAGGCTATGGAATATGTGGTGAATACATTTAGACTTTAAGACGGCTGAATATACCTGCTCTCATGTGCAAGCAATAAAAAATTGCTATTTACACAGTTAGATCATGGACAAACAAAAATGTGTCATTCAGTGTGTTCTGTTTTTTTTTTTTTGTTTTTTTCAGTGCCCTCATCTTCTTCAGGGTTTTCTTTTTTTGTTCAGTGGTTTTAAAGAAGATATTAACCTCTGTCTTTTTAACAAGCCAACTCCTAATATTTGCACAACTGTAGTCAGTAGAAACACATACATTTGCAGCAGCCACATCTGATTTCTCCTATGTGGCCGATGCAGCTTCTAACAAAGAGTGTTTTGTTCATTAGCCTATATCTGAAAACTAACAGAGGGATTCTGTCAGACAGTTTGTTTATTAAAATCTATGTGGAACCTACAGAATAACTAACCACAAACCACAGACACATCTGTGGTAATTTAATTAATCACTCTTACCTTCCGTTGTTGCCATGGTTTCTACACCTCCCAACCCTTGTACATTATGTCCGTTTTAAGACTTTACTTTCCTAATCCCCCATTTAATTTTCATATGCAATCTGGTTAATGTTTTCTAATCATGTTTATGCTTTGTACTGTTCCACTACGCTTAAATCCACTTTAAATGTTTCTTAAAGGTGGCAGAGACTAGCTGCTCCAGCTGTAGGGCCGAGGGGGGGTGGGGCGGCTGGTCAGGCCAGGACAGATGTGTTTAAGCTGGCAGGGAAAGCAAAATGGAGAGGGAGGAGGAGGAGGGGTGGAGAAACTTCCCCCAAAGCCCTGCAGCTTTCATCAAAACACTTCCTGGTTCTGAACTTAAATCCCCCCTCCGTCATTCCCAAGGGTGGTATCCCCTGACCGGGCTCGGTTTCACCACGTGACGGACACACATTGTGCTGGTGTTTTTAAAAAGGCAGGCCATTATTGTAGCTGAGTGAGTACAGAGGAGGCCGGGATAACACGGCGCATATGGAGCGAACTGTTGACTGTGACTGTATGACATAACCCACGCCATGTGACTTTTTTCCCCGCACTCTTTTATACACGCATTTTCATAATGTGTACACGTAATCGTACACACGCATTGGAGCTCTTGCACTGACTCTGGTGGGATCAGGTGGTGATGAGAACAGAGCATGCGACTCTCTACTGGCGACCTGAACAACACACATGCACACACTGGGCGCTTTGTGAACTGTTCAAAATCTGTTCCAAATGCTATAATAAACACACACACAGCCACACACACACACACACCCTTGTGTAGTGTTTGTATTTTCCTCGATCCAGTTGGGTAGAAAAGGGGGGAAAAGAAAAAAAAATCCTTTTGAAACCTGAGCCTGGTCTCCATCAGCGGCCCCTGTGCTCCCTCCAGCAGGCCAGGAGCAGAGCGGCAGCAGCAGGAGAACACGGGCCTCTGTTGTCTCAGCCGCAGCCCCTTTGGATACATTTTGAACTTCTCCTCCCAATGGACGCAGCAGCATAGAGGCCTTGTTGTGCCGAGGAGCATGTGAACGCACTGCTGACTTGAGTGTGGCGAGCAATGTGACTTGTTACTGTAATAAGGTCAAGCTACGCTGACAGAACTGAGCGGAGTTCGGGTGCGTACATGCACATGTTCATACGTCTCTGCGTAGGCAGCCGTGGACAAAGTGCATTCACAAATTATTCAGACCCCTACACTTTTTTTTTTTGTCACAATTTTTGTTGAGTGTGTGTAATGTTCAGTGTATAGCACACGAGAGTTTCTTCAGTGAATAGGTCTGTATCTGCAACCTTCTACTGCTATAAGAGCATCGCAAATTATGGTCTCAGATAATAATATAGAATCAGTTCTTCTCAGGCACAAGTAGAAACTACACTCACAAAGGCAGGTTTTGATGTAAGGGGATTGTATTTTATATAAAACTGTACTATAGTGTGTCTCTGCTTCGCATCATACTGTATTTTGCAATAGAAAAAAAGCTTCCAAAATGATTTCAATACAGAGACTAACATTAAACAACAACAATCAATATTACTCTCCGCCGCTGTTCAACATTGTGTTGTTATCAGTCTCTATGCGTGTTTTGACTCTGCTCTAGTGCACTAGCGCATGATACATGTCAACCTGCATTAAGCTGGATGCTTATTTGCTTTTTAGCATATTTGACAAGATCTGTAACTCCTCTTCAAGTGGATGCTAATTTCTAAACAGACTCTGGATGACAATACAGCAATAAATAGAAATATGTATTCAGGAGGGCACAGATAATGAAATGGGTCTAAATAATTTTCATATCCAAATACTCTTGCCATTGTTTGGGAAATAAAGTAAAGGCCCATTATTATGTCATATGCTTCCTCTATGCAGCTCCTCTCCTAGGCGGCTGAGTGTCACAGACAGACCGACGAGTGTCACTGGGTCTAGATCTAGAAGCCAAGTCCACATGGCACATCCTCCATAATGTGACCCACCTGAGCGCTGCCAGAACTTGTTGTTTTAGCTGCATGTGGTACATTCTTCCATTGAAAAGAATCAGTGAAACTGGTTTCACTTCTTAGACATTATTGAACTTTATCATAAAACTTAAGTTCAAATAAAAATAATGAAAGAGAGAGAGAGAGAAACAAATGAAAAGTGGAGTATGCAAAGGTAGAAAGTATCTCATAATTATTTATATGGCAATGGTATATCAATTTAATGCTTTGAAGATGTCTGTATTGCTGAAATTAACATAATTCCCTTTAATCTAATGTTCCTTTGTGATTTCATTGCATCCCTTCTCATCTAGAATCAATGAAACTTGCAAGGAAAGTGAAATTAATCAACTTCCTGTGGAACATACCCATTTCTATATAGGCCATGCACAATTCCTATTTAAGAAAAGGAACTATGCAGGATTTCCACTTTAGCTATGCTACATTTTTACCTTAATTAAACAACTTTGGAGTAATTGTGATAAGGTTAAGTAAGTTAAATAAATGAACTTGTTAAAGGGAGAATGGAGTCTCTCTCTCGTTACTCCTAGCATTTCTTGGCCGAAAACCAACCTTGCTAGAGTGCCTCAGCCCCGGTGTCCCAGATCTCGTCTCTGTGGCACCGCAACACAAATGCCCAAATGCACAATATACACATCATAATGCATAGGCTATATGATAAATAATGTTCTATATAACCCTTGCTTTCACGCAGGCTTTGTTGAAAACAAATGCACATGGCCAGGAGGAGGGTTAGCAAAACAGCTTAAACGCAACCATGGCCTATAGCTCCCCTTTAAATCTGAATGCAAATACTGATCCAGATCATTTTTAGGGCCAACCAGATAAGGATAAACAGAGATAAGGACATCTCTATGAGTGTCTACAACACAAATTGTGACAAATTGAAATAGAAAACCAACACAAATTGGTTAGTTAGGTGTTGAGCCACCAGTACAGCCTCACTTCTCCTTGGCTTTGAGTCTCTGATCTTTACCAGAGGGATGAGGACCATTCTTCCAAAAATGATTTTCTCATTTGCTGTTTCGATGATAGTAGTGATCGCTGTCCAACATGATTTCCCAACCAAATTTCCCACAGGTGTTCAGCCGGGTTCAAAGACAATAGCAGATGATTCATGCCACATTATAACTGTCCAGTGAACCCTTGCGCTTCACTGCCTTTATGTCTTCATTAGAGAGGAGCCTTTTATAATCTCATGGGTTTCTAATACGTCTGTAGACTTCAAACATATTTATATGTCAGTCTGGCTCTCACTGATATATCTAGACTACATTTATTGTCGGGAGCAGGTGGCGATTGTCAGTTGATGAGAGCCTCAGCATTTTCGAGACACAAGTTTTTAATATGCCCTCCGAGCAGCGCTACGTCTTCAGGGCAGATTGGAGGCTGCAGCGAGTCTCCACTGAGTGTAACGAGATGGGCTAGCTAGTTGGCATGGTAACTTCAGTCGGAGAAAGGATGTGCCTTCCACCGCTGGAGACAGCTGACGGTGGGTGAAAGGATAAAAGTTTGTTGCTGGGCTCACGTTACTTCTAAACTTTTATGTCGGCAGCTAACGAACATGCTGATTTAATTTTCTACATCGTGTGTTTCTGTGTTTCTCGAGTATTCATGTTTACACACCATCTGCATGTGTCTAGTCTACCGCAGCCTAAAATTTGTGAATATATTTTGAGTATGTTTTGTGCGCTTTGAGCATTTGTCTCGTCTAGAGGTCCTCAGGGGCCCTCCGGAGATGCACGGATCTGCTTAATGCACACCAGCTACTGGAATCCCACTCATCTGCTCTGGAGTGAGCTGGCATAAACAGGAACCCCAGGGAGCTGGTAATATGTTAAATGATCTGACTCCAGTCCTGCTCAACCTTATCCAGCCTATGCAATAAGAGATACGAGAGCGTGATGTGTGTGTGCTTGTGCGTGTCCCTGTGACGAGAGTTCTGTGCATGCGTGGGTATTACGAGCAGTGCCTTCAGATGAAAGACACTAAGCCAAGAAGGAGAAAAAAAAAGGAAAAAAGAAAGAGAGCAGCTGAGGAAAAAGGATGCAAATTACCAAGACAGAACTGGATGAAATCAAGTGGAATTGCTCCTTTGGTGTGGTGAGCGAGGCAGAGCTGTCTTTGTGTGAACGGTTCAAAGGCGGCGGATATATCTCTCCCGGCTGTAATGCAGCCATATATATACATAGATATGGTGTGATCCATGTATACACACAGATAACAGTAAAGGTGTGTTTCAAGTAACACAGGATCAGGGAGCAAGTGATGGCTGCCGGTGAAAAAGTGTCAAACTGAGACTTATCAGCTTGTCCTCCACCTGTTCTGGCACACCAGAGGGAACAGAGCGAGAGGGAGCCAGCACAGGCAATTCAGAGGGAGAGAGAGAGAGAGAATGAGAGAATAGGGGATAGAAAGAGTGAGGAACTGGTGTAAGGAGAGGAGGAATAAAACAGACTCACGAGGAGGGAGGCAGAGAGAAGAAATCTGTGGTCTGGAGAGTGAGATGGAGAACGAGAAGCGAGGCCACGGGGGGAAAGAGCGGCAAAAACAGATAATAGCTGCACAGAGATGGGTAGTGAATGAGAAAGCTATCTTAGAAAAGCTTAGAGGGGGAGATAGAGAGGGAGAGAAAGCTCAAGAGGCAGAGAAGGAGAAAGGGTTGAATAAGAGAAGAGATAGCAACAGGGTGAGAGACAGACAGGGAGCGGAGGGTGGGTGGCAGAGAGACGGAGAAGTGGATGTCTCAGGCCATTTCCTGTGATGGTAGCCAGAGCCCCCCCCCACCCACCCCCTCCCTCCCTCCTCGCTAACTCCACCACACTGCCATCTAACTGCTGCCTCGGCCGCCACCCACCCTCCTGCAGCCGATCGAAAACACACTCACACGCTCGCACATGCTGGCATACAATTTGATTGCGGAGCTTTAACCTCTGTCTGGCTACTGTAAAACGCACGGCAGCGCGATCATAATGGAGTCTGGGAGCAACACATGTTTCTCGGCCCATTCAGTCTTGCTCAACAAGTGACTGCTTGAAAATAATTACATCTCATTTTATTCATTGTCAGTGAATTACCTGCTTGAGTGGCTGCACACAATGGCACCCCGAGATGTGGATACATACTGTAGGCGGGGCTGTGGCTGTGGGCTACAGACTCACACTGTGTGTGTGTGGGTGGGTGGGTGGGTGAGTGTGTGTAAGCATGTTTAAATGTATGTTTTGTGTGGATGACTGCACATAGATTTTTTTTTTTACTTGTTTGGTTCTTTTGATTCCCCTGTGAGTGAATGTGTGGTTATGCCTCTGTATTTATGTGCTGTTAGTTGTGTTAGCATGGGTTTAGTATATAAAAAGCATCACACATGTTATTAGTAAGTTTACAGATCATGGATTATCTGGATGCCTTTGTTTGGGGTATTTTGGAATTACAGTTTTCGGTCATTTGTGGAAACACTCATCTGACATTTAGTGAGTGTTGCTCAAACAACAGAGGAATGTTTATGAGCTGTGAAGAGTCGGAGGGTTTGATCAGTAAGCCAGTGATTTCTGTGCAGATTTGTGGAGAA
The DNA here is from genome assembly GCA_030347415.2 of Decapterus maruadsi. NCBI lineage: Eukaryota > Metazoa > Chordata > Actinopteri > Carangiformes > Carangidae > Decapterus > Decapterus maruadsi. The sequence goes on from CM064895.1 coordinate 5,729,852, forward strand.
TTGTATTTACTTTTTTTTTTGCATATCTACCAACACAATGCAATTATCTTGAATGAACAAGGAATTTTAATCTGTTGTGATTGTCAAAATTGTGCAGGGATCTTAATGTTCATTCGAGAATCCAAAAAAGCAAAACTGTACAGTAAATGGCTGGGGGTTAGGGTCATGTGGTCCTATCCATAAGAAGCACAATAACAGACTGTGTGACTGTGACTTTGGTTGTAGGTTTCTAACACTATAAACACACAGTATAACACCTAAAAGCAAAAATCTTATCACACTGGGGTCTGTGGTCCAATTTGTGTTACTTCAGGGTGTTTAATGTGGACAAGGAAACTCTTCAGAGATGCTTCTTACTTATTACTTATTTCCTCTATGACTGTGTTTTTTTTTAAACAAACTTTTTCTTAAGGTTATATTGTTTTGTCTTTGGAAAAAACCATGCTGCAGTAGCTAATCAGAGCTAGGGGACTTCTAGGGGATACTGGATTTCTTTGTAATGGACATATATGAGTGAGTGGAACTCACACTGTTTACAAGCAGCAGATTTATTTAAGAAGATTTATACCAAAATTGTAGAGCAAAACAGCATGTGGTTCATATACAACATGCTTGTTGGATGCTACCTCCACATCTGTACCACTTCTGGCGCACACGGAAAATCTCCCGCCTGTCAGCCAACACTGGAGGATAACAACTAGAATCTGCTCAGCTGTGGAATCACTGTATATGGGCCAGACTCAGGCTGAGGACTCAGAAGTATTGGGATTTGTTTCATTCTGCCTTCTCTGCGCAGATTTGTTGTGATTCTTATTATTATGAGAGGACTTGTTAATAGTAAACAAGTGGCTTTTCTGATGTTGACAGCTTAGGAAAAGCCTCGCCTGCTGGAATAAGGAAAATGTCAAGAGAAAACAAATGAGGCGTTTATTATGCGCTCCCTGTCTTTACTGCATTTTCATTTGTTTTTGAATAATCAAAATACATTTCATGGATTTCCTTTGTAATCCAAACTGACAGTAATGAGTCCTAATTGTGTATCTTTTCATTTGTGCGTGTGAGCACGGGCTACACTGTGGGTCACCTTACAAGTGAGCGTACAGACTCAGAGTGCGTTACACTACAAGTTAGCCTTTCCCGGTGCGTGCATGCCTGTGTGCCTGTGTGTTAGTGGGCTGTTTGTTCAGACTATTGGAGAGCAGACGACTAGAGAGGGGGAGAAGATGTATCTGTAAATATTTAATATCATCCATGCACTATGGTTGCCCTGCATTAGACTCCAGGCAGAAATGAACAGCTGACTGTTGTGATTGGGCAGCGTCTGAGAGCATTTGGCCGGGAGACAGAGACCGAGAAACAGAAAAGTACAGGGGAGAATAAATCTGGAAAATTGCTCCCTCTCTCTCACCCTCTGGATTTATTTTGTTTGAGGGGCAGAGGCATGATAGTTCAATAAAGTGCACAATAAAAAGTGAGGAAAAGGTTTGAGCAGTAAGTTGAGTAAAGCTCCGGTAAAGTCCATGCATCTTTCCAGAAATCGAAACCATCAAGGTGGATGATATCAAGTACCTGCTGCGGATTTTTTTTTTTGAGACGGTTGAGAAATGATCGATTGAGAATTTATTATTGTGTAGGTGATATGGTTGGAGATGGAAGTTGTCAAAATGCCTGTGATTGAGAAAAGAATGCTTTTGACTTTTTGGTGATGACCATAAAAAACAAAAACAGCATTCGTTGCTTAAATTCTCAGAGCTTCATTTTAAAATATTAATAACGTGTGCAACATGAAAGCTGTTGCTCACAACAACAACTTTCATACACTGACCTGACCCATCCAACACAGTAATAAAAACATTCAGAGCCCTTTGTCACATGGGCACAACAAACACCATGTGCCCTGACACCACAATAACCAACATAAATTCAAACATAGGATAAATTAAGAGACACAAAGGTCAACCTAAGATCACTCCCAAAGCTCACAATGAGACCATAAAGTTAACAACCAGCATCCTGCCCATGTACTGTAGCAGTCAACAAAGACGTTCTGCTCCCTCGTGGCAGCTGAAGCAAAGATGTAGAGTTTCTCCACATCTATTTTCAGAAATATCTTCAACCAAATATACTGCAGTGATGTTATCAATTTCTGCTGCAGGTAAATGATCGTAAGACCTCCCCCTCTGCCAAAGACACAAGGTTTTGACAGATATAATCAAACCCAGGAGGAGTAGATTTATTCAGTCATGACGTTGTTACCACGTTCATGTCAAACAAAGAAAATTCAACTTATGTTCTGTCAGGATGTCTCTCTTTTCAACCTGCACCCGATTGCCGATAGTGTGACATGACCTGTAAGCGCAGGATCCTGAGCCAATCTGGCAACCCGAGACTATCCCGTACACTGGTAGACAAGAGGAGGCTAAAGAAACACAGGAAATCGGTTTAAAGTCCCCCATATGGGGAACTTGAAGACATGCAGAACAATCACAGAGCCAACACTGCACTCATTATGAAAGAATATAGTCATAATATATGTAATTAAACAGCAAAAACTGGCCCACAACCTGTAAAAACCATGTTTTTATGACTCAAACACAGCCCAAACACTACTCAAATAAACAACTCAACATTCATGAAGCACGTCTGTGTCGACCCAGTCGCTCGTATATGACTGTACATTATGCGAAACACATCAGCTACCGCTTATTGGAACGATGCAGCACCCGCGGCTACACAGAAGCACGGCAGAGAGAAAGCCAAAAACGAGCAAACACAGACACTGCTCGGCCAAAACATGGTTGTAAATTCCCTCTTACCTTTGCTGTTTTGCCGTGAAAAGTTTGTTTTATGAGTAAATCCACAACATTTCCAGTTTGAACTTTGACCGGTGTTACATCTAAATCGGTCCGGATAGGCTTTAGGAGCGGGGAACCACATGGATTCTGCTGATTCTGATTGGCTCATGAGAAGAATTCTGATTGTGATTGGCTCATGAGAAGAATTCTGATTGGCTGCCAGTACTGTCAATCACATCAAGTGGGTATAGCCTCATTCTATTGGCTCTAACAGTTCGAATGAGCTGTCAATCACTCGAATCAACTAATCCGCTGCCGAGATAGAGCTAGTGATAACTGCACCTAAATAAGATGCTCTCAACACAGATTTATGCAGAAGGACACAGAGGGCCTAGAAAGTATTGTTATTTAGTCCTGGTTGATACTTTTTCAGTTAGTTTATGCATATTGTGTGAAAATAAAGATTAAACAATGGTTTATAGTGGCATCTCAATAATTTTGTACTGCTTCACTTTATCAGAATCAACCACTGCAGAGATAATGTTCATACATTTTAGAATTATTTGATAATGGTTTTGAGATTTATTATCATCATTCTGAAGGACACTCATCCAAAAGTCATTTTTTTTAGGCGAACATTAAATTTATTTAATTTTTGCTGTGAGTCATCTTCATTTCACCAGTAACACATAAGCACTGAAATTTACACACCTCGGCAACTTTTTCCCGTCACTACACCAAAAGTATTCAAACAAACCTTGTGGTTGCAGAGATATATTTTAATATGGATATGCAATTTTTGAGAAAAAGCCTAGAAAATAGGCTTGGTAAGAGACCGGAGAGCAGCCAATCGGTTGAATGCACACTTACGCGACATCAAGAAGTCTTGTATGCGCATTTTGGCAATGGAAGTATAGCTGACAACAGCTTGTCAAGCACAACCACACCAACAAATACCGTGACATGAACTCAGAGTTGTCTCCCTCTGTGACTCACAGTGAACTCATTGACCCGACTCTGTAACATCATTCAGTTCTGCTGCAGGTTTTTAGCTTCTTTCAGCTCATTGCTTTGGATTTACAGCTCAAGTACTGTATTGTTTCGGTTCACCACTGCTGTCCATTGTCTCCATAGGAGATGCAAAGTTTGAGACTAGCCAGTGAATCAGTTAACAGATATTTCACCTCAATAACTGGTGTAGAACAACAGCATCTCTGTGATGGTGTGATTCTGTCTAATATTCATTGTGCTTTTTTGCTCTGGTTTGGTCCCCTCCGTCCCTGAGAGCAATGTCTGTCTGATACATGTCTTTGGTCACTTGAGGGGGGAGGGAGGGGGGGGCAACCGCCATTCTGACACACCAGTCCAACATAGGCCTCTAATTGGCTAAATGGCAACACTTAATTTTCTATCAAATGCCCCATCATTCTGACAACCTTTGCCTCCTATGGTTGGAATGACCCTAAAGTATTTTTTTCTTTCTTTAAAAAAAAAAAAAAAAATCCTGCTTTTCCGACAATTCCTTACCAGGCAGAGGTTAGACAGGCAGACTAGTCCCTGTCTGCTCTCTGCTGCGTAATTACGTACAATCATACATGTGGGTATTCCTTTATCAGCATGTCTTAAAGAAGGGTGTCACCTGCTGAGTAACGCACATTTCCTTATATTAAAGCCTTGTCGGAATGGTGTCGAATCCCGCATCAGGCAGCTCCTTCCTGCATGCCATTCCCCCTCTCTGCCTCCCCATTTCCTGTCTCTCTCCACTGCTATCAATAAAAGACAATAAAAAGCTCCAAAACTATATTCAAAAAACAAAAAAACAGCTGTTAACATTGAGATACAGCTTCAAGACAGAAGAGAGAAACCCTTACCAGGAACCTCACCTTCACCAGGGTCGGAGTGTGTTCTCTCTTTAATTTGAATTGAATTTGAATTTCAGTGTGTTTCTTTCCCGAGCACTCAGCAGCTTTTGAAAAACAATCATGCAACTCGTAACGCAATCTATTTCATTTGGTGAATTCCGTAACTGAGCCGTTCTGACTCAGCCTCCAGGTTATTAAAACTGCTGCCGTTCGTCTTATAATTATGTGCAGTTTGCCAGCGCTGGTAAAAAAGTGGTGTGTGCACAGCTGATTTTTGGAACAAGTCTCGTCACTTTTTCCCCTCGGGAGAAGCCTGAGTGTGTCATTCTCGATCTCTCCAGAACCTCTGCTGCATCGATATGAGCCCTGCTGGCTCTTACCCCCCTCCCTGGCTGCAGTAGAGAGCCATTTGGAAAAGATGTTTCTATACTTGGGTTTCTACCAGCATCAATAGCAATATTATCGCTCCCTCTCTCTGTCCTCCTCTCCTTTCTGGCCCGTCCGTCCATATGCCCTGCTTTCTGTTTTTTGGTAAATTGATATTGCTGATGTGATGCGAATGTCATGAATTTTCTTCTTTGCCTTTGGGGTTTCTTGCTTGACCTAGCAGTTTTTTCTCTGTGTCCTATATCAAGTTGTCAGCCTTGGCTGTCCACCATCCAGGATGCTTGCCCTCGCTCGCCCATCTGTCTCTGTCTCTCCTACTCTGTTAATCCCGCCTTCTTTCCTTGTTCTCATCAGTTTTGAACATTGTGGTATTAATCTACTTCTGCAGGAAAGAGCCAACAGACTAGATGCTGTTATGCTTTTAAACCTTTTTTTGTTGTTCCACTGGCCAATGTACACCTGTTTTCTTTTCTTTTTTTTTAAAGAAAATGAATTTGAAAAAATAAATTATTCACAACTAAAGTATAAAAAACCACACAAAGAAATGTCCCGTACCACTTTTAACTCTTTTTAGATCTTAACCATTTGACCTTGTCCATTACTTGTGTTTACCCTCTATGAATTGGCAACAACTAATGTTTTAATTCCATTCAAACTTTAGTCAATAGCTACAGTGCTGTATTAGCTGAGTGAATTAAACAGTATAGCCTATATTGTTGAATAAAAGCCCACATCTTTTCTGACCTTCCATTAACAATAGGCAATAGAGTGAATGTTTTCTGCTATATTTTTGAGCTCAGATTCTATTATGTATGAACCCTCTGAGGTCCACAGTACAGCTCTATACAAGGCTTGTCTGACTCCTTCTCACCGGCTCTCTTTTTTCTTATTTTCCTCTTCACTCTCCCCTCTCTTTCCACCATTAGTTCAATCACGATATTGGCATGTCTGCCAAAGAAGTGCAGAAAATGCAGTTTCAAACACCAGCAATCAACAATTCCTTCTTTCTTTTCTGCCTTCTCATGTCTTTTTCTCTCTTTTCCTCTTCAGACAATGGCTGGCCTGAACAGACAATGCACAGCTGTCATTTCACCCCCCCACCCCTTCCCCACTATCCCTTGACTCCTCCTCCACTAACATCTGTTGCATCCAGTCAGGTTTTGGGCATGGTGCTGAGGGGGTGGACGCTGAGGTCAAAACCAGATCGTAATGACTTCCTCTGTCCGACACCCCCACGTCATCTTCTTCTTCTCTCTCTTGGTGGAGTTCCCGGGGGGGCTTGCTGGGAAGGATGTCTGAATACTGAATGGGTCTCTGTTACCGCCAATCTGTTGCTCAGACAGATTCCCACCATCATTACCGCAGTGGTGGAGCCTGGATTAAAATACTGTACATGCACATAAGAATACACAGTTCAAATGGACACATAAGGTTCATATACAGTACAGTAGATGAATGACTGCTCCCTGCAGGTTCACAGACAGTCAGCCATATGGCTAGAACTGACAACATGCAGCAATGGTCAAGACAAGCAATTAAGGCCACTTTGAACATGGATCGATCACTGGCACAGAGCAGGCCGAGTTTCCAGCTCCTCACAAAGCTCTTGGGATTGTCACAATCATCTGCAGCAAAACTCTTCAAGGTCCCAGAGGAGCGTTTTCAAATACATGACTCAAAGATTTCTTTACAATGTTGCGAGGCAAAACAGAGTCCGCACCTGTAAGGAGGCTAAAAAAAGAAACCCAGGAACATCTGTTGGATGTCAGATGTATCAGGGCCATGGGAGGAGGGCACACAAAAAACAGAAACAGATGTGTGCATTGGATTGATTACTGGAGGGTTTGGGATATTCAGTAGTGCTCATATGCAGTGGCCCAGTACAACACATTAAGACATATGGGTGAAACACAGGGATGGGCTGTGGCTCTAGAGACAGCAGTGTGAGTCAGTTGGTCAGTCCACCTCTGTGCTACAGACTGAAATAACTCAGCAATTTGAGGATTGATCGTCACAAAGTTCAGGAAGAAAACAATAACTGCAGTGAAATCCAAAAAGAAAAAAAAAAAGAAGAAAAAAAAGTTAACTGTTTCCTGATGCGTATCAAGCACCCTAAACCGACATAGAAATAATATTGGCAGCATGCAAATAAAAGTGGATTCAGGTGAGCAAAAATTGGCATAGCATGAAATTAGTTATGGATAGTCATTTTGTTCTTAAAGAAAACATGAGGATTGTTCATACCAAAACAAAAAAATAAAAATCCACTAACATCATTTCAGTAAATGCTACCCCCTTTGTTTTTGTACGACTATGAAATACATTCATGTATATGTGCGAATGCATAAATATGTATGAGAGACGTTAATTGCCTAAGTAATGTGACTTCTATCAGCCTCGGCTGGTGCTAAATGCACTCGGGGTGACAACCCTGTTTTTCACAAACTGGCAGGATAATTAAAACAGAACTGCAACACAAACATCAGATATATAACCCTGAGAATTACAGTCCCTCACAAATAGTGATGTCTATAATCATTACCGAGAATGTTCCTTAAAAAGCAGTGAGAAAGAAAGAACAAAAAAAAGGGGGAAAACGCCAGCAAGTTTTAAATACAAATCCAACCTCTCATTTTTTGCACACAAGCAAGTTTAAATTGAATCTGTTCATCTGAATGTTTCATGAATGAGACCCCCCCAAAAAATGTATAGTCTACTCAGCATCTTCCCAATCTGCTCCCAATGGCATTCCCTCAGTCAGAGAGGGGGTGTTTTAGCTCAAACTGCCATCTAATTAAGAGAGAAATGAGTGCGCCACAGGGTTCTGGCTCGACTTTGAACATTATCATCTCTCTTGCAGATACCCTTGGTCGCCTGCTCTCCTCCAGGAGTCCCGTCTTTGGTTGTAGTGATACATGATCCCCTCCATTTGTCTGTCTGGCTAATCAGCCAGGCCATTCACGTGGAGATGGCATCTATCCACCAAGGCAACCCAGGAAGGGCAACCCGCTCATTACCATGCCTCTTTCTTAATCAGTGCCTTCTCCTTTCTTCTATTTTATTTTACACTTCTTTACTCCCTTATAGCTTTGATTTTTTTTTCTTTTTACATCCTCTCTCTTCATTTTCATTCTTCCTCTGGCTTCATTTCTCTGTCTGGCTGAAAAACCACCAAGGACCTGCCAGTTCTTGAAGCCATTCGGCTGCATCTTATGTGTCTGCCTCGGAGTTCCAGCTTGGTGGGGGTGAATGGGAGGACACCGTGTTACATTTGAGTTAACAGGCAGCGCTGGCGAAACACATCGCCATGGGCCCTTTCTGCCGAGCACTTGCAATCGCTTAAGCAGAACTTAAACAATGAATGACTGGTGACAACATGGAAATGATAGTGGGGCAGATACTGTTTATCCAGCTGTGAGGCCTGGCTGAAGTGGTGTTAGTGTCTCATCATGTCTGCCTCTGCAGCAAGGTGCTATTAGCACCTCATGAAATATGCTGCCGCTGCTGCTGATGGTGGATAATGTGCACATGAATCCTGTCCAGTGGAGAGGAACACACTCCTCATATGCACACATACACTCAGTGTTGTAACCACTCATGACACTGGGCGTTTGTGACAGGCTATGTGGACCAGGCAGATGGTTAAAGTGAGCATGGACATGGCTGGTGCCTCTGGAGGGCTGCTGGTTCAAGGCCATGACTGGCAGAGAAGGCTCCTTGGTGGGGCTTACTGTACAGTGCATATTTATATTCGTGCATGTATAATTACAGTATGTATGGGAGGTATCAGTTGCTTCCAAAGAGGCCTTAAATAATCTGCAGACTAATTAAAGCAAGGCTATCCTTGCAGGGCAGCTGGGAGAATCCATCTATCCAGATTCCAACGACAAAGAATTGTCTACAAACCTCCTGAGACCACTGACTATTTTTTTCCCCTATACGTCGCTGTACGACTATGTCACATGATGGACGGATGGTTCATCCAATCACCTGCCAAATAGTCATTTTTAGAGCACCTACCCTTTTCCATGTAGTCTCCGGTGTAGTCTTCCCAGATGGTCCAGCGAAACAAACCATCTGCTACATCAGGTTGGAGCAAAGCTGCAACAGAAAAACACATGAAACCTGAAAATTAAAGTTGACAAATGTGTGCAAATATTTCCCGAAACGATGACCCACTGTCTCTCAAACTGTAAACGGAAAGACACTAAAATCACACTGTCACCTCAAAAATCTGTGAAATCTTATACATTAATGTACCAGTTCCATGCACTACTTAGGAATGAAACATCCAAACACATTAATACACACACATTACCCAACACAAGAATACAGAATATCACATTTCACACCTTAATTGCATTCAATTTGTGTCTAATTAATTCATACTAGCACAGACGTCATGGGAAGGGTTAAACATTTTTGTTCAGCCTCTCCTATCAACTGAATCAAGTCATTTACCTGCACTGCTTCAGACAACAGTGACTTTGATGTTTAATTGATCACTTCAAATCAAAGCGTCATTCAATGGTTCTGTTCTGTTTTTGGTACTTGGTTCAAAGGCATCTCTTCCCCTGTCACCATAAGAGAGTTGTGTTTACATATCATGGTGATTTTTTTTCTTTTTTTCTTTTTTTTTTTTACTGCTGCATTATTTAAAGAACTCATACAGCGGGAGGACTAGCGTGGTCTGCTAACATCTCAGAAGGATCAGAGGCGGCATCCAGGATTATCCAGGATTAAAGGCAAATACCTGACCTTTGCCAGAACAACATATAATCAGGGAAACGGCCCACTCAGGTCATCATTAATTCACACTGTTAATATCATTACTAGCATCAAAACTTAAATGGTGTGTAGCCACAGACACATTATGTGGCAGCTGTGAATGAACTGGGCCAGATGATGTTTAAACCAACAGTGACCATATTCTGTACATCAAGGGCATAGATTGGTCTTAACATTGCAAGCGACACAACAATCGCTCAAAAACAAAGAAGACTTCATGTTTTTTTAATGTCCGTATTTACATTTAAATACAAAATAGCAGATCAAAGATTAAAAGAAAATGGAACCGATGACATTAAACTTTTTTTTTTAATTCAACATTTATATATTGATTCTCAGAAGAGCTACTAGAATAAAACTATAGAATAGAATAAAATTAACACCTGACACATCAATTTAATTTAATAATGTGAGATCATTTTAAATTACAGTAGCTACTGTCTGGTTAGTCTTCTACTTCTCTACAACTATCTCTAAACTGACAGTGATGACTGACTGCACATTGATTTGCTCTTGCAGTTAGCCTGATGTCTGTACAGTACATGATGTAATCCTCCAGATAGTCCCCGCACGCTCAGTAAATCAAATTCAAGTTGTAAGACGAAGCCTCTGGTAGTCTGCATCCAAAGGACCCAATGCGACCTCACTCCAAACTTAGCGCAAACAAGTCCAATATTGGGATGGACACTTCTGCCATCCCAAAATATTGCTAAGTCGGCATGGTGATACAATAGTACCGTTGCCTCACGTTGAAGAGGCTCTAATCCTGGGGCCTTTCTGTCTCTCCAGCTTTCTCCTAAAGACATGCAATAGGCTGACTGTCAACACTTAAAGGTGTGAATGTGAAGTCGTTTGTCTCTATATGTCGGCCCTGTGATAGACTGATGACCTGGCTTGTCCTCACCCTGTGTCAGCTGGGATTGGCTCCAGCCCCCCACGGACCCCCGCGTGGATAAATGGTACAGCCAATGTGCACCCTCGCTGATTATCTTTTTTACTGGATGTGTATGCATGTGGGCTGCAGGGGTTTGAGGAGAGTTTATTTAAAGGGACAGTTCAACATTTTGGCAAATTGGCCCCATTGCCAGTAGATTTGTTACCGTTAATTGTCAGTGCAAGATATTTTTAGAACGGTTACAAGAGTTGTTTTCCTGGCAAATACAGAGACTGCTTGCCAAAAACATGCATGAATTTACCTCGAAAAAAACTCTGTCTCGTAACGTTCTGTTATTATCTCATAGTGTGGTGAATGTGCAGGTCACAACTTGTCCACAAGAGCGTTTTGGAGTTGTTGGATTGTGTATTTGTACACATTTGTATTTTTTATGAGTTTGATGAGGGAAATCAAGAATTCCCATTAGCCTCCGTAGCGTAGCTCTGAGCAGCTCGCGGCTCTGCTCCGCCGTTCTAAAAATAGCTTGCACTGACAATTAAAGGTAACGAACCTTGTGGCAATGGGTCAATTTGCCAAAATGCTGAACTATCTCTTTAAGTTTATATAAGTTTCATGACAGTGAACATGATTAAACAACTTATTAAAGCACTAGTAGTGGGGCGGATTAGCTCAATGTTTTGTAAAAATCGTTCACTTTGTGATAAAAGCATGAAATTTGGTGGATATGTTGGTGAATATGTGTGAAACAAATCTGGATATTGGGCCGCCTTCTGTTATTATTTGTTATGCAAATAAATGAATTATAAATAAATACTGCCCCTTTAATAATACCAACTGGTGATGTATTGTATATTGTTGGAAAGCCTGATTAGTCCCCTTTACAACGAGGTACAGCTTGTAAGGATCGTGCATTCATGGAATGAGCAACGGGGTTAAACGTGTGGGTAGCGCCCCCCAAAAACCTGCATTCCGTGTGGGGCAGATTAGCTCAATAAATCACAAGAATGGTGTGTTGTGTGATAGAAGAACAGCATTGGTGGATGTGTTGGTGGATATGTTTCAAACATTTTTGGTTTTTAAGGACATTTAAGATGTCTACTTCAGATTTTTGCTTGTTGCCGGGTCAACCAATGTTCCATGGGAGCTTTTTGGCGGCCATTTTGAATTTATGTGCCAATTTTCATAACTCCTAAACCAGACATCATACAAAGACAAATGAACACACTTTTTCTGATAATTATGACACCAGGAATCAATTGGAAAGGTCACTGAGATGGCAAAACCACTCTTTATCGGAGAAAAAGTAGTATTTTTGTATAAATTACTTTTTAAAAAGTTTGGAAATATTTTTTCAGTCCATAATTTCTCCCTTTTAATAATTCGTTTGGTGCTGTCTTTTAGACTGATGGAAAGCCTGATTAGTTGCCTTTCCAACGAGGTACAACTTGTAAGCGTTGTGCATTAATGGAATGAGCGACAATACTATACTGTACATGTTGGAGTGACCAATTATTTTATACTAAAATACTACTTGAGAGTAAATTTTTCTCTGATAAAGAGTGGTTTTACCATCTCAGTGACCTTTCCAACTGATTTCTGGTGTCATAATTATCAGAAAAAGTGTGTTCATTTGTCTTTGTATGATGTCTGGTTTAGGAGTTATGAAAATTGTGGCAATGGGACATAAATTCAAAATGGCCGCCAAAAAACTCCCATGGAACATTGGTTGACCCGGCAACAAGCAAAAATCTGAAGTAGACATCTTAAATGTCCTTAAAAACCAAAAAATGTTTGAAACATATCCACCAACACATCCACCAATGCTGTTCTTCTATCACACAACACACCATTCTTGTGATTTATTGAGCTAATCTGCCCCACACGGAATGCAGGTTTTTTGGGGCGCACACGTTTAGCCCTGTTGCTCATTCCATGAATGCACGATTAAAGCTGTACCTCGTTGTAAAGGGGACTAATCAGGCTTTCCAACAATATACAATACATCACCAGTTGGTATTATTAAAGGGGCAGTATTTATTTATAATTCATTTATTTGCATAACAAATGCCTGCCACGGCCACTAGGGGGCGTTTTTGAGGTGGCCCAATATCCAGATTTGTTTCACACATATTCACCAACATATCCACCAAATTTCATGCTTTTATCACAAAGTGAACGATTGTTCGGCTAATCCGCCCCACTATAGAGGGTTAGAAAGAACAGACTATTCTCTAATGTTTGTCTAGGTGATACCATGATGACAAGGCTGCGGTATTTTTACATTTTTTTATGTATAGATAAATTTCTTTTTAAATGGTTTATTCGTTTATTTAACACATTTGCAGAGAGCACATTGTGTGTGTGCAGTGGGAGGTTGTGATTTACAGAATTTGTCAGAGAGACGGCAGCTGTAACAAAGAGCCAGCAGTTCCTTCATGCTGCAGCCTGTCTGAATTCATTTCTCCCCGTGTTACTGCTGCGTGGCTGGTAGAAAATTCATCTCAGCCTGTTTAGCATCAGTCAAGGCCGTCTCACTATTATTCATAACAGGAGGAGATTCTCCTAAAGAGTCTTTGTAACTAATATAAAGGATTTTCATCTCTTTTTCTGGCTGAAGAATCAGCCGCGTTATTATGATTGTCATTCACATACGCTCTCTTGTGGAAAGCAGATCTGGCACTAAACTAACAGGTTCGCAGCTCCACAGCTAAGAACAAAATAAAATTTGATCTTTTGGGGGGGCAGGTGTGTTACGTGATGGCTGACAGGTGTTAGCATGTGTGTAGCGCGCATGTGACTGTTTGTTAAGCGCGCTGTCACAGTGGGCAGGCAGTTCGCAGCAGCCGAGCAGAATAGAGACTCACAGTTGTTTACTCCAGAAGAAAAAAAAAAAAGGAGGACTGAGAAGTGTTGAGGGCGGATAAGCAGCCGTCTTCTTAATTCCTCACTGAGAAAGTGTGTTTGCCTCTGAAACTTCTTGTCAAAAGCCTCTCATAGTAACCACCCCTGCGGCCAGCCATGACTTTGTATTGTCAGGAGAAGAGAGAAAGAGGGAGATTAGAGAAGGAGAAGGGTGACAAGAGGAGAGGAGAGAAGAGGGGACAGACAGAGGTGACAGGAAGGAAACGATGGGAGCAGACAAGAAGTTAAAGGAGATGAGACAAAAGGTGAGGTGTGGGGATATTTGGGGGAGGCCTGTGCTACTGTATCAGTACCATACATCCCTACAAGCAGTTAAAGTGTGAAGGGGGATTAGAGAAAGCAGAAAACTAGGTTGGAGGATGAGTACTGAATTAGAACAGGACCCCTGAGAAGGAGGAGAGAGAGAGAGAGAGAGAGAGAGAGAGAGACGAGAGGAGGAGGATGGGAGTTGGAGACGAGGAGGAGGAGAGGAGAGGAGAAAAGGGGAGACATGGAGCAGGACAGAAATAGAAGACAGGAAAAGACACCACTCAGCCGAGCGGAAGAGGAGAGACAAAAATAGAGGGGGGAGTTGGGAAGGGTGGGGGCTGAGGGGAGGGAGGGGTGTGAGTGATGAGGAAGGTGGAAAGAAAGGAGGGACAAAGAGAAAGAAAGACAGAGAGAGGTGAGCAGTTAACCATTATTAGGCCCATACAGATGTGAAGGGAGTTATTGTCCTGAGGTGTGGATTTACAGCTCCCACTCGTGTGTGTGTGTGTGTGTGTGTGTGTGTGTGTGTGTGTGTGTGTGTGTGAACTTGAACTACTCATTTTCAGAGAGAGACAAAGATCCACTCATAGTGACGTCATGGGGACAGACCTCCCATGTGAAACGGCTAAAAACAGCTGACCCACACACAGAAAAGTCTTTTGTTGTGCATTATTGTTGCATTATGGGAAAAACCCAGTGTTTGTGCAGCTTGAACTTTAGAAACTAAACGTCAGGGTATTTTTTGCTTTAGAAGCTTTGTTTACTCATCTATTCATTTTGCTTAGTTTTTCTCACCTGACCTGCTTGAATGACACAGTATTTCCTTCAGCCAATCAGAGGCTGCAGCCAGTCGTTCAGCATCTGAATGAATTAACTGATGAACCAGTGATGTGGACTTCAGGCTCTTCAAACATTTCTTCAACTTTTCATGTTTTCCAGTTGTGCACAATACATCAAACCAATTATTTTTAATTGACTCTTTTAATTTACTTGAAATTGGTTTCTTGATTAAGCGTGTTCCTTGTTAAAATATCCCTCCATCAATCGATCAAGTAGTTATAGCTACCGCTTATCCTCTTGATGGAGTTCTGAGGGTACAAAATAAGCACGTATTGCACAGCACAACTAATTTAAAATGTATTGACACTAAAAAATGTGTCATTACATCTATATGAATCTCTGCTAACCGTCATCACAACTCCATCAGCTTCACTCGCTGCACCTGTTGCTTGATTCAGTTTGTAACTGCACTGCAAGCAGTGTGTACACACTGTATACTCCAGGTTTTCATTTGCTTTCACTGATGGAAACCAGTCTCAATTACTGTTCCTGTGCCCTCAGGCAAATTAATGACATATGCCTACATTCACTTGGCCTTGCTATTTATATTCACGAACCAGGCATTACCCAGTAAAACGGAAAATCATTTCTTGCAAAGATGAATTTATATGAAATCACATACAGTAAAAGATTTCACATGATTATCACGGTTTTCATAGATGATAAAACCCACTCGCTGTGAAGCTCCTGGTTCAAAGGCGTTTATTTTTTTTTTCCCATTCCACCGCTGGATTTATATTAAATTTCGGGGTCAAGGTTGCGGTAAGACATGTAGCGCCTTTCATGAAGGTTAGAGCCCAGTCTGTCACCTGGGAGCAGGAGTCTGTGAGACAGAAGGAGAGAGGAGCAAATAAAGAGAATGAGAAGGAGGGAGGTGTACAAAGGTACTCGCTGCTGGTGTGTGGGTCCACACACACACACACACGCACACACGCACACGCACAATATTGTGCACAGTGTCAGTGAGCCACAGCAGAAAGCAAAGAGCTCTCAGCTTTTAAAGCCATTAACTGCTGGTGAAAGACAAGGTCACACTGGTGGAATAGTTTTGTTGCAGAGCACATAGCAAAATGAACACTAAGTAAAGATAAACTTTGCTTATGCTCTTCTGCAGAGGGAAAGGAATGTATCTGCTGCCATCTCAACAGGAACACTTTTGTCAAGCTATTATAGAAAAATAACATCTTGAATAAAAGAAGCCCCTTGACACCACACTCTCACTTTTGCCTGGCATGTTTGATGACAATGAAACATTTTGAATTCATTTTCTAATAAGAAAAATTCTGATGGGGCACGGAGTGGCGTAGTGGGTTGAAAAGGCTATACAGTCCTCGCGGCTCCACTTCGAATCCCGCATCGGGCGGCCCTTTACTGTATGTCATTCCTCCCTCTCTCTGCCTCCCCATTTCCTGTCTATCTATCCAATAAAGGCATAGAAAGCTCAAAAATGTACTTTACAAAGAATTCAGATGAGGAATCAACAGGTGGAAAACATCTTGGTGAATAGATGTACATCTACTGTTTCCCATGGGAAATGTCTTTATGCAGATGCAGTGATGGAACGGCACCATACCTTATGTTTACATTTGTGAATGTATAACGTAATATCTTATTTGAATTCAAAAACTGGGGAAAAACGTGAGTTCTATACTGTTCACGTGCCACAGGTCAGTAGCAGACAGCAGCAGATTGAAAAAGAGTGCGACCACCCAGAATCAGACGCCTCTGAAACAACAGTAGCATCTCAGCTGCCTCTCCGACTCAACCCTGGTGGTAAATGCTGTTAAACAATGTATCACAGTGTATTTTGTTGATGTATTTTACGGCTTTTCACCATCAGCTGAGCCGCCTGTTTGATCAAAGCCGGCGCAACAAATCAATATGTTTGCACGGTGGCGTCTCACTGAAACTTTCTTTTCTTATTGATCGCCACTTTAATGCAGACTATTTCTCCAAAATAATTGCAGACAGTTATGCTTTTGATTATTGGCTCAACAGAGATTGGCCTGGACAAACTCTTAGCAAATTGAAGTGTGCAGCCTATATGTGGATGAATATGTTTGTGTGTGTGTGAGGAAACTGCCTAAGAAGCTCATTCTCAGAGAGGATTGCTAGATTCGAAGCACTTGTTTTCGCCCCAACTCAGACAATGCAGATAGAAACCTTGGGCTTTTGCGGTGGTGAAATAAAAAAAACATTTCTTGATGAAAAATCAATAAAGGATTCCTGTATATGCGCTTAAACTTCTAACGCGTCTTTATTCTTTAATGACTATGTCCTAGTTTATGGCGCTTTTGAAAATACAATATTTAATTTAGTTATTGCTTCTAAATGTCATTATTGGGGTTATTCTCCTTTTTATGAGGAAAATGGAAATGAGCTGAATTAGATATCAAGGCGGCACACAAAACACACAGCTGGATTGGATAACACATCCTCGGAAACTCTGAGAACACACACACACACATACCAACAAAAAGAAAATCACAAACATTTTCCATTTCAAAACAACATGGCAACATGACAACAAAGAAGCTAAAGAAAATAAATAATGAGAATGCGGCTGGATTTACTTGATGAAATGCCAAAATGTACAATCAATGCAGCAGAAAAGTCTCTGCCACCTACTGAGAAGTAGAGAGGAACACAGGACTGTGGTGGTAGTTTTTTTTAAAATGAATTATGCATCTTCATTTATTCACATTGTTTCAGACACACAGTTTATACTGTGTATTGTTGTCTTTGCTTTCACTTTTGTGGAACTTTTTTGTGTTGAGGACACATCAAAAATAATTCAACTAATTCAATCAATGATGGAAGTCAAATGAAATTAACAGTAAAGCAGGAAGAAGACTCAGAAATAACCACAGCACAATGTAGAAAGCTGACACATAAGGAGGACAGGGAGGGGAGGGGGGGGGGTTCCATAATGACTGTCAGTGGGGGTGTTTAGGGGTGCCAGCTTCCTATTTATGGCTATGGAGCTCAATCACATTGTCACCCTCAACAGATGAGTCAGTGTGTGAAGTTGACCCTGCCCTGCCACATGAACACACAACCACTTCTGAGGCGTCACTATCCATCACCAGCAAACTGGCCTTAATGGTGATTGACAGTTTGACTCCAGGGTTTTTTCCCCCCAAGGCTCAAAGGGTGTATTTAGCAGCCTATATTTATGCGTGTGAATCAGTTTCTCACATTTCTTGTTTGTTTTTTTTTAATTGTGTGGATAAGATATTTCTATTTGAGAGTGTAAATCTA
The DNA here is from genome assembly GCA_030347415.2 of Decapterus maruadsi. Classification (NCBI taxonomy): domain Eukaryota; kingdom Metazoa; phylum Chordata; class Actinopteri; order Carangiformes; family Carangidae; genus Decapterus; species Decapterus maruadsi. The sequence continues at coordinate 5,747,851 of CM064895.1, forward strand.
AATCAGCATGCAGAGCCTCGCCGTATTCGTCGCAAGAAGTTGGGCACTGTCAGTGGATGTGTTTCTGTTTCCCCCGGATATTCGAAAAAGACACTATTGGGCGACACACGACACAAGTCATGAGTCAGATGGATGTCAACACAACAAGTGAGTGGCCTACAGCTGACCTCACCCTGCAGCCACAAGAAAAGACTCAATATTTTTCTCCTCTCCTCTGCAGGTTTGTGTATTATTTGAAATTTGTACACTCCTTGTGCTGATATACTGGTGCTGTTCTCACTGCAGACACCAAAATGCCCCTTTTCATAATGTTCTCGGGTGGCATAACTATTCCTTGACAAAATACATTTTCTTTCACACTGATTGTCACTGCTCTCAACAAAAGAGACTAAGGCTGTGAAGTACTAAGGACATGCAGGGAGATGTATTCACTCGCTTGTCAATAGTTACTTGTTGAAGAAGAGTGGATACCACTCACTCTCTGTTTCATGTCTGTGTGCTCAATGCAAAGCCACTGCAAGCAGTTAGTGTCAGTTATCACAAAAAATAGAGGTGGTTAGCAAAGGCTGTGAATTGCACAGCGCTTAAACTTCGAGCCGGCTGCATACATTACATCAATTTTCTGTGGATTTTGCACGGGAGATGAGGTTTATATGCGCATCTACACAACATTTTTTAATAGAGTCTTGATTTGATAGAGTCAGGCTCATAGATATGGAAAAGTAGATGCCATCTGCAGTCATTTGAAATCTTTCAGTCTTCATGAAATCTGGTTTGTTACAAGTGTCTAATGCGCTACAGTAAAATAGGCCTATTGTACAGTAGCCTATATTAGGCAGCGTTCAGACTGCAAGCCTTAATGCTCAATTCTAAATCTATAATCTAAAATGTTCTGAGCTGACCTGCATGCGCAGAAACAATGACAACGACGCCAGGCGCAGTAGTTGTTGTACAGGAAACATAGAAGGAATGAGCATTTTCACTTTCATTTTGAAATGTCTGTGAAATGGAAGCTGGAAAATGTCTGAGCAGGAATAAACCTCCTAAAGTGTCTCAACCCACTGGGTAGCGTTCGGTTTATTAAGAAACAACGTCAACAAGGTTATTGCAACCCAGAGTTAAACACCACGTGTCCTTTTTAATTTATAACCTCCTCTCTTTCAGCACGCACATTGTCACTACAGCTGTCGAAACACGCCGCTGCACGTCAAATTATCCTATGTTTTATCTAGCCTTTTTTTATTGCTGTGTGGCATGTGTATGTGGTCCTGCCGCCGCTTCTTAAAACAAAACCTAGAGTAAACTTTCTAAAGTGACGTGAAAGTCGCATCAGCCTTAGCTGTTCACACTGGGGTCACATTGGAAAAATTGTGACTGTGATCCAAAAATGTCAGATTCAATGTGACTTCACTGCTGTTCACACTGTTAAAAGTAAATCGGACATGGGTCACATTAGAGCGAAAACGTCTGATTCAGGTCACTTGTAACTGCAGTGTGAACAAAGCCTTATACTGTATGTTTCATTCTAATAATAGTATTGTGACATATTTGAGATTGATAATACAATACAATATCCGTGTACAAATGTGTACAAATTTTAAAACAAAAGAAAAATAATTGAAAATAATCCACAAGTCTGATCAGATATTTGAACCAGTCTTCAATGCTACATGATTTCTCATTCAGAATTTCTCATTCAGATTTGGGCGCCAGCTCTTTGAGAGTGCAATTTGAGATGTCATTCTTAGTTTAATTCTCTATAGATCTCTATAGATATTTGTAATTGATAATACAATCAATATCCGTGTTGAAACCGTTTCGCCAGAAATTACCGAAAAGCGTCGCCGCTGTGGATTGACACAGCAATAATCAGGGCCTGAAAAATAATCACCTACAACAAACATGGCGGAGTCTGATCAAAAACAGCAGATAAGGGAAGTTCTAAATGAAATACCATCAATTACAGAACTTAAACTAGAGCAAGAGTCGGCGCTTGTTGAGTTTCTTGGAGGAAAAGACGTTATCGACTGTTCTTCTTCGATTTGTGCGCCAACGTGCTGTGTCAAGAGTGCACGTTGGCCAATCAGGGACTGATTGTCATTCTTCGGCGAAAGTTTAATTGAGAAATGAATTGAATGCATTTCCAGGGGAGGCTGGTTTACGAGGCTATATAGATCCCATGTCATATCAAACTCATTTGCAGATATATAGCAAGTCTATCTTCTCTGTACTGCATAATTGATACATGTTGATAAAAATATGCAACTTATAATAAATATAATCAAGAATGTGTTTGAATATTTTGACATCTGTGAACACATTTGAAATGTGTTTCAATTAATCCATTTAATAATTATTACCTTGAACTAACAGGAGTGTTTAGATAGATGTGCACTGACATAGCTGATTAAAAGTAGAGAAAGAAATGAAGCGAAGTGTCTGTGTGGCTCTTTGGTGCCCCCGCAACTGCTGCCATGGCAGCCTTACCCTGCACAAATGATAGATGTACTCAGGTGATGGGGTGTTATTGTGATAAATGTCATTTCAAATAGCATGATGAATGCATAACTATACAAATGTATATATATGTCTGTCTTTTATTGTTTCAACCCAGTAAAGGTCTCAATAAAATTAAAATCTCTTTTTCCAGAGATGTGATGGTGACTTCATCATTGTCCCTCAGGAGACTACACATTCACACACAGACAGCTCCAGACCACACCATCTTAGGGACTCGCAGACAACTCTGTTGGGTCCACTTCCCAATCTCTGGCCGTCAGTTTGATGAATAGCTCAGGGAGTAGTCATAAGTGGCCCCCAGAGCCTGACTGATCAGAGGTCAGTTGTGCATCTCACTGGCAGTGATCAAGACTCAGATTTGGGGAGGATAAGTTTATTCTGGGTCTGCTCCTCAAGGGGAGACTGATGTAGTTCACTGTCTGTCTTCTCTTGAGCTGCATTTCAATTTCCCCCCAGTCCTCTGCTGCTGCATGGAGCAGGATCAAGAACACTAACTGTGTCTATACCATGCATACCAACGCTTACATTAATCCATTTCACTGCTGGCACATGTGAACAATCATTAGCCTGCTATTTCTAGGCAGCCTTCAGAAACAATGAGGCAGAAATCAATGAAGAAACTCTTGAAAGAAGTCGAGTCATTTGCATTAGAAACGATGGAAGTTAACTGACCCAGCTGACAGAGTGACTCACTGGTTTTGAGAAAATGTAATGTCTGCAGGGTGGAAATATTTGTGTAGTGTGGAGGTTGTTTTGGCAAGACTATGCAGTAGTTACGTAAATCTTGAAATTCATCATGACCTTAAGGCAGCGGGTTAAGATGCAGAATTATCATTTCATACAGCCTGTAATTTACCACCTACAAACAGACGCAATGAATGGCTGAACAAATTGAACATTTTTTTTCCCTTTTCTTTTTATGGTAGAATCATTTAATTCCTGGCACCTATACACCATCATCAATGTATTGTTTTTAGGGCATACTGACGTTAATTCTTACAGCCTGCAAAGCTCATTTTTGCATGGCATCGTGGTTATTAGTAGGATCACAACAGTATTCAAAGCCTTAGTAAACCCAGGTGCTGAAGGGATTAGACTAAATAAATTACAGTATTAATCATGACAAGAAACTGTAACAATCTGTAATAGGATACAATATTTGTGTCTAGTTGTGATTCAAAAAGTCTGACATGAAACTGCATCTTAGAGAGGACAGTCAGTGGATATCACACAAATTCAAATTCTGAATCAGTTGCATGTGTTAATTTGCTGTCTAACTGGGTTGTGTTACACTGGCATGAGTTGTGCAGAAGTTTAAGATCAATCACAGAATAGGACAACCAAACAAGACAAAGGACAAAATGAAAGTGGAATGACAACAAGGACGCAAACTCATATGGCATGTTTCCACTAGCACGGTACGGTACGGCACGGCACGGCACGGCGCGCTATTTGCGTGTTTCCACTAGCCCTAGTACCTGGAAAGTTACTATAACGTGACGTCATCCGACTGCCTTCCGCGGATTGGGCAGAGATCGTGACGTCGGACATGAGAATCAAACCCGGAAATTTCAAAAACATTGCGGCAGCAGCGCCAACTGATCTGTATCGAGACTGTTGTTATTCCTTCACCTGAGGAAACTGTTGCTGCGTGTAAATCACTGTGGTCTGTTAACGAGGTGCAGACGAGTGAGTTTGGAGCTGACGAGCGGATCGAAAAAAGAGAGACGGACAATGCGATCTCCGCGATCACCCCCGTGCCGACCCCGCCCCCGCCGAGGAGTTACTAGAGAACTCAGCTGTAATGGAAACACAACCAAACCGAGCCGAGCCGTGCCGTGCCGTGCCGTACCGTGCTGTACCGTGCTAGTGGAAACGCGCCAATAGAGAATGAAAGAACAAGGGGTCTTCAGTGGCAGATGATTAAGAATTAATAAAAGAGGACTGATATGAGACTTAAATTGATGGATAAAAGTCTAATCATGAAGCAGAAGTTTTTTTTCTCACTCAACAAATATTGAATAAAGGGTCCTAAATGTCTGTGCCAGGGCATTCTGCTTGAAGAAGACCACAATGGCCGAAAGCTTGCAATACATTGTATTTTGAGTGTGCAGTTGCTGTTTATTGTTTTCTAAGTGCCAGAGCATTCAAAGGGATCTTGGTTGAGCTCATGGCTGAGTTGTCCCTGAGATGCCTTGTGGAGGTGAGTTTCTCATAAGGGTTGTTATGAAACTATTAGTTCAGTGATGAGGTCAAAGTGGTCTGACTCAAGGACAGAATGCACATTTCTGAATGAGCTTCTTTGTGAGGTTTTGACTATAGAGCTGGATTGCAGGTTACTCTTAATAGCAGCTAACAACTTCCCTGACACAATATAAATGACTTGTGACAAAGAAGCTGTTGGTATGTTGTTTACGCCTTTGAGATGTATTTGATGAGTACTGAGAGAAATGGGAATCACAGCATCAAAGGCTGCACAGCACACAATAACACCATTGCTGTGACAGTGATGATCTGAAAGAGGTAGCGTGTTATTTAAAACATATAACATGCGCTAATACTAAAGCTTTAGATCAGAAGAAAAGTTGTGAATGTATTTGTTATGGCATTCACACAGTTTTTAAAAACAACTTCATACAGTATAATTTTACACCCAGATGTAAAACCCTGTTGATACAACACAGAGTTTTGGCATGACTTCCTCTGGGGTTAAGGCCCGATTATGGGGATGAACCCTATAATCCTTCAGCCATATTACCCCTCGGCCTGGCTGTCATCATGCTGGTGCTGAATGGAGGCTTAATGCTGCTGGCATCACTATCAGAGACTGGAGGCAGAGAGCTACAGGTGCAGCTAATTAGGTTAATAACGAGCTCACTGATTAGTGATTAGCTCCTTAGTGGGTAAGAAAGAGGAGTTTTAGGTTTACTTGACTGGATTATAGGAGGCAGGCCGGACTCGCCTATTGAACTCTAAGCTGATGAAATTGAAATGTACATGGGCGTGTGATTTTCTTTGAGTCCTACATTCATTGTCATCTATAGTAATTAGTGTTATTGTGTTAATGCTATAATCTGATTGCAGTTAATACACCAGCGGTCATGTAGGGATGAGGACCAAATTCGGTGGTGACCAAATTCCCACAGTAATAAACGTTTAAATTTAAAAACTTTGAAAATTCCTGCCAAAGCGACAGTAGCCTACATGCTACAGTTTTGCAACTTTCACCAAAATGTAGCCTCAATACTGCTGGAACTTTTGTTGACTTAAACTCATTACAAATTATGAAGTCAATCACTCACTGTAATCACTGTAAACATCTTCAGATGTCCTACACAAATGATCCACACAGATTTTTGATTTATCAAAAATTGAGCCTACAGTGCATGAAAACGTTTGACTGAACAGTAGCTACTGTAAACATATACTATCCAATTCTTGCTAAATACAATTTTGTTCAGGCAATGACAATATTTTGGTGGTTGATGAAGTTTGGCAAATATCAGAATTTTATTGCAGTCATTTATGTATTATCAGATTTTTGTTTAGATAACAGTATTTCTGACCTTTTGACAATTTTTGTAATCTGCCCTGACAATTGCTGCCTGGCTGGTTACGACCTGAGTCCATTTGTCCACGCCCCAGCAAGGGTGATGATGATGACACATCAAAATGCCAGATGTCCTCAATTGGAAACACAAGATAATAGTCCTGATGGTGGCGTTACAGAACGCCTCTAAATGTCATAACTTTGAAAACTCATAAAAAATCAACCTATGTGCTACAGCTTTTAAACTTTCACTTTCAAATTGCCTAATTTTGCCTAATTTTCCCTAAAATTGCCCGGCCGCAACCATTGCTGTGCAGCAGCTCTAATTTTTGGTTGGGTTCGGGCTGAGAAGTAATGCTAGTGAGTCAGACCGCATGGGGTCTGCACCTCTGCCCCTCTCCTCCCTGCAAACTCTGAAGTTTTGAACAGAGATCTAGCTATTGCCATCAAGGAAGACCTCTCAATATGCCAACTGTTTACCCTGAACCATATTCAAAATTCAAAAATCTTTACAATTTTCTTTTATAACCAAAATAAATTCAATTAACACACAAAAAACAGGTACCACTGCATACCAGTACCATATGTGAAAGGTACCCATCCCCATGGTGAAGTCGAATCTCGACAAGTCAAGTCACAAATCTGTTAAAGTTGTAATGACTTTTCTATCATCTGATGTCTGCCATTTGGTCTGCCAACACTGTGTTGCCATGCTTAAGTAATTCAAAGCAGGTACTGCATTGTCATCAGTACTTTATCTACAGTATAAAGTTGTGCATGATAAAAAGTGAGGGAGTGACATTCAGCTCATCAGACATTTCCTTAAAGTTAATGCACCAAAAACATAAGAGACTAGAAAATGTGCTGAGCAGAGCACAGAGCTCCTCCAAAGCCAATGTCAAACAACGTACACCAGGGAGGGAACGGGAATAAAAATCATCACTTCTGACCAAAAGTCATCTGGCGATACAGGGAGACCTGTGTCCCACTTTACTGCTTAAATTAATAGTGATGAGTGTGCAAGATTTAAACTCAGTCTGGTCAGTAAATAAAACAGCAGCCTATTCTAATTATGGTAGTTTTTCCTTGATAGTTCTGTGATGAAATTCTGTCAATCTAAATTGATCATACAGAGTTTCAGGGAACTTAATCAGTGTATTGGAGCCTCTGCTGAAAACACAAAAATAATCTATACAATCTGAACCTAGCAGCTCCATGAACTCTAGAGAAGATTCCTGTTTTCTTATGCCTATTTCTCATTCTGTAAAACAGAACTTACCACCAGCTGTGGCCCTGAATTGTTCTGCTGCTCTGCTCCTGTCTGTTGCCACGCGGGACCACACCAAATATAGTTTGCTGGGGAACCAGACGTGAAGGAGACGACAGCCACACAGCATCACAGAGGGCCACACAGGCTGAATATCCTAGAAACAAGTGCTGGTATTTTCTAATGAGGTACAATGAAGTAGAAAGAGACAAAGAAACTCTTACAGAAAGTTGACTGACTTGACCGAGCTGACTCACTGAAATTTTAGAAAAATGCACAACTTTTAAGGGTGAAAATATTTGTATGCTGTAAAGGTTGTTTTTTATCAAGGCTGAACTTAGATAAACTTTGCAAATCATTATGACCCTAAGGCGGGGGGTTAAAGTGCAGTGTTACCAAACGGATGCGATGGGCTAAAAGTGGACACCCGAAAAAATTCATGAATATTTTGGTCCATTAGAGCGCTGAGAGTTTTCAAGTGGATCTTTCACTTGTGCTGCCCTCAGAGTCATTCTGTGCTGTGCTTGCCTGGAGGAAGTAGAGGGACCATCAGTATGCACTATGAATTAGTACACCAGGAAGGCAGTGTGCTGCTGAGAAGCAGTGTGTGCTGAAGAAGGGTATTTACTGATCAGAGGATTAGGGCGGCGGCAGGCGGAGAGATAGAAGAGACGACAGCAGGGGTGTTGGAGAATGATTAGACTGCCACTAAGCCAATTGGGGAAATGGGACCGTGGCCAGAAAGACATGAAGAAAGGCAGAAAGGGAGGAAGGGAGAGAGACATCGGAAGGGAGATGGGTGAGGAAGAGTCGGGATTGAGAAAGCGGGAGTTACGTATTCGAGACGAAAAGGGGAAGGGGGGAGGTGGGAAAAAGAGCTGGGGTAAGCAGGAGAATGAGAGACATGATGACAGAAAGAAAACAATAACAACCGAGGATGAAGGAGTGGATGAAAGATGACAAAAGAGGCTAGCTCAAGAAAGCAAGGGTATAAACAAGGGAGCGAAGGAGACGGATTGGGGTGTCAAGGTGGAGGAAGAGAATGGAGCTTCTATCTGTTCTTTTTCTCAAATCGTCTCTTGCAAAACAACAGGCGCCGCGGTCACCTTTCTGACACACCTTCCTTTCAAGCCAATATGTCCTCCAGAAGTAAAACTGTGGAGGATAAAAAGAGTGATTGTGGCCTGTTTTTTTTTTGTTTTTTTTAAGACATACCAGCTCGCCTTTGCTTGCTTGTCGAGGTCATAAAAGCTTCTACATCCCATCTGTCACTTTGTCAGCAGGGGGTCAACAGTAAGGGCAGTCAGTCTGCAGGGGGAGGAGAGGTCTGAGTGGGCGGCCAAGGGGTTCAGTCTTCAGATAAACATTTTACTTGATTACAATAAGACATTTATAGCACTCGGTATTTCAGAGCCTGACTGACAGCTTTGTTAACTGTACCTGGAGCTCCAGACAGTTTTGTCGGCCATTCTTATCATCAGCATCTTTTCTTAGATGTTTTTCCAAGGTTCATTAGTTTGCAGACTTGGCATGTGAATTCAAGTCAAATAACTGCCGTTGCATTTTCAATCACAATCCAGATGATGTATGTGCTTTCGCTAAACCATTCTATTATAATTAGAGACCTGTTTTTCTAGCAGCTCTGTCCTGGAGGAAGCTAGGGGACTGACATTTTGAGAGAACCAATTTCGTCAAGAAGCCTTTCAAACAACACCATGTCAACGTTTTTGATCCAGTCATTCACTTATTTTATTCCCTCGTCCAAATACAGTTTGATACGTGCTAACAGTGTGAGGAGTTCAGCGCGACTTAGGCATGAGGTGACAAATAAAACTGCAGTTCCTCACATGGCCACTGCACCAAAACTGAGCTCTCCCATAGGCTACTCCTGGTACAGACATAATTGTTGGGGCTCTCTACATGTTATATCCCAATTCAAGACTGTATCCAATGTGAATAAGAGGGTGGACTGCACTTAAATCTTTTTTCCACCTTTTTCTCATTTTTTTGGATTAGCCAGGAGTTAGATGGAGTCAGTCTCTGCCGGTTGAGATGGTGAAGGAGTCTTCAAAACCCCTGGGGTAATGTCATGGGTGTCAAGGTTTTGTTGCTTTGTTGTAAACAAATGCACATGGACATGGACGAGAGGAGGGTTAGCAAAACAGTGGAAAAGCGACCGGACTTATTATGTGATAGTTGACAGGTCACTATGCCTCCAATTGATCATGTGCCCTGGCTTGGCCAAGGGGATGTCCCTTTGGCCAAGTAAGCGCGCATGACTATCATCCAGGAGTCTGGGGTTCAAAGCCCACCCAGGACCTCTTCACCTTGCCACACATAGTTCCCCTTTAAAGGAACTATAAAGAACTTTCATTTCGTGTTGATTTTGGCGACCCCTGTGAATGAAGCCGATTGGTTTCTCTTTGTGGATCCTGTCCCAATATCCAGCCATGATGACAATATAACAATTTAATTGAGCAACAACATTATCATCAGTCAGGTTTGTCATCTCCTCCAGTCTGAGTGCCGTAAATTGTTTCGTCCGGTGGGCCGACCCGACCACGGCCTCCCGGAGGTACAGAGTTAGACGATTTAGAAATAGCTTATCTTCCCACTGATGGCCTCATTTGCTGCTGTAGGTCATACAGCAGAAATGAGAGACTTTGGCATATCCAGTTAAAAGTTCTTTGTAGTTGCTTCAAGTATACTTTTGTGAGACCTATGACCTACACTGGTTCTTTTATATCAGATAATTAATGTAAACACTGCCACCACATACCATAACTGTCATGATTACATCCACAAAGGTCACAGATGAGAAAATGATTGAGCTGACATCTACTTTCTGCCACTATTTTCCCACGTCCGACTCTGCACAGCCTTCTCCGGGGGAAACGGAGCCTCCGATGTCAGGGTTTGTATGGAAATGTGAAGGAAACAACACACAACATTGTGTATATGAATAGCTGTGTATTTCCATGCTTCACTGCATAATCTGTACGTGAAAGGCTGCATAGGGGTACAAGTGTATTCAACAAATAATAACTCTGACCTTAATATTCAGGTATACAATATTATTATTCCTACAATATATAGAGACGGCTGTGTGCCCATGTGTGTGTCTGTGTGTAAATGTGTGCTCTTTTCAAGTATGCCATGCACCTTTCACCACGTCCCTTCCAAATTCACCATTAACTCTGCTGCAATGTTTTCCCTTTGCATTAAATATTTATAACGGTTGAAAAAGGGGAAATCAGGGAAACTGGGAGTAAAAGCAATAAAAAGTGCAAAACAACAGGTCCAAGAGTCTTACAACCTCATTGAGATTGAAGACATTGCCGAGCATTTTGTGCTGCACCACCATGATTCTCTCAATGATTTCCTTTAAGTCACTACAATTTAAACATGCATATATGTTGTACAAATTGGTTCGCTGTGACTTAGCTTCTTACACACATTTTGTTTAAGGACTAAAATATGAGGTTGCCTTCGCAGCCTTCTGGCAAGTTAATCAATTCATTGTAAAAAAGTAAGACATCTTGCATTCACAGCTGGGCTATATGCCATTCCAATAGTACGACAGACTGTGTGCAAAGTCCCACATGAACCATTAACTGTCATTTGTGTCCAAGTGGAACAAATCTTAAAACTAATTAAGCTGTGGCCCCATGGTGAGAATGTGAAAACAAATTTTGCCATTGGGAGCGGACGAATTGAGAATCGATAGCTGACAATTTCCAAAGTCTTGTTCTGAATTTAAGGCACGGGCGTGTGCAGTGGGTGCAGAATCAATCACAGCAAATTGAGTCCTGCGTAAACAGGGGTAGAGTGATTGACCAAAACAGAGTAATTCAGACAGAGGGGAGCCAAGCCAACCTTATTGGCGGCACACTCCATTCTTTTAGAGTTCTTGCCAGGGGAACGGACAGCCGGTGCCATTTCGAAAGGTTAGCACAGTCTGCAAGGCACTGACACTGAAATGAAAAAAGAAATTCCAGACAACAACCAACATGCACACACACATTTTCTCTCTCACACGCACGCACACACACACACAAACACATAGTACCTATGTGTTAAGGAATGCAGCAGTGTGTACTGTATATGGTCACACAGACTTTGCTCCTTTTACCACTCACCGTGTTTCTGACATGCATTACGCACAAATAACAGCTTTGATGAGGTAGACACTTTCAGTGTTACACACAAACATATTCACAGTTAGAATGGAGCTAATTACTAAAAGATGACTTGTCACGTCATGTCTCTTGTGATGTCTCTTATAATGGTGTTTTCAGGCAGACAGGCAGAAAGGAGATAAGAGCGGTGCGTTCATCTATTGTAAAACTCAAAACAGCAGGTAACACCAGCACCTGTCACAGGTGGTAGGAGTTAATTGTGATTGCAACATAAATGCATCCATTTACAGGCAGCATCTGGCACTCTACTCTTTTCCCCCTTTTTCTTCAGTTTACCATGACATTTGGGTGACAGCAGCCCACAAGAAGCGAATGCATACCATTTAGATGAGTTCACAAATGTATACGCTGCTTCTTGTAACATTATCAGTGTTTCAGAAAACAAAGTTAATTTGATGTTTGCTTACTGAAAATGAACAGGCTCATTAGCATATAGTGTACCTCTTGATGAGGAAGGTGCAGTTTTGTCGTCTCATCTTCCTCGGTCTGTCATCTGTCGGTGCTATGGGCTGATTTTTTTTTTTGTCAACAAAGAACATTTGGTGGAAAGGGTAACCGGTATGGGGATAAAGCTAAAATCATAACAGGCGTGAAAGAGTCTGTTATCTGTGACCATCTGTGACCTGTGTCTGGTAATGGAACTACAGCTTCAGTTTGGAGGCTTTAAGTGCTACTTAGGCAAAAAAAAAAGTCTTTGGTGTTGTTAATTAGAGCTTTGTTTGTCATTACACTCACTAAACTGATAAACATATTGTGATACACCAAACAGACAAAAGCTAACAAGGTCACATGTGATGTACAAATCCTCAGCTGGGACAGGCTTGGTGAATGAGATCACTTCTCAGACTCCAGAGGAGGAATTGATGTAGAAACCAGTCACGAAAAAATTGCATAAAAGCTAGAAATTGTCCATTCAACAGTGCAATGGTGCTATAGGCTGTAAGCTGAGTCACTGTCATCAAGTTCAGTGTTGTGGAATATTGCTGCTGAATGAAGGAGATGCCTGAAAGGAACACTTTCCTCAAAAATTATCACCTTTATACTAATACCTAACCATTTGTTGCTGGCATTTCTGGCAAAGAAGAAAAACTCTAATTGCGAACATTAATTGTGTTCTTTGTTAGGTAGCTGACCTTCAATGTGAGGTGAATGAATGAACACGCAGAACTTCCACATACTCATTTTGACATGATTGGAAGGACAGCACTTAATCATTAATGAAGAAACATTCTGTATTAAATAATTTAAAATGTCCATGAAACTCAATCTCACTAAAGGTACTTGTATCCAGTAATCAAAGAGTTAAATATATCTTACTGTGCTTTCCAGCACAAATGGAAAATTATACATTTGACATAGAAACATAGCATCAGTGCTGATGAAGTGAAATGGTATAGAAGGGTTCAACAACCACATCCGACTCTTTTACTGTGCAACCTTACGACTCCTGTGGCTACAGCTGCCATTTTGCATCTGTAAGCAATGCATCTCCCTGCAGCATATTTTCTAATGTCGGTAATATATTGAAAGCTACAGGCAGACAACCGCAATGGAGTTAAACCAGCACATCTATTGCCAGTTCAACCTCTCCCTCTGCACTGTACAGTCTGTGGCTCCTCATAAGGTGCATGGATGATTTGTTTAATTATACTTCTCCATGCTTGACATACAGACAAGGCCTGATGGTTTTCTGTAATATTACATTTAAGGACTACATACGCAATAATCAAAGCTACAGTTCGGTCACTAATTCTTAGTTGATATTCAGTTCATACGATTAAAAGTAAAGAGATGTGAGCAAGACGGCTAGATATATGCACCATGTGCCTTGAGCCTGCAGTGGAAGAGAAGGTACTGAACCCTAAAACACCCTTGGTGGCTATTGTTCATGAGTGTGTGTATATGATGTCTGAATGTGTGAGTGAAAGGGTGAATGTGGAAGGCATTGTAAAACACTCCCAAGGCCTCTACTCAGGGGTACTGTGCGCACACTGTCCATGGATGTTTGAGGTTTCATAGTCGGGCGTACGGTGTCACATTAAAAACAGGTCGATGTGAAGATTTCCCACCAAGGAGTCCACGCGGTCGTAAACATTGAGCTTGTTGATCAGCACTATATACATTACAACACCATTAGTTGTGCAGATAACTGTATAGTTCCATGAAAGTAAGGTATATGAGTTTCATGACAACTTGATGGTAGTGTTGGGAAAAAAAAGGAGAACTGAGCTCTGAGAAAGTAGATAGAGTGAGAAGGGAAGTGTGAGTGTGCGCGCTAGCGTAAGAAACTAGGTGTGTAGCAGCCTGCAGGGGAAGTCAAAGTCGGGTAAGATAGATAATGGCCACCTGCAAGGTAGAGTGGCGCCAAAGATGCAGAACTTGACAAACTTGGCACGTGGTGAAATGATGTAACATTACACCATTATATATGGACAAATCTCAAGGAGTAAACTCTCAGGCAGGGCTTCTACAGTAGATACAATGAAGTTCAGTCTGGTCTGGAACAGGCTCTGGTTTGGATACTAGTATACTGTATGTATCATTGAATATTGGAAATAAAGATCCTCCCTCCTCTTCTTACTCCAACAAGAGAAATCTGTAAACTTATTGACTGACAGAAATGTCATGTTCATGTAGAACACCACAGACTACACCAGAGTTACTTTTAGTTGTTTGCCAACACTGTTGGTGGAAAGGGAAAAAGTGCAGAGTTGTTACATGTGGCGACAAAGTCCATGTTGGTGATGATGGATGGATCAACCCTCAGGAATTTAACTTGAGAGAGTCATGTTCGATTCTCATGTGAAACCAGCAGTTTATGTTGTTTTTCTTACTCATGATCATTTGACGAAGGTAATCATGTTTTTATTGTAACCGTGACAACCAAGATCGCCTAATTTTAAGGACTTATTTTAACCCAAACCATAATCTTTTTCTAAACCCAACCAAGCCATGGCAGTTATTATAATAACCATAGCAACAAAGGTATGCTTAAGTTCTTGTGTTTATTATTGTATCCCTGACAACCGCATCAGGTAGGGGCACTATTTCAGGAGACACTCCTGCAGGTCATATCAGAGGGTTGGGAATAAAAGGGTTTGTTCAGGATGGAGGACAGGACTGGTTGACAGCAAATAGTTTTCATGCAGGACACCGTATTTCATTTTATAAAGCTGATTGAAAAAAATGATTTTCAGGGCCTTTGATAGTCAAGTGAAATCTATAAATTTAGTTGATTCTTTTATAGAAAGTGACCTCAGCACTATGGGTGATCACTCACACGGCATAAATCAATCTGAAGTTTGCTTTAATGACAAATCTTTCATTTCACACATTGAGACATGATGGAGCCTCTGTTGTTTTGTGAAGCTGTTTCACCTTATTGCTGGTGGTTCGCGGTGTAAATGTCACCGACCAATCACGTCACGCGAACACGTACGTATATATTATTTATTGCGGTTGTGAAGTTTTACTTTCCAATTTTTTTTTTTTTATGCCAGTAAAGTGAGAAATGGAAGAATGAGGCACATCGTTCCACTGGAAAAGGCCACAGGACCGCCACATTCAGCCACACGCCACGAGTGGAAAGAGCAGCATTGTTTGTCTGCTGGGGGTGTCAGGCCAGTCAGTGCCTCTCTGTGCTGCTCCCCCGTCGCCTCCCAAACAGCACATTGCACTCTGTCTGAGCAGCACAACTCCTGCCATTGTGCCCTAATGGACTGCTGATGACAATGACCTGGTCGACCCAATGAGGACATGAAGGGAGGGCACGGGGTGCTTGTTTCTGTGCGTGTGTGTCTGTCTCTCTGTGTGTGTGTTCAACTTTTCTTTTGAAATGGAGGATGGTTGCATAAAGGAGACAGAGGACATCCAAGTCATAAAAACCAAAATAGTAATGACAGACGGAGATATGCAGGGTGGGGGTGAGGTGGGGAAGATGGCTTTGAAGAGGAGTTAAGTATGATGGAGAAAGGGTCCCAGGAGAGGAGAGGGTGGGGTGTGGGGGGGTGAGAGACAGAGAGAGAGCAGGGGAGGCACGACCGAAAAGTAAGGAGGGATGTGAGGGTGGAATAAAAAACAGTGTGAAAGAGAAAGATGTACTTTCCAGCCATAAGAATTAAGCTGTCTGTGTCGGTGAGGTAATGTTCCATAAGTCACAACCATTAGCCAGCAAGTTGCACTGATTCTGCACGAAAAAGCTACTCTTTCCCTGCCACCTTTATCGGAAGAAGAGGAGAGAGTTGTGTAGATTTCATATGGGGACGGGGATTGGGGGAGCTCAGGTTGCTGTTTGAAGCAGGGAGAAATATCTAGAAACTCAATGTTCTCTCCACTTCTCCGCGAGAGAGGCAGCGAGATGAAGCGGCCGGTAACAAACCGAGACAAGTCCCGATCATGGGAGATGAATCTGCAAACAAATCTGCTAACAAATATAGCTCCCCCCCTAAAAAAAAAAAATCGGGAGCAGGAGATGGGGAGTAGGAGGAAAGGTGCTGATTTATCTAATGTATTTGCCGTGTGCTTATCGAAACACGTGCCTGCATGAAAGCTGAAATGAAAATATGCTGGGGAATATACAGAGAGACAGCCCAGAGACAGTGAAGAGAAAAAGGGGAGAGGCCAAAAAAAAAAAAGAGACATCTCATCTTTATGAACACGCTGGAGTGAAATGAGGAGAGGATACAGATGGGAGATGCTGATTTGGATGAGAGATGACAGGTACAGTGGCGATGCTACACCCGCAAATAGGGAGAGTGGTTAATGAGCTGGTGAAAAAAAATAAAAAATCCACCATCCAACGAGAGGCGTGATGTGTGAGACGTGGAGAACTCGTGGGTGGATGATTGCTCATCACACCTCTTTTGATGCCCGGCATGACCAAAGCATGTCAATGGCTGCGTGATGCTGATCGACGCCGATGGATTACATTTGACTCAAACTCCTTCTGGCTCGTGGTGTCACTCATGTTTCTCATACGGCACAAAAAAATGTATTTTTTTTTCTTCCCCCCCTTTTACATTTTCTTCTTTCCCAACTGCTGCTACTTCACTGAGCTGAATTGACGGGCCTTGGTAATGTCAGAGAATGTCATCTTTGAACTCGGACTTGACGATAAGTAATGGAGACTGTTTCTGTGTGAGAGTGGTGAATCAACAGAGAGCGAGCGGCAGAAAGGAAACACAGACTGAGAGCGAGAAAGAGAGAGAAAGAGAGAGAGGGAGAGTTGATGGGGCTGGGATCAAACCCCCCCCTCCCCCCTCCCCACTCCGGGATGTGCTGACTGGCAGAAAGCGACCGCCGAGGGAGGAAGGAGGGAGGAAGGGAGGGGGTAATAGGAGGGTCAGAGCAGGAGGGTAAAACTGAGGGAGGAGGCGAGAGATTCGACCTATGTGACAAAAAGTGAGGTTTGCTTTGAGCAGGAGGCTGCGTCCAAACTGGTCATGTGCTGACAAATAACATCATTGGGTGAAAAAAACACAGACCCCTCATTCATTTCCATTTCCGGCTACTGCACTGACACAGTGGGTGGGGGGTGGGGTGTTGGTGGGGGGAGGCAGAGTCAAGTAAAAGAATAACACCAGGCACAACTTTTGTCACAATACAATGTTACCTCAGCAGGCGAGGTTCTGATTTCATGGCCTCACAATGAAAGCTACAATGGCTGTTTCTGAATGCCTTGGTAATAGTTCTATAAATGCCTGAACAGCGCTTTAGGAAAGTTATGAGAAAAATCTATACAGAGTTTCACATTCACCTTTTATTTATGTTTATTATGTCCGACAACAGTGAGTCATCGGTACAGCAGAGCCTGACTGAACGGCGTCTGGCAGCCCCTCCCCTCCCCCCACACCTCTCTGACATTTGATAACCCCTGTAATTTGTGCTGAGTAAGCGGGAATTTGGGAGGGTTTAAGCCTTTATTACAGACAGCAGATAGATAACAGGAAATATGAGAGAGAGCAACAAAGGTCCCCAGCTGCAGCGCAGTTCATGGTCAGCATCTTAAAGTGAAAGCTACTGGGAGGATTCGATCGCTCTCTCAATCTCTCATATCTTATTCTTCACAACTGAAGTCGTTTTTAATACGAACAACCAAGCACAGTTTGGAGCAGGTTATGCTGCTAATGAGGGACAGTGACTCTAGATGTGTGAATACGAAAAGTGATTTGGTCACATTTGTACACAGGACTCTGAGATCTAATCACAGATTAATTAGTTTGAGGCTGGCCTGCAGCTCCTCACCATGTTTTACATTGCACTTGAAACTGTGGTTTACTAGAGTGTACTAAAGCAGTTTGTGGTTGTGTCACACTCCATTGTCTTTGACTGTGCTTCGCCTCCAAAGTGTTTTGCCCGCGGCACGTTTTCTTGTAATGTTTCCAACGCGACTCAAAACCACCCTACAGGTGCCACTCCTGCAGGCTAATGAGCCACATGCCTCTAATGGCCCGCTCCGATAAAAAGTGAAGAACCGATTACACAAATGTCTCCTTATGTCTCCTCTTTCCGCACAAAACATCAACCCTAACCTTAAAGAGATAGTTCCATATTTTGGCAAATTCACCTAGCACCATTGCTTCATAATTATGAATATTATATTATGTTGTTTTCAGATCTGTGGGGTATGTGAGCTGCTCAGTGAACACAATGGAGGTGAATGGTACAGGCCCCCCTGTCCCTCATCAAACTCATCAAATACACAATCTAACAACTCCTAAACACTCTCTTGAAGAAGTTGTGACCTGCACATTCACCACGCTATGAAATAATCATGTAACATTACAACACAGAGTTGTTTTCAAGGCAAATGCATAGCCAGAACTATATTCGGGACACGGTTGCTTTATGTATGAAATGTTATATAATTATACTTAATTATTTCATAGCGTGGTACAAAATCCAGGCAGGGACAGCAACACAGTCCAGACCACACATGAGTAGAAGTCTATAGGCGATAATTAAGCAGAATTTATTTTGTATAACTCTATACTTATTTTTTTAGGAAAATCCTACAGACTCTACCTTTAATGTGAGAACTTGTGTCAACTTTAATTTTATATCATCTGTTTGTCCCAACAGCTTAAAACTTAAAATCAAATAGGTTTGAATCAGAAGTGACATTATTTGTATTCAGTAGTACTCGCTGTAGTAGTAGTTGTAGTACTGTAGATGTGTCAGATACATAATGTATTGGACTGGAACCATTATTAACAGCTACTCAATATAAACCCAATATAAAAAGCCTGAGGGCTTTGATGTCTCTAATGCACACACATTGATGTGGGACTCCAGAGTTAAAGTGGGGGCAGAGATCTTTACAAAGCAACCTCAAATGATATTGTGGATGAATATTGTTTTTAAATTGGCCAGCCTATAGCATATTCATAGCCTACGCGCCAACACTGCTCTGTGTGGATCTCAGGGACTTGCCCCATGAAGCATAAAGGCACCGTGTCATGAAGGCAGGACCCACGGTAGGAGAGGAAAGAAAAGGGGGGAGAGACAGTGAACGCAGAGGCTATTATACATTTTTCATTAAGTTTCCAAGCACTAAGCCACATCAAAGCCTCTCAGAGATAGAGAAGGGGGGTGGGGGGGATGGGGGGGGGGGTGTAGACACAGGATGTTCTAATTAACTTCACAGTCGCTTGCTCTCCCCACTTCTCCCTCTCACACACACAGTCATTCTCTGTGTCTATAAGTGTGTCTCTACCCTGCCCACTGTCTGTATGTGTGCCTTGTAAATTCATCACAACAACCCCCATCTACAAAATAAAAAAAGGGAGGAAAAAAGTTGGGAGTCTACCGCTGCAGGGAGTTGCAGCTCGTGCAGGGCGATCAAACGGTAAAAACCAGGGAGGGCCGGGGGGGTGGGGTGAGGTGGAGGCAGTCGGAGCGAGCAGACGAGGTAGGAAGGGGAGGAGGGGGCAGGAAAGGAGTATCAGAGAGACGGGTGGGGGGTGGGGGCATAGGGGGAAGCCTGAGGTGTTGCTACTGCCACGCCCAGGGAAGGAGGAAGTGAGGAACAGGCAGTGACCCGCCCTTTCCCTCCACTGCCTCATGGTGCGTTTAAGTCACCTGGGAAGATAGGAGACGGGAGCTTCCTGAGCTTTTCTTCTTTGAGCCTCTCAACTCTGCAGCTCCAGATGATCATCCAGCAGACGAGGGAAGCCACACTGTGACCTTCTCTTTTGTTAGTAAAATGTTCATTCCTCTAAAACATAAAACTACACTAAAAAAACTCATCAAGAGCAGCTTAAGTGAAAAACTCTGTCAAGTCATCCCAACAACTCTTCCCACAGGCTTGAAAGCAGCATCGCATTTCCCTCATCTCCTCTCTTCTCTCTTACCCCTCCTCTACGCTGTCCTTGATGCCGATTCCCGCTCGGCTCGGTGTGAGTCAACAGGAAGTTGAGTGTGCTCTTCACATAGAGCAAATTGTACACCAGGCTTGTCATCTTAATAACATTGCTGAGCTATTAGTCGTCTGGCAGAGTGCTGACGAAAATGAACACCATGTAAAAGAGAGTGGTTGCATGACTGTTTGGGAGTGCATCTGGCTCCTGGAGAAAGGGAGACGTAACGTTTTAGTCTTGAAGTGGGGAAGTGGGAAAGAGAGCAACGAGCAGAAATGACACATTAAATAGAACATTAGTCATAGTTTACTTACGATTGCATTTCGATAAGCCTACATTTTTTGTGATTGATGAATAAATAAAACAGCAAAAAAATTAACCACTAAGTGTTTCATTGATTATTTGCTAAAAAGCAATTCCTAAAAATTCTTCTGATTTCTGCCGGCTCATGTTTCCATGGACTCCTGCCTGCAGAGGTTTTTCACAGGACAGTGTGCTCTGTTATCATCATCGAATGTCTTGTAAGAATCACTTCTATCGGTCTTGACAGCTTCCACAGGGAGCTGTGAGGACGCGAGCAGCTGGGGCAGCTGCAGTCGTTTCATCGAAGGACTATAAAACTAAAGGTCAATCCAAGAGCAACAAAAGCTGCAACAAAGACAATTACAGACTGACTCTGCTGTTCCCCTCCTGTCTGCGCCATGTTTTCATCGTCTTTCAGCTCGGTGTTTTGGCTTCAAGGCCTGCAGCTTGTTTTGGTTCAGTCTCACAGCTCCCATCAGCCACATTCTCCCTTCACACTCATTCTCTCTCTCACTCTCACACACCTGCTTCCATCCACTCTTTCTCCTCACAAACCCGACCGGTCGCGGCAGACGGCCGCCTGTCTGAAGTCCGGTTGTGCTCGAGCTTTACTCCTCTCAGAAGGAAGTTTTTTCTTTGCCAAGTTGTTCACGCTTGGTAAGAATTATTGAGCCTCTGTAAATAATATTATAAAGAGAAGGTCTAGACCTGCTCTGTTTGAAAAGCGCCTTGAGATGCCTTCTGTTGTGAATTGGCACTGTAAGAATAAAATTAACTTGACTTAACCACGTCCATTTAATTAATTTACATTAAAGGACTATTTTGGCCGATGTTTTGAGGCGCGTCCATATTCCTGAGTGCCAATTTGAATATATCAGAGCAAGTCGTAATTGTGACTCAGATGTTTATGTGAATGCAATTTATATTCACAAAACCTTATACTAGGGATAAACAATTAATAAACATAATTGAAGTCCCAATATGGCCAAGTGCCAAATCTTTCTTGATAAAAGTCAAATGTGTCACAGCAACCACGACAAATCGTATTCCAGACATAAAGGAACATTGTGATGTGGTACAAGCCTCAATAAAAATCCCATTCTCATATTTATATTTCTCTCTGAAAACAAAATATACATTGTTTTTTTCATTTAACCAATCCTAATATAATACAATAACTATACAATACAATAATCATTTCAATATGAACTGGACATTCTATTAGCATAGCAAAGCCACTTAACTCTTATTCTAAAATGTTAATTGTCAGCATCACTATTAGTATAATCACTGTCTCTTAATTGTTATTATTGCATATTCCTAATTAAAAATGCGGTACTATATACAGTATATCAAAAGTTAACTTGTGGAATTTTTGTGTTTTCACAACCTTGGACATTCAGTTGATGGACAGTTTTAAACATTTTCTCAGTATATACCATAAGGGATTTACAATAATAACAAACAGAAAGTTCAGTAGCAAACAACTGTCAAGTGATTAGCGCAAATCAGAAGATGACAGCTTCAAGAGAAGCAGTCCGACTCTCCCCAAATGGATCACACCCACCACTCTGCAAACGTTAATTGGCAACGCGACCTTGGGCACAGTGAGAAAAAACACTTCTAGCTTGTTACCATGATTCATAATTTGTTTGTTTGTCGTCTTTGAATAAGACTTGGAAGATAATGAATAATTTGAGTTGTCTTGTCACGTAATCCCGGTGATCCCTGTTGGCTCGCTAAATTCATAACGGGTTCATAAACAACACCAGCATCCAGGGAGCGCCTAATGAAATTTGATCTGCTCTACGATTTGATAAGTGAATTTTTGTTTTGCTCCGCTAAGTGTCAGGACCTCAGTCATGTGCTGATGGTCACAGCACTTGGAAGCAGCCTAAAAATAAATAACCTCAGATGAGACTGAACAGAGGACAAAAATAAGTTTATGTAACAGGCACTCCAGAGGTCGTCTAAGTTTTAAGGCCGTGATGGGAAAAATAGCATTTGTTAAGTATTAAACAAAACAATACGGCAAAGTAAACACATCTGAAAACAGCTCCATATTAGTGCTGTCAATGACCCGTGGACCATGAGGGTTATTCAGCACAAACAGCGCATTACATTACCAAGAAGCTCTTAACTTCAAATGAGGAAAATAAAGACACTGGGCTGGCATGCATGAGGACTTTTCTATGGCAGTGATCTGAGTTTGGGATAGCTGTAGAACAGTAGTTGTGTTTCCCAGCTTTATTGACAGCTTGGCAATTATAGATTGTTATTTACATTGTAAACAAGAAAAGCCTGTCCCTGTATTGCTTTTGAAACGCAAACCAAAGACCTACAGCTTTCACTGTTGTTCCATGGCAGTTGGCATCCTGCAGTGTACAAAATACAGATCTGAGGCAGAAGACGAAAAAAAAAAAAAACTCCTTACAACATCATAAAGGTGCAAAATAATTCTGTGAACTCTGAAGTTTATCCATTTATTTATTTCTTTTATTTTTTTGTTGGGTCTTTAGATAAATAAGGGAACATGGAATAGTAAGACGGTAGTGCTCAAACTGTCACATCTCACCTCTAATAAAGCACAATGCTGTCTTTGACTAGTCTGGCGCAGAACTGAGGCGAGCTGTGCTGTCAATACGCTTCGCAGATGAGCCCATTAGCTCGTTGCTACTGTCAGCTGCAGCTTGATACGTATGGAGCTGACTGTCTTTGGCCTTCAAAGCCCTGTGTGGACTTGTACTTTTTTATCTGACAGATTTGCCTCTTTCCTTTTTGGAGGAAACCACGTGAATGCTGCTCTCGACGTGTCTGCTACCTACTTGTTCTTGGTGTTTCAAAAAACAGTCTGCCCCTGGTGTGGATATCTCCCACAGTGCATCAGTGAGGAACAATTGGCCTATCAGGCAGCAGGAAGGGGGCTAATGAATAGATTGTGTGACTTGCCTCCAGACAGACAAAGAGATAGACAGCAGCACTGAAGCTAAAGACAGAGACAGGCAGTTGTACTGAGGCACAGCTGCAGAATCATGACATGTTATTATAATGTGGTATTGCTATGCAGAACAGTAGCAGTCAACCCGACAACAAAATGTCAGTTTTGAAATTCAAAGTTAAGGTAAAGTTTATATATAAGTTTGGTCTGTTGTGCAGCACTTTTGATGAAACAACCCAGACAGGTACTGTATCACACGACATGGAGAACAGCTGAAGTGTGCTGTATCATATCAAGCATGCACATCATAATAAAGTGTGGTATAATGATGCAATACTACACTATATTGTATATAGCCTAGTCTTACATATGTATTATAGTGCAGCGGGAGTGGTGCATGGACACACTGTGATGTTCTTAAGGTTTGTCTCAACATAGTTGCAGCAGGTTCCACACACGTGTTGCACTTGTAGGTTGCTTTACTTTTATCTCTTGTCCAGTTCTCACAAGACCAACACTTATGGTTTATGTCTTGAGACTATGCTACATTTCCTCCAGTGCACAACTAGGAAAACTCATTGCACATGCAAATCATAGAATTATTATTCATTTAGGTCAGCAAAAAAACTAAATGAAACAAAACAAACAGAAAAGAGGTATGAGCCAAATTGTGGATCTGGAGATGTGTTCCCTTTTGATTCATTTTTGCACTGCGATGTTTACTTGTTTGGATCCCAGGAAGAGCAGTTGCTTTTCTATTAATGGCTAAAGGGGATGTGGAAGAAAAACATATATATGAATAATAATATAAATATACAGCACAGTGTAGTGAATAGTATGAGAAATATATGATATTATATCATAGTGAATAAAGTACATTATTGTACAGTACAGTGTAGGATAGTATTAGTGACGTTTGGTGTGATATAGAGCACAGAATAGTGAATCATATGAAAAGTACAGTATAGCGCATTATAGTAGCAGTATAGTATAGTATAGAGTCCAATCCACTTAGAGCATAGCTCAGAATAGAACGAATCACCTTGTTGTTTACAGCTCCTTCCGGGTAGAAAACCAACAGAGAACAATAATGAGAGTTTAGCTTTATACAGTATCATGTTTTTCATGCCACTATCACCGTTTAGACAAATCTGAGATGATTGAATGATGAATAAAGGAATGATGATTGAAGAAACAATGCCATTTCTGTGTGCATGAGCAAAAATTAGAAACCCTTGTCCGTCACTATGTTCTTGTGCTGGTCGTAAGTATGTGTAAACAACAAGGTGATTCATTTTAGTATACATACAAAATATGATTTTGTGTAGTATAGTATAGTGTTGCATTCTATTCCTATCATGTGTATGTTATATCTAGTAGATAATAGGGCAGTATTGCATAGGCTTATTGTAGTATTGTTTCATTAGATGCTATTCCAAATACATTTTCCCTCCCAACTCCCTGCTGCCACTCCTTTAATATCTCTACTGCAAAACAGGCTGCAGCCCGTGCACACCAGCGCACCCTACACATGCATACAGAGGAAAAAGTGAATCTCTAAGGATGCATAATTGGTTTTTATTGACTTTAGCACCAGCGACAGATACTGTACGATAGTGTAATGACAAAAGATTAGCTCCCCATGCAAGGCTGGGTAATAACAGCCGAGGTAGGGAGCAGCCTCACAGAAAGCCATCATACCAGATAAGAACTGTAAGCAATGTGATTATGTGGATAGTAGGGTAATCTCAGCCCTATTAATATGTTTAATTGTAACCATTTGCAACATCCCTGAAGCTCCCACCCATGACTGCTCGGCAATTGTGCAAAGTGTTATTCCATAAACTGCTAAGCTAAATTCTCTGCAGGGAGCCGGCAATTATAATACTCTTATACGTATGCAGGAATGCTAATAAAACATAGTTTGTGACAGAATTTAAATTTCAATCAGGTTGAGGCAGAGGTGTGCTACTGTAAATGCATTTTGGAATATGAATAGCCCTCTCTGGCTCTCCCTCTCACTGCCAAATTGCGGACTCTCTGTAATTTCTTTCAGAAAAGTCTTCATTTTCTCGCCTCATCTCCCTTTTCTCTTTCTCTTATTGTCACTCTTTGTTGCCACCTCTTTTTCTCCCTCCGCTCTCACCTTCTCCTCATTTTCTCCATTGAATATTTACAACCTTGTTACACTCTTGTTTCTCAGGCTTCCTGTGCACCTCAATGCCCCCATCTCTCTCCCATCTATCCCTCCTCTCTGTCATCAGATAGGAGAGCTCAGTGAAGAAAAGCCCATCTTGACTTCAAACGCCTCCCTGTCTATTTGTCTCCACCCCATCTCAACTGCCAGCTAGGCGCAGCCCTAGAAATCAACCCCCCACCCCTCCTCCCACCCCCCTCCTCACCACTGTTTGTGACTGGTTCTTACTCTTTTGCTACTATCGATCCTGCTTCCTTCCTCCCTCTTCTTCTACTCCTGTTTGCATCTCTTTTTCTCCTCATTTTCTTTCTCTTTGTCCTCTTGTCTTGCCCACAAAGCCAAGCATTTAAATATGATATTGCCTGTAGCCAAGGAGCTGGAATCTATCTCAGTCTGTGTGAAACAGAACCTGTTTGCATCACTTTTATTTATTACTCAACCAAATTCTGTGTTTTGTCTCCAATTTGCTCAGATCTCTGCATGACAATTTGAATAGAACTTGATACCAAGGTGACGTGCTGGGAATTAAAATATAAACCCCAGTGAATGTGCAGCAGGGGAAAATAATACTTCATAATAGAGAGAGCCGACAATGGACAGGATGTGAGAAAAAAGAATTACAGCAATTATAGAGAATTTGTATAGAGAATTTACGAAGCACCTGGGAGCATCATTAAAAGTTCTGTTTTTGTTTTTCTGTGGTTTCTCTTTTGTATTACAGAGACATCAGCTTGGCAGCCTCTTTATAAGTTTGTATGTTTTAGGGTCTCTGATAGAGTGCAAAGACTGGCAATGATGCAATCGGGGGAAACCATTCGCAGGGAAGGGCAAGGTTCTGCCCTGCCAACTATCCCTGGCATCTCTAACTGCAGAGGCATGGAGTTTTTGTGCCACTGAAACTGGGTGTATCCACAGCAACTGCAGCATGTCTGTGTGTTGCAGTACGTGCATGTGTAGTATATGTTTGTATTATTGAATTACTGCTACTTTACTATCTTTATTCAAGTGTGGTCTTTCACTTCGAAAGCATTTATTTCATTTCATGGTGCAGTAATAAGATGTCACAAACCCTTATTTATATCAAATTAGATGAAACTTGAAATAAAATGTACAGCAGTAAAACAAACACTGTTATACCCTAATTACACACCATATACCTAAATTGTGCTGTAATTAAAAAGCGCACATAATCCTGTGCAGTATTAGATCCAAAACAAACAATACTTATACACTTACTGCACCAAATTATAGACTAATTAGCTACCAAATAGAAGATCCTAATAGACTATTAGGCACATACTGTATAGGAGGAATATGAAAACCTCTCTCCTTTGAGGCCTTGGGGTCGTTCAGTGCTGTAGTAACACTCACTCTCATGTGTCTCTAACATGATCAACAACTACTGGATGCTGCCAGGACATTGCATCTTCACTTCCCACTACAAAACTGAACTGCAGCTGACAACAGGGTCATTTGCAATGCAATAAACCACAGAATGTAGAAATGGATGCAGCCTCCATGACATGGTTTTAGTCACAGAGTGGACTGCTGCACGGCCGCCATCTTGGCACCGACCTTACAACCTTACAATGGCACTACTTTTTCAAGCAACATCAAAAAAAGTTATTGTTTCCTCAGTTTTAACGTTGTTACTGTAACCGTTACTGACAATAAAATGTGCCTCGTTACTCGACGTTACTTGATTCATTAGGTCCCCTCACTAAATAATAGGCCTACATGTTAAAGCATACGTTATATGTAGTTTTTTTTTCAGTCCAGCAACTTGTTGGACGAAGGACCTTTATCTGGTGCCAGGGACAGTTTAGAAATGATAGAAAAGATAGTAGACTGCAAAAACTCAAAATCTTACCAAGAATATTTGTCTTATTTCTAGTCAAAATGTCACTTCAAATCAAATCAAATTAAACTCATAATAAAACTCGTCACATAAAAATTAGCTCGTTTTTAGACACTTTTTACTTATTTCAATCATATTTTCACTTGAAATAGGTAGAAAAATCTGACAGTAGAGCTAGTTTTTCTTTCTTATTACGAGCACAAAAAAACTTTCCTATTCATTTCAAGAGAAAATTTGTTTGAAACAAGTGAAAATTATAAATAAGACAAATATTCTTGGGAAGATTTTGAATTTTTGTGTGTAATAGTGTATATTTGCTGGAACTAACCAACTCACTCAGTACTCCTCCACAGAGGCAGGCTCTGCGACAGGGCATTCCAGAGGAATACTAAGTGAGTTGGTTAGTTCCAGATAAACAGGTGGTTAGGGTTGGGAGGTTCCAAGTAAGTTGAACATTTTATAAAAAAGAAATGCCATACTTTGCCTGGTAATTAGTTACTTATGTAATGTGCCCACCACTGCCTCCAAGCTGTTAAAAAATTCAAGTGGGTGAGTTGAATAAAAAAAAATCACCCTCCCTATACAGTTGTTCTGAGGGAGGAGGAAATTAGCTACAGAGACCAAAACCTGTTCATTGTTGCTATAAAATTGGTCATTTCAACATGAGAATTGTCTCGCTTTTGGAATCAGACTAATGTGAAATCTATTTCTGGGTATTATTACATTTTTTATGGAGCTTTGTTGTCGAGCAGCTCCTCCTCATTTCATTACCATTTCAGAATAACTACTATGTTTCTAGGTGGAGCAGGTAGAGATGAGGGCCACCTTAAGAAATGAGGCGAACACACCCACAATGAGACAGCGACGACTTCATTGGTCATACAGGGGCAGCCTGAGAGATGAGGGGAGAGGGCTCAAACTAAAGCACGGGACATTTGGGGAAGCTACAGTTCGTCTGAGTGGAGGTAAACAGCTCCGAACAGAAGAGCAGCAAAAATCTGTGCTCGCCCAGGGGCTATTTGAGAGAGAGATAGAGAGGGGGGGGGGTTGAGGGAAAGCATTACAAATAATAATGCTCTCAAACTGAAAGACCACGCTCTTGAGTGAAGATAGGAAAGAAACCCCAGACGGCAGGACTGTGGTTAGTGGACAAACTGCTGCTCCATTTATTCTGACCAAGAGATTGTGCTTCTTTTGAATGTGATTGCAGTGTGCAAAGTAAAGGGACAAAGCACAAGGATAAAATACTACACACACTATTAGAAACAAGCTGCATGGATTGTCTAAACCTACAATTATCCTCCACCAAATGTTATTTCAGGCTTTTTTTTTCCACCCAGGACTTGCTTTTGTAATCCTCTGACAGCAACTGGACTCTGCTCTTGCTGCATTTTTTTTGTATGTAGCTAGAGCCAGGGTGTGTCCGCAAGTGAATCTGCACATCTGCATGTCTGTGTCTGACATTTTCATGAATATGTTTATGAAATCTCTTTACCTCTAATTATTTCCTTGTTTACCCAGACAATTAGAGCACAATTAGAGAAGCAAGGCTGCGTACACTATCTTGCATATGATCGTTTCTTCTCTGACAAGTGTTTGGGCATTTCAGTCCTGCAGCTGCCTCCCTCACAAAGACACAGGGAAAGAAAAGCAACCAGTGGCTGAACTGTTTCCGTTTCAGTTACTCATCTCAGAGCCAGGAGAACCTCACAGTGCATCTGTCCTATGTGTCACATCAGGCATCCCTGAATCTTCATTAGCCACCGCCTGAGGAGAGAGCCATGATGGAACAAGTAACTGCTTTGATTCTTAGCAGCATTACTTCATTAATCCATGACAAGTCAACAACTCTTCCTCCCTGTGTCAACCTGGTTCCTACTTTACCATGTGACCTATGCAGCCCTGAGCCACTGGCTTTGACCCAAGCCGAGGAGTGGTCTTCAGGCATCTTTTTTCACTCTCAATCTTGAGCCCCCACGCGACTCAAGAGATCACTTGAGCAAATTAGATTTTGTCCAGCTGCTGCCACAAAACACTTGTAGTGTAAGTTTCTTTTCACATATACTGCTTAGTGCTTCGTAAGTACCGTAAACAAATTTTTTTTGCGTGTGAAATTCCCTTTTCCGGGTTTTCAAATAAGCTGTAAGTCACAGATTGTAGATGGACCGAGTCTCTGTTTGTGTGTTACCCACTGAGGAGTGGTTTTGAAGAGTGGCCGTCTCCACTCACTGTTAGCAGCATCTTGGCAGTGCGCTACTCCTCCTAACTCACAACTGATCCCAAGGTGGGCTAAGAGGTGTGTGTGGAACAAACACACACTCCCGTCAGCGTCATTAGCACAGCTGGGCTTCTTGTCATCTTACTTGAAGGGTAACCCAAGGCTAATTAATTTGCAGGCTAATTAGCTAGTGAATGAGCTACGTTTACAAGCCAGGTAGGGTGGGTGCAGACACGGATTCCTGCCTAATGGTAACATATAAATAAAATACTTCTAGAACTTCACTCACCTCAAAACACAGGGCAGATGTTCAACTCATCTCATTTACCTGCACCTCAACATCAGTTTAAAAACAGGCAAATTGTATAAAAATGTAAAGAAAAAAAAAGTTTTATTTCATCTAGGTTGTGTATATGTTTGTTTCTGATGAAATGGGAATGATTGACACACTTTTAGAGCAATACTTAAGAGATCTTTTCAGTATCATGTTGATTTTAGCTGGAGTAGCAGTGTTTAGCAGTGTTTCATTTGCATTTAAAGGGACAGACGCTGAAACCAGCTGTTCTGAACAGGGTTGTTTAGAGAGGATTAAAAGAGCTGTGATGTTTGATCCTTGGGGTATTTTGACCACAGCATGTCACAGAAATGTATTTGTGGCACCTGGGAACAATTTTAATATGTGGAAAGGGGGCACAATATGTCTCCTTTAATATCTACTAAGTTTATAATGGTTCGGTATTTAAATATCGAGCTGACACATAGTCATGTTGACATGGGGTCACGTCTCTGACCATGTGACACACAAAATGTGAAGTCCAGTTTTTATTTGATGTTAAAAATGTTGATTAAAGCAGCATTCAGTTTCCATAAGGCAACATCACCCCTTTTTGCCTGATCAATCATAGCAAAGAAAAAGTGACATGCTACTCACACTGAGCTCAGAGAGGGTATTCTTAACGGTTAGGACAAATGGAAAAGTGGATATTGAGTCAGTACAGTGCAGTGAGGAGTGCAGAACATATGTAATGAAGAGAGCTATTTTGACTGCTGTGCTGTTACGTCTCTATGGAAACAATAAGCACAAAATGTGACCTATTGGAAAATATTAAGAAACAAACAAAAAAAAACCAAACAAACAGATAAAGTAGGGTAAAGAAGCGGGAGGAAGAGAAACTATGTGCACTAATGCATACAGGATACATTCATTACAGCTAACACAACCCCCTATTCTTTTGTCAAGTCTATGTGATCTTATACAGTGAATTTAATAAGCAGCTGCTGATTTATCAAGAACCTAATACAGCTGGAGTGTAGGGGTCCTAAAATTAGCAGAGATTCACATTCGTGCTTTTTGGATCTAGAAGGGTAATAGCAGACTGCCTTATCGGCAAGCATCGCTATTGGCCAACTAGAGAATGCATTTGCTAACGCAAATACGGGTGAATGCTTCAAGCTGTAAGCTGAATGAGCTGAATGAGTTGTTGAAACAATGCTGAATTTAGTGAAGAAACTGAAGAAGCAATCTTGAAGAGATGAAAAAATATGAAGAGTTTGAAATGGTTGGAAATTACTTGAATTGTTGAAGATTAGTAGGCCTATGAAGAAATTGAAAGTCTGAAGTCTACTTGAATATATTTAAAACTTGCAGCTTGAAAACATTTTTGAAACATTACTAATAGAGATGGAACAATATCTGAAGAGTAAAAGTAGAAGATGAAAGATGGAGGATGTGTGAAATGTGTGGAAATTACTTGAAGTAGTGAAGAATAGTATGAATGAATTGAAAAGCTTGAATATTCTCAAATAAGTTACTGACGGCTTGAAAACTTTGTTGAACCATTACTAATATAGATGAAACAATATGTGAAGAGTAAAAGTAGGCTGTAATAATATAGAAGGTGTTACAAAACTGTAAAGGGAGAATAACTACATCATATCTGAAGGCTAAAAGTAGAGCATGCAACAGTAGAAGGGTTGAAGTCTGAAATATGTGAGAAAAGATTAAAAAGTAGAACTTGTCAGAAGGACGCTGAATTTGTATGAAATGTTTGGAAGATTTCTTGAATTTTTGAAGATTGGTGTAAGCTTGTAAGCTATACTGGTTGAAAAATGGCATGAATTGTTGGAATTAATGAGAAAAGGTTTAAGTCCTTCAAAGGAAATGGTGTAAGGGGATGGAAACGTCTCAAGTCAGGACATGAAGAAGCTCCAAATCCTGTCTCCATGAAGAGAACAAACTATAATGTGTGTGAGAAAAATAAATTATTAGAGATGTTTAAAAAAATTCCCTCAAAGATATGAAATTAATGAGAGGCTGATTAATTAACTGTAAACCAGACTGTGTGTGTGTTTGTGTGTGTCTGTCTGCTTGTCTGTGTGTGTGTGTCATTTCGAACACTGTCTTGTTGCCATGACAAGGCTCACTGCTTGGATGAGAAAGAGGTGTGTGACACCCTCAAACACATCCAATTTAAGATCAATTTAAACTTGGTAAGAGCAAAAAGGTTTACATTTTCCAAATCCTAAGACCTTGCTGAACAAGTACATGTTCTTTTGGTGTTTCTAGAGTAGAAATTGTTGTTTCTAGAGCAGGTTAGAAACAGAGGCATTACTGCATTTCTCAGAAAATCAGCTCCAACTTTTTGAATGAGAGTGAATGAGAGGAAGGGAGGGAACTGGCTGCACTCAGAGGCTCCTAGTTTAAATTCTGTCAGCATCTCTGTGTTTTTGAGCACACTATGAGAAACAGGACAAGTTTGTCTACAAACCTGGAGAAAATTATTTGTCTAGAGTGAAATTTGTGGCCGTAGCAGCAGGTTAGAGAGCAAAGTGTCAGATGATTTTCAGACAGCCTCTCACTCTAGCAACTGCCAGTCTCCACTCTAGCTCTGAACATTCCGTCCCATTGACTGCCATGTTAAATCTGAATTTTGTCAAAATTGATCATGATCAGTTGAAGGGTACTGATCAATAACCGTAGAAGATATGAAAAAGTTGAATTTACCCCAAATACTTGAAAGTCTTATGAACATTTTAAAAGTAGAATGAAGTCTGTAGGTGAAAGTATGTTGAAGGAGTAGCAGTTCAAAGAAGGGGATGATTTGAAGCTCTCAACATTCTGTCCCATTGACTGCCATGTTAAATCTGAATTTTGTAAAAATTGATCATGAACAGTTGAAAGGTACTGATCAATAATGGTAGAAGATATGAAAAAGTTGAAATTACCCTGAATACTTGAAAGTTTTATGAACATTTTAAAAGTGGAATGGAGTCTGTAGGTGAAAGTATGTTGAAGGAGTAGAAGTTCAAAGAAGGAGAAGATTTGAAGAGTTTGAAGACAGTTTCAATGTATTCCTATGGGAATTTCTTTTCAATAAAGTTTGAATAGTTTGAAAAGTATGAATGATATGGAAAAAGTTGAAGGTGACCCGGAATCTCCTGAAGAAGCCGCACGTTTTAATATATGAATTGTTTGAATGGTATGAAGTATGAAGAAGTGGTTGAAGACCAAAAAAGGGAAGAAGTAAGAATAATAATAATAAAGATTTGAAGAACAATAGGTTGAATGCTTTTAGCATTCACCCTAATTATTACTGGTTTATGCATGTGCGGTGGAGGGGGGGACTGAGGAAGCTGCCCATAAAAGACTGCCGCTTGTTCTCCAGGAATGTTAGTCATGCATGGACTGACATTGGGAACACCTTTGAAAATGCATTTTAGTTGTTTTCATTTCCATTTGGATTTTATTCTGCATGACAAAAAACAAAATTATTTTACATAATAAGAAGTCAGGGTGTGCCACGACCCTCCAGCAACACACTACTGCTCATATAGCTTCAGCAAGTGCACTGTGCACTAACAACAGAGGAAGTCCATCAATCTCTAATGCATAGCCAATGACGGGCTCACCAACAGCAGGTCTTTGTATGCCACTGGAAACAGATCGATCTCTTTGTATGCCATGCACATGTTTGCCCCCACGTCCCTAAGGCTCTCATTGTCTTCTATTTGTTTAACATGATGGAATATGCTAATCAGGCAGGCGCTGTTGAGATAAAACTCGCACTGCAGCGTTAACGCACTTACCGAACCCAAGACATTAAACTGTAACCCTTTTAATTGAGTGTTCCCCTGGTAACAGAAATAGTGATGCAAGCTGGTTAAATAAACAACAACCTATATATTGAGCATGAGGAATCTCTTTGTGATAAAAAGCTGCTTCTTATTCTGAGGAGATACGACTGTGTGCATTTTTCAAACCAGGGCTGGGAATTAAATATCACCACAAGGACATGTTTTCATGTTTAGGACTCCAGAGTGGCAAT
Organism: Decapterus maruadsi; assembly: GCA_030347415.2. NCBI lineage: Eukaryota > Metazoa > Chordata > Actinopteri > Carangiformes > Carangidae > Decapterus > Decapterus maruadsi. Next base: position 5,781,583 of record CM064895.1, read on the forward strand.
TCCATTTCAAATTTCCATGTTTTCTTCATTTCACAGAAATAAATGCAGCAGCGGAGGCCTGTGGCTCCTGAGATCAGCAGGACGCTACATGGTGCATGTGATACTCTTTTGATACAGGTCTACTATACCGTGCATAAACAGATGCATGCGCAGTGATTTTTCTGAGGGAACACTCGCACAAGAGTGCCATGAGCACATACATAAACACATACACATGCAAACATAAACACACAAACACCCCACCCGTACCCACATGCCACATGCTGTCTCAGGCTTTCATGTCCTGTGCTTCGACTTTTGATTGGTCCCAAAAAGCAAGCAAGGAGTGCTTGTTTACTTCCTAGCATCAAGTAAATATTTTACACCGAGCGCCTTCATGTTGAAATCTGGGCAGTGCATGGGAGATATCTTGTTATTTAGTTTAGTAAACAACCTGCAAATCTGCAAAAAGGTGCAACCGAGACAGTTCAACCTAAAGGACACATATACAGTTACGTGCACATAAATAAATACATATGCATGCATGTGCTAGGCAGCAGTCTGCTATTGGAAGGAACAAAATAAATAAGAAGTCTTGTTTAAGATATGGAGGTAAAACTTTCAGCAGAATCATAGAGGAGATAAAAAAAAACGGGGTGATGTGTTGTAAACATACTGGTTTCTATATTTACTCTAACCTCAGTGTAATCATAATTTAACCTGAAATCTAAACACAAACTTGAAGTACAAAGTGAGCCTCTCTCACTTTGTTGTGTTTTTCATCAGTGTGTCTGTGTTAGGATGGAGAGCAGCAGGGATCCAGAGGGGGAGACACTCGGCCGCAGCCGTGGAGTGCGTGAACAGACCAAAACAATCCACATACCCCCTGCCACGTAACAACCTTTTAATTGGAGGCCTCTCGTCTGCTCGTGTGCCAGCAGAGCAATCTATGTCATTTGCCCTCCGACATGACGTGACACTAAAAGCGTCCTGCCTTTATTCCACCACCGGCACAGAACAGCAGCCTTGGCAGGGAGTTTTATTTGACACTGAAATAAGATGCGGCCTGCTGAACTCGCCGCAAAAGCCCGTCTTTGGAAAGATAGGGAAAAGATGGAGAATTAGAGGGAAAACGAGAAGAGGAAAGTGATGGAAAATGAGAGAGGAAGTAAGGAGTTCGAGGGAGAGGATAGAGAGAAATCGGGGAGGAAAAAAAGAGAGAAAAAAGGGAAGGCCCATTTGATACTGGCTTCATGTTTCACAGAGCTGCAGCTTGACAGTCGGACCAGCACGGTGTCAGAGCAAGTGAGTTGGGTAAAATGAGTTCAGATTCCCCTAAGGCAAGCAGAAATGTTCATAAAAAGTGTGTGTGGCAAAAGAGAATGGAATTTAATAAATACACGTGTAAAGCCGCTGCAAATTCAGTAATGCTGGCTTCCAACAAACCAAGGAATCTCTGCTTCATCTGGCCTGTAACTCAGACACAGAAGTGAAGAAGAAGAAGAAGAAGAAGAAGTGTGGAAGACACAAGACAGGAGATGGTCCATAAATACAGCCGGCACCCGCCACACACCGACACACATTTTAAGGACTTTGTAGAGTGGAAATACTTCAGACAGCGAGCAGCATTACAGAGCTCATATGCTGTATATTTGTGAGGATGTGAGCATCCTTCTAAATGAGACTTGCACACGCGTTCTTGGACAAAGGCAAATTATTCATGCAGTGTTCTGATGGGAAGCACTCTGCCGCGCCACTGAATGAAAAAAATACCATAGATATTACAGCACTAGTGGCAACAATGAAACACATCACATGCCATAATAATCTGACATTCATTTTATAATATGTCAATGAAAAATGAAGCTTCCCAGCGTATCAAAAGTGAAAATATTATGCACAAGCAGCAGGGTATATCTCACCAGCTATTAAGGCATTATGAGGGCTTAATTTAGCATGAATATATTTTTCCATTATAAATAATTGAAATTGGTATAAATTAACAGTCATAGTCCCGGTGGGGAGGAGGGTTGTGAGATGCAGCTCTGTTTGGCGGCGCATTACACACAGCTTAAAAAACAGGAAAAAAACAGCTGTGAAAAATGATGCCCTAAGTTCAAAGCAACTTCAATCAGGATACATTTCTCTGCTTGATGAATAATTGAGCAACAGCCTGAACAGCCTTGAGTCCTAGCACTTTTTTGTGACGGCTTTTGCATGAATAAAACACTGTTTGGCCTGCAGAGTTGTCTGCGTTGCAGGGATACGGCACTGTGTAGTAACATGAAAATTGCTCTAGGTATCTTTCTCCTCAGCTACTCCTCTTGGTTCAGTGTTCTCTGGCCCTGCATCTCATTCCGCCTGCCTGTCTCTCTCCATCGAAAACTTCCATCTGCCTCCCTGCTCAGCTTTCTCGATTTGCCATTTCTCTCTCATTACCTCATTATATTCTCTCTCTATTTCAGCCAGTAGTGGTTGGATGGATGAGTTGCCTTGTGGTGAGCCATTAAAAAAAAAAAAAAAAAACTATTAAAAAGAGACAAACATACAGCCTGAAAATTACATGCAATCCAACAGAAAATGATTTTTTTTTCTTTCCTCATATCGCCACATCTGTAGGTGAAAAAGCAAACAAGTTAAAACTGGTAACTACTTTCTACATTTTCAATCACAGCAAGTATTTCAGGTTTCACTGCACCCGATTTTCAACTTCACTGAGGGAACAACAAACACTTATATGTGCAGAATCTTCATGTTGTCATAATATCTTTAAGATATATTTTCATTGTCAGAATTACAATTAGGTAAGTGCACTAGAAATTGGTTGGTTTACTTGGCTCCATGCTTTTTATGCCCCTCCATAACAGACTTTAATTATACTCTCACTGCCTGTAACAGGCTATCTTCATCAACATAAAGTCAAAATATTTACCATAACAACAAAAACTACATCCTTCCATCTATACAGGAGAACAAAAGCAATAAAAACCAATAAAACATCTCAGTGAGTGCAATTAGGTTTTTCCACAATGGACGCTCTTATCATAATATCTTGTGGGCATTGTTGTTGATAGTTTATGTTTTGTTATTTCAATTGTACTGTCCATTATTTTGGAATGTCTGCTTGAAATGATTTGTTTGTATCTTTTTTTCTTATGTATATTCAGGTCTCTTTTGATAACATTTCTCCCTCAGTGGGATTTGCCTCAGTAAATAAAGGTAAATAACAATTTGGTCTGGTAGGACATATGGTGGCTACTGTTAGCAAGCATTTTCTGTATAAGAGGAATTACTGAATGAATTTGCTGACTTTTCTGTTACATTATGTTTGAGTACTGTATATGTCACCCTGTAATTAGCACTTGTGACTATAGGGCAGCAGCTGTTAAGCAACTGTTACATACTATATATTATTCTTAAATTGGAATTAATTGCACATTAGTTGTGATGGTTACTATAAAATACTGTAGCGACATCAGCAAACCAGCTTTGTTAGATTGTGATTTGGGTTAAAAAAAAATAAGATACGGGTACTTCCTCAACATTAGCGTACCTGATCTTTGTGATCATGATTATAACAACGACATTGTTAACTGAGGAACAGAAACTGCTGGTTTCAAATGGAACTGAACCTTTGCCATCCTGTGTTATGTGTGTCGACCCATCAATGCACCTCCTCCTGACGTGGACCATCTCTTGAAACTACGTCAGCATCTCACAGTTTGATTCAGGAGAACCATTTCTGGAGAAGTCAGTGAAGGTCATCATCACATGCAAATTATTTCCGGAGTAGCTGACTTATAGGTTTTTCTAAGAACTGAACAGCTCTGAAAACACCTCTGCCTGAGTGTGTTGGAAAAGTGGGCCGATCTACAGAAACCACCACGAAGTGTTTTAGTGTTTTTTTAATGAACAGAATCTAGTTCAAACTCTGTCTACTCATTATTTTTGCATCACATGGGAACGATCATACTGCATAATTTTCAGTCTGACTATATTTTAAATGTCCCCTGATATGGAAATTAATTTTTCCCTTTATCTAAATAGATGCACAGAAATGATATTGAGAAACATTAAAATTTGGGTTATGGCTAATTTCTAGGTTATTGAATGTGATGTGCTTTTGTACTGACAGTTTCAGACTAACCCGCAGTCATCACACAGCAGGACACTACAGGGAAAAAAAAAACAAAAAAAACTTTCCCATCAGGGCAGCTTTTGAGATGTGAAACCTCCGCTCAGCAGGTTTAGCACATGTTTTCTAAGAGTGAGTCTCACTGTCAGCCTGTCAGGGTTGAGGTGCCATTAACAACTGCTCACAGTTATAGGAACTCAGTGAAGCTGCCTTTTGTGGACCACGGGTCAAAACAAAGCAACATAATGCATTCATCATTGATTGGCTCATAGGACTTCAGAAGGGTCTTTCAGGTGTACTTCCTACGGTGCTCGGAGTACACTCGAAGAAAACCTTTTACAACAACTTCCATCCCTGCTGGTCATAATGTAAACATTTAAAACTCCTCGCACGGCTCTGAAGTGAAAGAGGTGCACAGAACAATGTGATCCCGAGGGCTTCGACTGAGAGCTCATTAAACGCAATGATGTCGTCACTGACAGGGTTTCAGGAAATGTGCGGGGCAAAGGGAAAGGGATCGGCCGCAGTCTGTCATAGAGAGTAATGACACGTCAGGACGCTGAGAGGAAACTCCTAATGGTCTACACTTCAATATTTAATGCCTTATTTCTGGCCCATTCTGTTTTCTGCTGAGGGCAGGTATGAATAGAGGCTCCATATTTCATGGCAATAAGAGTTATTATAATGGTGAGTGGAACAGTAGCTCAATGGGAGTGTGTTTGGGGACAGAGTTATGGTGATTTACGGCTGCTTGCTTTGGTTTTATATGCCGCGTTGTGTGTGTATGTGCGTGCCTGTCCTCCAAATTTTCTCTGGAAATAATTAGAGCTAGTTATTAGTACATAAAATTGGTAGTCTACCGTAGTCTGTGTCGTCCTCAGGGTTGTAATGTGAGGAGTTTGCAGGTAGGTTTGTTAAGTAGAGGCTGTGCCTGGAGCAGGGGGTTGCCATCAGTCTGCATAACTATGGCCAGCACACATCCTGGGTCATCAGATTGGGTATGTCTCTCGTTAAGGGGTGGAAAGAAGAAGACAAGGAGCAAGTATGTGTGTACAATACTAACATGAAACCACACACGAACACACTACACTTTGTCCAGTCTTCTCACATCTTGAGACTTCTTTTCCACAGTCCAGATGGAACTGGGAGTCAAACAGTATCTGTCTTTGCTCAGTGATTTACGACAGAAGCCATTCAGCTTGATTTTTTAGTGAACATTAAAAAAAATAAAGTGCCGGCGGGCTGAGACTCTTTTTCACTCGTTCAATTCAACCGTCTTGTTGCTTTATCTCGAAACAAGTGGAGCAATTTGCCTCATATTGTAACGCGCCACATGAGACAATAGTGGAGAGAATTGAAATTATTTCACCCCACAGTCAGGATTTTAACACCAAAAATAGGATTAAACGTCTTGTTCAAATAGTCATTTGTTCGGCTGCGTGGGAGTTTGGAAGGGGAGAGCGGCAAGAAAAGGAGAGCAGGGGGAGGATATCCTGCCGCGCTGGGTGACCTCTGACCTGGGATATCCTAGTTAAGATATCAGCTCAGCACTGCCAAGGCCGTGACACCTCCCCCTGCTGCTGCGCTGTGCCGAGGCCTCCGTTTGATAACGCCACACTGTGACTGCAAAAAAATCAGACCCTGTGTCACATTGACCTTCCTACCCTCCGGTCGGGGACATCACTGGGCGGACGTAACGGGAGGTCTATGCTGTCCTTTCAGGTCTCACGTCTTTCTCTGGACTCATCACTGCAGTAACGCACGGCATGGCCTTTGTGTGCAGAGATGTCTTCAAAACAGAATAAAACTTCACAAAAAGGGGCAGAGCGAGGCCAAGTGCAACAATAACAAAGATAAACCCTAACGCCTGTTGAGGTTGAAAAAGTGCATACACATACAAATTTGATGGACTGAGGCCGTCATCATTTTCAGCGTGCCAGTTGCACTGAGGACTGGAAATATGTGGAGCTTATAGGAGGATAATGGGCCAAGGCAAGACATTGAGTTGTTTTGTGAGACAAACTGGTCTAGAATTACTAAAGCTACTTAGGAAGAAATTAGTAGCTTATTCAAGCAAATTCAAACTGCGATTCTGCTCGCTCTGTAGGAAACATATCTGCTGGCACCAGTGGAAGCACAAATATATATTAATACTAGGGCTGTCAGTTTAACGCGTTAATTAGATTAATTAATTACACTGCAAATTAGCGCGTTAGAAAAATTAACGCAATTAATTCTGAGTGGCAATTCAATGCGCGAGCACTTTAAATTTGGCCCATTGCAAGGCACTTGTCCGGAGACATTCGTCACTCCCCAGTTGATTTTAGATGAGACGCTGCTGCCCAAACTGGCCATCTTTTATGTTAGAATGCAATGATGATATAACGTGGGTGAGCTAGAAAAGTCCTTAAATTATTTTAAATACCGTACTTGCTCATTCACCAACAATGCAGAGATGTCAGTTCTTCTGGAGAAGGAGGTGTGTAACTTTTACTTACTGTAGTACAGAGGCAGAGGTCTAGCCTTTATATAGGTAGCGTCTACTCGCCGGCCTCATCACCATAGCAACCACACATTACACATACAGGCAACAAAATAACAATTAACTAACTACCGGTATATGCACTAAACGTAAAATCTCACCCTATGATGCGTTACCTTAGTTTCATTTATATCAGATATCTTATCTACATCAAATTCAACAAGTTCATAACAAATATAAAATAACTTATTACTTGAGAGAAGTTATTCCATGTCTCTTGACAAAAGTTTGGCATTTTGCCAGATTCTGTCTGAGCGATTGCTTGTCAGATGGAACCCCTGCACAAGATGGCGGCCGTGAGGCAGTCCAAACAAGCCCGAATGCGGCATCTACGTGTATATATCTATGACTCCCCACCCGCGCCACTAGTCAAAGCAGGCTGACCACCAGATTGGAAGTGACACATAGATATAGAATGTTGTTAAATTTAATCAATGAGACCAACATTAATCTTAAAAAAGTTTAACCAGCCAGCATGACAGCGTGCAATTCCTTCTCAGTTCCATAAAGCCAGAGTGTAGAGAACTCATACCTGCATCTTTTTCTTCAGCCTTTAGAGACAAAAACATGTACAAACAGTTAGTTCCCATTGCTGATTTCTGTTGGTTTTATTTTTTACATTAGCATTAGCTAACGGGCTTTTGTTGAGTTGTGATACACTTGTAATACCATTTTTGATTAACATCTTTGATGCTATTTCTTAATATATGGCATTTAAAACATCTTTATTTTTTCATTTTAACTGTAGAGTGCTAATCTTCAATTTGACAAATAAAACCTTGAACAAAAAGGTTTTGTTTTGACATTTTATACATCAAATTCTTTATTTGCGGTGTTAGCAGATATGAGATTAATTAGATTAATTAATTACAAACTGGACTGACAGCCCTGCAACAAGCTTCTCATATTATCAGTTCCATAAAGCCAGAGAGCATCTTTTTCTTCAGTTTAGAGACGTTGCTGATTTCTGTTGGTTTTATGTTTACCTTAGACATGTTTGTATTATACACTTGTAATACCATTTCAGATGCATCCATATTTCATTTAAAACATCTATTTTTCATTACAAGAGAGTGCCGCATGACCCACAGGTATTGTTGTTTTTTGGGTTAGCGTCTGGCTGGCAGGAGGTTTAGACCGGGGACACAAATTAATCGTCATATTTGGGTTATGCTGGCGGGCACACTTTCCTTGTTCTGGGTTTAAATTTTAATCCGCTTTAGATATGCAACATGGCCTATGCAAAAAAAAAAAAAAAAAAGATGATAAGTGCAAGTACGCCCAAGTTCATCCCCGTCACTGAATAATTTCTTCACATCTTTAGTGGTATAATTTGACTTGATTGTTGCCTTGAGGAGTATGACAGAATCCACAACACTTGTTTGAAGACTAGCTCAGTTACGCTAAAAAAATATATAACATGCTCTCACCTCATTTGCAGATCCCCCCTTTCAACAAAGAGAGCAGGCATGTAATAAGAGATTGTATTACATGTTAGGAGTTGGCAGCGTAGCATATGAGCTGGGAATTGGATGAAGTGATGGGAGTGGGCGTGTAGTGATTCTCTCATCTTGCGGCGGTGTTGATCATGTGTTAAAAGCAGCTTAGCTAAGCTCTTGAGCGTGATGATCACTATCATAGTGAGTCAGTGTGCGGGATCAGACTCCAGTATTTAGGAACTCTTGAACTGCCCTACAAGACTGAGCCGCTAAGAGAGATGATGAGAAGATGAACATATGGCCTTTGTGCTACATTCACATGGTGTATAGCTACTCTCCAAAATTAAAGCGTCTGCCATTAGAAAAAAAAATCCACAATACCAACTCTGACAAATTGATTGCTGGCATGACTGTAAAACCCTATTATGGAGCATCATTAAAGTTAATTAGCTGAAGCATCTTAAGACCTCTGGTTGCAAAATAATGACACTTTGATGAAATAGTTTGAGGATTTTAAGTGACACTTTTATTTTACAATTAATTGCTTTCACACAATGTATCGTGATATGTGCTGAATGTATGGCACATTGAAGTAAAAGAAATAGTACAGTATTTCACACCTCTCTAAACGCACAATGTGAGTATTTGACATATGTTGTTTACCATCACCTTAGCCAGCATACTTATTTACCCACTGTATAGTAAATATTCAGCTCTAGTCAGCTGTGTGTTAGTTTAGTGTAATACAGAGTTTTAAAACAAGTAGAAAACAGCTGCCATCATGAATCCTAATTAATTTATGTTAGAGGAGACATAATAGCCTATGCCCTCTTTCCACAAATTAAATTGGTATTTGGTGTAAATAATAGGTGTCACATATCTGTGCCATGCTTTGGTCAAAATATACTAAAATATACTCAAAATTGATTAAACATCGCCGCTCTCTTTTCATCCTCTCAAAACAGCCCTATTCAGAACGGCTGGTTTCAGTGCCTGTCCCTTTAAATGCAAATGCCCTACTACTTGTCCTGCCCCACCCCTTCTACTGGTCCCAGGTAGGGGTGGTATTATGTAATTTCAAATCCTATAAATCACTGGAAGACAACTGAGGAAACAGCTCATAAAACCATGTGGATTTCAACCTAGGTAGCCTGCACATTACGGATTTTTTTTTTTTGTCAATTCTCACATTTTGGGGGCTGGAAGGCAAGACAAGCACCCAAATATACAGCATGTTAAAGAGCCTTAAAAAAGCGATATTTCCCCATTAACAATTGACAATTGTTTGCTTGAATTATATAATAACAACATATAAGGAGTTTTGTGGTACTGTAGGTATAGGAATCAGACTACAGCTGTAATTGAAAGGCTCCTGGAAAAACCTTTGGAGACGGCATTTGAGAACTGATTGCATCACAGCGGTGCGACTAGACCCTGCCACTTTGAAGGCTTTCAGATGCTGCTGAGAGACGTGACAACAAACAATAAAAGCTCCAATGGGCGGATCCTTCATGGCCCAGTGTATCCCAAGATTCATTGCACACTGGCAACGAATGCATACAACACCTACAGAGAGCCTGGGAATTACATAAGTATTGTGTTCCAGCTACAGAAATGGTGCAACTGTCAAAACCAAGGGCAATTTTGACAAACAGTAAGGAACTGATGACACAAAGTGAAAATCCTCTGACGTCATGCTGTAATAACGAGGTTGCTATAGGCAACAAGGAGCAACCAGACCATGATGTGATACAGTATAGAGACAGCTTGGACTGGGGATGTCTTGAAACCTGAAATTTGCATGTCAGCAGGCTTTGTCGGTGTGTGCAGTGGCCTCATTGGTATTGGTAGAGAGACCACCACGCGCACTGCTATCAGTCAGTCAGTGTTCACATATTTAAATTATCAATCAAGGTGACAGACCAGTGGTGTGAAAATATTCCTTCAAAGTGTTATATTTTGACTGACTGAAGGGAGATGACTGTAGCCTTCTAATGCTGTGAGCACCCAGCTCATGTTACAAACTCAAGAAGTGGCCACATTTCCTTATCAACTTGACTAAACCGGTTTTCATGACATTTCAACCTCGGATTGATTCAGCTTCCAGTCTTTGTGCTACATCAGGCTAACCAGCAGCTAGCTGTAGCAAAATAGGTTTACTGTGGCCTGCAGACATGACAGTGTTAATGATCTCTTCCAGCACTCAAGCAAGTTCATATTTTCCAAAGTATTTAACTGTATTCCTTCAATTACAGTACACTAGGATACAGCATGTAGTATATATTTCATATAAAGTGGAAGTGCATTGTGAGTGAAACAGCTGACGTAGGTTGAGGTTTTATCAAGTTCGGGAAGCAACACTTCCTTCAGATGAATTCCTGGAAGCTCAGATGGACAAAGACAGGAAGGCGAGGAGTGACAGACGGTAGAGGAGGGGAGGGAGGCAGTGAATATGGGAGGGACGGAGGAGGAACGACCAAGGAAGCATGAAGGAATAGACAGGGGTGAGGAAAAATAGATGTGACGTAGGGATTTTAGGGGCAGTCATGGATATAAGGATGGATGGATGGGTAATATTTGTGTGTGGTATTAGTTTAGAGGAAGTGAGGATATTGGGGTAGGGGTTCAAGACAGGAAATGCAGGGAAAGTCAGGGGGGAAACTGAACAATATGAGGAAAGATGGAAAAGGGTTGAAGAGGGAGGTAGATAATCTGGAGAAAGGGGGAAAAGACTATCAGGAGGAATCTGAAGGACGTGAAAGAACAGGTCACGATGAACCTCATGCCTTTTCTCTTTACAGCCAATCAAAGTTTTCTTACAGGTATCCCACTGAGCCCTGCAGTACCCAAGGATGATCGAGTTCAACCACAAGACCCTAAACTCAACCTTGGGTTGTCTTCTTATTTTCTCTCCGCAGGGATCCTCATATCTGATCTGGGATATGTATTCTGTGGTCAAAAGAGAAAGTCATGCAGAGCAGCAGTATGAGATATTTATATACGGTCAATGAGCATCATCAACAGCGGTGGAAGATGGATGCCTGCGTGCTACTTTTTCTTTCTGCTTCCAGGATTTCACAGAAAAGGCTGCACCGCCAACTCTGGTGTCCCTGGTGGAATTGCAAAGGTCACAGTCACACACAAGCAAATACACACACACACACGCACACACCTTGAATGCATGCATACTGACTGACAGACACTCCTCTACAAAAATACATCCACACATAGAGACGTGACTTTTCTCAAGGCAGATAAAATTCACTGCCTACAGGATTGTGAAGAGCACAACTGGCACAGGTTCAATAAGACCTGAGTCCAGCCATGTTTGGGATTAGTTTCTACTGGGTGGGTAGTAATTATTAGAGAGCCCACGTTTGATAATTCCACAGTAAAATGTCAAGAAAAAAAGTCTTTCCCTTAACTTAATTCTTCAACTTTCAGTAGTACATCTGCATGGAAATGTGGAGTTTTATTGGATGCCTCATGCTGTATTAAAGGACTAAATGGAAATTCTCATCAATAAAACCATCACAGATTGTTAAAAACCATCTATCACCCTGCTGCTCCCACTTAATAAAACTACCATTAATAGAGCTTCATATTAAGAACGATTCCTCAGTCATCTTTTTTAATTTAGAGGCTGTTAATCATGCAAGTACATAATTATATAGGGATGTGACGAAATTGCTAATAAAAATCAGTCAAATTAAGTCACAAAAATAGAAATAGTTTTAACAATGAATACCACTTGTCGAGAAACAATGCAGGGAAGCAGTTGAAAAAAAAAGCTCTGAGCTCAATAAATTAACACATCAGTTTCACGCTAAATTGGAACTAATTATTTTTGCCTTATTTATTGAATACACAAACTTGAATAATATAAAGTTAGACCTGACTTTGAGTTTTACTATTTGTTATGCTCAAAGTTGCTTTGACATTTTTTCTCACAACAGATTTAAAGAAAACACACTTTGCACAATTATTTTAAAATAGACAGGAAAAGTTTGTATTTGTGACTTCAGAGATGCTGCAGTTATGCTGAAACTTCACAAATAAATGTTTCCTTTTTTTAAAAAGGTATAATGTGTAGGAATTCCCCCCATCTAGTGGTGCGGTTGCATGTCGGAACGTAGGCTATTCTTGATGTTGCATTCATGTGAAATCAGGCAGACGTCAGACAGACAGCAGACGCTGCATGTAACAGGATAAACAAGCCTCTATGTAAACAAGTGGTCCGCCAGCACGAGGCAAAACAATACAGGCGTGACAATATGTTGCCATAGTGATGTCGTATTGTTTACCTGACCCACGTTTTACCGTCTTTCTCTCGCAGAGTATAATGAATGGTTGGTTTGTCGATTCAGGTGTCTGACTGCACCTGAAGGCAACATCAGTGCCTCCGTCCTTCCTCACACTACACAGTGGTGACAGTTTTAACAGGCGCTACCTGGAAAACTTTCTCCCCGAGCCGACAACTCCGCTGAGTTTCTGTGGTTACCTACGGTCACGCTGACACTGGATGTAAAAAATGGTGATGCAACATGGCAGCTAAGGTTCGGTGCGTTATGTATTTGTAACGACTTGTAACAACTCATTCTAAGGTACGAGAAATCTTTCATTTGTATTCAGGTGTGATTCGACTTAAGTGAAATACGTATTTATGAAAGCAATATTTGATTTTTGCTGAGTTACATACTGGGGCTTTAAGTATATTTTTGGACTTTTTGCCTTGAATTGATAGGACAATTGAAAGAGTCAGGAAATGGGGAGGCAGAGAGAGGGAGATTCAAACGGGGGGCGGCTGCAGCACCTGCTCTACCTGCTGAGCTATACCCCCAAAAACTTGTAAAATAAAAGACAGTGTGTGGGAATTTCTAACAAAAGTGTATTTCTCCCAACAGATTTGTCACGTGTGTCTGGGGGCACAGCTCTGATGTCGAGGGAGTGGTAGATAAAGCTAAAGGCCAACCACTCACTAGTCTGTTTGATCAACACAAATAAAGCACAAAAAGAATATTCCAACCTCAGATCAGCACAGCTTCACAAACTGCTTCAGTTTCAAAACAGAAAATCACGGATGACTGGGAGGAAGCATCGTGCTACTCCACCAATCACCACATGTCAGGTAGCATTCAGCTGCTTAACAACCTCACTAGTTCATATTGGGCAGTAGGAGAGGACTCTCACTGAGGTGATGAATGAGTTTTGTGCGAATAAAAAGACACTCATGTCACATTCATGTCGCCAATAATTTACAAGTTGACAGTTGGCCCTGGCAACAGGTTTTTGAGTGAACTGTCAGCAGTCTACCAGAAGCCCATAAAAAAGAGTCTGTTACACCAACTAATGGAAGCAACAGTGTTTCAGAGGATGAAACAATTCAAACTCAGAGTCGTCACATAAACCCAACGCATAGCCGCGCTATCAAAGAGACTCCAGTGCTTCTCTGCTGAGTTTAATTGGTGGTGGTGGGAGCCTCTGCTGAATTATTTGTGTTGCACTCTCCGACAGGAATATCAAAGTTCAAAGCTTCCAGTGTGCCACAGGTCTGTTTAGACTGGAGTCAATAAACCGCTAGAGCCGCTGCTTTGACGATAAAAGAAGTTAAGGGCTATCAGGTACTCTACTGTGGCTGAGAGCTTCACATTTTAGCCTGGACAGGTTACAACAAAGATTGTTCCCACATAGATGGTTTCTTTTTTTTCGTTTTCGCTGATTTCTCTCTGTCCATCTGTCCTGCTGTGTAGGATGTAATGTTAGAACTGTAAAGACACACATGGCAAATCTGTCAGGAAAATACTACTGGATCTGTCAAGGTACTTTTGAGTGTGACAAACACAAATAAGTTTGAGTGTTTTAATTGATTTAAAGATTCTGTAAAGCCAAAAAATAAGTAAGTCAAAGCTCGAAACTCACTTGGGGGCGTGTCCACTGATGGCACCAAAACTACAGCTGGTATCGGTTGCAGGTTTGAATCCCTATCTGTATTGGGGTAGTTACTGAAAAATGTAATTCATTACACATTACTTTTTTTTTTTTAAAGCCAAAATTTACTTTATTACTCGTTGTTTAAAGTAATTAGTTACACTACTAGTTACATAACTTTTGGATGTCTATCTACTATGACATTCTGAATGTGATTTGCTCCAACCGACAGGTATAGCGGTATAACATTCCAGTAGCGCTCATTTTATTAAGTTTTAATATTTTTTCATGTGAGAAAGAAATTGTTTAGATTCCCAATCGGCGGACAGTTTATCCAAATGACGCTTGTTTGTTCATTTGCTCCAACGTTTTGGGTGAAGTGAAGCTCCACCTGTGGGAGCAGTGGCTCGTCACAGAGGCAGCAGTGGTCTGAGGGAGTTGATCGGCCGTCGTCATCCCGGGGGAGGATGCGAGCAGATTAATTTATGATCTCATTGGTTGATTGTTTGAATGAAAAGCGATGCTGCTGGGTAGAAGAGCAGCGTTGCCTCGGGGTACATAAATCACAACATTTACATAAATAAATAAATGTTTTACAATTAACTGATCTGTCTACATTCAATTTTATTTTATTTTTGTGCCAGTAACGTGTTACTTTGTAATGTGTTATCCCCAACACTGCTGTTAACTTAATGCTTAAAGAAAACATGAGTTCATCCAGCAGCCATATCGGCAGAACACAGCCATACACGTCCACACCACTGGAGACAGAGTGGTATTCTGAGCCAGAGGAACCAGCTACCTGGTTCCTTTCAGTCTGCTAAAGATTGGTAAGTGTTCCCTGTGGTGCATGTCACAGGTGGAGCAGCAGGTGGAGGGGAGATGGTCTGCTCGACTCCGCTCTTCAGCCTCAGCGCCATGAGTCCCTGTTGTTTTTGGAACCGTTTTAAAAACACTCTGCCAAGAAATGCAGAGACGGCTTTTGGTAATGAGCTTCACGTTTGTTTAGTCTCCTTTTTCAGCTTGGTGACTGTTGGGCTTTCAGTATTTGTTAATATTGTTCCCATATCGGTTTCATTTTATGAGAATTTTTTTGATATACCCTACCTACTTTTAATTTGCGTCTTAAAACTTATTTTTATTCTTTGGCTTTTAACTCAGCAACTTTGTGTGACCTCTGTTCTTGAATGTTTTTTTAAATTTTCATTTTATTGTTTGCTCATTGTGGCTTTTATTTATTTTCAGTTCTTATTATGTGTTTTCTTGCATTTTCTGTTGACTACTCTGTTTGTTTCATTTTCCGTCACTATTGCAGCACTTTGGTAAACATCAATGTTTTGAAAATGTGCTATATAAATAAAGTGGATTTAGATATAATTATGTTTTTATCTCAATTTCCATGGAAATGTAATATGTGTATAATGTAATATAATACAATTTAATTTGTGCATGTGCAGGTAGATTTTTTTATAGTACTTTTTCTTTGGGAAGCTTGTTATGACTTCACACAGCCTCCCATAAACACATGACAAACACAATACCTCCACATCTATACAGCACCTTCACACACAATATTTACAGAGGCTTTTAGTGTACAGTGATGATGCTATGGCAGCGAGGACAACAATCCCTCCACACTGTGCTGGCTCTCAGGCCAAGGACCTGTGTCTGTGACTTGATGGAAGCAGTGTGAAGCAGTGGGTTGGGGGGTGCCTGGGGTCCTCTGCAATGCTACGTGCACAGCGTGTGGTGGCTTTGATGTTGAGGTCTGAGAGATTGGTAGATAGGGAGGACAGCCATTTCAGAGGTTTGTTGGATGACTTTGCCTTTGGATTTTATGAGTTAACAGGTTAAAGATACAGAGGGGAATAACAGAGAAGACTGGGCCGAAATATATTATTGTGAAATTGCGGCAAAAGGTAAGGGGGCGGCAACTGGGAGCAGTTTGAGTTTGTGAATGGCGGAGAGTCTGTATTGACAACCTCTGTGGATGTCAGATGTGTGTTGATCAAAGCTCAGTCTATTATCCAGGGTGAGTCGGAGGTATTTGAACCACTCCACCATCTCAGCAGTTTTATTATTGATGCAGCTGGGGTGCTGGATGGACTTGTACGCTATGCTGTATGTGCTGAATGGGTTAATTAACAGTTGTTTAGTCTCTGTCACATTCAGCCACAGGTAATTTTTCACAGACCATTGTGTGAAGTAGAAGTCTTAATGCCCTAAACAAGAGACAGTCTTATTATCAGTTATTGAATGCAGGGAAGTGCATCAAAGTATGATGGGTGAGGACGATGGCTGACTGTCGATGAGTCATCGGGTAGCAGGTAAACAGGAAGCTGCAGAAGGTGTAGTTTGAAAGCGAATGATGCAAGAGATGACAGTTAACCTGATTTAGGTTTCTATCCAGTGCATGCTCTTTGTTTCATGCTCAGTGTACTAAATTCCTTTTCTCTTCAAGTTTGTCTTTGTCCTGCAGTTGATTGTACTGCTACTACTATGTAGCCTGTATACTGTTGGGAGAATAAGTATTTGATCCCTGCTGATTTTTGCCCTTATTTCACTTGGAAATGCACACTTCCATGTTCGATTTGTGGTTTTAGCATTACCTTACAACTAATCGTATCCTCAAAAGGAACTAACAGCCACAGTTGTCTGATTTATCTATTCACAGTAAAAGTGGTTTTGGCAGAAAAAATTATAAAACCAAATCTGGCCCATATTTGGACCATTTTCTTCTGGCCCTGTGTGCTATTTGTTCCACAGGCTGAATTTGCCCTATATTCTGTATTATTGTCACATGTCAGCCAGTATTCATGGATAGAAGCTGGAATCCTCAATGTGGAAGTACAGTATAGAGGGATTACCTGTTTACCAACAAATCAGGATGCGTGCGCAACCTGACTGCAGAAAGAACCGGTTGTCATGGTTACCCCATGGATCTAGTGTAGCGATTTTGTCAGCGTACTACAACAGTTTATCACCTACTGATGTAGTGTGTGTTTTATAGACTGTAGGTTTTATAATGGCAGGAAAAAAACAACAACAAAAAAACGTCAGGACGGAGGATCGAGGAGTTTATACCGTGGCAACGGCAACTCAGCCACGGGACAAGGCACGGACACTCACAGCATGGCGTCAGTTAGCGGTAAAACGCTGTGCAACGTTACCTACAGCTATTTAACATTCAATAATGTTCAGGAAAACAATTACAAAACTTGGCTGTGAGGACTGAGGTGCTGCCTGGTCAGAGACGAGGGAAGAGGACGGACCTGTCTAAAGTCTGGAACAACTGCTCCTGATCCCAACTGTAACGTTACATGGCTGAGTATGTACCGGTAATGTAAAACAATATAGCTTAACGTCTTCGGTTACTGTCGTAGTAAACATTTCACAACTCATTGGCTGCAGTTCCAGCTGTGCCCGTGGGCATTTAGCTTCATCACCATTCAAACCAACGTATCTAACACGTTATATTGCATGAAATTAATCGACAATGTACTATTTTCTCGCTCGTTTGCCTTGAAAGGGGTGCGAGTTGAGTTTTCTGTAAAATTTGCAAGTTTTGTTATTTTTTATCACAACGATTAGTGCAACTAACAGCACAATAACACACGACCCCATTGACTCCCGGCTGTTACTGCTCTCTTTCTGCAGGCGACATGCGCAGTAGAACCTCTGTGGCGTAGGCTGGTATCCCTCTATACAGTATGTGTCAGTCTCAAGGTGTAAGGCCAGAAGTTCCATTTGTAATGATATTATCTTTTCTATATTGTACAATTTTGTCACACAAAACCTTGTGTTCAGTGTTCATTCATACCATTTAACGGGCCACTACTAACTCAGAAAGACATAAAAATCGTGTTTTCAGTAGCAAGCTCTTCAATTGTAATTCTGTCCATAACAACCATGTCGATGACTTTCTCCTCAACCCGAGTGGGTCCCAATTATCCAGCAATTTTCAGCGCACTTATAGTCTGATAATTCTAGTCCTGTCCACTGAGAGTCTTTTGTGTATCAGATGATCTGGGTGCCATTCAATAGATTGTGCAATTTAAATTATTCCTGTGAGAAAAAGGACCTGCTGGCATGGAAGCCCTTGAGGAGGTGTTTCCTGGATTAATTTCTGTTTTAAATATTCTTGTTTTCTTAATTCTAGCCATTATTGGCTAACGATGTACTCTTGCAATCTGTCTCATTTTCCGTGCTGCTGTTTTTTGCTCTGTTGCAGATGAACAGGGCTGTAGTGGGGATACATACTCTAATACATTTCTTGCCCTTCAAAATTAAAAAACGAAGGAAACCAAGGCGCATGAAAAACAACCCGTATTTATCTGCTGGAATTTAAGCAACAATTATTGGCATGTCCAGCTAACGAGCACACATTGGCATCCAAAGTCCAAGGAGGATGAAATTAAGTAAGTATTAATACATAAGTTTATGAGTTCATGAGGGTCGTGTTGGCAGCTCTATCCCGTTCTTTATTTCATCTGCTGAAGTTTACTTTCCAGGTGAGGCGTAAACTCATTACACAGTACATGAGCTTCACTTAACATAAAATCATGTTGCCATGAAGTGCTGATTTAGGATTTAAATGTTGTTATGAATTACAGAAAAAAATCAGCCCTGGAGAGTATTTTTATGGAGCCAGAATTGTAAAATGAGGTAAAATCAGTCAGTTCCACAATTCTAGTATAATCCTATGATTGTTAAAAATGAAAAAGCTGCAGCATCTGCTTTTAAGTCTTAAGTCAAGTAGCCACTGTTTCAATAGATACACTGGATTTACAATGGTAGAAAACTGCCACTGTTCAATATACAGTACTGCCGATCTTTGGTGATTTTTTTATGGCAGCTTTAAATGTACTATTATGGTAATGCGGTTTAGATTTTAAAGTCTTATATCACTTTAAAGGGACCATAAACTCCATTTCTTATTTACCTTAAACCCCTTATATGAGCTAATTACAGTCTTAGTGTAACCTATTCAAGTTGATTAGAGAATAATGAGCCAGTTTTTATAAAAACAAGACATTTTCATTGAGGAATAACCGACTGCCCAAGTCTAATTTGGCACAGACTAAGCAAGAACTAAATTAACAAAGGAGCGTGGCTAATATTTTACTATCCTCAGTGCCCTGTTTTTCTAATCCCAGTGAAAAGGGATTTATTTTGCTTCCCCTCACCTTGCTTCGAGTCAGATGGAAAGGCACGGTCAACTAAGTGTCCAAGTGACCAAGAGTAGGAACTGCGTTTCCCCTCTGTGCACTGCTAATGACAAGAAAATAAACACAGGAAACGGCCAGTCCCAGCTCCCAGCAATTAGGTCACCATCTCTCTCACACACACACGCAAACACACATTGTGCTGCTGACTACAACATGTTGTGTATGTGTACAGTACAAGCTGCAGCTGTTGCAAGACGGGATGTCTGGAGCGATGGAGTGGGGGGAGACAGACGGAGAGTCAGAGGCCTCTAGTTTCATGGTGTGGTCTGTGGTGATGGCTGGCAGAGAGAGCTGTGACTGTACTCTGTGTGTAAAAGTGGAAGTAATGAGACTGAAAAGGTGGGGTTAATCAACAATAAGCTCTGTGTTGTCCCTGTAGCTACGTTAGCTACTCAAACCATAAAACCCCATCGCAGTTTAACAGAGTCGCTGACATACTGCAGCCTCCTGACAAGCAAAGCATGAGCAACAGCTCCTGACAGAAACCTGACAAAGACTGAATCCATGTTTCAAGTGGTTTTTTTTGGTGGAACTACATGTTCATGAGTAAAAAAAAACAAAACAAAACAAAAAAAAACCTCTGTTGAGTCTAAAACTCAGAAACTTTGCTAATCTGCTTGTGTGGATGTGATTTGATCAGGTTTGATTGACAGTGACCAGTCGATGAGCAGACAACCTCACAGCTGTTATCACATTTTATCAAAATGATCCTCATCCTTCAAATCAGTGAGAAGAGGACAGACAATAAGACCACAGACAAAAATCTCCCATGTGAAAGAAGCCAAAATATTTAAAAGTTGCCAGAAAATGGGTTGTTCATGTTGTCTCCTATCACTCAGGGTAAGAAGCTGAATGAGAAAACTGGTTTTCAGGGCACTTAAAAGTAAAACTGTGACTCCTGTGTTGCCTAAGTAGTATGTTTAGAGGGACATTGTGTAACTTCGCCTGTTACCTATTCATGAAAATCGATTATTTCGTTCAAAAGTATGTTTTTCATTAATCAGTATCCACCCTTCAACGAACTGCAGTGTTCCGGTGAGCAACATGTTGTCACATGTATTGTTTTGCATCATGCTGACGGACCACTTGTTTCTGCTGTTACGTGCAGCGGCTGTCGTCCGTCTGCCATCTGCCCAATTTCACATGAATGCAGCATGAAAAATACAACTGAGTTGCTTGTGATATACAACCGCAACGCTAGATGGGAGTAATTCCTACACAATGTACCTTTAACAAATGCCTCATAAAGTGAGAGCAGAATCACTACTTGCATTGTTATGTTTGATATCTGCAATGAAATATACTGATGATGCGTGACTTTCCAGATGTGTAGACGGTACTGTATGTGGATGGGAGTACAGTAACGTAAGACCTAAGAGAACTGTAACATATTTCCATCTGACTTTTTAGTATTACAAAGGTTTAATGACTATATATAGCCTACTGTATAGTTTCAAAAATATTTATCATGTTTAATCTTTATCATCAGTTTTATAGGCCTGTTTATACTGACAATATATGAATAATTTTAAACATTCATTGTGTCCTGCTTTGTGAGGAAGTACTTTTCTCTGTTTTGTATAAGAGTGATATCAGTATCTCTGGGCTTTAGACCCTTGGACAGACTAAAGTAGACACCTGAAGATGTCACTTTGAGCTCCAGAAATGGTTTTTAAACATTTTCTGTGACTAGAAGATGAATTCAGTATCTTAAAAATTGGTAGTCGTAACATTTAACTGATGTGTGCTGTTTTTAAAGCCCCTAAGACTTGGTTCCAGGCATATCTCTACAACATGAAATATTCATGACTGAACAACCTGAAACTTGATTGATTGACAAGTCTAGCAGCACACAAACATGCAAACCAACAACTGTCGCTACATTTGGATACAGAAATTACTGGACTGATCTGTGCACGGATGGGCGTGTGTGCCTGTGTCTTTTTTTTCCAGCTGAGCCCACTTCAAACTGTGAGAGAGCGCACAGGCGAATACAGCACAAAGACAAATCTCTCTCTCATGTGAAACAATGAACACCGTGGTACAAAATAGTTGCGTTCATGCAGGAGCCCGTCACCGATCTCAGGGCCTGCCTCTAAAGTAGCGCTATCATGCATCAGAGCTTTAACTGATATGAGTAGTCACAATAAATAAATATCAGGACCACCACGCCCAGTGCAGCGCTGCACAAACAGGAGGCTCCTGGGAGACCAGAGTGGACACGCAGCTTGGCTGAGCCCTCCGCAGCACTGGAACTACAGGCGAGAGGGGGCAGGGCCGTTACTAGGAATTCTGCGCCCCCTGAAAGAATACTAAAGTGGGCCCCTGACTTTTCCACTTTTTTTCGTATGTATTATCATTTTTTATTTAGCCTACTTTGTTTTGATGCTAATGCAGCATATCAGTCACTGTCTATGCAGAATAATTCAGTCATAAAAAGATTAAACTACTAGGTTTTTTTGTGGCCCCTATGGGCGCTGGGCCCCTCACTTTCTCCCCTTTACTACGGCCCTGAGAGAGAGCGTGAGATAGAGAGAGAGAAGGAGGAACAACAGCTGGCACCAGGTGCTGTTCCTACCAAGCCCTTCATCTCTAAACCCCATGTTTAGATTTGGCAATGTCACTCTGACCATGACTGAGCCTATTTCCCATGCACCAACCAACCGACCCCCACCTTTTCTCTCTACACACACACACACACACACACACGCACACAGGGGGTAAGCCAGAGTACAACAGTAGGGCCAACAACAGTCTGATAAGCTGTGATAGAGATTAGTCATGTCTAAGGCCAAATGGCCATGTCAGAAATTCATAGAGGTAAAAAAAAGACAGAAAAAAAAGAAAGAAAGAGTTGGATACAGGAAGAAGAGAAAAGGATGGATCTAGAAAGAGGAAAAAAGACAGGAGGGATTGATCAGAGAGACAGAACTGTTGCCTGAGAGAGATAATGAGCGTGCCACAGAGGATGAAATAAAAGAGAGAAAGAGAGACAAGGGGGGCTGGGGGAGCTGGGAGGAGATGGAGAATGAGCGATAGAGTTTGGATGGAGGACAAATAAAGTCGGCTTGATCTGTGTGTGTGTGTGTGTGTGTGTGTGAGGGAGAGAGAGGCTGTCAGTTTAATTGATGCTGTGACAGCCTGACCATTTATTTTAATGGTGTTGTTTTGCAGCGCTCCATCATAGCCCAACACTCACCTCTTATGTTGGACAAGTTGCTACATTTTTTTGGCAGAGGGGGCGCGAGGGTGAAAGCGACGTGTGTGTCTGTGTGCGACCGTGTGTTGGCGCAGGCGATCTGCATGTCTCGCCGTCTTTGTTCGCTCTGAGAAGACAGGAATAAATGTCTTTGTGGAAAAGAGCTTGTGTCTGTGTGGAAAACAAGTGAGTCTGAGTTTTTGCACACAGGTCGACTTTTGGTTGGTACTCTGTGTATGTGTGTGTGTGTGTGTGTGTGCGTGCGTTGTGTGTCCTTTGTACTACATCCAGCAGGATGGATTGTTTCCTCGTCCGTTTCCTGCTTCATCTTATTTTAACCTCTCAGCAAAGGCTGGACAAAGGAAGCACACATTCACACAGCTGTCCACACACACACACACACGCAGACTCACACCTACAATTCACCTTGACATCCCCATACAGACCTTTCGTACCACACACTGACAAACCACAACCTTTCTTTAGCTACACACACACACCTCTATGGGCAGCTGGCAAATGACCAGTCATTGCGTGAGTGTGTGTGTGTGTGAGAGAGTGTGTGTGTGTGTGTGTGTGAGATGAGTCAGAGGACCACACAGGGACAGCAGGGTGGTGCTAGTAGCAGGGGGTTGCTGTAACCATATTATTCTAACCAACCCATTGTGGTCTTTCCTCAATGACAGATCTGCCTTTTTACACACACACACACACACACACACACACACACACACACACACACACACACACACACACACACACACACACACACACACACACACACACACACACACACACACACACACACACACACACACACACACACACACACACGCACACACACACACAGAAGCGGTGGAAAAAGCCAGGCTAGCTATCCAGGGACCAACCTCCGACTGCTTTTGCCTCTGTCTGTTTTATTAATGGAGCACCATGGCGCTGTCGGCACCATAATAGCTGCTGTGCCCACGGTTCTGTCTGATGTAACAGACACACACTCACATACACACACATGCACACATTCAAAGTGATACACACAGATGCAGAAAGAGAGGGATAAAAAGTAAACTAATACAAGCGTACAGTGCAAAGACTGGAGCTCCCCTCTACAGAGACGCACATCCTTGAGTATCTACATATTTTATGAACCCACACACACACACACACACACACACACACACACACACTTCATGGGGGACAGACAGGAGGCTGATTTCACAGAAGGGAAGATGTGGAATTTTCCAACCCAAAAAATTAGCTGTTACCCAGTTTGTCAGCTTTGTCCAACCTCCTGGGTCTGATCTTCGCCAACGCACACACGCACGCACACAAGCAGACACGCGGCACTGCTCTGGTCAGCTGTGATATATATGCACTCTCAGTTTTTATCGCTTTTGTTTGCTCTGTCGTAATATCTAATCTGACAGCATTATGACATTTTCCACATTAAAATATATGGCTGCTGTAAGGAGTGTTTATTCAAAGTGATGCGCACACACACTAACCTAGCCCTGTGAAGCCTGAACCATGAAATAATTGTAAGAAAAATCTAAAATTTTGAAACTGGACCTTTTATTGGACCTTCTGACAAAAAAATGTAAGTCCAAAAAAAAAATTGAATAGGAGATTTGCATAGAAAATTATCTAATTTGATGCACACATTTTCGGTTGTACTATACAATAACTTATGAAATATTAAGTAGTTTTACTTTGCATCAATGCAGTAACTATTCCTATTGAAGTTTCAGTAAAAAAAAAAGAAAGTAAAATTGTAAAAATAATGTTAAAAAATTGTACGCTATCTTTTTCAAAATTGGTAATAATATCCACGAGAAAACACATGACATATTGAATCCCAAGTGAAGCCTGCTAGGGCATAAATAACTGCACCCTGGTGGTTTGGCTGATCATTGCATGTATCTGATTGTATACAATAGGTTTTTCATGAAAAAAAAATCACAGTGAGGATGAAGAGGTCTGAAAAACTCAAGTGTTTTCATGTATCAAATGTGATACAAAGGGCGACATATAGTAGGGCTAGGCTCTGTGGCTTCATACGTGAGGTCAAAACTATAAGAACAAGTCCTGAACTGCTCCACAAAAATAAAAAAAAGGAGAAAATAATTAATTGTATATTTCAATTGTAGTATTTCAAGTGAGCTGTGAAGCTGCTGCTCTTTATGTGCATTATGTGTTATTGTTGTAATATGACAGGCAGTGGCTATTATAAGCGCTGAAAAGGGAATTGTGCACGGAGGAAGTCAGTCTATCATTATCAGAATGCTACGTTTCTGATGTTCTCAGTCACATCAGGTGAATCAGAAGTTTGTAAGAACTGACACGTATCTTGTGCATGGCAAGACAGAGGATATTTATATTAGCATCTGCTGAAAAGACAGTTGATATGTGCTGGTTTCTTTTCTTATTCTGATAAAACGATTTGAATTGGAACCAGACTTTGATTAAAATTAGAAAAAAAGGAGGAATTTGGCTCTGGCATCAAATCAGAGAGGTTCCAGAGGATTTGTAATAACAAAACAAGAGTGAGAAAATTACACAATCCAAGTTCTACGTGGAGATAACAACCATACTACAACTACTACTAAGGATAATAATGTATCAGTGGGCGTTGAGCAGGGTCGGGGCAGTAGGTGGCTTGGAATCACATATTCACACTCTACAGCTCTGGAGGCAGAAACACCTGCAGAGAGCAGCAGGCGGGAAGAGACGAGAAAGAACAGAACTGGAAGAGAGAAGCTGCAGCGATAGTAACAGCTATTAATGGGATATGAATGCATATGGATGGGAAGGGAGATTAGAAGAGAGGAGCTCGGTGCATCGTGGGAAATCCCCTGGCAGGCTGTATGCCTATAGCTGCATATAAGAGTGGTGCAAGGGAAGCCTGCGTGTTGAGTGTGTCTGCCTCCCAGACATGAACTAGATGCTGGTTCTGCAGGAGGGAAACCTGACAGCAGGAGCCCCTGTCAGTAAGCCTGCTCACTGGGAGTGAGATACGATGGTCACTGACCATCGGCTTTGCAGCTGAGGAAAGGGATTTTAAATACTGTTCTGTATTTTTGCAGGGAGCCATAGTGCAGAGAATATGCAGAGATAGGATCTTTCTTGTCAGTCACTTTGGATCAGCAGGAGAGTGTTTTGGAGACTTGCTGAGGGCCGCTTGGTTGAAAGGAATCTGCATCGTTTTCAGTCAGGATTGACTGAGTTTTAACCTTTTAACCTTTAAAGGTCTTTTATGTGGGAGTTAAAGGGCACGTCCTCGTATGTCTTTTAACTTTAAGATAACGTTTAGGTGGTGCTGTAGGTCAGGGCAATAACAACCGGAGGAACAATAATATCAGAGGTGTTTGGGGAAAACTTTCAGAAAAAGTTTGTAAGTCCTTTGCATAGCAAGTGCTTCTTCTATAGGTGCCGGCTGGTGCAGGATGAATAAATGATATACACTAATGTGTATTTCCATTTTTATGAATACTTTTTCTGTTTTTTTGTGATTACTTATACACTCACTTCATTATACATAATGAGTTGGTATAGTACAGTTGAATTAGATTGTGTATATCTCATTGTTGTAATGGGTCCTAATTATATTCCTTTTGATCTATATATACGCTTTTCTTTCATTTTTTCTGTATATTGGCATTTACCAGATGGTGGATTCCTGTTTACGCTACTTACTGTATGGCTTTTATATGCCCTTGAATAAATTTGTATGCGTATCTCATGGGAAGTTTGTCAGGCTGGTAGGATTAGGATGTCACCTATCTGATCTACTTTTAAGCACGCACGAGATGACAATCAACAGTGAACCTGACGAAGCAACAGACAAAACATGTTGTTCGCTGTTTTTAACCTTTGTTAATAAATACATTTTTGTCTATCCTCTCTAGTGTGCGCTGGGAGTTAAAAAAAAAAAGAAGGTATTTCAGAGTTTGTGCAGGTCAAAGACATGCTTCAAGTTTGGGTAAATTGGTCTCAAATGGCTTCATTAATGACTATAACATTAAGGGTAGGGACACCTAAAATACTGCCTAAAATAAGCTTATATGAGGTGAATAGAAGTGGAGCTACCATTGTGTACAGTACATGTTCAATTTCCTGTATGAACAATGTTATTTATAGGACTCAAAGCATATTGGTGAATTTTCTTTTAAAGGATAATTGTATGCCTGAGTCTCTGTAATAGCATGTGGTGGTCAGTGTTTATAAATGCAGCAGGATTTGCAATTATAGGAAAACTCCCCTCTCAAACAAGTAAAATGCCCAATCCTGTCTAAGTATAAATAATCTATCAACATTAAGTAAATTACAGTGCATTACTGATTCAACCAACCAAACATACTTGTACATTTTCATAACTATTCCTTCCTTATCACTGACATGCAACCATGTTCTCCTCTTGTGTCATAAGTGGAGCTGTATTCAGTACTGTGTTATCTAAAAATAATCATAAATGCTCATCTTCACCACTTAAGCGGCCCAGTAGGATGTCAAACTGCACTTCTGTCAGAACCAGTAACGAATAAAGTTCAATGTAAAAAGGATATGTAATTATCTGCAGACAGGGAATGAAGCAGACAACTAACTGGTTAAACTGCAAGATTAAAAAAACAGACATTTGCAAATGTCACTATAATTTTTAACTAAGTTTTCTTAGCCCTGTAAGTAAACCTTGAAGTTCCTGGAGGTGGAAGTTTAACAGTGGAAAAACAGTCAATCAAATCTAAGTGACACCAAGCCCAAACAATAAGCTCCAATCTGCAGCCACTTTGCCACGCGGCCTCCATTAGCCGCTCTCCCACAGGACGTTGTTATGCAACGAGCTGCAATGTATCTGCCTCCAAACACGGGGCAACAAATTATCAAGTGCACCCTAAAAGATCAAAGCTGCTCAGGAGAGAAGCAAAAACCGAGAGAAGAGGAGGGGTTGGCTGGGGGCTCATTAAGAGTTAGCCTTCATTAAGAGCAAATTAGAAACTCTAACTCTGCAGACAAAATGTAGAGGGTGGGAAGGAAGAAAATAGAAAAAAATAAAGTGTTAAAATGTGTGTGACTGTGTGTGAGCGTGCTTGTGTGTGTGTGTGTATCCATGTGAGCATAAGGGTGGGGGGGATTACAAAGAAGCTCAAAATGACTTTTTAATCACATCATTAAAAGGACTTTGAATTATGAATTTGTCACAATGGATGTCTTTAGGCGTGGGTGCAAAATGAGAGAGGGATATTTTATTTTTTATTTTTTAAAGAATGAGGCCAAGGAGGGCCAACACTCTGCAGCCGCTGTGAATGTGTGTGGGCTGTTGTGTGTGGAGGTTGGGTTCAGAGCATTAAATCCAATCAAGGGTGGCAAATAGACCTTGATGAAGAAAAGCTGCAGGCAACAAAAAAGAAGCACAAAATCAGAATTGACGGTTCACCAAACCCCTCCTCTGAATATCGATCGTTCACTCACATCTTGGTAACCATAACCAGGTCTGACAGGCTTGTCAAGGCTTGGATCTATCCACATGCAGACGTGGTGTGCAGCCTTCATTAACCAGTATGCTTATCTGCTCAAGTTGTTAATCACGTGCATCATGTGCAGCCAGCACACAAGTTCCCTACCTGCATTTATATAATGTAACCTGCGTTTTGACTTGCAGGTCAAGGAGAATTTCTTAAATTAAATAGATTTTGTGAGAGAAATCTTGAAAGAAAGAAAAGAATGGCCCCATCACAATAAAATCCACTGGGCAGAGGGCTGTCCTTGACAATGACAAGAACATCTGTCCCTTCAAAGAAAAATAACATTCAAAATGGACTATTTTTTGTTTCCAAAGAAAAAGGTTGCCTCACCTGAATAAAATTCAACCCATACCATTCCTTAAAGGGATATTCCATCTTAAGTTTAAGTTCTGTTTTTGTCTCTTTTCAATAGAAACCAAGCAAAGCTAGTGTTTGATGCCTCGTATTATGTGCCAGGGACCCTGTTTGTATTGTTGAGTCAGTGTGGTGTTCTGAGTATTATTTGTGGCTATCTTGTGACCGAGGTTGGCTCTTGGCTCCAAAGACAGCAGTGTTTTGCTATCTGGCAGTCTGTGCTGAACTAGAGAAGTGTGCAGGAGGCACATTTGATCTCTCAAGGGGGTGTTGAGTCTCATGCGTGTTAGACCATTAAACTCAGGCCAGAGTTACCTTAAAACCAATTTCTATGTTTTCTGCCAAAACCCAACCAAACCAAATGATGTAAGATGTTGCAAACAACATGGCAGGGAGAACGGCTTCCTGCTTCCATGTTAAACAAAGGTTTTTCACGAAAGAGACAAGTAACTGAATTGAATTTAATCAGAAAAGATGATTCTTGGCGTCAGACTGAATACCTACATTCTGTGGTTTAGCGTGGGGAGTTTACATTGTTCCACACTCATCTTTTTGACCATTCGTGAGCTTAGAATTATATGGTTCTATCTCCGTTTTTTTTCAAAATTGAGTTTTTTGCGTAATATCATCCATTAGTGGTCTGTTAATGCCTGTGTGGTGTTATTTTTAAATTTTCAACATTTGTTAACATTTAGTTATTCATAAAATAAAAAGGCTCTGTCAACCAAAACACAAGCCGAGTTGGAACTTTGATGCTCAATAGACCCAAAACGGAGGTCTCATGTTTTTTATTTTATTTATTTGTACAGGTAAAATCTCATTGAGACCCAGGGTCTCATTTACAATTGAGACCTGTTCATGTGCATTGGGTACTTACAGTCCATTCCATTTTGCCATACAGTCAGTACGTTTACATGACACTTGAGAAAACTAAATTATTGCCTTCATCCAACTATAACTGGAAAACTGAAGTGCATGGAAATGCGTTAGTCCAACTGATATCGGAGTTTTCCAACTCTGATAAAGACACCCAGATAATGTGATTGGAAATCAATTTTCTCCGGCATGTATACGCCGTAATCAGAGTTGAACTAGACAATGCATGTGCACGAGTCACAACCCCCCTCTCGCGAATGACCCTGGAACATCTCGAAATCACAATGACCACGAGGGATAGCATGCACCTTATCTGCACAATAGGTACTGCGTACATTACGTATGAGATGAACAAAGCTGTACAATTATCCATCTTGCTGTTGCTGACTACAGTTGTTTATTATGTGACGTAATAGGTCAACCCGACAGAGGTCTGTATCAACCTGCTGAAATGATGCATATTGCCACCTATGGTTGAGGAGGAGGACAACTTCCTTTCAGTTATTCAGTTTTCTCAGTTGCATGTAAACTGGGACGAGGACAGAAGTCTGATTAGAGGCCAAAATTTAATTTTGAAAATGAGGTTCCTGTCACTATGCCTCCAGTTGAATTTTGAACAAGGGGATGTCCCTTTGGCCGACTGGTTAGCGCGCATGACTCCGACCCGGGAGTCTGGGGTTCGAAGCCCGCCTGGGTCCCTCTTCACCTTGCCACATCTGCATGTGAACGTACAGAATTCGATCACACTTACATACTCAAAATAGTCTAAGCATAGACGGTGTTCAAATTGATACACAGCATGTGAATTTTGGGTTGTAAATCTGCGATCATTAACACAGAGAAGTACATATGCGTACACGGTCTAGACAGCTTGATAATGACACACATAGCAACAACAACAGCAACTGAGGAGGCAGGGCCTAGTGAATGGTCAATTGGCTGCCGCTCTGGGACAGTGATACAAGCTGATGGTCATATCTTCTAACAAATATGGACCACATTTGGCAGGAGTGTTGTTGATAGAGAGACAGGGAGCATGCGTAAGAGAGAGAGAGAGAGGTGGAAGGAGATAAAAAGCAATTGAAGGTTGGAAAGGGAGGGGAAAGTTAGATAAACACCGTTTCTTGCTCCTTTTTTTCCCACCCCTGTCCCTACCGCTCTCGTTGCTCTCCACGCAAGAGACAACTCACTCGGTGGAAATCAAATGTTGATAAAGAGAAAATTGCATCGGATGGGGGGCGAGGAAAACAGGAAAGATACACCCAGAGAAGCCCCACAGGAGCAGTCAGCAGGGAGGGAAGAGAGGGAGGGAGACTGAGCGGGAGAGACAGTGGGAGCGTGAAGAGAGAGAGAGACAGAGATGGACAGGAAAGAGATGGAGGAGAGCAGAGGAGGAGATGAAGAAATGTGGTTAGATCTCAGAAACAGATATTGAGCACTGAATAACACGGCACACACATTTGCATGTGCATCCTGTTCTTTTCCCACGCACACGCACACGCATGCACTCTAACTACATTTACACACACCAACCATCGACACACACGCACTCCGGCTAACTCTTGATGTGTTGACACTATTAGGAGCTGACAAAAAGAGGAAATGGGTTCGTGGGGAAACACAAACAAATTTAGAGAGAAGAAATTGGCCCTCTTGTTGCACTGCAGTACTCCTCCACAAACACCTCAATTCTCTCATTACACTCCATTATAGGACCATCCACAGACAAAAGAGTTCCTCCAGCACGGTAATGGGAAATCAAGTCAGCACTCTATTGTGCTTTGTCCCCTTCAGTCCCACAGGCCAGAGAGGATGGCCGAGGTTTGTTGAGCTCAAACCAAGCAGGTAGACACGTAGCAGAGGCAGCAATTGATTGAAAGAAGTGGTGGTTTTGTTGTTTCTTCTCAAGGATTTCTTCTTGCTGGGGGTAAATACAGGTGCAGTCAAAAGAGCAGGAAATAATAATATAAAGTACCAGTTACAGAAAAATAGATAACCTTATAGAACATAATCGGGGGAAAAAAAAAAACACTTATGGGCAGGCAAAGAATCTGAATTCTAGCGGGTGTCAATAAAGTATCACCTTTGTGTGAAATAAATATAAATAAATAAAATATTGGTGTTCTGTTGCATTTTGTGATTCAAGTGTCTTGTACCAGCTATGCCTTTCTCCCTCTTTAACATGTGCCAGTGTAGTCGAACACCTCCTACGAACTCTGCATTGAGTTTGCAGATAATGAGGAAAGAGACGAGGACCACTACTGCCTTACCAGCCTGAGGGGAATTTATTCTCTCAAAGACTGTGTAAAACACAATAATATTAGTCCAGCGACTTGCCATGTCCAGGTTTCTACATGCACACCACTTCTTAACAGGGCCTAGCTGCCAACTGCACTCATGTAACATGTGCACCGCTACATGTACCACATCAAATGTCCCTGTAACATCTCATTCTGAGCATGTGTTGCAGTTAAAGGGTCATTTTAAAACCAGCAGCATAATATTAAAGGGATAGTTCACCCAAAATTCAAATTTCACTCATTATCTACTCATCCTCATGTCGACTAAGAGCTGTGAGAATTTTCAGAGTCCTCCGTTCCTTCTCTGAGTTACGGGGGGGTCCGCGCAGCAGTATTTGTCCATATAATGGTTGTCAATGGACACCAGGTTTCTTTGTCCAAAAAGACACACCACAAAACATCCAAATACCTCCATACTGCTATAATGTCCCTCTCGTATTGAAGCCCCGACATGAGAAATTGTTCAGAACAAAATTAAATAAGTCTATATTTTATATTATATACTATATTGTAACGGAAGCTCCCAGTGTCTTGGTTCACTGCTCTTCCTGTGTCAGTGCAATTCTCACATGATTTGCACTGACCGGCGGAACAATTTCTCATGTCGGGGCTTCAATACGAGAGGGACATTATAGCAGTATGGAGGTATTTGGATGTTTTTTGGTGTGTCTTTTTGGACAAAGAAACCTGGTGTCCATTGACAACCATTATATGGACAAATACTGCTGCGTGGACCCCCCCGTAACTCAGAGAAGGAACGGAGGACTCTGAAAATTCTCACAGCTCTTAGTCGACATGAGGGTGAGTAGATAATGAGTGAAGTTATAATTTTGGGTGAACTATCACTTTAACATGGAAATACATAGAAATACACTATGTGCTTGGGTTTGAACTACCATGTTACTCAGTGGTGTGCATACACGCTGAAATAAACAATATGGCAACAAAGGAAAGTGTATGTGGTCCAAAGGTGTAGTAGAAGGACTACTGTTCCCATGATGCCACAATGATATGCTTATTGTATTCTGCTTCCAGGTATTGAATAAAGACTGTTCCTAACAGAAGTCCACAGGGTCCCGTGTCCTCATTATACAATAGGAGGTACACCCGCACACACTTATGATTGGCATCCAGACGGCAGACTGCCTCACAGAGCTTGAAATGCACAGGTAGCTTCAATACGAAGAACACAATAATATCTCCAAAAGGAAATGTACTCAGCAACAAGTATGTACAAGGGAAGTAATCAAAGAAAATTGATTTTTGGTGAAATATGAAGCTATTACAGGAGTACATCGGTTACAAGAGATGGTCGGAAGAGGAACTGTCTCTCTTCTCTAGTGGAGCATAAGGGATCCATTCATTTTATCTACAGCACATTAACTTTGCAAGTGTAAAAGGAAAGTGAGGTGTTGAACCGTGGGATAAGTGGGAATCATAAAAGCCTGCAAGGACTTAATGCTGGCTTCACACCACTGCGTCGTGCATTAAGTCCCTAAAAGTAGAGCATCTCAAGGTCTTCAGGTGAACCTCCTGAATTGGCTTTATTCACATGGCAGCCATTGTGATTTACAGCAGATTGGAAACCTTGCACCAAATGAAAAGAGTGGGGAGATGCAAAGTCGCAAGGTTTCTGGAAAACAGTCCAAGAGCGCAGATATTTGTGATATCTAACTATAGTTAACACAGTTAATTGATTTTTTTTCCTACCCACTTGGAGGCAACACATAAAGAATATGTTAGCAGTTTTCATTTATACCCTTGGCAGAGCAACATCCATTCAGGATTCCACCTGTAAGTCTAATCATTTTCAGCAAATCCTGAGGGATAAATCTGTGTGTGCACCTGCTGAAGGCTCCACCATGTTCATCCAAACTTTGTGTGCCAGCTGTTTGGTGCTGCTGCAGGTACGGGTGTTGGGTGTTGAGATTGATCTAGCTAAAAGATATCCCTACTGTTGAAAACAGGATTGATGAAAGCGCTCAGAGCAAATTAAAACGCCAGAGGTTGAGGCGAAAAAAGAAAATACTTGTGAAAATATTTGCAAAGCTGCTTGTGTGAATCATTTGACTCTTCGTTAATGTGAAAATATTGATTTGAGCTTCCTGATAAAAGCTCCAGTGTTTTTTTTTTAATTAGCTTTGGTGTTAGGTAACTTAATTGGCGAAAATAAAAGCTGAATGTTAGATGTGGAGAACTTTGTATATATCCTGTTCATATGTGTGAATGTTACTCACTTGGCACATACTGTAGATCAGAAGGTGTTCGTGGGCTCAGTCTTTTTGCAGTCGAGTCATGCTGTGAATTCATTATTATTTAAGCCAAATGTAATTGAATTGCCTAGTAGCAAGTAATATGCAGTTTGCGGTGTGATCCTCAGGACAAGTGCTAAGAATGTTGAAACATATGAAAAGATAAAAGAACGTAACTCCATGTCATTTGTGGTTCTTTCTGCTACCTCTGCCATATGGCGTCGTCATTGAGATCAATATAAAATGAAGGGAAAAAAAGAGAGTGGGAAAAAGGAAATATCAAGTAGCTTCCCACTTCTGTCATTAAAATACAAAATAAAGGAATATCTGTGGGATGGATGGTTGTCATCAGAGTCAGGTCAAGAGTTTACAGCATCCAATGGGAAAGGAGAGAGAGGAACAGATGTACAATGCTGTTCAGGGAGTAAAATTGACTGTTATAATAACAATAATAATAATAATGGCACTTAAAGGTAGTGCATTTAATGATGACAGCAGCAATGATAGCTAGCCCAATTGGAAGAAGGATAAGGTGATGAGAAAGAGGAGAATGAATGATGATGACAATAATGAGTGTAGGGCAGTTGTGGCAGATGTAGATCCTGCAGCTCTGGAGTCAGAGACATCTGCAGAGTGAGGACAGAGTGGAGAGGCACAAACTAGGACACAGAGTTAATGACATGCAGTAGTGTGATATAAATGCATGGGCGGGACATCGATGAAAACATCATTTAGAGCTCACCTGAGCCGGCCCTGACAAGAAGCTTTATCAAAGAGGAAAGTTTTAAGCGTCACCAAGATGTAGTGGAGCGGGAGTCTGCCTCCTGGACACAAACTGGGAGCTGGTTCCTTTCATTTGTCACCAGTGTCTATACAATTATCCTTTAAAACGCCTGCTCCCTTTGTTATGATGTGAAACAACTTTGACACACGTCCGTGCTACAGTACATGTGGGCTGAATGTTTGAAGGATGCCATATTGTAGTTTTAATGGTCCTATAACAAAGCTTAACACTCAGCTAGAGATGTAATCCACCCCCCATCGCGCTGACTGGTCTTTCTTATTCTCCTAATGGCATACAGTCACGCTAACAGGCAAACTGAGTTGTAGGTATAAACTACACATACAATTTGTGACATGAAACTTGGAAACAGTCTAATATATACACAAGAGAGACTGTAGTTGATGCAGTGATGGGTCGCAGCTAAAAATAAGGAGGCACATTTCAGCCACTCTGTCACCATCTTGACAGGTGTTTATGTGAGCAGACCTCGATAATACTGCAGAGTACAAAGGCAGGGGGGGGGATGTTAAGAAGAAGAAAAACTCACAGTTTGCCGGTGACATGGAGTTAGAGTGTTTTAGCGCAGAAAGTGCCTGGTGACAGAGTGGTGATGACGGCGCCGCTAAAAGCCACGATTTGGCCCAGTATTACACAGATTACTGCATCTCTCCACAATCCTCTTTGAAGACAAAGTCAAACAGCTTCAGCCCACGTCACATTATTTTTACTCTTACATCTTCGGAATACACATGACTGCTCTGGCACCGTCGTCTCATTGAGAAACATAGCGTAAACTAAAAACAATCTCCAACTGTTCTCCCTTTAGCTTTGGTTGAAGTTTGTCTTATTTATTTGGAGTGACATTGTTTTTTTCCTTTTTTCCGTCTGCCGTTAAGGGAATAGCCTCCAGGAGGGATCGCTGACACTGAGATGACCAGGTTTTATTGATGCAAACATCGGAACCGTTCGTGCTCTAACATTTGACTCGATGTGGAGGCTAAGACTGGGATAAAGCTATGTGTGCATGCGTGTGTGCGTGGGAGGGGGTGTTAAGGTATTAGCAGGGAGGAAATGGAGAACCCTGAGATTTGTTTGCAAGCAACTTGAGAGCACTGAGAGAGAGGGAGGTAAAAACAAAAAGAATGAAGTGTGAGAGTGTGAGGGCAGGCGGTTCTCTTCTCAGGCAAGGGGCTATAAAAAATTGGGAAAAAAGAAAGAAGGAGATGAAGAGAGAGTGGGAGAAAAGCTCACCTCAGAGGAAAACATATGAGAAAGAAAGAAAAATGAAGATAGAAAGTGGAAATAAAGGAAGCATTATGGACCAACAGATAACAGGGTGTATGGCCAGGAGCCAGATGAATGAGTCATAACTCAGCTTCATTAGCAACTATGTCTCTTGACCTATCGACATCCACATCGTACCATGTAATCCCCGCACATCGATCTGCTGACCTCCTGAGCTGCATGATTGTTACCACTCCTCATTGTTTTAGTGTCTGAACTCCTATATATTCCTGAAGCTCTGCCGCGCCGCCTCTCCGCCATACCGCCGCCCTCTTCACCATTAATATTGAACTCCCTCAAGTGAGCACAAAGGTCAGGATTTGTTTATGCAACTGGCGGGGCCGTTGAGTGCATCTGTTCAGCAGAACAGCCAAACGTCTTTTTGAAAATGCTAAAAGTTTAAGATCAACTTGTGCCACGTCGGACTGGAAAACACAAGTGTTTGACCTCTTTCACGGAACACGGTTGTTACAGCGTGTTTTGATTAATGGGTGCTGCATCCACAACTGCCTTTAAAATTCATTTATGATGCCTTATGCGCTGAGATCAGAAGTTCAAATGTTTGAATCTCATTATTTGGGTTATCTCTCTTATGCTTCCATTATTGTGGTAATAATTACTTTGTTGGACAAAAAAGGTTGGCAAAGTGAAATTGGAAAATGTGGTGGTGAGAGAAAAGAAAGTCTGAAAACAAATATCAGTATTCAGACACATTAAATTAAAGTTTGTATAATTACCTCAAATGTGATTAAAAGTTTTAAAATAAAGGTAAAACAAGCACAGAATTTCCATATTTTCACCCAACAGAGTTCCCATGTGTTCACAAACAGATACCTGATTATCCATGTAGTGTTAGAGTTTGATTTAAAGTGGAACTATGCAAGGTTTTCACCTTAATTAAACAGCTTTGGAGTAATTGTGATGGTTAAAATACAAGCCCTTCCACCTCTTTGCTGAAAATCAACCTTGCAAGATCAGCACCTCCGAGTCCGACCTGGTGCCGCAGCTCATGTCTTGGCGACACCACGACACAAACGTGCCCTGTAATCAGTAATCTCTTGTATGTGACAGAAAAAAACTGCACAAATGCACTGTGAAGTGCTGTGAATGTCAATAAATAGCCAAGAAATAAGAAAATACAATTAATTGCATCATAAAATCGCTGCGTCAAAAATAGCCTAGAAATAACGACCAATTCCATAGCAATGTCAAGAAATATGGCTAAGAAATAACAATTTATTGCATAGATAATATATCGATATTACCTGTAGTCAATCATTCTTGAATATATCAAATTTTAATGTATTGATTGCTGCAGCTATGTGCATGGCTTTAAACCAATGTTTCATTATTGTCAGATAAACACTTTATTATTGCAATATATTCTATATCCTTTCAAGTGTAGTTGCATATCCCCCTCCTCTATTACTTTGTTGGAATCACTGTCAAAATGATACCACTCTATCTGTCATGAGTGGAAATAAATAAAGACCTGGAAATTACCTGTCAGCGCTCACTGACAACACGGCTTTGGTTTCTTGTGACAAGCGCTATAGTGTTTCAAATAATAAAACATTAAGTGCACACCATGGTTTCAATGAGAAGTAACATAAGCAAACAATAACAAAAATGTGAAGCTGCCAGTAGAACAATTTGTACAATTATGTACCACTTTAAAGTCTTATATTCTAATTAATAGCTGAACAAATGTATTATTCAAGTTATGATATGTTATTTTACAGACTCCCTCATGCATTCCTTAGTCTTGTTTCCTACATTAAGGTTAAAACATCTTCAAAAACAAAACTGGACAGCAATTCTCTAATTATGGATTTTCTGTTTTCTAGTGGTTGGCAGATATAGAGGAGGGAACTTCCTTTGTTTGTCTCTGAGGAAGACGTATCACAGCTGCCTTCTTATTTAAACTGTAGTTTGTTTCCAGCGAAGAAACATACAGACTTAATGCAGCTGTATGATACTTGTCTGCAGCTGAGTGGGAGAACCGACCTGCTTCTGAATCAATGACCAATTCAGTTTCATGCACCACGCTGACATTTAACCAACAGAGGCAGAAAGGTTAATGGAATTCCATATGTACGCACAGACAGCCTGTACAGTGGCTGATTGTATCTCAATGCTACTTAGCAGAAAAGCCAAACTAAAGGGAGAAAATCCTCCTCCGGCTAAGCCTTATATCAGCACATTCACACACAAGGCCCTATTGGATGGAAGTGCATTAGATTAGCTTCTTTTGTCTGTCAGTCTGTCTACCACCTACCCTCTCACCTAATACTGTGTCTGCTTTTCAAATCTCTGTCTCCCCGACTGTCATTTTTCTTCTAACGCTGCCACTCTGTTGGTCCTGGCTCATCTTTCCCTCGCTGCTCCTCATCTTTTTGTCTCTTTGTTTTCCACGTCTGCAGTCTATCTGTCTTCCGCGTTGACTTTCCGTTCGTCTGTCTGCCTGTGTATCTGCTTGGCCTTGTATCCAATCTGTCTGTCTGCCACCTCCCAGCCTTCTCTATCTGTCAAGTCCACGCAGCAACACAAGAAGACATAACACCCACCCGATTCATGATCTAATCACTCAGCTAACCTCTTCCTACACTTTCTTTCCCTCCCTCCGCCGCATCTAAACTTCTCTGCTAAAATGAAGAAAGTCTCAATAAAGCGTAGGCCTTATGAGAATGTTTCTGATCTCCTGATGCAATTTCAGCTCATGAGAATGACTGGAATCAGCACAGAAATATGGAGGCAGTGTTTGCTGCCAACTTTGTTGAGCTCCAGTAGCCACTGTGATGAGAGCGGGGTAGACACTGGGCCCTGGCAGCTGTAATGCAGCTGGATAGCTTATACATAAACACAATTACCCAAACACAAGGGACGGGGGCTCACCCCACTGCTCAGATCTACTGACTGGCTGGAGAATGGACTGGACACAGCCAATGAGGGAACACGACCACATGTTTAGGGAATTACAGTGGCCATTAAGCAAATCCTGAATGTAGGTAGAGGCTAAAGATGGATAATGGGTAATACAGACTGCTTCAAAGGCTATACACGTCACGCAACACAGGAAGCCCACAAATCAGGCCACACGCACAAAGCAGGGGATACACAGCATGCGGCGCAGGCTACACAACAGGAAACACACAGGATGCAACAAAGCATTATGAACCTGCAACTTGATTTACAACCTGCAACTAGAGATTTACTGCTTGGAATAAAGAACACAAATAGGGCTGTGTTTCTATAACTTAACACTGTTTGGACTGTGTGTAAACAGCAATGTAATAATATGTCACTGGTTCCACTGTGGAAAGTAATTACTGCAGTACTGTGTGTGTGTTAAATATAATTGTGTGTCTGTATTTTTCCATCTTAAACTACAGCTTAAACTTTGAATAATATTATAATTCTACTTGTTTGTCATTTAGCTGACAGTGTTAGGTGCAGTTATTTTTTAGAGACATGGAGAACATAAAACTATGACATACAATCAATTTCACAATTATTCCACACGTAACTCGTACCCAATACTGTTCTACCTCCCAATCACAGCTCTGTATACTTTATCGTGGGCCTAGAATATGGAATTTATTACCTGTACATTTCTTGGAATTATCAACACATCAATTTAGGAGAGCACTAAAGTTACTTTTGCTAACCAGTGAATACTTCCCACATGGTCTGCCTGTCTAAACTTGGATAATTTCATACTTTTTATTATATGTTTACCAAGCTTTTGTATTGCATTGTACAATGTTAAACCATGTTTGTATTTATTGTATTAACGTTTTTTTTTGTACCTCACAAATGTATGCTCATTAGCTTAGAACAGTACTGTAGTTTGGGAATGCCACCCTACAAGCCCCTAGAGGGTTTTTTGGCATTTCCCTTCACGTTGTCTTGGATTTTATGTGTTTATTCTTTTTTAACTTTTGATATGTGAAATAAACAAACAAACAAAATAATGCCTTTAAATTATAATACGTTCTGGGCATCAAATACCGTGTCCTTTACATGTGCCTTATATTGATTGTTATTAATGGTTGAACTATGAAATAGTAGCATATTATGTAAAATACTGCAAATGGAATTATATCCACCCTATACAATAGTGATAATAATTGCATGACTGTAGTGTTACTGTAGCAGTGCAATGGCAGGGGCAATTAGTCAGTCAGTCAGTTTTTTTGTGATTATTGCAGGCAAAAAGTCCTTGATTATTGATTATGCGTCAGGTTTTCCTAGAATATGTGATGGATTGTGCGGGGTATTAAGTAAGAGTATTAATTTTATAAAATCTGGTAAAATTGCAGGAATTTGAAAAAAATCCAATTTGATGAAAAAAAGAAAAAAAAAGAGATTATGAGATAATGCCAGCCTCGCATATTTTGCACATTTTGCAGAGTGTTGAATTATGCGATCGTATAATTGTGTTTTTCTGGAAGGACTGAAGTTACTTTCACCTCAGCCAAACAATAAATACTCTTTCATCTTCTACCACTGTCTGTTAATGCAAATCAATGCAGGTTGACATGCAGACTTACACAAAAGAAAGTGGATTCAGTTCTTTTTAAAATTCAGTATTTTTTTGTCTGTAAGGTCAGTGTGTCTCTTTAATAACCATGTTTTTTGCATGAGGGGTGAAAGTGTGCAGGTTCTTCCTGTTTAATGATCTTCTCAAATTCAAACAGGATTCACCAGCATTTAACTCACTGGTGTCCCATTGCTGTTAAAGGATAATTGTTTTTATTGTTTCCAGTGAAAAGAGAAGACACTCTCCCAAACCACAGAAATCCACAGAATTTATTTTCATAATTACTGAATAAAGTTTCAGATTCACCTCTCTCCTACGCTTGCTTGTTACGGCTTACTTGCCCACACATGTGACCTTTCTGTTTCTCTCCTGTGCTCACACTCTCTATCTCTGTCTCCCTCTCTCTTTCTGAATGTCTCCCTTTAAAGTTCCAGTTAAATGCTGTTAAAGTGGTAGTATCATTACATTAAGTTTTAATCCTCACTGTGGAATGGAATGGGGATGCAGACCCAGTGCAGCTGACCTGGACTGACTCTTTCCAATCAGCTACCGATATCTGTGTCTGTCAGTGTGAATGGGATATCAATGTTCACTGACCAGGTCCTTCCTTTTATCCTTTACCTAATCCAGAACCTGTTGGGAGGCATTCTCCGAGGAGGTTTTGGGCTCTATCACTGCCTCATGGTTGTAAAATCCTGCTGAATTTACTGTTTTAAACAACCCACAGATCAATGTGTACTCTCTACCTAACAATTTAATTTGAGAGCCCCATTAAGGTCGTTGGCCTTTGAGTATCTGATTAGAATAACAAACGTTTGCAAAGCCTCGGCTTGACATTGGTTTGGTTCCACTGCACATACAGAGAGCGTAACTTCCCAGAAGTTCAGACAGTGTGAAAAATCAATTGTCAAAAGCTGTAAAACCTTCATGTAAACACTTAGATCAGGAGTTACAGTCACGCTCTCTGTGTTAAACTGGTTGGACTTCCTGCAGTTTTACCAGACACATGTGCTGCTGTTTTATAAACCAAGCTGAGAGCCTGGTGCTATGGAGGCAGTGCCGGCTGATCAGTCACTCAGTCCTTTAGTCTTGATTGAAATATCCTCACAACTACTCATTGGATGAAATTCAGAGGACAGAACATTCTTGTTCCCTTCAGAAGGAATAGCAGTCATGATCATGAAGGCAATTTTTGATTTACTTTCCACCTGCTGCCATTGTCAGATCACAATACATTTGATAAGATAAGAATTGCTTTATTAATCACAAAGGGGAAAATCATTTGTCTGTCAGCTGGTCTGTCTACCATTTGCAGAAGAATTAAAAAGCCTGTGCAGATGTCAAGAGATCTGAATTTTGAGATTGTAGAGTGTGTCTCTGTAAAAGGACCAGTTCAACTAATTATCCTGGTGTACACCTATAATTTTGCGCGACCTTGACATCCAGTCCACAAGCATTCACTGGCTGAAGAGGGGGCTTCCTCTGTCATTCAGGAGTTCAGTCTGAGACAGCTTTAGTGACTCATTCCTGATACATGTCACAATAGCAGTGTCATCCGAGTATTCTGGATGTGGCAGGACTCAGTTATATTTGAAGTCTGCTGTATACACTGTGAACAGGAATGGAGCCAGGGCAGTTCCCTGTGGAGCCCCAGTGCTGCTCATTTTTGCCCCACAAACACAGTTCCAGACTGTGGCCTTTCTGGCTATTCATAGCCTACATGTGAATACGGTGAACATTATAATAACTGTGAACATATTAGCAATGGCATTTCCATCAGATTCAGCTAAGCTTGTTGGCATGCTAGCATGTTAAAAATGGTTATGGCAAAGAATTATCCTCCAGTGACCAGACATCCCAGTTAGACCTCCCAGCATTTTCCAGTTTTAGGATGGTTGCCAGGGGTCTTGATTATACAATAATAATAAAAAAAGATTCCAATTCCATTCTCTTACCAACTGTCCTGGATTTTACCCCAGGTGAGATAATAATTCTGTCAGAACCTGTCAGTCTGATAACAGTGAAGAGGTGTTTAATAGGTGTGATTAGTGCTGAAATAGTTATCTCACACCTTGATGAAAAAGCCTGTGGCTTGTGCATAAGCATGTACACTAAAAGTCCCAGTTAGAAAAAAAAAAAAAGCTCACCCCACATTACACCTGCTAGAATTGAGTGAACATCTTGCTCTCCCGTGGCCACAAAATTTAAAATTATTTGATCACTGTATTTTTCAAGTCTGACACTGGGTTTTTTGAAGGTGCAGCAGGTACAGCTTCATCCCATCTTCAGTAATGTGTAGATTAACATGGATATAGTAGGAATTTTGGAGGGCATTAGTACATGATGTCACAAATCCAAGTCATACATTGTTATTGGACTGTATCATGCCACTAAATTTACACCACGTTCTGGGCATCAAATTCTGCTTCCTTCACATCTGTCTTAAAGGCTACTGTCAAAAAAAGAAGAAAAAAAACACTACCTGTTTTGTCTAAATTTATGACAGGGTTACTCAGATGAGATAAGAGCTACCACAGTGGCTCTTATCTCAGACAGCAGCTTGTGGTCCTCCTCTGTGTTAAATGCCACCATGTATTATAGCTACTCCTTTCCCTTTACATTGTCCGGGCGTTTGCTTTTCCTTTTGTAGCTTCAACTTTTTCATCCACTTTGAACACATTAAGTATCTAAAAAGAAATCAGCTGTGGCTACTGTCTTCGCATAAATTATATATAATATTCATTTAATCCATAATATCGTGGTGACCTCACTGTGGTCTACCCTGGCTCTCGCTCAGCCCCTGAAAAGTGAGATCTGAAAGCCTTTCGTGTCAAAGCGATGGAAAAATATTTTGTTCATTAAAACATCATTGACTGTTTGGTCTTCACAGAAGAGCTGCTGTTCATGTGAAGTGTGTGAAGGACTGAATCATAAAACACCAAATGCACAATGTGTCTGAGAGATAATTGTGCTGATACACAGCGTGAACAACCAAGAAAGTTTCTGAGACGTGCGGTACAAGGACAAGCAGACCTTTCACACACAAACACACACACACATCACTCCCTCTCTGCTCACTGACTCAACCTAGAGGAAACAACAAAGCAGCTGAAACAAAAACCTGGTTGTTCAAGAAGAAAGGATGGAGAGGGCGCAGTAAGGCAAGAAGACAGAGACGGGGGGGAGGAGGAGGAATGGAGTCGGAGGGCCGGTCTCTTTTAGGGGGCAGCTTTTCTGTTTATGCTATATTCCATCTGTATCGTGTTACAGCCTGGTGCCTGTGTCGGCAGAGAGGGCTTAACTAAAAGAGTCAAAGGGAGAGCGAGAGTGAGGGAGAGGCCCAGCAGGGAATACCAGGTCACAAAAGATTTACTTCACCCCTGTCCAGAAACCAGTTTTTCAAGCAAGAACAATACAGGCAGTAGAGAGAGAAATGGAGCCAGATAGGCAGGACCAGGTGGGGAGGAGGAGGGGGGGAGGTGGAGGATTGATGACACAGTAAGGAGAAATATATAGAGGAGAAAAAAAAAAGGTAAGGAGTCCCAGAGTTCAGTCTCGGGGGGGAACTCGCGGGCTGGCGTTGGCTTCAAAGCGTTTCGAAATTGAAAAAGCGAATTGAGAGCAGGATGGGATGAGATGGAAAGGCGAGAGGAGAGGAGCCACGAAGAGAGACGGAGAGGGAGAAGAAAGGGAGAGACAAAGAGGGAGGGAAGGGGGGGGTGGGGGGGAGAGAAAGGTGAGGTTCTCCAAGAATGAGTTTTGCATTTGAATTTGAAATTGGAAACAGAGCGGCAGGTCAGCGCTCAGCATTGCAGCTAATGCTACTATCTCTCCATGAGTGTTCTCTCTCCTCCCCCTCCTCCTCCTCCTCCGTGTTCTGAGCAGTGCAGATGGTGCAGTGTTCGCCCGCAGATATTAAGAAACCCAGGAGACCAAGTGCGTGAGAATGTTCTCCATTCTCTGCTTCCTCTCCAGCCATTCAGCAGCGCACTCATATTCACCAGAGAGCCGTGGATGCAGGCTGCAAGTATCACTCAAATAGCTTGGGGGATGAGTCCTATGATCTCTACTGTTTTACACACATAATGAACATATGCTGGTGCTGTCACTATTTGAACACAAACGCGCATACGCAGGAGCACACCCACATTTCCTTACGCGCACG
This sequence comes from Decapterus maruadsi, assembly GCA_030347415.2. Taxonomy (NCBI): domain Eukaryota; kingdom Metazoa; phylum Chordata; class Actinopteri; order Carangiformes; family Carangidae; genus Decapterus; species Decapterus maruadsi. The sequence continues at coordinate 5,826,110 of CM064895.1, forward strand.
CGCGCGCACAATGGCGCTGGAGTCTCGTGCCTCTGCTGGTAACATGCAATTATGTGGCTATGATGTCATTGATTTTCTGCATTGGTTGGAAGCTGCACAATGCCGAACGATTAGAGAGCGCTGGAAAGTGCCTCGCTGTGTGGAATACTAATACACTCATTTGTGAGCAGTGGCTAAAAGGGAAATGTTTTTCCATGCAACCCCCCCCTGTTAATGTTTACCTCTGCAGAGTTGAGACTGAAGAGAAGACCAACCGACCGACCGACCGACCCAGTGACTGACTGATTGGCAGGCGAACTCAGCCCTGACAGACACGTCGGATCCCGACTGCCTGACAGGCCGATAGACCGGCCCCAGGGCCTGGAGTGGACAGAAAGAGAAGAGGGGGAAGAGAAAATAAACAAGGAGGGGAAGAAAGGGAATGAGGAGGCTGTCCGCGGTAAAAAAAAAAAGCATGGCTGGGTTTCATTCCAAATAAGATATCCACCATTTGAGAAAGAAATGTGACAGCTACGCTCAAGAAATGATTGATAGCGCAAAAGGAAAACAAATAATTGGATTTCTTGAAGGCTAGCAGGTAAATAAAAGTCTCAGAGTGCAGCAGTTGAGTGTATGATCAGAACATGATGATCACAACGTGTCATAAATGTCATCACTGGAGTATTTCATGGCAAACCACATCTTGATGGTATAAAAGTTATTTCCCTGAGCTCCTTTATATTGTCAGATTTCCACGCCTGTGGTTTTAACAGCTGGATAAACTCCTCATAATTAATCACAAACACAGATTTCAGTGCCTGCAATCCTTCGCATATGGCTGTATTGTTTGAAAATGAAACCTTCGATATAGGCAGCGCATCGAATTCAAAGAGGGATTACAGGTTTTTTTTGTATTGCACTCCCACAAAGTCAGTGACTTACAAGGGTCTGATTAAATAATATTACTCAAAGAGGATGCTGCTGAGGCTGAGATATCCTGGCTGTTATTCTCCAACATGAGTCAAACTCCAAAAATGCTGACTCTTACTCTTATACAATGCAACATAAAAGCAAAAAGAAAAGAACAAAACACTTGTGTGATAGTGATGAATATTTTTATACTGTCACAAACACACCACAGGACTATTACCAACATGTCAGACGCTAAGTAAAAACTTAAAGAAAACTAACAATATTAGTTTGAAGGGCATTCTGGGATTGACCTGTGATATGAAACAATGAGTTTTGCACATTAAGGATATTTACCTGAAGGCTCTGCAGTGACTGCTTCAGTCTACACATCCCAGCCAAACAGTATGAGGCATTTTTCTAAAAGTTGTGTTTCAAAAGTTCCTCCATTATAGCTGTTATATTGTTTAATTACACGGCTTATTGGTCAATCGCTGCATACTACGGTCTGTTATTTCTGTATAACAGACCACTGTTATAACACATCGTTACTAGGGACGCCGCTCTAATCAGAAGAGTACAGAGGAGAAGAGGTTAAAGAGACAACCTTTTACAGTACCTTCATTAAACAGCTTTGGACTAATTGATGTTAGATAAATTACTTGTAACTTGTTACAGGGAGAGTGGAGGCTCGCTGCAACATACTGAAAACAAAACCTGCATGATCAGAGCCTCAGACCCGATGTTACAGCTCTTGTCTCGATGGCACTGCGAGTTGCGACGCAAACGCCTCCATAAATCATTAGCTCTTGTTTATGACAGACAGATAGGAAGACAACACAAATGTAGAGTAGTTGGTTGTTACAAAGAAATAAACCTCGACAGGATGTATGGAACCTCCTCACTCCATATTATCCCTTAGCCAACATATATTACTGTGTATGTGCTGTGTGTGTGTGTGTGTGTGTGTGTGGTCTTTCCTCTAAGTGAATATATTTTCATATTCTCAAACCTGGACTTTTCAGTCCAAAAAAAAAAAAAAGAGGCAGGTTTTAAAACTCTTAAATGAAAGTTGTGGTACTGTATGTTTGTGTTTATCGCTGTTTCACTATGGAGACCAATGCACCATTTTAATTGCTGGTTATCTTATAAGGGAAGGATTAAGCTTCCTGAAGCTCCTTTGAAAACACAGACTGTCTGTTTGGCATGACAACAAGTGAGATGCTTTACTGTAACTCTACTTTTCTACTGTGTTTACCAGAACAAAGAGTCTATATTGATCCTAACAAGAAGCCAACAAGAGTAACAGCACATTGGCCAAGGTGTAAAGACTCAAAACGCAAGATTTTGTTTTAACACAGTACCAAGTCTCCAGAGAGGTCAATTATTCTTGAACACAAAAATGCAAAATGAATGAGTTGCCATCTACCTCTTCAACCAGCATTCACATGCAGCCAACTGTGCATTGCTTTCTCCTGGGGGAAGAGAGCCGCCAACATCACTGAAGGAAATGAGGCAGCGTTATGCCTAAGCAGCTACAATAATTCTGTATAAATAGCTGTATATTTGTCAAAAGATGTCACATCAGCTGTCAACAAACCCCAGAGGTTTGTTTTCCTCTTTGATCTCTAGCGTTTAACCATATAATGACGTACTGTATATATTTCTTTACCCCATCTGCACAATCTCTGGGTGGAAGACGAAGAAGAAAAAAACTGATATTGACTGATATACAATGCTGATATTGAAAATACATTTTTTACCACTTCTTATTTTGCTTTCAGTGAATGTGACAGTGATAATAATAATTGTTAGCATTTTTTTTAAATCAATACCCGATACCCAAAGCACGTTACAGAAACTATTATTCATTCATACACATTCACACCGGTGGTGGTAAGCTACGTCTGTAGCCACCACCATCATCATTCATACGCAACGACAGTGGCAGGGACATAATGGGATTCAAACCGCCAACCATCTGACCTAATGTTTAAATATGCAATTATAATTCTGATATTTTCTTTTGTCTGTGCATGTTTGCAACTATGTGCCAGAGACATTTTAGCACATGCCTGTTTAAACTATTGGGCTTTGCACAAGGTATTTCTGATGGATAAGACGAGAGATTCAAAGGAAATCACAGAGACTGGGAATAAAAGCAATATAAAAAAAAGCACAGGTTCAAAAATGTTACAACAGGGGTGAAAGACTCAGAGGCTGCTTTGTTCTACACTACCTTCATTCTTTCCATACTTATCTCTAGCATAGAGAATATTTTAAAGGAGTGAAAAAAAATACTAATACTAATACAAAACTAATATGAAGCTAATTACAATTATGCTCTGGATATGAAGGGTGATATGTTTTTTCACAAGGCAGATATTGAGGGTTTATCCAATTTCCTATGATTTTAACTTACCAGCCAATTTGCTGCCATAGCTGAACAATGTGGCCAAGGTGAAGGCAGTACTTTGCTAGGCCATGAGAGGTTGGAAAGCAAGTTGTAATTGCTTGTTCTTGGATTTGTAATTTATGAGGTTGGACAATGATTTACCTTGACTGCTGTTACTCAATAGTCAAGGTAGCACATTTAAGATTTAGACTGACTGACACTTTCTTTTCACTACTAAACCTTGGCCCAGTCAGTCTCTCTTTTTTCCAACAGGTATGGGTCAGATATCCAACGGGGAAAATAAGTACTGAATGGGTCAATAGACTTGCATGGTGAGCATTGCATAGAGGCCATGGTAGTCAAGTTCATTACTTTTTTGCATTTTTTTTTCTACAAATGTACCTGCTAGTTCCAGGTCTCTCTAAAGCTCTCTGTCAGTGGTCCTTGGCTTGGACAACTCTTAGTATTCTTTGACTCTGAAGTCTTGCTAGGAGCATTTGGTCATGGCCAGATTTTGGTGAAATGATGTTGGATAAAATGGTGTATTCAAACACATGTATAACCGATGCCATCAGTATGTTCTGCTACATAAGTTTAAGCATACATGTGTCCGGCTATTGTTTTCAGAAAAGTTTTCCATTTACACTAACCCGTGTATATACGCCGTCAAGAGCATGCCAAACCTGTAGGTGGAAGTGTAGTGAGAAGTTCAAGCCCACGTTAGCCAATCAGAATCCTGCACAGCAACAACAACAATGTCACTTGTCCTCCTTGTCTATAAAGTTTGAATATTTTTTCATGAGAGAAAGTAACGGCTTAGATCCCAGTTTATCCAAATGACGGCTGTCCTTGAGGTAAAAAGGTTAAAAAATATGTAGGAAAGTTAAGCTACAAGTCTCTTAAGTAAGTAACCTCTTTAAGTAAGCTTTTGTATGATTGTCTTTTCTTTAGAGACCAACCATGAGATGGTCACTAAACCCTAATGCTATAGACAACTGTAGAGGTATACATACAGTATGTGTGCATCTGCAGAGGAAGAATTCCTCGCTTAATTAGTGAAAACTGTAGATTACATATGTTAAATAGTGCTAACATTTTTTTTGTCCTTTGGCAGCCATCAATTCATATTCATTCAAATTTGCAAGCAAATATACATCTGAGACTGTCTCATTCTCTGTGATGTGATGTAACCGACAATCAGCACCCACACCAGGAGCCCATCAGCTGCCAACCACTAACTGGCTTCAAGTGGGGTAGATGCACTCAAACTCCATGATGCTCCTACACTATTCAGCATGAAATCAGGTCATAGTTTAACAAGGAGATGGTTTCGCAATAAAATTGCCACTCCCATACCATGTACATCCCTGTCTCTGAAGAGGGAGAAACCATTAACCATCAACTCAGAGTTCAGATGAATCTAGATGAGTCTCAGATACGCTAATATATGAATATAATTAAGAAGCACCAGATTATTCACGCCGTGTATCTCGTTCTGTATGCTACAGATGTGCAATTACCAAGTCTTTGTTAGGCAGATTTAGGGGGCATGATGTCATGATTTGAGATGAGAGCTTCTTTGGTCATGAAGTCAGACATGCAGGCACTTTTTTTCTGGGTTCGATGATCAGCATGCCAAACCTCAGGACTAGAAAATCACCCTTTTTCCCAGGCAGCATACAGCTCAGGTGCAAATCCCCACCTTTTCTTCTTGATAAGGTCAGTGTACTCTTCGTTTGTTTAAATCCACGTTCCTTTACATTTCTTAGCCTGTGATCATCTGCTTGTCTAAGTAGCGCAGGAGTTTTACTGCAATCTGTCCTGACTTTCATCAAACCTCTCTCTGTGGGCCTCTTCTATTTCATTATTCTTCATATTCAGACCCAATTTGATACTAACTGTTTCTTTAACTGTAGTTTCTGACATTTTCCAGTTTTCACCACTTTTCCTAAATGATGTTACGCCTCTGTGATTAATCATCCAAATCGTCCATCTTTTTCTCAGTCCCATCAAGGATCTCGATAGATTTTGCAAGTCATCCTTCACTTGTTTCAGTTTTTTCCATTAGCAGCCTCTAGACTTGTCTTAAGTTTCTGTCCTCTCTCTTGTGTACAGCCTCTGAGATAGTTTCAATGCAAGATTTTAAGTTTGCTGTTCCAGAAGCTCTATGTAAAAGTCCTTTTGTTGCTCAATCATAACATGAAGACTAGACGCTGTCACCAGCTCTTCCACTTGATATCTCTCTACTTCGTTTGGAATTTTGCCAAAGGCCTCAGCTTCAAAAAGAAATCTGTTCAAAATCTCTCTTTGTAAGCTTCATCCACATCTCTTCACTCCACAAAAGACTCTTATAACAGTGTTTGACTTGCAAAACATGGAGATTTGATTAAAAAATTATACAAAGGATCCTGAAAATTGCATAACTATCTGAAATATTAGTTAAAAAGATGTGATGACTAGACCAGCTATAGGGACAGGAAACAGAGGAGACAGTCACGAGTCTTCAGGCCAGACTGAGATTGTTCACATGAGGTTGCAGGGTTGCAAATATTTTTTTTCCATTGATTGATTAAAGGAATGGTTTGACATTTGGAATACACGCTCACAGGCTTTATGCTAAGCTGTGCTGATGGCTGCGGGCTGTTACATCATATGTCTCACCCAGATAACAGAGTGGTATTCATTCAAACGTCCCACATTTTACACTTTTATTCAAAGAAGATCTAATTATGGCCTTAAGCACCAAATATCATCTCAATGTAGTTCAGCATCTCTCTCGAGCTTCTCTCTGGAGCTCTGGTAACAACAAGTTGGTGTGGAGAGACTCGGAGCCTCTCCTCTGATTGGCCGACTGTTTTCTTTTCAAAATACGAGTGATTTCAAACACTCAGAAAAACCAACACAAGGTCTGATGGTGGGTCCAGGTGGGCCGTGCTTCGGGTCTCGCTGAGGCTGTTGACTGCTTTTATTGTGATATCACAGAGTCAAAGAAGTCCTGATGACTAGTTTTTTAAGGATTCGTTTCAGGCCGTGCACATTTCTCTCTGGACTGAGGCTTTGATACTTTAACAGTACTTGTACGTATAGAGCATAGACCTCCTGGACATCTATCATTATACTGGCACCATTCATTCTTGGCAATGGTCTAAAACCTGATGAAATTCAATTTATTGTTTAAGACAAAAAAAAAAAGTTAAAGTTGAGAAGCTTCAGACAGAATTCCCTGATAAAAGACCTTATTATTTTTTATTATGAGAACTGTTGCCAAGTTATTCTGCCACAGGTTCACCCAGTGATAAGTTTGGGGACTCTAACATGTAACACCAGTGGATTTTAATCATCTCTGTGTCCCCCAGCAAAATACAGAACATAACAGTCCAGCACACTGAGTAAAACACAATATAAAACTAGATGACTAACAAAGCAACAGCAGAGTGAGGCCACAGATGGCAGGAAAAGGAAAGGTCTATTAAGGAAGAGGCGATGAAAACAGTCAGGAAATAATTGAATGTAACAGATGAACCCAGAGGTAAAGGGAAAACAACTGTGTGTTTGATGGAGAGACGACGCTGGAAAGATGAAAAAGACACAAGGCTATGGAGACAGATAACGATGCTTGTGTACGTGAGAAGAGAGCGGGGTGATAAAGACCAAACGTCTGTCTCCAGTTGACACAGTAAAAAGGAGGATAAAACAAAAAAAACAAAAACGATTTTTACAAGCCAGAAAGAGGCAGAAAAATAGATGGAAGGAGACAGGCAGAAAACCCAAGAGGACAGAAACCAAATGCCCGGTTCTGCCGGCATGGCGTCGACACCAGTGAAGCCGCTCTGTTTCAGTGCTTATGTGATGAGGCAGAAGGAGGGAAAGAAAGATGTATGGAAAGCAGAAAGAGAGAGACAGCGGGAGAGACAAAGATGTAGCAGTGTTTCAACAAGAACAAGGCTAACGGAGACGGTGAGAGATGTGAAGAGAGACAGGCTGAGGGAGAATAGAGGGGTTAAGTGAGGGACTTTGAGAGGGAGCGAGGCACAGTGTGCAGCAGGTTAAGAGACAGCCAAAGAGAAAAGAGAGATGGAGAGAAGTTAAGTGCAAAGTCTGCCCATTACAGAGAAGCTCTTTGTGCCTGAAAGAGCTGCAGAGGAGCGTCCTGTCACAAAAAGCCAACGTAGCGGAGGACTCTGAGGCATCTCGTTTTCTCAAATTCAGCAAGAGAGCAATTGCCAGTGCATGTGAGTGTGACCGACTAATTTTGAGAGAACAGAAACTGACTGGCACAATCCTGGCTCAGCAATGTGAAGAAAAGAATGACTACAGCATGTGGAGCCGCAGAGGGCTTCAATAACATCCGATCACATCAGCACCTGTCATCCCCTTTGACAACAGTAGTTAAGCTGTTCATCCACAGAGGCCTGTGTATTGAAAAAGCCATGATACAGCATCCCCTGTGTCTATTGAAATATGTCTCGGTGTGACTGAAACACTTCTCTCTGTGTTTTTAGACACTGAAGATGAGAGAACGCCAAGTTGTGTGTAGGTGTGTTGAGGTAAATGGACAATCAGAGCTGATGGGAATGTTTTCAGTCTTTTCATAATTGGACCTGATAGTGATGGGGGACAAGTTAAAGGGATAGTTCACCCAAAATTCAAATTTCACTCATTATCTACTCACCCTCATGTCTAAGAGCTGTGAGAATTTTCAGAGTCCTCCGTGCCGTCTCTGAGTTACAGGGGGGTCCACGCAGCAGTATTTGTCCATATAATGGTTGTGAATGGATACCACTTTTCAGTGGCTGCCCACTGCTCCTCGGGGATGGGTTAAATGCAGAGAAAGAATTTCACCTGTACACCTGTATATGTGACTAATAAAGTACCTTTACCTTTACAAAAAGACACACCAAAAAACATCTAAATACCTCCATTCCGCTCATCTGTAATGCCTAGGGCTGACCCAAAAATTTTGAAGCTTCATTCGTTGCCATGGTAATCAATCATGAAAGTCCTTGATCGATTTTTTTTGCTTTGTTCCTTTTTGACACCGGTTCTCATCTGCAATTGTTACATTAAAATGAGTAGGCTACCTGGCATCCTGGAAACCTGCCTGATTTTGGGTGAACTATCCCTTTAAGGGACACTCAATTCAATACAATGAGATCATCAGAGTTGTTCTGTCACAGCTTCTCTGTGACTGCTACAATTCCCCAGTGTCTCCTCCTCTTTGAGAGTGTGTAGGCTATGGAGTGTGTGTGTGACTGTGTTAGGAACCAACTGCTAACGTATACTGTTCAGATCAAGTGTGTGTAGTGTGGTCACACAGTTTTTGCAAACAAGAAATACCTAGGAAAGAATGTCTGAGTATGTGCTCTGAGCATATTGGGCTGACTGAACTATTCCCTGCAAAATGCATTGTGGGATATTGGCTGTATGCTTCAGTGCGAAGTGTCATCTTGGTAATGGCATACTCATTTGTTCCATTCCGTAGGCAGAATGCAGTATTCTGATGGACTGTGTAGTAAGGAAGGAGCTATGCCAGGCAGTTCTGACCTCAGCCAATGTCTGGGCCTCTCAGCGGCGGCGTGGCATAGCACCGGACACCTGGCACACCTGTTATTCATCACTCATCTAGCTCTATATAAGAACTCTGACCCTCCATTTTCTTGTTGCCAAATGCCCTGCTCCAAATATGACAACCCTCCAGGCCACCTTTACTCCAGTTTGATCAATTGTCATTGTCTTTGAGAGAATTGTCACTGGTGGATCTTCTTGCTTCTGTTCCAGTGCTGTGCCTCCTCTGGCTGTAGATCCACCATCACTAACAGCCACTTAAAGGGATAGTTTAACATTAGGCAAATTGGCCCATTGCCATAATCCTTATAGTTTTAGGAGTTACTGGAGAGACAGAGTTGTTTTCAAAGTAAATTCATCATGCAAATTCTGATGCGCCTTCCCATTGGGGGCAGTTTTTCAGCAACCAGTCTCTGCATTTGCCTCGGAAACAACTCTGGTAAAGTTTTGTTATTATCTCATGGCGTGGTGAATGTGCAGAGTGTTTTGAGTTGTTCGATGTATTTGATGAGGAAAACCAAGAAATCCCGTTGGTGTAGACAAAACGCCGGAACGATTAAAAAAACTCATACGAATTCACTGAAACCTGTGTCCATGTGTTCAGGTTCTTAGACTTGTAGTCCTTCGTCTTGTTCTCAACTACCGAATGCCAGGGTTGTCCATCAAGATTCTCTCGATTCATGTGTGCATCTGCTCTCCTAACTCTTCAAACACCTTAATATGCCTAACTAGCACTTACTTTGCACTTTGAGTGCCCTTCTTTACCTTATCTCTTGCATTTACTGAATAGTTGTAATACTTTGAACTCACATCAAGGTCTCCCACTGCACTGAAGCTTCAGTGTTGTTCCTCACTTCAGATAAAAGCTGCCAAATTATTTCAAGTGATGTAATGGAATCTGATGTAAACTGACTGGTGTGCCTCTTCAGGGAAGCCTTTTTACATGGTTTTCTATAAATCTATCAAGTGATAAAGGTGATAGTAATCAGCCACATATGATGACAGATGTCTACATGCACATAACAACTCTGCAGTGAAGTCATATTCTGGTTATTAGCATGATCAGAGAAATCAATTGGAGAAGTCTGGAAGTAGTTCTTGATAAGACAATGGTAATGTTGTTTGGGGACTCGATTAAAGTTAATAAGCCTTGACATCTTTGATGTTGCTTAGCTGAGACACTGAAGGTGATTTCACTGTGAAAACCTGTGCATTGTATAAAAGCACAGAGTCGTGTTGTGATGGGTGTTGCTACCAGTACATGGGATTATACCAAATTCAAAAGCAGATCAAACGGGGATCATGACTGGCGCAAATGCAATAATGTAAATGGCCAAAGCTGTGGCTGTGTTCTCATGAAAGGGATGGCGAGCCAACCCTCAACCCCCACCAAAGAAAATTCATAACTAATCCAATTCCAAGCAATTAAATGAAAACATTGGATTATTCCACTCAAGGTGTACTGCAGCATCCCCCGCTATCATAACCTCGCTGAAACAACCTTAGTCAAGTGTCTGGAAATGCTGACACAGTACAGACAGTCACAGACAGACGCTCTCATCAGCACATACACACACACTTTAGGAAATAAGCCATACAAAAAACAAACAAAGCACTTTGAAACACATGCGCACATTCATTTGATACACACACACACACACACATTTGTTCATTCAGCAGTTTAAAGCAAACCATTAGTCGCTCAATCAGGCAGACCCCACAAGGGAGAGAGAGCTAATTAACGGCCGTATCGAAACGCAGAGCCTCGCACTTTATCAAGGATTGGGGAAACACGGCGGGCCTTCCAAATGCCATATTGTTCTCTCTCGCTCTCTGCCTGTCAATCTCTTGCTCTCTGGGTCTCTCCCTATCAATACCACCTGATGAAACACTTTGAATTGCAAACAATACAATGAATACACTGGAAATTATTGAGAATCTTTTGAAAAAAAATGTATTCAGACAGGCTGTGACAATTGGATTGCCAGGATGTAAAGCTTAAGCAACCTTTATCTCAAGGATTAAAGCTCCCATGGTGTATGAAGACACATGTCAATGTGTTCATTGACTATAAATCAGGTCTAGGTTCGGTATTGACACTATGAAAGTGTCAAAACCTCAGTCTACTGTAAAATACACACAGGTATTCAGACACTAAGACTAAAAATGAGCCATCAGGTCTTGCTTCTGTAACTGCAGTCACCACTCTCAGCCAAGCCCTGTCCACACTGACCCACCTCCCAACTTTAGAAGATCGGTTTCTTACTTTCTTTGAGTCTTAACCTGAAGTCTGCTATCATTTCTCAGCGGGGAGAGGGTCCTCTCTTCTGATTGGTTCACCGAGAGAGGATCCTGAAAGAGGAGATACTTGTGATTATGTTTTTGATTGAGAATCAATTGGGGAAAAGGCTTTATACAATTTTTTTGTATTGTACAATTGCTATTGTTCTTTTTTCAGTTCTGTAATTTCATTTCCCAAACTCTTAACAGTACAAGATTTGTCTGTTGGCTAACACATTTCTTTTAACACAAAATGGATACATTTAAACTCCCTTTACACACAAGCTCAACCAACACCAGAGCAATTGATTTTAACAGATTTTCCCATTGCTTTCACACTGTTCAAGAGATAGTATCATGAGCTAAAGTTAAAGTGAACAACAGTTCACATTGTAGATTGAAAACATTTTTTTTCATTGCTGCTGAAAAATAGCTGATTGAAGTTATGAAAATACTGAAAATCAATCATAGCTGATTCCCATCCAGGAAAAGCACTCAGGTCTTGATGTTCCTTCTGTTAGAATACACTGTGTGTCAGTGTTGTAGATTTGGGCATTATTGTGTCAGTGGATTCTTGTATTTTGAAAATTTGTATTGAAGTTTAACCATTTTGGCAATTGTGTAACAGTTTTGAAAGAGTGTTAAAAGTTTTGAAAAGCAGGTGATCGATGGTTTGTACATTAGCAAATGAATGCTGAATATTATGAATAAAACACTTGTGCATTTTCCTAGCAGCAGTTACAGTACTCATGTGGTAACACTATTGTACCTGTGGCTAACTGGTCCTAGAACACATCATCACATAGCTCATCTGCTGTGTGCTAATGTAACTGTTATTTGTGTTGTGTGTGTAACAATGGCCGGCACTCTCTCAATATTTGACCAGACTTTTGCCTGCGTAACAATATGGAAACCCACTGGTCAGTCTGTCACATGGAAGCACAGCAATCTCTCGGCACAGTTTCAACAGAAAGGTTGATTGGCTGCAATTTACATATATCGGATTATTGATTGCTTCGTGTAACCTACCATGGGGCTCAATCCTCACATACTGGCACTGTGATAATGTCACAGCCATTTTTTTTTAACCTGCCAACCAGTGAGAGTCTGCAATACATGTACAACTCTAAATATTTTGGCTATCATAGTGGTAAATGAAATCATAGCAACTCTGTAACACTAATGAGCAACTTGAGGAGCCTGTGAGTTTGTTTCATTGGACACAAATAGATTCTGAAAAGGGAAACAATGGCTTTAAGAGCATGTGCAACAACAAATCATTAGCAAGTTATTACAGAGTCTCACCACTATTCAATAAACATTGTGAGTATGCCACTATACAGTATTGGTAGCTGTTCATATTAGAGTATATGGATACCTGACACAAGCCCAATGGGACACAGAGGCCAGATTCAGACAGAAATATATATTACCAGTGCCCCTAATAGATATTTCTCTATTTCCTTAAAAGATATAGTTGAGGCCTGTGGATAGAAAATCCCAGGAAGACCAATTTAAAAAAAGCCTCCATGAGAAACGACAGTGTGTTATGGAGTGGAGGCTTGACTCTATCCTCCTACAGTTGCTTTTTAAAAGGTCAAAATATGAATCATTTGTAAATTTGTATTATAATACACGATAGAGTGTGTTCAACAAGCTGCACAGCCTCTTGTAGCTGCTGGATGATATGTCTAACTTGTTGTTCTTCATCCTCGTCATTATTATGAGGGTGTCTTCACCCTGTCACGGATTTCACCACCTGGCACAGGGCTCATCTAGAATGACGTGCTCGATAAAAAGCTTATTTCCCAATGCAATAGGCATTTTAGGGGGCGCGCCTCCAATGTGCACCCATTCTTTTCTACAACTATTTTATTTATTGCTGTAATTATTGTGCAGTGTATATTAATAAAAGGACAGTTTACAGGAAAACCATGCAATTCTTTTTCTTCTAGCAATAATAACAAAATGCATTTTGCAAAGCACATCCTCTTAAATTAAAGCAATCACATTTTGTCAAACGGGCTCCAGTAGTGTAAAATATAATAAATGGATGCATTTAGCTTCTGGTCACGATTAAAATTGAACACATTTCTGAAAATCTCAGTAAGCAGAAAATGAAGAGGTTTTGGAGAGACTTCAACCATAAATCACCGGCAACTGCAATGTTTCTGAACAACTGTAATGACTTACCTCTGTTGGCTCTTCAAATCCAGCTGCACTCCGAGAACTCAACCTGTGCAGGTCAAGTAGAGACAATACAGAGTTAGTAAAGATTAATATGAATGTGCTACCACTCGCTTCACATGTACATGCCTCTGTGCACATGCGTATTGATCAGGAAATCACTGCTTCTGTCTGCACCTGTGACTTCAGTTTGTTTCTTCTAGCAACATGGAAAACAGATTTCAGCTCTCAAACCAGTGCTTATTTTACAGCATACTGGTTCAGAGAGAATGAGCCTCTAATTATGGCGCAGTAGTTATTTGCAGAGCCCACTTGAATATTCCTTTGGAGACGGGAGTTTCTCAGCAGGAGTTCGCTGAGATTTGTTCCGTTTGTACCGCACAACAACTCCTTGTTACGTTGCTCTTATTATGAACTCTACATGCTCACCAGCCCTACATCGAACTTTTGTAAAAAGATGCTTTCAAGTCCCAGCACCAAGAAATATTTATAATATGTGTAAAATCAGGTCATTTCTGTTCCATTAACAGCTCATAAGACTGGTGTCTTTAAGGACACCATGAGCTGGAGAGTGAAAGTGGCGGAAGTTTAGTTATTTGCCGTGCTGCACCATTTACTTTTATCTCACCTCCTCTACCGGTGTAAAAACCGGACCACAAAGCAGCAGAGCTTCACAGACAGAAAGGAGAAAGATAGTGAGTTGATGATACATCTAGTTTTTGATGTTAAGTTAGGGATACTTCACCCAAAATGGATAATTCACCATTTTTTTACTCACTGCCATGCCAATGAAGGGTTTGGAGAACTTCAAAACCCTTTTGGAGTTCCAGGGGGGGTCCGGCTGGCAACAGATTTTCATTTAATGGCGACGGATAGAGCTCACTGTTGAATCGTCCAAAACACAAACTATGAACCATCCAGATACCTCCATGCTGCTTGTCCGTACTGACCCAAGTGTCGCGAAGCCGTGACATGAAAAAAGTTGTTCAGAAAAATCATCTGTTTTTAGCCTCGTTGTAGCAGTAGCTCCCAGGGGCCCTGTTGATGTTTGTGCGCATGCGCAAGATTTCCTGCAAGATGTTCAGTCGTCGTTGTAAACCATTGGGTTGGGTGTATGATGTAAACATGGAAGAACATCTCCCAGCAAATCTCACATCTTGCGCAGCCACTGTGAGCTTCTACGACAACAAGGCTAAACAGAGATCAATTTTTTTGGGGGGGGTTAAGTATCTAGCCTGACTCTCGCCAGACCCTTGTAGTTCCGCAAAGCTCCATCAGAGGCGCTACGCTAAGCTTCACACAACGGTCTGGACTCGAGGGCAATGCAAACTCCTTCACAGGAGTAAAAAATAATGAACCAATCAGGATCGCCGGGCGGGACTGTTCCATTCAAACAACAATGGCGGCTCGCAGCGAGGAGTCGTGCGTTGGCATTGATTCTGCTATTTCAACTGTTTTGTTGAATCTATCGAATATTAATTTTTTGAAAAATGAACAGAGAACGGTTTTGAAGGCATTTATTGGTGGCAAGGATGTTTTCGCTCTTCTTCCGACCGGGTTTGGCAAGTGGTTTATCCAATCACATACAAGGATTTTTTTTACAAGGCCCCGCCTTCTGACATCGCCTATGGAGCAGTCCCAGACCCTTGTGTGGAGCTCCGCGTAGCTTTGCGGAACTACAAGGATCTGGCGAGACTCAGGCTATGAAGTATCCTGCTGACAGTCTACAAGCCGGTTCTTTATTCTCTACATTGAGTAAAGTCTCATCTCATCAAGTTAAGTCAAGTTTCCAGCTTTTTATGTGGACAAGATAATGTCACTTTGCTCTGCACCAACTCTGAATGCTACAACAGGATCAATACATTTCAGTCTGCACTCCGTGACAGGAGTTTTGCCATGAGCTTAACCACACACTCCTCCATTAGTAAATGACTGAAAAAGAACCAAAGTTGAGCACTTGTTAATTTCTTGGTTGTGTTACTGTTCTTGTGCTTGCTCTCCTGCACTTACAGAAATGGGAAAGGCTGGGCCACCTGCTGCCTTCCATGATTCAGAATCTCAGGGAAATGACTCAGAGCTACTTAGACAAACCAAATACGACTCTCTGGGGAAAAACACACCGCTGGGGAAATGACCATTAGTGCTAGAGCACAGCCATCAATGACAAACCAGGGGAGAAGATCAATTAGTGTACTTTCCTTGAGTTGTTTGCTCTGAAAACACAATCAAATATTAACGAAATGTATTATGCCAATTAACAAATTGATACTGTTTAGACCCAATTGCTTACTTAATGTGGTATTTCCGCAAACACATTGACTATTTGTTGTGATTATTGTGGAGTAAAGTTCCACAGAGACGGAGGCCCGGGCTGAATGGATCCTTGATTTATAGAATTGGCATGGCCCACATCTCCCACCTATTCTTCCCAATGGGATCCTTAATTAGATGTGACAACCTAGACAAGATCTGTCTGTATACTTCAGAGTTCATTTGGCTGCCATTATCAGTAACATCAGTAGGATCCACTGAGCCAGGTCCAGAGGCAGCCATGCATGGTGCTCATCATGATGCTGCCTCCCAGATGCTTCGCAGGTGAAGAGATGAGCTCTGCTGTTTTCTCCTCCTTTGTGTTTGGCCGTCCTCTCGGCCCTCATGAAAGGCTGGCATCCTGTCGCGTAGCTGTGTACTTGTCCTGCATTAGCCCTCTATCCCGATGGTGATTCATAGCTGTTTCAACCTTGGAATCTGGAATCTCACCCTATATATGTCTCATTCACAGCTTTAATGTGGTTTTTCTTTCATCATTTCCATCTATCTCTCATGGATTTCGGATTCTAGCTGTTCTTTCATCCCCACAACACAGAAAACACAAAAAACAGCTGCTGTTCTAAGTGTAGTTGCAGTTTTTACTCAAAATTATTTGCTTACCATCAAAGTCAGCTCACTTGCTATCATCTCAGTTTATGCCATCTAACTCCTGAAGCAGACTAAAGCCAAGCCAGGACATCCACAGCTTGTGTGTGCTTGTTTAATTACTGTAATATACAACACCTGAGCTGATAAGAACACCTGTCCTCCAGTTGCCCCAACATTCATGATTATGATTATGAGAGCGATGGACTGAACACAACACTGTTCCAATAGGGCTTTGCTGCCACCGTGCAAACTTAGTAAAGAAATATAATTTGTGGGGGGAAATGTAAATGAATATACCTGGAGAGCATTTGTTGAAATGACCCCAAAGTCCTCAAACCCCCTCCCGCCCTCTAACTTCTTTTGCCCTTCTCAGCTGCCAAAAAATGACAGACAGACATTGGGAACTGGGAGGAAGCTCATAATAAATACTCAGCGGATTCTCCCTGATGAGAGTAATTTGTCACTGACAGACTTCTGTGGGACGCCAAAACGTCTGAGACACGCAGTCTATTGGGACAGTGACGATGGCGCAGGATGGGAGGCAGCGGGAGAGAATGGAAGAGGAAGAGAGGTAATGTGTGTGCGTCTTTGATTGCTCTCAGATGAGACCTTAACGTTTCAGTAGCTCACACATTGTTATAAATGATGGAAATGTCTAGAGTATGACTGTACTGTATAGTACAAGTGTTACTTGAGCTTTGACGTTGTTGGAATTTTTCCATCTTGGAGGTGATTCACACATGGCCAGAGCCAGAGAGGTGAAAGGAAGCAAGGAAATTCATCTAATCACGTTTCAATGCGCCCCTCCAGCACGTCGGTCCACTAAGGAACCTTGACATTCCCTGATTCTACATGATTTGGTTATTTACCGACCTTATTTTCCTCTAAAGGTCACTAATGCCAGGCTCAGGCTACATGATGTCACAATATTAGCCCAATAGCGGCAAAACCTGACAGATATTAGCAAATCATGTTGGGCACGGCAGTTGCTTATGTTTTCAAATGCAGTGTAGTGTGGGAGCAGCATTTGGAACAACCTCACTATGTTCCAGTGAAATGAACTTAACGCAAAGGCTCCAGTGTCTCAGGGAATCACTGCAATAACTGACTGTGATTGTTTAATCTGACACGGTGACTCTCTTAGACAAGATAAGAAAACTATTGTGTCATCTCATGAGAAGCTCAATGAACGCTAAAAGAAAGTGAAGAACGGCCTCTTTTTCCATACAAAATCCAGCTGTGGAAGTTAAAACAGATGCTTTAAGTGAATTAACTACTGTATATTATTCAGCAAACTACTGCTTAAGCAGAAGTATTGAAACTCAATCAGAGAAATGTATTACTGTATGTACAAAGTTTCAAAATTACTATATACAAATAGATTGCCTGCTTCAGTGGCTCCTCGTCTATTCCCCAACCCACGCTCGGACGCTCCTACTGTTTATTGCTCGTATCAAGACTGAAGCAACTGGAAAACAAATACCATACATAGTTTAAATAAATATGTTTATGAATATGAAGTCAGTAAAAACAACAGTTTCACTATCTAAAGGCAAAATAAAAATCAGCACTTCCAGCATTTCAAATGGATGTTTTTTTTCTATCCTTTAATAATTCATTGCACCTACCTCTACCTCATGATACCTATGATGCAATAACCCTGTGGTAAATTCCACTTTGTTGCTAAAAGTCAGGCAGCTATTACACAAACACCTCACACTGTCCTTCACATCTTTATATGTGGCAGTTATCAGACCACCATTAATGTTAATATATGCAGTAATAAGTATTCAAGTCACTTGTGTGTATGCCGTAATGTTTTGAATAACTGCAGCATTTACAAATATTGCTATAGAATAAGGCAGCATCACACATGGCAAAAAAACAACAACCCACAGTCAAACAAATAAAAACACTGAGTGGTGCATCAATTTTTGATGCAGCGTCTGAGTCATTCATAGAGGTGAAGAGAAAAGCGTGCACTATGTGCATGAGAATCAGCACCACACTTCACCAAGTACAGGTCAGAGTTCAACCTCTTTCTGACTCGCCCATTACAAGCAGCAAAATGAATTTACAGCCATCAGGAGCAAACTCATCCTCATCCGACGTGTCTGGCTTTCTCTCCCCGTCACTGAACTCTGATGTTAAGGGCTCCTCATTTAGACCAACATGTCGACCATTTAGTCTGAATCAAAAAGTGCCAGCTCTCTCGCAGACAAGAGGGATAATTGGGCTGCTGGTAAAACCAGGCCAGCGCTGCTGCCGAGAGAAAACACAGAGCGGCGAGAGGAACATGAAAAGAGCGAGACGGAGACAAACAGAGAGGGTCACCCTCTAATAAACAGACAACTCGCGCAGCAGTATGAACGTCTTCAGACGGGAAATTTTCATGAGAGCCGCTAAATGTGCGCATTAGAGACAGAGACGGTCGTCGTGAGCGAGAGAGCCATACAGAGTGTGGGACTGCGAGACAAAGGGAGAAGTGGCGGAGAAGAAAATCTTTGTGACATAAAACAGAAAGCTTGATCAATGGATCCCTCAGTCACCTCGTTAATAAAGACCAGTGCTTTTATTAGATGCAGAGCCTTGCAATATTTATACCATGAATATTTCAGAGTCCCCGGCAGGAGCCCAGACACAGTGCAGCCTTTTCTGCAGTGAAGACGGAGTCACAGCGCTCCTCTCTGCTCATACAGCCAGAGGAAATGGAGTTAAGGCCCTTCATCATACTTTCTCATTTCAGTGTAGGCATGAAAAAGTTAAAAAGTCCAAGAATTTCTTTGGAGTGTAAGTGTAGACCTGTGAAGACGGAATAAAAGGAAGGTTTTGACCCGATCAGACACAGATCTATGGGAAACCTGATACTGGAACAACATGCATGATTCAATTCTTAACCAAAGGAAACCTGATCTGAAAGCTACCCAGGCAGAGTCCTAAGCCGGCGTTATACTTCCCACCTCCACTGCTATGTCAGGATCTGTGGGAAGCACACAAGGCTCTGGCACAGACGTCCACATACTCACCGGTCGGCAAATGGTGGCACTATATGCTACAAGGGTACCAACTGTGCAGGAGCTGGAAAACAGACATGGATGCTGATTCTGAAGAGAGGCTGCAGGAGGAGATCCACCACCAGCCATCACCTGATCACCTGTAGGACAGCAGAGACAGCAGCTCTGATTCTCTGTATAATTTTTAGCGCTCATTCATGGAATGCAATGACAATAACCTCCTGCACATGTATTGAACTGTGTGGAGTCCAAGTAAATATGAATCAAAGCACCGACCTATGGATGTGTTGTCTCTTGTCTACGAATCAGAATAACTGAGGAGCTGCTCAATCAGATTGGCTTAAGTATAATTAAAGGAGACATACTCTGCCCCCTTCCACAAATTAAAATAGTTCACAGGTGTCTTAAAGACATGTCTGTGACATGCTGTGGTCAAAATATCCCAAGGATCAAACATCACAGCTCTTTCCATCCTCTCTAAACAACCCTGTTCAGAACGGCTGGTTTCAGTGCCTGTCCCTTTAAATGCAAATGAAGCACTGCTTGCCCCGCCCCCTCCCTTCTACTGGTCCCAGATACAGTAGGGGTGGTATTGTGCAAATTTGAATCACTGGAAGACAACTGAGGGAGCAGCTCATAAAACCAGGCGGAAGGCAAGACAAACGCCCAAATATATGTTAAAAAGCCTTCAAAAAGTGATATTTCTATAATATGTCCCCTTTAAACCTGATGTGAAATATGGTTATTAACCATCAAATTCTATAGTATAATACTGTTAATTTTTTCCAGAGCTTTGGAACAGTTTCATGTCCGTTCACCATGGAAACAAACTAGTTGCTGGTTGGGCAACGATGAAATACTGTAGGTAATGTCAGGGAAGGCACACATAATGAATAATCAGCTATTGCTCTGAGTTGGCAATAACACCAAATATAATGTTTTGTACATTAAGGCTTTATTCAAATATAAAAAGGTAAAGATACAATCCTTATGCAATATTTGGTGAAATGTGTGCTAAAAGCAGGTGTCGGTGCTGTGGAGCAGCAGACAGAGCTGTCGAAGATCTGTGATATAAGCAATACTATACTAAAGATGCCCTGTTGTTGTCCTAAGTAGGTAATTATAGCAATACTGGGATGCATTCAAGAGACTGCAGATGAGGCTCAGCCTACACTGGGAAAACATCCCCTGCCTCCTCCCTTTACTTTTTTTGGGGGAAGTGATCTCCAAGGCCATCTGTCTTTATAGCAGATAAGCCTTTCCACTGAGGATTACCCTGATCCAGCTCTTTGTGGAAGCAGCAGTGTGATGTTTGCACTGAAAGAAATAGTCAATCAAAGACATTTTTATTGTTGCATTATATACACATGTGTTTCAGAGGCCTTGAGAACATAAAATAAAGCTTTTGTCAGCATGTGTTTGTAAGGATTTGGAGAGGTGAAGAAAGAAATGTAATCTAACAGTGATGTCTCTTTTCTCTCATAATAGCCCACACAAGTCTTCAAAACTTTCTGACATTGCAGTGTTTGCTATTGTTTCCTCTGTTCAGTCCCCTGTTGACCTTGTGATATTCTGCACGGATAATAAATAATGATAACATTAGCACACAAAATCTCACCACCACTAATGTGTTTTTGATTATTTCTTTGCAACAAAACTATCACATCATGGACAGACACACTGTTGTGTGCCCTGTAGCAGCAGTTATGACAAAGATGCCCCTTTACATCCTGCACAAGTTATGTAAAGTTAAGTCTTGTTTCCTAAGTCAGTGTGGTCAGCAGGGATGAAATGTGCAATACAATAAGTAATTCAGTACAATAAGTAATAGATTAGCTAGCCTATTAATATTATATAATTTATTACTTTCAGGAAAAACAAAATACATGATATGTTGTTTATGTTTTTATAGTCTGTTTCTGCACAAATGTTGAGCATTTAACAATAACTGATGGATTTTTGTTTGTCCATGTTAGAACAAAAACACAGTTAAAAGGTCTATCTTTTTTTGTTGTTGTTTCCAGGTTTCATGTATTTAAATTTGTTTTAATCTGGTTGGGAAGCTATATCAGCAGCACATCCGTCAAAACCAGACCAGAACCTGAGAAGAGATGTCATGAGTGCGTTATATCTTGAAGAAAAATTCATTTTCACTTGATTTGTCAGCGTGACCCGAACTCCAGACCTGCTGTTAATCTCCTAAAGGGGCCAGACTGCAGTGAAACCCTGTAGCACAGATACAAGAAATGATTTAGAGTCCACTTTCTCCTTTCAGAACTCTGCTTTCTGCTGGTGAGTGGTTTGCTTTAGTATGAGTATGTGTCTAAACTTGGCCACTTCAGACCATATACTCTGTATTAACCTCAGCGATGTGGGGAACTTCCTGGGACATACAGTATGGGACTTAGAAACATGTGTTGCGTTCGACCATGAATATGATGGAAACCAATATTGATCATGAGATTCATGGGTAACAGAGATGGATCAGACTTTTAAAAGTACATTAATTTAAAGAGTGCCTCTAAAAAAAAAAACTGCTTCTGAAATATTGATGTATAGGCTATCAACACATCAGTCTCATCCACAGTCAGTGTGATGAATCCAATTCAATTCCTTGCATCACCTCTGTACAAACACAGTGCCAAGAATAAATCCATATATTTAAAGATAACTGTCTCCAACCAGCAGTTTATCTTAACGGTCCTGAAATAAACCTGCTGTAGCTGATAATGCCATATATCTGTGCACATATTTGATGATATGGTTATAAATTGTAGTTTCTAATATCATGCATCCTTAAATTATCCTATCCTCTGTACAGTCACTCCACGGGAGTGATGACTTTATCAGATCCAACATTGAACACTTTTTAAGACCAGTGTCAGTCAGCTTCAGACTGAACCTCTGATCCTTCATGTGAAGTAGCAGCATAATGCATATTTTAAACTGGAATATGCAGCATTCCCAGCTTCATTTATGTGTCATCCAAGTTCAAACACAAGTGTCCTCTCTGCAAATATTCTGTAGTGACTCTGTTCAAACAGCACAAGGCCACTGCAGATAAAGCTCTGATGCCGCATCGCAGAAAACGCACAACTCTTACTCTGAGCCTGACTAAAACGTGGGTGAGTTTAGCCTTTAAGTCTTTATATAATATTTAGCATATGGCGAATGAGAGGTCGGAGTCCCTGAATGAATGAATGTATAAAAGATGACCAAGTGATGTGTAAATATTAACCAACAAGTGAGAGATTTGCACAGATTCCATCAAGACTCTGGGAGAACTGATAAGAAAACGCATTTGGCCCTCTGTGTGTGTGTGTGTGTGTGTATGTGAGTGTGTGTGAGAGAGAGAGAGTGACTGAGAGAGAATCCAGCCTGTGTCTGACCTGCATGTTTCACCACATTCTCAACGCACATACCTGCCTCTGTTTATTACTCATGTTCATACATTGAAAGAAACTCATTCAGCACCAGCTGAAAGTGAACATACATGTTTTTTTTCATATGGAAAGAAACCAGGCTATGTTTGAGTAAAGTGCTTGTCAGTCGGCAGGTACCTACAGTATAACCACAAAATAGTTTCACACCTTCTGAATTCAGTGCACAGCATGAATTTAGATCTTGAATTGAGGTTACTGATAGTTGTTGACAGTATTGTTGCAAGATCTTCTGACCGACTGGGCTTCTCACCCTCGGCTTCCTGTGCAGCACTGATGATGATTAGCGCTGTGATGTGAGAGTGGCTACAGCAGTGTGCTTCTTTTAACAATAGTTATTGCATTTTTTTATCCAAACAACGCCAAACTCTACACCGCACTTGGTCATGTCAATTAAAAGGGATATTTCACCCAAAATCAATAATTCAATCAAACATTGTGTTATTGTTTTTAAGCCACTCCAACTACTGTATAAGACAGTTACTTACTATCATGCCAATGCTAATGGTGGCGGAGAGAGCTCACTTTTGAATCCTCCAAAACACACTATGAAACATCCAAATACCTTCATACTGCTTGTCCGTACTGACCCCAGTGTCCTGAAGCCGAAACATGAAAAAGTTGTTGGGAAAAAAATAATTTGATCTCTGTTTTTAGCCTTGTTACGGATGCACCGATAGGAAAATTTTGGCCGATACCGATATCCGATATGAATTTTTCTGTTATGGCCGATAATCAATATTTACTGATATCTATGTGTTTTTTTCTGAGATGATACATTTTTGTACAGACTGAAAATCATGCAAACTGAATTTTTGAATGTCTTCCTTTATGTTCAGAATGTATTTTACTTCCAAATAACAAGGTTACAGGTTACACATGGCCAAATCCCCCTCCCCCTCCCCCTCCCTCTCCCGAAACAGCAACTACACGGATACACATCGGTTGTGCATATCGGCCCAATTTTACTCATCAGACCGATACCGATATGTTAAAAAATGACAAACATCGGCCGATACCGATATTAATGCCGATATATCGTGCATCCCTAGTTGTAGTGGTAGCTCCTAGTGGCTTTGTTGAAGTTTGTGCACATGCGCGAGATTTGCTGCAAGATGTTTTTCCGTGTTTACATCAAACATCCAATTGTTTACGACGAACAACTTTTTCATGTTGCGGCTTCAGGATACTTGGGTCAGTAGGAACGAGCAGTATGGAGGTATTCAAAAGTGAGCTGGAAAAATTTACAAAGTTCTCTGTTTATTCAACTGTGCATATGTTGTAGCGTTTATATTTAAGTGCAACTATTCAACTTTGTCTCAAGTGGTGTTGAAAATGTTATGTAAATCTTACCAGATCTGACTTTATAAAGAGGTTTCAGACCTGACACTGTAACTCTGCCATCACGTTCTCAGAGTAAAGTAAGACCTTAATCTCAAGATCTTTAAGAGTAGATCTACATCACAGTTTCTGAGTTCAGTGTCAATGTCATGAAGATTTTGAAAATGTAATTCTAATATATGATGGGTTTTTTTTTAAGGTCTTTTCAGAGGATCAATAGGCATTATGTGTGAGAGAGGAGTCTCAAAGCACTTTCTTTCTAATAAAAAGGACCATCTGAGTCAATCAAACTACTTCAATGGTCTCCACAATCAGATTTAATATCACTGAGCGCTTAAGAGAAGTGCATTCTATCTGTCTCCAGCTCTCATAAATTTAAATTTACATGTTTGAGAAAAAAGGTCCAATATCGGCTGTTCAAACGTTGATGATGCGTATGTCATATAAAGAGCAGCTGTATATCACCACATTATGCTGGTGTGCTCTTTTAAATCAGCTTTGATGAATGGTTATCATCACTTCCTCCTTTTTCTCCATTAAAAGTTGAAAACTTCGCAGAGATATTCTTCAGAAAAAAAAGAAGCTTGAGACAAAGTTTCTTATCTCTCTCTTTATGCAGAGTGACCAAAAGCCTTTTTCGAGGCTCCGTGGTAAATGAACTGCGGTGTTGGTGGGAGCTTACGGGTCCCATGTACAATCTGTGGCCGCTCCTTCACCTCCTGCTCATCAGTATTCACCTCCTCTCCTCCTGGCTTTCTCCTCCACTCCCCTCATTCTCTGTGGACCTGAGAACGACCTGCAAGGCTGACCGCTTCGCTTAGAGCACAGCCCTCACAGGACCAATTGCTATTTAAGGCCCAAATGGACAGATGTAACAGTGTCTCCAACTTAGTTCCTTCTTTATCTCCATCCTTCCCAATTTCTCTTCATTAATCTCATCTCTCACTTTCCCTACATCAACCCGCTCTCCCTCCCTCCTTTCCCCTTTTCTCATTCACCTCTTTCACTCCCCGCTCCTCTCCCTGCGGACCATTTCAGGCCTGTTTAGGTATGCATCATCAAGTGCACATTTAGAGATGTCAGAGAATTGATTGTTCCTCCCTCGCCTTCATCTCAACCTTCTCTACTCTTCGGCTGGTACTCAGATCTCTCTCTCTCTCTCCCTCGCAAAAGGCCGACTCCCCCAATTTTTTTTCATTCATCTCTCTCGTTTCCCAGAATCCCCTGGGGCGTGACAGTCACTGCTGACATCTGTGACACCCTCCACGGTCGTCATTCCCTGAGAAATGAGCTGACATGTGTGCAGTTGTATGTGTCTGTGTACTACATGTATGTGTGTGTGTGATATTTTCAGTTGGTGTTTATGGGGGTGAGTCAGAGAGTTACTTTAACAGATTCATGCACATCTGTGAGCCATTTCAAATTCAGCGTGTGCACGGCAGGACGCATTTTTTTCTGGTAGTGTGTCCATTTATATGTCTTTGAACATTGCATCCAACATGTGTATCTGTGCACGAGTCTCATCTTTGTGTATGTGCTGCTTCAACATGCATGAGTGTCTGTGCCTTTTTTTTTTCCAACTTCCATCAAGGTTTGGAGGAAATTAATAAATCAAAGCAATGTGGCGTTACAGAGGACGGACAAAAAGTTTGCTCTGTGTCTACTCCTGTTCAAACAGGTTAAAGCAGAGGGCCAAGCTGACAGTCTGAGAGAGGGCATTAGCAGTAGACCACTAGAGCGTAAGATCCGAACCTCCAAGTGATGGTGCACTCACTTCTAAAATGCCGATGTCCATTTTTATTTCATCACGTCTGAGCACAGCGCACTTTCTTGTAATTCTCAATTTACTGGGTGGAATAAATTTCCATTATCTCCAACCCTCAGCCTCTTCCTTATTTAATTGCTGTGCGCAGGAGATGAAGGTGCAATTAGTTGTAAGAGGCCAAAACGGAAAGAAATACAAATTGGCCATTTTAGTGAATAGCCGCTACATACAGTCCAAGCCATATTGTGAATTTGAAATCTAACTTGTTGTGTTGCTACAGAACGCATCTCCCTATTGGTTATGGCCATCGCTTGGGCCTCTCATGATAAGATTTTACTCACTAAAGTTATGGTTCCTAAATACGCAGTGAGGCGAGGAAAGTAACACCAGTTAACTAATCTGCTTTATTTGGAGGAACACCTGAAATGTCACTGAGTCTTTTAATTACAATAGGTAGGGCAGGTTAAAGTTTAGAGCAGCTCTATGAATGAGAAACAGTTGGCAATTGTTCTGGTCATTTGTCATACCTGCAAAGTCTAACAACCTTTATATCCACTAATAATCCACAAAGTTGATTGGCCAGCCAATCACGGCACTGTAATCAGCAATTAGCCGAACCCTGTCCCGTACGATGAAATGCATTGTGATTCGCTATGCAAGTGGGGAAATCAAAATGCTCCATGTGATCAGCTGTTTATTTTTGTTAGCTTCATAAAGCGCTGGTTTTGTTTTGTTCCCACTACTCTGTTAAATGTAAACAACTGAATGTGAACAGAGTTTTTCCTGCATAGGGAATTTCTCACCGGCACCAGCTCACGAGTCAGTGGGGTTTTTTCCCCCTCTGGCGTTTTATGCAATTATTTTTAAAGGACACCTGGAGAGAGACTGGAAGGGGCGAGAGGGAGAGAGGGGACTTGCAGCAAAGGGGCTGCCGGGTGGAATCGAACTCAGGATCGCTGCGGCGTGCTCACTCTATCAAGTGAGATACATACGACTTGCAGCTCAGGGGAGGGGGGTTCCAAGTACCACCACCACCACATCATTTTAATCCAGGAAAATAACATGAACAATAAAACAAACTCAAAGTCTGATACTGTACATCACATTAACCAATTTCAAGAAATAGACTTTCTTGGTTCAAAAAAATTGTTATTTTCATTTTTTGGTGACACAGTAAAACATCATCTGCCGGACCTGCCATCATCTGCCAGCCAACCCATACCCTCCAAACAGCCAACAGTAACTACAGTATGGGCAACATCACAGTCCCTTGACTTCTATTAAAATCATCACTCAACCTAAATGACCATAGCCACCATAGTTCCCTGAAGTAACAATATAAACAACAAGCTCAAATAAAAAAAACAGGTTTTTCTTCAGTGTTGTAGCAGAGATGCTCACGAGTCCTTACCAATGTAATATCTGCTGCTGCATCCCACTATGTTGCCATGTGAGGAATTCAGAGCATGTTCTGCAATATCATCACTACTGTTTCTACAAAGGTATGCATGATATGCATAAGGAATGACATTCAGCTCATCAGAAATTCTTTTCAAGTTAATGTGCCAATGTCAAACAACATCATGCACCGGCAGAGGAGTGGGAATAAATGGAGTATTTAGACTTGGACCGATGCATCGGAATTCAATGGAGTCACAATCTCATGGCTACAGCCCATGCCACACTTTAGGAACATCACATAGTAAACAGAAGTTAAATTTATCATGATGATGTGTTGAACAATGAAAAGAAAATGTGTTTCTTTTTGTCTCTTGCATCAAGGTAGCAGTTATAGAGTGTGAGATCCCACTTCAGCCTGGACAGTGCAGTAACTCTGCTGCTGTGTGGGACCAAACCAAATGTGGTTCACAGGGGACACAGATGTGAGGAAGATAACAACCATACAGAACTAATGGAGGCCATTCAGCCATACAGCATTATCAGTCTCTATCCCTATTGCCCCTTCTTGTTCCCACTCCCTTCTGCCCTCTAACTCACAGCCAGCCCACCAGGAAGCCTGCACACACTTTTAGAGAAAAAAAAAACTAGCCACAGTAAATATTAATGTGCTGATTAACAATTCAATTCAGAATAACCCTTTTAGCAGCGGCAATAAAATAAAGGTTGTTCACATGAGCTCCTGAGTGGTAGACAAGTTTCAAGTCTTTTGAGACCTTCATCTTCATGGTAACAAAAATAAACACCTGCTGTGGTTTCCTAATAAAAACAAAACGTTGGGTTGTAATTAGCTTCTGCTACCGATAGTTTTTGTTTTTTTAATAGGAGGACAGTTTCTGCAAACGTGTATGAATGAACTTTCCCTCTGATCGAAGTCCAACTGCACCAAACTTCCAAGTTCTAGTTTAAGTTGGATGTGCATGCTGTTCCTCTGTGTATCATCACCATTTAATACACTGTGACAGTACCAGACAGCAAATGGTAGCACTGTGTTTATAGCTAGTGTTCCCTCCAATTTACTCATATTTAAGTTTTAGTTTCAGTTTATGTGAATGGAAATGTAATGATCATTACCTTAAACCACTGTACTGTAACCCTAAGGAAAACTCCATCCATCAGAAATCTGTTTACAGGTCTTATAGTTTGCTACTGCCCACAAACCAAATAAGCTCCTCTTCTTTGTTTGAGGCTAAGCTGGGTTAGTGACCCGAGTTAAACCCTATGACTGCTTGCGTTGCATGCTGCACATTACTTTTCAGGGATGTCACCATCATATTCCCACATTTCATCAATCAACTATTACCACAAAAAAACACGAATAATAATAAAGCAAAATTATCTTTCAAAGTAGGCTGGTTTAAGAAAATTGTATTCTTATCTGGCAGTTCTACCTTGGAAAGTGGTTATATGGCTGCAGGGCTTTTATGAATTTTTAACAATTGTTGGGGGTGTCAAGGGAAGCTTCAAGCCAGAATAAATAATTGTGCTGTGTGGAAGGGATCATAATATCTGCTGTTTTGAAAGCAATGGCTTTATAGAACACAAGTGGGGTGAGACAGGAAACAGAATATGGGCTCAAAGGTCTGACTCCAGACTGATGGCAATTTTTCAGAAACAAGTACAGAGTGTGTCCAGGTAAATGGCACACTGCTAGAAATCAAAATAATGCAACATGAAAGAAGGTCATGGAAAACATTGTATGTGGAGGTCCCCGTTCATTCCACAAAACAGAGGGGCACAGGCTGCCACAATCAATGGCTTCAGAAGCTGCAATAAAACTGCTTGCAGGTATAGGATCTGAAGATTTGTTAAAAATTTAATTTTATACATGTTTTCACTTATTTCATATAATTGTACTTCTTTTTTTTGTAGCTAAATATAACTGATTACAATGATGATGTACCCAGCAGATCCAACTATACCACATTAACCTTAAAGGTTCAGTCTATTATAATTGTCAAGTTTTATTGGAAAAATCTATTTGAATAAGCGTATAATCGCTTTCAAATAAAATTACTATTAGTTTGGTTTTCGTCACCTTATGATTCTTCTTAGACATAATAGTAAGGGTCCTGCTTTAGAGAGTGTCGACATCATGTGCCGCCATGTTTGTACGGCAGCCCGAACGAAAAATCTGGCCAGCTAGAGCACGTTTTGAGAGCTTTGTATGCATAAATAAACCAACGAAGAAGGAGTAGGAAGCCGTCATATCGTAAAATGGTTTAGATCTTCACCTCATTGCTCCATGCTCCTGAAATACTACCAGTCATCCCAGTCGTAGTAAACAAGTTATTTTGTCCTCGGAGGCCACCGTCACTTTGAAAACGGGAGGGGTGACAGCAAATGCGAGAGCGCTGCAAACTAGAATCTCTAGCTAGATATCATGGTTTCACCCCCCTGTTATACACTGGACCTTTAAGAAAAACAAAAGTAATCTAAAAAAGTAGTAGGGTATTCTTCAGTATCATTGTTTATTTGTTCTAATGCATTCAAGCAACACCAGAAACAATACATTACTCCAGAAGTGCATTGTATCATCACAACTGACTGTTTTCACCCTAGAGTGATCAGTTCAAAAAGACGCTTAAAAAACCATTCTCTCAAAGTGCGTCTGAGTCACTGACAGGTAGGTGTTGAGGCTGCTAAAGACAGAATACTAAATAGAGTCAGCAAGGAGGGCTTATCGGTGCTTGTGAGAAATTCAGTGTCTTTTGGCAGTGGCTGTTGGAGAGGAAAGTGTGACGGACACACACCTCCTCTGGAAGGCAGGCTGCCATGTGTGACTGTGCGCCTCCTGCTCACAAACACATACACACAAACCAAACCGTAAACACCAACACACACTCTGTGGGTCTTCTGCTCAAATAAACACAAAACACTCAAATATAAATTTTAAAAACCCAACAAAAATCTGTTTAAAGCATTCAAACAATCCGATGATGTGCGCCGTTTGAAAGCAATAGGTGCATAAACGTTATATGACCGCCAGTAATGAACAACTAGAATGTTTCCTCACAGAAGTTGCCATGGGGGTCGCTGCCAGCACGCCATCCCTGTCAACGGTGGAATCAAATGCACGGGTGTAAGATCAAGAGTCACATAGCCTCCTGTGCAGGCAGAGCTAATCAGGCAGACTTCAAGGAGCTGTCTACCTATGTGCGCACTTGTGTGTATGAGATGTGTGTATATTTTGGACTTTGACAGTAACACCACAAACATCCTCGATGTTCTTAATAATCTTATGTAAAACATCTGTGTATCAGCCTGCACTCAGAGGTTGCCATGGTGATTTTACCTGCTTCCTTTTTACTAATAATAATACATTTAATTAATATAGATATAAAAAAAGGTCACTTTACAGTGAACAAAACAAACAGAGGAGAAAACTAAGTGACTAAAGGCAGGCTGACATTGTACGATTTTGCCACAATTTTGTCGTCCCAGACGAGTCGCAGCTTAATTTGCATAATCGTAGAGGGATTGCGGGGTCGTGCGCATTTATCGGGACGCATAGTTAGTAAGGCTCTGTGTCCCGTCCTGATGTCCTAAAGACAAGTCGCCGACCTCCAGACAGCCAGAAAATTTTGATTCTACACATATGGCAAGTTTTTGCACCCAAATGTCTCCACACTGTTCAAAATCACATTACATCCCATCTCTTCACCGTACATTTGGACACACACACACGCTTCTGCAACCAACTTCTGGCCCACAATCTCCTTTTTTCTTTTCAGCGCACAGAAAAGCACAAACAAAAAGCGTGACTAGCCGTTCGTCAGCCATTCTCCGCTAGAGGAACCAACATCAGGAACCAATGTCCATTTGAGGTTTACAATCGAGCAATTATAGAGCAGCACGAATCTCAGCGGCATCGCAGGGTAATAGTGGTGGACAGCGATCATATCTGAGATGTAGGACTGAAGAGGGAAGTTTGTGGAGTTTGAGATGTGAACAGACGAATAGTCATGCAGTGTAAGCCCGCCTTAAAATGAGTTACACAATTTATAAACAACTGAGTGAGATTCAGTAGAAACTGTATGAGACATCGCATGAATGTATAGTCAGAAATATCAGTGAAAAAGTTGATCAACTAGAGATATCAGAGGAGCCCCTAATAAATTGGTCTCAGCTGTTGCTCTGGCCTGATGCTTAGAGGTTGCCGTGGCAACGGACGGACACCAGGCAAAAACACCCAAAAACATGGTGATTTCCCCCTCAGCGCTGTTACAAAACGCTAACTCCAATCAGAACAAGAAGCAGACTCCTTCTGAACATGTCGAAGCTAAAAACAGACAGCACTTCTGCTTTTCTCAGGAAATGTACTCCAAATTTTGTATTGGAGTTAGTGGGCAGCTGGATGGGACTGCCCTCATTCAAAGGCTCATGTTTCTAATTCTCTAAGTCTCTTGTGTAAGTCTTTTTGAGCACACAGTGGAAGAGATGATAAGTTTCTCAGGATAACAATAGTCCCTCAGAGGATAAGCGTAGTGCCTCGCAGCAGGAGCCCTGTGGCACTAATTAGTCTACTAAATAGCACTTACATCAGTCTACACCAGGTTCTGCTAATATGTAGACTGTGGTCTGGAGTCAGACCCATCCTACCTGGACCCAGACGTACGACCTGTAAATTACTCATCTTTATTCCATTTCGATACAGCGTTTCTATTTTTGAAGCAGCTTGTCTAGTCTTGTTCACAGTATAAGGTAAGCACTAATTGACTCTCAGTCAAGCATTATGACTCAAGTTAGTTAGTGAGACAAAAACATCTAACAAATACATAGAGAGTGGGATGAAACTTTTTTTTTTTTCAAAAGCTAATGTGAATGTGAATCTTGTATCATGTCCTTGTCTTCCTAGACTGTAGTCTGTCATTATAAATCCTGTTTCCAACAGGTAGCAGCCTCCACTGAGTGTGTGCAAAGAGGGGATTTGGTGCCCAGCAACCCCGGCTTTTGTAATGTGGCCCTGGTATCACCTGCACCCCTCGACAAGTTGCAATTTCTGCTGTGAAAATCTCAAAAAATGCCCATGCAAAGACTGTCTGCTTTTCCCACAGTTTACATATATGCAACATGTAGCCTACCTGTGATTAAGCAAAGAGAAGTTTTGTCTAAAATCACATTTGAGGTTGATTTAAACTGGTGTCTTTACACAGACAACAGTAAATTCAGACACATCTTACAGTTGTAAGCTTTCAAGCTATCAGGCTAAAGTTAAATTAACTATATTCTTTGTCCACTTTCTGTGCTCTACTGTATTCAAACATGTTTCCTAACATCTCACTATAGTGACCCTGAGCTTTGGTGCAGAGCAGCTTAAGAAATCACATGCATGTAGACAAATGTGCTGCTCATTCAGAAAACATCTTTCCATCTTTGTGGTATTCACAATTATTATGCTCAGTGGAAACACTTATATTGTGCTGTTGGAGGTAATATGCGGTGGACCTGTGTATTTGGACATTTTCTTAAATTGTTGCATGTAATGATACTGCCATCACCAACATGAAACAATTTTCTACACCAAGTTATGCCTCTAAGCTGTTGTGTTGAAGTGGGTTGTAAATACATTGTGTGGATCTTCCATCCATTGGCCTGAAGGATACAGTGGAGCAATAAATGCACTACACAAAGTAAGAAAATAAATCAAATAACGGTAAAATTGACCACAGTACAGGAAAGATAATTTTAAAATGTAATATTGTAGCTTTTGTCACACAAGTGACCATAATCCTGAATGCTATTGACAGACTACTATGACAAAACCAAAGAGCAACATACAAACAGTGATTCCTCAGTCAAACTCCTGGCCAGAAAAGGGCCGGGTTTATAGCCCCAGACTTCATCAGCACCCACAAACACTCCTGTAAGCATCATATTTACTGGAAGGCCTCAAAACACAAATAGCTCAAATATATACAGTATGCAGATCAGGCCAGGTGGAGGACTAGTCAAACAGGATTTGACACTTCACACCCACCTCACTCTGAATTTGCACGCTTCCTCGAAGCTAATCTGACCCACCAACATTTGGAAGCTGTTCATGCCAGTTTGTCTTGACTGAGTTTTGATTCTTGACATTTTTTCCCCTGTCCTCATGCCTTCTCATTGGTTGTCTTGTATCTCCATATGTTGATGTGATATTAGATGACTAGATCTCTGACGAGTGACGATCTTAGATGACTAGAGTTTTATAAGCAGTACGGTCTGAAGTTTTACTTGCATGAGTTTTGAGTGTTTAAGTCCTTTGTTGTCCAGTTGAAAAATTTGCCAGCAATAACTGTCATAACATAATAAATCACTTTCATATCCATGCCGTTACGCTCCTATAATTATTACAGCATCTTATTTTCTCTCCAGTCAAAACACTTTGGACCAGGCTTCACCTGTAATGTTGCCCACACTAATTATAAATGACAGATAACCCCTGTTTTAGCTTTTCTGCCTTGGCTGCCCTTTAAATTCAGAATACATTTAAAAGTCCTTTAATCACCTACGAAGTCTTAATATGACATGGCACATTTTTATATCTGTGACTCCTATTTCCAAGAATGGAGCTTAGATCCCTAACCATCCATAATTTCAAACTATAACCTCCAGTTATCATTCAGCCTCAGATGAACGTTGTGCCTAAAAACGTAGTATCTGTTTTCACTCACTTTTCCAAGTTAAACAGTGTTGTTAGTACTTTTTATGGCTCTGATGATGGGGCAATGTGCCTTCCAGTCATATTTTGTTTTTCTTCATGATTCATTTCAATTGTCGTATATATTGTTATGATGTTTTTGGAGGCTTGTTGGATACCTCTGTTATATCCTTTAGTGTGCCTTCCAAAACACTGGCCGGAGATTTTTTATATAGTATTTCATGTTGAAGCCAGTAATGTCTTTGGACTGACAGTTCTGATGCTGAATTACTGATCATTTGCACGGGAAAAAAATGCAAGCATCATTTCCTCTCTAAACGTAAAATGTAAATTTTCTGAGGTGGAACAGCTTCTGAAACAACACTAAGCCAGCCACGGGGCATTCAAATCCAACAAAAACTCCGTAAAATGCATATAAATGAGAATAATGATATGAGCAACATGATCACTATTATGCCTTGTGGAATCACCTGAGTACTTTCCCATACATAAACCAGTGCAGTATTGATGAATTATACAGGGCCTTTAGGGCAGTCAGCAGAGTGGAAATCTCTGCTAGAAACTCTACTGAAGTTACAGCCAACATAGCAGTTTATACAGTTTGGTGCAAGTCTTCAGGTTTTGATTTTAACAATAGGGTAGCACAGACATGAAATGCCATTCAGCAGCCAGATTCAAAAGCCTCAGAGTCAGACCAATCAATCAATACATAATATGTGCTGTGTAATAGCTATTTCATGGCTAAAATCCAAGATCATCATTTAATCAAACTAATTGCTTCATCTCCAGTCTTTAATCTTACCGCTGAATCTTTCCATGGTCATAAAAGCTTGTATGAACATCACTAAGCGTCTTCGGCACCACTATACAGGCCCTTTTAGGCTACAATTTACACTGCACATGAAAACAAACAACAGCAAAATGGAAAATCAACTCCAGTTTTGAAGCATGAGTGAAAACCCCAGGGGTAGGGGTGGGGGGTAGTGTTTATCACTTGTAGTTATTCTGAAGTGGTTACAGTTAAAGCTGCAGGTCCCAGGGTGCTCTGAGGCTGGAGCAGCATTTTCATATACTCCAATACACATATTTTAAAAAGTATGGTTGTAAAATCAAGAAGGTTAATAAAACAAGATGCACTGTTTAACAAGTGACCCGCTCGGCCGCTCCCAACAATTCTAATCTCTGGGTCAGGTAACTTCACCCTTTTCTAACACTGAGTAGGCTAATTCCTCTTCCCAAAACAAATGCATTGCGGATCACTCTGCAAAACAACAACACTGACACTTGCATAGTTACCTTCGGCCGGCTATTTTGCAGCTTTTCCAGCTCCAATAATCCTGCGAGGGTCCAGGTTTATAATCCATTGGAAGAGGGTGACCGTGAGCGACTAAACCGCGGACTTGGTTCAAAAGCCAGAGATAGGCCCGACGCTGAGGAGATGATATGACGGGAGGTGCAGTCGGCACTGACGCTGCTGCTCCAGCATGGTGAGACGCCATTTTGCCTCTGTACGCACCTTTTTCGCTCTTTTTTTTTTTTCTTCAAAAAAAGATGTTAATTGTTGAGTGGATGCCATTGGCTGGGGATGGAGGTGTGATGGGGGCGTGAATTAAGGGCGTAATGGACAGAAAAAGATTTGGGGATAACATTTATGGCGATTGCCACAAAATATTAAAGTAGAAAGTTATTCATCAGGATTAATTTTACCAGTCCATTTCAGAGGAACAGTGAGAAGTCAGCTGGGGAAACATAGACAAACATAAATGTCAAAGAGGAACTATAAGTCCGTCTTCTGTTTTGCTAACCCTCTGCATTTGTTTTTAAAGGAATAGTTCCCCCAAAATTCAAATTTCATTTCATTTTCATTCATTCATGTCGACTAAGGGTTGGGAGAAGTTTCAGAGTCCTCCGTGCCTTCTTGGAGTTACAGTGAGGCTCCGCGCAGCACTGCATTGCCATATGACGGTAACCTAGTTGTTGAGATGAGTTTGGACCAAAGTGGTGCATTGACCAGCTGACCAGCATTGCCATTCATAAAAATAAAAAAACATTTGAAAAAAATTGAATTTTGTGTTATTATTTAAAATTTCACTTTAAAGATACTTAAAACTAATACATCAAAGTGAGATCTCGACTTCAACCCACTTCACACCACTTCCCTCAGAAAATGATGCTTTCAAGGCTTAGCCCAAAATTCCTCCCTATGTCTCTCAGGTATTTATTTCTCATCTTTTTGTTTTTTTCTCATCCCTCCATCTTTCACTTAATCAAGCCTGCCCTGGAATTAATTGATTATTTGTCCAAACAAACCCACAGACCAATTAATCTGTATTTTGCTAGAATTGGTGCTCCACAGCTCCATTACATGAGCCTCTGGAGAAGAGCACAGAGACCTCGCAGAAACATAATAATGGCTGAAGATAATACCAGCCGGGCCCTGAGAGAGACATGCTGTTTGTTCCGCAGTTATTAGCCCCCCCCCCAAATAAGATGAAGGTGGGGTTTTTTGTCCTGAAGAGAAGCAGAGGGTGATTATGATGGAGAGGGGGATGCTGGTTCGGTGTAAAGAGGCCACAGAAGAGAAATTTGAAGGTGTTAAAAAAGTGATGGAATAATCTTGCTCTTAGTCTTCTTCCTCCTCATCTTCCCACTCACAGCTGCCACCACTGCAGGAACAGAACATGTTGTGCTTAGAGGTGACATTTCAAATCTCATCTTGACTGATGCGACAGCAGCAAAGCACAGTTAACTTAATGTACATTAAGACAACTCTGGAAATGTCTCTGGCTATAATGTTATTACACCATGAAAATCACTGGGTTTATGTTTTCCTGCCTCCCTCCATCTTCATCATCAACGTGTATCAGTCTCTGCTCATGCATTCCTTTACATTTCCTTTTCCTCTCCCCGTTGCCTTCATCAATCTACCATGCCCTGGTCTCATGTTATTCCCTCATCTTATCACCTCCTCTTCCTCAATTACAGTATTTCATCCACCCCTCCCTATCATCACCTCCACTCGTGGCACCACAGAAATCACCACTCTGCTCTCCTTTCTACTTAACCATTCCTTTTACATTTTCTCTTCGCCCTCCCTGTCCCTTCATCTCCCGTCAACCGCCATCGACCCCTGGCTGCGTTTCTTGTCTTCATCATCCCCATCATCGCCCTCATCATCTCCCTCGCAGTCCCGGTGGTGCAGTATTTGTATGTGTTGGATGCGCCGGTACTCTATAAAAGCAGTATGCTAATGCAGCAGAAGGCTGCAGAGCATTACAGCGAGTGGACTAATTTCAGGAGTGCTTGGCCACGTTTTATTACAGCTCATAAGCCCAAGGTCAGCTACGTAAGATGAAGAGGCGAGAGCGTCCCGTGCAGCCCTCGAATCATTTATCACCCTGCTCTGGTCTGCTCTGCCTCTTTTCCCTGTTCTCTCTGCCTCATGTTCAAGCACAATCCACAGCAGTTCTCCACCTAAACTATAATTTACATCCTCCCCTTTTTATCCTGTCACATTTTCGCCCACGGCTTGTCTGCACATTTCTCTTTATCTTTGTATCTTTCTTTCATATTTATCTGTACAGTTATCATTTTCAGCCTTTTTACTCATCACCTCAATTTTCTCTCATTTTCCATCCGTCTTCGTCACTGTGCTAAAAACACATCAAGTGCACCCATTTCCCCCTTCTGTAACTTTTTCATTATTTGTCGGCTTTATTGGCATCATTTTCTCTCAGCACAAAATGTATTACCATATTATTATATAAAAAGACATCATTCCCCATATCAACAAGTGTTCTGAAATGTTACATTTCTTCTCTTACACATTGTAATTTAGGGAACCGTATCAGGTTGTGTTTTTTGGCTGGACCACAATGGCAGGGCCGACCCTGTTAAAGCAAATGTGTCTACAAAAGACTGACTGAGCAAATGACTGACTGCCTGAGTGATAGAGTTGGCGCAAACACTTTCTATTAGAGAGGAGTTTAGACACTGCAGTTGCTGTTGCCAACTTGGGTTATTGTTGCTAGATTTGGACATTTATTTTCAAAAATAAAACACCTACTGATGAATTAAGTGTTAAAACAAACCTGATGCTGATGCATCCATCCCTGTGTTCAGTTGCTAGGTGGAGGTTTGTCCATTAAACAGTGACAGAACAGAACTCTTCTGACTTACTCTCTGAATGATAATTTCTCAAGTAAGTGTTTTGTTTGGGGTTATGGTTATAAAATCATATTTTTTAGTAAAACTATGACTATTGAAACTGGTTGCTGGTTGGTCATGCAGTGTTCTGCATCTCAGCAGCCAGTTCTGAAACAGAGACAGAGACATAGTATATAATGAGTGCAGCTTTATTGGAAATTCAGCTCTATTAAAGCACTGTTTATGAGAGCACAGAGGAACAAACACAATGGCCAGAATTAAAAAAAAGAGAAAAGTTTAATTTAATTGTATGTAAACATACTTGTGTTTGTGCTAAAATCAAACTGAATTTAAGGGCTAAACCCAACAGACACTCAGCAGAACACAAACAGGACATGATGATGTCAGTTGGTTACAACCGTTCAACAACATTTTTTAATTACATCCTCAATTACATACTGTAGGGGTGGCACGGTGGTGTGGCGGTTAGCACTCTCGCCTCTCAGCAAGAAGGTTCTGTGTTAGATTCACGGGGGCCGTGACGGGGCCTGGGGTCTTTCTGGGTGGAGTTTGCAGGATCTCCCAGTGTCTCCAGCTTCTCCGTCTTCCTCCCACAGACCAAAGACATGCACATTTGGTTGCTTGGCGACTCTAAATTGCCTGTAGGCGTGAATGTGTGCGTGTGTGTGTGTTTGTTTGTATGTGTCGGTCCTGTGATTCACTAGAGACTTGTCCAGGGTGTACCCCGCCCTCACCCTGTGTCAGCTGGCCTCCAGCCTGCCCGTGACTGTGCACAGATACACAGTATCTTGTTTGCTCCATAAATCCTTTGTAAATATTATGGTGGGACTGATGTTGTCAGTCCGTGTTCTACTATTGCTGCTTCTCCTATAATTGGTTTCTAATGTGTGTCTTATTTCTTTGTGCTGTTCATCTCATCACCATTTCTGTAAACCAATGATCAGCGATTCTTTATGTTACATATTTCTCTAAATATTACTCTAGTATTGTGCTGAGTCTTTTCTTCTCTCTTTTCCCATTGCAGTGTGAGCTGTGGCTTCCTTCCCCCTCCGCTTTGTCTCTTTCTGTCACAGCTCTATATACAGCACACAGACAGCTCTCATCTTTTTGTTCAATTTGTTTGTCTCCTCTCCATAATTTACCCCCATTCTTCTTCTGTCCCTCTCCTTCCCTTTCTACCTTGCCGTCTCTGCAGGGGGTAGTTAGTGTGATGCCGCTCCTCTGCAGCCACATCACAAGATGAAGCAACACACAGTGTGGTTTTACACCAGGGAGAGCGGTGGGTGTGTGTTTTTGTGTGCGTGAGAGGTTTTTTTTTTCTTCTTCTCGGTGAAATCAGACAGTCTACGTGTCCTCAGAAGTGGGAATGGACAAGAAGATTGTGTCTCTTCACATGCGCATGCATACTCTATAAAGGGATTGTGTGTCTGTATGTGTGTTGAACAAGGCGTGTGTGTTTGTGTGTGTGACTAAGTGAGAAAAAAATCCTTTCTTGTGACTGCTGTAGCGTAAAAAATATGTGGTGTATATCTGTGTGTGCGTGCATGTCATTTCATGGGTCTACCACTTTTCAAAAGTGACACTGAGAAAGCTTGACACTGAATGTGCGACAGCAAGGGTGAGAGAAGCACAGAGAGAGAGAGAAAATGAGAGCAACAGAGAGAGAGAGAAAGACATGAGACAGAGAGAGACAGGGAGACAGGGGGTGAGAGAAACACACAGAGAAAAAAGGCGAGCAGGGCCGGCTCTAGCCATTTTGGTGCCCTAGGTGAGATTACTTCCAGCCCCCCCCCCCCATATAATAATAATGATCATAACAATACATTAACATATCTGTATGTCCCCTCTGACCCTGAGATACTCAACTTGCACAATCAGTAAAATTTCATTGAGTCAAGTCTCTCTACAGTAGAGAACAACCTGTTGAAAGTCTTTGCTTTACAAATGCAGCGGAATATGCTGTATGAATAAAGTAATAGGAGTGTAGGAAACAAGTTAAAATGAAATCATGTGAAATCGCTTATTGAGCATGAATGTTATCTCTCCTTCTATTTTCACCAAATGTTTCAAATGTAAAATAAAAGAAGCTGAAAATTTACTTCATTTCAAACTTCATGAGATGTGTGTTGCCCTAAATGAAAAATTAGCTTTTTTTCTCCCAACAAAATATTTCCTAAACAGACAAAAAACACACAACATTTACAATATTTAGTCTATAATATGGCCTAGATGTCAGTGTGGTGCCTGAGAGGTAAAAAAGAAAAAGAAAAAAAAGTTTGCAGAGCTCAGCAGGTCTGTGTCAGGCTGAAGTCTGAACTCTCGTCTTTTTTTCATAATCTTCCTCATCAAATGAATCAAAACTTGACTTGGTAAGTAATGTTGTAACATATTATATTATTGCTTTTTAAAAGGCTTTGCTTTGCATTTAAGTTAACGTGGAATTACTATTTGTATTAAGAAGTACCACTACAGTAGTTATAAAAATAGTGAAAATTACACTTTTTTTCTCCTTTCTCATTTGTGGTGCTGGCGCCCCCCGGTTGGACGTGCCCTTAGCATTTGCCTATACTGCTTATGCCACGGCCCTGAGGAAAAGACAAAGACAGAGAGATAGGGTGAGAGAAACACAGAGAGAAGAGGCAGATAGAGAAAGTGACAGTGAGAGAAAGATGAGACAAAGAGAGGGAGAGATGAGGGTGCGAGACAGCGAGAGAGAAATCGGAGACGGAGGGTTGAGAGGGGAGAAAGAAATGAGACACAAAGAAGAGGGGTGAGAGAGACAGACAGAAAGATGAGACAGACAAAGAGTGGAGTGGGCGAGAGACACAAGAGAGAAAGGCAATGAGACAGGAGAGAGAGGAGGTGAAAGAAGGGGAAACACAGAGTGCTGACACGCTGGTTGGCCAGGTGCCATTTCTTTTTTCAGGAGGTCGTTTGGAAGCTCATCTGCTAAATGGGCGCTTCGATTCCTCAGCTCAGGCCGTCTCGTAATTATTATTATTGTCACGGCTAAAGCTCAGGTATAATAGCTTGTAGCCTCTGCTGCTAAATGACTTAACAGCACTGAGAACATTCCCTGGTTCAACCCTTCCAGCCTCTTCACCTCCGTTTTGGTTCTCTCCTTATTCCACATCCATACAGTGAATCTGAGGACACAGCAAGTGTGTGGAAAAAATAACCACATACACGCTTCATCAGTAGTATTTTATTAGGTAGTTTTGTCTGGATACATGAATCTAAGTCACTTCCCTTTCATCCATCTTTGATCAGCAAATCAAACTTGTATATCACAGCCAACATCTGGTAGGACAGGAACTACTTTCATCGTTTATCATTCTTCTATCAAACGTTCCTTCACATCTTCCTCTCGTCTTTTCTCCTTTTTATGAGTGATGGAAATTAAGCAAACCCTCTACTTAACTGGAATATTTCATATTCATCGTGCTTCATATATATCGCCTCCACTACACTTCAGAGGGATATTTATCTTTTTACTGCACTACACATATTTGATGACTAGATAGCAAAGACTCCTCTTCAATGGCTGTGCGAAGCTACTGGATTTTGGCAGGAACTGGAACACGTTGTCATAAAAGCCGATCCAGAGCATCCCAGATGTGACAGTTGAGGTTCCTGTCACTATGCCTCCAATTGATCATGTGCCCCGGCTACTTGGCCAAGGGGATGTCCCTTTGGCTGATTGGCAAGATAACATCGGCTACACAAGAACTGGGATGTTTTCTGCTTCCAGGAATTGTGAACAGATCCTTGCAAGATGGGGCCATGCATTATCATGCTGCAACATGAACTGATGGTCGTAGATGAATGACAAACAATGGGACTCCGGGTCTTGTCATGGGATCTCTGTGCATTCAAAATACCATCAATAAAATGAACCTGTGTTTGTTGCCCATATCATATGCCTGCCCATACCGTACCAGTGGCCCGAATGGCTGGTCTCAGAAGATCTTGGAGGTGAACATGCTGGATGTCCAGGTCCTGGGCTGGGGTGGTTACATGGGGTCTGCGGTGGTGAGGCCGGTTGGATGTACTGCCAAATTCGCTGAAACGCCTTTGGAGACGGCTTATGGTGGAGAAATTGAACATTCAATTCACAGGCAACAGCTCTAGTGGACATTCCTGCAGTCAAATTGCACGCTCCCTCAAAACTTGTGACATCTGTGGCATTGAACTGCACATTTTACAGTGTCCTTTTATTGTGGCCGGCCCAAGGCACACCTGTGCAATAATCATGCTGTCTAATCAGCATCTTGATTAGACATAGAGTACACAAAAGTTCTAGATCTTTGAGTTCAGCACTGAGAAAATGAAAGCAAAAACCAAAGTTCTCCAATACTTTTAATAATGTATGATAATGTGATAATGTATAATGTATTATTGCAGGTAAAATAAAATAAGACTGTTGCAATGGGGGAATTCATTAAAAAGAGTAATCTCCAGCTTTATGGACAATTAAAGTGGTGAGCACATTATGCATCATATTCCAGTGATATACATTACACAAACAGCTCACTGGAGTGCAAGACAATTGCAACACTTTGGCTTGTTGCTGAATTTTTTATGCACTCTGGTGTTGTCTTCTACACCTCACCTCCTCCTCCAACAGTCTTATTGTTTTCATACATATTTATATTTGCATTGCCAAACTGCTGAACAGTCACCTGATCTGACTTCTAGATTGACACCTAAATAAATAAATTTCAAAACTTCGATTTTGGAGGAATCAGTTGGAGGAAAGATGTATTTTCAGACAGTCTTGCTGTCTGGGATGAGCTCAGCACGGGACCAATCAAACGAGGCCTGACCACAGAGGCCGAGAACCAGTTTATACTTGACGTGAAGGATGCTGGGGAGAGAGTTACTCACTCACTGTGAGACTGGAGAGTCTTGCTATTCTGACCAGCCCTCCAACCACAGGGAGTTTATTCACTATCCCCTACCCCGACGCACTCACACACTCAGCCACATAGCTTCACACACATTGCCTTTTTCACACACACAGGCAGTCCCACTTCAAACGCATGCAGCCGTACAGATCTAGACTCCCCCTCCCATGTGTTGCTGCCCTTGGCGATGCCCGGTCTTGTTATCTCCCCATGTGCCTCACCCCGTCCTCTCCCTCCTACACCCCCTCTCTCCTTTTTCC
The DNA here is from genome assembly GCA_030347415.2 of Decapterus maruadsi. Lineage (NCBI taxonomy): Eukaryota > Metazoa > Chordata > Actinopteri > Carangiformes > Carangidae > Decapterus > Decapterus maruadsi. The sequence goes on from CM064895.1 coordinate 5,869,342, forward strand.
ACCACCCCTCAGAGACTTGGAGCTCTCATTTGATGGCGCAGCCGGGGACCAACCACACCGGAGCACCGGGGCTCGTACCGACGAAGCAGGCCTATCTAGGCCACAGGAAGCACACGCTCTCATCAAGGGCTCTCTAATTAGAATTCAGTGATACTGTAGGTTTGCAGGCGAGGGAAGAGAGGAGCTCAAAGGAAAGCCTTCTATACATAGAAAGAGAAGAATGTCTAATTAAGGTCTCATTCTTCCTCGAGTCTGATTGCAATACATCCTCCTCTGCTCCTCATTCCCTCCAATTATGAAACCTGCACTGGCCTTTCTTTGGTCCACGTGGGCTCTGGATTTTATCTCACCAGAACTGGGGTGTGAGGAGACTGACAACAACAATGGTGGAAGAGCAGCAGGGCCAAAAGCGTGGGCTGGCGAGATGAGCATCTCTGTTTGTGTGTGTGTGTCCATGAGACAATCACACAGAATGAGAGGGGCTGCATCTCTTTGATCATCCCTCCAGAGTGATTGAAGTTGTATTTATCTGGCATTCAATGAATTTACATGTGCAGAAATATCAGTATTCAGCATCAGTTGCTGCAGCTATAGCAACCACCTTGAAACAATTAGCAACCGATTTGCGTCAGCTTGACACAACCACAGATACATAATGCACAGGCTAACATTATCAAGGCATCACCCTGTAATGAGTGTAAACCAGCTGACTAAAGCACAGCAGGAACTGCAGTTAGAGAGCAGTTAACACATCAACGCACCACACACACAATAACACCCTCGCCCTAGCCAGCGCACACCACGGTAAAGAGCCAGCACTTTTCAAAACAATTACCGACTTCTATGTTATCACATGTTTCCTGCTCTTGACAACTCACTACACAACAAGAGTGGGTTTTATGTGTGTTTAGTTTAATATGAGTCTCTATGTATGAAGACTTTTACCATAGAGCAAAAAATAATAATGAACTGAACTGACATTTGGTTTTGATAACCATCAGTTATCAGTCATTTCACATCAAACTGAGCTCACTGCCTGTCCAACCAAGCAAAACATAGAAGAGGAGAAGCCAGTTTAATGGAATATTGCCTTCATGTCTTGTTAGTGAAAATCACTCAAATGGCAAAACAAACGAAACTAAAAACTAAAAAATCTCAACTAAATAAAAAGTAGCTCAGGTGGCAAACCACACTTACATGTACTTCCCTCGTGCTGTAGTGAACCTGGGGACCTCCAATCACAGATCATCTGAGGGAATATAAAAGATGAGGAGCTCCACTGATCTTTGAGCTGTTTGTGTGGTCCACAGCTCTTCTGTACGTTGTTGCCAGATTAAATATAAAAGAGGGTACTTGTTGTTACATTTGAGTCAATCAATTATTCATTTAAAGTGCAGTTCTGTTCAGTTCATTCCAATTTAAGTCAGTTCAAATTGCTTTATTGGACAGAACAAAGACATGTTCTTGCCAAAGCGTACAGGATATTAAAGTCTATATTTTACAATATTTTTTTAAAATATGTGCTGCATGCCGATACAGACTGAGATGTTCATATAAAAGAACATAAATGAATAGAATATAACAATTCTATACCTTTCCTTACATCCAGTCTTAAAGATGTGAAGTGAGTATGTTGAGTCCTCAGGCTCTGTACGATACCGTATCCCATCAATCATTGTGCTTTGAGAGAGGATGGCATTGAAAAAATTACTCAAGTAGTATTTTCTTATTTTGCCAATGAGCTCACTGTAGGCCTACTGTTCAGTCCTCTGGATGACAGAGAAGTAAATGAGTGAGAGGTGAATGAGTGAAATCTTCACTTTGATTCTTGAACAAAAAGCTTTGTGGAGAGGAGCTGCCATTTTCATTTCCTTCTTTATACCTCTGCCAGGGAGGTTATGTTTCAGACATTTTTTGTAACACTTACCTTGACACAGATGTAAAAAAAAAACAAAAAAACATCAGACATATTTATTTTTATATGTATGTGAGTTTGAACAACTTGGATCCAAATAATAGAATATTTCTGGCCTTGGCCGAGGAATGCACTGTGGAGTGGGTTCCCACTGTATTCTGCAGGCAGCTGAAACCTTTCCTTTTTAGTTATTTTTTTCAAGTGTTATGGTTTAGAGTCGCCCAGTGGTTGTTGTTTTGGCCTGGACTTCCCCTGTGGTTTAAATCAAGCTTGAATACTGACTGACTCTTCGGCTTAATTTCATTTGATGCTGTGAGACGATCTCAGACAAGTTCCTATTCAACTGAGTTGTTGCGTGACCTTGTGTGCCCACATATCCTGAGCAGCAATCCAACAGGAGACAGCATATTTTACCTTAAACAAGTTCATGAAATTCATGCAAGAAACCTGGGATACATCATGATTTCAATCACTTTGACATTTTCCCAGACTTGAGGTAATCTTTATTAAAAGTAAGCACCCCTTTCACTTATTCAAGAGCTCTCTGAGTGTCTGCGTCCTGTCACAGCTTTGCAATTGGATTTGTTCACCCTCTGCAGACAATATAGACCTTGACAGGTGGTGCAACACAGGCAGCAGCCTGATGTCTAATGATGTCTGATGAACTTGGACTTGACTCCCCATCTCAGACACACTACAGACTTGACTTGGCAGTCATCCTGAGATATGTAGTCTCTAGATTTAGGACAATCTTTGTTTTTATTTCACCATTTTGCATTAATAATGATTCAATTTCTGAAGTAAGGTCGAGGGTGAGAGAGGATGGGAGTGAGAGCATGATGGTGGGAGATCGATAAAGCTGTATGTGGTGATCAACCAGTGAAGCAGGCTGCATGGCCCACTGTTGTTCTATAAAGCCATCATTTCCCTTGGGTCAGTCTCCCTAGCTAAATACATTTTGGAAAGACCTGCAGCTCCAGCCTTGTCATGTTTAAACACTAGGGCAGCAGTGGACTGCCACTAGCCTCCTCCAAGGACAAACAATGAGCTGTGGTCTAAAAGATCATACAAATGTTAATATCTAAATTAAATATAAATGTGTGAGGGTTAAGGTTGTGTATCTAGCAGCAGAGTGGGCTCAGGAGCACAGCCCTCCAGTGTTGTAGAGTAAGTGGTAGCAGGATTGTGTTGCACAACTTTGTCTTCCACTGTTTTTTTTAGCCGAAATTCTAGGATAATAATTAAAGCCCACAGTCTGTGTAATCATCTCAGGCCTGCAGAATTTTATTACAGACAGATGAATTGAGAAAAAACTGAATAAATCTGTTGTTGTATTTGTTGCTGCAGACACTGACCAGCCTGAATTTTGATCTCACACTCTCTATTAAAGCAACATAGTTTTTCGACCTTAGAATTATGTTTTTTAAACTCACTGAAGTGGTAGAAAAATGGTTAATAGGATGAATTGTGCCGCCACTGCAGCCTGAGTGGGGTCACGCCGTCTGCAAGTGCAGTCTGTAACTTTGTTGTGCGGTGCAGGAGCAGGCTCCACCGTGGTTCTGGTACACTGCAGCTCCGCTAAACTCCAAGCTCAGTCTCCCTGCTACTCTCACCCAAACATGAGCACCCTTTGCTGGGCCACACGGCCGACCACTCCTCCTCTCTCCAGCGACACACAAAACCCTCTTTCCTTGGCACTGGAAACAGCTAAGGCACCAGCACCACACGGTCCGATTTACAACACAGGTAGCAGAAACCTGCCTTTCTCAACCAGAGTAGCATGTAACATTGCCATCTGTTTGCTACATTATTCTTAAGTGGGACACATGCTGTATGGGATAGTGTCTCTGTTAGTTCTGGTGGTTCCAAGCTGAATAACAGGTTGATATTTTAATTCCCACTCTGTCCCCTCCATTACTATCATAAGTGGTGATGACAATGCAGTACATGCTTTGAATCCCTTAGGTCTGGCAATGCAGCAGGTGATGAAACATTCATTACAACTAAAAGGGACTTGAGACTTGATCCTCAAAAACCTGAGACTGAAACTTTGAGCAACTCTGCTAATGAGCACACTTGTAATTAGCCTAGTTAGCTACACCTTGCTGGTATGAAGTAGTTTTTTATAATAAGTAAAGTTAGCCATTTTGTATTCCAATTAATGAAGATGGAGAATGTAATTAGAGTTTTATCAACTTAAACTACAAACTTTATAATACAGTATAAAGCAGTCTATTGTAATGAGGTGTATGCACTCGCACTGGCATATGAGGCCAGAGACACACTGTGCTATTCAGTAGCATAATTAATTGTCCTTCTCCACGCTCACTCACTGTAATGTGATGCTAGAGCTGCATTCTGTCACAATCAAATGAAGACACAGAATACTTTTCAATACTTTACAGTTCATTACAGTCAGAAAAGTGTTCAATCACCAAAACTAATATTTATTATTTGAACTCCTGAATGGACAGAATTCTTTTTACATATATGTTAAATTATGTAACAAAAAAAACCCCATATGGTTAATCCTTAATATTATTAAACACAAAAAATTGAAAGCACAAATACACAATTTCTTTAGGGAAAGATTTTGAATCAGATATTGTGCCCCGCCCACTTGTCCTGCTAGAGCTACTGTAGATTGGCAGGTGAATGAGTGTGGGTATCATGATGTTTAGAGGAGTAAACATGTAAAAGAAGATGGCCAAACTGGATACTTTTTACTAATATGTTTTCAGTCCTTTAAAACGGATATTTTCAAAAACTCCTTCTGGGCAGTAGACTTTTAAAACGCTGTTTTCACGTTTGTGTGTGGAAAATGAAAACAAAGTTTTTGGTTGCACAGGGGGCTGAACCGGGGGGATGAGTTGCTGGCTGCCGACACACATACACCATTCTAACAACTGAAAGTATGACCGGTAGTCATGGAAACAAAGATCAGACTTGTCCCCTTCAGTCATTTTAAATCATCAATCACTAATTTCCTGTCCTCGGTTTGTACTTTTTTTTGTTGTTGTTGTTATCCATATATATTAATTTGCATCTTTATTTTCTTATCTGTTTGGTTTTGTGTCACTATTTATCCTGCTTGTCTGCACTGTGAATGAGGGTTGCCTCACTGTAGCCTATGCACACATTTAAATAAAGGTAACTAAACTAAACTGGGCCGGACGTTGGTACTTCAGGTTCACTATGATTGGTCAAGTTAAGTAAGTAAAGTAAAAATTATATTGGCGCCTGTTGGTGTGGCATTTTTTGGGAACTGCAGCAGAGAAAATTACCCAGTTACATGCCTCGGCAAATGCCTTCGCAGTAGGCTATGCAGTGGCGGCTGGTGGTGAAATTGATTGGGTGGGCTAACAAATAGATTATAGCCATATAATAAAGTAAAAGTCGTCGCCCCCCCCCCCTCTCTCTCTCTCTCCCTCTCACTCAGACACACGCGCTGGCGCGCACACTCGACAGACTGTATAAAACAATGCACAACAGCACAACTGGCATTACAGAGGCCAGACAGGATGAATTTGGCCTTTTAAATGGTTTATAATCTGGGCTGGGGCCTACCTTATTTGAAGAGAAGCTCACATCTGCGGCCTTTCTGTGTGGCAAACATGTCAATGACCATGTCATTAAAGTCTGGTGTTGTGATGAACTCCCGCTCGATAGAGAGCATAGCCAGGGCGTTTAGTCTGTCCTGTCCCATTTTGCTCCGCAAAAAAGACTTAATCCGTTTGAGTGTGCTGAAACACCTCTCTGACTCTGCTGATGTCACTGGAGTTGTGATGTTTATTTGTGTCAACTTCAAAGTTTCAAAAAAGGTGCTCTGAAGATTATTTTCAGTGAGCATCCTCAAAAGTGACATAGCGGACTTGGACGCTGCAAACTCCGCACTGCTGTACAGCACCATCAGCTCACCCTTCAGTTTCTCTTTGCAGATCATCGGGAAACTTTCACTTGCGATGTCCAGCTGCTTCTGGGGGAAACTGGTCTTGAATGTAGGGAACAGTTCAGGGTCGATAAGCTCAAAAGACTCCAAGTGTCGGGCTTTCTCAAAGCGAGCCTTTGATTGCTCGATCATTATGTCACAGCATTGTGCAGCCACTGAAGCATTGTTGCACCGCCGCGTCCGGCGCGGTGCCTCTGCAGCAGCTGTGTCTGCATCTGGATTTGACTGGGTGCCCTCGCTGGCAAGCTTGTCCTTCACTTCAGTTATGGAGCGGGCAAAATTGTCCAGGGCCTGTCTAGTTTTGAGTGGATCTGTGTTTCGTTTCTGAAGAATGCTGTACAGGATATCAACGTGCAGAAGAGCGGAGTGGAAAAATGACAGGAAAAAAAGGAAGTTGACATCCTCTAGCAATGCGCACAGGCCGTGGGCTTGCTGGATTGACACACTGTCCCAAGACTGATCATTCTGGATTTTTTCGAAGCACTTTTTCAAGGTGTCCTGATGATCAAACACTGTGTGCACGGTGCGGCTTTTAAAGTTCCACCGTGTCTGTCCTGCCGCTGGGATCCTCGCGCCACACACTTCATCCAGGACCACGGTCCTCTTCGGTGACTTGGAGAAAAAAGTCGCAAAAGCAGAGATGTTGGCAAAAAATAATGTGATGGGTGAGAGAGATGAGCAGGCCTGTTGCATAATCAAATTTAATTGATGAGCATAACAATGCACAAAATGAGCATGAGGGAACGTCTCCTTCAACCTGGCTTGCAAGCCAGATGATGCTCCGCTCATCACGGCTGCTCCATCGTAGGTCTGCGCAATTAGTTTCTTTTCGAGTTTGTGTGGCTGGAGCTTTTCTTTTAACAGTATTTCAAGTCCCGCTGCAGTCCTATCCACCAACGGGGAAAAACCAAGAAATCGCTCCACAACAGAGCCTCCTGTAATGTACCGGAGCACAATGACACACTGGCTGACGCAGGCCACGTCTGTGGTCTCATCGGCCTGGACAGCCACAAATGGTGCTTGTGATATTTCCTCGGCAACTTTTTGTTCGTACACAGAAAGCATACAGTCAAGCAACTCATTTTGACTAGTCTTGGACGTGTACTTGGCAACCTGTGTGTTTGACAAGTGGTCAGCTAACTGGCTGTCTAAAAAAGAAAACTGGTCAACCAGGTCCAGAAATACGCCGCGATGGACTGAAGTGGCAGATTAATCTGATCCCCTCAGAGGCAGCTCATGTCCTCCACAAAATTTTATGCAGTCCACAATCCTGGACAGTGAATGTCTATTTTTTCTGACTAGCTCGTTATGTCTCTGCACAGCAATACGATGGCCCTCATCCAGTTGACAGGCAATGTTAACTTTTCCCAGCATGGATAGTTTAACGCTGTTGCCGATGTGACTTGTGCTGCATTCATGTTTCCTCATTTTGTCAGACAAATGTTTTAAATCCACAATTCCTTGCTTTGTCCAAACTGTGTCTCCCCCAAAAAGCAAACATGGGAAACAGAAAAGTGACTTCTTAGCTACACTTGCTGTTAGCCAGTCCTTTTTTTCAAACCAAGATACACAAAACTTACGATTTTGTCGTTTATCAGTCTGTATAATGTCAATATCATTTGGACGATGTGGCCCCAGTCTCTTAATTTCCAATTTTTCTTCAAAAGACATTGAAGAAAATGGATTTTTTATGAGATGATCCACCTCATTCATGTTAGCACCCGCCATTTTCCTTCTTTTTATTTTTCTTCTTCGTGTTATTATTGTTATTTTCATCTTCTTCTTCGTCTTTTCCCTTCTTCTTCTCTCCCATCTTTTCATTGGTCTGAAAACAGCGGTGTTGGGGCTAAATGAAATTAGCCCCAATGACAAGTAAACCAAGGGGGCGTGAAACAACACCTGTCAATCAGTTACCCGGCGTCAGCCCGCTGCTGATTGGTCAGAACCGATCGGCCTGTGGGCTAAATGAATTTAGCCCTAATGGAGAGTGAATGGAGAAGGCGGGACATGAGACCTGCAGTCATTTACACCCGGAAAATGTATGAGAGCAGACTCGGTGAGCTGGGGCTGATTAAAATTAGCCCATTTAGAGATATCCTGTGTTTTTCTTTTAACTACTTGGTGCTGTTGTCACACTGAAACTAAATTTTAAACTTATATAATATTTTGTAAGTTACTTAGACACCTATCTCATCATCTCGTCTTTATTGCAATTACGTAGGGAGGGCTTAGCCCCACTAGCCCATTGATACCAGCCGTCCCTGAGGCTATGTTTTGACCAAAATTAAGAATGATTAGTGTGCTTGTATTTGTGTTGTTAGTGAACTTAACAGTGGGTGACACAGGGTTTTATTGTTTCATGAATTCTCCTTCCTGTGATTACCTCATGTCTCTCACCTGTGTCTCGTTTCTCCCTCGTGTCAGTGTTTTCCCATTGCTCTTTGTTGGTCTGTCTGTGTTCATCCCCAGTGTCCCTGTGTTTGTGGTGGTGCATTTGTTTTCTTTCCACCATACCTGTTCTCCATGTTTGCATTTGAGTCCAATTCCTCCAGACTCCTAACAGCTGCATTAATGTTACGACAACTTACATTAAAATGCCAAATGTTGCGATCTGTGTTACAAAATGAAAAGGGGGGAAAAAAGGAAAAGAATCCGAGCACAGCTTTCTTGTCCTCAGAGACATTTCCAGGGTCTTTGCTACTTTTAGAACTGAGTTTAAGCTCCCACTCCTGGAATGAAGCTCTTAATGGCCTGGCTCCACCGTGTATATCAGACATGCTCTCAATTTACAAACCCAGCCGATCTCTCAGGTCTCTAGGCACTTACTGTACGTATTTCATGTCCCTGGAGCACGGTTCTGGTGAGATTGTGTTCAGCATGTAGGCACCTTAAAGTATGAAACAGCTGACTTGCTGATGGAAAAGTCAAACCTACAGTGTAGTCACTTACAGCCTTAAGACATTTTTATCCATTCTAGCAACACATAAAGCTATTGATTTCTCTTCATTACTGTTCCCATGTATTGTATTTTTAACCTTCAATGTTTTTAAGGCTCAGTGCTCTTGTCTACTTTTTCTTCTCATTTTATCCATTCCTTTTGTGCTTTGCTGTTTATCTTAAAATGTCTTATCCCATAAGCCACTTTACCTTCAGTTGTATCATTTGTTGCTACACAAACAAATTGTACTTCAACTTGAACTAACCACTGAAATGTGACCTTGAAATGCATTTATTACAATCATAAAACTGGATCAGAGTTGAGATCAATCGCAGTCTGCACAGTCCTTCAACCACTTTTCATGCTAACAGTGTGGTGCACCATTCATCTCAGGTCCTAAATATGGCTAAATATCAATGAAGCAGGGTGTATCATCAATAAATAATGTTAGGTGATTAAGTGAGTGGTTTGATGTAGCTCCAAAGACCAAAGACAGACATTCAGCAGGCGCCGTACTAAGTGCAAAACCTTGTCCAAATATTACAATAGAACCTTCCAATATACATCTGGAAAGTTATTGCATAAACTGCATTTCAATAATGACGAAGCACTTGAAGCCCAATTTGTTGCTGCAATTTGTGTTATTTTCAGCCAACTGTCTTGCATGGTCCCAAAGAGATGAATTGTAAAGACTGCTATGCAATCTCATCCCCACAGTGAAAAACATCAAGGTATTCATAGCACAGTACTGGTAAATTCCACTTGATTGAAAATGTGAACACAGCATCTCAATAAAACAGAGAATTATATAGTGACAATTGTCTTAGTTTAAGGTATGAGGTATTTTAAAGGTAGAGTTGGAGATCCTATTCTGGAGCATTTTTTACTAAATAGTTTGAAACCTTCTTCACACTCTGTTTGCAACCAATTAATTGAATACTTTTACATAAAAATGAAAACAGTCAGTCACCTGTGAGACATACAGTCCTGCAGTATCCAATCATCTTGAATGTGATGTTCAAGTCAATGATCGTTCAACGAGTTGCAACCGTAGAAAAGACAACACCAGTGATACAATGTGCCACACTGAAGTCTGGCAGGTGGTGATGTAGCTATGAGCTGGTTTATTATGATATCAGGTGTTATTTTCCTCACATGAATGAGCTGTGAGAAAAAGCTGGAGGAAAGTTAGCGATGCTGAGTAGTGACACACGACAGTACAGTATACAGATGCTCTACATCTAGCATGAATGTTTTACTTCTCACCGACTATACTGACATCTATGACGTGAACCTTGATGTTGACTAATAGGATGAGAGAGCACATATAGTTTATACACAGTGAATATCTGCTTCATGCACGTAATGTAAGTTAATGGTTTTGAGTAATGTACCTCATGTTCTCTCTGAAGGACAAAGCCGTACTGTCCTCTACACCGGACCCAGGACCAGATCTTTGTTCTTCCTTTTCTTTTTCATGTCTGAGCAAAAGGCTGCATACTTGCAGTGATATTTATTATGATCTATTCACAAATCTAGATAGATGCTGACTTCAACATCTGAAGTCTGCAAAGCAACATCTGGATGAGCCATAAAGTTAATAAGCACTTTTCACAGACATGACTCAGAGTTCTTTATGGAATCATAAACAGTTAAAATAAGATCAGAGTATAAGCAGTTTTTTTTTACTGGAGGTTGTCAATTGTCTCTTTATCCACTACCACTAAAAAGTTTGCTTTTCTGTTCAGACTGAGGACACCCGCAACTGCAGGGAGCGATGTCATCACCTACACTTACAGAGCACATACACAGAGCGGCGGAGAGACAGAGTGAGCCGCTAGCCATCATGAAAACTGCAGATCTGTCACATCTCATTCTTGGATTGGTCCCCCTGTGAATGTGCCAGAGACTGATTGTGTGGTTCTAAGAATTATTTTGCAGCCGTTCTTCCCCATGCGCAGAGTAGCTGCTGTGTTTCAGCAGGTCTGTTTACAGGTATAATTTGTCTCTTGTTCCCTGTTTATGTCATTTTATTTTGATGTTCCCCGTGTCTTGTCTTCCTATGATCTCCCTCCTGTGATTACCTCATGTGTCTCACCTGTGTTTGATTGCCCCACCTGTGTCTCATTCCTCCCTTGTGTATTTTACCACTGTGTTTTCCCATTGCACTCTTGTTCCTGCCTGTGTGTTCTTTTTTTTTTGTTCCCCATGAGTTAAATAAATCATTTCTTCTTTCCACCATACTGATTTCCTGAGTCTCTGTCCGCATATTGGCTCCTGTTTAAAACTGGTACCCTGACAGTCTGGGTGTTCAGATCAATGCCGATTAGCGCTGCTGAATTCACCGAAGAATCGCTTGGAATGCTGAATGCGCCATTTTTCACTGCAGTCAGAAGCCAGATGTTTGCAGGTCAATACAGTGTCCACACAAGAAGCAAATCTGGTACTGTACGCACAGATTATCTAAAAGCCAACAGACAATTCTTTAGTTCCTTTTTTAAATGACTCTTAAATGACTGATTCCACAACTCGGGTGCTGTAACCTCAAAAGCTCGATCATGACGAGCCTATAAACGGGTGCGTGGGACTGGAGGATTTAACTTGCTTGATCTGAGAGCTGATGACTTGGAGTGGAGTAGATCAGTTAAATATGCGAGGGCTTGATGGTGCAGTGGTCTGTATGTACTGTAAGAGTGAGAGTTTAAAACTGAACTCTGCATGCAACAGGAAGCAATGAAGGGAAATGAATATGGTCATAATATGAGATGATTTGGCCTATTTGGCCCATCCACTGCTGTGGACAGATGAAATTGGTATTGCCGTTACTGGCCACAATTACCAAAAATGTCTTTGGAGAGGAAAAAAAAGAAGCTGTATTTGATGAAAAGAACACCCTCTAAATGTTAAGCATGAAGGTGATGAAGGCAGTGGAAGAATGGATTCTACTAAGTACAAACTCTGGAAGCAAATGTCAGCAAAGAAATTGACGATGAAGAGAAGTTTTCTACTGACATCCACTATGAACTACTTTAAGAAACAGAAGCTGAGGCTTTCAGAATGAACTCCACAGTCCTGTGACCTGAACGTAATCGAAAATCTCTAGGTAGATCTTAAACATGCTGTGTGTGTCAGACAGGCACACACACACACACACACACAGCATGTCTTAGAAGATGGGGCAATCTGCAGGAGTCATTTAAACGGAGACACTGTTAGCTTCTAGAAAACGTACACAAGCTGTTTTTGGGGGGAATTACTGGGGGCTTACTGAGCTCCTATAGCCTACAGTACCTTCACACATTACTATTAGAGTCGTCATTCCACACTTTTGCCTATAGATGGATGCAGTCGTTAGTGGCTGATGGTCTTTCAATGAGGGGAAGCTCATTTTCGTGCCTACGTCATAAAAGTTGTTTATCTCCCACCATCAACCTAGCGTACACTATGAATGAATGAGCAAACTGAAGGAAATGTGAAAAACAGGGACATGCTAATAGTGTTTTATTTACAGTGTATGATATGTACAATGGAAATGGACAATATCGTCAAGCAATGAGCTGCAGTTCATCTTTCGACTTCATTCGAAAAACCGCAGTTGGACCTCAGTGGAGATGAACTTGACTTTCTCGGTGTCCATGCATTTTTCAGAATCGTTGCCGTTAAAAGAGGGATTCAGCCTTTACATGGATCCTCCAATCATCATGCAGAAGCCCAGCGTCTTGGCCCACCAACTGCTCCACTGAGCATCCGTGGGAGAGACAAAATCACAGCATTTATCCAATGACGGGCTAGTTTTACTGCAGTGAAAAAAACAATTCTCTGCCACCTCAGTGAAGTCAGTGGACGCTGATCTTCAACAGGTTTAATGCACTGAGATGCGACAGGAATATATGAGAAGAAAATCGCGTCACTCAACTTGCGATAAGGAGCTGATTCTGAATGAACTAGCCTTAGAGTTGAATGTGTTCGACTCACACATTTTTAGTAAATGAAACATAAACACAATAGTTTTATATTTGACATATCAGAGCTTCCCTTGCTGTCTTACAGCAATTGCCTCTGGATGTGTGCTTTAGTACTCAATGCATTCAAGTGAACTATCCAAAGAATATCAAGTCACAATTAGGTGGACAAAAAATAAAGTCAGGGCCATTATCTGGCATGAGCCTCATCAGTAATGACAATCTAATGTCCACACTGCATGAGCCAATGATTATACTGGACACAGAGAATACCAACCAGCCGATCCAATCAGCGCTCTGCCTGAACTAACGTTGCCTTTATCTGTGGTAAGTGTGCTCGAGGCTGCACGCCACCTGTGAGCATGACTTTAATATGTCACGTGGAACCATCTTTGCTTGTTGCAGACCTGCACAGTCGTCATTTTCCTCTTCAGTCCACTCATTTAAATAGCTAATTCACTTGTGCTTCTCCAGGCCCCCATGGGTCTTAAGATGAAATGCGGTGGAGGTACATTGCTGGTGCAATGCTATCTTGAGGCAGTTGTGTAATCACATGGTTGCATGATTAACCAGCAAAAACCTAGTCTGAAGTCGGCGGTGCATTCCTTGTTATTTGAAGTATGCATTGTAATAATATGAAACATACACAGCGTACACTGCCTGTTCTGCACAAGCAGAGTGAGCTGAAAATGCTCTTAGATGTTGGGATCACCCAGGAGGAACATTACAATAGAAGGTCGAAACTTCTTTGTGACATGCTGTGTTTTATTGTTGCTTCCTCCAGCGTTTCCATTCATCACCTACGTTTGTCCAGTTATCACAAGAACTGAAGATTTATTCACACTGTACACAATGGTCAGCAACAATATCCGACCAACTGACCGCCAATAAAATCTAGGTGTGTGACCCATTGCAGCAGCATCATAATAACTGCATGTGCCAAGGTGCAGCATTTAAGAGCTTTTAAAAAGGAACCAGGGGGTGACACTGACTGGTTTATCAGCTGTTATGTTACCTGTTGAATAAAGCGTTGTTTTCTGATCTAATAATCAAAAACCTTTCATTGCAAATCCATATGTGCTGATTAATTCTCCCAAACTTCTCCACCCAGATGAGCCCTGTGACACTAACAGTCATGATCACGAAGAAAACAAGACAGTGTCGGTATCAGCGCGCTGTCATTGGAGCACAAAACACCACCCTCACCCTCCAAACAACATGATTGTGATCTGACTCTTTTTGTGATCGTGAGAAAGGCTCGTTCATGCTTGCAAATTTAGAGCTGAAATAAGATCATAAGAATGACATTCGTATGAATTTATTTTAAGGGTGACTTTGTGCAATGAATTCAGCAGCCCTTATCTGCATAAGGAGCTTTATTTCTTTAGTAATCATTCTATTAATACATGATTACACTGTATCCCCTGGAGTTTTCATTGTAAAAAGGCTGATAGTCTTTTAATTAGACCTAAAGGGGATTGGAGAAGTGCTTTTACATATTCCACTAGTGCGATGAATTATACAACACTGCCGTATGGACTCATGCGCCTCACATTACGTAACGCAGCATTTATTCAGGTCTTTATCTGAGTTGTGAACTTACAGTCTTGGCGTTCTCACATAATATCCAGGACATACAAACAGGGAGTTCACATCTGGCCACAGAGAGAATACAGAAGTGCTTCCCACTTTACAGGCTCATCACACTGCACTACAGTCAATAGTACCAGGTCCAGGTCTCTGTGAACCAGCAGGTCATCACCAGGTGGATGTTACTTTGAACCCTCTCCATGCATCTTTATTTTATGTTCATCTATAGGTATACTTTCTGCTGCTACCGCTGTTGCTGTCCTGCTCGGCTTTGGCACAGATGATGTTGGAGCAAAGCTGTTGTCCTGGCAACAAAGCCTAATGACAAGATTTGATATGATCCTCCGATTTAGAACAAAGCCGTAGTCTGCTGCCGGGCATCGTCAGACAGTGAGTAGACAAGGGCTGAGTGTGTGTGTGTGTGTGTGTGTGTGCGTGTGCATCGTTGTAATGCTTTTATTATGAAGACCAAATTCACTCGCATGAAAGGATGCAGAAACGTCCTGCACCTGGGGAAATCCTGCAGAGTTACTCTGTAGTTTTCCTACTGGTTTAGTTTTAGAACTTGGGTTGAGGTTCAACATAAAAACCCTGTATTCTATAAGTCAGATTTCCATGTTTGTTTTTATCGTCCAGGTTTATTTTAACACTGTCAAAGTACACACATGCACAAAGCATCAAATTAAGTCGTCAGGACCACTGTATGACTTTGTGATGTCACAACAATACAGTCACCTTTCTGAGCCATGTTCCCAAACCCAGCCCACATGGAACCTCCATCTGAAATCAACTTTTATTTTATTCACTCAGAACAGTCAGACCATAGGCTCAGTGCCCACTCTGTTTTCTGACTGGCTCTCTGACCTGTCAATCTGTGGTAAAGTTTACAGTACTGTACATATTCAGCTATTCAGCTTTTTTTATTTTTTATTAAGACAGCCCTATGCATGGAACCTCCATCTGAAATCTGTTTTTAATTTAATTTCCATGTGTTTGATTCAAATATTACATGTTGTTTGCCCAGTAATTGGACACGGTGTTTCATGACCATAAAATGATAAAAAGCAGGGACCTTTTGGCCGCCTGGATCGCCGCTTCTTGTGGCCATTTTTTTGCGGAGGCGAACATATTTGTCGCGGATGTTTTTCCACTTCTTTATACATTCCTGTACCTCCAGCCCCTGTTCTGTGAAATCAGGAGTTGTTTGCCATTTGGCAATCCTTGTAAAGTTGTACAGATGGTTGTACTTTCTTACCTCCTCAATATTCTGATCCATTTTTTTCTTTAAAAATGGCGGTGTTTTTATACTGTTAAGGAAATGCAGCTTACGTTTGAGCGGACCAATATAAGTCTAGTCAGGATTTTTGTAACCCTTTCCTCGCCGCGGCGCAGAAGCATAAATCAGGCTTTAAGTCTAGGGTGTAACCCTTTCCTATCAAGACGAAGGCCTTGTCACTGCTTACAGGTGGTGCATGCATGGTGAATAAGACAATTACTAATGTAATTACAGTAGAATACAAAACACATAATTCCTATATCTGTTATTGTGGTGAGTCCACACACCACATTGGGCCCTTTTCCAAATGCCATATACCTGTACACATCCCTTACAATAACAAAAGAAATACACCACACACCAGGTCCGTTATTCAGGGTAATATACTTATAGAACTGCTTTTACGAGACATCTTGGTTCTTCCTACCTCAGGGGTTCGAACCAGGGCAGCTGCAAAATACTGCCTTTTAAGCAACTACTGTACCTGCACAGCTGGGTTAATAGTCGGCCATACAGTACACTGTCACACTGAGTTGGGGGTGAAGGTGGCGGGGGGTTGTTTTGGGTTTAGTGTAATGTATGGGATTGTGAAACTGGTATGTGTGTGTAGCTGTAGTTAATGTGGAAACCGATTGTGAAATTGTGGAAGGGGAAAATATATTGTTCTAATTTGATTTTGGTTTGGTCTTGGGGAGGATAAGAGTCTTCTGCCAACAAAGCACTCAAGTGGGTGATGGTGAGAAATGACCACACTTGGTGAATTGCTGAAGTTGAATTGTTGTGAATTTCATTTGCTTTGGAAGGACTCGCTTTTCTAGTTAAATTCTTTTCTTTTCTGGAAATAAAAGCACTGTTCAAATTCCATTTGCAACTCAAGCCATTTTCTCCTGAAAAAATAAACCACTTTTTTTGGGTCACATTTCACCTACAAAAGTTAGCATTTTAACTAACTAGCCTCGACGCATCTCCTCACTTTCTGATTGCAGTTAATTGCAGCCTCTAATCTTCCTTGAAGACGTAGCTATTAAAAAAGGTCCTATAACTTCCTAAAGATTCTGATCATGTTAAACTGCAGAGAAAACTTAAAATGTATTTCCTACAGTAAGACAAGTTCAAGAAAAGGCAAATAATGTGATGCATCACTCCTGTAGAAACAAACTCAATGTCATACAACAACAACCTCAAGCAACCTCCACTCTTCCACCCACCTACTTCCCTTGTCATACACTGGATGTGAAAAAAGACAGTTTTATTGGGGCTGTTATCCAGCAACATTTACAAAGTTTACTCAAGGGCATTTCATGTCTCATTTTATTAAGTAGCACCAGTAGAGAGATGACAGGAGAAGATGAAGACAATGATCCAGTTAGATTCCAACTGGAGTGGTTGTGGTTTAAAATCACCATCTTAACCTCTAACCCAGATAAATATGGCCAGACAAAAATTGCACATTGAAAAAGACTTCGGTCGAAACGTCTTTGCCTGCCTGTCCTATAATAAAGATCACCAAAGGATCTTCAGAGTGTGCTGGTTTTTCTCCCCTCTCAGGCAAAAATTGCACCCATGTTATCCAACCTGAAATTCTCAACAATATTGACTCCTCAATATTTAGACCTCACTCTGACTCTGTGGATCTACTTTTCTCTAGCTGCAAAACCTTTATCAAATCTCTTATCCTGTTCAGTCTTCAGTGTGCTACATCTCAGTTGTACATTTGGTAATAGGTTACAGGCTACAAGCACGAGGCTCCTCTGAAGTGCCCTAAAAGCTCTTTGAAAGCAGAAAAAAGGAGAAAAAAGCTCCACCTTTCTGAAGGAAGTAAAATGTCAGTGGAGTCTCTGGACCACTCCAAACCAGCGTCACCGGCTGCATCACTCATGGGGTCAACAGAGTCATCATCATGTGACAGGAAGCCACAATGAAGTCATTACCGGCAGTGATAGAACAATGAGGGCACAGTTGGCCTGAAAGTACTGTGTCTGAAATAGTACACATCCTGTCCAACCTCCCCCCATTAACTCTCACACCCCCACATCTCCCTAAGCTCTCCACCCCTTTCTTCGCCTCAGCCGGTACTTTGTACCACGATCAGGACCACAAACACAGCTTGTTTTCTTCTCTCTCCTCCAGAGAATCTGAACTAGCCGCTGTAGAAAATAACAGGTTGTAAGGCGTCAAGCAAATGGAGACAATCTCGGCGTCGGAGTGGTTTGTCTCTGCAGAGCAGCGGGACGAGTGTAAAGGTGAAAGAGAAGGGTCAGCGCTGCAATCACTGAGGCTGCCTTTGACATTGGAGGGGGGGCCAGCCAAACAACACACACATCCATACCCCTTACCCAACCTTTGCCTCCTTCTCTCACTCTTGTGCAATTTTAAATGAGACATACACAAAGAAAACATCTGAAATGTAAATGTGCATAAACAACACACAAACAAAGGAACAACTGACACACGCCTGCATTTCTCTGGTGTTTCGTTTAAGCTGGCTGCGCCTAGTTATGGATGTTAACGTGCTAACACGGGGTCTAAACAGAGTCTGGAAGAACTGGGGAGTGGAGACAGTTAGTGGACCTTAATGAAAACCCACACAGTTGAAGGTGTGGCCCCCGGTCTCGACAGGGGTTTGTTCTGCGCCAACAAGGCCCCGGGAGTTAACACGATCCGGCAGCGGCAGACGGTGCTCGTTCCCCCCGTCCTCGCTCCCTCCAGCGACTTAATTTATGCAGCATCTTGCAGTGCCGCTGAGCTTGAGTAGCAGCCGCGACAAGAATTTGAATTTGTTAGTCGGGGGGTAGTTTTCAGAGCTGGGAATCATGGTGTTCTCGGTTGCTCTGAGTGTGCGCGGGGCTCTGCGTGTGTGTGCCAAGGGCTCTGCTCCAGTAAATACAGACTGAGGACTTCAATTTGCGGCACGGTGACATGTGTCTATTCCCTGATCTTGTCGCTGAGACGTGGACTTAATTTCTGTGGGTGGTTTGGAGGGTGGGGCGACGCCGACGTCTCTCACTTTCAGCTCTCTGAGGCTTTAACCGACACCCCGAGAGAAATAAGGACAACTTTTTTTTAACACATTTCAACTTTTTACTCTCCGTTCACTCCTCTCCAGCTTGTGGAGAGGAACTACTCAGTATGGCCCCATTTCATCCACCTCCTCCTCTCTTTCTGCCTTCTTATCTTATTTCTCCCTCTCCTCAGGAAGCAATTTGAAGCAAAAGATGCTTGGTTAAGGGCTACGATGGCGCAGTCTGCTTTGATATGCTGCTTTGCCTTATGAGCTGTCAAGATATATGGACAGGAATGGGATGGGATGGGAGGAGAAGTGAAGACAGGAGGGTGGTGGTGGTGGAGGAAGAGGGAAGGAGCTCAGCTGTGATTTGGGAAAGGGATATGGGGAAGAGAAAAGGCTGAGCTAAGTGGCATCTTTCCAAGCGAGTCGGCGTTGAGATACACTAATTAACGAAGCCATAATTAGAGTTAGGCCTGACACACACAATCCCTCTTCTTCCTCTACCCCCCCACCTCCACTTTGGGAAAATTTTGTGCTCATCCGTATCTACCCACTATGCACAATCATGGTCTTTTCATATTTTTGTGCAGAAAACCTCTGCACTAGTTTTATCTGCCACGAGGTACAAACTGAAGAAAATTACACCTTAAAGGACAATTCCAGGCAAATTCAACTCGGGGGTGTATGTTACTATCATTTCAGGTCTAAAAGAAGGAATGTGAAGATTTTCAGTTTAATCGCTCCTGTTTTGCGGTAGCTGCGTTTGTCCCTGCATCGCTACGGCAGCTATGAATGCGGATGCAAGTTCCGCTAGTTTGGCTGTTTACATCCCTCAAAGCCGCAATGTTTTTCCACAGATAGCGTCGGATGGCTACTCAAACATGTACCCAGTTTTATTTACCAAGCAGCGGACAAACTAGAAAGACCCTGCTGCCGTGCTCGGTGCATTCAGGTGCAGTTGGAGCTACCGTTTGTGTCATAAACACAGGACTATCAACTCTTTACTTGCTTCAAGTGTAAATTTTTTTCAACAGACAGCGTCAGGTGGCGACTCAAACATGCGCCGACAAGTTTTTTTTTACTTGAAGCAAGTCAAGAGTCGATATTTCTGTGTTTATGACACAAACGGTAGCTTTCTGACTGCCCCTGAATGCACCGAGCACGGCGACTGGGTCTCGCGCGAGACTCCGGGAGACTTTGAATTTAGATCTAGTTTTACAAGCATGTCGGCTTCCTTGAAGTAAATAAACTTATGGGTACATGTTTGAGTAGCCATCCGACGCTGTCTGTGGAAAAAAATTGCGGCTTTGAGGGATGTAAACATCCTAACCAGCGGAACTTGCATTCACTCCATTCATTGCTGCCGTAGCGATCCGCGGACAGACACAACTACCGCAAAACAGGAGCGATTAAACTGAAAATCATCACATTCCTTCTTTTAGACATAAAATGATAGTAACACACACCCCCAAGTTGAATTTGCCTGGAATTGTCCTTTAACTAGGCCAGAGAATATTCAAACCCTTCCACAGTTTCCCATCACTCAACGACATTCTCAGAGTTGAGATTGTTTTCATGTAAAAAAAAAGAAAAAATCACCACAATTTCATAGTTGACTAATGATAGTGAAGATAACTCTACCAGCCGCCGTGCCTGAGGAGGACAAAGCTAAGGTGAATAATGTTATTCCACTGTCACTTCTGCTTGGATCTAATCATCAATCACGTCGCCTCATAAACAGTGTGTGTTCACACAAAAGATGTGATGCATTTGTCCTAAATTAGATTGCGCCTCTCTGTCATTTATCAAGTCTTTCTCATATATAAAAGGCCACTGTACATAGCAACGCACGGCAGAAGGGTCTCGGAGCTCATCGGCGTCAAAAATGTCCTGCAGCTATGTCCTTCCTTGAATTACATTTCTGGAGATGGGGGGAGGGGGTGTTGGGGGAGAAAGAACGGCATTGAGTTTCAAAGGACTAACGTTTGTTTAAATGAATTCCCAACTGCTCTCGTGTGGAGGGGAGGCTGAGCATCAAAGGCTGTTGGCATTGACAGTGAGATTATGTTGGTGTGCATTTCTGCACATCAGTGTGTTTTCATGTGTGTGCGTGAACACAGCTCTGCAGCTGTTTGGTAGCAGCCCTCAGATGAACAGTACTTGATATGACAGGGGCGGTGCCAGAGATTTGGCTAGGGGGCCACATCCACCCAACCCCATGGGGCCCCTGGACCAGAACACCTGTATAAAGTAACTTTCAATATTTCTTTTTGAAAAGTCAAACAAATGGTCAGTTTCTGATTTACTTCTCTTTGTGGTTGTTTTGCATTTCTCTGTGGACATATCGTGTCTTTTTTATGCTGTTTTTCTATTTATTTGTAGTCATTTGCATGTTGGTCTTGTTGTGTTTGTGTTTTTTCACCTGCTATTTTGCATGTATTTGTGGCAATTTGCCGTTTTCTTTGTGCTCATTTTTTCTCATTTCATGTTTTTGTAGTCATTTGCAAATCTCTAGTTATTTTACGTGTCTCTGTGGATGTTTTGTGTGTCTTTGTGGTTGCTTTGGTGACCTCACATATCTTTGTCTTGATCTTGTCTTGCTCCCTTGAGGAGGAGTGGGCACTTGTGCCCAGAGGCCCATCATACAAAGATCTGTGTTGATATCAATTTAATATTAGAATATGAGTGTTTATTTTGCATTCATCTGTTGTACCGAATGAATAATACAACAATTAATCATACAGTTTATTCCTGCCAACAAATTGAGAAATTGAGATAAATTGAGTTTTCCTTCATATTTTAAAAATGTTACTGCCTTGTTAAAAATTGTGCACCACTCTGGTTCTCCAATTCAAAAGTATATAAACTTACCCTGGAAATCAGAAGAACAGCAAGTCTCACAGACCAGGAAATTGATTAAATGAAAGGGGGGCACGTTGATATTTCGCATTACAAATTCACCAGTGTACTGTGCATAAAGATGCCTAAGCTGGGATATAATTTAAATGCAAAGTACAAACATCCATCCCCTCCCTCCCTTGCTCCCTCGTGCACTCACATACAACAAACAGAGCACCATGGATAACAAGAATCATTGGTGTGCATGTGCTGCAGCAATAAGACAGAGGGTAACTTTGTTGTCGGCCAACCCAGTCGACTCCACCTCCTCCTTGTATCAGCACATCTTCTCCTCTAACTGCTCGGGGCATGTGGCACACAGAAAGAAAGAATTGAGTGTGTGTCACTGCGTCTGGTTCCTTTGTGCTTCATGTCCCAGACCTTGTGTGGAAGCCTCAGGAATGTGTCCTCGTGCATCAGGACTCATATGGAAGGCTACATGTGAACATCACAGACACGAATGCGAACCTTTTGAACTCATCGCATGGGGAGGTGAAGAATTAAACACAAATACAACCGCTCAGTGAAATGAGTTTAAACAGGGAAGAATTACAGTTGGCCCTGGCAGAGTTGTTTGTTAATGTGGATGTATGTGTGTGTTTGTGCTTGGAGGAGAGGGGAGGGGAGGGGGTCTGAAGTGGAGCAAGAGATGACTATCAGCCAGGCAGTTTAGGTAGCTGCTTCCTGAGTGCTGATGTGGCCCCCCCTGATTCAATTGGACGAGCTGCTGAGTGACTGCAGGGCTACCGGCTGACTGGTGTCTCGCCGGGCTCTGCTGCAGCACAGCAACGCCACCCTGTGGTGAATAAGACAAGTGCAGCCGCGAGATGAATGGACGCTGACCCTGCAGCGGCTCCAGTTGCAGCCTGTGGGAGTGGACAAAAGGTAAAAAGAAGCAGCAGTTGTATTTCAGCGGGAATGTCAAGTTCTACTGGCTTTATTGTAAGATTTATTTGTCATAGGCAGATTCACCAGAGACCCCCCTGCTGCAGAACTGCAATCATGCAGAAATCCATCCTATACCTAGAATGAAGAAGAGTTCCATCTCATCATCTAGACTGAGAAAGGCAATATTCATTTCAAACAGCTGAACGTGAGATATGATGGCGTATGCATTCACACTATCAAAACATTGGCAGTGCTGCAAAGAATCCCCACATTCACTTCTCTTGGAAACATTTGCACAACACATGATGGAAATATGAAACTTTAAATGAGAAAAGCCGACAGCCAAACCCGAAGGCAGTCTCGGTCCAATCCGCCCCTCTGGCAATGAGTTCAGGATGTGCTCCTTGCACAGTGCTCTTGACATTAGTATTCTCAGAGGGGTGTGCTCACCGAGAGCCAATTCCCAAAGCCCACGGCCCCCCTGCTGAGACGCCGTTACCAGCACTTACAGTAGATGGCGACAGATGTCTGAGGCAGGGGTGATAAGAGCCTCACAGCAGGGTGGTCTCTTTGAGAAATGCAGTCAGAACCTGTCATGCCTCCTGCTCCCCAAGTCGGAAAGGAGGTCGTCTTTTGATCCCACACTCACAGCTATAAAACATTTCCGCTGAATCCTAATGTGGGCTGAGCCACGAGGAGCCAAAATAGTCCATCATCTCTATTTATGATATGCAGCGTATTAATAGGTAATTTCCCAAAGATACATGACCGACACCTGGCTGTCAGAGATTACATGTGCCTAATCAAAGCAGTAGAGGGACAGAGGGATGTTTTATTTAAGTCGGTACATTCCGTACACAGCTTTGCCCATGTTGTAATAATTAGGTGTTCTGATCTATTTACTTATTTGAAATTTTAACGTTTCTCATGAAAAAGGTTGAGATTGGTGCCAACCCATGGAAAATGATCACATGATTCTATGGCTCTCCAGCGTTTTAGCGTCTTTCAGCTCATTGTATTGATTTTGTTGGTTTTAGTTTACTCTTACTGCTTTTCCACACACAAAGCAGGCAGCAAAAAAAAGGCTGTGTAAGTGCTATACCTGCCCAGCACCATGCAGCAGACTGACAAAGGTAGTGACTGAAAACAGGACGGGTATTCTTCAATAGGCTGAAGCCCTGTGTCTCTGTGATCACAAGCTACTGTGGATGCTGCTAGCCTTGGATTGCGTGCCTGACGTTTTGTAGATGCTTCGATTGAATCACATCAATGGATTTTTTTATATTTTTTTACATCCAACTGTGTGACCATTCAAACTCCAAACAGAGAAATTCTTTGTGCACATAAAGCCACTGAGGAAATGTTCCTGGGTTGTCTAAACTGACCAATCACATCTGAATAATTGCAACATTTCCCCTAGCTCCCCAATGTGAGAGCATTTATTCTTCTTTGAATGTGTGGTGGGGAAACGTTGCATCTAAAGCCATTAAAGAAATGCTTCAGGACTACATCCGCTTTTATTTTCTTTTAATTATTTAGTAATGCTGGGCCCATTACAACTGCTAGAAACATGTGCTGCATGTTTAATGTGTTGCTGCTCTACAAACAGTGAGGAATGATTAGTAAAACCTTAAGCATCTTGCTTCTGGATGAGATGATTTCAAAAGGCTTTCACTCCTGAAGAGCTTTATCCATGTGTGTTGTTTTCTGATGTCCACAGTTTCTGGTGTGAATAGTCGAGCATTATGCAGTCAGTGGAGGAGAAAGAGGCAGGATTTACTAAATATTTCCTCGCAGAACTGGAGGTTATACAATCAAACCGCTGCACCCCGCTGAGACCTCCCCCTGTCACAGCCCCACTGATTGTGGCTGACACACCGACTGACACAGAGTTCATTGTTACTTTGCTTATTTGACAGTCACACAGGCTGCTCATGGCTCATTGTTCCTCCCACAGTGTCATTTGCCTCCCATTACACTATTATGCTAATTCTTTCCTGCATGGATACTGCAGCGCCAGACATCAGTGCTGTCATCCTTTGGATTGACAGCTTGGGAACATGTGCTCGATGGGTTGTCATCTCCTGCAGAAACACTGGTTCTTTTCACACACGCTGCTCTGTTGATGCCTCACTCTGAGATTTAAACATGAGAAAGCTGCCAATTGATGCCTTCACTCACACACACATACGTACATATACACACGCACACACTCATTGACCTGGTTTTTGGCACTAATTGGCAATGAAATTTGATCTAATCATCTTCATCAAAGTCAAAAGTGTAAAAAAAAAAAAACTGTATCCCTGAGCTTACATCAATTATGAAAATTAGAATAATATTTTCACATGACATTTTCTGTCTTCATCAGACATTAAACATTCAAATTGGTGATTGAAAAAGTAAAGTGAACCCTTGGATTTAATGACTGGTAGAACCTCCTTTAAGTTAACGCTTCCAGTAGGTGCAGATCAGACAAATAAAAGTCCTGGAGGAATTTTATAATTCGTGTAGAGCTGCTTTATATTCTTAGGATGTCTGGTGTGAGCAGTCTCTTGAGGTAAATTCACAGCATTAAGGTTTGGGCTCAGACTGGTCCACTCCAAAAAACTGGACTGTCTGGACTGTTAGTGTGAAGTCCTTCAGTTGTAGATTTATTGCAGTATTTAAGGTGAACTCATTTTCCCTTCGACAACGTTCAGGTGACCCGTCCCAGAGGCATCGAAGCCCCAATTCATGAGTCTTCCTCTGTTGTATTTGACTGCTGTGGTGATGTTTTTTATGTTTACAATGCAGAGCCCTTTTTACACTATATGATGTCGCATGTTGTTCCAAAAACATTTCAAATCCACCCTCAAGACATGACACCATGACATTTGTAGAGCAGACGCATGAACAGAGATGTTGTCCGGCTCCAGTGATTCCTGCCTTAAGCTGTTACTCTGAGCTTCTTTGTTGCTGATCATGAGGCTTTGGGCCTGTGGAGTCGTCTCAGCCGGATGTTCACTTGTTGTGAAAGCAGCCTAAGAACTAAATCCATCCATCCATCCATCCATCCATCCATCCATCCATCCATCCATCCATCCATCCATCCATCCATCCATCCATCCATCCATCCATCCATCCATCCATCCATCCATCCATCCATCCATCCATCCATCCATCCATCCATCCATCCATCCACTGTCTATGCTACTTACAGTACATGTGCAGGGTTTCAGCACGGCGGGAGCCGAACCCTGATATCCTGGACAGGCCACCAGTCTGTATGACTGACATATGGAGACAAACAACCTCACACGCACATATCCACACCTATGTGGTTTAAAGGCAAAATCAATCAATGGGCGACACAGTGGTGAAGTGGTTATCACTGTCCCCACAAAGCAAGGGTTAGGTTAGGATTTGATTCCCAGGCCTTTCTTTGAAAAGTTTGCACGTCCTCTTGTGACAGTGATGCTTCTTCTTCTTCAGGTTCCCCCAATAGCCTGGTGACCTTCCCGGGTGTCAGGTGACCCTGTTTGTAAAGCAGCCAGAGAAGGAGACAGTCCACACAGACACAGGGAGAACATGCACCTCCACACAAAAAGGCCCATGACTGGGAATTGAACCCAGCTGTGGAGACAGTAGCCTATAACCACTGCCCCTCAGAACTGAATCATCTCTACAGTTTATCTGAGTTCGGATTCATTCAGGTGTAAACCCTGAGATCACTCTCAGCTTTACACAAATCAGAAATTCTCAATCTTTTCTTTCTGGTGCCTGGTTCACATCAGTTTGTTTTGTCTCAGACTCAAAACAAGAAAGTGTTTCTTAGGTCAAAGTGGCTCTAACCCAAAAACTCAGTTTACTAAATTCTGACTCAAATTAGCTTTTGTGTTGATGCCATTAGCAAGGGCTTCATGTTTGAATGATGTTTTCAATTTGTAAGAGAACACCACAATGATTTCTGTTATTACTTAAAGTAGATTGTGGTTGTTCATAATTGTAATGTCAATGAAGCTGACTTTAGGACAACTTTATAAATAATGCAGATCAGGGTGCATTGACTTTTTCTTGCCATGATTTATGCAGTAACACAGTAAAATCACTTCAATAATAAAATTATGTCATTATTGGCTGGGATCTGATACTCTGATAAATACTTGTATACAACTTTGTTGTATTGTCATGTATTGTCCTCCCTTTCTTTGGTTGATGTTCAGTTTTTTTCGATATAATCATAATGCTGCATTGTTATCATAACACACTGTTAGCAATAAATCTTTCTCTCCGGCTTCTGCCAATACCCACCACTGAGAAACTTTCTAACTGCTAAACTGAGGCCGGCTGGCCATAGATCAAGCCAGTTAATGAAATGTTCATCTCTTCTTGATTGTTTTTCTAAACTACATCATTTTCAATCAGACTTCAGACCAGTGAGAGGTGACTCGGCAGCAGCACCTTGACAATTTCTCATCAGACCCCCTCCTGTTGGCGGTGGGCTCATTCTCTGAGCCATACTCGAGTCACAGAGCAGTAAATTTACTTAAGTGGATTCAGGTAGGGGCAGGCATTTTCTTTCTTTCTGACCCCAATTTCCCTCAGGTTAATGATGAATACACATCACATGGGACTACCTATCAAACAAATCCAGGTATGGTTATATTTGAACTCATTTGATCAGAAAAAAAAACACTTGGATCCACTGATTGTCCACCTGGTGCCAGTAATATAAAATTGAAATCTGTCTAATCCCACCATCTGAGGTGACCGTAGCTCTGATCCTCAGTGTGATCATTCCCTATGGCCTTGAGCTTGTATCAGCCTCTTTATGGGTCCTGGCCAAAAGACCCAATTCCCCCCCTTCCCAAAAATCTGTCACCACCAGCTGGAGTCATTACCTCAACTCCTCCCTAGGTAGGTGAGGGCCACTCCTCCCTCATATCCTCGTCAGCCAACAGGGACAGATGTTCATTACAAACCCATTTCCTCCCTCCACTATTACATCTATTAGCACCGAGGCCGAGTTAGCTGAGTACATAGCTGACTATTGTCTCTTATGACATTGGCATTACTTAATTGGGTAACGAGTGGGACGGGTGTGTTTAGTGGTCACCTGCTGGCCGATCCTGCTTCACAGCAATATGCTAAATGTAAGTGTAAGATGATGGCTGACTGTGAAATAATGAGGCTCATTAGCAGCTGATGGCCATGGGTATTCAGCCCAGTAAACTAATGATGAGGAGGTTTTTTTGGGGTCACTTCTAATTTAATACTTGCAGAGCCAGGAGGCTGCATGTGAATAACCAAAATGACTCATCTTGTAAGAATCTCCATGAAAATGTTTCCTGAAAGATGATGGAATATTATTATTTTAGAGAAAAGGCAGGTTGTTCAAGATTATCACCCTCATTCTCAAACCATCAAATTCAGCTCTGATTAATATAGAAAATATTCAAATAAATGTAAATGTAAATTAAAATCTCTTGCCAGACTGACACTGTTAAGCCTAGTCTATGCATCTGCGTTGCGGTGATGGCGTACCTATGGCGTAGACCTGACGCCGTCGTTGAGCATTCAAAGTTCTACATCGAGGGAAGGCGTTGCTCTGCAATTCACCGCCAAGCCACTAGGGGTGTGTGGCTGTGTCTTTGTGTGGTTTCGGGGGGCTCATATCAGATTCCTTGGTTTTCTTCCAGTCTCAGTCATAGATTGTATATAAAAGAGGTCACAGTAAACAATGGCAACTGAAAATCAAATGCTTTTATTGCAAGAGCCAGACATTTGCAGAGGTGGTCTGTCTGACCACTAAACCAGTTGAGGCTGAGATCTGATTTACCACAGTGACGTTCTGAGTGGACCAATCACAGTCCTTGCGGTTCGCGTCACGCATATTTTTGGAGGTGCGCGTCAGGCTACGGCATAGGGTCCACGTCGACGCCGTAGCTACGCTGTCGCCGCAACGCAGAACCATAAACCAGGCTTTAGTGGTTGCCCTAATGTATGCCATCCCTCTCTGTACTGAAGTACTGGACCATACTGAATATGGTTTATCTTGCCCCGCCCCCTTTCCCATAAAGTTGATGAGATTGGTTCCTTAGGTTTGTGATTGAAGACCCAACAGTCTGAATCTGTTTTCATGAGAATGCCATTAGTTCACTGCAGTTCAAGGTGGAAATATGCAGGTCTGCTGCTGATGAAATATCTTGTATTATATTAGAAACATGGACACATTGACATTGAAACAGGATATGCCTGCTGCTGTGTCCACCTGTTGAAACTGCTCATTAAGAGATCATGTCATAGCACCCCTCTGTGTATGAAGCAGGTGGAACAGTCCAGAGTCCTTGAGTTGGTCAAATCTTCCTGATATCAACCATATAGTTTCACTGACATAGAAAAATGTTACTGTCACCTTGACTATTTGCACTCCAATAAATTAAACTTTTTTTTCCCCCCACAGCTTTAATCTGAATTCCAAATTAAAAGTGCAGTAAGAAGGATGTGATTGTAAAACATCATCCCAGTATGTGTTTCAGTACCTCTCACAGTATCTTTCTTCATAACAAGGTAGGGCCTCAGTGTTGGGATGAAGGGCGGGAAAAACAGGGAGTCACTGAGGTTACTCAATATGGGACTGCAAGTGTTCACCCAGCCCAGCTCTGGCCTCACCCATATCACTCACCAGGAGGATTCAGTGCACCAAAGGATGGTGGAGGGGCTGGGGTGGCGGGGGGGCTAGTGGCTTTCTCCTCCCCAGAGAGAGGGCCCTTGTTCCTGGGCGGCTGATGAGAGCTCGCCTGCTGACAGAGAGCCCTTCAATGGAGGAAGATGCTTTGGGATGATTCATTCACAGGCTCTGCTCTGTCAATAGTAAGATACCAGATCGTTCGTTAGAGCCCTACAAATGTGCTGTAGGATGCATGTTTAGTAGAGTGGTACGAGCATGACTCCTCACATCCGTCTCCAGTATGTTTTCTGTACTGCCCTCTGTGTGTTCTTTATCTTCTTGAGTGGGAGTTATCGCTCCACAGAGGGTATTCACTCTATGAGTCGAGATCCCAATTGTCTTCCCAGATAAACACTAGGCTACAGTATGAGTATCTGGTCTCAAAGTGGGAGTATTAAAACAGTTGATAGTGCTGCACAGAGTGTCTGAATGTATATGAGCTTGAACTCCCAGAAGGCAGTAAGTCATGGGTATAGGCAGCTGCCAAGTACGGAGGCAGTGCAGTGTATTAATTTTTACACAATAGAACAAAAGTATCCATAGTAAGAGCTTATGTCATCTTTGAGTCAGAATCAGTGAAAAAGATCCAGTTGTTCCAAACCTCACCCTTCTTTAACTTTTACCATCCACCGTAGCATTATACGATAGACCTTTATACAGCAGTGGAAATACAAAAAGCATTCATCTATAGCCAAGTAGAGTAGACCCTTGTCTCTTGAAGCTGAACTCTGAAAGGAATGTGTTAAAATAAAAACGCTGAACCACTAGCTTAGCTTGATGTGTGAGGGTTGTGGGAGCTGGTAGGGTCATTTTTTCACCTTAGAGTCAGGATAGCAGTCAGCCCTGTTTTCCAGTCATTATGCAAACAGGCTGCTGGCTGTACAGTAGCCATATATGTGCCATGCAGACATCAGAGTGATGTCCATCTTCTCATTTAAAACTCAGCAAGAAAAATTATGTCAGAAAAGGCACCAGGTGGTTGTTGTTAGTTGAATGGAACAAAAACATGCAAGGTTTTTCTTTCTGGCATTAGCTGATAATGTCTTGATTCAATCTTTTGATCTTTAAACTTTATGAGAGATATTTTTCTTTGGTAATGGAAAAGAATACTTGTTATGGTGAGTTTTTTTTTTTCAGTACAGTAAATGTTTAGACCTGGCAACCCTACACTATGTGAACAGCCGGCGATGGTTTATTGGTGGTAATTGCTGGTTTTCTGGCATTTTATCAGCCCATCTGTTGCTGACGACTGGAGCATGTGGTTTAGTACTATCCAAACTCTCTCACGCACATCCACAGATACACACACAGTCACAAACACACACACACGCACACACACACATGTGCAAGTACCACAAACATGAGTGCACGCACATACATGCATTTTGAATGGACCTAAATTCACAAACCCAGCCAGGTGGACAAACACAACACATGCAAATGTGCACACATCTGTCATCTGTGTAATGTGCCAACACGCACACACAACAGGCTGCATCTGATCCCATTAGTACACATTTTATGTTAATCCACACATAATCATATGATTCAATACATCCACTCATGTAGGCTACTGCACAAGCACCAACAGCTCACATGTGCACATGTACAGTAGCAGTAGTTATAGTAGTTATATGGGAGTCGAACCATTGATATTTTCGTACAGATCACATGGACTCATTCTTAAATTTTGCCTCCTCATATTCAGACTAGAACTATGCATATGCACACTCACACACCCACTCACGCACAAATATATATACACTTGTGTAATAAAAGGCTGTTTTATGACTTTGATGAATGGATTTTGGATATTGTATCCGTTTTAAGTGGGTGCAGAAATGGGGTACTGTTGGACACTGGGGAAGGACACACACACAAACACAGACATACTGCTTACATATAAACTAACAAGTACAGATATATCAACACTGTACCATACATGAACTATAGTTGCATGCATACAGAGATGTATAAATACACACAGAGAGATTCTGTCCCTCTGCCTAGGGAAGCCCAGTCTCGGGTATGATTAATAGGGGTTGTGTGGTTCCCAGTCTTTGCCTCATACTATCTCTATGCTGAAGCTGAAAAAATAAGCAAGCAGTCAGCTTACATGACACAGACAAGAAAAACTCCTTGGCTGAGCAGCAGGTCTGCATACAGAATTAGCAGAATAGAGCTTAGCATGCAATGTTCTGGGTTCGCCAAGCCTTGGAGCCAGAAATAAAGACTAATTTGCAATAAGGCTTTGCACACTTTGCTTGTGCTGCATTGGCCTAGATTACTGCTGTTGACGCTATAATGCAATACTGATCATATTATTTCAAAGAGCATACCGCTTTTTACCTCTTTGCATAAATAATAAAGCCCATATACAAATGGCTAACTCCTAACTTTCTTCAATCAGCTGAAATGAGTACGAACACTAAAGACCCAAAACAGTCAGCCACTTGAAAACACTGTTAACGAATGTTGTTCAAGTCTTCCTTACTGTAGATGTTGTCAACAGTTTGTGACTGTTCTGACAAAGAGGAAACAGAGAAATCCAGCATATTACATTGATAATATTCACAGATAATATCTGCAACAGCTAGATTACACTTGTTAGGTTGCATCATGATTGCACAGAATATAGTTAACCTGACACATTAACCCTCCAGTGTCACAATATGTGGAACATTTCAGAATCAGAATCAGCCTTTATTGTCACTATACAGAAGGACAGCGAAATTACATTTGAGGGGTCTCTCCTAAGGGTCTCCCATCTTTACCTCATCTCTAGCGACTCCACAGGAGAGATAGACAACATATTGTTTTAGTTCCATGTTTTGTTAAAAGTCAAATTTCAGTTGAACTCCTGTGTACGCTAACTTTGCCAAACTTTGTTATTTTTGGTTCTTCGCCTCATTTGTCAGAATAAACCAACTTCGTGATCAATGACATCCTTGGCTTCTTCATGAAAACACAGCGCACACAACAGTAGACACTAACCAGCTACACCAAATACTGGCCCACTTAGAGTCACACAGTTCGATCTGAACAAATGGCATGACAGGCTTGGTATGTGGAAACCAGGAAAATAGACTACTGAAAGAAATTAGGTTGAATGTAATTAGGAGGCAGATTTAAATTCATGCTGCCTCTGCTGTGTAGGATATTAGTATTAACAAATTCGACTTGATTCTAGGGACATTAAACTGACTTCAGGGCCTCAACAGAAATAAATAATAAGACTGGATCCAGTCTTTAATTGATTCCAAAGCCTAATACACACGGGAGCACTCTGTGGAGAAACTACCAGCATCCAGTGAGTCACTCACAGGCAGATCTGAGAAGAAAACATGGCTGTGCTCATGTTTTCTCTCCCAGATTTCCAAACTAAACCATCTCAGGAACCAAATGAACCTCCCACTAACCACGGGCTGAGATCATAAACTTGTAGTGAAAAGTGCAAGCATTTCCACTCGCTGTGACATAAACTTTAACTGTCACATTGCTCTTGAGGGCCCAGAGAGTGTTTTCTTATTGGTACTTGTTGGTCGTCTGCCCCGGTGGTGTGAGTCCACGGTTCCATTTTGATATTTTTATTGGGTGTGTGAGAGACATATTTTCACTTAGGTCCAGGTGTTTGGCAGCTTGGCCCCAACTGTCCAGTCCAGACTTTCCCTAGAACATGACAGACCTCCAACGTGTTTATTTAACTTCACCCCATTAAATTGCACCGATTGACAAGCTTTGGAGTCTCTGGGTGGAGAAGGTCAGGTCAGGGAGGCAAGAGGGGAGTGGAGATGTCTACATTAGTTTCTCTATTCAATAATTACTTAGCTCTGCAAATTAACTCAAGAGTCCCTGTAGAGTTTGCAAGTGCAATAAAGAGTTGCACTGTAAAGGCCCAGGGATACCAAGATGTACAGTGATCAGCTATAGATTATTGGCTGTGTTGTACATTCCACTTTAATGAAACTGCTGCTTTCCACAAAAGAGGAATGGCTGCAGAGTAAAGACATTCAAATACCTGCATTATTATTCTTCTCTCTGTGATTCACTTTCCTGTTTCTGTTATCTCCTATCCAATAAAGTTGTACAAAGCTTAACATCTATAAAAAGGAGAGGAGAGACATCCACAGTTGGACAACATTGTTGAAAAGATAACAACAGTGCGCTACTTCACGGCGATCCCCTGGTTGAGTGGCCTGTTGGAAAGATTTTTACCAGAGGGGCTTTTTGTTTGTGTGCATGTGTGAGGGGTGCGGTGACATGGCCAAAAGAGTTCAGCCTACATTCTGACATGAGTCTTTGTCCTTCCAGTTGATGGATGGGTTCACGGTCCGGGTTTTCAGAGTGGACACACACTCACACCTCACTCCTGTTTATCACCTCTAGGCAACGTCCACAACCATCTGCACTCTTGTTTGATAAAACCTCACCAACCGATTGGAGATCCAAACTGTTTGAGCTGGTCGTGGCGAAGCTCTCGAGTCGGTCCGTCCAGTCTCTGTCAGTCCTCTGTCAGCCCCCATCCATCACAGCCCAGCTATTTGGGTTCACCTGCAGCCAACTGGGCCAAGACAAGAGGGCTTGTCAGTCTGTCAGTCACTGAGTAATGACACCAGGCCTGGGTGACCTCCAACGTTCGCCAGCAAAGCAGCTTGCTGTAGAGTAGAGTAGAGTAAAATAAACTGGACTGCACTGAGAGTCGAAGGCACGAACACGCGGCTCTTCAGTCAAAGTAACGTGTAACAGTGAGGAGGCAAGTGAAGGGCAAAAGTTTCAAGGTTTCTATTTTGAGTGCGTCAGTGAGGAGCTGACCAGACATACTGAATGAAAAATGCAAGAGCCGCCCAGGTAATTATTCTAATCCCACTTGAGAAGGAGATAGAGAGGCAGCTAAGGGAAATTAAAAATTTCATCATTTGGCTTTACTCTGATCAATAAACTGCATGTAATTAAATAGTGACAGCAGTTGAAATAGCACTGAGTATACCCCCAGCTCCCTCCTTTGTGCTTGGCAATAAGCCTAAGAACTGAACCCGCCCTATCTCCTTCCCCTGGTGGGTCTGATGCCGACATCCACAGACTCAGGCTCATCCTGCATGGAAAAATGATCAGCCATGGAGCTGAACGCTGCTGGTCTCATAAATAAGACAGCGGCAACGGTTGAGAGGGTGTCCTGACACGAGGTATCTGACTGTCCAGCTCCCTCGATCCAACCGCAGCGGTGTAAATCAACCTTCTGCTGATCTGGGGACAACTGGCCTGGAGGGTAAAAGAAGAAGAAGAAGAGCAGAGGTCCTGGGAGGTCGTCTGTCTTCTGTTCTTTAGCTTCCTTCTCCCTGGGGAAGGATTCACAGAACAGAGGTTTGCCTGCTAACCAGCATCAGATTAGTACAGGTGGTCATTTCCACCATGGGGGTTGTTGTGTAAAAACACGGTCCTCTGCTGCTGGCACGTGAGCAACACCCGAAGCAAAGCTGGCAGTTTGAAGGAGAGGGCAGCCAGCGCTTATCTGCAGGGAACAGAGACGGGCGAACACCACCGCCAGAGGCAAGCCAGAGGAATTCTGGTCCTCCACTCAGCACACATGTAGATGAAGTACAGATCCTATAGTTTCTAAAGCAGGGGTCATCAACTATATTTGTCGAAGGGCCAGAATCTTTCTCAACAGACCCCTTGGGGGCCGGACATTCAAATAGGCCAAGATTGAAATTAAAGTCACCTTTTTGCCAAATCATTTAGTTGCTAATATTTTATTTTACCTGTAAGCTCATAGTTTTCATTTACATATCTTTGGTGTTTTGTATGATATAAAATGAAAAATCTTGACAGCTGACTTTCAGATACTCCCATGCTGGAGCTTTACACTGCTGACCTGGCCTGTGATTTTCAGCCTACATATGAAAGGAGGCTGACAATCGGTTCTGATTGATACAAGTCAGTAGTCCTGAAATGCTTGTTTCTCTTCTATAATGCACATTTTACATCTTGGAGGCGACATTTTTCCACACACGACAGAGCTCAGTGGGAAACAGGAGAGACACAGGCCGAAGGTGAACCGGGACACAACACCGGAGGAGGTCCGTACAGAAAAAAAATAAAACAACTGAGTGGCATCAAACACGCGTCGCTACCAAATCGCTTCTGTTTTGAGAGCGTGCATAGCGCGCATCTACACTGAATGGGTGTAAGTGCGCAAAAGACTACATCTGAACGCATGCACAACCAACCAGCGCGGCCAAAATCACCCAGCTGGCCTCTGCAGACGGGCAGGGAAAACCCTGCAGTCCAGCAGCTCCCTAAACTTTCATGCATGGTGCTTTGGGTATGAGGTGTTTCCTAATCCCAGCGCAGGGGCTCATAGGCACACACAAACACTTTGAGCGTGTCTCCATTTCCCAGCACATTGACTTACAGGCGCACAGAGCCCGATAAATACAATGCTTGTAAACTATAAGAACTCAGTCGCGGGCCGGATTGGAAGGTTCGGCGGGCCGGATTCGGCCCGCGGGCCGCTAGTTGATGATCACTGTTCTAAAGACTCTCTGTACCCTCTGCCTTGCTTGGCTACCATCTTTCCCCTCGTTTATCTCTCCCCAGGCTATCATCAACCACCACACACTGAGAGTTTATATTGTTCCACTTCAGGTGCATTGAATTTAATCCAAACAACAGGTCGACTAGAAGTTACACATCAGATTTGACAGTTTGAAGGTCAGCGCAGATATCTTTGGAAGGAACTTGAGAATACTTTGTGCTGCACGTTGCTTATATCCGACCACTTCCTGTGCCAAGTCAATCAAAAAAGTGTATTTATTCAATCATTTTCCCATCTTTATGGACTGTACGGTGGAAAAGGGAAGGGTTATTGAATACTAATGTTTGAAATCTTTAATTTGACTAAAAAAATGCTTCAAAACAATGATCAAACCTTCAACAGATAGGCACAGCTGCGAACACAACACTACTCTCACTCTGAGGTTGACATGGTGAACATGTTGGCAAACAGTGGCATAATTAAACATGATTGTAAATCCAATAGTCATCATTTAGCCCTGCTCCTGGCCTCTGTCGAGACATGACAGAAACATGTGGCTCATTACCCGTTAAATGTCCCACCATGTTCACAAGCTATACTTTGTCCGCCTGCTGTTTGCTGCTGGGAGGCAGCGTGGAGCGTCCAGCTGCCTGCAGCTGTGGCTGAAATGAATGCTAACAAGAGATTGCACCAAAGCAGTAAAGTTGCAAGCTGTAAAAACCAAAACAGTGAGTTTGCAGATGATAATTGCTCCACAGAGCTGAGGGGAACTGCAGAGTTGTTGTTGTAGAAGCCACCTGACCTGGTAATATAACAATATTCATTTAAGAAACTTTATCCCCACATTACTTCAGTTTCTTCTTCAAACTGAAAAATAATAGACCCTATTAATCATACATTGACTGTCCCTTATCTAGCATTAGAAATAAAAGCCCTCTATCTAACCTTAACCTCACACGACAGTGAAAGTGTCATTAAAAGAAAAAGACAGCCCTGTATGTGAAAGTTCACAGATCCGTTCCAACCACAATATCCATAAGTGGATCTCCTCTCATTAAGAATGTCAGATGAAAAAAAAAAAAAAAAAAAACCTGAAATGAAAATTGAACTCTAACAGCTGCATTGTAATATATCTCATTTTACTGCTGAGCTTTTAGTCTTAGGCCATTAGCAAAGCATCTGGTATGGCGTGTCCTGCTGATAGCCCAGCTCAGCAAGCATTAAATCAAGATGTATTACGGTGCAGCTTATACACGACATTTACACATTACATTTTAGGTATCTAGCTGACACCGGTATAACTTTAAATTATTAAATCAATAATGCTACAAGCAAAGACCAGTGAGGAGTAAAAGAGTGAAATCTTCAGCTCCAAACTCTCCAGCCTGTGTTTTGTTTACAGACCTTTTCACACTTTGTTTCTGCAGCTTTCTCCTTTTTGCATTTGCATTTTTCACAAATTATTCCGGAGCTGCAATTTTCTTGAGCTCTCCAAGCTGACATATCGTAAACTACACATCATAAAGCAGTGCGGGATGGTTCATTGTGAATGCAAAGCTGGCAGATTAAGAAGAGACATGAGAATCTTTGGCCGGAGCTGCGTCTACAGGCCAACACCACGTCGACCCCGAGGAAGCAAAAGCAACATGATTCCAAAATTTACTGGCTCGGGGTTAACAAGGTCTACTTGTTAGGCAAACAGTCTGTCCCTGGGATGCAGTAAATAACAGTATAGGCTCCACGGTGCAAGGCCACAGGGTCTGTGTATGTACAGTATGTATGCATCTGGCCAGTAAGTATTTTCATGCATCTGGGTGGGTGAGCGTGTGTGGGCGTTTGGGTAAGATTCCCTCGGCCAGACTAAGATTGATTCGCAGGATGAACAGGGAACAGTTTATTTTTCTTTTTGCATATCACTTGTAGACTCTGCTTTCCCACCTCCAGGCCAAACTGCTGCCTGCATTAATGAACCTTTATCTGTAAATTGTTGGAAGGTTACAGCAGTCACCATGGAGATCAGAATGATGGTCAAATTGATCCATTGGTAAAGTTCATGCTCCTGCAGAATGTAGTTCCCAAAACAGTGTGCAAGTTGACTGCAACTTTTTCATGAAATTGCTTGAATTGCTTCATCATTAAGTATTTTAAGTATTTTTTTTCTGTAAACTTTCGTGAGTCAAAAATTCATGAAATTGCTGTAAACTTCAAAACAGCTGGTTCAAAAATATTACACAGCAGTTTGAGACCAATAAATATTTTAGAATCACTATTTTAAAACACACCTTGATCAAAACATAATTTAAAACCACAATGCCCAACGCAGTACTTGTCTGTGTGGTTTGGATGAAGACTACTGTGAAAAT
The DNA here is from genome assembly GCA_030347415.2 of Decapterus maruadsi. Taxonomy (NCBI): domain Eukaryota; kingdom Metazoa; phylum Chordata; class Actinopteri; order Carangiformes; family Carangidae; genus Decapterus; species Decapterus maruadsi. The sequence continues at coordinate 5,907,375 of CM064895.1, forward strand.
TGAAAATGCTTCATAATTCTCGACTCCTCTTGTCTGTGTGTCGATGCGGGGATCAAAAAACTCCTCAGTGGGGTGGAGCAGCGTTGAACAACAAAGACAAAGAAGGATGTGGAAAGACAGACTGACTCTCGCCCAAATATCCACCTTATTATCTGATAGGAATCTGTGTGGCCGGCTTCGACTGAGACACATTCACAATGTCTCCGACTTAATCACAGCCCCCCTCCCAACCAGCCTCGTAAAGATTATCCCCTTCCTACTGTGAAATCAGTCACTGAAACATGGTCATGTCTCAGCAGGGAGCTGTGTTCGCTCTTTGATGCAGTAACTGGAATTCAATGATTTTCCAGAGGAGAAATGACATCTAGAGACACAAGTGTCAATGTGCAAACCAGATTATTGATGGCAATTTCACTTCATGGTTTTAACCATGTAAGTGGCAATTCTCTATGGTTTTTGTGAAATCAATTTAAAATTTAAAGACTTCTTTTTTTTGCAGATGTCCATCTACCTGTTGGATGAATCTTGAACACTTTGATGAGTTCTTGATGTTGTGTTTAGTTTAAGTGCACATTTAATTGCCTACAATGAAAATTATGAAATTACAGTAAACAGTGTATAAGTGGCAACCGAAATAGGCCTATGAAAATAACTTGGGTTTTAATTTTAGTGATGCAGGTAAATTATTCCATAGTGATGAAAATTTGAAATTAAACATTGTGAAGTTTTAAAAGGTTGAAAATAACTCCCTGTAAAAGATTTTAAAAGTTATTTGAATGTCTTGAATGCATGAATGGGACGTGATGAGATAGATATACATACTCATACATAAATATGTTTCCTGTTCAATCAAACTTTATATCTACCCCATCATCATCACAGAAACCAGACAAAGATTCCTACTGACTTCAGTGGTCCCTTGACTTTTCTGCCTATGGACCACTATGAAATATACAGATGTTGATCACATCTGAATAAGCAGAATGCAGGATGCAGGATGAGAATTCAGATCATATTTACGGTTTATGGTCATGGCTCGTCTTGAATCAGGAAGATTAAAGGTCACCCAATTCCAATTCTTTATTTAAGCAAACCATGCAAACAGCAGCAGCAGCAATAGGGAAATGAGAAATTAATGAAATCCACTCCTGGCATTGTGCTCCTTGACCTGAGACCTGTCTGTTGACTTGGCTTAAGATCTGATTAAAACGCAAGCACCATGCTAACACAACACTTGCAGTGTAAATATAGAGATTCGTGGATAAGATGTCTTCATCTAGGTAATATACTATATCCAGATCCCATTTTGATATAATATGTCTTGTTAGTCCTTGAACTGAATAACAAGTACATCTGAAACCAATTGGACTCTATCTTTCTTAGGCATGTGTGTTGTATATGAGTCTTCCTGGCACTCGATGCGTCTCTTCATATTCATTAGTGGGTCAGACCCTTGTGTCCTTCAATGAGTCACAAAAGTCTCCAAGAGTGACCCCTCTGTCCATCCCGAAGACCTCGAGATGACCTGTTACTGACCACTACCAATCAACACACACCCCACAGCACCTCCACCCCGCCCCATCACCTGGCCCACTCATGCATGGGACAGTTGGGGTCGGCTGCCAGTCCAATAAATCTGACCAGAAAGAGGAGACCTGTTCACCCCTGTTTACTTTAAAGAGCCGTCTCTGACTTTCAGTCTCTCTCTCTTTCTCTCCCTCTGCAAATTGATTCATAGCCCCGGGCATGAAGGTTGATAGCAGCCTGACTGAACAATGAGTACCTGTGTGTGAGCTTGTGTGCGTGCATGTGCCTAACCATCCAGTAAGAATGACCTTCCCACCCCTGATGCCTCCAGTGACTGGTGGAGAATTCACTGACAGTCGTTCTGCTGCCGGGACATCCACAGGAGTGTGTTGTGGTACACAGAGAAACCTCACAACTGGTTTGCACTTGCATTAACATGCCCCCCCCTCTCATGTGTGTGTGTGCGTATGTGTGAGACACATATTTGGTTGGGAACATGATTATTAAACAGATATATCATAAAAAGTTGATTGATGAAGAAAAAAAATGAATCTGATTATCTCCAAGCCTTTCCTTGGTGAAATAATTCATGTACATCTGTTCCAAGGGAAACACAGTGAGGGAATAGTGAGACATACTTCACAAGGAGCCAAAAGTCTAAGACCAGGATGCTGGAGACAACATCCTTTCAAACGCAATCCCACTCAGGTTAAAAATAATTCATACTTAGACGCATTTTAACGTCAACTGAGCCAGGGTCAGCTGAGGGCAGAAGCAGCCTAAAGCTACTCTCTGCCACAGCGCATCAGCCAAAACAAGCCAGCCCTGAATACACCAGCTCTGATTGGGACATTTGGGACACAGCCTATGGCGCTGTCTGGAGACACTGAGGTGTTGGACAACTTAAACATTTTTCAAACAGCGGAGACATTACAGAGACTTGAGAGATGCTGATCACCGTCCCTTTAGGGAGCTTTATTGGAGAAAACATACTGTAACAATGGACCAGGTTTTCTTTTGTAAAAGCTTCTGCACGCACAACGTGTAGTCATGTCACAGCAGGTGTGAATAATAAAATAGATTGAGTCTGAATTCTTTTCAGCTGCTTCAGTTTCTTGTTCGTTCGTTACACACCTGCACAGTGGAGAGACTTTGTTAATGTCGTTAGTAACCTCAGGTTCTTATCTCACAAGTCGGAGCATCGGTTGTGAAAAGTCTCATCATAGTTATATTCTGCAATCAAAACACCATTGTACCATCCTGAATGTTAGACAGCCCTGGTTGTGTCAAGCTCCTTCACCAATCAGAATGATTTTCCCCAGGTGTTCCGTGCTGACACTCGGTTGACTGTTTGTCAAATGATTCAGTTTCTACTGCGAAGACGTCATGAGATACGCTCAACTTGTTTTCACTCAACACCTATCTTCTCGTTGGCAGCAGAGCATGTTCCTCGTGCTGTAAGTTAAACTGAGTTTCCAGAAAAGCTTTAGGGCAGACCAAGTCTTCCAGGCACTTTGAATTCAACACTTTACCTGTCTAGCAACAGTGTTGCCAGATTGGGCAGTTGTGTTTTTTCTTGTACTGGACTCCATCCACAAGATGCTTGACTGTATTCCAAAGGTTTTATGAATTATATGGGAGAGATATGTGAGACCCAGACGTGTGTATGCATAAATTTTAGAAACAACACTGCTGTTAGGTTCATTTTAGTGAAATCAGTTGATATCATCATACGTTTATGTAATTGTAAATAAAAGCTCCTTAAACCTGAGGGTTTTTTTTTCACATTTTACTTGCCCTTCAGTGATAGTGTTCAATACCAGTGGTACATCGTGCTAAAAGCTCAGTTTATTAATTTCAAATGACATGGGGTGAAAGATTCCATTACACCTTCTCTTACAAAAGTCTCATCTGTTCATAAAAGTCAAGACTTTTAATATTTAACATTTAAAAAATGAACTAATTGTGACAAGTTCATATTCAGGCCAGTATAATGCCCAATGTAATTTATCAAAACTGACGAAAAGTAGAGAGAACATTTTAATAATGCATTTAAAGGTTTTATATTCACAGTGATAACCACTCCCTTAGTCCTTGAAGCCATTTCCCCAGGGGCACTTTTCTATGTTAGTGCCATTATTTAAAGATAATATGATCATCAACACAGTCACAAGCCATTAGATTAACAACTTGTAATCAACTCTGTTCTCCATGAATGTGCACTTGGCAAGACCTCTATATTTTATTTTAATATATCAGGAAATGCTTGTATGGGTCCCATTTCAAATGCCTTGTACTCTGTCTGTGTGAGGATGTACCACTGTGTCCTAGTGTTATATAGTGTAACATGTAGTTTACAGACAACATTTCAGAGGCCACTGTGATAAAGTTGAACTGTTCTGCACTGAGATCAAGAGTCAATATATTCTATTATCCATATAATTTGTTTTGCAAAATGAATTACAATGTAAAACCATTAGGTATCCCACACGGAAAAAACCTATAGGCATACATAAAATACATACTAAAATTGGCCATTTTAAACTGCATATGTATATTCTCATGAGGATATTTGCACATATACTGTATGTAACCGATATGCAGTTTATCTGTGTGTATATATGCTGCAAAACAGCCAATTTTATGTATATTCAAACCTATAGTTGTCTTTCCATGTGGGATACTTGAATGTCATTCTTTCACTTTCATCTGACTCTTTCTCTCTTGGTCTTGGTTGTGTTGAAGAGCAGCTGACCTTCCTAACTGTTACTGTCATCACCCTCTCTAATGTCGCTGTGCTAAACGAGGCATTTCACCACCGTATCAGGGGCCCCCGCGCCACAGACTCGGATGCCCAGTGCTTTCAACTCTGACACACCTGTGTGTCCCACAACATCACAGCCATTTCCCCTGTGCTCTGACAAATGAGCGCACACACACGCAGCCTCCCTGAGACAAATGGTGACTTTTCTTTTTCTCTGGGAGGGGATGTTGTTGTTGATGAAGGATGGAGCTTGTCTCACCGGCGCGGTCAGAGGCAGACATGCTTTGGTTTTTCATTAGCCTGCTTCTCAGTGGTCTCAACACTGTTGTTGCTTAACAGATGTTGTCATAGATAAAATTAGAGGGAAATCAATCACATGAATCACTACAAGTTTAATGAACCAAATTTCTCAAAAGCAACAGTTTTACAGGCAAGGTGATTTATTAATTGCATCATGACATTTGTATGGCACAAGTCTCATTGTTTCATAACTTTGTTTCTCGAATGTGTTGCTCATCACTCATGTCCTACCTCAGGGGCTCGGCCCACCAGGGGGTCCACAGTAGAAATGAGACAGTTACAGTACAGCTCAGCAAATGATCCAGAACAACACATTATTTTCCTAAATGTAATTGTTTTAGTGCCTAACAAACCTCCACCATCATACTGTCACATTGTAACAGGGTTATTTATTTTCTTCCTTCCTTCAGTTTATGTGTGGCATATCTCCTATATCCGAAGCGGTTTTATTCCACTTATGGAGATTCCACTGGAATCTCTGCACAGGGCCGTTGCATAGGGGAGAAGGGTGATGACATTTCTAAGGGCCCATAGTCCAGCAGGGTCTCCAACAACCCCCAGTATCTGTTTTTGACTAAATTATTCTGCTTATAAGCCCGACTAATACAAATGCTGCATTAGCATCAAAACAAAGCCACAAAACATATGAAGTACGGTTTATTTTCCAAGCAATAACTCTGTACTTTCTTATATAAATGATTTAGTCCATGCTGGAGCAATTACAGTAGTAGCTCCCTGCAAACTAATAATAATAATAATAAAAGGGTATATTGCATTGGCACTGTCAAGAATAAAGGGTAACCAAAAAATGCATGATAATAAATGATAAAAATAACACATAGTCTATGAAAAAAGTTGGGAAGAAAAGTCAGGGGGCAGGGGCCCACTTCAGTGTTCTTTCAGGGGGCCTAGAATACCTAACAACAGCCCTGTCTCTGCAAGATAATTGGAGATGATTTGCTATTGAACATGGAAGTGTTTCAGTTGCAGCAAAGTGATTTGTGTGCATTGAGACATTTTCTTTCCACTTAAAAATCTCAATAAGGTTGCCTTTTGATCCAAAGCCCTCCCCTTCTATATTGAATAATTCCTCCCACTTTGCTGCTCTATAAAGGTCACAACTTGACTTAGATTGTGCGGCGCTGCAACAGGCTGAGCCATAACCCGCTGAAAACCTAATGTTCTCCCCTCTGTGTGTCTGATATATACTATAGAAGTCAACCATAGCTTTGACTCAACCCTCTGAATAACACTATTCTGGATTTTTCCATGAGCACAGGTCAACCAGAATATGGATATTTTGACATTTAAGATTTAAATAAAACATCCATTTGCACACACACTCAGAATCTTTGAGGCTTTATACATGGGTTAAACGTAGCTTCAGAAAGGCCAGGGTGTTCAGGCCTCTCAGACTCCAGCTCAGCCCACATCATTCTCCGTGCATCATTACCACTTCAGGAACCTTGAGCCAACAAACTGCTCTGTGGCATTGCTCTTATTTAAAAGCAAGAGAGGAAATGGAAAAATACACACACACAGTGCACATGCACACAAAAATCTTCAAAATGCCAAAATACACACACTTGCACATTAAAAAACGATAACGCACTTTAACTTTCTGCATTAAAAACACATAAGCGTGGACAAGCATATTCAAGCATCCTCTGTAAACACATGTGCACGCACGCACACACGCACACACACACACACACACAAAGGCTCTTCATTAAATTCCAAATGGACCAAATTTAGATCTGAGAACTGTAATTAATAGTTGGAATCCACACTCAACGCTATTAAAGTCACCCCTCAGGACGTTTCACTGCCGAGGAACTTTCAAATAATTAAAAACAGTAATCAGATACATGCACAAGTGGCCAGCGTGTCTAAAGATAGATGTGTGCTTCTTGTTTTCCTTCATCCCAAGACAATATTCGTCCCTCACAGAAAAGGAAATGAAGAATAAATAAAAGAAGACATTGGCAGCACTGGAATAATTATACGCCACTCTATCCAATCTACATAAATAAACACTCACGAGGCAAGAGAGAAAGAGAACGCTTACGGTTATGGTTAAAATCATTTTTCAGGCCGCAGCCCACCACGTTTTGAAGCGTGTTTATGGCTGTGAGCATGTTTTACATTGTAGATGAAATATATGGTTTAGTTTGGCCGGGCCGTGGCCGGTGACTCACGGTGCAGGATTGATGCAGAGTGTGTATCCTAGTGTGACATTAACCATTCATCTCTGACCTACGGCACGGCAACACCGGGAACTCAGCAGGCTTTCCTTACGGCATTACTGGATGATCTACTTTTATGTGCTTCAAGGACCTACTCTGACCTGTCTTATGATAATTGTTGGGAAACATATGACCCTGTGGGTTTAATGCAGGCACGGAAGACTTACAGTAACTGGATGCAGACCTTGCTTCACTCGCGTTTGAACACATGATCATGAACCAGTGTAAACATAAAACAAACATTACAAAGACAACACAGCATCATTTACATGAGCACAAATAGTTCATGTCTCACAATATTAGTGTTTCTGTGGCGCACAATCATGGTGGCACAAAGAACAAGTAAGTCACATGAGAGTAGAAATTCTCATTTCATGAAAAAAATAAATTAGCATCGAGTTGCTCAGTGCTGTTTCCTCAAGCTTGATTTGTGGTTTTTCATTCGGGGAATACAGACTAGCCCTGGAGACTACACGTGTTGCTGCTGTTGCTATGCCAACATTGGAATTATGTCCTCATAACAAAAACCATTATCTCATTTGTAATGCAGCAATAAACGATTGCCTTAAAGAAATAATTACAAAGAAAATATTAGCTGTATTGCACTTCTCCAACTATGGAAATACCATGAGGTGACTGCAAGAACTGTGATTGGTCGCTCTCTGTTGCTCTGTGACAATAAAGGCTTTCAAGAGAGAAGACAACACTTTGTAATTGTCTTTGTAGCAGCAGCATACGGGAGGCAAAGATATAAGTGAAGCTTCTATAGTGTGGTCTCCAAAAAAGTCAGTACATCCAGAAAAGTGATATATTTCCCATTGACTATACAATATCACACTGAATGAAAATAATGGCTTTAATTCCAACTTCTCTGCAGAAACAATCCGAAATTGCTTCAGGTCATGCATGAATATTTTTCATCCCCTTGACTTTGCACGTATATATTTCTCTCTTCCAGTTGAAAAACATTTCAGTCAGGTAGGCAGGAATTACCTGTGGGTGACTGTCCATATGAATCAACTCAGACAGGCATTTAAGACCTAAACAAGGGTTTTTCATGTCTAAATGGGATGAAATTGCACAATAAATAGCACAGCAGTAAAAAGCTTTTCTTTTCTTTTACAAATATTTGTGTGCATTTTTAACAACTGCACTGTACCTTGGGCGTGAGAAATTATAGCTTCAGCAACTCCACAAAAGCAAAGTTAAAAATAAACATGCATAAATAAAACAAGTTTAACTGGAGTTCAGGTCTCTCCACAGACAAACTGTGTAAAATGAATTAATTGTTCAAGAAATATGCCTTAAACAAATAGTTTGAGATTTGTTACATCAGATTATGGGAACATCAACAACATTAATTTATGTCTGCTAAACAAACCATGGAGATCCAGAAAGTGGAGACACAGAGTCAGGGCTATAGCTGTGTGCTGGTAGCACCACGTGTCCAGTTTATCTGATAGGAAGCTTTGAGTCACAGTCCTTGTTCACAGCTGCTATCTGTTTGCCTGATCAAGACACTTGTTGCCCTTAGCTGTTTACACTTATTCAGCAGAGGCCACTGCTCCAGCTCCAAGGCTCTGTGGGATGCTGGGTTCCTCCGGGCTTAACAAGGCCTTGATCAGATAGCACAGTAATACTGTAAATCTCCACAGACACACACAGAAGCAAGGAAGCAGTCCTGGATACGTGTGCACATAGGGACTCAAATACTAATGCATGCAAAGTAGTTTGACAAAAGCACACATATACTGAATCAAATACCACGGTGCAGATTCAAACACACAGGCCGTGTTCTGGGACACACATCAACATGCACACACACTCACACGTAAACTCACAGGGGTCCAGATCAGCGCTCGCATGCATCGGTTGACTTAAAAAGCTGGACCAGTTTGGCTTGACGGTTCATTGGCCACCGCGCTCCATCAGCCCCTCCATCAGTCTGTCCATCTGTCTGCTCGTCCGTCTGTCAGAGCTGAGATGAAACGCTCCGGCTGCCCGTCCTCAGCTCAGCTGACAGCCTGAACAGGCTTCACTCCACTGCAGCACAACAATATCATCGCACTACTACAGTACATGCAATACAGCTGTTCCACAACATAACTCAGGATCACACTTAATGTCTAATCATTTCTAATGTGTTTGTGTTGGAAATTGTGTGTGCAGACTGCAGAGAGCCACACAGCAAAAGCCTGATTTAAATACACAGAGATAAAGTTGATTAAATCTGTTACGTGCTGGCTTAGCATGAATATAAGAGTTCTGATTTACTGAGTATTTATTACCAAAAAAAAGAAGGTAATTGCAAAAAAATGGGGAAAACTGGTTTACAGGGGCCACGGCATGTCGTCTTTATTAAGGGTCCCAAGGCATTTACTATCATTATATACAGAGGTCATTCAATAACAATTATTAAATAAAAGAAGCAAAAAAGTACAGTAACATTCATAAAAAGAAAATAATATAAAACATCCCAAAAATACACATTGTAATAGAAATGAATTGCATACCAATGGAAAACAGAGCAGTTTGTGGATTCCTTCCAGTTAGAATCCTGCATGGGCAAATTTGAGTTGTTGCAAAAATACGATTTTACTAATGCAACCAGACTAGGCCAAGATATTGACATTATTCATATCATATCAGACATCACTCTCTAAGCTGCTGGAAATTAAAGGAAACTGAATCCAAACTTGGGTTTATATATTTCATGTTTAAATTGGATAAGATGCCCAGAAAGACGTGTTTTCAGTCTCACTGAAGTGCTGCCCCTGTTTAATTAACTGCTACCAAACTCCTAGTATTACCCTGCCTGACCAGATGAGGGTGTAAGAGCCTCATGTGTCTCTCCTCTCTCTCCTTCCCCCTGACCCGTCATCTGTGAGGTCTTATCACCCCCACTGCGTTTATGGCTGATGTGAAACACCCTCACTCATGACTATATAAGTATGAGTATTAGTGGTGATGTGGGCAGGTAGACTGGAGATGCCCTGCTGGTGAACCTCGATGTTTGATTGACAACAGCAGCCTGCCCGGCTAGTTTGAATTCCAGGCGGCTGTTCACTCAACTTCAAATCGCTGCCTCACTCATTACTGCAGCAAACAGACAGATATTTGTTAATGAATCCATATGCTTCAGTAACTCTAGCTTCCTCCACCCGCCACTCCTCCCTGGCCTCTCGGTGGACTGAACAGGGGGTAAGGTGAAGAGGGGAGGGGAGGGGGGTCCGGGCAAAGGTCAAGGGCGGGGTCACAGGGTTTTAAGCTGCTAGGGTTCATCAGGCAGAGGTTATCTGGGACTAATGGACTGGTTAAAAGCAAAGAAATGTGATAATACTGAGGGTCGCTGTTGTACTCAGCTTTAATAAGTTTTACAAAGGGATGACGCATATTTTGTGTGTGTGTGTGTGTGTGAATGTGTGAGAGAGAGAACAAGCATGGTATCTATATTCATTAAATAACTCTGACTGCTTTCTCTTTGTCTATACACTTCACTGTTTATATCCACTTTAAGTGACGCTATTGTCGGCAGATGTTTCCTGTCATTCAAATAGAGCAAATTTAAAATCAATTGAAAGACCGCGAGAGAATTAGCAGAACAGATGCCATTCACTCTAAGCTCATTGTTGCCGTAATACAACTGTAATGAGTTTCATAATGAGATGTTTGCGTAGTCGTAAGTAAACGAGTGGAAGGATTCGTGTCGGATTCGGCATTGTGGTGGAAGATTAAGCAAAGTCCTGATATCATCTCAGAGCACGCAGACTGGATTGTATCACAAACTGCATTTGTATCACTGACTCTTGTAAAGTGATCCTCAAAGACAGGCGCCTAACAGCCTCTGAACTGAAGCCAGAATGTTGTCTGACAATAAGTCAAACTGTTATGTCATTACAGCTATTTCAATCAGCAGGTGCCAGGTGAGTTTTGTGGTGGATGATTGTGATGGGACTAAACAGGTGGAAACGCACCAGACTGATGAATCTAACCACAGTGAATGTGATAAGTTTATAGCCATGCTAGCGGCATGGCTCCAGAGATTGCACTGAAGTCAGTTTATAGCAGGAGAACACGCTCTACATCTAATAAATGAGGCACGTACATCGGGACAGGATGAATAGGTCCAAAGCAGCAATTAGAAAAGCCTGCACGCTAACTTCAAGATCTTCATCAGGCGATCGTTTGGCTAATGAAGGTCTATAAACACTGCTAATAAACTATTAGACAGTGACTAGAACTACTTCAGGTCCAATAGTGGTCAGTCCACCATATTTTTAATGATGTCCAGACACAAATAGTTTGTATGGATTTATCCTCAACCAACAGATTCTCATTGAGATTGCTTTAACTTCTCATCTAGCTCCCATAATCAGCTCCAAAATTTTAATTTCCATGATACTTTACTTTGTGACAAAGTAAAGGAAATCGAAAAGCAAAGCCTGACAAGAAGTCTAATGTTTTTGGGCAGACCCATCTTCATGAAGAGCATTTCCAATATGTCTCAGTTCACAAGAGCAATTAGTTGTTGTATTTTCTTAGTTGATTATGTACACTTGTGTACAGCTGGACTGCAACTTAATGATCACAGTTAAGTTTCTCTCAAGCATTTCTTTCTTACATGTATGCAGAGTAAACTTCAATAAAAGTTATGAAATCTCAAACTGGCTTTGTTGTGACAAATGCTGACAACCGGGCAGAGCTGCTAAGATACTGCAATCCTCAGTGGACCAGTAAACAAAGACCGATGTTACTGAAGCAGCGTGGTTGTGTGATCTTATCAAATTAATGAGTCACAACAGCCTTAATTAATGGAAAGCACAAGTTGGCCTTCTTAAATGTTGATTTATTGTTGTGATAGCGCTGTCTAACGAGAGCCACAGAATAACTAAACCTCGCCAGAGATGCTCTTGAACCGCCAATGCAATGCATGCCTTTTCAATTTTGTTTTTCATTTATCTTTAACTCAGCAAAGAACAAACACTAACAGGGTCCTGAGAGAGGCAGTCTTTAGTTTCTCACCTTGAAAAGCCAATATAGTGTTTAACAGTGGTGACAAAACATCTGTGTGTGGGGATGCTCAGAGGATTTGTTCATTTCAGATCCCATGTTCTGCATAATCAAAGTAACCTTTTCCACACTGGCTGGTAAACAGCTTGGGAGAAGTGTACCGGAAAGGGCTTTGCTGGAGGATAAGGCCAATCATAAAAGGCTACTGTGTTGGTGCTGAGAGACATATCAAACTCTTGTGCCACCAGCAGGCAAACTATCAAACAATGTTTTTTTGTTTTTTCCACTCAAAACGTCCTACAGTCTTCCTTGAGCTTTTCCTGGCTGTAAATCGTGTGCACACTGACAGCGTGTCCCGTACACACACACACAACACTTGACACTTTTAATCTTTTGATCATTGGGCCAAATAAATTCATGTTCCAGCCTGCAGGGTGAAAAATAATAGGAAATGGCCCAGAGGCACGGTGAGCCACAGCTCGCTGCATACCGATACGGTGTCTCTGTTTTACTGTGCGTGTATTCATGTGTATTTGTTTACTTGCGCTGTGTGCGCTTGTATGTGTGTGCAATGCATTGTTTCCCCCGTTTGTGTGATCCAGTCAGAGATACCTCACGGAGCTAAAGGCAGATTCATTTCACATCTCCTGAAATACCACAGTGTTTGCATAAAGCCAAACAAAGATGCTCAGCAATGAAAAATGAATATGGCCTGGCAGCGCAGTGCACTTCAGCGCTATTGCTGTGTAACGGCTCACAAACAACACGACTGCTCAGCTCAGTGGGCTCACACCCACACCAGTAAAACTGATGAGAGCAGATTTATGACGCTTCAAGCTTCATAAACACGCAGGTCTGGAGGCTGCATTGAAAAGGAAATCCATTTAGAACCAGACTGAATGAATGCAATATAACATAATGTGGTGATATGCCATAATACAATATGACAGAGCAATGGACACTTAAATGGTCCTTGTGCCATATGACATCCACAATTACACTCATATAGTTCCAAATGTTTTAGCACAATGCCATATTCCGTTATAGCTGCTCTGAATGGAATACACCCACAGTCATGATTTACAAACTCAGTCTTAAAATCGCCATTACTTTTTAGCAGCATGGCTCTAGAGCTGAGGCTGGTCAGCTGCTGACTACATCATGACTACTCATTTTGGAGAGATGCTCCACTGATGAATCCAGCTGACTCTTGAATTTCAGTATCTGGGGTTCACATTCGTGGTTTCATGTGAATTTTCTCACCAAAATGGGCACACTGCCATTAATTCTGTTGCACATGTCCACGTCTCAAGCATTTGCTGAACCTTTAACTTTTCATCTAGTGCCATTATTATTATTATTTACTATGACCTTACCTTGTGCTTTTTGTTGAATGCCAATTAGCTCACATTTGCATGCTAATTTGCCAAAGATGACGAGACTGACCCTCTTACTGTAGGTCGCTGCTTATACATTAGCATAGCATTACTGTAAGCATGTTACCTTGCATCTAGTATTTACAGTAGCTCAAAGCAGCACTGTGTAGCAAGACACATGGCTAAAGACTTGGTTTGTTTATACTGTACTAATATCGCTGTAATTTAAGTGTTAGTTTTGGAATATGAATAAAAAGATAGAAAACATTTAACATTTTCTGTCAAAACATCTTATTTTTAGCCTGCTTATTTCATTATGAGTCTTATTTATTAGTTCTAACATGGCAACTTACAAGATCTGTAACACTACTGAAAGAATAAAATCAAGGTTTCACTTCAAACTGTACCATGTTTTGATTGATATGTGTGATGATGTGTCAGTCTTCAGTCATCAATTCACCTGTCAAACTAGAAAAGTATTCTGTGGCATTACTTAGAGAATTATGATCTAACTTTTGAGATGATTTAAGAAATGATTAGTTATTAACGATGATAATAAAAAATGATACTATAACCATGAAAACTAAATAATGGGTTCATACTGGCTATATCCAAAATCCATCTAATTATGTATTTTTTTTCTTTTAGACTGACAGAAAATGATTCATTAATTACCCAGTAAATACACTTCCAAATGAAATTCTAATCCGAGATGGATTATCTTCATTAGCTGTTGGATTTTAATTAAAAGCTAATATCAAAACCGTATATCAATCTAAACGCACTAATGCAATCAGTTAATCTCCAGCTTTGGCTCTGTGAGTCTCGCCCTCTTGGCAGAGTCAATTTGTCCTCGTACGTTAGCAGAGGTATGAGAGAAGTTGGCCAGTTTGTCTTTGGTGCAGAGGGAAGGTGAGCCGGTGCTCTGAGGAGCAAAGCTCATCCATCCAGGTGGCTGCTGACAGGCCCAGATAAGCATCTCACCCTGGGCAAAAATAACACAGCATCCCATTGAGACCTGATAATTACACGGGCTCACTGCCACACTGGGCCTGATGTATGGCCCCAGATAGCCATCTCACACCCACCTAGCTCCTGCACACACATCCATATACACACACAAACACTTGCACTTAACACACAGGTTGAATGAGCACATACTACGCAGTGAGGTGGCATATCAGTTCCATTACAGATCTGGAAAATGCATCTGCAGCTAAGTTTAGCGGTAGCACAACAGAGAGGTATGATGTTTCACTTTCCCGTGCACATTAGAGTAAGTGGTGAAAAATAAAGTTTCAGAAGTGTTAAACTGTGCTGTGAGGCTGCAAGTGCACGAGACTCTTTCAACACAGACTTTCACAAGATAAGAAATATCAGTGACACTTAGCATGACGGGAAGATGCTGGTGTGTTATCTTTTCTTGTCACCAAACATGGCACTTACTAATGCCATACAATCAACAACCTGTCCTGGGCCTTGGCCTAACAAATACACCCCTATTCAAATATTATCAATGGCATGAATTAGCCAGCATAGAGATGAAGCTTTTACCCTTCTATTAGATTGATTACATTATCATTTGTAATTTAAATTGTAAATAAATTGAAAAAGGCGACACTTAAACGTGACTAGGATAACTGCGGTGTAAACCAGTATTTAAGCTTGGTAACTGTTGTCCACTTTGGGGGCAGTGGGTACAGACTGACATACCAGAGATGTATTATTATACCTTCCAGTTAATATGATAAATATCTCCATTCAAGTCCTCAGAGAAATATGTGACTGTTCAGCCGCCTCATATTACAATAGCTATACTCGTAAACTTTGTCTTTCTGCTGCTAAGAGGCTCATGTGAGATGTTTCCATGACAACAGCTGCAAATGCATAGCAAATGATGCTGATGAGAGCAGTAAACACTATGACAGTGAAATCAAAACAGAGAACTCAAGTGTGTAAAAAATGTTGCATAGAGCGGAGGTGAATAAAGAGTCAAATGATAATTCTCTCTTTCTGTGGTTGTGTGATCCTTTCATACACTGTAGATGTGGTCATTTGAACCAACACATAAACATATTTATTATAGTAGCTGCAGGCTGGCCTGCCTTAGAGTCAGTTCTGAATTTGTTTCTCGGGTTGTTGTTGTTGTTGTTGTTGTGTTTAGAGATATATGCTTGTAGTTTGGACAGGCTGAGTAAATTGAGTAAACACAGTTGACATTTCAGGATCAGTAACATCACTTATTGCCCCTCGCTGGCTCAGCGAACTTAATTCACACAGTTGTTTTCACAAAAAGAGAAATGAAATGCCAGAGAGTGATACAATTACACAGTATATATCTTCAGTCTACACCACAAAACCAATGAACCACCAAGAAACAATTAACTGCATGTTGTTAGCCCCTGGAAAACTATTGTCATCTGACTCAGTGAGCCTTCAGAGGCTAAACATAAATTGTGATTGTATTAGGAGTCCCTTCCCCTGCAGTACTTTACATAATCCCCAGAGTGTGAAGTACAAGCTATTGCACAAGCTTGCAGGTGACCCATTCTTTTCTAAAGTTGCCATCCTTCATCTGATGGGCTGACTTGCTGACAGCGGTGGCTAATATGAACCATTGTGTGTCGCATAGGGCTAACAACATCTGATATGACCACCTGGAGCCAAGTTCACAGAGGAGGGGGAGAGTTCACGGCACGTCTGGCATCGTGTGCTCGTCCCCTGGGCACCGGCCGCTGTGATTTATGGCAGAACTCTGTGTAGCTGTATCATGCAGCTGGCCGCTTCCTGATGTTACCTACAGTACCCACTGAGCAAGCAACGTCCATGGACGTCCAATACAGGTTGAAATCACGTCGGCCCGTCCAGGCCATGATCTGGACGTCTGTATGACAGCCAGAATTAGTTGACGAATGACATTGAGACTATACGTCCACCCTGGCCCGGTTCTGGACGTCTATAGACAACCAAAATGAGTCGCAAATAGACGTTCTGCTACGCCTTGTTCTGGACGTTTATATGACAGCCAGAATTAGTTGATATATGACACTGGGACAATACGTCCAGCCTGGCCCGGTTCAGAACGTCTATAGACAACCAAAAAGAGTCGCAAATAGACGTTCTGCTAGGCCTTGATCTGGACGTCAATATGACAGCCAGAATTAGTTGATATATGACATTGAGACAATACGTCCAGCCTGGCCCGGTTCTGAACGTCTATAGACAACCAAAATGAGTTGCAAATAGACGTCCTGCTAGGCCTTGATCTGGACGTCAATATGACAGCCAGAATTAGTTGATATATGACATTGAGACAATACGTCCGGCCTGGCCCGGTTCTGAACGTCTATAGACAACCAAAATGAGTCGCAAATAGACGTTCTGCTATGCCTTGATCTGGACGTCAACATGACAGCCAGAATTAGTTGATATATGACATTGAGACTATACGTCCGGCCTGGCCTGGTTCTGAATGTCTATAGACAACCAAATTGAGTTACAAATAGACGTTCTGCTAGGCCTTGATCTGAACGTCTATATGACATCCAGAATTAGTTGATAAATGACATTAAGACAATACGTCCAGCCTGGCCCGGTACTGGACGTCTATAGACAACCAAAATGAGTTGCAAATAGACGTTCTGCTAGGCCTCGATCTGGACATTAATATGACAGCCAGAATTAGTTGATATATGACATTGAGACTATACATCCGGCCTGGCCTGGTTCTGGACATCTATAGACAACCAAATTGAGTGACAGATAGACATTCTGCTAGGCCTTTATCTGAACGTCTATACAACGTCCAGAATTAGTTGATATATGACATTGAGACTATACGTCCACCCTGGCCCGGTTCTGGACATCTATAGACAACCAAAATGAGTCGCAAATAGACGTTCTGCTACGCCTTGATCTGGACATCAATATGACAGCCAGAATTAGTTGATATATGACACTGAGACAATACGTCCAGCCTGGCCCGGTTCAGAACGTCTATAGACAACCAAATTGAGTTACAAATAGACGTTCTGCTAGGCCTTGATCTGGACGTCTACATGACATCCAGAATGAGATGATATATGACATTGAGACAATACGTCCAGCCTGGCCCAGTCCTGGACGTCTATAGACAACCAAAATGAGTTGCAAATAGACGTTCTGCTAGGCCTTGATCTGGACGTCTATATGACACCCAGAATGAGTTGATATATGACATTGAGACAACACGTCCAGCCTGGCCCAGTTTTGGACGTCTATAGACAACCAAAACGAGTTGCAAATAGACGTTCTGCTAGGCCTCGATCTGGACATCAATATGACAGCCAGAATGGGTTGATATATGACATTGAGACTATACGTCCAGCCTGGCCCGGTTCTGGATGTCTATAGACAACCAAATTGAGTTGCAAATAGACGTTCTGCTAGGCCTTGATCTGGACATCAATATGACAGCCAGAATGAGTTCATATATGACATTGAGACAACACGTCCAGCCTGGCCCAGTTTTGGACGTCTATAGACAACCAAAATGAGTTGCAAATAGACGTTCTCCTAGGCCTCGATCTGGACATCAATATGACAGCCAGAATTAGTTGATATATGACACTGAGACAATACGTCCAGCCTGGCCCGGTTCAGAACGTCTATAGACAACCAAATTGAGTTACAAATAGACGTCCTGCTAGGCCTTGATCTGGACGTCTACATGACATCCAGAATGAGATGATATATGACATTGAGACAATACGTCCAGCCTGGCCCAGTCCTGGACGTCTATAGACAACCAAAATGAGTTGCAAATAGACGTTCTGCTAGGCCTTGATCTGGACGTCTCTACGACAGCCAAAATTAGTTGATATATGACATGGAGAATATGTCCAGCCTGGCCCGGCTCTGGACGTCTAAGCAAAATGAGTTACAAATAGATATTCTGCTAGGCCTTGATCTGGACGTCTATATGACAGCCAGAATTAGTTGATAAATGACATTGAGACTATACGTCCAGCCTGACCCGGTCCTGGATGTCAACAGACAACCAAAAGGAGTTACAAATGATGGTCTGCTTAAAGATTATTTTTTATTACTTGTATAACTCTAATTTTTATGAAGTAGTGTGTTTTTGGAATGTCCTGTGAATTCACAGTCCAACATTACGGATTATGGTGGATTTCATTTATTTGAAAGGGAGAAAAACCAGCACACTCTGAATATCTAAGAATATCTAAGATCCTTTGGTGATCTTTAATGTAGGACAGGCAGGTAGACCTTTCTTTTTCAATGTGAAAAAAAATGTGCTTTCATTTATTTCCCATTTTGTAAATGAAACATTACTATATCTTTCTCTGTTTTATTCAAGCACATGAAAGTATATCTGTATAAATGTGGAGCTTTTACCAAGGTAATCTCTGTTTACAGTTCATGGTTTTCGTGCACTTTAATATTTAAATTTTTCTAATTCTGGATGTAAATATAGGAAACTTTTTTTGCATTGCTGCCAATTCACCGACAGAGTTGCCTTGGGTGCTATCCCCAGAGCAGCTTGTATATCAGTAAAATATAGGCTACTGTATGGACAAGGGTCCTCAATTCAATAAAAGTGCATGGCAGATCCCTGGTAGAACATGGAAGTAAGAATCAGGTTTGAAGTTTGACCCAGCTGCGGCTGATGTTGTCTTCATTTCTACACGTGTGAACCAGTGTGAGCCCAGAACTTCATAATACATCATTCAAAATATTCAATCAAAAAACATGCGTGGAGTGCCGCATCTTTGTCTCTTGTCTCTACCTCTGGTGCTCTTCAGTGTCAGAAACACTTAATTCAAAATGTATTCAATGAATTAATGAAAAATACAGTGTTTCACTTATTTAATTTAATTCATGTATTTAAAAATTACAATGTACATAACATCAGCTCTTTTCTCTTTTGATCATGAAGGAATCAATGAATGATATTAATTAAATGCACACATTTATTGGTTATAAGCACATATAAAAAGACGTTGAAGTACCCCCCCCCCACCCCACATTACTATGTTATCATAGTAAACAGCACCCATTGGCTGTCTCAACCTGAGCATTTGACCATGATTGGTTAGTTTATCACAGCGCGGCCAATGGGCGCGCCTTTCCGTCAAATTTGAAAATACGCGCTACTGCAGCTGGGAAATGGTAACCGCGACAATGCGCATCACCGTCATGTGGATTTTTTTATGCCATGGATGAACGGATAAAGTCATGGACAAACCGTCGGGCGGAACCTGGTCGAGACCAAGTGAATTTAAATTTAAATTCTTCAAAAAAAGAACAGGTAAGATAATATTCCTCTGTTATTATTGTGACGTTTGTGTGCCATCGGTTTCAGTAGCTCTGTGTGTGTGTGTGGGGGGGGGGGGCCATGCGTGTCTGTGTGTGTGCCTTTGTGTGTGTAGGTGTGCGTGTGTGTAGGTGTGTGTCTGCGGGCGAGGTAACGGACGTGGAGTTGGTTAAACGCCGATTGTAATTGCGACCGTGGCAGTTTTTTGCAACCAGTGCAGCTTCATTAACGTGTGTGTTGAGATGAAAAACTACCTGCCATTAGCACATGAGCTATACTAATAGTTTCACAATGTATTAAGTAGCGAATTTCAGTATGTGTTTCTACCAGGTCTGAAGTCTGCAGGTAAATGAATAGAGTCCAGTCGGTGAATAACAGAAAAGTGACTGTCATATACTTGTACAGTTACAGAGGATGAGGAGGAGCAGCAGAACAGCAGATGTTTCCTGCACAACCTTCACTTCATCTGGACTGAGTTGTTTCCAGTCTGCTGCTCATGGTCCCTTCGGACTGGTAAGTAATTGTCTAACTAATACTAATAATAGGCTATTACTAAAGGGATAGTTCACCCAAAATTCAAATTTCACTCAACTCACCCTCATGTCAAGAGCTGTGAGAATTTTCAGAGTCCTTAGTTCCTTCTCTGAGTTACAGGGGGGTCCGCAAAAAATGAAATAAGTCTATATTTTAAGCTTGTTTGTAGCGGAAGCTCCCAGTGTCTCAGTTCACTGCTCTTCCACTGACCGGCGGAACAATTTCTCATTTGGGGGCTTCAATACAAGAGGGACATTACAGACGAGCAGTATGGAGGTATTTGGATGTTTTTTGGTGTGTCTTTTTGGATGAAGAAAGTTGGTTGACAACCATTATATGGACAAATACTGCTGCGTGGACCCCCCTGTAAGGCACGGAGGACTTTTGGGCGAACTATCCCTTTAATTCTAAACTGGAAACAACCTCTTTTTTCCTGGCCATTGAAGAAAACAACATTAACTGATATGAGATGGAGTAGCATTAAATTCTACTAGGCATAACCTTCATTTCTGACCCTCTCTGTCTCTTACCAGTCTGCTGAGATCAAGAACTGCTCGGCAAGATGGTGTGATGCTGTTTTGGGGACTTCAAAATATCAACAACTTCACTTGATGTCTTACTTCAGCCTGGTAGGTAGTGTTCTTCATTCACATATAAATCCACCTGATATGAAGAGATGTCCTCATTGGTTTTGTCTTTAGGTTCATATGAGGTTTCTAAATTTCCCTATAGGGACCAATAAAATATCTATATTTGTTTATGTAAACACTGATGTGTGTAGGGTAGATCACCGTTCAAGAACCTCCCCACATGACAAATATCCCAAAGTACTAGATGTGAAATATGACTGAATATTCTTTATGTCCAACTGTATTTTACACAGCCAAGGACCTACAGCAGTGCTCTACCTGTGAGATCATCATGCTGGAGAACCACAAGAGAGCAAAAGATGATGGGGAGTTCAGCACACAAACAGGTAGGAAAACAGACCAAGATCTACAGCAAATGCAATTTTGTTTCTAAATTTTCAGTTTACAGTAAAACCTATTTCAGATTAATTCAGTTTTATTTGTATAGCACCTCCCCCTACAGAAGTAATGAACAAACTAGGAATTAAACACAAACACAGATACACACACATTGAGATGAAACAGCTAACGCTTTCAATACAGTTACAGATTACCGTATTACTGTTTAAATTTTAATCATCACATCTCTGATGAATGTGTGTTATGTTCAAGTCAAAACTAGATGGAAGGTGACAGCCCTGCTCTATAGAAGTTTGGCCCTCATTTATCAAACTTGTGTAGGATCTGATGAAGAACAATCAGCATATACTAGTTGTCAGTTCTAGTTGCCACTAGTTCTATCTGGGGGCTTTCACACTGCAGAGCTCCGACACGGTTCTGGTTCTAGCACTAGTTTGGTTCGAACCTTGGTGCTGTCTGGCGAACCAGCCCGCTTTCACACCAAACTGGAGCCAAGGTGGGAGGACGTCATTCCGCGTCACACAGGCGGAAGTAAACACAGCAACGGTTCGTTCCGAAACAGCTACTACCGCATTATCTTATGAAGTTTTAATATTTTTTCATGTGAAAAAGTAACTGTTCAGGTCCCAAATTTTAGGACACTTTATCCAAATGACGGCGGTTGAGTTTGCTGTTTTTTTCTGAGAAGTGAAGCTCCGCGGCGACCGGGACATAAGGGAGGTAGCAGCCGCTCTGCACAGCTGGTCACCTGGCCGGCTGACGTCGTCACGACGGGCGGAGAATACGGTCGCTAATTAACTTACCCGCAGGTTTTTAGAGGTTTACCACCGGCTGATTAAATTATTTTTAGGAAATAAATGTTGGTCTCAGTGATGAAATCTAACAATTGTGGCAGTAGCTTTAGTTTGTTTGAATGAAATGTGCAGTTTCCTGAGCAGCGCTGCCTCGGGGTCTGGAGCCTACGTACACAAATCACCACATTTACAAAAAATAAATAAATGTTTTACAATGAACTGATCAGTCTGCATTAAGTTTTATTTTACTAAGCTCCTGTATATAACATGGTTATGGTTTCCTGCTCATTCTCCTCCCTGCTTTCCTGCTCGTCCTAAGTGACTCGCCCACCGATGATGTCACGGTTCGCAAGGAAGAACCAACTATTTTTGGTTCCACTGCGAACCGACTTTTCAGGCTCCGAACCAGTTCTTTTTTCAGTCTGAACACGCCGGCCGGTTCAAAGTTACGTTCGGGAACCAGAACCGTGCCGGAGCCCTGCCAGTGTGAAAGCCGGTTACATGCTGCTATTCCGACATGCCGCTATTTCGACATTGACTTCTAATTGTCGGATTAGCGGCATTAACATTATTTTTCAAGCATCCCACTGTTTTCATTGTCGGAGTAGCCGCACTTTAGCCTACTATTTTTTCAAACATTCCGCTTTTCCGACATTGATTACATTTTTGTTTTTGCATCTGAGACACTGTTTATATACAATACAGAGGCTAGCCTGACACCAATATAAACAAAAACAAAGGACTTGTATGTAAAAATCCGATGTTCAGCAGCAGGGAACAGCAACCACAAATTATAATCTATCATTTTATTGTCATTACAACAATTTTTCAACTTTGGCCACCAGGCCCCAGACGCTCAGCTGCAGGCTTCTGTGTCGGAATAGCGGTACCAAAAAGTGTCGGATTACCGGTATGTCTAGATAGAGGGATGTCGGAATAGTGGCATGTCTAAATAGAAACATGTCGGGATAGCGGGATGTCTGAATAGCGAGCGGACCCCGTGAAAGCCCTATCTTTCATCAGGTGTAAAGCACAACTTAAATAGCCTATCTTTGCTAGTTTGAGACTAGTGCAGTGGTGCACAACTTAGGTTGGACATTAGAATGCAGCAAAGGATGCCAGAGCATTATTTGTACGCATAATTTAAATAATATAAAAAACTAATTTTTTTTCTCCCCTCTTCTCTTCCTTACATGCACCAAGGAGCCAGCTGAATACTAGCAATTGGAAGGTGGACGTCTCTTCATCTGCTACATACCTACATCTGCTTCATCTGCTGCATGACTTCTGGTATAGAATCATTGACCTCTGTGATGTTTTAATTTTACTCGTTATTACATTGCATTGTGTTATTGTTTTGAACAACTGTTTGTGAACAGTAGTTTGTTGTAAATTTAAAGCTGAATACCTTACACAGGCAATGATGTTGTGTATTTTACTTTTAATTAAGTTGAGCTGAAAGTCTTATTGACCTGTCAAATGCATTTATATTCCTCTGTACTGCTTCACTCAGTGTTTACTGGTGGACTGAGATTCACAGCCAGCTAAACTCTTCCTAGCACGTAATCCAAGGAACAGGCAGGTGTTGTGATTGGATCTGATTTCATGCCAGAAATTGTGAAACTGTAACAAATACAGAAGGAAAAATTACCACAAGGTATGTATACATAACATAGCCTGCTAACGGCGGTAGCTGACCTAGTAAAGATCTAGGGCGGAGTCCGCGATAATAACTCGCTCGTTAATAAACAAATGATAAACCACAGGAATGTTTGCAATGTACTAATAGTAGTAAATAATGTTTTACTCACTCATATTGCCACTACAAAGGGAGACAAACATGAGGAAAGAAAAGATGCTACGGAGCATGGATGTATTGTATGGAGCATGGAGAAAACAACAACAACCCAGGTCGCCTACGTAACTTCCTGAAAAACCCAAGGATGCAAAAACACATTAATGAAAATACGGCGCCATCTAGCGGCCGCAAAATGTAACTGCATGTAAAAATGAACACAGTTCCATGACATCCTCCATTATATTATATTTATGAGAAATGTAACTGTTTGATCTGAATCATCAAATAGTGCAGTAAGTATGTTTTATTGTAGTCATGTATTTGCATTTGAAATCTTTAAAGTAGCAGTTTTCCTCCTGAAATAATGTCTTCTGGATGTTCAATAATTATGTCTTGAAAACGTTTTTTTTTTTGTCGATGTTTGTCTATGTGTTTGATTTGTTTATAATTTCCTCCTGTGTTGTACACAAAAGGAGATGCTTTTGTTGTGTTTGTTTTTTGCTTTGTTCTTGTAATAATAAAAAAGTAAATAAAGCGTATTTTAATGACGTCCATATAACATCCAAGATAACACATCTACACAACGTCTAGAAAAGACATAATAAAAACGTTCATTCTGGCTCCTTAAATGACGTCTTTTGGAAGTTTGATAATTACATCCTGACAACGTATTTTAATGACGTCTATATAACATCAACAATAAAACGTATATCCAACGTCCAGAAAAGACGTAATAAAAACCTTCATTCTGACTCCTCTGAAGACGTCTTCTGGATGTTCAATAATTATGTCCTGAAAACGTATTTTAATGACGTCTATATGACATCTAAAGTACACATCTATTCAACGTCCAGAAAAGACGTAATAAAAACTTTCATTCTGGCTCCTCTGAAGACTTCTTTTGGATGTTCAACAATTACGTCTTTAAAACGTATTTTAATGACGTCTATATGACATCCACAATAAAACGTATATTCAACGTCCAGAAAAGACGTAATAAAAACTTTCATTCTGGCTCCTCTGAAGACGTCTTCTGGACGTTCAATAATTACGTCCCGAAAACGTATTTTAATGACGTCTATATGACATCCACAATAAAACGTATATTCAACGTCCAGAAAAGACGTAATAAAAACTTTCATTCTGGCTCCTCTGAAGACGTCTTCTGGACGTTCGGAAAACACGTCTTAAAGACGTATTTTGGACCACTTTTTGCTCACTGGGTACAGTCAAGACAGTGACTCAGGGGCTGTATGTGTGAATGTGTGAAAAGCAGAGATAAAATCAATACATTCCAGCAGCACACCTTTGAAGAATCCACAGAACATGACGTCAATAGTTTTAAACTGATTATGTTATCTGGCTGTCAGTGTCAGCATCTTTGTACAGTAATCTGTGCTGCATCAGAGCAGCAATTTCCCTTTATTTTCTTCCTTAATCATGTTAACGACTTACACAAATCATTATGTGATTTTTTTGGAATGATCAACTGGGTAGTTATTAGGAGCAGCAACTGCCACGATGGCCTTGCAGATGAGGAAAAGAGCAGCAGCTGCAGAGAGACATCTTTATTAAAACAACATCAAAGTATTGATAACTCATGCAGGACATAAACTCCGGGGGGCTCTTTGGGAGCTAAGTTATGGTCAGGCAGTATTTAGGACAGCCTTGTGCTGCCTGGGGCCAACAGCATCAAACTGAGGGAACATGTGCAGCAGTAGAGGCAAGGCACCAAAGCCTCCCAGCCACAGAATCAGACTTCATTAATCACAGCCTCAGTGACAGGACCATTGTAACCTCATAAATAGTCCAGGCCCATATCTGATACTCCACAGTGACGGGTGGGGAGATGGAACAGAGATGTACAATACTGGGGTTGCAAGTAGGTGATATCAATCTATACAACTATGTAAGTGCACACACGGAGAGAAAGTAATATCCCTCCAGCTTTCTTACACAACAAACCTCTTGCCACTTGCCACCTAGTGCCGATTGCAAAAGAGGAGAGGATGAGATTACTGAGGTCGAACCTGAAACCACAGGTTTGGTTTCTCAGCACATGTTCTTAAGCATAAAACACATCCCTTCAGGAAAGGAGAGACAACGGTTGTGTCTGTTAATGGCATGTTCGAAGCTATGGACTGACACACTGACAAATTACCTCATTGTATTCATAATCACAGGTGAATTATGGGTGAAATTTGAATTTATCTGTTTCTTTATTCACTCTGCACCAGATGATTGATGGTAACGCTCTCATGGTAATTAGATGTATGTTGCAACAACAAGTAGCAGTATACTGTAGTAGCAGGATGAGGTAACTGGCAGCTGTAATCTGGCTCCCACAGGTGTTGGAGAGGCAGACAGTGAAAGCCTGTCACACTGACAGGCAGTTTGTATCCCATATGTTCACTGTGGATTTAACAGGTTTCGCCAGCTACATCTGAGGCTTTGCATTTCTCCAGTTGTGGTCTTCTTTACTCCAGCAAACTTTACCAAACTGGTCCTTCCAGCAGTAAAAACACAGTCTGCAGTCTTGCTAAATTCTTAAGCGCTGTACTCTGTGAGCTACATAAATAACATTATTATATAAGCATGCCAACTTTTTGCAAGTATAACATTTCCCTGGTTCACCAACTTAGCCTATCTTGATATGCTGACATTTGATTTTTAGAGTAATATAAGACTTTATGACAATAGTAATTAGACTTTACTTTTCAATGCAAGTAACCAAGTTCTTTCACATACAAACAAATTAAAGTGAATTTGAATTAAATTAAAGCTGAGGCTGATAGTAAAAACAGCTGATTTGTGATTCAGTAATTAAAATTCTTACCAGCTGGTGGCGCTAGTCTGGTGATCACTAAAGTGTGTTAAATTATTTGTTTTTGGACACACAACCGTTTCTACCAAACAAGTCCAAACACGAATGTCATAATTTCATGATGTTGAAATGACTGACATGTCTCAAATGAATGTGATCAAGTGTTATTAATTCAAAGAGGGACTGGTTACTGCTGCAGCAAGTGCCCAATCAGGCTTCAACTTTGTTGACATCAGAAATGGTGGTTGCTGTTTCCATAAAGCTGTGGTGAATCCTTCTCAGCCTCCATTTTCCCGACGACAGCCACTGTGGCTACTGTTGCTTTTCCCCCCGCTGTTATCATCTCTGCAGTTTAACTGAGTGTAACAGACTTTCCTCCACTTAAGGTCCCTCTCCCGCTGTGTCCTCTGCTCTCACTCAGCATAACATTTCTGGCTGATACACCTCAGCACATGGCTGCCAGCGGGGGAGGACATCCACACCACTGACCCGTGAACCTGTCAAACCAACCAATTCCCCCTGCCAAAGAACAGACACCCCCTACTCCTGCCTTAATTGCAAACAGGGGTGGGATGAAGTGATGTAGCATTTAGATGTCAGGAGCTACATGTAAGTCAGGTGCAGGTGTCAGCCCAGAACAAGAGGTGAAACACTCTTGGTCACATTCCCCCTGACTATAGGTTAATCTTACAGTCAGTCGTATTTCTGCTTGAATCGGAGCTGTTGGACTGGAATAAAATGCGCATTGTTTTACTGTGACAAACTGAAATTGGGTCCCTTCAGTTACTCAACAAGTGGTCAACAAATCTGGCTTCGCTCTGCCTGAAGAAGTGCCGAGCCACCCAAGACAAAGCCTGAGTTAATATGGCTGCCGCTGGTGACTTTCAGTGTATTTGTCTAAAGGCTGTTTAAGAGCCATTTCCAACTCTGTCAAGCGCTAAAGCAAAAACTGTGTAACTTAAAAAAAACACATTCTTCCTCTTACAAAGAACAAGCCAAATTCATAAGCAATAAAACACCATTACTCAGTCCAATGCTTTTTCAGGGGTTTGGCTTCCAACTTTACTTGGTCTGGAATAAAGGATCACATTAACAAACATTGGGTAGATATTTCTGTATAATGGATTTTGCAGAGTCACGTTGTTGCCTTTATGGCGCGACCGCTCCTAGTAAGATGATACTATGTGTTAGCATTAGCCATTATCCTGTAATTGTCACTTGTTGCCACAATAACCACTGTTCAGCAAATGATACATAAGCCTTGGTTTGTAAGGAGACACTATACTAATACTAACGAATCTTCAGGGTCCTGTGTTTTTCAGCCTTACTGTTGATGCATTGTGTTTCATCACAAATTGGATTGTATTTTGTAGTTTTCTCATCATTTATTAGTATAGCTACTGTAAAAGCAAAACTTGGTGCAACTACCACATGGTTAGCATGGCAGGTCAACCCGAAGCAAACCCCTCAGGACAGCTAACCTAAACTTGAGAGCCTTTCTCCTCTCACCCAACTCTTTTTACTTATTATCCTGCTGTAATAAACTTTTTCTTTGGTTTTCATCAGGACCTAGCTACCGAGGCAGTATTAACTTCCCAGGAACCTCGAGCCCTCCTTCATTTTGATCTTAACCGTAGAAAGCTGATGAAGTTCACTTAGTGTTTTTAATGGCAGAAGTTGGAGCCCCATGCAGAGAGGGGCCAGCTCTGATGGAGGACTGTGCTGCTATAGAGCAGAGGCGGTACAGAAAAAGCCTGACTCGACCCTGACAGGTCTTTGGCCCGCAACAGCTTCCATCAGTCACCCCGGCATGAACACCCCCACTCCGAGTCCAGGAGCAGTGTGTCAGAAGCTGTTGATGAACTTGTTTTCCAGACAGCCGTGCTACCTTGGCCTGTGGTTTAGAGTGAGGGAATGCACCCAGTGGGACCTGAAACTGAACCACCTGCTGCACTCGCCCACTCCACTCCCTGACTCCCAGCCTTCTCCGTTTACCAAACACCAGTTTCTAAGAACACTCAGCCACCGCTATTTGCCATTTGCCATGGCCGGGGTGTGTTTGATAGGGGACGGCAGGGGTGGCTGTATTTGTGTTTGTGTATTGCATGTGTATGTTTGCGTGTGCATGTGCGACTGTCCATCTGTCCATCTGGAGAAGGGGTTATATGTGTACAAATGTGCGTGTGAGCATGTTATGAGGGGTGAGGAGACAAGCAGCTGAGGCCTAATGAGCTATAATGAGGTCTAATAGTGGAAAAGCCATCTAGAAGTCATGACCTTGGCATTATGACTGATGCCCACAACCATAACACATCTAAAAACAGCCTGGGAAACAAGCTAAAACACGCTGTTGTCTCACATGGCGGTAAGTCATCGACCATATTTCATAGGAGGCGTTGAATTACTTCAGCCTTAGCAGTGATTACAGATTTTAGCGATCTGGCGCTAAATCCGCAAATTGGACTTTGGTGGTGGGTTTTGATGAGAATACCATATCCACTGGAGCATTTATGAGAATAACAACAATAGTTTAGCATGTTAATCATGTTAATGTCGACACAGGAGAAGGCAGCTTGTTCATAACACCCCTAATGCCATTTGCTGAGTGCTTTTATTCACAGCTGAGACTGCATATATATTTAGTGTGGGTGGCCACAGTGGGGAAATGAGCCCTTAGTAAAGCTACTGTCATTGTTGGCTGCAGGTCCTGCATATCAAGCTACAGGACACATTAATAGACTTTGTCAGGTATTTCAGAGAATAGGCTATAAACATAAGAGCATTTACAGACCACAGTCTGAATTTAGTGTTGATTTTTATCTAAAATCTACATGAAAATTTCATCTTGGCCCTGGATGTAGTCAAGGTGCCCTCATTCACCATTTCCCAGACTTCTGTATATCATAGTCTTCATCAGCATCAAGTTTGTTGACTTAAGAAATGCTGACACACATAGCAGTTGCACTTTACAACCTTTTCCCCATTTGGAATCAAAGTTATGCATTAAAGTTTGTTTCCTCTTTTTTTTTTTCTGTATATCAAACAGTATATCAAACCTATGGCTGGACAGGAATGGCATTTTTGGACAACGAATGCAACTGTGGCAAGTGCAGTAGGTTCAGGAAATTATGCCGTAGTAAAGATAGTATATGGATATGGTTCACAAACTGTATGGTTGGAAAATATTGAAAAAAGTCAAATTTGGTCCCCAGCGTAGTTGGAATTCATATTGCAATTAATAAGAATTTCCATAATCCAACACTGTTATCCAAATCATTACTGATATAAGTTTTAATGGTCTTAGTTCTTAAGCTGTTTAGAGTCAAACCTTTTCACATGAGTGCATTTCTCAGCAACCACAGCTGCCAGGATGGACCGCACTGCATTCATCAGTGTTTGAAATAATATTTTTCTGTAAAATGATTCCAGATACCTGCAGTTATTGGTCTCTCTGTGAGGTTACATGACATTATTCCCTGATTGTTTTTCTATCTTTCTTGAGAAAACTCTGTCTCACAGGTTTCTCTGTCCAGCAGCAGGTCAAAGATGTGGCAAGTGGTGAACTAAAAGTCCATCTGGACTGCAGCTGATTTTCCATCTCCAACATACACACATACACACACTCACACATTTTCTTTAGTCCCATGCTGCTGAAGCTGACGAGGTGATGCCTTTTATGGGGCGGCTAACACAAACAATTCACAGGCCATAAGTCCTTGTCTCAACGGTTTTTGTTTGACCATAAATTACACAGTAAAGCACCCAGGGGACCCTATTTATTTAACCAGGAATATAGAGGAGATATAACAACAGAGCTGTATGAGTGAAAGGTCATCTATGTGCAGAGAGGTTACATTTTACTAACACACATTATATTTGGGCCACAGTGTGTACCTTACCATTAACCAATACTGGCCATAATTTATATCAGTCATATTCAATTATGAATGTAATGTTACATCTATGCATATGGTGTCTGCACTAGGTCACTGAGTCTCCAGTGAGACTTAAAATAATTGGATTGCAAGTATGAGAACATAGTACTTTACTTTCATTCTCATACTTTTTATCAAGTGATAGATCATACTGTAATTAAAATAATATTCTTAATGTTGCATTAGGAAGTACTGTTTCAAAGCACAAACATGCGGTGAAACCATATTTCTCCATTTCTTAAGTCTCCAAACTGCATATTTTTGAGAGTGTTTGTCCGTGCTGTGTATCATTAGGCTGTATTGGTATGCTGTGGCCTGCTGGCTAGTAAAGAGAGGCCCTGTCGGTGCGGACAGAGCGCTGCTGGAAGAATAACAGCAGTTTCTGGTTTAGCTGCGCGCAGGGACTTATTAAGCCTGGGAAGGTGTGTTGTTCACTGCAGTAGACACTTAACAGCCCACATCAAACTCTCTCACACACACTTGCACAAACACGAGCTGTGTATATCTGACTATACCTCCCTGCTGTTTCATAGCTCTGTCAGGGCCATTCAACCCTCAGACATTCACTTTATTTCAATCAGTGGCGGACAGGTATGCCGAGCGCTGAGAGCTCCCCCCCTCCCCCTCCCTGCTTCAGGCGAGACACTTCCCTTCCACTGAATTAAGTTTGACTGGCAGGTTGTTGTGTTCAGGTCCTCACCCGAACGTTCAAACGGAGGAAGCTATGGCTGGAGCATCATCTTTAGCATCAAAGGTCTCCTTGCTGCAGATCAGTCAGCCAGACTAACAGGAGGAATGTAGCTCCAGGATAGACGTATTCTCACTTCCTCCACCTGTAAAACGGCCTCAGGTGGCGGAGGGAGCCAGAGGTGAGGGAAGTTAAAGCAGAAGTAAGTGATATATTTGTGTTAATATAAGTCTTAAATAGTTATATCTTGAATGTTTGGACCAAAAACGGGACTGCTCTGCTCTGAAAACATTTATCGTATCCTACAGAATCCCACTGGGGCTGTGTGTTTGGCGACGTAGGGACGAGGACTTTACTTTCGTATTTTTCCGACCGTGAAGTGGTACCAGTTCGATCAAACCGGTCGGAAGTTACGAGTGGCTGTTATAGTGACTTTCACCGGTAAAACAGGTCGGAAAAACACGAGTGGGTTGCCTGGAACGCTACAAAGTCGTAAGTTGTGACTTGAAGCTGTAATTTACGATTTCAAAAGCCTGCCTGGAACGCAGCATTAGCGAAAACGACCGGACCACTTACTTCTTCTTTAAACTGTGACTTGAATGTAGAAAAGACTGCCTTGAACCGTCAGAACTCCGCTGGAGCGTTTTTGCTTTACTTTCTCTCAAAGGTTTTGTTATTCACCAGTTTGGTTGAGGTGAGGAACATGGTTATAGATTAGTGTCAGACTGTGGTCGTGTTTAAACAGACACCGACACTGACTGTTGATGGGATGTGAATACTCTGTCTCGGTGTCCAAACCTGGCTTTGTGTGTTTTGTGGTGCACTTTAACAACAGTGCGCTACTTTCTGAGAGAGAGGACAGACAGTTATTTGCATGACCACAACTTTTCACTTGTCAGTCAAACATAATAACAGGCTGTGTCGAGTGTTTGAGCAAATGGATTTCAACCCAAATCTAGAAGCCATGTACTCAGTCTGTTCTTTGACCCACTGAAACACCAAAATGCTCAGATTGAAGAATCTCCGTCCACAGAAGAGGCATAGATTCCTTTTCTTTTAACCAGCCCAAATGATAGAGCACTCACTCTTCCACTCCATATAAAATGACATATAGTCCAGTGCTTTCTCAGAATACTGCCTTAAGGGGAAATCTCAGAGGACCCTTAAACATTTCTGCCTGGTTGTGTAAGACTGTGTGTTCAGCCCATAACAAAAGATGCCTTGGGCTTAATGTTTTGGAAAAGAGGAGAAAAAAAAACCTTAGAGGAACTGACCCCTGGCGCCCTGAGGTGAAGGCTATTGCTAATTAATATTCCTCTCTCACAGTCCGTTTTATCCTCTGGCAGTATCCACAGTCCTGGTCTTGGTCTGGTCCTGTTATGGGGGGCAGGTCTCATCTGCGCATGATTCACTCAATCAATCAAGTTCTAAAACAACCAAAATTGACTGAAGTTCTCAACAGTTAAAAATAAAGGAATAATACAAAGAATTAAGTGATAACCAGAGCGAAAGCAGCAACCAACAAAATATCAAAACCGTAAAACAAAAATCAAGTGGACTTAAAAGCTAAAGTAAAAAGGTGAGTTTTTAGTCTGGATTTTAAAAAGTTGATGGAGGAGGCAACTCTGATCGAGGCCTCAGCAAGGGGCGGGGCTTCATCAGGCCACCTTGTGGTCCTGCATCACAGTCTCCTCAGGGTCAACGGTATTATCTGTGTAGTTTGTTACATGCAGCACGCAGATGCTTCACTACGTTGATGCAGTGTGCTTCATCTCCAGCCTTTCATCTTAAAGAGATTCTTCAGTGTCGTCCATCAGATACCAAGAAAAAACCAGAGATCCCTCACATCCTCAGATGTGACTGTGAACCCTAAAATAACCTCTGAGCTCCCTGTATCCTCTTACAGCGAGAGAGCAAGATGACTGAAACCAGTGACTGGCACTTCATAACAATGTCTACTCTTTCTGTCAGGCTGTCACATCCTCCTGGGAATAAAGTGTTTTGCAAAGTGACTCATCATGAAAGAAAATGTTTTTGCATCACAGTTGTTCATTCTTTCTTCCCCCTGTAATGTTTGTGCAGCTATACTGCAAGATGTGTGATCGCAAAGGAAAAGCTTGGGAACATTGTTGTAACTGATCAATGAGAGCACTCAAATCACAGGGGGTTTTATCACACTAAATAATACACATAAATTGACCTCAAGAGGCATGTTGACATGTTTGATAAAGGGGAAAATTAACCATCTGACACTTTACAGTTCATTAAAATGATTTTCAGCACAGAAACACTTTTGTTTTATTGGCATAGCACAGTAGGCCTATCTCTTCCATGCCACACTGTAACTGGGCCTTTAATGCAAATGTGCAATATAAAATGTGAATATTTCCCTTGTTTTTGGACATGAAAAGAATACTCACATGGTTTAGATCTACAAAAAAATAAAACATTCTAAAATAATATTGTACATCTAAGGGCATTGCCGAAAGGTTAAGATGTCAGCCATAATGGATGGACAAACATCTCTGAACTCATTTCCAAATTAAAGCTCTACAATGGTTCATAATCAACCTCCAATCCAAAATGTAAATGTTCACAGGGTGAGCACAGAGGAACATCCCCTCCCACAGATGAATGTGAGAACTATAGTGTCAAACCTCATGCATACATGATTGTCAAACATCCCAATGAAGTAACAATAAGCGAAACACAGTTTTGAGTGGAATGGGACTGTTTGGGACATGTACTCTAGATGTACTTCATAACTCACAGCGGTGTGGGCAGAGTCCAGAGATTTTTTTCACATCCTTCGTCAGAATTTGTCTTCTGTGTTTCTGCAGAGATCGTTGTCAGTATAAGTTTTATGGTGTCACCTTTCCCTGGGGATTTCTGTAGGCGGTTCCCTATTGCCTGTCGCAGAGAACATTGCTTCTTAAGCTATCTTTCCAGTTCCATCACGTTGCTGCCACTGCTGCTGGAAACATAAAATCTATCATTTTCTGAGAGAATTTTCCAGGCATGGCCCACCAACAGATCAGTGGTCATAAGACCCCAAGAGAAAAGTATTCATGATCAGGCAGTTGGATCAGTGTTGTCTTATCCAAGCAATACAGGGTAGGAAATGGGATTTATTTATTTAAATGTTTAAGATTGTAACTTTAACCTAGCCAAAGTGCACAACACTATGGAAAAACATGCCACACTGTGGTCGTCAGTATGTGTTATGGTACGTTTGTACAGTGGAAAAACCATATCAGAGGAATCCGAGATCAGGCCATGGGAGGCTGGCATCCGTCTGCTCCTCAGGCCATTCACAACAAAACGCTCCGATTGGACGCCTGTCATAATATTAGTGGGAGAATTTTTTTAAGAACTCAGTCAACCCCAAAATAATGAGCTGCACATAATAATACAGAACCTCCAAACCATATCCACAACAATCCCTTTGTTTCGACACCAAGAATGACAAACCAAAGCCTTCTGAGAGGAGAAACCATTTTCCTTTGTTTGAGATGATAATTATTATTATCACGATTTGACTTTTCTGAGATGAGACATCAGACAAATTGAACTAAAATCTAAATTACAAGGGGGCGGCAGGGTCCAGAGATCTTCCCTGCTCCACCTCCACAATTACCTGTCCATCCTCACCTCTGCCTCCCTGGTATCAGGGCTCCACTGAAATTCTGGCCATGAATCAGACCTTCAGTGCCCTCTGTCTAAATGACTTCCTCAGGTCAGGGGTCAATGTCCCATCACTCGCTAAACACTGGCTGATGAGATACTTGGGTCAAGGTCCTAAGATCGTTATTTGCTTAAATGAATCCCAATGCAATATTAGATTTCCTGTTTTTAAGTGAATTTATTAATGAGAATGAATCTGTTAGATGCTCAGAGGTCAATTTGATGAAAGTTACTGCTAAGCTCTTTAGTATGCTGCATGTTGCAGCTAACATTGTCACATTTGAATATTTAAATTGTCTTCTTAATGCATTCAATCATGCACAAAAAAGTATCAGTACTGTTTTTTCCACTTTCTTATATAAGACTTCAGATTTATTCAGCCATTGCTGTGTTTGTTTTTTCCACAACTTTTTGTCCATAGTTTAATTTCCTGAACGTGACTCAGCATCTGTTTTCTGTGGTGCACACATCTTCTCGGCTGCTGCCCTGCCTCCCATTGAAAAACTCCTCATGCGAACTGCAGCCTGCTGCTTAGATTGCGGCTATGTTTGCGTACGACCTGAAAGACTCTTGATGACACATTTGTGGCAGGAAGTAGCTCTGGTCATTGAGCACTATTCTGAAACACAATAGCACGCACA
The DNA here is from genome assembly GCA_030347415.2 of Decapterus maruadsi. Lineage (NCBI taxonomy): Eukaryota > Metazoa > Chordata > Actinopteri > Carangiformes > Carangidae > Decapterus > Decapterus maruadsi. Next base: position 5,942,801 of record CM064895.1, read on the forward strand.
AGCCAATATTTATATCAACAGCAACATTTAAGGCTGTAACAATGTAGCCCCCATACTGCAGCATGTGTCAATACAGCGACGCAACAAGAAGTCTAAATCCCAAGTTACTGTAATTTGTCCCCATAGAGTCTGGCACAGCCCAGTTGGGTGGGAAGAAAGAACCAGCGATTGTGTTTTGTTTTTGCCTCCAGCTTCACAAACAGTGGCGCTCACAAAGTATCCTTTCTGTGTGCCGTTTCCTTCCACTCTGATTGGACTAATTGGGACCTGTTGACAGCGAATCCCATCCGTGCAGGAACAGGCCAATCACGTCTCGGCATCTGTCATCCCTGGCACACAGGGCTTCCACCCCCCTCATAAAGGCCTTTGTCTTTGTGACCTCAGTGACCTTTAGTATTTTTTAATATGAAAAGCCTGATTCTGTCTCCCAAAACAGGACATGAATCATTTTGGTGAACAGAAATTGCTACAAAGGATTAAGGCTGTACCCTTGATGATATAAAAAGCTGTATTACAGCTCCAATGCCCTGTAAAAAAAAAGAAAAGAAAAAAAAGAAGAAGTTCAAGGTAACAGTATGTCTACACTGTACCGAAATTAAAGTTATAGATTATCCTGTTAACATCATATTGCTACTGCTGTTTAGCCTGCATCCTCAGTGTAACATGGTATTTATACTATGACTAATCACATGACTGAAGTCATTTTTAAAGAAGTATGAGAACAATAAAGAAGAAAGTAAAGGTAGGTAAAGTTAAAAGTATTATATTTCACTTTATGTAGACAAAAGTCATAAAGTGCTTTGTAGATAAACAAAAACAACAGACAAATTCAAGCTTTCTGGAGAGCTCTGACCTGAATGCAATGTGTGCTGAAAAATATGCTAAAAAATGTCTTTGAAACATCAAATTTAATCATGTTTTGTTTTAATTAAATTTATAATAACAGTTGAGCTAAACCGGGAACAGATTGCACAACTACATTACAGGATTTAATAGAAATGTCTCACTTTGTAATGATGAACAGTTTAAGTTGAGTCAGACTGAACACACATAAATGTCACTGCTTGTCTCTGTTTATAAACAATAAACACTCAGTGTACAGATGGTGGGTGGGAGCTAAAAAAAAACAGTGTACTAGTTGTTTGTGTGTGTCCATGTGTTTATGTGTTTACTCTGCCTGAATGTTCTCTGAGGAAATTACTGTTCTTTCTGTTCTATTGCTTTTCCCTCTTGATTCATAAAGGTTCAGTACATTTTTCACTGAAGCCGACATCTTGTGTCAGATTGCTGCATCAAAGCCGAATCTGGACTTTAACTTACATTGGTTAAATGCATTTGTATACATTATTCTAAGCTTTATTCTAACAGTTTTCTTGTTCAGGTTTTTACCTGAGAGAAACTCAGTTGGAGTGAGATGAATCACACTCAGAAGGGAATAGATACGTCCTAACTAGATGGGTATTTTTCTCTCCTTTGCTTTGAACATGTGCAAAGTGACAGGGCACAACAGCACCTTCGCCACGACCTGAGACAAACGACCAGAGGAAGAGCGGGACTGAAGGGGCCGAGGAAGCCACCGAGCTCCGTCCCTACTCTCTGAGAGCAACTTATCTGTCAGCACCATTATGAGCCCCTCATATCTTGGCCTGCACCTGTCTTTGGCGGTCCAGGGGTTTGGTGAGCAACCCCCTCCCTCCATATTCCACACCACCGTCCATCCTCATGGAGCTGAGGAGAGGCCAGAGATCCCCATTCATCCAGGATGATCGACAGAGCAGCAGCCAGAAGAAAAGGCAGCTGCGATGAGAGAGAGAAAGAAAAGGAGTGTGTACCGTGTTCCCTTTGTGCTTTTAACTACCTCCTCTCTTGTCTTCTACAGCCATGTCAACACAATAGAGTCTTAACAGGAGCTGTCAGCAGACAACACTAGTGTGACCACTGTGGGCACCGGGGTTAGCCGGGATCACATTAGCTCTGTGTTTGTACGGCACTGAAAGCCAGCTAGCTACAGTTAAAGCACGTTTTGTATTGTTTTCTAAAGGAGCCCATGGCGGCTTTCAGCCTCGTGTTTACCGACACTGAACTCCAAAGAGGCAGCGAGTGTCACATCACTGAAGAAACAGGGTGGGTTTAAAAAGCTTGGATTGAAAAAAAAAGAAAAGAAAAGAAAAGTAAGGTAAGGTGTCCAGCGCAGGGCTCGACTTTGCACCTGAGGTTTGATCAATATAGTCAAGTGATGACATGTCAATTTGCTCTGGCAGAAAGGAGATGGCGAGGCCGTGAATGGGTGCGCTGAGAGATGGCGGCAGGTGAATTGTTCTGACAGCGGATACAGTGTATCAACGTGCTGCTTTTAAGTGTGTGTTTATCTCCCCGCCGCCACTCAGTCAGTATTTTCTTACATTTGCAGTGCTTGTGAAACTGATACTCTTTGCCAACGCTCATTGTGCTTTTTGCTTTTGTGATAACGCAATGTTTATGAGTTATTGCACTGTACACACAGCCACGAGCCAGCTGCAGCCATTATTTGATGTTTGATACATGTAATTAAGGCACAAAGGCACTTAAGTGCTTTAAGCTGCAGATACAAAGGAGGCCGATGGTGAGATCCGATAAGGTTGAATCAGCTCATGATTTTAGTTGTTGCTATACAAAGATTGGGCAGGTGTTTTAGCAGAAAATGATTAGGAACACACACATGCACAATGAAAGAAAGGTCCTCAGTGAGAGACCACCTCTGTTGAACTGTGAGGAGTGGTAGGCTCTTGATTTGAGTCATTATTTTGGTAAAGTTTGTAGTAATTAAAATAAATGTGAAAATATAGCCTCTGTTTAATGTAAAAGTGAACTCAAACATTTACTCTCTTATGTAACAACTGTTAGCACAGTATACTAATGTGGAAGTATGTGCTGTCAATGTTTTACAGCCCTATGACCATTAGATGGCAGTAATGCATAGCTGAGCCCTCTGATCTGGAGAGCTGCTAGTTTCTGCTTTCTTGGAAAGACAGAGAAAATGTTGAACATGTAAGTGTTTGAGCTTAAAGCAGTGAGTCAGCATGGCTCGGTCTGGGAGGGCAATTAGTAAAAATCACATAAACATAAGACGTCTGCCACATATACAGGAAAACTAGAAACATAAGCAGTGCCTCTCATCGGGAAGTTCAGAGAGGAAAGAAAGCGTGGTACGTTCACATCTTACCTGTCATACCTATCTGTAACAAGAGCATGTTTCCTCTCTCGATCTCTACCTGTGATACCCATGCAAAGAGTCAAAGAGAGGAAACCTGAGCACTTTTCCCAGGGCTGCAGGGTTTACTGTGAGCGTAGGATCAGACCACAGATTCCAAAGGGACAAGCCACTGATAAACAAACAGGCAAGTCAACAGAAAACACGTTTGACAGAGAGAATAACTCACTGTGGAAGCCGAATGCAGCTGCTTTTTTGTGGTCTGGCTTTTATCTGTAAGACAACACAGAGGCAGCATCGCAGCCGGGCCTTTGGTCTTTGGTGCACACAGTGGATCAGACCGGCCTTATCTGCTGCTCACCAGTGTTTGTGTTACCTTAGCTTCCCACTTTATCACTGCTAGGGATTTCACATTGTAGCCCTATTTATTCAAGATTAAGATTCACAAGAGTTTACAGTTTGACTCTACTGTCAACACATGTGCATAACTGCAGACACCTCACATTTTAACAGATTAAAGCAGAAGTAAGTGATATATTTGTGTTAATATAAGTCTTAAATAGTTATATCTTCCGACAGCAATCACTTACATAGAGTGTTTGGACCAAAACACGGGTCTGTCAGTCACTCTGCTCTGCTCTGAGCCGAGGAGAAAACATTTATCGTATCCTACAGTTTTTATCCAATGAGGAGAGAGAACGGCATGCAGGGCTGTGTGTGCAGCCAAGGAACGCCGTGAATGTGGCGACGTAGGGACGAGGACTGTTATGGTGCGTTCAAGGAAACTCGTATTTTTCCGACCGTGAAGTGGTACCAGTTCGATCTGGTACGAGTTCACCGGTCGGAAGTTACGAGTGGCTGTTATAGTGACTTTCACCGGTAAAACAGGTCGGAGAAACACGAGTGGGTTGCCTGGAACGCTACAAAGTCGTAAGTTGTGACTTGAAGCTGTAATTTACGATTTCAAAAGCCTGCCTGGAACGCAGCATTAGCGAAAACGACCGGACCACTTACTTCTGCTTTAATGTCAATGACATTTAATGTCCTGCATGGTAAAATGAAATCCCGCTTTATAAAGCTTCACTCTATTAAGCATCTTTCAGCTTTTTGTTTTGGCAACGTATGTCGGAGTTGGCTGAGACCAAAACAGCTTTAAAGGAGAGTGAAGTTATGACTTGTATTTAGATGACCAAATACATGACTCCTAAAGAATGTTTCATTGCACAGTCATCAAAGTCAGTCATCATCTGTCAATTCTGCTTTCCTCTTGTCCTCTGAAGGACATGTTAGTAAAACACACCATTATTGTCTCTGCTAAGACAGTTACACCAACTCATCCAAAATAGGAAAGTACTGTACAGCATGGAATACATGTCGGAGTTTTTTAGATCATAAAACATCTACAGTACAGTGGCACAGTATAAAGTGCAATTTCTCCTTTCCCCTTGAAAAACCCTATCATCATCATAATCTTGTATAACTTTGATATTATTGTGAGGCTAATTCTGCATATGAATTGAGGACATAAAAATTCATGTCAGACTAAAGTGTATTTCTCTAATAAAAATGTGGGTACAATAGATTTATATGTAGGCGAGGTTGTATCCTCTGCTACAGCTCTCATTAATAGTCAGTCTCTTTAGCTCAGGGGCAATCTGCTGCCTCAACCTGCAGTGCTATTTATGACTTTCTAACTTTTATATTCAGCAGCAGCAGAGGCAGTCTGGGGGATGTGCTTATTAAAACCTCATTATAGTAGCATGAGCACATGCATTTTCAGTTGCCAGGCACCCAGTGCTTGGCTCATTCATTTCTCCTTTTTTTGTTGCTGTTGTTGATATTTTATCATTTTTACAGGGTAAGCCATCAGGGAGTACATATTCATACTAATGGTTGCAGATAGGTGATTTAAATGTCTGCAGGCATGATGTGACTTTCTAAGGCTAGTATACTGTGAAAACTCCAGGATCTCACCAAATAAATAAGATTTGCACAAAAGCAGAGATATCTGAAGGGCTGTAATAGAATCCCTCTGTCCAGTTGGACCTTTCTACATGCCTCATGCTGCTTTGGAGAGTGAAATTAGGTGGGATAATGTGGGTCTTTGTTTCAGACACATTATAGTCATATAGGTTCAGTAATAGTAAAATAAAATGGTTACAGATAATTAAATGCACCGTTTATATCCTGTTTGATTCACTGCAGTCAGCCAGGAACCCGGCAGAGTGACAGACGGTATGACAGGCAGACAGACAGATGGTCAGAGGGGGAGATGAGCAGCAGTGACTGACATCCGTCCAGCCCTGTGCGAGCCACATGCCACAGTCGTTCCCTCTCAGCCAGGCGGAAAAGCACCACTCTTGTCTCTGCAGGCTGCGAGCTGCCAAACGCCGCAGTGTTCCTGCTCACGAGCACGGCTCTGAACCCAGACCCTTCAGCCAAGTGCAAGAGAGGAATTAGAGCTCACGTCAAAACAGCTTACAGCCACACAGTGGGCTCTAAAAGGGCCCGGGCCTATTCATGGAGTCATTCAAAGTGACAGCACCCTGAGCCTCCCTCTCTCTGACAACTCTGTGCAGCGGAGTGAGGAGGGCTGGTGCTTGGCTGATGCTAGGGAACATGGTGTAGCTCTTTGTTAGCGTTGGCAGCTGAGGCCTGGTTCTTGAAAATAGGTGTTTTCCTTTAAGAGAAAGGCTTGTCACATGCTGTTGGCAGCGTTGCACATGCACAGGGTAGGCCAGGTATCTGCCAGTCTCCACGTCTGGTTCATCCTCCCTCTGGTTCCACTGTTTACTCGGACACCCTGCGAGTGACTCTCCTTGTTTGCCTGAAGGAAAAGCAGTTGCCCACCACATCCTCAAGTGAGTAACAGCAGGTCGAGTCGAACAACGGGAAGAAATAATCATTGTGGTCATGTGTCCATTCTTGCCGTTTGCCACCATGTTGATTGTTTGACATGATAATGTATGCAAAAGCCCTTTGAGACAGAGCAGAGCAGGCTGACAGAGCAGGATGTTTCTGTGCCTCTGTAACCTTGGTGCCATCAGAGTCAACTGTAAACACACATCCCATACACTAACCTGGGAATGTGACTAACCTGGTTAACCAAGTTATTTTGGGTACATAATGCTGGCTCAAATTAGATTTTTAGAGCTGTTTATTTACAGCTACTGCATCATACATCTGCACATACTGCACTGTGCAGTTTCATAGTAATCCTGTGGTGACACGTCATCTGTCTATTGTTTCTAAATACAGGTACAAAATTACAAGAAAATGCAATATTACAGACTTCAGTTACTGTATCTGAAGACCAATTCAACCCATTTTGATGGGAGACAAAACACTGATTGATATGAATAAGGTTACAATTATGGTTTTAAGCAATATTTCATTGTCAATATTGCTCTGTCACTAAGATGAGGAACTTTAGCTAATTCTACACTCCTCCCAGAGTCTTAGACCCTCCCTGGTAAATTTAACTTTCTTTTAAACACCTGTTTGAAACAGTGTAGCAGGAAATTGGAGGTGGATAGAAATGTATTACACATACTACATGAGTTTTTCAGGTTTATGGTCAAATAGTGATCGGTATCATCTTGATGACAATATTATGAGGTAACCAGTCATAAATCTCTTTTGTCTATGACTCAGAAGCCATGGCAAGGAACCAAGTAGCTGCACATTTTCCTATCAAAGCTTTTGTATTGTTCTTGAACTTTCTATCTGACTGTCAGTATCATGTTTCATTGACCTTTGACCCTTTTGGCTTCTTGTAATGTTGCTAAACAAGGTGTTGGAGCTTCTCCCTCTAGTCACTCTAGTCACTCTGAGTGAATGAAACAAGACACAAAGGCACCTGACAAGTAAGTTTCAGTATGACATTACTGGTATGTGCGGCGGAGAGGATCCAATATCACTCTCTGCTGAGCTAGAGACAGATTGTCCTGGCAAGCTAAATAAACAGTAGATTTATCTGTCTTCTTACTGCGAGCTGACAAACTCAGTCATGGATGAAATCGAGGCTTTTGACAGGTCGTCTTTCAAGATGAAGCGCCGATAGTGAGAACTTGAGAAGGAAACTCTGACATGTGAGGCTTCTGTCAGGCAGATAAGAACAAATGATGAGACTCATGGGCTCACTTGTGACATTGCTGTTTTTATGTAGTTACATATAGTTGAATTAAACATGTGTCCTTCAGCTGGTAATAATCATCTATTTTAATATCTTATAGTGTATCTTATTTTGAAAGACCACAGTTTCAGGGTCACTTTAACAGACTATAAATCATCAGGTGCATATTTGAAATTCCAGACATCATAAGTGTGTGTATGTGTATTACTATGCACATACTTTGATGAACTTGATACACTCTGATAGATATCTGGTCATACAGCTACACATGTAAGTGGAGTATGTGTCAAAGATGAATGTAAAATTTACCATGTACATCAAACAAAGTTCACTGTGCTTCCACACTATTCCACCAGCAGATATTCAAGTATTTTTGTTTGTTTGTAAATGGTGCTAACTGTAATGTGTAAATATGTATCTGCAAAAGAAACCATGATCAAATCAAGCTGGTCACTCTTACTTGACAATGTGCAGGGTATTGGGAGTTTGTTAGTTCAAATATGTGGGAAAGCTGAGTTGAAATGATTATCACTGAATCTACACTTCTGGTCAGATACTAATCATACTGTTGTTCAGATATTTATCAATTATTCATTAATTATTTATTTAAAATACAGTGTATCTTGTTATTCAGTTTGTTTGCAAACATCTCGTGACAGTGCCGTGGTCCTGTTTGGTCCTGAGATGGAGATGGGTCACTGTCAATGTTTTTTTTAACACAGTCGGCCTTAATCACAAACCCTAAGAAGTTAAATGTCTTCTTAAAAACATTATAAGAGGTTTCCAAGTTGATTTTGACATTCACCACTGTTTTCTTATTTGGGATTCTGTTCTTAGCTAAAATTGATGCGGCCTTTACCTGTGCTAATCTTACAAGGAGATGGGATTAATTATTTAAGAACACAGCTACGAACATTTCTGCAGTCTAAGAACACGTTCATGACACTCATGTGATGTTTTCTTAAGAATAACATAAGAAAGATTTTTTTAAAAATACTGTAAAAGAAGATACTGGTGAACGAGGCCCAACAAGCTTACTTGATGTACAATAAATTCTCAGTAAGGCACAAACATATCAAACAGCCAACACACTGTAATATACAACTGCTTACAGTGTGTAGGTTGATACTGTACAGTAAAACATGTATTATACTATCAAACAGCCAACCATGAGTGTAATGTCCAGGTCTCCACTGCATCTTTGGTGTGTGTTCAGATCTTAGACTTTATAAGTAGGTGCTAGTGAATCACTTGACACCTGTTATCACTGCAGCCCAGGTGGGTCTATCACAGTCCATGTGTGCATTTATAGCAGGAAGTGTTGTTCAGATAATATCTCTGAAAGGCTTTTGACACTTACCCAGAGTAAGAGCTGCAGCAGGTGCCAGGGGAGCAGTGCAGGGAGCTTATCAGACAAGGCCTCGTGTTGTCAGCACAGTGAGTGTTGAGTCTGCTGCAGAGCAGTGACACCGTCCAGACGCCCACAATCTACAAAAAGGAAAGTTTGTTTTTTACAAAAATCATTTTTGTGATGAAACGTTCACTTTTAAGCCATGCTGTCTGAAAGCGCTCCACTTCTACTACAACATACAATATTTCATCCCTTGCCTCATCTCACAGTTGAAGCCTTTAAAGGTCCTGTGTGTAATATTTGTCAAGGTTTATTGGCAAAATCTAAATATATTACCAATGAATATATTGGTATAAATGTATAACCGCTATAAAATAAAATCTGTTTGGTTTTCATAGCCTTATAATTCTACATATAGCAAGGGTCTTGCTTAGAGAGTGTCGCCATCTTGCACCAAACATGTTTCAAGAGTTTCACGTTCATAAATAACCAATAGAATTATTTAATAGATGAATAATAGAATCAGCATGCTAGAAGTCACTGTTTTCCCCTCATTTTACACACTGGACCTTTAAAATCACAAGTTGAACAATAATTTTCACACTCTGGGTCCCTGAGACAAACATTATTGAAGAATGCAAGTTGATTGATGACAAACATAATAAAAATGATGGATTGTCTATCTGTTTGTGAACCAGCAAAATGAGCACAGTGAACACAAATGAACACTACTGAGTGTTTTGAGCATCTCTATATATATTTTCACACCAATCAAAGTCAAGGTATTGTTTCCATGGCAGCAATAATAGATGTTGAGGAAAACTCAGCGCATACAATAAATCTCATAAATGTTATTGAAAAAATAACTCAAAGCATAATGAAAATAATAATGACTATGCCACAGCACAGTTAAAGGTCAGGTCAGGAACTTTACTGTACTGTGCTTCACCATACACAATTAAATAACACTGGCTACAAAAGAGGCAATAATGATCATTGTGCTTTATTGATCATTGACTATTATATCAGTGTCCCAGGACTTTTTCTACCACACCATCCACAATATTGCCATGAATATGTATAAGCTTAACGCTCTGCACATCACAGAAGACACACTCCGACAGATTAGACAAGTGACTATCAGACCTCATTCTTCACTGTTCAACAACACACAACACACATCAGACGTGAGTTCCTCCTCAGCGCCGTGCTGTGAGACACTGTCATTTAGTGGAAGGAATAAAGAACATGTTACAAGACAAATTCCACTGCTGAGGATGAGAAAAAATACTGAGCACACGCACTGCACGCTACAGCCAACATGTGTGACTCCCATCTGGTATGCAGGTTCACTGTAATCAGCACAGGAGCACACACTGTGTTTCGAGGTCTCAGCCTCTTATTTGGACGGTTATCAGAGGAAGTGATTTTCAGCTGTACATGCGAGCGATCCTCTCCTCCCTGCAACAAGTGTTTCTACCTGGTTTGAACCAGATGGCCTCAGGCTAACAGCAGCAGCAGCAGCAGCAGGCAGTGTGAGCACTGTGCAGTATCTGATGCTGTAGCTCAGACTTGGAAAGAGGAATATTTGATTGGATTGAATACAGCAAAAATGTTGTCATGATTATCCTAATTCATATCAATGTTTGTTTGTTATTGGAGAATTGGGGATCTTTAATAGTGACATGAATATTCAAATCCCAGAAATTGTGAAAAATTATCATTTTAGCTTTAATTTTAAATAGATTTAGTCTTTGAAAAAAATAAAAATAAAACAGCTACAACATAAGATATCATCTGTAATATTTACAAGCCACTACGATGTAAAACTAAACCTTTTAATATCAAATTAGGTGTGATTGAGTTGAATGGAGCTGGAAGACGATGCTCCCAGTGGCACAGGGTTGGAGGCGATGAACTGTCAAAACCATCAGGATTAACTTCAGTCATGTCTGCTGCTTGTCTGTCTGATGGCGAGCCAATGACTTTGACAAATTGATTGGAATCACCAGACTGACAGACACAGCTCTGTGCGCCAAACACAGACACACATAAGTTTAACAGTAGAAATGTAGTGAGAGGGAATATAATAAAGGAAATAAAGGGGAAGAGAGAAACAAAGAGAGTGAATTATCAGCTGTGACAGTAAATAAATAATTGAATCTGTGTTTTTGGAAGTTTTACTTCAGCACTTTTACTTCAAATATCTATGTAATTCTCAGTCTACAGTATAAAACACCTGATAGACATGTGATAGGACAATGCACTGAGCTCATCTTTGGATTACATGCAGTGTAAATGACTTGAATAACCCCCTAAACAGGAGACCTCTGAACCTTCGCCCAGTTTACGGGCCCTTGTTGATGTGCCAGAGTTGGGCCCCTGGAGTAAAAGACTGTAGCGACCAGTGTCATTGTTCTCTGACAAATCTGGACAGGTGGAGACATTTCTCTGTCTTTGTCCAACCCCCCCATCGCCCCGCCCCCTGCTGCTCCACCCCACACCGTCCTGAAACTGGATCTGAGAAGTTGAGTCATGCACCATTCTTCATAACTCAGTACTATCGTTGCTTGAAGTCCTGTTGCCAAGCAACCAAATGTTTTGGTGCTTTGCTTTTATTTTGGCCTTTTTCCTGTGTGTCTGTCCCACACCCCCACCCTTTCACACACACGCACACAAACTCACTCACGCACACATTCATACACACTCAGGTATCCCAGGGATTGCATCACTGAAATGCATTCAAGATCTCCCATGGATCATCACAAGGCCCATAATACCTCCCATTTTCTCCTTTTCAGCTTCCCTCCATCTGCAGAAAAGATTATCACTGATTCCAATTCTCTTTCTCTCCATCCCTCAATCATCTGCTACTTTCTTCATCGTCATCCTGCGTTCCCCCTCTCTCTTGGTCTGCACCTCAGATTTCTGATCACCAGGGCGCGCCCAACCAGCCACAGATGTTGATTGACAGGTCTGAGAGCTGCGGCTAACCAATGGGAGTGATTAATCAGAGGAGTTTGGTAATAAACACAGAAGCTGTGCGATAAAAGAGTAATTCCTCAGTCTGCAGCTCAGTAAGTCTGAGATGAGTTGAGAGGAGGCACGTTGAGATGAGATGAGATGAGATGAGATGAGAGGAGATGAGCTCGGTGAAAAAGCCTCCCAGCCTATAAATAGTCTGAGGCTGCCTCTCAGACAGCACTTCAAACAGAGCGGGCAACACTAATGATAAAGACAAATATCTGGGGTAAACCGAGGCATTATTGATTCTATCCATCACGCTCGGGGAGAAGCCTCGGTGGGAGGGCCTGTTGATAGCTCGCTTTGCCTGCAGTGAAATCAAAAGATCCGAGAAAAGCTGAAACTCAATTCCAAAGAGCAAACCGCAGGCTTTCCTCCACTGGTAACAACAGCTCCTGTTTACTCAGCAGCAAACACAGGTGGCGAGATCCTTCTTTTTCTCCTCCAGCCTTTTCTTCCCCCCATTCAATAGACTGGACATGACAGATAAAGGTGAAGCACGCACACGACTCATGCACAAATAACCAGCCACCATGGGTGAAAATACACACAGCTATGCAGTGTGGAGGTAAGTGAGATCACAGAGAAATGGACATGAAGGTGATGTGTCTTTACAAGGAACTACATCTGAAAAATAAGATGGATTAATAGTGTAAAAACAGCAGAGAGGAAAAAGGAGGGAAACGAAGGAATGAATGAGGATTGCATCAGAACGTATCCCATGTTTCAAAGCAAAGATTGTCTATGAATGTGTCTTTGAAATAAAGCATGACCTGGTTAGTTTGTGTGGATGATCCTGAAAACCACAAGCCATTTACACAGGAGAGTGCTTTACATTACAGCATGCAAATACCAATGAAATACTTACTGCATGTATCTACAAGTACGAAGGAAGGAGTGCAGTGGATTATGGGGTAGTACATTTGCATAGGGAGTGATTAAAACCAAAGCATGTGCTCTACATCTTTCACAATAACTGTCATGATTAACAACCAAACTATGTCTGCTGTGAAAAAACAGAGAGAAACACTAAAGGTTTAGCTGTTTAAATATTTCATTCTTAAACACAAAGTTTCATGTACTTAGTTATAGCTGCCCAATAAGGGTTTTAATGCTACATCATAAATGATTACCCTGTAATTTGTGGACTGTAATGTAAGCGTTGCCTTTGTTTTCACTGCAGGCTGGAGTTGTGCCTGCTCAGCGCTTCAGAATGTGAAAGAAAAAGGGGGTCTGTGCCTGGACGAAGGGGTATCAGGATGGAGTGATGGAGGGATGTTGTTGAGGAGGGAGGATGAGGTCAGAGGGAAACGGATCCATCCATTAGGGGATATAATGAGAGGGAGCAGCTGCCTGCCGCTGGGTCAGACAACACACAGATGTGAGGGAGCCTCGGGGCCCGTCAGAGCCCAGGGAGAACGCTGGAGTCCCTGTGGCATGACCTCACTCTCAGAGCCAGAGCTCCCACTAACGCCGGCACCACTCGCCGCAGTGCCAGGCCCTCCACGGATGAAGAAAGAGATCAACCATGCCCCGAACGCACCTGAGAAAACCCCTGTAGTTCCCAGAACGTTCTGGGTTGTTCTGCTCTCGTGCTGCTTGGCTAAACTCTGGCCGACCTGGAGGGGCACAGCATGCCAGAGGCTGATCTCAACATCACCTCCACTGCCACTAGCTGCTGAATCGAATAGTCTCATGGGTGGTTAGATTTTTTCAGGCTTCAGTAGTGTTAAATGGGGTGTAGAGTACATTAAATTCTCTGTATATTTTTCTTCCCTGTGAGGAGGTCAACAGAAGTGCCTGCTGGTGTCATGGTGTCATTTTCACTTGTGGACATCTTGTCCTGACAAATGCTGGACTGGAAGAGGCCAAAACAGTCACATCTTATTGCCAGTGGTATTTTATTATTCTTCTCTTACCTATTGGTTTATACTGGTCTATTTTAATGCATGTATTGTGAGTCAGCTGGTCTTTTGGACAAAGGTTTGTGTGTAAAGAAGTTAAATGAATGTGTCTTTATCCTGAGCATGATGGTTCTGGGTTTTAGAGCCAGGCTTAATCGTGGGAATAGCAGCAGCATGATGATGACAACAATGTTCCCTTGGCAGAAACCAGGGGATGCACCCTGTGGTTGAAAATGATGAAGCAGAAAGAAAGGCAGAGCAAAAGCAAGTGTGAGAAACTGGTGACTGCAATGAATGGGAAACAAGGAGGGCAACTCATTGCAATCCTTTTTTCTTCCTTTGGAAGAATAGATCAGCATTTCGGGAAACAGGTGCTGCGAGCTGTTTACCTCAAGTCTATATGCTTGGCTAAGATAACAGTGTATCACTTTTTTCACATTTCAAGGGGAACAATGCAAGTCTAGTCGTTTTTCCACTGTTTTACTAACCCTCCTCCCGGCCATGTGCATTCAACGAAGCCAGCAAGAAATTCATGGAGCAGTGGATAATGTTATTTATCATATGTGTTATGATGTGTTTATTTGTGTAGTCTTATCTGTCATAAACAAGAGATTAAAAGTTATGGGATGTGTTTGTCACAGTGGGGGCTGAGACACTGGATCGAAGGTGCTGATTTTGCAAGGTTGGTTTTCAGCCAAGAGACACTAGGTGGAACGTAGAGAGCCTCCATTCTCCATTGAAACAAGTTACAAGTCATTTATTTAACCATCACAATTACTGCAGAGATGTTTAATTAAAGTAAAAATGTAGCATAGTTAATGTAAAAATCCTGCATAGTGAGGGCAGTATTAATGAAACAATCATATTCCCTTTACAGTGGACAATTCATTACTGTAGGAGTACCACCAGGCTCCATACTAGGGCCATTGCAGTTTGGCTTGTACACGGTTGAGGTCCCATCAGAGACAGCATGATATACACAGTGAAGGAGTTGCTCATGGATTGACTGGTTAGGACATGTTCTAAAAAGATGGCACGTCTATGTTTCCTTAAACAATAGGGATAAATACAGAAACAGAAACAAGAAACAATTTCATTACTTAAACATCTAAAATATATTTCAGTTAAAGAACTTTCCCAAAAATTCAGTTACATGGTCAAACAGTGAAGTTCCATCCTTGATACCACTATTGACTTCAAATGGCAAAGGAATAGTATCAGCATTATTCTCAGTAGTCCTATCACATGATATATTTTTGGTAAGCACCATAATGCACTGTTAATAGTTCAGGCACAAGCACATGTGCATGTAACACACAAATTCTCAGCAGCATATGTGCAAGGCACAAGATCCTGCATGTCATTTATGGTAAATCAAGAACACATTAATGCAACTCACACATCTGTTTTATATATCTATATACATATATACAGTATATTTATGTACAAACACAGACATAAAAGAATCACAGACGATGACATACACGCACGCACACATACACTTTTGTAAAACATACTGATTTATGCTCTTCAGATGACTCTTTGGTGCTAGTGCTGTATGCTCAGGTGATGACACTCATTTCACACAGACACACACACACATGAAGCAGGAACAGCGGTTCTGGAAGGTGTTGACACACGCAGCCATTTCAGATGACTGTGCGGCTGACAGTCGGTGGTGAGCTGAGTGCTGCTCCCTCTGTTGTTACAGGCCCCTGCAGTCTCCTTTTCTCTCTCTCTCTCAGACGATGACATCCAGCTTAGTCACTGAAGAGCTGCTGCCTTGTAATGCATGTTCGCTTGTTGCTGCACTGCTCTCTACAGTAAACTCCAAGCTTTTCACTGAGGAGTGCATCTCACAGATATTACAGGATGGAAGTGTTTGCATACTGTGTGTTCCACCTGCTTTGAATATATATACTGTAGCTCTGGAAAAAATTAAGAGACCATTTCAAAATGATAGTTCTTTTGTTTCATTCTATAACCTAGTGGCAAAATTTCTTCCAAATTGGAAATAAAACTCTTAATAATCTAGAGCATTTATTTATTTGCTTATTGTTATGTCTGAATATGTATGTCTCAATTGTTTTGTCTTCCGTCTTTATATGTTCTGTGTTTTATCTCGGCTATATTGTAAATGAGGTTGCTCCTCAATTATCTCAGAGTTTAAATACTTAAAGACTGTAATCGGCATTGCATATGTTGTCAACAGGTATGTTGTTTCTACAAGCATAGGAGATATAATTGCATGGCAACATTACAATTCAGGGTGACAC
The DNA here is from genome assembly GCA_030347415.2 of Decapterus maruadsi. Classification (NCBI taxonomy): domain Eukaryota; kingdom Metazoa; phylum Chordata; class Actinopteri; order Carangiformes; family Carangidae; genus Decapterus; species Decapterus maruadsi. The sequence goes on from CM064895.1 coordinate 5,958,681, forward strand.
AAGCAAGAAACACAAGCAGGGCTACAAGAAAGCCAGAGAGCACTATTTGGGTCATTGAATACCTCTGTGTTTACTCTAAGCATAGTGTGGGATTGACGCTTCGATCCCCACCTCCTCCTGGGAGTTTTTCCACCACGACATGTGCATGGGGAAACTTAAGCCTGAGCAGATCTCCTAAACAGGAATTTTCACTTCTCCTCTTTATAATCCTATAACCCTCACCTGCCTTAAAATCACTGTGTGCATGTGTGTGTGTGTTTATGCACACTTGTGTGACAGGTCTAAATCTTCTCTAAACAGCAAATCAGTTCAACCCACTGCTCATGTGTAAGCACCCAACAATGAAGAGCAGGCAGCCAGCCAATCAGCACGAGGCTGAGTGATGATCGGACATGCTGCTTTGCGACCTCTCAGGTGAGCCACACAAAGACCAGGGAATATTTACTGAACAGCAATGGAAACTGCCTCCATTGCTGCTCTTGGCTGGCCCCTGTGAAATGCTAATGACGAATAAACACATCAGCGATGCCATGTTTTAATGTGAGAACTTTATCATCGTCCCTCTGTGAAGAGCCCGCACACAGGCGCCTTTCATGTGCGATCATTTGAGGAGGACTGTGCCAACAGATCGGGCATGCTAAAATAAACTACTGCAAAAAAAAATGCACGTTTTCACATGTACATTTGCTGTCAAACTTGGTCATATACTGTATTTTTCAAGAAGGAAAGAAAGAAATAACTTTAAAGAAAGACCATCCTTCTCCTACAGTTTCATATTATTATTATTATTATAACTAAAAACAAGTGAAATTGTCTTTCCTACTTATTTATTTTCATCATCTGAAAAATCACAACCTTCCAAAACCCTTTTCCAAACAAGCAGTGATTGTAGCTACATATTTTTTGTAGTCTCCGGGTCGCTCAGGTTGGTATGCACTCAATCTTACAGGTTTATTTGGCATACGGGTTTATTTGCAGAGCCCAAATAGTAACGTTGCACTGTAATCAAATTCAAAGGAGTTACATTTGCTGCACATGGCCATTTATCTCAGGGTCAGGGACCTTGAAAAGACAACTATGATTTGGCAGTGGTGCGAGGAAATCCATCCTTCACATCTGCCTGGACTGGCAAGAGCTTACACAACAGCTCAAGTATAAAAGCACACATCACAAACACTCACTAGACCACAGAGGACGCTGAAGGAAAGCTCAGCTTTCCTCCAGAAAAACATTATCAGGAATAGAAGAGAATGTTTCTTAGAGGCTGCACTGGTCTGACTCTTATGTAGCCGTACTGTATTTATTTCCTTTAAGTGTATGGCTGAGGGCAGACTGGATTCACAGTGAAAGGGTACTACAAGATGGCAGAGAGGAAATGAGATGGAAAACAGGCTGCTTACACACACACACACACACACACACACGCACACACACACACACACACACACACACACACACACACACACACACACACACACACACATTTTTACTGGCAAACTACCATTATCGTAAGCCACTGTACTTCTAACGTACAAACACAGAGGAGGGTTATTATTACAGTCTTCCTGCCATATGCCATTTAAATCAAATCACTACGTTGGACTTTAAAAACATGTCACCCACCTGTTGCAGGAAGTGGAAATTACACAGCAGGGTGAGAAAACAGGTAATTGGTTGTTTCACAGGAGCGGCTGCTGACAGTCGACTCTTGTGCTCAATATAATGCAGTTTTGTTGGCAACGTTAACACAGTAAAATAAACTGTTATACTTATCCATGATGACCATCAACAAATGAGGCTACAGCTTCTTATCTCTGTTTACGGCATCCTTGTGGAAACCATCAATCTGTAGACAAGGAAAGTGGGCGGAGTCAAGAGATCCTGGGACCAATCCATGTTGAAAGGGTGTTAACCATTGTCATGGAGTAGCCTACTGCTGCATATTTATAAAGTCAAATACATTTTATTGTATTCCTGTAAACACTATTTTCTTAGGTTAAAATAAATTTCATATGTGGGGCAGACCTGTTGTACATCACATGTACAGATTTCTTTCATCAATCATCAACTAAAATGATAAAAAGCAAAACTTCTACTGCCATTTTTCAGCATCAATCCTAAAGTATAATTTATGATGATTTGATGTATGTAGTTTAATGCGTTGGCATAAGGATTTGCTATATCCAGTTTTACTAAACTACATCTCCCACGAGTCTGGCTGCAGAGGCATTTGCATAATGTATTGTCCACATGCTTACATGTCGATACATATCTCTGCAAACTGACACACATGTCTACACATACTTTCTCGTGTAAAAAGACACAGGTGACATGGAACAAAACAAACATTTTCACCAAGATCCTTTCTGTGCTCATCAATGAACCAATTAATATGTTGAGGAAGGATTAGTGTGGCTTTTAGGTCAAAAACAACATCCCACTGTGCCTCAGAAGCACATGCAGTATTGGAATGCCACCTGCCATTAGCAGAAGATTACCTGTAATCTCTTATTACTTAAAACAGGGTGGAGAGGCTTTCATTGCAAGGCATCTTAAAAAATCAAACTGTGCTGTCAGCTGGGCTTAAGGCTTAGTTTATACACCGACCCATATTTGTAGAGAAACATGCCTGCATCTGTAGCCTGCTCGACTTAGTAGGACAGAGCCTGAAACAACCACACAGACATGGTTTTCAGCTCAGACTTTAGTGTCAACACGAATCAAAATGAACTCCTGTTGTCTCTTTCTCGCCAGGGGATCAGTCTATAAAGATCCTCTGATCATCAAAGTGTTAAACAGTATTTATGCAAACACGGCGAGCTGCATGGAGAAGTTTACAGCGCAAATCCACGCGCATTCATCATCAGGAAAACACAGAGGCAGTAAAGACATGTAAAAACAGAAACAGCAGTGAACATGGAAATATTGGTGTGAACTACATTAGCTCTCTCTCTCTCTCCCTCTCTCCCTCTCTCTCCTGGATAATTGCTGTTTTGTCTTGACTGCATGTGCTGTTATTTATTTGCACAGGAACTGAGACAGTTTCCCTCGGGGCGAGAGATGTTTTTCGGAGAGGAGTGTTCCTGGTGTACAAAAAAAAACTGAAAGAGAAAAGCATTGATCTTACTCATAGCCCTCAAAAACCACCCACATACAGCTTATAAAAAAACACCACCAAAATATTAAAGGTTGCACCATCAGATTACCTGATGCCAGACGCGTAAAATCATTACACAGCGTGCAGCTGCAGGGGAGAGGACAGGTAGCTCAGCGTGAACTGCCCTGTCAAAGTCCAAGCACAAATGTTTCCAGGCTGTTCATGGTCAATATTTATCTATGCAGCAAAACAATGGCTACTTTTCAGTTTGAAGCCTGGTATTTTGTAGTCAAACACAAATTATGGCCTGCGGATATCGGACAAAGCAGTAGCACAGGATTCATGTTGTTGGAGAGGCGTGTAACTTCCATTCTGAGCCACATGAGGAGGAAAGAGGGAGGAAGACAGGAGGAAAGACAAGTTGATGTCTGCTCCTTGGCAGCCGCTAACCTAGACTGTTGTGTCTTCTGATGTATTTATGACAGAAGAAAAAGTCAGTTTCCGAAAAGCCTCGAGTCCTGTATTGACCACAGCACGGTATCAGCGTGCGCCTGTGTTTCACCTTTGTCTCTGTGGTCCAGATGTCAACTGTGGCTTCCACAAAGTGAGTGTACCATTGGATTGTGTCTGTAAGAGCAGCGCAGGCCTGCATGGGGGAACGGGTGTCTCTGACATGCGAGGCAGGAACCTGTGACAGGCATCTCCCTGGACAAATAGCAGGCGGAGTGAGGATGAACAGAACCGGCAGATGAAAGAGCCACGTTTCGCTGCATGTCCTCCCATCAGTCCCCCCCCCCAACAATTCAGTCCCCACACAGGCCCTGTGAACAACACATACCACTGTGACACACTGGGGGGAGAATACTGGAAGTGCAGAGCGTTTCCATGGGAAGCATCTGTGTATTATTTTGGAAATATTTTGCATGTGTCTGTACATGCATGTGAGCGTATGGAATTGGTTTGTGTAGATTTATGAATTTGTGTTCATCTGTGGGGGTAGGAGTGCATGTGTATGTGTGTACATATCAGAGAGAAGCACTCTGGATGGATGCTGGATGGATTGGTGGGTTATGTTGATGATGATAGTAAATCATATCATATCATATCATACCATACATGTTAAATAAATGTTTAACAGTAACAGTAATGAAGTGTTATCCGTCACTGGAGGGGTCACATCAACATACAGTAAAATTGAGTGCATGTTTTACATTTTCCCACCAATGGCTCAGTTTTCTCATAGCACCTATAGGTGTAAAATGAGTTGTTAATGATTTGTTGATGTTAAAATGCTACAGGTTGCCCCTCCAACCCGAAAACGAACACCAGAGCAATCCACTGAGAAATCTGAGCCTTGCTTAAATACGGTATATTCAACATTTCAGACGCAGTACCTCTGATTACCAAACAATACATAAATCACATAAGGATGAAATTGGGTAATATTCATTAACAGTGGTCCACTGAGCTGGGCTTGTTTAGGTTCCCTGCATGATTCATCATAATAACAGCTGCTTGGGTTAATGGTTTCAACCGAATAATCACTTATATCATTTTGCCACGCCTCTGTTGACACTTGTCTTAGTGGAACCATTTTTCAATTAGGTGATTAATCTCATTGAACTGACAAATTAGTACCTCCTGTGAAGAGGCTCCCCAAGTGTGTGAAGCTTATTTAGAAAGACTGCGCTTTATTTCGCAATTAATCTGATCGTGATGAATGTATCACTGTGGCCATTTATTATCCAGAGAGGGAGAGAAGGAAAGGTTGAGTGTTCCACTGTAAATATGGATTGTGGCTCTTATTTTTCATGATGGTGGTTAAGTTAGTGTCTGGCGTGTGAGACGGACCACCTGGGCCAGAGGTTTGTAACCAGAGAGTGGGTTTTCTACTCTGCACAAAACCAGTGTTTCAAATCTCACATGCACAAAGCCACGATATCAAAGAGGTAATAGCTGCTATGTAAAATGTGAGGTGAGAACTTCCACATGGCCTCAGGGCATCAACAAGAGTAGAGTTACCTTTTCTTCACTGTCAACAAACTGCGTGTTCACTTCTACGCGGAGCTGAGGTGGATCTGGGATTACCTCACCAGATCCATAGGATTTCAAGAAATAATAATTAATTAATTTAATGTTCAAACATACACTATCTCAAACAGACTGTGGTAATGCCAGGATAGCAGAACCACACATGAGGATGCTGACTACATTCTCATCCCTCACACACCTCAGAATAAAGTATAGAAAACATGTGTCCTTTTTTCCTCAGCCGTGAAGTGCGTATGATAGTTCATCAAGCAGACAAGTGAAAACACAGGGAAGTGTGTGTTTCTTCGCAATGCCTCGAGGTTTTAGTCTGACCTTCTCCCCTCTCCATCTCCCTTTCACCTTCTCCTTCTCCCTCTCTCTCCTCTGCCCTGGGGCACCGACGGGTGGGCCTCTAGGAGAAGCCAGCGAGGGGTGGGGGGCTGGCATCCGCCATATAGGCTGGGAAAAAGAAAGAGGGAACTCAAAGGATGATGGCTGGCCTTGACGTTGTTGAGACAGTGGTTGGGTGAGGAGAAATGAGGTAAATATCAATGGCGGTGGTCTCACATAGCTCATTAGTCAATGTCTGCAGTTCACTGTCTGAGCATCGGCGCAGAGGAGCCCCAGGGTTCGCAGCACCACCACCACTGTCCTCCTGGAGAATTGTACCCAGGCAAAAATAAAGCAACCTGAGATGGGCATAAATCATTAGGAACATTTGTTACCTCGGGTAATTGTGCTTCATTCATCTTCAGGCCTTTTTCCATTTGTCAGCTCCCAGAGGCTGCTGGGATCTGGGTGTCAGCTGCACAGGTCTACGCTGTAGGTTCTCCTGTGCCTGGCCTGAGCTGCAGGAGAGGAGGGATTCAGGAAACAGTCATACATAATGCAGCAGAGTTAGGCTGACACTACACTGGGCTGCTGCTCAGATTTTCTTACACATTAGACACCGACAGGTCAGTTATTCACTTGTGGTGCATTTTATTCTGCTTCTGTCTTATTATCCCTATTAATAGCATTACCCCAATGACACAGATTGGACATGTGTTCACATGTATTTGAACATAGTCACCATTTATTCTGTTTGCAAGCCTATTTCAGTGAATTTTGGTATTCCTATTTATGAGCTCTAAATTTAGATATTGTAAACTAAAAGCTAGAGAACAAATTGACAATCACATGATATTTCTGTTCTTCAGCTGCTTCAACCTGTAACTGATCCTAATTTTCTCCCCCAAACACCGTATCCGTGTCATCTTTGCTTACTCCCAACATTCAGAACCAAAGGCGCACACTCCACCTACTGTGACACATGCAGCAAGTAACTGCCTGCTCTGCAGCCTCAGTCTGGCTAGAAAATAGGATCAAACTCTTTGAGGCTGACACATAAACACATCTTAAAGCACAGCTGAACACAGGCGGAGGAGAAGCTGAATGAGCACACGCTGAGGGTGTGTTTTCGTGTGTATTGTGATCCCCTCTTTAGGCAGGCATCTATTAACACCAATTGTAACCTCACTGCCTTGGAACCTGTCTCCAGCTGTTAGCACCCTGCCACCTCCATTCACCTTAGTGACATGAACGTCTTTAACACACTGTCGTCTGGAACACACGCACACATTACGCTCGCACATACACCACTCACACCACTCTACTTAACAAAAGACAATCTCAGATCTGATGACGTCTCTTGGCTCTTTCTCCTCTTAAAGATCTCCTGCATCTTTTTTAAGAGTGAGCAGCAAAAAAGGAGAATGTGACACCACCAACGTGGAAAGAGGAGGGCGGGAGGAATCAGAGGGGGATATGAATAAAAATATCTTCTTCACAGTCACTACACAAACTGAACAACTGTCTCATTGCATTAAGTTAGATTTTAAGGTCTGAGTATTTATAGATTTAAAAAAAAACAGCCATCCAAAATGATCAAGAGAAAAATGGGACACTTCTGAGAAAAACATTTGGTGTAATAATGGTTGTTGCTTTGTTTTCATTTAACATAAATGGCACATGTTCAGACAATAAAGACAGATATGTGCAGTAGGCGAGTGAATGTGATGAAGTTGTTTTTTCCCCGGCTGGAGATAATGGGACATCATTAGTTTGTGGGAATCTCCATGGAAAGAGATGCAGGTTTGTTAATGCATGTCACACTCTGTTGGCTAGAGTTGTAACTATAGCTGGGCCCAACAATGCTAAAGTTTGTTCACTTTGACAAGGTACATTAACTGCAACGCCACTGAACAGCAACATTTCAGGTAATACCAATGAAAACCATGCGGGCTGAGTGTTTGCATTACAAACACTCTGACCAACTTCAGGTACAGGTGTGTTTGTTGTGGAACCCCCACTCAAAAATTCTACATTTGCATGTGTAAAATATTTTTGGAAAAAGGCAAGTTGTAAGTTGCAATGGTTTGCAGTCAGAGATCCTGAAGGACGAAGCTCTTAAAAACATTGGTTTATCATGTGTTATACCTTTCCTGTCAGACTCATGCAAGTGTCCTCAAGTTAATCTGAGAGGAGCCAAGACAAGCCAGGTAGCTGCTAACATCAGGAGAAGAAAGGAAAAGTTACCATTGATACTTTGACTGGTGATGCATGCTGAACACTGAACATTTTGTCTAGACTGGTAAGCAAACAGCTGTTCATGCTAACAGTGACTATAGCAAAACTTATTAATAACTCGTCCAGCTGCAGTACAAGTGAGTGTGTTCATGTGAAAGAAACCAAACTATATGTGAAGAGGGTCCGGGCGGGGATTGAACCCATACCTCCCAGGTACTGTAAGAGTCATGCACGCTTGCCAGGACATCCCTTTGGCCAAGTAGCCAGGGCACATGATCAATTGAAGGCGTAGTGACAGGAACCTCAACTGTCACATAAACACCTGCAGGGTGATCTAATGGTCTGGATAATTTTTTTGTATTTCTATTGGTGATTGATAGAATTGTATCTTATTTGGTGAAGACTTTCTGCCATAAATGTTTTAGCAAGTCAGGCAATAATCCATGATGTACACACCGCCCTGCTCTGTCTCTTAACCAGCCCTCCCCTTGTGTCAGTCAGTTGATGTGCACCTCACAGTGTGCAGCCTCCAGCACAGGGGAGAACTTTGCATATAGGTTTTCTGACAGGAAACCTTTTTTAAAAAGTTACAAACGACTGTGTCAAAGTGGAGTAGAGAGGGAAAACGGTTGATGCCTGATGCCTGTCTTTTGTATTTGACCTTCTGAAGTTAACCTGCCTCATGAGACACAGCTGGTTAAAAGTGTGCTAGCTTTGTGATCTAACCAACCCAGAGTTAAGCTCAGGGATAGCTGGGTAACTTTGTGGTACAGGCCACAGACCCCCTGTTTTGTGTTGGAGATTTTATGTCAAAAATGTGTAGTTGCCAAACCCAGGCTGAGATAACCCCTATGACATCATCAGGGCTATTTTCTCAAACTTGGCAAAGCTCCTCTGGAGCCACAGAAGATTTACACAGCTGTTTTCACAGACTGAGTCTTTTCCTCCATGGCAAGAAAACAGAACTTAAGGTGTCAATTTATCAGCATGCTCCCACAGCACAGTGTAATAGTAAGACAAGAGCTATCTGTCATAAAATTATTAATAACACTTGTGCATTTTTAAGCCAACACTTCCAATAACCACAATAATAAGAGTGAGGAGGCGTGAGGTAATTACAAACAGAGGGAGAAACACATTCACAGAGAGCTTTCGGCTCTTCTGAGGATCAGGTCCTCGAGTAGGTGGGTGGCTGCTGCTGACAGGTGAGGATGTCTTTTATCAACAGGTGTTAGGAAGCCAATGAAGATATGAGGACAGATAGCACAGGCAGGCCGTCCCAACAGCCCAGGAAGAGAGTACGAGAGAGAGAGAGAGATGGAGAAAAACCGCAGACAAGGTGTGTGCACAACCACAGCCACATTCTCAGCCTGCAAACACCCTTTCACCACTTCCAGTGCCCCAACCCCCCACCCCCAACCCCCTCCCTACACACACTCACACACTTATCTTGCCAGATCTGAAGGAGGCGGATGCTCTGAGGATCTACACATCGCAAGTTCCAGCATAATTAGTAGAGGACATGCAGCCAGCCGCTGCCCGGGCTCACTGACACACATTTGGTCCCTAAACAAACAGGCAGCGATCTAGAACAAACAGTGCTAATGCTCTGAAGCCAACCCAGCCTTTAATCAGGAATGTCTCACACCCTGATCACACACTCCAGAGCTGTGCACATGGAAATTCACTATCAGGTTACATCAGATAGATACACAAAAGGGCACAGCGGCTCGTGGCATAGGTGACATACTGCAGGTGGTTGCTCAGGGCGCAGAATGTCAGGAATGGTGGAGGTCTGGGGGTGAGCAGAAACAGGCGGGAGAACACAATAATCATTAGCTCAGATTTTGCATAATGGGAAATATTAAAATGCATTTTTTGTGTGCATGTCTCATTATGGATTCAAGGTCATAAATATTACTGAAGAACTGATTGTGACACACTGTGGATGGATTGCAGGTTTTGTATATGTTAGTGTTTGTGTTCACAAAGTTGCTGGATTAAAAATGTTGTTGCTTACAGGCAGCTTTTGCTCACAGTTTGTTTGATTTAAACCAACCTAACTCAGTGTAATATGTTACCATAGCATCACATGTATCCCACTGAGCAATAATGGTGATGTTTGTGTGTCACTAATGGGGAAAATCATCTGTGGGTGATGCACATGTGGAGTCAGATGACAGCAGATCCACATTTCAATACATTATCAGACACTAGCTGGCAAAGTAGCAATAAAGACAATGCAAGCTAATAATGCCATGATAGCTGCTCAGATTCAAACTGAATGATATGACTTTGAGTGGAAAAGCGGTACTGATGGGTGAAGGATTGTTTACATAAGCAGAAGTACCAATATGATGTGACAACCAAGTATACTGTATGTCCTGCAAATCAAATCCTGTTTCAGTAAAATGGGCAGCAAAGTGAAGGCCAGCCCCAGTATGGACATCACACATTAGAAACCACCAGTTTAATCTTTAACATTACTGTGTATACTATATATTGTACATTATATCACAGGGTGAATCATAATATTGTAGAATCTAAAATGTGAAGAGGTGCACAATTTAAGTAGAAATACATTAAAATACTAAAGTTAACTCTACTGAAGCACATAAATGCACTTAGTTGCTGCCCACCTGGACAAAGAGGACAGAAGCAACATGTGCAAAGTGCAACAGCCTACCGTATAATTAAATTTTAAAAAGGTGGCACAGAACATTTCTGTTGAAGTGCACAATATGATCTCATTGTTTGGGGCGTGGCAGGATTCACTCAGGCATTGAGAAAATATTATTTGATATATATAATGCATGAATGGCATAAACAAAGTTACATCTGGGAAGGCGGTGATCTACAAAGGGTACAAAAACACACGTTCTATCGAAAATTGCATACAAAACCAAAAGACAAACAATATGCACCATACCATGAAGAACACGGTGTGCTACAAAGGACAGGACGGATGAGTCAGGACAGTGAACAAAGCTTCCTGTCTGCTCTGCCAGATGGGCACCTTCACCGTTGTGAAAAATCCAAGCTGGCTTCGATCCAGACAACAAGCGCAACTGCAGTATCTGTCCCCAGGGAGCCAAGGCTATCTCTTAGTGTTCAGGTAGCAGAGGGGGGGGGTTGCCGGGGTCAGCATCCTGCTTCTAAACCTGGAAAAGGAAACTAATCTGGGTCAAAGAGGGCCACAGTGTTGAGTGAGACTTCACATGGGGACGAGGTATTCAGACTGTATCCCTCTCTCTCTGACTCCACCATCTTCATTAAAAGCCTGCACCTGGGCCTAAGACTGATCCATGGGGAACCCCCTCATGGTCACCACGAGTCAAACCCCTAAATCTGTCCCCAGCCCCCTCTTTCTCCCTCATTCTGCCATTCTGGGTCAAGCTCAGAGCTACAACTTTGAGCTGATGTGGACAGGAAAGGGATGAGATAGGATTAGTGAGATAACAGAAGGCCAAAGCTGGGTTTGTTGCTCAGAAAAATGATCGCTCCAGTCTCTGCTTGTTGGTCTCACAATTAATAATGGGTTGTAATCAGAGACATTTTTCAGCGCCTCTCCTGGGTTTCAGGAGCTCGGCTGCCAGTTGTCATCCGGTGTTGAGAGCGCGACACAGGCCCAGACCCAGCTAACACCTGATGAAAAGCCTCTGTTGGCTTTCATCTCACACACACACAGAAATGATTAAGTGCTCACATTTGGGACAAATTGTCAAGCCACTTTCAGACATCGTACGTACGTACCATTGCTATATCTATCTGTTAAAAGAGTGACTTTTTGATGTTGAGACATAGGTGTTCACTGGCTGGTTTTACCAAGATGGACTTTGAAATAACAAATCCAGACTTTGTGTCAGACAGACACAAAGTTTGCTCTTAACTATCGGACTGTGGCCCTATGAATTCTGGGTGAATTAGTCATTTAACCAAAAAATAAAATTCAGTTGTTACTGAATTCTGTGTCTCCTGCTCTTCTCACTGGTCCATCCATCATCGCAAAATATGACTACTATTAGTGGCCAAGCTTGTTATTGAGTGTTCCCATGGAAACATTGGTCTTTGGGATGAGTTATTCGGTAACACTTTATAATAAGTACACACTCTTAAAGCATTCATCATTTAGAACACATGAATACTCATTATAAACACAGTTAAAAATGTTTTATCCATCATTGGTAAGTAGTGCACTAACAAATAATAACTAACTAACTAATAAACTACACACTAATGAGTATTCATGAGTTATAAATTAAGAATTTAGTATTTATTAATGCTTAATAGTGTACTTTTATAAAGTATTACCAGTTATTCTTGCAGTAAGGTGTTGATGTTTTTTGGAGTAAACCTTGTCAGTTTTTGTTTTCGTTGTGTGACTTGCAGCAGACTTATATGAGCTAAATTAAGACTGGACTAACACTAAAGATCAATCTGACACTTGCCCCCAGGATATAAATGTTTCTTTGACTTGATTCAGACACGACAGGACCACTGTGGAAAGAGCAGCTATGCCTGCATGATATTTAGTTCCATTCAAGCTCCATCAGTGATGGCTTTTGAACCTTAGCAGTGCCCTGTATGTTTCAGTGTTTCTCATCAAAGTGCATTGTGTGTATCTTGAAGGTCTGATCAGAGTGTAATCATATTGTTTTAGAACAAATGATGTGTATAATTTTACTGTACATATTGGTCTGTTGTCATCCTGTTGTAGAAATGTATACTCACATGAGACTGACTCATTAAACTGCTCTCATGTTCACACAATGAGGTGCATGTCTAAAATTAGCCTTGGTATTTTGTGGCATATACTTCTAGACATGTCTACGTCAAGTAACATGGTATTATCAAATAAATATTTATTATGTCTGTCATCTGTGCCAACACTCATTATTAACTGTTGCAAAGACAGTGGTGCAATCTGATACTGCAATTATACTGGATATAGGTGTCAGTTATGTACGTCAGCACATCTGCCCTTTGTCACACAAAATCAAATATGTCTGAGTTGTGGATGTTTCATATGGAGCATAATACCTGAAAGCTATTTCTGCAGTGAGGTGATTGTATCCCAGTAGGTTTGTATGCTTTGTGAAGCATATGTCCTGCCAATAGTGTTTATACCAAAAACCATTCCCACAGAGTAACTCTATGCAGCCGACCCAGCCATACGTGGCGTCATGCAGCTGCTGCCAGCCGTGGCCCGGTTTGAATGTGTGTTATTGTTACTGGTAGCTTTACCACGCTTAAGTATGACAACATAATTTGTAACAATAAGATCAAATTAGCTCAGTGCCATCTGTGCACAACACGTACTTATAGAGAAAGAGAGCGACCCCAAACCACGCAAACACAGAGGAATGAGTCCTGCACATAAAACACGTGAGCACAGTGTCTCTACAGTTTGTCTCTAAAACACAAGCCTGCTCAGATTTCAGGCCTTGTGGTTTCCCCAAGATATATCGAAGTACACATCAGGCTGTGTGTCACTACTGTTTACAGGAAAGTGATTTATGGGGCTTTTTGGGGAGAAGAGGGAACGGTGATATGGTCTGAATGAGTATCAGAGAGAAACTGAGAGGAGGTCAAGCTACCATTAAATAACCACCAGAAATGATATTAATAAGGATTATTTATCCAAGAGAAAACAGCTGAGAGAACTTGCAGTATTTCATGTCCATTAAGGCATGAAATCACATCAAAGAGCCATTAGTGAATTAGTCTACAAAGTAAAGATTTTTGTCTTGTGGTTTGTTCAATGTGGAAACTTGGCATAATGCTTGTGCACATGCCAGACATAACTTCATGGGAGCAAGATAAACATAGTTTGCATGTTGTCAAATAAAGCAACTGCACCAGACATGTGGAAGATCTATGTCCCACTACGCCGTCTTCATATGACAGGCTCTTTGTGTTGGACTTCACAGAGAGCAACTTGTCCAACAAGTAGGGTTCCTTTCTATTTAGACTAAGTGCGTGTGTACGTGTGTGCGGATAGGTTGTATCATTGCGCTACAGGTCGAGCTTTAGCACACGTGCACACTTCACAGGTTTCTTGCTGTGTATTCTCAAAACACTGACGTCTCGGGCAAATATGCCATTATGGAGGCATAGTGGTCCACTGTCAGTGGAGATGGAGAGTGTGATAAAAAGCTCTCACACTGGAAAAAAAGAGAGAAACTCCACTCAGTTTAACAGATATCGGGGCATGTGGCTTATCGCATGGACGGAAAGATATATTTAGGCCTGAGCCTGTTGAAATACATTCTTCTTGACACGTAGATTGATCAATATGTTCGAGTATGGTTGATAGGTGATGTGTTAACAGAAAGATACGAACTCCTGCAAAGCCAAACATCATCCACCAGGTCAACCTGACATTTGAATTCACCTCACTATCCTTTTAACTAGTTTTTAGGGTTAGAAAACTATTTCTACACATTTTGTGGGAAGCAGATCAGGGCATTATTGAAGTTCCATGAAAATGCTAATAGTGAGTATAGAGGAGGAAACATCACAGAGATTCAGCCACATGTTTGATCCTGAGTCAGATTCAGATGACAAGTTTCAGTTACAGTAGCATGTTCTATGTTGTTTGTTAGCCTGCACTGCTAAACAGAGATTTTATCCTTTGTGATGTATGACACTCTGCCTGTATGCATCTGATTTTATAAGACTGCCATTGGTTCACAGCAGCTCAGGAAATATGATGGTGTTGACTCACTGGACTTATTTGACTAAATGGATATAACTGATACAAAGACATCATACTGATATATTAACAAGATTTAATCATTGATTGTCATCTAATGGGGTTGTTAAATTTACTGTCTACTGGAAATTATAATTCCTATTTTTTTTCTGTAGTTTTCACAACAATATCAGTTTCATGTTGTTTGAAATTTCCCTCCATGATTATTGATTTCTACAGAAGTCCACATGCACAAATTCCCAAATTCTGTATTGTTTTCATCTTCTGGTTCTGCCACTGTGCCTGATTTATAAATGTGGCCCCAATGAAAGCGCTGTGTGTATTTTCATAATGAGCACCATGTGTCAGCACGTTACCAGGAAACATGACGGTATGTCATCGATGCCATCAGGACAAATCTCCCTCTATTTATTGCATTTGGCCATTAAAGCAATTTTGATTCTGATGGGGGTCAAACTCGGCTGAACAATATCAGCCACATGTGCCACGCTGCAGCTACAAACCACATGAAACAAAAAGAGGTGGTGGGGGGAGAAGGGGGAGCGGGGCACCAATTCAGTCCAGATTCAAACACTCAGTGGAAGGTGGCCGAGGCTCAAACACCAAAAGACCACCCCAAAGTCACCCTGTGGTCTCACCAAAGACAAATGGAGCGCCGAGGCTCGGTGGCATCACAGAAAAAATAGATCCGGTTACCTTGCCATACCGAGCGGCTCAATCTTACTGCGTCTGGTGTTTTGGTTTTAATTGTTAAGTTGCTCGCCTGCCAGGAATGCAAGGAATTTCAACAAAGAGGGAAAAAAACAGCTGAAAAAGAATCAAAATGATCCATAACGTCTTGTGTACTTTGGCACAGCAAGAATGATTTTTTTTTCTTGTCTTTTTTTTTCAGAGAGGGCGAGACGAGGAAGGAGGTATAAGGCTTGGAGTGTGGTGTTTATTGGTTTCTGCCAAGCCAGTCAGAGAAGCAAACACAAGCAGAGTGAAACCTGATCGACTGGCACCGTGCCTGGACCAGCGGTGGCGCACTGCAGCATCAGGGGAAAAACACTCACAAACATACACAAGCACAGGGACCAGGTCTCCAAATAATCACGAGATGAGTCGGCCAGATAAAAAACACACCCAAAAAAAACCAAAACAATGAAAACATCACTGGATTCAAGGCAAAACTTAAAAATGTCTGAATGTGAACAGGAGAGGCGATGTTTGACTCTGATCGAGGGTGATTTTTAAGCGTCTCCTTGGATGTGAGGAAGTTTTCCAATTGAAGTTTACTAATTCCATCCCCTTGATCCCATCCCACTCTTCCCCACACACACACACACACATACTCCGGCCCAGCAGGAAAATCCCTCTGTGGCCAGGCATTTCTTTTTAACTTGATATGCTTGTGAATCACCCCCAGTGCTGCAGTGCTGCTCCACTAATGAACACAGGGCCCACAGACGGAGCTGTCCATGCCCTGCTACGCTCCCCAATCGCACTGGAAAACAGGATCCAGCTGCCCAGCACCCTGTCATTATAGCAACAAAAAAAAAAAAACTCCCAGAACACCCTCTGCCTGCCCCTAGACCCGTCTCATCCTCTGACCACATCTCATACTCACCAATCATGCCTCCTGCAGCTAACCTTGGTCTGGACTTAACCTCAGGAACCTTTTCAACCCTGCTCCAGCTGGGGCAATAACCGGCACCTCACATTATTCATTTTTTTTGTTTTGATTGCTTGTCTTTATCGGGACACCACACAGTCAAGAGTTCCCACTTCCTCCAGAATAACCACGCACTTGTACTAGCACCTGAGAGTCGGTCCGACCAATGCCGAGACAGGATAATCTCAGCAGTCTAGGAATTCAGTCTCATTGTGCCGTTTCTCTGGATGTACTTGTTTACAGGTGGCGTCTGACTCTGGCTCAAACACTATCTCCGCGTTCCCGCTCACTGCACGCAGTTCCTGATAGTTGTCTTTATTTTTCTTTATGCAATATACATACTATAGTGAAAGCGATAAATCTGAAGCGACAGTCTTGGATCTGTATCTGTACCAGACACCAATATAAATATGAACATGATGTATGTCGGGGGAGGAGGGGAAAGGGGAGAGGAGACGGAATTCAGGTTGTTGGCATGAAATTCCCATCTGATAAACTCTTCAAAGTGGTGGGTTTTTGTGACGTGTTAGTCTTGGCAGCAGGATGGCATGGGAAATGGCACATAAACACACATACACACACACAAAAGGTGGTGTGCTCACTGAAAGTGTGTGCAGACAAAGGCGCACACACACATGCCCAGCTGATACCAGCATCAGGGTAGAGTGAAGCCATATCTAATATGCTGAGTGAAAAGTAAACACAGCACCGTGGCATCAGGGCTTCCCGCTTACTGACAAACCATCTGACTCAAAACAAGCCTGAGGCCAGTAGTCCAGGGTGGGGCTGCATGGCCATAAAATACACATGTACACAGTGAAACACACACACACACACATAACAGAACAAGCGTGAACTGGATATAATTGCTCTGTTGTTGTTCTGTCATTAGAAATTACAGCAGAGATTCACCAAAATGATTAACGGGGGATGTGGGGGGAGATTTGCGAGTCTAAAATTCCTCCGCTGGGAAAAGACTGTGAGATCCAGCACATTCATCCACCTCTGAGGTGGGTAAGCGTTAATAAATGTATAAAATATGAGTCATGCATTCTCTCTGTGTCCTTA
Source organism: Decapterus maruadsi (assembly GCA_030347415.2). NCBI lineage: Eukaryota > Metazoa > Chordata > Actinopteri > Carangiformes > Carangidae > Decapterus > Decapterus maruadsi. The sequence continues at coordinate 5,975,814 of CM064895.1, forward strand.
AACAATCCAACTGACGATGATCCCGACCTCTGTGATACGTGAGCACGTGGAGCGAAGCAAAGCCGCTTCACGAGCCATTCATTTGATTTATGTATAAACTGAAATGACACATTTGAAATATCCCTCGAGGGGCTTTACTGAATGTTTTGCAGAACATACAACAACTTCTATCCACAGATCCTTTATAGGGAATATTACACAATATGAATACCACAAAAAAAGGTTATGAGAAATATAAACCTGCACAGAACTCATTTTTTCTGGACCTTCTGGTCTTTATAAACACTGAAGTCATCAGCTGGTGGAGTTTGTTCAGTTGTCATGGAGATTAGTATTGATGTGAAACCAGTAGCTGTTAGGAGTATCTTACTCTCGCTGCTCTTCTATAAGTATTAAGACTAAAAGCTACAGCAAGTTGGGCTGTCTTAAGGTTAAAATGGACTTTCATGTATAATTTATAAAGTGCAAATGTTTTTTGTTCCTGTTTCCTACCTTGTTAATAAGCCTGTGACACTTAGATTTATCTGGGGGTTATCTTGGGGGTCCCGACTACTGGTTAGGAACCAGTATGCAGAACATAACTCATGAGAGAAGAACTTGTCTAAAGACTGAAGTCGCACACCATGCACTTATCTAAACTAATGGAATCATTTTGGATCTAATGTGATACAAGTGTATCAATGGATCTTAATTCCTCAATTAGCCCAGCAGGGCCCTGTTCTGCAGCAGGAGCACTGCTCTGTATCTGAACAATGATATCCCTTGAGCTCTGTTTGTTGATGTGTCAAGAGCAAACACCTCGCTGCTCTGCAGTATTTTGACAATGAGCCTGTGTGTGTGGCTGACTGGCGTTTAACAGACTCCCCTGCTGGCTGTGTTGTAGACACAATAAAGGAACCATCAGACGTGGCAGAGGGGGATCTGACTTCTTCTCCACCCACACACAGTGCATTTCTCTGCTGCAGTCTGTCTTGTGGGTTGAAAAGTTTCACAAATCATGTTAACAAATATCCCAGGCTGGGTATCCTGTGGTTTTTCACTCCAGAGTACAAGGAGGAGTTCGCTTTTGTTGTGGCCTCGGAGATTCAAGATGATCTTTGAGAATGCTCCGAGCATGTGAAAAGTATTTGTAGCCATAAAGAAAGGCCAATTGGTATTAATGGTGTGGCATGCAGTAGAGGCCACGGGAAGTGTGTTTGAATCCATGTGTGTGTGTGAGTGTTTGGTCTGGGTCAGTCAGACACACTTGTTTCCCAGTAGGATGGATCTGATGGGGGCCACAGGGCAAGGAGCAGACAGATTCATCAGAGTAGTCAGCTTAGGGTGTCCGGTATCCCAGAGTGCAGTGCTGCAGCTGCCAGGCCTGCACTGGCAGCCATGATGGGCTCCAGGTGGACAGAAAGGAAGCCACAGATAGGGGAGCTTCAGTCAGAGCGCTCTGCTTTGAAATGCTCTATCTATAATAATCTATAATAATCTATCTATCTATCTATCTATCTATCTATCTATCTATCTATCTATCTATCTATCTATCTATCTATCTATCTATCTATCTATCTATCTATCTATCTATCTATCTATCTATCTATCTATCTATCTATCTCTTATGAATATTCCTTTTTAATTAAAACCCTGCCGTATATGTACAGTTATGAGACTTTACAGTCCAGGTAAAGCTCCAAAATGTTTGGAAAAGCCCTGTGTGTTCATTTTTTATGCTCACAGTGTTCCTTTATCAGCGTTGGCAAAAAAAAAAAGCTTTCATAAATACACAAGCCACTTGTTAGTTTGTCCACGGCACAAAAATTTGTCTTAGATCCTTATCACAAATTTGAAAAATTACCTCTAGCAGAGCTTGCCCATAATAGATTTTTGTCTCTCTGCTCCTTTACTCTGGGATGCCTTGTTAAATCCGGAAATTTGTGACAACTTTGATTTAGGGGTGTTTGGACTGAAACAGCAGAAGCTCCTCTTAGCAATCAATCAAATCAAACTGAAAGCAGTTATTTTTCTAACCTGACGCGCATCGCAAAGGTATGAAGGCAAACCTATAAATACATCACTTCATTCGGTTCTGACACAACCACACTTATCATGGAGCAATTTTTCTTCCTCACACTTTTCTCATGATGATGTACAGTACAGTTATCCTGACCACCAACTGCTGTGAAAAAATAAATAAATAAAGCAAATCATTTACCAATTAGTCAGCAAAGAGTAGGCTAAATGATATATATTTGATCTTTAAAGCCTTCTCTCTAGTGAGACATGGAGCAGACAGCACAGGTAACCTAACACTTACTTTTTTACTTTTGATGATTTCAATTGAACTTAAAAATTATAACTGAGTAAAGGATAATGTTCAGAACAATTATTATTTCCTGTACTGATCAAAAAACCAACAGAAAAATCCCTTATGGGGCTACTGTAACCCTGCTGCCATGATTTAATGTTTGCAAATGTCATGACAATAAATGTCATCCAATTATTCATCATTATGATACACTAGGGCTATTATTTTATTTATTTACCTTCTCAAAGTATAACATTTTATTAATCCGTCTTCACATGAGTCCTTGTGATGTGACTGGAGGTATAGGCTATTTGCAAACAAATGTGAAATAATTCAAGTTGCAGGGTCTCCATCAGCTTCTGTCCTCTCAGCTGTGGATAGTGAGACACATTCAGAGACCAGACACTTGTCTGGCAAATATAAGAGAAATAGAGGCAGCAAAGCAAACTCTCAGAGGCAGCCGACATCAAACAGCTCATTAAGATGAGAGGGACTGTGGTGGTGTCCCAGGTAAAACCAACAACAACTTAAACAAACAACAGTGACATTTGCAGCGTCAAGGATATCCTGAACAGCGACTTACAGGAGGATTAAGGATGTGGCAGGTTTTTTTCACCACGTAGTTTTTAGCACAATAAAGCCTCAGAATGATAAAACAACAGGGCACGTGGACAAGGCCACACTATGCTTTCTAACTGTCCTGCTCATCGTGCTCAGCTTCCTGCTCCTCCCGAGGAGCTGCTGAGAGATGTCCTGTATGTGATCATTGTTCTCTTTAGCCTCTTTGTAGTAATCATGCACAACTGACACATGCAGTTTAATAGTTATTATTGATTCGACATGAATAAAACAACACATGCCTCCAGGTCAAGTACTCCCTTTCTTTTGAAAAGTCAGACTCTGTGCTACCTCTCAGTGCCCAGACACATCCAGAGAACACTTTGATCCAGATGGGACAAATATGATCCAGTGGGCTAGCAGTGGCACTGCTGATTAGAACCTCAAGATTTCAAATCCTCTAAAAGCATTTTTGGTGTCACGGAAGTCCAAATATTTGTCACAAAAACACACAGAGACCATCACTGTCTCGTTAGAGGCTTTTTGAAGTCTTCTGGGAATTGTTTTGTAGTCTCCTTTTTAAAAACTGGAGAATGAGTTTTGAGAACACTTTATTGTATGTTTCACTTTTTATACAAGCAAGTCCCTTGCCTAAATTCTCTTGCTTGTTGCTTCTAAGAATGATTTCTCTCTATGGAGCCTCACCAGCTAAACAGTGGGTTTGAGTTTTTTTACTTGAGGGGACGACGGATAAACATTGAACTGAAAGATGCTATAAAGATCAGTGAAGCTGAGAGAAGCTGGAAACTAAATGTACCAATACGGTTATATGTTTGGTATAATATTTCTAAGAGTGACGTTAAAAATGTATGTCACGACTAAAATAAAAATGAACTCTTTGAGTTTTCAATATCACCACCAGGGCAAAGATGGCAGATGGGTTGCTACTGATGGATCTGAGGCTTAAAATACCAACCTCCACTGACCTAAATAATGAAACACCCCTGAAACGGCAGACTACCCTCCTTAAATAAAAAACATAACATGATCCTTATTTCTGCAAAGCTATACTTCTGCAGTTTTCTATGACAAAACTGTGACTGTTAATCATCTCTATCTCTTCACTGTCAGGGAGATAATACAAGCTTAAGAAAGAAAGAGAGAAAATTGGTGCTACATTAAAATACTGTATCATATTTTATGACATTTCTCACTATGACAAATATTTTCAGCTCTGTGTTTATCTCCTTGGCAGTCGAGGTGCCAGTTTTACTCGGCAGAGCAAAAAACATGCACGGACATGTCGTCATGATACAAACACAACTGCAGTGCTAATTCAGTTGCAGCTTGTATTTCTTTCCTTAACAGGCTGGATTTGTGGATCAGCTTTTCTGACCCAGAGCAGTGTGTGGGAGCAAAGCCCCGAATAGGAGGGAAAGCACATGCATGTGTTTGTGTGAGTGGGAGAAAAAGAGAGAGAGAGTTAACGTGGGATCCTGATCTCTCTGGGACTTACTCATTCCCAAATGTAATGTAAAACCTATGGGACAATAAGGGGCTACACAGTGCTGAGCTTTACCCAGGCCAGAAAGTCCACCCAACATGTTGTCAAACCATGAGGAATTTATTACTAATGTTGGTCAGCTGTAGCGACAGGGGGCGGGGGCTTTTTTCCAGAGAGGAAAAAGAGAAATCATTAATTATCTACACCGCCACCCTTGATCATTCCCTGAATTTCAGCTGAGTTTATCTCCAAAGCGTGCATTTCCATCCCGACTGAGTCTCTTCAGCTAGCGTGTCCATTTATAAAGCTTGTGGCTTAACAGCAGGGTCATCCACTGACCTCACCATTGACAGCCAATGGTGTGAAGGATTGGAGGCAGACAAGGCAGAACAAAGCAGACATGGCAGCAGTGCAAGTGCTGTGATCCAGACCTTGGCCTTCAGCCTTTTTCCCAATGGCAAAATGGATGGTGAGCACCAAAACAACTGACTTTAGAAGAGTGTCCAGGTACGAGAACTTTTAGACATGAACTACTGGTCTGAAAATCTGAATAATACTGTTTGAGTACAAGTAAATCAGCACATTCAAGAGGCTTCATCCACATAGTCAAAACAAAGGTATTGTATATGTTATCTAATATCCCTGTTTACATATCTGTATCTAGGCTCTAATGGGTGTGATTTGCAGAAGGATTATAGTTATCTTCTACATAGCATAAATAAGGTGGAGCAACAGCAATTAAAAACTAGTCGTTGTAGATTCCAAGCTTATACCTTGTTACATATCTTATGCACAGCCTCTTATTTCCTATAGTTGTTGGTGGGGGGGCTGGTCAGACAGCGGGAGTGAGCTAAAATTGAGATGGCTAAGGTACCAAGGTTTGTCTTTGTTTCTCCCATGATCTCCCTGTTAGTTTCCATTTCCATTACGATATTTGGACATTCAACTAGTGGCCACTAGTGGATTGGGGCTCCACACAAGACAAAAGCCCCATTTACATTAATGAGGGAGCCTGTTGCCTGGACAGTGGACACACTATTCTTGTATATTAAATGGCATGAGACTTTTTGTGAACCTACCATTATTGGTGTTTAGTTGCATCCTGAAGGCTCGGAGTGATTCTCGTTGTGCCAAGTTAGTTCTTGAGACCCCTTCTGAAAGTCCACTCGCCTGCATATGACAACACCATGGACCTGTGGAAGCAACAAGAAGCAAACTCAGCAGTTCTGACATTGAAGTTCTCCAGTGATCAGTTCTATCAAGAAAGTATAACAGAATAAATACACTAGTGGCTATGCTACAAACAGTGTGTCACTTAGCATGTAGCAGACGACCTAAGCTAACAACCCAACATATACAAGCTATACATCAGCCTGACAAGCAACTCACTTTTAACTACATGATTTCTGCATTAGCATCTTTTTGATAATGCTTGATAATTTGATAATGCAGCTACCTGTTTCTCTGCACTCACACTGCATTGTATATGTCACCAATGTTTTGTCAGTTGTCATGGCTTCCAGAATGACACACATTGGTTTTTATGGGTTCCTACTCAACCTGGCTGGGCACGTCCAACTACATTAAACGCTAATTCAGGCTTGGTGCAATTATATCATTGTGTGTTTCCGATTTATTGGAAGAGAGAAGAAGGAGGACTCATAGGTATACACAGAATAATCTGGGAAGGTTTCAAAACAAGTTGGAAGTTGATTGGATGAACCATCTGTCTATAATATAAGCACCAGAATCACTTTATTCACAGCCATTTTGAAAAACCCACATTGCTGTAACAGTGGCCTTGCTACTGTCATGTTGTTTGTGGCTCTGAAGGAGCTTTGTGACCACCCTACTGAGGTCACTGGGATGTCATTAAGGTTATTTTGTCATGGACTTGGAGATTTTAAGTCCTTACACTGAGACTTCAAGACAGGATTGGTTCTCATTTTAATCTGTTCTTTATGGAAGTGCAATACTCTTTAATTTTTATACTATACATCATTGCTCCATCACAGCTTCAGTTTCACAGCTGAATTCCCTAGTATATAAATCAAAAGCAGGTATACATTTCATTCAATTTGTCATGGCACAATACATCTCGACAACGCATTGTAATTCATTTTAAATAACTGCAAGGCTCTTTGTAGATGACATATGTAGATTATATCTTTAACATGATTAAGAATGGGATGACAGGGACAGCAGGTATCATGTGTGGCCAAGACTTTAGTAAGGCCTCAAGGGAATTTCATTTTGGAGCATGATCGATCTCATGTTGTGGTGAGAGAATATTACTGACAGTCAGTCTGCTGCAGAAGCTACAGCTACATGGCTTTGTGTGCATGCACAGTGTGCCAGTTGCATCTCAAGCAAGTAAACAGACAGACAGGTAGAGTTTCTGGCTGTTGTCCAAGAGCCGTGAGTCACAGATCACAGACAGCAGATGGTGTGATAACTCAGCTCCTTGTTAACTTTGGCAGAGAACCACAGGGTGCCTCGCCGGCTCCCATCCCACCCAACCCTCCGTGTTCTTCCTCATCACACCGCACCATCAACATATCATAAAAACAGAATCATAAATCACAAGATGCCTCAATAAAGTTGAACAGGAAACAAAATGTGAAAGAGTCATATGAGGAAAGTTATTTTTGGAAGTATGGAGCAAAGCGATCGTGGTGAGGAAAGATTTTTTTTATTTTTTTTAGCAAGTGTACACGGCCTGTGTGTTTATATCTTAATTTGTTATTGTTGTACATTGCAGTATAATCTCTGTACAATCACAAGGAGTTTGACAAATGAGTCTGGAGCTCATTGCCAAGCTGACTGAGCAATTGCATAACTCTCTCTTCTCAGATTCATTAATAGCTGTGTAATGGAAACGCAAAGGGCAGCAGCGGCATAACTGTCCAATGACAGAGAATGCAGCTTTTTTCCTCACTTGACATCTTTGAAAAGTCTCCAGACAAGACAAATTCTGTGTGTGAATAACCATTGCGCTTCAGGGCGACACATTCCAGATCAGACGACAAATAGCCATTAAGAGCAATGTTATCAATCAAGCAGGTACAGTGCACTGTCACTGGCTCTTTTCATGCATTCCAAACGACAGTCATAACTTTGACCTGACAAACCCAGTCAGCTTGAGCAACTTCCCCAATCTATCACAGCTGTCAGAGGCACAGCACAGCTTTGTTCTGATTAATTACACCTTTGCTGGTAGGAGCTGTCATTCAGCCAAACAGGTGATATACACACACTATCAAGATGTTGTGAATGAACATGAATGAGCGTGGGTGTCATGAGTCAGCCGCCAAATATTCAAATGAACATTTTAAGACAGGGAGAGAGAAAGACAGAGAGAGAGAGAAGAAAAAAACTAAACAAGGAAACCATTTGGCTGCCCCGAGGCAAAACTATCCAGTCTTCACTGTCCAAGAAAGCAGAAGAAGTGCTACCAGTGTCAGAGGATCAGAGTTGCTGCATTAGAGTGACGAGTGAATGCAATTTCCCCTGAGAGAGATTGTATCATAATGATGTCAGTGCCTTTCTGTACACATAATATGTTTGAATAAACCTGCAGGGATCTCAAGGGAACTCCAGCTTGCAGCAGAGTTACAGTAATGTGTTTAAACTGGCAAAACACACATCCAACAATGAGTCTCCTTGAGAAACATTTCAAAGCTCATAAACTAAACATTCCTTTACATACGTTTCTTGCAGATCATGTGAGATTGTTTCAAACTGGACACATTAGTACAATAAACATCCATTCTGTTTTGGGCATAGTCTACATGCGTTTGCAGATAAAGAATTGCACAGTGTGAATATGCACATGATAGTAGTGGGTGTGTCTATATTGTGTGTAAGTAGTGTATGAGGTTGCTTCTCTTATTCTCATCCTATTCTCATTGTTTTATTTGAGACCTTACTGAAGTCACGATTGAGAGGCCTTTGAACACATTGTAAACATTATACAAGCTAAATAGCTAAATATCAGATAGTATTGTCAGTGTGGCTATTAGCTTTCTGATCTTAGCATTTAGGTCAAAGCTCCAGTGAGCTACTAATCCAATTTGAAGACAATTGGGTAATTATCTACCCAGTAGGCTACTTAGACAAGAAATGGTTCCCATTGGTTGTTTATCACTTTCACTGCTAACTGCCACCATAAAATGAAGGTATGAATATGCATCTGTTTAAAATAGGCATAAGGACTTTTAAGAAGCACCTTAAAACCCATTTTTACTCATTGGCTTTTAATTGTGTTTGACCTGTTTCTATTTTCTGTCTGATGCATTGGGTTTTAAATAACTTTTTTGCTTTACTTCATGCCTGTATGTACATACATTCATGTCTGTTTTCACAAAGCACATTGGTGCTATATGATTTAAATAAACTTGAAACTTTTTTTGTATTGCCAAAATAATACATAAAGAGACTGTCTTGATTTATGAATTACCATCAGAATAGGACTAGCAAACTCCAACAAGCTCATATGCTGACCATGACTGTTGATGCCACTGTATGCCATTCAAGGCTAAGCACAAAGTAGCCTGTATAGTATAGTGAGCTTATTTCAACATGACCCAAGAGTAATAGTGTTGTTACATATAATTTTAGGAGAAATTAAATACAACGAGTTTCATGACAAGCCATCCTATTGTTGAGAGCTTTCTGACAGTGCTCGGCTACATGAGTCTGAGTGTCTCACTGCAATGAAACAGGATCAGGAAACAGTATTCTGTCACTTTCTCATCACACCTGTTAAAAGTGTAGCGTGTGTGTATGTTTCCCTTAATATACATGCAATATAAAAACCTGATGTGTGTGGGTGTGAGTTTGTACAGCAGGTCACGCTCGCCTTAATCCCCATGTCAGTTATCCACAACATCCAAAACGTCTCAAACTACAACTTCCGCTGAAACGCACAGCGGCACATCTTACGGTGCAGCTCAGTGGTGGCTCGCACCAGGTGCAGCTGCACACGTGCTCAGTGTTTTACTCTCCGCTGCACTTTTCCGCAACACCAGCATCCTGACAATAAGCTTATTCTCATGCCAACACACTTTCCTCTATTAATGTTTCATGGCTTGCAAATCTATTAGAAGGGTTTCAATGAGGCAGCTGCTGAGGGAACAGGACGTGAGGACTTGTGTCCAAGGACAATGTGTCTCAGTTGACCATTACACATAAGCACAGTGGCCTCCAGAGGCTAAATGTAGACCACCATGATACAGCCCCAGAGAGTCTCAAGTGTTAAAACATGTCTGGGAGCAAACTGAGACACTTCACTCTGTGTGCTCAGGTTGACTTGAGGACCAGAAGGTCGTCTGCATGCTACAAAGCTCACAGTACAATCACGCCTCCTGATCCTTATCTGAGCAACAGTGATGCAGACCTGCTCTAAGACGCTTTCGCAGTGCTCCGCTCCACAAGCAAAAGCTTTTTAAAGATTGACTTTCTTTGTGGAGGGGAAAAGCTCTGAAGCTCAAAAGAAACAGCTCTGGCTGGTGTTTTATTACATTGTGTTTCTTCAATGGCCTAGCACTTGAAAACAACTTTCCAGCTGAGCAATTCTAGCATTAACAAGTCGTTCATCTTTGATGAGCTCCATATGCAAAAAAACAAGAGGAGGGAAAAAAAGAGCCTGTGATCAGAGAAATAAAATCATATGTATATTCTGTCACGCCTCACATCCTGTGGAGCGGTGCAAAATGTGGTGTGCTTGAAGGAAAACAAATAGCATGTCCCGGCACAGGGCTGTGTTTGTTTCTGCTGCTTTCATTGGAATTGCATGAGCAAATGTGAGCCTTGAAAATGAATGTGCAGCTTAAAAAACTGCTTTTACATGATTTATTTCTTCTATGGTGGATTGCAGGAATACTTTGTCTTATCTTCAGGAAGTATTCCAGCCTGCTGCAGGGACATGTCAGGAGCTAAGATCTCTCCTGCTCACAAGTAGTGTTGTTCCCTGCAGCAATATTCTCAACCTTGGGTGGTCACTTTACATTTTCTTCTGTCTTTTTTTCCACTCCCACTGTTTCAAACATTGCAACACAGCGATGAAGAGCAGTAGGTTTTTTTTTTATCTGACGGGTCTTGGTGAGGCTTTGTCTCAAATAGGAACACCCCCATTTCCCTCACACTCACTTACACACATGCACTGTCTTCACAGGAGACAAACACATTCATGTCATACTGTATGTGCGAGACAAAAAGCCTCCCACCGCCCAACCCCACCCCGATCTTCACAGTTGACAGTCAAGTTCTGGGTCAGCCGCGCTGGCTTGAGCTTACATCCGTCTTGCCTTTTGACACACATCACAAATGAAAAACGAGACAAACGAGATTTCCACATAAAGGGTTGGAAGGCTCATCTTCAGTGTCTGAAGCGGCTCACAGCTCTGAGTTCACCAGAGTACACACACACACACAGACGCCCACTTGGCTCAGACGAGAAAAAGGCTTTTTAACAATTTAATTTGCTGTGTTTTCCACGGTTCTCACCAGCACCTCTTCTGTGTCAGATTGCATTGTTCCTGTAAACCACCGTTCAACCAGATACACTGCATGCTGTATGTCCTATGTGGTGTGTACTGTATGTGCCAAGTCAGTGCGGCAGTCTTGCTTAGTTTAGCACAGTGATGTTAGAGGAACATCAGCACCCTGCGGTGAGGGTTATGCTTTGGTGGTGTATACTATGTGGCAGTGAAAGGGGAACCGGGGATAGAGTCATCAGGATTGTGGGATGACCCAGGGTTCATGGTGTGCACCCCTGCTGTTTGTCCCTTTCATCAAGCAGTCCAGTTGTTGGTTTAGCTCAGGCCCTTCTCAGCAGGCCTTGGCACAGGGGAGAACCCGTAGCCAAGGAGGATTTGGTCAAAGACAGAGGAAAGTCTGCTCACGCTCACAGCAGCTTTTCCAGTATCAAGCACCACCTACTTCCAATCATGCGTTACCCCCCCCCAAATCCTCTCTGTGCCTGCAAAACCGGCAGGGCCAGATCTAGCAGAGAGGAGGTCTGCTCTAGATATTCCCTAAATTTAGCGCCAGAGAAACAAACACACAAACTCCCACTAATGCGCTGTCACACCTTTCCAAACACTTGCGTGGGTATTAACCAAAGTTAGCGACATCAATCATATTTCCGTAGAGCCTTATACTGTATGTTATTACAGCATTCATCTTTTAGTGGTGAAGTGGCACATCACAGGCAAGGAGATAATGACACGCTTTATTGAAATCGAGACAAATGCGCCCTCTCCTCACCATGGGTGGTCTAGTAAGGAGAACTGCATGGAGAAGAGCCCCACAGGCAATTAACATGCAAGCCAGACTGAAGATCTCTGGTTTATGCATTACACGCAGCTGGGCTCAAGATATCACTCAAGTACATGATACCAGAGTGTCCGCATGTTTTTAAGCTTTAAGTGTAGCAGCATTTGCATTTGTCAGTGCATGTGCCCGACAGCGACGGTGCGAGCAAGGTGGTGGAGAATGTAAATCAAAAGTGATTCTCTGTTTACAGCAGCAAGTCTAAACCAGCAGAATCAAGAAGCGCAGTGGGTTGGTCCTGACTCGAAGACACACTGATACACTGATAGACAGAAACTAATTGATCATAAATTTTCAACTTGATGCTTTTTTTTTGTCAATTTGAAATATTGTTTTCTTCCTAGCAACTGATTTCAATCAGTTTTTCCATTTGAAGGGCACTTTCATAAAGTTGGGGCAACAGCAACTAACAGCAAAAGAAATCATACAAAACAGGTCAAACTCCTGCCTTTCTCCATATTTTTAGTTTAGCAGGTTAGCATGTTAAAGCTTGTTCATTTGCACTGAACATATTGTCAGGGTCAGTAGCCTATAGGACAACCGAAAATTAACTTGATGGTGGTAAAAGATTAAGAGTAATGGATCATCAAAGTTATTACAATTTTCATGACAATATATTCAAATTTGTTGGGAACGGTCAGTCTGGACCAAGATGGTGAGCCGAGCCATTCACAGAGCCACATCATTGGTGTGGGATAAGAAAACATGGGGACAGAAAATTCAATCTGAGATCACTCAAGTGATGTCACTTGTCTTGACAAAGCTCCTCCAGAGCCATAGAAGACATACATGTAGTAAGACTGTTTATACAGGCTGTGTACAGCTCACTCTGCTGCTTGACATGTAAAATCTGTGACTACACCTCATAAGAGAAGCATGATGTATGATTTGTGGCAGGAACAGAAATTTAATGACTGACTTTTTTTTTACAAGGTCTCAGTGTAGGATCTGTGATGTGAAAATAAAGTTAAATGTGTACGCACCCAGAACTGTTTTAATTTACCTCATAAATAACAAATTTGTTGTTGTGTTGTGCTATTTAGTTGGCTTTTGAGATAAGCATATGATATGAATAAAGATTTTACATAAAAAAGACAGAGAAAATGTTCAAATACAATGTCAGAATATCAGAGATTTGCCTCGGTGATCAAGTTCATGTTATTCTAGCTGCTGAGCTGCAGAGATACAGCTGAAACAAATGTATCCACAAAGCAGCAGCATGATATAAGATGATATAAATGACAAACACAAGTGCATATGACTTTATAAATCCTAGGTAATAGATTTGTGTGGCCATCCTGCTGGGAGATACCACATCATTCATCATCTCATTACAGAGGATTATAAGAAGGAAGAAAAATGGATGGTTAAACCTTCTTTCTAGAGAGTAACCATCATTGGATGAAAATGCAAATGGGTGGGACATTCTGAGCATTATGTTCATGTCCATTGGTGGACTGCAGTGTCTGCTGGTGACGGCAGCTGATCTCGGGGATTGCACACTAGTCAGGTGCAGCAGTCAGTCAAAGCTCTGGCTCCCACTCAGTAAATTGGCGAGCTGCCCTGAAACGCTCACCCAAAGCCACAAGAGATACCTGCAATTTGTCACCCCTATAAAATAACATTCTCCATCTAAATTGTCATTTAGAGGCAGAGAAGTTTGTGTTCCTACAGGGAATAGCGCTTAGCGCCATATCTATGTTTCTTACAGAGCGTTTTATTATCAAGAATCCCCAACCCCCCCCCACCACCACCACTACCACCTCCCACCCCATCTCACTCCGTCCCCCAATCCACCCCCTTCTCTCCCAACTCAGAGTGTGATGTTTTTGTGGCAGTTGGCAGAGACAGAGGGAGGTTTTAAAGAAGACATTTAATCTTTCCTGGCTGCGAAGCTTTCATACTAGTCAGTGTAAAGACGGGCAGGAAAAGCCTAGAGGGCAGCGCATCAATTCTTTGTTTGACGACGGGCTTGGCAGATCGCCAGGGCCTGATTTCTCACACCATGCATGCCACAGCACACCTCAGGCTTAGGAGACACAGAGACACATGGAAAGATTGACGAATGAATTAAGATCGTGAAATATCACTCTGTTCCATTTACAAATAATGTGGACTTTGTTGTCAGCTCTGTCCGTGTTAGATGTTTGACATCTTGGACAGGATCACAGGGTGACAGTTTTTTTTTAACAAAGGTTCTTTTGCATTCAATATTTGCACATGCTACAGCTGTGTGTTTGCTCTTAGGTTTTTTGGTTATTGGCATAAAGAAGCATGTGAGAAAGAATGTTGTAAGTAGCGTTGAGGAGGTAAAATATCATTACATCAGTAGTGGGTGGGGAATGGGGGGTGGAAGGTTTAAGTGCAGGCATTGGCAACAGGATGTTTGGGTTTTGAGTGAATACAAACAATTCATGCTTTTATGCATCACTTTTCCAAAAACAATGAGTAACTGTAGGATATTCATCTGAGCATAACTTTGGGAAATCAACACATTTTTTCTTAAACAACACAGCCAGATATAAAAATGCAAACGTCTGTGACTGACTAACTGACTGACTGAGAGATAGAGTTGGGTGAATGCGTCACACCACTGTGTTCACTTATTCTATGGTCAGTGAAACATAAGATTTTGACCACTAGTCAGTCTTGTTTACATATGTAGGCTACTGTATGTGCATTATTAGAATATTTAAGTTACAAGATATTTTAAGTCAATAAGAAATGTGGTTAAAGGGGCGGTGTTTAGCTCAGTTGGTAGAGCACCCGCCCCATGTGCAGTCCTCACTAGGGATGATTCCCCCAGTTTCCTGTCACTCTCTGAACTGTCCTATCAATAAAGGCATGAAAAGCCAAAAAAATATACTTTAAAAAAAAAGGAAAAAGAAATGTGGTTAAAAAGACCAACAGCACAGGGATGTAGTTGTAGGAAGTGCTGGAGGCAGTTAGTATGCACAGGAGCTGGTAACAACAGAGTTGAGTAAGAGTGAGTCAAGCCCTTCAGGCATAGCTGTATACTCGCAAGATTGTTATTCTGTTTAAACTGGCACTCTCACTCCATTGGGGACTGTGACTTCAGGCAGCGGTGAGTTGATAAAATACAGTCCAAGAAGTTCTGTCTTCTGTAATGCATCATGGGAGGCAATTATTTCATCTTTATGCACAATTGTAATGCCAACAGTGGAACTATCCCTCCATATTTCAAAGTAATCCCAAGTGGAATTTATCATAAAAAAAGGCTGATTTAATGGGATTTTAAACAGAATGCAAAAATGAACACTTACGGTAAGCACTTCAGCATGGCAAAGGGATTAGACAAATACAAGTAGGCTCTGTTGGTTTGAGTATTGGAATGAATAAATCTACTTTTCCTAAGAAATTAAAGGTTTGAAATGAATATTTTTCCCCCTATTGTCCTCGACTTCTGAAGTCATCAGTCTCCACCGGTTTGCACAGGGGATCAGTTACCATTCTGTCACCGTGAGTGAGGCTACACGTGTTGCCATTCATCTCCACGAGTGTTACATCACACGTCTGTCACAGAAAATGCAGATGCATCAAGCAGTAAGGCGATTCAGTGTTGTCATTATATATGACATAACTCACTCAATGGATACTTCCCTAAGGGCGTCTTTTCCTCCCAGCTTAGGTTTCATAAACTACTTTGCTCATGGTTCCAAAGGTTCAGGCAAAATACTGGAGAGTGTTCTGTCTGCCTCTCTACAATATCCCTGGCTTTACCTTGTGCTGACATTTTCCCCATTGGTGGTGGACCTGGTGTGTGTTTTGTGTGAGAGCAGTCAGGTGTGACGCCTCTCTCCTGCAGGATTTCCTTCTTGGTGTCAGTAGAACTCTGTATAATCAACATTTACACAGCTAATTGTCTGTTTTACACTAAACGGTATTAACACATCAAAAGTCCTCCTCTGTCTCCTTCGTTGTGCCAGAGGACATAGTTTTCAATGGGGAACCGTTGCAGACAATGCGACTACAATGAGCACTTTTAATGCTAATCAAACAGACATGTCGTGCCTCTCACTTTCACACACACACACACACACAGGGAGTAGTCAGTGCAGATGTAGACTGTAGACAACGTTCACAATACCTGTGTCTCCAACATGACCTGAGGTCTTTGGTGTGCTGGAGGGGCTGTCTCCTTTTGGACTTCATCACTGCATATGATTCCTGCATTTTAGTCAGTATAGCTGAAGAGTTGATGAAACCCTCATGGTCTGTTCCGTCTGTACTTTACCGCCTGGCCCTGTAAAGCGCAAATTAACAAAGTGGCTCAGAATAAGTAAAACATCCAGCCCATTAGAAAGCATTCAGATAATCAAGATATAATCTACTAAAAATAAATATTTACAGTTCATATGTTATGGGAGATGTGGATGAACTAACATAGGCAGGGAGATACGCTAATTAAAAGGAGAGCGTGTCCCCATCATTCAAATATATTACAAATACACACACTGATCCAAATTTTAGCTAAAAGTACTCACACTGTGCTGTTTGGTTCAGCGGGTAGAGCAGATGCCCCATATGCAGAGTGTATCGTCCTCGCTACAGGCAGCCCTGGCTCAAATCCCGACCCTGCGTGTCATTCCCCTCTCTCTGTCTCCCTATTCAACTGTAGGTATCAATTAAAGACAAAAAAGCAAGTAAGTACTCACACAAAGTACTCACATGTACAGTTGCACCTTATGTCTAATAAGGTCTACTACTGAAATTAACTCTAATAACATCCAGGTGTGCCCACGGAGCAGAGCTCGTTAAAACTATTAGCTCCACCTGTGCTGTTTTTGCTACTGAAGAGACTCTACTGTGAGAAAGGTCTATAAACAAAGCACTCAATTAACAGCGACATACGTTTTTGATAATATATAGAAAAAAGAAAAGAATATAAATATTGTAAATCTTCAGTCTTTTCGTAATTACACTATGTTATGGTAAGTTGCCGGTAGGGTTGATGAGTTTTTCAAATTCAATGTCTAATCTGAATTCATTCAAATAGCCTACCCAATTGAATAAGTAATAAAGTTAATTGTATGAATTGCACATAACTTAAGTTTAGAATAACTACAGCTCAGAAAGGTTGTCTAGGTCTGTGAGCTCTGGTACGTTGAGTTTTAAGTAGCACACCTCGAAATAAAGTGTGTCCAGCCCTCTGAAAATACATAATTTCACTTCAATTTTTTTGGAAACTAGTAACAGACATCCTGATTGAGAGTTATAAAACTTTACTGAACAAGGAAAACACAGCACCTACAGTCGTAAAGTAATTTGACAGTGATCCTTTGACAAATATCCTTTAATACAATCAGAGAGCATATCAACAGATAAAAGTGTAACAAAATAAATATTAGCACTAGCTGATACTACAATGACTTTGATCATTTTAGGAGGTGAATGCAACATTCATCTGCATGTTTTTAGCATTAGTCTTTGCTAATAAAACAAAGAAGAGCCTAAACAAGATTTTAAAAAAAACAGAAATGGCTATTAGAAGCCCTGGTAATCAGTCCTCTGAAGTTTACATATTTTTTACATTTGACTGTAGTTAATCCAGCTTGTCAGCCTTCACAGAAAGGAAAGCAGGAGTATCTCTATGTATTTTCTCCATTTTTTAAGTTTAAGTTTTTTTTGTTGAGAATAAGGAACTTCTTGGCATAATAAAGATGTGATCGTACATCATCTTGCTGACACAGCAACGACGGCTGCAGAGTCATGAGGCAGTGACACGAAAGTCTTTGAAAAAGGCCACGCAGGGAATCCCTGATATTATCTCCTCCCACGACACTATTATTATGTTCCAGTGAGTGTGTCTAAGATTATTACACAGAACATTGTCAAACAGGAGCATGTGTGCTTAGCAAACACCCCTTTGATGAAAAAGCTTAAAAAAACATAAGCACACACAAAGGTGGAATAACACAGATGTACCGCGCTGAATGTGTGCACAGGTGTAAGAGCTGCTGCAGAATGACTGAAACTTTGATGAACTGGAATGACTTACTGTTGGTTTAGATGTGACTGAATAGGATAATAATAATGATAGTATTACATGGTTTATTATTATTCACACAGTATCCTTACATTAAAGGTCCCATAATATGCACTTCATCGATAAAAAAGATATATTTACGGGTTTAAGAACAAAAAACTACTGTATCTGTCGTACTTTTACATCTTCTTACTTAGGCTGCCTTCTAGAACTGTTGAGCCAATCAGGCGAGAGCAGGTTCTCAACATGTAACTGGAACGTGGTCAACTCGGATGTGACATCATTGCCAGCTGACTTCTGAGTAATGGAAAATGAACGCAGCATTAAGAATCAAATCCCACAAAGTATTCAGCAGCAGAAACTGTGTTCCAACACAGGGGCCACATCCTGCAGAGGTCATCGGAGTCACCACAAAGTTTGAACTCAAATGAGATGGCCCGGTCCATAGACTGTGTCTGCTGTTACTGGTGCCAAAGAGCGGCTCCTGTCACCTGGCAGCCATGACTCCTCACTGGTCTAGTCGCGCCAGTGTGACATAATTTGTTTTCAAATGCAGCCTCTGAAGGCTGTGAACCCTGGAATGGGACACAGTTGAGGCCCGTCGTGTTGAGCTTGGGCATGGCTGCTGTGTTGTGACATCACAAAGTTACAGAGGTCCTGATTCATTTTAAGAATAGAGGCTGTGAGCATTTCTTCGTGTATTGAGCGCTTTGATACTTTCACTTAGGAACAGTGCACTGCTCAGATTGGTTCAAGCACTGGCCAGAAAAATGTTTTAAAAATAAAAAAAAACTTTGGGAAACTTCATATATAGCTGCCTTTATTGATTTTGTGAGACCTATTGGAAATGGTATGGGCATCCAAATGTGAATTGGTTGAACCCCAGCAGGTACATCATAACATTTGTGTAATGGAAAAACTCCTGCAGAACAGCATGAGAAGAAGCAGTGGATGATTGGCAGGGCCCTCTGCACAGCAGACTGGCTGACTGACCGGCCGACAAGCTCGCTGGCCAACTGCTCAGGGGTTTTCCTCATCTGCAGCTGGAAAGCAGGGGGACAGTGGAGTGAAGCAGAATGAGTGGGGCAAGTGAAGAAGAGAGATAGAGAAGGAGAGACAAAGCACAAGCGAGTGAAAGAGAAAGTGAGTAGGAGAGAGACAGACTGAACACGGTGCCAGCGATTTGCTCTGCTGTTGCCTCGGGATCCTTAATAAATACATCCATAAACTCTCTGTGTCCCCCTTTTTTCTCTTTCTCTTTTTGCCAGCCACAAAGTGGAGGCTAAGAAAACTCAACTCTTTTTTTATATTTCTACATTACGGCTGACTCTGCTTTCTAAGGAAATCAAAGTCAGCAGTTATGGAAAGACCCTTCTGAAAAGGTCAGCCTGGCTAACACAGCGCTGTTTGAAACAGTTAAGAATCACTTGGTGTGTAGCTGACACACCGTACTGTCCAATTTCTGTCATTTTCAGAATAAATTCAAATTAAAGGTCACTATCACTGCAGCACCAAATTTGCATCAATCTGTCAATTTTATGTCATGTCATGTTGTTTTTCCACATTGTGCTGCACAGATTAGATCAAATTATGATTTCGGATTAGTTTCCTCATTACACTCCACAATGACAGTATAGAAACAGATTTGAACTCCATCAGATTGTGATGATTAAACATCCTTGTTCGACGAGACAAGAAATAACCTCAATGGCAATTGACATGACGAGTCAGCACCAGCCTTTTCAGCAAATATTCCAAAATGAAAGGTTTACGATCAAGTGACAAAGGCAACTATGGTCATCTGGATGCAGTGTGAAAGGATGTGTCGAGCTACACACCTCCATGTCACCTGAGCTGAAAATTGACAGCTGTTTTCACTTTTAAAACAAGTCAGTTCTGTTTGTTTACCATGACAAAGAAGGTCCTCTACCTTTACAAATTAGATATTTTAACCCAAACCATGATCTTTCCCTACCTAACTAAACCTTTTTCCATGCAATCATTCCATTACAAAATGTTATTTATTTAGCAACATGTATTTTTGACTGTGTTGGTAGAAGACACCTGCACCTCCTTGAATGTGCCGAGGAAGCTTGACAGTGCTGGGACATGACCAGATTGCTGTGTGATTCTGAAACATTTTCCATCCATCTTCCCCGTGATTGGTGCAATTTACTGCACAACAACTCCTTGTTGCTTTGAAGCTGTGAGGAGCGTTGCTGCAAGAGCCCCTGTGATGACATCGCACGGAAACTTGTCTCTGAATGTGCTGTTGTTTGTGTATCTATTTATCTGTCTTATCTATGTTTTGAACATCTATGGCCTTGACCTGGAAACGGCCTGTCTGTAACCTGCTGAACCCTCTCAATCCGTTCATTCCTCACCCTCCCCCCTCCACCCAGACGCTGCAGCTGTCCAATCTCCCTCTGGGGTCAAAGGGAACATCCTAATACTTGTCCTACTTGAGACTGGCACCTGTTGGCCCCGTCTTATCCTGGCCTTCATAAAGACAACAGAGAATTCAATAAAGCGGGCTTAGAGCCACGAGGCCTGACGGTGCCTGCGTTCGCCCCACTTTCCTCCCCCCTCGTCTCATTAGGATGGAAATGTTTGATATGTCATTTGGAAGATTGAGGAAGTCTAGCTCTAAGCCACATCACAGTGGAACAATGACAGATACATCCGTCAAACCACAGTGGGTTCGCCATAGGGAGAGCGAGGCTGCAGGGACCGTCTATGCTAGGACTTGTTGTGCAGTGGAAAAAATTGGAGGAAAATTGGCGAGCGACTTGTCTTCCTGTGTTTAAAATAATCAGTCTCTGTCTAGGGTTTAAGTTCAAGCTCATAAAAAGCAAATGCATAGGCATCAAATTATACACCTGTTTGTTATGAGGCGGACACATTGCCAACAGCTGTCACTTTTTTTCTAGTTTCTATATTCATACAGTCGACATAACACCTGTAGGTATGGCGGATGGACGGTGACATGCACCATACCAACCGGCCAGTTGTTGCCCATTGTACCAGTCTGGTGGCTCACCTCCTTTTAATCGGAGTCTTATTTTTAGCTTAATTGTGCACTCAGCTGTCCAAGAGTGTAATTAGAGGGCAGATAGATCCCACTGTCAAGCTGACACATTGATGCTGGAGGAAAATCTGTCTGATTGTGACTTTGACAATGTGTGAGTCAGTGCTCTGATCCTCTCCTTCATTAGAGCAAATCCCTGCCACAAAGAGCAGAGAAGAAGAGATTTAGTGTAGTCTGGGAGGTCCGTCTAAAAAAGGCTAATGTGCCTGTTTGTGTGCGTGTGTGTATTGTATCTGTGATGTAACTTGAAATCTTTCCAGGCTTCCCCCCCCCCCCCCCCTCTCTTTCCGCTGTGTTTCTATATCGCCTCTTCTCGCTGTCACTCACACTCAAAACACCCTCCTGCTTGACTTATAATTAACTGCAGTTGTTAATGGGCTCAAGAAGAATTTAGCTTGTAAGCCGATCCTACAATTAGGGCTTGTTGACTTTGCATAAATGTTGGGGGCTGCCCTCCCCAGGGGCGCAGGGCAAATGAAGGGCGTCTTTGAGGGGCTGCCAGGCCTGGCCAGACCTCCTGAGATGTTGGAGGGGAAGTGAGGTCTAAAACACACACAGACGAACCCCCTCCAACAGTCTTACCCCCAGTCCGTTGGGGTCATACAAGACATCAGGTTAACCTCTGGAAACTTAGATGAGACCCCACGGACCAGTGAGTCTTAAATGTGCATCCTCGGGAGGCCAACCATGCAGAATTATTTAAAAGAGGAAGTCAGCCTCGAACAACATGGATATATTAGACAGGACATGCTTTATCAAATGTTTTCACGGTCACAGAGTAAAGCTTCATGTTTTTACTGTTTAGAAAAGATGTGATTTGTTTTATGCTCAGTAAATGCGCTCCATTCAGACAGGTCTTTAGTTTTATACTGAATTTTATTTCTGTTATGGCATGAAATTAAGATCTGTGTTTATCCTATTCTATTTTCATACGTCCGTACTCCTACCAAGCTCTGTTAAAGATGTGTGATGTATTAAAATGTTTTTAGTATATTGCTGTTTTATTGAGATAACTGTGTTTTGTGTTTTTACATGTAGCCACGGAAACCGTTGGTGCTTCCTGGAGAGAGTATTTGTGGGTTTTCTTCAGAAAACAAGCTCCAAACAAGACCTTGCCTTTCCTCTTACTGGATACTGCGAGTTGCAACAAGTGCCAGGCTCTTTCTTCTCTGTTGCTTAAGAGCCAAGTGATTCACCAACACAAAGGAACGAAGCAGTGAAATAGGAAACTAAATGATCGACACATCCCTGATTTCATATGAGCACAGCCTCCAGCAGGGTTAATTCACCATGTAAAGGCATTGCTGTTATTCTGTTGTTGCTTTAGAACCCACACTCGATAGACAAGTTAATTACAATAAGCTTTTAATTAAAATATAGGTTGAGTTTATTTAATTTCTAAAGCATTTTAGATGATTTACAGCACCCCAGTAACCTTTTTACAGTTAAGTGACAATCTGTTCTTTGCAAAAGCAAATTAAAAATCAAAAGCGTACAATAACCTCAAGAGTGTTGTTGCTAGTTCAACCACAGGGTTTTCTACCAGTTATTATGGAGCTGATACTATAGGTAAAGATTGACAAATAACACTGAGAATATTTGGGGATCGTCTGACTGTCAATTGTGCTGATTTTACTGTTTATTGTTGTTATTTTGGCAGGGTTACAACTAGTGAGAGATACAGAGTGTTTCACTCTGCAATCAAAACACAAGGACTTCAATTAAGTAAAAATGTATCTCCTGATGTTTTGCGAATTTTAAAGACCGTTTTCAGTATGTGATTAGTTTTGTTGGAACTCCTGGAAAGACGTGATCTTCTTAAAAATGTTATTCATTTTATGTTTAGTAGCTTGTGTTCCTTACGAAACTGAATTTGTAATCTGTTAACTTCGTTACTCATCTTTCGTCTGAATCCCCATCTTGGCAGATCCCAAGAAACAGGCACGCTGAAGATAGTTGGACTATAGGTCTATGCTTCATGCGGGCAGAATGTGTTGTTGTTTCATATCTCTATCATTTTTTATCACACCTGACTCAACAGACTATCTTTGTGTTAACAGTAGTCTGCATTCCACTGAAGTTTTGTGCAAAATAGAAGCAATTCTTGTTAGAAAAGATTTGCTGATATCTGATGTTGCTGGGTCGTTTCCTGGCAACGTCATTCAAACTAAACATGGGAATGGATTTCTAGAGTATCCCTTTCTGCATTTCAATTTAGCAAAACATTGCTTTGTCAAATTGACAAAAAAAATCACCCCGTACAACTGTACAGTATGTATAATTTAATAACAGTTTGAGCTTGTCTCAATCGCTATAATGTCAGATTGAGCATTGATTTGGTTAATGAATACACATCAATAATCTTCCCCTTGATCTCTGTCCTCTGCACTTTTACTCCTCCACAAATCAAAGTGTAAAAGGTAAGACTTGTTAGAGTGAAGTTTGATCCATGTTCAGCTTTGGGGGAACTATTCTACCCTGGAACTGAACACATAGCTCCTTCCTGGTTCCTGCGGTGGAAATGTGGCTTTTTTTTTACTATAAAAGCATTTTAGTGACTGTAAGAAAACAGTCTCTTTAGGTATTAGCCTGTTGTCCATCATAAATCACTCTTCCACCACTCTGTATGCACACCATGCCTGCACACACGCTATCAGCAGCACATAAACACACAAAAGACAGGCTCACTTCACTTCAAATGATCGGTAATTTATGGGGAGGTCCTGCTGTGTTGTGAGGTCAGAGTTCACAACTTTAACAGCAGTGAAGATATGCAGTGTCTCTGCTGCTGTTCAGGCTGATGGGGCTAATAAAGTCCACACACCGCATCACTGCTCAGTACTCTGCAGGTGAGAGGTGTCAATACATCAATACACATAACCGAGATGGGCTGAAATAGTTTTTGATCTGCCAACGCCTCTGAGGATGTTACGCTCCAGTGCTCCAGTGCAGATTACATGCTGTAGTTCAGGAAGAAACACTCTTCACCACTGTTGCATTTACTCAGTAGCCAGTTTGTCAGGCTGGGTATGTTCATTAATCTGGTTCTTGTCTGTCTGTTTGTTTTGATAGTGCTGCCGACGCACTGTCCTGTAATGACAGATCTTGTTGTCATATCTCATGTACCGGATATAATGACATTTTACCCCCAGCATAATTTATTAAAACTAAGTCTTAAGAATTCCCCTGTGTACCCACTACTGCCCATTATAAGTTTTCCTCAGGTGAGCTTGATGATTACAGCATCTTGACAGAAATCACCTGCTGCTGTTTTTGGCTGGGATGTAATCATGAAGGCTGGCCATTCACTGTGGTAGATGACTCTTCCCTGCAGAGTAATCAGTGGACCTGCGGACTCTCTTTGGATGGCTGCCAGAGATACAGGTCATCAAGATGTTTAAATGGTATAACATTTGATTACTTCCTTTCCCTTTGTTTCTTCTAAATGTAAACTATTCTGGATGTATGAAAATTCATAACTTATTGTATTTTCCAAAGCTACAGGGTTTGTTTAAATGTGTCCTCCTATAAAATCTCTTTTGAATGCAACTAGCAAAAAAAATCACAGAATTTGTTAATTAAATGTGGTACTAATTTTTAAATGAGACATTAGAATTACCCATGAGGTCTTTGCCACCATTTCTGTTTATAAAAATAACACTGCCGTCACCAAAGGAAATCTGGGAACATGGTAAACATTTCCATATCGAAGTTTAATGGGGAAAAACACAAGAAGTCAGATGATCAGGTTTTAAAGCCGGTGGTTGAGACAGATGATCTAAACCATTTTATTTGGGAGTAAAACCAATAAAGAGAACACCCAGTATGCCAGTCATCACACTGGAAAACTACATATGTAACCACTGTGAAGAAAGACATTAGTTAAAATATTTTTTTTAGCTTACAGTCACCTTCCAAGAAAGCATTAACTTTGTCCTCACTTCTTACACCATAGTCAGCGCTAATGCTAGCAAGCTCGCTTACACATTACAAATATGTAAGGTAATAAGCCTCACTTTTGGAAGCTTAACATAAAGCAGTAGCAATGCTAGGGGCATAATGGGTTCTTGCAAATGCAGAATATGGTAAAGATACAAAAATCTTTAAACGAGGAGTTTGTATTTGGTTATAAAAAGTCTCATATTACAGTAATGTGGATGAATCTATGTTACCCACATGGGTCCATTTACAATAAATATATCGTTTTGTCTTTATGGATATTTTGTTATTATTTAGTGGTCGGCTCGCCCAGCATTTCCTACTTTTGGTTTTGCAGACGCTGCCCAGTGCGTCATGAGAATAACGCAGCCAAATCGTCTTTTACGACGGTATCTGATTGTCTTCGAACCCCCGACTTTCATTCGGAGTGAAGTGAAAACATTCTTTTCGCTTTCGTCTGTCTTGCGCCGGTCCAACAATTTCACAGTGCACATGGAGGCTCATGGGAAATGTAGTGTGAAAACATGTTGCTTTCCAAAACTCCTTGTTGTACATTTTGCTAGGCTACATAGCCAATTAGGGCCTTATCTTGCGGAAATATTGCAAATTTAATCAAACTTAATTTTTTTTTATTTGCCAAGAGTTGCCTCAGCAGTGATAAGCAATTTATTTAGCCTTTCTTTACTTATTTTGCCTACTAAAGTGAGCATGCTAACTCACTGTAATGTCCAGTTAACCCTGAGGAAGTAGTCGCGTTGTTTGAATCTTGTATTATAATATCTTAAATGCAATTGCTAAAAAGTCTCACTCTTGGCAAGGCTGCTATGTAAACAGCTGTGCTAACTGTAGCAATAGGGGAATTTTTCTTGGGGAAAATTATATTTATCAAAAGTAAAACATAAACTAGCATTATCAGTATATGATGTCACTTTTTCCAAAACTCTTCTCTCTCTTGATTCTTTGGAGCTCCACTACCTGTCCCTGAAAGCAGCTCACCATGGCTCATTTTAAGGCTAACACAAACTTATCAGCGTTCAAAGGCGTTGTGCACTGTGTGTAATGGTGACTTCAGTATTTTGTCCACCTCATTGTATCGCTTAGGGATGTTATGCTTTACCATGTGCATGGAAGACAGATGAACAGTTAGTCCAGCTATTATATCATATCTCCCAGTGAGACACATGTTTATAGGACAGCAAATCGAGCTCTAATGAAGTCATCGTCAAGAGAAAAGCTGGGATAGGCCCGCAGCGAGCATGTGTGTCTGATGCCAAGTGCCTCTGTACAGTGATGAACGACCACAGCCGAATTTTGCTAATGATCATTTTGGAAAAGCAAATAGATGTATCCAGCATCAATATTTCTTAATTATGGTTGTTTCCTGTGGAATTCTCTGTTGACGAAAACAGGGCGAAACAATCAATCAGCCGAGAGAGAGTAAGAGAGACTCTGGGAAGCAGTAAAGTAAACCTCAAAGGATGGATTTCATCATTCGCAATGGATTTTCACCTTTTTCAAAGTGTGTGTGCGCACATGTCTGAGAACAGTAAAGGGAGTGACACTCACATTAAAGAAAACAAGTGTGTGTGGGGTAACCAGGAGAAGAACATAGTGACTTTCTCTGCCCTCTAAATCCCCAGAAGGCTACATGCCAGTGGCTACATGCTGCTCACACTGCTTTAATACCCTGTCAGCTGTGCCAGTGGGAAAGAACACACACACACACACACACACACACACACACACACACACACACACACACACACACACACACACACACACACACACACACACACACACATACAGTCATGAACTGAAACACAGTCATTTCTAACCCTGCAGTATAAAGGGCTGCAGCTGCTGCCAAGAAGCACATAATATGAATCCTGAGAAGGAGTGTGTGTGCTTGAGGGTTTGGGGATAGTGGCATGTGTGCATACATTTGAGTAGCCTGTGTATGACTGGAAGCAATGGTGGCACTGTGCTATGGACTATGTCTGTGCATAAGATAGTGTTAAGTTACAATTACACACTTGTGCACATTAACCATCTACATCTGACTTCCTTCACACCTCTTTACCCTCTTATACTTCAACTTATTCTGAGTCAGAGGTTCCAGAGGTTAAATCCCTGTTAATCTTCTAAACAGCTAATGTAGACGAATGACTGTTAAAGCACTTCTGAGGTAACAGTAAGAAAAAGGGTCTTTCAAATATTTGTCACTAAAAGCCACTTCTTGAAAGACTAGAAGAGATTCGCTGTCACGCAGTTCACTAAAAGTTTTTGGGTCTCTCAGCTTATTGTTTAGCTTTTCAGCCCAGAGCTCTGCCTTCGTGGCTCAGTCTCCAGTAGCTGGTGAAGACACAGGTGAAGGAAGATGTTGAAACTGAACAGCCAAATATCTGGTACATTTCTGACTCCTGCCATTTTTGTTGAAGACAAGTGATCACCTGCTGCATTTTTATAGTTCTTAAACCTGATTGGTGTGTCTACAATTAAGCACGTGTTTACCTGATGGCTGTGTTTGGCCCATGGATGTGGTAGTTTGACAGTCAGTGTTTTGGCATTGCAAGGAAGTGGCATCATAATTGACTTTTGTGTGTTTAGTGCTTTGCAATATTGTTTTGTATAAAGTTTGAGGCTGGTTTCTTTCCTATAGCAGTGCAAATATGGGCCAAACATTTCTCCCCCAAGTTGAGACCAAAACAGAGCTAAAAGGAGTGTGAAAATGGAACTTACATTTTTTGACAGGTGCACAAGGACACAACTTGGGAAAAAAGTCCAAGAGATAATTCATCTAAGGTAATGAGTTCCAGGTGGATTGTGCAAAGAAGCCAAAAGCAGTTGATCCAAGCTCAGAATGAAATGGAGGGTCATTAATCCAGGTGTAGTGTGGTTGTGTTGAGTGTTATAAGCATCACTATGAATTTGACAGCAGATTGGCAAACAGCATCAAGGGATTCTGGAGTTACAGCAGAAGCATTTGTACAAGATGTCCCCATACGCTAAAACTGAAAAGAAGTTGCCTCAGTAAGAGTCTAAAAAAGGATAATATTTTTTAAATAAGTGTCATTTCTACCTTTTAAATCACCAATGTCAAAAAGGCAGAAATGCAACAACATCTTGGTAGTCACTTTGCATAAAAGCTAAATGAGTAGATGTAAATGTGCATGCAAATGTCAGTAATGATCTGTATGTAGCTGTAGTCACAGTTCGCTGCTTCTCCCAAGTGTCTAAAAAATTCAGTCTTTCTAACAGTACAAGTTGAATTTTTTGAAACAAGTCTAAATTAGACTTGAAACCAGTTTTATGAAAAATGCTTATTTTCAAACACAAAACTACTGTCACACCTTCAGTGCATTTTTTTCAAAGGCGCTCCATCCCGTTGTAATCAGTCACTACCCACCCACCGCGCTCTCTGTTAACTAGACTCTCCAGTGTGAAAGGCCGGGATTAACCTTGGATTCGAAAATGGGCCGCAAGCCCATACACTCAGCAATCCTCCTGTCGGACCCACCCTCATGAGCTCATCTCCGTCTAATGAAAAGCCCCGGTCACAGGTGAACACACACACAGATAGACAGGGACACCACCACAACAAATAAGGGCAAATGGGCGATTATGCGTGCCTTTACACACACAGACACTCTCACTGTCGGCATATTAGTGCTCTTTCTCTCTTTTTGTGAGAGTTTCTTCACTCAGATTTGAAGGTATTGTTGCTCTGTCAAAGGGAGCTCTAAAAAGGAGGCAGCGATTTCAAACCAAAAGCAACGCTGAGAGGGAACATGTCTAAACCTCAGGCTCACGTAGACACACACGCAGAGTCGAGGTGAATATATGAAAAAGGATTTTCGGCAGCAGCTTCTTTATGAAGGCTGCTTCTCAGAGAAATGTCAGGCTCGGAGCAGAAAAGTCGCATCTGTCAAAAGGCCTTTCAGGAGGAAAAGGCTTAGCAAGTGAAAAACTGTGTGTGTGGTAAGTGTGTGTAGTGTGTGTGTCTACCTTCATTCTGCTCTCACATATAATCCCAGCTTCTCTCTCTAAGTCCTCATGACAACAAACAAACTATCCCATACAAATCTGAAGAAGGCAACGCAGAGGCAAGAAGACTATATAATATTACAATAGTGACCGTTGCATCTATGATTTTAAAAACATATCTGCTCATCAGTTATTTGCTCTAATATAAAATATGTTTATTTAGGGTTTTGATATAATTATATACCAATATAATTCACAACTGTTAATGCATGTTATTACTCATGTCCAGTCATCACCTATAGTCATAAACACTATCCATTTTCCTTTGTGTTTTAGTGTCATTGCACGGCACCGCCTCCAATGTAAACTGTATCATATCAAATAACATCCTCTTATCCGCTTTGTATCTGTAAGAGAACACTTGTCTTTTGACTTGTTCATCCTCCCTCTCTTTCACACACACACGCAGCCACACACAGTGTCCTGTAGTGAGATCTGCCGAGGAGATGCGTGCTTATTAGTGTCCTATAAATCTCTTCTACCTCCCAGTGGGGCCCTAAGTCATAAATTTACAGCCACACGTGCTGCCGATGTTCAGGCTTCAGCCAGTGGAGGCTGCTCGAGCCTGACGACTGCTGATAGCCCACATTAACTTTAAGCCAAAACATGATAAGACCATTATGGGGCTCTAAAACTTGTTTAGTGGTCACAGTTATTATACTTAGCAGGGCCATGTGCGGCCCCAATCAGTGATCACCAGGATTTTGTTACACCAGGTTGTAAGCAGAAGTACATGCTGCACTGTACAGGCCAAATTACTACAATTAACACATGCCACCACCTCGAGTGGAGGTTAGGAGACAAACAAAGGAGGGGCAAGGTAAAGAGGAGTTCTAAGAGGAGGAAACAGAAGGTGAAAATAGGTGGAGCGGAGGGTGGTGAGGTGATAAATCTTGTCTCACAGCAGAAATGTCAGAGTTGAAACCTGGCATTTACACAGCGTGGCTCTGATCACAGCTCACAGCGGTGACAGCTCCCATAAAAACGAAGACTATCTGTAAAATGACGCAGTGAGAGGGCATCACTGTCGAAGGTGCAGCAGCCGCACAATGCGTCGGAATCAGCGTCCTAATCCCGGGTATCAGATTCGACGCGCTGGTAAAACGGCACGCCGGGAAGTGAATGGAGCCTTTGTGGAGGCTGCGGCTTACGGGCTCATTTGCATGTAGTGATGAACGTTGTTTACACTGGACATACAGCTCTGTGAAGTGGTAGGTAAACGCAGCAGGAATGATAGATTTACTGCCTCACATGGGAGCCAGACGGCAACGTAGCTGGCACACAAACGCACACACGCACACGCACACACACAGAGCAATTCATGCAGCAGGTAAGCAAACATGAACTACACAGAAACAGATATGCAAACACACACTCAGATGGATCGTTTCATGCAGCAGGGATGTAACACACACACACACATATGAAACAGTATCCATTCTCCTGGTGATAAATGCACGCTTCTTTTCACCATGGCTGACGTTCATATTTCCAGCCAATCTGTCAACATCACGCTCAAACAATGTTTATTTTCACCATGTAGATTTGATAAACATGTAGATATAAGCTAGAGCTTTGGTAGGTGGGGGGGGGAGTGGAGGGGGTGAAGGGGGAGGTAGACCAGGTCTACTGCTTCATTCCTGGGTGAGGAATCTCCTCTCTAAGCAGAAAGGGCAGGCTGCAGGGAGGGGGCCAAAGGGGGGCCACACGGGGGCCCCGGCCCCATTTAAGAAGAGGCCGATGATTTGTCATCCTCCGAAGGTGACGGACAGGAGGCTGGCAGCGCGGCTTTGGAGAGAGGGGGGGAGGAGGACGGGGGCAGCGATTTAAGGCAGTAAACGGGTCTCGGGTCAGCGGCATCGCACAGTGGGCTAGTCACTCAGCTCCAGCGCTGGACAAGGTAGAGGGAGCAGGATGGAGTCAGGCAGCGTGGCGTATGGAGACAGGGGTGATAGATGGTCACCCTCCACCTCCCTCGGCACCACCACAACACTCCTGCAGAACCTGCAGCTCTTTGGAACCGGTAGCTCCACCCTCCTTCAGTTCAAAGCTCCGGGACCGGGCGTGTTTGTTTTACAGTACCAGCTAAATGCCGTTTTTATGCACCGTGCACTCGAGGAGGTGGCAGCTTTCATGTGCCCAACTTTTCTGTCTGACTCTGTCACTGCTGCTATTGAGCCGTGGTGTGAAATGAAGCCCCCCCCCCTCCCACTCCCCCATACACCCCCTTGTGTGTTAAGCGCATCGCTCTGTTGGTGGGAGAAATAATATTGAGTTTCCCAGTTTCCCACAGAGAGTGGTAGCGGTGGGACGGAGCGGCGGGGGTCAGAAGACATTTTTTCTCATGTGCTGCCAGCCAGACACTGCAGCGAAGGCCGATAAATCAGCTGAAGGCAAACACGCAGACTCTGACTGAGCGGAAAAGAACAACAACAGACAGCAGAAGTCGCCCTCTGAGAAGTGGTTTGCGGTTTGGATGATAAGGTCAAACTACAAGTGATGATGCAACTTTGTAGATCATAATTATAGATTTCAGTGGAATGGTAGGTTCGGGTCCAGCTGGCTGTGTTTTGGAAAATACATATACTTACTACAGCATACGGACTGGTAACAAATTGCCTGTTGAACCTGTTGCCTCAGAAAAGAACAGAAGTGGATGCTCCTCATTTTAGTCGACTGTCACAGCTGAAATGAAAGAACTCTCCATATTATCAGAAAATACCAGTCGTAGCTCACTGGCCACTTGTTACTGACCTTAAGACAAAAGGCCAAAGTGTTCTCTCTGGAAGCCAGCGTCTGTATTCAGCCAAAGATCAGCAAATAGAGAAAAAACTCTGCAACGTGCTCTCTAGTGAAACGATGTAACAGATTGATTAACATCAATTTCAGGAGTCTTTGCTAGTCAGTTTTATATTTCTGGAGGCAGACGTCCAGTGTTTGGAGAAACCCGTGTCCATCTCTAAAAACATCTGCTCAAAGTGGAAAAAAACAAGCTGAAAGACTGACAAGAACACATTTATGAGAATTCATAATAAATACTAGAAGGGAATGTTCATATCATGAGTCATGAAAATTATATGACAAACTATGAGCCATTTAATTGAAGAGATATAACTGGAAGAACAAGGTTTCACACAGTGGAAGAAAACTGTGTATTTGCTGTTTCAGAGTTCCTCCCTGCTGCTCTTGAAACATTTATCACTCAACTGTTTGCAGGGTTCACTATAAATTTTACATGTTCAATCAGAATTATTTACAAACTGATTTTGAGTTTGGGGATGTATTGATGAAAAAATGAAATACTGATATTGTGTCAATATCTTGTCAGGATCTTGTGGTTATCAGCCCCTCAGGCTGCTGTTCTGCTTCTGTCTATTAAAGGGGAACTATGAAAGTCCGGTACTTTTTTTGTTGTTTTGGTTGTTGTTTTTTTACAGAGCTCCCCCTACAGTTTCAGAGAGTGAATATTTTCACTAGCCAAAAAACTCACTGTTAACCCTTCCCCATTCACACCCTGGCCATGTGCATCTGTTTCGAACGAAGCAATGTCTACCAAGGTGGGTAACATTAACAAGAGATTACAGAGTGTTTGTGCACTAATTCCATAAAGCAGTTCATGTTTTTCGCGAGACAAGATCTTGGACACCAGGTCGGAGATCTTGCAAGGTTGGTTTTCGAACAAGAGACCCTATAGGTGAAAGGCAGAGAGCCTCCAATTTCCCCATGACAAGTCATTTAAAGGGATAGTTCACCCAAATTTGAATTTTCAGAGCTCAGCGAAAGCTCCTCTTCCCAGTCCAAATTTGACGAACCGGGAGGAGGAGCTTCAGGAAGGTTGAAATATGGGCTTAGTTAATTTTTTTGGGACAATTTCGCATTTCGGGGCTTCAATACAAGACAGACATTACATACGAGCAGCATGGAGGTATTTGGATGTTTTTTGGTGTGTCTTTTTGTTATGAAGACAGTTGGTATCCATTTGCAACCGTTATATGGACATGCACTGCTACGCCGAGACCCCCTGTAACTCAGAGAAGCCACGGAGGACTCTGAAACTTCTCCCAGCCCTTAGTCGACATGAGGGTGAGTAGATAATGAGTTTTTTCAATTTTGGGTGAACTATCCCTTTAACTATCACAATTACTCTGAAGCTGTTTAATTAATGTGAGAAAATAATCTTGCATAGTTCCTCTTGTGCAGTTGTTCTAGGCTTTTGTCTCCATATCTTTCCACTTGTATTTGAGTGTAATTAATTTGGCAAAAGACAAAAACAAACAAACTAATTCCAAGACAAAGTTCACTGGGTTTTTTTTGGGGGGAGGGGTGTTATTTTTTCAGTTTTTCTGTTGTTTTTTTTCAGTTTAATTCTCTATCGATTTGCAATTATATGTTTATTGTGACTTTGGACAATGAGTGGTGACAGTAGTGTGTCTGTGTCATAATGATGGTGATTATACATGGAGGTCGAGTGGACAAGTTATCCGTGGTTACTGGCATACACATGGAAGTCCACGCACGAACACACAGACGCACTTGACTTGACTAGATTTAGCCCGGACTGACAGAGGCCCGATTGGTGTCTCTGTCGTTGGGTGGGCCGATTTTAAATGTCCCTGAGGTCTCGTTCCAGGTAGGAAGACAGACAGAGGTCTGGAATCCCCCACCCACTCCCTCCACCATCCACACACACACACATGCATTCACATACACTCTCTTAACCCAGATTTCTCTCCATACACACAGCATCCATGCTTTCTCACCCCCTCCTCCCCTTAAACCCGTCCTGTCCCCAACGAGCAGCCACACATTCCAGCAGCACCCGCTTATTATTGGAGAAAATTTATAGGGCCATTTATTTAACTGGATCTGAATGACATTGGTTCTGGATGAGTGGAGCTAGGGCAAACTGCCGGGCCATGTGGTCCAGGCAAAACAGAGCAGGGGATAAATCAACTAAGAGAGAGAAGAGGAGGGGGGGTGAGAAGGAGAGAGGGAGAGAAAGAGAGGTGGCGGGTGGGAAGGTGGGACAGATAGAGAAACAGGGAAGTAGAGTAAATGTGAGAGGGACACCAGAGACACAAGAGAAAAGAAAGTGAAATAAGCACATTAAATAATGTATCTGGTGGTACCTAGCTGTTGAAGGCTTATTGGCTCACGTAGGTTCATTCAGAAATATGCACACAACCTGAACCTACATGATATTTCGTAATTCTTCATTTTCACACACGGCACAAAGCTGTTTGACCAATTTGCAGCCGCCTGTCACCACGTTAAATGTATCAATCAGAAAATTAAGAAGTATGTAAAGAAGAAACTTGGTTATAAATCGTGGGTCTAATATCTGGAAGTGACACAAAAAGTGGCATTATGTCTTCCCACACTGTTGATCTTTGGCTTTCTCCTTTATACATCACACTCACACAGACACAAACCCCATGACTCTTTCTGCAACAGTGAACTTTCAGGAATGTCTCAATGTAAATAGAAGAAGCACATTACATAGCCAAGGGGATCTCACAGGCTCTTAGCTCATGTGTGTCTGTGTGTCTGTCTGTGTGTGTGTGTGTGTGGCTCAGGTGTCTCGGTGATAATCACAGAGCTGACAGAACTCAGACATAGAAGACAGCATGAAAACAGAGATGTTTTAAAATAACTGTTGTAATGTGAGTCCAGGTCATTTCTGTAATGTAGAGTAGAAATAAATTATGTTGAGAAGGTTAACTGCCAGTGAAAGCTGAGGCGATGATGCATCTGCTCCTACTGGAGATGTTTTAATTTGCACTTCTAAGCCGTATGACTCTACTCAATGAAAATACACAGACAGCAGGTGCAACGTGGAGCGGACATGAATGAAAACACGAGTTTCTCG
Organism: Decapterus maruadsi; assembly: GCA_030347415.2. NCBI lineage: Eukaryota > Metazoa > Chordata > Actinopteri > Carangiformes > Carangidae > Decapterus > Decapterus maruadsi. The sequence goes on from CM064895.1 coordinate 6,010,451, forward strand.
ATTAAAATGGAAACGAAAAAGAAAAAGAAGCAACAGTCAAAGCATGGAGTGTCACAATTCAATTCAGTCCAACTTTAATTCTCCCAGAGGGCAATTCAGTTGGCAGCTACCAAGTCCATAAATACGCACATTCACATGCACAACACAACACATTCATTCAGTACATACATTCCACTTTCACAACTCACACTGCCAAGCAGAACAGAACAGCATGATCATAATAGAAATAGAAATAGTGCTTAATTGATTATAGCACCAGCCACAAAACAGCTACAGTATCACAGCCTGATTTTAGTAAAAGAAAACTTTCTATACACTTTCATATGTCAATGTAACAGCAAGGTGATTTTGAGTCCTGTGTTAGGGTTAGGGTTATTAAAATACTAACTATCCCTTTAACTAAATCCCACCTGGATACACTAGTGCGCTTTTGATTGGATGTGGGTATAAAGGGGCAGATACAAGCCGGAGAGTCCCTTATTCCCAAATGTGAGGGAGAGTGCACATCAAACGCATTAGAAAAAAAGCACAGACGGCACATTGACCTTCATCCACGGATGTATTAAAGAGTTTCATCACATGCCAACATGAGATCTGACCCCTCGTTATATTTGAAAACGAATGTGAGCCGGTGCTACCAAGTAATGTACTCCCCACGGGATATTTGTCCTCTTCTAAATTGGAGTGAATGATATAGAAAAGCCTTCGCAGGTAACCTGAGCCCTGTTTACTCAGCCCCAACCTAATGCAAACAATCCTACACACACACATCCACACACTTTAAGTGACTGACACCGACGGCTGTCACAAGCCACCGGGTGGGGGCGGGTCGAGGGGGGGACGGCGGGGGAGGCGGGTGGATAATCCCTGTCCACAGTAATGACCTGCCTTCAAAGCAAACTTGCACCCACACACACTCACATACAGATGCAGACACCTCATCCTAGACCGACAAGATCCACACAAACAGACACACACAGACAGACAGTGTCCTGCACGCTGCCGATCAGACTATGACAAAAGCTGAGGAATGCTGTGCTCCATCTGAGCCTTTTCAACGCTTCACCCTCTGACCTAAAGGGGGAGCCAGGCCCGACAGCAGCGCTTTGCATATTCCACAAAATGTGATGGAGTGATTCATGGCATTAATCACTGCTTAAGGGCAGACTGCAATGTTTGTTTTCTTGTTTTGGTTACAGTGTCATTTCAACAGCTCATCAGTCATCATCTACACAACACACACACACGAGCGCACGCAACATGTCATCCACAACATTGTTTTTTTCCTGCAGACAAACACATATTTTAATTGTGATATACTGAAGCATTCATCATTCACACGCACACACATACACAGCTGTATACAGCAGGGGCAGTGTGTGCATGTGTGTGTGTGTTGGGGTCAGCAAGTGGGAAGAGTTGGAGTGTGGCGTTCTCACCATTCAAAGCAGCAGCAGCGAGGATCCCAGCGGACTCACTCCTGTTTACTCTTGTTATTTGGTCAAGCAGACGGCCCTCTGTCCTTGTAGCCCATTCCCATTTCCTGTTTCTGCTCAGCAGAACCACTCCACCAGAGATCCTGAAGAAACAAATGTTTTATAGTCACTCCATTGTAATTTTTTTTTTTTAATGCAATTTCTACAAGTTGTGACTTTTTTTTCACCTAAGCTTGAAACATCCTTGGTTAAAGGGATACTTCACCAAAAATTGAAAATTCACCGTCATGCCAAGGAAGGGTTTGGAGAACCAAAAAAAATCAAAATGCTTCTAGGGGGGGTCCAGCTGGCAACGGATTTTCATATAATGGCAGCGGCTAGTGCTCACTTTTGAATCGTCCAAAACACACACTGAAACATCCAGATACCTCCATACTGCTCGTCCGTACTGACCCAAGTGTTCTGAAGCCGTGACATGAAAAGGTTGTTCAGAAAAAAATAATTTGATCTCTTTTTTTTAGCCTTGTTGTAGCAGTAGCTCCCAGCGGCTCTGCTGATGTTTGTGCACATGCGTGAGACTTGCTGCTAGATGTTCGTTGTTGTGAACCATTAGAACATCTTGCTGCAAATTGCGCACAACCACTGGGAGCTTCTACTAAAACAAGGCTAATAGTTTCATAGTGTGTGTTGTCAGCCGGACCCCCCCTGGACCTCAAAAAGTGTTTTGATGACTACAAAAAGTTCTCCAAACCCTTCCTTGGCATGACAGTGAGTAGAAAATTGGTGAATTATCAATTTTGGGTGAAGTATCTCTTTAATATTCCAACTTCAAAAACTGCAAGTTTGAAAAGTCTTTTTTTACACTCAGTGAAACAGTGCTGTAAGAATGGATGTGGGTAACTATAGGCAAATATTATATTATGTTAATGACTGTATACATAGCAGGCATTAAATATAACATTCCTTACCGGCATGTGAAAACTTTATATCTCCTAAACATCGACTTTCTCGACTCACTCCATCATCCAGGAGCCTGACCCAGGCCCTTCGAGCAGGTGAGTCCAGCTGAAAGCATTCCTGCATTGGCAGAGGGGGGAGTGGGGGCTGTAGAGACAGGGGGAGGAATAGATGGAAGAAGATCAGTTGAGGTGCTGCGTTAGAAGACGGACCAACCACCACCCAGGGAGGCCGCCACGCTCTCTGCCCCTCTGAAAGCCGCCTAGCTGCTAATTTGCATCAGTAAACAAGCGTCCGACAACATCAAAGTGTCGAGGCCAATGAGGCCTGACACGGGAATGGACTCACGTTTAAGCATGTGTGCAGGTATGCGTGTGTGAGTGTGTGCGCGCATGTATCTGTCAGTGTATGCACTGGGTTTTATACTCGGGGAAAAGCTTTCATCAGTGGACTTGTGGATTTTACAAAGGTCATTTTTTAAAAACTAATGTAATTTTGTATAAAAATGGTCAAAGTAAAAAAGAAAAAAAATTAAAAAAGCATCTATATCAGCTTTCATAACACAAACCCTAGTGTGTATATCGGCATGCAGAAAAAATCCATCAATGTGAATGTGTGTATACATGTTTCTTTAGATGGGCCGCCACCCACAGAGACATGTCAGGTAAATATTTGGAGGGTGAGGGGCGGTGAAGTGTCCAGCGTCCAGAGAAGGGCACATGCCATCCACTCCGCACAGGCATGTGATATGGACGGAGACACCTGATCCTGCATTAGGTCGCCTCTGAAGCTAAGCAACATCACGGCTCACCCCAAACATCAACTTGAACCGTAGGGCCTCAAGCCAAATAACTCTCTGTGTGTGTGAGAGAGAGACAGAGCAAAGCAGCCTGACTTCCATGTGCATATTCTAGCTTATACGTGTCCTAAAAAAAAACACAGAAATATGAAAGAGGTGGAAGTTGAGTAATTGTTTTCAGCTCTCATAATTCCTCTGTGGATATCTACACATGTGTGCATGACGTGCGTATTGGGAGAGTTGTTGTCATATGTCACTTGAAGAGACAGGTGATGACAGAGGCTTTTCAAGGTGTGTTTTCAACAGTGAGAATGCAGGCTGAGGGTTAAACACAGAGGAGGAAAGTGTCTTTTATAATATTTAGATGCTAACTCAGACTAGGAGACGAGCAGTGATGTTTTGCCTCCAGTTCAGCAGCTGCTCTTATCCAGGTACATCACAGCATTTACTGCAATTAACTCAGGGGTCAAAGTCTGACGTGCTGCCGTGATACCGTGCCAGTGGAGCGGTGCTGGTTATGTCCTGGTACCCGAATGCCCCCCCACCCCCTCTCCCCCTGCAGTGCCAGGTTGCTCTTACACCAGCAAACCACACAGGGGAGCTACTGCTTTTTCCAAGGCCTGCAACAGAGACACACACACACACTCATGCACACTCACTCCTACTCCTTTTCCAACTAAACATTCCCCTCAGTCAACCTGCTGCACGACTGGGTTCAGTACGGAGCAACAGTTGAGCTGGAAGCTGCAGAGAGGCAGTGATTGCTCTTTGCAGCCAGTGGAAGAGAAACATTAAAGCATATAAAAATCAATTTTCAATTTTAGTTTTTATTGCTGTGTGCTAATAAGATCATCTATGACCAAACTGATCACTTATGAATAACCCCTCTGCTTCTGAACTATCAATAAACACAGAAAACTATCCTGCCTATTGACAGTATAGTCAATTGTATATGGGAATATAGGAGTAGAGAAAATATAGCAGGTAAATCCTGTTGTAAATAGGTTTAATGATAAATGTTACTATTTTCATATCATGTTGCTCTCACATTCATTTTCGTATTTTGAGTGTACTAGACCTTTCTTTTATGTGTAATTCAAAGTTGCATTTTTATTATGTGCATGTGGAGTTATGTATACAAGCTTGAAAGTGTTGCTTTTTTCTACACGACAGGAAAAAAGAATATAATGTTGAACCGAGCCATAAAGGTCGAATTAAAAAACAATTCCTCTCAAAGAGGGAAAAAAAACACTGAAAGTGAAAAATACTGATGTCCAACCCTCTTCCTCTTAGTCATATGTAAACACAACTCGGTATCTAGGACAATGATGTCAGATACGGTAAGAGACATACAGCAAGCGAGGACATGTTCTAATAAATATCATTACATTCAAGCCGGCTGAAAATATGCCAGCCTGTGAGACGCACTGTACGGCTACAGTCAAGATTAATGAGCTGAGAAATCAGACCCAAACACAAGGGCCATTTTTTTCCACATCCAGCTCATTTCAATGTTTAGGCCTTGTCAGAGCGAGCCGCATGGGAGGTTGCTGCAACACGAAAGCTCTCTGCTCGTCTGTGTTGCTTGGTTCATCTGTCAGAGGACCCATCCATATTTTACGGTGCGGGACGGGACGATAGGGGCCTGTGGAATACCTGTATGACAGACAGTATGGCTACAGTCGTGTGATATCAGTGGAAATGAAAGGTATTTAAAACTGTGGCAGGCACACTCAACTCACTCAACATTATTCATCCATAAATATGGGCTGGTAAATAAAACTGATCAGGAACATGCAAAGTGGATTTAGACTTCAACTGGGAAATTTGGACAATGAGACATTTTCAAGGAATTTTGAGGTTATGAGCTTTTTGTTAATTCGTTGCTCATTATTATTCATTATTAAATTATGTCTTTTTATCATTAAGTCATTTTTAGCATCTGCTCCATGAATCAGAATTCATTTGAATTCTAAAATTTGAAAATCTCAAATTTGGTTACAAGCCACATTTCTATGGAGGCCTATGTTAGTGGTTATACAAACGTAATTCATAACTTCTAGTTTTATATAAATTAATGCATTAAAAAACATACTTAAATTAATAAAACAAATTACTGGTAAGTGTTTTACTGGATGTGTGATAATTTGATTTCTTCATGAACCACAAATTACTTCTTGTAAATGTTATGATAGAGTTCTTATTTATTAATGACCTACATTTTCTTTCCAGCCGACATTTCTATGATAGAACCAATTATAAACAGCTCTGAATGCTGAAACAAAAAATGATAATAATACAATTTAAATTCCAAACACTGACTGTATGAAATTGTAAAATCTATTTTCTGCACTTTACAATATTAACTTTTAAGAAATATAATTTGTATTACTTAAATTTTTAAAGGAACATGAGTAAAACATTTTAAGGTATCAAATAGTGAATTTTAAATACAGCCAGAAATGTTATAAACATTATGTGATTAAAATAAACACTTCTGATTGGACTTCATAAATTCTACTAATGACAATAACAATCAAATGCTGTAATTTCAAGCAATGAAGAATTACTTATTTCAATGTCTTATCACTGTATCCAAAATGAATAGATTCCTTTTTCCAGTTTTGTTTCTGCTTGAGCATAATGGAAGAGGGAACTTTTTCATTATAGAAGGGCCATGTAATCTCTGGACCTTTTGTTTTCCTTTGGCTCTCAAATGTTCCTCGCCACCTCCAGAGCTGGCTAATGGATGCAGATGGAGGAAGTGTTTGACATTATGGACACAGCAGTGCTTGTTTTAGAGGAGCTGGTCATGTGGTTTGCCCTTGCAGGCCACACAGTACCCCCTTAATATGACCCAGACCCCCCAAGCCAACTCCAGTGGGTTTCAAGAAACTGTCCGCTCTGGGGCAACTGAGTGTCAGTTCAGCCCCCCGGTGAACACAAGTCAACATGCCTTAATCCCCCCGTCACCTAAAGTTACACTTTCAGGTCTGCAATTAGCCAGCAGGCCAAATCTGCTCCACGCCCTACTGAGCTCGCTCTTTCCGAGCCCTGACACGGTGCCGCTGGTTTCCATGGCGCAGTGCCGGGCTCGGGCCACATGGTCCCTCATCTTTCACTGTCACCGTGTTGGAGAGGAAGCGATCAAAACAAACATGTGGTGGCAGGGAGTGCCTGACATGATGAATCGCTGTAATCAGCATCAGACAGCCCAAACGCTCGCTCCGATTGGTGGAGATTTGCTTCTGAAGGATTCTCCAAGTGACCGAGCGACAAGATGCACAAAGCGAGATCTGTGACCTGAAGCGCATTCCCGAGACCTGATTCGAGCAAAAACTACCATCCAGAGAAGTCTTTGCAGAGGCTACGCTGAATCTCACTGTTTCTGAAGTGGCAGAAATATTTCCAACATGGAGGCTGGGTGTTTGGTGGGCGCCGCGTCCATTATTAACTGGCCCACAGCCATGCCAGCAGGGATGATGATGGGGGCGTAAATTCCAAGCCGTGGTATCAGCTCCATTCTGCACATTGTTTACCTCCTGTGTGACTTCCTGCTTCTTCATCTTGGAAGAGGAGCACAGGAAGGCCCGATATTCCCCCCTCAACCCAAATCTCCTGTTCGCCCAAACAAAAAGCCACATTGTAGTTCATTTTCCTGTCTCCTTTGCTGCTTATTTCCAACCGGGGGTGTGGTATTGGCATTCCTCAAGGTCAAATCTCTGCATGCCTCTGATCCCCTAATTTCACTGTCTGGGGTTGGTGTGGGGGCCTCTCTAATGGACATGTTATCCACTTCCTGCTACTGGTAAGAGGCAGTGATCCTGCTGTCACAAAAGGAATCGTCATGGTAAAACCCCACTAAACACCTTCGGCGAGACGTGCTCGTTGTCTGAGTTTGCAGCTTTTTTTCTTCAGATGGGCCCAAGGAACGACAAATGCGGGTGAGCGAGAGTGAGGGGGAGGAAGGGAGAGGGAGAACTAGGATCAACTCCCCTCCCGCCCCCCATGAAAGGTGCATTTACTGCCTGGAGTGACATTAAAGGAAACATTCACTCAGCTGGGCTTTTTGCGGGAAAAGCAACAGAGTCTGACCACCCTACTGGCTTAAACATTAACTCTGCTAACACGGTTATTAATTTCGGATAGAGAGGGAGTAGAGTAGAAGTGATACGCACACACGCACTCTCACACATCCATGCGCACAGTGGACGTGTTTGTGATGGCCTTCGAGGTCTGTGGTTCAAGTTCACGAAAGGCAGCAGAAGAGCGAAACAACCCGGGGTGGCTGAGGAATGGGCAGAGGGAGAGAGAATGATCCGGGGATGGATGGATGGAAGGAGCTGAGGGGGGTTGAGGGGGCACAAAGTGGTGGTGGCGGTGGCGGGAAGGGGGTCTCAGTCTTGAGCCCCCTCTGCCAGAAACAACAAGCAGGCCTTCTCATATTCAAATAAATACCAAGCCAGTGGGGAGCAGGGAGGGGCGGCAGATAAGGAGGAGGCAGGGGAGAGAGGCAGACCGGAGGATGGCTGCTCTGCTACACTGAGGCCTATTTAGGATCACGGGCCGGGCTGAGAGGAGCAAAGCAGGCAGTGACAGATTTATAATGAGCGTAGACTCTGCCCTTGCATTTAATACCAGGCTTAAGACGTATTAGGGAGACAAAGGCCGCGGATCCCGCTCGGGCAGAAGAAAGGCCTTAATTAATTTGGGGAAGATCACGGAGGCCCCAGGCCCACATCATCGGTTCTTTGTGGCAGGAATGCCAGCTATTTACCGGCGCTCCAATGGGGCTGCGGGAAGAGGCGAGGTGATGACGACTGGGGCGGCCGTGCAACAGATAGGAAAAGGATACTTTTCAAAAGCTAAAAGCTTCCCAGTTTTAAAACAAAGACGGGAGGGAAAGAGAAGAAGTGATTTTGAAAAGGGATCTGACTCCGAGCGACCCCCACCCCACCCACCCCCAACCGTCCCATGTCCTACACAGACATTCCACACTGTTTTTTGCTCTCTCCCAGCCTCTCTATGAGAAATTTCACTGATAACAACTACAAGGTATATTCAGAACATGGCAGCACCACACCCTCTGTAAACATACATATCATTACTTTCCTGTCCTGATGGCCTTTAGGCATTTTTCTAGATGACACCGCATGTTGTACTGTATCTTACAGTGGTCCTTGGTGATATCTGACTTCTTTACAGTGTTGCTTCAGGTGTGGTGGGGCTGCAGAGAGCACGGGGTGGAGGCCGGCCTGCACGGAGCAGGCCGCTCAGAGCCTGCTGAAGGGCACAGTTGGCAGCTGTCAGGCCCATTCGTTAACTCCGAGGAGACATGTGGAGAGAGAGGACCTTCCTTCCCAAAATAAACAGATCATGATGGCACACATCTTCCCAGACTCAACTCCAAAGAGGGAGAGAGAAAGTGAAAATTGTGCTTTTCTCCGTTTTTCCCCTTTTTTATTTCTGCACGGCTGCCTGAGTTGTCATCAAATCTCAAATAAGACAAATATCTTATAAGCAACTGAAAGACACAAAGTTGTGATTCCAGAAAACATTTTTTACAGAAAAAGGTGCTGTGATTTTAAAAATAAAAAATAAAAAATAAAACTTTAACCAGCCTGTTCTTTAACCTAGATGTTTTTCTATAAAGTCTACAGCCTGTTTTTCAGTGTTTTATGAACGTGTGTGGGAATATATGTTGGAATTTGCCAGGGACACCAGGGAATCATGATTTTCACCTTTGGTCAACCATTGTGTTCATGTCCATTGTGTTTTTATGCACATGTCCCTTTTATGATGACCCCCAAAATACAAAGAGAACAGGGCTGAACAGGAAAACCACATTTATATGCCAACAAGGAAATGTGTTTTGACTCATTTTCCCCTTTTTTTCTTTCTGTTTGAGATCTTTTTTTTTTTTTTTAAGAAAGAAAAAAAGATGAGGACTTATATCTGGAGCAGCTAAAATATCCTGACCGGCTTTAGACTAAATCTATAAGATAAAAATAAAAACAAAGTCCCACTAATGGTCTGGCCCTTGTTATTTGAAAAATCACATACAGGCTGGTTACAGTGATATGCGGTGTATGTGCCTTTACGGATGGCTGAAGGCCTTTTGAAGGCCGACGTACAGTAGATCTGCAAACACCTGTGACACAATGTTAACACACATCACTGTCGGTATTTACAATCTATCCTGCTGCAAACACGCGCGCACACTCATTTCAGACTGCAAATATATCTTTGTGTGTATGCGTAAATAATAACGGGCTCAGGCGCCATCAAACCAAGAATTTCTGAATTTACTCATCAGAAAAACCAAACAACGCCACGGGTAAAAAATAAAAAAAAATAAAATAATAATAATCCAGCTGACCACTCAGTGACAGATGGTGGAGATGAAATTGCAAATAAGGAAAAATAAATAATGACAGACATCGGACAAATATCCATCACATCCATCACGGAGCTAAAATGTTTGGACGTTTTTTTAATGAAAAACACCACTAAGTATTTGCGCTGATGTGGAAGTGAAGCCTCATTCCTGGAAACGGTGGTGGACATTTTTAACCGGCGCAGTGAATGAAGGCATACACAGATTTAGCCAAGCGACAAAATGAGAGCCACTACTGGTGCTGTAAGACACGAGACAGCTTGCACCTGCAAGACTGCACGCTTCTATTTAGGACTAGCAGTCAAAGATCCACACATTAACACCTACTGTATCCTCGACTCATACTAAAATCAAATTATTAATCTATGATGATTTAGACAGCCGGAGCCTGTGATGATATACAGTAACACCACGAAAACACGGTTTTGGTATTAATTTAAAGGCCTGTCGAGTTCATAATCAGTTGAAGTATTTCCATTGATTACATGCATAAAAATGTCATGTAAATATAAAAATAGGCTACAAATAATCAACAAATAATATTATAATAATAACAAAACACATAGAAAAAAAAAATAATAATTTTACCAATTGTGCCATGTATGAAAACTAATTTTAGGACAGTGTTTTTTGTTTGTTTGTTTGTTTCCCTTCAGTTTTTCTCTGATTACAGGTTTTTATTTAGATGTTTTCCCCTTCATCACGGCCCCCTGAGGTGCTGTAGATAGCTGAGGCACCTCTTTCAATATTTCCTCCCGCATACCTGCCTCTCTCCGTGCGTTTCCTCCAGCCCCGCGGAGAGAGAGGGGACACCCCGGGGCCTCTGCTGTCAGCGGTCAACTGCTCACTTCCTCTGCTTCATATTCAGGGATTTAGACCAATATTTAGACAGGATAGGGTTTTATACTTGGAGTGCGCCGCCGCGGTCCCTACTGCTTCGTTTAGAAACATGAACGTGAAGTTCATTGGTTTTTTATGATCAGCGGAATAACTTGATTTATTATCTGTTAAATGACACGAGCGCGTCATTAAATTAAAGACTGGGGGAATAAAGTATCTCCGCAAAACAAGCGTAAAAACTTCAAAGCAGATGTGATGGTGTTTTATTGTGAGTCCGGGGGGGTGGGGGGTCGAGGGGGGGAAGAAGAAGAAGAAGAAGAAGAAGAAGAAGAAGAAGAAGAAGAAGAAGAAGAAGAAGAAGAAGAAAAAAGCGCACGCACGCACAACAGGTCCTTCCACACGTACCGATGACCTAATCACATCTCTGTTTAATAAAAACAGCAAACAGCAGCCGCCCGGCTCTGACGTTTTACGACATCTGGGCCATTTAACGAGGACAGGGCGGGAGTTTTTTTTTCAGTTTAGCAATTTGTCTCCTTACCACAACAGGACACACAGACTTCGCGTCTCCTGTAAAAGTCAAGGAGGAGACAACATGCGACATGTGAATCTGTGGTTGTCTCAGTGCCAGTGGTTTGACACGTGTTTTTGACAAAGTCACAGTCAGGCCTATGGACGGTATTCTTTTAAACGCTTTGGTATAATTATTATGCTAGTGCGTAAAGGTGCATAACTATGCAAAACGAAACGGGGGTTCTCTTTGGTTTGTCTTCCTTTGGCCCCTGTCACCTCTGCAGCAGCCTGTCAGGGGCCGCCACACAGTCACACAGTGTCAACCTCAGGGAGAAAAGGCACCAAATTTGAACTATTTCTCTGAATAACTGCCTTAGAAATTGGAAAATTCAAAAATTATTTTTTATATTTACAAAAAAAAGTGTAAAACTGTGCATGTTATGTTCATCTGTAATACATACAAAACTTCAGAAAATCCTTCCGCGGATGAAGCTATGAATTATAATGATTGAATAACGAAATAAAATGTCGCAGTTGATATTGGCCTATGAGTGTTTGAGCGGTGCCCAGCCCCCTATTCAAGCGTTTTATTGTCATTATTATTTAATTACATTTTTTTGGAATCAAAGATGTTCGCCTGGAAACCCTACATTTCCAAACCCTGGATTCTTACAATGTTTCATGCACTATAAAAGTGGGAACATTTCTCGCTAGACTCAGTGTAAAGAATAATTTTAATAGAAAAAAGGGTTAGTCTGAGGTGTGAGTGTGTCCATCACTCAGTGAGCAGATAAGCGGTGCTCAGGACTCAGGGCTGTTCACACTCTGCTCTCTCTGCTTGTTGTCAGGTTTGGATCTTATATGTGCTGAACTCTTGAGCAGGCACGTGGACCTCTGCGGAGCAAAGCTGCGACTCACAGACGTAGGCTATAGGTTGCAAAATGCACATATGATAATAATGATAATAATTATAACAGATTACAACACTGGTGACAGATTATAATGACCATGCTGTTAAAACTGCTTGAATGTATTTTATTTTTTTTGACTAACTTTGAAAACTCGTGTCCTTAACTTTTATACTTGACTACTGTGACGTTTAACCTCCAGTGGTTTCACTCTATCTGCACAGATCTTGTTTCTCTGCGTGATCCATCCCTCTTTCACTTCTTTACTGTAAAAAAGAAAAAAGTTTTTCCCCCCTGAGGCACTTTAGTGTGAGTGTTTTTTTTTTGGTTTGTTTTTTACAGGCCATACCTTTTATTCATTAGGATTAAGATTTAAATCCAGTCTTGGCTCCCTCACTGGATACTATTATTATTATGATTAACTCAAATTAAATGCATATAATTAACCTATGTTAAAATTCATATTTACCCGTTAAAATCTCTCCTCATGCTTCAGATCACTATATTGCTGGGCGTTTTGGCCACTGCTGAGGCCTGCGAGCAAATTCCAACACGGTCTCTTCCCATTTTGATCTGCTCCTGTATTTTGTCTGTTATCACCTGAGTATTTACAAAGGAGGCTTCCGACTTGGCAATGATGAAGTGAGCCGGTGTGGATGGCATCATATCTGATAAAAAAAAAAAAAAAAAAAGGCCGACACACATCATCCGGGCCACGGTTTACACTGGGTTTGAGTTTGCCCTGCCTGCTTTATTCTATAGGATCTATCTATCTATCTATCTATCTATCTATCTATCTATCTATCTATCTATCTATCTATCTATCTATCTATCTATCTATCTATCTATCTATCTATCTGTGTAAATAGTTGTGCCAAACAACACTGCAGTTGCTTTATTTATGCTCCCTCCCTCCCGTGGAGAAACATCCAAAACAAACAGGACTAATCCTCTAACTGCTTTATCCCATTAGAACCCCGCTGCTGCCTTCACACTTCAATTCACTGACTCCGGTGTAAATGAGAGTCTATCCGGTCGCTATACCGCTGCAGCTCCAACAAAACACATCATTAAAAAGCTGGACCTCGATAAGCTGAGAGCCAACGGTGCGACACTGTGGAGGCGCAAGGCGGAGAGAGGTCAAGTACAGCTCCGGCCTCAAAATGCCACGTGTGTTTATTCTGTTTACTGGCTGCTGCTGCTGCTGTGGGGATGAGGCTGTGCTCTGTAGAAAGTTCTGTATCGTATGAGCGTGTAACGCGGTCCTCTATGAGAGAGGTGAGGGCTGTGCGTAAAATGTGCGTGAAATCCAGCGATTTGTATTATTCTTCTTTTGGCACATGGACGCAGAGAGTTAGAATAATAAATGGAGCTGGGCTTGATGCGTAAAACAACTCCATCTAAATAGTGACACCTCTGAGTGACATCTCCTCGATAAAAGTGACACGTCTGCCACCTCATAGTTATTTCCATATCTGTAATTTGATCAATAAGTTATCTTATTTTCCCTCTTGGGATTAGAATCAGTGCAACTTTGTTTAAAGACAAACTGCGTTTGGGTGTTTTCACACTGCAGCCGCTGATGTCCCGGAGCAGCTCTATCTGGTCTTGCACGTAGTATATACACGTATATATAGTGCAGTAATTTAGAAAAGAGGCGCTCTCTGAAGCCGGACATTGCAATGACGTTGGAGCATGAATTCAAATGACTGACGAGGTCTTATTGAAATAAAACATCCAGTGCAGAGCGCAGACACTTTTTTTCATAGTGGTGCAGGGGGAGGCGTGGATCTTGCTCACTTTTGACATTCTCGTAGCAGTAGTAGCTTCTCCTCAAGGCAGGACTCAGATGACACCACCCCGCCACAGACCGGAGGAGAAACAAGGGAAGCTCTCTCTCTCTCCCTCTCCCTCTCTCTCTCTAGCTCTCTCTTCGCTGCGGATGAACTATGTTTTGACACCAGGACGTGTTCAGGGGTTCATCAAATGAATCAGAGCAGCGTGGAGCTTTTCGCGTCTTCACGGTAGCCGTGGGAATACTTGAAAAGAACAGAACTCTCGCGCACACCGAGCGCCGGTGGTGGCGGAATGTGAAAAACCCCATTTTCGGCGCATGTTCCTCTCCATTGTGCGCAGCCTTCTCCTGCTTTCTGTGCGGTTGGAAAGCAGCGGAGGAGAAGGAGGAGGAGGAGGAGGTGGTGGTGGTGGTGGAGGAGGAGGAGAGACGGCTTTTCCCGATTCGATCCCTTGCCTATGGACGACGGCGGTCCCCTCTCTCCAAAGGCTAATGCTTTCAGTATTGCCTCTCTGATTTCGGCTGCAGAGCAAGCAGGAAACGCAGCGTTTGACAAACAGAGCACCGGCCTAGACAAGCCAGACCTGCACAACCACAGTTTCTTTAAAATGCACTACAGCACTGTGACCCGGGAAATGGAAGGTAAATCTGTTTGTTGATGCCCGTAGAGCTGCTGTAGCATGTACACATCTTACCCGAAATTGCACAACACTCATGCATCTGCTCGTTCGGAGACGTTCTCAAAAAAAAAGAAACGAAAACAGATTAAGTCAAAGCGCAAAAACAACATACGCGTGCGTTGTTTTGAATGCATGAATGAAATTAGTGTAGAAAAAAATCTGACACACTTGATCGAGTATAAAAAAAACAATGCATATCCAGTAGAAATCAGTATCAGGGAGGATAAGTCTGCACAAAGCAGCCAGAGTGGAGGAGAAAAAAAGTTTCCTATTCCAAAACCCCAAAGCGCTGCACAAAGAGTCAACTTTAATTCGTGGACAGGATCAGATACATTGACAACGAAGCCGGCAGGAGGAGGGTTTACACGAGTCCCTCTGTGTAATTGTAAAAGCAGACCATAATAAGCGTGTCCAAACCTGAGAGGGAGACTAAGTCTATTCCCGCATCTATCCGTCCAATAACCAGAAAGCAACAGTCACCTGCCGCCTGTTTGTTTGTTCATGCAAATCAGTGTGTGTTTACCTTTGTAAACCCGTTTACACTCCGCTCTGCCGGTCGGATCCTCTATTGTTTGTTAACGGGGGTGATGTGGGCGATACCCTTATCCAAAAAAAAAGTTAAATGGGTGCCGGAAAGCCCATTAAAAAGGGGCGCACTTCTCTGTCAATCAGTCTCGTCCCAGGGCGAGGAAAAGCCACATTACCTGCAGTTCCTTATCTAAATAGAAATAAGAACCGGTTTTATCGCAAAGGGGAGGCCCTCTGCGTCAGATAAGAGAGGAGACGGGGTTGCAGCGTAACACACAGCAGCAGCAGCGCACAACAGAGGCCGCTCAGAGCGCAATCGATCCAAAAGCTAAAAACTTCATCCGCACGCACTCGACGCTCATTCGTGTTGTCAGTAGCTGAGGGATTCCACGCGAGCGCAGCAGTTTTTTTTCCCGGGGAAACATTTCGGCTCTATTCGGACGTTGTTGTTTTTTTTTTCTTTTTACTATTTGAGATCAGGCAGACTGTAGTATGCTGGCAGTGGATGCAACCTCAGGGATTAACCACCAGCCGACGCGGAAACTTTTAAACCGAAAGGGCTGCATTCGTGCCTGACATCTTCATATCGGAGCTGACTAAACTTCTGTTTTTACTCTCTTGTCTGTAAAAGCGACTAACTGTACACGGCATATTTAGTAAAATCCAGTTTTTTGGGATGATTTCAGCCATATCCAGTCCGTGGCTGACGCAGCTGTCCCATTTTTGCGATGTTGCAGCCTTCACGACGAGCAGCCTGAGCAGCCTCAACACGCCGGGGGGCTACCACCTCTCCCCGTCCCCCGGGGACCCCTACAGCCAGCATGAGTCCCACTTCGAGCCGTGTCCGGCCGCCCAACACAACTACAACTACCCGGGGTCTAACCCGGGCCAGGCCCCGCCGAGCGACAACGGGACTCCCAACTGCTCCTCGTCGTCCTCCAGCTCCACGCCGAACAGTAAAAGCATAGTGAAGAAGAACCCGAAAGTGGCCAACATTAACGTCCAGCTGGAGATGAAGGCTTTATGGGACGAGTTTAACCAGCTGGGCACGGAGATGATCGTGACCAAGGCTGGCAGGTGAGCTGGATCGATAACACACATTCTGATTCTGATCTATCGGTGAACGGGGCTGCTGATCACCAGACTGTAGATTTTATATTTCAAATTATAGTCTTTTTATTATTACAATTATTATTTAGATTTTTGCTGATGCTGCAAATCACACTTTATACATATATATAAATAATATTTTAATGTATCTGCCTTGTATTTTGAAAAACAGTATAAACTATCAGTGCAAATTACATCAAACCAAATAACGTTATAGAAAATTATTATTAATAATAATAATACTATTTTTTAAGTTTTTTCCCCCAATTGATTATAATGAAGATTTTATTTTATTTCATTTTATTTTACTCTGCATGTTGTTATTTTTTTTTAACCCATTAAAATCAATTCGAGTGGATGAAGTGAATGAACCCTGACATCAGCTATGAGTCGGTGCATTTACAGAATTAAACGCAGGCTGCAGCCTGTGAGGCCTGTTGCGTGGCGGCGCGTTTAAAGACTCGTTAATGACGAGGTCAAAATGCGAGCAGCATGTGTATTTAGAAGTGTGTGTGTGTCAGCTGTAAACACCATGCTGATGTGATCCTGCTGCGTGTAGCTTAGAATAAGGACGTCTCGGACCCCTCGGCTGCTTCCTTTCACCGCCACTCTCAGTTTTTATGCTGTTTCTGAAGAACATTAGGGGCCTTTAATCTGGGAGTCTTTACACGCGTCAACGCAGATCAGCTCGTGTAGCCTACTGCAGCTGATTATAGTGTTGTTTTTACTCGGTCTTTATTACAGGAGTCAGTCTGCTTCCCTCTCTTAACTCCACATAAAGATATTTTAGTTGACGTAAATGTTGGCACCAATATCTGCTTTAATTGGACTTTTAATAATTTAAAAAATAGTACAAAACTATTTAAAGACGTCTGATTCATTTCCAAGTTTAGATGAGTTAGTGTTTTTTTATTGCTGAATTTATAGGACAACTTTATCCCGTCTGTATCCATATGGGTGCACAGATCCTACCAGAGTTGACCTCTGACCCTTGCAAAGAGCCCATAAAATATTTCCTCTAATCCCCAGGATAGGCCTGTATATTATTTTCACCCAGTCCTGCACCACTGTAGCAGTGTGAGAGCCTTTCTGGGTTATATTAATATAAAGCGGCGTGAGATAATTGATTTAATCCTGAAAGCCATGGGTTGAGTTTCCCGCTGTGCGCTGTGCGACAAGGGAAAGGAGATCTGCAGCAGAGCACTTTAAAGGCTCCTTCAGCCTCACCTAGCCACAACACTGACGTTAATTGAGCGTTGATTTTAGGATCCCTTTCACTGACTCGGCAGATTACTCAACTTTCAGCTGATGTTGTTGGGTAGGGTGGGGGTGGCGGGGGATATGGATCTACCCTTTACGCGGTAACCCAAACCTGGAGGAGGCCGCGGAACTTTCTGCAGATAAAAGCAGAGAAATTATTATCAACGCATTTATAAGGGTCATGAGCAAAGTCGGCTATCAACAACATGCAGATAAGACTGTCTCGACGTGGTCCCAGTTGTAGTCTATTTTTTCATACGCATATAAATCTGGACACTTTCCATTTTCACTCCTCTCAGTTCTTAGAATAAAAAAAGGGTAAAGCACCACACCTCGCCGACCCAAATAACAGCCATGTGCGTGTGAGTGTGTGTGTGTGTGGGTTTCCACTATGTGTGTGTGTGTGTGAGTGTGTGTGTGTAGGACTTGAATGTGTCTGGAATTCATCAAAGACGCAGAAGAGAAGTTAAAGCGTTTTGCCAGAAGTTGCAAACGCCGAGTTAAAAAGACAACAAACCGAGAGCTCCATTCAGATCAGGGAGAGTTTTATCGGGTTACGCACGGACGGAATCACGTCATTTCCAATAGTTTGAAGCCTCTGTCTTCTCGCAGCCTTCCAGCTCGGGCCAAATTAAGCTCCGAAGGCCTGGAGCTGCAAGTCTCTCTGCAAACATGTTGGCTTTCAGAAAAAAGAAAAAACACTTTGCTTAAATCATTTGTTGGCTCATCGGACGGATTCCAAATTCAAACAGTCAAACACACAGATGATCCAGTTAAAAAAAAAAAAGTAGGACATAAAACAAAACCAGCACCCTACATACAGCAGCAGCAGCAGACATTTAGAGCCTCGATTTAACATTGGACCCGTGTTTTTTTTTTCCTCTTTGCCAGGAGAATGTTTCCAACTTTCCAAGTGAAAATATTTGGGATGGATCCCATGGCAGACTACATGCTCCTGATGGACTTCCTGCCTGTGGACGACAAACGTTACAGGTAATATTGTGGATATATTCAGACGACTGAACACACACCGAACAAACACTGCAGGGCCGTAAAAACGTCGTATAGCACACGAGCTGGGAGGTTTCACTGATGCGCACAAGCCCTAACCTGCCCTCCCCAACTCAAACCAGCAAAATAAAACAAACCACACTGACGAGTAAATGGAGTAAATAAATATATAAAATGCAAGATATAAATTTACAGATGATCACCTTTGTGGCTGATAGTGTGCACACATATATTTCCGACCTCTTCATAAAGACTGCTAATATATTCTATATTCTCTACGTGTGCGTAATGGTGACTAACGGGATCTGTGGTGTTCTCCGTGCTACAGGTATGCTTTCCACAGCTCGTCGTGGCTCGTGGCGGGTAAAGCTGACCCCGCCACACCGGGCAGGGTCCACTACCACCCGGACTCTCCGGCCAAAGGAGCCCAGTGGATGAAGCAGATCGTCTCCTTTGACAAACTCAAACTTACCAACAACCTGCTGGACGACAACGGACATGTGAGTGGAATAAGACTATATAGATTAACCACTGAATGAATGCTGTGTAAGGTCAACAATACTTATGGCCCACTGTGGCAGGCATCGCGCCGCAAGCACCGTACATTACTATGCAAATAATGAAGCAAATATAGACAGCAGTTCAACCGACTGGGATTATAGCGCAGATAAGAGCTGCTTTACTCACAGTGGAGGGTTTTTACCAACACACCCGGGGCCCTGAAACTCTATAAACTGGTAACTGCACTAACTGCAGCAACAACAATAAAAGAAAAAGCCTTATACTTACCACGGTTATTCGCAGCAGGAGTGGAGCTGTTTTATTCGCCCTCAGACTGATTGATAGAAAGAATTACACTTTGATATTCTGACTAATAGTCAGATGTGGCCAAAAGCCTATTTTCAATCCGCAGAAACGGCGCGCGCGCGTCAGGGCCTTGCTCCAAAAATGACGGCGAGGAAGTGGAATATTTCACCACTGGAAATTATTTCTGCTTCTTCCCGCTTCTCCTCTCACTGTCTCCACTGAGTTTCCCCCGCGTTCCTTTTATTAGTTGTGAAATCAGATGAAGAAAAATAGGCATGGATATTCGAACAAAGGGCACAATGCAGGATATTAAGTGTTAGATCTGTTTGTTAGAATTATGTTGATAAGAATTATGATCAATATTGTCACCCAAGAAAGTTTTATATATTCAGAGGAGAGCTGTAGATTTAAATGATTGTATATTTAAGAATATTTCTGCATTTAATTAATATAATACCAAATACGATCCCGTTACGTCCTGTCCAGCGCATCTCGTTAAATACTATTCTTGTATTAAAAACTTAAATATGATCTTTTGAAATCGATGAATATCCTATTTCGTTTTTGATATTTGCTGTAAATTACCTTATTACATTTGGTTCTATTTTTGTATTATCCAGTCATTATTTAATAATTACCAGATTTTAATTCGTTACAGGTCAAACAGTAACGGTAAACCATCACAAGTATAGGCTATAGTTAGACTTGTGGATGCTAAGCCTGTGAACTTTAATCCATGTTTGAATGAACTGCGTGTGCGTGATAGCTGATCCATCCTTTGTCCTGGTCACAGATCATTCTGAACTCCATGCACCGCTACCAGCCCAGGTTCCACGTGGTCTACGTGGACCCCCGCAAGGACAGCGAGAAATACGCGGAGGAGAATTACAAGACCTTTGTGTTCGAGGAGACGCGCTTCACGGCGGTCACGGCCTATCAGAACCACAGGGTGAGCCGCTGTTTACTACGGATGAGAAATAAATGTATCACACGAAAAGAGCTGCAGGCTATTTGAACATCATCACAGAAACACAGACTGACGTTTTACAAGAGTTCCTTTCTTGCGTCACTATTTACAGATTATAAAAATATTTTTTCCTGTTATTTCTGCACCAAAGTGGAAATAAATAAATAAATCAGGATTTCTCTGCGCCTAAACTGCTGCCATGGCGCGCGCTCTGTGCGTAAACGTTGCCTCTGCTCCGTGGCGCGTTCACTGGCTCCTCTCTGCTGTTTTTCTCTCAGCCTTCGCCACAGTGACAAGAGTCTCTGGCGATTGTAGAGGCTTAATATTCGTGAGCAGGCCGTGGCACGTGGATGATTGATCTATCGGATATTGATCGTTAAAGTTCAATATATTTTTTTAGTGGCGATTGCAACTACATTTAGGCTACATTATCTATTTAATGTGACACAAGCCAAATCATACAAATTAAGGAGGCATTATGAAATAATAATGATGATGGTGATGATTATAAACGTAGGTTATTGAAGTTATGATTATGAATAATTGATGGCTGGGACTGTGCTGCTTCTGTATGATAAACATGAGACGCTGAACAGCTGCTGTCAACGTTTAGAGTGTTTAAGTGAACAGTATATGACATTATTATTAGTTCCCTTTTAAATTGTAGCTTTGTTTTTTATAGCAGTAAAATGGACATGATGCTGTATCCCCAGAAACCTGTAGCTGTTTACTGACATATGTTATTAAAGACAGCAGTGTTCCAATATGACTGCATGCTGTCTCATCTAGTCCAAGTTAAAGGGGATGATAGAGAGGGAATAACTTTATCTTGCTATCGCTGCAGTTTGGAGCACTGAGGTTTATCTGGTGTGTGCTTGTCTGGATTTCAGATCACACAGCTGAAGATAGCCAGCAATCCCTTTGCAAAGGGCTTCAGGGACTGTGACCCGGAGGACTGGTGAGTGTCTGAGCTCAGAGAAAAATACTGTCTATACTGTGGCGTGTTTGTTTCCTCATGCTGTAAAAAAAAACAATTGTATAACAGAGCTGGCCCGAGCATTTGCAAAATAGTTTTGTTGTTTGTTTTGCACCGCAAAGTTGATAGACAGGTGGAGTTTGTCACAGTGACAGAACACAATGAGCGCCACCATGTTTCAAAATCACGGGATATTGTTTGGAAGTCGATCACCTGAGATTTTTCTGTCATTGACAAATGACCTGACGCTGGAATTGTTAAGAGTGCAGTAAACTCCACCCATCTGATATAATCAGGAAGCTGAAACAAACACGCCGACGTTTTCCAAACAATGTTCGACCGGCTCTGTGCGTTACTATTTTTTTTCTTGTGACATTCACTGAAGTTTTGAGGGGATTTGTGATTATTTCATAGCACAGACAGATCTGAGTCATGCAGGTCGCTTCGCATTTCAGTCATTGTAAACTAGGGGCCCGTTAAAGTGTTAATGCTCATTACATGCATCAGTGTAAACTCTTAAAATATGCATTCATCATTTTAATATATAATAAAGAAAATGTGCCCTTGACATTCATTAAATGAGTATGTAACTGAATCCATTCTCTCCGCTCCAGGCCCAGGAATCACAGGCCAGGCTCTCTGCCAATAATGAGTGCCTTTGCCAGAACAAGAAACCCAATGTCATCTCCCCCGCAGCAGAACGGCACAGAGAAAGGTCTGCACCACGCTCTTTGTTTCATTTCAAAACTCTTGCCTCCCATCACACATGAAACATTGTCAAGTATTCAGAATAAATGCTTTTCTTTCATTCATTGGCACATTTCACTATCATTTTCCTGTAGTTTTTCTTTCATCTCAGGCACAATGGTGCATTTACAATATCAGGGCAATACTGGATTTTTAATTAAATGTCAAATATCTGCCAGGCAATGTCATCCACTGACCACTGTGAAGTTGCTATAGAACTGTGACTAAAGCCTCATAACACAGAAACATGTGTAATCAGAATGAGACTTTCTTGCCATGATGATTTTATTAATTAGATCAATAAACAATAATAATAGTTCAAATCAATTGAGTATTTCTTAAATTGAGACTCATACCTTAGTTTTTAATCCACCTGAAAATACAATGTTAAGAAAGTTAGAATAAAATGTTTTTCCACATCTGCTCATGAAACGATTGTGGCAATTTATTCTTGATATATAAAGTGTATATCTTCTAAAAACTTTATTTCTTAATCTCTTCCAAATATATCACTGTAAAAACCAACCCTAACCTTTGAAAACTGCGTATTTAGGTTTAGTCAAAATTATTACAACTGTAGGGGCAATATTTTGTTTTTTTACTAAACTGGAGAGCTCTTGTGTAGAATTAAATTGCATTCATCTAGCAAATAATAATAAGTGAAATTAGTTTTTATAATACATCAGACCGTGGTGCAGACTGTTCCTCCATCAAAAAACACTAATATCAGTGCAAGTTTGCGTCACAACACACACACAGAACAGAATGCTGTCCGTCCCTGACTGTCCTCATGTCTCTTCCTCCACAGAGGACAGTAGGCGGGAGTACGAGCGAGACCCCAGCGGCACGCCCATACACGCCGACCCGGCTCACCAGTTGATGTCCCGGGTCCTCAGCCCCGCCCTGCCCGTCCCGGGAGGCCTGCACGCCGTCCCGCTCACCAGCGGCAGACCCAGCCCTCCGCACGACCTCCGACCAGAACCCCACCCTTTACCCCCGGACACCCTGCACCACCACCCTTACAAGTACCCCACCACCTACGAACACTACCTGGGGGCGAAGACCCGGCCGTCGCCCTACCCTATACCCAGCATCAGAGGACACACGTACCACCACCACATGAACCCGGCTACAGCTAACATGTACTCAGCCACCAGCGGCCCCTCTAACTATGACTACGGGCCCAGATAATGACCGCTGTCCACCGGGGGCTAACAGCACACAGCACTGTGGGAATGGAAAAAAAAAAGGAGGCAGGAAAGGAAAAGCAATGCAGCCCTGTCTATTGATGGCTCACACAGCCTGTGTGGCCTGTGTGCATTTACAGGCTGAAACCCCTCCCTGCTGGATAAATCCTGCCGTATTTATTGAAAGGAAACGCATCTTTTTGGGGGGGACAGCGCGGGCACCTGCTCCAAGCCCTGAGAGAGGGTCTGATTTAACCTTTGAATCCCAAAGGCAATAGCTCGACATCAGGTCACCCTCTTACCTGAGCGGTGCAGACATTGAGCCTGCAAACACAGGAGGGACCTCTCCTTAACACAGACTGTACCTTTTGATCACAGACTGGAACTGAATTTTTTTTTTTTTTTTTTTGTGTTGGATGCACTTTTTGATTTGCCTTGTTTTTATTGCTTTCAAAAAAGCCATATGTTATATAGTCCATCAACCTTCTAGGTAGACGAGATGTTTGCATGTTGAGCTCATCAGAGAGGGTGTCGAAATACATCAAATGTTTTTGTTTGAGGAAAGAAAAAAAAAAGAAAAAAAAAAACGAGATTTGATTTTGAAACATTCTGGACATTTTGAGCCGCTCTGAGAAGCTTGTACCATGGCACTGACTTGCAGCAATACAAAGTAAATAAATGAAGCAGAATGACTGTTCTGTATCTGTAAAATAAACATTAAATTCTTGTAATTCATAAAAAAGAGAACGTTCTTTGTGCCAATCTTCCATTCAAAGTCCCATCTGCTGACGGGGGGGAGGGAGAGCTTACCTAACTGATAGCATTGTTCAGGTTTCTCCGTCCGGATTTGCCCTGTTGAAATAGGTTGAGGCGTCCGCTGCTCCTGCGCTGGTTTGGAGTCAGGGCTCGGAGGCTGTCTAAACATTAGACCGCACCGGTTCAAATGTTGAATTCTGCATCTGGCTTTATGGAGAGAAAAAAAGCATATAAATGAGTCACTGACCATACTTCCTATCTCCACACACACTTTCCTCTTGATAAACCATCTGTGTAACTACACTTGGGCTGTGGTTACATTACACACTGCAGTTTATTGTTAAAGTCTCCTACTGATTAATGGATAGCATTTGTAGTAAGAGGCCATTAAAATCTGAATTACTTCAGTAACTGACTAAAAGATTTTCCATTAAAAACAATAGCTTAAAATGTTAATGACCTAATGGACGATTAAATATTCATTCCGTCACACTATTGTGTAGTCACTTGGTAAAGCAATGATTTAAATATAAATTCAGATATATGTGTTTCTGAGCACTTATATATCCAGGAAGCAAGAATACAAATTCATGACACAAAAAAGACAGTGCTGATATTTCCCCTCTGTCCAAAAGGATATCATTGCTCATATTTAATGGGACAGTTGGGTGATATTTTAAGAATGTCACCCCCTCCTATCTGTGCAGCCATTTCCATCTCCTATTTGAAGTCCTATGAGGAATGCTTTGTTGTCAAGGTTAATCTGGATGGAGGGGGGGAAAAGTCTACTTTGGGATTTGTGCCTGTCACGATACAAAGGGAAACGTAACCTAATGATTCATTTCAATAATGTATTTTTTCTCCTTGAACCCAGCTGCCATAGAGCAGAGAGAGGAGAGGGGGAGGAGGGGGAGAGGATGCCTGAGGGCGCGTGACCTCTGACTGTTTAATGGCTTGTAAAGGTGTCAAAGGTTAAATAATGTTTCCACGCATTTAAACGTCGACTAATTGGTCGTATAATTTTTTGTTTGTTTGGTTCTAAACTATCGCTTTGGCACTGTTGTAGCCTAGCCTTTACAACCCCACTCCACCAACCCAACAATATAGACAGTTGTTTTTAAATTAGGGTAAATAGCAGCTATTTGTGATTGTAAATAGTTGTGTTATTATTTTAAAAGGTTACCTTACAGTTTAAAAAGAATTATCGGCAAAAGCGTTGTCACATAGGCCTAGCCTTTACTTCAGAAGTTGCAACAGGGATTAGCCCATGTAATTTGGTTGGCCTTATCTTTATGAGCCCATCTTCATCTTTTATTAAAATACCTTGTCACGTAGAGTCGTTAACACAGGGCCGCTGTGTTCAGTCTGGCCTGGAAGCGGATGTCTAGGGGCTGCCCGGTGTGAAGCGTCGCCGGCCTGCAGGTGCTCACAGTCAGCCGGTCAGGCGGAGGAACACAGTCAGCGCCACATGGAGCTGCACTCCGTCCGCACCGCTGCGCCTCGTGGAGGCGGATGGCCGCGGGTAATGAGTGGCAAGAAGGTTCAAAAGGTGATAGTCCGACTAATTATAGGTTTCAAAACACACGCACGAACACACGGAGGAATGAGAGGGAAAACAGAGAACTGATATCCGTGACTGCAAGCTATTTGTATTTTCAGGGAAAACCGATCATTTAATGAGTTTTTTCTCATTATTTGGAACAAATTATCATCATTCCAATACGATAGCCACAGAGGTCAAAATGTAGGAGACGGCTCTACCACGGTCATTAGGCTACACAGGGCCACTGCTACAACACGTTACCTTGCAGTGATCCACTGCTAATTAATAGGATATTTAAAATAAAACCGTGCTGGACGCTATAAAATGAATGCATTAGAATTATAGCTACTTTTGGCCCGTGTGTCCTACATGAACATGTCACATAAATGCTGTCGGCAAAAAGTATCAAAATTGATCAGTGCCGATATAGATAGCCTACAGCGCCCATATGATTATCCATAACACGTTATTGTATTCTTTCTAGGGTTAAGAATAGGCGCTGCTGTGGATGCTCATAAAGCAATTTGTGTTACATGTTGTTGGTCTAATCCCTAGGCTACCAGTTTATATCATATGGTTATATGTGCACATTTTTTGTAACATAACACTAACTAAGGTCTCAGAGTAGCACCTGTAATGTAATGAAGCAGAAATGTAAAGTAGCCATGAAAGTAGGCTATAGGCTACATCAAATTTGCACTTGAGCACAGCAGAGTGATTAAACAGAGAATTTTTACTTTCCTTCCCTTGCAATAGAGAAACAAACTACGCATTT
This sequence comes from Decapterus maruadsi, assembly GCA_030347415.2. Lineage (NCBI taxonomy): Eukaryota > Metazoa > Chordata > Actinopteri > Carangiformes > Carangidae > Decapterus > Decapterus maruadsi. Next base: position 6,036,443 of record CM064895.1, read on the forward strand.
CTTTCCACACACATCCAGCCATGAATACATTATGGGGTATGTTGCCCTCTCAGAAGCCGTGGTGTGTATCGTCTGCAATGGCCCGACGTTGAAGCCTGAGGCTCTATCCTGCAGTCTGAACAAACCTGTCAATCAATTGGTCTTCAGTCTCACAATGAAGCTTAATTTTACAAAATGACCATAAAAACATTTTCTTTGGGCATAGATAGAACTGAATAAATAATAAATAAATGGAGTGATTTTTTATATATATAAAAAAAATCTGCCAACTAAGAGAAATTGCGCCTACTGGAGGAACTATGGTGAACTGCACCTACTCTAATCTAATCAGCATGGTGACTGTTATAAAATATTTCATGTTACATTTCTACACATGCACCTAAATAGGCCCTGGTATGCTGTCAGCAAGTTGAGACCATTTTTCAAGACCAATTATTTGTATTATTCATTTCACAGAAGAAAAAAGAAACTTGCTTAATCTCACCCACACATACAGTTTATATGCCCAGATCTCTCAGGCCGCAGGAGACGAGGTGCCAAGGACTTGCCACTGAGGTATGAGGAGGCAGAGGATGGATGATAATGAGACCTGAGGCATCATTTGACACTCAGCTGCATCTGGAACATCTGTTGTGACAGCAGGCCTCGCAGGGTCTCGATGCATCCACCCCACCTCTGTAGGTATCTGCCGAAGAGCTTCGCTTTATAGTCAGTTATTAAAAACAAGGCAGGTAAACCAGCAACAGTCATCCACCTAAACAACAGAACACATGTTTCACATTTCACCCCTCTCTGGCCTCTCCACCAATACAAAAGGTGCTTAAGGTTTATGCCGCGCATGTGGCTGCTGATGGACATTTTATGCGGCCCATCAAAACACATCACCGTCACTGGGCAGAACCCTTAATGCATTTGTATTAATTCACGTTTGAAAAAATAAATAAAATCTACTTCAGCATGAGGCAAAACATTGGTCTGCACAGAGAGGGAATATTTTCTTATAATCACTCTTTTTCTCCATATATGTTTCCTAAATAATCAGACTCAGTGTGACGCTTAAACCGGTAACATAATCCATGAATACACCCAAAAGCTCAGGAGTGACAACCCACACACACACTTCCACACCAACACAATCCAGCGGATTATGTCCTATCCCAAAGCCTGGGTGACCTCTGACCTTGAAGACCAAGGAAGACACACATTAGGTGATAAGTGAGGCACAGGGCCTGTTGTGCGGACGGCCTCCTTGTCCATTTATTGACTTCCTAAATGATCCATTATGAAGTGATTTACGAGGTCCACCAGCCACTTCTGAGGGCCGGCGGGGTGCTGTCTTCTCCATTCAGCGGACATCTGCACCAATGGACATAGCATTTGATTTATCAGAGAATGGACGGAAGCTGGCCCACGCCACCTCTCGTGTTTGTTCAAGGCCAACAGGAGAGTTAGGAAGCTATTATGAATGCAAGATGTCACCACAGGGGTCAGACACAAAAGGTATAGATGGAGCTCTGCAGGGAACAAGGAAAACGTCATTAAAACCAGGCCATTTGGGGGTCGGGGAGAGCAAAGCAAAGACGTTCTTGTTCTGAGTATTTCCAAATGATATCAAATGGTTTTCAACAAGTTTCGAGCACAAACACAACTAATCCAGAACGTGACGGCGAAAATGAGCGTGAAAAACAACCAAACCTGCGGTTACACAAAGTTTTCCACGACGGTAGCGTCACAGCGGAGCAGCTTGTCTAGCGAATGACCTTGTCTTTCCTCTGTTCGCTAATGATTCGTGGCCATTACGTCGGTCCGGCTCTTTGATTTCTCAGGCTTTTCCTGTACAGCATGATGAGCTTCTCAATTTGGGGTCATCCCAGGAGACAAAGCCTTTATGAAGCAGAACGTGGAGCGTTTGAAGCCCTGGCCCCCCGGCCTCTTGTCACAGCGCTGTAACACATGAGCTCCCATGCTGCTCATTGACTCACAGAGATGTTATTAGAGACAGTGGACAGAAAAACAACACCTCTCTATTTTCTCTGGGACCTTCAACAACAAGACCCTTGGCCTTCTTCTTGACAAAAGTGAGTTTCTTAAAAAAGACATCTGTATTTAGCATTACATTTGACATGGACGTGGGAGTTATTGATAGTCTGCCTTTTCTTTCACACAAAAAAACATTACAATACATCTTATTTTACTTGTACACTGAACCATCAAAATGAGGAATTTTGAACATTTGGAATAAATCAGCTCAAGAAACACAGAATGCTGACAAAGGGAAGCACCTGCAGAGCACCACCTTTACTAAACCAACATCTCCCTGTTCTTTGTGTCCCTGCTGTGATTAACCTTGTTTGACAAATGCAGCTCAGCTCAGGCTGGAGGGCCTGTTCCTTAAGCTAAGACCTGCTAGAATAACAACACAGGATTAAATAGCTGCTCAGGTGCGTTGTGTACCTCAAATTCAAGTCCACTGGAGCGAATCTCCCATCAGATAAGTCAACACAATCTCAGAGCTGCACACAGCGAGGTGTCAGGCTCACAGAGGACAATACAGGTAGGCTGCCTACCCCTAGCCTAATTAACTACCCACACTTCTTCTTTAAATGGCAAGTAGTGATGTCAATGAGCGGCTGATGAAGTGGAAGAGAAGGCCGTGGTGTGTGTATATGTGTTCATTGCTCCCTGCAGCAGTGGTTAGATTGTTTGAATGAAATGAAATGAAAGCTGATTTTATGGAAAAGATAATTGCAAACTCTAATGTAAGAATGGACATTGTGGATGGCCAGACAGAAATGGTAGCAGCTTGGGCGAGGTTTAGCTCAGTTGGTAGAGCGCCCGCCACATATGTTGAGGCTATAGTCCTCGCTGCAGGCGGCCCCGGTTCGAGTCCCGCATCGGACGGCCCTATACTGCATGTCTTCCCCCCCATCTCTGCCTCCCATTTCCTGTCTCCTCTCTACTATACTATCAATAAAGGCATGAAAAGCCAAAAAATAAATCTTAAAAAAAAAAAAAGAAATGGTAGCAGTTTGTTGTGAGAAGCGAGGTCACCTGTTGAATGTATTTTCTTCCCCCTATTTGGGGTTTTATTTTGTGGGATGTCCATTTGTAAAGTAAGTCTGGAACCGGCATGAATGTTTGCTGAGGCACTAATTGTTACTTGGTTATTGTGTTTTGTCTTTTTTTGTTTAAAGTCTGTCGATCGCCGATCAATTCCCAACTGTGCCGATTTTATTCTATTTTTAACTTAACTTTTATTTCTCATTTCTATTTTTTAATTGATTTATATAGTTTTTCTAATATGTTTGTCATGTTTATATCTTTTTCACATGTAATACTTGGTGCATATTTGCATATTATTTCTTTGTTGTAAATCATATTCCGTATTCTGTACGTATTTCTTGTAGGATATGAGTTATAGGAATAGTTTGTTATCATCATTTGAAAAATACCCATATTGAACTATTGTTATATCCAAAACCAAACACTGAATTATGTCATCAGGAAAATAAGGAATTCAGTTTCAGTCTAGTCAATTCTCCTTGCGTCTAGATACTATAAAATACTAGACAAATACATTCAGTAGTTTATTGGGTATCCTTGAGACAAGCTGATACAGTCTACTATAATGCAAAAACTCCCTCAGTGAATTTATAATGATAAGTATTGGTTATAAATGATCATTATAACTATCAGAGAAGTGTCCATGCAGCTGGCTGATTTTGGAAGATGTAGACTCAGGTGCTGTTGCCCTGGATTTCATTACGCTGCCCCGTGTTGCTATTATTTTGTCCAACCCTTTTATATCAATGACGGTGGACTAAAAACAGAAACGCCTCTGCCCTGCAACATGGGAAACAGGTTAAGATCATTTCTACCAAACATCAGACAGTCAGAGTATTTCAATTTTTCATCTTTAGAGGATTCTCGGAGAGCGCTGGAAAATACCTTCAGAACAGCAGCTGCATCCCATCAATACATGTGACAGTTAAGAAAGTATTGAGTAAAAGTCTGTAAAAAGCCCCCCAGGAGCTCGGGGGTTCAGCCAGTGTCGGCTCCCTCGTTGTATATTGACCACAGGCTGATCCTCTGGTCCTTGGATCCAGCAGCCAGCAGTCTTTGTCTGTGGTCCTGGTGGTCTGAGAAGGCCACGCTTAGCACCATGTCAGTGTGGTATTGAAGCACGGCCAGCGGTCGCAGCTTCTTCCAGCCGAATACCCGCACACGATGGTCCCAGCCCGCCGAGGCCAGCAGCTTACCGTCCTCCCTGAGACTGAGCTGGGACACCCCCGGGTTGACCAGCGTCACACACTCCTCCTGGAGCTGAAAAGGAACGGATGAGAAGATAGTAGCGTTAGAGCCGTTAGACACCTTCACAGGTACCACAAGCGCTGCCTGCCACACAGGAAGACTTGTTGCTGCGCAAAGGCCAAAGAGGCTGAGCAGTCATTTCCTTGTGGTAACCGTCAGTGCCAGTCCAAGAAAATCAATTGGACATGATCACACTCACTAATTAGTCCACAATTAGGTCAGTGAGTCGATTAGTCACAGCCAAATAAGAAACCGCGGCCAAAGAAAACACCGACAGGGAGAGACTATCAGCTGATCTGATGACTGAGGTCCAAGTGTGGGGCTGGATGTCTGTTGAACCTGGCTGTAGACTTCTGGGACTCAATCATCGGCCGAAAAACATTACGGCAAGAGAGCCGTGAGCAAATCTCTCTGCATCCCACTATTTGGTTTGGAGTGACGGAGGCCTATTCTGGAAGCTTTGAGTTACCTTTGTCACAGTTTGTGAGAAAGAGAGAGACCATCTCGATGAAACGCTTGTTTGCAGAGGCCTTGTTGCTTTAAACGCCTCTGATGAATTACACCCGCACTGAAAGGTCTGGTCAGCAGGAGAAGAGACCCAATAAATACACCGTTGTAACATCTGCCTGCGAAAGATTAGCCACAGCTCTCTCTTCCCTGTGATCTACAGTGTCCCAAGGACTGTATCAATCTTTCTAAAGGGGCAACTTTCTGACATATTATAATGAATGGGCGGCTAAGATCAGTATCTAAAGGGCCTGCCGTGGTGGGCATTCCTGGGGAGCGAACGTGCTCTTCCTGCAGGGCAGGGATCTCTGCCGGATCGCTAGACGGGACTCAAACATCTGGATATGGGAGCTGAAATCAAACTGGACAGCATAAAATTGACTTCATAAGTTGTGTCTAGGGAGACTAATGATCTTGAATAGGAGGAGACGGCAGAGAATTTATCTGCATGCTCCCGTTCCGGGCGGGAAACATCCACAAGCTGCATGTGGAAAATATAAGCCAGGTACTCACAGCCCAAGTGGAATGCAAGAGAGAGCGAGAGCAGGGAGGAATGTCATTGATCAAAACAGAGCAACAAAGTGAAGCTCAGAACAGGCAGCAGTGATTTTTTTTTTTCTTTTCTTTTTTAAATCAAACCACCATCACTAGTAAGAAGCATAGAGTGGCTGTTGGGCAAAGCAAGCACTGATACAAAGAAACCAGGGGGGGTGAGAGACACTTTCGAGCTTTGTTATTACCTCAAGAATCTGGTATGCCTGCCACTAGCTCTCTCCATCTGGTTTGCATTAGAGGCCTGATAATGATGGGTTTAAGTGTCTGTTTTTGTTTGTTTTGCTTCCCATAGTTTGTGTCAGGAAAAGGCATTTGTTTCATTAAAGGGTCAGTTGTGAGCAGTAAATGGCTAATGATGCAGTAATGGTCATTCAACAGGCCTGGCTGCACAATTGTTTTTACTTTCTCCAGTCGGAGAGAGCAGAAATAAAAAGTGCTGAAGAAAAAGAAAGAAGGAGGAAGAAAAAAAAAAGAGGCTGTCCGGCGCTGCAATTTAAAATGAATGATGCTCATTTGTAGCTGCTGGTTGCTAAGCTACCAGTGATTAGTGTTTACTCTGTGATTTCATGTTCTGCAGCAATTAGCTGATTAATTGATTATTTGATCGATCATTGACGATCAACAACAATTATGAAATTGTGAAACGTATTAAATTGTTTTTCATTACATCTTTCATCATATTAAAATACTGACCATATGCTGCTTCTGTTGCTTTTCTCTGCTTTACAGTGGTGAACTGAATCTTTTTGTTGACTATGGTCATTTACATATTATTAAAACACATTATAAAACATTCATTTTTACGTTTTATTCATTGTTAAACCATCATCAGTTACAGTTGCAGATGTGGAGCCGGTAAATAATGAAATTCAATATGTTATTATTATATTAATTAAATATGTCAAAAATACAGGTTTTCTACTGATTCTTCTACTGCAGTAAAATTGATCCTCTCGATTTTTAATTGTTGCCTTTTTGTTGTTATTGAGAATGAATGAGACTCTCAGGGAATAATCAACAGATTAATGGAAAACAAAATGACAGTTAGCTGCAGCCCTTGAAAATCTTGTTATTTGTTTTCTAAAAAAAGGAAAACTGTCTAAATTATACTGTCATTAATGGAGTATATTCTAGCGACAGTGAGAGCTCCACTGCTGCTGAATGAATACAGAGAAAGTAGAGCTGACTTCCAGCGCTGCCATTAACCAGGTCTCAGTCTGTAATGAAATCCATTAGCTCTAACCGGGGAGTCTTGGCTCGTGTTATTGGACGCCCCATTTTTCCTCCTATTGCTTCCTTGCTATCTCATCATGGACAGAATCCATCTTTGGGCCTCATCATTCATTTCTCTGTTGTTTGAACACTCCTTCCTGGCCTGTGTTACAGCACGCACACACACACACACATAGACACAGCAGGCCTGCTGTCTTAACGCCAGCTTTCTCAGCTGTCAGGAGGCTACCAGCTCTGCTCAGCAGCTGGACCCGCAAGACTTTTCTGTGGATCTCTGACAGATCCAACACAAACTCACACTTCGGGATCCTCTTTTGTAGCATCTCACCGACAGAGGAGACGTTCAAAAGGAACGTCCACTTGGCACATTTCATTCAAGGCCTAGCCGCGCTCCTCTCCCCGTCTTTCCTGTCAGACTTGGCACCGATCTCTGCGTTCACGCTGATTTACTGAAACGTCCCATCATCGCTCACTCACTCGAGCCTGGCGGCTGGGAGGCTTTTTTCGCAGGTATTTTCTGACACACCCTGTCCCTGAATCACACTCGGCAGCGGGAGATTACAGCCTTTTGTCACCTTGCCTGTCAGAGCCTGGCTCTGGCTGACAGGAGATGCATGTGTCAAACAGGTGAGCAACCTCATTCAGAAAAAAAGAAAGAGGGGAGGTGTGTGTGTGTAGGGGGGTCACTTGATAAAAAGAGCTATAATTTTTTATGACAGCCAGTTTGGACATACATTAGTCCAACAGCAGAGCGAGGATGGGCCTCAGTCTGGCAGGTCTGGTTGACAGGTACAAGAACTCACAGAGGACGCCGGTTCTGGCTGTGCAGGTGGACGCTGAGGGGGGGGTAGATACTTTTACATAGAAGTGAATATGATGAGCAGGACTCTCACCTGCAGAGAACTGTCATCAGTCTCAGCAATAGCTCGCACATGTCAGCCATGCTTGATTTGCGCTGCTAATCTTTCTCGTTCTCTACCTGCTTTTCTTTTTCTTTTCTTTTTTCTGTCTCCAGCCTGTGACCTCTTGTCTTTTTTCTTTCTCCCGGAGCGAGCCCGTCACCGCACATGTCAATACGTTTGAGCGGCCGCCTAAATATATGTCCATCTGGCTTAACGGCTTGTAAACCCTCACACCCACACCCTCATAGTCTCACTCTGACACATTCCCAAAAATGTATGCTAGGGGGGAAAGTAGTAGACGAAGAGAAAAAAAGGGCTGAAGAAGATGCTTCATTACTATGAAAAGATGCGAGGCCAGCCAGGTCAAACAGCAGATAAAGGCCTCTGGGAGCCATGTGTGATACATTAATGTCCATTCCTGAGGCTATCTGTCTTTATCTGGCCTTGATAAGCTCACTTCACAGCCCTTCAGCTTCACTAAATCATAACTGCTCTGCGTTGTGTCACCTTCTGTTTCCCCTCCATTTCACAAAAAAGCATCTATCTGCCCCTGCCAGCCAGCTCCACTCCACTGGACTGTATCGTGGGGGTAATTATGTGGGGAGCGGTGATGCTGTGGCACTTCTAGCCTCCTCAGCCTTTATTGCAGCCTCCCACTGCGAACTACTGTTCCCTTTACTGCAGATGTGTTTTTTGTTTGGTTAAGGGGCCTCCGAGGTTTTGATATTTTTATTACCTCTCACAGGTTGTCCGTCAGGACCGGAGGGAGGGGGGGGGCTGGGTCCGCCACCCGGCATCTGCCCCCGCCCCCCTCGCTACTGCCACACAAAAATACTTTTGTGGGAAGAACTGAGGATAGCTGTCTGGACGTCACACTGAGCTGCACTTCAGGATAATTTAAAAGCCCCCGCTGGATAGTTTCCCTCTCCTTGTGCTTTTTTCCTGTCATCCTCATCCTGGATTACATGCTGAATCAATATTTTGTTGCTTGAGCAAAATAAACCAAATAACCACTCTCCTCCTGTTTTTGGTATATTGAATCAAATCCTTCGGAGTGTTTTTCTAGACGCATTTTCAGGGTGGGAAAAAAAAAATATTTCTAATTCAAGCATTCATTTGTAAAAAGGCTTGGAAAGAATAATACCCCTTCTCTCTGTGCAGGAGTGTCCTATATCAGCCTCACGTTCCCCCCCGGCTCTGATTCATGGGGGTTGGCTGAAAAATGGGAGCATTCCCTTTTGCTCATGAAATCAAGAAAATACAGCTACAAATGAGGCGTTAAGTCTCTGAAGCGTTGGCTGTTATGTAAAATGAATTATGGTAGAAAAGCTGATGTGATCTCTTTTGGTGTGGCAGGAGAGAGTTTGGACTCCTCCCAACTATTAATGTGTGACAGAACCTGCATGCACTGTGTAACTAACTAGGTATGTAGTTTGCTCTCATAGGTCAAGGGGAGTTGTATTAGCTGCTGGACACCTGAGGACTTAACTGCATGTTCACATTTGTATTTCTTATTTTTCTTTTTGTAAGATACTAACGCACTTTAATCATCTTTTAAAAGTTTCTCTTTTAACCTGCTACATTTCCCTCAGGATCAATAAAGTGTCTAACTTTCCGACTTCCTGAAACAGATAGGTATGGACAGAGATAAATGTCAGGGTTGTACTATGCAATGAGAAGTAAAAATGTGATTTTGTCATGTGATTTATCCAGAATCACAGCAGCTATTCTCCAGACCCAATGTGTGACCATGTCAGTGTGTGTATATGGGTGGTTAGACTCTGGAGTGACAGCCCCAGCTCGGCCCTTGGCCCCCGGCCCCTGCCAACACTGTGTAACCAGCAGCTGATTTATGGCCCCTGGAGCCCCGCTGAGCCTCTTCCTCTTTGGCCCCTGATGTTTTCCAAGCGAGTTTGGAGAAAGGCAACACTCTTCTCCTCACATCTCCTCCATTACATTTTTTAAATAATATTTTCTGGCATTCAGCGACAATTAGTTAGCAGGGAGAAAGTTCAGGACCCTTCTATAATTAACGATTTCAGAATAATTGCACACCAAACTGGGGTGCCTGTACCCATGAGGGTAATTCTGCTGTTATGATTTCAGAAAAAAATATTACATGCTATAATAGACAATACAATAGTTTGAAATAATAGATGAATCTGTGTTTTTCAACCGTGGGGTCGCCTGGAATTCAAATGGGGTTGTTTAAATTGATAATTAAAAAAAAAATACTGATAAAAATATTTGTATAAACTAATAAATATTCTTTTAAAAATGTGATTAAAAACACCACACACAATCCTAAACAACTGTATTCTATACTTTCACTTTATCAAATATAACTCAAGTCTTGATTGATGGCATCTTGATTGACACAAATTTGTGCAGTCACGTGATCGCAGGGTCGCCAGAAATGTATGACGTCAAAATGGGGTCACGAGCCAAAAACGGTTGGGAACCACTGAGATAAATGGTTCAATCAGTTGCCTAACAACACTGAATAAAAATATATTGCTAAGCAAACTAAATAGTTATAACAGCTAAAAGTAAAGAATTAAAACTGTTAAGACATATTGGAAAAAAATCGGAACGAAAAATGTATTTCATAAATGTTTGAAATAACCAGTAGAATGAACAAAAAAAACTTGATCAAACCAAATTAGACAGTTCAACTGTATTCAAAAATTGTGTTTAAGTAAAAACCAGTTCAATAATAATTCAGTTGAAGATATTTGGAGGGTCTGGGTGGTGCTGATGAAGGGCTGTGGTGGGGACCAAAAGGCTGGGAATCACTAAACTTCCTAATACTTCTGTCTCCAAATCTGTTCTTGCTGACCTGCAGGTTGTTCTGTCTGTCCAGCATCCACGAGGAGAGCTTCTTCTCAGAGGAGCCTGATATGCCCCTCAGACGGCGGGGGTCAAAGGTCAGGCACATGACAGGTTCAGGGTGGGCTTTGGCTCGGCTCAGCGCCGACCTCTGGGTTACGTCCCACAGCAACAGGGAGCCGTCCTCGTATCCAGCCAACAGGAGAGGTCCGGGACCCGAGTCTGGCTGAGGGAGAGAGAGAGGGAGGATGATAAGAGAAGAAGAAGGGAGGAGGGAGGGAAGGAGGGACGGCAGGACGGGAAGTGGGAACACGGAGAGCAGCGGGGGTAAGATGTGAGATGAGAGCCGTGCAGTCAAAACCACAGAAACCGCCGTGTGATGCTGGAAGCCGAGCGGAGCAGAGGTTATCGTCCTGGAAGCTCCCGCTGACACTCAGGGAGAAGCTGCGGGCTCCATTCGTCAGCCTGCTGCTCTCTCTTTCCAGCACTCCATTACACCACTCCTCACTTTGCTCCTCATCCATATCACTGAGCCACAGACGTCACGGCCGCCAACCGTCACATACTCTTCCTTCTGAAGCCGTCTTTTCATTTAGATTTTATTTTCTTATTGTTTTTACTTCTTCTTCTCTGACATGATAATGATTTGCCTCTGTTACTTTACAGACTTCTGTCTCGTGCTGGTATTACCCACATGTTGACATGTGCAGTGAATTTTCTAAAAAGTGACCACAGAGAATTTGCAGGTTTTTGCAAAACAACTTAACTTTAAGAAAATATTCTTTCAGTAAAATTGAGTGAAGACAAAAAATATCATATTGCAATTCATTCAACAAATATTATGATCACACTTTAGGCCACAATTTCAATTGGAATACATTTTTGTATTTCATGTCACTGAGAAAAATATTAAAATGAGATTTTTTTATAGGGAACAGGAAGACAATCTACCTGAGCAGCATATTTTTTGAGTGTCTGTACCTGACTTGAATTATTATTTTTTTTAGACACTTTATAGATTCCACTACATGTCTATGTACACCTTAAAGAAGAGCCTTTAGCCTTCAAAAGAAATTATCTTATTTTGAAAAGATTCAAGCACAACAAGAGATCAACGAATCTCAACCAATGTCAGTCACGTTTGTCCGGCTCAGACTGAACCTGTCCTACAAATGCGACGTAAGATAAAGACGAATATTTATCACTAGAGCACTATGGACTAATTTCAACCTCATGTCTGAAGTTTAAAAAATAAAGAAAGATGCATTTTGTTATAAATGTCTGTGTTTAGCATGACACGAAATATGAAAATGCCCATATTGCTGATTCAACTGCATTTTTATGGCTAAAGATTTTGCGTCATATCTGATTCAATACAAGCTTTTTCTACAGAGTCAGTTCATTCAGTGGATTGTTTCAGAGTTATTATGGTCTGTAAATTACTCTATAGAATAAGACTAAACACTAGAATAGATTATTTACAACTCTGGCCCACGGTGTCTCTGTAGCACAAACACACTTACTCTGTCATCTGAAACATGGGTCAACTTTTTTTAAAAATAAAAAAAAATCTGCAGCTTCAGTTTAGATCCAGAACTCTGATAAAACTTTGATAACTAATAATAATAATACTGTAACACAGTGAGGTACAAGATTAGGACTGCAGCAACAAAACAAATTTATTTTCATTTATTTTAAATTATCTTCATCTCTTATTGTCTTAAATGTTGATTATTTTGTTTTCAGTTTGTTTCTTATCTGTTTTAATCACACAAAAACAAACTGTCTTGATAAACTGATCAGCTGCCTCACACTGGAGAAACTTGATCCTGAGGTTGTTTTGTCGATGAGTGACTTAAATGATTAATTATTGCAATGACTGTTTGTCAATCAACTGTTTCAGCTCTACACACCTCATACTTGCACATAAAGGCACCAACACTGCACTAGAGCCCTAATTCAACCCCATTTAACCCCGGGGCTGAGCAGATCCAGGACTCAGCACTGGTGAATCCATCAGAGTAAATCTGTCAAATCACATGAAATCCACAAAGAGGCATCAGACACTGAACCTAAACCATAATTCCTCTATTAAATACATAAACACCCAGATCAGATTCATGCACAGAGAAAAGAGTGATGCAGACACATGAAAAAAAAATAGAGAGTATCACATTTAAAGAGAGGGATCAGGCGGTAGCTCTCCTCCCCGCTGCTGAGAGGCACAGATAAACTCTTGTGCTTCTTCTAAATGAGTGTGTGTGATCAGATGGGCGCTGAGGTTGTGTGGACATATACAGTGAGCATGTAAATCACTTCAACTGCACAAAGGTGAGCTGATAAACCCCGCAGGCTTCATATGTCTTCACGCTGCTGCGGGGTAGAAAAGGAAGAGACAGGGGAGGGACGACTGGTTGATGGAACCTCCATCCTGCTCTCCAGAAATCCCACAATTCCTCAGTGTGCCATGCTGTTCCACTACTTTGAACTCTCTGCATCCGCGGCATTAAATAATGATTCGACTATGGATTTCCAGCACAGATACACACTTTGCGCTGATTCGTGCCTGACTTTAAAAAGCACGGTGCCCTACAGATGCGAGGACGGAAAGAAATTTTTTCCATATGTGCATGAGGAGGGGGGGCACGTCTGCCATTTTTTCATCCATCTTAAAGTCCTCTTCTCACTTAACGCTCGATATTTCTCCTCTTTCAGCTTTAAACAAATTATAGACAGAGCCGTGTATTCCTTCCAAACACATCAGCGAGGACGAACACTAAGGGATTATGAAAACAAATAAAAACAAGTGAAAATCAGTGGCCCCTGCTTGCCGGCAGGGCCCGGGCTAAGCGTTCCAGGCTTGGGGCCCACTGTTTCACTTTAAGTGTAGGACCTCCTTGATTGATGATGTCATGGGTCAGAGGTCGGGGAACCCTGGGTAGACACCTAATTCATTATATCCTCCGCAGGCCTTTCTACAAGAGGGCTCTCTGCTGGAGTGGGGCTGGGGCTCTGGGAGGAGATTCATCACCACAAACAGCTGGAAAGACAGATGGACGGAGGCCGGAGAGGAGGACACTCCACTGGCCTGTTAACAGTCATGTGATCGCTGCCATTTTTTTTTCATGGCTGTATTTATGCAGCACGCTGAAGTGCAATGACAGGACAATACCTGTGCACATAGTGTACTCAATTCTCTCATTTTATTCACTACATAATGGGATTGTTATTAATTCATTCAGGCTTCTATGCTGTTAATTGATATAATGGAATGTGTTGGAGCTGGTTAACCAATAAAATTATCAACCTCTTTCCATTGATCTGCTTTGAAAACAAGTAACAAGTCACGGAAACACACAACAACATCCAATAAAAGAGTATTTGACAAACAATATTGCAGGAAATTGAAATGGAAACACTTTTTCTCACATTCAGGCCTCTGAGCCTGCTGTTGCATGCCCCATGAAACCAGTAAAAACTGAGGAGGCAGGCCAGAGTGTTGAGAATCCATCATCTCATCAACTCAGTGGAAATACAAACATTTCTAATTGTGGTTTGTCAACGCTAAAAAAAATGAATCATTAAAAAAATATATTGTGCAAAACTTCCTCTCTTCTTCTAAAACGAATCACAGGGGAGGTTTAAAATCCTGTTGCAGTTCCAAAAAAAACTTCACTGACCTATGGAGACACTACAACGGGCTCTAATAAACAGAGATAAGATCGTAATGACAACTGAATTATCACATTCAAATAGATTCTTGTTCTATGCAAGTGTCTGGATTAATTCAATTTAGCTGCATGGTAACTCAAACTGAATTGAGCGTTTAAATTGTTTATCGGGTCAATAATAACAAATGATTAAGCATTCATATCGTTGCTACGCTACTCCTCACTAATATACGATAACTACACTGACAGACTCTGTGACTGAACAGGGATCAGGCTCAGTGTGAACTACAGGAATAACAACTGTGAAAACAGTGCGTTTCACTGTGCATTGTTTCTGGAGCTGTCCTTCTTAAAGTGCCAGTGCTATGAAGCACTGGCACTTTAAGACCCTGGGCTGTTGGGAACACTGCTCTTCATTATCTTCATTATCATTATCTATAATTATAACTATTATATACTACAAGTCATTGTGAGGGAACTTGCCAGGTTTGCAGGGGGTGTGGGAAAAGCCCACGGCGTTTCATACAAAAAAACACTGTATTTGCCTTAAGAGTTTTTCTCTTTGGTGTACAACCATCTACAGGTATAAATCATACTTTTTGAGTTTTGACTCAAAACGCACAATAGGTCATCTTTAAAGGGGAACTATGCAAGTCTGATGGCTTTCCCGCTGTTTTGCTAACGCTCCTCTCGTCCATGTGCATTTGTTTACAAAGAAGCTGATGAAAAATCAATACATGGAGTGGTGGATAATGTTACATAATATATACAATGTGTTTATTTGTGTAGTTTTATCCGTCATAAACAAAAGATTGGCAGTTACGAAGCACATTTGTGTCACGGTGCCATGCAGGAGAGCTGGGACACCGGGGCGGTGACAGAGTAACTACACTGATGTTGCAAGGTTGGTTTTCAGCCGCGAGACGCCAGGTGGAAGACAGAGAGCCTCCGTTCTCACTTTAATCATGGTCAAAAAGTCAAGTAAAGAGGTATGACTAAGATTTTTACTCACTGAATCAAGTCATTAAGGGTCATTAAGGGTTACTGTATAGTTTTTATATGTATTCTCTATGCCCCATTTCTTTAGAGCTAGGGAGTTAAATCAAATGTTTCAGTGCTTGAATACAGCAACAATATGATATTACAGCACTTCATAAACACATGCTGGCCTGGTGACACTCTAGTCTCCAGTCTTGCATGTATTGCATGGTTTGTAGAGAGCAGCCTGTTGGATGTGGGCCATGCTACTCTGATATATTGTAAATATGAATTTAAAGTATATATTATTTTATTCTTTATTTAGTGGGGATTTTACCACCTGGCTTGGAGCAACAGCTGAATATTAAACTTAAGGGGCTCATATACAGTTATTGTACTCAACGTCCATCAGTGGGCGAGATACAGAAAAAGAATGAATGAGTAAAATCTGTAATGAGAGAGAAAAGCGGTATCTTGAATACAGTGCATTCTTTATTCAGCGAAAACTTCTTTGTCATTTATTTATGTGGTGAGCTCCCCAGAAAACCCCGAACAACCAAGAAACAGCTTGTTTGCTGATGTGGCCGCCGCAGGCCCCAGGCAGGCACTGCTTCCACATAAGGAACCAATCGTTTCCTCCGGTTTTCGACCCGGTCCGCCATGATGTCATGGCCACGAGGCAGCAAGGTGATGAGCTGAGAGTGATGGATATCTGTATAGGAACATTTCCTTTCCCCCGCCAGCCTCTGTTCACATTAAAAGCCTTGCACATCATACATCAATACTGTCCCACTAGCCAAGCCCTATATCTCTGCACCAGTCAAACCCACATGTGGAGGCACTTTCTGCCTCCACGTCCACTCTATTGTCTCACCGCTTCACAGCCAATCAGAATGAGCGAAATCAGATAGCGAGCTCTGTCACCTTTCAGTCATAACTCACCATTTGAACCAAAGGCTGGGTGGGATTTAGCCGAATTGAGAGTAAAGTGAAGTTTAACACTGCGTTTAATCTGTTCCATAAACTCCAACAGAGAGGGCTTACAGGCCGACAATAAATCTGTTGGTGAGTCTGTCATGGAAATAATGGAGGATAATCACTTCTCGTCTCAACTGTGGGGAGAAAAGAGGGAGGGATGGCGAGAGGAGAGACGGAGAGGAGTTAATTGCCAGCGGCTTCTTCCTGGAAGTGTGACAGAGAGAGACAGGGTGGAGAGAGAGGAAGACGGTGCGAGCCGTTGCCTCCTGCTGTGCGAGGTGAAGGAAACAGTAGGTAGCGTATGAGCATTTGATGCGAAAGACAAGATGAGCTATTTTTCCTGACTGATGGACACAACGCGTTTCCAAATTCCCAGTGTATGTGCGTGTCGGAGACGGCGCGCACGCACGGGTTGTCTGCCTTTTCCCACCGAGTTGGACGTCCCGAGCCGCTCAGTCAGTCTGACAGATGAACATGCCTCGGCCTTGAAAGGAATCAGCCTGGAATGATTTAGAATCACCTGGGCCCACGGCTTTGAAGTCAGACAGCTGCCTGTGCCGTATTACAATGATATTATATAATTTATAATGATATAATTGATCATTATGTTTCCTGGCACTCAACGCTGAACCAGCATCGCTTCATAAATCAGATGATGAAAGGTGGGTGGAACAGCGAAATCAAAGGGGAAGAAGGGAAAACACAAACACAGTGTCAGTCTGCACTGAGAGACTCACTAACATGTCTACATGTCTCTATAATAAAATCACAAACACAATCTCACCTCCATCGTTTTGCGCTCGACTTACTAGAAGAAACTCTAATTAGTTTTTACAGGAACACAGAGCTGAATGTGTGCAGGCCGACGGCTCCCCTCGCTCTCCTCCGGTCCGCAGAGCTTTGATTTCTGTTGCCTGTAAACTGCACAGCCCATAAAATTTATTCAAAACCATCCTGTGTTCAGCCCCAGCCTCAAACCCCTGCTCCCTCCCTACGCCCCAAATGCGAAGAGTTAATAATTAACCGTGAAAATAATTACAGGCTCTCGTTAATGGCTGGAAAATAAAACATTCGACGGCATTTCCAAAACAGAGAGCAAACCTTTTCTTTTTTCTTTTTTTTTTTTTTGCCCAGATCAGATTGGATGTAGCGCTGCAGGCTGATATATGGCTGTGAACCCCCGGCCCTTCCAAACGCTCTAATTACAGTGTTGGGACTCGCTGCCAGCTGGGAAGAAACGTTTTGGAAAAATGGGCCCAGGACGAGTTGTTGGGTTATAAATCATGTGCCACATCTGCATTTTTGTTGACTTTCCATATCATTGTATCTTGTTATGGGATGCCAGCCAGTCAGGAGAAGGCAGGTAGGTCTAGATTAAATAGCACTTTGAAAAAA
Organism: Decapterus maruadsi; assembly: GCA_030347415.2. Classification (NCBI taxonomy): domain Eukaryota; kingdom Metazoa; phylum Chordata; class Actinopteri; order Carangiformes; family Carangidae; genus Decapterus; species Decapterus maruadsi. The sequence goes on from CM064895.1 coordinate 6,053,802, forward strand.
AAAGGTAGCAAGGTGAACTCATGGAACTGTTAAAATGAGACTTGAGGCAACTGCCTGTTGCTTACCTGCCACAGTTTGATACACATGACCATCCCCAGTTTGGTGTCTGGTACCAGGGAGCAGACTGGAGTCTTACTGGGCAGCTGCATAATCTGGATCTGCAGAGAAAACATGACAATTAGATCTTGAAGCTCAGTAGAAGCAGCTCAACCTGATCACTTCCTACAGCTCTGTGAAGCTCCACTAAGGCACTGGGTTATTGTGTCAGTGTGATATTACTTTCTGATTAGTAGGACATACAAGTCTCGGTTTGATCTTAAAGGGATAGTTCAACATTTTTGGCAAATTTGCCAATTGTCATAATCTCTATAGTCATACGAGTAAGTCTATTACCATTACCATTTCATTATTATTGGTACATGTTGTTTTGAGATCTGCAAGGCAGAGATACGAGCTGCTCAGCGAACACAATGAAGGTGAATAATACAGATCCCCTGTCCCTCAATACTCATCAAATACACAATCCAACAACTCCAATACGTTCTCGTAGAGAAGTTGTGACCTGCACATTCACCACACTATGAAATAATCATTGTTCTTTTAGTTGATTTCGAGGCAAATGCATAGTTGGAACTACATTCCAGATATGGGTGCTGGGTGGAGTGATTTCAAAAGCACAAGTAATTCCGAGTATTTGCTTCATGTGTTGTAATGTTACATAATTATTTCATAGCATGGCAAATGTACAGGTCATGCACCATAATTAAAGGTAAAGAACCTACTCCTATGACTATAGGGATTATTGCAATAGGTGAATTTGCCAAAATGTTGAACAATCCCTTAAACTAAAAGAGCGTGCATTTGATCTTTCACAATAAAAATAAGGATATGTTGTCAGGAATCCTCAAAATGTCTTAACACAATGTGCGTGTCTCTGCTCCAACTGTGAAATTTAAGTGAAAATGGTGACCATTTGGTGGGACTAGACAAAAACTGTGAGGATCAACACATTCAGATGGCTTCATCCACTGTGATCCATGGATTTCTGTATACACAACATCTAAGTGTGGCTAAAAAGAGTTTACCGCGCGTCAACATGCTGAATTTTGTCGTGCGTGTCTGTTTTCATTATCGAGATTGTCACAAACACACAAATTGCAGTCCTTCACATACATGTCTACGAGCCGTTTGCCAACTCATGATTTGCTTGTTTCCTGAATTCAAATAACAAATCTGCAGCCGTAATCTGTTATAGTGGTTCAGGACCTCCGCGGATCACAGTGCCTCCAACCAGCAGTGCAGCACAATCCATCAGTGCGGAGCAGCCGCACCACTGTCTATAATAAATCCTGCTAAAGTCCGACCCCGGCGACGTTAGTGGTGCTTTCCTGCACACGTTGGCACTGATTCTGATAAAATACACAGCGTAATGAAGCCAGTAATAAAGTGCGCGCCTGTGTGTGTTTTCGACTTCCTCTGCGCTGATGATCTGCATATTCATCCTCATTAGGGCTCAGATTAAACAGCCCTTTAAGGGAGTGATCTGTATTTTAGCGCTGGGCCACATCTGTCCTATGTGTTTACCTCTGCCTGCCTGACAAAGAGGGCTTTTTAAAAACCTCTGTGTGCCTCAGGTGATAACTGCTCTTGTGTGGCATCTCGTTGCCCATCAATAAAACACCCACGCTGTTAGGTCATTTCAGGAATCTCACTGTGAGCAGTAAACAGAAATAAACACCAGAAATGTCTCACAAAAGGCAGCTAAATGTTGGGCCTACATACTTATACGAGTGTGCATGTGTTGTGATACGTGTGTGCATTGTTTCTGCTGGGGGATTCATTTAAGTGGGTGTTTGATTTGCAGATAGACGATAAGAATCTGTCTTGGCCAGTTATGTCTGAGGAATGGCTTCTGGGGAGACAAAATGACAAAATCGACTGCGACTTGATTTGGTCTACCTTTCACGGGGGTGTGTGTGTGTGTGTGTTCCTGTCTGTCCGTGTCTGTTGGGACAATGGCATTATTGAGGTGCTGGGAGTCACAGGCGCCCTGATGCCTGGCCTGCTGGACTGGGGTTAGCAGAGGCACGTTTGGCTGGATCAGGTGACCGCTCTGTCCCTTTCAAGTGTGGCTCCTCCGCGGTGGAACAAGTAACATGAATCTGGAGGCAATAAAAGATGGCTGAATCGCTGGCTGCCCTCTCCTCATCCTGCTTGCACCGCTCAGACACTGGCTCCACACAAAGCCGTACAGACTTGTGGGCGTTGAGTATTAACTAAGAGACGGACTGAATGTGATTTTGTTCCAGTGCACAGCCTCATCAAGCCTGGGAAATGTCTGCGGAACGGCCACGGATCAATCCAGTCACCAGTGTCATCAGCAGTGATGGGAATATCAGCGTTATCAAAAAATAAGTAATCAAAAAAGTTACTGTTTCCTTAGTCAAAAAAATAATACTCCCACTTAAAGGGATAGTTCAACATTTTTGGTAAATTGGCCCATTGCCATAATCCCTATAGTTTTAGGAGTAAAAAATTTAAGCCGTGAGCTGCTCAGGGCTTAAACGGAGGGATAACTCATCAAATACACAATCCAACAACTCCAAAACGCTCTGGTGGGCAAGTTGTGACCTGCACATTCATCACACTATGAGTTAACAGAACGTTACCAGACCAGGTAAATTCATGCAAAACCGCTGATGGGCGTTCCCTTCCGGGACAGTGTTTCAGTCTCTGCATTTGCCTTGAAAACGGCTCCATCTCGTAACATTCCGTTATTATCTCATAGCGTGGTGAATGTGCAGGTCACAACTTGTCCACGAGAGCGTTTGAGTTGTTGGATTCTGTATTTGATGAGTTTGATCAGGGAAACCATATCTATAGTCCTCGTGCAGACGGCCCCGGTTCGAATCCCACATCAGACGACCCTTTCCTGCGTGTCATTCCCCTCCTCTCTGCCTCCCCATTTCCTGTCTCTCTTGACTGTACTGTCATAAGCCTCCGTAGCGTAGCTCTGAGCAGCTCGCAGCTCTGCTCCGCCATTCTAAAAATAGCTTGCACCGACAATTAAAGGAACCTACCTACGAGTAACGAACCTACTCCTAAAACTATAGGGATTACTGCAAAAGGCCAATTTGCCAAAATGTTGAACTATCCCTTTAAGTGTACGTTATGTACACTTTTTTTTTCAGTCGATCAACTGGTCAGAAAAAAAGCTCTTTATATGGAACTAACTCAACACTGCAATAGTTACTTTCCCTGGTAATTAGTTCCTTTTATAATGTCATAACTCAGTTACTTTTGGGGGAAAGTAACGAGTAACTATGTGACAAATTACTTTATACAAGTAATTTGCCCAACACTGGGAGTTTTACAAGCTGCAACATCTTTGTGCTTCGAAAAAAGAAAAAAAAAAACACAACAACACTTGCCTCTCCTCACCTACACAGAGACATCAGCTGCTTTGGACAAAAGCATTCACTGAATGGCATGTCATCAACCACAGCCAGAATTAACTAACATTTAGCTGGTGCCTGGTATTAAGTTCCTATCTCTGCAACGAGCACGCTGACTCATGACATGGCAGGTTTGTTAATGATGTTGTTTAGTTTCTGTGTGACAGCTCCTGGCTGCAAACTCGCTGCTCACATGTCAGGTCCACTCAAGACACGTTCACTGACCACCGGCTAAAAATATTGTCTTGGACACCCGATTGAATTCAAACCACTTCATACACGCATCATATCGCACGCAAAACATCCATGTGGAAAAAGATGACAGGATAAAGGAATATGTCTTCACGTGGGATTGAAACAAACATACTCCACAGACTCACACAACCATTATTCACTGTATTTGCATTATTTCGTCATTATGTTGGTTAATTACCCAACAGTTCCATCTGTTTTATTCTTTTCTATTGACAATAAAGTTGACTTTGAACTTTAAACCCCAAAATTTACCAATAGATGTTGAGCGTTTAAAGTCAAACCTGTAAATTTCGAACAGCAGGTCTGGTCATGTTCAGTTTGGAATTTTTTATATTCAAGTGAGACTGTTAAAGCCGTTTACCACCCAACCTCCAGCCAGCATTTCATTCAGATGTTACCTCCTGCTGCACCACCACTTTTTCACCACAGTTGAAAATATTTCATAAGTTTAAACATATATAGTTTGAAATGCAACATTGTCCCAGAAGTACATGCATTCAAGTGCATATGAAGAATACATTCACTTCATGCATTTTTGCCTGCATTAATCTGGGAGGCAGGGTACAAAATGAATTGGTCACTATTTTTAATATAAGTGGGCTTGAGGACCCACACAATCAGACACACTCACACACAGTATGTCTCACCTCCTCTGTCTGTTGCCCAGGAAAAGCCAGTAGGTAGTCTCCAGGCCTTGTCTCCAGCAGGGAACACTGACAGAATCCAACGCTTCCGGTCCACACCGAGTCCACCGCCTCGCTACGGCCTTCTCTCAGGTCCCACTGACAGACCTGCATGTCCCGTCCCTGACTGCTCCACCAAGAAAGGAAGAAACAAAGAAACAGGGATTTTATACACCGGTGTGAGTAGTGAGAAGTTGTGAGAACTTTCACAAAAAGCGCCGACCGAACTATGAGTTATCCTGACCTGACGAGGGCTTCTCTTGACTGCAGCGTGCTGAGCCAGATCACTGAGTTACCAGAATGACCTTCTATGATCTTCTCAGCTCTCCTGCTGTTCAGGTTCCAGATGTGGATGGCACCCTTTCCTGACCTGCAAAACCCAACAGGATGCCTTCTGATAGCTGTTTGAATTACATTTACAGTATAAACAGTGTGTCAATTAACATAACCTTTGATGTGTGGACATTTAAAATAGCTCATGTTGCCTCGTTCAAACACTCAAAAACAGCACCTGAGGACTAATCAGCCTGTGTACAAGTATGTGTCCTCGATGATAGACTTGATAAAGTACTTGATTAGTAAAGCCTGCTAATGTAATTGTGACAAAGAAAGAAAGAAAGTAAGTGAGCAAGATTAAGTTGCTTAATATGAGAGTTAAGATAAATAACTCACCCAGAAAACAGGAGGGGAGGGTCCCCTCCTTGGCAGCTAAAGTGGAGAGTGTTGAGGGGCCCACCAGCCCCCCTCAGGGTGTAGATGGGGGACGGAGCAGGACGAGACATCCCTGGGTAAAACAATCAATGTATGGATGGAAGGGGGTCCCAAACGATCATCATTACAGCTACTGGAACAGACCACAAGAAGAGAGACAAGATACAGTTGGTAGCATCATCATCCCAACAAAAAACATCTCCATTACTGTGCTGCTCCTGCAGGAGTGATATCTGCCCCTTTACATGCTTCATGTGGCTCTTTCAGGGAAAATGCAACACAATAAGTAAGGTGTAAACTTAACATTTTGGCAAATTGGCCCAATGCCATCATTTACGTTATGAGACAGAGTTGTTTTCGAGGTAAATTCATACAAAACCACTGATGCACGTTCCCCCGTCTGGAGCATTTGAGGGAAACTAAGAAATTCCATTAGCCTCCTCTCCTCTAGGCTCTGCTCCGCTGGTCTAAAAATAACTTGCACCAACAAAACCTACTCCTCGGGCCAATTTGCAAAAAAATGTTGTACTATCTCTTTAACAATCAATATTATCTGCACAAAACATCTTGTTCTGTTTTTGCACATACACAAGTCAAGTCAGAGAGCAGCCCGTCTCCTCCACACTGCCGACAGTTGTTTAATGCACCGTCTCTGTTTTCTCTATTGTCAGCGGCTACGAACCCTGTGGCTCTTTCTATCTCGTTTCTCTGCCTTCCTCTCTCTCCTCCTCTTCCTACTCTACATGATAGCACCTCTCTTACTCAATATGTCATAAATCACAGCCTCTGACAGCTTAATTACAGTAAACAGAGAGAGACTCGAGCACCTCACTCCTCTTGTGATCAACAGCCGTTGTCCCAAAGGCAGAGGTAAGAGCTTGGGCTTTCATGTCATTTGTAGGCCGGGCAGCGAAGGAAACCCAACCAACCACAGGTATGCTACGAGGAAACAATGTGTCAACAATAAATTGCAATATAATCACATGTTTGAGTGTCTGGATTTAGATGGCTAATATCCACCTTGTCACCCATTTTCTATACTGCTTTACCTGGCTCCACGCCAGTGACGGTTTGATCAACATTCAGAATGTTTAAATTTGACAATATAGAACAGAAAAAAATAACACATTCTATCTACTTTTTGAGACCATGGATGGAAAGTGTTTGAAAGCAGCAACCGCCACAAACTTAAGTGAACAATTAAGCTAAAATAAATAAAAAGCGTTGCTGGTTTCACTGACTCACAGCCTGAGGCTGGTAATTCCTCTCTTGCCACCCTGAAATTGTTGTTCTGTTCAGTTATCTGCAATAACATGTTCTCCAATCCTAAATATGGCTTTGAAAAAGTAAAGTAGAAAACAAGTCTACGGTTCTATCTGCAGGTCCTTTGTGGAGACTCCTAGTAGCAGCCCAACGTTTCTCTGTAGTCCCACCACATCTCAAACCATCCTCATCCTCTGCCACTGTAAATATAAGCATGCCCATGTTAGCTCAAAGCAGGCGATGCGCATTCCTGCTACCTCTTATTTGCCATTCTGCTGATCACTGCGGTAACACGCAAAGTAATGTGCGAAGGCAGGACGATGACTGCTGACGAGTAAACGATGCAGAATTGTCGACCGCGAAAAAACAAACAGCTTCGCACATGTTTTTAGGAGAAAGGAGGAAATGCATCCAGCGTGTTCAGCATGTTCAAGACTAACAGAGGGCTCCACACGGCACAGAATGGATAACTACTGTATAGGTGGTGGTTAATAGGCAGGACCCCCCCACCCCTCTTGCTGACAATCACCCCCTCTTCTACTTTTACTTATCATAACCCTTGATCCCTGCAATCAGGGGAGGCTGAAACCAGAGCCCGAGGCATTCAGGAGCAGCTCATTTCACAAGGTTAGTGGTTAAATTGTCCATGTGAACCTGTGAAGCGGAGAGGTGGAACCTTGACCAGCCCGCATAATTAAGGACGCCACGCTGCAGTCAGAGGGACTGAAAAGGACAGAGTCAACCTGTCAGCCTCACTAGAACTTTAATACCATGTATGGAGACCAGTGTTGGACATCTTCCTTTTAAAGTATATTTTGGGGGGCTTAATTGATAGCAGAGTCAAGAGTGACAGGAAATAGGGAGGCAGGGGGAATGACAGTCGGGATTCGATCCGGGGCGGCTGCAGCAAAGACTACAACTTCTGCAATTGGGGTGCCTGCTCTACCAACTGATCTAATAATAATAAAATAAATTTCACTTTAGTCGAATCACACCGCATACAAATGAAAGCTTTCTCGTACCTTGAATGTAAATGAGCTGTTCCAAATACATAAGTGGGCAACACAGCGAACCGAGGCAGATCTTATTGTCAGTAACGATTAACAGCATTATAACAGGAAAACAGTAACTTCCTTGATTACTCGTTACTGAAAAAAGTAGTGCCGTGAGTGATGTTGTTTATTTATAACTGTTATTTCCATTACTGATGGAGACACAGTAAGCCCACAAGAGCAAAATGGAGCATTCACTACAAAAAGATTTCCTAAGAATATTCCAAAATATACAAAATAATAAATAAAAAACATAATTTTTAAATGGCCATGACATTGGCCATTAAATATGACATCTGTCTGAACCAAGCCAGCCAGAAACCATTCAACCGACAACTGTACAAACTTGTTTTAGTGTGGTATGAAGAAAATGGCAAACACCGTCAACAGTGGTTTTGTGAGGGTCTATGAGTTAAGCCGCTGCTCATGTGAACAGCTGGGTGAGACTGCATTCCTGAGCCACAGTCCTGGGCCTGTGTTGTTGTGTGACAGGGGGAAGCTCAGCCTGATAACAGGTGGATTAAGCGCTCCTCATTGTCCTTTAGCAGCGGGCCCGTATGGAGCTGTGTGAGTCACAGACGCAGCAGCGCTGGCACTGACTGTTTTCACTGTCACCGTAAAACATCTCACTGCTAATCCCAGCGTGCTGTCAACTAAAGGACAATAGCGGGGGACAGTGACGGAGATGTCACTTTACAAGGACTCCTAGTCTGACAGACCGAGATGAGTGTAATAACCACTTTCTCCTGCTGCTACTTCCTCAGCCAAATGTTCCCTTCTGTTTTCAAGGCGTCAGAATTTCCAGCCCCCCTCCCCTCCCCAACAATGGCTCTGTTGTTGTGTCTACAAGTGAGTCACCCACAAACCCAAATACAAACATGCAGGCGGCTCAGGAAAGGAGAGACAGATACTGTAAACAAACAGCAACGGTGGCAGGATGTCACTCAAACCCTCGCTAAAGACCCCTAAATTGTTCCCCTCGCTCACAGAGACAGGCGGCCCCGGCAAACAATCACAGCAGTGGATTGTCAAGCTTGTGCGTTCAGAATGAAAACACATCTCTAGTAGAGTGTAAAGACGCTGAGGGAGCGGGAGGTGTGACGACGAAGCTGCGAATCACTGGCCAAACATCCTCAAGGACAACTTCTCCCGTTGGGTCTGGAATCTCCACAAACTCTCAGCGCGTGGCGGTTTAATGAAGCTAAAAGGATTTCATTAAGCGGACGGAGCAACAACAGATAACAAAGACCCGTTAGGTCGGCGAACTTTCTTATTAAACATGTTCACGGGGGGAAATCTCAGATATTAAAGCATGGAGGGGTGGGGGGGTGGAGGTAACAAGCCAGGGCTGATTAAACCTGTGTGTCATGGATGGGCCGTAATAAATCACACTGACTGATTAATATACCTGAGGCCGGGGTACGGGAGCCAATGGGAAGAGCCAGGAGGAGGAGGACTGAGGCTCCCGCTGGCCCCGCAACAGATAAGACAGCTCTGGGTAATCTGACTCTAAGTCCGTGGATAAAGGCAGTTTGTCTCTTCTTGGGGACGTCTGTCCACACCTACTGGGTAATTAGGCCTAATTATGAGAGAAAGGTCCGCTTCCCCTTCATGTTATTAAATAAGAGCCAGCCTCGACCGCCAAGGATCTCTCAACACCAGCAAGGGGCTGGCGACCTTCAGATCAAACGCAGCCACTATCTGTGTGTGCCCCCCCCCCACCCCCACCCCACCCCATCTCTTCAACTGCAGCACCCGCTCCCCTCCTCGGCATCGCTGCACATATGACTGAGTGGACAGACGGGGTACTGGTTATGATATGGGCATCAAAGTTTTTTGTTTTTTTGAGTAGACGTGAGGAGGAGGGAGTGGGGGGCCCGGGTTCCGTCCACATTCCTCTTTGGTATCATGTGATCAGCAGCTACCCACTTGAGCTGCCCCCCCCCCACTTGTCAAATTCTGCCATTCATAAATAAGAGCATGCAGGGAGGGAGGGATATACTGATCACAGGGTTTATTATAGAAGCTATAATATAATGCCCCCCCTCCACCTCCCAGCTTCACAGGACCCATTATGGAGGCATGGGATCCCAAGATCCTCGGCTGATACCCGCCTCGTCAAATATGAGATCTGAGCTGCGTGATGAAAACTCAAAGTAGATTACACATAGCTCAAGAGCTGCATTCTAGATAGCTTTCAGTGAAAGGCCAACTTCATATCCTATTAAACTAAGAGTATTTCTTCTCTGTCACATCTCTTCTTTTTTTTTACTCTGTGAGAAATGCTCCTAATCCCGTCTATTTCTGACACATCATACCTCGGCTATTTAGTCATTGTGCTGTGTATCACAGGCAGCGCAGCCTTATCTGCTGTTTCCCTGCTTTTCAGTGTCTCGCCAAGGAGGCACTTCCACCTCGCTGGCTGCTCGGAGGGTGGGTGGGTGGGTGGGTGGGTGAGCTGGCTCTGCAACCATTAGTCAGCCCCCTTTTCTGCCCACCTAATAATACAGATCCTTCTGAAGAGGAAACCAACGTGGCAAACGGAGAGCGAGGTCTATTATAAAAGTGCAGTTAGACAAACAACATGGGAAGTGGCGAGGAAGACACACGCCCTTTATTGTGTCTTGGAAAGGAGGGTTGAGGGGGTGGGGGGGGTAGTATCTGGACTGGATAAACAGTTCAGTGTCAGATAGAGGCTGAAGTCAGACACAAGTGCACCAACACCCACTGTCAGTCACAGGCCCAATGTGCGGGAAGAGGTAGCATTGTTCGCGTGAATAGCGTGAATGCTAAGCAGGGGCCATTGCAGATAAGAGCTCAATGCCTTGTGGGTGTCATTGAGGCAGGCACTGATGGAGCACTGTGTCGGGGGTCCTGATTTAGGAGGTCCTGACTGTGGTCAACAGGTACCAGGAGCCTTATCTGTTTGCACTATCACCCATTTCCTCCGTGAGGTCATTTGCCTGGACACTAGAGGATAAAGGAACACAAGAGGGTCGACAGCTCGAGTGTCATCATACATCTCCACACGCACACTCCAGAGCGCGATGGCTTTTCGGCTCTGTGGGGATTTTGGGCCGAGACACGGAAACAAGAAAATGTTGCTGTAATCCCCCAAAAAAGACACAATGCAACGGTTGATATGGAACAAAGGCGACAACAACAGGTTACACTTTGTCAAACAGCAGAGGCCCCGGTGTTAAAGCTGTCAGTCAGCTTCAGGAGCATGATGAGTGACAGCCTGAAGACCGGGTAATGAACAGGAAGCGGTTGACACAGCTAAGTATTTCTACATGGAGAACAGCTTCCAGAGATCAGACTGAACTTTCCTTCTATAAGCTGAACAAAACTAAATATACAAGTCATGTGATGATGCAGTGGAGCTCCATGATCCTGTTCAAAATTACCTCACCATGTCTGCATGATCCTGTTTTAATATGATTAATAAAATATGTGAAAAGCAGAAATTAAACAATTATTTTAATAGTTAACTTTTTTTTTCCAATGTCGAGTAATTTAGTAAATTATTCGACACATTTTACTGTATATGAGCTCAAATTTTCCATTTCTATCTCACTGTAAACATCTGTACAGCTGTGTGCAAATATAGTCCAAACTATAGCCTACGTTTTGGAAAAGTACAGACATAAATACAATCTCTGCTAAAAAAAAAAAATGCAAATGTGTTCAAAATGATGAACTAGAGAATATTTTGCAATGTTCTGACTCATCAGTACTGAGTAGTCTCTTCTTATCAGTCACACCATCCGGTTTGATGTCAATACGCTCCTGTTAAACTTCATGATTGCATCTCTAACAGCTCATGCTGTGACAGAATCTGTGCATAGACAAACACCTGATAAAGGACTCGACCACTGTCGTAGTTCCTGCTCCTGTAGCCGTCTCCAGCACCACATTTTGCCTTTATGACTCACACTCACACATAGGTGAAAACAATATCAGCCACACACCGTCACAGCCAGTTATTAAACCACATTTGCATTACTGGACACCTCTCAATTTGTAAAAAAGTGAAACCCTCAATGACTTGATAGGCTGTCCCATTAAGAAAATGAAGATTTGTAGTTATCAGGTGACTGTATTTCAACAGCTGATAAATTATCTGTTCTATTGCTGAACATCTAGAGGCTCATCCAAACAACTGACTGACAGCAAAGGCAAAACGGATTCCTGTGTCACTGCAACATCATGTGGTCAGTGAGGACTGACAGTGAAAAGAGGTACTGACTACTGCAACACCAGCATGGCCCTAAACCAACCATCAGCTCCCTAAACACAAGCTGAATATTTTATTATGACTTTGAAAGTCCACCTGACAAGAACATCAGTTAAAATCTGCAGGTAGATCTTGAATATACCATGTGAGAGACGGTCTGAACATACAATATTTAGCAAAAACTTAACAGACTCTCTCTCTCTTGTTGCTTGTTTTTCTGTATGCTGCTGTAACACATTTCTGTTCAATAGTTTCTATTTTTTGATTAAGGAAATGTAATGTTAGCAGACTGCTCATAGATAAGCACATACAGTAACACCTGTAATGCAGTTTCATTTGAGAGCAAAAGAGTGTGAACACGATACAATACTTGACAGTGACTTCCTAAGTGTTTGTTCTACTGTTGTATTTCTTGGTAATGGCCAGACCATTATTCAATACACTGCTACAGAAAGACAGACAATGTAGCCCACTAGCCTGTTCTCCATCCTTCGATTAATTTGTCTTAATAATAAAATAGTGCCGTGCACGTAAACACGACACTACAAAAGAAATTAATTATAGTGGAAAGTGTTCAAAATACGCGACAGTGTGTCCTTAGATATCCACAGTTGTGAACTGAGTGTGGTCAGAGACGTTCTGTGGTCTGGCTTCACCCTCCACGGGACTGTGTTCATGTCAGTGGTCAACTTCATGTTAACTACTAGCAGCAGGTTAGCAAGCAGTCAGCTAGCAGCAGCGTACAGCAACAACACGGACGCTTTGTGATAACACGTTAATGTTGTCAGCGCTGAGTGAAGTAAAGTCATTACAGATATGTTGGCTTTAACAAGGACTCACTAAATACCATTTCAGAGAGATGCCGGTGCGTTCAGGCTCAGGCTGCTCTGCACAGGAGGAGGATACAAATCGTGCGCCAGGCTCCAAGGACCCCTGTTTACAACCGCTGAGCTGCCCGTGATAGTGCCTGTATGAAAGAGTCAGCGCTACCCAGCGCGCGCGCTCTCTCCTCAGTTCCTGCAGTTGCTTCAGTTGCTGCCTGCCTGTGAGTGGATTCACTACATGCACACACTAGATTGTAGGTCTACAAGTCGTGAGTAACAACGTGTTAGTATTTATTTGTAAAGACAAAATACAATTTAAAAAAAGGTCGTCAAAACTTTGACCAATTACTCTGTCTAGGCTGATGCTATTTGGATGACTAGTTCAGAAAGTTCCACTCTAAAGGACTCAACCACTTCTGTTACATTATGTATTATATAGTTATTGCTTTTACCATGTCCACAACTAGATAGGCCTATTTCTACACCCTAAAATGGATTTTGCAAAGCCCATACTGCATGAACAGGAGTGTCTTTATTTTTTTCAGCCTTTTCAGTCTAATTGAGAAAAAGAGACAGGGAAAACACAGGGCCTTAATCCACAGAGCACACAGACCCCTTTCATGGGAGTGCTGGGAGAGACCTTTATTTGTCCATTCCTATCATAGAGAAAGCGGGTTTCAAGCTCGGCTAGGCCTGAGCTGGAAGATTAGATGAAACCAGAGTGTTTTAAACCTCTTCAGTGGCTGTGGATTAGAGTCAGACAGTCCCCCTGCACTCTGAAACCAAACAATAAGGAGTACAGGTGGCTCAGTGGGAGAGGATGCAAAGTGTGCACATGACAGTCAGGTGAACCTTTAATAAACTATTTTCCCAAGCAACAAAAGCCCCCCCCCTCTCAAAAAAAAAAAAGAAGAAAAAAAACAGAGACAAAATTTTCTCATTTAAAAATCAAGGGGGACAAATATGTATTTGGGCAACTCAGTGAAAAAAATTGGTGGTCACCAGTCATCATAGAGGTGCAATACATGATTCTTAATGTTGCCTAGGCTACATGTGAAACTACCAGCCATACTGCACTCCAGTTAAACTGAGACTACAATATTTTAGATTGAGGGTGGAGCAAGATTACTGGTGTATTAAATTCACTAATGAGACGGATCAAATACATAAGCACTTAATGGCATGCATGAAAAGGGTAAGTCAGCTGTGGGTTACAGTCAATTAGTGCAAATGGAGGTGGCAGGACAGTGCCCCTCTGCAGGAGGTGGGAGAAAGTGTGTGCTGCCCTGTCGGGACAGATACCATTGCCTACATCGTCATTAATTATTCCTGGCATCTCATCTTACTCAGGGGCAGAGAGGGCGTAGGGGACAATGTCAGGGTGCACTTGAGAGTTCGTACCTTGGCCTTCCTGTGGGTCCGTGGAGGAGGGGGTGTGACATGGTTGGGGTGTGTATACAGTAGCATCCATCCAACCCGAGAGTCTGCCTGGTAAGGAAATCCCTGGAATCCCACTCTCGCTCCAGCCGCCCGGCCGTGGGGGCAGGCAGGTCACTTTACAGCTCATCACCAAATTAGAAAGGCTGTGGGTCAGCCTGAGCAGCAGCCAGACCACAGGGAGATAGAAATAGATGGGAGTGCTACGATTGAATTTGCTGGCACTCTGTCACCAGGCTCCTCTCTCATCATGGAGAGGTAGAGGACTGCACTATACACCATGGAGGGCAAAAGACCAGGGAGGAACACTAGACTGTGTTTTATGACCCCTGAAACCATAAATTAATGGATAGAGCTAGTGTGGACACTGAGAGCAACTCTAGCCAGCCAGGACACTGATGAGCAGGAGGAATTTTACATCCTACTCTCATGTAGGTGTTTTTAGCACAGTAGCCTATTAGAGGAAAGACATCAAAGAGGAATGTCTAACAAAAATGACAACGCAGGTGGATTGCTCGACTGAAAATACTGAAAAACCGAAGAGCCTACAAGTTATTTAAGACTATAGTTAGGCTCTTTTGATATGGTGACTCACATTTGTTTGAAGTTTGACCCCACTGTCTTGTCCAACTCAACCTGAAGATAAAAATAGCAACCCGTTAGCTACAAAAGACTGGATATTGGTAGAATCTGCAATATTGCAACCACAAAAGAAATTCTCTGACACATTGCATGTCACCTGTCAAATTTAACAAAGAAATATCTTATTTTTACACTTCCTGTCAAATACAGCCAAGGTCTGTTTTTGGTCTTGATGATAATCTAAGTATCTCCAGGCAGAGTGCTGTCAGTCCTTATTCCTGGCAAGAATGACAATAACACTAGTACTTTAAGCAAGATTTGGTTGAGAAAGGCAACTGTCTGCTACCTGTGTGATAAATAGACTTAATGCTATATCCCAAGAGAAGCACAATAGCCTATTCATCCTATTAACCATTTGTCTACCACTTTAGTTTAAGGTTGAAAAAACGACATAGTGCTTTAATGTTGACTTTTCACATAACCAGAGGATTCAACACTGTTGAATCCTCACAGTTTATCTTGATGCTTCACGATCCATGTAGTAGCCTACTTGTGAGTTTGTGACACTGTTAGTCTGGTAATATCTTAAGAGAAGGACTGTACCAACAAAACTTCATGAGCTCTGGAAACTGAAGCAAACACACACTGCTAACTGACATCAACTTTTATTACTCACATTTCAGCAGCTGCATGGGCAAGTGATATCAAGATGTGGTTCATGTCATGTTTTTGTGTCATTTCATGGTAAACTACAGTAAACAGTACCCTAGAGATCACTGCCAGCTCCACTGTGGTAATGAAGTCGTCTAACAAAGACATAGTGTCACACTCGAAAAGTAAGTGTGGATAATAAAAATGTGTAATGAATGCTGAATGGAATTCAGCTGCACTGGTCTCAGGGTCCAGTTGCACACTGGCTCACTGTCACGCTGTCATGACTGAGCGTGACACTTACTGGGCAGGTTCATATCACATTATGCGGCCAGACTGGCAAAATAGTTCCTGTCAGTCTCCAAGTTCCAGCAATTCCAAGTTTTAGATATCATACATTTCTAAGAGTGATGCTATTTTCCATTTGAAGTACTACTGACCTGTCAACAAACTGCGTATACATTCTAAAAAAAATGTTTTGGGTGTAAGGTGCAGAAATTTGTATCACTGTTATCTTTTTGATTGACAACAAAAGCTGAAACGTTAATGTTTCTAATGAAGTAAAAATATTTCTGGGAACAGGTGACCTTTGAAACACATTTTTGGAAGTCATGTTCAAAGTATTAAAATTATCAGCACGGATTACAGAACACATTGGCAATGAGCAAAACTGGATGAGCTTCACTTTTTACTCCCAGCTGCACGCAGGCTATTATGTGTGTGCACACACACACAACTGTCTCTGAATTTTCTATGTGTCAGTGAGTAAGTATGCATCAATTTATCAGCACAGAAGGAGAAGATATAGCTTATGGGAGTGTGTGTTGGATGTGCAGGTTTCATAAAATGTGAGGGCGATGTTTTCCTTGGGCATCTGAGCAGGTGTGAATGGAAAGATCTCAGGGAGGGCGAGGAGTGACTGGCCCGAATGTCACTTTGAGGAATAGAACAAAACACAGCTCTAATGAATCCGTATGTAGCGAGAAGGAGAGAGCTGATGCATGTAGTCACTATCAGCACCACTAAAGCATCCTCCCTTGGAAGGGTGAGGAGGAGGATGAGGAGGAGGCAGCCAGTGTCTTAGTGTAATAGTCTTATCAGTTCTTTTTGAAACTCCTCTTAAATGATTAAGCCGTTTCTCATGGTCACATCCTGAACAGTGTGCAAGGAAAATTGTTCTCTCTGATACACCGAGGACTCTGAAGTAAACTTTGAAGAGCCATCATGTTACACACTCTTTTATACACTCAATGCACCGCAAGCTATTTGTGTCTTATTGCATAGCTATGGTGTGTGAGAGAGTGTAGCACAGCGTAACTTTAGAAAACAACATCTAAATAGATTTAACGCAGCAAAATTCTGAAAACATTGTGCTTTTAACTTAAACAGTCACAATGCAAACGCAGTGTGTTGGGTTCTCAAAGCCAGCATGCATACTTATCTACTTTCTCTATCTATTTTCTAACTAACTGTTGCTTTAAAGGGACAGTTTAACATTTTGGCAAATCAACCCATTGCCACAATTCTTACCTTTAATTGTCAGTGCAAGATATTTTTAGAACGGCGGAGCGGAGCCACAAGCTGCTCAGAGCTACGCTACGGAGGCTAATGGAATTTCTTGGTTTCCTGCGTCAAACTCGTCTCTACATTTGCCTTGAAAACAATTCAGTCTCATAATGTTCCATTATTATCTCATAGCGTGGTGAATGTGCAGGTCACAACTTGTCCACAAGAGCGTTGTGGAGTTGTTGGATTGTGTATTTGATGAGTTTGATAATGGAAAACAGAAAATTCCATTAGCCTCCGTAGCGTAGCTCTGAGCAACTTGCGGCTTGGCTCCACCATTCTAAAAATAGCTTGCACCGACAAGTAAAGGTAGCAAACTGCTATGACTATAGGGATTATGGCAATGAGCCAATTTGCCAAAATGTTGAACTATCCCTTTAAATGACTATTGATTTATTTTCAAGGGTTCAGAGTCAAGTATTGGTTTGTGTCTGTTCTTGATTGATGATTTCATTTTCTACTTATTCTAGAGAAGAGTTCAAAAAGGATTATTATAGTTTTGCTCGACTACCCTGCAGTTTGTCATTATCATCTGAGGACTTGAGACATCTTTGCAAGCAAAAAAGAACAAAGATAACGATGGTCTAAAAATGCCTTTGGGTGGACAGAACCCAGATCAGTGAGCCGAGGCGCATGCCATGTCTCCTCTTCCAGTGGACGCCTCAACACACAGTAATGACCACTTTTCATGTTGCTGCTGCTACTTCATTTGTCATACAGGATGACATTAAGGCCAAAGGTTAGACTGTGAAGGCTAATTACTGAGCTGGTTATATATACATTGGTCTCTGCGCATTCTGTATGTGCAGCATAGTTTGGCTGTGACAGTGACACTCCTGTTATAGGCAAGGAGTTTGTTTGGGAAACAGAGCGGGAGTAAAAGATGTGCACAGAGTTAATGTTATAGGGCCGGAGTCGGATGCAGGCTGAGTAACCATGTCATTCAAACATACAGCAAGTGTGGACACTTTAATACAGGCCATACACAACACAGCTCACATTACTGACACACCCATGCATCCACATTCTCACCTGCCCCCTCCAGCCCCCCTCTCTCACACACACACACACACACACACACAAAACATACCATGCAAGCCATCTCTCATCAGATGAGTGACCAACAAATAAACACAGGAAATACAGACGGCATGCAGAATGTGTAGCGTGTATGTGTTTCATTCACAAGCTGCTCGTCCCACCATGGTTGGCTTTTATTGGCCAAACAGGAAAGACAGAATCAATCAAAGAGGCATTGACAGGAGCCAGAGGGTGAGCCCAGCATGCAGTCCTTCTGCATCACATGACATGTCAATCTCAGCTCATGGGTGTGAGAGTGTAATGTGTGTATTCTTACTATGCACATATTTATGGACAGGGCCATCCACTGAAATCACGATCCGTGCCAGATATATTCTTAGGCTCAAGCAGTTTCTTAGATCTCCAGCCAGATGTGTTGGCTGCAGAGTGGGAAGCCATCATGGCACTGGAGGGTACTTTGATTAATGTGATGAGACTCACACTGATAACACCAGAGCCTCAGAGCAGACACATTCAGAGAGGAAACTGTCAAGCTGGTGATGATACGGATGCTGTCTCGGGCTCTTAGTGTTTGGAAACAGCTTTAGGGAGTGTAGTAAAGCAGCTTGTTATTCTCTATGCAGAGGGCTGGTTATACTGCAGATTTGTTATTCACATTTACCACAACGTCCTGAACCACAACTGATGAACCTCTTTCTAAAGACTAGAAATCATTTAATCTGTGTAGAAAGATAATAATATTCTTCAGAATAATGGTTACACATACACAACCAGTGTGTTGTTGTCCAGTCCTATCATTGCATCATATTTTGAGTTACATAAGGCAGAGGAGTCATATTTCATTCTCTCTCTGTGGAGCCGTCCCACTGGACTGATAGTGAACAGGATTTGAACTGCGGCACAAAGCTAATTTATCACAATTTGACCCCAAGACTTTTATCATCACACTTTGTGCAATATTCCTGTAGTCTGTGTAATTCCATGTGTGGCCTACTGAATAATACATATACAGTGGACCTGAGAGTTCAGCGTGTTGTAACTCAAGTATAACACAATGCAAATACACAAACATTCAACAGAACGTTGCAATGCATTGAACTCTCAGCTCCACCTCAGCTTCAGGCCATTTAAATACAAATTTAGGAACAAAAATCTTGCCCCATGGTTGTAGCTTTTGTAATGAAAGTGGCGTTTCTAAGGAAAAAGACATTATGATTCATTCTCTGTGGTTAATGAATGACATTTAACCACCATGTCAAGGCAGTTACAGCACTAACCAAACAGCAAAGGCTCCTGTTTTCTTGCTTTTACCTGTTGGAGGCATAATGATTTAATCTGAGCAGATTAATGTTGGATTTATGAATCATCTTGATACTAGTTCCACTAGTTTCTGAAACTCTTTCAAGTCTTGAGCCTCCTGCAATACTGGCTCATTGCGGCACTAAAAAAAAAAAAGACTAAACAACTCTGTTTTGATGAAAGAAGATGATCAAAGAGACAATGATTCAGAGCTTGTTCGAGGTGTAACAACATCAGCAGAATTCCTCAGATTCATAGTGTAGAGAGCCAAATGTCTTGTTTAGATCAAAACATCAGAGTGTCTTGCGTTGCTTTCTGTATGCAGACTGGTCCAGTGGACGTGGTTTGGCACGCACACACACACAGTGTCTTTGTTGTATGCCGTCATCAAACACCAGTTCAATAAATCTCTGCACAGCTTCCAGAGGTAATAAGACAGCTTCCTTTGTGGCAAAAGACCTGACTAAATGATTTAGGAGTTGAGGCTGCTGATCATAATTGCTCTCTTAGTGATGTCTGGGGATCAGAACCACAGACTATATGACACTGAGGCACTGCATTTTTTACTGTTGGCCACAGGCACTAGTATTCTGCAAAGGCTGTGGTCTGCTGGACCGGTCTAGATAGGACAAACCCAACCGCAGTGCTACATGTAGCTCCTTTTCAAACACCCACATCCTGCCAGATAAAGGCAGCCGCGGCAGCCATGTGTATTGAATTTAGACCATTCCTGGTGGTATATCCTGCTCTTATCGGGGGTCAGATAAGCTCATTTCACAGGCCCTCACCTCTACTGGGCTACCAACGGGACCCCAGGCTGACAAAAGTCGACCTTTTCTGCTTTCTGCGGTTGAATGAGAAGGTAGCTTGACTGACTCTAGAAGTACATTTGTAGCAAAATCAGATTTGTAGCCTTTAGATCAATGAAAGCTCAAGACAATTTGACATTCCTAGTGGGGAGTGTTTGGACTGTGAACACACTCATCATGATCCAGACTATAGAATAAACGTCTTTGCTCTGATGTTCCAACAGAAGAGAGGTGGTCTCTGGACTGAGTGTGGAAGTTACACAGCTTCATCTCATCACCCTGGCTTCTATATGGTTGATTAACCTAACCTCTTTAGTTGGGTACATGACTTCAGTGGGTGCTTTGAGCTAATTGTCTTGAACTTGGGGGGGCAAGATGAGGGAGAACGCACCAAAATCTACCAAAACCAGTTTGAAGACTAACGATGGCTTATCAGTCTGAGCTCCCCCTCCATGCCCCTGCATCAAGCCTCCTGATGATCTCCTCCCCAGCCACCGCACCCCACTCAGGCCCCGCAGGCATCTCAGGCTGACAGCTCTTGAGCCAGATACTGGCAGTACAACAGAGCAGTCATAATTGGCCCCTATTCATTTCTCGGGGATAATCCTCACCTAGCTTGAGCCTTTTCTGTTCCTAGCGTCATTTTTTTTGCTAATGTTTACACAAGGTATGTATCGGTTTCTCCTCCTCCTCCTGAGGCTTTCGCTGCTGCTGAGGGGCTGTATGCCCAGCATGTGTTTTAACGTGTGTCTGAGTGTTCTGCTCTTCCTTTTCTGCGTGGCTGCTGGGGCTCAAGGCCTGAAGTGACAAAAGGCCTCGTGAATGTCTGACTCACAGACAACTGTCAACGTTCAATGGGCTGGATTAAGGCTGAACGTCGAACCGAGCGCACCCTGACATGTTGACATGTTCTACTAAGTGCATTTCAAGGTGGATTTAGCGTGTTTGCTCCATTGTGGAGGGACAGAAGAAACACAATTGCTAAATGGGGCTGACTATTCTCGAGGCGGTGGGTGAACTTTACTCCCACTGTCTGGGTCAGGACTGACACCAGCTCCATTCTCAGGGTGAGTGAGACTGCTGTGGATCCTGAGGAGGTTCAGGGGTTTCAGAGAGCTCTGTCCTTAACCAAACAAACACAGTGGAATTTCTGCCATTGTTGGTGCAGAGGGTTGAGTGACAGGGCTGCATAGCAGACAGCCTGTCAGCAGAGACAACTCAGGGTCACCATGTGACCACCCCTTATGACAGTTCTTAATATCAAGACTGAGCCGTGTAGCATAGATAAATCCATTCAGATTTACACTGGTACATATTTACATCAACACTATCAGCACTTATTTTTTTAATAAACCACATGAACTGACTGGACCTGGACAAAAAGTAGTCCTGCACACAAACCTCAGGTTAGCCCAGCTAGCCGTTTCCTTCATTTTCAAGTCTCTGTGCTTCATTAACTGGCTGCTGGCTGTGGCTTCATATTTAGTGATTGAACATGAGAGTGCTTTCATCTTCTCATCTTATTCAACAAGAAAGTAAAATGGCTATAGTTCCTAAAGGCTTTTGTCAGTACATCACAGTCATGCATACATTTGCTGTATAGGACTTGCTTTGCTTCCTGTCCATCACGCAGACATTAGTTTGTTTTTACAACATGAACACAGTCCAGTGAAAAAGAGCTCTGCACACTCATACTGTATGTTTATGTGTAGACCACAGAACACTCAATCAAGATGCATCATTAATTTAATGGTGACACTGTGCATTCCAGCATGTTATTACTTTACATATAAATTATGTATTACAAAGCTTTAACAGAAAATTACGCTTCTCTATTTACAACTACTAGAGTCTGTGGCCAGGTGACATCAGGCCTGCACTCCCCAGTTTTGGGCTTTAGTGCAGGTCATCATTAGCTGGCCAATGTGAAATTGAACCCTGACCCCCCACCCCCAACCCCGGGACACAGGTGAGGAACTGTAGTGGAAGTCTTCGGCCTGGAGTAACTGATCAACAAAAATCACAAATCAAATCTATGTCATAAAAAAAATAAATAGTTTCATTTTGTGCGTGTGAGCAGCAGCGCTGTGAATAAAATGAGACAAAGCAGGAGGGAAGTGGAGGGTAAAAAGCAAACAGACATTACAGTTTCACTGACGGCCTCAATGACTTCCCTTACGTTGCCTCGGGCCCACCCTGGGGTCTCTGAAGTGGCTCGTTAAGCTCAGGAACATCGACTCAATTACCCTGGGCAAACATGCCGCTGCCGCTCGGTGTTGTGTTGGTTGGCTGCTTGGTCGGCCGGTTCTGTCCGTCCCTTGGCTATCCCACTCTGCTCACAACCCGAGCCCCCCCCAGACCCCTGCTGCGCAGCGCCGCAGCATGTGAGCCCTCTGTGCTCCGGGTGATAGAGTCAAGCTGTTCCTGCTGAGCGGAGGTCAGGGTCCTTCAGTCAGCACCTCGGCCCTGAATAGAGCACACAGGAATCCCCCGTCCCTCCCTAACCGGGGCTGAAACTCGCCTCTCTCTTCCAGCACAGGTCCAAATAAACCTGGTAGCTCTCTCTCTCTCTCTCTTTTCCCTCTCTCCATCTCCTGGCACGCTGTCACTCCCCTCATCGAAATCATTAATCAGACTGGGCAGATTAGACTTCAAATGAAAATAAACTACAACCACCATCTTAGTTCCCCCCAAATTCTGTAGCAACCGCTTTTATTGACAGTCCTCCTCCTCCTCTTAATAAAGCCAAGATGTCCAGTACAGGCAGCTGCGTGAACGTCTGAGCAGTTTGGCAAACTGAGAGGGTCTATTACTGCTTAAGTGATATAAACAACTTGCCTTATCTTGAATAGTGATGACTCTTGAGACCTAACCTGCCATCCATGTAAATACACAACAGATAACCCTTATCAGTTTGGCACCAATAAAGCCACTCTGCTTTCCAGCCTCATCTAGAAACACATTTATTCTATTAGGGATTAAAGAGATTAAATGCACAACCTGAATGTATTCAGGCTCACGTTTTATCCAGCCACTAATTCATCCTACTTTCTACTCTTGGCTCAGAACAGAAGCTGGGGAACTAGAGGGTAATAGTGCCACCTTTGGGTGTTGTTGAGTAGTACAGCTGGAAAAGACCTCTCATGGTGCTGTTATCAGTAGACGGGGCTGCTCTGTGCCTGGACTATGACATCCTCAGAGCTTTAGACAGCAAATGTTTGGAGCCCAACTTCATTCCCTTATGGATTGAGATGGAGAGGGGCATGGAAGGAACAGGGAGGGGTCCAGGCTCTGCTGGGCCCTAAACAAGCTGGGGCTCCCTGTCCTAGGTCTTTGCTGGCTGACTGACAGGCGGCCTGCTGACTGTTTGTGTGTGTCCATGGGAAATGGGGCGGTGTCATTGCGGCGACGGCTCTGGGGCCATCCATCAGTGTCATTGTGGGGGTGTGGATGTGGGGGGTGTATGGTATGTGTCACCTCCAAGACTAATGGACAGGAAGTACAGCCAGAGAAACAACAATATTTGCAGAATATATATTCAGAAAAACGTTAGGGCTCGCTCCACGTTCCTCGTATGGTTTCAACAAAACCCTGAGCGCAGGTCTTAATCCTGATTGATGAGCCTGTTTATTTAAAAGAAGCTCACTCTGCGGCTGGGCTCCAACTAACCTGATCTGTGGCCGTGTGCTTTTAAAGCATATGCACAACAAGTATGTATAAGGGATAATCATAGTCTTAACTATCACGAGAGTGGTCAGTGACACTAACTTGGGCAGCCAGTGATAATTTCCATTGACTGGACTGAGAAGAGACCCTGCTGCTGAGGAGGTGCATCAAAAATCGGAGATCGCTTTGTACAACTGGGACCGATTCATGGTCACGTTAGAGAAGGAGAGAGACAAGGAGAGAGAGCAGGATCAACCCAGACCACCCTCTTTCTACTGTCGCTGAGGGATCCTGTGTGCTCACTAACATTCAGGGGCCGAGGAGCTTAACCTCAGCAGCCCGTGACTGTGGCGTCCAGGCCGGAGCGCTTGGTGATGTTGACCTTTACCACCTCCTCCGCACTGGTTGGGTGGATGCCTACAGTCTGTAACAGGTGGGAAAATGTTGCCCCACACCTGAGACACACAAACAAACACACAGGTCATTTGAGTTGCAATTATTCACATTTTGTTAAAGCATCTTTATCCTCTATGAATCACTCTATAAATAAAATAAGTAATTTTACAATCTGCGTCTTTTGAAACACAAAAGTGAATCAGTACTTGCTGATGCACTATCCATGTATCCTACATGTTGATGTTGGAAGAAATGAGGGAATGTGCTCGACAGACATTGAAACGCATTAATATAATTGTTTGGATGGTTGTTCCATAGAACATAAATGCTACAAGGATTTATTAAACTTACTGGAGACTCATGGCAAAGCCCTGGGTGACTTCTCCAGAATTTGGACCAGTGAAATGCAGACCCAGGATCTTCTGATCTCCGGCCCTCTCACAAACCACCTGATGGGGTGAAAACAGAATTCTGTGCAAAGGAGCTGAAACCAACAAGGTGTTAGTGGTTGTTCTATAACCGACATGGCTTCATCACCTTTAATATTACGATTTTATTTCTTACTTGTTTTTTTTCTGGCTACTGATGAAGCCAGAATTTAGGCAGGTAGGATTATTCAAGAGTCAGATTATATTTTTTCCTCAGATAGTCCTTGTTAAAATGCTCAGCAACAATGTGAATCCCAACAACCTACAGCAGGAGGCAATGCTCCTCACTGCTCTTGTCCTTCAGCTGAATGCAATTATAATATAGTGAACTAAATGCTGTCAACACATTGTAAATCTGCAGTTCAGCCCTACCTTAATGTAACACTGGCTGGCGTCGCGTTCTGCAACAGTGAATTCCAGAGGCTTGTAGAAAGCATGGTAGACCTGCACACATGTAAACACAGAGCAGAAGTCATACAAACAGAAAAATGATATAGTCTATTATTGTTTTATTTCAGGCTTTAATAGCCTCTTGTGGGCCGTTACTTTAACCAGTGGAGCTTACTAATGCACAAACAAAGAAGTTTCCAGCAGTGATGATGATCTCTGCTTGTGTACATTTTGTACAGTGACACATACACTCCCACTATAAATAACAGCTAGCAGACTGAAGGGAGGATAAACTAAATGTTTCCAGACAATACATCAAAAAATAAAAAGCCTACTTAGAGATCTCATTTATGAATGCGGAGAAACATGACGTAAAGCAAGCAAATTACAATATATTTTATTATATTATTATATATTTATTAATTATCAGGTAATAGCCACATATCTTAAACACTAATTTGTATTCAGTCATCACGACATGCTGATTGCAAACATTCAGTAAAAATGCAGTTGGGATGCCTGCGCTCCTGCTCACAGCTCTAATGTGTGTCAAAGCTGTATTTACGTCAGTTCTAGCGCACGGTGCGGAAGGATTTCAAAGTTTTTCTTGAGACGTGTGCGTAGTTTTATTCTATGGGCAAACGTGCCGACACAAGTTGCGAGGGCCGTGCAGCTGTTGGGGGCTGGTGCTGCAGCTCCTCCTCAGATCTCAGCGCTCCTGTCATCACCCCATACACACCTCAATCAGGCCTCCTGCTCGCCTGTCAGTCACGACTGGGAGCCCCACCTCGACGGCTAAACCATTTATCTACAACCTTGTGCAGGTGTTGGCTAGCATCTGGCACACCATGCACGTATACAAGCAAGTAGCATAGCTTGCCTTTGCATTGCTTGTGTGTGTATATGTGTATCTCAATGTGTGTTTAGGGATTATGGGACATAAAAAGGCTTATTTCTGTATTAGAGACACACTTTTGTCAATGAATAAATTAATACATCATTGGGGGAGAACTCACTACCATTGTACACAGAAATGTTTCAGTTTCAGTTTTTAATTTCGTATATCAAAATAAGAGTTAAAATTTTCCCTCAATCACTGTTGTTTATATTATAATAAATTAACCAAAACAAAACATAATTTTATCATATGCTCAAAAGTAATGGTTTATGTTAAAAGGATTTCAAACATTGTGGGAGTTTGAGCCGCCAAATGAAACAAACGCTGCAAATTTTTATAACTTCATTTTCTATATTCCCTATATTGTATATAGGGCCATTTTTTTCACTTGAATGACTACAATAATAATGACTGAGAAAAAATACCAAAATATTTTCTGATGCGGATGAATAAAACATGTTTATTTGAAAGACTACAACTCTGGAAATATCTAGATAATGTATTGTATAATATGTATATTAAAACAGCACATCTGCCACATCTGTGTTACCTCTATGCCGTCTTTCCCATGCCTTTTCTCAGCCTCCTCCTCAGACAAACCTACACAGCCGTACTCCAGCGGGGTGAATACTGTTGTAGGCACCTGTCACACAAATACGCACACACAAATATAAACTGAAACAAGGTCTGACATGTCTTATACCCCAGCAATGACAGGATAGCCATGTGTGTATATGTAAGAAATACTTCAGTTTTCCATTTCAATGACGAGGGAAACTGAATGATTTAGAAATAATGACATATTTTATACCCAAGTTATTTCATAGGAAAATTGTGTAAAACAGGTAAAATATACATGTATATAAAAAAAGTGTGATGTAAAAATACCCCAGTATTTCAGAAGTTATGACACATACAGACACACATGCACACACACGCATACACATAGACAGACACAGACACAGAGATGATGAAGACTGATAATATTATGGGAAATGCTTGACTATGACTTATCTTGAGGAGAGGTCAGATACAGTCAGATGGGGGTGTGGGTACAAAAGAGACTCACAACACAAAGGACCAGAATTATTATGTTGTTTTTGAATCTAATGGAGCATAAAGCTATAGAATCAAACGCCACAAAGACACAAGCTGTGGGAAGAGGGAAAAATGTTTTTCAGTGTGTGTGTGTGTGTGTGTGTGTGTGTGTGTGTGTGTCTTACGTTATCGTAGTTCATGAGCTGAGTGCTCTGACCAGCCAGTCTGCGGGCGAGAAGCTTTCCTGCTTTAATGGCTGTTGGGGTCAATTCAGGACGACCCTAAAACAAGAGAAAATGTTGGTTTGAGCACATCTGTAAATACATGATATCCAGATTTATTTGTCATTAAAAAACTAAATTTGTTCGTGCCTGGGAATGAACCATTAGATCAGTCATTTTCACTAGTAAGTATTTGACTCAACTTGTTTTCTTTGGAGCAGACAGAGAGCAGAAACAGTGTAAATACAAACACAGACACTTGGTGAATCATGAGTCAATGACGCGTACAAGTGGTCAGTGTTAACGTTCAACACACGCCCAACTCAGCTTCTGTGTTTTTGACTGTGTTGTGTTGGATGCCTGCCAAAACAGACAAACACACTGTAATGGATACACACACACAGACAAACACATAACACACAACCGAATGGTGCAGGAAACAGTAGGGCTGCGGGGCAATTCTAAAGGCATGACTAAAACCTGTTCAATTACCAGTGCACATCCTGTTGTTCAAAACATCCACCTCTGCATGTATGTGGACATGTGCTCTGGTATTCCAGTGACTGTTTACGCACTAGACAGCATGTGACATTATAATACATTTCTTGGCACTTGTTTCTGAGGAAAAAAAATCACTGGACAAACTGAGAAATATCAACCACCATGTTTTTAAAAAGAAAAAAAAGAAAAAAGGCATCCTGCTGTTGTGAAAAGCTGACAGACAGATTGGGGTATAGAACGACTCATCAAAGCCAACTGTCAATCAAAAAGACGCTCTGTGAGTGTGTGTGTCATGAAGCCTGGGAGGCAGGAAGGAAGCACACAGCTGGTTGTGGTGAAAAAACAACACTGACATTACATTGAGCAGGTATAACTAGTATTAACATGGCTGGTTCAGCTTTGAACACAGCGTGCCAGTGGTTATGTGACAGGCTTCGACTAGTGTCCAAGTACTCACTGGTGGATAATATGTTTTGTGTATGCGCTCATATAAAAGACCTACGATTGAGATAATGATCAATTACTTTCAATCTTATCTTTAATTTTGTGGTGCACATGAAGAAAAAAACACCATAACTAAGTTAACCTGGATTTTGTTTTCAACTTTATATCTGGGGCTTATCCATCTGACACCAGACATCAGTAATTTATAGTATGGATTAGATCTGGTGGTTTAAAATAGTTTTGCAAAATAGTTTTCTGTATATATATTTTGATAACACTTTATCAACGCCTATCTCTATAGAGCATCATAACACACTATAAAACATTTTATCATGACTTGTAAGGTCAGGTTTTATAATGTTAAAATTGTCTTTGGATGAACATACAGTAACACTATTTTTTTAACTTAGGAAAAGAACAGAAATCAACATTGGTGGAATAACCGCAATTTTAATCAACAGCTGTGGTTTTTATACTTTTCCTCATTAAATACGATTTGGTTCAGGTGATCACATAATCAGGGCCTCATTAAGTAATTAAGGAATTCAATAGACACTGGACTGGAATAGCTGCCATACATTTGGAGAAGCTGATTTATTAAGAAAAAATTTGAGGTTTGAGAAGTGGATTGGTCTCACATTTTTTTCCAGAGCTGAATTTCCACTCACACTTATAGTTATCACATGTATCATTTAGTTCAAGTTGAGCAAATCAAAAAAAAAATCAAAATTAGGTGATGTTTTAACTATGTAGGTGCACAAGTTCACAATATGGGTTACATCCTATCATGTCATATCTAAAAGACAAAATGTATATGCTATTAAAAACACATTTTATGCACTTTTCAGCTGTTGCACAAGGCACCACCCAGTGAAACATCACTCGAGCTACAACTGGTGAAGACTGATAAAAAGATAATGAGGATGACACTTGAAGCTAAAATCATCTGAAACTTTGACTTTTAGGCTATGGCCTATTTATTTTCATTTTATCTACAAAAACTCATGTTGCCATGGCTATAGGCAGTTCCTCTGTGTCTGTTCAGGATGAATTCTATGTGAATTACACATTTGTATCAGTTTACAATCCCTGACTGCAGTTTCCTTTCTTAGAGATGATGGACTTCTGGGCGAGCTGTTAAAGCCACAACATGCATATACAGCAACTGTTATGGGTGTGTACAGTACTTCCAGTAGACTTTTACAGTTTCATTTAAGACTAATAATTACATAGAGTGCTTTTCCATTCATGACCGGTATTAGGGCAGTTTCTGCTGTCAGTGTATCAAGTGTTGACAACGCCTACCTCACCGATGTCACCAAAAGCATAGATGTTTGGCACCGAGGTGGATTCGTCAGGACCCAAAACTATTTTTCCCGTCTCTTTGTTGAGTTGTACACCGAGCTTGTCCAGGCCCAGGGCTTTGGTTTCAGGGGCTCTACCTGAGGTCAGCGGGAGGAAACAAACACAAGGAGAATACTACATTACAACTGTGAAGAGACATGTGGAGGAGGAGAAAGGAGCTCTGTACAGTGTTCAAAACACATTCTGCTCAATGCCCCCCTCCTACACAGAAAAGTGAATTACAGAATCACTGGAGTTATCAAAAACCTAGATAGTATACCAAGGGAGTTAATCTGGACAATGTTGGTAACACCTCCATGGCATGCAGCTTGAACACAAAGACGGATGGCTCACCAAGCAACTCTGTCAATCTGTCTATCAAACAATTAAAAAAACTAGCTGTCATCAGACAGACGGTTTGTATGATGAGCTGTTCCACCCTGACAGGACTCAGCATGCTGACATGGTGGGAATGGTGCTGAGCATTAAAGAGGTGTATGACTGTCATAAAATCAGCGTCTAAGCATATCAAAATTGACCAAATGGCACCAAAAAGAAAATGGTGAAGATTAATGGAAATGTGAATGACTCTGCAGATATTAAGTAGAGGTCAAGCTGTGTCACTGAATAAGTGTTGATGGAACTACACAGGAAATGGCAAATCCACTTTCTGCAGAGCTTTAATGTCTATAACTAATTTAATAGAAATCCATCTCAGGGTTTTAGAGATATTTCAGTCTGGACTCTGGACCCGAGTGGTGCCAGTCCTAGAGCCATGCTGCCAGATGTTTCTTCGTACCGTCCCCTTAAATGTGAGAGTGTCCTGCTTTCCATTGGAAATTGAATATCTCTGGGATTTGGCCTGTTGGTCAGAGTAAACAATCATTTCACTGAAACGATCTTGAAAACACCACTCTCAGTGCTGGTCCTAAAATACAAATAACCATCATTTAAAGTCAGCTGAGAAGGAGGTGAAACTGATGAGCAGCTGGGAGGCAGGATCCCATCAACCACAGGGGACACACGAGGTGTGATTTTGACACTTCCTGGGAGACAGTTGACTGATGCTGTCGACATTGTGTGTCCATGGTGATGGGAGCGTGAACGGCTGGCTCCCCCACCCTCTGCACAGCTCCTCATAACCTGCCTGGGTAGCATAATAAACACCCAGCCCTGAGGTACCCATGTAGATGCTATCAGACGGCAAAAATAACAAACCTCCGGGACCCTTTTTCCTGACTGGAGCCAAAGAACAACGTGCTCCCCCTCTTCTCAGACCAGGGGGCAACAGAGACCTGTCTAATGCTCCACACCATGGGTGGTTGAATGGGACAGAGGAGAAGGACAGAAGGCACCTTAGGCAGTCAGCAGCAGTTCCCATATTTTAGTGTATTTGCATTTATTAAAAAATATAAATATAATAAATATGATTCTTGAATGGTTACACACTACAATGTAGATGGGAGCACATTAACATGACAACTGATGTATTTGTCCATAATCATATTTCCTCCTGTAACCGATTTACTGTGATTTACAATATAACAGCTAAAATAAAGTTTACAGCTGTCATCACACAAAACATGTATCAATAAGGAAATCCTGGAAGAAATCTTAAATTCAGTTGTGTGCTGTTGTATAACTGTCAGACCATAAAGGACCATTAATGTTTTTCTTCCTCTAAACATTCTTTGCCATAAGCTATTGGCTATATGACTAATTTAACAGATGCTTTAAAACACACTAAGATTTGATAAAACTAATATGATTAAAGCATCAAATTATATTGAGTTATCATTAATAACTTCAATGACACATACATCTTCTGCCTGACAATGTCATCATATTGTGTTATAGACTATTTCTTATGTGTTTATACACAACTTATAAATACTCTAAATGGGTGGGGGGGTAAAATGGAAGCGTTTCATTAGGCTGAGGTTGGAATTTGTTTCCATAATGGTTTACATCCTGCTGAGGTCCCCCTCCCTGACAGCAGAGACATCTCAAACACTAAATTCTGCTTTAAAAACACTGAATTTCAGCATCACGTTCTGTAAAACCATGAAAATAATCTGACGGTAAGTATAAACTTTCTTTGTACACTCCAGTCCACTCCACAGTGCTGTACTGTGGCTGTGACCACAGCTCCATTGTCAGGCAAGGACTGATAAAGAACACACACACATTCACACAAACGCTGGTCAAACAGACAGTCCAATCAGAACAAAGCCTGTTGTGACATTAAGAGGAAGCCTCTAGACCGCTAGGCTAAATAGCCACAACAAACCACCACGAGCTGAAATGAGAGCTGGACACTTATCTGATCAATCAAATGAACAAAGACAAAGGAGAGAGAAAAGTGGTGGAGGGACTGTTTTTGTTGGGGGAGGAGAACGTACAGAATGCCAGAAATTGATTCGCTTGTTCCATTCCAGGTTTTAAGATTCAAATCACCTACATTAGCTGTAGGAAAAAGTTCTGCTTCTATCTGTGTGCAGTAATAAGAGACACCAAGTAAAGTGGAAATATCATGACAACTAGTCACGAAGTATTTTATAGACAGTTTGGTGCCTTTGAATCATCACTGTTCCACACTCAGTTCACAAAGATGTGCAACCGAAACCTTGACCCACAAACTCATGGCCATCACATTTAACTTTCAGAGTGCTTTTCATTTGTTACAATTCAAAATGTGCACGTATATTGATCTGTGTAAGAGCTCTCTTAGGTAACATGAACGTACACATTATAGAGTTTAATGGCTTGAAGTTAGACCAGTTTGGTAATTTCGATGGAGAAATATCTGTATTTGTGTATTTCTGTAATATGGAAAGCATGTTTTCGTTTCAAAATGTTGTTATTCCACTGTACATTAGTGTTGCACCGAAAGATTTACACACAGAGGAGCAGGACATCAGAGAGGCATAAGTCCACTAAATCTACTGGATGTTTTTAAATGACATCTCTGAGTACTGTAAGACAAAGTGAGGAGAAAGACTAATGTGTCCACTGTCCACATGCAGACGGGAAGTGTGGAAATGTTCTGTTTCCTGGTCTGTTTCTGGACACACCTGGACAGGGGAGCGGCCATGAGGCCAGGAAGGAGCAGGGGAAAGGTGGAGGGAGACAGGGCCGGGGAGAAGGATGTGGCAGGCAGTGGTGATACTGTCGCCCGGTCCCCTCTGGCCTTTAATAACTCCACAGAGGCCTGGGACCCTGCCTGGCCCCTAGTGTAAGGTCACAGTAAAGGGAAGTGGCCTTGTACTCATAACTCCTGCATGCACACATCAAAGAGCAGAGGCCACACTGTTACTGGTTCTCACTGAGCTGTATGGGAACAAACACTGTCATGATACACATGCAGCCAGGGTTTATGTAGTAGCTCTAAGAGGAAGTTGCTTCCGGTGTTTTGACAATTTCTGGAAGCTTTATTATGAGTAAGACTGGTTAGATCAAAGGGGATCGAAGTTTCATTTATGGTGATTAGGATTTTGCTGCAGACGACGTTAAAAAGTCACGTTCAAAGGTGAAAACTACACTGGATGCACCAGTGGTACTTGTGTAAATGTCAAGTGCTTGGCTGAGTTTGGGTGAGAGCTCTCACTGAAATGAATGTCGGAAACATAAGGGATGCAGAATCTCACGCATGTCATGACAAATGTCTAGTGATGCACGCACTCAATGCAAATATCATTCTCACCAGCACTCTCACACTGAGACGATGTGGGAATTTAGTCATCGGTGGGAAGAACAAACGTCATCTCAGCTGCAGGGTCACGCACATCCTTGTCACTGTCACACGCATAGAGCCAAAGGATCCTCTTTCCCCTCGCACACACACACTCTCTCAAATAAAGCAAAAACCTGGTAGTCAGATTTTCGGAAGCACTGCGTTTTCTTTGAAAGAGCTCAACACAAATAAACTGACGGCTGTGGCTCTGACGGATGTTCCCTCCATTGTTACGCACACTACTGGTGTAACGGCAGAGGTGGAATGAGAGAACAGAGACTGGAGGGCTGAGCGAGGGAGAGGGGGCACGGAGCTGCTGGTAATGGCAGGCAGAGGGCCGCGGGCAGGGATGGCAGTGACAGATGCAGGGTGGGTTTCCGCACGGCTGGCATGGGCAGGAAGGAGCAAAGAGGGAGAACAAAGAGGGGAATGCAGTGACCCTGTGCCTGGGTGCATCCTGCCCTGTGCTGCCCCCCCCACCTCCAACCACAGAGCCACAGAGCCAGCAGTGGGTGATTAACACTTCCCCTGGCCATTCCCATCACTCAGGCTTTATTACTTTGTTTTCAGCCTTGATTCTTCTTCTATCTGCTGACACTGCACTCTATTGGAGATGACAATGAAAGTAATGGATGCAGGGAGAATACAGTCACACCACTGGTTTATATTAGGGAGATATTGTTACATTAGGGAACAATATAGGTGGTGAGTTACACATGATCCCTGGAGAGGATTTAAAAATAGGGGATATAAAGTGTACTACTGAACTGAACTATGAGCTGCAGTTTAAAGGGATAGTTCAACATTTTGGCAAAGTGGCCCATTGTCATATTATATATATTATATATACTGTATATATAGTTTTAGGAGTAGGTTAGTTACCTTCAATTGTCAGTGCAAGCTATTTTTAGAGTGGCAGAGCAGAGCCGCTCAGAGTTGCTCAGAGCTACGCTACAGAGGCGAATGGGATTTCTTGGTTTCCCTTATCAAACTCCTGCGCATTCACCACGCTATGAGACAAT
The DNA here is from genome assembly GCA_030347415.2 of Decapterus maruadsi. NCBI lineage: Eukaryota > Metazoa > Chordata > Actinopteri > Carangiformes > Carangidae > Decapterus > Decapterus maruadsi. The sequence continues at coordinate 6,087,748 of CM064895.1, forward strand.
TATGGACTGTTATGAGACAGAGCTGTTTTCAAGGCAAATGCAGAGACTGCTTGCCGAAAAACTGCCCCCAACGGGAACGCTGCACGGTTTTGCATGTTGAACTATCCCTTTAACAGTGATATTTAGCAGCAGTTAATCTTCAGAAACTTGTGTATCTGGTTTATTGAGAAAAAAAACATTGTTGTTGGAAATTGGCTTCAGTATCAAGACAAATGTATATGTATTGAAGTCAGGTCTATGTATATGTCTTGAGTCAGTCAATATAAGTCAAAATAAAGGCCAGAGTCAGTTAACTAATCATTAGCCAAGTCTTAAGCATATCAAGTCAGTCAGTCAAGCCTCATACCTTCATTTTCGTGACATTATTATCATTCATGACCAAGTTATATTCATTGTCCATAACCAACACAATGAGATGTCACCACTCTTGGTTTCAAGTTAGTTTTGCTTTTTTAGTACATTATCACACAAATTCACACACACATGCACAAACACACAGACTCACCGACTGCCCATAACAGAGAGTCAAAGGTTTCTTTATGTTCGCTGCCCGACTGGCTGTCCATCCAGGTCACCTGCAAGGCTCCTGAGGAGAGCTTGTCCACTCTCTGTGGAGTGCACTTCCATGCAAACTTGGTACCATAGGCTTCCATGTAGTCCGTCACTAGACCTGATATTTGCTGCAGAAGCAAAAAAAGAATATCTACCTTTAAAAAAGTCCAAATCAGGGCATCGGGATGATGCAGGTAGGGTACAGGGAGCAATACCTGATCAAACCCCCGGAGGGCGATGCTGCGAACCATCACCGTGGCGTCCAAGCCGATGCCAGTGAGGAACCCTGCACACTCCAGAGCCACGTCTGATCAACAGATTGAGGATAATACTGCTTTTTTTCGCCCGTGTGCATGTATGGATACATCTTATGTGTGGCCATAAGACATTAACACTGACATTCTAACACACTAAATGAGTGGTTTCACTTTCACAACATTTTGATCAGATAATAGTTAAACTGCATTTGGAAAAAGTGGCACAGTGGTTCTTTTATCATGATTATCATGGTAACGAGTACACTGCAGTCTTTTGTAACTATTACTTTTTATTAAGCTAACAACTGTTCATAACTTTCTTAACTGATGAGCAGGGGACTTATACGGTGGCTCCATTAAAAATCTCCGTGGCAGACAAAGGATACAGCTGGCTCCAACCACAAGTCTGAAAAATACAAATAGAGAGAAGCTCTTAACTGCACGAATAATACATAAAAATACAGTTCTTTGGCCAAATAAAACAAAGCAGATCCAGAGTTGAAATAGTTTACTTTAAATCCTTGAATTAGAGAGGTGATGATTTACAGAGCTTCATAACCTGAGAGGGAAGTGAGGAGGTGTGAAGGAAATGTAGAAAGAGGGGTGTGTGTGTGTGTGTGTGTGTGTGTGTGTGTGTGTGTGTGTGTGTGTGTGTGTGTGTGTGTGTGTGTGTGTGTGTGTGTGTGTGTGTGTGTGTGTGTGTGTGTGTGTATGTGTGCGCAGATTTGTGGTGTCAGTGTATGTGCGTGTGGTCCAAGTGAGTCACACTTCTAATCCCACACTTAGATCTATGAGCTGATGTGGGCTAATTGCTAGCATTTAGGCTAATCCCTACAGATGGGGTGCCGTGTGTAGGGCCACACATCAGTCCGCTGAGTGACACCAGTCACCCGCATGGGTGAGGCTTCTCCCTTGTTTTTACCTCCGTCCCTCCAAGTCTTCTCCACCTGACAGCTCCGGCTGCCTGCGGCACATCCTGCCCTTGTCCACACTAACACCAACCACTAAAAGCCCCAGTGCCCGTTTTCCCCACGTCTGTGTAATGCACAGCTGCACTTAGCACGTATTGTGAAGTGGCTTAAAGAAGATTAGGCAAAAAGCTTTAGCTTGATTCTCCACTTTCATCACTGAGAAACTATCCTTTCCCCTAAACCTGCTTCTTAACCATTGTGTGACTGTATCTTGCACTGGTCTGGAGTCTGTACCACTGCAATACATCTTTCAACCAAAAGATGATGCCGATTAGAACCGTTCTAAAAACAACAGGACTTTTCAACAATGGTGATGTCGAGGCACACTGGGGATGCAGACGCAGTAAAAGCCAATCCCACAAAAGCACTGGAATCTTATACAATGGTGTCCTCATGATCTTTACACATTTACTACTGTAGCTGAGTGGAACGTGCATTCTCCTTGTCCTGAGAACACAGCACGAATCTAGCAAAAGACAAAGATAAATTAGTAGGGCTGAAGTTATTATCAATAGATTTGTTTTCTTTGAGAATTCACAGAGCTTTCATCTCATACACCACGCATCTTTAAATTATCTTTGTGACGTATTACAAGTTTTGACTCGTAGGCCCTATTTACACAACAACGCTTGTGGATGAAAAACTGCAAAATATTTAATCAGATGTGCCTTTCGTTTAGATGCCAACAGCGTTTTGGGGGCTTGAAAACGCAAAAAAGTGAAACCACCGTCCAGACGGGTAATCTTAAAAACGCTCTGCCGTTGCATCCCCATGTAAAGGGTGAAAACGCTGAAGTCTGCTCTGCGCTTTCATCACAGGCGTGCGCCAGCACAGGAAAAATAACAACAAACATGTTGGATTCCATAGACTTTTACGTCACCGTATGCACGCAGATTTACACTCCAAAAACACTCATCTTAACACAAATTAAAAAGTGAAAATGCAACGCCACTTTTGGCCTCAGTAAAATCTAATCTCTGACCATATTTAACAGATCACACATTTTAAAGTGGAGGGAAAAATAGTTCATTGTATCTTAAGACGGCAATCTGCTACAAAATGTAGTAACATTATTTTCTACCTCCCACTTTGAGCCATCAATGCGTGAGACTGAATGGCAGTTTCAGGAAAATGTCACAGACATAATGTCAAAACTAACTGCAGCTGGAAACGTGAGAGAAAGGTCCAGTCCATTCACGTGTTTCTGACTTTCATCTGAGGTAACAAAGTGGGCATGAAGCCACACAACAAAAAACTGAAACATTATAAACTCTTGAGGCTTGGAGTGGCAGCGTGTGGTTTGAAGCTAAAGCCAAGACCTCAGTGAACCCCGTCCTGCAGAAAGTGGTTTTATGCCGATCGTCTGTGGCTGCTTGTTAACCTTGGGCAGTTCTTCAGAAGCCTCGACAATGATAAGACAAACACTGGGCTTGGATACTCCTCCTGCGTATCAGTGTCGGTGGACTTTGTTGCAAGTTAAGATTTGAGAGTCAAACTTTTTTTGAAATGTTGCTTTAACAACCATAAGAACAACAGTCACTGATTTGATTATCAGTCCCACCAAAGCTGCATGGACAGCTTGGCTATAAAAAAGGGCAACTTGAACCAGCTATTAAACTGTCCTGAATACAGTAATTGATCATCTGATTTAGTTCAATTACATTTGGTTGGAGAAATTCAGACCTACATGCATGTGAGCATGTTAGAACTCAGAGATGAATTCCAATATATTTTAATGTTGGAGTATTTTCTGTTCCAGTGTCATGTTCTCATTTTTGCAAGAGTAAAAAAGCTTTGAGGGGCTGCAAAAAGGCAACAGTAGCTATTATACAATTAATGAAATCAAAAGTATTGCAAGCAATGAAAATGTTCTTGTCCATGTACAGTAAGATATTATGTGGATCTAGTGAAGTTAATATAGTATTAGATGAAGTACTGTATGTTGCAAAGTAAAACTCATTGCTTTGTGTTTTAACGCGTCTCACTTTAATTAGCTTCTAATAATTAACTACACTACTAATACTATGATTCATTTTATGTTATATAAACAAAGAATTTATTTTTATTTTAGTCATTTTCTTATGATGACACTTTTGTTCATCTTGTTTGTAATACAATGTGTTTTTTGATTTTTCCCTGGGAAGGCACTAAGAGAATTAATTTACCAGAGACTGTGCTGCACTACGCTGTGTGTGCGTGCTTCATTTCTCTACAGTTTCAGTGTGTTGATGCAGTGTGTGGTGTGGTCTTACTCATTCAAGCACTGGCCTATCAAGCCTGACCAGTACACAAGCCTGTTGGCAAGTGCCCAGTGCTTTCTCATGACAGCATTATGATGGCGACCAAATCTGGTCTTTAACCCTGAGGCCAAATCTGTCATTTGCATGTGTGTGTGCTTCAAGGTCCATTAGATACCCATCACTCAGCTGGACCCCCTCCCACACAACGTTACCTGCAGAAACATCCTTTCGGACCTCACCTGCACAGCTGACAGCTCTACAGCACAACATCCCCAGCTCTGGCAAGTGCGTGTGTCGTTTAAGGTCCTTGAGGAAGAAGCTAATGCCAGAGCTAACCCACAGCTAACCACTTACAGCCTGCGGGGAGGTAGAGGACTCCACTAACCATCACCCTCTTACATCAAAGCACTTCCTGAACTCAAGTGGATAATTCTGCTTCCTATACAAAGGTGCTTTGTTGAATGGGTGAAGGAAACACTGATAACTGTTGGATGGTTACAGTGTTAGTTGCAGTGATTTGTTGTCTATAAATGATTTTGCGTTGCCTCCAAGTGGTCAAAATGTAGAATAGTCTTTATTCTTACAGATTCAACATTATAGAGGACCTGATGATCCTACTGTACACAGGACAAAATAAGGGCTACAAATCAATTTTAGAAGACATGCAGCACGGGGTGGTGTTAAGCTCAGTTAGTAGAGCACCCACCCCATGTATTGAGGCTATAGTCCTCGCTGCAGGCAGCCCCGGTTCGATTCCTGCATTGAGCGGCCCTATTCTGCGTGTCATTCCCCCTCTCTGCCTTGCCATTTTTTCCTGTCTCTCTCAACTGTCCTATCAATAAAGGCATGAAACGCCAAAAAATATACTTAAAGAAAGAAGACATGCAGCACTACTTATCAGCCATTACATTAACGGCTACAAGTTTTGGAGGAATCTAATTAAAAATAATTAAAACTCCATAGCCCAGGTGCAGACAATCTGGATATATATGTAACTAGAATATCAGAATAATAACTTCCGCTTATCTGTCTCCACAAAGCAAACAACCACAGCAACACAGGTATACCACAACCAGCAGTCACCGTCTGCATGTTGTGCCAAGAGGAAACATCAGGGAAAGACCAATTAACCAGGTGATGACAGGAGCTAAATGGCTGGATTAAAGGGCTCGTTCTGTAAAGGTCAGGATGCACGCCGCTAATCTGAATCATGAGGCGAGGACAGGCTGACAGGAAGGGAGAAAAACAAACTGCATGTCACTGATGAGTGATTACGGTGCGTGACAGTGGGACGTGTCATGTCAGTGAGCAAGGTAGTGTGGAGGGTAGAGTGATGCATTAATACTGCAGAGGTTAGAGGCTCTGTTTCCCTTGTACCGCTTTGTATATACTGTAGGACGACGCCAGCAGTCATACACATGTATTCAGGGATGATCTCACTGTATTGATGCTGGAAAAGTCTTCATACATGAAAATATCTCAGTGCTTTTGGAAATGTGGAGAAGCGAGCCTGCTTCAAAACAGACCGACTGGTTAAGATCTATTAAATATCACACTAGGTAGGCAGGCATCGGTTTAAGAAATGAAAGCGTCCTCACGTTTTTCCAGGCGATTTCTTCAGCCAGAATAAGTCATCACTGGTGATGCCATGCTCAACCGCTCCAGGGATCTGCAATAAGAATTAAAGCAGTGAACAGATCCATCAACCTATCAATCATCTCTCAACACATCTACCAGAGAAGGATTGCACTCTAAAACCTACTCTTTGGTGTGTTATGACCTGTCTGCTGCTGTAGGGTGTCTCTCTCTCTCACTCTGTTATTTATTTGTGCCGGATAACAAACCAGCACAAGAGCGGAGAAACATCAGAGAAAATAATAACAATCATACTTACATTTGTGGGGTACTTAGGCCGCCCACCTGTGGCGATCACAATGTTCTTGGCAGTGAGGATCGTCTGAAAGAGAGGGGGGAAATGTGAGTAACAGTCTTTGTTCAAATCCTTTAAAAACAAGGAAATGTCAAATAAAAGCAAGTGGTCTCCACAGTATTCTGTATTCAGGTGATGATGGAAATGCTTTGAAAGGACAGAAACAAGAAACAGCACTCACAGTGGGTACAGAGTTGACCATAAACAGGAAGTTAAGACCTCAACTGGACCAAATTTAGATTTGTCACATTACAGTAACTGAGTCATTTAATAATTAGCAAAACATGCACAGTTCTATAAAGAGAAAAAAAACATAAACATAAAATATAAAGTTGTAGCAATTATGAAACTGTATTAAGACATTGCATAAATGAGGAGAGAGCTGACCTCCTTTCCTGCTTTGGTCAATCCTTTGACAGTGTGTTCGTCTGCCAGGCTTCCTTTCATGTTCAGATACTTCACCTTTCTGCAAACACAAAACAACACAAAACAAGGTTGCTCCTTGTTGTACATTATCCTCCACCTGAGCAGATCAAATGAATGCGTGCAAAGTTAGGTCGACAAATCCATGCATGTCAACCAATGATTTAATTGCACTGGAAAGAGGCTTGACCAGGTTACCCGGAAAGATCATTCATCATTTGCACCAAATATGTTTTGTGTAGTTTATTACATTCACCCTTGGTTCAGTTTTCCCAAAACATTTTACAGCCAATGGTCTAATCTACATGTGTTAACACTTACATTTTAATTAGGATATTTTATGTCCAATGTACTTTTTTCCCCCATGTTTTATTTGTATTGAACTGAATTAAATTAACAGGTGTGCAAGCTGTGCTGCTGCAATGTAGAGAGTGTAATGTGTTTAAGGTTAGATTTGATATACCACACTTTCACTTTAATACACCCATCTAATCTAAACTGTATATTTTACATGATATTTTACAGTAATTAAAAAAGCCAAGTCTCATAATAGAATGCTAACACTCATTCCAAACTTAAATTGTAAGCTCTAGTTCATACGATAGCTTTTAAGTAAACTCACACAAGACTAAATGTAATTAAATTACTGAAAAATTATATATGCACTTCCACTTTATTGTGTGAAATGACTGCTCTGCGCATTGTATCTTTTCTGTTCTGAAAACAGATTATTAATTCAAAGGAAATGAAATCATAAGAAACATTATTAACATTCTGTATCGAGGTAATGATCTCATTGGACTGAAAACAGTTGAAGTTAACGGACACGTTAACACCTGTTTGCCTTCCAGGCAGTCCCTCAATCAACACATGGTCGCTGACTACAAGTCCTTCAGCTGTGCCCCGCCAGAAACACACAGCCGTCAGCAACATTTCATGCCAAGAAAATACGCAAGAATGGAAAAAAACTAACCATGTATACATCTGTAAATTGTATATATGAAGTATGTGATGAACAATTATTAAGTAAGTTTTAAGTAGAAAGAGGGAGTGACGTGCTGAGTGGGTAAGACAGGGAAAATTAATCATATCACAATTGTGAAAAAAAACAAAAAACATTAGGACTACCATGGGAAACTATTCATCATCACTTTTACCTTAATTAAATAAACAAAACATACTAAGTCAACAATGCAAGATATTCTCTCTTACTTGTCCTGAAGCTGAACTCTGTGACCCCAGTTCAGAGACCTGACGTGGTTTTGAACGCCCTCTGCCATTGTGGACCTGAAGGATGGATCAAAGGTTAGTAAAACATAAACAGACCTGCATCCTTAAATAAACCACGACTATTACAGAGGAAGTTTTCAGTGATGCTTCATACTGTGCCTGCTATCATTTGCTACGATTGAACAATGACATAAAAATAAATAAATAAATAAATAAAATAAAAAAGTAGCTTTTAGGAAATTATTTGACTGATTTTTATTTTCTTCTTCATCTTTTTCATTCTTGGATAAGAACTATAAATACAGAGAAATATAGAGGCTAAGGAGAACAGAACTGTGTGTGCCTGCAGAGAAACTTCATCACAACTCGACAGACTATTTTTTGACCTGAGGTGATGACGTTTTACTGCAGCTACATCACTAGATGGCGCCATTCAGCTGTTAATCCTCTGCGGCTGGACTCTCTTTCCCTCAGCTGATGAAACATTGAGACACAGTACTACGATGCTCCTGGTTGAGACTTACCAGTCATGGCACACTGGCCCTGCGATCTGCCAGCCATACTTCTTAGCATCCTTGACTGCAGAGCCAAGGAGAGCAGCCTGGTGCATGAGCTTCTTAGGGATGCAGCCGACATTAACACATGTACCACCCAGACCCCACTTGGTACCTGTGTGGGAAGTTTTTTTTCCCATAGGATGTTACTGTGGTGTTTCTGAAATTGTCAAACCAGCAAATTGCATAAACACAACAAATTCCACCAACCTTTCACAGATGGCTCCACATAATCCAAAACAGCAACTTTCTGTCCCAACTGTGCCGCTGTAAACAGAGTGACCGTGGTATTATTATATAGAAAACACTGTATTTGTTTTATATTTAAGAATAGTAGGCATCTCATAACATCTCACCTTCTTTGGAGCAAGCAAGGCCTCCTGAACCACCACCAACAACCACAAGGTCATAGTCATACTTCCCTAGGAGAGTATAGAAAGGTCAACACACAAAATAGAAATGACTGAGTGTAATATGAATATCTATTTTTAAGATGTAAAACAAAATAATCAGAATTTTAGTTTGTCCCTTTGTCTGTAAATAACACTGGTTGATGCAGAAACACAAAAGCATAATTATAGGCTACATATTGGAAAAGGATGTTTTCCACAAATCATACATCTACCCCACACCTGTGTTCATTCACCTAGCATAGATTACAAATAACCAAGGCAGTTAACTTTATCTCGAATCACTCCCACCTTATCATTAGCCACATGTAGAGTCATGTAGGAAGCAGCGTATAACCAGTGTAACTACACCAACATTACAGTACAGTAGCCTACCAACCCAGAGAGACAGGCGTTTCACAGGCTGTCCATCGAAGACCGAGGACACCAGGTGAATTAAATTAAACTAATTACGTAAGTTAGACAGAAATGCAGAGAGTATCAAGAGCTGCTGGAGGAATATAGGGCCGTGAACTGACGGAAACAGCTTCAGCTGCGAGCGTGGGCCCGGCCTGTCCCTCGTACTATCTACACAACATCACAACAACAAATTGTTTTACCTGTGAGGCTTCTTGTCAACACATACAAACAATTAGTCCTTTTCCACCGGTGCCTGCCTCTGCACAGGGCAGCCATGATGTTGTTATGAAAGGACCCCGGCCGGTCTGTGGTGGCCAGAGAACTGCCTGACAAGAAATGGGTTTTTACATTAAAAAGACGTAGATCAGTGATGTTATCAGAGACGTTCCGTAATATATCAATATCTTTCAATAAATGAATGAATAAAAAGAAGAAAAAAATAAATACGCCTGTAGAAAATGAATGATGAATTAAAATATCTGTTTATAATGTAATGAATATGTTCTGTTCTGTTATGCCCTAGCCTACTACTAGCCTACGACTACTAGGCTACTTGATAATAATAGCCTAATAATCATCATCATCATCATCATCATTTATAACAGATGAAGTTAAACAATAAATGATTATGATCAAATAAATAAGAACAACAAAACTCAAATTCAATGAAGGCATAATATGAAGGATTCATATTCCTTATTAGAGGATATGACAATCTGCCCAAATTACCTCAGACTTAGTCGTTATCTTATTAAATTTAGTAGACATTAGTATCAGAGGGGCAAATATATAGGCTAAGTGTAGCTACAAATATAGATGTCAAGATATTGTAGCCTGTAGCTAATGTAAAAAATAAAATAAAAAGTATCACAAAATAAATAAAAAGAATCACATGCAAAACAGTAGCCTAACATGTCCTTTCATCCAGTACAGTTTTGTTATAGAAATTTGGTTTGTGACATGAACATGTTACGTCAGTAAGAACTCTCTGAACGTTAAACATAATTTAAAATGGCTTCTAGTTCCAGAGCAGATGTCATAGCTTACTCAAACAATTTCTATAACTGAGCCATCCTCAGTGTTATCTGTTAAAATGCTTTATGCAGTCCGTTGTATAAAACAATGGTTTAAGACAGGATGCTGAAGAGGCCTTTGAAGACATTTTCCCAGTTGCACTCATTTGTCACTCATTATCATAGGGATTTTTGAATTGTCACTTGTTTCATATTCATAGTCTAAATTTTCAGATCTTGTACTTCCTTCTGTCATGACTAAAAATATAACAAACTGAAATCAGGCTGCCAAAGATTCAGACCCTTGGGAAAGTGTATGTTCTTCAGAAGCTCAGTGCTGCAGGAGTTAGAGGGAATCTAATGGTTTGTTCAAGGATAATTCAGTAGGCGTTTAAATGTAACTCTAAGGTTTAAACCCTGGTCAAAAGGTTTTTACTTGATCTGCTTAGTTAGGACACCCGCCCACTGCTTTACACAGTATACACTACATTAGGCTATGGTATTACATACTATGAACACTTTTTTCCTCTTAGTAATGTAGTTAGGATCAAATGTTAAAAATCAGAAGCACTGACCTCTATACTTACTCCAACAATAAAGTGGTATTATAATCCACAGTCAGTAGGCTATTTAAACTAAACGCTTAAAATTCTACCACCGGTTGATTTGAGCATTGTAGTCTATCAGGTGCTGTGAGATGACTGAAGACCTTGAATCTTACTGGACACCATATGAAATAAAACACAAGTACAGGCAACAGCTTCTTTCCAGGCATGATTTATTGAAAACACACCAAATTTACTCTACAAACCAGTATTTTTCCGTTATGTTTAACAAGCGTAATATTTGCCTCTGGGTATTAGTAAAATTAACATAATACATTCTGTCACTGTGGCATCGCTTCTGCTCGCTACGAAAGCATTAACAATTTTACTCCTCTAGGAAATCAAAACCATTTTTTGAATGACTCTATCTTTTTAAAAGTTTATAATACAATGTAATACAAGGCAGAAACCGCACCAACAGTCTAAACTACTCGGATTTGGAAGGAAGGTGTGGTTGGGGTTGGGGGGATGAGGTTGGGGTTTGGGGGGGGGGGTGCAGAACGAATAAGTGAGCAGAGCGGAGGAGAAAAGGGAGGGGGGCTGACACAGGAGGAGATCAGGGGAGAGTTGAGCAGACGGGATGGAGAGATGACAGTTGAAAGGGAGCAATAAAGTTATATAAAACACACTTATCTTTATCTACCATGGAAAAGGTTAAGGCACATGATAGGTACAAACACATCTGCTACTGAGTAGTACAGTTACTTTATTTTGACGTTCTTGAATCAGTTATATCTACATAGGTAGGTCTGTTTGATCCAATGTGTGTCTCTGTCCTGCATTTATTTTACAGGTGCTTCGCTTTTTATTTTGTAAATGTACAATGAGCTGCACATCCACAAAAACAAAACCCCTTTTTCTGAATACATGCAAATAAACCTCCGGATCCTTTGGTTGTGGTACTGCATAGTGCAGTCAGGAATAGACAGTCATATGGGTCTTTGTTGTGAGGGTTCAGTATTGTCCAATGAAAGCACACACCTCTGAGGACACACATAAGGGATGCTGGGTATTATAACTTTTTTTTAACCTCTGAAATTAAAATTTATACAGTAAGTTTTTTTGTAGTTTATTGATTTTTACCACAACGTACATTTTTGTAAACACTGTGTAAAATATGCAAGCTTTATAAAGTCACATACGTCACAAAGAAAAATCAGACTTCAATGCAGGCACATGCCGTTCACCTTGATGACGCATGAGTGACACCAACTTGGACTGGACTCTCTTTCTGTCTCCTGTTTGAGCTAAATCAGGAGACAGGAGGCTGGAAAGGAGACCGGAAACATAACCACTAGATTCTGAGTGCACCCTCACCAAGAAGAGAAAAATGGCAATAAGATCTGTATCTCTGTGGTTTTCTATATCTCAACTGCCTGACCTATAATGTTGTAAAAATATATACTATATGACCCAACTTGAAGTTTTAATTTATACAGTGATACAACTTTTGTTTTTTAATTTTGAATATCCAGATCCACTCGTCCACCTTTGCTCTCTTCCTGCATACGAATGAATTAGTTAATATCCAAATGACACCACAAAAAAACTGGCACTTGGAAAGAATAAAATATAAACATCTGTACAGATTTTTCTTCATGCTCACGAATATTTCTCTTTAAGATGCACTGGTGAAGGAGGATTCAGGGTTGGTGGTAACTTGGTCTGAATGCACTGGGAAGAAAAATGAAGGGGCTTGTATTAACACTGCCATCTCTTGTCTATCCCATCACCTCTGTCTGACCCCTTGACCCTCCATATTTTCTGGATCAGAGATGCAGGGGCTACCAGACAATGTGTAGTCATCGCCTTTAGAAAGAACACTGCAGATAAACTTTTTTTCTGTAACCTTTTTTTTTTGACAAATACAAAATATAAATAGGTGATCGTCTGCGTAACGCGACAATATTTGACACAGATTTAAGTTACGTTGTTATTTCTTGCTTACAAACATGGTGAGCCTTTATCAAATGAGATGTGCTTTCCAAACAATGTGATATTAATATACAACTAAGAAGTCTGTCAATTTTTGTTTGCTTTTTTCCTTCATTTTTTCATTTTTTTTGTTCCTTTTGACCCTAATATACATTTATATAAAACCCAACAAAAAATAAAAATGCTTTAAGATCTATCCTTTCAACAAGAGAACAATCTTATGCCTCTCTGTTCAAAAACACAAATCATTTATAAACAAAATGCCTTATATCCTCTTTAATACACATCATTGACAAACAACCAACCAGGATACTCAAGGAACCATGTCGCTACACAACTGAAGTGGTTACATATGTAACCACAGCTCTGTGACTGAAAGTCAACATGCCACTTGGCTCATACATGTTGATCACGATAAAACAGAAAGTCTTTCCATTGTATCTTCTTCAATGCAGTGTAATCAAAACCTGTTCATCCATTTCATGTACACACTTTGTCACTTTCCTTGCCTTAGACTACAACTTGCAGACTCCATATTTTCTTAAATGGACAATAACCACCTGTTAACCACTTTTGATTTCGAAGCGTCTCAGTGCACTTTTTTTTTTTTTTTTGAAAAAACACAGTGAACCAAATGGATTGTAAATCTATGAGAGCAGCTGCTGGGAGAACATGTTTATCCACTATGCTACAGCTCTTCTCAGGCTCGGTTTCTTTCCTTTTACCTTTCCTTACTCGTGTCCATCCCACCATTCTCAAAACAAACATTCAGTGACCTTCAAACACAACCAGTCCAAACCTGTTCAATTCAAAACACCAAAGCTCAGCATCAAACTAAAATTCTCCAAAACCCAGAACATTTGGGGGATAATCTTCTATCATACATGAAAAGTAAAGGTAAAAATTCCATCTCTTCTCCCACAGGTTTCCTTCCAGCACACGTTTCTTTTCCATTCACGTCCTTCACTTCACTTTTCCGTCCCGCCACATGTCCATTCCTTCAACAGCACCGGCCTCTGTCCGTTTCTTGTCACTGGTAGAGCTCACCAAGAGTCAACACTGTAAAATTCACATGATGTCCAGTGGGAATGTAGATATGAGAAAGTAGTAGTAGAAGTCACTTTTAATTCTTTTTTTATTTTTATTTTTCTGAAAAGCATGAGAATGCTGGCTGCTGGGTAGTCGCTGTTGTGATCATTATTTTTTTTTAAATCCTCTTTTCTGTACAAAGTCCAACTCCAAAGATAAGCTCCATGTGAAATGGCAGTGGTGATATGAGCGATCCTCTTCTAGCTGGGGTGATGCACTTTTAAGCCTGGAGCAAATGGACAAGAGAGAAAAAAACATCAGAGGAACACTTCTACCGAGTTAGAAATAACAGTCAGTGAAGAGTTTCAGTCCAAACGCTGCTTATATACACTGTAAAAATAACTAATGTAAAATTTAATAATGTGTAATGACTTAAAGGACAAGGCTGGTAATATTCAATGTTTTTGCTATTGTCTTCCAAGTTCCATGAAAAGACCAACATTAAAAGTGTCTCTCAACACCTTCAAGACTTCCTTAGTGTGGCATTCATCCCCAACCTCATTTTGTTGCTACTGATGATGTAAAACTGCAGGATCTATGTATGGAAAACAGGTGTGTGTTATGTGAAACAAGCCACTCTCAATTACAGACAAACCCACAGAGAATTAGCCCTCCGTTGGCAAGAAACAAGACCTGAAATTAATGTAATCAGTGTTGTTGTATCAATGAGGTGATAATATGCCCGTGCTGTGTCTACATCTAATTGTGCTGCCTTCGTGGCCAAGGGAAGATACAGTAACTGAAGGTGCTGAACCTCTGTTCACCAGTGACTGAAGTTACAGTACCAAACCTGATATGTAACAACTCCCTGTCACCCACAATATGCCCACACCTCTTAAAAAGGACATGTGAATTGGTGAACGCTGTTTTCATCATTAACATACGACTGATACACAAATAAGACTTTGGCTAAACAAATAATACTTGTTACTGCCATTGTTGGTTTTGGTCTTTTCATGGGATTTGTTGACAATAAGAAAAATAATTATCCTGAAAACGTCATACTAAAATTCACTTTTTCATAGTTGGATCACTGGTTAAGAATTTGGACTGAAATTCACAGTTCAATTCCACTTATGTAAAACGCCTAGACTGTTACTTGGCATCATAACTGTCAAAACATGCTCTAATAATGACAGTCCAGATGGCAAATGGAGTGGAGAAAAGAGACGGCAAAACAGATGCTGCATGTGCTGGAGTGGAAATGACTTACCTGATGCTAATAATTTCTTTTACCTGTAGCTGTTGTTTTTAATAAAGTGGCAAAATCAGAATGTGTACCAAAAAGCATCTAATTTCTCTAGAGCCATCCTGTGATGTATTTCCTAATGCAATGGATGGAGATGAAAGGAGTTGGACAGACTGCCACTGACAGAGACGACTGAGACAGGAAGATGACAATGAGGAAGACGGTGAGGTCTGATGGGAGGTTGCTAGCACAGGAGCGGACAACACAGGTGAGGAGGAGATAGAGATGCTGCAGGTACAACAACAACAACTACTAAGGTCACCGAGATCATCTGGCAGCCTCGCAAAAGCCATTTATTGGGCATTAAATAGTGGGACAGTTTGGGGAATTCACTCAAACACTCACAAAGTCTGAGGTCGGACAATGTTCCTCACTTATATTGACATCCTTGTGGATTGTGTAACAAATTACAACTGTTGTATGAGCATGACAAATGGAACAAACTAAGACATTTACCTGCCTTCAGATCCGTGGGGACGTTTTAACAAAACAATGTCGTCAATGGAGAAAAACTCTTCAACAGAAAGCTTTCATTAGTGGTTTTAGTGGCTCTATTCTGTGAAACTGATGAAAGCCTCCTGCTGAAAGACACTTGACTCTCTCTGAGAGACACTTTAGGAAATCTCTCAATCCACAGAAAAGCTGAATTCCTATCTTTTTCCAACTTAATAAGACATCTACTGTATGTTATATAAGAAGCCACTCAGTAATCCTTTATACTGAATTTAACATAAAATATTCAAATTACAACAACTCCTGTTATCACATTGTATGTCATTTGAATTCATGTTGCCTCATACTCACATGAATCCACATTACATCTCTGTCTCCTGCATATTATATGAGAGTTGATAATGTGTGAATGTGTGTGAATGCATTGTATGTGTTGGCTCTCCTCATCGCCAAATCAACTTACATGAATTATTTATCTGAGTTCATCTTGCTTTGACCCGGGAAATTGTCTGAACGGAAATGCGTATGCATATGCATGTGTGTACGCGTGAGCACAAATCTGTTCCTTTCTCTCTATCGCTTTTCATTAAGGGATAACTGAGTCTCTGGAGGATCCATCTGGAGTGCAGAAGAATGATTCTCCTTCATCATTTGCCACCACTTTCAGCAAAGGCTGTCAGGGGAAGCAGTGAGTGAAGCTGGGCGTACATTTCAATCAGACAGGTGGTGCTGAATTGTAAACACACAGCAAAGCCTGTCTGCTGTTTACAGTATGTGTACTACAGCGAGGAGAAGTCACATTTTTTTAAACAGGTGTGTTGAAAATGTGTGTTTACCGCGGTGAGAAAAGCAATATTAAAAAACAAACTCAGTATCCAATGAGCCCTGCACCCCTTGGTTACTGTTACTATGGCTTCCTTGCTTTATGTTTCCGCACAGGTGCAAAAACTGACTGGATGTTTGCCACTTGAAATTTAATGTTATTTTTGAAACTACAGAGATTTCACTGTGCACAAGAAAAAAAAAGGATAAAATTCCTGCTAGATGTTGCTAGTTTGGTAGCGACTCACACTAATGTTGGCTCCTTGAGTTGTTCATAAATACTTTCCCCTTGGAATTCTTATCACGCGCAGCTGACTTGAAACTGTGAATCTTAGAGGAATCTTAGTAAATGAAAAATTGTAAAAGGTAATGCACCAGGAATTAATCAGTACCCTCATCAGCTTGTCTAGACGTGGAAATAAAGGAAGTTAAGTACTGTAAGGGAAAGATTAAATCTCATTCTCATATCCCAGTTGCAGCTATATATATATAGTGAATAACACACATGGCATTCATTCTACTGGTTTTTGGACAAGCTGGAGAAAGAAGTGCTTCAAACTCAAAACACCTTTAAGTGCAAGGCGCTGCAGCCCTTCCAGCTCTCTCACACACACACACACACACTCCAACATGGGAAGAAATCTGCTTCTGTTCCCACTTCCAGCTGCTGTCAGTGTTTGAGAAAGGAGTTTAGCTGGCGCTCAATTAAACTGTTACAAATGAAGCATGCTTTAATTAAAATACACCCCAGCATTTTGTTAAAATGAAAACCCAACGTCAGGCTGTGATTGTGGTTTTTTTTTTTGGTAAGTTTTTAATCTTATAATTAAATTGTTGTGAGCACTACCTTTCCCTCAATCTAAGAATTCAAGGGCGCACAATAGGAGTTCAATTATGCAGCAACTATGAAACTGTCGATAATATCGAACATTCTGAAACCTTACAAGTCATTTTCAAATGAATTTCAATGAAAAACCAAGGTGACTTCACCAGCTGGCTGCTGTGGGTGCAGCAGAACTACTGTACATGTGAGGATGAAAGGGAAAAAGGTGGAAATGATGAACAAACAGGGAATGACAGGATGCTACAATCCAACTCAATAGGTGAAGGTTGTTATTTATTGGTGTGCTTTTATTCTTTAAGACCTACCATGCATGCATTTAGACCCAGGAGTCAACAGGCTGGGGCTTAACATCACAAGCGTCCACCAGACTGACCGCAGGCCTGTTACTCCTGATATAGTGTTTCCTATTTGTGTCATTCTGTGGCCACAGGAGGACGGGTTAAAAAAAACACAGCAAAACAAAAAGAGGTCAATACATTTCAGAAATACACACACGCGCACATAAATACACATGCATCCAGGATCAGAGAAGCCAGTGTTAGTTCCCTGCCTTCAGGAAAGCTTGGAAAGAAGTCAGAGTGATTACAAAACAGCATACCAAAACATGCAAATGAAAGAGGGAGAGAGAGAGGTTTCACAGCCAAGTTGCATTCAAAGCGGGCAGAACACCTCTGGGAAGTACAGACGGCAGACTTAGAAGACAGCTTTGGAGTTACGCTCGCAGGTCTGAAGACAAACACGACTATGTTGTGCTCCTGTCCAAGGCTTCAGAGCTGCTAAAAGCATCTGTCCATGTAAGAGCTGACAAGTATGACTTCATTTCTAACAGGTTTAGTAGCTTAACGTGGTGGGGAGTAAAATAAAAAGTGAAATAGATTAAGGTCAGTGTTGAGCTGTTATTTTTCTCCTGCTAAATTTTGTGCTCAAACTGTCTCTTTAACTCTGTTCTTGTTTTAGTGTGAACACCTTCTGGACAGTAAGAAAACATCACGTGACACTGAAACTTGTCACTGAAACCCAGAAGATGAAGATGATGCTTTAGTTGTGTCGCTAAACAGGTTTCAATACAGGATTTAGAAACAAATACTTCTGAGCTTTCACAAACTCTAATAATTCCTCAGATTATCCTTTGAAATACTGTAGCTCTATATAATAACATATCTATGTTAAATACACATATGTGTTAGGTTATTATTTATGACTGGAGGAAGCTCTTCCATAACAGAGCTGCATTTATTCGGAAAAAGTAAACTTCCTGTTTCACTCTGACGCCCCTGGCATCTTTGATTCCAGTCAACATTTTCAAACAGCTGCTCTGACATAACATCAATGACCATGAAAACTGCAAAGAGCAACTTAACAACCAGATGAAAATCTTGTTCATCAAGACCTCCGGCTGTTTTACGGTGTGGTCAGTACACACACGATATCCGATGGTGTGGTCACAGCTACAAAGGTGTAACACAACTGAACTGCTCAGTCAGGTACTGTAAGGCGCTGGAACAGTGATTTTCAGCCTTTTCAGTGTGAAGCTCCTCTAACAATCAGGAGAAACCACTGCAGCAGCAGCAAATGTACTTCAGTAAGTCAATTAAACATGGCTCTTACAATAACCTGATATTCAATTGACACAGAGATTTCTGACATTAAAGCATCCATAGAGACGTATCTGATAGCGTCCCACATATCGACTAATACCACAGCAGAAATGTTGATTCAGTTTTTAATGTTAAAGACTATGCACATTTTTTGTTTTTGTATAATAAACAATATAATTATACAAGAACTACAGTAGAATAACTGTCCACCAACAACAAAGTGTTGTTGTAATCCTTGTAAGATGCCACTAAAACCTTGGAAAGATTTTCAAGTGTTAGTTTCAACATGCATAGATAAGCAGAAACTGTATATGATCAACAACTTACGACACCTACCAACTAACTATATGCTCTCTTTATTGTGGTTGTTTTGTAATCCCACAGGCACATCCCATTAATCTACAGCAGCTCTAAAGAAGATCAAACATAAAGTAGAAAAAGCACTCGAGAGTCTTCCGACACACGTCAGATGTTCTCTCTCCATTATCCTGCGACTCCTTGTTGAGGGTGGATTGCCAATCAGCTCCACAATAAACAAACTGTGGCTGCTGTATAATCACCAGACAACCACCTGATAATGCTGCAGTCTGTTCGCTGCCAAGGCAAGGGTCGTCTCCACGAGGAGTGCTTGTTGGCGGGTTCTTTTAATCAGTCTCCGATTAATTACTTTACAGACACCAAAAGCTTACACTCAATTAACTGGTGGCTCGCAGATCTGACGCTCTCCACAGCGCTGAGCTGCAGCAGGCAACACTGACAGAGAACGACAACTTCCAGCCTATTTAAAGAATCAGTAGGATTAAGAGCCTCTAATGAGGACCACCACACAAAACATGAGGAGGAAGAGAGAGACAGAGAGGAAGAGACAGAGGGAGAGAGAGAGAGAGAGAGAGAGAAAGAAAGAGATAGAGAGAACGAGAGATAATAGTTCAGTGAGGCATCATTATCTCGTCCTCTGTCCCTCGATCCCACCACAGATCAGAGAGGGCCCGTCTGTACCTTTAATGGCTCCCGCTCTGTCAGGTCCACTGAGCCGTCGCCCGTCTTGTATTTGCAGTCCTTGTCCCTCTGGTCAATGGTAGAGTAACCATCTAATGAGGGCAGAGAACAACAGTCAGCTAATTCTCTCTCCATCCTTGATGAGAGATAAAACCTTGAAA
The DNA here is from genome assembly GCA_030347415.2 of Decapterus maruadsi. NCBI lineage: Eukaryota > Metazoa > Chordata > Actinopteri > Carangiformes > Carangidae > Decapterus > Decapterus maruadsi. Next base: position 6,107,482 of record CM064895.1, read on the forward strand.
GGCATCGTATTGTTTTAATTTGTGTCGAAAGACAGAGAGGTTTTCTGCTGGAAGATTCACCAAAGGTCGGACACAGAAAAGAATAAAGATACCAGTTTGAGCAAAGTCTCCACCTTTGTACCGAATACACAACAAGTGGTCATTTACAAAACAAAAAATGACAGAAAAAAAACCCTATTAACCTTCTAAATCCACAAAATGATTGACTTTTTTTTTAATCTTGAAGGGAATGCAAATGAAAAAAACTAACTTTGTAACAGTATCCACTTGTGTCTGTCACATCCGTCAGTTTCAGCAGTAATAAATCAAACTTTGATCACTTGTACATCTGCTCAGACGGAGTCAGATTCAATCACTTCTCCATGACTCAGTGTGAAGCGCAATCACACAAAACACCATGTTATCTATTCATTCATTCATATATTCATTAAAACTACTGATGGCAGAGCAATACAAATATGTTGTCACAGTGTATTCGCTACACTGGGTGACATCACACAAATCATTTTTCTGATATGAAAGACCACACAAGTTAATATGTGGGGACATCAGCGCTGTGCAACGAATCCATGCGAGATGTGGCTCAAATATCAGCAGTATAAAGCACTCTGATTGGATGAAGATCTCTATTAAAAAAAAATCTGAAATTTTAAATATTTATGATTTAAGTTTGGTTTTTTCACAATGTTGGAATTAGATTTTTCATATAAATCCAAGATGAACCAGTAACTTATATTAGTTGATCATACACATAAAAATGCTGCAATATTTTTTGCATTTCAAATTGTATTAGTTGAATTTTTCAAGTCGTTTGAAAAATACAGCACAGAATCATAATTTCTACTTTGCAGCTCTGAGTGTTTTCCTCGGGGTAATCCCTCTCTCCTTGTTGAAAGTGTAAAAGCCTCAAAAATAAATCAAATCTCAAAAAGTTTGAAATGCTACATTGTGTCACTTTCAGCACAGTTCCTGCGGGGATCTGCAGATGCTGGATAAATAAAGACCCAGAGGCTTGAAGGTGAACCTACATGATGCTGTCTCACCTCGGAGGGTGACTTTGAGTTGACTGTGAAAAACAACAACTGCAACAAATGTAAATCAGATGACTTCCTCATTATAAAAACCCTTATTCTGTCACCTCCAAGAGTGTTGTTGAGGTTTTATTAATGTAAGAGAAGAAGGACTGATGGAGTTGCACTTCTATAACCACAGGATTATTTACTTTGAGTGCAGCACAGGAAATGTGCATGCAGATATATTCACGCAGTGTTTATTATGCAATAAGTGGAGAACCACCCACATCCTTTAGTGTCAAGCTTCTGATCAAAGCCCAGCTTTGTACAAACATCTTGTGAAGAGAGGGGTCTTGCATACAGCACCAAAGAGTGTCATGTCTGAAGCTCGGTCTAAAACCATTGAACCGAGATCAGGAGGTTCAGTTATTTGAATTTTGAGATTAAAACACACACACACATCTTGGCAATGCTTAGTGCGAGATGTCGAATCACAGGAGAAACTACGGGACACTGCAGGCAGATTAGATGGGAGCTAGTTTTTTTTGTTGTTGTTGTTCTTTGGCTAAGGGCGATCATGCAGTCTGGCTCTTACCTGGACCCAGCTCATCCATAGGTATCATATCACCACTGCCACATTTCCTGGTGCCTGAAAAGCATTCATATGCCATTTGTACAAAAGCGGCACACACACAAACTGAGTCATTGAGCCAAAACGCTGCTGCTTTTCAGGGTAATGGTTCTCGGCCAGTGATTGAATAAAGCAAACTGAGAGTGGGCAGGCATGAGCACCACGATTGATGTGTATGTATGGATGTAAATAGAAAAGAAAAAAAAAACGAAAATAGAAAATAGAAAAAGGGGGCCATATAGTCAGAAAATCAGGACACTAACCTCTGCTGTGCTATTGACTCCTCTGTCAAAAAGATGTTTGTTGTTGGGCCAATGTACCGCACGAGTCCCCCTCCCTCTCCCACACATACTGCTGCTGTTATAGATAACCTCCACCCCCGCTTTTCAGGAGACTCATTAAAGAGCGGAGGAACATTCATTTTATTATCCCTGACCTTATTACATCAATTTAAAACAAAAGACAATATTTCCTTCAACGCAAACTTTTTGAGGATGTCAGGTTTGGGTTCAACAGCAGCAGAATGTTGTGTTGAACTTCAAAGCTCCGTTTCCCATTTAATGCTCTTTGTTTTTTCTTCTTTTGTTTTTGACTCCCCAACAATGAATGGCATTACTGCAACATGTAACACACCACAGCTTCACCACACAGGAGATGAGTAATAATGTGGCGAGCCATGAAAATATACTCTTCCTCAGCGGGTGGACACACACTGAGCCTAGTTCTGTCTTCCAGCATGTGTTAGTATTTTGTCTAAACCTGTTTGAAGGACAAGAGGTGGGATTCATATCAGGACAAAAATGGCAGGTCATTTATGTCATGTGACACATATACCATGCTGCTGCTAAATGAAATTGTTAAACACCAAAAACACCAATGTGTGTTTTTTAGGATTTTCCCAAGCTAATACTTTACATCGGTCACTGGACTTGGTAGTGACATAAATAATTACATTTATTTGTTCCTTATTTCCCTGCAGTATTTTCTACCTATTCCCACCCACTGGTCCTCCAAACAGGCAAACACGCCAGAAAATCCATACACACACACACCTTGGTTCTTCTCCATCAGGGGTAGGGTGGTGTCGTCATAGCCTGGCTTGCCGTTCTTTGTTGCCTTAGGGGTGGCTGTCACTGTGGGCTGCGAGAAGTGACAGAGCAAACAGCATGTTAACATCATACAACTCAAACACAACGAGTGGAACAAAGAAAACATGTTTTCTCTCTTTATATGTTCAAAACACAAGTGTAACATAAAACACCCTCTGGCTATAAAAAGATTTAAGTGATGAATGTAAATGCCATATAAGTGTACCTGCGTCACCAAACGATGCTACTTATACTTTTTGTTAAATGGATAATTCAACATTTTGGCAAACTATGCTACTATAGAAAGGCAGAGCAAATTGGTGTACACATGATTTCTGACGCTCTGGTGGAAAAGTGGCTGCACATTCACCATGCTATGAGATAATAACAGAACGTTACAAGACAAGAGTTGTTCCTGTGAATACGGTAAATGGACTGTCAGGACCACTATGTCAAAAATATTTATTTAGCATAAGTTTTTGTGGTTCTGGGACCCCCTGCTCTTCCAGCTTGGAAAGCCTCAGGAAGAGCACCTTCCTGCCTTTCACGAGCCATTTTAACAAGACAATGATAGGATTCATAACAGATGACAGGAATTGAAGCAGCAGCAAGGGATTGAGCAGTTTAAATCCCTGAATGCAGTTTTCAGGAGCCATCAGCTGATCTGTTTGTTAACCTTTAATTGTCAGTGCTCAATTTCTGTCAGGAAAGTATTTTTTTTGAATGGCAGAGCAGAGCTGCCTGAGCTGCATCAGAGCTACACCATGGAGATTCCTGGACCTCTGCTACAAGAGAAGCCCTCGAATAAGCCACACACTAATAATATTATCAATAATAACAATAACAAAACCATAACAACAATATAAATGTAACCAGTCAACTATGAATATTTATTAAAACTATTTACAAAAATGCTCTGGTGGAAAAGCAACCCCCCCAAAATGCCAGCAAATCCCTGACTCTAGCAACAAGAGATTCAGCCAGTTGGAAATAAATGAGATAACAAAAACCCCCAAACCCCCGAAGTGAATAATTCAATGCCAAAAATTCTGTATAATTGCTATGAAGGTCGAAATCCACGCAAATAAGGCAAACTTGTGTGACGCTCCGAGTGCAGTCGCTGGCAAACAGAAAGCCATAGTCCGGAACCATCAATCATGGAACATCTGAGACGCTCCGGCTGCCAGGTGAACGGAGAGAAAGCTCGTAGGGTGTCCTCTGCTCTGCTGTTTTGAAAATAGCTTCCCATGAAGACCATCAATTAAAGCAGTAGGAAGCAGCCACGGGGAGTCAGCTGAGCCATCATCTGATTGCACCTGTGATAACAGCTGTGCTGATTAGGAGCTTGAACTATAGGGATTACCTGGAAAACAACTCAGTCTCGTAATGGTTATTATCTCAATTTGTCACAACTTGCCCACAAGAGCATTCTGAGCCTCAAAATGTTGAACTATCCCTTTAGCAAACAATTAAATCTTTTAGGGATTATGGCAATGGGAAATTTGTTTTTGAACTCAAAACAAACATGGAAAAGTGTTTTGATTAAATACTGTATGTATATATTTTTTAATCATGATATCACACCAACAAACTTCACAAATCCCTCCACAGGAATATATTACTGTACCTGAAAGTGGCTCTTGTTCCAGCCGTCCTTGGTTAAAGCGTTTCTTAGCTCCTTGTAACTCCACACCGTTTGCAGCACATGGGACGCCGCCTTCGTTTCGCGAGCTGATTGGCTGAAAGACCCACAAAAAGGAAGAAAAAAATTAAGAAATTACAAGAGAAATCAAAATCAGGAAACTCATCTAACCCCCCAAAACTATGATGGCTGGGTCGGTGACATAATCACACAGCGGCAGCTGCAGTAATCAATCTCCTCATTCAAAGACTTCAAGTCCCCTGAGTGGCTTCAGGGTCTAGTTTTTAATTCATAGCCAGACGAGTGCACGTTTCCCTTCATTAGCCACCTCTAAGCCACCAGTATTAATTACATGTGGGTGGGGGTTCACTTCAAAGAAAGCTAATCTCAGTGGGGTGAGAGGAATCACTGCTATTTAGTGTTTGAATGAACGATGTATATTCATGCTGCTAGAGCGACTCTGTATGATCAATACTTCACCACAAGAGGACGAGCCTTTGAAAAGTGCTCTTCATCTTAAATTAATAGTGTGGGGTGGTGCAGAGCCACTTCATTTTGGAATGGCTGACATTATGATGATTGAGACACTTCTTAAAATATCGGCCATAATATCTGTTAGCTGCTCTTATCGGGTTGGAGAGGAGAACTTAGAGGAACGACTACTTGCTTACTGTCATATGCAGCAGCTTCAGAGGCGCCTCCGTGTAACAATGCCCTCCAGTTCTAAAAGCCTGTTAATTAATGTGTGGAGGATAGTGGTGTGTGTGTGTGTGTGTGTGTGTGGGCTCAGGCTTGTTAGCGTATAGTACTGTGGTAGCCAAGCTCGGGCTATTAGAGACACATTACATTATCCTCCATGAATACTAATATAAAGGCTTATAATGCAAATTGCATTCAAGGTCACACTGTAATTATCTGTACTGTATACATACGTGTCTCTGTGGTGTAGCCACACTCTGGCATGGTGTACACAAACATGAATGCAAAGATTCTCGTAGGTTCACTGCGAGCAACTCAAACTGTTTTTAACAGTAAACAGTGAATGACTGATAGTAAAAAGAAAAGGGCAATCACCTTCAATTAAGCTACTGTGTGTGTGTTTGGATAAGCAGGTGTATAATAAAAAAACACATTACTGCCAGTGTTGACAGTATAATTGGGAATGTGCCTTTTGGGTTCATACATGTGTGATAAAGTTGCCAAATTAATCCTCAACAAAATGGAACAACAGACTTAATTTAATCCAAATGAGACAATGTTAGGCTTTAGATTTACTCCAGAAATGACTGTAATTTCATTTATGGTACAATATGTGAGAACCTGTATGTGAAGTCTCACCTGGTCCTGTTGATGGCGACCAGCTTCTCGATGGCCTGCGCCTGGATGAGGGAGCGAGCGTTTTCAGAGCTGTCGGTGACGATCTCGTGGATGGTGTTGAGGATGGCGACCACGGTGTCCTCCTCCAGGTTCTTAGCTGGTCGCTGCTGACCGCTGGGCAGGTTGCTCACCAAGTCCCGCATGGCATAACTTCCTGTAAGGTGGAGTTTATTTATGGTTATGGTTATCACATGGCTAAGAACATCAATTTATGTTGGATTATTCTGTTATATGTATTTAAAGCATAATTCAGCGGAATGTTTTTGTTAATATAAGTCCTAAATAGTCCTATTTTCCGTCAGCAATCACTTCCATAGAGTATTTGGGCCGAAACACGGGTCTCTCAGTCACTCTGCTCTGCTAGAAACCGAGGAGAAAACTTTCCTTGTGGGATACAAGCGTTATCCAATGAGGAGAGAGAACGGCATGAAGGGCTGTGTGTGCAGCCAAGGGGTGCGCGACGTAGGTACAAGGACCAATAGACCCATGACAAGGGCAGGGGCTGCTACAGTAACTCATGCGTGCGTTCAAGGCAACTCGTAACTCGATCGAGTTCACGGGTCGGAAGTTACGAGTGGCCATTATAGTGCACTTTCACAGGCAACAGGTCCGAAAAAGTTACGGGTTACCTGGAACGCTACAAAGTCGTAAGTCGTGACTTGAAGCCGTAATTTACGGTTTCAAAAGCCTGCCTGGAACGCAGCATTAGCCAAAACGACCGGATCGCTGACTTATGCTTTAAGTAATATTATGTATGGGTTGTGAAGTTTTTATTTGTGTTTTTTTTTATGTTGTCATTATTTTGAAACTTCATTATCATTCATTTACTGCCATGTTAACAGCTGTTATTACTGTAATGACTATTCAAAACATTTCATTGTCCAAGTTTTAAGTACAGTATAATCTAAGGCACTTGTAAGCTATGCAACAAGATTAATTAACATTAACTAGTTAAATAATTAATATTAACAGAGTTTGTACCAATCAGGTCCTTGTTGCGGCGGTCGATGGACAGGTTGCGCAGGGCGATGGCCACGGCTCGGACCACCTTGTCAGAGTCGGAGCGCAGCAGCTCCACCAGGATGGGAAGACCTTTCTCTTTACGCACTGTGGCTCGGATGTAGTTGGACCACTGTGGGGGAGAGAGAGACAGAAGCATGTAGTGACTGCTTTTTTTTATGAATTCAACCTTTCACCTCTGCTGGAGGCTGAGTGAGCGCACGCTGTCGGCAGCATCCTGTTTGATATTCATGCGGACCTACAGAATCCCACCAAGGAGCTGCCCAGCATGACCACGCGTCTCTTCTTTAGAGCGCTGGTAAAACCTCCGGTGGAGGAGTCCGGGTCACCTCCACAACGTCGGTCGACGGAGGGGAATCATCCACTCAGGAACTACAGGACGGCTCAGCACCGCTCCCTGGTCCTGACTAATTCACAGCATTACACAGTGGGGCTCTGAATGGACATGTGATATAATTTCTCTTAATTTAAACATCAGTAGATTTTACTTCTCATTTTTTGTAACATGAAACATTAAGATTTACATAAAAGAGTTTCTTATCTAAGCACGGATTCCCCCCAGAGATGTAATTAAGTAGAGGACGGGTGGAGCTGAGCCACCAGGTGGCAGTAGTGGGCCTCGGAAAACAGACCAATCCAGTGACACAGAAAAAGGCAGTAGCAGAGAACGAGGAGGATTTAAAGGAGAAGCTCTGATATCCTCCCGGGAAGCAGGGACACGCTTTGTCCAGCGACCAGATGTGCCAGTGTGATGGGTTTCCGGCTCCATGGGTTTGTGAGCTCGGCCAAGAATCCTGATCAGCTTCCACCGGGAGAAGAACGGCAAAAGAAGGAAGGATTTCTCCTCAAAATGCCCACCTTAGCTGAAAATCACTACTATTGAATTATTCAGAGCGCTACATGTGAGAGTCAGGGCTGGATGTTAACTCATGAAACTAAGAAAAAGGAGCTGAGGTGTTTTTCCTTTTCACCTCTCCAGCTGCTGGTGGACTCGGAGGACAGAGGGATGTGTTTACAGTCTGTCACACGGGTGTTAAGAGAGGTGGCGTCATGATAATGCTGCCGTGGGCTGAGTGGAGCCGGTCTGCTGAAAAACATAAGTGACCGCTCTTTGCCTGCGGTGCTGCGCGTAAACTGGCATCTGACAACTGGCCTTCCCTGTTGATAATTCACTGCTGCCTACGAGCCAGACGGCCTCTCAGCAGCTCCACAGCCGCTCTAAATGGAATAAATGTCCAGGCCTCGCTGAAGAGCTCCTCACACCATCCATCATCACAGGCAAATATCTACCAGAGATGTGCTGTACAAGCCCTTACACTAGGTAGTCATAAAGAAATGTATTAACAATGACCAGGCTCAGTCACCATACATCTGTAAAGTAAAATTACATTTCCAGTGCTGCCTTCTCAGAGATACTTTGGCTGCTCAGATCTCTGTGTTGCCAGTGCAATGCTCCTTTTTCTTGTTTTGAGCCCCCAAACATCCTGGCAATCAATTTTTGATAAAGATTTCCCTGGCGGAGCAGCCTGCTGCCTGCTGCTGTTGTGCTTTTTTCCCTTCAGTTTTACCTCTTCTAACACAGTCGCTATATGGTTTCAGAAACACAATGCAACCCATGTAGAAGCTGTGCAATATATAGTTTTACAGACAGAATGCAAACCCCATAGAGGCTGTGTAATATATAGTTTTATAGACAATGCAAAAGCTATGTAATAAAGAGTTTTATAGGCACAATGCAAATCCTATAGAAGCTGTGTAATAAATAGTTTTATAGACAATGCAAACCCTATTGAAGCTGTGTAATATGCGTATAGTTTCAGAGACACATTGTATTTGCACCTAGTTCAAGTGTCTCTAAGCATCTCTGGAGGCAGGTCTGTTTTGATCCTGTTTGACTATATATAATTTTTTTTTTCTTTGATCTCACTCCAAAATGTCAGCTTTTGAAAGTACAATGATGAGAACGGGATAGATCAGGTGGAATACATGAATAAAGAAGTCAGTGTGTACTGTACACGGTGCACCCTCCCCGACCCCTGAACTCACGGTCCACTGTCCGGCGCTGAGGTTCTGCAGAGCCCCGGCAGCGGCCTCCAAAGTGTTGTAGTTCTGGCTCTCGGTCAGCAGAGACAGGTAGAGCCTCACCACCTCAGGCTGATACAGCAGCTCGAAGCCTGTGGGGAAATACAGGAGAAACACACACGCCGGTCAAAACTCGGAGGCACGACACAAGCCAATTAGGCCGAGAGAGAGGGTACGGGCAGTTACAGTGCTGAGATTTATCTCAAGACTATAGGGAGGGCTCTCTGGCACGAGGGAACAGAGACGTGTCTGATAACAGCAGAAAACCTTGACAACAAACCGCCGCCGATGGAAATGTATACGAGTCTGGAAAGCAGAGGCTGTCGATTCACTCCCACAATAGTAACACCTTAATGAAGAAATGCTGGCACTCTGTTTGGTAGTAATATGACAGCATGTTATGACTGAGGATTATAAATGAGCAGAACACTAGGAGGAGAAAGTTATTGATCTGACAGCTCTGACCAAACTCAAAGTGTTGCAGAGGGACGTTTATCTCGCCAGCGCATGACACGTTTCACAACAGTCAATCATCAGGCCTCCTCTGTGATGGAAACCTAATTACATTATCAGCTATTAGACAGCGGAGGCGCAGGGAAAGACAGAGGCGCCAAATCACATCAAATCAAATTCATTCATCCAGCGTTTTTCTGTTTTTTTCTCCCCATAATTACGCACAAACAGGTGCAACACTAATGCTTTATAAAGAATCAGAAAGACACACAATAATTCAATTAAAAGGACAGAGTCTGCTTCTGTCTTCTCTCAAGGTCATTCTCAGCTGTCTGAGGAGGAGGAGGAGGAGGAGGAGTCATACATTTTTTATGTCCGGGTACATCAGACCAGAGGAAGCGCACACATCCAGACAGATTTCTATGGCAGCCTCGTAACTGAGATGCTTTACTTTACATCCGTCTGTGAGAGGTAGTTTTTAGCTCGCATGTGGACAATAATTGGCGGCGCAGTTTACGGCAAAATGTGTTAAGTAAATGTATTTAGAGTGTGAAATCCAAACAAAGCCAGAAGTAAAGCTTCAACAAGGGCGCAGTCTGCTATTACTCACCGAGGCTTTAACAGGCTTCTGCTGTGTGGATCACAAGTTAGCTGATGCTTTGGAACTGGTGGCTAAAATCGTCTTTTACAGAAATACCGTTTCACCAGCAGCTTCCTTCCTATCCCCTACAACAGGACACAAGCAATTTCAAATCCCTTTTTCTATCCCTCTAGGCTCAAATTAAAGAAAACATAACCCACTGTTTCTTCCCATATCTTCTGAGGCCTGTGCTTCCAAGGTTTCTATTTGAAAACCCCTGTATTATGTGGGCAGGGATATATGGAAACCCTACAGTATTTGATTGATGCGCATGGGCTGACAAAGCCCTCAGTACATTTGTAAGAAGTGGAAAATGAAAATGCTTTTGTAAAATGAATGTGACTTAAAAGTATGAATAACAACCCTCAGAAGGGCATCTTCAGGTAACATCTACTTTTTTTTATTGACATCATTTGTTCAGCAGAAGGAAAAAGAACAGTGTGGGAGGAACAGTGTCAGATTTGTGCTTGACAAGTACAACGGAAACACACAAATTGACATTTGTGCCTCCAAATCCACATCTCACACCCATAATTTGCAGAAAGCGGAAGCCTCTGCGATTGCCAGGTTCAGACACAGCAACATAGTTGTTAACACTCCAAAGGAAGGTTTTATTTTTTTCATCTCTGTGGTGTTTCCCCCTCCTGGTTATGCCAAGCCCACACCACAAAGTGTGCAAGCGTGGGACGGGGGGGTTGGGTGGGCTGCTGGGTCGGTGGATGTTACCGTTACCGCTTGAAAAATCTTCTTTTCAAAAGAAGCAGCAGACGCAGGAGTTGTTCCAGTTGTAACCATGTGCTCTAACATGAATCACATCAATAGGTTTTCTGAGGGGGTGACGCAAGAGGGAAGAGTCTGCAAACCAGACACTCAGCAACATTCTGCTCGCTCCTCATATTTCTGGGCCTACTGGGTGCACACTCAGCAAACTGGAGACCATCTTGCAGGCAGTCCTGTTGACAGACACTTCATCTCCAAGGCAGATTCTGACTGCACAAAATGTCAGCCATGTTGAACCTCTGTTGCCAAGTTTGCTTGGGCTCCAACACTGTGTCTATGATGACTGCTTTTTTTCTTCTTTTTTTGTAATGTAATCCACAAAGCCACGTTTCCTCCATCTTGTCATTCCTGGGGTTTTTTGGTCTGGCAACCAACTGAAGCGACTTATGAAATTGGTGTTTAACAAATGAAGCACTGGAGACAAATAAAAAAGAAAAAGACATGCACTGCTCAACAAAGGAGGATGAGAAGTGAGGGAAATTCACTGGGCCTTTAAACTAATTCCCTTATCCTTAGTGGAATTTCTCACTGTTGAGCCAGAGAACATGTCTGCCTGAGCTTTCAGTCAGCATCCTCAGCCAGGGCTTAATGTCAGCACTGAGTAGCTCAGGTCTCTCCAGCCTCCGAACACGACACAGGTCATGGCTCCGCTGGAAACTGTATACTGTGTTGTTGTTGTGGTCATCAGTCCTGTGTTAGCGTGCTAGCTTAGTTTGTTAGTTTGTTGGGCAGAATTGCATTTCTGAGGGGGAGATGAGTCAGTGTGACGTGACCAGTGTTTGTTACTCAAAAAAGAACTATATTACACATTACTCTCAAAAATTACTCCCTGGAGAAAGTAATTATAGCATAAAATTGAAGGAGAACATACAAAGGAGAGTTCTTTCGGCTCTTTATTACCATTAAGCCAACAAGCCATTTCTTGAACAACCAACAATCGGATGATTTCACTGTGTCCAATGTTGTTAAATAATGTCTGAATCTCCAACCGTTGAAAGTGGCTTTACACAGCGGGGGGTCTTCAGGCAACACGCATGCAGCAGCATGTTCTGCTCGTGTGCTCGTTGACGCTGCCATTTTTATCCCATCTCCCTTTGCGGGTGGCTACTAACCAACTGGTGATGCTGAATGATACATCACGCCAAACCCCAACCAATCACTGTTCCATTATTGATGATCCTCTACAGCCCATGTACTCTTGTACTGCTCTGTTGTGTGTGATGCGTGTCTTGTGAAGTTGCAGTTGAGGTTGAAAATTGATGTAACGTAAGTAACAAGCTTGGTGAACTGAAATGTGATTACTACATTCCTAACAGTAATGCTGTACACTACTCGTCACTGAAAAAGGTAATGTGACAGTAACACGTTGGACATTGGACCCAACACTGGATGTGACCTCGGCTTCGCTCCGGGAAGCCTCTTACAGACTACTTCCATTTTTAAGTGATAGCATTTTATAGTTGCATCCAGTCGTTTAGTGTGGAGGACATGTGAGTGAACTAGTATTAATCTACCAAAGCTGCACAGAAATTGCAAGTAAAAATCATGTATTTGACATGTTACAGGTTACACTGACTTACAGCCGGTTCACTCTAACCACATCGGGAGCAGCAGGTGACAGTTTTTCTTGAAAAGGCTCTAATCAACACGTTGTACACTACCCAGCACCAGATGACAGAAGTACACAGTTAGAGCTTTGCTAATGGAGCAGGAGTTGAGGTGAGGACAGAGCTACAGTCAAAGCAAGTGTATATTGTACTTCTATTCACCAAGTTGATGCAGACAGGACTCTAAATGAATGCTGATGCTGCTCTCTGCTGGATGTGTTACATGGGCAACTGTTTAACAATGGATTTATCACATCAACTTAAAAGGTGACTTTGTGTCAGACATTACTGAAGTTTGTCGGGCGTTTGCGTTGCTTGACTATGTGGCTAAGAAAATAAACAAAATGCAAGTTCATCCGTTCAAAAGTAAAGGCGCTTGTGACGGAGAGCAGACTGGTCCCTGCTAGAGATGATGTTTTAGTTTTCATACCAGATCAGCTTTAATAATGCGTGCATACTTAAGCAGCATTTTAATACTGAAGCAGGTCAATGAGATTATGTTGTATTTCATAATCTGATCATGTTTTACATGTCTGCATCCATTCGTAAAATAACCAGTAGTAGCACTAGCTCCGCAATGGCAGACTTTTAGAAACAGTTTCATAAATATACATGTAAATGTTTCCTCACTGTTAGAACATGTAAATGAAGCAGCCTCATCCAACCACCTAGAACACACACACATACACACACAGACAACACATCAATTTATCATTTATAAATGAATTTATCAAAGTACGACTAACATTAGTACTAACTCCCAGTGTGCTCATCCCTGCTTGTACCCACTGTTGCTGTGGCAAACATCACACACAGCTGTGGCCTCCTTGTAAGACCCCTGCTGAGCTCTGCTTCCTAACTCGTGCTGAGGGATAGACACAAAAACACACACCCACACATGCACTCACTGCACATACATACAACACATGAAAATGGGCAGATTCGGCAACATATGCACAAAATGCTCCGGAGATCTGAGCTCATCCCTAAAAGAGGTGAGAGGGGAGGAGCAGCAGGTTAGATTTCAAAGCAGAAGACGGCGGCGACAACTCCCACAATCGAGGGGAAAGCTCAATTAGCGTCCTGGCGCTGAAGAGAAGGGGCTTTGTGGCGCTGCGGTGCATGGAAACTGGGTTAGTAAACAAAGTTGAGTCGCACTGATTGAGTGATGCTCAGTGCAGAGCTATGGCATTAATATGGTTCGAGCAGCTTCGCTATTGGCCGCAATTAAAAATAAAGTGTAGCAGCGCGACAGGCTGGTAAATGATGATAGATTCATTGATGTGTGAGGAACAGACACACACACTCATCCATGGGTGTGAACATGACCAAGACGCAGGCACACACACGCACACTGAGACAAACACCTTGCTGACTCAATCCTCTCAGCCATCTGCCTTACTCCTCAGCTGCATTCGTGCATGAACTGGAGCACTTGCCCGGGCAGGTCACAAAGTGACGTTCATCGATCCGGTGTGTCCACATCGTGTACAAGGTGTCTTCCTGGTTCTATACAAGAGCTGCACGTGTTCCATTTATCCTCCAGCGTGCATGGAATCAGGCGTACACACACGATGGCGCATCACGCCCTACAACTCACGGGGGAGTTTTACAGAGGTATGAAAGGACTGGAGAGGAAATATAAAGAGAGAATTACAAAACAGCAGAAATGTTTGTTCTTCTTACTGTCTTATGTTTCCATAAAAGGTTCCTACTCTCATGCTGTCGTCATCATCATCACACACTTCTGACCTCTGCGCTCCTCACTACTGCTCCATTTAACTGTGTCCAGTTGTGTCAGTAGTGGCTATTGTTTCTCGCATTGATAGGTGTCTCCAGGGAAGTGTCACTGATGGAAGACAGGGTTGGACAAGGAGAGGAGAAGGACTTAGAGCAGTGCTGACCGCCGGGTCACCCCTCAACGCCCTCTCCCTCCCCTAAGACAGGCTGCATAAATAAATGAGGCCGTTCCACTGGGGAATCCTGAAGTCGCAGAGTCTGCAGTCTCATTTCACATCTGAAACGTATGCACATTTAACCCTACCAGGCTCCCTTTTTTATGAACTGTAGGAGTGTCTATGAGGCACATGGAGGAATGCTATAGTGCTAATGAAGACTTTTGCGGGGCAGTCACCGCAACTAAAGCAGGGCAATGGTTAAAACAGCACATCATTAAAAGTAGAGTGCCACTGTTGGTAGGCTGCCTATAATAATGGCTGGGACTCTGACAGACTCATTAAAAACCAAAAAGGTAAACAAAACACGTAAACAAAACAAGTAAATTGGCAGGTTCAGGAGGGTTTAAGAAATCTCTTCAACAGCTCTGCCTCAGTCTGGGTCATATCACTTTTGCACATAATGCTTTTTGTTTAGTGTTTGTGTATAATATACTGCTGCTTGGAGATGAACCAGATGGAAGATATGGAAGATCAATCTGGAGCAGCTTGTATAGTCACCCTATGCCACATTATCTACATAGAGGGCCAGAGTGTAAATGCTTTGACGAAGACTTTGGGGCAAAAATAGATCAGAACACTCTTTATTAGTACTTACTTACAGTATATTATGTTTCTATGTTTGGGAAGACAAACAAAGATATAAACCAAGTTGGTCTGACTTTACTGAATAGTTGTGTTTATTCAGTAGAATCTAGGAAACAGATTGCACTTAAAAAAAACAAGAAAGCAGAACAAAGAATGATAAGTTATTTTTTCTTTTTTTATTATTGGAACAAAATGTAATTATGTTTGTGCATCTTAACTGTTCCACTGTTTGTGGAAACAAATAAAATGACACAATAAAAGCCTTGGAAAATAACCGGCAGTACACCCACCTACTGCAAAAGAGCATTTTTCAAACTCTACACTCAGGTTGAGCATCACCGTCAAGGATTTACATACTGTACATTTTTGCTGAAGGATCAAGGAATTGTAAGTTAAGTGTCATAATTGTTGTGAGTACTGCTACTATAGGATGTGACATGCACTGCAATCCAATGAGATTAATTGATTTATCAATGATTTTTCGCCGCTCCTCGTGGTATCATTCTGACAACCTGCTGTGCAACTCCACACACATTAAAATGAAAACAAACGCTCTTTAGGAAATACAGCTCGACCCATGCTGCGTGTAGCTGGCCTTACGTCACCAGGTTCTTCATACAGAGAGGAGAAGAGCCTCGTTCACTCTGAATTTTGTCTGGATTATGGTTCCGGTCTAGAGAGAGCGGCTCCAGAATTCAAAAATGTTCACCAAAATAACACTTTAAATCTACCATTTTGTCAGTTGTCATATTGTTGTAGTTGTGCTTGTTATTGATGATGATGGAGCATGCTACATGGCGAGAATCACACAATTTATCTCTTTAGGTATAATGCACAAAACTAGGATCAAGTGCCTATTGACTGATTACTTTATTTCATCCCCGAGGGGAAATTCAGTCATGGCAGCAGCAATTAACAAAACTGAAATAGAAAATAACTTGTTATACAATTAAATACAATAAAATAAAAAATGTGACCCGATCCAGCAAAATGAGTCACAGTGACCCAAATGTCAAAGTTGAGATTTTGGTATCAATGGAAAGATTAGAAAATGAGCTTTAAAATGAAACCCTAGTCAAAGTAATACATTTTATAGTTTTCGAGATATGGCCATTTGAATTACGATCTCCTCCTCTCTTATTCTGTTCTAAAACCTGAGAAAATTCCATTCAAAGTTTAGCCGCCTGTGACTCTGGCGTCTGTTCCTGATGGCACCATATACGGCCCCTTGTTGTCATCGATGCACCATTCAATGACCCTCGGAAAGCAGAGAATCATAATTCAGATGCTGTTTACATTTATCATCTTTGATGTTTTGTTGATAAAAATGCAAGCGCAAAATTTAGGATCAAGTGCCTATTGACTGATTATCTGTTTTCCATTTCATAGAGGCACCATTCAATGACCGTCGAGCGGAGAATTCAGAATCATGCAGTTTACAGTCTCTATCACAAATGGATCAGAAGATAATTCATGTTTTAAAACTGAAATGCTCATTTTCAGAAGGAAAATAGCAAGTCAAATTTAATCATCATTTAAATAAAAAATTATCTGGACTGTGAAACTTTGGGAGAATGTTTTTGAATGCCATTGCTTTGAAATTAGATAAAAAGAAAAAAATCGATTTTTTTTTATTGATTTTCCATGTTTACAGCTGATTATCTAAAAATAGAACGTTGCGACTTCCGACTCATTTCGCCAGAGCGGGTCACAAATGTTAACTTAATGGCTTGTGATTTTCTTGTAAATGATATTCTTTAAATTAAAAAGTTTCAAGTTGCATTCCCCGTCTCTGAGCTGAGCAGAGCCAAACCAGAGAGCACTGCCAGACTGCATAGGCTGCTCACCCCTCCAGACTGACAGGATCCAGGAGTCAAAGCTCCATTTCCCCCCTCTCGTACCCGGTTGGCCCCTGCCACAGATTGGCATCTCTATGGGCAGCCCCAGGGCAGCGCACATTAGCATACCCACATGGTGGTTTGGCCTTAGTTTTTTGGATGTTGACAAAGGGAGGCAGAGGGTGGCAGCAGGCCCATCTCTTGGACAGCATACCCTATCAGCTTTGGGCCACAGAGATGTCCTGGTGTGATGTGGTGGGTGTAAAGAGGCAAGAGGGAGATGCTGCAAGAGACAGAGAAACCAACCAAAGAGAAAAATACCACAGACAGCAAGAGGCGACTATGCAGCACAGACACTTCTCTCCCTCCCTCTTTCCATCTTTGCCATTTCACGACAGGGGTTCTGCTCTAGCAGTACCAAAAGTCTGCTCCATGAAAGCATGTTTCCTACCATTTAGCACAATAGGGCCCTTTTCAGCAAGCTGCTGCTGCAGTGTCAGGAGAGTACTTCCTCTTTCTTCCGCTGACAAGCCACCAAAGCCCTGCTGAGGGCTTTTAGCCCAGAGAGGACAAATCAACACCGGGCGCAAAAACACACCGCGAAACTGACACCAAGTCTGAAATGTCCAAGCAGTCCTTTAAGAAAATCTGATGCGAAATGCTCTGTCAACCTCTGAACTTTGGATGGTTACACAGAGTCAGTGGGCCTCTCACTCTTCAGACACAGTTGTATTGGGTTTTTCTGTGGCTCACTCAAGAATGTGCCTCGCAGCCATCCAGCCTCTCCGTGGATCAGCAGTGGTAATGCTTCCTCCTGCTAATGTAATAGTGAGCCAGGGCCTGAGGTGAAGGTGCTCGTTTATATTAGAACCTGGAGATGTTATTTCCCTTTGGATGAAAAACATATTGACGCTATATGTCACTTTTGGTGTTATACGAAAAAGCTTTTCATTACTATTGAACAAATTGTCTTCAAAGTTAATATCACCTGATGTTTATACTTAGTCGCCAGACAGCTCGGTCTGGGGGGACGTCTGTCTCAGTCTCTGTGCTGGCAGGTTGTGCTACACTGGTAGGAGCTGCATCCCATAAATCCAGGTGCTGTTAGGCAGCACTAAAACTAAATCAATTAGAACACATTGTGCTTGTTTTGTGTAGTGCTAATAGTTTTATGTTTCTTTTTTTACTGCTGTTAATAATGTGAGTCTCTTCTGGGTTCACACTGTTCAAACCAGGACTAAGACAAGCAGAATATCCACAGTAACACAGTATCTCCTGGTATCCAGACAAAATAAAAACTCAGAAGCTAAATGAATGTGGTGCTAGTATAATTTACATACCCACTAAGAGCAACTGAAAAAACCACTAGCATACAAATAAACCCCCGTCCACTACATGCTGGGTGCTTTTTCATCCACTACACATTTAATGAGAAGTAAAACATGGTATTACACCTCACTTGAGACCCATATTTAAACATTGTTCAATATTAACCTGAAGGATATCTGATTTTTAATCTTTTTTTTAACTGTATTTTGATTAATTTTGACTAAAAATCTACTCTGTATTTTTACAGTTATTGTTCTGTGATACAGTTATTTACTGTAATTTTATGGTATCAGTCTGGAACCTTTGCTGCTTTGCTTTCACTGTTTTTTTGTTGTTGGTTTTTTTACAGGTTTTTTTTTTACAGTGTAACGCCACATAAAAAAGATAAGAAGAAAAAACAAAGGAGGAATTTGATGAAATTCAGTGTAATTCTCAGGCTATGAGACTACGCTTAGAGACTAATGCACACAAACCTGTGACTGTTGTCTGATATGAATGGATAGAAGAATGGTAACCAAGATACTCAGCTGTGCAAATATTACAAATGGGAGTCTTTCCCACTGCAAATGATGTGAATGCAGCTTTAGACTCCATCATACTGGTTTGCACATTGAGCCAGGAAGCTGCTGGTGAGTCTACTACATGCCTCACACACTCTTTATTTATCTGCTGATAGAACACATACACCGGAGCCTGCTGCTATACTGTAGGAACTGTGCTTTCTCTCCTCCCTCCATTTTTTCCCTCCCAACCTCTCTCTCCTCTGTCTGCCACCATCTCTACCAAAAATGCAAAATGCAGTCGACATGCCAAAACTGCTCTCTGCATTGATGTGGACAATATGAAAGAGTAGGATGATGATGGTGCCAGGGGTTGCCATGGAAACCTGTTCTCCATCACCTCTAACAAATCTCCTCCTTTGATGTTCATGCGAGACAGTTGGGCCGGCCACAGCAGAACATGAAAAGGGAAGGGACTGCATTTCAATCTGCACTTGGTTGTATAGGTGGTAATGTATGTATGTGGAGATCTTTTTTATCCTTACCTACAAGTCCCATAATTTCACGGTAAGTGGCTGAAATGCTTGCCTGGAGGCTGCAATTACAGGCCAAGCCCTGCTTGTGCCTCCACGTAAGAATCAACATCTCCCTCAGACACTCAAGTGTTTAGGAGGGGAAAGGGGTGTGTATGCTTTTGAGCATAATATGTGTAAGACCGTTTGTGTTTGTGTGTGAGAGAGAGAGACAGAGAGAAAGTGGAGTGTGTTTCAGCACCTTGAGTACCTGCTCTCCTTATCCAGGCAAGTCACGTTCTAATCCAGACACAAACGAAGCTACAAACTCAGGCAACAGCGAGAGGCTGCCAGAGAGGAAGAGATAGAGGAGAAGACGTAAGTAGAGCGAACGAGAGAGGAGAGAGGGAGAAAGGGAGAGAGGGAGCAGGGGGGCCCACGGAGAGAAGCAGTGGGGGGCAGTGGACAATGTTTCCTATTTCCTGTTTGGCAGTTTTAGTTGCTCACCTGAGACTGAAAGGCTGAAAAACAAGCTTAAGTTGTCAGCGCAGTGTCGTGCACCACAAATTCCAACTTACAGTCAATTCCCAAAGTGCTACACCTCTCCACATCTGACAGGGATTTCACAGGGAGGAGGAGGTGGAGGAGGAGGGGGAGGAGGAGAGCCGAGGGGATGTGAAATAGAGAGGCAATAGAGAGATATGGGGACAAGCTGAGAGGAGGGGGAGTAGAAGCATCAAGACTAGGTCAAATGCTTGCGTATGGGTTAGAACTGGTGACTGCAGCGTGGCCCATTAAGATATGTTAACCAGCACTCACCAAGTCATTTCCATGCTGCTAAAATCCTGCCCCTGATTGGCGACCCTCTTCTGAGGAAAGTAGTTAAAGTTTTCCCATAGAAATGGGGACATTTGTCATTAGCTTGTAGCGCTGGACCATGACTGGTCTACTCAAAAAGGGAAAAGACAGGAGTAATAAGGGCTGTGAGAGGAAGGAGGAAGGAAAAGAATAATACAGTAGGCTAAGGGGGGGAAAGGAACAGAAAAAGTAGAAGGAGTAATGGGGGAGGAAGAATGGACTGGAGGATGAAATTGTGACTGAGTGGATTGAAGTTATAAATGTTGCATGGAGGACAGCAGCTTTCTAGTAAACAGCTCATAGAGATGTGTGGATCATGTCAGGACAGCAAGACCGTAACGCGACTGCAATCCACCTTAAGAAAAATGGATGCACTGCAGCACAAGCTAAATACTACACTCGGTAGTTTGGGGAGGGGGTTCGGAGGCTGGGTGTCCAGCCTTTGGGAATAAGCCTAGATAATCCTATGGCCTGCTGGTGTGTGTGCGTGTGTGCGTGTGCATGGCGAGATAGGGCAGTGACTGGAACGAAGACTGGAGATAAAGGCCTTAGACTGTAGCAGATGGGGGGTTAGAAGAGGTGCAGTGTGACTGGGGCCTGGATGATGGAAAGTAGTTCAAAACATAGTTCAAACAAATCACACACACACAAACACACACAACAATCTATTGTTGAATTTTCAGGTTCAGGTTGCTGTCAAAGTAATGACTTGCCTCGACTGGCACATATAGTATATAAGCTCCCTGTGGTCCAGGTTGTAATAGTCCCACCACCACACAGTTGCGTGAAGTGTGCATGAACCTGCAAAAATACGAGGCATAATGGAGGGTGGTGCCCTGGAGAAAATCAGGACTGGGGATGATGTTTGCAGGGGTTGGTGTGGGTTAGGGGAAAGATAAGAGGAAGTGCTACCCAGCAACCCTCAATGAGTATCAGGCCTACCAGAGACAGCTTCCCAGTTTGTCTTAATCCTAAAAGCTTCTTTTTCTTGAAAGTGAAAAATATCATTTGAAAATATGAACAATTACATAAGCTAGGCAGCCAAACAGCTTATATTAGAATGAAATAGCCTTTACCTTGTCATACATTATGCAACTTCTCATACTAATTCTACTACCAATGATCACTACACTGCAGAACGAGAACAATGCTGTTTGTTTCCATGCTTGGGACAAGCATCTAGTCTCATTCCTGGGCTTGTTATTACATACTGTATATACATACTGTGCGTTAAAACGATACAAAGGGTCATTTTAGTCGACAACACTGATATTTATTGGGTGTAAATGAGCGTGTTATTGATTACCTCTCTCTAATATTACAGTTTTTTAATTGCTAACAAGCTCTTTTCTCAGTTACAGTACTTGTCCACCTGCAAAACATGAAACCTTTGCAGCCTGCTTCTCAAATACCAACACACTTCGTTCAAAAGAGTTAAGGCAAAACATAATGGTGGAGAAAAATAACATTGGACATTGTTTCTCCATACAGATTGAAATCTACAGAAATTGACAGTAAAATGAAAATAATAATAATTCCAGACAGTGCAGTTTTCAGCTGTTGTGTAGAATAATGTGGCGTTCCACCACTCTGCTACAGTCCCTGTCTGGTTTGCTGATGTTGACGAAAACATGAGCCCTTTGGAATTCTGTAAATGTGTGATGCTGCTTTTTTCTTTATTTACAATAAACTTTTAGACATGGAATTGAAGCAAAATGCTGTGATTCAGTGCACTCAATGAGGATGAAGGATTCTTTCTATAATAAAATACTGATTTATATGGGAAAAAAAGTTGAAACTTCAAATAGATTGCATGTAATGCTCTCTGTTATTACAGTGTACTAAGAATGACAGAGAGACTCGTTGCCAGTGTTGTGAATAAGTGAGCTTATTTTGAGACGTGTGAAATGTTTTGTTGGTGAGAGAGACTTTTTGTGGTGAGATGAACTGTTTAGCTGAGATGCATGTTGGTAATGCAGACCAGACTATTGACCAGTGCTTGTTAGCAATAGACAAAAACTGTAGAAATCGACTGGGGAGGTACATTGTGTTGCAGCAGTAGCTCAGAGAGGGGTGGGGCTCACAGATCGCTCCATTGTCTGATTAAATGATGAGATGCCAAATCAAACCATATGGCTGTGTGTTATGTAGAGATTGTTGCCAATGATGTGTTAAATATCGCCCTAATGGACTGGCTGTCACACATCTATAATTATAAAGATGGGGTGTGATGAGTGTGTGGCAGTGTGTCACAGTGGGATATTGCTGTTAATGTTATTTCTTTGTTTTGTCTTTGATGATCCTCTTGGTTCAGTTGTTTTGTGTATTTAATTAGTCTAAAAGCTTTCGGTTGTGTTGTGTCTATAGAATTCGAAGCCTCTTCACAGCCACGAGTGTGTACACACACCCACACAGGCCTTTTGTCCATTTAGACATCCTCTAACAACTGTGTGGGTTAAGTACACACTGGCTGGCATTTTCTTTGGCTTTTCTGCTGCTGTTTTGTTGTACCTGCTGGGGCCGACAACCCCTCCGTCTGAACTAATTCCCCCCGCAGCTCCACCCCGATCAGTGAAAACACCTGTGTGGGTGTGCATGACCTTGCAGTTATTCTGGCTGTTCTCATTTTTGATTCATTAGCATCACATGAATGTAAGTAATTAACACTTCTGTAATCCAGCAGCAGCAGCGGAGAAGTACATTTCTACCTTTACGTGACTCACTGAGGAAGCAGACATGCAGAGTGCTGATTCAGATGCTAAGAACCCCTGTAAAACATGATCAAACATAAGAAAGTGTACTGTAGGCTCCTGGTTTTGTTGTTGGCTGTAAAATCTGAACTCCACCCGGCTGGTGCACCACAGCCTGACCCCTCAACAAGTGCACCCTCCGTCTCCAGAGACGCTCTCCGTCTGAGATATAGGATGACGGCTGCAATGGTGTTGGACAGCGGAGGGATCTCCTGTGTCTGCCTTGTTGTCAGCGCCCATCTCTCATTTAATACTTCCTCCAGCCGCACCAGCCCCCCCCCCCTCTCCCCCTTCATGAAATAGCACACTGAAGTGTGATGGATACTCTGGATTAAGTCTCGCCTTGGAGGATGACAGTCTATGCTTTTCTCTCTGTATACAAACACACACACACACAGCTGTGGTAAATTTTCCCAGGTAATACTCTCTGCAATAGCCTGACAAACAGCACCTCCTCTAATAGCCACATAATACCCCCCTCATGCTCAAGGGCACAGTGTGATGTCCTTTATGTGTCCACGTGTGAGTCAGATAGACAAAGTTTTACAGAGATTTTACATTAACATTTGTGTGCAAGTGCGTATTTGTGCCCACACGGAAAGAACCTATAGGTTTTAATATAGGTTAGAATAGATGTGGCATACATAAAATTGTCCGTTTTCTACCTATATGAAAACATATATAAACGGCCAATTTTATGTATGTCACATACATTCAAACTTATATTAAAACCTATAGGTTCTTTCCGTGTGGGTATGTATGGGGGGGCATGGTTTCCGCTAGGAGTTTTTCAAGTAGTAGTGGTGATGTGTACTGATTGTTGTTATTTTTTCACCTGAGTTAACGATGTGTAGACGAGTGGGTTTGGAGCTGACGAGAGGAGAGAAAAAAGAGAGCTAGATGACGTGTGAAGGACTCAGCTGTGATGGAAAAGGACCTAAACTGAGTCGAATAGAGCTGTAAGTATGTAAATTGCAAACAAAAAGTTATGGTGACTGGTAGTGGACTGGAAACCCTGCTTTACATTGTTTTAACATCTAAAAGAAAGAGTTATCTTAAGCTAATAAATCTACCTTTTCTCCGGTAAGTTGCTGCCATTTTCCATGACGACACTCCTCTGACCCTCTGACCTTCTGACCTGGTGCCTGGGTGCTTGATGTGATGTCACTTTCAAGGCCACGCTTAACCCCCCAAACTGAGCAGGAGAGTTACCTGTAGTTTACTCGCAAGTACCCGACCCAGTGCAGGACTCTGCTGTGAAGGTGAAGACATGCAGTGGTGGTGTATAAAAATAAAATAAAATAAATTTAAAAAATTGAAGGAGCGGCGGCTAGGATTTAGGAATGGCGGCCCGGCACTCCTATATGAATGTAGAGGAATCACTGGAGGGAGACTGTGTTTATGGAGAGCTGTATGAATGAAGATGTGTGTGCGCTTGTCTGTGCTTTTAAGAGTCAAATGAAAGGCAGTGAGGAAGAGATGAGTTGCACCCGCCGGCTTAAACGAACCCATCAACAAGTCAAACGCACATTAAAATCCAAAATACTTATGATTATAGACCAGTCAAATAAATGCTGAAAAACTCTCCGCCAACAGTGTTTCATGTCGTCCTCTTCCCACTCACTCCCCTCGCTCTCTTACATAAACTACACTCTTGCATCTTTCTTTTTAAAACTGTTTATATTCTCCCTCCTCCTTCTATTCGTCTCTTTCATGGCTCCGACATTGTCAGAGGAAAATTGGACTGAGACCTTGTCATTTCACTCTTCAGCATACTTCATGTAATGTAAAGGCTAATATAGAGTAACTGAGCTGGATTTTATGCTCAGAGTAAAAGCTTACCGGAGGGACAGTTTGAATAGACTCCGGCTAGACCTTGAATCTCCTCTGCTCCGTGTGACCCCCCTCACCTCCTCCAGGCAAGGACGACAGTGCTCAGGGTTCATTTCAGAGCTCCTGTTTACAACAAGCTACGTGTGTTTACATCCAATATTTCATCTACTGATTAGCAGCAACAGGACAGTGGTGAGCTCTGAAAGGAGGGGGACATTTTTCCCCCTCACTAAGCCTCTGTTGTAGCTTCAGTGATGCCAGTCAGTGTGCCATTAATCTGCTTTTAATTAGATTAAAGCATCTCTCGCAGAAACAGGAAGCAGCGCTCTTGTGCCTCGAACGGGGCCAAACAAAAGCTCGAATTGGTAAGTAAATCTCTCTGCGCTTCCTCCTACTCCCCTGGACTCATTCTTGTCTCATAATTATCACTTTGCTCCAACTGCTCAGGTTTTTGGGGGAGATGGGGGAGGCGAATGACATGGTTAATCATCTGAAGAGCCTGATGTTGCCGGCTAATGTGGATTCCCTGCAGTTTTTTCAAATCCCACCGAGCCTTGTAGGAGGAGAAACACTGATCAGGGGCACTTAGATTTGGGGAGCGAGGGAACTTTACAGAACTTGAGAAACAGTTGATCACTGCTGGGGTAGAGTGGGTGGAAGTGCCGTTAAGTTTATGCATCGCCACAGAGGAAGTGCTGGGAATTAGAGACGCCCCACTATCCTTTGCCAAACACAGGTGGATAAATGCTGCCATGAATCAACGCACACAAACACTCACGCTAATCTGCAAGGACTTCATCCCACTAATGATGTGTGGAGTAGTCACTTTCCACGAGACCTCCTAGGAATAGCATTATTATGCAAACCTTTTTGTATTTCCAACAAAACACAAGGTGGTCCCACTTAAATAAACCTCTCGCTTCCCTTTTGGTTTGTTTTCTTTACTGTTCCTCGCCTTTTCATCATTGTCTGTGTGAACTGGCTCATGAGAGGAGGGCGGGGAGAAGAAGGGGTTGGGGAGGGGGGGTAAATGTCAACTGCAAGCCACACCACTGTGGTGAGTTTATTTTCTATATTATCAACAACAGAGCAGGGAAAGTGAGTGGCATGTGAGGAGTATCAGGTTAGCGAGCTTAGTGGTTGGTGGCGCTGCCAACAGCTGGTGTGGCAGAGAGGGATTCAGTTTTAATCTCAGGTGAGGCGTTGGGGAGGGAGCTGTGAGAAATGTATACATGCCGTGTTATGTCCCCCCATGTTAATGAGACGCCCCGAATCTGGGTCGGCCCGTGGGGCGGTGGAATTTGAAGCAGCGCGTGAGAAACAGCGAGCTAACAACCAGCGACTAACACATGGATCATTCAGTGGTTGCATCACAAGTTTAAAAAGTCGCAGGAGCCACTTATTTCCTGGCGCTTTGAAAGCAGAGGCAGAGAGATGACTCATTTCTGTTTAATCTTAGGATGACTTTAGCTGTGAACACCACTGTGTCCAGACACTGGAAACTGACATAATTACAGAAAGACAGAGTGACAATTGTTAAAGGGATAGTTCCAAATCTTGGCAAATTGGCCTGTTGCCATACTCCCTATAGTCATAGCAGTAGGTTGTTACCTTTACTTATTGGTGTGAGCTATTTTTAGAACGACAGAGCAGAGCCGCGAGCTGCTCAGAGCTATGCTACGGAGGCTAATGGAATTTCATGTTGTGACTTACGTAAAAAACGCAACGTTACGGGTTGTTTTCAAGGTAAATTCATGCATAACCGCTGATGTGTGCTAGTGTCGAGGGCAGTTTTTTGGCAAGCAGTCTCTGCATTTGCCCGAATACAACTCTGTCTCGTAATGTTCCATCATCATCTCATAGCGTGGTGAATATGCAGGTCACAACTTGTCCACGAGAGTGTTTTGGAGTTGTTGGATTGTGTATTTGATGAGTTTGTCGAGGGAAACCAAGAAATCCCATTAGCCTCCGTAGCGTAGCGGCTCTGCTCCACCATTCTAAAAATAGCTTGCACAGACAATTAAAAGTAACAAACCTACTCCTAAAACTATATGGATTATGGCAATGTGCCAACTTGCCCAAATGTTGAACTATCCCTTTAATGCATCCTGAATACATGATTGAAACCACCCTTGGCTGACATGCACCTTACCACAGCGGCCTTCACTGCATCTCATCCTCCCTCTCTCTCATCCACAGCTTTCCTGTCGCACTCTCACTCCGTCTATTACATTAAAAGCAAAAACTGCCCAAAAGATACATCTCAATAATCTAATTTAAGTCTGTCTCAAATGCTTCTTGGCTGTGCTTCCAATTGACTTAGCCACCCACTACTAAGTGTAAATGGGGTAATACATCTTTTCCTTGACTCAGAGGCATCACTTATCTCTCAGGGCAGATGCTTCCAAGAAGGAAACTGTGAATATAAACAATATACAGAGTGGAAAATTCCAGCACAATTCTATTGGATGTTTTGGGTTTAGCTTTTGTTTATATCTATGTATCCTTTTTATTAACTAGGACATCCGCTGAGATCTTTTTTTGGATTTCTGTTTGTTTGTGCCCCAGTCAGCTGCTCCCCCATTTAAAGGTTACAGTTGAAATGGAGCCAAACTGGGAAATCAATTAGTCACTCATCATGCCTCGAGTCGTGATATACTGGCCTCCTTTTCTTAGAGGAGGGTTGACTTCCCTCTGGACGTGACAGCCTCCGGTGAAGAAAAGCTGTGGAGGCAAAGTGACACCCTGTATATTTGGCATAAGGAAGGTGCACTGCCAGGAGAAATGTAACGACCGAGGCTACGAAGAGGAGGAGAAGGATATAAGGTGCCAGACTGTCTGGATCCGACCCTGTGCAGAGTGGACGCTATGTGTCGAGATAGCGGAGAAGCTGAGAGTGAGAAAGTACGTGTGAAAGTCTGCGAGCATGTGTCCACACCAAGTGTTACATGTTTGCAGGCGCGCGTTTTGTTTGTGTGTACTGCACTGCGTTGTGTATGTGGCACCTGTGTGTTGTCTGAGAGCGGACGTGAGGTAGCTAGTCATCATCTTTTTTGGGGGGTCTCACTCTTCTGTGAAATGTGACAGCGGGAAGTGAGGAGGAGGAGGGAGAGAGTGAGCGTTGTGTTCATTCTCAACAAAGGGGCCGAGTGATTCACCCAGGAGACCGACAGGCTGCTCCAGAGCGGCCTGGATCCACCGCTCGCTACCTGGATGTGAAATTCCACGGGCGTAAAAATGGAGAGCACCTACATGAGACTGCTGCTTGGGAGCTGCAACACACAGTAAATTATTCATGATATTCTGCTTTAACTTTGGGTGTAAAGTAGACACAGAACAGGCCAGAACTTTCCCTCCCATTGGAATTGTGCTATGCTGAAGTAGACTTGGCAGCAGTTAATGACGCAGAGATCCTTTATCTTGAAAAATGGATCTGCTTGAACATATTTGCTCACTGTGGCAGGACGTTCATCGTGCCTTTCGGCGAGACGATTGCTGTTCTCGCCCGCTGCAGCTTCCCCAGCCACTGAGATATTACAGGGAGGATTAGACGAATCAGATTTGTGCCACAGAGCCTTTAAGTGAAATATTTCCCCTCCATGTGCAGCGACAATAGCAGAGACAAACAATGAAAACGTGGCTCCGCTCGCCTTAATTCAATTGAGGCTCTGACTTTTCAGACTTCAAGAGCTCAGATGCATCAGAGACAGAGATGACTCCGATAGCAAAACAGTCAGTGTTCATTATACTACAAACAGAGATCCTCAGTGGGACCATATCAAAAGAGGTTATACAATGCAATACATAACAGCTTGCACTATTGTTGTTTGTCAACACAAGGACCTCTGCACAAATTAAATGCTTGGCTTGCAAGACAAAGCAGTGAGACGTGCTACACAGTTGCTGTCTTGGTAAACGCTGCTGTTTTTTTCAAGTGCACGATATGTGTGTGCAAGGTGAAAGGAGCGCAGCAAATCTCCCAGGGATGGAGGGAGCAGTGGAGTGGCAGAGAGCGAGAGAAAAGAGAAGGCACAGAGAGGAAATATAAAGAGAGAAAGAGGGCAGGTTCAAGACCTTTACTGCTTAGTCAGATTGTCCTTACTGTCAGATCTGGCTAATTAACACTTCCTAGTGAAGCAGTGGCAAACAAGAGTCATCGTGGTGGAAATGAGCTCTGCAAAGGGAAACAGCACTCACCATCGAAGTTTCCTTTTATACCCTCATATGGGAATATTACTTGTAGTGAACATGCTAGTTCAGAGGTGACAGGAACCAGGGTTCAGCTGATGAGGACTGTGAGCACAAAGTTTAAGCTGATAAACAGTGTGAACCTTTATAACACCCCCCATCATTCTTATGCAGACATTCGTTATCTCCAGAGGATATATCCTGCTTATGTTAGTGAGCTTGTGATCTTGTTAAAGGGATATGGAACTATGGCTTTTTGAAGGTTTAACATATTTGGGTGTTTGTCTTGTCTTTACGAGCTGTTCCCTCAGTTGTCTTCCAGTGATGTAACTAGGATTTGAATTTGCATAACCCCACCCCTACCTGGGACCGGTAGAAGGGGTGGGGCGGGGCAAGCAGTGGTTCATTTGCATTTAAAGGGACAGGCACTGAAACCAGTCGTTCTGAACACGGCTGTTTTGAGAGGATGAAAAGAGCTGTGATGTTTGATCCTTGGGGTATTTTGACCAAAGCATGTCACAGACATGTCTTTAAGACACCTGTGAACTATTTTAATTTGTGGATTTAAATGTCTCCTTTAAATCTGATGCCATCATCACGTGAAAAATGCACAATGTGTCAAAACAGTACAATTCAGGATGTTTCTTTTGGCTTCTGTTAAACTTTATGTTTAATGCACATCATCACATGCCAAGACCATTATGATAGGCTGCACTCCCTAAGCCCAGTCATGGTTGTTGCATCCAAGGCACAGCAAGGGCCTGTGTGACAGTCCTTTCTGTCATCTGCACATGCAGTGTGGACTATACACATTACAGATGCACACACTGTGAGTGTATTACAATAATAATCTGGAATCCCCTTTGACTGCGTCGATGCATCATGTTCAGCACCGGTGGTCCGGTTCCTTTCAGTCTATTGACTTCTTATCTTTTCTAGTGTACGTGCAGAACCTGTCTGTGCGTAGATAAAAGTGTGTGCTCTCCATGTGCGGTACACGCCCACAGCTATCTGCATGGGTACTGAAGTACAACCAAAGCTTTCGTCAACAACTCACTAATCTGAAGCAGCTTTTATAAGCCGAGCTCTGTGAACTTAAAGAACACCTAGAAAAAAAACAGTCCAGACCCCACTTTCCTTATCTGTCAAGGTCAAATGATTCAGGTCTTAGTTTTGGCAGGGCGTGAGTGGGCTACTTGTACTCCTTCACTTGGGTCTGCTGAAACTCACTGGAAACGCTTGCATGCACCAGCTCTCTGACAATACAGTGGAGAGTGTAAGAGAGAGCGGATGAATGGGGGGTGGTGAAGGCTGCATAAAGGGCAAAGGCTAATTAACGTGAGGCAGTATATTACTCTGAGGACAGCCAACAACTGTTTCTGTATTCTCTCATCCTCCACCTCAGGCTACAGGAAACTCGGCAAAAAGAAAAACCCCTCATTTTCAGTTTTTCATTTCGGCCGTGTGTTTTTTTTTAACTCCGAAGAATTAGTAAAGATCTGCACAAGTGCACCCCCCCACCCATTCCTCCTCCCCTCACCTGACCTTTCTCCAATCTAAAGTTTAAGATGTGGTTTCAATTAACTGCCAGGAAAATGTTTCATCATCCCAGGGACTCACCGCCTCTTTAATGAAATGCTCCTTTTCACACCTCTTAATTACTTTTGTTACAGCCTCCCCTCTCTCTTTTCTCTGCCTCTGTTCTGGGCAGGACAAATAATGCACTGCACTGCCAGTAACTTTAGACTTCTGGACAAAGTAGCCACATAATCAATCACAACATTAGTATACTGGGTGAAGAAACACAGAGTAGATTTTACTTGAGTTACAGTCAATAGAGTTTGTAGTAGTTGCAGAAAATAAGAACTGATGTTTGTCTCATAACTTTTATTTTGAAAACAGGTTATTGTGACATATGCTGGCACACTGTAAAACCTTATTGATAAAAACAGTTCACCTTCTTCTCTGACTGAAACTACTGGGTGAAGGTTCAGGAGCAATAAGAGGTTAAAGAAATTAACATTGGCATTCCAGATCACCACCATGCCGTCGACTCACACACTGGCACTGGATTACAGCTTGTTTGGTCTTTATTTACTGTACGCATCCATCTAAATGTGATGCACGTTGCATTCATTTACTCCTCGTGGCCAATCTAATGTCTCATATAACTGAATTCCCTTGTGTTACTGTACTCATAACTATTTTTGCAAGCTGCTCTGAGGAGCATTTCAGTGTTTCTGTTTTACAGCTCAATCACACGACTGTCATTAACTTACCTCTAGTCATAGACGGCAGGCAGAAACTGATATAGGCTACTACCTCTGTACTTACAGTTACAACAAATGTGATAACTGTCTGTTGCACATAGGCATGTGTGTCTTTCAGGAGAGGTTGGAGAATAAATAATAAAGATGTGTGTGGCCCGAAACATGAAGCTCTGTGTCTGCTGGATGTTCAAATGAACAACTGCTGCCTGTTTGTTCTCCGTATGAATATAAATGATAAGTCAAATATGTTTACAGCCTCAAGTGGTCAAAAAACAACAAAACTTAACTTTAAAGATTCTCAAAACAGATTAAAAACTACAAGTTCCAACCCTCGGGTTGCTTTTCTGTTGTGAAACCAACAGGCCTGGTTATCATGTCATGTTCTCTCCATCTTTCATTTCCTTCACACAGATAAACACACACACACACCCACAAGCCACGCACGTCACACAGGCACAAACACACACACGCAGACAAGATCCACACACAAACAATAACATTAATCATTGCCCAGTGCCAGGTTTAGCCTGGTCCCAGTGTTGACCTCTCTCTGTCTGACATCAGATCAGGACGGGGATACACATGTAATCTCCTGTATCTGCCTCAGCCATCGCCACAGAATGAGAACTGCTCCCTCTCTCTCTGTGTAAACACAGATGACCAGGGGATGTGCTGGTGTCTCTGCAGGGTGGAGCCTGAGCCTGCACACACAAATACATCTTCATGGACAAACAGACAGCAGCCAAACGGCTCCGACGGGTCCCGAAAAAGGAAAAAGTGATAAATGTGCTTTAAAAGTCACTGTGTTTTTTTGCTCCAGTGATTAAGCGTATTATCCGTGCATCTCACTGTTGTTGCTCGTCTGTGTGTCGAGCTAATAAACGTCAAATATGATTTGTCGGTCGGCAAGCCAGAAAATGCAGAGTGCTCTCTACAACCACACACACATTTCAACTGCGCCTGACATTTAGGTCTATAACAGTAATTGTTTTCTCTGGATCCAAAACTCAGAAGGGTGTAGTTTGCCCATTATGTAACGTAATTGCACCACAATTGTAACAGCGATAGGACCACGGCGTGTGCGTGCCAATTTGGCTCTTGCCCATGAAAACCCAGTGTGTGGAAAATATTAATTAGCATTTTTGAAGCTCATCTGCCTCACTTTGCTCCAGGAATGATGAAAAAAGATGCAAAATCAGTTGAAGTTGGAAGAGCACAACAATTAATTGCGATCTAGTTTAAAGACAGCCCACTTTACCGTGTTAATGCGGTTAATTAACAATCCAACAGGAAGTGATATTGACTTTGAGAGTCTGCCACTAAACATTGATGAAGGTGCTGATGTGTAAATACCACATGAGTGTGTGTTACACGTGGCAAGGTTATTATAGTACCAAGACACTGGAGAGAAATCGGAGCACAATCTCAGCCCTGAAAGTCTGTCTGACAGCGAGGACCAGCAAGTATCTCCTTACTCTGTTAGAAAAAACACTTTTTTTGGTCCTCATTATGTGGCATGCACACACACATTATACCACACCACACACCCCACAGAGGGAAGTCTTATACAGGCTCACACACAAGCAAATACACATTCAATTACTATCCAGATGTACTGCTGTATAATGCTGCATGCTAATTTGGTTTTATAGCTGTTGCAAATGCCTTCATCACAGACTGTTACCAGAACCAGTTCCAGAATCTGGAGACAAATTTATACTCTTCATACTGTACAGATTATAGACTTTGTCACAATGCATGATATATAATACAAAAGAGAAGATGTGATTGATATTATTTGTAGAATGTCATTGGGCGTACCTTCATAACAGTCAGTGGTTGAGGGCTTCTTGGTACTCCAATGACAGTTAACATGTTAAACAGAGGAAACTACAATGTTTTGGGGTGTAATTAACTCCATTCACATAATGTGACTGACTGCTGAAGAGCTGGAGCCTTAGAGAAACACAGGCCAACAGTATGGAGCAGTGAGGGCAACGTCGAGGTTGTTTTCTTTGGTCTGACACAAGCTCTGATCGAGCCCAGACACGCTGAGCAAATTAGCATTATTAAGACAATTAGAAGCTGGCAAAGTGCTGCAGCCCTGATGTGGCTCGGTGGTCTACAATGGTCCATTCATGATAGTACAGACAGTATACTGGGATTGGCAATAGTACTCAATATTGTTGAATAATATTTGCATAGAATATTTAAGTAGAAATGAATTCCAGGCTTTCAGCCTTTAGCGAATTCCAACCTGCTCTCCATCTCCAGTCTTTGTGCTATAGTAAAGCAGCTGCTGCTGTTGGCTTCATAATGCACTGTGCATACGAGGTAGGAGAGATGAGAGAGGTACTGTATATTAATCTGCTCATATACTGTATCTTCTCAAGAAAGCAAAAATATCACAATCACCTTCTTGATTATTCAGGAACCGGTCAGTTATTTGTCATAACATTTCATCCTCCACAGATATTCAATCCACAGAATTTAAATTGAGTAAATAATCAAATCAAGTGAAAATCAACACAAGACAGCTGTAAGCTATCACTGATGGCTCTGATGACCATCAAGAGCATCGTCTTACCGGCTGGTGCCCTGATGCATTGTTGCAGTATTTAGAAAAAAGACATCTTCCACAACTGATGCTCTCACCAGCTGCCAACAACCGACTTCAACGCTGGAGGCACAAAACCTTCAAAATTAACTCTTTATCTGTCAAAGGCCTCCCACACTTGTGACAACCAACACACCTGACCTTCGTTCAGCCAAACAAATCACACTCATCTGTCTGCCAACACTGTACACGCGCTTCCCTCTGGCTTCCTGCGCGGAATGACATCTAAATACAGCGAGTTATTCCCCGCCTGCTGTAGCTCTCCTCTGGGACACGTTCACTCAGCAGTGAAAGTGTTAACACGGGGGAACGTGCTGCTTTCCAGATGAGAGCCTACCTTTCGAGGGCTCTGTGCGCTTGGGCAGGTCCAATGTGTCGTAGTTTTTGTCGTTCTCACCGTTTTTCCTGCCTGGGTGGGTGACAGAAGAGGGGAGAGACGATGTCAGTGTCATGTACTCAGACAAATGAATTGTAAAGGACAATGATGTAGATACTGGAGTTGGACCGATATGAGTTTAGAAGGTGATATCTTTGCCTTTGTTCATTGTACAGCTCAAAAATAATTGAAGACCAATAATAAATCTATATTTCAATCAGAGCAAGTTGAGGCAGATTTCAAAAAGACACATATGGGTCTAATCCAGCTCTACACCACATATCTAGTAACAATAATGCATGAATTTCTGCACAGTACGCACAACACAGAAGGCTAGAAGCATGATATGTTCAGACACACATGGAGAACACCACTGCCTTCACACACCAGTGTTTTAACAGGAATGAAATGAGTTCACGACCACACACCCACATATATATTGAACACTTTCTCTCTACAATCACACACACACACTTGTCTGATGTAACAGCAGCACTTCCTGAGAGGCAACACACCTTGAATAATGCAGCGGCTAGAGGGTAAATGGAATCGGAGGGTGTTGGTGGGGTGGGCTGCAGCACGCAGCTAATGGTCATCTCACATGCACACGGACATGCCCATGAGACAGTAAAAAGGCTGATTCTCTAACTAGATGGAAGTGAAATTTACGGCCACTCGGGCTGGGGTAAGAAGACATTATGAAGCGCTCCCTGTGGGCTGAACTACCACTTTCCTCCAGGAGAGAGGCTCATACATTTAAGTTGCCTAAATCAAGGTTAGGGAATCATTTTTGTAAGGGTTTTTTTTTTTTTAATGTGAAATAAGATATTAGCTAGTTAGCGCGCCGCTGTCCTCCTGTGAAATGATATACTGTATAATGGATCAGCGCTGCATTAAAGATGGGAGCCTCAATCCGAATCATGAATGATTCTAATGTGGATCAATATAATATTCAGTTTACATATTTTGAGGTCTGGTTTGCACAGCGTGGGCCTCAGAGGATGCTTTTGCTATTCCAAAGTCAGAGTGCTTTCAGACAGAGAGCAGAGACACCTCCGTGTTCTGGCTGCTGCCCCTGCTTGAACTTCAGCAGCTCATGGAGATACTGTAGCAAGCTTTAAAAAAAACTGTGCTGAGCTACTTTTACTGGTAAAACATTTTTTAATGCAGAAAAGACGGATTCCAGCCCCAGTTGGGTCCAGGAACAAGACAAAAAGAGGCAAGGACAGAAACAGTTGAGCAAACTGATTTTTTCTATTTTTCATGTGGACAACCTGGACAGACATAAAGGCTGCAAGTTCCACTTTCTTGTGTGCAAGCTGTTTGTGCATCTTCCAGTCTGTGGAGAAACTGCACACTATTCCCACCAGTGGTGCTAAGGCAGGTTTTTACCAGTGATTAATTGGTACTGCCATTGATGTGGCTATTGGTGTGGTTATTACAAACTGAACATGTTCATTTTTATCCTTTTACGCTATAACAGACCCTGCTAAACCAGAATCACTGCAGCTGCACTGTGCTCCAGGATGACAGAGGGACTGCAGCCTTGAAATAAGTTTGAAGAACACAGAATCTGTGTTTGAAGCACGAGACCAAACTGCTGTCATGTGTCTGGAAACAGTTTTATGCCTCGCCTCCTTGGCTGGCGGCATAAAAGGAGTCATCAGCCTCTTTAGTGAGTTTACACACACTTATATTGACTCGTTTAAACTATTAAACAACTTTCCCAAAATGTCACACTATTCTCAGTTCGGCCCTTTCCATCTGGTGAAAAACTTTTTTCTTTATTATAAAACTGACAGCCACTAACTTTTCTAGGGAACCCCTACGTTTTTAAGATTAATGAGCTATCCCTCAATATATATCACATGTACACACAAAGACAGACACACACGCACACACACACTAACAGGGCCTTCAGCAGAGCTTGACATTTATGCTTAAACACAACACAAAGGGAGGAGAGCGGCTCAGGTTGGATACAGTCAGTAGTAAAAGCCTGCACCACTCAGTTCAATCATGGATTGAGACAAAAAGCAGTTTGGGAATAGATTTCAGGTTTTCATTTTCATTTGATTCGTCAAGCTCTACTTACATCCTGATGAAAACCAATGGACTTACCTCTTTCATCAAGAGCTCTTATTACCCTTCACCTATTTAATAACACCAAGGAATGACTACTTCTAACACACTGTGAGGACTGAGATGGGCGGGGTCTAGAATACTCTAAGTACTAAGGTATGGTAAAGGAATGCATGTGGAATGAGCCAAACACCTAGATTTTCTGAAGTCCTTGTAAGTTTCTGGGGATTTGGAGGACACCCAAACCTACTTTTAACTACAGACTACAGCAAGGAGACAGGAGGAGGAGGAGGAGGGGGGTGGAAGGATGGAGAGGAGGATAACTGAAGTGAGAAGGGTTGAAGGGGGGGCACTCACCTTGATTAAACCATTCCTCTATAGTTAGCCAAGGAAGCAGCAGCAATGCCAAAAAACACAAAGCAGGGAGAAGAGAGAAGAAGCATGGTGAAAAAGGTGTGTGTGTGTCTGTGTGTCTCAAGAAGATGTGCACAAAACACAAAAAAGGAGTCATCGTTTACTGAAGAGTAAAGGGGAGGAAGAAAAGAGCGACAGAGAGAAAGATGGAAAGAGAGGAAGGAAGGGGTATTTTTGAGATAAAAAAGAGGCAAGATAGGAAGCCATTAGCAGTCCATAGAGTTGGCGTCAGTGGAATGGCTTTCTTGACAGAACAGTCAAATGGCCAGGAAAAATATAAAGGCATGGGAGAAAGAAAGAGAAGAAGGGACGGTGGGAAGACGAGAAGAGCATAGAACCGAGAGCAGGACAGAGAGTGAGAGTGAAACACATACATTAACACAGCACAGCGTTCGTATAAGTGCTCCATTGAAATCAGTGTGTGGGCAGAAGAGAAATGTGCTCAAAGCCAAGAATCAGACAGTTTATTAGCTCAAACAAAGCAAGAGCAGCTGAGCGCGTGCTGATCATAATGCTCTACGCTGAAAGTGACATTAAACTGAAGAGGAGGCCAAACTTAGCCTGCTTAAGGTAACAAATTACCGAGCACATTCGCCAACGGTGTTGTTTAACCACCCGCCTCCATGCTCCTTTATAGCTGCGTTTAATGTTTCTGTACCTGAGCCTCTTTTCTCAGAGAATACCTTCAGGGTCTGCAGCATCTCATTATTTTGTGTGTATGTGTGTACAGTACTTGTTGTTGAAACATTTACCTAATTGGGGGTCTTTATAAATCTGTATACATGTAAGCTGCTGTTGTCCCGACCCCTGAACCCTGATTCTCCAATGAGTCGTTAGGAGTCAGGGGTCAGTGGCTGGTAGTCGCGCCTCATTGGCTGTCTGATTAATGGCAGCCATTATTGTTGTACAGCAGGGAGATAACAGTGTCGTTTAGCTAACAGCCTGGGAGAATGCTGATTAAGAAGTGGCTAACAACACGTACGTTTCATGACACATCTGTTACGCTGAGTCAGTAAAGACACAAACATCCTGACGCG
The DNA here is from genome assembly GCA_030347415.2 of Decapterus maruadsi. Classification (NCBI taxonomy): domain Eukaryota; kingdom Metazoa; phylum Chordata; class Actinopteri; order Carangiformes; family Carangidae; genus Decapterus; species Decapterus maruadsi. The sequence goes on from CM064895.1 coordinate 6,144,962, forward strand.
GCAGATGGTGCCATGATGGATGTACATTAAGGAAACCTGTCTACAAGAAGTTGGATGTCAACGTAGTCTAGTATGGAGGGCTGTCAGCAGCATTTTAGCATTATTGTGATTAATCCTGTCCCAAATTCACGATTAAACTAAAAAAAATTATCATAATGCGTTTATCCATTACTATAAGCTGCATGTATAGGTGTTTCACTGAAGAGGCAGAAATCTCCTTTTGGAGCTCCTCAAATGTTTGACTGATGTTTTTGATGTTCCTGACTTGTTTCTTTTTCTTTTTTTAATCTGTCTCCCTCTTTCCTCGTTCTCACCCTTGGCCTTCTTGCCACCGAAGCAGCCGGCATCGTCTTTCTTCTTCCTCTGTGGTCCTGCCGAGCCGGGGGCCTGCAGCGTTGAGGGGTCCTGGAACTTTTCTGCCCCTGGCACCTCTTTGTGGACGTGGTAGGACAGGTTCCTCATAATACAAACACAGTTCTCCACGGACTGGGGAGGAAAGAGAAGCGGTGGCATCATCATCATGAAGTATTTTCAATATGAGCTCGGTAATTCCTGAAGATAAAGAGCAGAGGCCGTAGCTGTGCAACTGTATGTAATGCTGTCCTACCTTATTGTCCATGTCTTTCTTCCCTACAGCTGATTGGAGAGCGTGCAGCAGGGCGTCCACCAATCCCTCGCATTCCCTCAGTCTGCGCCGGGCCTCCGCTCCATCTGAGCTCACATTTCTGCAGAAAAAAAAAAAGACAGACGGACACGCAAACTGTCAGTGAGCATGAAAGAGGCATGTAGAGTAGCATCAGCTACACTGTCGATGTAACAGCTGTTCTGAATTTGCTCTTCTGCAACTTGTGCAGTCGTTCAGCAACAGATCATTCAAATTTCAGGAGGAGAGGGAGGCAGGTTTTGTATTATTTAGAGTTCTGTGTACAGTACAGGATAGTCAGATCCTTTTGGTTGTTACTCAGATGTTGAATTGTAGTTGTCTTAAATTGTCACATTAAACCTCAGAAACCGCTGATACTTACTGTGATTCATCATTTATAATGGGTACTTCAACGACTACTATTACTACTTTATGAAACGTGGTGGTTCAAGTTCATTTTGTCTTTATGTTCACAAAGACATGACAACATCATAAGTATAAAAATGAACTGAACATAAAAACATCAAACCTTTCTCCTTCACTGGCATGCTACATTAGTATCACCTCAGGAGTAATAGCAGTGTATAGACTGTTTGATGAGCAGACAACTGCTGAAAACAGCCAGATCTGCCTCTGAACCCACCATGTGATTTGCTGTGTTTGCATGTGACCCATGGCCTGCCTGATCCTCATGTACAATGTAAGAAATCCCGCCTGCTTTAGAAATAATCTTAAGAAAATGATGAATATAAATTTCATTTTTGGTACAAAGGGAAATGCCATCCATGTTACATCAGCCAGCGCCCTGAGCAGCTCTTTTAAGCATAGCAGCAGAGCTGGTGCAGTCTTAGAGCGGCTGTTTGACTGACTGTGAAAAGCAAGGTTTTAAAGAGGGTTAAGGGATAGCTGGGGCTCCCTGCTCCTCTCCAGGGACTTCATTTATGAGGGCTTCCAGCCCGCATAATCCCATTAGCCGACCCCCAGTTAGTCCTGTGGCAGAGTGGCAGCCTTGCGGAGGTAAGCAGAGCTGGAGTGCTGCTTCATTGTGCTGTGTGGACTGAAACGCATATCACATCCAACACTGCTTCACATGTCCATGTTTCAGTTTGACAACAAAGGACACGAGTACAAGGCCAGTCTATGCTGTGTTATATTTTTATGATTTTAGAGTGATCCATATGGTGGCTAATTATTCATGTACAACTGAGTGCCACACATATCCACTCTTTCACCTACACAATGAGTAGAGTCCTACACACAGAGACATCAGTACCTGTGTATGAGTATGTCTGCCACTTGTCTATGGAGTGCAGACCTACACAACCTGTGCTAATTAAAACTAATCTTTCGTAGAGCCCTGGCAGACAGCCCCGACCATCTGGACCCGCTCATAAACCAAACCCACTCCTCTTCAGCTGTCAGAAAACAGTCACCTCCGTCCCTGCAAGCAAATCCAGAGGAGTGCCCGCTTTGGATTTATTTGACAGGAGTGTGGTTGGGGCAGACAGACAGGAGAATTTTATTGTCAGCTGTTTCATTTCCACGAGTGTTTCAGGGAGCAGTTGTCTTGGTGGGAGTTTTATGGACAGTACATCTGTCAGTGGAGACAGTGTGGGAAGGTGCTGTTGTCTTTGGACAGGTTATCATGGTGGTGTAATGTTCAGTGTTTAGAAGAGGTTAGGGTCTGTAGGGACGGATGATTATTGTTCCACCAACAGTGAACCATCTGTTGTTGTTACACCACTTCCCTCTCCAACGAGTAACCAACGAACGCTACAAGCATCAAGAGTTGGGCTTAATATAGAGAAATACATCAGGTCCAGGTCCACTTCCAGCTGAACCCCATCACTGTTATTATCAGTGTTTTTGGTCAGAAACAGGTATGTTCATCTCTGTCTGGATGGAAAACTCACATACTAGGTGTTGCTATGACAACCAGAGATCATGATGAGGCTAATCCTAGCAACATGTAACTAGACTTTTAGCCATGCTGATAACACGGCTGGCCTTTTGGACAGTCAGTCTACCACTCCGGTCCATGACACGTAGAGGACTCCTCCTGACTCTTCCTCAGGACTCAACATGACGTTCACATTTGGGGTTTACAGAGAAATGTCTCAGCAAGCACTGAATGGACTGCACAGAACACTAATTAACGTTGCCCTCAGGATAAATTGTAACAACTCCAGAGGTCCACTGACTTTTCATTTAGATCCATATTAACTGCACTGTATGTGGTAAATATTAGCATATTAGCTCTGTCATTGTTGGAGGGAATGTTAGGCCTCTGCCGTTTATGTCATCAGTACTGGTCTATTTCACATCTTACAACATTTTCTTTCTCTCTTCCTTTAACAGTGGATTTTTTTCTGCCTATGGCAACAGCGATAAAATGATTTTTATTTTGACAGTTAAACAAGAATAACAAAATAAGAAATTACAATGACAATGCAGTTCTGCCACAAAGACACTCAATTCTGGGAGCACCGAGTGAAGAAGAGGTAGGCTACAGATCTCCTCCTCTAAAGCACAAAGTTTTTTTTTTATTATTATTAACCAGGACATAGCTTCTTGAAAGAAAGTGTTTAGACAATTGTCAGTGTGCTGTGCTTGTACTGTCCTTAATGGTAGAAAGAAATAATGACTCCAGTATTCACTACAGTTTTTGGTGCCATCAACGGAAACTAGGACAATTTGGCCAATTTTCTGGTCTCATTATTTCACTTTATTATCAGAGGCTAAAGAAGTGGGTTCTGTGTGCGTCTGAAAAGACAGGCAGCCTGTGATCTGGATGTGTCCATGGTGTGTCTGCTTTATCAGATGAAGTGTGGGTGTGAAGGTCACTCAGAGTCATGTGGCCACCAGAGGACAATAGAGCAGCTGGGAGAAATAGACTGGAGCAGGACTGATGGAGACTGATGGAGATGGATGGAGTCACAGCTGACCTCTGCTATCGCCCTGCAAGGTCAATGACAACGCTGAAAGACCATATGTGTATACTGAGGAGGGATATCCTTTAGGCTTTATTGATTCTGATTCAGCCTCTTATTCAAATTCAGATTTTTCCCATTTTATTTGAATGAAAAGAGACAACCTCAGTGTTTGGAAGCCCAGCAGATCTCAATCATTATCAGATTTAGGCTGCTAAAAAAAACGCCTGACATTTGATTCACTGTGGCTTTTTACTGCTTGCGAGCTGGGGTTATTTTGAAATTGATGTTTTCATGTTTCAGTGGATAAATTAAAACTTAAACCTGCTGGTAATGCTCTATTAAAAGTCCCCTGGGTTAATCTGGATATCTGAGTCATATTTCATAGACAGACTGACCAACACTTCCTTCCCTAGAGCCACACTGAGGCCAAAAAGACCAACATATAAACATGCACAAGTGCTCTAGAGTCTGTTGCTGGACATTTGTTTCTGTTTTTCAGTTACATTTCTCAACATTATGGGATTCTGGACCATTACTGATGTTAATAATATAATACATTTTACAGGCAGGGTGCTCTTAGACACCTTACAACATTCACTAAAAGATAAAAAAAAGCAACAACACGGCATAAAACAGTCAACACAACTGCAGCCTGTTGCACCAGCTCTGTGTAAGTTCTACCTGAAGTTAGAGTGTAAAGTCCACAATTTAGATGTACCTTTATTTAGTTGCACCACAGAGACTTACGTTTCATCTTCTGAAGGCTATGACCCCTGTAGTATTCAGACAGACCAAAAGGTACATTGTGTAGGAATTACTCCCATCTAGCGCTGCGGTTGTAGATTGCAAGCAACTCAATCGTATTTCTCATGCTGCATTCACGTGAAATTGGGCAGACGGCAGACGAACCACACGAGGCAAAACAATACACATGACAATATGTTGTCATGGTGATGTCATACTGTTGACCTGACCCACGTTTTACCGGCTTTCTCTCGACTTCAGTGACTAAAATGACATCTAGTTTGTTACCGACGGTGGTCTGTCTGACTGCACCTGAATGCAGCATCAGTGTAACGCTCCATTCCTCCTCACTGTGTTACCGTGGTGACTTTTCACAGACGCCACCTCGACCTGAGCCGACAGCTCTGGTGTCTCCGAGGTTTCCTACTATCACTGAACGTAAAAACATTGTCAGCCAGCACCGAGCTTCCCCGCTCCATGATATGAACGACAAATTCAGAGCTTACCGGAACACTTCAGCTTGTTGGTGGGGGTGATTACTGATCAATGAAAAACATACTTTTAAACAAAATAATCGACTTTCATGAATAGATAACAGGAGAAGTTACACAATGTCCCTTTAATGATCCGCATTAGTAAACTCCCTCTACACACATCTACTCTTGCTTTTTTTATTGGGAGCAGTTCCAATCTGCAAAGAGCTCTTCATACCCACCAACCACCTCCAACCCCAACACACACACACACACACACACACACACACACACAAGCTCGGTTTCCCCTTAACTGAGCCCACAGGGTAAACACTGTAAATAAGATGGCCTCTATCGACAGCAGACCGTTATAATAAAACTATCCCTGGCTGATTGAGGTGTAAGCTGCGTCTCTGCTGGCACAAGTAAACAGATTCTCCCTGGCATCAGCGCTTTTCTCCCCCTGCGTCTAGGCAACTGCGGGCTTGGTTACAGTTACCATGGAGACATCCTCTCGTCAGCAGTGTCTTTGCCAGCGCCATCGCTGGTCGGGGGAATGAGAGTGATGGGGAGATATTGTGAGATATTCAACAGAGATGAGATGTGCAGCATCACGGGTGAAGAGGTTTGAGCAAATGTTGGAGGAAAAAAAGATTTAAAAAAAATGTCAGAGTGTGTGACACATAATGAAAGAGATGAAGAGAAGCAGAAAGAGCAGGTTTCCTACTGTGGCCCTGATGTAAAATTCCATGAGGAATGAGGGCTTTCATTTATTCCCTCCTGGTTCATTAATGCTTCTCTTCAACTCAGCAGAAAATGCTTTAAAATTACAAGCAAGTTTCTGCACTTTCTGCAGTTTGACAGAGCTGGTTGGAAATCATCTAATGCCATGCAAAATGTGTGAAATACACTGTGGAACTTTCTGCCTGAGCTGGATTTGGATGTTGTATTGTCCTGGATCTCCACCAACGCCTACTGCAGGAGAACGTCTTCGCTGTATTACAGTCTAGACGGGCTTGGCTGGCCCCCCGGAGGAGACGAAGCAGCCAGGCGTGAGGCGAGATAACCCACATACACACTCCCCGTCTCACACTTTACTACAGTCTGTCACTCTGGGTTGAAGACAAAATGACAGATTCAGTGAGAAAGCTCGAAGTGAAGATAAACTTGGGGAGAGGGAGAAACTACTTACTGTTAATAACAGGAATTCAAGATTGCTGCGTTCAAGTTGTCGTCCTCAGCGGGTGACGGCGTTAAAATGAACGAGGCTGAGGATGATTGAGTGAGGTTTGTCTGACGTTGATGTTGCCTTCTATTTTGTATAAGATACCTAGTTGATGTGTCTGTCCAACAACATGCAGAGCGCTTCATTTTGAATGCAGGAAGGTTTCAGATAACCGATGTAGAGGTGCTGTTTTTCTGACATATTAATGTGGCAGTTACTTTCTTTAATTAATTCATAATTTGGCAGATAAACAAATTGCTTGTTTTGTCTGAGCAACAGTCCATATCCCAGAGATATTAAGTCAGCTGTCACATTATTGTGGCTTGAAAAGTTACTCACTTAGTTGTCTGTTAATTTTCCAACTCATGGATTAATCGAGCAATCATTTCTGCTCTACTGATTTCAGTTTTTCAGAGAACATAATTGTTACTCCTTGGTCCACAGTTTGATCACAGGTCTGTTCTTATTGACATATTATTTAGTGGACACAATGTTTGTTCCTATTCAACTTTCTTGTTGTTTGTCAGTCTACCGGTTGTAGCTGGTTTTACAGAGTACATCAGTGGAGTACATCTTTGTGGCAAAGCACATGACAACTAACTTTCAAACGTAGGCAGATGTAAATGATCGAAGTCATTGTGCACTATAGATTTTCTTTGGTCTGTGATTGTGATGAGGGAGTGGTGATGGCCTTTATGATCTCTGGTGACCAACCTGTGTTTAGACTTTTTAGGGCAGTATAGTATGTTCCCTTTCCCTCATATTTTCAAATGTATCTGCATTATTGTGAACATGGTATTACAGGTCAATGGTCAGATGGTTTCAGAATCATTTGGAATGACTGACAGGCTGAAGCCCAACAGCTATAATGTAGCTCTGTATTATCAGCCAAGTGCAGTGTAGCAGGTTTGCAAAGACCATGAAAGCTTGAAAAGATGCTGTGGTTCAGTATTTCTTATTTTCAGCTGTATCTCAACTACAGCTCCTCAGGACTAAAGCAGACCTTCAGTTCTTAAAAACAAGTGGAGCAGAACAGGTCAGACGAAAAGGCCATGAGAGTCACACCACTGTAACCCCGGGGTAAGTTAGTGTGGAAGTGGAGATATTAACACAATTTTGGATGACTGATTTAAGCACATCTCAGGATTTGGATCGTTGAGTCGTTGAGTTACAGTTAAAACGGGGACTCCATTTTCATTGACAGGAATGACTGCAGCTCACATGGGGCTGTCACCAGCTGAGCACAGTTTTAATATAGTACTGTAGGTACTCTAGATATTGAAGGTATGGGACATGCTGGTTCCACTGCGAGTCGTGTTAAAATACACATGGAGACTGATGGACATGTATGTTGCAGCAGCAAATCCAAAGGGCAAATGTTAGCTTAATTAGTCTAGCATGGTGACAACACATAATGTGAGCCGAGTGCACACAAGCAGCTACAGTACAGTCACCACTAGTAACACACACCAGTAAACCAGTATGTCAGAATGTAACACTCACTTTTTAGACTCGGTTTGACCTTTGACCTACCAATCTGAATGTAGTTCAGTTCTTATACACTTTAATGAACAGACTAAGTCCTAACCATAGTGGCCCTGGTACACTGACTTGTTGTGAGGCAATGATTTCCACTGTGGAATCTACCTTCACTCAGCCTTAATAAGCTGAGACTAACTTCATTTGTGTGATTATTTAATTGTAACTTGTTTAGTTTGCAGCTAATGCAGCTCATTGGCCTCTGGGTGGAGTGGTAACAAACTTACACAGCCCACATCAGAATGATTAGGGATCAACTGAGAAACATTTACAGGCTAATTCCCAAGATACAGCAGATGTCCTCTAAAGTGGTAACCCAAAGCCTCTGTGGTCAAAAGTAGGGATATATAAGTCATAAATAGTTTGTTTTCTTAGTCACGCAGCAACCCAAATGCAGACAGACATTCAACACATTACACATTACACACACACAGACCGAGACAGGGGGAACACAGCATCTGCCACATCATAAATTCTACAAAGAACACAAACCGTGACTTCAAGCGAACACGAGCACATATATAGACTCATATATGTGGCACCTGTTCCCAGCCACAACTGCTATTGTAATGAAAACAATCTTTAAAGGCTCTGGGCGTGCGAATGGTTTCCAATATAAAATCCAGAATGATCTCTGTCCACATGTCGTTAACCTGAATAAACTTTCACCTGAATAAATCTTTCATCTGTCTCTAAAATTTAGCCCACAGTCTATCCACGTCCTTCTTGATGGAAAATTAAGTTTTGTCCATCTGCCCGAGCTCCAATACACAGCTCCAGGCTTTCATCCATTTGATAAAGGCAGCCAAGAAAATTTGCTACTAAATTTTCACATCTCATATTTGGAAGAATGTGTTGATCTCCCTGTTTAAATTGATAATTTGTTTGCTTATTTTCTGGTGCCATTCCCATTTTAGACTTTCATAACCAGGAGGCTTTCAGTGCATGGCTGCTAATGCCATTTCCATTCTTTTCACTCTGCCAATTATTTTCTTCTGTTCAGTTTAACTTTGTTTTTATTAAGTGCCAAATCATAACAAACATTATCAAAATGAACTTTACAGAGTAGGATAAAAAAAACCCATTATTCTCGAATTTAAATCTATTGATAACTGGATTTGGCTGTAAAATATCACAATAATAATTGCTGCTTGTTTTTATTTCCAAGGGCCCAATTTCACATCTCTATAGTGTTTTGTTTATAACTGTTTCCCAGCTTACTGTCACATATAATGAAATAAATAATAATAATAACTGTTCTAAAATAATGGACTTGTTGACTCTTTCTCAATGGTCTCCGATTGTAATGCTCCTCTGAAACATCAATGATGTTCATGAATAAATTAATATCTACATTATGCTGAAATACGATGACTTGATTTATGTATAAACCAACCTGAGGCAGCCAGAGGTGTTCTTGAAGACGGTGGTCCACTCGGCATCACGGGGCTTTGAGTCCTCGTTGGGCTCATGCTCCCAGCCTGAGTGGGGAATAATGACCTCATTGGTCATGGTCTGCAGGCCGTGGTTGATGATCACCATCTTCAGTGGCTCGTAGGAGGACAGATTCCACAGGGTTCCTGTGAAGAAAAAAAGGGAGGAGGGGGGCAAAAAAGTAATTAAAAGACAAGAAATAGGTAGGAATGATAAGGAAGGAGTGAGAAATAATGTAGAGAGAAATTGATATTGATATACCGACAGGCGACAGCTGCCAAACACATTGTAGGACAGACTGTAAAACTGTCATCAAAACCACATTCAGATTGGCAGTGAACCACATTTGAAAAGAAATAAATGAGAAAAAAGTATTTGTTCATTTGCCAATGAGACATACTGTACTGAATAAAAAAAAATACTATACTTTTATGACTCTCCCGTGAGAGCACAGCAGAAAAGCATGATATAATCAATACTAGGTTTATATGAAGTCATATCAGTGTGATATAATTCTCATTACATTCCTCGTGGGGTTTTATTCACCTCATGATGCTTTGTGTCATATTGCAGCCAGTGTAGATGTACAGTATAGTCTGGTACTGTGTGCATAGGATCATTGCAAATCAGATACTTTAGCTTTTCTTTTAACACAAACAAGACACACTCCAAACAATCCAGGCAGAACATTCTTTATTTACCTGTACATCTCTATAACAGGCAGCCTGTTTTTTATATTGGATATGTGCATCCAGAGGTTTCACAAAAAGAAAGGCAGCCAGGCAGACAAAGCAAGAGGAGGCCATTTTTGGCAGCGGAGCCAGGCAGCCAACCCAAACAAAAATAAAGCGCTGTGTTTAAGCATCAGCATCAGATGATCAGACACATGGAGGCTGCAGAAAGAGGCAGCCCACGGAGTAAGAGGAGCAAAATGTCACATTAAAAAAAGAAAAGACAAGGTCAAAATCTGGTTATGTCTAGAAAGTAGTTTATACTACACCCCCAGTGTACTGGAAGTGCTCCTCTGCTTCCCTGCAGTCAACCACTGAAGTTAAACCTCACCGGTGCCACCGCAGCACATCACTACACACTGATGCACATCCAGTGCTGCTCCTAGCACCCGTAGAAACCGTTGCACTGCAGCGCATCACTGACAGGAGAAGACGTCTGAACAGGCTACTATGGAATCTGATCAGGGGGCAAAAGGGAAAAAAGTAGAGGTGTTGCAGCTGGAAACAGAACACTGACGTGTAGAGACACAACAATAAGCACCAGCATGCATCTATAGCCACTGCAGTTCTGCACTGATGTGTGTTGAGAAATGCTTGAAGCATCATCAGTCAATCTGATTATAGTGCTAGCCCTGTTGTTGCGATTCAGTCAAAACCACAATGACATCCATGTTTGGTATGTCTCTCTTTACCTCTTTATTTACTACCTCACATAGAGTCTGCCAGTAAACTAAACCCAGAACTCTGTTTAGCTCTTCTGGTTATCTCATCTATAAGTCAACATGTTTTTTGAATGGGATTTGGGTAAAATACCTCAAATTAGGTCTGTGGTTGACAAAAGAGTTTCAGGTTTTGTTTTACAACATTAAACACGTCAGAGAATACCCTACTTGTGAATTTTGAAGCTTTTACATGTTGTAAAAAAAATCAGTTGCTAACAAGCTGCTCACATGACTACAAACCCTTTTGGGGACTTTAAACGCCATCACCCACAAACAGGCGAAAGTGCTCTTATATTATGTTATTTATGGGTCTTCAAGTAAAAACAGTCCAATTTCCCCATTATACAATGTTTTGAAAATAAAGAGGCCAAACGCTTAGTGGAAAGCTTAGTGATGGTGACGTCAGTCATACCACCCTATAGTAGTCAAAGCCTAAGCTTTTTACTTCTGGCAATCACATTTACTGTAAACTTGAAATATGGTATAAAAGGTGTTCATATGTCTAGATTATCTCACTGAACAAAACTTGTTATGTATCATAAATTTGTGTTTGCCACAGATCTTATTTTCTGACATAATCCAAAACGCAATGCAAAAATCTGATTTACTTTCTTTTCCGGGAACCAGCTCGATGCTAAACTTCCAGGTTTTGACGTCAGCCCTGGCACACTCTATAAGCTGCTCACACAGTTGGTTCTTTTCTTGTACATATAGACTCAGACTTGAGGCTTGTCTTATTAGTCATTGTCAGTCATTGTTTGGTTTGTGGGACTTAAACAGAAGTATAATGTTGGATTCTTCAGTGGGATGCTGTGGGCTATAGTCATGGTTGCAAAGTGTGCCAAACATCAAAAGCATGTGCGTTAGATGTAATGCCTGATAAGCAATATAACAGTGGACAACGCTCAATGGGTTCTTTGATACTGTAAAAATCTTCAGACACATTCCAGAGTTAATTTCAGTGGAATTAACTTCAGTGGAGTTAATTATATCCTCAGAAAATGTCCTGCTGATTTTAAAATATGTGTATCATGTCTATGTGCTCGGGTTTGATGTCACTGATGGCTTTTGATACTTACTACAGTAATTGCACACTTCTTTTTCTTTCTTTCTTTTTTTATTAGAGTAAGGACTTAATTAACCTTGACTGCTTCCATGAGCTGCCTCCAAGCCACTACTGTGGTCTATATACTGTAAGTGCTGGCTGTGTTTATGAACTGGCCAAACTCCAATAACTTTCCACTGTTTTTTTTAGAACTACATGACACACATTCAGTTCTTTGCTTTCTTGCAATGCTCTCCTACAGTACAGTATGCCCACACCTGCCTGAAAGCTCCTCCAAAGGAACAACTGTGGGTTGCTGGGGCTTTGTGATTATTCACACATACATTCACAAAGATACACACTGGCAAAAGTACTCAAAGGCACATGTACTCTACATATTATGGAAAGGCCCTTGTGCACACATATGCAGCCACCTGCATCCGTGATTCCCTCTTGCCTCACAATAACAGACCATTAGCGGAGCAGTGAAACTGTCATACTCCCTCGCGCTGCTCTTCAAAAAGGATTCTGTACATTTTCCAGACGGTCAATATTTCCTCTGTTAAATCATGCTCTCCACACACACAGAGAAAAAAGTCTCTGCAGACAGACCCACACTAAAAATAACTCAGCTCCTTCTGGTGTGGTTGTGCCTGGAGAAAACCCACGCCAAGAAAAGTGGGGAAAAAAAGAAAAGATTAGACTAATCCACATACTTTGTTGTATTTAAAGTCTGAATGGGGTTCAATCAAAGCGAGCAGTAACGCTCTACCTCCATCCCCTCTGTGTTTACAGCTGATGACTCGCTCTGGTTCCTGTCGTCGCCACCAGGCCACCAGTATCTCACTGGGAAGCTATTAGATGTGTAAGCTGAGGTCTGGCTCCACTCTAGGCCACATTCACACACAAACCCTAGAGGTGTGATGCAGGATATTGAACACACTCTCGGGCCAACTTTATATAATCCTGTGTGCTTAACAGATCATGTTTATGGGACTTTAAAAGAGCTCAGTGCAGGGACAGATTTAACATTTTGGACAGTGTGGATGTTCTTTTGTGGTAAATTCTGCTATTCCACAAATCTTGTCCGACCATCAATAACATCACATCCTATATCAAACTATCCATTTGCTTTACAGAGCTTTTTTTGGTACAATAAACATTGACTTTCAGAGCAAAAAGTTCCCAAAGTCTAAAACAGTGAGTGTTCAGGTAATTACACTGTTGAATGAAGGCCGGTTTAATTTTGTGCTTCACGCGTTTACTGTAAATTTCATGTCTCGACTAATTCAGTTCACTTCATGGTGGCTTAAAGTTGAAAGAAAACAAGCCAAGATGTTATTTAAACACAGGAAGGTTTCTCTATCAGCAGCTGTGATCTGAAACTGTGACTGAAGAGATGACACTGGTATTATTTTTATGTTTGTTGTTTGCCTTTACTGCACATTGTTACCTATACCTAGCCAGCTTTATCTATTATTAAAACCAGATGGGATTCTGTTGCTGTGTGTAGGTTGTATTGTAGTTTGGCCTATAGCTTGTGCTATGCCCCTCATGATTTCCTATCTCTACTGTTTGCTTCAGGCTCAGAGCCTCCTCTCTTCTGATTGGCTGACTGACTGACATGTTGTTCCTAGAGCTCCAGAGAGAGATGTAAAACTACGTTGAGATGGTTTCTGGTACTTCAAATAACAAATATATAGCACCTGCTTTTGGATTTCAGTGTTGGTAGAAACCATGTTCCCTGTCAATCTTCACTCTCCCTATCAAATAAAGGCATAATCCCCCTCCTGTCATAACATCAGATCCTTTTGCAAGCAATTTTTCATTTGAGTTATCCAGCACAATTACATTTCAATAAAACAGTAATAACAATATGTAGCATTTGAATGCAAAAAATCCACTTTAAGAATCAAAGGCCTTTCATGTGTACATCATTTTGCATTGTAGTGTTATTTGTCTGGTGCATTTTACTTCAACTGTCCCCTCTCATATCAAAAAATCTGTTTTGTCATTCATACCAACCAAGCCAATGAGAGTGAGTATCAGCATCCAGGCACAAATCACATCAACAACAAATGTGCTCTTTGGGTGTGTGTGTGTGTAGTCTGGTATGATGACAGCTAGCTAACACTCATGCCTGCCCGCCAGGCTGACAGCTTGATTACCCCCACTGTTGTGTCATTAGCATCAGTTTTAGATGTGACAAGCAACATCCAACGTGCAGACGACACACGAGGCGGCAGCCGGCGATGGCTTAACAAAGACAAGCAGCGCATAAAGAAGACTTGTTACTAAAATGACAACACTCAAGCCTTGTGTCTTGCTAAGAGATTATTGCAGGACTGTTATTTCTAGATCATAAACAGACAGTAATCCAAATCCAACATAGCTGGAAGAGTGTCCTGTAAAATTTATCAGCATCCATCCATTGTTAAAACAAAGAAGTAATTCACAGAAACAAACAAAGCCTCGAGAAAGATTCCTAAACCTTGATGCACAAAGTACCATCGAGCCGCGCAAACTCTTTCTGCCCCCCCCATCACATCCAGTATCCCTTGTGCGGTCTTAGGTTTCTGCACACAACGGTCGCCCTACGGGTCAAATTTGACCCGCCTCCACTTAAGCTCTAAAATAAAGCAGCTTAATTGTATTTTCAACCCAAAATCTATTTTGCATGAAGAGACAACTTGTCACTCATCATAAACTTTAGGAATATCTGAATTATTCCTCTTTACAGTGCAGAAAGACTGTTTTTAATCAAAATACACCATTCGTTTTTATTACAAAAAGCTGTTAAAATTGAAAAAAAAAAAATTCCAAAATAGATCATATTATTATGATTATTTCTATTATTATTATAAGTCTCAAGAAGGTTCTGGGTCTGATTCCCAGGTCTGGGGCCTTTCTGGGTGGAGTTTTTCTGTTCTCCTGATGCCTGTGTGGGGTATCCGTGGGTACCCCAGCCTATTCCCACAGTCCAGAAACATGCACTAAGTTGATTGGTGACCCTAAAAAATGTCTGTAGGAGTGAATGTGAGTGTGTGTGTGTGCATTGATGATTTCTGTGTGTTGACTTTGTGATAGTCTGGTGATCTGTCCAGGGTGTACCCTGTAAACAGTGTACAGTGCAAGTCCTACTGTACTGTATGCAGTCGACACTCTCATCTATCCTTCAGTTGTTTCCACACTGTAGAAAGCCTACATATTTTCTGCCTGATGTGGAGAACATCTGGACAGTTGAGATATCCTGCAACCTGGGTCCTTACTGTATGACACATTGTGCTGTAATTCTGCCCTGATTGGGACGGGAATATGGGATTATGCTATTTTACTGCTTTCTGACAAAAACTTAAGTTTTAGGAGTTTCTTCTTCATCTGAATATGACAGACTTCATCTGGACTCCATTCTAACCCACATCCTTCTTCAGATTCCTCCTCCTTCTCTAAGTCTTTGTTCTTTCTCCTCCTGATATCTGAAAAAAAATCAGGCCAACGACCTGTCAGCCACTAAAAGCTGTTCTCGTGGCTTCAATTACTCTGACTGCAATCCCCATTAGTAAACAGTACTTTCATGAAATGTTTATTTTACTTGAAATACTTTGAAATTATGTGTATGTGTATGTGTGTGTGTGTGTGTGTGTGTGTGTGTGTGTTTTATCTGTGAACGAGTCAAGTGTGGGGTCATAGATGACGTAGCACCTGCACCTGAGATCAAACAGTAGCACAGAATATCAATGTCTGTGTGTATGTGTGTGTTTGTGTGTGTGGTGTGTCTTTGTGTGAGAATGTTTTGGCTGTAAGTGCAAGTTGTGGGGTCGTGGATAGGTGACGTAGCACCTGCACCTGACATCAAACAGTAGCAACGTCTGCACTGTATGTAGCCTATGTGTGTGTGTGGGGGGGAGGGGGTGGGGTGTGGGGGGGTGTGAGTCCATGTGTTTGTGTGTGTGGTGAGTCTGTGTGTGTGTCTGTGTGATTTTATGTAATGTTTAACCTACTTTGAAGGTGATTTTAAGGGGCGGGTCAAAATTGACCCTAAGACGACCAATGTACCTTTTTTTGTACAGCTTTAACGGAAATATATATAAAAAAATTTTTTTACTTTTTCTATTGATGGGGTCACTGTAGGAAAAGTCATCGAATTTCAAGGCAAAAAAATGTCGTTTAGTGTGTTTTTTATGCTCTGTAACGTGCCAACCGGGTCAAATTTGACCCTAAGACCGCATAAGGGGTATTCATGCTCAAACACAGCTCAGGCCGCAGGAATCAGTCGGCTCAACACTGATCACATATGCCAGAGGGGAGGAAGAGGCATGTGGCTGTGATCCATCAAGTACGACAGGCATACAGCCCACGGACAGAACGTTATTAAAGATGACAGCGAGCTGGGGAAGTGACGGTATCCATCCCACGTCCTGCCACTGTCTCAGAACAGAGAGTCCATTTGTCCATTCTCTGTCCTCTGTCAGACTGTGAGAGGTGGACGTGGTGGGGGCGACCTGCTGTCCCACAGGGGCTGAGGCAGATGCTAAGCAACTGTGATGTCAGGAGCTCCCCTGACACCTGATGTTAACATGTTTACACTGAGTTTGAGTTTGAAGGAAATTAGACCTGATCTCAAAATGCTCCATAGATGTATTGTGAATACTGAAATAGGAAGTTGGGAGACTGTCAGCTCAGAAATACATATTCACAGAGTAAACACACCCCATGACTATGGAATACAGGTATGAGAGTGGTATCAATCTTCTGATCATTGAGCATTCAATGTCGAAATGTTTAAAAGTTCAAAAGACATAAAAGAAGACAGCACCATTACCAAGACGGTCGTTTACAGCTGGACAACAGCTAAATACAGACTAATGCATGCAATATTACAAGAAATTATCCAAGTACACATCACAGTGTGACACTGTAAAGTACAGTGATGGAGGTCATTCATATTGGGTTGAGGGGAAATGTGATGAAAGCAGAGGAACAAAACACAAAAATGAAATGACATTTCAGTTTACAGACAGCTAGTCTGTGCCAGAATAAAGGTACTTGTGTCGTGTCCTGTTTTATTTTGAAGTCCCATCTTGTCTTTTACCTCACTTTGTCCTTTGTTGGTTCTTCTGTGTTCATGCCCTGCGTTCATACTGAGTATATCTGTGTCTTCACTGTTCCCCAGTGAGTTTCTGTGTTTCTTTTGTAAACCAATAAATATTTGTGTGACTCCACTATCTCTGGCTTCATCTTCTCCTGCATTTGGATCCAGTTACTGCAAATCCCTGACACTATGAACCAACAAAGGGCAAAAGGAGGTTAAATACACGAGGGAGAACTGAGTCACAGGTGGGGCTATCACACACGGGTGAGACACAGGAGGGAGAACACAGGAAGACAAGACACGGGAAACTTCAACACAAAACAGGACATGAACAGCAGACAAACCATGACGACTCTGGGACCTAAATGTGGCAAAGAAATCCGAAAATCTATACACCAGCAACTCTGGAACATGAAAGGATAACAGGAACGTGAGCATCAGGAGACATTCAACAGGTGCAACACAGGAGACTAGACGAGTAGGAACCAAGACACAGGTGTAACACATTAGGGCAAAGCAGATACTCAAAATGAAGGACAGGAAATTAAAAAAAACTAATGAAGTCCAAAGAAGGAGTTCTTTCAGGACAGACTTATACTGACATGCTCGCTGACAGGCTGCTGAATATTCTGTTGCTGTCAGGACGTGGAGCAGGTGTTGTGCGAGGCTGAATGAAGTTGAATGAGGCCATCCCATCATGAAGTTATTTGACTGTGACAACACTGAAGCCCCCAGGGTTGTCAGAGGAAGCTTTGCCTTTAGCACCATATTAGCCAGAGGCAGCATTGTTGTGTTGTGTTGTGTTGTTTTGTCCTGCACTGCACTGCTGATTAATAGCTACAGCTTGTTCCAGAATAAAGTTGCTCTCCTAATATTTAATTAAATAAAACCGGTCCGACACCACCGACAAATTCAACCACCCGAATGAAGTCACGTCTGCTTCACAAATGAATGCTCTGTGAACTGCCTGCCTACAGTCTGAATGCGCTTCTCTAGCAAACAACATGTTTAGCTCCGTTTTGTGGAATAGCGTTATTTCCACCTCCAGGTTAGCTCCATCCCAACTTTGTTATCTAACACAGGCAGGATTCCCAGCAGGGCCATGAACACAAAATACTAAGACTTTTCCATGACCTTTTATAACTAAGTCAAACTGCTTTCAAGATCTGAGAATGTTATTACTCGCTGGTTTATTCATGTTGTTTATCTGCGGAGAGAAGTTCTAAAGGGGTAAACAGTCTGGTTGGGCTGGTCGAGAAGGAAGCCATCTAAAAAGCAGCATGTAATGAAGTGAATGTGTGAAACAGGTTGTAAAATATATTGTGATGTATTCATGTAAACAGAATCCATTCAGCTAGAAAAATATCTCCGGAGCTCTGAGAAACTATGTTTACATTTGCAGCGCTTGAATCTCCATAAACGGTGCTCACGAAGAAAACATTTCCATCTGATATGTACGTAGCAACATTCTCATTCTTGTGGCATATACCTGTGATTTGCTTTTTCTTTTCTTTTGTCTTGAACCCAATCCAGCCACAGGGCAAGTTGAACATGCACATTATTACCTGCCTCCTCAATCTTTTATCGCCACAAACAGGCATTTTTGATTTGTCGGATTTTCGTCGGGGCTTGACATAAAGTCAACAGCGTTTAGATCAAAACGGCGTGCGTGGATTTGTCAAAGCAAATGGTGGGATGAAGACAATGTAAGCTGAGTGCAAACCAATTCTTTACTCCCTCTCCTTTCCTCTACACCACACCACCCCTCCCTCTCTGATACCTGGCTGCAGGGACTGGGACAGGGGGCTGGGAACGCCAGCGGAGCTGTGGCTGAGGCTAATTCAATTTTCCAGGCACCACTGGCAGGCATGTTGCTCTTCAAGCAGCACTATTAACTTAGCTCTGCCCATTACCGTTCACCCCCCCCACCCTACCCTCTCTCCTTCTCCTCCTCACCCCTTGCGCCATTCATTACATTCTCCATGGTGAGGACAAAGGGTGAGGCGTTTGGAATAAAAAAAAAAGGCCTTGTGGAGACATGCAAGGAGACAGAAAGGCTCAGCAACTCTTCTCTGCTACAGTAAACAGCAATTGAGGTATAAAAAAATTGCATTTATACAATGTGTGTGTGAGAGATGAAGCCCTAGGAAGCAGATAATGAAATAAGGTAGGAGGGGCTACACACATGCAGACACAGTGTGCTGGTGATGAAGCCTGCAGGTTGTCTCATGCATCATGGTGGGGGGCCTTCACAGATAGGCTGCTCTTCTCAGAAATGACTTCACTATATTCTGCATAGCAGTGTGTGTGTGTGTGTGTGTGTGGTAGACACTATCTGTAATGGCAGTACACTGAGCCCAAACCACCCTGTTGTTCACAATCAGCACCGGTCCGGTCAGTGTCAGGCACCTCAGAGATGATGGATGTGACGCAGCGTGTGTTTGATCACGTACTCAGCGAGAACTCATTGATCAGCCCCGCTCCTGTCTTTGGGAATTCAATTACATTAATATTCTCCAAAATCAAGTGTTCCCAGGATTAGATTTAAATACAGAAGGGCACAGTAATCACTGTCCTTCACCGTCCTTGTAATGCCCTCGGAGAAAACGCTGCCAACAGCTAAGTGGTGATTTACAAGTAACGGCTGTGTCTGCTGCCCCACATCCACAAATTTAGCAACTTCCAAGAAGCAGTAAAGTGGGCACGTGAAGCTTGTTCTGTTTTCAGGAGCATTTCTAGGTCAAATGAAAAAAATTAAATACGACAAAACCCGTGTCTCTTATTGGATGCAATTCCATCCACTTTGAAATTCAAAATATATTCTGATATATGCCTTGGAATTGGCCGATAGTGTCTGAAAATCATTTTCTAAGCAGACATTTAGAGTTGCCATCACAGGAAAAACCGCAAATGGAATTAATGACCCTGAGAATGGCAAAAGTCTCATCAAGTGTCTCAGCGAGCCACTGAATGCAAAATACCAGAGTCAAGGATCAAATGTCTGAGGTCACTGATCCTGGTGGAGGCTGCTCAAAAATGTGTTCTCTGTTTTTAGCTCAGCAGAAAATCCACAGCTGATGAGCTCCAAACAGACACAGATGGAAACTAACTGGTGAACATCAACGAGGATTTCACAATTAAAGAGTCTGATTGTTTCTAACGGGTTGTTCCTGTGGAGCTTGACTTGACCAGAAACATGACTGCAAATCAATAGTGTCTAAATGCTGGATCTTATAGCTGTTCACTGACAATAACCTGTGACAATTTTATTGATAAAAGTGTAATAGTGTGTTGGATGCTCTCATTTAGCTTGTCTATGTGCTTTAGACAAATACATCCATTAAATAGTTGTGCATACATTAGGATTAGGTTAAGCCTTGACACAAACATTAACATACATCTACTCATCATTGTGCTTTAATATTTAAAGCCAATCTGCACTTTATGCATTCTTCATCTAAACAACAAAGGTGTGCAGCAGGCACCTGCCTGACTGGCAGCTCCCCAAACTTCCACACATCCCGCAGGAAAAACAGGAGACGAATCCGCTTAATAATCTACATTTCCACAGTGGGAACTGCTGGAAGGCACAAACAGCCTGGAGCATACTGGGAGGGATAAATAGAATTACTCTGAACAGCACAAAGCTCTAAAAATATGAACCGCTGGTCGGTCGGTCGGTCGGTCTGTCTGTCTGTCCGTGTGTTGGAAAATAAAACCACTGGGTTTCTTCCACGTCACCCGTTTCCCCTGCAGAAAACAGAGCTCTCTGTGGTTTTACAGGGACGGCACACACTCCAATGGCAAACTCTTAAAACACATGGGCTAAGAAAAGGGGCCTCTATTTAAAGACCCCCAATTATATTTAATTGTAGAAAAACACAGCCAATTCCAGCCACACGGGCTGAGGCTGTAAGCTGAGCTTGCATTGTGACTGGCCTGTTTTCACTGGGGCCAGAGCAACGGGGATGGAAACCTAAAGCCTGAGACAGAGAGAGAGAGAGAGAGAAAGGACAGGAAGACAAACAGCCAGCATGTAGATAGTGAATGAAGGAGAGAAAAAATTAAATTGAGTGAAGGAGGGTGGATAATGAGTGAGAGAGGGAGGGAGCAGAAAAAAGGGAAAAAAAAAAGCCTCCCTCCATTCTGTCCTCCTTCTCTTGTGGTGCAGGGTTATTTTTAGCTACGATGGGGAGCAACACGATGCTGTAAAGACAATCATTTCTGCTGAGGCACAGTCATCGCTCACCACGACATCTCTGTCACAGTAAAGGAAACACACACACACTTAGGTTTGTGTGCACCCTACAGTACAACAAGCATGGGTTTTTGAGGGCCGGTATCTCTGTCAATACCTGAATTGAAGCTGTCAATAGTCAGTACCATGCGCTCACAAAGCCTCACAGACCTTCACAAAGCAACATCTGTATACAGTAGAGAGCACTGACTAAGGCAAAACCTTGAAAACTATTTTCCCTCTCTACCGCGTGAATTTACCTGAAAAGTCTCAGGTACTGTGTACTGTATTTTACTTCACAGAGGTCAAGTGTATCACTTTGAAGTGGTTCTCGTCTTTCACGTGCAGTGAAAACAAAAGGCCCCTTCCCAGATGGCAACATGTGCATACCAGCCTAAATGTGTCAGGTCAAACCAATCATGTTGAGGATTAGATGCAGAGGACTTGGAAAGACACAGGCATATACATGCACCTATATATTCCCCTGTTGACATTTACCGGGTCAAGGAGAAGAAACCCTATCACAGTGTCTGAATCAATAGTTTGTCTTTGAAGAATTAAAGCACATTTTATTCCCTCTCAAAAGCTGTGTTTGTCTCTTAGATCCACGAGATTCCCTCCACTTTCTTTGTTTGTTTTGTGTTGTTCTTTTTAAATGTTTTGTCTTTATGTAAAGCACATTGAGTTATGAAATGTGCTATATAAATAAAGACGCCTTGCTTTGCCTTCAATATCAACTATCGCAACATCTGTGCTCCAAACTGTGGTTAAACTGTGATCCTTGTGACCATTTATTGGAGGAAAGATGGCTTTCTGTCAAAATAATTAACTCATTACCATGTGTTACTCTGTTACTGTGACAATGGGGTGCCTGTGGTACAAACAAGTGAGTAAAAAGCCGTATCTTTGATATAAATAACACTGGTGTGAAAGAGTCCTTATTATTATGAGTATGACTCAGAGCGCTGCGTTACTATGCAGTGTATAGGATTATGGCAACCAACTCAGTGTATTCCTGGGTGGAATTTAGAAGTGATGGGAAATCTGCAGCCTAAGACTGGAAAAAATATATCAGTTTAAACGGTACTTTTATTAGTACTTTTATACTCACACTATGTGTGAACGTGTTTGGAGACTTATTAGACAGAGATCCTTGACTGTAGTTAGTGGAGGAGACGCTGGGCTACAACAGTGCTATGCAGGTGGTTCTTACCTGAGCAGGGCAGCTCTTTGATTTAAAGCAAGCAATGGAATATATCCACAGCACTGACTTCAGATAACTTCACCCACACAACAGTTGTCATAATGTTGTTTGGTAGAAAATGTTATGCGACTTCATGTTTTAAAATAAATCACACATAAATTTAAATAGGTGATGCACAGTGGTGCAGAGGTAAACACTGTTCTCTCACTGCTAGGAGCTTCTGAGCTTCTGCTGCAGCCTGTCTGAATGGAGTTCATGCTCCATGGGGTCTCTGTTTTCCTCCACAGTCTAAAACCACAGCAGATCTGGTGACTGTAAACATTGTCAATGGGTGTGAATATGAGCGTCTCCATGTGACAACCCTCCATCATCATCTTTGTTTCCTGACATGGTCTTTCTACTGATATTGGCGCAAAAATCTCAAAATGCACAAAAATCTGTGATTTTATGATAGATGTTGGATAAATAATTAACTTCTGATGATGGTTTGTGTTTTCATCATGTCTCACTGCTTCATCCTCATCACATGATGATTGTGTGTGTGATGTTCATTCTTACCGGTGATGAGCTCTCGGACCTCCATGTCATTGGTCTTCCTCAGCAGGCGGACGAGCGCTGGGATGCCGTCACAGTTCTTGATGGCCACCTTGTTGTCATTGTCCTTGCCGTAGGAGATGTTGCGCAGGGCGCCACAAGCTTTGCGGTGGACCTCGGACTTGGGGTGGTCCAGAAGCCCCACCAGAACAGGAATCCCCTTCAGCTGACGCACATCCTTCTTAATCTTGTCATTTTCATAACACAGGTGCTGCAGGTAGGCAGCGGCGTTGGACTTGACCGGGTCAATGGGGTGGCCGAGCATGGCGATGACCTCGGGGAGGTCGGGGTCACGCCAGCGCGGGTCCTTGCGGATGCTGTCGATGGAGGGCGAGCGCCGGCCGCCCATGCGGTCCAGACTGGCCATGCTTCCCCTCTCCGGCTGGGCCAGAGGAGCTGAATACATGCCATGGATGTAAGGGTGGCGCTCATCGATCAGCTCCGCTTCAATGGGGTCGTCCGGGTAACCTCTGGAAGACAAGAGAAGAGAGGACGATGAGGACGAGGGAGATGGACGAGGTAAATGGAGGGTGACTCAGACAGATTTGTCTGAGAGAAGAATTAGTTAGCCGCGGGAAAGACTTTGCGGGAAGCCAAGCGAGGTGAGAGCCACTGACTAATGAGGGAGAAATGGGAAAGCAGGGGATCGGGTGAGAGAGAGGTGACGGAGGAAGAAAAAAAAGGAAAGAGTGCAGGACAGCGAAGGGGAGACGCCGATCTGTGTTTCGGATCAGTTATTAGCAGCTAAGTCAGAAGGACTGTGGTGGCACGGAGAGCACCTTTCTCCTTATTATTCCACCCTGGTGGCAGCAACAAACATGTCAGACTTCATCAAACATAAAGTTGCAGCGCGTGATAGAGAGAGACAGGAAAAGAATGCACAAAGAAAAACTAGACAGTTCACAAAGACACAGAGACAAAGGCAAGTGCAAAGAAAAAAACTTTGAAGGAGAAGTCTTGTGAAGTTTTTTCTCAAGAAGCCACCTTAGAGAGAGGATGTGGTGACTTCTCCCTGGGGGAATGGAGAAAAGAACTGTTCTCCCCCCCCAGGGAGCACCATGAGCCCCCATGATGCCCCGGGGCTGCCTCTGCTCACATCGCCTGCTCACTACTGTAGCATGCGGTTGCTAAAATGTTAACGACCATCTCAGCGGGATGTTTCTGCTAGCATTAGACTGACTGGCGGCTGGCGTTATGGGCTGGGGAAATGAATGGTATTGAGTTCTTGTCAAAAATAAGTGTTGTGAGTTGTGGAAGATGGGAGTTGCTTTTGAGGGTCTCTAGAGAATTTCCCTCATTGAACCTCTATTTCCCCAGCCTCTCTATGCGAGTCTATGAACAACACTCTGTTCTCTAGCGTTCTCAAGGGAAACCTCATCCATTCTCCATCAGAGCATATAGCCAGGCCTTCAATTCCAATGACGGATCATTTGTTGCTGGAGAGCAGGATACTTATTTTACTTAAGGCTCTTTAACGACAAGAACAATTTCTCACAAAGATGGAGTCGCATATGACTCAAAAAAAAAAGAAAAGAAAAAAGTTGCACAGAATATTTTTGAAACTTCACAAAAATTCCTGTTTTTGAACGCACACCACTGAGTTGTTTAGAGGGAGAATGTTTGGCAGGAAAAGTTATGACACGGGGAGAGGAATTTAATTAGGGTTGTGTAGTTATGCACAGCCTTTATCACCCCTCCCACCCACCCCGCAGCTTGAGACTTGTTTACCCTCGTTACATAATCCAGCTGGTCTCTTCTCACCATCTTTGATGTATGGCGGTTGGTGGTGCAACAGAATGGTGGCCAATGCTGTTGGTTGGCAGGGAATTCCAAACCGGGCTCTAATTTTAATGAGTTTTATGTTAATTATGTGTTGTTTTTTTTTACAGTTCTTCCCAGGCATGCTGTGGAAATTGATACGAGATGAACCAGGAGAAAAAAAAAAAAAAACTCCTGACCGAGCAGTGTAACGAGATTCTAAATCCCCTATTCACACTGGTGGAAAGAGGATTGATGGGAGAGTGAGGCACCTCTGCAGTCCTGCCTCGAAATGTCGAAAGCAGCGGGAACCGAGTTCAAAGAAACGCGTTGCCCAATGGCTGTGGCAAACTTTGCAGGCCGAGCTTCGGGTGTCACTGGCACATGTCGGGAGCAGCTGTGACTGGAGGTCTTCAGAGACAGGTGCTCTTCCAAGACTAAAAAACAAAAAAACTAACCTAAACTGAAGTGGATCTGGATTAGCCGTGTTGTGTTGCAGCTTTGTGGAACACATCCAACAACCACAAACCTTTATATGCAGGGCCTGCGACCACATCGGCAAGGAGGGACCGATGAGGAGACTGATTACAGCACATCATTTGGAGAACGACTGCTGCTCTGAGGTTTGGCAAAAAAACACTAAACTGTATGACAGGCTGTGTGGAAAAAGAGGGAAATCTGCGAGGACGTGCGCATGTGTGCACGTGCTGGTGGTTAGTAAAAACTTCCTCGCAAACACTGAGATCTAAATACACACTCTCAGTGCCCGTCATCCGGCTTTCAACTGCTTGTGGGACGCTGGACATGACGAGGCAAAGGGAGGCAGGGCGGCACACAACCTCAGCATCCCTCTCATTATCTGTCACGCTACGTTTGTCGCACACTTTGTCTCGCACACACACACTTTAACACACAGATGAGATGTACAGTTGTGTAGATGGTGGCTCATTTAGATCTGGGCCGATGCGGCGGGGCTTTTGGCAAAGCAGGCGTCGTGAGGCTGAGTGATGGGAATGTCAGGATTTGCATTTAAATTGGCGCCATTGTGTGTACAGGGAGGGGTGTATTCATAGGATGTGAAAGGGCTCTCCACTGCCAGACGCGATGCTCTGAGCATGATTACAGCGGATCACTCTCCTCATGTTAATCGAGCCACTGGATATCCGGGCAACTCCTGCGTATCTGTGTGTTTGTCAATGGATGCACTGGTGGGTTTTTTTTCTTCTTCGAAGACATAAAAGAACAAGATAAAAGATAAGCAGATACAGCAGACATAACATATTCATAAACAAACAGGACTCCTTTACTCATCTGGACGCTGTCACTCTCTCAATAGTCTTCCTCTCCTTCATCTCCTGTCACTTACTTTCATCAGCCATCAATCACGGCCGTGCCTGACCCCTCGTCTTCGGCACGCCCATAAAAGGAGATAAACTGAAAAAGGATTAGAGACTCGCTCCGAGGAAGATGTTTGCATCTCATATGTACACATTACATCTCTGCAGCGTTTATGAGCTCTTCACCGACTGTCCCTGCCGAGCAGACTGCTCATTTTGAGTTATGGGCAATAATTATTTTATGATGCACAAGAGTCTTTGTGGGACAGAGAACAAAGAAGAAGGATAAAAAAAAAAGAAGACAGCAAAGCTGGAGTGTTTATGTCTCGCCACTTCCTAATTTCTCAGGCTGTTTTGACGGCATTATTCACTGCCAGCCCTGCTTGTTTTCATTCAATTAAAGGAAAGTGACATCGCTCAGAAGTTTCTTCTATAATTTAGAGGATGCTTCTGAGAAACCTCAAACATAACAGATGGGGAGTATCATATTAAACGCAGTATTTGGCTTTCAGTGAAATCCTCTTGGCGGGATGGAGGAGGGCTGAGCTGGCCAGTATCAGATCACTTCCATAGGCTGCTCCCCACAGACACCACTGGATTAGAATGAAACCCCCCCCCACCCCCTCAGTCAAGCACCGAATGAATGTGTCTTTGTGTGAGTGTGAGTGTGTGTATGTGTAATTAAATGTCAAGCTGTGTGTGTGCGTGTGTGTGATCGCGGTGACTCCTGGATGCAGGTGAAGCAGGGCAGGTCGCCCAAGGAGAGATGAACCATTAGAGATTGGCTTAAAAACGCCCCTGTAGTCTAGAAGGGTTCAAAAGCAGCTATTAATCACGATGGCGTGACGACACACACACACACACACACACAGGACGCTGCTCATGGACACACATAAAGGATTGGGATGGGGGAGTGAGATGCACTCACATCCAGACAGTGGGAGGGAGAGAGAAACAGAGAGAGAGAGATGAGTAGTTTATCTGCAGAAGCTGAGCTCCGATGGTGAAATACTATAAAGCTTTATTGATGCATCGCTGTTCCAGGAAAAGTTTTTAAGTGCTTCAAAATCAAGAAAAATCACAACTGAATACTGACTAAACTCTGTAAACAGAGAGACCGACAGAAGAGTTCAAGCTGTCCAGACATGCAGATAAAAAAAAGGCGCAATTAAAATTAAATATGGAGTAAAAGCAAAGCAGCCGGCATCAGAGAAACTTGCATTTCACTGCAATGTAAAGCCCAGACAAGGAACTTTCAATTTGTGTTGATGTTGGCGGTCCCTGTGGCCAAAAGCGGTAGCGTTTTGTCGGAATGAAGATTGCATTTCCCATGAGCTCTAGTACGTATTGTCGTAAAGACGCTTATCTGGCTCGCGTGTCAGGGTCTTTGTGAGCAATTTTAGGCAAATTACTTTGGAAATGTATTTCAAATACGTCAGAACAGCCTCCAGCAGGACGGAGGAGCAGGATGGGTGCTGTGGCAGACAGGTAGACTGCAGGAGCCCCTTGCTTGTAAGAAGTTGTGCACCATTTGTGTAGTGATTGTTATGCACATTTTTATTGAAAAGAAAAAAAACATTGTCCCAACTGTGCCCAGGGGATATTAATTATCATCCTAGGGAGGACTTGAGGTCTTGAGCCCTGCTGTCTCTGAATGCTGTAAATGGTTTTGTCCGACCACTGCCTCCTGGTTTCACTATGTAGAAACAGCTCATCTTCACACAGATGGGCTCATTTGCTGTTGCAGGTCACAGAGAGACATGAGCAGAAACCAGAGACTTTTGCACATCCAGTTAAAAGTTCCTTGTAGGGGCTTTAATCTATAATTCTTTGTCTCCATCAAGCCTTTCTAATTTCACACATGACAGTCTACCCACCGTAGAAAAAAAAAAACTTCTGGCACTACAAACAACCAATTATTCTCCCACATCATCAAAGAAAACTATGAGTAACTGCGAGGAGACACATAGTAAATGCATGTGTGGCATTTACAGCGTGTTGAACACAGCAGTGTCTAGCTGAGCTTTTAGATTCAAGGTTTCAGTCATAAAGTTTGCTCAACTGGCTGTTGTCTGAAGAGAAACAGTGACATGAGCATTCAGATTTATAACCCCCAAACTGTAAATATGAACACTGTGTGTAGTCCACTTTCATCAGCTGGTGCAGTGAGCCCTGACAGGAGGATTCCTCTCATTTGCTGCCCATTTCCACATCGCAGCTACATGTATATTAACATTGAAAATCCAAGAGTGAGACATTCCCAGGGAACCACAATGTCAGCGTTCCCATCCATACGCGGACACTCGACGGATACCGCGGCCGTGACAAAATGAGCGCTCTCTCAGTGCCAATGCGTGAAGCAGTTATGGCAATAAACACCGTCATTTTGGGTCGGCGCATAATTGAGAGCTTGCAATGCAATGATAAACTGCAAATAAACCACTTTAATTCCAAGATTCATTACGACACTTTGGAGCCGCCGCTTCCCCTCTTGGAGGAATAGTGATGGCGGTGCGAGCACACAGGAAAGAGACGGGAAGAAAAGTCCTGCAGTACACCGGTGTTTTGATGTAAGCTGGTCGGGCCAATGGATGAAAGAAGACAGAAGGAAATATTTGTGAATTATTTCTTCTGCAATTAGTCAGGCAGCAGTCAGTCAGAAGAGGCTTCAAAATGTGTGTTTGGGATTGAGCATTTTGCGTGAGAGACTGTGTGTGTGTCCGCCTGCGAGTGTGAGTGTGTTTCTGAAGGGGGGGTGTGTGTATGTGGCTGTTAGGGCTGTGTTGTGACACATGTAAGGCAAGCTACAAATTGCCTGTCACAGCAAGTGCCTCTCACTAGGCGGATGGGGGAGTGACTCATTTTCTGAAGATGCGGATTCTTATTGACTGTTTGTGTGTGCGTGAAAGAGATACTGTGTGTCTAAGTGTCAGAGCAAAGTCAAAAGTGTGTAAAGACACACAGTCTGATTAGGCATCTGCTCTTTCGTGTCTCACACAACGACGACGGAGAGGTCTTGAAATCCAGCTTGTTGCTTATGCATGAGCGCGTGTCTGAATGTGTGAGTGTGCGAGATGAGCTTAATTAAGAGGGAAAAGCGAAACTCGCACGCTATCAGGCTGGCAGCAAACCTGGGTTCTGCATCACCTTTGATCGTGATGACAAAAATACACACACAGACTAAGAGATACACTTTTTTCCAGTCCTCCAGTCTCGACCTTCTCAGATCTGTATCTGAGATCTGGCTCAGGGTCTTGTAACCCTCAGATTGGTGGAAAATTGTAGAGTTTGAAAATAACCATATGCTTCATATCACTCAAAAAGAAGTCTTTAGAACACACTTCCCATCAACACAATGTCAAAAATCCCTTTTGGGTGGAAATGAGATGATTGGAAGCTAAGAGAGGACAAGTGAGGGAGGTTATTGTTGAAGCTAACTGGCTTTTCTTCTTCCTGCTGGAGGCAGAGGTCAAACTCCTCTCAACAAAGGTTCCATAAAAAGGATGGAGGCTTTGAGCGATAACTGACAACAGCGTCCCGTCCTCTGCTGCTCTCCCTCCATCCCGTTCATCCTCCCTACCCCCCCCTCGGAGCATTCCTGCCTCTTTACCTCTGACACAAACACATGTTCGCCGTCCATTCACGGAAAAATGGCAATCAAAGGCTTGTTTTTCCGCCTCGCTTCCTTTCTCAAGCATGTTGCTCAAGGAGAAGAGACATCTGTTTACTTGAGAACAGTGTAATGTAGTCTTTTTTATGGTAAGAACAAGACAAGTATTCTTTATTCTCTCTTATCTAAACG
Source organism: Decapterus maruadsi (assembly GCA_030347415.2). NCBI lineage: Eukaryota > Metazoa > Chordata > Actinopteri > Carangiformes > Carangidae > Decapterus > Decapterus maruadsi. The sequence goes on from CM064895.1 coordinate 6,174,475, forward strand.
AGCCCCATCTCCTCCTGTCGAGGCATAGTCTGTGCTCACGCAAATGAACAAGAACACGCTGTCCGATGGAAAAAGAAAAACATGTATAGTGGATGAACTTCAGCACCTTCAAAAAGTATTTGGGAAAACGAGTCGCTCCCTCATCCACAAAGCATTATCTGCTGCAAGCTGAATCCTTCAGCCTGAACACGACCGACAGGTGTTTACGTATTAATATCAGGTACTGATGATGTGGACAAACAACTAATGTACAGACTTATCTGTGTAACGTATAGGGCTTCCCCGACCAAAGATTTTCTTGGTCGACCAACAGTCGTCATTTAAGGGCGATTAGTCGACTAATGGGACTTTGAGATGGGACCAGGGCTCACGGCAGCATCCGCTATTCAACAGCAGTGATACGTGCTTCTTCAAACCAGAAACGTCTGTAACAACATTGGAAAAAATTGCTTTTGACAAAAAAATAATAATAGTAAGGACCTGCCGTGCCTTGTAAAAAAAAAAAAAAAAACTGAGAGCGAGTGAGTGTCATGACTTCCTGTATCTGGCCCTTCAAATTAAAAGCCCTATAGTCTTTCACATACAGGTCAGTCATAATGATTTTGACTTAATGTCGACAAGACACGGCTCTAAATGTTTGGGTTTTTTACCTACGACTAATCAACCAATAATATTTTGGTCGATTAATGACTAATGATTAATGATCAACTACTGCTTGGTCGGCTATTTAGAGGCAGTCCTACAAATGTATTTGCTTTGATCTAGATAAACAGACCTGCACAGAAAGCAAAACCTAGAATCTTGGGTTCATCCTCACCTGACTCTGGGCCCATCTCTCAGAGGTTCCCGGTGGGTGCGACCCCGGTTGGCCCCCTGCAGGGTGCGTCGGTTGGCAGTGGAGTAATCGGGCTCCAGCTCATACGGCTCCTCCTCCTCAGGACCCAAGCTGCGGCGATCATCTTCCAGGCCGTACGGCTCAGCCTGGAAGCGCTCGGGCTGCGAGCGGTTCAGATCCACAGTGCTGGTACCCATAGGAACCTGGGGCTGGGCAACGTGGCCATAGTCATCCTTGCGAATGGGAAGCGTGTAGCTGTTCTCTGGCCGGTAGCTGTTGGGCATGTAGGGGTAGCGCGGCGGCCGGAAGTTGACGCCACGCGACAGGCTGCCGTAGTTGTCCGTCAAATCGGCGTAGCCGTCGTGCAGGCCGTAGTGGCGGACGTACTGGCTCTCAGGCGTCTCGCCGTACGAATCGTTGTAGGAGTTGTTGTAGGAGCGCGTCAGGGTGGAGGTTGCCTGTGGAGTGATGAAGCGGTCACCTCCGTTCTTCAGGTAGCGCCTGTCGATGGAGTCGGTGTAGCTGCCCAGCGGGGACGATCCCTCAGGCAGGGGCAATCCATCGGGGCCGAGGGGCACCTGGCGCACCGTCCGCGTGGTCACTGTCTTTACCATCTTGGTTACCTGCAGAGGAGAACAGGTACATACAGACAGCTTGGCTTGACAAAGTGACATTAAAGAAATCAAACAGTGTTAGAGCACAGCACAAAGGAAAAATAAAAATAAACAGGGGAAATAAATGACTGATTAATTACTGTCCAGATTAAGGCTTGTATTTCAAACCTAATGCAGAGAAACACTCCTCGGTTATGTTAGTTCAATATTACTTCATTTCCTGGTGACAACTGTGCACTGTAATACCTTAAAATGATGAGTTCCTGTAGATTCAAGTGTGTACAAGTGTTTTTTGCCAATTTATATCTGCACTTGATAGAAAAAGTAAAGACAGGAAGGAAAGCCAGGGGGAGAGTGGGGGAGTACGTGCAACAAACTGTCTGGAGTCAAACCAGGACGCACTTTCTCAGACCTAGTAGTACATGTGGTATGAACATTAATGGTCACATACTGTAGGCTGAGTGGGACTCATTTCCATCAACCTAACATTTTAATGCGAGCTACACTGACAGGAACTTCTCCTGCATTGGAGGTAAGACCAGTTTCACATTTGAAACTGGAAAAAAAAACTCTCCACATGTTGTAATCTGCTGACAAACAACTCCTAAACCAGATTGTAACTGTTCCACAGTGAGTGAGTCTCCTGGATTGTGCTGTAACTGAACCTTCTTGAAGTGTTACAGCTCCACTGGACCTTGAATCCTGTCTGTCCCTTAAGGGAGCGTGATAGGGCAGCACCACGCTCTGTGGCAGGTGGGCTGTGATAACCAGACCTGGGTGCATCTGTCTCTCATGCTCCCTCCATCCTATAGCTAAGTAACTCCACTCAGGCTGTCTTGACTGGAGAATTGCAGACAGCAGCTCCCCTCCCTCCCTCGGCTTTTCCGCCCATACAGAAACCAATTTGCTGCCCAGTGAATTCTGCTGTGGCCGATAATTGGCTATTTTGTCCGCGGCTATAAATTCATCTTCAAAATTAATGAGGTTGATGAAAATTAATCGGCGTCTGCAGGGGGACAGGTCTGATGCACTTCGTGTTGTGCCTGACAAGGTGCTGCAGAGAGGTTCATTCCCCCTTGACAAGCACACATCGACAGAATTACACGGGGAACAGGAACGGGGGGGGCGCAGCTAGGCTCATTCCTATTTATGATGGGTTTAATGTTTGACACTAGTCCTCTTAATTGTTATACGCTTCTTTTATTTTCCCATCTAAGCCATCATTTTAATTTTAATATGAAAGGAGTAAAGACATGTAACGATGTCATGAGACCAGACCACAACGAACCATTAACCCTCAGTAGGGAGGAAGGGGCCCAGAGCAAACGCACAAACCACATATCTGTTGTTTAACACCGCATCCTCATTAACTTGGTTGAAACTAATAGAAATTTACACCGACCTTGTTTCTTGATTACTCCCTGACTGTGAGCTACATAACAAAGCCTATTTCAGGAGTGCCAAGGTTCATTTCCATGTTCCGAGTAATTACTGAGTAATTTACGTTGGTTTCTGATGCTGCTTTGCCTTGGCTCTGCACCGTTGAAAATAAAGAGCTCATTTTGTTTGATTCACATTAACTAAAGCCCATGTATAGACTTCCAAAAGCAAGCTCACGTTTGTCCTCTTGACTCACAGTGCTAGCTACACCGAGGCAGAACCTCTACGCGGCTGCTCTGATGCTCATATCATGGGAACTCTGGGAGCCGGCAAGACCCTGTATGAATTATAGCACTACACTGACATACTGTAATAAATATCATCAATTAATGAAATAACATTTTCACTTATGTGTTTTTGTGTTTATGTTTGAGTTCCCCGAGCAGCGAGCCTCAGCCCCCCGCAGAGAGAATAACGCCAGGATGCTTCTGTTCATATCTGGATATTCTATCGCCTGTTATATACAGTATCATCATATTTTATTCTGCTCTGTTCTGGCTGTCAGCGCTGAGAGGAGAGCATGGAGAATGCAACAGCTTCCCAGCCTTGACATGCCCAGCTGCCTTGTACTAACACAGCTTTTTAGGTGATTTGCAAGGGCTGCAAAGGGAACCATCACACAGGTTTCAAACACTCTTTGATGTATGCTCAAGTTCACAAGGCGTTAAACCGTCACGCAAGGGGAAGCAAGAGGAGGCGAGGGACCTGCGTTTCAGAGGAGCCTCTGAAATATGCTGAAGCGGGGTAAACAGAGCTAAAAGAGAATTGCTAAAATTGTGGAGAGAGCGAGTGCGCGACTATGTGTACATGCGGAAATACTCGCAGGAATTCTACATGTAGGAATACTATCGATAGATGTGTTTGTTTTTGCACAAACATGGAGAGTCATTATTGTACTCAACAGCGTTTAGAAAAAAACCACAGGTATTTAGACACAAGAGTCACCCGATTACCAAGCTTTTAAAAGTGGAGGGGAAGGCAGCAGGCGTCAAACTGTCCACTTTATGGAACTGTTAAAGGTTTCACAACCTCTGCGGCATTCAATTTATTGAGAGCTTAAATGGACATGGTGGCCGGAGGTTAGTGGCAGAACATGAGGTGGTAATTCAGTATTTTTTAAAACACCCTGTTATTGTGAACCCTGCGATTCATTTCCCAGCAAAGATGACGGAAGTAGAAATTGTTAGTTTCAGTGAAGTCAAAGTGGATGAACGTGGGCTTCTTTAAAAAACATCATGTTAAAGGGGAAATGCAGGCGGGGCGGGGGAGCACAGCAAAGACCACACAGGCATCGACGTCCTTTACTGGGTCGGTCTCGGACGCGGTGGGAGCCGACATGGAGACCGGGGTGGGGGTCCGGGTGGCGGGCCTGGACTCCACTAACAAGTTGTCGGTCACCAGCACTGGGTGGTAGGTGCGGCGGGTAATGGTTTTGACCACTTTGGTAACCTGGAGTTGGGAGGGATGGGTGGGTAGAGCTCTCAGAAAACTACTTTAGATCACACACTGCATGTAAGCACTGGATATGGATGTTGTAGCCCAGTAAAGGCTCAGAGTAAAGACACTCATTGGAGCTACATGGAGCTGTGTGCAATCTGAGAGAGAGGTTAGAGTGTTCTTGCTGTGCTCCAGAAACTATTTTTAAAATCAGCCTGCAAAAATGTGCTTGTTGAGACTGGAGCCTGTCTGAAATAAATATAAAGTAATACACTCTGAGCCAAAAGTTTATGTTCCTTCTCCTTTTCCGTTCAACAGTGACACTTCATTTCGCACGACAGTTGTATCCGATGGAGCTACCATTTGGCATTTTCCTCGGAGAAGTTAATAACTAACTCCTGCCCACTGTAGCCCCGGCTCCCCCCGTGGGTGCCGGGGTAGTGAGAGTGCTTTTCATTTGTTTGTGTGGTCGGCCTGGACTCTCATTAGCTCACATCCAGAGGAAAGAGGAGGAATGCTGCTTTTATTGGCCGAACTGGAGCTCTTCCTCCGACACTACCGCTGTTCCATTCAGAGTGTCTGCCAGGAGGAAAAGAGGGGCTGGATGATCGCCAAAGGGGAAGCACGGCACGCTGGGACAGGAGGACGGGCCGTGGATCTAATTGAGCACGTACATGTGCTCGGGACTCATGCACACACTGTGAACCGGTCTGGGCCAATTCCCTGTGAGGTGCATTGATTGAAAACGTAAATAGAAGCAGCAGTTAATCTGCTAATGAAAGTCCATTCATGCTATGGTTGTTTTCTAACTGTGCATGAAAAACAAAAGTTTTTGATTGAGTTCATCAGCTCAAACTTACCTTGACCTCCTGCTACAACTCCAGTCTGTCATATACAGTCACTGTGACTTGGTGCCAGTTTTTCTGTTCCTACTATCCTAACTAACTAAATCAGATCCAAACATGTTTACCACCGGAAAAAAAAAACTTTTTTTGCCTGCAAATCTGGGAAGATGGAAGAAGCTTGTTGTTTCATCTTCCAGCAGTTGGATGGGGGATAACCATCAAGGGGGAAAGGAGTGCGTTAGCATTAGATAGTATGGCAAGACTTTGGTTCAAAAGAACAGATAAGCACATAAATAAAACTGTGAGTTACTGGGAAACAACGAGAGAGACAGAAAAAGGAGAGAGGAGGGGGAAAAAACAACAAAAGAAAGTGAGGAAGAGGTGTAGAAGGGGCATCTTTGTGTACATTCTCAGCTGGGTCTGGATCCATTTCCCGCCTCAGAGATGTTGGCTACCACCAAGTTCACCCTGAACATTAATCTGTTCTTTTCTCCCCAAAGTGGCTTCCCTCCTCCCAGCAGGGCGGCAGGCCCTTCAAACCAGCGTCCTTCCTCTCTCTCCGTTCCCCCGGCAGCCGAAACCCTTGATTGGTACAATGTTTTTGTGTAATATTTTACTGTGTTTATGTGAGTTACTCCAAAGACGCTGTGTGTGTGAACGCATAAAATCTTTTGAGTGTGTGTGGCCAATCCCCTCGCAGTAAACAGGCTGGAGGGCAATGGGTCCTCCCTGATGAGGGATTAGACCAGGCTCTTTAATTACAGTCTCACAGTCCCTGGAGTAGGAGCTCCACACAGCACTCTCTACTCCAGCAGCCGCCGCACTATAGCTACAGAAGATGAATCCCCATACATACTTTAGGTTACGTTTGAGTGCATGTCTCTAAACGCAGAGGCTAAGGAAGGAGCTGTCAACACCACACTATACTTCTAAGATGGGCTAGATTTGCTGGGTTTTTTCTAACAGATCTTGGAGGGAATTATTCTCTGAGTGACTGAATGTGTCGCTCCACATGTTTTAAAGGGATAGTTCACCCAAAATTCAAATTTCACTCATTTTCTACTCGTGTTGAGAGAAGTTTCAGACTCATCCGTGCCTTTTTGGAGTTACAGTGGGGCTCCGCGCAGCATTGCATTGCCATATGACAGTGGCGAACGGGTTCACTTTTCTTCGTCCAAAAAGACACCTGCAGTGGGTGTCAGAGCTGTGAACTGAGATACTGGGAGCCCCACTCATGTCGGGGCTTCAATACAAGAGGGACATTACAGACGAGCTGTGTGGAGGTATTTGGATGTTTTTTGGATCTTTTTGGATGAAGAAAAGTGAACCCCGTTCGCCACCGCCACATGGCAATGCAGCGCTGCACGGAGCCCCCCGTAACTCCAAAAAGGCATGGAGGACTCTGAAACTTCTCCCCACCCTTAGTCGACATGAGGGTGAGTAGAAAATGAGTGAAATTTGAATTTTGAGTGAACTATCCCTTTAAGATGACAGTGATTTTTGTTATTGTTAAAAACTATCAACTAAAACGTGTTCAAAGGCATTTGACAATGTGTTTTCTGTCACAGAGACTAATAGTGTATCCTCAGGATTTAATTGTTAAATCATACTACATTTAAATACACTTTATCTCACATCACCAAACCCCCTGTGGGGATGTGCTGAGCAGTGCTACAGTATGTTGTAGAGGAGGAATGTTGAAAGATTAAATTTCCAGGAGAGAGACAGAGAGAAAAAGACCATGCAGAAGAATTTTTTTTAAAAAGGAGAGGATGAGTCTCATCCCAGGAGGTGGAAGCAGCAAGCGGTGACTTTAAATACTTTTAAGTACAGACTGAGCATTATTGGGGCTTGTGATGAAGCAGACTGTGTTGCACACTGCTGCTGTGGCCTCTATGGGCGCACGTGTACAATGGTGGCATGTTGGGAGAAGCTATAGTGGTATAAAAGTCCACTCACCTTCACGTTAGTTGATAAATCCTTATAGAAAAACAACAGAACATAATAGAGGACGAATCAACAAAGGGGTTTTTTGAGAAGCAACAAAAAAGAAAAGAAAAACACCAGGGGAGCTGTCTCATACTAACACAACAATCAAATAAATAAAACCATGAGAGGGATATGAAACCACTTTGGGCTGTAGGATTATGGGATTTAGAGTTCTTAGGGATGGAAGCCTGGGAGTGGTGGTATGGTACTGTGCAGTTTGGAAGCAGTGACCTATAAGCATCATTCAAAGCAATACTGAAATGGATCAAAGGGACTTCTGCAGCAAAGAGCTCACTGGGATGTTTGTGCCACAACAATGCAATTACAGGTAGAATATCAGGTCTATATGGCATGACAACAAATGGAGCGTCGGCTTTTAAGAGGAGGTGAGGGATTTAAACTGTCTAACATCAGTACAATAAACAATACTTGTATTTATGTGTTGACTTTTCTGCTATTTGTTTACCACCTCTCTTACCTTGGTTTCTGTGCGCCGTGTGGTGCCGTCATCGGAGGTGACCACTGAGACGTGGGAGGTGGGGGTGCCGGGGTCCTCCTCTATGGTGACCGTCTCCTCCACCACCTCCTGTGGCTCCTGCATCATGGCCAGGGATGTGGCGTTACTGGGGCTCTGCTCCTGCACAGACAAGAGGGGGAAAGACGGTTATACAAACAGAATTTACAGATTTACTTGGAATAAACAGCACAACAGGTGATCTTATACTAGACGGGTCAAACTTTAATTGGTAAACTGCAGCGACAAATTATATCAGAGTCCGGCAGAGAGACATACTTGTAGAGCTTGAGTGAGAACTTTGCAAAATAAGGGTATTAATGCAACCCATAATTTGCAATAAGACACTTGAGAATCAGCTTGAGGGATGGAACATGTGAATAATAATGTGTGGAAAATAACTGCATTAAAATACACTGACTGAGACGAGGAGATGAATGCAAGTGTTGCTAATGTAAAAATAGGCATGAGAATCTCTGCAAAAATAATAAGGACTCTAATATGACATGACAAGTTATTCAAAAACAACTGAGTATTTATAAGTTCATCACTATTATTTCTACTACTATATCATTTACTATATGCACAATAACACCTAGTCAAATGGTCAAAAAATGGTGTGATGAATGGTTGAAAACTGTTGTTGAACCACTGTATCCTATTCCAGCTCTTCATGCTTCTCTGTTTTCACATACACAGTATTTTAATAGTCACTGCTGTCAGACAACAGAACAGGTCTGACACAGTGACTGACACATGGCTCATTAAGACTCCGTGTTAACTTCTCAGCCTCTGTGCTGCTGCTGCTGCTAAAGTTCAGATTTTATAACCACACCAGTGCCTGACAAAATCACCACAACACATTTAAAGACAAAGACTGTGGCGTGGCCCGTGACATCAGCTATATTTACTGTAAAATGATCTCTGAGAGAGAAAGTCAGCAACTTCTTATTTAGTCCCTTGCACCGCCTCTGATAACAAACTGCTGCTCCGCCCCCTCTGCCGCTCACAGGGAGCCACGCCAAGACGTTAGGCCAAAAAAGTCACAAGGTGCTCTTTTGGAAAAAAAAAAAAAGTGTCTAAATCTGGTGACAAATGTGCTTAGTTGGCAACAGCGCAGGCTGTAAACGAGCCCCTAATAGAAGCTGTTTGTGCCAATACATTTTAAAAGGGCAACAGCCAATAGGGAAACTCCAGCACTTCAACACAGTCAGTCAGTCAATCAGTCAGAGACAATTGCATCTGTAGTTCCAGCTCTGCTGTTGCAGATTTGCCACAGATATACAATCAATCCAAGCAGGTATCTTATACTGGACAAGCAGGTTTGATGTGCACATCCAGAGGCTCTGTAGACAATACTCTGAACAAACAAGAGTCCACATCCTGTTAAATAACAGCAATTCTGATGAAGATAAGTTGATGTTACTGTAATAATTCATTATGACAAAATCCAAATACACACATGGTTCTAATCAGATGTAGATAACATCCAGAGCTGAAGGAATTATAGTTCATGGAATGCGTTTCTGGCCTGCATTTTCCTACTTAAAAAGAAGAAGCATATTTTAGCTCAAATTGTCATGGTAAGGAGAACATCATTGTTTTTAAGTCTTGGAACCTATTTTATTGGATTCCTTGCTTGGATATCCCGAAAATATACAGTTTGACACCAAATTTGTTATTATAGCTCCAACAGATAGATAGAAGATGGGCCTCTCAAGTACTGTTTGGCCGGCGGCCATTAAAAAAAAACTGTTTATTACGGATACAAAGTGTGATCTCACTTGTGTCTTAGGATAGACTTATTTATATGAGGTACTAAGGTACTAAGGTACTTCCATGCCAAAGTGGGACCTTTGCATCATGACTTGAAGTCAAAAGTCGTTTAACCTCCCTGCTGTCATTCTGTCATCCTGTTCTGTCATCATACGGTGTTTGATAACATTAATGTGACTGGGTGAGAATATACTATTTTATTTATCTACTTGTTTTTTTGTTTTTTTTCTCCCGTTCCATACTACTGAGCCCAGTACGTGAGTGCACTGAATTTTGTCTACTGCGTAATGACAATAAATCTCTATTCTATTCTCTATTTTCATTAAACTGTTGTTAACAGCATAATGTTCAGGAAGAGAAAAATAACGCTTATGGTGTAAGGAACCTGGTTCTCCAGAGTCAAAGTGGAACACAATGCAAACCCCGTTCCCCACCACTCTGATCCCCACAGGCTTACTTCCTTCCTCCTTGCCTCATAACATGGCCAGGTTCCACAGAGCAAAGCTTAAAAGCAGCACCGAAAAAAAACTGCATCTGTAAGCACACACATCCTAGACAGTAGCACCTATACAGAACACAAGAATGAAGCTATAAATACACACATTTTTTTGTTTCTACCCCTGACAGTCGGTGATTTATTTGGCCTCAGTATTATATCCAAACACTGCAATGCAGGGTAGCAAGCAACTCTTCACCTCTTGAGACTTTAAATTGAGTTAAAGCTTCTTTCAAGGCAAAGCAGAGGCCTGGAGGACTGTTTTTGATTCATATTTCATTGGGAGACCATGAATTTGAAGCAAACGTGTCCATGGGCTGAGGATGAAAGTGAGTGGAGTCCCCCCGTCCTCCACCTGACACTGCACGACGGCATGAGAGAAATGTGTTTCTCGTTGCACTTCCTGCCGATGTGAAACGATATGAAGTCGGCGGCTGGCGGTGCAGCGCCCTGGCTCGGCCCACCGCTGTGCATGAGTGTGACAAAATTACAGCTGTGGTGATGGAGAGAGGGGAAGGAAGGCATATGAGGCAATCACTGATAACCAAAAGAGTATGGAGCCAGGCAAGAGAGAGGAAATGGAAGGTAATGGAGAGGGCGGAGAGGAAAACAGCAGGAACAGAACGGTGTGGTGCAAATGGAGAACCACACCATGAGTATGACTTTTAACAAGGTGTTTGATGTCTTTTTTTGTTCACTTCCTTTTTTCACTTCCCTGTGGGAATAAAGGAAGAAATAATTCATGTTTGAAATGCAAATTTTTATCTTTAACTTTTTGACCCCTTTAAACCTAAATCCGAAAATGTGAGGGGTTACTATGAAAAGCATTACTTTAATCTTTCACCCTTATTCACCTCTTAACTGTAGCTATTTACAAGTTCTCCTCACTTAGATGTAAGGTGGACCTGATCCACACAGGCTATATTTATCCAACCAATTTGCAGCACCAAGAGGGAAAGTTTCTGTTTCAGTCTCCACTCAGTGTGTTTTTTTTTTTTAAACGCTACAAGCGACGCCTAATGGAGGAAGAGTTGCTTGTTTTCTTCACATCTTTGAAGACACTAAGAAGTGAACAGTTCTCCATTGATTGGCCAGCTCCTCTCAGGCTTCAAAGCTCCTCACAGTCCTCATTGATCTCCAGTCCTTCTTGCTGATCAGTCAAAAGTTTGCACTTTTTATGCTGAGGATATTTCCCCCTAATCCCACAACTCTCCAGCCGCTCTGTGTTCCTGCTGGGAAAAAAGACCTGGGCTCTTGTTTTGGTGTGTGTATGTGTGTATGTGTGCGTTAGCCTCGTCTCCTTCAGCTCCACAAAGAGAATGAAAACATTCTCTATTTACCTGCTGCACTCGATCCACTAACTTAAAGCCAATTAGCACCCTGAACTGAGTTGAGGTAGGTCATTACACTTGGACAAAGTCCCATTATTGGGGTTAATGACTGGAAAGGCTATCTGCTGCATAGAAAGAGGAACGTCTATTTACACCCAACTGTTGCTGAGCTCAGGGAAATACATTCTTCACCACTGACCTCAGGCTAAACAACCCCACTCTGCAGCTCAGGGCCTTCTACAGGTATTCAGAAAAGGTCAGTGCTGATTATTTGCCTCAAATTAACCCTTAGAGGTCCAAGCCATTTTCCCCCATTTCTTGCCCGCCTGGTCTTCTTATCTAAAAATGTTTCTGTATCCTCAACCCTAGAAGGTATAATCAAATCAGTAACATCTTTTTTTTCAGCATAACCTGGGCTATCACAATATGTATACTGCAGTGGTGTCAGATAAATGTATAAAAAGTTAGATGTCCACAAATACAAAAGAAAAAGAAAATCGGAAATTCCATCACAAGTGATTCATTCAAAACACACAACAAATATATTGGAAGTTTGTTAAATAATTTTCAAAGGTGTAAATCAAAGTGTTATCTGTGAGAAGGGAACAAAAAAAGGGGGGGAAAAAAATCTAACTTTACAGTACAGTACTGTAGTCTCACTCGCCACTACTTATTTCCCACCACAAGGTGTCAGTATTACTTTCCTATATAAATCCTCCTCCTCCTCAACATGCGTAAAAGCAGTGCTGAATCCCATTGTACGCCAATTACGTATGATGAAGGCACACGGCATTTTATTGGTCAACAGACCTCAAACACAGCGCATCAAGATGGCGGGCCGGAAGGAAAATATTACCGGCGAAATGGACAAATTACCGCAAAATACACCAACATTCCATTAGAATGCCTTAGTTCAACATCCCCCCCAAACACCCCCAACTTCACAGTGGAATATAAAACGCCTGGAAGTACTTAGAAACGAGTGGAGCACGGCATCGGAACGGCCGAGGGGTTTCCTGTCGGGAGCTTTTCAAAGTAAGAGCCTACGACACTGCGCTATGAAAATATGAATCAATAAACAATGTGTGCTCCGTTACATCGCCGGCGATGCAGCGGACCCGCAGGGGTTAACAATCATGTCGTATTTCTGATGTGACTCAGTGCCCAGTCCTGGAAAAAAAAACACTAACAGATAACACCTTAAGAGTTTCAAAGTGTGTACAGTCCCCATTTAAGATACAAGATTTCAATACCAAGTGATAAAATGAGTTCACCGAACATACGAGGTCTCTCACTCCATGTCTCTTGTCACTCACTGAGTCACTGCCACTTCTAAACTTGCTCTATTTTGTTTTTATAGCACACTCCACCATGCAGCCTTGCTCCACCCCGTCCCACTGCTATAAGATTTTTTTTAGCACTTGCTAGGCATGTGTATGTGTATGGCATGATTTATCTTCTTCTCCAGTACCTCTCTGGCTCCCTTCCAATGAAATCTGGACAAATTAACTGCATTCCTATGACTGTTTCCTTCTTTTGAAGTCTCTCTGGGTGGAGAGAGGTGACACCATCATCAAAACAGAAATATGTAATAACAACAGCACCATCCTACACTTAGCTTAACATAGCGCTTGGCAAAGCGTTGGACAGAGAGGTGGGAGGGATCCTCAAGAGGCTCGCTGACAAACTGGTGTCTTGATCCAAACTTAATGCGGTGTCTCTCGTTCACTTCCCGCTGCTCCCTCCCGCTCGTCTCTGCGTACACTAAGTGGGAGTGTGGAGTTTGAACTTGACGTTACAGCCCCTAAATAAATGATTAAAAGCCGTCTGGCCGTGAGCTAGCACGGCTGTTTGCCGGTCCTGGGGGAATGTGAAGCTGATTCAGAGTCGAGGAGACTCAGGAAAGCGTATCCTTTAGTCAAGGGCGGGAGAAGTGGAGCACAGTTGCGTTATTGGCCCACCTCAAAGAGATGAATGATTAAGTGGCAGAAGGGTACAGGAGAGAATATGATAAGGAGGGGAAGGAAGTTGGCACATGCAGATAGGCTATGTAGTAATGGTTTGTATTAGCCAGCGGAACAGTAGTAACCTCTGAGTTGGATGAAAGAGCAAAATTCTCCAATCGACTGGATCAGAAACACAAGGCAAACGTCTCTCAGCCAAAAACGACTCACGGATGAATTGAGCAGAGCACTTCAGTCCCTAGAACACTGTGTACACAACTGTGGATGTATTCGACAACAATGTGACATTCACCAGGTAAAGAATCAAAGCACGTGCTTTTATAAACCAAGGCAGGCCTATCTGTTAAAGGTCTAAAAAAAAAATCATGGGGCATATAACAAAACAACAACTACATTTGTCTTAATGCCTCGCTTAAAAAGCCTCACCAAGAACTGGACCCAACTTCTGTCGAAGGCTTGTGAGAGCTTTGCCTGTTAAATCTCTGCTGTTCGTCCAGTGGTAGCGCACAGAGGCTGGGATGTCAAACAGACAGGGATTTGGCTCTGGAGGACGCCTGAGGATTTGTACAGCCTGCACTTTCTTCAGCGTGTGCTGTGGTTGGCTCTGACTGACAGTATACAGAGGAGAGGTGGTGGATAATGAAACCTCATCTTCCTGATCAGTGCCTTGACACAGGCCGACTGCTGAATGGATTGTGCTCGGAGAGTGCTTGTACAGTACGTGTACTACACGAAGGAGAGAAAATTTCAGATCTCTTGTTTGCTACATTACATTGAAGGCAGGAAAGCAGCCGGTCTATATAACTGAAGAGACAGAAGAACTCCAGCTCCTCGCAATGTCCCACCAATCAATGCCTCCGAAAAGCAATGCCCTTGACAGGGCCCTTAAGCAATCTCCTGAGGATTATATTTCATTACAATAGATCATGAGGGGACACGCGGCTCCTTAAGAGTGACTAATCTCAACTGTAATGGATCGCTCTGGTCTGAAAAGAAAAGGAGGAGTAAGTGGAATACAAAAGCAGGAGATGAAGTGATACAGCAGTGTCAATTAGCATCAGGCCTGCTATCTCCCATCAATCTGCACCCATTCATCATCTGTGTTCAATAAACTGCTCCGTGTTGTCTGAGAATGGAGAGATAGAGTAAAATGATGGGAAGAGGGGGAGGGTGCACACTGATAAGGGGCTTTCCTTCCCCTGGGACAGAATCACAACAAGAAAACTTCAGCTGGAGTTAAGAGAATGAGTCATCGCTGCAGTAGCTGTCCAAGTTGTGTGGTACAAACAGCAAAGGCATTTCATTCATATTGTAGTAGCAAGTAATTCTAGTTTTGACTTCCGCTGATTGAATTTTCTTTATGAGTAGGCTACTTATTAATCCTTGATCTCTAGATCTAATTTCTCATCTTCTGTCAATCTGAAAACTTCAAACTGGGGGAAAGTTATTAACTTAAACGTGCTTTTATATCAGTGAGCAGATAGGCGTGGTGATTGACGCTTCACCAGAGCTTCCACCATCGTTACGTTTACAAATCAAGAGGTTATAATACTTTGTCTGAGCAGCACCACGTCTTCAGAACAGACTTGAAGCTACAGTGAACTATAGGAAAATAAGAGAAAAAAGAAAAGATGTGATGTTACAAACAGCTCATTTCAATGGCAAAAAAGACTGGTGCATCCAGAGTGGTAGCCTATGCCCAATCCCAACAAGCGACATTAGTCCTATGTCCTACTTCAGACTCGCCCCTGTTTCCTACTTCAGACTAGAACCCCTTGTTGTTTGTTTCCTGCAGCTGACAGGGAGAACAATACAAACGAGAGGTTATCAAGCTATATATCCAAGCCACTATCACTGGTTAGACATATCTGAAATGATTGAAGATATCCACTGTTTGCTAAAAAATTATTTAAAATAGTGGCTTTTTCATGGATCCACTGAAAAAATGATGTAAAATATTTTTTCATGGACTGTTCCTGAGTCACTGAGTTATTAAAGTTCAACAGGTAATGGTTAGCCCTGACAATTTACGCTAACCATGACTAGTTACAAAAACATGCACACAGAAATAGTAATGTTTGTCCAATCACTGGAGTTTACAAACATTAGTAAATGGTGATATAGTGACATGAAAAATGAGATAGCCTATAGTGAAACTCTCAACCGTCAATTGTTCTCATGGTTTTCCACCTGGAAGTAGGCTATAAACAACAAGATGATTTGTTCTGTAACACGCAAATGTCAATCTTTTCCCAGCCACAGACTGATGTCTGCACATCCTTTTCCAGCACAAGTTTCAGCATGATACCTAATGTCTGTATCAATGTATCAATATCAACAGTTTTTTAACACTACACCTTGAGGAGCATGGATGTCTTTCAATAAACTTTTTTGCTAAAAGAAGTCATTGTTTCTCAGTCCCACAGTGAGCTCCGCCTCCATCCTAGCATCCACCTGTAAATCCTGTAAGTGTAAGCTGCCCTTGGAAAGTTATCAGCATCACTCCCCACACCTGGCTGTGTTTGGAGGAGTGAAAAGCTCTGCCTGGAAACAAAGTATTAACACAACTGAATAATATTCCATTCAACGTGACTTTGATAACTGAAATAGCCTAATCTCCAATCTTAAAAATGGCAAAATTACTTGTTTTTGTTTAAACCTCAGCAACTGCTTGTTCAATGAGTGATTAAAATACAAACACCTTTGAGCCAGAAAAAACATCCTGAGTTTCATTACCCAGCTTCACATACAGTAAAGGAATAATTAGGGCCACTCTCTAGAGTCTTGGTTGCAAATACCAGCATTTCTAAGTTTTGTATTCTTTAATTGTGCTTACACTTTGCAAGTAATTGGGGGAGGGGGGTCAAAAGAGACACTGAAAGCAAGAAGCTAATTTGTCTGTAAGGAAGTACAATACATTTCCTTTTTTTCCCCAATTTTTGCAGGTGCACAGGAGGACAAAGTTTCCACAATCACTCCGACACAAGCGCAGAGAGCAGAAATGAGATCTGCAGGTCTCAGGCGGAACACAGTGAGAGGCATCCTGTGGTTACTTTGAGGCCGAGACAACAGAACCTGTCAGATCACCACCTGGTCGTGCATACCGGCGTGATCAGAGTCACCTTCCTTCCTGATACGCACACACACGGCACGCTCAGTCTTATCCTGACCCCTGTGCAGTGACTAACAGGATTTCGCTGCAGAGTCATGCCAGCAATCATTACATGGCTCTTACACAATTAATCCTCCTGCAAAGATCGCCTGGCTAACCTTGGGTCGTCCAATTTTCCATCAGCCCCTTCTGTTTCTACCACCTGCCCTCTCGGCGGCTCCGCGCGGGCCAAGAATCACATGACCAACTTCAACAGAGAGTGAAGGGAGCGTGTGAGAGCGTAGTGCACTTTGGTTACCCTTAAAAAAAAAAAGCAGCGAAACGTGTCCATGTGACCAAAACATCCAGCCAAAACAAGGCTTGTTTGTAGGATGAGGCAGAGGCAGAAGGGAAGTCGAGCAGAGGAAGGGGAACTAGAGAGGCTGACAATGCATGGCAAAGACCCAAAACAGCATGCTCTCCCAGGGTAAAGAAGGAGAAGGAGGGGGGAATTCAGTCCCATCCAAGGCCAGCCAGGCAGGACTCATCTCACTTACACCCAGGGCAGAGGTCCCAGCTCTCTGGAATGACTGGAAGCCCATCTGACCCGGCGCAGGGTGTGAGCATTTGGTGATCTTTGTGTATTTGTGCATGCTTCAATTCTAAAATATCCTTCCAGTCAACAGTGTTAAGGGGGTAAAGTACACACAAACAGACACAAATAACTGGAGGGGAGAGGGGCCAAAATCCTGACGATGCAGCTGGGAATGATGGGTCCTTAATCTCTTCGTCTCTGACGACTGATCTTGGGCCAAATCTGGCCTTCTCTCCCTCTCTCATCTCTTTCACGCTTGGCCTCCTGGTTTCAGACGCCTCCATCAACTCCCGCCCTACTCCTGCTTTTTTCTACTGCTTCCCAGAAGCCCCCGCGTACTTCCCCTCATGCCACCTTCTGTCTACGTGCCCCTTTGTTTCGTAGAGACAGGGCAAAACTTTGCTCAGCCAAACCGCTTGACAGACACAAGCCCTGAAAGACAGAGGCCACCTCCAAGTCTCCAAACCAGCCAAAAGAAAAAAGAGGGGGGAAAAAAACCCTGCAGCTACAGCTTGATTGCTTCCCGACAGGGCATTACCAACACATTTTCCCACTGTGAGGGACTATCTAGCGACAAATGGAAACCCCATGTTGACCCTCGGCAACACTCAACACCACCTTAATCTCTGCGAAGACTGATATTCTCATTCAAATTAGCCAGCAGATGTTTTGCAACCTTGGGTAATTTCTTGCATATGCCATCAATTACACGACACATACAAACACACAGTCACATACCGCATGTGCTTTTCCCCACGATTCAAAAGCCTGGAGTCAAATCAGGCGTCAAACATGCAGAAAAAGGCTCTCAACAATAGATTCATGGTGGCGCTGAGCGACACGAGCAGCAGGATAAATAAGTTGTGCAGCTTCTAAGTAAGTAGCTGAAGAGACAGAGAGGGAGAGGAGGATAGAAAACAAAAAAACACAAAGGGAGGAGAAACTACTCGCAGCCTGTAGAGTGAAACTAAAACAATGAGCCTTGGAGGGGGGTCAGCTTCATGGCCGCGCTCTGATTATTTGGACAGTGGGCGCGGCCATGAGAGAGAGAAAAAGAAGAATTCACGGCTGCAGAGGCAGATTAGCGGTAGCTGGCTGCGGTCGACGGGTGGCAGTCGGGGTGTGTGAGGCGGTGGCGAGTTTACCGTGATGGCGTAACTCTGGGTTCCCGGAGGGTGGGTTTGTTTTTTTGCAGTGCCCCTCCCTCCTCTTCCCCCCCCTCAGCCTCAGCCTCTGGATCCCTGTCAGCACGGCTCTGTCAGAGATGTTGCTGTTTGGAGCGCTGGATCGCAGCGTGCGGAGGAGGCTGTGCGGCGGGCTCTGCCAGGAGCTCGGTTCATGTGAGGTCTAACTGGAGATTTAGGGAGCTGGAAAGGGGACATATGTTCCACTTCCTGTCAGGCTACCACTGCAACACTTATTGTCCCCCCTCCGACACCCTTTCTCCAAAAAACTGTCTGCATGTGGAGCCGCAGGGTCTCCTATTTAGCAGAAAATTTACCCCCCATCCCTCCTCCCTCCATCTCTGGCTTTCTTTCTGTCTCTCTTGTGTAGAAAACAGTAAAGCCCGGGGCCGTTATAATGGAGGACTACTAACAGGCTTAGCAGGGTACCCGCACTGTTTTAGGAAAGATACTAAATGTCCTCCTCTGGGAGTTCAGTGGAGGAGTGTGGAGGGGATTCTCTACAAGGAGCAGGATGTCAGCACAACAGAGCCATATTTCTTTGGAAAATGCTAAGAGTTCTCAAACTGTTTCATGTCATGAATTCAAAACAGACCCAATGAACCTGTTTGGCAAAATCTGTGCTTTTACTGATGTACTTCCAAACTCTATAAATGTCTGCATAGCCCCTCAGGAGGTAATAGGAATGAGAGTGAAACCCCCGCGACTGCATTCGTGCTAATGAATTTTCTAGTTAGGACGTTTTGGACCAAATTAAACTACTCCTCATCTTGACAAGAAACCTCTATAACCTACTGAGGGAGCCCCCCGGTGCCCCCCAGGCAACCTGGACAACACCAGCCAGTCTGCTCTGAAAAACTGTCATTGCACACGCACTGTAGATAACACCTCGCAGAGCTAACACAGTCCATCACAATAACTGCGAATGCTTTTTCAAATATGTACTCAGTCAGACGTGATTAACCCCCCTCCGGGGACATTTTTACGGCCTTGTGCCAACCGCCTGGTAAAAGATTGGGCTCATTTTGCGGGCAATGGCACGGCGTCAGAGCCTAGAGGCGGAGGACAAGGTACAAGAATTGGCCGATGGAGAAATCCCTCCCAATTTACTGCTAACCTTCAATGGTTCAGGAGATAAGGTGAGGCCGGATGTATATGTCTCCCATAAAGGGGCCATTGTGCACTTGGATAAATCTATCAGGAGGCCTGAGCTATGGCCCAGATACTTTATTTATTATTCTCTGTGTCAGATGAAAAGTGTGATATCACGTCTACCTTGCCCGGCTCTGCTCAAAGGGCTTTGTGTAGTGTGTGTGTGTGGGAGGACTTAAATGGATGTGTGTAGGAACACCAGGACAATACCATCCTCTCATTCTGAGTGCTTCCATGTGGACAAGACAGACAAGACTGTTTTTAAACAGAGGTGTGATGGACAAAGTAAAAACACTAACACTAAATAAAATCATTTCAGTCAGGACCACAGTTACTTGCACAAGTTTCATTTGACTTTAGGGTACTGTTCTGGGACCCCTGCTCTTCCACGAGCTTGCATGGAAAGCCTGAGGCAGAGCAGCACACCTTCCTGCCCTTCATGAGCCATCATGAATGGCATAAGCAGCAAAGAAAACCCATACAAAGCAGAGCAGCCAACAAGGTACAGTGATAAGGTTCATGACAGATGACGGGAGGAGCTGGGGTGGAGGCTGCAAAGAAGCCAGCAGAGGAAGCAGCAGCAAGGGAGGTGACGTCGGGCTAGAGCAGTTTAAGCGCACTCTGAATGCAATTCCCCAATAGGAAGTGGCCACAGGGAGTCAGCTGAGCCATCAGCTGATCTGCTCGGTGTTGACGTCGTGGCCTGCCAGGACTAACGCTACGCTTGATATTAACATAAAATATTGATCTGCCGGTTAATAATCACCTGAATTGAATGACTACCACAGTGAACATCTGGCATCTTGTTAGTTGAGTGATGACATAAGACCACATATCTTCAGATCTTAGTTTTAAAAAGCATCACTTGAAATACTGATCCCCTGTTAGTTTAACAACTCCATGGTTGTGTTCCAGTGTGAACGGGCAGAAACAGACCTTTGGAAACTATGACATAGACACCCTCGATCGCTCCCTAATTGGGTCTTATTAGTCAGTAATACCAGTGGTGAATGTAACGTGGATAATGAATTAGAAGAGTTGCTGACCTTGTTATATTTGCTAGCAGCTGTTTTGCACTAAAACTCTTTTTTTTTAACACTGCAGCTGCATTTTCTGCTCCTGATTCATTGTATTTTCTCTAACTAAGAGCAAAGAAGACAATTTGCTTCCGCAGCATGTGTGTGTGTACTTGTCCAGTGTGATGTGTCTTTTCACATGTTAGTATGGATGGAGATGATTTTTGATACACTTATACAGGGATGGAGACTTTAAACTCTGATATGTTGTGGTCAAAATGACTCAGCTATGTGTCAATTCTAAGACCTGATTAGATAAGGCCAAACCCTTGTTTTTTCCCTATTATGTGCTTATGTTTGACTCCACGGTTTTACTTAATGAACAAATCCTGCCCTTGTCATGTTATGTTGTGCATGTTTTGTGTTCAGTTTACTTGGCACATATGTGTATATTACTAAAAGAAAACAAATAAAAAGAAATAAAAAATCTGATCGGTTAATGTGAACATAGCTTCAGTCTGAACCTAAAGGTACAAAAACAGTCATTATAATTTCCTTATATAAGTCTATGTTTAAAAAACGCTCCCCTCAGCAGACAGTCAGATCAATTTGACTGAGGACTGGAGCTGCCGTCTCCACAAACACAGTCCCTGAGAGTCTGAGCAGGTTGGAGCCAGAGCTGACTGTTAAACATAACCACTGATCTGAAATGTGTGGGTCAACTGGAGTACACACACACACACACACACACACCATGCCCTCTGCATCACTCCAAAACAAAGACAGAGCTCCTTCTCATCTCACAACGTTAGAAGTGAAAAACAATGAGTCTGAGTCTGCACCAAAGCATTTTTCACGACAAGGCTCATTACAGCAGTAAACATGAGTGAGAGGGAGAGAAAGGCGAGGCCACCGTAGCTGCACATTATGTATTCCACTGCCTCCACAAGAGGTAAAACAGGCTAAATTGGATCTGAACAGGATCTGTATTGGTTTGCTACAGATGAAATTGTGTTGCAGTTAAGATTTTTAATCAGAGATTAACAGCACTACAAAAAACAACAGCTCATTTACAAACTAATGGAAACAAGTCTACCTGATTTCCTCGGAATATTGAGCAGGAGATAAAAATGCAGAGAGACAACAGACACAGCCCTCATTCTGGTGCTGCGTGCCTGTGTCTGTGTGTGTGCATGAGAGAGAGAGAGAGAGTAAGATAGTCTTTTAAGCTCACTTTCAAAGCTGCGAGCTGATCATGAATATTTAAAACCAGGCAGATAGCTGAAATATAGTTTTGGTACTGTGCCTTTTTTGTTTTGCATGCTAAATTAACAGAGAGCACATTTTCAGCGAGAGCCACGGCGTAAAAATAAATAACATCTTTAAAGCTGTGGCTCATTCACTATCAAGTGTGGTTTTCACTCCAAACATTTGTCGAATGAATTAAAAAATATCAGGAAAACACATTTGGAATGATCAGGATGGCACTCCAGAGACTATATGTTATGAATGCAGAGTAAAGCCTTTTGGCTGGATCCAAATTGAAAACTGCTGCACTGCTGCATCACAAGGATGGGAGAGTGGGTGGGTGGGGCCAGAAGTTGTTTTGCCCCCCCCCCTCTCCTCGATCTTCAATCTCACCATTTAAAAAGGCTCATTCCAAAACTTTGACAAGCTCCTTAAGGCGTTTGAATATGAGGGGGCATCTCTTTCTTCCACTCAAGTATTAGCACCTCTTAAATTATGTTTTCTGTGTCATGCACTATTCATGCTCTGGGTCTGCGTTGTGTCGCTCTGCAGGTGGTTGGGAGGAAGAGGAGGATGCAGATGAAATATGGATTATCTCCTCTCAGTGTCTGGCTAAGCCCCACTTTGCTGGCACCCCTGCTTTTCAGTGTAGTTCCCCTCCCACTCAGCCAGCCAGCTGCAGGCCCAGCATCTGTCTGCTAACCCCCCGCTCAGCCTTTAATCAAGCAAACACACATACACACACAGAGAAACATCTCTATCCATCTCCCCCCTCTACATTAAAACAACGCGCCCCCCCCCCTCCTCTGCATCAGCTGCTGCTGTACAACAGGAAACGCTGACTTCTGAAGATTTAGGTATCCAGTAAACAGGATCTCGAACCAAACGAGCCATTAGCTGGAGGAGGAGGAGGAGCGGTGACAGCTCGCAGACTCCCAAACTGTCCTATTAGGGGGTAGGTCAAGGCGGCTGGGATGGCAGATATCATCCAAACCCTGGTGAAGACATGACTCTGTACACAGGAAGGAAATCTCAGCCCAGCCCTTCAGCGTCCTCTGGGAGATCAGCCAGAGCTGCTTCTAATCCTAAACCCACACAGCTCCACAGTCATTCACATAGCTCTAGATATCACCCTTTCCCTTCTCACACTATGGTTTCACATCAAAGAAATATTGTTTTCCTATTGCTCAGGTGTATTTTTTTTTACAGTTTCCTCATCATTCATCTCAGTAATAACAGCATTTCATTCATCAGGCTGCTGAACTGTGTAAATGCATCAACATCACAACACAGACTTTGGACAGGGTGACAAACATAAGCCATTGGATTTCAAAGAAACTCCTGTGTTAACCCTCTATGGCATGACTTTTTGTTTTTTTGAGAAAAAAATATTTCACCCCATTTTTTGGGAGCTTGGAGGTCCCTGATAACATATCCATCATAAAATCTGACCCCCCCACCCCCCCAAATCAGATTTGGGTTTGTTGCCTCAGGGCAACAATGTGCTATAAGGGTACTAAAAGTCCTAGCTTTTTATGTGATTATGATTAGTCTTATACAAGTAAAACAAATGATATAATTATAGAAAACAACTTTATTTTTGACATTTTGTGTGTCTGTGTGTGTGCATGTGTGTGTGCGCACATACATGTGTGTGTACTTCCTGTTTAGTGTATTTGGGTGTATGTGTGTACATATGTCGTGTATGTGTGTGTACCTTTGTAGTGTGTGTCTGTGTGTACGTCTGTAGTGTGTGTGTGTACCTTTGTAGTGTGTGTGTGGATGTGTGAGTGTGTGCACATACACATGTGTGTGCACCTCTGTAGTGTGTGTACCTCTGTTGCGTGTGCATGAGTGTGTACCTCTTTAGTGTGTCTCTGTGTGTGTACTTCTGTAGTGTGTGTGCATATGTATTGTTTGTGTATGTACCCCTCTAGTAAGTGTGTGCCTCTACATCTGTTGTGTGTGTACCTCTGTGTGTGTACCTCTGTAGTGTGTCAGTGTGTACCTCTGTTGTGTGTGTGTACCTCTGTCTGTGTACCTCTGTAGTGCGTCAGTGTGTACCTCTGTGGTGTGTCAGTGTGTACCTCTGTGGTGTGTCAGTGTGTACCTCTGTTGTGTGTCAGTGTGTACCTCTGTTGTGTATGCACCTCCCTAGTGTGTCAGTGTGTACCTCTGTTGTGTGTGCATGAGTGTGTACCTCTATTGTGTATCTCTGCGAGTGTGCTTCTGTAGTGTTACGTGCATACTGTATGTGGTGTTTCTGTATGTACCCCTGTAGTATGTGTGTGCCTTTACCTCTAGTGTGTCAGTGTGTACCTCTGTTGTGTGTGTACCTCTGTAGTGTGTCAGTGTGTGTACCTCTGTTGTGTGTCAGTGTGTACTTGTGTGTGTACCTCTGTAGTGTGTACCTCTATTGTGCGTGCACCTGTCGTGTGTCAGTGTGTTGTGTGTGTCCCTCTGTTGTGTGTCAGTGTGTACCTCTGTCGTGTGTCAGTGTGTACCTCTGTTGTGTGTGCACCTCTGTAGTCTGTCAGTGTGTACCTCTATTGTGTGTGTGCGTGTGTGTGCACCTCTGTAGTGATGGTTTGTGTATGTGTACCTCCATTGTGTGTGTGTACACCTCTATGTGTATATAAAACACATTGGCCCATAAAATATTCTTGTATCCATCTCCTGTATAGTTAATAGATAAAAGTGAAGTCAAAAATATGATTATGGTCATTATTTATAACTAAGAACAAATGCACACTGTGTATTGATATTGCCTGAGCAAAAGTACCCTAACTGCACGGTGTTGCCCTGAGGCAACGAATGAAAAAGCACAGTTTTAGAATAGAAATAATGCCAAAATAAGTGTAAAAATGATTGTAAATACTCCTTTACATGTTCATACACATGCATATATTTTTTATTTTAGGTTACTACTAAGTTAAACATGTTAAAAAGTGATATTCAACTGACCAATTTTTGGCAACCTGCACGCTGCTGGTCTGCTTCCTGAAAGGGCTGACCCCCCTCAGAGACAAGGTCACATGCACTTCAAAACCACTTATTATTGGACAAAGACATGTCTGGAGATATTTTAAAACATTTACCCCCCAAAAAAGCTTAAAGGGACAGTGTGAGGTCCGGTTATGTGGTTCGTTGCCCGAGGGCAACGCTATGCCATAGAGGGTTAACCAAATGTATCTGCACAAGGAAACAGAGGCCACAGGCAAAATCCATCACCCAACCTGTCCATAAACGTCTCCAACGCTTTACACACCAGCTCGCTGGCTCCAATTGGAACTGTACTGTACTTGCTGCAGTTGCACAGGTTTCATGTGCACACGGGGACTATTACCAACATTTGAGCGGCAGTTACTCCCAGCCTTACCTTATAATAAAGCACTTTAAATAATCTTGCTGACAACAATAGAAACAATGTCCAAACCTATTAAACCGACATCCAGGACGTAGCTAAGCAGAAATGATTCTTCAGGGGATATCTTCTGAACATTTCTCCTTGCTCAGTAGTTAAGAGGGTCTGCAGGGTATGAGGCAGAGGAGACAGGTGAAGAGTGAGGTCCCTGAGTTTTTTTTCATTATTGTTTGATTAGTTTTGCGGCTACTAACTTCATTCATTTATTAATTGTTTGTAATTAAGTGATTATGATAGAACATAAGAAATAATGAAAAGTGCCTCTTGTTTTGCCTGACTCACTCTACCAGAAGTCAAAGATATTCAATTTACTACGAGAAACAGTGACTCATCACATTTGAGGAGCTGAAATCAGCAAACATTTTCACATTTTCGCTCGAGGGATCGCTGAAATGAATAATTGCTGTTGATCAATTGTTGCAGCTCCACTTAAGATGTGTAGATTCACCTGAAGGTTGGAGCTGGAATGAGAAATGAGAAAATTAGACCAGAAGTCTGCCCATTAGGGGAAGACAGTTGTGAAACACATGCGGTTTGGAGAGAGTGAGCGATGAACAACATTAAACTATTGCTCATTTCTGCTGGAGACCCTGCAGGTCCTCTGGGGATCCCCACAGTCCACTTTGTGATAGATCCACACCACAACTATTTTAACCCCAGGGACCGTGGGTAATGTAAGAGCAATTATGCAAAGAACAACAGTCATCATCACACACTTCAGTGAGTGGTGCTTCAGGCTGGTCCATAAGCTGAGGAAGCAGCAGCAGCAGCAGCAGCAGCTGATTGAGCCGCTGCGCCTCCCTGTCTACAGCTGTGATTATCAGGAACACTGAGGAGCTTGTGTGTTTTTGTCTCTGTCAGACAGAGGATGTCCGCTGCAGGCCAGCCATCTGATTACCCCGCAATCCTGATGCCGTGCTGCAACTCTAAATTAGTTTAGCCTCATCTTCCTCTATTAATTGACAGAAATATGGGTACTTTCCAGAAGTCGATGACCAAGGCTGTTTAGCAGACCTGATGAAACCTGAAGCCGGGGAACAACAAGCTGCTCACTCCACTGTATTTGTGGTTGGATTTATTTATAATCTTGTGAGATATGTGGGTACTTTCCAAGTTCAAATCATATTCTAACTTCATCTAAATGATGACTTTCACCTAGCATTAGGAGTGGGTAAACATCATCTGATAGAAAGCCATAGTGCAGCAACTTATAAGACTGCTGTGAATATGAAACAGCTTTTATAGCCAAGTCAATAAGCTGTGACAACTCATACTAATGTCCACAGAATGGATAGACAGACAATGTCCTTAACCTCAGGTGCTTATTTATCTTATTTTAATGCTAAGTGGCGTATTGCAGGCACAGCATTTTGAACAGAGTGGGCTCTGGGAAAACAGCGCGCAGACGGGAAGGAAGCACGGGTGCTTGTTGCTTTCCTGCTGTCTGCCCACAGTGGAATCCAGCCCCACCCTGGCAGGCTAAACCTATGAAGAGGAGGAGGAGGAGGAGGAGGAGGGGGGGCTGGTACAGTGCTGCTGACTTTGTACGACACCGGCACTCTTATTATTGTGTCTTAAGCAGCTACGGTTTAATTTGCAGTGGAAACCAAGAGACCATCTAAAGATATACATCAGTTTCTTACTGTTGCAGCTGCAGTTTATTTAATGGTTCATTATCTAGTGACACAAGCAAATCATTTAGGATCTAATTAAAAAAAACAATATCTCGCTTAGCAACGCAGTTCAAGTTCATCCTGTTTGTGGCCAACTTTACAAGCTGAAAACAGAAAGCCAACTCCTTGGAGCAGAGCTCACAGTGTTGTGCTGTGACCCAATGGGACGGGCCTGACAAATATGTCAGCTCTTCAGTAGGAGAGCAGATTTTAATGAGCATCCTCCTCTGGCTTTGAGTGTACGGCCAGGGCAGAGGTTCACTGAGGCCGCACCATTCAGGACGGTACCTCTGCTATTACATTTGCACCAGCTGGCAGGGGCTGCTTTGTGTGTGTATGTGTGTGTGTGTGAGAATGTCTTGGGCGAGCAGAGGCCCACGTTCTGGCCCACACAGAGAGAGTGAGGTCCACTGAAGGGGGAACGGGGGCCCCCTGTATGAAGGCTTAAAATAGAGTGGAGGGTGTGAGATGACTGCAGCCAGACCGAGTTGGAGGAGAGCTTTTGTCAGAGGAGGTTGGGTAGGAGGGTGGTGGAGGGGGGGGTTGAAGCTGAAGGGGGTGCAGTGCTGTGCAACGAGTTCTGCAGCATGTAAGTAGAGCCCAAAAATAACCCACGACAATGTTGGATCCAGATCCGGATTCTGTGTAGACTCAATTACACTCAGGTCCTCTATGGTTCAAGGAGGACAGTGCTGGAAAGTCTTTCCCCATTCAACACTTAGAACCAGACAGTGAATATTTCTAATGTAGTTATAATCATGAAATAGTGTGTGCAAGCAGCTTTCACGGACTCCGAAAAGGTGCTGAGTGAAACAACACCACACTGGAATACAACTACACACAGTCGTTTTCATGATTATCATTGTAATCATAAAAACCACCATTGGCTGCCAACACCTCATTTCAGAGGTGGACGAAGCTGACTGGCCAAAATCAGATTTTTAATAAAAGTCTGAATAATGTATTAACATGTTTTCTATCACAAGATGTTTCAGCCAACAGCGGCCAACCAGCAGGGCAATTCTCTGTCTCACACATACACATCAAAACAGAAGCACACGCACACTCACACCCACCACTTCCACAATATTTTATTTGCGGGTGTAAAAAAAAAAAAAAAGGAAAAAAGAATTTACTGGACAGCAACAGCCTTTTCCAATAATCCTGTAGGAGAAAGAGTTGTAAGAAGCAAGCTTTGGCAAAATAGAAAAGCAGGCGCACAATCGAAAGCAAATCTTTCTCTGGAAAAAACGGAATATAACCACAGGGCTTTTTGTCAGCTTTTACACTGCAAGAAAGGAGCCAGATATGCAAGTTTCTCAAAAGGTCCTTGTCAGCTTTTCACACGAGATTGCAGAGGTTACAAAAGCACTGCGTAGGAACTGACTTGGAGGGCTGGACCGACACCAGCAGCATTAACTACAATACCCGCTAACATCCTGTGCTTTTGTGGCTTTAGCATTTTGTCCTCTTCCTTTGTGCTTCTGCAGGAATGTCAGCTTTATAATATACAAAGATGCTCTGTGACACAGCGCAAACTGTCCAGGAAACAGTGCTGCACACTGACATGTTGTGTCCTTGAGGCGACAGAAAAATAGTTCATGAAGCTACAAAGTTGAAAAAAAAAACCACTGGATTTATGGGAAGAAAAAACAACTTTGTGGTTAAATAACAATAGAAAGTTTTCCCTACTGTGGATGGGCCAACAGTAGAAACCTCTCTGCTGTGATGTCTGGGTTCAGAAATGATGCAACTAGCTACAAACCAGTACAATGTTGGTTTACATTCATACATAGTAATTTAGAGGTTTCACTTTCATCCCCTTAAAACCTAATGATTCCAATGGTTTCTACCCTGCTGAGAACAAAACCTTCAAGTAAACACTGAAGCTCAGTCTTTCATAGTCAGATGCTTACCCCGACATGCCATGGAGATGATTTCTTTAAAAGTCAGTGCACGTCTAAGGCGCACGTGGAGGAGGGTCAGGCTCGGCACCTGACACCCACGGTCAGCATCAGCTCAGCCGTGCAGGCGCTACCTTAATCAGAGCGAGTTCATGACTGACAGCCGAGTTTGGAGAGAGAGACAACTCCGACGCTACGGGGAATCGCACACACATCTCCTCTACCTGAGACATCCCCAGATTTCACCGCAATTACTTGGAGCATCTGCACCGCTGCATAGGCCGCAGCCGGCCACCTGAGCACGGCGGAGCGGCGGCCTCTCGCTCAGCCCGACGGAGCCGTGAGGCCGCTCACTCTGCCTCGGCAATTTCGGCGAATAAATACGATGTGTAACAATTGTTTCACTTCTAATTCAGCATTCCAGATTCAGCACTATCATTTCATTAAGCTGAAATCCTGACAGAGACAAAGAGAGACAAGACGGGGCCACGAGCGTTGCATGCCAAGAAGTGCTTATATAGATAGCAGCAGGCACCATCCAATAACAGAATGAACACTCAATCTTATTTGGGATCCCTGGAAGCATTGGAGTTTTGTTTTTCTCTTCAATCGGTGCAGATTTTTACCCAACCGCTAAACTGCTGCGAACAGATCGACCGCTCGTTGGAATGCCCCAGTCATGGTGAATATTTCATATGAAGCCTATTGTTGTCTGCCCCACTGGGGCCTCAGCAAATGGCCCAATGAGGGAGAAAACACTAGAGTGGATTCCATAGACCAAAGCCCATTAGTCCACTGGCCTCAGGAAGGAACTAGGCAATATCTCAAAATGATGAAAACAACTTTTTCAGGCCAGTGATGCAGTGAACAAAGACTGAAGGATGATATCTGAAGACCTCGGCTAAACCTGCGGAATGTATCAAACAGGGAACAGCCTGTTCCACATTATGATTAAAGGACGTGAGGAGAAACTGTCTGCAACACCCCCACAAATGATTCTCCACACACAGGGAATGAAAACCTGAGTCGTGTAATAAGACGCCGACAGACCCCAACCCCGAAAAGCCTCAGCAGCACAACCCAGAGAAAATATTTCTTCCAGATTTGATGCCCACACGAAAGGAAAACGTCTCACAGCCAGAGAAGAGCATCATCTGTGCTGACTCCAGGCTGCAACACAAACAAAAAAGCTGTATCTTTCAAAACAACATTACAAAAGAACAAACATGCCACCGACTCGATAATGAAATTGTCGCAGCTGCTGCATGTTGATAAAAGATTGCACAGAACCTGTTTCAACTGCTACTAAATAAACACATGTTTACTTTCAGAATTCTACATCTAATTTGTGTGCAAACTGTCTTGAAACTGAAAAACTGAAAATATACACCTAGAAAGTAAAATGTGGAAGAAGTTCAAGAAGAAAGTGAAAACACAACATGTGAACATGAACATGAGCAATACAGTACTCTGGTCTGGGCCCATTTAAAGGGATAGTTCAACATTTTGCCAAATTGGCCATAATCCCTATACTGTAGTCATAGCAGTAGGTTCGTTACCTTCATGTTGGTGCAAGCTATTTTTACAACAGCGGAGCAGAGCCGTGAGCTGCTCAGAGCTATACTACAGAGGCTAATGGGATTTCTTGGTTTCCCTCATCAAACTCATCAAATACACAATCCATCGACTCCAAAACGCTCTCGTTGACAAGTTGTGACCTGCACATTCACCACACTATGAGATAATAACATAACATTGCAAGTTGTTTTTGAGGCAAATGCAGAGTCTGCTTGCTGAAAAACTGCCCCCAACGCAAACGCGCATCCGCAGTTTTGCATGAATTTACCTCGAAAACTCCTTCTCGTAATGTTCTGTTATTATTTCATATTCCATTATCATCTCCATGCCTCCGTAGCTTAGCTCTGAGCAACTCACGGCTCTGCTCCACCGTTCTAAAAATAGCTTGCACCAACAATTAAAGGTAACAAACCTACTCCTAAAACTACAGGAATTATGGCAATAGGCCAATCTGCCAAAATGTTGAACTATCCCTTTAAACTCTCAGTCATAGCCACCATCTGAGAGCGTCAGTTAGTCTGGGAAGTGTTGAATCACCAGCAGATATTTAGAGAGTCGGTGAACCTCTCAGGACAACAGCAGAATCCAAACTGCCTGCTAATGCATCGCACTACAGAGACGTGACTACTGCACCTCAGCACTCCTTGGACATGAAAACTCTACGCATGTAAACCCTGAGATGAGTTTTCTGCTCCAGAGGTTTCTGTAGGAACTCACCTGAACCTAACCTGTTCATTGGCAGGTTCCCTCTCGGTCCCCCTATCCCCCTCCTGCCGAGCCTGAAGAAGCTGTCTGACACCCAGCTTCATTTCCTCGTTCGTGCGGTTGATGTCAAAGCGAATATCAGAGTGAAGGTTGAATCGGGTGAAGATCAAAATCCCAGCTGGATATTAGTTTGTGACCCGAGGACTATCTCTACAAACGTCACCACTTTTATGATCAATGAGTCACAAGAGTGAAGACAGAGACGGCCAACTCTCTGCATACATTATTCATGGATTGCATGTACATGTACTTACATCAGAGATTCATCCTCAGTGCAGGATAAAATCTATATGTGACAGTGTGGACATTAAGTCGACCAGTCGGTTGTTAATCACCACCGCTGGAATGTTTACTGCACAGAAACCTGTCTATAAATAATCATCTCTCAGGTTGTGACCGATTGCACTGATGACTGAATGCCATACTGGAGACTGAGGACGACTGAAGAGCAACTGAAAGATTCAAACCCACATGACACAATTAATTTTAAAGGAGCTTTTTTAAATATAAGCTCCACATGCTTTAATCTTCTCTTAACAGGATGTCTGTTATGTTTAGATATAAATCATGTTAACATTAACATCTAGCCTTTAAATGCTGTAAGCAAGATTTAAAAAAGAAAGTACAATTAGTTTCCTAAACACTTTTTCATCTGCAAATGAATAGAGTCTTACAGCTGTTACCGGACAAGACCGAAGGTATACAGTATACAGTAGATTCACAGGTCTATAAATGATCTTGTGTATTTTATATTTGGGTTCTTCTTGTGCTGCCACCAGCACTTTGAATTTTACAGCTGAGTAAATACATTAATAAAAGGGAACTGTGTTAAACAGTGGGATTCCAGCTTTACTCTCCATTAAGGAAATTCTAGACTGAGTGGAACACACTGAATGAAATTAACGGTGTTAACTGACTGAGTGACTCATTTCTCAAGCTCAGGCTCTGTCACTCTTTTTCTGCTGTGTTGCTTCAAGATAAAATGTCCAGTGTTGCACATTGATAACAATGGACACTGGTCTTTATTTACCCATCGCCAGGGTGAATCATAGTTTCTCCATTGATGGCTTGTTTTTTTCATCCATAGCACAACCACAACAGTGAGTGAGCAGAGTTGACAGAACGAACTCTAATGAGCTGCACTGGAGTTTCCCATCTCAGGGTCGGCCTAAGAGTTTATTAAATCTGCTTTGTGGAGCAGCCAAGGCCACGAGTCAAGACATCCAACCAGCACCCCCCGCCCCAAACTTTGCCCCCATCTTGGGACATGGTCATCTCCTACCTGTGAGTGTCTGTGGGCCACAGGAGCCCTACAAATAGCACTTTCACACTGCACGCCAAAAGAGAGGCCACGTGGGGAGCGGACTGCTATTTTCTCCTGAAAAACAAGGGCTTCAAATTCCTAACATGTTGTGGAGATTAGGGAGCAATTCGGTGGAATTCAGAGCCCCATATGGTGAGAAGGTGCTCACATCTCCCCCTATTAGAGGTTTGTTTTCCTTGCCAGAAGTTCCAGCACTTGTTCTACAGCCAAAATAAAGATTAAGCAACAGAGGGGAGTGCGGAGAAGACCAGCAGCAGTGTGAAGTGAAATCATGCTCATTTAAGTCTGACTGGTCTTATCGACTGCTCCAGGACTGTAGGGAAGGTACGGAAAGATAATGATGGTTGTTTGTGGGTTTGTGGTTGGGGGGTGCAGTCACATGGATAATGACTCATTTGAGTCCACTTTGAGGCCACTGGTGTTCCAGTCAAATCACCTCAATAGACTTACGGGACAAAACACAATGAGTCAGCCCCTTGGACACTTTGAATGAAAAAGCAGAGGAATTCCCAGTTCAGTCCACAGTGAGTCTGGGGAATAAGCAATGAGCTCCTATTATGCAAATCACTGGAGTTTTACAGGAATCGCCCCACCCCATCCCCGCACTCCAAACAGGACTTTTTACCTGTGTGAGTGCTCAGTAATGTTGAGCACGAGTGGCCGCAATCATCAAGTGTTTAGTAGAGTGTGGCAGCTCCGGTAATGACATCAACAAAACAAACCCCCATTGAGGTTTTTCTGGAGTAACATCAAAACCGATTCTCTGCATATCCAGCTTGAATTAGGTTGTCACAGTCTGAGAAATTAGTCTGTATAACTGTCTGGGTGCATGGCTGTCGCATTTCATCACACCCCGTTGTTTCACAACACCAGCCAGGCGACAAAAAACAGACCCGGCAAACATTAACATAAAATGTCATCTCTGCTGGAGCCCAGTTTGACATCAGACGGCCCCAAAGAGGCATGAAAGAGATATGATTCCTTCAGGCCGCGGCCTCCTGAGTGCCATCCCCAAACCAAAGCAGTTTGTTGCATCATCAAGGCTGCCCTGTATGCTCAAGCCAGGATGTAAAGAGAGAGAAACCCCAGTCGCTGACTGACTTGGACTCCAATAGCCCCATTAGCGAGGCACGTTCCAGAGGCATGCAACAATTAAGGCAGCTCTGCCTGCCAGGGAAGACTGAAAGATCCATGGGCAGCCAAATCCTCATCATTCAAAGCGGCCAAGTTGAAACCCCAAGCCAAAAGATATAACTTCTCGAGAGAAAATACCCATATAAAATAAATAAAAATAAAAATGATATTGTGCTGCACATTTATCATGACTTCATTATGAAACATGCTCAGAGGCAACCCAGAACTGTGTTTGGACAAATTGGACCTGCAGAGAGACCAGTGAGAAGTACAAAGAGTAGATGTGCAGTGAACTTTTGAATATGCATGGTGAAGACAGATGGATATGTTCCTGAATAAATCACAGTTCATCCAGTATGCAGGTATCTTATATCATTTCTCGTCCACAAGGGACAAGAAATGTGTCCTGTCACAGGGACGGTGAAGTCAACCTGGACTTCCGTCGCTCCTCTGAGAGCAAACTGTGGAGAGGCTGACCCACTTCACAACCTCACCGCACAATACCGCAGTGCTGCTGTTAACAAAGTTCACAAACACTGCCAAATATACACAGTACACAGGAATTCATATTAGCAGCGCTCACTCAGGATCCAGCATCTGCACAAACACAAAAATATACAAACTCTGTATAGTAAACATAGCAAGGAAGCATTGTTTTTAAATTCCATCCTGCAGATCTCAGCTCCTCCCTGGAGAGGTTATCTGCAGTGGAAAAAGACAGGCAAAGTTTTTCCTCTGCAGCATCTGCTCTAGACACTGCAAACCTCTGCACCCCCTCAAACCCCCAGAAGATCGGAAGCTGAACGTAATAAGTTTGACTTTGAAACAAACCTCTGAGAGATCAGGTGCCGCGAACTGGCACGATATCGCCAGGGTTTGGGAATCCGCACGCTCGAGAAGAAAGCATATTCAAAGTAGTGAGGACTTTTCAGAGTGCACAGCTGTGGCGGAGCAGAAGCAGGAGCGTTCAGCCGAGAGGGGAAGTTAATTAGGTTTGTTGGTGTGTGTTGGAGAGAGAAGACAGGAGGTTTGTTTGCCACAGAGACCGGAGTAACAGTACAACAGCAGCAGCTTGTGGCTTCAGGGTTCCAGAGTCGGAGGACCGGGGACATCATGCCAGTCTTGCTGCCTGCAAGCCTCAGATTGCAGAGCGTGGATGGAGGCCTGTAATTTCAGATCAGTCCCTGTGCACGTGCCCACTGTGATTTCCACACCACAATGTGGCAGGGGACACAATGGCTTTCCCTTTGAAGACGGCCCCACATAGATATCCAACTCTCACACCCTGTGCAACAACCATATTTCAGACAGTGGCTGGAATGAGCTTTGCAGAATGCAGGCAATTTGTCTAATACTGCAGAACATGACCACATTTGCATATTCATCATTTATAAATTAAGCACAACAAGAAACAAGAAAATACAGCAGCTATGAATCATAGTTGAAATCTATGACCATCCAAACTAATAAATTGGTGGAACAAAAAAACTGGCGAGATTAGGAAATTTAACAATCTACAGTGTTGTCCAATGGGTATTGTTGGGCTAATATACTGGATACAGTGATGTGATAGAAAAGTTGAAGGTTTAGGTCACTGTCTCTTGTTGTGGTGGGACAATGAGGAAAAAGTGGGTATTACAGAATTTAACATTAATGTCATAATAGCATGCCTACATCATTAGAACCATAACCTGGAAGTTTTCACACGCCATCTTCGTCGTTACCTCCACCCCTGAGTTAACCCGGACCTCCGAATGTGACATCTCACTCTGTTCCAGTGAGACTCCAGACTCCCACCACCTCAGTCCTCTAATAATCTCCAGGGACTTCGACTGGGGGAAAAAACTCTCCCACTTCAACTCAGTTAGTGCTGTTAAAGAGGAATGTTAATGTTAAAGAGGCCTTATGCTTCTACTTCACATATTGTTGTGAACATTTTCTTTTGAATGTTTCTTCATCATTTACTGTGTATTTATAATTATCACTTCATAATTTTTGCTTTATTTATTTATTACCATTTGCAACATGGCGTACCATGGATGTAACCACCACAGAGAAGAGTAGCAGCTTAGAAAAGCAGTATGTGGTATTGGTAGTACTGAAGTAATATCAACATGCTCACAGCTGTTGTACTCCATCCCATGATGCTCTCCAGTTTACTTCTGCTTTCTTCATGCTGCTGTCCAAAGTGTTCGGAAGTCATTTTCCTGTGAGGACGATTAAATGTTTCTGATTCTGGTTCTTATCATGAACGCCGGATTCTCGGCTATTTTAGTCTGTCTCTCAGCCAATCAACTTTCCCATTTGATTAGTTCATCTATTATTCGTCTCTGGATTGAATTTCCACAGAATTTGTTGCGTGAATGGATCAGCCATTTGTGAAGTGACATTGTGCGACCATAGGCGCTATGGTCTTCATTAAGTTGCTCTGAATTCAGTGGAGTTGTCTAAATTTAAATCGACTAATTTAAATAGTCAATATGAACATCTATAGACGGCATCTGCACATTGCAGAAAAGTCATTCCCAACATACCTGCTCTTCATCTGGACCTCATGTGTCAACTAAGGCTGATGTACATGTACCGGTACAATTTCTGGAGTAAATGTCCATTTCAGTTCATTGCTGGTAATTACAGAGGGTAGTAAAGCACTATGCAGTTTTCAGAACCATTAGCACTATAAGACTGTAACAAGGTCCTGTCACAACATGAGCAGCGTGAGAACATGACGGGTCGAGGAGAGGGTGCACTCAGCCCGGGCACCCATGACTTCCAGCTCACTGGTAAGTGACACATCTGCACTGCACAAGGAAAGCATTGATACATGCTCTGCTGGACGGTTACACACACCAGCAGCCTTAATTAGCACCAGTGTTTGAGGGACATCATGCTTGAAGGACTGTGGATAAGTGACACGGGGGGAAGAGCGGAGGTGGGTTATGGCTTGGACCGGAGAGGGGAACGACTACTCCCATCTGAGCGTTCGGGTCTGGAATGTAGCAGCTCCGTGACCCCAAAAACACTCCCTGTGTTCTGAACAACAGAGGCTGCAGCTGGACACTCCTTCACAGGAACTTAGTCGAACCCCCCCTCAACATGCACACACACACTCTGAGCCAGATTCAAGAGACACGAAGCACAAAAAAGGCGAAGAGTGGGTTTTATTGGATTAAGCCTCTCTTAACTGTACTAGAATATGATGGAAAGAATTTGGGAACTCAAGGAGGTCTGTGTCAACAGGCCTTGTTTGCTTAACTCTGAAAACCTCACAGAGTTTAGTGAACCCTTTTTCCACATGTCCTAAACCTGAGGAGGCAACAAAAAGAAAAAAAACACATGCTTTAGTGCATCTCCTGACCAACCAGGGTGTTGACCTGAGACCCCTTTGAATCTCTGAGGATCCTGAAAAGCAGGTTCATAACTTACCACAGCTTTGATAAGCCATAGGGAAATAAATACACACAGGAGTGTAATGATTATGGCATCCAAATTAGGTAGTTAGGAAAATACAGGCTGCAACTCCTAAACATACAGTCCTGTAGAGCTAATGTCCTGCATGGTAGCATCAGTCTTCAGAGCTGTATGTCTACGAGCACATGTACAAAGGCGGCTGCAGCTATTTATGATGCCTTCTGCCTTTGTGAGACACCTGCACCATCAGTTCATGAATGCCCTCAGACACTGACACCATCCCAGTGCATTAGCTATTCCAGCGAAAATAGAAAAAAAAAAAACGTCTTTTAGGCAACTACAAGGAGAATATTTCAAATGTCAAATGTGATTTAATTTACTTTCAGAATTATTAATTAATTCTGAAAGTCAAGTGTAATAGCGGTAAAATAAAATAAATTAAGAAAATTGGTTAATTTGCATTTCGCATCCCAGAGTATGATTTCCCTCTAATCCTATAGGATTGAGTTAGAGTGTAATTTGTGCCGTGTTTCCATGTCCTCTGTGGTTTAACTGGCCTGCAACTCGGTCCGGACACAACCTTTTCCCTCCAACTTTCAACTGCCCCCCCCTCTTCTCAGAAAAAGACACACACGGCTATGATGTCCTATTACCAAACTAAAAGCTTGCTTGGCCAGAGCAACAGGACACTGGCAGCTCTAGAAGCCTACGCCACAGGGCCAGGACTGTACACTCTCCAGCCCAGCGCAGAGTGTTAAGTACAACACCTTCCTCTGACGGCTGGCACCTGTCCCTCCATATCCGCAGACCTTGCTGGCACAGATCAACACTGCACCACGCTCCACTTCACAGCCTATTACACATTCCAAACAAATTAAATATGAGGGGGTGTGATGGGCCGAGATGGTATTTGGTGGAGCCCCAGCAGCCAGTAGCAGGCCATGCATGCGGTAGAGGTTCATTAGACAACTCAATAGAGCCATGTGGAATGTGCGAGTAGGCGCATCACTCCATTGTTCACCAGCAGCTCCTCTGGGAATGGACTAAGCGCATATCAAGAGAAGATGAGGAGATGAGTAACAATGCTGTGCCATCACATGTAATGGCATATGACAGCCAGAGCAGGGTCTGGATGCCTCTATTGTAAAAACCATTGAACTGTACAAACTGTTGTCTGTGAGGAGAACTGGCAGCTCTGCAAATGCCAGGAACTCGTTTATTTTCTCATTTTAAGAGGTTGTGTTCCTGGCTTGGCTGAACTCTTAGTACTGGTTACCATAATGTTTGTGTACAGGCCGGGTTGGGGCCAAAAGCTGTGGCAGCCGTTGCTGTGTGTAGCGAGGGGCCGTTGCGGCCCCCAAGGCCGGTCGGTTTACAGTGGTCTGGACTTTCCCTCTCGCTCTTTCCTCCTCTATCATCCTCCTTTATTTTTCTCCCTGGACCAAAGCCATCAGCAGTTACAGCAACTATTATGTGTTGCGAAGCTGAGAGCAGCATTCTAATGAAGTGCAAGACCTCATCAGCAAACTTCAACAAACCAGCAGGTCAGTAACGGTCAGACCTCGCTTCAAACTCCCAGCAGGCTTTGTGACTGTGCTCTGAGTGAGCAAAACACAGATCTATGTTACATGCGCCTTCTGTTTTTTTCAGATACAGTGGCCCAATGCGAGCCAGTCCACAGAATCAAAGTCAGATCAAAACGTCAGTTCTTGATTCAGCAGATTATTTGACACTGATTCAATATAACATCTTCAAAGTAATTATAAATTAGCTTTTCACTGCAACTGCTGGTGAATGTTATGTGATGTGAAAAACCAAAACTTTTTATCTGAGGTTTGTTACTATTGAATGTTTTATGAACATTAAAGTTGGTGAGTACACAGATGATCATAGGTGGATGCCTCATCCAACCAGTCACTGGCTCTGAGCCACACGTTTGGCAACATTTAGTCAGATATGCGTTGACATATTTGAGAAATCATGTAGGTTTACTGTGGTTATTTTTTCCATTTTTTTTTTTAAACAATATCTTTATTGGATTTTCTTTTTTTTAACAAATAAAAAATAAAATAAAATATATATATACATACACACGTATATACTACTGAGACAAAACAACAGAGGCGTGTAAAGTAATGATGTGACTCAGATGTGTACAAGAATACACCGTCAGAACAAGTATTCACACTATACACACATCCATAGAACAGTGTAATCAACAAAATAAAAATAAAAACATGGCGGTATAGGCTTCCCAAGGAAGGCAAATAATCATGAGTACATAGAGGATATTGTGTAGTCCAGAAAGCTGGAGAAAAAGAGGCTGAGTAGTGCAGAGGGTGCTTCTATGTTGTTCCAGGCCTGTCCATCAGGTGTGACAGATCATTGTCCTTCATGTAGTTGATGAAGCGACCCCATATCTTTTGAAATATCTCCTGTTTGTCCTTAAGAGTGTAAGAAATTCTCTCCAGAGGTAAACAAGAGGTTAATTCTCTAAACCACACAGCAATTGGTGGTTTACCAAAGCTTTTCCATGATATGGCTATAGTCCTTTTTGCCTGTAGAGAGCACATGTTTATAAACATTTTTTCATGTTGCTTAATTCTGTGTCCCTCTGAGTAAAGACCTAACAGAAAGAGCTTAGGTTCCAGTCCTAGTTTAATTGAGAGAATCTCCTGTATATACAGACAAACCTCCTTCCAAAATTCCATCACTCTTGGGCACTGCCAGAGGCAGTGAAATAAAGTGCCCTTATCTACCCCACATCTATTACAGGTGTCTGGGATATTCAAATTAAATTTATTTAACTTCACTGGAGTAATATACACCCTCATCAACCAATTATATTGTAGGAGTCTTAGGCGTGTATTACCTGTCCCTGTCTGTGCTGTTTTACATGCTTTGTGCCAATGATCCAGTGATAGTTCCTCCTGTAAATCTGTTTTCCATGCATTGAATTTAGACTCAGAAGAATCAGGAGAGACATCTTTCAACAAATCATAAAATTCAGCAATGATGCCTTTTCCCAAAGGGTTTTTTGTAAAACATTTCTCCAGGGTTGTTAGTGGGGGGCAAGTCATATAATGGGTTTGATTTGTTTTGATAAAGCTCCTTAGTTGAAGATATTTAAAAAAGTGTTTGCGAGGAATGATATATTTTCTAATCAACTCCTCAAAGGTCAAAATGTTCCTATCATTCCCATACATATCCTTTACTTGTTTTATCCCTCTATCTGCCCACATTTTGAAGCCTGCATCAGCTCTCCCTGGTTTGAAGAAGTTGTTGCCCCAGATTGGGCTGAAATAGGAAAGGGAGGGGGGTTCTTTTAAATATTTCCTAACTTCTTGCCAGACTCCAATCATGTTTTTAACTATAGGATTAGAACACAAAATTTTGAGTTTTTTAGGTTCATCTGAGTATAGAAAAGTGGGGAATGGGAGATTTAGGGAGTGCGATTCAATATCCTTCCATGATAGGGGCACATCTGTGGCGAAGTAAAACATACACATTCTAAGCTGTACTGCCCAAAAGTACCACAACAAATTAGGGCACTGTAACCCTCCTCTATCGTAGGGTAGGTATAAAAGAGACAGACGAAGCCTAGGGCGTTTATTGTTCCATATAAAGTTAATGAAGATTTTTTTCATTCTGGGGAAAAAATTTGGAGGAGGCGGCAGAGGAATATTCTGGAACAAATATAAAAGTTTGGGGAGAATGTTCATTTTGAGTATATTAATTCTACCAAGAAGAGAAATAGGAAGACTGGACCATCCAGCAATTGATTTGGATATAGATACCAACATTGGACTGTAATTAGCTTCTACTAAGTTTTCCAGTTTGGGAACTATTTGGATACCCAAGTAGGTAAAGGAATCCACAGTTCTAAAAGAACATAAGTGGGTGGATCTGACCTCTCATTTGAGTTGAGTAGCATTATGGAAGATTTGGAATTATTGATTTTATAGCCAGACAATTTGCCAAATATCTTAATTAGATTCAGGAGGGATGGAACTGATTTATCTAAATTTTTAAGGAAAAGAATGACATCATCTGCATAAAGAGCTATTCGATGATCTGATTCTCCAATGCATATCCCCGTGATTCCACTATGTGCTCTCACAGCCATGGCAAATGGTTCTATTGCAATTATGAAAAGTAAAGGGGACAGTGGGCAACCCTGTCTACAGCCTCTTTTAATTTTTATCTGTTTTGAAATGTTGTTGTTTGTGATAATTTCTGCATAGGGATCATTATACAAAAGTTTAACCCAATTACAAAACCCCTCCCCCAGGCCAAAACGACTAAGAATCTCAAATAAATAAGACCACTCCACCCTATCGAAGGCTTTCTCAGCATCTAATGCTAAGAAAGCCGTGTCCAATGCTCCCCTCTGGTTGTGTAAAATGTTCAAGACCCTTCTCACATTATGAAAGCCATGACGTCCGGTCATAAACCCATTTTGGTCAGCCTGTATTAGACCTGGTAATATAGGTTCGAGTCTTTTTGCCAGAATTTTACATAGGATCTTTAGATCAGAATTCAGGAGACTAATCGGTCTCATATTTTCACACTTATCGTTGGATTTACCCGGTTTCGGAAGAAGAGTGATCAGAGCACCTCTAAGGGAGGGAGGGAGTATCCCATTATGAAGGGATTCTAAAAACATTTCTAAAAGGGGAGTTCTAATTTTTGATTCAAATTTTTTGTAGATGTCTATGGGCAAGCCATCCGGGCCTGCTGCTTTTCCAGACTTCATGCATTTTATTGCTGCTGAGATTTCTTCCACTGACAAGCTTGCCCCCAATATTAACCCCTCACCCTCCTCTAAATTGGGGAAGTTGAGACTGTCTAGGAATGCTGATGAGCTTTGGTCTGCTAGCTCTCCATCTATTTCAGAGCTGTAGAGTTTTTCATAAAAATCACGAAATTTATCATTTATGGTAACTGGGTCTGTGATACATTCCCCCTTCTCATTTTTAAGAATGGTGATGGATCTTTCAACTTGAAGTTGTTTTAAGCGCCAAGCTAAAATCTTGCCTGCTTTTTCACCTTGATCAAAGATACTCTGTTTAAGCTTTAAGAGATTAGCAGCGGCCTTAGAAGCTGAAATTTCATTGTACTGAGCTCTCAGTAATAAGAGATCCTGATGAATCTTAGGACAGGGGTTTTTAAAGTAAATATCCTCCATAGTTTTAATTCTTGTCTCTAACAGCACAATTTTTTGTTTGGCTTTTTTAGATTTAGAGCTAGTAAAATTAATTATTTGGCCTCTGAGAAAGGCCTTGAAAGCCTCCCATCTAGTGCATGCTGATGTCTCATGTGTATTAAACAAGAAATATTCATCTATCTGTTTTCCCAAAAAGGTCATTAAATCTGGGTCTTGAAGCCATTTCTGTTGAAATGACCATTTGGGGGGATCACGGAGGTGTCCTGACTCTACATAAACCAGGTTATTTGAGGCGTGGTCTGAGATTAGGATGCTGTCATAATTACAGTCTTGAATTTTCCCTATTAAACTGGCAGAGACTAAAAAGTAGTCAATTCGCGAATACGTATGATGAGTCTTGGAGAAGCAAGAGTACATTGCCACACCAGGGTTTCTATCTCTCCAGATGTCCCTCAGGTCTAGATCTTTAATGAATCGATGAATAATTGCTCTGCTTTTACTATGGGAAGAGTCTAAATGTGTTGATCTGTCTATATTAGGGTCAAGAGTACAATTAAAGTCCCCAGCAATAATATGATGCCCATTGAGTGATGCTAAAGTTAGAAATAAGTTTTTGAAAAAATTTGGATCATCATGGTTTGGTGCGTAAATATTAACCAAATTGAGGCTCTCATTGTAGAGCGTTCCTTGGATTATCAGATATCTGCCAAATTTGTCAGACAGTACCTTAGTGACATTCAGTGGAATGGACCTATGAACCAAAGTCATGACCCCCCTTGCCTGGGAATTGAAGGGAGCTGAGAAAACTGTCCCTCGCCACCTCCTCCTTATCCTAGAATCCTCCTTTGCTGCCAAATGCGTTTCCTGCAGAAAGA
This sequence comes from Decapterus maruadsi, assembly GCA_030347415.2. Classification (NCBI taxonomy): domain Eukaryota; kingdom Metazoa; phylum Chordata; class Actinopteri; order Carangiformes; family Carangidae; genus Decapterus; species Decapterus maruadsi. The sequence continues at coordinate 6,217,257 of CM064895.1, forward strand.
CAATATTAGATTGTATAACTTTTAATCTCCCCATTACTTGCTTAACTTTTTTGAATTTTTGCAACCCTCTGCAGTTCCAAGAAGTGAATTTAACTACAACCCCACTGGACATAGTATCTAATTTGAAGTGAATTACTCATGATAAAGTAAAAAAGAATGTCTATAAACCGCCAAAACAACCGTATGAAAGAACTCCTTGAACAATAAACAAAAACCCGGAGTCCCAAAACCCGGGACACTAACCCTTCCCCACTTGTACACCCCAGTAGGCTTGGAGACCATTCCACATTCAATGAGGAATGGTCAAGTGTCGCTATCCTCTCCAACTCGATAGTGGTCTCCCCCTCCGTATGAAAGAAAAAAGATTATAAAAACTAATCTCCATTATACATTACAATTGTAAGATAAAGCTGAGAAAATAAAGGCAGTCTCGGCAGCACCATTACAGGTGGCGGGAATGTGGATCAAGTGGCTAATATTAAATAATTAAGAAAATAAATTGGAACCAAATAATAAGTTGTCATACACAGGTTAGGTTTTTCAGAAAATAAATGCCCAAACAGTGGTAAATATAGTACAAATGGTTTAAACCATATAAATTAAATAGCTTATACAAAATAAGTATTAGCATATATTGAATTATAAGTATCTTAAAAGATCTTTCTGAAAAAAAAAGAAAGAAAAAAAAGAAAAAGATTTCTTGCTGGGCCAGAGACTGATCAACCGGAAGTACTAAGATAAACATGTAAACAACTCTGGCAGGGTCTCATCCCAGTTTCCACCTGAGATGAGTCTGGATCTCGGCCAGAGGGAAAAATCTTTTCTAAGCTGCAATAGTCACACCTCTAACAAACGTTGCATAACTCAGGGACCCGTTAATTATTCCTGCTTCGGGCATCAAACACTTAGACATGTATCGGCAAAACTAACGATTTCACAAAAACTGTTTAAGTTCGCCCTGATTGCCTACAGAGGCTAATTGTTATGCTATACAAGTAGCATTGACTCCCGTAGCGTATTCAGCTTTCCTGATCGCTATCACGGTATGAGTAGCTATAAGGCAAAATAAGTGAAACGTGAATGCACCAGCAATAAAGGGAAAAAAGTTTTCGCAGGTACAGTTTACATTAGCAGCTACTGTCAACGACAGTTAAATGCTAAGCAGTAAAACATTGAAGTTGTCACATAGCCTGTCACATAACAGCTAATGTTACTCATCGCGTCTTCCCTCCTCTTGGATGCGTCTGATAAACTCTTCCACGTCGGATGGTTTATCAAAGGACCGTGTGTTGCCGTTGTGGGTTAGCAGCAACTTTGCAGGAAACCGCATTCCGTTTCTGATTCCCATGTCACGGAGCTTCTGCCTCGCGGCGTCAAAAGCCTTGTGCTTCTTGTGGATCCCAGACGCTAGGTCGGGGTAAAACCGAACTGCTCTGTCTTTGTAGAATACCTGTTTCTTGTTTCGGACCGCATTCAGAACTCTCGTCTTGTCTCTGTCATTCAAGAACTTCATAATGAGTGTTCTTGGGGGTGCAGATGGGTCGCTCCTCGGACCCACACGATGGGCTCTCTCCAGGATTGGTTTTGTATTAGGTGAGGCTAAACCCAGGGCCTCCGGGATCCATGTCTCGAGGAAAGAGCAGGCATCACTGCCCTCCGCGCCCTCTGGGAGGTTGACCAGCCTTAGGTTAGATCTTCTAGATCTCGCTTCCAGGTCATCAAGTTTGTCCTCCATATCCTTGTTTTTGTTTTCGAGGCTGCGGACCCTGGCCACAAGGCTGCTAACAACATCCTCTGTCTCGGAGATGCGGGTCTCTGTATTCTTAACACGTTCCAAGCACTCACCGACTTCTTTTCTCACTCCTTCAATTGCTGTCAGGACACCATCAAACCTGCCACAAAAGTCAGTTTTTAAGTTTCTGATAGCATCAAGAATTGGCTGGTTGGTTGCTCCTTCAGCCTTGTTAGCATTCTCCTCCGCCATTGGGCTAACATTAGCAGTAGCTGTGCCACTCTGTGCAGCTGGAGTGCTACTCCGTGTAGCCGGTGTGCTAACCTGTGCAGCCGGAATGCTAGTCCGTGTAGCCGGGGTGCTAACCTGTGCAGCCGGAATGCTACTCCGTGTAGCCGGGGTGCTAAACTGTTTAGCCGGAGTGAAGTCTATTTTAGGTTGTAAAGGTTTGCCGCGACCCCTTCCTCTACCTTGTGCAGCTGCCATCAAGTTGTTTTTTAAGCAACTCTTCCACTTACTCTCGGTGTAGGATAGTTTAGTTTAATGCAGGAAATTTGTCAGAATTTACGGAGGGGCGAGACAGCCGTCCACCTAGCGCGCCGCCATACCGGAAGTCCTATTTTTTTCCATTTTGGTTTGAAATGTAGCACAGTTACTGTTCACTTTTATATTCGGGAGCTTTCATCAATAACATATCTGTTTGGCTTCAGCTGGCTGTGAAACTCCTCATGGCAGCTACACTGAATAAGTGAGGATGTCTCGTACGGGCTCCTCGCATTGCCACATGTCAGTGTAATCTGAATGGTGGGCCGGCACTGATGGAGCCCTACTAAAGAGCTGTCAGAGGGAATCATTAATCCCAAACGGCAGAATGAGACAGATGGTACGACGATGGAGGATCGATGCTCTCGCCGGCATCGCGACTGCTTCCAGCGGCCGGGGCCAGAGGCAGGAAGTGGGCTAATCCCTCAAAAGAAAGTTCCAGACTAAACACGCAAGAGAGGCCTGAGCCGTCTACCGCTCCCCCCAGCCCCCACAGCTGCACTGCATGTGCTGCCTATAGTACAATGTGGATGGTCCTGGAGGGGGTTAAAAAAGAGAAAGGGAGAAGCGGAGAGGCGTTCGCTCCTGAGGGAATCTTTACGAGGACTTTGACCTTCCCCCTCAGGGCCCCTCTAAGAGGTCCCCAGCTGCAGCACGGAGGGGGTGGAGCCTGTATGAACTACGCATATCCATCAAAGTCCCAATTCTTTTGAGAAGGTCCCGGAACTGGATCCGTCTCCGACTGAAGGTCGGGGTGGCAGCAGAGTTCCCAGCACAACAAGAGTGAGAGAAGGGAGGGATAAGAGGACAGTACTTCCTCAACACAGTCTGCATGCACTCTTGGCAATCTGACATTTTCCAATAAAGAGTTACTGTATCACACCTATGATATCAATTAATCCACTAATCCTATTGAATATCTGGATGATGTTCCTGCAGTCGATCTAATAGACTTGTATGACTGTTTTCATCCTCTTGTGGAAATGATGAACATTCTAATCAGATGGTAGAACAGTCTGGTTGTCAGCCAGAGTCAAATTCAGCTGCAGCACTTCTACACATCCACACTCAGAATGCAGGTCGATTCTATTACCTACAAATGCTGAGAAAATGGGAATTTGCAGCCCATGCTGTCATAAATCACCGGCTCTAAAGATCACTGGGGTCCTCATTGCTCCATGGTGCTGCCCAGAGAACTGTCACATCTGCAACTTTAACCACAGTCCCTGCTGGAAAGCCAATTACAGTGGTGACACATGCAAACAGGCACACAAAAGCAAGCGTATGCATTGCTAAATCTGCACATGCACACAAACACACACTCACACTGCTTTTTAGTCAGGGCAGATATATGTGACAGTAAGCTGGACTCCACTCCTATACTCACCTGTTTCTAATCTGCTCCATAACTCACAGTTCACTGTTGACAGCATCAGTAATAATAAGTCCTTACTGATCATGCTTTCATTCTGGAAGAGAACGATGTTTATAACTCGTAAATCAGAGCATCAGGTTGTGTAATAACCAGACTGTTGCTGTTATGTAATCACACCACCAGCAGGATATGAGATTATTGTGTATACTGTATGTTGTCATGATAATGATTACACCCTTGATTTGGCTGCAAGCACAATTTTACTTAGAGTGTAACAGGTTCTACCTCTGGTCAGCCTCTATCACAATGCTTCTTGTGCTTTCTCTGGGGCGAGAGGATTTCTTATCTACAGTACCCGATCGAAAACATGGCTCTTGTTGGCTTCCAGCGGCACAGATAGGAAGGTGTTTATTAGATACAGACAGGAAACCCATGAATCCCACTCCCTTATAAACAGATCTACCCTGTCTGTGACCTGTAGACAAGCAGTGAGTAAATAAGCTTGGGATCGAAATTGCATGTGTGTGCTGAGAGGAAGAGCGGACTGGCATGTGCGTCATGTACGTCTGGACAAGTGACTACATTCGGCAGCGGGGAAGACACCAAAAATCTAATCCAAGGTAACACAATATAATATGTATGCATCAAGACTTCTTGTATATGCACGTATTTGTTACAGCAAAAGTAGAAGAGCCTCACTGGTTTTACATTAGTGACGAACTGAGAGCTTCACCTCTTGTCCCATGATCGCACCAGTCATTCTATAGGTGGAATAGATACGTCTAAACCCACCAACATGTCACTGAACTCATCAGTCATAGCACTGCTTTACTGAAAGGCAACCCTCCCCCAAAAAATACACACACACAGACACACCCACACACACAAAATAAGCAAGATAATAAGCTGCCATCTCATTAATGCACTGCTTCTTCTCCCCAGTGCCGTTTCCAAACATAGCAGTGTGAGAGCATCCATCTCCAGCACCCCCCTCCAGCCTTCCAATTTACTGCCACTCACCTTTTTTTAATTCCATCAGCGTGATGATGAAAGCTGAGAGAGCATTATGGTCCTCGCCAGTGGTCAGACAGTGAGTGAACGAGTGCAGGCCCGCATCGGTCACACTGTCAGCCAGCCAAATGGGTTAGGACAGCAGCGAGGGGAAGCCAAGGCAGGGGGGGCTGAGGCTGGGGTGCCATGGGTTGACTGGCATAGACCCCTCGTGCTCCACCAGAACATAACCACACCAAAACCTAGAAGGTGTATTCATATGATCCACTGCAAGAACACCAGTGTACTATATATAGTACAGTGTAATACTTACCGGGGTCAAATAGCATCTGCACATATATCTCAGTGTTTGTTTAAACCCAGTTGGCGGACCAGATGTTTGGTATAGTGTTGCATCAGGAGATTTATTATAGTAACTGTAGCAGAGATTAAAAAAGCGTAATATATGACTATCACTTTACAAACACGGACGGGGTCAGGGTCATGTGCAGCTATCATATTCATTATAAATCAACCTGTTTATTATCATTTTGATTTGTTTAAAATTTAAATTTGAAAAGAATTGTTGACAAATCAGTCAGTTAATTGTTAAGTCTTACTGACTGTCATCACACCACTACATTTTATCACCAATGGCACATCGACAGAAAAGTCAAATTAAAAACAAAGAAAACATTCTGATAAATAAATGTTCAAATTGAGGGCGACTGAACAGGTTACCACCAGTTCTGAGAAATTGTGATGTGCAACAATCATTAATTGCAGCCCCAGACAGTTTCATCAGTCTTAAAAGACATTCAAAAGTCTCCACAACCCAAAGTGGCACCTTCAAATTGTTTGTTTTTGTCAGACAAATAGTCCAAAGAGATTTCCTTCTCTCTTTTTTTCAAGTTACAAAGCAGATGAAAGCCGAAAATCCTCAGATCTGGAAAACCGGAACCAAAACCACTTTGCTACATTAGTGCTTGTTTATCTGATGACAGTGGTTTTATAGAAACACACAAGTCTACTGAGGTAATAAAACTCCTGATGTTGAGAATGACAAGTCACGAAGAATTTGTAGAGATACCACGGAAAAAATTAAGCTTTTACTGCCAACATATATCTGTTTGGAACTTCAATCCAGTTAAACATGACAGAGTGGTATTATAAACAGTTTGACAGGGCTCTTTCATGCTCGACTGAGGAGCACATACATATAGAGAGCTGCAATAACAAGCCATCTGGTATCACCAGTCACCAGGCGCCTTCCACCATATGATCATACCTCATCCAAGACCAACTTGCCTTTAAAACACCACAGCACTCATGGCCCCCACCTCACTACTCCAATATGGCACCCCACCCCCATAGTAAATGCCCCTTGCAGTGATGCACTCTCCACAGCTATTGACCGCTCATATGTTTCCGGTCATTGGCATTATTCTTCTATGACCTCCACTCCCTACACAATGCCACTCCTCATGCTCTAAATGTCTTCAAATATTGATCTGCACATCTTCTGCAGTCGCACAAGGGGAGCCTGAAGGAAAGGAATGGAAAAGAATACACAAGGACGGTCGAGTTGTCACACGAAAACACCCCCGCAGAAAGAAAACATGGAGAGAACTTTGACAGCTTTTTAATTTCGGTAAGAAATCAAACAGCATTGGAGACGGGGGAACGCTCAGTCGCTGCAGCTGAAAGCCCCTCTAGCTGTCAGGAATCTGGCAGTAACCCGCAGACTGAAGACAAGACCTTCTTTAGTCTCTGGCTGAATCACTGATGAATTATTTTGTTATTCAGACGGGTCCTTCTAGCTTGCGGAGGAAAAGTAAAGTCGGTGTTTTGATAGACCTTGGCAAGATGATGACTGCTGGATTATTCATAATGTTTTCCTTTCTCCTTCACGACAAATCTGTTCTTCTATTTTTCATGAGCTGAAGATGCTACGGCCTCCGCAACTAAATTTGGAGGATTCGGAGCGCCATCCTGCTGGTGTTGAGTTCTAAAATAAAGACCAGTTTATATTTAACCTCGGACGTGCTGTGGTGCAGGCTCCCCCACTAATTGAGGGCTATGCAGTAATCTGCAGTGGGCTAAAACTCATTTACTGTAAGCTCTGCTGCAGCATTAAGATGGGGGTCAAGGCAGAGCAGCATCTCTCTCATCATAGTCCCTTTCCATCTACATTCTTCCGAGCATAAAAACTGATTTTAAGCTACTGGATACCCCGAGGGACGCGCGGAGTACAAGTGTAGAGAGCATCGCTGCTAAAAGCGGCAGCTGGAAAGAGCTCGAATGACAATTCCACTCTTCTTCTCCGGCCCTCCCCATAAGGAGGGAGGAGGACGAAAACCAAAACAACAAGATGGACACTGAAATGGATCCATCTACAGCTTATAGGTGTGACTTGGACACATGTTCACCCCTGTGCCCCCTCCAGCATTGCCGAAGCAGGTGCTTCCTCGCCGTGGAATGTTGGACACCGAGTTGAAAAGGTAACGCCACGATACTGGGCCTGTTCTGAAGTATGCCAGCTATCTCGGTTGTACGGGGGTGGAAGAGTGGGGCGGGGGGTCACGGTCTTTGACCCATTTTGGGATACATTTGGAGAGGACATGCTCTCAGGTTGTGGACAGGCATTTCATCCCACGCATATAATCCGAGCTAACAGATTCCAACAGGCAACTTCTGCCCTGCTTTTGATCCATCAATCCCTCGTTGGACGGCAGCCTTCAAACTTATCAAAACCAGGGGGTGGAAAGAACAAAGAGTGTGTGGGGTGGGGGGACGCCTGCTCTTTTTGGCGGAGGCTCCTCAAGTTATCGGGTGGCACCCATCCAGGAAAGGAGGGAGGGGGGGGCAACTGTTAACATATTATCATCAGAGCAAGGTGAGGAGCTGACAGAATGTTTTTGTCTGCCAGACAGGGGTTTGGTGACTCCTCCCCTCTCAGCCCAGTGGAGGAGCAGCAGCACTGATGAGAAGTTGACCTTATTCAATCAGATTTTTTTTTCCTCCACTTTATACTTTTATTTTTTGGATAGCTGTCTTCCTTTCTTGTGCATCTGAGCGCTGCCAAGCTCGGCGGGGAAAAGAGCGTTGTGATGGTGTAGGCTGCCTGTGGATGCGCTTCAAACACAGGGAACACATCCAATAATGTATGCACATCATGCCCTGGTATACGTACACACCCACACAGGCACAGTAACACACTCGCAAGAGCTAACAAAAGCACATTCCTGCGGTATCTGTGCAAGTGAAAGACAAAAGGGTTTTAATGCCATGTCTCTCACACAAACTGGCACCACGGCTCAGGCAATAAATCCTGTCCCAGGGCTCATTCAGAGCACCGCGGGCGATCATCACTGACAAACTTTCAATACTTCCCTGCTCGTCCCATGATCACAAGAGGCATTCTATAGGTGGTGCGGACACATCCGAGCCCATGAATGTGTCAAGGAACTCGTAACTCACAGCATTGCATTACTGCAAGGGAGCCCAAGTACACACACACCACACACACACACACACACACACACACACACACAGAGGACCACCACTAACTCCTGGTCATGACTATTTACAGCATGAAATGGTCAGTAAGTGGTGTAAGTAGAAGTCCTCACTGTATCTGATGTCATGCAGCAGCCTGTACACAGGCATGTACAGCACATGCACACATGACACCAAATCAATGTGTGCACATATTACACGCACACACGCACGCACACTATCCTCCTGAAGGACATCGATTAATCTGAGAAATCACTGCGCTCATGTGTTAAAAGCTTGTGGAGGGTAGCTATTTGACAAAGATGTTGTTTGCGAGGTTTGGAAAATAAAGCAATGAGAAGCGTGCAACAGAATTCAAACAATCAGGATTCAATTAGGGAGGAGGAGAAAGACGAGAGGAGTCAGACAGACTGAAGATACGGGGAGAGGAGAGAGAGGAGACCGGCAGGAGCAGCAACACTAACCTGTTTCACTTCAGCAGGCATGGTCCAAAATCCCCCCTTTCGTTCCCGAGAAAATAAAAAAACCTCCCAGGGAAACGTGTGGCAACTATTTCCACCTCTATTAAAACTTCTCCTTTCCCTCCTCTCCTCCTCTCGTCTCCTCGCGCTTTCCTCGTCTATTTACGTTGAGTTTTCCCTCTGTGAGCGCAGGGGCAGCAGCTCAGACTCAGGCAGCCATCCCCTACTCAGCTCCGTCAAGCCGCGCGCACTGAGCACTACAAACACCGGAAGTGAGCCGGTGTGCCTTTCAAAATTAAAGCGCAAAGACGACACGTACGCGCCAGCTATTAATTAAGTCTGTTGAAACAGCAGGTTGCTCAACCTACAGAAAAATATTCCAGTATTGTTTTTATTGTTGTGTGGCACATATCACCTACCTCCACAACAAATGTCCCAAGCTCGCCTAAGGCAAGATAGCAAACATGTGTAGGTAAACATTATCAATAATAAATGTTCTGAAACAGCTTAGAAATGTGTGTCTACAAGCCTACTGTACAGACATTTTACATTGCCCGTATAGAAAATAATGCTGGGGCACTTAATAAGCTATGGCTAGGCTATATGAAATGACATGTTGTCTGTTGTGACAGACAACAATATTATTTGTCATGATTTTATTACACTGTAAACAGGGAGTATCCAGGATTCTCCACATCAACATAATACTTTATTGGAGGTCATAGACCTAACATACATAAATCTATTTCTCACACAAATGTTTCATGTATTCATCAACAGACATGTCATTAAGGAATTGTTAAATAAGAAGAATTTGTACTTTTTTATTATGTGAACATCCCTTTCATGGTAACAGTAGGCTAGTGCCTTTATTTTGAAAGTTAAATCCCTTTACATCCAGTGTAATTGTGGCTAACACAAGCTACTTCAGCACAGCTGAAAAGGGGGCTGCTTTCTCCTTTGCAGAGATGCTGTATGGATGTATGGAATGGAGATAGATGGGGGCAGAGGAAGCCATTGCCCCTACATTGCCCCCCACCCCCCATCCCCTACCCCCAAACCAAAGCAGGAACCCCAGAAAAGGAATGGAGCTGAACTGCACACACACACACACACTCAACAAAAAGTTAGCCAGAGAGAGAACAAAAACCTCCAGGGCTGAGAGAAAGGGGGGAAAGAGGAGGTGTGTTAACAGAAAGGAGGGTTCCCAGACAGGCAGCAAAAACTGTGTAGCAGCTTTCTCTCTCTCCTCCTCCTCCTCCTCCTCTCTCTCTCGCTCTCTATCTCTCTCACCTGCTCTCTCACTCTCTCTCTTTCTCACTGGGTCTATGTCTCTCGCTCTATCTCTGGCAATCTTAGTGGGTTGGGACCAGCTCCCTCTATGCACTCCAGCTGCGTCTGTCTGTCAAGCCGTCAACCCCTCCTCCTTGTTGGCATAGACAGAGAGAGACGGGGAAAAAAGAGGAGGAAGGGGTGGGGGAACAGGGGCTCACACACAAAACAAAAGTTGCCCCTACTGAAGCGAAGGCACCCCATACTCTGCAAATTTTTACACCCAACACACACACACACACACATTCACACATGCACACACAGCTCCTTTTTTTCCAGCTCTTTGTCCCATTCCTCTCACTGCACTTGATATAAGGGAGGGGTGGGACGTACGTGAAAGAATTCACATTCAAATATCTATGACTGTGACCAAGACTGAATAGGAATGTTAATCTAATAAAGTGGATGGAAGCTTAACTTAGGACAACTCTGAGCAAAGCCTGGGCAGACAGGAGAGAGAAAAAGGATGACTGAACTAAAAACAGAGAAAGGAGAAATCCCAAACGGAGGGGAAATGGCTGAGGTTTTGCATTCCTCAAGCTTGGCAGTACTATTTCATCTCCCCGAATGTTACTGCTCCATTTGTTCTTAATGAAAGACCTGGCCCGCCATGCACCATTACATTTAGATCTATTTACTTTCAACAATACGATTAAGAATTCATCCAACCAACATTACCTTCAAAAAGTGGTTTGAAAAAAATCTCGTAACTTCAGCTGTGGTGCATTCCTTTCTCTTGTGTGATTTGCAATATCACTTTCCATTTATGCCATTTAAGCATTGAGTGAGTTTCATAACCTTGTTTAAAAATCCATTAAGTGCTTTGGAATACTCGTAGGAGCAAAGGAGAAAAGAAGAATTACTCTTTGATTTCTCTATAAATCTCTATAATTGTGTTTTGCATGTATCCAATTTATAGTTTAATGGTGTGTTTATTGTTTTACGGAACATTTGCAAAACGTCGATGCTTTCTGGACTTTCAGAAACCTGTGCGGTTCTTAGATACTATACTTTGGTGCAGTAGATCTGCAACATAAACTGTATATTCAGATGAATGTATCTTCCAGAGCGGGCTGCTATGCTCAAGGATTAAATAACTTTAACTCTTCATAAAACATATTACATTTTAAATTGTGAAATCCTCCCTCTGTACAGTCATATTGAAGGAGGAAATAGACATGACAAAGACAAATTCTGTTTTTGTACCAGGCTGTAAACATATTAACTCCTGCTGTATAGTTAGATATTTTAACATGGGAGTCTATGGGGACGGACTTGGATCCAGGCTCAAGTGGTCATTTGAGGAGCTGCAGTTTTTGGAGCTGTCAGTGTTGGCTTCATTTTTCAGCCCCAGAGGTTGCTGCTTAATTTAAAATCAGCAGATCAGAAAAGCCTGCAGGATGACTACCTCACACAACCCCATGTCAAAAAGCCTGAATTATCCTTTCTCTAGTTTTCATCACAAATGTCAGCCACAAGGTCAAAATGAGAGAGTACAGGGACACAAATGACCCACTTACGGTAATAGATTATTCTCGATACAGTAGGCTAGATATAATTCAGTCTATGCCCAAACTGTATCTAAATGTCCTAATTTATTAACATTCCTAGGACCATGTTACTAGCAGGGCTGAAAAATATTATTGCTCTTTTCATACACTGGTACACCATACCTCTGGAGTTATCAATAAACACGGAAATGTTGAAAATTGATAACGGGTATAAAAAGGACTAGGCAGGTTGGGGTAAATTAAATATCTGAAAAAGTATAAAAGAATATTTAACATTTCATTTCAAATTAATTCCTGGAATAACTTCAACTTCACAGGCTGGTGATGCATAATGTTTCCAGGAAAGCCTGCCACTGTCAGACAAAAGCTCTATTCTCTAGAGTCTAGCCAACCCACACCCAGGCCTTGTAAAATAAATGTACAAGGTGTATGAATAATCCAGGAGTTGTAATCAAAGCTCCTGAAGTCAGCCGTACTCTGTCAGGACGTATGGTGTGAAACAGATGGTAGAAAGGTTAATGTGCAGCAACAAGGCGTGCTTTGACAGCCAGACACCTCCAATGAAGCTGCATCTGTTAGAATTGCGTTTTTCTCTTCAGTTCTGGATCCCAGCTGAAGAGAAAAACAGAGGAGCCAAAAGAGGATACAGAGAGCAGACTGAGAGTATATATGGTGTTTCATTACAAAGCGTAATGTTTTCACAATCTCCACTTTCAAAGGAAACTTTAATGACATGTAATTCTGGACAGTACTTCAAAAGCTTCTCTACTCGGCCAAGAATACATTTCATGGGGAAGACTACTTTACCTTCAAACTTAAACAAATTAAGTTAAAGAAAAAAATCTTTTAATAAAGCAGGTCTGCAAAAAAATTAATGCAAAGATAATACTGAATTTTCTGCTCTGAATTCTTTCCAGCAATCACTGGACAGTGTAGATGTATGTGTTTGAGTGTACAGGGCCAGAATGTCTTGCTCTGCTACAGGCCGACTGCTGTTTATTCTAACAATGGCACAGCTTGGAGAAAAGCCCTTATCTAATGACTTTTACTATCATGTTTTATTTTCCCCTTGAAAAATGGCTACTCAGCGATGCAGGGGATTAGAGTCCAATCTATTGGGGGGTTTTGTATTGCAAAAAGGCAATTTTCCCTTCATTTACCAAAATAAAGCTCTATTTAAATGACATCACTTCAGATCAAAGGTCCTATTTTCAGTTTTTTTTTGTGGCAAAACAGTAACTGCACAGCAAGATTTGAAATACAACTGTAACAGGATTAGGCATTTCCGAGTTTTCCATCTTGTCGTGTGTAATTGGGACACTGACTGAGGCACAAACAACGGCATGAAGCAGTTTGAGGACGACATGCAGCAGATCATCAACTTTTACTCACAAAAACATTTTCCCATCACCTTCATTTTTGGATGAATTCATTCTTTTGATTCGTTATGGAGTTGTATGATTGGTAGCTGAAGGGTATGTCTAAAAATTACAATATGTAATTAGTTGTTCCTTGGCCTGATACCTTCCTCTCTGCCAGTTTTCATGGGAAAGCCATTTCTTCTTGGCAAGTGGTCCAACTGTCAGAATGTAAATAGGCAGTTTGATGATTTCTCCTATACGCTATAAGTTTCTGCTTCCTTCTAACCTCAGCTGCATTTTTGTGATTAATTTAAAAAATAATCTAAAAAGTGTTAAAGATCAAAAGGTGATTTATTTCCCATACATGCAATCTGTGCTCAGTATATTTGTCCTTATTCAGCAGGATGATCTGCTTGAATGTAGCCCTCAATTGTCAGGAGTGGTTCCCATCTATGCACACATTCCTACACTATCACCATCATCCATTACACAACAAGAATCACTCTCAGACACTTGGTGTGAGGCAGTTCACATACCAAGCCCAGCCCCTTTCCACTTCACCCCTTTTAAAAAGGGCCACATACAAAGAGGGCCCCACAGCCCCCTCGCTTCAGTTTAAGACAAATTACATGATTTCTGGACTAAATGTGTGTTAGCAACTCTGTGACACTAAACAGCAAAGGCTTGCAAATTCCAGAGGCTGTCATGTCCAGTCCTTTCACAGTCGGTCCAGCTATGTAGTGTGTCTCACCCTGACACAGTGCCAGGACTCATACAGTCAGTCAGACAGAATATAAAGTCAGTAGATATTCACATGGTTCTGATTTTATTGCTATTATCAGATGCTATACCAGCTGTACTCTACTGTTGCCAAACATTCACATGCTGACAATGATTCAAACAGGTGGAAAACTGATGGTTTACTGGCGAAAGACTTGCTTCTGTTTGAATTAAGTATAGATGAGATTTTGGCTAATCCCATGTAAAATACACACCTGAGAGTCAAGACGTCGCTTTCTGAGTTAATTAATCTGCTGCGTAATCGATGGCTACAGGGAATTATCCAAGACTTCTTAATTTAATTTGCCTGCTTTACTTGTGTTTTAAATGCAAAGTTTCAGTCGCTTTCCAGCGATGATTAATGAAACTCTGGCATCCAGACACTTTTTTCTCTTTTTTAACCAAAAATTATTTTTTATCTTTTAATAAATAGTAGATCTGAGGACCAATTCACAAGATTGCATGTGTTTGCCAAGGAACAATAACGTGAAAGACAGGTTTGGTTTAGACTGTGGAGAGGCAAGCTGGAACTCTTTGATTTGATTTACATGGCAATGCACCTGAAAACTCACAATGTAGTAACCTTTATGAACACATTGGGGTGAAATTGAAAAGAAATGTTAGCCCTAAGTCCCATTTTGCCATTAAAGCATTTGCAGCCTTTAGGAATGCTCTTTCCAATAAAGTGCAAACGTACTCCTGCAAACCACCCAAAACAAGGCTCGGTGCAGCTTCTGGTCCTCATTTGATGGCTATTTACATGCTTGTAAGTCATGTTGTAAAAATGTCGCACCAGCATGTTAAACTCATGAGGATAATTAAATCAAGGCTTTGAAGAACACCTCTAGCCCTACTACAAAGTTCTAAAACTGTTTTCAATTTAGTTTTTTTTAGTTTTTTTTTTTTTTCCCAGCTGAACAGGGTCAGCGTCCAGCCTTGTTTGGTTATCCTGCTGGACACTGGGAGGGGTGAGGTCACATTCCTCCAGTGGCATTGGTGTCCCATGAAGGAGGAGGGGGGGTTATTTTAAACACATGGCCTATACAGTCTAGTCTCTGAACTTAACGACCAAGCCCAACGGCCCTTTAGCGAACCATGGTCATCCTCAAGTTCAGACCTCCACGCTCTGTGGAAACCTTCAGGCAGAGGCAGTGTCCTTCAAAGATATTTAGCCTGGCTGTTCACCTCTAGAGATGTGTGGTAAAGGAAATGGAAGCAGTTCTTAGATACCTCCTCTCAGTGCTTTTAGTGAACGTAATGGTTTAATGGATTGTGATCAAATGGCAGGGAGGTGCACCAGGACAGGCATTACCAATGTTGGGGGCTGATTTGAAGGATGAAGGTTTGAGCCGCCTCAGGGGAATATAAATAGCACCGCAGCACAAAAGGTTTTTCCACAGCTTTTCCCTTCAGCCCTCTCTCTCCTTCTCTGTTCATCTGAATGACAGGAATATGCACAACCCCAGCCTTGAGTAAAAATTCCTGTCCTTCCATGTCAGCCCTCATACTGAGCCGAGGTACAAAAAGGACTTGCCCCCTTCCTTGAGCGGTTCGCAGTGTGATTCATGGGCCATCGACTTAAACTTGACTCCTAATGTTGAAAAAGGGATGAATAAAAGATTATCTTGAACATAAATAGCAAACGCACTCTGCATTTTTTACTTGTGGCTGAGCAACTTAGTGGGAAGAAGTCTTCGCCTCCCAAAATGTATGATACATTTGTTAGGTTTGTAAATGGATCATATTGACTTTTGAGGTTTTTTGACCATTGACAAAAGCTCTTTGGCAGCCCATCAAATGATAGCCGAGATATCAGCATCTTAGCACTGCTTTAGACATCAACATGCAATGGAGGAATTGCCCCTTCAACATTGAGATTACGAGACGATGTGCCCCTCCACCTTACAGCTACGCTGCTCCATTTGTTTCATTTGCATCAGTCTCTGAAGATTATTTAAAAATATAAGCAGTAACATTTACAGCTCAAGATCTTGTCACATCTAGTTGACCAAGTAATCTTTAAACTGTGGTGAGACATGATTAGGCGTTCCATATGGAAACATGGAAAGCAGACAGCAGCATCATTAGAATTTAAATGTGACTTCTCTGCAGGCTGCAACACGAAACTACAAAATGAGACCAAACAAGTGTAGGAGGATCACGGGAACAGTGTGGTATACAAAAATAAACAAAGGAGGCACTTTCACACCAATGTAATTAGGGGTGTTTATGAGAGGCGAGAAGGTTCTTGATGGCACAGCGAGGAGAGAAGACAGGGGACAACGGAGGAAGGGAGGGGGTAAACTAAGGCTCATTGTTAGGCAGGTGATTTATGAGGGCACAGGAGCTCCCGGGCTCTGCCAGTGGAAGGATAGATCTTCTGTCGCTATTGCATCCTCAGCCCTTTGTATCCATTGTGCCTAGGCAGGGCTGGGGGGCTGCGGGGATGAAAGTGGGTGGAGGGCGACTGAAGCGATTGTTGGTTGAGTGCTGTGGTGCCATTGCAGGACCGGGGCCTGTACATCTTCACCACAGACAGAAGCACAGATCAAAGGCTGCACTGTTCCCTCTCTCTAAAGCTCACAAGCCTTTGAAAACTTCCCAAAACATTTTCACAAGGGATGGTATGCTGCTAGAAGCCTGTTGAATATAACATCTGAATACCAAACACCAACATTTTATGAAATCCACGGTGCGAGAAATTATCCCCTGTCTCCTCTTCGATGAAGCTGGGTGATTGTACGCGCCTCGAGATGGAATCTATGTATGTGTTGGGCAATGGCTGCGGGTAAATAGATTAGGCGTCTGTTGTATATGAAATGAGGTCACCTTCTCCCTTTGCTCCAGACAGACGTGGTTGTCTGAGTGCTGTCTGCCTTTCTCCACACATTGAACTGTCACCGTGAACCACTTGACCTTTCAGAGCCGTGGCGATAACGCTCCTTCAGGCAAAAATCTATTACCAAGGGGAGACGCAATATCAAATGAAGAAAGGGTATGATCTTAGCATGTAATGTGGTGTCAATGAATGCGGATTGTAAGGCGCCTCAGTCCGTGTCACTGAATCTGCGGATAATTTCATAAAGAAAGCTAATGGAGTGTCCGACCGCAGCGTTCCGATTCTCCTCACGGGACGGCGCAGCATAAACAACAATTCTCTAGGTCATAAAGTTATATGAAGTGAACAAGGATCAGAATTCAATTAGTATTGCCAGTGCTGTTCACAGGTACTTCAGCCGCACTTAATGCCAACACAATGGTCAAAGCAATCCTCCTTTTTATATCCTCAGAGCACACACTGCAAAGATATATAACACAAAATAATATTTGAAACACAATATTCTTGAATCTTCCTCAGTTCTCAAGGCGTGTCAGTTGACTTGTTGAATAGTGGAGGGTAATTTATTTTTTGAGAATAAATAACTTAAATTAATTTTAATAAAAACTTTTCTTTTTGGTTCTTCAACAAGGACAGGAGTCTACCATCACTATATAGCGTTTCTTTGAGATTGTACCAAAGCACAGTGGCTAACAGGTTACCACGGTGACATTTGCAGGTAAACCACCTCCACAATGTTTCATATCATGGGTGACTAGAATAAAGGAAATGAATGTTAGCCAATATATCTAATCTCAAATATCACATATTCTGGTTACACCATCAAGAAGTCAGTGTGTGTCAAAGTCACTGGAATTCATAACATGGGAACAATGAACATATATGGACATGCTCATGTTTGTCAAAATATTTCAGTAAAAGACCAGAATCCCAAACTCGTGGTGGTGCCAAGTTAAAAATCAAGGTATCATCAAAGTCAGTTTCTCTTTGGATTGTGATGATTTGAGCTAAACTGTAAGGCATTAACAACTGCTGACCTGGTTCAGTCTGGACCAGCAGTGTCCTATCACCCCACTGCACTATGTGGCAAAAAACTACTCCCCATTATGCAGAAACTTTATGTTCACATGAACATTAGCCAGAAGATTTGTTACCAAACTCACCATCTAGCAAGGCCACAAATCTTCTTGACTTTAAGTTTGAGGAGGAAATGACTGCTTTATTTCCACATAACACTGTCAGACCATCACTGTATGATTTATTTGAGTCATTTGGCTGCTGTCCAGCACCGTGCCTCTCTCCACTTCCAGGCTGTACAGGATAGAAGTGCCTGCTGTGCTAAAACCAACAAGCTGGGCTCGGACGGCGGCGAGCATCTCGCTGCGCTGTTTGAAGTGAGCGATCATACGGGGCCTGTGCTGATGTGTGTGAAGTAACCTGCACAAATCTTGAATGATGAAGGCAGATAAAAGTGTCCGCTGCCCACTGATGATTATACGCAAGCTGCTCCAAGGTGAGCACTGCCGAGCGCTATCTGGCATCAGTAGCTTATCGCCCTCATCGGGTGCCGCGATACACGCAGCTCAATTCTTGGTCCACTTTCTCTTTTGTGACCCCAATCTCAAACAATGCTGGGAATCACCGAGTCAGGCCCTGGGGTTGTGAATCTGAACCCTAAGTTACTGATCCATGCTCCATAATCCATCATGCGACCTGGTGACTGTGTGGGACACAAAGCAAAAAGATGATCGACCTGATGCATCCCACACCGCTTTTACCACCGCCATATGTGATGGAGAGAGCGGTACAGCGCGCCAACGCTTAACTGTGAGTCTGATCTGCGAGGGATAGCGTTAGAAAGCAGGGTAATTCATTGCCTGTCGTATTAAGCACTGTCCACTAAATCACTGACTAGTTTATGAAGAGTGGAGGCTTTTCCTCTCTCTCTTAAACATATACACGCACAGGCATGTAAGTGCATTTCATTAGCGCACTGTGTCGTGGACGAGGGGACGTCAGGTTTTCTTCACCATACCATACTTTCCCCGCATCCTCTTCATTTTCGCTTTATGAGGCCACAGTGACAGCACGCCCTTTAAAAATGAACACTGACACCGACTGTTAACAAAATGTGACTGCGCACAAATATAACTGCAAGGCAAACCCAGGCAGAGCAGTTCCATCTCTTCGGGTCTTGCTGTATCAATAATATATGAGATTGCCTCCTTTACAGTGATTAAACCTGATGTGTTGAGGTGCTACAGGTGCTGCATCACCAAATTGTGCTTTCAAATTTCTTGTTAGTGAAACATGTGTACAGTCAGAGAGGGGTTCTTTAAAAAGGTGATTGTACTCAAGAGCGAAAACAAGAACATCAGCACAGGAGAAAAACGTGCATCAGCTGGCTCCTCGAAGGCTGCAAAGAATCCCAATAATAAGATGTTCTGTTGTCTGACCTTGGGAGTTACTAACAGAGAAGCATTAACTGTAACATTTTCCCTCTGCGTCCAACAGTTTGAAGTGTGTAAATCAATGGGCTGTTGTGACTGCTGACATTTTTAGGGGATTACAGCTGTCTCATTTCTACATCTTACATTTCCTGCCCCTGCAGAGTCAGCCAGCATTGACAGGAGCCTTGGCCAAGACTCTAATATCCCCCAGACGCTGGCCAGTGCTGGGCGAAAGGCCACATCCAATCAGTGGCACCACCAGACAATATCAAAGACCAGTGGGCGAAAGGAGATGGGATTGGATGGCAAGCGGTGGCGAAGAAGGAGGGAGGTGAGGGAAGACAGAATGAGAGGTTGAATCTCATCAGCTTGCTTTTAAAGTTAGTCACCATAGAGCAGATTATTGCACCAAATCCAGGACAGTGGATTCAGACAATGGGAACAAGTGTTCCGAATCACAGAGAAATTGAAGACAGAGATTATTGAGTTCCGCCGATAATGAAAAGCAATGACCGTGAGCAAACATGACGATGGGATGGGCTTGCTCAGATGGAAGGAGGAAGCAGGAGAGGTGAGTGTCACTTCAGAGAAGGAGGCAGGGAGGCAGACACATGGTGGGTCGAGTTGGTGGTTGGAAAAAAAAAAAATCACAAGGGGAGGTTGGCCAGCACGCTGGCATCATTTACCTGCATCACCACCTGCTGCCATGCCAGCGGTTGGCTGGTAGGAGGGTTGGGAGGCAGGTTGGCACGCTCTAGCTGCAGGGTGACGTTGCGCCTCTCCTCCTCGAGGGCTCGGGTCAGCTGCTCAAAACGCGCCTCCTGCTCTTTCACTGAGGCCAGGATGCTGGCGGCCGAGCGAACGTCATAGTCCTCCATGTCCAGTGTTGGTCGCGGTTGTACAGATCTTCCATTTTGGGAAGGGAGGGAAGAGAAAGGGGAAGAGGAAGAGGAAGAGGAAGAGGAGGAGGAGGAGGAGGAGGGGGCACCAGGTCATTAAAGACACCCAGACCCAACAAGCTGGGCGAGCGGCATCAACAGGCTAACGCATGCCTCAAATCAGTCAAATACAAGACTATATATATATATTGCCCGAAATACGACATTGATGATTTGGCATAGAGCACAAGCTTTGAATGATCATCATAAACAAAAGGACCAACATCGCACACTAAAATGGAACAATTAAAAATGGATGAGTGGGGAGGAAGCATCACAGTATGGAGAGTCTATCTGTTACAATCAAATCTGTTTAATTTAGACTGGTTTCTAGAGCCAATTCCCTGAGGGGACGAGCCGAAAATCTTCCCACAAAGGCTGACTGCAAGCCCAGCATAGCAACGACAATAACAAGGATGCTCTGCTGGGTGCTAATTATGACTTTGCTTTCAGAAGTTTGAGCCTTTCTTGTAATTAAGACAATCGTGGCACCACAGATAAAACTCTATACACTATATATACTGGAACATCAGCGCTGCAAAATGGAAACATGATCCACCAATTCCAAGTACAACAGAGGGAATGAAACAGCACGGTGCACAGGCACAAAAAAAACAAACAAAGATTCTTGTTTCTTCACATCCAATTGGTGGGAAGGAATGATCGCATCCCTGCAAATGAGCGATCAGAGCCGGCGTGGAGGAATGGCGCTGTCATTGGATATAGTCATGCACGGAGCCGTAATGCATTCTGACACACAAGCACTGTTGCTGAACAAATTCAACACATGCAAGCTTCCCACAACCACCTATACATACACCAAGGCCTGGTATCACAAACACATACTATCATGAACAATCATGATTTCTGCAGACAACAGTTGCAATTCACTCTCACACAGATACACAAACACACACCCTGATATCCATAACTGATGGTGGCACAATATCAAGAGGGTTGACAGCACAATAACAAATGGGATTGGAAATACCAATCGACTGCAATACAGACCGAGTAGATGAGCGGTGTTAGAAAACAGACATCCCCCACTCTAACTGAAGCAGAGGGACGAGACAGCAAGAAGAACAACAAGAGTACTGGGGAAGAAAGGGAAGAAAAACAAAGGGAAGACAAAAGAGAGAAGCCAGAGGTTAAAACAGACAGACCAATAAATAGCACATAGTTCTTCTGCCAGAGTTGCATTTGAACCCCCTGATCCCAGATCTAATTAAAAAGATACAAAAAGTTGAAAGAAAATTGGCACAGTATAATTTGTGTATATTTTGAAATAAGAATCCCAGATTTGTCAATCGTTTTCTCTTTAGGGTGAAATCTGCTCTGTATTATCCGGCTCATCAGTCCAACATGGCGCACAGCTGTCCCAGAGCCTCAGACCCAAAGAATCCTCCGAACACTTTAAATTCATTCTGTCAGTTGGTCATGGGTCATTTGATAAATTGTACCAGTGGGAATAAATGTTGATTTTGGACTCTGCAATTGCTGGGTTGTGTTCCCGGAAAAGATTTTGTGATAACATACACTATACTACAATACATAAATAATATACTAGGACACAGGGCCAGAGTGTATTGTTTTACACAGGGTTTATCAACAAAGACATCTGTTTATATGTAATGGTAATATGTTTAAATGTAAAAAAAAAAGAAAAAAAGAAAAGAAAAAGGCACAGCACTGCACAGAGAGGTTGGGCTGGAAGTTGGGTCAGCAAAGGCCCATGATAGATTTTTCACCAAATTACAAAACATTTCAAGTCTACATTCTGAGTGAGCGGGTGAAAGACGTTTGTCAAACGATTGGCTGCAGAAACACAAGTCACAACACAGATGCAGCAGGCAACATGTCATTGCAAGATCAACTTAGACCAGAGAGCATCACAAAGTAACACTGCTGTCAGATGAGTCCTTGAGTCCAAAACCACTCAGAGGCTGTGATTAGAACTCAGAGCTTCAGAACAGACTGGTTATTTGAGCAGCAGGGGGTTAAATGAAAAGGTACGCTTGATGAAAACCAAGACATGGCTCAGACTCAAGAGGCACATTGTATCGAAGAATGCTGGGTATTCTGCAGCTGACATCTCCACTGAAAAAAAGACAACAAGGACGAGTGGTTTGAGTCAGGGTGATCAATGAGGATGCAACAATTAGAATCTCAAACAGGTCGAATTAAAGGAGCAGTGCGTGTGTCTCTGTGTCTATCTGTGTGTGTGCATAAACAGAGTTCATTCTTCACTATAGGACCTTGTGAGTTGTGAGGCTCTTATTCCCTTTGAAGTGCACAATCCCTCTTTGATGTTTGTTGCGTGCTGATCATTTATTTATCTGGAGTGGAGTCTCGTCTGACACCACTCTTCCTTCACTCTTCCTCGCGAAGCATTACACCTCGAGGAGCCTATGTTTTCAAAGTTAAACTCCACATCCATGTGAATGAAAGAAAAAAAGTTTCTGTTGTTTCTTTTCTCATACATGGGAACCATGCCCCTCATAGCCTAGCCCTTTTATTTTATTTTCAGCTCTACCATTTTGGTAACACTGCTCTCACTACTGGAGAGTTTACAGTCATCAGCTGGTAATTCAGCTTCAGAATGGAAACAGTGCTGGGTAATGGCTCCTGGCAAAAATAGCATCCTTGTCTATTTTCAAGGCTCCACTACTTGAGATAACTGACAGCAATGTGGTGCCGTAAGCCATGTTGATTGGACATACTTGATGACGGACTCTGGTGATTCACACTCCTAAAGGGTTGGGGGGGCAACGTAGCCATTGCTTCCTGAGTCATAAAGGGAATAATATGGCAGGCATGTCAGCCACGCCCCACGGCTTATCATTAAACACCAACTTCTGGGACTACTTAAAATAGCCCAGAATGCACAGGGAGGGGCATCTGAAGAATTCCCCTCTGCACCCATGACAGCCCTGGTTTTTTAAAGCTTTGGTTCAGCAGATGTTTGTTAGTAGCCTCGGTCAGAGGGAATAAAAACACAGCCGAGGTCTGCATGTTTAACCTCATCACTAATTACATGCTCCTCGTTAGTCCCAGCTTTGTGTGGTGGGTACATATCTGAAAAACAACACTATGGCCAGTGTGATTGAGTGTCATTTGCAGATGCCACTATTAGAGGTTAAGGATTGGGGAAGATGATGATTAGATTTTTTTTTTTTTTTTTTAAGAAAATGAAAATGTTTAATTAAATCCACAAAGGAAAGTGTGTTAGATTTTTACTATTCTTAAGGCATAAACATTTTTAATTAAAAGGAAAAACTAGCTCACATATTCCATGTGTGAGTTGATGCGGCACCTCACTCCACTTGTGCTGTTTTAAGGCTTTTCCTCAAGGATAAATGCACTTCAGCACAAACCCTCTGTTCTAAAAATAGCCCAGTAATAAATATATCCACGAGCACACAGCCACAATTTTGAGAGTGGATCGGCAGATGAGATGCAGCGGTCGTTCACTTCAAAGGTTTGCTGGAAAATCCTGGAATAAATCCTTGGCACCTATTCATCAGGTCTGTTGGATTCTAGTAAAACAAATCTTCCAACGACAAGACCCTGTGCCATCAAACCCCCTCTGGAGTAAATGAGAGAACATTTAACTAATGTTATCTCAAGAACAATTTTAACCGAATAAGCCAATAAAAGCCTGATTCTCTGACTATATAACACAAAAACTAAATCACAAAAAAGGCTTCAAGGGAGAATAATATCCATATCAGGCTGAACTAAAACCTCTGTGATTCCCTAGCCAAGATGAAATGTCTGTTTTGTGTGCATGGAAACATTTCTGCCTTGAGAGGCAGGCAAGACCCAGAACAAGCTGGAATGACAACATCTGATCTTTTGCCCTTCTTATTCCTTTGGTGTCCTCTCCTGAAAAGCATCACAAAGTTGGACAGTTGATATATAACTGGATTTATGGCCGGTGATGTTGTATTCCAGCACTTTGCTCTCGCTGCCAATTGAGACCACCGCTGGGGAAAGATGCCAAGTGCAGCTTTGGCCACAAAGCCACCCACTATCTGCATAAATAACCTGTCAGTCCACTGAGGGTTTGCCGTTTGACTTATCATGCTTTAGAGTCTATGGATGTTTGGAGGATTTACAGAGAGTCAAATGAGGTGATGCGCTGTAGAGAAAGCCATACTGTACTACTGTAACTAAATATGCTGAGCTCAAAGCAATAGCTCCAAATCTTGAGGAAAAATGCCAACATCCCCAGTTTCATTTATTCAGCTCCTAAGTCTGTATGCTATACAGAGCTATTGCCATCATCCTGTTAGCTTAGCTTAGCTGCTCATGTCCTATTTGAAGTGAGCAAATGCCAAATCTCCAAATTTCCCTGGACTTATCTGCTGGGACACGCACATTTTTCTCATGTGTTCCCTGAATGAGAAGGCAGAAGGACAGGGCCAGTAAAAACACAGAAGGGGAAAATAAAAATTGTTTTTTTTTTTTTTGGACCTCCAGTCAACCAATGCAACTACCCAGGATTTGTCCTGCTGTCCAATCTGGCTTTGTGAAACTACTTGTCATTTCCTGGGGTTACGTTGATGGATGAAGTAGGCCTAACTGGTTACGCTAGTTGCACTATTATTATAGTTGGACTATAAAGTACATTTTGAATGATACTGCATACAGTGGTTGCAATATTCACTACAGTTTGTTATGCTTTTTCGATGTAGGATTTATCAGCTGATATCGACCCTCATTTTCCTTTGATACTGGTCACATTCCAGTTTGGCTATATAGGCTTCACCACATATTTTTTTGTGTGTGTGTGTGTCGGTAGTTTGTAGTGTACTTCTTTTCTAAGCTCATATTAGCTAGTGCTGCATACTGCTGAGGCACTGAGGCAAGTCTTGTTCTGAAAATTCATCCCATGTCCTTTCCATGGAAATCATCCCACATACTGTTACAGGCGACTGTAAAAAGTCTCATCTTAAATGTTACATTACAGTCTATTCAGACTTGGCGATAAAAAGGGATTGGTGCATATAAATCCAAATTCTTACAGCAACCTTTAATGAGATACTGTATGAGAGCTTCAGATGTGCTACAGTAGGCAGATTGTTATCAGTAGACAGAGCTAAAAATAGTAGACTATTATAGTCTACAAGGTTGAGTTATATCATTCATCTTTCAGAAAGAAAGCAAAGAAGCATATTTCCCTAAATATCAAACTATTGCATTAACTATTATCTTATGAGATTGGTAGCTTGAGAGGAGGCGGCTCAGAGCAGAGGCAGCATGTGGTGGTCTTGAGGGGTTTGGTTAGGGGGTTATTAAGGGTACAGGGGAACAGATTGGGTGGTAAAGGATGAGGATAATTGAGTGTGACCATCAGTGCCTGATATTAAGTTAGAAACATTCACATGATTAGAGACTAGGTGGGTGGTGGGCTCCTCCCTTCCCCCTCACCACCAATTTTCCCCTTTCCAGAGACTGTAATTGCAGCTCAAATTAATTCCTTGTCTAAACCCATCTGAGGATCCAGCTCTTGGTGGCACAATTGGGTGCAAATGGGTAAAAACACCTGCTCCCCCTACTGTGCGCATGTGTGTGTGTGAATGTCATGATTGGTGAAGTCTTCAATTTGCCTACTTTTGTTGTAGAATAATACAGTTATACAGGCAGGAAACTGGTGGTAAGGGGGGGGTCGCTCCACCCTACAGTAAACTGACATTTCAGAGGCACTAATTTCAGCCTCTTAAGGGAATTTTTATCCTTAGCTAAGTTGTCCAATACATCTAAACCCCGAGTGACTGACAGGTAAGAGATTCATCATAATGACAATCTGCTGTGCTGGGAATTTCCGCTCACCAACAAAAGAGTTTCGTGCCTCTTTGAAAGCGCTACTCATGAGCCTGAAGTCAGTTTGAATTAGTCCATTAGACTTGTAAAGAAAAACAAAGCTTTTATTCAGCATCGGATAGCAGACTTGACAATTGCACATAATGACGTAAGTGTTTCCATTTTCCAAAATGTTTAAGGAGTGTGGCTGTAGCAAAGCGGAGCCAAGCACTTGTCTGTCTCTGAAAGAATGCCATGTATTTCATGAATCATTTGACATTTTTTCAGGAAACGAAACAATGCGTTGACGTCAGTGGCAGGTATATGAACAATCTCAGGCTGATAACTATTTAATTAATGGTTACTGGAGGATGATTGTTATTGCAATTAAAAATATAATTTTCTAAAAAGGTGTGAGGTAGTATGTGACTAAACTTTAAAAAAGATGCAACAGAACATAAAACAGAAGAAATGCACTGTTGTTCCCTCCGATTCAGGATTCCAGTCCTCATTGCTTTGAGGAACATTAAAGTGAGTGTTAATGCCCAGAGGGGTATTGCTGAATGATGCCAGGATAAGCAAAGCTTAGCGAGGTGCGTGGAGTCCATAGCTGATCACTTTCACAGCTTGACGAAAAGAAATGCAGCTGTTGTTTACCATCCATATTTTATTTATTTATATTTTACTTTTCCTTTGAAACCCCCCCCCCCCCCCCCCCACTATGTGGAGGATTTCAGGCTGAAAAATACTAACAAGTGTGTACGCACACAGCACACATACACACAAACTATTTTTAAGGCAAATTCATGTCTTTGTTAGTCTCTTTGAAGGGACAGAACAGTTCATGGAGACTTATGGGCTAATACACTTTATCACAACAGAAACATGCTACAAAATACTGTATATGCAATGTGCAAAGCTTCTAAAATCAGTAATCTGTTTAAATGCTTTCTCTTTCATCCTAAATTTTAACACTGCATTGCATTATGGGATTTTTCTGATTCTTGAATAGGGTCTATAGAAGAATCTTCAAGTCCTACATTACAAGCAGTCAGCAACGAAGAGTTCATGGCTCAGTGTCAAGAAGCATCTACACATTTATGAGACAGAAGTCAGTTCCTGGACCGAGGTCAACAAGACTTAAAGAAGCAACAAAATGATATCTTTGACCAGGCTTACAGCTATGAAGAAAGCTTTGAAAGACATGAGCAGCAGTCAGTATTTCAATTAGCCCACATATACTCTGTTCTACTTCTTGAGGAGGGAAAAGGCAAAAAAAAAAGAAGAAGAAGAGTGTGTCAAACTTTTCAAAGCAAATATGTGCAAAAAGCAGCAGGTCTAACTTTCTGTAAGACAAGCAAATTGCAATTAAGTGTCTCAGGTTGTATCTAACTACATGTGACAGACTTCAAACAGTCAATTACACAGTAGAGTCTGTCTTTAGAAACTCAACCAGAACTAACGTCCTCTCCAGCTCGTCTCTAAAACATGCTAAAATCTGTGAAGAGAACTAAAACTGCTTCACAGCTGACATTTACCTCAGCTGATATAACTGTGTGAATTATTGAAATGAGAGCACATTTCCTGAAGGAAAAAGCTCCTGAATGTATTGAAATAAAAATCATACAAGGCACCTCAGCGACAAAGTAAAGTGAAGCTCCCTCGAGGAGAGATAACAGAGAAAGTGAGGTCTTGAATTTTCAAACCAAAAAAAAAAAACTGTCAGGAATGTAGAAATGTAATTACTGCAATGATGAGCTGAACAAAGTGATTAAAGGAGGCTGGAGGTGTAGAGAGGGAGGTGGGGGTACCTTTGATGTCGGTGAGTGCCGTCAGACCACAAGTAGACTGAGGACAGGCGTAGCTCTGTTAGAGTCGACTCGTTTGTTCAGTCCACCAGGGGAGACCTGCGGATAAAAAACAAGGCTGTGAAAATAAGTATTCAGCCAACTCGCTGACAATGCATTGTTTATATAGGGCTCTTATGTAATGTAGACACACATGTACAGTACAATCACAGCAAGTTCACATCAGCAATCTATTACTCTTCTACTCTTAACCACGACTCTTGGTTGATCCTCCACTGCAGATCTTACTGTTGGTGCACCACAGGGCTTAATGTCAGGACCACTACCGCTTTCTGTTTCTGTTTGTTTTTGTTGTTTTTTGGCTTTTTGGCTTTTTTAATTTTTGATAGCACACAGTAGAGATAGATAGGGTGAGGCAGAGAGGGGGAATGACATGGAGGAAAGGGCTGCCCGATGCGGGATTCGAACCGGGGCCACCTGCGGTAAGGACTGTAGCCTCTACATGGGGCGGCCGATTTACCCACTACACCACACACCGCCCCCTGTTTATGTTTTTGTGATTTTTTAAATTTATTTTCATTCAGATGACGCTCAGATGATTGAGAGATCATTACTGTAGCAAGCACACCTGTAGATGATTAAAGACTTGAGTGTCTTTGCTAGTTCCAATTAAAATGAGATGGAGCATTAGTATGTTGAGGCAGCAGAAAGTAATTTTGTGAGAAAAATCTTGTCTTATAATTGTAAATCTAGAAAGTTTTGCAAATGTGCCAATGTAAGTAGGTGCCTTTTGTACACAGGCATGATGCGGTGAAAATAAGCCTCAGATGTTTTGGATAATTAGATCAAACACGACATAATGGCACTAATTGACTTGTGTGTTGTACATCACATCATGGCTGTCTCTTGGGTATATATGAGGTGCAATGTGCAAGCAAGCACACCTTGAAAAAGATGGAGAATGGCACACATGGTTGGTTTAGTCCGTGCAACATCCAAAACACTCCCATTGAATATTTAGGAGATCAGTCCTAGAGTTCTTATAACCCAGAGTGACATGGACACTCCTTTAATGTACCTGTACATTTGGGCTCTAGACAATGCCCTGTGGATTGTTAAGTGCTGGGTGTCCAATGCTTTCATGCGGACGAACAACAGTAATTTTCCCTCTCAGCTCTGTTCATCTTATCTGTAACAACCTTGGCAGCCTGTCAATATATAAAACTTGTGTCTGGAAATGCAGAAGGCAATTTCAACTCTAATGTCAGTTTTGATGCTGAAGAAGTCAAGAAGGCTGCACTTATGAAGCATCCAAAATTAGATATTTTCCATTCTCCAAAGGAAGATATCAACAGTTCTACACACACTAATATCATTCACAAAGCCTAAAGAATATTAAACACATGTGCAATTTCATGCAACAAGTTATAGATCCGCTATTACTGCTGCTACAGTAACATTCGGCTTTGAACATCATATAAAGATCTAGTCTACTAATCAATTATTCACTAAATATGTGAGGCAGGGGGTTGCCTGCCAATATCTGATTCTTAATAATAAGGCAACACCCTCCAGAAACCAATATTCCAGCCTGACATTAGTAGTCACACTGCACTGCCAGAAATACAGACATCACAGGCACACAGGAAGAAAAAGACAGGTGTCAAATACTGCAATTGGTTTTGATGCCTCATATGATGGGATGAATCACTGTGCCATGTGCATCAACCTGTCCAGAGCCCCTGCTGCCCTTAATAGCTCAGAAAACAAAAGCCTGGCAACAAAACAATTGGATTCACTGCCCCCTTGATGATGAAATCAGACCTGATCTTCCTTGCAAACCGGTGTTCATTACTATGGGGTTAATAGCATGTAATGGGCCTTAAAAATTGCCTCATACTTCAAGCAACACTTTGCTCTAGTGGAACATTTATTTTTAAGAAAAAAAATACAATTCCCAAACTGAGTTCATCAACAGTTTATCCCAAATATTAGCTATTATGCAAAGATGCAGCTGGGGCTCAGACTGATTTGGGATGAAAAATAAGCATTAGTTATTGGACTATGGATGAAATGTGAAATAACAAAAGTCGCTTTTTATGTAGCATCATTATTTATAACAGCCACTTGAAGACTCTTTTTTGACTCTTTCTGGACCTTTCTACCTAGTTTGTGTTCACTGAATATAAAACCTATTGCCAGCTGACCTTTCCTGGCTCTAAACCGCACAGATTTATGCATAAAATCGGAAATATGAACTACTGGTTTTAAGCTTTAATGTACAGGCAGCTCTCTGACATGTTAAGTATTTCCAGATGCAGCCCTGACTTCAGGCCAAATAATGCATCAGTGAGAAGTGAAGCTACACAATGTTTTATTAACTATGATCAGAAGACACCCATGGAGAGTTAGAAGTAAAAATCGATACAAAGTCAACTTTCCTCCCTGGGTTTTAGCCGGCTCTGGGATTAAAATATCTCTCTCTCTCCAGGGATTCCTGGGTGTGTTCACTTCAAGGACAGATAGGCTCTGAGCACCTTGGATTTCTGGTACAAACATCAAAGGTGAAGCTAAACCTGGCTGCATTAGTTATCACCTCGTCTCTTTCTGTCTCCCTCTCTCTCCGGATTCTGGACGAGACCTTACATCACTCCTGAATGGAGATTATCTCGACACACACAGTCACAGCTCACATGCAGCACTTTGGTTAATGTGCATTTGATTCGACTTAACATAATGCAACACTCTTGTAAGTGACTCTTTCCTCTGGGGTGGCAGGTTAGCAAGCTTTTGGGAATGAGAAAATTGATGGTTTGGTGTTGATAAATGGATGAACGATGTTGCTGCTTCCCTCAACTAATGGTGCTCAAACTCCCATCTGATCGCAAATCAATACCGGGGGATTATTCTGGGTGGCAGTCAAGGATTCCCGTGGCTAAAGAGGTGTTGGTAAATGGCCACTTCTGACACGTTGCATGTTAGAGGTCATAGTGCTTCAAAGAGCAGCACAGGGATGCTGTGAGGAATAACAGCAAAACCATGCGTAAATGATGACATGACCATGCCTTAAAGGGATAGTTCACCCAAAATTCAAATTTCACTCATTATCTACTCACCCTCATGTCGACTAAGAGCTGTGAGAATTTTCAGAGTCCTCCGTGACCTTCTCTGAGTTACGGGGGGGTCCGTGCAGCAGTATTTGTCCATATAATGGTTGTGAATGGAAACCAACTTTCTTTGTCCAAAAAGACACACCAAAAAACATCCAAATATCTCCATACTGCTCGTCTGTAATGTCCCTCTTGTATTGAAGCCCCGACATGAGAAATTGTTCCGCCGGTGATTTGCACAGACACAGGGAGAGCAGTGAACCAAGACACTGGGAGCTTCCGCTACAAACAAGCTTAAAATATAGACTTATTTAATTTTTTTCAGAACAATTTCTCATGTCGAGGCTTTAATACAAGAGGGACATTACAGACGAGCAGTATGGAGGTATTTGGATGTTTTTTGGTGTGACTTTTTGGACGAAGAAAGTTGGTGTCCATTCACAACCATTATATGGACAAATACTGCTGCGCGGACCCCCCCGTAACTGAGAGAAGGAAAGGAGGACTCTGAAAATTCTCGCAGCTCTTAGTTGACATGAGATTGAGTAGATAATGAGTGAAATTTTAATTTTGGATGAACTATCCCTTTAAGCAGATAGAATTTTATACTCACAATATCCTCATCCAATCAGATTTATTTACACAGCAGCCAGTCAAACACATTCTCTCTGCTCGCGGTTCTGTGGAGCACGTTGACAATCGTCAGCACTGCCCCTGATGCCGCCGCCGTCATTTGACAGTAATAACTGCGGAACCCTCATGCAATATTTGTGCTTCATATCAGAGCCTGATACCTCACCTGCTGTGCATTATGCAGACAATTGCATATTCTATCTTGACTTGTCCCCCTTCAACCCACATCGTTTGGAGAACGCCCCAGTGTAATTCTGTGATTAATAATGAATGCAGAGTGAGGGTGAGCTCGCTGGCTGACTGACTAAAGGGCTGACTGTCAGGGGAATGCGACACTGATCAAGGCCTTTCCTCAGCTGTCAGTGCCTCTGCATGCTCGCGCAGAGGAGCTGCAATCATGTATAAATGACCATGTGGATAAGCAGACACTGCCTGTGTGCATGTGTGTCATTGCATTTGCACTCTTTGTAGACAGTTTACCCGTGAACGCAGTGAGCAACCTGACTAACCGAGCAACTATGTAAATGAAATGCTAAATATGAATGTGAAAATTAAAATGTAAGTGGAGGTATTAATTATGTAAGACCACTGTGCATGTGGGTTAATCTCCAACAAGTCCTCCAACCAAAGTGACAAAACAGACAAAACAGCCAATACAAGTGTGTTTGATCTGGTGCCGCAATTATCAGGATGCCGCTGTTTGTCATCGCCTTCCAAAACACACATAATACATTTTGAAAATGACGCATAATTATGACTCATAACTATCTGCAACCTCTGCTTTGGTTTAGACACTTTGTGAAATATTTCTTGTTAACATTCAACATTCATTCGAATTCAGCTATCTTACTGGTGGTTTGATGAGAAGATCAATATCCCACTCACACTTGCAAGCTATGTATTGAATATATCTCAGAAATGAGGAAATGAACTGCTACCTTGTTACACAAAGTAAAACATATTAGACTCCAGTGCCCATAAAACTCAGTATTTCATATAATTTGTTGTTCTGTGCTCAAACATAAGTGTAGCAATGTTGAGAGTTTGATGCTATACACAGTAATTACTTCTTGGGGACCAGCAGCTAAAATAGCTACAGCATAAAACTAAGCTAATGCTTAGATAGGTGTAGTTGACAGATTTGCTGCTGCGTTCTGACATAAACTTAAATGCCCTCAACAGAGAATCAATAACATCTGTTGTTTGGTCGAAACGGCCAATGTGTACATTGTCGAAGTAGCACGACTTTGTAGTTCTTGGAAACCCAACATTATCTCCTCCTGGTTTTACCAGCGCACAGACATCAGAGTGATATCGACTTACTCATCCCTCTGCAAGAAAGCAAATAAGTGTATTTTCCTGAAATGTCAGACTATTTTCTTTTGAAAGAAACCAGCATTGACTGTTGCTAGATGAGGATATAAATACAGTACAAAGAGCTAAATAATTGGTATGCCAGACAATATGGCCTGGTTATGAAAAACCACAATGTCACGCTACGTCTGCCTTTAATTCTCATTTCAGAACAGTGTGTATGCATCAGTTGTTTTGACCAAATAACAGTCTTGACTTAATACCAGCATGACAATGTAAATCTGGCAGTTTTGATGTATAGAAAGCTCAGCACAGAGCCAACTCAGCCATGAGGGAGCCACACTCTTCATACACATCTATAGACTTTGATATGTAGACATATCTCCAAGAGCGATGCAGCATTACTGGACCTCTTGCTTTACATATAACTAATAATCCATGGCATACAGCCTTTCTCTTCTTCTACTTTGTTCTTCTCTTTAATTTCCCCAAAGTATATTGTCTAATAAAACTGCAAAAATGCAATTGTTGCAGACGGTTTGGAGCAGTCTGTGCTCTGACAGAATGCCCTGACAACTCCAGGTAACTCAGCTGAAAGCAGAGCACACAGTGTACTGCAGAGGCTCATCCAGTGTGTGCAGGATGTGTTTGCAGGGTGCAGCAGCTCATTATATATTCCAAAAGAAAATTACAGGCCATCATCATTAGTCCAGACTGTACCAGGCAGGCTCGTGTCATAAGATGAAGAGAGGTGGTTTGGGTTTTACAAAACTGCACACTCATCCCGGAGAGTTGAACTTAACACTCTTGTAATTTAAGGCAAGAAGAAACGATTCTGTCTCATCACAGCCTACCGCCTCCCAAGATGTAAATAAAGACACACGAGGCACAGGAAAAAAAAAAAAGCCCTGGCAAAGAGAGAGGGAGCGAAGCAGCTCAGAGAGAAGTTTGAAGGGTACGGGGAGGAGAAATTGATTGGCTTGTTTGTTCTTTTGAACTCTGCACAGTTTTAGTTTTAGCTTCTTTTTTTTTTTTTTTGGCAGGTTACTTTGAAAGTTTAATTTGTTCCAGATTCATTAGACTGTGATCAGTAATACAGCCCATAATCATAATGATTACTCAAGTATTACAAAACAACAAGGAAACAGGCTGATCCTCATGCGTCAGTAACTGAGCTCTCCACTCTAATTTCTGTCCACCTGTCCAAAAAAAAAAAACATCTGAAAAACAAAAACCTTTATCTACGGTATGTGCATGTGTTGTATCAGAATAAAATCATTTGCCACAGTGGTGTGTACAACCTGCAATTAAGTAAATCATAGTGTATTGAAAATTCCTGCAGAAAGCCATTAGCTTGTTCCATTGTGCAGCTAAGATTTATAGATTCTTCTGCGTGTTTTTCATAAACCTGCAGCAAATTACATACATACAGACTGAAGGTCATTCACTCTCACTTAACTTGCTATAAAGCAAGAAACTCAGCTAGAGGGAGATTCATTTATGTTGTTGGAGTTGTTGTATGATATTACACAACCAAAGTAGGCCTATTTTATCTCACAATTTAAGCTAAAGCAAGTCTATAAAACTGAGAGTTCTGCAGCCTCCTGGTCAGTCAGACCCTCAGGTCAGTTTGAGTAATAGGTCCATATGCCTGATGATCTGTCATCTGCTGGTTATATACTGTATGATGGGGGAGCGTCATGCAGCTCACATTTTCACAGCGGTTTCACTCCATCATGACACTGAGTTATTTTGTCAGCGTGTTGTATTGACACATGCAGCATCACTCAGCCATGGTGTCTTTGTGTTGTGTCTCTCTAAGAGGATGATCAAAAATTATTATAACCCACAGTTCTGATAATCTGTAGTTTAATTAGTAACACATTTGAGTCCATACATTTCATTATACTGCACATTATTTTTATCAGTCCCTACAAATACTTATGTTTGGGGATAGTAAATCTTCACACTGTGAATGTTTACTACAGCTACATGCTGGTGACATCACAACAATTTCCACAGACGGAATCATTTATGCCAGAAAGAGTTTAGGCTACTGAACCAAATGTTTTCCGTCGCTCTGTGTCTGTGTAATGTGGCTAATCCATTCTGCTCCAACCCAGTTACGCCCAAACCATGCAGGCAAAGAAACCGTAACAACCTAGTCCATCACACATGAAGCTAACTTTATGTCTGTCTGGCTGTCTGCCTGCCTGCCTGCCTGCCTCTGGTCTCAGCAGGTGCTGATGGCCTGGTTGGTGCAGAGTTGTTAATAAGACCTCTGGCACAGTGAGAATTCAGCTCCCACCTGAACAAACTCGCTTTGCTGCTCGAGTCCACCCGCCTCTCTTCTGACAGAGATTTTACTCTTTCAGCTGAGGGACAAATTATCTACTGAAGGTGCATTCAGTTATCATTACTAGACTTTTTAATATTCTTCTCTGTGCTATTTACGGTCTGTGTTGGGCAGTAAAAATGAAGAGATCAGACCTCAGGTAACAACGGGGGGAAAAAAGACACATTTTCCTGATTAATAATGCCAAATACAAAACAAATGCTGGCACAGTTTGATGAATGGTAGTTAATGCAAAGGCCTTCACTGATTAACAGTTTACTCTATCAGGTAATCTTGGTTTTAGCAGGACTAAATGATAAGAGTCATGTGATTGATTAAAGCACTAGGTATAGATTTTTGCAACTGTTTTGTGCGCAAGCGTGTGTGAGAGAGGAAAGAGGGGGAATGTGCGTCCACACCAAAGAGCATGATTGTGAATTCAAGTCCATCATCCTCTGCATGGTATGAAACATATGGAGGATCAGTCTCCCTGATGGGTCCACAGAATCTCACAATCTTTTTTTTTATGCATTAATGCTTTGAATAAAAGATCCATGCAGGGATTTGTGCGTAATGGACACCTCCAACCCTGCATTTGTCAGTTATGTAATGTGTCCCACCCCAGCTTGACGAATGCACACACCTCTCTCCGGTCTCGGCAAAGACAGGAGAAGACTTTATCTGGAGGATCCGTGAATGAGAAGTGGGAGGCGGAGATGCGCAGAGGAGGAGGCAATTGTGTGTGTGCATGTTGGGTGATGTCAGAGTTGTGAAGAGATCAAACACTCAGATATTATCAGCTCCTTGTGTTTGCAGCCGTCAGCGAGGAGAAGCGCTGTCACACCGAGCCAGTCACACACTCTCATAATCACCCATGTCAAAGAAAAAAAGTGGGTAAGCTATGGACTGTCATCACAATGCAAACACTGATACGGACAAAAACAAATTACACTGTCTGAAAAGCATTCATTTACAGCCATTTCCCTCAACAGAGTCTGACTGATAGGACTTCAAATCTCACAGACAACGACTTAACATCCATCGCAGTCTGAAGTATTTGAAAGGAGATATTCAGAAAACGACAAAGACAGGAAACCGACTCCAGGTTTGTTACAACGATGCCAATCGTCCTTGATAAAAACAAGAATTTTAGGTGACCAACATGTCTCCCTCTTTACCTCCTTCTCTTGTTTTTTTCCCTTTGAGCCACAGTTCATTACACAACAATAAACACTTTGTTTATGCCCATTACTGTGTAATTAAGAAGGACATATTGTTAGCCGTGGCAAGTGGATAAACACTCCAGGGGAGAACAACTGATTAATTGTTGACAATCCTAAGTCTAATTGCAGTTAACTGGTGAAAAAACATAACAACACAGCCATTCAAGCGAAGTGAGGCTTGAAACTGCCTGAGCGCATGTGTGTGTATGTGTGTGTGGACTTGCAGCATGAAGGTCACCACTGGTGCCTCCACACTGACAGTGACATCTCCTGTCATGAAGTCACCCTTGATAATTAACTTCAGTTCCCTGAAAAAAAAAGGGGGAAGTGGAAATGACATCTCACATCACATCTACATCTAAGCAGCTTCACAGAGCTCTGCACTGGCATCACAATTACTAATCAGTCAAAGCCTCAAACATCCTCTGAGTGACGGCTCGGCCCTTATAATAATAATAATAACTGCTCTCAGCCAGGAGCAGGAAAGGGAATTCAGCCAAATGTAATTGGACACCAGCACATATTTTAGTAAAATAAAGCTGCTATTTTTAGAAACACCAGTACGAGGCCTAATTTCCTGAACTGGGCATGGAAAGGCAGCTCAACTGGAGTGAAACTGGCCACTGGAGACAAGAGGAACATGCCAGAGGAACAGCTACATCATCTCACAAGGGGCCCTTGTCTGTTTTTTTTACACATGTACTTTATGAGTGCACCGCTAAGTGACACAAAGCTTTCAGTCCTCCTGCAGATAGAAAAACCCAGCCGTGAGTCTTCCAGGCGTACATTTCCATGGTCTTGGATTCAATTATTGTACTTATGCATATTGCCATTTTCAGAGAGTGATTGACTCCAGCGGTGAAAATTCTCATCCAAAGAGGAGAAAAGAAAATGTGCACTGTAACAGAATCCATTTTGTGTTATATTCATTCAGTTGGGAGCACAGTTAGCCCCAGCTGTGTGGTTTTCTATATGAAGACCCGCTCGAACAGGAACCTGTCAGACAGACGCCGACGTGACAGACGTGACAGAATCATCGCTGCTGCTCAAATAGAAGAACAAGCACTGAAAGTCGAGATTTTAAACCTGTGAACAAAGGGAGGGTGTGACACTTTGGAGCAAAATCAAAAGTGCACAAAAATACACATGCTGGTTTAACATGAGCTTCTGGTCTTTATGCTGAACTAGGCAAACCGGCTGTTGGCTGTAGCTTCAGATTTACTGTTCAGATATGAGAGTGCAAGGAAATGAGGCAAGAAAATGAATGAGTGTGTTTCAAAAAACTCTTTCTGTAACAGGATATGAAAGAGAAAAAGGGAAAAGAAAGAAGGTTCAGTAGAACAAAATCTGGGGTCATTCTCTGATTTACCTTTTGTTTTTTCGGCCTTTTGTGCCCAAAATACTGAGGGTCCTAAAGGTTTGGGTATAAACGACTGGTTGAATCATTAGATAACATATTCTTTAACATTTCCAGATCCTTTTTCCGTAACATCTTCCTCTAAAAAGCAGCGAGTACAGTTGTCAAGTAAATGTACGGGAGTGAGAAGTATGAAGCAGAATGAAATGGAAATAGAGTGTCAAGCGTTCCTGTCTGCAGACTGAGCTCCTGTCTGAAAGCTTGATGAGAAATGCTTCATAAAGTATTCATTGACAGCTCTCACTTCATCCTGCACTTACGCTGTTATTGCCAGTTTCACGGTGCACTCTTTTACCTCGTAGCTCCTATGAGATGGTAACGCAAGGCTGTAGTTTAGTGACGGAGGTGGACATAAAAGCCGCGGAAGACCTCTCCGTTCTCGACGTGCAGGCCGAGAGAGAGGCAGGAGGCGGGAGGGCCGAGGAGAGAAGGCTGATGGAGGGGGAACACGCGCCGTCTCTGAGCCGTCACTCTGCGAGACAAGGAGCCATCAGCCCATCACTCCTCGCTCTGCCTGCTCTGCTCCTTCGCCTCTAATGAAAAAGTCTCACGCTCAAACACCGCATCTTCTCCATTTTCTACCTTTGAGTGTATTTGCAGTCTCACACTTCAAATCAATCTAACTCAGATTCAGCTGGATGTAAATGTCACCGCTGTCAGAACAGGTGATGTTCGTCCGACACAAACAAAAACCACTGATTCTTTCATTGTGCTGAAAACAACACAGCAGGTTTTTCATGTTCTCGAGATAAAAGCTCAGTTAAAGACGATGAAAGCAAAGCTAATACTGGTGATGTGCTCTGCTCCTCTGAGATGTCTGAGGTCAATGTGACCATTTCGCCTTACCTCTGTCCAGTCCAGGTTTTAATCAAACAGGTCCCACAGTCTATGCCAGCTTGGCACTCCCACAGAGCTTTATAGCTATAATTTAACATCAAAATGTCAGGGCTTTGCTCACTGAGAGACAATTAAAACTCTGTTTACCCAAATGAATTATTAGCTATTCTGAGTGGAAAAAACACATGCTTTTTCTGGAGAAGCGCTAGTCTACCGTCCATTTTGTTTACAAAAAGGCTATTGTTGATAGTGTTTACCAGAATACGAGTGATGAATCTACAAATGGCCTTTGTAAAGATTTTGCGTCCGTCCTTTGTTGTGCTCTCTGGCTCGTGTTTGCAGCTTTATCAGGCCGGATGAAAACCGGTCAGTGCTGCTGCCCAACAGGCGTCATGTGACAAACATCCGTCAGCACTGACAAACACTTGACCATTAAAGAGAGGAGAGATCGAGAAGCAAAGAGCAGTCAGTCAGTGGGAGAGAGAGAGGGGGGAGGCAGAAGTAATTTCTGCTGCCAACACCCACTGACACTGACAGGAAAGACCTGAACTTACCTTGAGCACTCTGAGAAAAAAACTCAGTGCGAGTACATCAAGTGAAATATATCTTAAATCTAACGGCCCGCAACAGAAACTAATCAACATGACAAAAAAATAGAAGCGGGTGTGTTTCAGGGAATTCGTCAGACTGTAAGATCAAAAACAACTTACTGTAGTTACTCTGCTTTAGTACTTTTCAGAGAAGGCTGCTGTGTCACTGCTCGGATGCCTTGCCTCTGAGCAAGGCATCCAACCTTTATTATGACTGAAAGGACCTTCTGCAAAACCTTTCTGTGGAGAAATATGGGCAGCAGGGAAATTATCAAAATAAAAGCCCATAAGACTGAGGCTCTCCTCTGAGTATTTAAAAACCCATAGACCATTTTCTCTCCCTCATTTCCAAGTAATGTCCTCTTAATCTGTTAAAAGCCTGGAAGAATCTCTCTGCACTATCTGGGTGATTAAACAGAGCTTCCTCGGCTACAATAGGTGGAGCAGGCCAGTGTGTGAGCTGCAGTTAATATAGCAGAGATAAGGGCAGAGTCATGAAGGTAGGCACAGACCTTACAGAAAGAAGAACTGATGACCTGAAATGCACACAGACTCATGGATATTACAATGTGTGATAAGAGATGGTGGAGGGTTGATACATTTATGTGCAAAGGTTTTGGGCTAATTCCATATTTAGCCGGTTACTAAAGTGAAAAGAGGTCATTAAAACCTCACTCACTAAATGTTCATGTTACCATTTATTGTCCTATGAGTGCAGAGAAAACTGCAGAGGAAAGTATGGTGAATAAACTGACTACGAGCGCACCAAGGCAGCATCCTCCATTAACTACTTCAAGAAGTACAAGCTGAAGCCCAAAGAAGGACCCTTACATTGATCTGATCAATGAAAATCTGTTGGTGGTTAAACACCCCATGTGAAACATCTCAGAAGATGAAAAGATCTGCAGCGAATACATGGAGTGAAATTGGCCCATTGCCATAATCACGACAGATTTAGGAGTCAGTTCATTACCTATATGCTGGGGGCTTTTATTGCCTTTAATCGATAGCACAGTAAATGGGGAGAAAGGGGGAACAACATGCAGAAAAGGGCTGCCCGATGCAGGATTCGAACCGGGGGCACCTATAGTGAGGACTGTACTGGTTCGTGGTACCTTTAATTGTCTGTGCAAGCTGTTTTTAGAACAGCAGAGCAGAGCCGCAAGCTGCTCAGAGCTATGCCTGATGGGATTTCTTGGTTTCCCTCACCAAACTCATCAAATACACAATCCAACAACTCCAAAATGCTCTTGTGGACAAGTTGTGACCTGCACATTTACCACGCTATAGAGATATTAATGGAACGTTGTGAGACCTACTCCTAAAACTATCAAGATTATGGCAATGGGCCAGTTTGCCAAAATGTTGAACTATCCCTTTAAGGGTATTGGAGTTGCAGCCAACCCCAGAAAACACTGGACAGGAACGCAAAATAGTGAACACAAATTTGAACAATGGTCTTTTTCAACATCTATCTCGAGGTTGCATTAGGGCACACTCTTCGAGGGAAATAACGTTATCACATGATTCTTCAGAGCTACGGGCAAATAAAGAAACCAACTCATACCAACCCTAGGTATTTATCTGACAAACACAGGGTCATCCTTAATTATATACATGTAGGTGATGTTCCCCAGCAGTGGCCCAGTGTACAGCTCTTAGAGGGTGATAAATCTCAAGCACTGGCCCTCGAAGTAAAAATGTATAACGGAGGTCCGCGGGTGTGCCACAGTCACGAGGGACCAGTAAGGTGAAGTGATAGATTGTGGCGGTAGCGGTGCTGGAAGTAAAACTCACTCACCCATAAAAGACGTGCTAACCAATTTGCCACGCGGTTGCTAACCTCTTGGCGAAGCGGTTAGCATCATCACCTCCGGTGCGGGAGGTCGTGAGATCGATCCTCACTCAGGGCAAGTCCGAACTGAACAACATCAGTCACATAGACATTACATACAGTGGCGAAACAGTGACTTTTTTGTGTGAAGTGAAAAACATCAAATCAGTATTTCAAAACACGTGTTGATTACTGTATAACACTGACAGTTGTGGTGGCTTTCTGCAAAAAATCTATTTGGTATTGTAACAGATGGCCATAATGTCACTGCCACAGTCCACTCAGTCTGTTGTGTTCATTTGCTCAGCATCCAGAAGATGCAGGGAGAACAGTGTAGTGATGAGCGGGCCTCAGCCATGCTGCAGCCAGTTTGCTTGGCCACTGATAACAGGGCCGGAGCTGAGGGGAGAGAATCCCATTACAAATAGCTGCATTAGGTCTGTCAGATTGTGCAGCTGAGGCGGTACATCTCCATTGACCCTGCACCGCCTCAGCTCCCCTCTGGGGTCAGGGCATTGCCCCCTCCTGGGATAAAATGTACCGCTGCTCTTTTCAACGGGACTGTGTTGGGGCCCAGGCAACAAATACACAAACGCACACACAAACCACAGTATAGGAATTAACAGAGTCAAACTGAGAGAGGTACTGTACAGACAACTGCACAAGTGCACAGATTCACACATATGCAAACTGTGGTCATGAGGGTCAGAGTCTTATGTAAGTGAGCAGGCTTTGAATAAATGAAACTAACATCACCACTTATTAAGTGCAATGAAAACACCCT
Organism: Decapterus maruadsi; assembly: GCA_030347415.2. Taxonomy (NCBI): domain Eukaryota; kingdom Metazoa; phylum Chordata; class Actinopteri; order Carangiformes; family Carangidae; genus Decapterus; species Decapterus maruadsi. The sequence continues at coordinate 6,258,781 of CM064895.1, forward strand.
CTTACTCTCGTGTTTGACAATGTGCACAACCCCCATTTACCAGCACTTCAGACAGGTACTGGCCTATTTCAGCAGTGATAGATAAATACATTGTATTATTATACGCTACAGTACAAATTCCATTCAAAAAACTGGATGTGCCTTTGACTTGATGGAAGTCCTGGTGGGATTCAAATATTATTTTGTTTTTTCTTCTCTTTTCTTCTTTACCAGCTATTTCCCTCATGGGGATAATACTGTTTTTACTTTATATGCAAATTGTATTATGATTACATTTCCAGACAAAAGTGGCAAAATTTACTCTTGAATATCTAACCCTGCCCAGATGACATCTATAACAGTGCTCTGTGTTCATCTGATGCTACTTACAGTATCTGACACCAATAATATATTGAAGATAACACTAGATCAATAATGTTTTTTTAGAGATGTTTCTCACGGAGTGAAACTAAAGTCAAGTATATTGACAAAAAGAATCTGTAATGTGCAGGCTCCCTATGTTGAAATCCACAATTTTTGATGCAACTAGGATTCTAATTTGGATAACACCACCCCTACCTGGCACTGGTAGAAGGGGTGGGGCGGGGTATGCAGTTCATTTGCATTTAAAGGGCCAGGCACTGAAACCAGCCGTTCTGAACAGGGCTGTTTATAGAGGATGAGCTGTGATGTTTGATCCTTAGGGTATTTTGACCAAAGCATGTCACAGATACTGTATGTCTTTAAGACACCTGGGAACTATTTTAATTGGCGGCAAGGAGGCATATGTCTCCTTTAAAGCAATAGCTTAGGTTATTTGACATGGGTGATGAGTTCCTAAACATAACCAGAACAAGCCGAGCGGATGCTGTACAGCAGGAGTGAAAATTTGTGGAAAAATAAATAAAAATGATCCGTCAGCAAACACTGTCTGTAATAATGTAATCTGGGTGGTTTTGCAAATTAATATTATGTAAATGTAATTGCTAGGAGACAGGGTGGCCAGTTACAGGCAATCTAAAGTCATTTTTTACTACATTAGTACGAGCACTGTGGCCTGTGTGCCCTGTGAAGCTTACAGAAACTTTTTTTTTTCCAGATCCAGTCTGCTGCTTCAAAATAACCTTTATCAAAGTGTAGCTTCAGGCGACTTCCTGTTGATTGTGTCTTTCACAAAAACTAATTAAGAAAGTCACAATCATGTGTGTGCCTTCACTGAAAGTGCCACTGTGTTTAGAGCCATGTGGAAATGCTGTAGACGTTTGATACATCCCGAGGCAGACTGCTACAGAGAACCTGGATGAATAAGTTACTTGGGACTTCTTTTCAAACACGAAGCCAAAAAGGGAAATTGCTCAAATGTTTGTGGATTACAGAGCATGCCTCAAAGAGGATAGTGATGATTACTTATTCTCCATGTATTACAGGTAACCACCAGAGAGTGAGGGAAGGTGGATGGCAACACTCCAGTAATAGGTTTATTCATGGGAGCTGTACGACTCAATCACACAGTATCAAAGATATGTGTAAACAGCTTAATTCAAAGACCCTCGCCATGGTATGGCCAGTCACTGGATTACTCTGTGTTTGTTAGCAAAGCTGCTGTGATTCTTGCACATGCAGGAGAAGGAAGGTGAGAACCATCAGGAGGATGAAGAGGAAGAAGAGGAGGAGGAGAGGGGAATGAGGCGAGACAGAAAAGGCAATGATTAAACTGGTGAATGTCTGCCTTCGTTCATAAACGCTGATAACTTGTCACGCGTTTGTGACAGTCGCTTTCAATGACAATGAGAAACGCTGGTAGGTATCCTAGCAACCGCCTCTGAAAAACACTCTAATAAGGTCTAATGACACAAAAACAGAAGAAATAATCTTAACAGGTCCACCTGGGTATTGACAGAATCTTAAGGAGGCCTTTTACCGCGTTTGAATTCGGACAACTCTTGTTCAAGGTTGCCTCAGTGTATTACAAGAGTTGTGATTACACACACAATGTATAGTATCGACTGGTGAGGAGGAACCTCTTTGTGGTGCAAATGGCGGTGAAATTGGTCTAACGGAGCAGAGATAAGACGTCATTCAAGACTTGCAGCGAAAACAAACCCAGTCACAGGAGCTGAATCACCCTTTTGATAAGAAAGATAAAGTTCAAAGAGAGATTTTTCAATGGATATCAGCTTTCATCACCATATCCTATTTGCACAATCAAATCAGAACACAGATAGATATGCTTCATGCTTTCAGAAACATCAGACGGATAATGTACTGGAATATGGGATTGTAATGTTTCGCACAGTGAATGAACCAAATGATTCCTGACATGGAGTCAATAGTGCAGATCTGCCTGACACAGATTCTGGAGTCTAAGGCAATAACGGATGTGTAGGAATATAAAGGCAACCTAACATGGTCATTCTTGTCAAAAGCTAGAACGGCCTGTAACTGCTGAGCTCCACAGCTGGTTGAGAGTTCACAGCTGGGGGGTTTCGCCCAAAACGAAACACGGATTAGGTTTGTAGTGTGTTAGCTAAGACAGGAGGCCTCATTCTGATCACTTTGATCAAAGTGCTGACAGTTAAATCTGCAACAGACTTCTCAGCCTGCGTGAATCTCAAATGTTGGTACAAACAAAGAACTCCTAATTAGTGGTAAGATCACAGAGCGTGTGTGAAGTGACAGAGGTTGCAGTTCTCCTTCAGCATCAGTCATGCGAGGCTGAATCTGCCATTCTCACGTCGCAGTTTGATGCAGACGCCCCTTGCTTGTTTTCCACACTGTGGTGTCTTATTTTGGGGCATCCTCCGGGGCACGGCGCTGCACAGAGGAGCGCAGGGCATGACTTGAACTCATCATGCTGCCGACGTGCAGGCTGGTTGACGCAGGATGCACCTCTAAGGGAGCTGTGAGGTGAGTTCATTGTGATTCCCCCAGGATGCTGCTCCACCCCTCTCACTGCCGGAGCAGACTCTGTGGGTGTCCACAGTGCATTAAATCGCACAAAACATGAGTCACTTCCAACACAAGGCTCATAAATATACAGCAATCAGCCATGGGGACCATAGACCTTCAGCTAATACTTGTAGTTTACTCCAAACAATATGAGACAATATTGTACTCTCTACTCAATTTCATTTATTTGCAGGTAGAGTTCAATAAACTACTTCTGGACACAGCTGCTGCTTCCAGTGTTTATGCTCAGCTAAGCTGTCTTCTCCAGTTTCATACAGACATGTGAACATTATTGATCATCTCCGCTACCTTGGCAAGAAATTTAACAAGCCCCATGGTATCCAACTATTCCTTTATAGCCGTAGATACTAATTACGTTGCAGACTAAGATTTCACAAACAAAACAAAAAAACAGTTTATTTCCATATCTTTAGATCAAGCTAGAAAACAGTGTAAAGAAGCTGGCTCATACTGTGACTGCTGTCATCAGCATTGGCTGCATTTACTATGGAAACCATAGCTGCTAAGACTAAGAAGTATGATTTGGGCAGGACTTTTCCTTTTAGTGGAGTATTTTTACAATGTGACAACACAACTCTTCCAGTATGACCTATTCTTATTATAAGACACTTTCGCTGACGCTGAGATAATGAACAAACTCTTAAAGTGATAGAGGATTTTTTTAAAGTGCAACGAAACAATTATTGGATGGGTGGTGAGCATTCTTGATTTGATAAAGGTGATCAAATCTTTTGTTTTCTCTCCTTTTGCTTCATGTAATAAACATGATGTCAGTAAAAACACAGCTCCTCATCTTCCTCCTCTTCCGTCTGTGCTTCAAGAACAAACTCTGAGCAGATGTGCCCCAAATCTGACTACTTTTGCCTAATAAAAACTTTTCTGTTCCTCAGTGTATTTCAGTAAAATTTAGACAAACTTCAAGTTGCACTTTGGCCCATATTTTCTCTGTGCTATTTAATTTCTCTACTTCAGGCTTTATTTAATCTTAAATGCCCCTTTATGCATTACGAAAAGCACTTTGAATTGACTTCTGTATGAAAAATGCCATATAAATAAATTTGCTATGCCTTGACCGCTTGAGAAGAAAAAAACAACACACATGAATAATTAGAAGCTCTTTTCAACTGCATACAGTTCAGACTTTCAAATAAAATATGCATGTAGTTATTTGACTACTGACCCCTGCAGGTCAGTGTAGATTAATCACTGAAGTCTACAACTGTGAAAGTGTTCTGCGTGAGCAAATTTCTGATCAGAAATCACAGCCCCAGGAAATCTTCACACAATGCAACAAGCAGCCTGCCAAACCAAACCACCGTGTCAACATGAAAAAAGCAGCACTGTGGATGAGAGATGGACCACAGAACAGCAGATGTGGTGGGAAACCAGCCCCAAACTCCTCTGCAGAGACTGTTTCCTGTTTCCACCAGCAAGAAGCAAGTGAAGCATGTGATGACTGAAATTAAACAAATTGGTACAAATGAGTTTTTAGCCCATGTGCTCTGCCAGTGTGTTATTTTATTGCTCAGTAAAAGAGGGTGCACAATGCCGCTCCGATTTAAAGTTCATGTCTTGCATGTAACGGATCCACGATGATTCACCGGTGAGTACTCTGCTGTCATACCGGCCGCAGAGCATAGAACGAAATAGATGGCGACACTTTGGCAAACCTACATATAGTTGCCTTTGTTTGTACTTGAGCCTTTGAGTGCCTTATGGAACATAGGCTGATAAAGTGCTTGCGTCCATCCCCTTCTGTCTTGGGCCATCTGGATCCAGGCGACGCCATGGCAGTCGTCCCGTCTTCATCTCCCCTTCAGGACAGCAAATTACCAACAGCCAAATGCTGATAAATTTTGGATGGGACCTGTAAATGTGTCTGCTCTACCAGCCACTTTGGCAGGTCACCAACCTGATTTGGAGGTTCTTTTCTATTCTGAATATCTGGACACTTTGCAAAAATATTGAAGGTTTTAGGTGGAGTTGAAGGCTGGATGAATCAGTGGAGTCTCTTTGCTTGATTGACTTGACGGTAACCTTCCTGCTCCCTTCTTCTTGTGGGTGCCATGGTGGTCCAGGACAAATGTTTTGTACAAGCAGCAAAACTCCCCGTTTCATACACTTGTATGAGCATTAATAATGCATTCATTCCTAATCATTTGCTCAATTTCAGCCTTCATTGGCTGTGATAATCACCTCCTCTGAATCAGCTCTCCATCTTGGATAATTTGAACTCATTATTTCACCAGTTGTTCTCTGTGAGAAATGATTGAGGCTCTGCACCATTTCCATGTTTGGCTTTTCATCATAGTGAGATTCAGTGTATTTTTTTCCCCCTGGGTTTACAGATCAGACGAGGGAATCAGGGCCGACCTTCCTGTTCAACTCCCCCTGTATAAGACACTACCACACTGCAGATGAGAGGAAAAGCAGCACTAGTTATGTATTCCTAGATAAAAGTATTCTCCTGTAACTCAGTCGGCACAGTACTTGTTGACGATGCCAGCTGCAACAACTGTGGCAGGTGTGCATGAACAAAATGCAACGCATCCCCACTCTCATGAATGACAGATGCTGTTCTCAAGCATGTGCTCCAGTCCTCAGAGGGGCTTGAGCGAAACAAACAACATTAGGGAGTATGAAGCTGAACTGTATCACCTTGGGTTTGCAATTCATGGGACACAGTGTGCAAGCCCACGTAGGAAAAGAAAGATTAATTTATTACAGAGGGGAGCTTGGCATTGTGGGAGGACCAAGGTCATTTCCCAACACTGACTACATTGTGTTCAGAGACAGAGATGTGAGGGACGGTTGATCTGTCAGGGCGAGAGGGAGAAAAGAGCTAAATGAGAGAGCAACACATGGAGCTCTAGACAGTAGGTCTAATGATTTGATATTTTTTGTATTGTTGGAGACATTTAAACATAGATACATTATATGGATACATCATATCTAACCCAAAGATCATATTTAGAACTAGAACAACGTTGTGGGTTGGTAATCTGGCAAAAAAAGATCCTTATATTCTATTTTGAAAATAAGTGGCCTCACCTAAAGTGAACATACTGCACAGACACAAGCTAATCAGAAAGAAACATGAGTGAGACTGAGTTTCTGAGTGAGATTTAGTTGAGCTGCACCTCTCAAACTCAGATTTACTATTCACATAAAGTTAAATAGATATCAGATATCAATTAAAGATATCAGTGAAATAGTTGATAAACTGCAGAGATATCAGAGGAGCCCCCTAATTAATAAATTGGTCTCAGCTGCGACTCTGACCTGAGCCGCAGGGGTTGCCATGACAACTGAGGGGTTACAACAACAACAGACCCCACGCAGAGGCAGGTGAAAAAAAAGCCAAGGAGGTTGTATTTCTGTCTTGGCGATGGTCTCACATCTGGGCTTATTGTGACCAAACGGTAGCTCATACCGTAGAGTTTCTGGTGTTTCTCACTAAATATTTTTGGAAACCCATCAAAACATGGAAAACCACATAAATAGATGAGACTTGTGTCTACATTTTAAAGTTTAAAGTATGACAGAGCATTTGAAAAATTAAATTTTCCTCCCAGTCATTCTCTATTGGAAATCTATAGTTGGCTCCAAGGTCAGTGCCTTGGAGCATGAGCCCTGTGGCATTAAGTCTTGCGTCTTTGGAGAGACGTAACAGCCACCTGTTAAACTTGCTTAGGGTGTTTTTAAAGCAGTAACAGTTTTGATTCAAATTATTCTCATGTATTTCTCTGTAGAGAGAAAGAGTGAAAAGAAGTGAAGGGAATCCATCATCCATTCATAAATACTGTAGCATGGCCACCACCTCATATAAAGGCAGGAAACATTTGGCAGCTTGAAAGGGAGAGTTGAAGAAGCATATCAATGAAGATGTTCATTGACAGAAATACATGTAAACATGATGCAGAACACACACTTTAGCAAGATGCATTTTTGCTGAAATACACTCGGGTGAAAACGCTGTACTAAATTTCACCCTCTAACTTATTAATTTTTTATGATTCAACACCTACATCAGTCATCTGGGAAAAAATACAGGTGAACTTGCAAATATTGTTATTTCTTTAATAAAGCAGCTTTAGCAGCTTATTTTACAAATTTTATAAACTTCAAACATTCAACTGTTATTGTGTTTTTTTGTGTGCTTTTATTGACAATATAAGGTAGGGGGAAGCGGAGAACCTGAACCCTGCACATGGGGAAAACATGCAGACTCACAGGAAGAAGAATGAAGATGGAGGTTCATCCTTATTCCTGTGAGGCTGCAGTGATGACTTAGACGCTGTGTCGCCCCGGGGAAGGATGTTAAAGGAGGCGGATGAAGAGAGAGAGGGAGGGAGAGAGAGAGTGGGCAGTAAAGATGAAGGGATTAAAGAGAAAGAGAGAAAGAGTCATGGTGGTGTTATGGGAGGACCAGTGGTGATGTTTTTGGGGAATCTCAGTGAGGCTGGTCCTCCCTCAGTTTACCTGAAGAGCTGGAGGAATTTTTCTCTGCAAAAATGTCTTCTTGTCCTCTTATCTGATCCTCAAGACCACACCAACCACACCATTGCATTACCCACTTCGCTACTGAGTATAATTTGACATTTCTCATATAGTTTATAGTTGTTACTACAATGACGTGGCACTGGACATTCAGTCTCTATTATGCAAGCTTGTCTCGTCACAGCGAGGTTCACCTTTGCCGTCATCCAGTGCCGTCATTTGCTGAAATCATTGCTGTTTGAATGTGAATTGAAGTTATCTGTGAGGATTTACTTTGTTGCTCTTTTGGAACATACCTGGGCTGAATTTGAACAGCAGCAACACACACAATATCAAAATGTGTTACTAATTATGAGACTATGACTATATCCGCTTCAATCAACAACATCAGTAACAGAAATGTTCAAATGTTGCTGTCCTTGAACACTGAGCATCCAAAGATAGGTATTAGGGCTTGATGCTTGACAATAATTCACCAAACTATCCTGTTAAATGGACCATGACGCATAATTATGGTAAATATGGACAACACAATTTAATCACAGTTGGCAAATCTATTGAAAACCTTTTCAATATTGATAATTATGCTGTGAATAAAACTATGTATAGTATATCAACTGCTGGAATTTGTGTTTAACTTTTGAAGTCTGTAATATAGACAGATAGTAATAAACAACACAATGCTGGTATCTTTGCAATAAAGGTGATCTGAAAGTGGTTTCCTGGCATCATCATCACCTCATACTGTACATGACATGACATCCTTCTTCTCTTGTCCGTAAAGACAAGCAAATCCTATCTGCAGCTGATTTTTCTGCTAAGACAATGCTTGTTGAACTGCATTTTTCCTGGCGGAAATTAACTCAGTTGGTAATTTGGATGTTCACAGTCTCCCATTGACTGGTTAAAACACCCAGAAAGACATGAACTACTGTAACTTTTTGGAAGGAGCTTACAAATTGGAATAATAACATTAAGAAAATTCACATTTCCCACCCAAAAACTGGCTTCCAGTCTGTCAGTACCAGAGAATGAGCCGTAATTATGAAGGAATGAAAACTCATTAAAAACTGAGTAAAAGTGAATTTTGCCAAATTTACTGCCCATTCATTTCCATGTGGCACAGGATGAGACACATTTTCTTCCGGAGCCAAATGACGTAAAGTGTTTGATGAAACGCTGCATAATTAACAACTATGACAGACTGCTCTTGTAATCACAAAAGCCATGCTGGCTCTTATATTTTTTCAGTCGAACATGTTTACAACCCTAGCCACACTATCTCCTGTCCTCTCCTGTCTTTGTGGATGGCTCCTGCGTGAATGTCACCGGGGGGGATTTGGTCTGACTGAGCCACTGCTCAGGTTTCAGAGGGCTGACCCAGGCCAAGCTCAAACAATACACACTAACAAACAAGGCAGTGATATGAGATATGAGGCTGTTAACAAGCACCTTATTGTAGGTCATTCACAATGAGACAGTTTTACCTACAGTACAGTACCCTCTTCCCCACCCTCATCACAGCAGGACTGAAACTCATAAAAACTAAACTTCTTATTCATCAGGCTGCAAACAGCTTGTAAGCTTTAGGTCTGATAGTTCTCTTATTCTTGTTCTTATTTTGCAGTTGACATACATCCCACTACAATTGTGTCTCTAACTTGCTCTTGATTTAAGCCTCTCTTACCCACTCTGTACGAGGAGGGGATGTTGTGCTTCATCCAGCCTTGCCATTCTGTATAATCAGCATGATTGTGCAATGGGGACACATTGTTGTTTGCCTTTCAGCAAACAGCAGAGGTAGTGAGGGCCAGATCGACATCTGAGCGAAAGGGAGAGTCAGAGTGGAGGGACAGATGCTGACTTTGTTGTGTCACAGATCAAGTCTCTGGTTCAATCACAACAAGATGCTACTAAAATCACTCTCTGGGCTGACTTTATATTGGCTTTGCAGAGCTCCAAACTTTAGAGGCAATTTTGCCTCTAAAGTTTGAGACAGTGCAATTATAACTTGCAAATTTGCAGTTTTATTTTTAACACTAGTGAAACATGAAAGGGGCGACTCAAAGAATCTGGAATCCGTCATTGCAGGTGTCAGGCCAATGTGTGTGAGGATCATGCATGAAAAGGAAATGTGAATATTTTCTTTGCAAGTTGATTTACAGCGTGTGCCCCTAAATTTCCTGCTTGCGCTCCCGAGATTTTAAATTAGAGGGCCACTGTGCTCCGAGTGAAAAGAAGTTAAAAAGCTTGCTTTGTTTGGTTCTGTGTGAACAATCAAAGGAAGAATGAGAAAGATCTCAGTATGGTTGCAATTCACAAACATTGGGTACAGATATTGAAATAAATCGGTCTGAGTTTGGCACAACATGTCAATACAAGGAAGTTAAACTGCTAGAGAGAGACAGATGGAAAGAGAGAGAGAGATATCATCCACCAACACCTTCTCTGTTGGAGCAGTCACTGGCACCCGAGGCTAGACCTGCTCGTTCACAGGGAGGAAGACAGGTTAATGAAAAACTATTGATCCTCCCCCTGTATCCCAGGAGATGAGGGGAAGTAACACTAATACTTCCGTACTTTGTTTTCCTCCTCTTTTCTTTTGACACCCCGGCCATTCAGCGGCCACACCGGGTCTTGGGGGACGGGGGAAGAGAGCAGAGGAGGGGGATTCATGTGAGCAGTGATGCTGTCAGCAGCGTTTAGTGAGAGAATAAATGGGGGACAATGAAGGTGAGGGAGGGGAACAGAGGAGGCAGTCAAGCCTGGTCCGACTCTGCTGCCCTCACTCAGAGGATGAGAGGAGAGACAATGAGGGGGAAGGAGAGAGTCAGAGGCTCATTTCACTTTGTTTTACTCAGACAGGGAATTCATGCTCCCCAACTGTTCCATATCCATATCATCCTGCTATGAAAAACAGGTGTAGAATAGGCTATAGATATCAGCCGGTCCTGTGCAGATCACACTGACTATCTTTGAAGTTCATTTTTCGTGTGTAATGGTAATATTACCATTCTTATAGATATACATCATTTTCATTTTTATTACAATATGAATTTTCATTATTATTCACCTTGAGAAAACACAGTCAGTCTGTGGCTCTGCAGGAGCTCTGCCAAGTCTGAGAATATTACCAGGATCAAATTTCTGTCATTACATTTCTAACAGAAAGCCGCCTTGCAGTACAAACAAAGATATGAGGTTGTTCTAAACCTGATCAATACTGCAGACTGAAGATGATGCAGGATTTATGAGCTTTCATTTTTAAATCTCTTGCAACATGAGCGCTGCTTTAAAAAAGTGCTATGCGGAAATGTTCATTCATGTAGAAATTGCAGAGAAAACAATATCACTCGGTCCGCACTGGATCAACTGCAAGGTATTGCTTGGTCATTGGACAATCCATGCATCTGCTACCTTCATCATTTAAGGCTAAACCCAAGCCATACACAGTCTCAGGTCGTCTCCTATAGACTGTGCAATAACAGCAATCTTGCAGGTTCATTGCATGTCACACTCTGTGAGACTAGTCTAATAAAATCTTGATAGCGCTCTCTGTGAGAGAGTCAGATTGTGTGATGAATAGCTGGTGGCTTGTACTGTAGCGCTTGTATGTGAACAGGATGGAGGAAAAATACAGTTGTTGCGCCATTTCTCTGGGCTGAATATTTTTGGTTTTACTGCATCCAAAAAATGTTGCATCAGACAATGTATTCTGGATCGTTTCACACGACTGTTTGTTGTTTGGATGTGTTTTTTTTTTTGTTTGTTTCTCCAGCAGATGGTGGGAGTACGACAGCAGCCGTTACATTGTGAGAATTTAGTCCTAAATTTCTTTCGCTGTCAGAATTTTACACAAGCTGTCGTTGGTCACCAAAGCACCAAATTGGTATTTGATGTATTTCACATTAAGTCTTAGCAGAACCATTTGGATTAGATCTCAGCACATTTCTGTGCCTTCAACTTTAATCAGGAACAACCCAAAATTGTACGGAGGCCTCTAGTATTAAGCTGGTGATCTAATCTGACAGAGGCCCAGAGGATCTACAGACAAGCCACTGGAAGAGGATGACAAAAATCAATGACTCCACCGACCTCTGCCTCCCCTCTCCGCCTCCATGTGTGGTCTCTCTGGACCCCGGAGGTCTCGCTGTGGGTCCACACCAGGAGTCAGTGGAGGGGGAAGCCGTCACACGTCAGCAGTCACACAAAATCAAGTTCTGCCTGGAAAACTTCACAGTATTATGTTTTCATCCTCTCTCTTGTGGGTTGAAAGAAGCCAGTAATGAATCAGACAGCAGATAATGGTCACTACATTTAGGTGCCTGTTGACGAGGTGCCCTTCATCAAGACAATTTGACCAACGTGTGTGTTTAAAGGGATAGTTCAACATTTTTGGCAAACTGGCCCATTGTCATAATCTCTATAGTCATATTTGATGAGTTTAAAGAGGGAAACCAAGAAATTCCCATTAGCCTCCGTGGTGTAGCTCTGAGCAGCCTGCCACTCCACTCCGCCGTTCTAAAAATAGCTTACACCGACAAATAGAAAGGTAACGAACTATACTGCTATAGCGATTATGGCAATAAGACAATTTGCCAAAATGTTGAACTATCCCTTTAAAGTCTTACACTGACTGAACTCATGGAACAGATAAAAATTTGAAAACTGTAAAGTACTGTATATAATGACATGCTGTCATTACTATACATTGTATAAAGTAGACATGGGTGTATGATTGTTAACAATTAGACACAAACAACACGAACAAAATGTGTTAGTAGTTTCACTGCATCACCTCTGACTAAATCCATTAGACACATGCACATACCAGACACGAAGCTGACATGAAGGAACACAAATTCTCGCATTCATTTCTGAGCATAAAAGATATGAATTACTATATTATAAAAGGGAAATTCATTTGTCTGGCAGGCATTTGGAGAGGGATTAAAAAGCCTGATGGCTGTAGGTACAAAGGATCTGTCCCTGTCCTTTGATGTACACAACAATTCTGAGTGAAGATGAAGTTTACTAATGAGTCCTCAGGTCCTTGAGTGTGAATATACAAGGAAGACATATAAGGTGCACACCATTTGATGAGAAATTTGACAATTTCAGGTGAGTGACCAAAGTGCTATGTGTCACACCATAACAGCATGAAAGTCCTTGTTGACCTGAGTGTGCATCCTTCACATACAAAATGCTCTTCATCTGCATTGTTCTGTTGTTTGCAGAGGAGATAATAAAGGATGTTTCTACAGGTCTCTTCAGCATTGAGCGTGTGGAAATTAGAACTCACGTACATGAGTGGGACACCCTCACTGTTCTCTGCAATTACAGCTATGAGAGGGTGGGAAGGTAACTGCCAATTTAATATTGTGCAAATGCACAAACACACACTTCCACGCTGCACACCGTATTTAAATGTTGATTTCTGCTGCCTGATGAACTGTCACTTCCTTGCAAGTTAACCTTGTCGAAGCAAAACTTCAGCATTGTGGGAAAAATTGGTTTTCTTTCTTGGCAAGAGTTTGAGGAAGAAGATGCTAAAGATTAAGCTATTGCTAGCTCCCCATCAGAATATACTATACAAGTTGTGCTGCCAACTACTATGCTATGCTAACCAGAACTAACTCTGTGATGTAGCCTAACATTCAACATTCAGGCAGGAGACTGACTACGTACATATTCAAAAGAGGTTTCCAAAGAATGATCAGCTTTGTGGGAGAGCATCTGAGACTGCTTTACACTGGCACAGCAAATGTCTCCATATTTAGATGAGCAGTAACTTGAGGCGAGTTTAGGTGGTGTAAATGACAAACTATTGCATGCAACCAACTGTGAACAAACAAATAACAACACACAAAACACAACACTCAGCATCTGTCAACACCCTCCTGCAATTTCTAGTTATTACTTACAATCAAGGCATGCCTCATCCTGTGCCTGGAGTTTACACTGCCTCTACGACAGTATAATCCCTGGCCCTCTTTCACATAAATCAATAACAGCAGCCGGAGTGCCAGTGCTGCAGAATGACTTGCGGAGCTCACCAAATCAAATGTGGGTGAGTAAATTGACACTGGAAGTACTGGAAGACTGCAGAGGCCAAACACGGTTGCTTTTGTTGTTGTTTTTTCCAACTCATTGCATTCTGTCTTTGAGTAAAGAGAGTTCCACAGTGTGGAGCATAATGATATAGGAACCACCATGATTGGAGTGCAGCCTCACTTCTGGGGCCCAGGGTGCTGGCTCTGCTTCTATACATTTTGCAGGAAGGTTCCAACACATGTAACTTCTCATAGTGCAGCTGCACACTGACTTAAAGTGACACTTGAATAGTTTGGAAAATATAGAAATGAGAAAACCAGATGTACTTTATATGGTCACACATCAACCTTCCCATAGGTCAATCCACAGTGTTTTAATGTATAATGACCACTGATCTTCCAATGTCAGGCCAATCTCAGAAAAGAAAAAGTCAACTGCTGGCTTTTATTGAAAAAATATATTCATCTTTAGATCATTCTGTATTGGTTTTTTATTAAAAATCATATTACAGAAACTGCCCATCTCATTATGGATGGTTTATTGTTGCCAGCTGCTGGCCTTCACTCGTTTGTTCCTCTGGATTAGGACACAGCTTTGTTGATGATAGCAACCCCAATCAATAAATCAATAAACCATGTTGTGTAGAAGTGACGCTGCACTTTCTATTAAAGACAGGTGTTTCCGTGGCAGTAACTGATAATGCTCTGCTGGTCTATGTATGCGATGTGGGGCCCAGCGAGGCAATTTCCAATTTAAAAACTTTATCTAAGTCACCTCATGCACAAACTTCACTAAGCCTTCAGTACGAATAAGTCAAAACACAGTCATTAATCTAAGATGAGACCATCCAAACCGGTTTTATCATTCCAGAATTGTCTCAGGATTTCCTCCAGACAAGGACACTGATCATAGGTCCAGACAGTGCAAATATTTTATCTTCAGATTCTCTTGGCTTAATCTTTAATCCCACATGGCAAGAATCTTGTGTCATCTTTAACAGTCTAGAGATAAACACATCCAATCTGTGGTTCAGTACTACTGTCTGTATTTTTGGACAGTGTACTTCTACACTGAACTATTTTAACAAAAAATCACCATTTATTGTCTATTATCTATTGTTTACAATTTATTCAAACCCCTGACTATGGATAAAGACACATTTCTCTGAGCCCGGCAAGTTGGCTTTTGAACCAATTACCAAATTTTACTTTTTAGAATAAGATATCAGCCAGTCAGTCTGTTATGATGGATAATATAATGCAAATAGTCAGATCTGGTCATTTAATAGCTGATCAGCTAATCAATATTTCACAGCCTGACTGCAAGGATGCTGACTAAATTCTTTATTAGCAGAGCTCTGTGAGATCCATAATTTGTATTTACATAATTCTCTGATTCTTCTCTATTGAAGCAGAGATTGTGTAGGGGGTTATGTATGTATGTGCTGCATACATATGTATACATCCATACGCACAGATTATCTTCATATGTCTGCCGTATATTTTCTATGTGATCTGTATCGACATGTATGGGAGGGGGCAGACATTAAATGAGCTCTTTATTATAGGTTGCATGTGGGAGGAGAAGCCTCCGGTCAGAGATGTGTGTGAGTTTTCAGTAGCTGTTGTCTAATCTACCATCACCTCCCTTAAACAGCATGAACACAGCTTCATGCCAACGCTGCGTCCTTGAATGTGTGACTCTTGCCGAATGAAAAGAAGATGGAAAAAAGAATGAGCGGCTGAGAAGGGGGAGAAGAGGAGGGACGGGCTGAGAAATTATTCAAATAACGGTTAGATTTGTAGCACCAAAAGGATCCTCATTAGCATAACTTCAAAACCTTTCCTATCCCGTCTTAATAATATATGCGCTTTGAGTCTCCCCGTGAATCACCTCACGCTCGGTAATATTTCTGTTTTTCTATTTGTTATGAGGCGACGAGATGTGGAGTTGAGTAGGAGAGAGACAGGAAGGGGAGAGGAAGGATTCCAGCAAACGCCGCTCCTTACGCTCACACGCCCTCTTCCTCTCCCGCGTCTCAGCGGGGCGAGACAGTGGGACATCCTGATCTTTGGTTTATTAAAGCGGCCTTGTGTCTTATCTGTGAGGCAGACCAGTCATACCAATTAACATTCCAGTGTAGCGTTTTTTTGCAGAGAACAGGAGGCTAAACTCCCTTCCTTCCTCTCACACAAACACACATTCAAAAGCATATTTTCAACTACGAAGCACCCAGTTACTGTACATCTATAGTACATGCCCTATACTGTACTGCTTGAGAATAGGCACGCCGTACCAGCTCATTATACTGTACCAACATACCATGATAAAAATATAACACATAAAATCAAGGTTGTTGTGATGAAAGCTCACTGTAGAAAACCACACTTGGGTTTTCAATGAAAAGAAGCATGGAGGTAAGAGTGTGTATCGGCATGGGCAGAGTCAGCAATGAGGGATTTATTCTGGCCCGGCTTCACTGGGTCAACCAAACAGTGAGAAGAGAAATAGATGGATCACAGTCCTATTGGTACAACTTTGGAAAGAGGCATTCGAGGATAAAGCAACAACTTCATTCACAGCAGATTTTTTTCCAAAGAGATCTCTGTTTACTTTAAAGGAGTCATAACCTGGTTTTTTACTTATCCAGCCCCCCTTGGATCGCTTTGGATCAATTCGTAAAATTAAAAAAAAAAAAAATTTTAATCAAACATTGAGCTTGTTCTGACCCTTTTTCCTACCGCGACTTTATCACGCGAGATTACGCACGAGGTTTTGACTGGTCCGGATGTGCATTGTATGAGGCACGCGTTGATTCGCCGCAGGAAGGACAGACTGCATGCAGACTCCAAAACATAAACAGTCCCCTGATACCGCTTCGGCGATGTCAGGTAGCGGACAGGCCGGGTTGGGTGGTGAAAGAGGCAAGTAGCCTCCGCCGGTGAGGTCACCGTAGGAGCAGAATCAAAATCTCGTGCTTTAGGAAGGCACACCATTGTGTGCTATTCCTGTTCGGAAAAAGAGCCGAAGCGAAAAAACGGCGCCGCTTTCAAACTCCAGCTTTTCAGGCAAGTTTCAACTGAGGTCAAACACCAATATGCATGTTTTAACAAGAGAAATTGCGATTTCCGGGTGATGACTCCTTTAAGCAGTTGTACAATGCTCTCCCTACAACAAACTGAATTAAACGGCTAACTGACAAGAAAAGACTGCATGCACTGTGAGTGAGGTCGCTAAACTCAGCTGTATGGATTGTAACAGAATCTTTTTGGTCATTGTATTGAGTTTCCAACTGAACATAATCACAGTGTGTTGCCCAAAAAGGCAGATAAACACAACAAATGGCGAACATACAGTAGCACAGTATCAAGGTTATTATAGTTTTAAAATTTTCATAGTTTATATTCAATTTTTATATATATATATATAAAGTTTGGTGTTAGTTCAACAAGTGATTAAGCAGTTTTACTTGAGTTTACTTTTGAGGACCTCTGAAGATGAACTTCCAAATTTGCGGAATTTTTCCCTTTTATCTGCATCCCATTAATGTCCTCATTATGTTTCATCTGCAATTTAGTTTAATTTAGTTAGTTAGTTTTGCAGTGTTCATTGTAGTCTTTATTTAGTTCTTATTTTGGAAAAAATTCAGTTTACTTAATAGCTAGTTTTAATTTTAGTCTTAGTTTTACTTATCTATAATAAGCCTGCGTAGTACATTTAACATCTCAAGAGACCGATGGTGGAGACAAAAACTAAGCTTCTAGACAGTTGCTAACACAGATCATTTAAAAAGGTGGAAGAATAAAATGTGTGAAATATAATAACAAAATAACACAGGAGACAAATACAATTGAATTCATATCGGTGACATTATGTATTTAATTAAGTCTTGGTTCAGTGCATTATAAATAGTTTTCTGGCAACAGCAACAGTTTGTGTGAAATGAACTGATACAGTTGATTTGCATTGCTTTCCGCTGTTCATACAACCAATGCATATATTAGTATCCCCATACTGGTGTAAAACATGGAGACACTAAAGCCAGTTTGGAGGCAATCAGTTGAAGACAACTTCCCTCATTGGAGCTGAAAGAGAACCATGTTCTTTTTCAAAGACTCTGTACATTCCCAATTTCTCTTCTTTGGCACTTGAGACGGCGAGAGGCTTTGTTCAATGTTCTCATGTATCATTTTTGTCATTTGTGTAATGACAGACGAAATGAAACTGCAATATTCAAACAGAATTAGCAGCTCTATGATGGGTTGTAGCTTTAACGATGAATTTGAATGAAGTGAAGACTTGCAGTCAAAAGAAGTTACAGAGCCTGAAAGATAGCACGTTAAAACATCCATTTAGCCTTTAATATAATCTCAGATATTCATAGAAAAATATGAAAAAAAGATATTTGTGTTGAAATTGAAGCAGCAGTGACATTTACCTCTGTGAGCCCATTGAATTGCTGAGATTGGAAGTAACAAATGTGCATGTGTATTGGCTATTATGAATAACAACCACTATGAGCTCATGTAAAAATATTACATGCTCGGGCCAACTTGTATCCAAAGAAATATTGTACACTACCTGCTGGGCCCCTAAATGAAAGTCTAAACCTCACTACACAATATGTGGTGATAATGCATTGAAATCTACATGCAGCCCCCCAAAACTGTGAGGCCATCACCATCAGTGGTGTGTGAAGGACGGCCAGCCGTACACACACCACACAGGAGATCCCTGGATTAGTCACGCTCGCTGGTTTTCTGCCGCTGCCACCCTCTGCTGCATCAGTGCCACGCATCCAAATACAGACTCAAAACACCACAGCAAGGGCAACAGTGCACTTCCTGCCACCACACACACACTGCAAATAAACAGCGAGCTCTGTCACAGCATGAAATAGAAGGTAATTATTACAAATGACAGAGAGACCAATGTGTATAAAAGGACTAGACTGCAGGGGTGAACAAGAATAGACTTAAGCACATTTAAGTACACATACAGATTAAGTGCATTGTTCAAGTATCTGTACTTCACATTTAGAAACTTTTACCCCACTGTAGACAAATATTGTTCTTTTGACTCCACTATTTAATGGCGTAGGCTACTGAAGGTCTTTCAGTAAACAGATTGAACTTTGAATATGATCAATCAATCCCTGCACTCATCATGTTTCTAGATAAAGACTAGCCACACTTGTTGTGTTTACTACAACCAAATTTCATCACTGCCTACAAAAACTTGACATCCAAGTCGAGAGAGCACATCCAGCAGCTATGTCATTTTTATTGAATTTTTAGATAAACATTTAAACATAGCCTGTTGTTATTGTCATGTAATGCTATGGTTGGTCTAATGACTTATGCCAGTAAGTGCATTCAATATGTTGTTTCTAATTATCTGAGCTGTGAGTGGAACAGTACAACAATGTGTTGATGTGCTAAAGTATTTTTATAATCCAGTGTAGTACTTTAACTGAGGTGAAAATCTGACTTCATAAGTGGCACTTTCATAATATTTGACCAGGAGGATCTATACTTGGCAGTGTAAAATGCAATGGTGGGACATGTAAATGCAGTTTCATTTGGACATTGCTTTAATTAAACTACTATTCCTTAACAATGTGATATGAAAAGGAGCAAAATGCATTTTGGATCAGTCACTCTGTAACACAATTTCATTAACCGGATTTCATACTCTATACCCTAGAGACCATGAGAACTCACACTGAGATTTGTTTTCTGAACTACTTCTGCACTACCTCACAGTAAGTTTTGCCTTCAGTTACGAAGCGAGTTCTCAAGAGAATTATATAAACTGCCACTGCCAGTTAACTGCAACAGTTTGCAGATACCACAGAGAGGAGAGATGATGTGACATGTTACATTATGTATTTATTGCTTTTCAATAGGCAAAGTACACAGCCACTGACTTAGACCTCAGCTGCACTGTAGCTCCACACGCCTTCTTAGGGCTGAGCAGTTATTACAATTGTGGCAAGTCCTGTGGCTGTGGAGTCCTGTGTCGCAGTGTGGCGTACGAGAGCCATTATGGAATATGGTTCGTAGCTGTCGACCAACTGTGGTCTTTCTTTATGGTACGCTGGAAAATATGCCAAGAAAACAATGTAAAGAAACGAGAAACTCAAGATCTGACTCAATCAGTATCAACCAATGTACACTTAAGGAATTTAAATATAACTGTCCACTCATGTAACTTATCCACTAAAAGCCAGCCACAGCAGAGGGCTCCCACTGTGGTCACTGATAATAAATACATAACATTGGTTTAGTACAGTTAAAATTGTTACCAGCCTGTAATGATGTATCTTCATTGCGAGAACCAAAAAAAGTTACGTTTCACCTCATTACTGGCAACAAACTCTGAGAAGATGAGAAATTAAAAACACAGTCAGGGTGGACAGTGACCTTTTCTGCCACCAGACCAAGAGTCCACACGCCTCATACCAATGCTACTGAGAAAAAGCCCACGGGAGACACTGACCCCGCCGTTCTCCACTGCAACACAATAAAAGAAAGTGTGGCTATGTCACAAACTGACGACAGCAGCCCCCCTGAGGTGGCACCATAATTTGTGACCCTTTAATTAAACACCTCCAGTCGCAAGGCCCACTGAAACTAAGTGCATATACTCTCTCTGCGATAGTATGGAGGATGTAATTGCAGGTGAAAGCAGCTGTAAACATGTGGCACAATGCTATACAAATAAATCCACCGATACAAGGCAGTGGGTCTGAAAGCAGTAATGTGGTACAGTGACAAAATAGGAACATATTTACCATGGCAGGTTGATTGTGCAGCAAATATATGGGAGCTGTGGTTCAGAGTTACAACTGAACCTGAACACATTCATGCCTGCAACCTTTGCAAATATTCTTTTTTTAATGCAAATGCCTTTTGTTGAGGATGAATGTTGAAAAAGTCATGTTACAATTTTGGCCAGACTCATTAGCGTGATAAATGCAGACAGGAAGAACTTGAGGGCTTATTACAACTGGTAATTACCTAAAAAAGATTGCATGTACGACTGCAGACTGGAGTTGACTGCATGACTGCAACCCTATTTCACCCTGTCTCAACCAATTCATGTTGGTGGACCCAGTCATAAAAAAGTCCTCTCACTTGCTGTGCATTAACTTATTAAAGTCGTTTTCCCAAGACCATTAATATGCCCTCAGTGTATAAAATGATAAACAGCAGCCTCAGGCTCATTCTGACGCTGAATGAATCAAAATGAGTAATAAACAATATTTGAACACTTCCTGAAGCTGAGGGACTGGGTGACAAGAAATCATTTTGAAGGCGACATGGTCTAAATGTCACTAGGAGTAGCAATTCTCTTGTGCAATTGTTCTTATTAATCATGTAAAAATGGAATGGGAGGCAGGGAAGGCATCAAAATAAAATTGAATGAGTGTGTATTTCCACTATATGAAGTGTGATTAGCTTTAATAAATTCTCTTCTATCTTAATTATTTGGAATGCGGGCCACTGCAGTTCACTGGGCTATGGGCCAACCGTGCCTCTTCCTTCAAATGAAAACAAAACACCAGCTTCTCAAAGGTGTCAGCGAGGAGGAGGGAAACAGAGAGGGAAAATAAAGTAGTGCATTAGTGAGAAAGCTGGTGAGTTCATGGCTAAGGGCCTGTTGGCCCTTGGAGACAGTCTGCGTGACTCCTGGCTGAGGCTGCCTTATTAAAAGTCCTCCTCTGCACATCCACCACCAATGTCAAGGAAATAACTTCAAAACCTTTTGTAACAGTTTTCATTTCCATTCAGCTGAAGTGCAGGACAGAGCTGAGCCAACTTATAATGTATGCCATTTGGTGAACACTTTCATCCACAGTGGCATAAGCAAGGGTGATGCCAGGGCGAGCTGACAGTCCAACCAGCCAGTTACCAGCTTCCCACTGTTAGTGTCACAGTTTTTACTGTGTGACTCAGTTTAACTCAGACACCACTCAGAGCGACTTTGACTCTGCTTTGTGTTGTGTGGAGTATTAATGGACAGGAGGTCTGTTTCTGTTATTGCTGCTATTGATCGACTGGAGCATGTCTGTGCTGAGCTGGCCAAGATAATGATGCAACTGATAACATGAACACATGTAGTCAGTCCAACAAGCTGCTGATCAATCAACAAGATGAACACGTTGTTTCAGTAGTACAACAATACAGCGTGTTTGTACTGTACCCAGGGTGGTTGTATAGGGGAGAAAGGTGATGATAATTCTATGGGCCCAGCGCCCAGTAGGGCCCACAAAAAACCCAGTCAGTCAAATCTTTGTATGACAGAGTCAAAACAAAGTGGGCTAAATAAAAGATGATAATACATATGTAGCCTAAGAAAAAAAGTGCAAAAGCTAGGGGCCCGCTTCAGTATTCTTTCAGGGGCCCCAGAATTCCTAGCAATGGCCCTGACTGTACCACTTTGCACTGTACAGTATGACCTGTTATTTGTTCTGTGAAATGCATGTCAAATAGGCTACAATTAACTTTACATGCTAATTATTTTCAAATAATCCCATTTCATGAATTGGACATGATCTATCTGCTGATTCATTACCTGTTGATCAACTAATCCATTATCCTTGCAGCCCCATTCACCTGGGCAGAGTGACAGGACACGTGTGAACACACAATGACTTTATGGGGCGAGCTATCACACACACAGATACACACACACACAGATACACACACACACACACACACACACACACACACACACACACACACACACACACACACACACACACACACACACATTATACAAACTCTGTTCCACATGCAACTCACAGGCCAGGAATCCTCATTAAGTCAATTTCAACCCATTATCCTAATCTTCTAACAAAGGACATTTAATTGAATCAATGATGTAATATGTTAGAAGGATAAACTGCCATGTTATGTATATTAAATCTGCATTTACAACATCAAAAACTGAGGTGTCTGAAAGTAGTCAATGATCCCCAGCAACCTGCTCTCCTATTTTGAAGGGTTACATGAGTTTCAATCACTGAGCATAGACTTGGAAAAGGTCATATTAGTCCACACAAGGCATGCAGTCAGTGACAGTCAGTCATAATTGGCCCCTTGCCAGTAGATTAATATGCATTTCCACACTATTAAAATGGCCTTTCTAAGTGAGGCTCCAGAGAGTTAATTAAACTGATGCCATTTTGGAGGACCGAGGATTTAAGGATAAAATGACCTTGATTCAAGAGGTGGAGCTGCAGGATGGATAACCATTCTGTCCTTCTGTCGGTGCACTTAACCTCCTCTGACTAGCATTTACCCGGCGAGGGTTGCAAGCCGAAGCCGCCTGAGGAGTTCTTCTGGTATAACAAAGGGTGATGGGAACATTATATATAACTGAAGGGCAGCAGCTGAAGTTTTACACAGAAAGGTCACGCTTAGTAACATGGTATTTAAAAAGGAAAACATCCTTGGGTTAGGTTCCATTCAGATGTGACACATACAATGCCGAAATGCAAAGAGCAGCTGAGTGTTGGCTGCTATACTAACAAATCTACAAGTTAAAGGTCATAAACACTGCTGTTGTTGTTGCTATGAGACAGTTGAGAAATTGCTGAGGCCTTGATGACCTAGAGTTGCTAAAATGCTGCTACATGTGGACGACTGACTGTTCTACTTGATTTTTTTTTTATCACAAATACACCGCCGCATGACTACAGTACACCTTCACAGCAGAGTCCTGCACTGGGTCGGGTACTCGCGACTAAGGTAAACCGTCTTGCTCAGTATGTACTCTTTACTCCTCAGCAGAGACAGGGTTGTCATATCACGGCAGCTACGGCCACGTTGTGTCGCTCTCTTTTTTTCAATCCTCTCATCAGCTCCAAACAAACTCATCTACACCTCATTAACGGACCTCAGTGTGGTTTTCCGTACAGCAGTCAGTGAACTCGTCGCCTCGTCGGATGTCGCCTTCAAGTGCTAGCTGAAAAGTATTTTAAAAAAGAGTTGCGTTGAGCCGAGTCATTGTTGCGCTTATGGAAAAGGGCCATCAATAATAATCCCCCTAAAGTGTCTAAATCTGCTGGGTTTATCAATAAACAACGTTGAAGAGGTTATTACTGGGAGGGGGGGCCACTGCTTAAAAAAATCCTACCGGAAACACTGAAAAAATTATATAAGGTATTGGCCTACTCCTATTCCAGCATGCTCTGTAATACATACAGTACACAGACAGCACTGAGCAGGTCTCCAGAAAGGAATAAAAAAGGGCAGATGAAAAGTGCTCCGAAAAATAACGTGCACATGCAACATCATCCACTGAATGACTTGCTTGTGCTTGTGCTCGTGTGTCCATGATTTGACCTCTCTCAAAGCCAATGTGCTATAAACTGCCGGTTCAATGGTGGCCACTTATTCCGAGCCTGATGAATCATGAAGGAAGGATTTTTAGGAGTTTGGAAAGGTAGAAAATGAAATACGAAGTCACAGAAACGAACTGACAGCATTTGTTCCTCCAGCTGTATTCGGTGAAATGCTAAATCGCAGGGAGGCAGTGCATGATCAGTGGTTTCTATCCCAGCAGCCTTGTCTCTCAGGGGGATGGTAGAGAAGGCACCAACCGGGGAGGAATCATCGCCCGAGGGAGGCAGCGGAGGTGGGTTTATCTCCCATCCCAGTGCTTTCAATAACCGCATGTCAGATCTTGGCTGTCTTCACCATTTTGTGTGATTTTTTTTTTTTTTTGGCGGTTTAAATCTTCCTTTCATGTCAAGGCTTAAAACTGATATCTCATCTGAGGCCAGGCCGTAACTCCTGGTGGAGGTGCACAGATGCAGCTCTGGTGATGTACTGCTCCCCCAAGCACAGCCAGCGCCATAGCTCAGCCCCATTAAACAAAAAGTACAAGACCAAGACAGAAACAAAACATGACCTGGAGTTAGGATCTGCTTTTTTGTCTGTCACACTATGCAAATGACCGGTTTCAGCTGCCAGAGAAGGGATTAACCTCAGTAGAAAAAAGAAATAACATACTGTAGCGACTTGTAGTAAATCAACGGCTAAAGAGAGTCCTCTTATAAAGTGATGAAAGAAAAGGCTGACCAGTTTGTCCTACAGTTTTTTTTTCTGCCTATTGGAAACTGACGTTCCACGGATAGGTTCAACTTCAGTTTACAGCTCCTGGGCAACCAACGTGAAGGCTTGAATTGTTTGTCAGGTGGCACCAAAATGTTACTCTAACTCTTTGAAACCAGGACATCAGTGCTTTGGATGACAGTGAAAGCAAGGGCAAACCAAGAAAGTTGTTTAAAAAAAAAAAAGATCTTGGACATGTATAGCAGTAATTTAGGATCTGTGTAAGAAATGCAAAACAGGATGTAACAGTGGAAATTGCCTCGCTATTGCCGTCACACTGTTTTATGGGAGTAAATGGGGACTTCATTGCATCACTAAGAACTGACTTGCTCACTTTATTCTCAGAGGCAGGTTATCGTGCCAAGAAAGGCATCAGCTATTTGAATAATCCACATTAGAAATTAGATACATCTCAAGTGTTTTGAGATTCACTCTGTTGGACTTCCTGTAATAAAAACTTGAATTATCGCCTCACAGTTGTTTCCCTCTGCCAACAAGCCAAGTATCAGGAAATATGGTCACAACCTCCCCTTCCTGAGTTACAGTGTTGAATAATGGCCAGAGGTGTTTATGATGTCACAGGGAAGTTGACCTTTGACTATTTAAATATAAAATGTCATGACTTCACCATTGTATCGTACTAGACATTTGAGTTCAATTAATATAATTAGCATGTTCATTCACGAGTTAAATGTAACCTTGACCTTTGACCATCAAATTCAAACTCATTATTCATCCTTAAGTCAAATTGAATGGTTGCGTCAGATGAACTGAAATTTATTGCATATGCAAAGACATTAGGTTGTTGCAAAATTTGACCTTTGCCTACCAAAATCTAGTCACATCATCTTTGAGTCCGAGTGAAAGTTTGAGATCCACAGTGAAGATCCCAAAAATATGTTTGGACCACCATAATCAGACTGGTTCATCTTTGAGTCCAAATGAGTGGTTTCTGAAGAGATTCTCTCAAGGAGGTTTTTTTTTTTTTACAATAAACGACCAAAATTTTCTGTGGAGGCTTAATGCCATCAGTCATGAATCCTCAGTCTGGAGTTCATGAGCGCTTCATGTCTTTAATGTCCTGTCATTTAAAGCATTTTGTACATTTAGATGAGATTAGTGCTTGAGATGAAATCTGAGTCCTGCACAGTTCTGTGTGCAGCCCCTGTCATAAATTGAGTGGTAACAGTCAGCCACAACAGCCCTGATTAAAAAGAAGCTTAACTCACCTTCGGATGATGAGAAAGACCCATACAAATATCAGGGCAGGTCACCATTCATCACGGCAGAGCCACAACACTTGAGCTGCTACACCTGAAAAACAGAGGGAGATGTGTTAAGATTTTAAAGGACAAATTTGACATTTTGGGAATTACACTCATTTGCTTCCTTGCCAAGTGTTAGCCTGCCACAAAGATTGAAAGAGGGGGGAATAAATATCCTGGCTCAGTCCAAAGGTAAGCAGGAAAAGTCTGTTGCATAATCTTCTGAGAAATGTCAAATTGTTGTTTAACACTTCAGCAATTGGATGGAGATTTTGGGGGGTGGTTGATTGTGTAACCTTTGGATAGAGCCAGGCTAAATGTTTCCAGTGTTCATGCTAAGCTAAAGTAGCCAGCTGCTGGTTGTAGTTTTCATATTTAGCATACAGATGTGAGGGTGGCGTCAACCTTTTCTTCTCCCTCTCATCAAGAAGGTAATGTATCATCATCAGTCATCATAGATCAGCAATTGAATTGACATTTCTGTATTTGCTACATATTGGCCACAAGTTCAGTTTTCAACTCACACACAAGCTCAGGAGCCGATGACAGAAGCGTTCACTGCACCACATCTTAGAGATCTCTACCACAATTGCCCTGACTACCACAATTGCCCTGACCAGGCAAATACTATTTGAGCTGTGCACTTCTTTACAGGAGAAAAATAGTGAAACCAGAGAAAAACAAAGCAAAATTAATTCAGTGCGTTGCATCACTCTCCTAATCCTTGCCTTTCTTTTCTGGTTTTGCTGGCAACAGCTTTTGAGCCGCATTACCGCCACCTTCTGTGTTGGAGTGTGACCCAGAGTCAACTACCCCCTTTTTTTTAAACAACCCCCCCCCCCCCCCCAAAAAAAAAAAACATACAGCTGTCAGATCTGAAAATAATAAAACATTTTTTTGCCTCCAAAATATTTCATTTCACAATGTTCATGAAATCTGCAGATGGTTGTCCTGAGCACAATCAGATGAAGTGAGTCATACAGTACTGCCCCTCCCCAAGACCAACCAAAGTCAAATTAAACCGGTAACCACATGACAAAAACATAATCCATCATTGCAATAACCTACACATACACAACTCTGTTTCATGATACCATACATTATATTAATTCCAAACCAAAGTTGCCTGGCCGACTCAAAGGGAGGTGGTGCGGCCAGCCATTGACCCAGGTGCACAGGTAAACACAGAGGAAGAGAGGACCAAGATGGCAGCAGCACTGGTAAAATAATTTTTTAATAGTGTGGTACATGCACTCACCACAATAACACTGGGAAAGTATGAGCTGTGTTAACCATTAATGAGTACAGGACTGAGTGCCAGCTGTGAGCAGTGATGAGGCTTTCATCGCAGCATCTTACAACAATAATAATGATGAATCATGAACACATGAAGGACATTAAACTATTAAGTGGCAGCTATCAGATTTATTATTTAAGAAAAATACTGAGTGACTGTACCGCTGTGCCCATCTTAATAAGAAGGCTGCTGGAGGAGGACCTTTGTGTCGTAACACACACTTGGCATGGAGAGGAGTGGTAAAAAACAAAAAAACAAAAACAAAACAAAAAACACCAGAGTAAAAGCTGTGAGTGCTGCATGAGGACAGCAGCAGAGCCTGACGCAGCGTGAGCTGGTGAGTCTGGTGCCCTGTTTGGTCAGGGGTCGAGCCGGCTACAAGATACTGACAGAGAGGATACAGGACCTCCAGCTGTGTACCTGACATACCTCTCCATCCTCTCTCTCTCGTCGTCCTCACTCTGAGCTCTTTGATTTACTCTGTCTCTCGCCTCCGTAATAATGTTATCTCAGCAGTACAGTTACATGTGAGAGGTCACAATTAGAGACGATGAGAGATGTTACAGATATCCATGGGATCTAAGAAAGGCACTACATTGACCCTGGGAGATCAGTGCAAAGCAAATCAATGAAATGCAAGCAAATAAGTAACAGATAATGAGGCATTGTGTTAAAGGCAGAAATCAAAACGCTGTATAAATATTTAAAATGTAAAGAAAAGTGAAACACAGGGACAGTGATTGTAGCATATTTCTACTTGGTTGTGTCGACCAGCAGTCGGGAGCTTCATTAAAGAGACATTAGTCCAAAATAAGTACATAGATTGAGGTTCTGTCTTTTGCGAATCCTACGAAGTCACACAAAAGTCTGTCTCATTGAAAATGTGACAACATTTACAATTCCTGGGAGGCCAGCAAAAGAAAAGTGTCAGGAGTGCTCTCAAGCGGCGGCCTCATTCACTAGTACTGCTCATTCTGCAGGATCTTTTATGTGACACCATTACAGCCGAAGGGGTTTGTTGTTGTTGTTGTTGTTGTTGTTGTTATAAAGGGGGTGATTCAGTGCTTTATGAAAAGAACAAAAAAAATGTTCTACAGAGCAGGCAAATACAGACTTGAACTTCCTTTTCAACCACCCCCAGGGGCAGATTAGTTAGAAACAAAGGCATCTTAGGAAATGGATCCAACAATCAGCGGCAGCACTGGGCTGAGTCATAATCTATAACTCTGGTGCGCTGCGTGGTAGTACCTGTTAGTGTGAGACTCAACACTGGGCATCACGCTCAAATAAAGAAAAAAAAGATGCAAGACACAGAAGCTAGGAAAACAATCACATTACAGTGCTGTTGGGCCTGCTTCTATCAGACGATCAGGGAACACTTCTGTGAAAGCACATGACATGTTTGAGTGTGGCTCAGTGAGCGGTGTTTAATGGTGGAGAGAGTTTTCTCTCTGTTGTCAAGAGAAAGAAAGTGTGATGCTAATGTTTCAGTGCCCTGTATCGCTGCCTTCTGCCGATACAAAGGAACAGCTCGCTATTAAAAACAGCTTTCTATCAGCCGCCATGTCATGAGTATAAAAAGGTCCTTGTAGTGCCTTGGTTTTAATGAGCAATGCAAGCTTTGACTTCAGACTGGAGTGGAAAACATGATGCTGTCTTTACTGACCTGAAGTGGTCAACAAAACTCACCCCTAGTGTCTCCTCTCTCTCCTTGTGACACACACACAGTGGTCAGAGGCGGGTGGCTGCCATAAATAGAATGGAAGGTAGGCAAGTGGCAGCCGGGAGTGGCTTTTACTGGGAATATGATCGATTAAAAAGCAATTTGCTCCTTGCGCGGGCCCTGCACTCCTAAATGACAGCCCACCCCCCACACGCACACAGTCCAGATGGAGCTCAGAGGGGTCGGAGGAGCCGGCCGCCTGCCTGCCCCACCTGCTCCTCCATCTACAGCAGCCAGACCCCCATCCCCATTCCCCACACACGCAACGCACACACGGAGCTTCCCCTCTAAAGCCCGAGCCTCGGTCACAGTCTGCTGGGCACTTGGAAAGCGACCAGGCAGAAACATCCAGGCAGCCTCTGCATGGGCTGACAGAGAATCTAGACTTTGTTCTAACATACAGGGGATTTGGGAAAAGCTGAAATAGAGGAAACGGGGCAGGTTAAGACAAACAGGAAGAGAACGCTGCATGGCACAATCTAAGACCAGGCGCGTATTCGATTCAGTCTGGGTGCAGTGGACCAACACCTCGCCTCGACTGCAGCTCCTGCTTTCTGCACAGCTACAATCTCTGTATTGTTATGAAGTTATACGTTATGTCCTTGTGTTAGACTTTTCTTCACTTATTTCTCCCAGAGGCACCATTTAAAATTGCAGGTCCTCACTTAAGTCCCAAAAACCATGTTGTAGTTGGAGCTTCACTTCTGATGGAGGTGAAATGCGTCATAAATATACCATAATGTGAGGTATGTGTGTCTGTTGCATGTGCTCTCCAGGATGTAGGCTGTCCCTATGAACCAAGACAGGACTTTGCATCTTGTGAATCCTGAGGGGTTATGATCACAAACTCCTTGTGAGCATCAGAAGCAGAAAAGACAGGCTGCCCTCTGCAAACACATTCATAAAAAACAAAAAACAGGCAGAGTTGTGGAGGAAAGTTCTTTGGACTGGACAATCGACCTTTATCAAAATAATGGACAGAGGAGAAAAAGAGAACAGCTCATGACCCGAAGCCACCATCTCATCTGTCAAGCATGATGGTGGCTGTGTTATAGCTGCCAATGGAGCTGAGACACTGACATTTACTGATGATTTCACAGCTCACGGAGCCAACAGAGTGGACCGGGAGGTACAGGAGCCCTGTGTGAGCTCTGATCCAGCCAAATGCATCAAAAACTCGCCCGACAACGTTTCATCATTCAGCAGGACAGCAGTCCAAACAAAGCAGTCAAAGAGCTTTGACAGGTGAAGAGGCTTGGTCGGGCATCTGATCTCAGCCCGACTAAAGTGCATCCCACTTACTGAAGACCGGACTAAAGGCACAGCAGAACGAGGGATGGCTGGGGAAAGTGTCTACTGATGTCTGCTGTCACTGTGTGAGTTCCCATCCAAATATTGCGCAGATTTGAGCAGAAACTCCAGATTCCACTGGCGTTATGTGAATATTAGGAGTTGTTGCATCAAAATTAACAGCTGCTTGCACAAACTCTCCTGATGGGTTCCATTATTCCAGTGGAGAAAAACACAACAAAACAGGCCTCCTGTATTCAATTGAGGAACACAATGAACCTGTTTTCATCCATCATTATTTTTCTCTTCAGTGGACGTTAAAATCGCATGCTTTATGTACTTCATGACTAATTAGCTGACTCTGTTTCCATTACCCTTTGTTACAATGTGCTTTAATCAACACACATCCAAACTTGCCTTTAACCTGCTATTTAAAGGAGCTGATTATACAGAATGATTTTGTCCTCTTAAATTGCAGCGCTGTAAAATAAAGTAACATATCTTACTTAACATGTGTCACAGTGTTTCACAGAACCACTAATTAAAGCTGAAATAATTATTAGATTAATCAAATAGCCAACTGTGAAAAAATGTAAAACCCACTGGTTCCAAATTCACAAATATAAGGATGCATTTGGTCAAATGTGTTCCAATAAGAAACTTGATTTTTCAGTGCTTCTATCATCACAACAATACCACAGCCTCTTGTATGTGCAGTATAAGTAACCTACATTAACACAGACACAGTGCAACCCCCCACTGTATGTGTATGTGTGATCACCTGCTGGGAGCAGAGGCTCTGGGTGAAAATGAAGTGGGCAGAGGGGAAAAGTGGCGCGCTGTACAGTTTGGCTGCCAGAGAGAGGACGCTGTCATTGTAATACACAGATTTTTTTTAACAAACCTTCATTTAAACCTTATTTATTGTAAATACAGCATTGCATTCACACTTGAAGACAGCAGCATGATCATTGTACTTAGATTGATTTCTTCACTCGTGGTAAAATTGCATCAGTTTCATAATGTGGCTGAAATAAATCCACCTCACATTTAATGGTAGGAGTTTCAGCTCCATCTCCATCAGCAGGGGTTCCTACACAGATCACAGACGGAGCTAAAAGATAAACACTGTTTTTGAGGTACCAGGGAGTATGCTCTCTGTTACCATAGAAACACAGGTAGTACCTTAAGTGACAGTGGAGGCTGTACCACTAAAAAAAATATTAAAAACTATACAACACAGACGATGCACTCAAAGTTTTTGGTTATTTTTACTAATTCATCTGAACCATACTGTAGGAGGCAGAAGTGGCCGTGCCTTTTATCTCTCTGCATTGACATCCCCCTCATGACACTGGGCTCATACTCACAGTCCTTTTCTAGGGACTTTTCTAGCCCTTCAGCAACACTTCCTCTGATTATCTTTGCTGTCTGCTCTGCAGCTCTTGGCTTCAGCAGAGCTTGGCTTCAGACCTCCTCAGACTTAGTGGCTGGAGGTTAATTGACACTGACAAGTGACGTAACGTGGAAGTCATTTGTAGGGGGCTCTGGTTTCTTTATCAATGACAGTATTCCTCACACACACAGACGGGAGGGAGGGAGTTAACAGATGTGATTCTGTCCAGAAGGCTTATGCTCCCACACGCACTGTTAAAGGGCTGAGGACTGCAGCCATGCCGAGGTTAGCTAAATCATTTTCAGACAGAATTAAAGCTATAGGAAATATGCTCAGGCACTTTTTTCTTGCCAAGAGTTAAATGGAAAGATATGGAAGAAGCTATAGCTAGATGCTAGCAAGCTTAGCAAAGAAGTCAGACTGAAAATAGGGGGACAGAGCTTGAGTGGGTCTGTCCACTGGTGACAATTTGCCAATCGTTAGGGTTAAGGTTCACGCATGATCGTGTGATGGCTATTTTCCTATGTTTCCAGTCTTCATTTCATATATAGCTACGTATATAAATGGGAGCTGTGTCTTTTCATCCAAATCCATGAAAGAATTTCAGAACTATCCCTTAAACTTTTGAGCCACAGACAACGTCATGCCATTATCTATCTAGCTACTAGACCATCACCACCAAGAATCCAATACTTTGACTGGTGGCTTTGTCAATGGCTCACGGACCTTGCATGGTTGATCAGAGGTCCAATGAGTTCACTGTTAATGGGATCAAGGGATATTGGGGGTGGGGAAGTGGTGGTCTTACTGGATTTCAGTATAAGAAGCAACCGGAATTAAAGTCCTTGCGGGGAGAAAGAAAACCATCAGAACTTTTGTCCCGTTGCCGTTCCACCCACTTAGAGTGGCCGGCTGATTGATATTCTTATGAATGTTAATACTGAAGCGCCTCTACCAAAGCCCACCTTGATAGAATAGATTCTCCTCAAAAAATAATTCAGCCAAGGCATAATGGAAACTAGTAAAAGTGCCTCAAAGGCTAGATTCAATGATTTTGAAGTGAAAAAGTTTCTGGCGTGATTCCCTTTGGTGTAAAAATGGCTCTCTGTCGACTGCGGATCCAATCTTCAAACGATGGAACAGATTTAATACAGGTACATCAGCGTTTGACTTTATGACCTATTGTCCCTTTCTCCGTCACCAGTCATAAAATATTCATTTATCTTGGGCACGTGGATTTATATGAAGCTCATTGCAGCTGTTCCTGAAAATCCTCAAACGCCAATCTGAATCTTTTGTTCTTATTAACATATTAACACAGTTTTATGGTTAATTTCCTACTATTGGGCCTCACAAATCCCAGCGGATGATAAAGTCACAGCCTCAGAAGAAAAAATATCTCTCTTTCTCTTTGAATCAATCGTGCAACAGCTAAATGAAAACTCCTGCCAGGGTCCCACCTCCTGCCTCACCTCTGATAATTTGCAGAATGGATACTGCCAGGGAGAAATGTGCAAAGACACATTTCACTTGATATGGCATTAAAAGCAACAGTCTCCTATTATGGCTTATGGATTAGCCAGTCGAAATTCACACACACATGCACACACACACTTTCTCTGGCAGAAGCAATGTGTCAAACAATAGTTGCCAAGTCTGCTGCCTGCAACAAAAGATGGAAAGAATTAGAGAAATGGAAATGGTGATTTGACTCTGTTGTGAAAACTGGAGCGCTTCGTGCTATGACAGAGTGAAAACCCATTCAGACGGACTTAATGCACCGCAGAATCTCTTCCCCGCCCTGACCCCCTATCTATAGCACTCAAAAATGCTAACTGAAATCCATTGTATTTTTCACGGGTTTTTACACACACACACAGATCCTCACGACGGCCCCTCCCTTTCCAATCAGTCTCCCTACATTTAAGATTCAATATTTAATTGCCATGTCAACCTGATGATGCGAAGGTTTGAGCGCTCAGAAGCCGCAGTCATTCAGGAGTCAAAATATAGAAGTGTGCATAATGTAAGTACACGCATGAGGTGAATTCAGGTAAAAGCTATTATTCCCTACTGACTTCCTTCACGATATCAAAAAAAGAAGCCGACAAGTTAGATTCTCACAAAAGGGGCCCACAACTCAATATCATGTCCCAAATATTTTGCACATTCAGTGGCTTTCACTCCATTTATATCCTTAGCCCAAACTCACCTCTCCTTTCACACCCAACAGAGTTCCACCATATTGAATTCTCCCGATATAAAGTGCAAGTGCAGACCTTTCTGACATCTATTTAAGCCTTCAGCCATATATCTAAGTCTGGATCCCATCCAGGAGCCGTAAATACCCATGCAGAGACAGCAGCACTGCAACGCTAAAGAACAGATTGGTATTCAGAGTGGCAGCTTCCAAAGTTGAAGCTGCATAAACAGCCCAAACTATTACATAAAGGTAAACAAACCACATTGTGCCAAATCATATCAGCTCCGCGCTGCAGCAGGTGGATATATGGACAAAGGCTGCTCTGCTCATCAAATGGTATAATAATGTGTTTCCTGGTAGCATTAATCTTTGTGGTGGAGGACAGGACAGAAGCTGTTGTGATGGAAGCACAAAGAGAAAACAATAAGAGCACAGGAACAGAGAGATGGCACAGACAGACACAGAATGTGCCCAGCAGATTAAAGTGAAATGCAAGGTTTTAGTTTTTCAGCGATGACTTCTTTTGGCCGGGAGGAAAACTGGCCAAACTATAGAGTAAAGTGTAGAAGATGTCTCGCAAAAGCTGCCAGACCTTTTTTTTTCAGGAATCACAGTGCAGTGCTCAGATAATGAGCCTCATAAGTTTGGATAAAGGACCAAACTAGCACACACACACTGCAGGACCCATTTATTCCATTCACGAACGCTCACTAACAACTCAGCATCCCCCCACCACAGCCACAATGTGACACTCTCATCTTTCGACAGACAGAGAAATGAATACAGCACCTTTTCACTTTTTGTTGCTGTCATATCAGCTGCACATGCTACATCTGCTTAAAACGGTGTCTGCAGCTGCCAGAGGAGGGGAGGCAAAATAGGA
Organism: Decapterus maruadsi; assembly: GCA_030347415.2. NCBI lineage: Eukaryota > Metazoa > Chordata > Actinopteri > Carangiformes > Carangidae > Decapterus > Decapterus maruadsi. The sequence goes on from CM064895.1 coordinate 6,293,467, forward strand.
GAAAGGAGGAGGACAGGAAGGGGTGGGAGGAAAGGAGAGGAGGACGAGAAGGGCAGAGGTATAAAGAGAGAGATGAAAGAAGTGTTGATAGGGATTTAGGGAGAAGTAGCGGACTTCTCAAGGTTTTCCCACATAACGGGGTTTTGTGGCGGTGTGTCTGTCAAACAGCATCGACACCCTGCTTCTCTCAGGAAACAAGAGTTGTGATGGTTTATCCATCTGAACTGTATTTATGGGAACAGGCAACAGAGTAGAAACTGTAGGTGGCACACTTGCCTAAAAATTCTGGGTCATGATCACGTTTACAAGCTGACACAGCTGTTTATGGAATACAATGTTTTAATTTAATCATATAAAGTTATTGTATACTTGTATTGTGATTTTGTGAGGCCCATAAAATAAAACATGAATATGGTGGCAGTCCCAGTTGTAGCAGTTTCTTTTTTTAATATGTATCTTATGTCTTTTTATTAACATGTTTCTGTCCTACACCAGAGAACGACATCTCACTCCCCTGCATGTCAGTGCATATCATGGGAGTGACAAATGATCTGACTGTGTGTCCATTGTTGCCTTTCACTTTGTCTGGGCCCTGTGCAGTGGTTTACCCCATCTTGCTGCAAGTGACCTTTGACCCTGCACACAATGGATAAATAAACTGAATGATGAGGCGGAAAGTGCAAATTTAAAGGCGTGGGATTTGTCAACCCACTCTGATGTCACTTTGCAGCCCTGACATGCATTAATTTCGATATAATACAACTTGTAGAGAATGCCCAAACAGATCAAATAGGCCCTTAAACACTTACTGTGTAATCAAGTTACTAATACTGGATGTGGCTGACACTGAAAGACAGTCCATGGTATGTTCGAAGTAAAACTTGAGCTGCATTATTATTCCAAAGGAAATTAAGTTTTTTAGGTTGGCAGTAAAAACTGAAACACCCTCCTTTATGTTTCTGTATGTAATTCTGTATGTAATTTTCCTCTGCAACAAGCCAATACCAATACATCTCTAATATCAGCCAAACTCATTCCTATAAAAGGCAGTGTGGGCGCTAGAGGAGCAGCTATCCAGCTTGTTAATGTGTCCTTGGGTAGGTCACTGCATTCCTAAAAGTTCAGCAGGTATATTTTTGTGAGTAATCCCTGACCTGCGTGTAGCCCGTGTCAGAGCGGGTGAAGCTGCCTTTCATCGCCTGGAACACGGTGGAATTGACAACTTCTCGGAGATGTGTGAAACCTTGACACAACCTTTAGCACGCGTGGAATCATTTTGTGCAAACTTGCTCGCCGCCCCCGCCCGAGATATTTCGTGAGCATTAGCATTTTGATTGATCGCTCTACTCCGGGAGACGGATGTGGACGCAACAATGAAGGGCTTGGGTACACAATACACAATAAGGCACCATAAATCATGTTTCTTCTACCCTGCTGGTAGCCACATGGTTCTGCTGCTGTTCACTGGCTGATTTGAGCTCCATAATTCATTTTTGCTTGAGTACCAATCACGTTGCGGCAACAGGCGGGACATATGGCAACAGCAGTATTTAATTGGTTGCTGATGACTGCTGCCTGGAGCTCAGGTTTTGGACGACAATGTCCCTGCTCTGGTGGTGAAGAGGCTACTGTAAGATGAACTGACATTTTCCAGGACATAGATCATCAAGCAGACCTCCAGAAAGGAATTGTTCATTTACATGTAAACCCACGGCTCCGGCTTGGACGACACATCCTCGTGCTAGAGTTTGCTGCTGCACGCACACTCGACTGTGGCTAATTTATCTCGGACTCATTTTCCTCAGGCTTTTAAACAACCGGGGAACAGAACAAAAGTCTGCCATGTGTGTCGTACAGTACAGTGAAGCAGACTTTGCCCCTGGAAAAAACTGCCTCCATTTACTCCAGAAAGAAGGGGATAAAACGCAGCCCGCACCACTTAATTTATGATACAGAGTAAATTAATGGGCACTGACAAGCTCAATAATTTTTCAGAGGCAACAGATAACAGTTATAATTATCAGGCACGGAATTAAATAGTCAGCGGAGAGACAGTGGGCACGGTTGTGTGTGTGTGCGTGTGTGTGTGTCAATATCATCTTCTGGCCAAAGCTGGGCCCCATTAATGGCGGACCTTGAGTGTTAATGTGATATTGTTTGGTTTATTACAGTCCAGTGTCTGCCAGGACCGGGACTACAGAGAGCTGATTTCATGCCAGCACTCACTCCGTCTGCCCCCCCTCCCCCTCCCTCTGCTTGACATAAACATATTGCTACAAGTCTTTCTTCCTGAACCAACTGTATCAGCAGAGAACAACAGCTCAGCTCTGAAAGGAGCTGCCGTTTTTTTCCTAGCCTGCACCGAATGCCTTAGTGAGATGAACCGACCGTTCGCTGAGTTATGATTCATTAGCCCCAATCATTTCAGGTACTGGCAATCAATGACTTCTCTCCTGCGTCGCGAGTTCAGTCATGTTAATGGCTTTTAAAAAGCTTTTAAAGTTGTGAGACTCCGATAAGAGGAGGCAGACGGAGATATAAAGTAAGTATAAGAGAACTCAGCATCAAAACAAACCCTTGTATTGTGTCTGGCAGATGCCTGACTTCATTAGAGACTTGCATGCTGCCACACACACACACACTCCAACAGGCTGAAGCCATAATAAACAACACTGGAGAAATGGACTGTTTGAGAGCAGTGCGAGCATGCCAGGGCAGTCAGGAATACACTCCACCTCTGCAGATAAGTTGTGGTGTAGCTCTCTCTCTCTGACTGCGACTCTATTAGTGGGAGAGCAGACGTTGTGGAGAGCACAGCTGCCCTCTATGGGTGTGAAAACATTCTGGCACGCTGGCAGAGAGGCAGCCCTGACTTCCTCTATTCTACTGCTCCATTATAGCACCAGAGGGGAGAAACAAGAGGGGCACTGTTGTTGGAGCTGTGATGTTTAACGCTGCAGAGCCATCAGACCTGGCTTCTTAGTGTAGTACAGTATATTTTGCTTGCTTATAATCTGAAGCATCAGACGTGCGTTCACATCACCCCCTGACTCCTCCACCGCGCTGCTCTATTATCTCTGGTTTCAAATTCTGTACTTTTGCATGCCAAGTTCAATATAGCACAAGGAAAGGCGTTCATGTTTGTCTTTTGCTTTGTCCTCACTGCCCCCGAGCAGGAGGACACACATAAAAAACAAGGTGGAAACACACGTTTGGTCTGGTTATAGATTTTGGGCCTAAACAGCATGGGCCTGTGTGTACTATGACTGCGCTTTAAGGAGGTGGAGGAAGCCACAGTTCGTATTTCTAAGTCGGCCGGCATCTCTGCTGCACCACAGAGACCCCTGGAGATCCAGGAGGCATGCTGCTCTGGAGGGAGGCTGTTTATGAATCCTCCCAGCCACTCAGGGGTCCAGCCCCTGATCATACCCTACAAGCTGTGCTGTGTGATCCAGCAAAGACCTGAGAGGATGAAAGGAATATCTAAGATCTATATCTATGAAAACATTCATAACCACGTCGATCAAGTTGTGGTTTCCAGAGAAAATGTTACTGAAAACATGCTTCTCCTTGGAGAAACCATCTCACTAGGACTTTAGGGGGCTAGCTAAAGACTGTGGCTTGTATTTCAAGATTAGATTAGATTCCTGAGGGCCATTGAAAAACTAATTTCTTTAGTTTTTTAGATTTTCTTTTTTAGATTGTTTTAGTTACAGTAAATTGTATGTTTTTAGAGCTTCCAGTGTAAAAACATTTTAAGTTCCACTGTAACAAGGCAAGGCAAGGCAATTTTATTTGTATAGCCCGTTTTTACAAACAGTTTGTTTCAAAGGGCTTCACATAGCATCATAACAACATCCTCTGCCCTTAGACCCTCATTGACAGTGACCAAATCCACCTTTACCAAAATAAAGGTGAATAATAATATAATGCAGACAAATAAGGCTATTCTGAATAGTAACTGTAGAAATCAGAATCAGAGTGCATCATACTGCTGGTAGTCACACCATCAATATTTCACAATGAGACCAATGCAAGATTGAGCATGATTGCCTTAATTGTGGTCACAGTCACAATGAAACAGGTTGTTGTTGAGTCACAGACAGATAAACAGGGGGCATGACTGTGTGGAATTAGTATTCTGTCAGACTTTCCAATGTATTAAGAGTTTATTTTCTATTTCTTTAAACTTTGTTTGACATTATTTCAATGAGTTACTGAAAGTCATTCATTCAAATAGTACATTTTGTCAGTTGCAGTTAACGGACAGGCGTAATATGCGTGAAATTCTGAATGAGCTTCTGTAGTGGTAGTGGTGAAAGGTTTGTCACGATAGAACTTGTTGTCTGTCTGATGTAGCATCATTAGTGTGATACACTGTCTGTGGGTATGCAGATGTGCAGTGTGGTCAAATGCATTCAGCGAGCAAAAAATAAAAGATAAAAAACATTCAAGATTGAAGTTATGCTGTGTTCACCCAACACTGCTGGAATACAGTTTGGCACCTCATCAGACCACTTTGCATATCAAACAGAGCAGAGATGAAGCAAATTCCCTTTGCCAGTGTCAGGAAAGCGGCAAAACTCCCCCATTAGAGCTGCAGGAGTCAGGTAATGGAACGTGGGCCTTCTCTGGCTGCTGCTCCTCCTGCCCTGTCATCCATAGCAAAAATCTACCAGAGGCCGGAGCCGAGCCGAGGCGAGCGGCCTCTCGAGTGAGCGGAGGAATGTGAGCAGAGATCAGTGCAGCGTGGAGCGGGGTAAGAAATGCTGAGAGCTACGGGCAGAGCAGCCACTCAGACTGTTACTGCAACACCATGCTCCATTATACTGGGCTACAGACCTCTGGCTGCCAGACAACATTCAATACATTACACTAACACTGAGAGAAAAGCCACTGTATCAATAATAATGAATCACTCACTCTAACACTCATTCAAACGCTACTACTCCTCTCGTTTGCTCAGTCACTCACCCACACACTCGACTAAGTCACTCGCTCATTCGCTCATTTGCTCATTCACAAGCTCGCTCAATCGTGCGCTCGTTCGGCAGTTTCACTCGCCCACAAACCCACACGCAAATAGCTACACGCAAACCCTCCTGTATGGGTCCCTGGGGTATAGATACATAAGAACATCACACTACAAATACACATCATATAACGGCTCAAAAACCCATATGGAAGGAAAGCTGGCTATTGGTTAGTTTAAAAAAAACATCAGGTGTCACCACCACCACACATCAGGCACATTTAAAACTCACTTGCTGTGATTACTGAAGGTCGACTTTAAAGCCGATTATTTATTAATTTTCACTCTAATAACTAAGAAAGACTAAATTAATAGCAGTAGGATGGTGCCATTCACAGAAAATGTCACAGTCGCTGTCACTTAATCGTGCTGTTGGTTAATTTAGTTCATACTCTCCAATGCCTTCTTACAAAATACAACCTTAGGTTCTTAAATTCCCTAAAATGGAAACGTCTGGTCACTTTTCCACTGTTTTGCTGGCCATGTGCGTTTGTTTACAATGAAGCTGCCTATAAATCAATCAACAGAGCGGTGGTGGAATGTTATTTATCATATACGATGTTAAGATGTGTATATTTGTGTAGTCTTATCTGTCATAAACAAGAGATTACGGGTTACGGGACACATTTGTGTTGCGTGCTGCAGAGACGAGAGCTGAGACACCGGGTCGGAGGCTCTGATTGTACAAGGTTGGTTTTTAGCCAAGAGACGCTAGGTGGACAAGTCATTTCTTTAACCATCATAATTACTCCAAAGCTGTTTAATTAAGGGTTAGCGTTAGGAGTAGGGGTAGGTAAAAAATGTAGCATAGTTAAGCTGAAAAGCCTGCATAGTTCTTTGATTTGAAAAATGTCTGTGTTTGCATTGTTTGGGAAACAATGATGCAAACATTGCACTGCCTAATGTGAGTGCCAATGTAATCACTGATTGTGAACCAGGTAAAAGTTTAAAATAATAGTTTGTTGCTCTTGTGTTTGCAGTGTACAGCGGCAGAACAGTGTATTAAGATGGATAAAGTGCGACTACAGTCTGCTGCTGTGTTTGTTTAGATGAAGGGGCAATAGTGTTACAGTGTGGGTCATTGATGTGTTTTGGGTCGCGATGGATTTCCACTGCACAGTGGAGAAGATATATCAGGCATCAGCTACAGAATCAATATGTGGTTCTGGTCTTCATGGGATTTGCTGACAAGAAAAAGAATACGGGATATGACCAGACTTGCACTTGAAGGTGAAGTTAATGGTCTCTCCGCAGGGAAGCCACAACAGTGATGAAAGTGAATAGAAAAAACGAATCTGTTTGAAAACACAATGAGCTCTCATTTATTTTTCTAAAGCTGATTCAGGCCAGGCTTCAGTGCCTGTTATTTATATAGGTTACCTCAGCCCATGGCGACACACTGTTTCAATACACATCAAAATGAGTGACAGTGCATGGATGGGAATGTGGCCCGCTAAGGCCGAGAGGGAACCAGCAGTACATTTGACTTGGCGGAAGCCACCTCATGTGACTTTAGTGAGTGAAAAACTTTTCACAACATTATGTTTACTTCAAGATTTAATATATTTCTCTAGCACTGTTACCACTGCAGCTGGAATGTCCCATTTTCCAAAGCACGGATCATTTCTGTTGTACCAGTTGTTTTCCTGAGGTTGTTTATATCTCTTCCATTTCTTGTTTATGTGTTTATTCTATATGTCAGTCAGGCGCTGAAAGCTCATGTTCCCACCATAAGATGTAGCTACTATACGTCCCAAAGAATATACTGTCTGGATTTGAAGGGGTATGTTATACTTCTAAATATCCCCAACAGACAGAGTCTCAGAGGTATTTCATTTGTTGAGTTCACTATCACTCTACACCACAGGATTCCCACAATGCTGAGTATCTTGAGAAAGAGCTCTCCCTACACAGACGGGTGGGCGAATGCATCACTGGCGGTTGATGATATGTTTACTGCTGAAGTGTCCTCATTACTATCATTCAGGATGAAATACAGCAGGAAAAGCTTGTTTTTGCCATATGCTGAAACACTGTGACCACAATCCAAATGAACATTGCTCTTTAAATGCCTGAGATTTCATCTAAATGTAAACATACCTAATGTTATAGCCAGTATCTTAAATGCAGAAACCACATAATCCTGTGCTCCAAGGCAGAGTGGAGTAGCCTACCCTGCATTACTTCTAGAAAAACATACATCTAATTTACTGTATTTTTCTAAGAGAAATATGCAGAGGCCTGCTCCAAGCTCAACAGTGAGAGGAAACCAGTGGCTAAAACAACAGTTAAAATCTCTCGTCTGAAGGAACTGAAGCAGTCATCCTCCAAATATTTTTCTATACTTCTTGACCACTAAAGCCTCACTCTTCTTTTCTTTTACATTTTCATATTTCATATACGTATGTGTGTTTGAATTCCACACATGACTCTGCATTTGAAAAGAATGAGAGCTATTTGACACTATAATTAAACCCTCAAATTTCTCATTGAAGGCTCCAAGTCCTCATCTGCAATATTAAAATCATCCATTTAAATGCAGACATTTCATTCCATGTCTTCAGTATTTTAATGACCTCAAACTCGGCTACAAAAAAACAGGATTTTAATATCTGATTACATCCATTAGCCTTCAATATCCGGGCATATTTCCTTATAAGAGAGGTTCCGCACAAATCAGCACTCTGCATCATTTTAAATAAAATGATGGAAAATGGCTTGCCGTCTCTCTGAGCAGTACATTATAGAATCATTTTATGTCAATAATGATACGTACAAACCCAGCATGCCTTACAGATTCAAATAGGAGACTGCTTCAACTGCAAAGCATGACATTACATTACGCACTCCCATTATTGACCTTATCCCATATTTTTGTCTGTGGATATTTAATCTACCTTCCTCTGCATTTCTGTTTTGCTGCAGGAAAGAAAACCCCAGGAACACCTGTTATGTACCTGAACTACAGTATTAAAAATGCTCAATCATATGTTTTCAATTGATGATTCTTGCTACTGACTAATTTCCTCCAGATGGCAGAGATCATGAACGATTTTCCAAAGCTAATGCTGGGTAAATGATTTGCAACCTATGAGCCCACCCTCCCCTGACATAATACCAGAGCAAATTTAGCATGGGAAAAAAATGAGTGACAAAGCATGAAAGGATCACTTATGATGAGGCAATTTAGCTTTACATAGTACACAGTGGATATAGGTTTAAACCTGTTGAGCTGCCAGATGTCTTGAGCGTGTAAAGAGGGATCGGAGGGCCCCGCTGTTTATAGGAGCAGGTGGGCAGAGCAGATCGGAGAGGAACAGCAACGCTCATTCAGATTCAGAGACGAGTGACTCAGAACCATATGAACCACTCAGTTTTGGCTCCATGTATAATGCTTGTACCATGTGACCATTTCAATTAAGCTGTTAATTAGATGGGCAGCTATAGCAAAGCTGTTAAATCTGATTGGAAAGCGTACTGTCAGCTGATATTGGCCTTTAAAAAACTGTCAGTGGCAAACATTGGGTACTGACTGTAAAATTGTAGCTGTCCATATCCCATAACTTTAAAGTGCACTATTCATTTTTTAGGCTTTATTAACCACAGATTCTGCATAATGTTGTGTTGCATGAAGGCCAATGTAAAACCACCACATAGTTTTGCATTAACACTCAGCAGTTGATGTCTTTCAGTTCACTGTTACGTATACAGTACGTATTATTTATGGCTTTAAATTGGATTTGCTATCTCTGCCAAACATGGTTTGCTATAGGAGCTGGTGGTGGTGACTGTCACTTCAGCCATTGTTCTCTTCTCGTCAACCACATTTTCAGTATAAAGTGTTGTCTGATATAAAGTCTAATGCTGCTTGGGCAAATTAGACTGTTGAATATTTTGTTTAGTTTGTGGTTAGCCCCCTAAAATCCCTAGTGTGGCAATTGTATGAGATGAGCAAAAATCTAGCTGTCGGCAAGCAGCTGCAGTCACTGTGCACTTCTGAATAGCTTCGACCCATCTCACCTAGAATTTCAGTCTTTTCTGGTACTTTCCTCCAAGTGCTCTCATTTTTCTTGTTTTTGCTCAAGTTGGACAAATCTTAACCTCTATTTGCATCTTTCTGTAGAGTTAAAATGCCAATATGTCTGAACACGCCTTGAGGGGGAAAAGACAAATACAAGCCTGGTGAATATAGAGAAGCATTTAGCAGCTGAGGAGCCTGGTATTTCTGCGAAGAGCTCGTACAGACCAAAATAGAGCTAAAGGTGAAGTGGCAACAACACCTACATTTCTTAGGTTGGCAGACACACAGCAAAATGGGTGGTAATATTTTGTCTATGTTGTGCTGTCAACTTGTTCAATTCCGCCAAGACCAAAAACACACATTGATGCAGGTTTAATTTATTGTAAAGTGGTATATCATAGCCGAAGTATCACGCTGATCTTTAGTGATGAATTTGGGGAGGCACCTCTTAGAATAGCAGCCCAAAAGCAATCCCACACATCACCAAATTGAAACAGGCACAAGGCCAACAGGAATGCAGGTGAAAGGAACTGTGGGCATTTCATGGGAGAGGATACAAGCGAGGTGAGTCAGATGCCGCTGCAAGCCTCACTCACTCTGCCTCATTAGCTATGGATGGATGGAGGTCCAGGGCCAAAGCACTGTCGAGGCTTTACCTGGTCCCATGCATGCAAAATCACCTATCAAAAACCAACCTTCAATTATATCCTACTGCGTCTTAGTGTGGTAATATATTTCTTAGCAAGCGAGCTCAATGGTTCAACTTACAGCATGAGAGAGCATGCGAAATAAATGATAATGCAAGATGTATACACTATGTTTACTCCTTCAATATTCATTGGGGTGGTGTCAGTCCTGCATGTTTTTCCTGTCAGTCACAGGGCAACACAGCCATGACTGCTCCCCGTCAGTGACCCTGTTAGTGTCACGGCTGTACAACATCAAGCCTTGACTAGGTGCAAAAAGCAGCAGAGACAGGCGGCGCTCACGTCTGACGTTTTCTCAGATACACAAGTGAAGGCTGAATCCTGTGTGAAGAACGGCGTTGAAGATAAAGCCCACTGTGAAAACACCTCGTATTCAGCACAAAGGCACGTAATCCAAATTAACTCCACTAGGCTTTCCTAAAACTCCTACACCTGTCAGTTTGGCCTGGGCTCTCAGCCCGAGCAGCAACGCTATACCCGTCGGAAATCAACAGGGCAGAGGAAACTATTCAAGATTATCAAAATAAAACTGAATATATTGCCCAAAACGTCCAAAATAACCCAAAACCTTAAACTGTTAGATATATCTAATCAAGTTTTTTGCAACAAGGTGGGCAAAACATTGATCTTTACAACAAAACATACCACCTCATCTCAAGGAGGAAAGGTACCTTCTGAACTGAGAAGGAACATCAAAATATTAAATCAAACTCTCTGGAATAGAAAATGTTAAGGCAATAGTGGAATGGAAATATTATCTACTATAAAGACAAGCAGATCCTTTCACTGTGGTCGGAAGAAAATCCTTCTGCAGCAAGATTTCATCTTAGCGAGAATTTTAAACGCGATCACCACGCCATATGCTGAAAGCTCCTCCACATTTGATAGTGTGGCTATGGCAACCATCAAGGTTGAGAGAATGCGAGTGGAGGAAGAAAAGGACAGCAAAGATGAAGGTGAAATGACAGACACGAAGGACATAAAAGGCAGAGAAGACGTGTGAAACTGCCATTCTTAGCACAATTTGAGAGCAATCTCAGCATATTTGTGATGTGATTGACTTTTGTAGCTACTGTCATCCCTGATCTTGTCTGATCTAATGTGAACATGAAATCAGATATGGAAAGGCAGGATGTAGAGCGAGGTGCAGCTGAATACAATGCAGTGAGAACTACTATGAATCAATTCAACAAGAAATTGAAGGAAGTAGAGTTACGGTTGTGTGCCGCAGCCAGGTTACAATATGGTCACAATCTCATCTTCCTGAGTTACGACACAGGAGCTACTCTGCAGAGCGTTATGATGTTGAGTTGATCTGTGACCATCTGGATAAAGAAAAGTCTTCATTATTTGATCCTATTAAACATTTGGGTTTAATACTCACTGGGAGCTTGGTTTTTAGATGTGACTTTTTGACCTTTGACCATCAAACCACTTTATCCTTGTGCCAAATGTAGGCAAATCCCCTAAAGGTATTACTGATATTACATTCAACAGTGTTTTGTGAAGTCACCATGACTGTGACCTTTGACCACCAATTCTTAACACTTGAGTCCAAGTGAATATTTTTGTAAGACGTTAGGAGAAGCTGCGATATCACATTTACAAGAGTAGGATGGCTGAAGAAGGATTCAACGGACTACATAAAACAACGGTGGGAAAAGGAGTTAAATACTGTAATAACAGAGGACATGTGGTCAAAGGCCTGGAAAACACAATCATCTCCACCAACTCCTGGACCTGGAGAGATTTTTGCTGGAAAAGCTTAATTCGTTTTTTTATAACTCCCAAACAGAAGTCCAAACAGACTGGTACACAAATGACCTGCTGGAGAGAATGTGGAGAAGCTCTTGCTGATCATGCCCATATTTTTTGGTCTTGCCCCTCCATTCAGTCTTTTTGGAGAGAAGTGACAAAAATTATTTCAAAGGTTCTATGTTTTAATATGAATGTATTGTTCACAACTCTCTATCTTGGGAATATGCCAGATGGGTTGAGTGTAGCTGATCAGTACCTACTCAGGGTCTTGCTGGCCTCAAGTAAGAAGGCCATCACAAAACGTTGGCTCCAGAAAAATGCTCCCACTACAGAATCTTTTGTTAATATTGTGAAACAATTACATGTACTAGAGCAAATGACATATTCAATCAGACTCCAAAAAGATCTAGGTGAAAAACGGTGGCAGAAATGGAAAGACTACTTAGCAAATGAATGAGATTGTATGCACACATACTGGATGTTATTTTGACTTGTGGACTTATTGATCACCCCCGGACCTTGAATATAGGTAATTGTTCAATGTTTTGTATTTGTTTTTTGTTCTGTAATAAAAGATGAAAATGACTTATAAATAAAGAGTTTAAAAAAAAAAAAGAGTAGGATGGAAGGAAAACACAAAAACACAATGGCAAATATAACTGAGGAAAATGGTGTGCAACATGTGTGTGAGACAGTGTAATACAAAGCAACACAGTGAAATATAATAGAAGATACAATATGATATACTTCAAGATATGATAAACACAAGCTTCCTTCTAAATTCTCCTGTGTTCTCTCAGTCAGTCCTTTGGTGCAGCAACAGGTCACATTCGATCATATGGAAGGAATATGAAAATGACCTTGGGATTTAATGATGTAAACTATTCCACTATTATCTGGCATTTTATGGGAAAGCAGATGGATGAGTAAATCTAAAAAGAAATAATAATAAATGATGATTAAAATCACTGTTCTGCAGCCCTAATCCAATCAGAAGAGAGTGGGGGCTCAACATAGCCGAGAGAGAAACCCTTGGGAAAAAATCAATATTCAGATTTCTGACTGTCCTCACTGATTAGAAGCTATCCAACATGTTTAGTAAATGATCACTGTCTAAATCTTCAGTAAAGTCCTGTCCTGTGTGCCACTACAGCTACCACAGCAGCACAAACACTGTCAGATAATCACCACGCTGACAGCTTGACAGATCTGCTTGTCGTGGTTGTGTTGTGCTCAGACTGTAGTTATATCACAAATCCAAAAATCCACACACTGTATCAAAAATCACCCTGACTCTCTGTCAGATTATAATGTCCAGAGCTATGAAGGAGGAGGAAGAGATTAAAGATTCTTATTTTGCAGCAGAGCTGAAGAGGACTTTGTTGTAATGACAAGTTTTGATTTGTAACCTTTCACATAGCGATAATAGCCTGTGAGATGATAACGCTTATGGCCTGTCAGGAAAAAAATGGAGGAAAGATGCCACAATGTGTATTCTTTGTTTTCACCTGCGGCTGGGGAGAACATTTGGGCAATTTACGGCTGTCAAGCCATTTCATTTTTTCATGAAACAAAAAAAAGAAATAATAATAATAACAGTCAGGGGGATCATTTCTCCTTGTAGTTAAGTTCCTTACATAACACTTTTTGTTACTATAAAAAAAAGGCTGACAGAGTAAGAACTCCTGCTCATGAAAAAATAAGCAGATTTTGTGTTATTTAAAAACCACAGTCTTAGTGTAGGATAAAAATGTGGGCCAGGACATAAGGAGCTTTAATCGGCAAACAATCTGAGTGGCTAATGCTCAGAAAGCACAGCACAACTTGTCCATATGTGGATCTGAGGAAGGGTCAATCCGGCTGCTCCCTTTCATTTCTCTGTGCTTGTAGGTGCCGTCAAACAGCATTATGAAAGAGTCAGTCCACACAGTGCACGCATCCATCAGCAGGTCCAATTGACAGGCCCCGTTAGAGATAATGACCTCATCAGGGGGAAGCATTCGTGCCTACATCAGTTTGTAATGTCGGTATTTGGGGAATTTAGCTGACGTCACGTACCTTCCCTACCTCCCCCAGCTGCTGTTTGAACTAGATTTCAACTCTACCGCAATTCTGATATGTGTCGTGCCCTAGAAACCGCTGCAGAGTGGCTTAGTCTGACCTCGATATTTCCAGACAGGCCACATCGATGGCTTCTGGGCAAACAGGGGACTGTGGCCGGAGTCAGCGTTGTTAAACGACTTGTCACCAGGGGCCCGGGAGAAGAAGCAGGCTTTAAGCCATGCTGGGGATGGGTCAACAGCTTTAGGATTACAGAGGTCACACAGAAAGATGAAGTCCAGGCCTGAGAGAAAGGAAGGAATATTTGCACGCTCTGAGCCTGGCTTCCAGTGTATTTCTTCTTATTTAAGATCCAATATTTTAGAGGAGATCTACAAATATTTCTGTTGTAGTAAAAGTAACACCAAACACCCAAGTATCACTCCTTCCTTCACATGTTTTATTAAGAAGCTAGATGTATTTTTTTGTGTGTAGTGTGCAGGAGAAGCAGTCCAACTGTGGAGGCCGGAGTGAGGAACACATATGGTGACAGGACCTCCAGGTAGTATAAAGGCCAGACTCCCATCATAACAGACTAAACTAGCATATGGAGCAAACAATACCCAAACTGAAGTTTCTAACACGGAGTCTGCGAGCATTAAAATCTTGACATTACTACAAGTGAAGGCTGGAGCTGTCGGGCACCTTGGTTCAGGTTTCATCTCTCGTTGGTTGTTTCAAATTGAAAAGTTTAAACTGAGTTAGGCTTTACTCAGTGCATGATGATTAAAGAGATGGCTGGCTTTACTCACACAGAAACAAGACATATGCAATATAGGTCCACTTATGAGAGTGGGCTTCCAGGTCTCCATTAGTAATTTAATTGCTCTGTATCTACATGGCCATTGTGTGTGTGCATGTGTGTGTGTCTGTGTGTGCGTGTGCACGTCTGTGACAGAGAGAGAGAGCGAGTGAGAGACAGTGATCTGGCTACGGAGTGCAGGTCCCAGTCTGCTATAATTAGCTCTCTTTTCACTAAACCGATTAATCTCTAACACTTGGACAGAGCTATCGCTTACACACACATACTCTCACACAACCATGCACACACACACACAAACAGACACACACACACTCTCTATTTGTGCATGTGACCAACCTGTGTACTTGGGTACTTTGTGGTATGAAAGTATCTATAAAAGCATCTCGTATGAATCTAAAAGGATTTCAATGAAAGAATTTCAAAACCATAAATCAATAAAGTGGAAAATGATGTGTGAAATATTTGTAAAAAATGCAAATACGAACTTCAAATGCCACTTAGCTTCTCTACTGTCTACCGCTAGTACGTTATTGTACACACATACCAGAAAACCTTCTACTGGCAGTGAACGTTGGCACTGGACATAAGATGCATAACATGGTTGCAATTCCTAAGACACTGGGATGTTTTCATTACACAAAAATGTATTTCAAAAAGCACTCAGAATGGAACATAATTAACCAAGATACATAAATTAAGATTAATATATGAATCAGCCAGCCAATAATTCAATTAATTGCCTTGAAATGTGAATGGATCTTCGGAGGTCTACAGGAGCAGAGAGCATCCTCTGCCTAAATGGCAGCTCAGTAACACGGTCACTGGGGAGAAGTGGGACTTCCAAACAAATGCAAATCAAATTAAGCCCAAATTAGAATTGCACGCTTGCATTCTGATGCAGTGGATCTAAATACTGAGCTCCATCACTGTAAAATTGTGTTTCTGCACTGCTCAAAGAACACCCTCCACCCCCCCGAAGGGTATTTCTTTCCCTTTGGTCTGACCATTTTCTCAGTCGTTGAAATGTAAAAGAAATGATGTGCTCAAAATAAAACCATTATGTTCTATAGGACTGGTGCCAATCCGCTTTTCATTCTCTCTGCCTCAAGAACACCCACAATCATGGAGAGTGCAGCAAATACAAAATGGACCTTGTCTCTGAAATCATCCTCTTCGCTTTGACCAATGACTGCAGTCACAAAGACCAGCATTATCTGATGGAAAGATTTTAAAAAGAAAGGCTCTGTGCTAATTGGAAAGTCTTTAAGTTCTCTTATCGCCAGACTCCAAGTCATTTGAATAATGCCCATGCTCCGCAGGTGCTTTGAGACCAATTCCACCAGAATCCTCCCTCCCGTGAACATCGCTGTCAGCCATCCCGTTTCATCTCCACGGCTACATGTCTTGTTATGCTGATGCTCCTCTTTGCAGGTACACACTTTGCAGCCACTTATGCAAACTCTGGATTAGTCCTTTCGTTCTGCCCATTTGACCAAGTGTAAACATGACATTTTGTTGTAGGGTCCACTAGATAACTACAGTAAGGTGCTTAAAAATGGGTCCGGGTACATTTTGGAGCATTGTGTTAGAAGTAAGAAAGTAATCACATCGAATGATGTAACAATGTTTCATGATGTATAATATTACAATGATATATAATGATACCAAAGCCTCAAGTTTTAAGGTTATCAGGAGATCTGAAAGCCAGATGATCCCTCTGCTCACAGCCAAGGTAAAACACAAAGCCTCTGCTGATTCTCAGGTTCATCAGACGAGGCTGACATTTTGGAGACAGGCTTCACCACGTTCCTGCTGAAAGTGAGATGTGAAGACCAATACCATCTTTATGCCCGCCCTTTCAATCTAAGGTTGGACCCTGCTGATGGGTTGCCTGGGTTGGCAGAAAGAGTGAAAAGATACGCTAACCAACCATTAGCTCCAATGTGATATTGAATCATAATCAAATAAGCAAAAACCAAACAAACAGATGTCTAGTACGATAACAAGAACATACTAACAAATAGTTGTTATTACAGTCTGTACAGAACCCATAAGGTAAACTAAACCATGCCATGACTACCGGTAGTTTTGCTTGATGAGTGAGATGTATCAAGTATCAAACAACCACCGGTACTGGAATAATCTTACACTGAGCTTTGGCAAAACATGGCTGATGCACATAATGATGACTGATTGTATCCCTCACATTGTGATGTGGAACAAAGCAAGGAGCACACAGGGGTAATGACAGACTTATAATGTACTCCAATATAAAAGCATTATTGTTACTGACTTCAATAAGGTCTCTGTCATTATAGCAAATTGGCTGCCAGTCATGAATCATGCTTCCTGTCCTTCAGTACTGGTTTCCTTTGCACCCTGTATTCATTTACCTGTTCAAGCCCAAGGTAAATGGGTTATAACATGACACCCGCAACCTATGGAAACATCGACACGCAGTAAGAAAAGTGTCTATCAGCCGTATATTGTGATTCTTTTCCCCGCCAAACAGATGACAAAAGGTATAACGAGTTAATAGGCCAGGCAGAATCATTTAATTAATCCCTTGCTAGCAGCAGATGGGTGTGAGCTTAGCGGCTCCTAGTAGGGCTGCTGTATTTTTGCACTCAGCGTAATGATGGTCCTCATGGCTCAGGTGAATGGACTATCGTGTATGAGGGTTGACATGGGGAGGCCAGGCAGAAAATGGAAAACACCTTGAGGTCAGGGGTTTGTGTGACCCTCTAACTCTGACGGATGAATGGAAGTCTTACCTCTGCTTAATCCTCTATGGAAGGAAATCCACAGGAGGTTGTGGTGAAATCCTTCTGGGTGGGTTATTTTCTAACTGCCAGGAACATGTAAAGATCACTACTCTGAGTGCTGTTAAATGGAGACAAAATATTACACATCACATGATAGAGGTTTTATTAGCAAGCTACAGTGAAGCCTCGCCTGTGATATTTTGCAACACTACGACTACTGTTAAATCTTCGTATCTAGGCTTCACTACTGAAATTAAAAGCCACAGGAGGCTTATGGAGGACCAAATGTGAAAATTGCACACACTTGAGGGACAGACTGTATTAGCTTAGTGGATGCTCACTGAGAATAATCTATCACCCATCCTCCAAATTCCCTCTGAACGTTACCAGGGTTACGGCAGCCCTGAGATTTTTCACATGCACCGCCTCAGTTTCCATTGTATGCCAGGGAGGCTTTGCTCTGTGTATATGCTGAATAATCTACTGTAGTTGCACAGAGAAACTTCAACATTGTTTTGTCATTGCCAACATTGTCAAATTGTGGTGTTATATCGAGCTATGGAAATAGCTTCAAACTTATATTAGGACTTTGTTTGGTGTCATTAGTGAAATGTTCATTTTCATTCCCTTATGGAGAGGATTTAAATGTGAGTGTCAGGGGTGGCCAACAGGGAATAAGGTTTCATAAAGAGGTTGGATGAACGGCACGGGGAAAGCAACGGAAAGAGAGAGTTGCCACTGTATCTTTCCATCTATGTTAACAGGTCTGTGGGTTTCCCTCACTACAAGGTGAAGCAGAGGACATCCACTCTTATTTATTTGGCTGCACATCATCCAGGGCCGTCACAGCCATTAATTACAAATGGCTAATATGAGGTGGCAGGCATTCCCCAGAGGCCAGTCATCGTGTCTGTTCCATCCTGCACTAGACTGGATCTTACTGATCGCTGCTGCTTTACCCAAATCCTGCTCTTGTACCCAAAGCTGCATTTAAGACTTTCCATGAGAGAACAGACAGTGAAGGGAAGTCGTTAATTGGGCTGCATCTATGAGTGGTATGGCTCCATAACCACCAGCATGTACTACAGAAAATGGAAGACAGAAATATTATTAAATTTGGAGCCTAAGCAATGCACTAGTGTCCTCGAGCAGTATGAGTTTGAAAGCAGCAGAGCCTTTTATCTGTCTTGAACTAAACAACACTGATAAGCTCAACAGCCACCATGGAGTCTAAAGAGGTCTGTATGTAGGCTGGCATGTGTAGGAACCCCCTTGCACCCAGTGGGACTCGACTGGGTTGGAAAACACAGTGGATCAAAGACACGAGCAGCGGCTAGAGGCAGAGAGTCATGCAAGAATCCTTCAGGGGGCTGCGAAGACTCATTTAATCTCTCCATACCTCCCTGTACTCAGCAGATGTTGGAGACGGAGGGGTTTAAGACGCCACGGGCTGAGGCCCATAAGAGCAGATTAGGATGGAACAAGAAGGAGGAGGGGATGAGGGGGAGGACGACAGGGGCGATTTTTCATCACAAATATGCAACGTGGTAAAAGCTGTTACAGTGCTGAAGCCCTGTCAATCATGCGTGCAGAGAGACCGGTCCCTGGGTGGAGGAGGCACAACGTGGGCCTTGCACAGTGAGCTCTGACAACTGTCTGCCTCTCGGCATCTTTTGGCAAATGTCACGATTAACAAGAATCTTTTTTTCTTTTCTGGGGGGTTGGTGGTTTTGCTTTTTGCTGTGTATGCAAACCACCTGCTCAGAATATTCATGTCCAGTCCCAAACATCTGAATGCAAAAACTGTAAAACCAGCAGGAGCAGGTGGAAAATGGGAGAGACATGCAAGAACCTGGCATGGCATTTGCAATCGGTGTTGATCTGCACTTCTGTGTTGCCTGTGGTCAGTCCTGATCTACAGTGCTGTAATATATGTTCTAAATCCCTCTGTCACTTATTTCTGAGCAGTTTCATAAAGATGGAGAACAACAGGAAACAACAGATTAACATTCGCTATTACACAGGAGATTATTTGAGGCCACTTCAAGCTGTGACCATTCTTGCCTGAAACATTTTACACAGACAGGCAAAAGGATTACTCTGTAGTTAGAAACTTGTTTAAACAGTTGACTGCACTGTAATTTCAGAGAATTAACTTAATCTACTCTAATTTTGTACTCTGGATAATATCTCTACAGGGTAATAAAAGACAGAAAAACAAAGATGATATAGTAGCGCATCAAGAGCAAATTTAGTCTTTTATTCTGATGAGCTGTTTACACCTTGTGTGCCCAAATGCATAATCCTGATTAGAGAAAACATGCTGTGATTCTGCAAGAATCCTGGCGTTTTCAGTGCTAAAACCATTCAAGTGCATTGCAGTCCTGTTGTCCACGCTGCTACCGTGGTTGGAGTGAGGTAATTGAGGTCATATCACTTGTCGTAGAGTTTAATTATTTTTCAGATTCTTTCTGCATATTAAACAGAACCTGGCAGAGGAACATCTGGGGGTTTAATAGTCATGGGGTGAAGTGTATGTTTGTGTTAGAAGTAGGTAACTACCCCAGCATACGGGGTAGGCTTATTACACTGGGGTTGTGGAGTTTAAGTAGATGCAGTCCCCAAAAAGGTCAAACAGGATTGCATTAACATGAAAATCACATTTCTCCTCTTGAACTTGGCAAAGTTTTGAAAGGTTCATACAAGGACCTCAGTTAAGATAACTCTCTGTTGGATAGAGTGAACAACTGTTTTCAAGAAAAACTCCTTCTTTTGTCATAGCTATTGTAAAGCATTTAATAAATAAATCATGAATTACTAGAGCTCTGACCTCATAGTGCAAATTCCCAACACAATGACCATGAAGAAAACACTTGAAAAAAGAAAACTTCTCGACACATCTAAGAACAATTTAAAATGCACACAGTAGTTTGATTGATAGACAATCTTCACATTTTTTCCCTACCATTAGGGGCAGTGGAGTGACCTGTAAACAATCACACAATCAATGACAAATCACTTGAGAAGATGATTTGCAAAGATTTCCTATTTACACATAGCCTGGGTATACCTTGAGCACGATTTTATTCACTCTGCAAGACAACCTGCAAAGCATGCATGGACCCCATTTTTTCCTTTTGATGCAGCGTTAGAAAGTGTTTGGAATAGTTTAGAGTGACGTTTAGTGTTTTTTCCTCATAGGATTTCTGTCACTCTACATACATCATCGGGTATGATTGATATAATTAGCTAGCTACCTACAGATGCATTTGACAGACATTGGCAGTGCCCAATAAACAGCTCTGGGCTTTCGTAAACCACGCCTCAAATACAAAAAAATGAATGGGTGGCTCCCAGAACAAATCTCAATCTACACTGAGATGAAGACTGGTGTTAGCCAGGCTAATTTACACACATACCAGACCTAAAACATATTTAGTATCAGCTTCATCTTTGTGATTTAGGCAGCTACTAAATCTAAGTTCAATCCCCCTGAATTCCAGATGGTAACTTGCTATTTTCACCATTAGTGGCTAACATTGCACATCTGCTGTTGAGTACTGCACGGGAAGCTTAAATTGGGTTCATCAGACCTTTATTCTCTGAGCTGTGACAATGAACAAAAACAGCCAGGTCACAGTCTGGACAATCAAAACACTTAATTGAAATATCAAATAAGCATATTGGATGGTTCTCTGTGGGTCTGACACTACAGCAGCACCTTTCACTTATTATGTAGTGATTTGATCCATTCTAAATAGCAGGTGCAGCTTTAATAGGACTGACGTGTACCAACAAACCTCTCTCCCTATATTATGAAGACTAATAAGGGTTATGTTTTATTTTGAAGCCCAATTATCAGACATTTTTCCTCGGACGAAATTTGTTTCCTACACAGATGCTGCTTATTTTAGTCAATCTCAAAACAAACAAACACAGAGGGAGAGCTATCTCATTAAAGCCAGTGAATATGAGAAAGGGAATTTTCTCACTGTGTAATGTAATCTCTGCAGGCTGTAAAGGCTAAGGTTACACACAACTCTTATCGGCCAATCCGTGATTGTTTACTTTGAGTGACAGGTCTGAACAGATTTTGCTTTCTTCTCATGGACTGTTTGCAGATCTGGTGCATAATGTGAGAGATGGAGAGAGAGTAGCAGTGCTGATAGAGATCCACATTGATTCAGCCAGAGCCAGCACACACTCTGATGTGATCTCATAGTGGAAGGAAGGAAGCTTCAGCATATGTCATACAGTATGCTATGTAGTGCATTCATTCAAATAAATCAACACACACAATCCTTTAACAAAACCCGCTCTATCATTGACCATGACAAATGCTGTAGGCCAATTGGGTCCCTCTGGGAGGGGGCTTTGTCCTCTACCACGCCATGCCAGCAACACTGAGGGATCAGTTACCATGCAATCCCATTACCCCCTCCCTCACGCCTGCCCCCGCTCCCTCCTTTACTCACTCTACTGTCACCCCCTATGCACGCATCTGTTTGAAGTGATTCGGTAATGAAAAAGGGGGTGGGGTGGTGAGGGTTTTGTGACACAATGTATTGATATCAGTGTATAGAGGATGAGTGAGTCAGTGCTGTGGAATCAGTCTTTGTGCTGCTCTTGTATCTTTTTCATGCAACCTAGAAGTTGAGCACCAAGTTCTTAACGTCATGTATTGAAATATTTATAAGACATATTTGTTGAAAAGTTTGTTTTAAAAAACTGAAATGTGTGTTATTTATTCTCTGGAAGTTAATGAACAACACTAGTAGAGATCACTAGAGCTGCCGCCCCACATTGAGGCTATAGTCCTCACAGCAGGCGGACCCAGTTCGAATCCCGTATCAGACGGCCCTTTCCTGCATGTCATTTCCCCTCTCTGTCTGATTTCCTGTCTCTCTCTCGACTGTGCTATCAATTAAAGGCATTAAAAGCCAAAAAAATATATACTTTAAAGGTAAACAATACTTCTCTCCCCCTCTCCCCTCAAGAAGCTTGTGCTTTTTGTCCACCATTGCAAATGAGAACTTGTTCTTAATGATTTTTGCCTGGTTAAATAAAAAAGAAACTGCACTCATTAATTTTGCATTAAACTAGCTGAGGTCAAAGTGATTTCAAAGTGGCTGCTTGTAGAGACATGTATAGTATCAATTTCTCTGAAACAGAACTTCAAATGAATGCTGGTTGCCTCCTAAACTAAACATGTAAATAGGGTTTGCTGATATGTTCTAGGTGATGATATGTTAATGTGTCCATAGTTTGTGGTCAGAAGAAAACTGATGTAACACAGTTTAAAGTATCTTTAGCGTCAGTAACGTGTGGGCGAGGTTTAGTTCATCAGGGATCTAAATCAAATCCTTAAAATATAATTGGATCACTTAAAGTGAGCGTGGCTTCGCGAATGACACTATAGCATGAAACAGAGCTGGTGAGAGATATGAAGCTGTAGGACTGTTGGTTTCCACCCACACCTCCCTCACACATGTTGTGTTTGTGGGGGCGTGGGATGTGGGTTAAATGAATAAATTACACTAAATCCACAATTGTTGGATATGTACACAAAATGTTGTGCCAGCTAAAATCTAAACACACACTTCCCACCATCACATCATTTTCAAAGCGTTTCTCTTAGGCTCAGGGTGCTCAACTTTCACAGAGGTTAAGGTCTGTCACTATGTTTTATGTCTTTCTTTTTTGAATGAATGAAGAGAAATATAAACACATTAGAGAAACACACAAACATGTTAATAAGCCAGAAATGGTGTGATTACCCCGATAAAAATAATTAATTAAACAGACAATGATTTTAATTGTCACAATCGGAATCAAACCCTAAACTGGTCCTTCTCCTAAACTGACTTTAAAAATTCAGGACTAGCACAAGGGGTTTGCCTGTTTAGATCTGCCACTAGTAGCCTATCATGCTTCAGAATACCACATCAGTGTACGCTGGAGTTTTAGGTTGAAGTAATCGAAATTTTATCAGAAACAATAGGCCATGTGCAATATCCAAATCGCAATTTGCATCACAATTTACAATAAACAAAGTGTTGTTATGCTAGATGCACCAGCCCAGCCCATGTTCCGCCAACATGTTTGTCTGGTACAAGACCCAAAACAATATCACATTGTAGGGGAGGAAATATCTAGAGAAATAGAACAATATCTCCCCAATACGTGTCTTGTCTTTCCGGTGTTAAACTGAGGTTATCAAAATAAAGTAAAGTAAATACTCGTTTAATCTGACTCCATTTAAAATAACTTTACTCTTAAATATTGGTGGAATTAAAAGTTAATCGATCACTTAAAAATATAAACCCTTTAAGAATTAATTCTATTGTTAAGAAATCTGGAATCAGTCTTAGCTCAGTGATGGTTTAGATTACTAAAACCATTCAGTGACCTTCTTAACATAGAAGAATAGCCCTGATGTCTGGGTTGAAGTATTCAGAGGTATAAGAACATGATACTCAATCTTGTCTGTTCAACTCAGAGGTTAAGGGTGTGAATAGCGCCCAGTGAAACTTACCATATAACTAAGATCTTTTAGATTGACTTAGTTCAGGGATGGCAGATATAGACTTAAACTATTCAGTGACCTTCTTAACATGAGAAGAACAGCCCTGACACCTGGGTTGAGATATTCAGAGGTCATAAAATATAACTCAATAGTTAAAGGACATGATACTCAATCTTTTCTATTCAACTCAGAGGTTAAGGGTATGAATGTTACCAAATGAAACTTACCATATAACTAAAGACCAAATAAATATATTCTTAACAATTTAGAATGAAAGTCTTAATGAGGCAATATTAGAAATGAAGGGTTAACATTCCAGTTTATTGTGATGTACAAAATTAACAAACTATAGCCAATGGTAACAATACTTAAGAAACAGATAATGCAACACACTTGGATGTGTGGGAGCTCTGGTAAGCAGATCAACTCAAAGTGAGGTTCTTGCTCTTTCCCTTAAGTATCCAACCAGAACAGACACACCTCTAATTCACTCAACAATTGGGACTTTGCATGGAGATACCATTCACATCTGAAGACCTTTGGTCATCAGGGGGTCTTTTCATATGACAATGAATCACTCACACCTTTGCCTTCCTGCACTGAACCAAAAGGTGTAAATACACAAAGTGATTACATCCAGTCTGGGGTAAAACTTCCATTGTTTCATAGACAACATTTCAGGGTGGGGGTCTGACTGTCTTACAGTTTCCCCCCTTTGGCCCCTGAGAGCCATCTAGGAAAACACAAAAACAAAAACAAAACGATAGGGGTCAAATTAAAAATTGACAGTCCACACCCACACCCATATCATTTCAGTCGTTGCAGATCTGGTGGTCGCAGGGGGTTGAGTACTAGGGCAGAGTGTGTGGCTCAAGTGTATGCGTATAGATGAGCTCAACAGGTCAAACCCCCGTAGGAAAGAGTTCATTTCACTGGTAACACACCACCGTGTGTGCAACATCTGGACAGTGTCTGAGTATCCATGTAGAGAGCATGTAGCTGGAGGCACTCTATGACAAAGGCTTGAAGGTGTTACAAGTATAGATGATACAACTGGAAATTCCATGACAACATGCGCGAGAAGTAATAAAGGTCTCAGTGTTTCTTACTGTCATATACCCCATGATGTGGTCCCATTATATTGTCTGATTCTTCACCACACTGCCTATTGAGCATATGGTGGTGGAATTTGGAAAAATTATGTTCTGGGTGAATAAGTGGAAAAGTGACAAAGAACTCAATACATACAGTACATTCATTGTTAGTATACATCATTGTAACAGTTCTGAATAATTGATATCCTTATTCATTAAATTAAAAGAAATAAAAATAAAAGAAAACTTAAATGAAAATAAATCTTTTGGAAAGAAAGAAAAGAAAACTTAAATGAAAATAAACTGTGTGTGCGATTATGGAGATCTGGAAGAAAGACTCATAACTGGCTCTGTTATGAGAGGGTAGATGTGTAGATCTCTCTCTACAGTGAATGTTGGTTTCGGTGCTAATCCGGGGGGCCATGTTTGTGATCGTTTTGGAAGAAGTGTGATGTTGAGTGTACATGGCCCCTTAGAATATTTACATATCCATTTGCCGTACAGTTGTGAGGAGGTGGAACTCGATGGTCAAGTTGTGTGCAGGTTGAATTTAGAAGGGTGTTCCAAACAGAGGGATAATTTGGTTCCCTGAGACTAGTGCCACAATTCTTCCAAGTTGAATTGGGATCAACACATTTTGTACCCCCCTTTTGGCACTGGTGAATGGACCAATGAAATCCATCTGTGACATTTCTTTGGATTTTGGTTGGTTTAGGCATCTGTAGGACTGGTGTGGTGTAAACACGCCCTTCAGGTTCAGTGGACGCTTTTTTATTCTCATCAGTGAAGTTTTTGATGTCAAAGGACTTTGAGGTGTCTTTTAACAGTGCACATAAGGGTGTCACAGTACTGGCAAAGTGTGGGATACAGTCGTGGAGATAGTTCGAAGTTCCTTTCACTTCTTGAAGTGAGTTAAGCATGTGAGATTTTGGCGTTTCTGTAGCATATTTGCATGAGTCTTCAGTCAAAACTTGGGATGGTGGATTTCTCTCACTACTCACTTCAAAGTCAGGAAGGTCACAATCATGTTCATGGTTGATCCAAATGTCATTGTGTTTATCGATCAGCTGTTGTGCTGGGTCAGGGGTGGTGATGGACATAATATTTGCACAGTTTCTAACAGAATTTTTCTCAGCAGTTTTCTCTGTGACAATCTCAATCTGTTTTTCCAAACAGTTGATGACAAAGCCATGCTTTTCCATTATGTCCATGCCCAAAACTGTACCCTCGCTGTTCCCAGGTAAATACCAGAACGGCTCAGTTAACACTATTGCGCCTAAATCAAGTCGGACAGGTTTTGTAAGGGTCGCTGTCATCAAAGTGTCACCTATTCCCTTGATTTGAATGGTCTCATTTGTCAGAGGTAGTGGGATGTTTGTGTAGGAGCAAGCGGCACCGGTGTCTATTAAAATGTCAACTAATCGGCCTCCAAGATTAGATTTTACTTTTACACGGTTACCGCTGGAAACAACGCTCCCAATGGAGGCCACGCATCCCTATGTTTGTTCCTTCATTTTTAGTAGTGCAGCTAGGATGTCTGCGTAAGGGCCACTCACATCTGTCTCTCTCACGTTAGTAGTTTCTGTTTGATCTTGCAGAGATGTATCAGTTGCTTTCCTGAATTTGGATCTTGACTGTGGGGCATCACGTAATTTGAAACAACGTTCTATTTTATGGCCTGGGCGACGACAATAGTCACAAATGATGACATTATTTTCTTCCTCAGCTACCCATTGATGTGCGGCTATGGGGCGCGGTTTTAAAGTTTCTGACCTCTGCTCTATTTTTGTGGCCCATTCAACGAGCGCGTTGAATGTGTTGTGCGGTGGGTCCCCGCCCAGAGCTAACGCATTCTGAATGTGTGGTCCAGCATTATTGCGCAGCATTTGTAAGAGAATTTCATGGTTACGGTTGCAATCCTCCACCCCACTGTATTCTCTGAAGGCTACCCACATACGCTCTGCAAATGCCTCAAATGTTTCTTTATTTGATTGTTTAAGTTCAAGGATTCTGTGCCACTCGGTTTGTGGTGGTCCCCTCATCTCAAGTAAAACCTCTTTTAAGCGGCCATAGATGTCGTTATTGGTTTCTCCGAGCTGTCTCTCAAGAATTTCTCCAGATCTGAGGACTTGAGGGATTTTAGAATGCAACTCATCTGGAATGGTGAGCAAGACGATTTGCCACACATCTCGGGGTTCTAGGTTGTAAACAGACGCCTGAAGCATTAGTTTGTCCCAATAACTTTGAAATGGGCCGCGGCGAGGCATGATGCCGATCACTTCTTTGTGTCTTGAACATTCCTCGCATGATAATGCTCGAGAAATGGTAGTGATTTCATTGTTCGCGTTTTTTACTGTTTTCACTACAGATATTTTGACAGATTTCTTGGGAATTTTGTCTGTTTTGAGACAAGACTTCATTCGGCTTTGAGTGGAACTAGAGTGTTTAAACTTACAAAGAGGGCCGTCGTCTTGACGACGTGAAAACTCAAACTGCCTTTTTGCTTTGGGCATGTAGGTTGTTGAGGAAATCTCTTTGTCTTTATTTTCAAAAGTTTTAGGGTGTCTAGTAGTCACTGTGTAG
This sequence comes from Decapterus maruadsi, assembly GCA_030347415.2. Classification (NCBI taxonomy): domain Eukaryota; kingdom Metazoa; phylum Chordata; class Actinopteri; order Carangiformes; family Carangidae; genus Decapterus; species Decapterus maruadsi. Next base: position 6,320,816 of record CM064895.1, read on the forward strand.
TCAAGGTCCTCATCTTCACTGTCATCTTGATCATCGTATTCTATGCCTTTAGAGCTAATGACAGCCTCTTTAATAGCTGCCACTGGAAAACCAACATCGTCACAGTAGTTTTCCAATGTGGAAGTGTAGCGTTTGTCTAAGTTTAATTTTTGTTTTAGCCGATTGATCTCTGCATCCATTGTTTTGCTCTGTCTTGCCCAGCTGATTTTTTCATAATGGAATTCATCAATTTGTGCTCTTAGGTTTTTTATTTCTTCTGAACGAAGTCTTTCTAAACTTTGGATGTTCTCCAAAGTACGTTCTCCCTCTGCTATCATCTTTAAATCATTGTGTCGGAGTAATAATAAAATCGCTACAGGGAGATCATGAAATTTACTCTTAGATTTTAATGCGACGCCTTTTGTTGTATACCAGTGGAGAATTTCACTGTTTTCCCATTTTAAATTTACGCCGAGATCGCGCAGACGAATTAAAGTCTCATAGACTTGCAAACCAACTGTGTCCATTATCTGTTCATCTATTTCTACACTTGAACATCCCTGTCCTAGTGAGTTATGAGTTGAAACCTTTCCCCCATCGGATTTCTACGGTCTCCGATCTATCAGTGGATATGTCGATCCGTTCTATACCATTTGTCTATATGTAGTGTGGATTTAAACTTTCCTTGAATCTTTATGACAATTGTAGTTTTGTACTCACCAGAGAAACTGTAAGTAGATATACAGGAATTCAAACCTCATTGTCTGGTTCGCCGGAATTGACTTTTCTCGCCTTTCTGCTTGTTGCAATCACGAGATCACGTCGGGGTCACCAAACTGTAGGGGAGGAAATATCTAGAGAAATAGAACAATATCTCCCCAATACGTGTCTTGTCTTTCCGGTGTTAAACTGAGGTTATCAAAATAAAGTAAAGTAAACTCGTTTAATCTGACTCCATTTAAAATAACTTTACTCTTAAATATTGGTGGAATTAAAAGTTAATCGATCACTTAAAAATATAAACCCTTTAAGAATTAATTCTATTGTTAAGAAATCTGGAATCAGTCTTAGCTCAGTGATGGTTTAGATTACTAAAACCATTCAGTGACCTTCTTAACATAGAAGAATAGCCCTGATGTCTGGGTTGAAGTATTCAGAGGTATAAGAACATGATACTCAATCTTGTCTGTTCAACTCAGAGGTTAAGGGTGTGAATAGCGCCCAGTGAAACTTACCATATAACTAAGATCTTTTAGATTGACTTAGTTCAGGGATGGCAGATATAGACTTAAACTATTCAGTGACCTTCTTAACATAGAAGAACAGCCCTGACACCTGGGTTGAGATATTCAGAGGTCATAAAATATAACTCAATAGTTAAAGGACATGATACTCAATCTTTTCTATTCAACTCAGAGGTTAAGGGTATGAATGTTACCAAATGAAACTTACCATATAACTAAAGACCAAATAAATATATTCTTAACAATTTAGAATGAAAGTCTTAATGAGGCAATATTAGAAATGAAGGGTTAACATTCCAGTTTATTGTGATGTACAAAATTAACAAACTATAGCCAATGGTAACAATACTTAAGAAACAGATAATGCAACACACTTGGATGTGTGGGAGCTCTGGTAAGCAGATCAACTCAAAGTGAGGTTCTTGCTCTTTCCCTTAAGTATCCAACCAGAACAGACACACCTCTAATTCACTCAACAATTGGGACTTTGCATGGAGATACCATTCACATCTGAAGACCTTTGGTCATCAGGGGGTCTTTTCATATGACAATGAATCACTCACACCTTTGCACTTCCTGCACTGAACCAAAAGGTGTAAATACACAAAGTGATTACATCCAGTCTGGGGTAAAACTTCCATTGTTTCATAGACAACATTTCAGGGTGGGGGTCTGACTGTCTTACAACATCATCTCAACATCTGCAAAAAAAATTATCACAATATTATTACAGCTTCTCTCATCATTATGAGTGAACCTTTTTTTTCCCCGATAGCAGCTCTTCCACCTCTATACCCACCCGAGACACACACACTACACACTACACTACACAACCTTGAAGGAATGCTCTGAATGATTAAATCAATCTGAGCAGCAGTGATGCCAACAGTTCTCTGTTGCTCTCGATTCCTGCTGCCTCCCTCTTTCCTTTCCCTCCTCAATCCCTTCATCCCTATGGACTTCTAGTAGCTAAGGCCTCCTGCTGGGTCCGTATACACTTGGCTTAGAGTTGTATAGTGAACACCCATCACCCGTCCAACAGCACCCACCCCGCAGGCCTGCAGCACTATCAAAGAGCTCAGCTGAAATGGAAGAGGATGCTGTCAGCGGCTCAGTTGCTGGGGCTCTTGTTTCCACACAGGAAAGGAGATGCACATTTGGCTCACACTGATCGATCCACATCACTTGATGCCATGGTGGTGCCTGCGGGCTCCCATGATGCTGTGTGGTAGTCATGCTACAGGATGACTTCAGTGAACTTGCTGAAGAGCAGAGGTAATGCGAGCCTAACACCTCGACGCAAATAGAGGCTCGCGCAGCTGGAGCTGGACCAGGCCCCCGAGTGAACTGTAGTTCTGCGGCGGGGAAACCAGCAGAATAAGAGGATTACTGTGTTTCCCACAAATATGATGATGACAAGTTGGTGCAGACACCACAGCAATAACAGAGGACGTGAGAAGTGGTTGAATTTATTCAACATACTTGTCAAAGTAGGGCACAAAAAAGCTTAGCCAAGCTCTTCCTGTTGGAGAATTATCAGCCACTGAATTTGGGCTAATTATGTGGATTCTAGTGCTGATTAAGCTTGATTTGTCCTGTAGTCTCATGTCACGTGTCTTTTTTGGCAGTTGTTTTTATTTTATGTGTTTGTTTATGTGTGTCTCTGTCTGTGTGTGTAGCATGTGCATTAGTGCAGTATAGTTCCATGGCTGAAAGAGCCTCAAAGACACTGCAGTACTGCCCTCTATACTGCAAAGCTCTGCAGCAGCCAGAATTGATTTCATTGCAACCACAACATTGGGTGGCATAGAGACTCTCATTTGCAGTGCTCCTCCATGGTGAACAGAGCTCCGCATTTGAGAAATCTCCACTTCAAATAGAGAGAGAGACGTGGAGAAGGAAAACATGCTTTATTAATGAGCCAGCAGCCAAAAAGTGCTTAAGAGAGGTTCCCAATTAAGCTGTCACAAACTTAAAACAAGTCACTTCCAATCGCCCAAATTCCTCATTACAGGATGGGATACTGTTACTTTCCACGCTCCATAGTCATTCCTCTCCTAGAAGCATAGTCAGCTGTACGAGGCGAGAAAGAGAGCTTGCATCCATGGTCGTGCAGTCCCAGCTGGGCAAAGCTCCTGGCTTTCACCCTCCACAGAAGACCACTGCAGCGTTAGCCCTGCACATCAAAAACTCTCCCACACATAAAGCCTGGTATTGATGAATACGCTGGCATCTCCTCGGCCACATTCATGTTCTGACAGTGTCCCTTTATATCTGCTGCCAGCTCTTAAGTAGGGGAGAAAAACATTTTCCTGTCTTTCTATGACAGCCTCTTCATGGGGCCATCTCTCATGCCCTCCACATAAATTAGCTGTCACGCTGCTGCTTGGCCAGAGCAACAAACATGGAAATGGACATAAATGTATTTTTCTTGGAGTAAAACACTATCATCACTGGTTTCTTCCTTTGCGCAAAGACAGGTTTGTTTAAAATGTTTTGGGCAACTGTACAAACTAAAATTGCAGTAGTATACGTTTTGGCAGTTTTTGTTCCATCCTCACTACATCCTCAGTCAGTGCTAGCCCGATTCAAAAGACCAGTTTTTCTTCTCTCTCTCTCTCTTTTTTTTAAAGGGAGTAGTCTAACTCATAGAAGACTTCATCTTGAAGCAGTTGATGTGATATTAATCTTCTCATCTGAATTGCACCCAGAGGAATTTCCTAAAATTTCATGACAATTATTTTAAGTTAGGTCAGGATTTCCCAAAATACAGAATACAGACAGACAATACAGACAATACAGAAAAGGGACATATGAGCAAAGTGATGTCATGGACACGTTTCAGACTCATTTCATTTAGTGACGAACATTTAGATTGTGACTGTGAAAACTGGGGTCTCTGTTGAATTTCTGTGTGTGTAGCTCATTAAGAGTAAAGAAGTATTCACCACTTATTTCAAAAGGAAATTCTGTGAGATTGGACTAATTACTTCCAGAACGCTGTAATTGCTTGGAGTATTTGTGCTATGATTTTTCAGTTAAATCCTTCAAAGTCATAAACGTATTCTCTCTTACCTTCCAAACCTCAATTACTCATCTTGTGAATGCTCAGGAAAACTAAATAGTTTGGTTCAGCGCAGCAGGAGTGCAAACATCAATGCAGTCAGAGGAAAGAACTTAACTATCTGAACCTCTAATGAGGTTTTCACATATCTGCATACATTTACACCCCAAGGATTTGTTCTCTTCTTTATAGACTAAAACTGATGCTGAATGCCTTTCAGTGTGTCCTTTCAAGTCCAGTGGACTGTTTGCGTGTACATTTTACAGATAACAATGTAATGTTCATCTTTAAGCAGCCTTTCATCTCATCTTAATTGGAATTAAATGACTGATTACCCCGTAGTATTCTCTGGGATTCTGCTCATTGAAGGACTGTGACCTCAACCTCCTACCCCTAACCTAGCATATGGCTGCACCACATCATAAGCTGGTGTCAACCTATGTCAGCCCTTCATCTGTTTGCTTCTCTCCTAAAGTCTGTACTCACATTCACAGCATTTACTGTAATACGACACAATTCCCAATGAATGTCTCTAATGTTTTCATGAACAGGCAAAATTCTGACTGTAGTGTATGAACCACATTAATACTGATATGCCAGCCATTAAAACTAAATGTTAACCAGCAGTCACCTCCACTTCTGCAACTAAGCTGCTGTTCTGCACCGACTTCATATGCATGATGTCATCTGACAAAGTCTGTAAATACATCTACATGTTGCAGTATTTACTTCTTGTGGGAAAAATGTTGTAACTGGGGTCTGAGAAGGGACTAAGTTTGGCAACATTCACTTGATTTGTTCTGGGTTGGGCTGTTGCTGTTCTGCCAAAAAAGTAGTCACTTATTAGTTATTATAATAAATTTTTTAAAAAATTAAACTGCCGAGCTATTTTTCAGTTAGACTTCATGTTAAGATAACTATCTTCTGGCTATTACAGACAACTGATGACTGTTGTATATACAGTGGGTGTTGAAACAAACAAAAATATACTGATATAAATCATACTCTAGCCTTTGTAACTTCCTCTTAATAGTTACATGCCTTCCCTATAGAGGAAAAATAGGACAAAGTGCATTTGAGGGGGATTGGGCTGTAATTGGCTCTGACACTGTCGTACACCAGGGACAGGTCGCCTGAGATTTGACCTCAGCTCTGACATGACTAAAATGCCAGATGGCCAACCTGTTCCACTAGACTTCACTTAACACTTGATTTTCCTTAATTTACTTGTTTCGCTAAAAATCGTCATTGGAGGCATGAGGCTTTTTTGGCATGAAGATGTCCCTGTCAAGCTCTACTCTCCAGAGGACTGGGGCTTCACACAGAACAAAGTTCAAGAGGACACAGTTTTCCCACGCTGGAGCTCACTCCGGACCACCTACCCACGATTTGCTTTTTCCTTCTTATCTGGGTCCAATGAAGCCAGCAGGAAAAACAGTGTGTCACAAAAATGACACTTTTCATTTTTTGGAAATCTAAAACAAACAGCTTCAAGCGAGAATACACTTGACCAAGAGTGACTCCCAGAGAGGCGCCTCACTGGCAGTAGAGGAAAACGATGAAGGATTGCTGCCATGTGGCTCACTGCCCCCAAAGGAAAGGGTTAATTAAAGTCTTGATGCAGTGTCTGATTATTGGGGAGGTAAAGGTCGTGGCATGCTGACCTGAAGGCTTCCTGAGGATCTCATGGCACTGCTGAGAAATATTTACGTGTATGACATCATGAGGTTCCACCAACCTCTCTCTGTGACGCAACTAAATACTGAAGCAAATACATTATAGTTACTGCTCAGGTGCCTAATCCCCCCTTGAACCATCTAATTGTATGCCAACTTCATTTCACACTTTCCAGCTCCACTGCAAACATCAAACAGGAACAAAATCACAATTTACAGCTGCAGGCAAATGAGCATGTGCAGCTACAAGACATGAATGGATTTGAACCAAATTACATTATATTCTGTCACTGTGACATCTACCCATGCTAAGCTTTGATCAATATCTCAAAGGGACACTAAATTAGACTAGTAGACAGTGGACGGCAGTGGATCTAGATGTTTTGAGCTACTGCAGAGGTGCTCACAGTCACAAGACCAAAATCTTCAACTACTAGTTGAGAATGTAAGAATGTATGAAAGTGTGTAATTGTGAAGAAGGTCACATGTGTACGGTCAAAATTTAAGATTGAGATTTATTTTTATTTTAGCTCAAATGTGTTCTGTGCAGCCAAAGTAGCCATTGTAATAACAGTCATGTAGGTTTAGGAAGCATTCCTGCTGTTATTTTTTTAAAGGGTTAAGTGAGTTATATTACCTTTCTAAAAAAAGCAATAGCAATTGCAGGGATAGCCTATTTATGTGTTATCTAATTTTGGTCTTAATTAGTGAATGCATTTAGGAATTTTGACACTTTATTTTTCACAGGAAGCACCATTAATAAATGGAAGAACACATGCAACATCGTTTTTCTTTCACACCTCATAGCTCAACTTCACTAAATAAATGTGTTAAGTGTATTTCAGTTTGATATGTTTAGATTTCAGTAACTATATCAACAAACATGCTGAAAACGTAACCTTTTTTGCACAGTTGGCCATTAGTGAGAAAATGTGCCGGTCATCTTGAATCGTTTTAGCGGGCCAGCCAGGTAAACGTTGCATTTCCACATTCTGCTGAGTACTGGGCTTCAGTGTGTGGCCTGAGCTGATCCGTACTCCTGTGTTTATGCTGCTCAGGACAGCTCCAGTGATTACAATTAAGCAGCTCTTATCCCTGGACATAATCAAGCCAGGCCAGAATGTAGACGGTGGGGTTAATCCTCCTGTAGCACAGAGACCCAAGTCTGGGAGTGGAGCAGGGAGGAAGGGTGGGGGGTGTGGGCACAGACTAGTACAGATAGACAGACAGATGAGCTGACAGACACGGTTCTGGTTGGTCACTGTCTCAAGTGGATGCTACCGGATAAACACAACATTACCATACAGACTGTTTGGAATGCATGCATGTGCGTGTTGGTGTGCGTGTGCGTAGCAAAAAGATGAAAAAGAAAAAGGTGTATACTGTAGCTACTACAATCCATGGAGGGAGGAGGGAGGATTGAGGAGAGGGTGGACGGAGGGAGACAGCCAGGCTTCCGGAATAATCAGAAGAATTCAATCAGTGCTCTATGTTAATGCAGAGCCCATGACACAGGGAGGGCGCAAGAAAGGGGAGTGGATTATCAACAAGTCAGCATGTTACAAAGCACAGGCCAGCTGATATTCTAATAACAATGCAACCCAAGGTCCCGGCTATCGGATAGGGAGATGATGCCATGAAAATCTGATTTAAAACCAATTTTGACACAAACGTCATCGTGTGTCTGGCAGCAGAGAGCTGCCAGCACTGACCCCAGCGTTTAAGGACACAACACAACATCAGATCAGACTGAGAAAAAAATTAAACCTACTGAGAATATGACTCAAAACAATATCTCTGTTGACTGAGATTAACTCTGCTGGTATAAAAGAAAGTGGTGATGGATATACTGAAAATGCATAATAAGTCTGCTTTTTCTATTATAAGCTGGTTGTTTGTATTGACTGAATCAAACTATGACATTTGAGGATTGTTGATGCTTTCATTTTGTGTGATAATCTTTGGTTGGGTGATTAGAGTTGAGATCAGACTGGTAATAAAAAAAACTGGTGATACATGGGTACAAGCATATATTCATTACACTCAGTTGCAAGAGACAAATGTATCACTTAATTGTAATATAATCTTTATGATCAGGCAAACACATGTAGGCAATATCGTGTGACAGTCTATAGTATTACTCAAATCCTTGATAAAATCTCATCTTGCACTTTGATATCAACATTGTAACAATGAATCTCCCAGCTGTACCCAACCCCACTCTGCAGGAAAATTAATATACGCTCTCAGTTACAATAAAAAAAGCAGTTATGAGAAAAAGATTACAGAGCAAAAAGATCAGAGCGCTACAGTCTGGAGTCGAGAGGAACACTTCATTGACAACTGTGTCAAACAGTGTGACCCAAACATGACTCTGTCAATATGAACAGAGGAGAAAACTAAGAGCATGTTCTTATCAATCATACTGACTGTACTGCATATCCCTAACGTCTGATTTGACCCACAGGAGAGTTTCCAGAAATAGGCCCCAGGTGATATACCACAGATAAACTGTTAAGGCACAACTGACCTGTTTGGGATAGGGACAGATCATGGTTTTGGGTTACAAAAAAGGTCCACTTCTCCCAAAACTTCCAAATTTAACCCCTTGACAGAGGAAATCGATACAATCCCCAAACAAATCTGTAGTCATGCTGTGTTGGCTCAGAGCAGACACAGACACAAGTTATATCCTATGCAGGATGGGAGGTGCAAAACAGGTGCCAAGACAACAGAGCAATGCCAGGATGGGTGGCTGAGGGACTGGGGAGTGGGAAGGCCGGGGAGGTTGGAGGTGCATGTTAATCACTTCAGGAGCAGGAGGCAGAGCTCTGCAGGTGTCTGTCCCACAAAGGACCATTCACTCTGAGCCTGCACTGGCGTTACCCTGACCACTTGCAATTACAGACCGCTTCAGTCAGCTCACAACAGCCCCAAAACACAGCTCATGCATGATCCATGGCAGCAGAAGGACTCAATCACAATCGTTTCAGTATCAATATGCAATAAAAACGCTGGGGAATATGCCGGTGGCACTTGTAATGTGCACTGTGATAACCTTGCATTGACTCAGTCAAGCTATTCTACTGCATACATTTTGAACACAGATTTATGCATTACGCACTAGAGAAATTAGATGACAGATATCGTAATTCCTCCTCTGTGGTACAAAGTAATTTCTTCCTAACTGTTGATGTTTGATTTGTAAACTGGCAAAGGTCTCTGATGGAATTAAACCTATTCAATCGTTTTTTAAACGTAGCAGCTACATCAAAAAGCTATTGGAGTTTCAGGCCTCACACACAGGTGCTCTCACTGATAGGTCTCTCCTGGACACTTTGAGTGTATGTACAGAAGGTATTTGATTGAAATCACTCAGCTCCATAGAGAAGCTCCAACTTCAAGCTAAAAAGAGGTATAATCAACTAGGATATGTGTGTGAGTGTTACATGATTCTTCTTTAAAGCAATACAAAGACAGCATAGTGGCATTGGGCTCCCTCTCTGGCCTTCTCTCGTTGAACATTTCCCCCTCTTCCTCTTCTCTTCTTCTATGTTTTCGGTTTTTAAAGTGGGCGTTAACTACAGACATCTATCCATGGATGATGGCATGGAACTTTTCAAATCAACAGATGTAAATACTAATGCACCTGTAACTCTACTGAGATTCCACCTGTATGATAATGATGTATTGTGATGAGGGTCTAAACGATTTTTATTGAATTAGCAGTTGATTAAAAGCTAAAATTATACTTTATTCTGCCTTTTATCTCAAGAATCATGATGTTTTTACTTGATGTAAAATCTGAATCTCTGGCAACAACAGATTGTTGTCAGTCATAATTATTACAGATACAGTCCCTTAAACCATATTCCCCTAAATATTCACTTCCAACATTTTATCTCTGAATAAAATGTAAATCAGCAACTGCACTTAATCACTCTTAAGAATCTGCCAGCCCTGTTGTTCAGATGGAGGTCTCCCCTGACCACACCCACACAAAAATAGTTGCTGCAAGGAAGGGTAATGTGCATATTTTATTTCTTGCCTTTGTCATATTTAAAAATATATATTTTTGTGTGTATAGTTTTTAGTCTAGAGGACAACAAATGCTTACTATTCCATTCAATCACACAGCCCAGAAGGGTTTTGAATTACATCATATGATCCGATCTGAAGAGGCTGAAATAATGTGAGAAACACTCATCCTGGATCCCTGGAAGTTTCTGTCTTAATACACCCTACTGCAATATATTGCAACTGATATTGCAGTGTATTGCAAACCCAATTAATGCATGAAGACTTTTTTTCTCCTGTTTACTACATTCCTTTCTGAAGTGCCATGAAGATGTCTGACGTAAATAATAATGCAAAATACTGGCTACTGTCGGCTTTTGCACAAAAATATTACCAGCCTTCAGAGACACATGAGTGAAAAATCCAAAAGCCTTTTAACATTCATCACACGAGAAAGACTTCATGCTTTGTTTTCTTGCTTGCTTCACATGTCTCTCTGATATAGTAAGGGGAAATTTTCACACAGGTATAAGAGAGCAGGGCCAGTCAATATCTGCAGACACAGCCCTGAATAAGCAATCCAGAGGACGGATAGAAGGGAGAATAGAGTGAAAGAGTGATGTCCAAACCAAGAATTCATGTTGCCATGTTGCCATGGCTTCTAAGTTCCTGCTGATTTGAGACAAACACTGGATCTGACTGACAGTATACGCATTAAACCTAAATTACTATCACACTGCAGAGCTGAATCCTACATCTTCAAGCACTGTGCTGCCAAATATCAGTGCATTAAAGCATGAACTGCATGTGAGATTAAAACTGACCTCAGGTCTTGTCAAATCGATTAGAAAAATCACATTTTAACCTTTGAGATACTGAAGTTGTGACAAAAGAAACAGTTCAGTGACAAAAAGACCCCATTTCAAAGACAGGGCCAAACCTGTGGGTGGTAGTCTCCTTTAACCGGAATGTAAATGCCATCTAATCTAAGTCGTTATGAATTCAGAAACCCAAAATTCTCCAGAATAAAAAACATATCATTATGTGCTTACCACAGCGAGGAATGTTTTGTTGGTCATTTATTTAACAAGAAATTAACAACTGGTTTTTGCCAAGGGAAAACAGAGGCAGAGGACACAGAACGGCTGGGTGTTGCTGAGATTCCAGTCCTGCCCAGAGACCGCAGTGTCTTTCACATTAGTGTTTTGCTTTCCAAAAGGTTTAATTGCAATTCTACCTCCAGTCAAGCAAGACTCTCGAACATTTACAATACTGTATACAAAATCTGTTGGTACAGTAAGGATTCATATCTGCAAAAGCCATGTCTTAATTTGGTCCATACTGGCACTGAACATATGATTTCATGAATTCTTTTGACTTGATTTTTTTCCATAACATTATAGATTCACTGTTACTGTACTTTCTGACACTTCCTGCAGTGCTGCATGAATAGTCTAAATTCTAAGTCCTCATTTCCCTGGCAGAAATATTGAAACCTCTGAAACACAGATCAAAAACGGGTTTTGCAGTGATGATTTCTCTCATTCAATGACCAGATTATGCTAGCTACAATGGCAGACAAAATCCACAGCAAACCAGTCACTAAGTGCTGCAGCAACCAGAGTCTCTCCCTTTTTTCTGCATCTGCCAATCTTTTTCTGGTTTTGTTTATTTGTTTTGGTCCTTATTTGTACGTGCACACACAGATCTGCTACATCACTGACCAGCATACCTTGTTGAGACACCAAAATTCAAAAATATTGAACATTTTGACATTCCACGTCTGTTTTCCACTTTAGACAAAAATGAGAATGTTCAGTAGCACCAAGTATCTTTTCAGTCTGTTTTCACTCTCCAGCATCCTCTTGCAAAAAGGGCTAACCTGCAACATGCACTGACCGTGCACATGGATCATGGTGTTTAAATGAAAAATGAATGAGTAATTTTTCACAAAGTTATCTCAATATATTAAAAAAGAATATATTATCACATCCAATAGGTAATTAAATTTAGCTGAGGTTGCACAGTGGTTGAGTTATTTCCCTGTAGCTATGTAGCCTACCACTTTCACCACTCTTCTATAACCAGGGGCTAAAAGCACTTTGTGAGTTGAGGGTTTCAAAGGCATTGACTGCATTCACATTGAAGTACAAATAAATGCAAATTAATTGTAGACGCTCAATTAGCCTACTTCAATTGCATCCAACTATACCCTGAGACCATTACTGCCCAGTTGGCTGTGAAAAAGCTGACCAGCACCACTCAAAATCTACTGAGAACTTCATTTTGCAGCCTCATAATGACCTAAGCTCAGGTTGTTGTTTTGAAGCATTCACTCATTCTGGCGGCTACTCACATGGGACATGGAGCACTATTAACCCAGAACCACTATCAGTCCAGCCACTGACAGCCGCCCCTTCTCCAAATAAGGTAATTAGACGAGAGTAACCGGAAGACTCTCCATGGTAACTCACTCACAAACAGGAGGGGCAAAACAATGGACGAGTAAGGATGGGATGATTGACAGCTCGTTGCGGCTCGCGCTCGCTGCCTTTGACCGCATCCATTAGCAATAAGTGCTCACAACAACACACGAATACACACACATATATTACCTACATTTTGTCAAGGTATTTGGTTTCAATAAACCACCCAGCAGCATCAAATATGTATCTCCCTGTCGCACCGCATCAAAAATACCTACTATCAAACAAAAGCGTGATAAATAAATAGTCTAGGGCTTTAACACCCCGGCTCCGTGTTTCCTAATCAATATGCTTCACCCGAGCACCTGCTCACTCGTCTGTAAGGAAGCCGACGGTTTATTTTCAGATTTTCCAATGTCACTTAACATTATTGTTATTAGAAATTGTCACACCCTCCCCCTCCTCCGCCTCCCCCCTGAGTTGTAATGGCACAGGCTAAAACTTGGCGTCGCAACATAATTAGGCTACCACATGGATTTACTCTGGAAAATAAAGAGCTGCAATGATATGAGCCTACCTCAGTTTCTCTTGTTCCGCCTTGTTCTTGCAGGCGAAGTGAATCTGAGCAGTAGTCCGAGTCGTTATTCTGTATTCAACTTGGCTGCTGCAGGGATAGCCTACTACAACCCTCCAAATCTTAATTTGTAGTCGCCAGGTTGCCGCTCGTGCACTCCTTATTTACCACGCGCCACTATGCATAAACCGACGTATCCTAACAGATTTAAAAGTTACTACGTGTTTACGCAGCTTCTGTCCCTAATAATTACTAATTAGTGCCTGCGACGTAGTGTTGTGTGAAAGGCAGAACAGCCTTTATCCCTCTCATCCACTACAGTGCTGGATGCTGTTGGTCACACCAAGTGTCTCCGCCCCATCACCACTCGCACTGTAGGCTGAGGAAACTGCTGATTGATTATTGGACAATTTATCTAGATATTTATCAATTAAGTATTTATGTCGTTATTAGACTACTTTAAACTGTTCGATTTGACCAGTAGCCTATTATGCTTTCATTTTCTATAAAAAGATAAAACTACATTGTTGCAAAACAACAGAATATGAGTCATTCAGATGAACCATTTAAATTATTATACCATACCCCTTCTTTTTTTAATTTTCATTTCAATTCACCTCCTCGGCCTCATTTGTCTATTTTGAGCACATTTGTTGTGAAAATAATTTACTAGTAGCTTGCTGTGCATTGTCAAGTCAGCAGAAATATAAAGAAATGGCTGGTGAATGTTTTTTCAAAATAAAAGTCGTCGAAGTGATACAAAATAAAACAAAAGCAGAATAATGTGGAAACGAATTAAGGTCAAAAGTTATTTGACTTCAGTTTGTATGATGGAGAGCAGTATTCTATCCTTGTGCCATAATTCTGGTATTGTCTCAACATAGTTCACATAATTGCAGCAAACCGGTTAATATAGTAAGTAAAGCTTTTATTTTCAATGTAACAAATTAACCGGAAATGTATAGCAATGTATCAGCTTGGTGGTTAGGCCTACTTTACTATCGTAAACTGACCAATCACAGTGAACTTGGAAACCCTGCTGGAGGCGCACTCGTTTTGATGTATGTGAGGTGCCAGAGGGGCGGGGGCTCAGGAGAACGAACAGAAAATAAACCCTCCCACCCGGTGTGGAAGCTTATGAAGCGGTCGGGGACACAAAACAAGGTCACTCTATCAGAGCACTTCCTTCTAGTTGTCAACAGCCAGTGTAAAGGGACAGGGAGTCCGGTTAGCCGACAACACACAGCAGTAAGCAGTGTAGCAGTCAGCCGGGAAAGAGTAAGCTGAACAAATGTTTTCAGTGTAATGTGCCGCGCATAGCTAAGTTTAGGTAGGTATCGACTGTTTGCTTAGTCTGTCTCTGTTATCGTTATGTTATTGGCTCTAACCATGCTAACGACTGGTGCTTAACGACTAACGTTAGTAACTGTTAAGGTTACCAAGTTATGCTGAAACTAGTTTGCCGATAGAGGTGAAACTACCTACTTATGCAAAGGCGTTATTTAGCCAGTATTGGGTGTGCAAGGCTAGCTACATAACAAACAGATGCTATGCTGTTTGGCTAGCTGTGTAACTACCAATAGCCTGTCACAAAGCTACAGTACACACAAGTTATCACACTGATAACATGTTAACAGTGTGGTAAGAAACTAACGTTACAACCTACCAGCATGGCACTATCAGATGATTATTATACAAAACCTGGCACATCATTGACTTATAAAGGGGAAGCCACTGAACCACAGTTACTTTATGTCTGCCTTCCTGCTCATAGTTGTCAATCTGAACATGTTCACAGGGGTACACACAGCATGCACTCTGGACGGTCCAATTATTTATCCTACAGGCAAATAAAGCATGTAAGTATTCTGATAAGGGAATCCTAAATTAGTCTAGTCATTATAAAGTCTTTTTCCTCATTGTATAATGTTTATGTTAAGCACATGTAGCCTAGCTGCTGTCATCTCTATCCAGTTAATATTGCACAATTTCGTCCATCCGTCCCAGGCAATGATCTAGTTAAATGTCATCGTCTCTCCAATCACTGTCCTGTCATGTGCCACGTATACACCAACACGGGTGCTGATTTATTTGTATCTCTGATTGCTTCTCTTTGTCAGATGTGACTAAGATTTCAAGGCAGATGCGGACTGAGTGAAAACCTGGTCATCTATCCCCCAGTACATCCATGTGTATAATATTCTTCAAGTTTGACCCCCGGCCTGCATCCAAAAATGCCTACAGGTAGAGAAATCATATATTTAATTATATATTGATACCAATTCTGCTACACACACAAGGTCAGCAATGCAGTTGAAGGGGAATTTTGAAAGGAAAGGATTTGTAATGAAAAAAGTTAATATTACAGATGCTTCAGGAAAATCATGAAATGCTTGACACACACACAGAATGCATGTTGAGTTAATTTACAGTCATAGTGTTGTACAGCTGAGTTGCAAATTCACAGATGCATGTGCATTCTTGGACAAACAAGGGGGCTGCCTCCAAACCTCTGACAGAAATTAGGCTACAGTTCAGCAGAATTACTCAACACACCAAAAATATTAATGACTTGAAACAACCCCTCTTCATGTACATAGGTCAGAAAGCACATTTTGGACTAGCTGAAATATGTTATGAAAGAACATTTTGGGAAATGAAATAGTTGGTCCAATATGATTTACTGTCTCTCTTGTGTCTGAGGCAACCAGGAAGTTAGGAAGTGGAGAAACATCAAATGCTCTGTTCACTTTTGATTTCAGAACATTAGTATAAATATACCTTTCCAGTCATGAGCTACCACTATTTTTTTTTCTTGATTAATATACCATTACAAAAGAAACACAATGGCATGTCTGAGATTTTGACTCAAAGCTGAAACTTTAGCTTAAATGAACATGCAGCCAATATGCGGCCTCAGAGCATTTTTAGAATAAAAAAATATATAAACAAAACAAAAACTGTTGAGGCTGATGTATGAAGACACGGCAAGCCTTCACATCACTTCTGTCATACACTGACAATGCTGCAATGTGCCCTACTTCATCTCATTGCAGGATTGTTTTGTCTGCCACTTGGGCTTTGAGCAGTTGCAAACGCACACAAATAGCTGTAACAAAGGAGTTGAGGGAAAGGAAATGTCTCCTCTGTTATGGTATATATATATTTAGGTATGATGTTTTTTAGTGTTGTACAGTGTCATAGGCATCTGTGAAATAATAAACAGCTGTGCAACACACCTCCAGTCATATCTGGTACATAATGTTCTTTGCACTGGCACTGGCACTGACAATACGTTGTTATGGAAAATAAGGACAATGTTAAGATCAAATATCACATTTTAAGTACTGGATGAATCTATCTGCACCCTTTTACCACCCAGCAGTAAATGTGTACTTCTTTCAGTAGGAAGCACAGACATGGGCAGTCCTAGCAGTTAAAGCGAGATGCAGTGTGTTGTGAAGTCCAGCTTATTATAATCCCCCCAGCTCGAGAGTGAGCTCTCTACCTGGCCATAGTCCATCTCTGTCCTTCCCGCTGGGAGTCTGACCCCGCCTAAGGAGATCACATCAGAGGTGTGTTATGAGCACTGACTCAGACCTAAACCTGGGGAAAGGTGAAACGTACTGTGTCCTAATGCGGTTACATCAGTGCTATATATAGACTACCAGTTGCAGCAGAAGTTTTCTTGTGCTGCGGTGATGTGTTAATCAAAACAAATGTGCAGACCGAAGCAGATTGAAGGCAACATTAAAGTGTCATTATGTACAATTACTTAAGCCCCAGCTTATCCACTATAGCCTACTATGCTTATCTATGCATTGTCAAAAGAGGGGAGGGGGGCAAAGGCAGTGTACACCCAGCACAGATCACCATGCAGTCTACCACAAGGCCGACACATTGTTAAACTTCCACAGCAAAAAATGTCTGAAGGGGTTAAATGGGTTCATGTTCAGGACAAATGGCTCCATGATTACACACATGCTGAGATTTCTGCATTACAACTGCGTCTTTATTTTGTCTGCTCATTATGAGAGTCACGCTGCAATCAATCAATTACTATTGTAATTTGATTTCACCCTTGATTAGAGCACTTCTTTGTGACTGATCCATGTCACTTAGTGGTCTCGAGATGCTTGCACCCAAAAAGATTAAAAGCATGGACCCAACAAACACCATTATGACAGTTTTTGATAGAGCTTTTGCATCGGGGGAGGGAGGGGGGATTCATTGTAGAAGTCATATGCCACTTCTGACAATCTGCCTTTAATATCTTTAGTTAGACTTGTGCCAATGGTTCTACAGAGGGCCATTTTTGTCCATTCTGAATCTGAATTATCTTGCTCAGATTCATTCCCATGACTTGACTGCTATCCTAGTGCTACCAGCAGGTTAAACCTTTCACTTATCTGATAGAATGCTGTATCTCAACATTTCATAACAGTTTTGACGATGAATATCTACAGCTTAATACACAGAGTTGTCCTTCTGCTCCAAATTACCACATCTAAGAACAGTTTGTCGATCAAGAGGAAATTTTAGTTACATTAATGCGAGATGAAAGGTCGAAGGTGCACCGAAATGACATGGAATGATTCTATTGGTGTCAACAAACCCACTGAGACTGCTCCCAAGTCTGCAAGTCTGTGTTTGTTGAATAAAAAAAAACTCAGAGGCCGGCATTCAGGAAGAGCTTTGATACCTCTCTGCTGTTCACCATCTCTTCTACATGATGCAGCTGGCCGACTGTCACTGTGATCTGAGCTGCTAACATGCGATTTTCCCCGCAGGATCGGAGAGCAGATGCTCTCTCTTGCGCGGCATCATTAGTGTTAGCTTTGTTTTCAGGAGCAGCAGTGGCTCACAGTGCCATGGGAAATGCCTGTCATTAGCCTTTGATGCACAGAGGTCCACTCCTATTAGGTCAGTTTGGTTTATCTGTTTGCTCTTACACAGGATCCACGCTCCCTTTTTCTGAAAGATTAATAGGAGGACCATTGCCAGGCTCAGAGGAAATGTAAGGCCATTGTAGAAGTCAATAAATTTCATTTGCCCTTTTTCTGGCCCGTGGAGTTAGCCCAAAGAGTGTTTAAGTGCCTCTCTGCTGTGTTTAAATCTATATGTCAATGACCTGAACTCTTATTCTATTAATGCACAAGTGGCTGTATTGGCTTTCCTTTATATGTAGTGTAATCTCTTTATACACACCATAAACTAGAATCGTCCACAATACTTAGATGTTAATTTATGTTTACAAAATTCACATGGTGCAATAGTAAGAGGTCACTGTTTCCTCTAAGCAAAGGAAACTGTTGTTTTTCTTTTGTTTCATAACTGCAGAATAGGAGATGAGCTGGATGGAGACTTGTGCATGTGTGTCTGTGTGAATATGAATACTGGGTAACAGATGCTGAGGGAGGATAGAAAGCCACTAAGTGATGTTATGTTTCTTTGTCCCACAACTGACAGAAGTGAGTAAGTAATGGTCAGCGTTGCATTAGATACAGGTCACAATTCAGTTCGTAGCGGTTAATGGTCAGGAGTCTAATGGCGTAATTACTCACCGACTCCCTGAGTAATATTGCAGGTCATAGTGTAGTGCATGGCTGAACTGACAGGCAGCCTCTGTCAGACCGCACAGTCGCATCCAGGGTGATTTATTTGAAATCAGCGCACGCTCTCGTTCAGGCTGTTCACTCTTGTTTGTAGTGGCAAATGTTTGTGTTGTAGCATTGCTTTAGCAATAAAAACAGATTTAGGATGGGATAAAACACCTGCAGAGGTTACCGATGCGAGGCAGGCACAGTCAGCTTTGCAGAATATAATGTAAATTAGATGATTTACCTAAATCTGCCACTGTTTTCTGCAAAAATTCAAAGAGTTTTAATGCACTGCATAAACATTTTATATCTTAAAATAAGTCGTTTTAAAGCTTTCCACACTGGCACCTCATTTGAACCCTTTACTGAAACTATAGGATGTTTTTCTCTGAGTGAAATATTTTAGACCACTTGTCAGTTAAGTCTGTGTCTTTTCAGATGGTCAGTGTTCAGGATGTACTGCACATCATTTTATAGACATTTCTAAAAATTCAGCCTGATGTATTTGCGGGAAAAAGCCCTGTGGGTTTGAGACAGTGTTTGCCAGCACAGCATGAATTTAATGACCGCTAACGATGAGTCACTGGGGTTCAAGAGTTTAGAAAATTAAATGATTAAATGTAAAAATTGTAAAAGATTTTGAGGTTTGCTCCAGGAAAGGAGGACGTCCAAGTGGGAAAAACAGAAATTTACTTTTGTACTTTGTGAATACCTCAGATAATATCATAAAATCAGCACTGGTGATAGTATCATGTCGTTAGCTTATGTACAATGCCCTAAGATACTACCAGTATTTCTATAATGCAGGGAAATGAAATCCTGTCTCGAGAAGAGCAGTGGAAAGTTTTATAGTAATTTAGAGTACATGAAAATATAATGAATATAAATGAAAAATATGAATTAAATAAATTGCACCAAACTGCCCTGATGTAGTCAGTACACTAAGATCATTTGGATCACATTTTTCTCAGCTTAGATCCTGTGTAGAGATTAGTTGTTTTATAACTGTTATTGGCTCATTTTTTGACCATCTTGTTCTTTTTTGATCCTCTTTCCTTTGGTCGTCATCATCAAAGGGACACCCATCTCCTTCCAACCTTGACCTTTCATATCCTCTACACATCCTGCTCAGTTAAATGACACACTCGCTTTGAAATCACCTGGACACATCTGAGACCTTTTGTTCCCGTGGAAAAACCTACAACATGGTGTGCACAGGGGAAAAAAACGGAGTCTGTTGCAAACAATGCAGCAACTTATTTGTGTAATGATCACTATGTTGTTGATCAGTAGGAAGGTCCACATCAGTCACAGGCACAGGCACAGACAAAACATAGCTTTTTTCGAAAGAGCTGCAGGATATAAAGATATGATCAACTGCCAACTGAGAATAAAGATAAAGGAGATGGGATGTCATTTGTTCACGATGATGAATGAGCTGCTGGTGATGGATCTGCTGCTCAGACCACCGATGGCCTGCCGTGATACCTCAGTGCTTCACATCAAGAGCAAATGAACAAGACCCACAGCACGAACAGAAATAACACGACGACACGTCCAACTCTTCTCTTTTCTCTTCTCCATCTCCTCAGGCTGATTTTGGCTGCAAACAGAGATGAGTTCTACAACAGACCGTCTAAAGCTGCAGACTACTGGGGGACCAACAGCGAGATCCTCAGTGGTAAGTCGTAAACATGAAGCGAGTCAGAGCTGTTAGTTGTGTTTTCAAGTTCTGGCTTTGCCTCATTCAGTCTTTAACCTTTCACATCTCTTTGTGAAAGAGAGCTAACAAAAGATTAAATATAAATGGGAAGAAGAACACTTGTTTAACTGATTTTAATGGATCTGTGTTAACCCTGTTTGGTTCTTTCTGATTTGATGAAGCAAAATAAAAAATAAAAGGAAACAATAACAATAGAGATTTAAATGTAGACTTATGCATACTGTATCCTTTGTGTGATGTTCCCTGTCCTTCATTTTAATCTAGGCAATTTGGAATATATGCCAAGCTTTAAAACTTAAACCTACATGTTGAGTTTTAGCAGCAGTTCAATTCAAGGCTAAATGCCTTTCACAATAATAAAAAAAATCTGTCTCCTTCACCTTTGAAACCAGTGTTCCTCCTTCTCTGTCACAGGACATATCCCCCCAATGGTAAACTATATTTAATTGACTGATGTGCAATACACATTATAGGCAAGCGGAGGAAATCAATCATTCCCTCTTTCTGTTGAAGGAGGAAACACAGAGATAGCCTTGTTGTTCATCAGTCTCCTCTCCCCTCTGTAATAGAGGGGTCAGGACTCCAGTAGTGGGCCTTTAATTGATGGCTGCTTTTATGCGATGTGACAGGAATAAATGGCTCTGCCTTATCTGTGGGGCTGTGGGGGGCAGAGGCAAGGCCCTGAAGGAGACATAGCATGACGAGAAAGGAAGTAAGCTATAGCTCCCAGTGGGATCTGGCTATAGCTTTCCATCCAGCCCAGAGGAGTAAGAGTGTTTGGCCGCCTTGGTCATTGTCAGTGTAAGTGGACCTGTCTTTATCGATCACCAGGAAGTACAGTCGACTTAACCGCGCCTCACCTCTTCTGTTTCACGTCTGGAGGAGGAATTAAGAAAGTAAACAAGTGATTTATTGCCATACGACTTATGTGCACTTCATTGCTATACTGTTTTATATAGATACAGTCCAGTTCTGTAGGCCTATCTCATCAGATCTATTTAAATGAAGGCTAGTCCATATGGTTAAGTGTATCTTACTGCCTTTTGTACGAGGGTGATGGACATTTTGCTTCATGGTTTGCATTTGCATCACTGAGGCCTCAGCACAGAAGTAGATAATGGGGAAAAGAAATGCTATGATGTCAATGTTAAACTTCCATCCTCATCAATAGCTGGGTTCCTGAATGAAAAACAATGCCAGTGTTAAATATGATTTATTTTCTTCTACTGAAGTTAGTGTGCTAACCAGTCAGCACTGGTTTGTCTGAGCTCTCCCAGTAGTCTCCAATCTGCCCTGAAGACAAAGCACTTCCAAATGAGTGTCTTTTTACACAACAGTAGCTAAAGCGCTTGTCAAATGGCAATCACCACCAACTGCTCCCGGCAAGAATCCAAATTTATTTTTTAAAAAAGGCCCTAAAACCCTTGAGGGAAATCTGCCAAAACATGACAAACACTTCAAATCACGAAATGGGTTCCCCCAGGGTATTGCATTTAACAGAATTATTCAAAGACCATGGAGACATTTATAAATACTGTACCAGACACTGAAATTTGGGTCATCATGTCCTATATCATGGCAGTTTACTGCCTGCTGACAATGATGTACAATATTTGTTAACTTCTGGTGAAGTCAGAGCTGTGTTTGATAAACATTCATCGACTTCTGCTCTGAACCAGGTCTGGACCAGGAGTATGGAAAGGAAGGAGGATCATGGCTGGGCATCACCAAGAGGGGAAAGCTGGCTGCAATCACTAACTACATGGAGGGACGTCCCAACCCTGATGCACAAGGGAGAGGTGAAGCAGCCACAACTATGTCCACTGTCAGCAAGCCTAGTGTTAACTCATACATCTCAAGTCTCCTCAGTCTTTTCCACTTCAGATGTATGATCTAACTGTTCCTAATGTATTCAGTCTAATCATATGAGTGTTTAATTAAGATGGTGTTTGGAGTGCATAATTTAAGAGGCATTTCTTTTCTGCTGCTGTTCATCTGCAGGTTTTTTAGTGTCTAACTACCTTATGGACAAGGATGTGGACAGCTACTCATACCTGAAGAAGGTGTCAACAGAAAGCCACCTGTACAATGGTTTCAACCTCATCACAGCAGAGTTCAAGTGAGTGAATGAAAGAAGTGGTGAAAGCCATATTAAGTGTTGTGGAAAGCTGAGTTAAACTGTTGTGAGAATCTTTGCACCACGTTTTGCCTATAAAAACTGACTTGCAGTCAGCAGCCATACCATCAACAAGTTGAAATGTATTCCAGAGAGGTAATGTGAGGCTGCTGGTTGAGACATATTCTTTATTGTACTGTGGAGGTGTCGTGAGGTGACTTCTGGTCACCTCCTGACACCTAGGGACAGTGGCCGACTCCTACACCACCAGCATTTTAATTCAAAGAGTTTGCTGAGAGTCGGTTGTTACTCTGTTCCTCTGGCCTTTTCTAACCTGGGAATGAAACAAAAGCAGTGTGTTCATCTCTGGAGTGCAAAGCAGGCAGAGCTGAAAAGAAATCTCAGATGTTGAGCTGTGGAAGAGCCAGCATTAAAGCTCTAAAGGAATACCTGCTCATGTTTCAGGGTTTCAAACACAGAAAATCTAGACAGCGTTAAAAATAATGAGTTTTTTCTCCTCCTACTTCTTCTTCTGCTTTTTAGGCCTGACTGATTTGACTAGATTTGGTAACCTGGTTAAAAGGGAAAAATCAAAGTGGGATCAGTGCATTCTGAGGTAGCTGTCATTGCCCTGTGGACAACTGGCATGGAAACAAGTCTCAGTTTCTGCCAGCAAGAGGTTGGCGCTTCAGCACACATAGCCCTGTTGCAGAAGAGGAGAAATCAGGGTTTCCACAGTGGAGTTTGGTGTCATGATCTGTGCCTTTTGTTAACATGGCCTCAAGCAGGATCTCCTCTCAAAAGGGATTTATTTATGCTCGTACATCCCTTCCCTGACAGTTTTAACACTGCAGAGGAAACAGAAATACACTACACATTTTATAACCACTGTAGGTGGAGGAATCTCTGTCTCTCTGTCAGTATTTCAATTTTCCTAACAACTGTTTAGCTGATAATCTTCAAACTATGGTGCATTGCTCATGGTGCAGCAACTATAATATTGAGTCTTAAGTTGTGAATTCACTCATTCAGCAGTCAGCATGATTCCAGCCAGAGGTTTTATTTCTAGTCATTGTTTAAGCCCCATTAGGGTTGCATCCTCACTTGATAAGGAAGATCTACATATATTTCTACACACACACTCACACTATTATGCCTGTGTGTGTGTTTTTGTTTTCCATACTGTAAAAAGTGTCCATCCAATCTTGTTGCATTGTGCAATCACAATAAAGGCTTTCGTAATGTTATTGGTATTCATATAAAGTAGTCCCAGGTTTGTAAATATTCACTGGCACCAGCGTCTCTTCAGCCTTTTATCACTTTCATTTCAGCCCCTGGAAATCCTTTGATTTCTCCCTTCACAATCGACTAAACACATAACAGCAGCTAAATGGCTCAGCTGTCACTGATATGAAGAGGCCATCAAGTTGCAAACGTCCTTTACCATAACTGGTAACTGTAGTTGCACCTGCACTGCCCCAGTGCCATTCCCCTTAAGGGCCTCCTCAGGTGATAACTTGCATTTATTCTTTTGTTAAAAGTTTACTTTTTAATATGCAAACATGCCATATAAACAACCAATTTATACCATATTCTTTTGGAATAAATCAAGCTATAAATGATATATGAACAAACCTTGCAAATCTTGGAAATAGAGATAGGAATAAAAGTAAAAAGTAAAGTTTATCTAAGGGCCATGGAAGTGGAGATTTCAGCCTCAGGCTGTGAGAAAAAAAACTATAAAAACTATATTTATATGCTGTCTGTTGTTATTTTTTTATTTCCTAATGTTCCCTTCATAAGTCGCTGCAAATGTATAGCAAGTGATGGTGTTTGGCTTCAACAACATTGTACAGGGGAAAGAGAGCTTTACACTACAGAGTCAGATGAACAAAGTGTAATATAATAATCACCTATAAGTGACTTTAGATGTTTGCTTTCCACTAGTCTGAGAGATGTTATAGAATCAAAATGACCCACAATGTCAAAATTGACCAGTACATGAAAAACAAACAACTGTTTTTGTCAGCAGTGTTTCCCCCTAATGAAAAAGTAAAGTGCAACCTCATGCTCATGATACAGCAGCAAAGTGAAAATGCCCTGTGTTTATATTGCAGTGACGACAAATGTATTTTTTTCCACTCAGATCCCCATCTAAGAGCCACATTCGCCGCAGATAGAGATGACACAGTAATAGACAGCAAGCCTACATCTATTAAATAAAGAGCGTCATTACCAGCCCATTCATTTCCACTGTGACGTGCCCAGCAGGTTAGAGGAAATCAGGCGTCTAGTTTCCTTCCAGATCAATAACTACATCTGGTGGATAGAGGTTTTTTCATTCATCTGTAACCAGAGACGTGATTTATGATGTGGTGCTGATGCACGACAGGATGTATCATCATTTTTTTTAACATTGCCTGCCTGTCTTCACCCAGTTATTGAATGTGTGTGTGACCGTCATTGAAATGCTTATGAGAGACGTGGTGTACTCGTAATACACAACCCAGAGGCATTAGAACATTTCAGTTGGCCCAGTTGATGCATGTATTGCCTGTCATTAACTGGGATACTTGTTAAATCAGGATAGCCTTAATTAAAGAGTCTATAAGTGTATTGGGTTGAGTTCTACATGCGAATGAGTTGGTCAGTGGCAGCAACGCATTTCCAAAACATTACACTGATCTTTCTCCCAGTGGAGCTAATACCATATATATTTAAATTCAGATCTCAGATATTCGCAGCTTGATGCTCTCTGTGCTCCATATCCAACATTTCATCTAGACTTTTCTATAACGTTGGTTTTTGATCCCACTTTATGTCACTCTTGCTTTAAAGTCGGTGCCCAGAGATTATCCATTTTAATGAATATTTCCTCTGATGTTTTCCTGCAAAGAAATGCTACCCCTGATGCATTTTCAGTCAAGCAGAGTATGGCTATTTTATAAAAACAACTTAAGAAAGTGGTTCAGTCTTATGGCCTCAAACCATGTGTTGTAATTCTTGGCAGAAAGTTGTTGGAGTTAAAAAAGAAAAACAGCAGCACAGCAGATACAAACATTCCAGAGTATCAGGGCTGGATGAACTCCCAATGTTTTAAAAAGAGACATTTTTTTATCAGCAAAACGTGTTTTCGTGCTTGTAAGGGGACTTACTGTATATGATAATAACTCTCAACTCTCCTTGACAACATGCACTTTCTGTGGAATATAACGTGAGTTTGTAACTGTTGATAGATGCCTTCCTGTAAATAGCTCAAATTTAGCCCTCATTGTTCATTGAGTGAATCCAGATGTTAAGGAAAAAGGCCAGAAAAAATGAAAATAATGTTGATTCTGGCTCTGTAGTTTTTAACATAGGATCATATGGTTTTATTAGACAGGAGATCTACAGCCCTCTGAATCTATCCAGCTATGAAAGGCAGCCTGATCCTAACCAATCTAATAAGCTAATTTCACAAGACGAAGGTCAGGTGTGGTAGGGTGTAAAGTTATAAAAGAACATTATGGTTTTATGCTCTGTTTATCAAGTCAGAGATCACCTGAAGGCCACATACAGTAACTAATGTTGAAATAGTAGAATCAGTATTATTCGTTACAGTTCAATCAAGATAATAGTCTTTTCTGTGTAATCTATCTCATCATAACAAGACAAGAATGTACAGCCATGGGATGAATTAATACACTCAACATGTTCAGCATTGCTGTTTAGCATGTTGGCTCACTGACATTGGTTTATGAGGACTAAATACAAAGTACAGCCAAGACTGATGAGAATGCCATTTGCAAGATTAATCATAAACCACAGCAATGGAAAATTGAATTTTTTTCACCCATGTTTTACAGTGTAGCGGCCTATGGGTAATGTGAAATAGTTTTTGAGATATTTCGGTCTGGATCAGTGCTTCTGTGAAGCTGGTTTTGCTGGCATGGAGAAAGATGATTAAAAATGGACAAGCCAACTTTGTTCCTTCCATCAGATGTGTGTGATTGGGTATGAGAGTACATGTTGTACATGTCGTTACCCAGAAGCCCGTAACAACATGTCCATCCACATTCTGAGCCGATAAGGTTGAAAGCTCGTCCAACCATCTCCAGGCAACTAAACCACAGCTGGCGATGGGGGGAAATTGCTGTGCAGCCTCAGTACAGAGGACTCTTCATTAGAACATCTCCCAGCCAGCATACTGATTACTCTCTGACAGAGATCTGAAAAAGCCTGTTTTTTTTCCCCACTCTCCCACCCTGGTTTTTCCCTCTCTCTCCACTTGCCTGCTGTTCCCTCATCTCAGCCCAAATCAAGCCACAGCACACCTGATGGGGCTCTGGATACTGTAGCCAGTTTCAAAAGGCAGAGATAGAGCTATCTTCCCACAAATCCTCCACCTGCTGCTGCCACTATGGACAGTATTAAGCTCAGCATATATCAGAGAGTTCAGAGTTCATTTTATTGTCATCCGACCATCGTACCTTTATAGGCACTAGAACAAAATCACGAAAAACACAAGGCAGAAGACAGAAACATCAAGCTAAGGCTATTTCCCGTTCATCATTGTTAGACAGAAAGCTAATTTTAGAAAATCAGGTACATACTGTAGGTATAATCTGGCAACCTTTTCTCAATTTAATGTCTAATAACTGAATTAGTGCTATTCTGTCGCTGTGCCATTTTATACCTATGTCCTGTCTGTCGCATGTCAAAAACCTCTGTCAAAAAAAACCTGTACTGTTCTGTGTAGCACCACCAACTAATACATGTATGTATCCTTCTCTGTTATGAAAACAATAAAAATACATACACAAAAAAGAAGACAGAAACATCACAAAAAAAACTCAGAAAAAAGACAGACCAATATTTCCAATATATATACAAAAAAAGGTTACAGTGATAAATAAAATATCTAAAAGATGTATCATGAAAAAACGGAAACCTAAAAATCATTATATTGCACATATGCCTGTTTTTTGTGTACATTAGGTCAACACCATAGTTGTTTTGGGGATTGTTGTGTCTCTGGTCAGAACATCAAAACAGTCTTTGATATTGTTTGCTGCAGGACTGACAGGTCGGGGGGTGTACAGACACTTCTATCTCCTTTCAGGTTGTGGTGCCATCTGGTTTCCATTGAGCAACTGTGCACATGCTAGGATGAGGGCGACTGCTATCAGCCGAGTCAACACTAGCCAGAGCTGCTGTGTTCATGGTAACCACAGGAAAAGAAAACGTAGTTGTGTATCCAGGCTGCTCAGCTGGGGTCTGTGGGGGGGTCAAGATGGCAACAATATTAAGGTCTTTGATTTGTTGTTGTCAAAGAGATTGTGTAATGTCAACCTACAGCTTTGAGGATTCTCTCACAGCTGCTTGGACACATATTGTCCAGCCTTTAGAAATCACTCCGCCTCAGGAAATGTACACAAGACACCGAAGCTCTTGCGCAAACAGTTAAGAATGACCTCTGCGCAGGGGCAGAGTGTATTTATCTCATCATCTGAAGGGTATGAAAGTGAGAGTGTGTGTGTGTGTGTGTGTGTGTGAGGTTGGCTCATGTCAGTCTGTGTCATCATATTCCATCAGTCCTTGGTAGATTGCAGAGGTTAAAAGAAATGGTAATGTCCCTGAGGAAAGCGTGGAATGAATTCTGAGAGATGCACAAAACACTAACTGACAGATCAGATGGCATCAGATGATTTTAATTAAATGTGAAAAATGAGAAATGAAAGTGTATTTAATGCCACGTTAGATCTTCTCTTACATCTTTGGAGCTCGGTAGACCCATCAGATAATGATCCTCACTGCTCCTATTACATTTGGCACAAGAAAAGAGGACAATCGTAGCATTGTATGAGCTACAGTCAGGTCCAAACAAACATAAGTCATTTCATACTTTTTTCAGCTTTGAGCAAATATGAAATCTTTGTAAGTGGGTTCTAAAGCGACCAGTTGGTGATAAACGGTATAGACCAGAAGCGTGGCTCAGTTTCCTGCTTTGTATTTTTCGCCTTTTACAACTATCCAGTGCATTTAGCTGCAGAGCAACAGGCCTAGCAGCATATTCTCATCTTGTCTTGGCAGCTCTTGACTGGGAAACTTTCCAAGTTAGATGTTGAAGCAGTGTTGCACCACATTTCAGATTGACTGATGCGACTGGTATGGCTGTCATAAAATTGACATCAAAAAATTCATTCCTGCACTGGTTCAAAGGATTTTGGTCATAATTTATTATTCACTCTCCTGTACCAAAGCCGTCACAGATGCCCTTGATGTCAGCCTGATTTTTCAGGCGGAATAAATTCCCTCTAACTGAGGACTTTGCAAAGAGATCTAACACCGCAACTAAATGGTTTTGTGGTCGTCAAAGGTGTTTGCATCACTAATTTCTATTTTGATGCCTTAATGTTACCCACTTGTCCCTTTGGTGTACGATTTCAATGCTGTAAATTACTGTGGTGTTTGGTATTTTCCCATTTGAATTGCATCCACCAGTTAAACAGCCTTCTTAATTCCTATTTTCCAGGACTGCCAAGAAAATCAGTCATTAAAGAATACTGTATGGTGCAGTATTGATATTCTCCATCACCCTGAGCACCCGTTTTACATTATTCCCTCAGAGGGGGCTCCTCTGAACATCATCTTTGCTGTGTTTGCATTCATTTAAAGAGCGTAGACACATTACGACTCTTGCCACTGCCTTCATAATTAGACATAAACAAGTTTAATCATCACTAAATGCAGTCTCTAATTTTCTGTCTTACTGTGTCCCATGTAGAGCCAAACAAGACATTGTGTGTTACTATGGAAACAGAGGCAGCCCTGAGCCCATCCATCTAAAACAAGGTCTGTGTTTTTTAACATGGTTGCTGTAGAAACCGTTCATTCCACATTAACCTCTCCTCTCGGCCCCATGGCCCAGTCATGTCCGTCTCACATTTCCATGTTGATGTGGCGCGGCCACTGTCAGACCTTTTAACCAATGTACGTATTTGTCTGCGTCATGCATGTGCTTTCTCAGCAGGGATCTACGGCTTGAGTAATTCACTCCTGGACACTCCCTGGAAGAAACTGCTGCAAGGCAAGCGTCACTTCACCAGCGTCGTCAACAACCAGTCCCTGTCATGTGATGGACTGGTGCAAGAGCTGCTCAATGTCCTCAATAATGAAGAGCTGTGAGTGATTCATCATCCACCTATCAGTTCTCATTCTATAGATTCACACACCACAATAACCTGTCATCTTAATTTGTATTTACATACTTTTTCAGAGGATTTTATGATGACATATTGAGGGTATTTATATGTATATTCACTAAAATATCAATTTACTCTGATTGTGAACATGTATCACGATCGATTTTGACATTTGTGGCAACGCACTTCAATTTCTAGCTAAGAGGAAAACATTGACACCTCTCTTATGTATTTACAATAAATAAGGAGATGTGGCCAGCTTTGTTAACTTAGCATCGCCTGAGATGAGCAGTGGAAGCAGGGAGACAGCCAGCTGTGCTCTGTCTGAGGGAAACAAAATCCACCTACCAGTTCCTCTAGACTTCACTGATCTTCTCATTATTTCTCCCTTGTTTAGTCAAATCTTGGTTTTCTGGTTGCCTTGTTTTTTGGTCAGGTTGGACTTTAGTATAATATCTGTCTGATCACTGATGTTTATGATTTGCAGCATGATTATTTCTCATGAATTGGTATTGGTGTTCAGCTACATTATGTATCCAAACAAGAGTAGAGTAGTGTATTTTTGTGAACTCATAGGGAAGATGGCCAGGGCTGCAGTCCAAGCTGTAGAGAGAATTTCTCTCTAGCACAAGTGAATGTGCAGAATTTGAAATGTCAAACTTTTGACAGGGGAGCACACAGTTGAGTTGACCGAAAAAATGAATCAGGTGAACCCAGCATGTCTTACCACCCTGTGAGACCTTAAGGCCAAGCCTGTGGACTAAATCCAAAAAGCTCTGCACAGCAGTACAGTGCCACTCGGAGCAGGTTGAGAGAGAGAAGAAAGAAAAAAATAGTCAAATATGAAAAAAAGTCAAATATGAAAAAAGCAATTGTTGCATGCATTACTGTGGACCATCTTAAAATGAAATTATATTTACCGAAACATTGAACAGCAAATTTAGCATCTACTTCATCGGTTTTTCTTGTGAAGTAACTGTTGTTTTTATAGATTGTGAAATGAATCAAGGCTGCAATACATGGCCTACTTTTGGAAATGTTTTCATAAACAGATTTTAGTGAGATATGAGTTAAGAGAAAGTTTCCAAACATTCTTGTTCTTTTAGGCTTGAGAGACACAGGGACTGAAATAAATGTTCAGTACTTAAGTATATTTGGATATTATGTACAGTATCATCACTGCATGTACTGGAAGCACATGACTGTTGAAGTACTGTGTGTTTGTTTAACAGGAACGCACCTGATCCAGCTCAGGAGAGCCAAGGTGATGGTTACAGTCAGTCCATGATCCAAGCTCTGTCAGCGGTGTGTGTTCGCTCACCTCATTATGGCACAAGGTCAGTGTCCTCCACCCACACAAAAACCACTATCTGTTATCTCCCCCTGTTTCTCTCCACCTGAGTTAACTGACAGGACTAGGTTAGACTGCAGGATCATAGACAGCAGAGAACTGTTGGTACATAAAAATCCCCAGTGAAATCAATCCTCCGCAGCGAGCAAATGAAAGGGGATTGTCTACACTGTGATGCCACGGTGGATTAGCGGATACAGAGACTGTCCTGTAGCCAAAAGGTCAGAGGGTCAGTCTTTGTCAGAGCCCTCAAAGTGTCATTTTGCAGAGCCCTATCTGCTTCTGGCTGCTCATTTTTGATAAGGATGTTCGGCTAAATACCTGAAATGTGAAAATTTGACTGTTAAATGATCCTCCAGTAGTTGCCCAGTGTAACCTACCGGGGCGTAGCAGCTCAATGCGCCCAGAGCAAAACAGCAGCGAAGCAAAAAAACTAGCAGAAGACTTAGGAAGAAAACATGTTGCTGATTTGGACTTATTTCACTGTGTGCCAGGACGACCCAAAACACGCTCTTTGTAATGCTTGCAAATCAAAAGTAAGCCGTGGAAGCACTGTTGAAACTCTCACTATTTCTTATTTGTGATGTTTTATTCTTGAAAAGGGGGTTATGATAGCATCATATAGCCTACCACTAGTTGTGGTTTTAATTGTAGTTATATAAGCAAAATGTTGTCTGGGAGAAGGGTACTTGTATTAAATTTGGGAAAGGGTACTCAAGCAAGCCAAACAAATATGGTGTCTATTGTATGATTATAATTATTTCTTAAAAAAGAATGGTTTTGACAGGTCAGACCTCCTTTAAAACCGGGAATCGGTCAAAGAATTTTGCAATCGGTGCATCTCTAGTTACTTTTCAAGCTCTTTCCCTGAGTAGTTTTTATTCATTTTTGTTTGTGTGCTTGTGTCCCCTTTCCCCATGCCCCTTCCCATTCAGGACCAATACAATAATCTTGATAGACGCTGAGGGGAATGTGACCTTCACAGAGCGCACCATGCTCAACTGTGATACAAGTAAATGGAGCACCAGTTCTTTCCAGTTCAAGCTGCAGGGGTGAAGACACGATGGAGGAAACCCACTCTGTGCCTTTTTTTGCATCACCTTTCCTTCCGTCACCCTGGTCCCCAGCCTCCAGCTGCACCTCATCATAGCAGCCATGTGAACATGAACACTCATCTGCACTTTTTCTTCAGCTACTCGGCACTAGCTGCCTCTTTAACTTCAGTGATATGTATTTCTTATTCTCGATTTAAGTTAAGATGCATCTTTTTAAAACAAATGTACTAATTTAAAAGATTGCCAAAGAACATGTATAATTTTGTAGAGGAAAATATTTCACATAACAGCAGTTGCATTGCTTGAAAAAGTGTAATCCATTACAGATCGCAGGTAACCTGCTATGAACTTCAATCAGTACTGTTTTTACCTTTTAAATCGATTATATGAAGTGAATATACACGTACTGAACATTTTCCAGCAACAGAATGACTCTATTCAGCTATTACAAAGTAAAAGAAAAAAACATATTGAAATGTTTCCTATTGTTTTCCATTTTTCACACTGAGATTTCACGGGGTCACCAATGTTTTTCTAGAGAATGTGTAATATCTGATGTAAGATCACAGTAACTGTCAAAGATCACAGTCAAAGGTAATTCATCATTCTCCATCAACTCCACAACTATAGTGTCAGTGTTACAGTAGTTATCTCCGTATTGGATGCAAATTGTTTCAGGCACTGGAACTCTGACTGCTTCCATGGTAGGATAATGGCTTTTACAGCTGCTTGACAATAAATACAATATCCAAACAATGACTTACCATGTAATGATTGTTGACAATACACAAACACACTGTGAGGCATTCGTTTTTTTAGTAACCATGTGTATTCTAGCACCTGTCAGGTGATTTCTGCATTTTACCCTATTTAAAAACAACCACTTCTGAGTGGGGTTTAAAATTTACCTGACCAAAATGGTTCTAACTTGTACATAAGGAGTGAGGAAAACCAGAGCTATAGGCATATTGTTTTCATGTTTTCTGTCTGTACATAAACCCATACATCCCATTCTTGTGGATGTACTAACTAATGCTATGTTTTTTAAAGTGTTTTGAGACATTTTATGCCTTTATTTGATAGGTCAGTGAAGAGAGACAGGAAAGCAGTGAGATAGACTAGAGAAATGACATGCAGTAAAGATCATTTTGGTCCTGAGCCAAACCGGTGATCACTGCTTTGGGCAATGCCAACATGGGATGTGCTATAACCATTCAGCCACAGAACACCCCCACTAACCAATGACATATTGACAGAGCTTGGCATAAACAAGATTAAAGGATGAACTGACCAGGTTTGGGGGGAGCGTGCAAAGGTTTGGTGTCCCTGTAACACGTTGAGGGAATTTGTCCAGATTTGGTACAAACGTTCACTTCGACACAAAGACAAACTGATTAGGTGGTCAAAGGTCGACAGGGATGTAACCTGAAACTAGTCCAAGTGGCAGGGACAGACAACCGTGGTAATTCTACTCTACACATGCACTTATTCCTACTGTCACTTTGTGCCATGTTACTGTCCCGTTATGCATGAAGGAATAGACTGTATCCTCTACAAAAAGGTCGGTGGGTCTTTTAACTTATTTTGGCATATCATACAAGGATATGTAAAAGTTCAAATAAAGGATGCCTGAATACCTTTTAGCTGCCTTGGTGTCTGGATGCATGTCGATTTCATTCATAACCGTCATTTTTCCTTTCTTTCATAAGTCTGGCTATTTAATCAGAAAATAACCTGTGGCACTTTTGAATGAAACAAATATAGCAAATATTACAACATTAATCTTAATGTAAAAATCAAATTTTAGCTTTTTGCATAGAATTAGAACTAAGTGTTATATTAATGAGACACAACAGAATTTATCTCTGTTATCCAACTCTCCTACTATAATTATGCTAACATTAATGCCAGGCAGGGAATAGAGTATTGAAATAGGCCTACACTATTCCAGGTTGGGTACTGTTAGTCAGTACTGACCCCAACTGGCAAGTTGAGATACTGTGGATTCGATGTTCATGCCGTCTGCTCACAACTGAGGATGTTGAAGTTGTGCCTTACATGCAATATATTTATGTGTCCATTGAAACAAAAGTCTGATAATAAGCACTTGACTTCAAGGATATTTATGGCAACATAAATATCCTTTATAGATAGACTCTCTGTTGTTCTTGTCAAACAAAAGCACCTAGACTTAACAGGTTGTTAAACGTACCAAAGAACTGGGAATAATAACAGGCTAATAAAAATAAAATACAAACAGCAAATAGGCCTACAAGATTTGTTTGTAGCATTTCGCCTATCAACCTCAATCATTTGTTGTTTCTATGAATTTCTTTTTTTTCTTCCCTTTTTTTTTTTAGAAAAAGAAGAAGAAGATCAAAAAAAAAATCATCTCTAAAAGTCACTAAAACATGAAAAGAAGAAGAAGAAGAAGAAGATGATGATGATGATAATGACGGGAGTGGTAATGATGATGATGATGCTGATGGTGGTGATGGATGGTGATGATTCTGGCGCTTGCGGTGTCACCAAAATGTCAAATGCGTGATTGGTTTAATCGTGCCAGTGGAAGCGGCGAGGGACGTCATGATTGGCCCGCAGGTCCGTCACTCATGAAAAAGCCGGTACTGGAAGGCGGGCACTGAGCTGGATTTTCTCTGTGGTTTTCTTCAAGATGGCGGGGCCGCGAATGAGTCCTTGTGGTGGCTCGTCGAGAATAAAATAAGTTAGTGAGGTAGTTAGGCGCCTAGTAGGAGACAACCGTGTCACATTTATCGGTGAGTATTCATTTAACCCATACCTGACTGTTTTTGGCCTAGCTGGCCGTTTTTACAGACGTGGACATCCGCACAGCCCTTATGGTTGCTAGCTAACGTGTTAGCATGGATGTTAACGTTACCAGGGGCCCGCTGTGCAGCTGCAGACAGCACAGATGCGCCAAAACGAGCTCATTCCCCATTTTATTTTACAATGGCATGGGTTGTCATTTGAACCTGAACAAACGTAAATCATATTCCGAGGTAAAAATGACCAGGGCTTAACGTTTAAGTAATTTGATCACAGCTACATGTTTGCACTACTATTAGAAGTACGTTTAACGGTGTGTATTTTTACGCTGTTAGCCATGAAGTTGTAGTAACTGACATTTTTGCTCTCACTGTTCTTCTAGCTCCCAGAAGATCCCACTGGAGGATGAGCAGTGCCTAGATCCCATATTAAGCTGAATGCATTGTGATTTCCAATAATTGAGACAGTGATTCTGAAAGCTGTCTACATTAATGAAAAGAACAATGTAGTCAGCTTAGCATATTCACCTCTGGTACGTGGTCTATACAGGGATGTGCTTCTGCATGCATTCTGGGTTTAGATAAGAAGGAAGTTAATCAACAGGTTAGATTTTTTTAAAAATTAAACACTAGTCTGTATATGAAGTAGTTGTTAATACACAGGAAATGGAGATAGATGATGTTCTACCCCCTCTCCCCTTGGAGCCACCTGATGATTTTGGCCAAGATGAGGGCAGAGCACCTCCACCACCTCCCCTGCAAACGTCCAGTGACGCAGAGGTAATGGACGTTAGCTCTGGTGGTGATGGATACACATACACCCCAGGGGACGGGGAAGCCCCACCACCACCGCAGCCCCTCAGCAAGGGCTCAATCACTTTCTGTAGCCACCTCTCAGACGAGGCAAATCCCAACCCACCATGCCCCAGAACAGCCCGCCACGCTCCCCCGGTCACTAACTTTTTACCCGACCTCAAGTTGCTCAGAGACGTTAAGATTAGCGTAAGCTTCACCGAAAGTAGCAATAGTAAAGACAGAAAGGTTCTGTACACAGGTGAAGGGCAGGATGGAGGAAGTGATGATGGCTTAGACGGTCTGAATGGTGAGTTGCATGACTGGACTAATGAGCAGGAAATGGCTGAGAGCAGCTCTGGCGCAGGAAATGCAGGCAGACGAGGAGAGGAGGCTGAGGTAGACGCGGAAAACAAGGTTGAGTTTGCTGTCCTGGATGAGTTGGATGACTTCTATGACAACTTCCTGGATCATGACGATGGAGATAATGGCGGCTTTAAGTCTGAGGTCATAGTTCAGCAGGAGCAAGCAGATGAAGAGGCTGGACCGTATCCCTATGAGGTATGTCTGTTTGTGTCTGTTTATCCCTTGTTCTTGTTAACAGCATGATTTGAACACAGTTGTCAAATAAAAATATTTAGGCTTCATGGAGCTCATACAGTGCAAAAAAAAAGCTCATTATCAGGGCAGCACCATTAAATACATTCCTTTTATTTCAATGAGACCACTGTGTTGGTACAGCAGGGTGCAGAATGAACAGTATTTAATTTTTTATGGAAAATGACTGGATAACAATTGAGAAAGCACCCCCATTAACCTTGTTGTGTTTGTGCCAAAGTCATTGTTTGTAGGTGTCAGATGAGATCATATGTCATAAAAAGCACCACTAGTTGTAGTCATGGAGATTATTTAAATGTCCTCTACACTGCTTTATGCCACCTCTCAAAGCAGCTGAATACCATAAAAGTTTAGAGCCTAAAGCATATAATAGGATGTTGTGACATCAGTCAGTACAGGAAAGGTTGTACATTGTACTTGTCTGTCTGGTTAATGGAAAATTGCTGGAACCACTGCTACTAATTAAGTAACAATGTATTGAAAGAAATACTTATTAAGGAGGAAGTATAGCTGATGCTGAATCAAAGGGGTAGTTTAAAAAAAAAACTTCGAGGAAAAATGACAAGCCAGTTTCTGATTTTGTGGTTTCATATCACTTGAGAAATTGTTTGCATCGATATGCACAACAGGTTAAACCTTGATGAAGTTTCATCATAACAGGGCAGACTAATTTTCTCAGTTGATTGCACCAGCAAATGTTCTCTTCATGAAGGAGTCTCCTCACCTTTACTTGTATCAAACAAAATGTCAAATTTATCACTAGATTTTTATAAGGAATTACCTAAAGTACACCTTAAAAGCTAACAATGAATGAGGAGAAAGTTGCGAGTGACAGAGACAGAGACACACCTACCTGTGTGCACATGGTCTGAAAATGAAAATCCCAGCAGGATGGGAATAAATGAATTATGGGTATTTCTCACTTTGCCCTGATGATGTGAGGAACTTGCAGTCTTTTCTGTCTGTGTGTGCTCAGCACTGAATTGTGCAGCGACCTTAAACTTACCACAGAACACAATGATTTTACTGAGTGTTAAATTGAGCTGAACACTGTCAGACTGTGTACACGCTATAAAATCTACTGACTGACTGATTTAATGTTAAAGTGTGATATTTTAGGATATTTAAGTAGTAGACGAGAAACTAAGCAGGATTATCCCCGTGGCTATGCTACATTTTACCTTAATTAAAAAGCTCCAGAGCAATTGTGATAGTTAAATACATGACTTGTTACAAGTGAGAATTAAGGCTCTCTGTCTTCCACCTGGCATCTCATGGCTGAAAACCAACCTTGTAACATCAGTGTAGTATTTGGTTGCCGCCCCGGTGTCACAGCTCCCTGTGCAACACAAATACACATGTTGTAATGTTATATAATGCTGTCCACTGCTCCATGGATTGCTTTTTTGCCAGCTCTGTTGAAAACAAATGCACATGGCCAGGCGGAGGGTTAGCAAAACAGCACAAAAAGCCACCAGACTTACGTAGTTCCTCTTTAAAGTCACAGTTGAATCTGGCCATTTCCTTCTCCCCCTGAAAAGAAGAGGATGGGGCTCAGTCTGTCAGTTAACGCACTGGTTCTAACAGGTTTTTTGCTTTGCTTTACATTGCACTCATACCACATGCACAGGCACTGGGTGAACTCAATGTCTCTGTCTGCACCTGCATTCTGATCAAATGCAGCTTCAGAGAGACTGAGTCAGTGTGAAGGAAGAAACAAATCAGCTAATGAATAATGATCAAGCATTCACATACATGTGTCTAATTTTCACTTACGCACACAAAAGATTGTCACGTGTGTGCCTATTGTGATGGCTGCTTGGAGCCCTGCATAAAGCAGCCTAATTTTAGAGAATTGTTTGTTTTTGTTTAATTCTGTTTTGTATTACTGAAATGAGAAGTGAGATGCTCAAAGAGGTTAGTGCCACTTTTAATTTCTTCCTTTTAAATTCTGATTTTCCTTTTGACACAAAAGTAATCAATTGTAATCAAAAGGATGGTCTAACTGCTAAATGTATGGTTTATTTGTACTAAGTAGGTGTTTATGAGTCCAGTATGCTCTGTTTCTGAATCCAGGAGTATTTCATTTGTATGCCCTCAAGTGGAGCAGATAATTGTTGTTGTAGTTAAGGACCGGTTATGGTTTCACCAACTGTTGAGTTGATGCATCACTGTTAAAGTTTCCTCTCAGGTGATGCATTCAAAAACTCCTTTGATACTGGTGACCCATCCTTCTCTCCCAGCCTTAAACATTGACTCTTCC
This sequence comes from Decapterus maruadsi, assembly GCA_030347415.2. Classification (NCBI taxonomy): domain Eukaryota; kingdom Metazoa; phylum Chordata; class Actinopteri; order Carangiformes; family Carangidae; genus Decapterus; species Decapterus maruadsi. Next base: position 6,359,284 of record CM064895.1, read on the forward strand.
AGGAGGAGTTTGACAATGATGTTGATGCTCTGCTGGAGGAGGGCATGCCGGTCCCCAAAAAGATGCGCCCTGCAGAGGACAAATATGGCGGGGACAGTGATCATCAGTCAGATGGCGAAGGAGGTGTTCAGCCAATGATGACCAAAATTAAGACTGTCCTGAAGAGTGAGTGGTGGGTCCGTCTGTTTAAGGGCTGGGCAAAGAACTTGCTGTTGGATGTGTGGAGCAGAACGTGATCTATTTTAAACAATATCTGTTAATGTATAACATCAGTTGCACTCATGTAAATGAGAAAATAATAGGATTACAGTATGTTTTTAATTTGAAGTCTTGTGTTACATAAAATTATAAGGTTCCCCAGGGAACTCTTTTTGCAAAAATGTTAAGCTCTTCACATTAAAGTGGATAACCAGTTAGCCCCCCTTGTTGTATCTTTGAAATAGCATTGCAGAAAGATGTACACAAACTTCTTGTTTTAGAGATTAGTCTATACTAAAATATCTCATTGTTTCTTTCTCTCTTTTTGTCTTGGACGTGTATGTATAACTTAAAGGGATAGCTCAACATTTTGGCAAATTGGCCCATTGCCATAATCGCTATAGTCATAGCAATAGGTTTGTTACCTTTATTTGTCGGTGTAAGCTATTTTTAGAACAGCAGAGCGGAGCAGCAGGCTGCTTAGAGCTATGCTATGAAGGCTAAGGGAATTTCTTGGTTTCCCTCATCAAATACAAAATCCCCAAACTTTCGTGGACAAGTTGTGACCTGCACAACCACCACGCTATGAGATAATAAATAAGTAAATGCGGAGACTGCTTGCTGAAAAACTGTCCCTGAACGCAACGCGCATCAGCGGTCTTGCATTAATTTACCTCTAACACAGCTCCGTCTCGTAACGTTCTGCTATTATCTCATAGCGTGGTGGTTGTGCAGCAACGTGTCAACGACAGCGTTTTTGAGTTGTTGGGTTGTGTATTTGATGAGTTTGATGAGGGAAACCAAGAAATCCCCTTAGCCTCCATAACATAGCCCTGAGCAGCCTGCCGCTCCGCTCTGCTGTTCTAAAAATAGCTTACACCAACAATTAAAGCTAACAAACCTACTGCTATGACTATAGGGATTATGACAATGGGCCAATTTGCCAAAATGTTGAACTATCCCTTTAACATGAGATGGTAACATTGTAATTATTCCCTGCATTGCCAGGTCGGGGGCGTCCACCCACTGAGCCTCTACCTGATGGATGGATCATGACATTCCATAACTCAGGCATTCCAGTCTACCTGCATCGAGAAACCAGAGTGGTTACCTGGTCCAGGCCCTACTTCCTTGGGACTGGCAGTATTAGGGTAAGATGAAACACAAGCCACATGTCTAAATAAGCTATAGTACTCAACTCTGGTGGGGGTTTGATTCACCATTGGCTCCCTGCTCATTTATGTCAAGTCTCCCAGAAGAATTTTAAGAGATGTTTAGTTTGACAGAAACTTTTGTGAGAGTTCAAGGAAAGACCGTCATACTTTCAGGAACATTTTGTTTTGCAACAGGTCTTTTCAGGTCTTACACAGGAAATAATGTCCCTCAGCTGCTAAGCATCGGTGGGCAGGGCAGCATCCTTCCATCTTGGTAAAACTGCATGTCTGAATGAGTGTTCATCATTTGTTTGTTGCCCTTGTTGGCATGCAGGGAGAGCAGAGCACACCTGAAAGCAGAGGGTTGGATTATGGATAGGACTTAGAAAACGAGGCATTAAACCTTACTTAATTAGAGAGACTGTTCTTCTCGTACATTTGAAGTGATGCTAATGTTTACACAGTTTGCTTAAAAAAATGCCCATCTTAATTTCTCTCACAGAAACACGACCCTCCCACCAGCAGCATCCCTTGCCTACATTACAAGAAAATGAAGGAGCAGGAGGAAAAAGAACTGAACGGAGATGCGACTCCTAATGCAGAGGAGTCTCCGGTCAAGCCCAGGCAGGAAGCAAACGGTGAAGACGGAGCAGGCAAGTCAGATACTGCAGCTGAGGATCAAGACGGCGTCCCCCCCTCTGTTTTGCCTGACGCCGGCCCAGACGGAGAGGGGGCCGCCGACAACAGCCAGCAGGCTAAAGAGCCCCAGCCTTGTGACATTGCCCAAGGAGCGTTAGGACAAGTCAAGGCCAAGGTGGAGGTGTGCAAGGATGAGTCAATAGGTAAGGACTGTCCTAGTACTGGTACTACCGCTGTATCATGTGTTAGCTCTGGTGACAACTTGTCATCAAGATGTTTGACATCGAGCAATGCCACTTTGTAAAACCCTCCCCAGAACTTGAAGACTTCCGCCTGTACCTGGAAAAATGCTTTGACTTTGAACAAGTCACCGTAAAGAAGTTTCGCACGTGGGCTGAACGCAGGCAGTTCAACAGAGACATGAAGAGAAAACAGGCAGAGTCAGAGAGGCCTATCCTACCCGCCAACCAGAAACTCATCACGCTGTCAGTCCAAGATGCACCCACTAAGAAAGGTGAGTCATGTAGACGGATGTTTGGTTTTCATTAGCAGCAACAACCCAAGCCATTATTAATACTATTAGTTAGTAGTATTGTTTGAGTAGCCCGTGTAGCTAAATGCACTTTCTGCATCTGTGAGACCTATTTCTTTCTTTGATCATGGCCATAACAATTATTCCTGTCAAACTCACAAAGATGCATCACTTTGTTTGTCCAAACTCACTTACGTTGCTGATGGAACTTAGTAACTGACACTCTTTTGCAAAAGCCTGGAATTCAAAATCAAGTGTTAATATGCTATTTCCGCTGCAACACTTGCTGAAATGTCAGATAAGTGTATCATTTGCTGATGGATTTCAATTCTTTTTTCCTACATTTTCCTACAGAATTTGTCATCAACCCCAATGGAAAGTCTGAAGTTTGTATCTTGCACGAATATATGCAACGTGTCCTCAAGGTCCGACCTGTTTACAATTTCTTTGAATGTGGTAAGTACTTTCAGCTCAGTGTCTCTGATAAATGTGGGTAAATCTGCCCTGTATTCCTTTTTGTCATCTACAACCTGGACCACATTCGCCATATCCTCCTCTCCAGTATGTACATGTTAGCCCATAAGCACACAAACTTATTGCTGTTACCTCTTATAAAAGTGTGTTATTCTTTGTTCCTCACAGAGAACCCAAGTGAACCCTTTGGAGCATCAGTCATTATAGATGGAGTAACTTACGGCACAGGAACCGCAAGCAGTAAAAAACTTGCCAAGAATAAAGCTGGTAATTCATTCTCTCTTTAGTACTGAACTAAAACTAACTAACCAAGTGATGTATAATAGCGTTAATCTCTTCTCACAGCCAGTTGTCTTTGTGGCATCTTCAAATGCATATTCTGGTAAAGTTGTAATTTGACCTGCACTCACTGATAATGTGATGTCCACTGCAGCTCGAGCCACACTGGAAATCCTCATCCCTGACTTTGTGAAGCAGACCTCGGAGGAGAAGCCTGTCGAAGGCGATGAACTGGAGGTACTGGTTTTTCCTTCTTCTTGATATAGTGACTCTTACTCTTATCATTTTCAATGACATGAAACAGATTAAAGCTCACCTCTGAAGGTACATAACACAAGCATTGTGAGGAGAAAAAATAGACAAATTTCCCTTAAAGTAATAGCATTTTAAAAAAAATACAACAATGGTAACATTTAATGTGCTCTCTCCTGCAGTATTTTAATCATATCAGTATTGAAGATTCGAGGGTGTATGAGCTGACCAACAAAGCAGGACTACTTTCGCCATATCAGATTCTTCATGAGTGCCTTAAAAGGTAAGAAAGTGAACTTTTATAAATATTTGTGGTTATGTAAGTTAAAGCCTTTTATCTGTTGCTAGTCGTGCTGGTAGGCAGTCGGTCATGTGTCCATCTACATGACTATGAATTGAGTGCACCAAGCAGCACAAGTTTTAAGCCTCTTCTAAGAACAAAGACGTCAGGTAGGAGATATTCAATGAGAAAATGTATTTCTTTGTTTTGTTTTTTGCAGAAACCATGGGATGGGAGACACCAGCATTAAATTTGAGGTGATCCCTGGGAAAAACCAGAAGAGTGAATATGTGATGACATGTGGGAAACATACAGTGCGTGGCTGGTGTAAGTAGAACCTGATCCTCATCTAACCATTTATTGGTGGGTTCAACACAAAACAAATCAAACTTTCACATCACATGGTGCATTTCAATGGAAGTGAAGAATTGCCTAGCACAGGGGTTTTCAAAGTGTGAGAGAGTGAGCCCTCCTTAATGAAAAATAAACAGCTGTGCCCCCCCCCCACAAAAAAAAGAGAATTAAACATTTAATATATTTATTATCAGTTACTATGACCAAAACAATATTTGATTCATTAAACATAAATTGGTCTTTTCTGTAGGATTTATTTGATTTATCTTATTTCTCAGCATATTAATTATCATGACAACATAAAGCACTGACGAATAAGCCTAAACATTGATACAGAACTCTGTAACACACTCATCACAAAAGCAGCGACATACTCTCCCTGTGTGATCATCTGGGAAGCAGAGAGTCTGAAGTTTATTGAAATGTAGAGCAGGTGACACTGAGACAGGTCTCCACTGTACGTCTTGACCACATCAGCTGTTCAGCTGTAAAAGAGGAAAACTCCGCCGCGACGTGCAGCTTTTTCTTTTTTTTTTTAGAAGCGGTATATTGCTCGGGGACACGCGGTACTACTGCTGATCCAATGTATTTATCTGAGCTTCGTCACTGTGAGAGGCTTGAGCTTCGTTCATATCAAGTTATAGCTACCTGACGCTGTGCAGCACCTGACGCTCTTCTTCTAACCAGAATAGTTCGGCGGCCGACGGACTAGTGCTACATTCAGCCGAGGCCAGCAGAGCTCCACTCTCCCTGCAACACAGTCTCTCTGATCACTCGCTCTGAGCGTCATATCGCCGCGGAGATGATTGCATTGGCACCGTGGGCGTCAGTGCACAACGCGAAAGGGCTCTCCCCAAGCGTCAGTTTATGACGCGGCGGGAGTGTTGTGGTTGCTCCCTGACACATCAGCTGAGTATAATCGCAGTCTGTGTGTTACAAGATCGTGTTTTATCATATTGCATAATCGCAAACTATAGGCTATACATTAATCATTTAGCCCTATGTGCAAGTGACATGTAACTCATGTTTTGTTTGAATGTTTTCAGTTTTTCTTTTTTTTTCTTTTTCACATGCCGCGCCTCCCCTCAAACTCTCTGGCGCCCCCCAAGGGAGGCGCGCCTCACACTTTGAAAACCCCTGGCCTAGCATGTAAACAGTCACAATTCATATTGAACCATGACAGATATGTAATGAGAATGGAATGCGTTGGGTATGGGAGCCTTTAAAATACAGTGGTACTGATGTTTGATATATACTTGTTTTGGTGTTTTGTTGAACTTTGGTGAAGTTCATGCCAGAAGCAACAGATTGACGTCAATGTTTTCTCTTATTTTGTATGTTAACTGTGTTTTCCAACAGGCAAGAACAAGAGGGTTGGTAAACAACTAGCATCTCAGAAGATTTTGCAGATGCTTCATCCCCATGTCAAGAACTGGGGCTCATTGCTACGCATGTATGGCAGAGAGAGCAATAAGATGGTCAAGAAGGTAAATACCCTGCACAGCACACTATGAAGTTTGGAAAGTATTTTAAAGAGAGATTTTGTTAACTGCTCTTTGGTCAGACTTATTGATGTATCTGTATAGATAATTGTATTTATGATGATGATGATGTGAATTTGTTTTCCATCTCTGTGTGATGCTTGTCAACAGAAATTATGAACTGTCGAGCCTAAAAGCAATTAAAATGTCTCTTCAACATAAAAGTCTTTCATTGCAGTTAGTTGGAGCTTTGGCTTTTTGTCAGATTGTCAATTGCAAGCACAGTTACTGGTTAGAACAGATAATTGGTATGTTACACACTGACTGCCACATCACACAGCAGACAGTCAAACTTGAATACACCAGTGTTTGACTAACCCTACCCTAACTGGTGTTTTGCAGGAGAGCTCGGACAAGAGTGTGATCGAGCTCCAGCAGTTTGCCAAAAAGAACAAGCCAAACCTTCATATCTTGAACAAACTGCAAGAAGAAATGAGGAAGCTGGCCACGCAGAGGGTGAGCAGACTTCTGTTCTGTACAGTGCAGAAGTTTTAAAAAGTAAACTGTAACTCCAGCAGCTGTGAAACATTTATCACTTGTTTTTTTGTTTTGCGAGTGAAGGGCTTCTGGCATCAAGTTGAGGGTTGTCTGTTTTTGATATGCACTCATCCTTTCATCTTTGGCCACGGACCTGAGGGGTGTACTCTGTGAACACTGGAAGTTCTCTCACTAGAGCTCATCTGAGGAAAGACGAGGTGGTCGTTTTCATATAGATAGAACACAGAAGTTCATCTGCCAAACAGTGAATCTACAGGGTTTCAATTAGAGGGTGTGTGGTTGTCTCTGCTGCAGCCACGCTTGATACTTGAGGCTATAAAGACGAGAACATCGTTGCACAGTGTAGCTGTCGGTCCCTGCTTGACAAAATGACATTGTTGCTGCCAGTATTTGTATATTTTTGAATGACTGAGCTTTCTGTATAAACCTACTCCTCATATCTTTTTTGTTTGTTTTTTTTACCAGGAGGAAACTAGGAAGAAACCCAAGATGACCATAATGGAGTCTGCTCAGCCAGGGAGCGAGCCTCTCTGCACTGTTGACGTTTAAGTCTCGGAATCACTGATGAACCACAGCACTGAAAACCCCAGTCACTGTCAAGACTCGTCACACACCATCCATCACTTAATTATGCATCACTAAGATCTAATGGCAATATAATTAGACATTGACCTGGCCAGTAGAGCTGCTTGCTTTCTTCATTCACCTATATTGGATCAGCCGGTAGATGTAAAGGTAGGATTAAATGCACTAACAGACCCTAGAGCAAATATCGTCTACCTCTCTAGATGCACCCTCACTATGGCACTAGGAAAAAAAAAAAATCACCCAGGGTGCAGAGAAGTTAACATGACTTGACAACATACAAACCACATCGGAATAAAAATGCATGCTTCTTTGACTGCAAAAAGCCACTACTTGGTTGGTTTCGTTTTGAAGTGACGTTTTTTCAACAGCCGCAACCTTTTAGTACCAGCACCTCTTAGTTTTGTTTGTGCTTCAAGTATTTGAAAGGGACTACTAATACTTGTGTATTTATTCCATTCGTTTAATTGGGAAAACAAAGTTACTTGTCCATGGGATATTTTAATGGTAGGTGTTTAGATATTTTGGGTGAAACACAAAATATGCCCATTTTGTTTATCTTTGGAATGGACAGTTGCTGTCTCGGTTTGCACGATTTTGAAAACATGCGTTGTGAAGTGATCACTATTCAGAGCTATTGTCATGCACATGCACACGTGTCCTGTTAGATTTTCTTTTGTTGATAATGCTGTTGGTACCGAAATAACTGCTTTTTATCACTCCTTGTATTTGGAGGGAGTTGACGCCTTTTACTTTTGTTGTTGTTTTGTTGTGGCAGCACAACAAATTAGACCTGCTGGGGCCACAGAGTATAGTAACATAAAAGATCGCTTCTTAGTTTTTGTCTAGCTTCTTTTAAAGTATTAATGCCATGCACACCAACTAACCACTTCATACATTTCAGTTGCTTTTCATTTTTTGGTGCCCTTAAAAAGAAAACCCCGTTGGCTACATGTTGCCTTAGTTAATCCATTTCATGAAGGGCTCAGAGTATATACAGTACATTGGACCTAAAAACCCTTCGGCAGGAAGTGGAAAGACCAAGCCCCCTTTACCTGATAAAGCATTTATTGTTTAGTCAATTAGTATTTTTAAAGACAACAGCCTATAAAACAAAATTTATGGAGAAATGCCTACAGCATGTGCAGATTTTTAAGACTCATCTAAATGGATTGTGTATTTTGTTTGTGTACGTTTGCCATCATTGTGACACACGTTCAGACTTTTTACCAGTAGAATACATTTTACAAGAGGCAGCCTTGCTAAATTTAGTTGGCACACTGACATGAACAAAATGCGATCGAGTCATTGAGTCCAACACAAGCTGATGAAACTGTGTATACCAAAGCTTACATACAGTCTTATGCATTTTATAGAATACTTAATGTTGCTGCAAATTGTACAGTAGAAACATCTATAACACAGGAAAATACAGACATGTTACTTGCTGGAACAAAATAGAAAACTGCTGTGCATTCGGTCAAGTATTTGGTCTGTGCTTTTTCTACAAAACATAAAAGAACACGTCACAGTTTAAACACCAGGCTGTTGTGACATTGTAGATTGCTTTAAGAATGTGCTTTTGCCCTATGTGCGTGTTGTCCTGCCAAGTGTGTGTCAGTGTGAGAAGACCGGAAAAAGAATTACTGCTTTTAGATGTGTTACTGTTGAGTACCAATGAACTGTTTGAGATGTTGCCTAGAAAATGAAGTATGTATTGCAACCTGAGCTCCATGAATTTTGTGATACTTGTTATGCAAATAAAAAATGTCTTGACTAATGATGAGAAGAGATTTGTTTTATTCAGTCACAGATGAGAAAAGAGGAAAAGGTGGAGCTATTTATTCTGTAGTTTCGAGTGTCGTCCTATGTAACAGTTGGACAAAGCATAGCATACTGAAAACTGCCATTTAAATTTAAGTAGCTGTATGGTCTGAAGACATGGCCAACACAACTTCAAATTAAACTAAAAAACATTGCAGATACAGTCCATAAAGCTCAGTTAAACAAATATAATACAGTGCTTACTGTAATAACTAATCAATAGAAACAAATTAATTCTGCACCATGACAAAAGAGGACTTAACTGTCTGGTTGAACGGGTCCTTTCAATAGGAAATGACAGACGAAAGAATGTTAGCATTAATGTGTGGTACCGAGTCCGTGCATACAGCTCTAGCAAGGAAACCCATGCTAGCTGTAAAGGATCCGTTTGTTTTTTAAGACTAAGAGCCTGTCTCTTCCTTATTTCCACTGTTCTGCTGTTGCTGGGAATCGTAGTCCACTCTCTCAAGCAGCAGAAGCATTTCAACGTGCATGGTCTGAGGGAACAGATCCACGGCCATGGCTCGCACAGGACGGAACGGGGCTCCATGAACTCTGTTGGATGGTGCTCTGCACAGACTAAAAGAAAAAATACCAATGTAACATTTGTTATTTTAAAGAATTTGTCACTTAAGAGCATAGCTTCATATTTTCATGTGCCCATGATGTAATTACACTGACAACCAAAAGAAAACAGCCAAATTAAAATATGAACTCACTCAATGAAGTTAGTCATTGCTGCCTTCGCATTGCAGGCCACATAAACCAGTCTCTTCAGGTGCTCTGCTCTCCGGATGGCAAGTATCACTTTAGAATCTGTGTCAAATTAAAACAAGTATTTGTAATGCAACACATCCTAAAGCAAATTAAAATGCATTTTCAGGTTGTGGCTGTTCACTCACGTAAGCCAGCCCTTGGTGGATCCACAATGGCTGTGAGGCTGGGTGACACAAGAGCGCCAAGAATGTTGGGGAAGACGTCCTCGGCTTTTCCACAGTGAAACTCAATGTTACTAAGACCTTAAAATAGAAAAAGGGAGAAGTGACTAAGCGATCAAAACAGGAGGGAAATATATGGCTAGAGTCGTTACTGTACAAAGAATAAACTACAGGGTGATTCAGTTGAGAGAAACAAACCCAAACACTTAAACCCACTAGATCTTCACATTGCATAGTGTAACAGCATTGTAATGTTTCTCTTAATATTTTCAGGGAAGATAACAGTAAGAAAAAACATCTATTCATCAATTACAATGGAAACAATTGTGTTACTACTCTGACAGTAAAGTATGAAAGTTCAGAGTGCAAGTCATTAGCAGAGGTGTGATGTCGTCTACTGACTTACCATTGAGCTTTGCGTTGACTTTGGCATCCTCCACTGCTTCCTGGCACATCTCAATCCCAATCACTTTCTTCACCCTCTGGAGACAAAAGTCACAATTACAAACTTGCTGTTGTGCGAATCCACCAACCTAACAGGTTGCAGGAAATATGGTCACAAATCCCCACAATCTCACTCGGGCCCTGTCACATGCTCATCTTTCTTCAACATACTGATGATGACAAGCAAGTTTATATTTCCTTGTCTGCTGAACGATTGGCCATAACAAAGGCCACGATACAGTACGTCAGAGCTGGGTGTCTGCCGACTTGTGGAGTTATTCTAACCCAGAGTGTCCAAAAGAGGCAATTCATGCAGCGAGATGATTAGTATAAGACTACCTTAGCCAGAGAGATGCCAATGGTTCCCGTCCCGCAGCACACGTCCAGCACCGTGCTGTCCTGATCCAGCTGGGCCCACTCCCCCACAGCAGAGTACAGCACCTCTGCAGCACCCGTATTCACCTGCCAGGTAACACAGACACACTTGAGCACCTGTTGCCCATTGTTTTTCTTCCTGAAATACCTGTAAAACCTCCATACACAAACACAGCTGGAACCATCTTTTACTTGTGCTTTTAAAGGGATAGTTCAACATTTTGGCAAATTGGCCCATTGCCACCAATCCCTATAATTTTAGGAGTAGGTTTGTTACCTTTAATTGTCAGTGCAGGCTTTTTTTAAAAGAACGGCAGAGCAGAGCCGTGAGCTGCTCAGAGCTACGCTACGGAGGCTATTGGTATTTCTGGATTTCCCTCATCAAACTGATCAAATACACAATCCAACAAACTCTGTCATGGACAAGTTGTGACCTGCACATTCACCACACTATTAGATAATAACGGAGTGTTAATGAGACAGAGTTTTTTTTCGAGGTAAATTCATGCAAAAACGCTGATGCGATGCCAATTTGCCAAAATGTTGAACTATCCCTTTAAAATAAAATATGAATGTAAACACAAAGTATAATTTTGCAGGGGGAAAAAGAGCATATCGTTGTGAAAATCTTCTCACCTGGAAGAAGGAATGAGGGGATATGCGAAATTTTAGACCCAGCAGTTCTTCATGAATGCAGTTCTCTCCACCCACCAGTTCACAGGGCAGGTCCTCTGGGTTAGGAGATTTCCTTCACACCCAAAAACACAGGTTTAGCTCAATAAACTTGCATAATTGTGTTGACTATCTCTCAGTCATTTAATACATTCTTTCTCACCTTTGACCCTCTCTGACGAAATACAGAGACGTTACGCCACTGTCTTTCCCCTCTCCCTCTATGAAGTGCTTCCTCATGGAGCTCTTTAGAGCGTCCAGTTCCTCCTCTTCAAGTTTCTAAGAGTCATTGAAAAAATGAAAGATGTGAAAGGGTGAAATCTAACAATCTGTGATGATTCTTTTTTTTCCAGTGTGAAAAAGTTAAAATGAGAACATTTCATCACCTGTGGATTGAAGAACACCACAGCCATGGCTTCTTTGGTCCTTGTAGTTCGTACGGTCAGCTGCTTCCAGTGTCCTTCATATGTCTCAGGGCTGTACACTGAGTATGGGGTGGTCCTGTTCACAAAATTAAAATGAGATTGGATACGATACAAGAAAAATGTCTGAGAACATGGTGGTCTTTGCACACATGAAAAAACTATGATTCAATAATACCTGATGAATTTCTGAAACTCGCTGACCACTCTCTTGGCCTCGGCTGAGACGTGACACGACTCAGCCGGCCCCACCACAGCACAGGAGCCTCCTTTGTATTTCCCCAGGCGGAAGCCGATGGTCTTGTCCTCACCGTCCGCACCCACTGAGATGAGGAACTCACACTTGTTTCTATACTCTGTCTGCCATAATAGAGACAGGATCAGGGGGAGATTAGACACTAATCAATGTATGAAAAATATTGTGAGGCAATGACAGCACTTTATAAAACTCAGTCATGTACTGTTTTTTTTAAATAAAGAATAGATTTGACACAGGGAAACTTCAACTGTGTTGAACCCTGAGAAGAATGAACATTTTATAACATGCTGGAAATGTGCTCTAATGGTATTAAAGTATCAAAGCTGAATCAATTAGTTAATTAAGTAACTGATTTAAAACCATTAATTGTTATTGCCTCATTGTATTGTTACTGTATTGATATTCTATTGTTTGTTTGGTTGTTCTTGTTCTTCTCAGTTGCACTGTTTGTTTTGTTCTAATTGTGCGTCTGTTGTATGTGAATGTATTCTGGTCTGGTTTGAAATAAATTATGGAAGAAAAAAAATATGGAAACTGGAATTGGCAGCAATTATGATAACTGTAAATTAAATGTTTTCACCATGTTCTGGCATTTGGTTAACTAAACAATTTGATGAGTCCATGAAAGTAGGTTTAAAAGCATCTATCTCACATGTGGATCTCATGTAAAATGAAAGCCGACTTAGAGTAGAGATCTAAAAATGTACCAGTGTAGGAGAAGGTTGAATAGCTTCCAGGGGACAACACATTTTGTTGTATTTCCCTTTCTGTGCAAAGAGCCATGGCAGCATCGCTTTGTTGGTGCTTCCAATCTCTCTGAAAAGGAAACAAGCATTGATAAATGTGTCACGATGTGGATCATTTCTATTGCAGAAATAAGATGATCAAAGTTGAAGCTATTGTTAGTAAATGTCATTCACTTCCATAAAAATACAACAAGATTTAGTGTTGCTATCAGACACCTGCACAACACCTGCAGCTGATATGATGTGACTCCATATAATTGACACCACCTACTTGGCCAGCCTCTGCAGGACCCCCACCACCTCCTGCTCCTTCCTCCTCAGCTGCTCCTCATAAGGCACATTCCACAGAGGAGTCACCACGTTGGCTATCTGCACACTGAGCGGCTCCTCTTCCTCGCTCCCCTCGGCTCTCTTGGCCGGAGGCTGCCCTCCTGCGCCCTCTCCTTCCTCCTGCCTCCTCTTCCTCAGGATGGGGTCTACTTTGGGTTTGGCCAGCTTGACGCTCAGCACCTGGCCCTTCCACTGCATGCCGTGCACCATCTTCATGGCCTTGTCGCGCTCCTCCTCGTTCTTGAAGGTGACAAAAGCAAACGTCTGTTTGCCGAACAGCTTGATTTTGTGCGGGTTGAGGCCGTGCTTGGCCAGGAACTTCTTCAAGTCGTTGAAGCCGACAAACTTGGGCAGATTCCTGATCTCCACTTTGAAGATCTCAGAGGTGAAGAGGTCCTGTTTGATGTACCTGTACATGCTGGGGTCAGAGGCTGCCTCGCTCTCTCCATCAGCTTTGACATCAGACACTCCATCCTCGTTGCTGGAAGCCTGTGGGAGGTTTTCCTCCTTTGAGGGCTGGGTCTCAGCCACAGCGCTATCATCACTGACATCTGCCATCACTCTGCTGGGTGGTAAAACAGTCCAGTTACTGCATTTATATTTTATTCACGTACTACATACCAAAAAAACCTCATATCAATATTACAATATACTTTTTTGTGTCCTTTTAATGACTTATCACGCTTTAGGAGACTTTGTAACTCTTTAGAAATCGTCACAGTTTTAGGAAGAGCTGGAACAGCTGCTGGAGCGACAACATTTAAAACAGTGATATTTACTGTAAGTGCATGAACTTCTGTACAGAGTGGATCTTTGTCTGTCACGTTTGAAGACACTGAGCTATGGGACCGTACATATCGGCTAAAAACTGAGGTGGATATATTACTATTCATTGACGTCGCGCTCTATCTTCTCCAGACAAAACGCTTCGTGGCCATCTGTTCACTACCCAACACTACACACCATACATATATGTATTTATATTCTGATTTACAGTTTTCAAAATGAGTCTACATACTTTCTGTGAGCCTTACCTCTTCACATCTACTTTCGATTCTGCTTGTCGCTCACGCACAGGGCGCTGCCATGATGATTTAACCATGTGGAGCATGAACTTTGAACTTTGTTAAAGTGGTAGTGCACATTTCGGGGCTCGAGCTTTGTGTGCACTTTGTCTACGTTTTCTACGTACGTAAATGTAGATAGCTAAATGGAAAGCAGAATATATTACACCTGTAATTTTCAACAGATCTATTTAGAGAGTTGCTATTGATTCATCCTGAAATTACTAATTGTTATGATTTGCAATTTAACTCCACTGCAACTGATGACATTATAGGTTGAAACGTGACAAATAATAAGACAAACCCATAGCATCACAGAAATATACACATAATAAAATCCGTCATTAAAATCTAATTGAATGCTTAAATTTGCTCCAATAGGCTACAGCTCATTTCAATGAAAATCACAGCTCTTAACTCCCAAAACTTCTTGTTTTCATACATTTAATTCATTAAAATCAATATTGTGAAGTGGGAACAATTTAAATTGTCACCTTTTCTGATTGACAATCACAAGTATATAAGAGAAACCTCGGTGTGTAGAGCAGAGGAGGCTGGTCCATTGAGGCAGAGGAGGTTGGTCCTCCTCTATTTTTGAGAGGCAAGAGGGAAATGTATTTTTTATTTAAGAAAGATTAACTGGTTGAAATAAATCATTACCAAATCTCAGTATAATTTATAAAATATTATTGATGTATTTTATCACAAAAAAGTTTGTTTTTTGGAAGAAAATCCACTTAAAACGGTTGAACAGCGCCGCCAGCAGCTCAGGAGACAGAGCAGTCTGTGTTAGGGGCTCTACGGAGGTGCTAAGATTTTTACTTCCTTAACTGGCCTCGGGGCGGGATCTTCTTCCATTGACTCAATGCATTTAGGATGTCTTCTTCCTGACCTGTGATTGGCTAAGACACGTAAAATTACGTCATTACGGAGGACGCTCTCCTGCGATCAGAACACAAGATTGACAGCAGGTTGGTCCAATGACAGTCCAACCCCCTTGGTTACTGTTGCTATGTGCGCCAAACTTTCACTCCCAGCCGCGCTGCTCGTGCTGCTCTCAGCACAAGAAATACGAGTTTTCAGGGATATTGGCATTGATTTGAAAGTAAATATCAGCATATTTCTGGATAAACTGTTGGGAGATATCAGTGATAAGCAGTCAGGAGATACAAGTAAGGAGAAATGACCGCGTGTGGTGTTTACTGGTAAGCTACTGATGGTAAACTGACTCACCAATAAAAGACCTGCTAATCATCAGGTAGCATGCAGAGCTGCTGTTGGTGTAGTGGTTAGCACTGTTGACTAGGAAACGTGCGATGTGGGTTCGCGTCCAGGTCGTGACAAGAGCTTTTTTTTTTTATTTTATTTTTTTTATTGATTTACATCCCACATCCATGATATCATTAGACCTGTGTTGATCTGAAAACAGTACGATTTAATAAAATTATGTCGTTTTTACTAAATCTTGTAAGACATTGTTTTACTGTTTTCATTATAAGAAAGTATAGGCTAAGTAGCCTACTAGTCAAAATAACATGATGCTGTGGGCTGGTGTTCCTGTCCTCCCCAATTTTTTTAGTCACCAGCCGCCACTGGTGTAGAGAGCAACGCTCATAGAGAAAGTCCAGTGATGGGGAGAGGCGGTGCGCTCCGTCACAGTGGGCGCGGGCATGCGTAGGAAATTCGGCGCGCGAAAGCTGTAGCAGGAAGTGAGTGTAGCTGAAGCAGGGAAACGGCGGCCAGTTTGGGATTTGAATCTATCAAACTACTTCCATAATCTACAAACATCTACATTAATATGGCAGACCCGAAGGTGAGGTCACATGTTTTAGGTCATCTAACATGTTGTGGCTGCTTTGAAATGTGAATTTTGCGACGATGGTCATATTTAACGTGTCATAATTCGTCAAAGTTTGTCAAGGGAGAATGCCGACAATGATGTTGTCCCTGGTGATGCTAGAAAGGCTAATCAGTGTTTATGCAAGGCTAGAAGATGAACTGTGCGGTCCAGAAGTGTTGGACCTGCATCTAGAAATATCTAGTGAGATTTTTTACACTCTGGGGCATTTCCTCGGAGTTAGTATTGGTTCGCACTTAAGTCCTCAAGAGTGTGCAGCCAGTCAGCATGTTAGCATTAGCCTCTTATCCTGCTCGTAAACTAGAGACAACGGACACAGAGCTGAGAAGTTCACCGAATTATCGCGGCCGTTAGTCGATTTAATGGGGAGTTTAACGATACGTGTGCAACCTGCTGGCCAAAGACAATAAGGTTAGCTAGGTCTCTTGCCTTTGTCTGCCCAGCACAACAGTTGCTAACACTAGTTGGCTAATATGAGCTAGCAGGGCGCTGGACAGTTAACTACATGTTGTCGGACAGTTAACGATAACAAGTTCGACGTTGACAGTTACAGGTGTTGCACTGCAATAAGCTGCAGTTGCCCTAGAGACCGTGTCACCCGGAGTCCTCTTCATTTCTCCGTCAGCTAGTAACTACACCCCGTGGTGCGAGAAGCCCCAGCCATTAGCTCCCAACTAGCCTTCTGGTGAGAGGCCTCGTTATCAAGCTAGGTAACTTCATAGTGAGTTGTCCAGGCAAAACAAAGTTGAACAACTATTTGTTAACTTCATTGAAGTAAAATGTAACTCTGTTAACAGCAGAATGTTTAAATGCCCACCTGCTCATTCAAGCCATCAGCTCAAATACACGAGTTGTGCGGCCATTGCGTTGTTTAAATTTCAGGATGAGTAATGCAGCTTACCTCCGTTAGCTGAGTCGCAAAGAGCGCTACATAGTGATAGCGCTAACTCACTATAAGATCATAAGCGTAATAAGCCAGGAGTTTGCCGCCTAGACGGAAAAGAAAATCTCACGCAATTACGTGTTAATTTAACGATGCTACATATGACTATTCACATAGTACTCATCACGCACTGTCACTGGTCACGAAAGCTGCACACTTATGAAACAGTAACCGTCTTTGTTTTCAGTTATTTCTGCGTGAAGAATAACAGTTATATGTAGCGTGGCCATATTGGCAATAGGTTTTTTATTCTTAGATACACAAACGTGAGAACGTGTTACACGAAATGACATTAAAGATGCTTGGCTCAGCAACAGTGATTTACAAAAGGCTTTGCCAATTCCCCCTCACAAAAGCTATACTTAACCAATGAGCTCTTAAATCCCTCTATTGAAGCATTCATGGCCCGTTGGTCAGTCATCAGAAGTTAGTTTGTGCCAGACAGTTAGAAGAGTCTCTGAGCTAACATGTGCCTGGATACTTTAAACTCACTCTGAACAATCAACACATGCAAATGGCTTTGTTTGGGGGTTAATTTAATTACTGCTTTTCTTTTTAGGACCAAGAGGACCACGATGCCACTGCAGATAACACAGAGGAATCTAATCACGATCCACACTTCGAACCGATTGTGTCCCTTCCAGAGCAAGATGTGAAAACATTAGAAGAGGATGAGGAGGAACTTTTCAAAATGTAATTTTTAAAAACGGTCTTCATTTGTTAACTAATTTTTGTCATACAGATGTTATCTAATAAACACATAAATGGCCTACATGTGACTATTTGGTTAGCATGTTCATTGGCATCTTCACATAGCACAGCATCATATTCATTAAGTATATTGTGGTTTTCTCAGGCGGGCTAAGCTGTATCGTTTTGCCTCTGAGAACGACCCCCCAGAGTGGAAGGAGAGGGGAACAGGTGACGTCAAGCTGCTGAAACACAAAGAGAAAGGCACAATCCGCCTCCTGATGAGGAGAGATCGGACCTTGAAGATTTGTGCCAATCATCACAGTGAGTCAAGTTTGCTATTATAGATATCATTGGATAGTTGTTAGGTATTATAAAGGAACAAAACAAAAAAGCCTTATGTTTCCTGAAGCACATGTATGTATTCATACTACAAATACTCAAAATGGTTATGTTACTAGTTGACTTAGATCTGTAAATGATTTTGCTGTATTTGTTTCCTTAAACAGATTCCAATAGGGATCAAAACATATCCAAACACACAGTTAAAATCAAATTGTTTTAATTATAGAAATAACCATTTGCCATAATGAGAATGTGTGTCTGATACTTATCCCACAGTTTATATGGCTATATAGTAATTATTCTCTCCTGTAAACTTTAGTTATGCCTATGATGGAACTGAAGCCCAACGCTGGCAGTGACAGGGCGTGGGTGTGGAACACACTAGCAGATTATGCTGATGAATGCCCCAAGCCTGAACTCCTGGCAATACGCTTTTTAAACGCAGAAAGTAAGTATTTATACATCTAAACCAATATTACACTGGAAAACCTGACCAGATGCTGTTTTTGGTTTCAGCTGTGAGACTCTTGGTTTTCTAAATCAAAACCATCTCTTTTTTTTTTTTTACTGGGTTTCCTCAACGATGCAGCAGCGGGGTTATGGGAATATATCACAACTTTGTTCTGTTTACAGATGCCCAGAAGTTCAAGGTGAAGTTTGATGAGTGCAAGGAGGAGGTCAGAAAAACTCTAGAGAGCACAGGTATGTACAATTTGAAGATTTTTTTTTCTTTTTTATTGATTATCAATTTAAACATGCCTTTCAAAAATGTATCATTTAATCCATCCACTTGTCTACTACCTAACAGTTTTGATGATGCAGACTCACTCTGTTCTTTGCTGCTCCTCCAGCCTAGAACTTTTTCTGTCTGCTACATGAACATGCAGAATGTAACACTTAACTGGCTTTCTAAAAGGCTGGTGTCATTATGTTCTGCTACATGACAACAGACTTCATAGGTTAATATTTTTTTCAAGTCTGACTTCAGCAGCAAAGATGTAAAATAGTTGTACGTTAGTGACAAACAAGCATCCCAGGCAGACATTTAAGTGACTTGTTCAGACTTTCTAGCTTCATCTTACTTTATTCATCATTTCATTGTTTTGCTCTAGGCGACACTGATACTGCAAACAAGGTAGCAGAGAAGCTGGAGGAGCTCTCCGTAAAAGACAAGGCATCAGAAGAAAAGAAGGAAGAGGACAAAAGTGAGAAGAAAGAAGATGAGAAAAAGGAGGTGAAGGCTGAGGAGAAGAATTGAGAACCAAGAACTTGCTTTGCTGATCTTCAAATTATCAGTTTTTCCTCTTTTTCTACAATAGACTCTGAACGAACTGAATTTGGACACTTGCATATTATTAGTTTTTTTTTTTATTATTCTGTTTTGCCTCAAGATCACAAGTCCTTGATGCCACTGAGGAGAAAAAATACAACATAGAGAATTTATGACAAAAAGAAGCCCTTCCCCTCCCATCCTTTACCCTCTTTGCACCGTGGAATGCCACACTTTCCATCTTTGTCACCTACAGTTCAATGTTACATTTGAGAAACTGTGAAGAGGCTTGTGATAGTGATAATTCCCACATTGGGGTTTTCTTTTGTTTTGTTATCTGAAGCAGAGTTTGTTTGTAGGGGGAGAGGATAATGTAGCCTGCTTGTTAGCAGCACAGGGTCAGGGACCAGGCATTATGGAGGTGCATTATTAATATAAAATCCGATCATTCATCTCAGTGGGCCTTTTCACCCTGTCCACTGTCTATGCTTCCACTGTCAGAAACAGCAAATAAGATGAAGACCTCTCAGTGGATGCCTTGTAGAAATAGTCGGGTCTCAGCTCCTTCTTCCATCAGTTCTCCTAGAAACTGACTAGAAGAGGAATTCCCTTCAGACATTTAAGGGGAATCAGATGCATGCTGCACATCGGTGTGCACTGATAGCTGACTGATAGATCAGATGCACTTAGCTAAGCTTATTCTTCCTTTTGTTTTAAATATCAGAAAACCATGAAGTCCAAAGTGAACGGTTCATCAGAGTTTGGTGCAGCTACGCTCTGACTTAAGTTTCTCACCAGGAAACCGAGTTTGTATTCTTTAGATCATAACATTCCCAAACTTTAAAGCATGTAGAGTATATGTAACAGAGTGTGCCCTATCTGATCTGTGTGCTCACCTCCCTCTCCTTTTCTTTCCACTAATTAAGTTCTTAACCTTGCCTCTAAAGTCCATCTAAGTGCCAGTGCATCTGTAAATACATGTATATGGATGAAATGTTACTTTTCATTTGCATTCAAATGATTTGAAATGTTTCCTCCACCTTCGAATAAAAGCTGTCAAAGACCACATGTTTGCAGTCATAGAAAAATTACTTATTTCCTGGGAAAACTAATGATTGAATGTGCACATATAAATAATGCAGCTTATTTATTTAAACAAAACTGCTAATAGTTGTAGGAGCTCAAACACGATTGTGAAACTGTTTGTATGCAAAATATCAATCCTTGATTAATGAAGATTAAGTGATCACTGATAAGACAACCAGCTATCTATGAGAGTGTGCAAGTATTTGACTATTCATCAAGAACCAACCTCATTCACTCAAAGAGATGGAAACTTTATTTACTCTTCAGGTCACTGGGAAATATTTCCTCTTCACAAAAATAGGAACGCATGTACATTTATAGTATATTCTATATTTTGATACATTTTCTAGTTGAGTTTCAGAAAACAAAAATCACCTCGTGGCTGATAGACCAGTTTCATTGCTCACTGTCAGGAATGGTCCCTGACCTGCAGTGATGTCCATCCCAAAAACAAGAACATTGGACTATTGGCAGTCATCTTAAAGAGGAATGACATCGACAGTGTTTTGATATGTGGTCAAACCAGGGTCTGAAAATGATCACAGACTGGGGTATGTTGGGGCAAGTCAGCGGCTAACAGTCTGCTCAGGTATTTCAAGATGCTCCTGTTGGCTGTTTCACTGACTTGTGTAAAAGTAGCCCTGTGTACCTCAGCCTTAGACCAAAAGCAATTATTAACAATTCAGAAATACATGACTTGAATAGAGTATCCTGTCACTTAACATCACTGTGTTCATGGTAAGGCAGCTGGGTGAGACCTTGAAAGGGAGACCATACTAGTCAGAAGGTTGTAACTACAGCCAGTTTTGGTAACATCCAACCTTGTCAGAAAGCAAGACTCCACCACAGCCACCAGCCTGTACATTGATCTCTAGAAAGAAAACTATGAATATATCAGAAATCAGGAAGAAAAGACCTGTAAAAAGTAATGTAATTTCATAATTAAGATTAATACGTTTCACTTTGTACATTGGCTGTCCTTCCACAACTTCTGTTGTCAAAATATTTAATCTAACCCAGTCGAAGTTATATGTCACTTGCCATTTGTTGATCAACACAAAACCTTTGTCACCTAAGGTACAACAATTTTTCACCAGCCACATTTCATTGTGCATGAAACCGCTTTTCCTGTCAAAAGGCAACAATGGTTTATTATTAATGTAAATGTAGCTGGACCAAATCTTGCCTCTCCACATCCAAGTCAACTGTGGCATGTTTTGACATAGTCAGTTGTTGCAAAATATTAATAAAAAGCCTCCACTTAGACATTATCAGTTTATTTTTTATGGTCAAAAGTAATATTATTAACAGCGCAAAAAAAAAAACAAAAAAAAAAAACTGAGTGGTGAGTAATACTGAAGCTGTACCAGACAGCTGCTGCACATTGTAGCGATGTCACCTGTTTGCTGTCTTTGACAAATAAAGGGGATGTTGCCACTTTTTGGCACTGAAATCTCAAGGCTTCCACTGAGCCCAGTCTTGACTTGTGTACAACACTTATTATTGGCAGTTCAGCGTGGACCATGTGACTGTTCACTGGTCATAGTTGTGGCTTTATTATTTCACGTCCTCAAAACCACATTAGTTAACATTTCATCATAATTGTTTTTTTTTTTACACTGCAAGGTAGAACAAGCTATATTTATTTTTTTTGTTTTACTATTTTACCCATTATTCATGATCTCTTTTATTTGTGTGTATATATAATTTATCAACAAAAAAACTCCACTCAAAACATCCATTCCAGGCTTAAGTATCTGTATAAAAAAGATGTATCAAACATAGTTTTTTAAAGGTTGGGTATATAAAAAGGAAACAAACCAATTTAAAAAAAAGAAAACTACAAAATAATGAATGGGTGACCATCTACCTTCATTTTACCACATGGGACAATGGCTTGTTTTTCTTCACCCTTCCAATCCTATGATAATAACAAACATAACTTACATACTAAACACTTTTTAAGCACAAAATGTCAACAGAATAGTTGTTTTGGTAGTGCAAGGCTGGACTCGCTCTGATCTATGTGAGAACCGTTGGGATGAGGTATTCTGATCTTTCATACTGTATGTAAATCAGCCCAGCTCTTGGATGGCGTTGAACTCACCTAACTGAACTTCACTAAAAATAAACAGAAGCCTACAATGATGTACTGCACCGCCAAGAAGGGAATAAAGGGGGCTAAGTTATACGCAAGCCCTAAATACCTGCACTAGACTGAGACAAAAAAGGAGACATTCATAATTGATGAACTCATATCGCCTAACATCTCTGCCGCTTGCATTCATTCCTGAGAAAATTCTTTTTCACAAAGATGTAGTTGCAGTTTGTTGCAGTTTACTTTTAATTAAAAAGCAAAGCCTTTCTCAATGAATTCTGAATGCAACCACCAGACATGATTGGATGAAATTCCCCTCAATATCACGCCGCCTATCTTCTCCTCTCACTTGGATCGCATGTCCTACACTAACTTATCTGTCCTCCACCGCTTCTCAAAGCTGTACAACTCCACCACATATTTTGGAGACGACAAGAGCAGTGTGAAGCACCTTGACTTCTTGAGGTGAACTGACATTCATCTCTTCTCACAGACGTCCACAGGGAGGACGCCGGTGTTTGATTCATCCGTTGTGTTTTTGTTTCCTTCAGCGCTTCTCGGAGCAAAGTTTGTGACACTTTGAACAATGTACGCTTCATGACCACAATCTGAGAGACAACACAGCAAATAACATTTGATGATCTTCTTCCTGGACGGTCCACTCTTACAACCAAGATGATGAGCCACGAAGATGTTTAAGACAAGACACTCCTCACACATACAATACAAACTACAGCGGTACCAACTGACAATCAATCCCTCAGGTATAAACACACACGGGCATTTGGCTAGACAGAACTACACAGGAGCAGACAGCCTTCCATTGGACAATAACTGCAAAACCGAGGAGTGCCGTGTGCCCCCAACTGGTCATTATCCAAACTTCAACAAAATAACAGAGGAGATGATCTCTTTGTAGTGTGGTGGCTGTTTTTGTTGTCGCTGCAGGTGGATGCAGTGTCCCTGCTCACACTGATATCTCATACGTGGTGCCTCCTACGCCTGTCACCTTTTTGACGTTACTGTGGCGACCGGGGCTGAGGGTCACACCTTGGGTGCTGGGGTGGCAGTCCATCTGCCCATTGACTTTCATGGCCTCTCTGAAAGGAAAGAGGAGAGAAAACGGAGACTATATTCAACAGGGAGCCAAAGAGATTCAACCTAAACCAAACAAAAAGGGCGATGACAACATGCACAGGAGCATGACAACTTTATGTAACAAAAACACACTTGCAAGTATGGAGGTTTACTTGGACTTGTTAGTAATGACAAAGGTGTGGAAGTGTTAGAGCAGTGGGTGGAAAAAAAAACATGCAAAAGAAAAAGAAAAGAGGAGTCACACAACTTTATTCATCTGACATTTGTGAAACAATACAAAAAAAGAATATTTTCCTAGAAAGGCAAACATATATCAGAACAGAACATGTAGGAAGTCACACCAGACACAACTTGTGAATAGATAGACAGATAGACATAAATATCCATATGCTACATGTAGCCTCAGTTAGGACTAGTACACTAGTGTCCATGAGTCGCTGGCTGTGTCCAGCAGATGGAGCTTGGTTTCCAGTGGGAATACATTCAACGCCCACTGGTCCCCATTGGCTCCCTGTGCATGCAGTCCCACAGGGGGTAACATTAGGATTCATACCTTGGGCCCCCCAGACGAGGCGAGTCTGTCCTCTCAAGGGCACTGATGTAGGACAGTTTCTGATGAGTGAAGGAGGGGGATCGGGGCATGGCGGGGGAGTGGGGCTGGTGGGCCGGGGAGCGGTAGACGCCCTCGATGCCCGAGGCCCTGGTCTGGCTGCTGTTGCTGCTACTGTGATCTGTGTGCAAGGAGGTGGACGAAGTCCTTGGGGCGCGGCCCAGCGTGGAGCCGGCGTGGCGCAACACAGGGGTTCGCTGGCCGTAGCTCACCAGCCCGACCCCCATCAGGTTGTCCCGGGAGCCTCCGTAGGCCGGGGGCGTTGGGCCTCTGGAGCCGGGGGCGCGAGGCCCGTCTGAATAGCAAGCACTGGGGGGTAGACCATAGCCCCCGTCATACATGCCAGAGTCCTGGGCATAGATGTGGGTCTGGGAGCGCCCATGCAACATCTGCCGCTTCTCCCTCTCCTCCATCTCCTTGCGCTCCTGGATGGAGGCCATGATGGTCTGGGAGAGGTTGTCATAGCGCACCGGAGATGGGTCCCTGTCCCTAAGGTGGGGGGATTGCCTACCCACCCTGGGTGGCAGCACTGGGCTGTAGGCAGGGGGGACCTGCTGCCTCTGCATTTCAGGCTCCCGGATGTGGCACATTTTGGTGGGCAGGTAGGGGGAGTGGAACCCCATAGAGGGCACACCACGATGGGTCATGCACTCACTGGCAGTGGCCGGAGAGATGCTGGGGTTGAGCAGACTGTCGTAGGACAGACTGCCATTACGGTTAGAGAGCGTGTTGGGTGAGAAGACACTCTTGTAGGGGGTGGATGTGACCGTGTGTGGCTGCAGGGCCGGCAGCTGGCCTTTCTCCGGCCGGCGGTGGCCCTGCTTCAGGCTGAGGGAGCGGGAGGTTATGGGGTCAGTGTCCAGCTGAAGGGGAGAGGACTGGAAAGTTCGGTGGAGGGGGGCGTTGGTGTACTCCGGCAGGTCCAGATTCGGTTCAGATCGATAGTCGTGACCACGAACACCCTCCTCCAAGATGGCTGATGTCTTACGCTCATCTGGCATGATGATCTGAGGAGCGAACAGCAGAATGACGCGTCAAAAAATCTTAGTGGAATTCTGATGCAGGTCCTTTAACAGCTACTACTGAACCATTTTGTGGTAGAACTGGCTAATAAAGGAGAATTCCGGTCATTTTCCAAATAACGCTCTACAGCTGCTGTGTAGCTGAGTGCTACAATAGGAAAAGACCTAAGATAAATGCAGCCAGGACCTAGCTCTCCTCCTGCTAGGTGAGCAACATTTCAGTTAAACAGCGAAGATTTGGGGGAAGAACTTTAAAACCGGATCTTTGGCCTCTATTATGCTCAAAATATCACTACATAATGCTTTACAGTATCCACCAGTGCCTTACCACACAACATTGACTGCATAAACTCCATTATTATGAGCGAGCTGTGCTACATGTGTGTTTTTGTCATGTAGCTCTGTTCATGCTTGCTTCCTTGGTAGACCTTACTAGTTGACTGTCGAGCACATTCCCAGTCTGCATTGGTGCAGAAAGTGGAAAAAGGAGAATATGTCCGGATCCAATGTTGAAGAGATGGAGGAACATTTTGAATTTGATAGTCGTGCGTGTTTATTCGAACCAGAACATAGCGAGGAGAAGTCTTCATTTACATAGAACCAGTCTCGAGCTCACCAGTGTTGTGTGTTAAGGCACTGTTGGATACTGCAAAGCATGTGTAGTGATATTTTGAGCATAACAGAGGCCAAAGTCACGTTTTTTGAGTTCTGCCCCCATGGTAGTGATACTGCCACTGTTAATGAGTGTAAAACAAATCCTCTTACCTTCTCTCCAGCAGTGTGGTAGTGGACTTTCGGCATGGTGCCAAAGGACGGCCTGAATTTGTACATGGCTGGAGTGGAGGGGTGGGTTTTACCAGAAAGGGAACTCTCTACAATACACACACACAGAAAATCACAGTTAACAACACAGAGATAATTGAAATGACACCATTACACCAGCTCTGATTAAAAGTCCTTTCAGGGAGAAAAAAGACCTCTGAACTGACTTCTATTGTCACGAGTAAAGAGGCTGGAGGGAGTTCTTGATACTCACACTATCATCATTCCTACAGGATGAAAATGATTTGATTGGCTGAGAAGCCAGGCAGTCAGAGTCCGTTCAGTAATTGGTATGTAACACATGTGAGTGCTGCAGCCAGCTGTCCACTGCTAACAAACCACTCGAATAAAACACAAAACCTTTAAGGTACTCCTACACAAGTAGTTGCTCTTGTGCAGAGGTGCTTAAGAGTCTCAGAGGGAGGTGTAAAGAACCCTTACTCGTCCTCTAAACCTCTTTTACCGACAGAGGCAATTCATTTTCGACCAGATGCATTACTTTGAAGTGCCAGCAGGTAGCAGTAGTGCTGCGTGGGCGAGCAGGGAGTGTTCACTCCCTGACATAATGCACCATGACACTGGAGATCCTCTGGTAGGAACCTCCTGTTTCAGGTTCATAGTTTATATTACAAACACTTTATACTGTTTAACAAGATAAAGAACACATTGGCTCTGGATAACAGCTCTAGATGACAGCACAACTGGATTCCTCACAGATTCTAATTTGCACAAACGACTTGTAGAGGCAGTGGGTCCTTTATTAGTTGGAGCACTCATTCTAGAAACCATATTCCATTCCCATCCCTTTTGGCAGAACTCCACGGCTACACACCATCAACAAAAAATGTGGTGATTAACACTGCGATGATTCACTCTGAAATTTATCCACAAATCTGATGCTGATTCAGTAAACTGGGCTTGCCTCCTAACAACAAATCATGCCTGTTCTCTGGCTTGGCATATGAAGGGGCCGTCACCCTGCCAGTGAGACATGCATATATCTGGCTAAACTAGCACCAAGTCACATATTGGGACTCTGATGATCTACAGGGGCAGTTTGGGGAAGTGCCATTTGGTGCAGATTTGACAGGAAAGAGAAATGGAATTGATGATGACTGTCAGGAGAGGAGAGGCACAGGGAGTTGGTGAACACAGGGGAGTGTGTTTCTGCGTTTCTTACCTTCACTGGAGGTCATCTGGCTTTTCAGCTGGTTGTACCTGTCAGCTTTGGGTGGCAGTGGCGGCTGGGTCTCTTTGTCATCCACCAGGCCATCCAGGCTGCATTTGGACTACAGAGAGAGTGTTGAGAACAGGTGGGAGAACAGCAGATGAGCACATGTTAGGCCGACAGCTACTCCACCTGATGTTCAGTTCTTTTTAGCGGCTAATGGAGTAGAAATGTTAAAATAACATTATGTCAGAGCTGGATTAACATGTTCCCTCAACAGATCATTATTTTATCTGAAAGCAGTACTCCACTGATTACACTTTGCACTCCTACACCGCTCTGACCGCGTGAAAATTGACGCAGCACAACCAGATATCATCTTTTTGGTTCCAATGCGTTCCTCTTATTTTTCAAACCCAAGCACTTACATCACCCATAATG
Source organism: Decapterus maruadsi (assembly GCA_030347415.2). Classification (NCBI taxonomy): domain Eukaryota; kingdom Metazoa; phylum Chordata; class Actinopteri; order Carangiformes; family Carangidae; genus Decapterus; species Decapterus maruadsi. The sequence goes on from CM064895.1 coordinate 6,386,595, forward strand.
CAATTCAACTCCTGACAGTTTAATCTGAGATTTGGGTGTGTTACACTGATATCCTTGAGATGGTGGAGTTAGGACCACAGAGGTCTGGTGAACTCAGTCTTTTCCTACTCCACACATCAGGACTCTTTTCATTTTCAGACTTATAGTCGTAGTCTTTTCACAGCCACAAAACGTCTAATCTAGTTGATGTCAAGCATACAATAATAACCTGCAACATCTGTAAACAGACAATGGACTAATATAACATCTTCAAGTCAAGAGAGATTTTTCCATTTTGCCTCTAAGTTTCTCCTAGTTCACATAAAAAGACTCCTCCACCGAGCCTGAACATCAGAAATGATTTCATCTTTATGTTACTCTTATGGGGAATTGGACTCTCTCCTGAAATTGAGCCACATTTTGTACTTTACGCTGGTAAAATGAGACTATTTCTTACAAGCAGGGACAGAATCGGCTATGAATGGTCTTAAAAATACAAAACCACTACAATTGCTCCTAAAGCATGTGTGTTTTATATATATTTTTTGGATATATGTTTGACTTTACATCAGCTATCTTTAAGTACAATAATCCAGCCTTAGTAATAATATCAGCTGTTTACTACAGTTCTACCAAGAGATTCAGCCATCATTGCATCATTTACTCTACAGCACAAGAGGTTATAATACGCTCTACTTCTTCAGAGTGGATTGGACTCCACAGTGACCCAGAATTGGAAAAGTGACTTTGTAGGCCCAACAGGGTGGAGCTAGCTGGTTAGCATTAACCCACCAGTGGAAGAAAATAATTGAAAGAGATAGAAGCAGCACAAGAGGATTGTTTTCCACCTCTGGAAACAGCTCTTGTGAGTAAAGGTTGAAGTGTGATACAGAACTCACAACATTTCCTCCAGACTGGTCTTAATGACAACATTGACCAACAAAAAAGTATATTAAATCATTTATCCCTTCGGGGTCAAAGATGACGAAATCAATTTCTCCCTTATCTGAGTGACTTGACGTAACTGTATCCTCCCATTTTTTTGTATTGACTATTAGCCTGCCCTGCCTAAAAAAATAGGCAACAGGGAAAGTGAAGCACAAGAAAAAGAAAAACACCACCTTAGAAAAAGGATTATATATCTGTGTGTCCGTCTTATGACAGGATAAGAGGGGAACAAGAAAGAGCAGGTCTGTAATAGGTCTGAACCACTCACCTTAGAGCTGATGATGGTGCCGTGGACACCATTGTCACTGATCTTAATGGTTATTTGTCTCTCTGACAGGTCTGGTCTGATGAAAGGAGGCTGAATTTTGATGTGGGGCTTTTTCCTGGGGTCCAGCATGTACCTGTGTGGAAATGGGCAACATGCTTTAACCACAACCTTTCCTGTCATGTTGTGCCACTTTGGCAGTTTACAATCTCTAATGTAGTCTGGCAGCATTGTCATTAGATTCACAACGTAATCCACTGCCACACTGGGAACGACCAGGATGAGAAGTTCATATCTCTGTTGCACAGCTGTACCAGCGCACAATGAACCATTACAGCGCTTCACATCAAAGTACACACCAAATATCCGAACAGAGGCACCAGCATACAGTAAAGACCGTTACTGCCATAACTGAACAAAAATATAAATGCAACACTTCTGCTGTTGTCTCCTATTTTTCATGAGTTACCATAAAAGATCTCAGAGTTTTTCTAAGTACACAAAGGGCTTGTTCTCTCAGATGCTGACAAAAAACAAACATGACTGTTTATGTTAGACGTGCCAAGTGCTCGCTCTCTCAACAAGTGTGACATCTGTGGCTTTGTGTTGCGTGATGATTCTGCACATTTTGTACTGGTCCTTTTAATGTGACTAGTCCAAGACAAACCTGCTGTGTATGAATGGATGGATGATACAGACAAAGAGGAAGAGCTCAAACACATCATTTACCAACACTGAAGAGAAATCTTTTATCTAAAAATGTCACAAAATCATGCCAAAGCTTTTTTTGATTTGGAGCCTTTCTTATTCTAGTGTCAGCAGAAATGGAATCTACAATATTCTGATTTTATAATACATGTGCTTGTCATAACCTTTTAATGCTCCCCTATCAATTCATTGTTGGGCTTTGGAGTAAACTGATGATCTGTTCATTTCAGATCAGCACAATCCCATTGTGTTCGTTACAGATTTCAGACACAACTTCCTGACAAAAAAACAGGGTTTTAAGTGAGTCTTACAGGGTTTGTTCATAATTAAAAGGGTTGTCACTGTGAGTTCTTTTAATGTTTCATGGTTAGCGTGGGAACTGGGGGAATAAATATGTAATGTATTTTCCATGAACTCTTTACATCTTTGTAATCAGCCCTGACATAAAAAAATCCATGTTGCTAAATTAATGTTACTGATTTGCTGCTGCTGCTGATTTAAAAACACATCATTCACTAAAAGGCACGTCCAACATTCTTGAGTCAGCGGTTTAGAAAATCAGAAAACCCTCAATCACCGACTGTGAAACAAGTTGAAGACAGATGTTTGTAACACAATGTTTCACTCCCACCTGCTGTTGTCCCCGCAGTCACACTGTTGTTGTATATGGAAAGAAGCTTGTCCCAGTGGGATATAAAACCGGTATACTTGGTCTCTGATGTGTGTGTATGTGTGTGTGTATTAAAGAAGGTATACAAGCTCTGCGCTCTGTTTCCCATTAACTCTTGTTCTACAGACTGTTTCAGTTCTCTCAGCCATCTGCCTTTCCCCAGGGTTGCTGGCTGCTTTCAGGCAGAACTGGATACACACCTCCACAACCACCTCAGAGCATGTGAATATAGCCTACTCACCACACACACACACACACATTCACAAAGAGAGAGAGAGAGGATGGATGGATGGACAGAATCCCTGCAGTTAGATGATGGTGCGGTCGTGCCATGGCATGGAAGCCATGGGCTCTGATGAGTCATGACTTGTGCATCCTGTACATGCAAAAGAACATACCAGTGCACACACACAAACACACAGTATATTCTCTAACGCATGCAGGACAATTCATTCAAAATCAATACTGAGTTATATATTTCAATATATATTAACCATCCTGAAAAGCATGACACACACACACACACACACACACACACAACACAGACACGCGTGCAGTAAAATAAAGCATTTTACCTTGGTGCAAGTGGACTACATAAGACGTACTCCACGTTGCCACAGCAACCCTTGGTGAAGGGATTTACTCCCCCACGAAACTTGCCCGTCACCTACGGAAGACAACGCCTTGTTTAGAGTCGGCAGCAAAAAAAACTACACACACACACACAGACACAGACACAGGGGTCCAGGGCTTGAATACACAAAATTATAATAAATAATAAATAATAATTTATCAGGTTTGTGATATTCCTTCTGTGTTTTTTCTATTTAGTTCTGTCCACACAGTTTAACTGGACATTGCAGCACCGTGGTGACCAGAGGTTTGCACTCTAGGTGAATGTGAGGAAAGACCACACCGATCTGTTCACTTTACCTGTTAGTTCAGAGTCAGATAACTGTATGTGTGTGTGTCCGTCTCCTCACCTGTTCATTGGTAGTCCGACCCCGAGCCACGAGCACCATATGGAAACCTGTGAGCCCCATGACTGGAATGAAGAAAAGCCCTGCTATACACATTACCACCAGACTGGACAAAGGTCAAGGTCAACAGCAACAACACTGAACATGAGCAAATAGACGATGAGAATAACCCAGATCACACAGGCAGAAGTAGCTCCTGGCAGTGGAAGGATACGTGACAGTGGTGTGCAGTGCTCCCAGCCTCTCTCGGTGGTGGAGCACGAAGATGAGGCCGAAGGAAAAAACTCCAACCATGTGGATGCTGAGTGACAACAGGAAAAGGAAGAAGTAGCGGTAGTTCCTCCGTCCAATGCAGTTGTTCACCCAGGGACAGTGGTGGTCAAAGTCCTGAGGGGGAGAGAGAGCATGGAGTTCCACTTCACAACATTTACACAGCATGGTCATGAGATATTTGCAATGTGACCAACAAAAGTCTCTTATATTTGATTTAAATCAATTTTCACCAAGGCATCAACTTTTATTACTGATATTTCATCTCTGAGTCAATCGTCAATAATATCTCCAACAAATAATCATCATTGATCATTAAATTTTTACAGATTTACAGATTTTACAGATACTTTGATTGTTTTAAGAGTAAAATTAAAAAAAATGTAAGAAAACAGGATGTAGTACAACCTGTATAATTCTATTAGTAGACTGTGGGACCAAAACACGGATTTAAAGCTAATACTAATGACAGTGTTTTTGTTAAAGCCGCCAAAGGCTGATATTTATGCCGGTAATTATGATCCCTAACGATGACGTTTTTTCTTGCCAATAAACAACAGATTTTTAGCAAAAGAAATTAAATATTTATATTCAGTGTTTATCTCATTTTCTAATTCTTGGCAGGACAGAAAAGTCTGTGGATTCAAGCTGCAGAAATGTACATAAACAAAATGCGTCATATTTCATATAAAACATTCCAAACACAAACAGGACAACATCAGGTTATTGATTTAATGCTATACTGACCTATACTCTATATCAGTCTTATCTTCATGCATATTTAGATTCAATGTACAGCCCCTCTGTTTACACATGTGGATTCATGTATTCACACATACATAAGACAACACACACACACACACCTCCACACAGTTGTCACAGACGCTGCAGTGGGAGCAGCGAGGCGGCCTGTAGAAGTGGCAGGTGGCGCACCACTTCATCCGGACCTGAATGCCCTTGATCTCCACATTCTTGTAGAGCGGCGCTCGGAAATCATCGTCCTTGTCCTCGTCCTCGTCCGCTGTGGAGAAAGACATTAACACATTAACAGAGATGCACATGCACACGATGGGGTGTGTGTGTATGCGGGGAAACAGTGCAGTACACACAAACACATGGTAAGAAGAATGGGGTTGATTCAGTTTGACAGGAACAACAGGGGGGCAACCTTAAATGAAGCTCACCCCTGCTGCTGGCTGTCTGCAGAGAGCAAACACAGGGAGAAGTGTACATTTTCATAGACATGACCTATTCACTCTGTTTTTAACATTTAGGCTGATTAACAAGCAGCTTGTGACTCATGTATAGCGGAAACTGAGTTTTTATAAATGGGTCTTAAAGGGATACGCCAACAATTTTTTTCATGTCTTGCCTCACTCCCGAGTCCATGACAAGCAGATAGACACCATTCTTTCGACTGTGCGTGCAGTGAGATAGAGCCTGTATCGCCTGTATTTAGCTTAGCTCAAACGCTGGAAGTGCATAGGTAATGTTAGCCTGCCTCCTACCCAAGACTAAACCAGCAGTCAGAAGCTAATTTCATTTTAGCTCTAAACTAAAATCACTTTATCGACATTTTAAACATTTTTAGGTGAGAAAGTAGACGTTTAGATCAGCAGTGTGTCGTTAATTTGTCTGTTTATAATTTTGTTCTGACAAATTCAGCGCTACTCAAGCTAGCCGTTGTGACCAAGGCACTTCCGGTTAATTTCACAAAATAAAACACCCGTTGCCCTATAATGTCTATCTGCTTGTCATGGACTCAGGAGTGAGGCAAGACACGTAAAAAAAAAAAAAAAAAAATGTGGGTGTATCCCTTTAAAACTCACACCAGGGCAGAGATGATTCTTTGCTCAATCAGACCTAAACATGGAACTTAACCTTGCACCTTTAAACTACAATGTGCGGCATTTGCACTGCCCTTGGTGTGACTGCGGCCAATCAAACTGTTTGTGTGAAGCTTTGTGCCTCTGTGCTGTGGAGCTGCAGTGGAGAATAAAATGTTTTTTCAGCTGATCAAAGGCCACATTCAGACGACACGCACAAAGCTGCGACGCAAGAAAATAATTTCACAGCACAATAGTAACTGCGGGGTGATCCAGGTAGCTGAGCACACACAGAAAACGCGCGAGAGAGAGAAAATAGAAAGCAAGAGAGAGAAACAAAGGTAGAGCGCAGGAATAAACAGTTCCACGACGGGAGATTGCTCTGTTATTACGGCTCTCAAGTCTCTTCAAATAGATTTTAAAGGTAAACTGCCTGCCAGAGCAACAGACAAAAAGCAGTTGTGCTCACATCTCCTCTGACAGCTTTGTTTCTACAAATGCTCAATGCACAACGTGGCCTATTTTATATAATACACGTTTACACTGTAACAATAACGTGCACCTCAGTTCAACTGCAGCCAGGTTTGATGATTTGCATTAAACACATAATCACTCATTGTTCACGATTGTATTTTTAGCACTGCAGAGTGAGGTGTGACACCTTATTATATCCAAACGAAGGTACAGACTGTATCAAATATATTTAAAGCTTAATCCTGTTTCATCATTCACGTTAAAATCCACTAATCCTCAAATGATCAAAATATAAACTGCAACCCTGATACAACAATTGCTTGCATGAAGGTCAGGTGCAATCATATGGGTGATTTGTTTGGAAGAACAAGTTGCTATTGGTTATTTCAGGACTATCATGCACGAGTGTTTGCTATTGATCAAAAGTATACCATTCCTCATGAAAGGGTGAACTGTGCGTCTATGTGTTCCAGTGAGGATGCAATAGCTCTTCATTTTGCTCAATGACACTTGGATGCTTCTAAAAATAACCGTTCGCTATAAAGTTGAGAACGAGGCGGATGAGAGCGGTGAGACTGAACAAAAACAGAGAAGCTGCGGGCCATGAAACCAATGAAGTGAAACATGCTAAAATGTTCTGGAGAGCGGAGCAGCAGGAATCGGTGGCAATTCTCCACTGGTTCCTCACTTCAAGAGACTTCGTCTACGTTACATACAGTCTTTCATCCTCAGCTAGTGCAGCAATTGACTGACACTTTTTGTAACATCATTTAGGATCGAATGAGGATGTTCTGAAATAAAATTCACTGCGCCACTGGTTTACAATTTCAGGCTTAGCCTGTGATTACCAAAAGCTGAGAGCTAACAGCTAAGGTCAGACAGATAGGAAGAAAGTTAGCTGTTTTTTCTAGGAGATGTGAGATCTTGCATGATGTCAACACACCTTTTAGGCATCAGGGAAACTTTTAACAGTTAAGAAAAATTAAGCAAAGTCTATTGCAATCTGTTGAAGTTTCAGTAAGAAAACTGCAGAATAACTGTACCATTATTACTTATCTCTTTGAATTTCCCCCAAAACTCAAAGATCCAAATAGAAAAAACCTGAGTACACATCAACCTTTCATCTGAACTTTTACAGTCCGGATGACAGAGTAATTTTTCTAGGTCTTTTATGTCACTTCTTCATTATAACCTTGCAGATCCTGCCGCCTTAGAGATATACAACATCGAGAGCTTAGAAAACAACCCATCCCTCAATAGTCTATAAAACCCAACAGGGCAGCAGCAGCAGAAGGCCACTGTCACCTCTGAGGAGGAAGATAACCTGCACTTTATACAACCTAATGATTATTACCCCCTTTATGGACAGAGAAGGCTCTTTCCAAAGACAGGTGCTTATCATTTACAGGCACATTACAAACATCCCTGGGGACTGGTTCAATCATCATTACTTCACCCAGACAGCACTGAGGACAAGGAGCTCGCATCGGAAGCATAAGTCAGCACTGCTTGTTTGACAGGCTCAACAGCTGAGAGATACTCAATACACCTCGCAGTATGAAGGCTTGTATAACTTCCCCCAGCGTGCTGCATGTGGAGCATGTGGGCTTTACAGGCTGTAACAGGACGATAATGGGGTAGTGAAACATCGGGGAGAGCGCTGCTCTGATACATGTGGTGTGTGCCCTCTACACCAGGAATAAACACAGAACTGCCATTACTCAAACATATGGGACCAGACGCTGAAAACTAGATAGTTCTTACAAACATGCAGACAAACCTCTGGGGTAAACACCAGGGTCCATGAAGGTTGCCATGCTGAAGTTGGCCAAGACAAAGAGGAAGACCAGGCCATTGTAGAGAGGCACAGCGGGAGAGATCACCTTCGTCAACCAAGGGCACCTAGAGACACAAAAGAGGGGACAGAGATTAGGATTCTTTCATCCATCACATGGCCACATGTGAGTTATCATATCAGCTACTAATCAAGACATATTCATATTATGATTCCTATGAGCCTTGGTTGTAAAGGAAAACACAAATCTTAGAGCAGCGTAGACAGTAGTGCAACTTAAGTCAAACAACAATAAAGCAGACTGTAACTGTAATTCTTAACAAATTACCCAGATGCTGTGAGTTTCTATGGAACCACTTGAAGGTTTCTTTAGAATTACCTGCATGTTAATATGCTTGGTGTCTCATGAAACAAAGGTGACGCGTTTACATCAGAAGAAGAGGATCACTGTTAATCAACCAGCATTAGGCCAAACCGCACCCAGTGACACAACTATGACAGGAATAGGTGAGACGTTTGGCAGTGTGCCACTACACCACTAAGTTCCAGGTATGGTCACCCTTCACTGGAAAGCAGCCTGTATCTCGCATTCATGTGTCTGAACATGCTGCTGTGCAGGGAGCTGAGGCTTACGGTAATAGCAACCTGTCAAGTTAGTTATCAATGGGAATCCTGCTTTAAACTCCACCACTGTTTTAGCATCAATTCAATTCAACTTTATTTATAAAGCACATTTCATGCACAAGGCATACTCAATGTGCTGACAGCAGGTATACATAGTTACAGTAAAAACAGTCAAAGAAAATCAATTTGGAGAGTGGAAGTGCAAGTAATCATATGTGTGTCAGGACTGACCTTCACCATAACTTATGAATCACACCCATGGCCCTGCTCAATCACCTGGATTCAACTGTCATGACAACATGTGCTTCCCAGGATGCTATCATTCAAATCAGCTGTTGGTCTCTCCACAGATGAAACACCATCAGAATGAAAATAGGTGTGAACGCCTACGGCAGGATGTTATACAGAGAGAACCTGCAGGTCACAGACCCTCAGAGAATTTATGAATTATTAAATGGAGGAGGGAGGTGGGGGGAGAGAGTTATTTTTACAGGGATTTGAGAGTGTCTCTTGCTCTCTTTCCTGAAATAATGACTAGCACGCTCACGCCTACTTGCACAAGTAAGAGAAACACGCACACTTACACATTCAAAAATGCTTCTCTAGCTTATTCTGACGTCAAAAACTCAATTTCCTGGCACCCGTGCCCCGAGATCATCTTCAATCCACATCTTTACCCTGCTCCACCGGCCCTCTTTTGCTTTGTTGAATAATTCAGAGCCGCGGCTGTAGAGAGCCACTATCAGAGAATAGAGAGGCGCTAACAGGGATGAGATGGCCTGTCACATGCACATCCAGCCCACACTGGGCTGCAGGCCTGATTAATTCTTCTAAGATATCACTGTGACATGTCAGGGCAGCACTGGGACTGATTAACTCTATTCACATCATCTGAAAACATCTCAAATTTATACTATTTTTCAGCAATGTATCACAAGCATATTATAAACTCATCTGAGGCAGAGATTAATTTTTATAATTAGACAATCCCTAGGAAATCCTCTGCCAAGTGTTATTTGTGATATCATCATTCAAATTGTGAAGATAAGTACCTGAGAATGAAACAAGCCGGTAATAACTGGCCAAAAAAACCAGTGTGGCTTGAGGAATTACAATGCCACTTTGGTCCAAACTGAATTATTTATTATAACTACTACTGGATACATTTTTTTCGTAGACACATTTATTGCTCCCCACTGATAAACCTTAATAACTTTGGCTCCCTGTCCGTTCCTCCAGCACCAGCAGCTGCTGTAGATTTTTTTTAACTTATGATTATGCACATCTAATATATAAGATTCATTTTCTCTAGTGCCACCACACTGACAGCTTTCATGATTCATCTATCGTCATGAGGTGTAAAATATGTCTGTCAATGATCTGTGTGTGTGTCCATTTCAATCCCTATGCTTGTCTGCCTATGTGTAAAATACATACAGATATTTCTTCACATGTGAGACAACTCAATGAAAAAAGGATTTAGTAAGAATTGGTTCAAAAATTGAAAAGATTAACGACCAATTATGTATAACATTGTTGACATTCATCAGCCTCTGTTGTAGTTTAAGTCCAGTGCTAATGATTAAACATCTCCACAGCAACAGCCTCATATAGGCAAGCAAGGCTGCAGACCACACAGCTCTAAACCTGGACTCTTGACTGGTTTAAAAGTGAGTTGACTTGTTAGATTAGATCTGTGATACGGTACATGTGACCACTTTTATTTACCTATTTTTATTATACTTTGAAGGGGGCATGGAAATATCACTTCTTGAAGGCTATTTAACATTTAGATGTTTGTCTTGCCTTCCGGCCACCAAAATGTGAGAATTGACAAAAAAATCTGTAATGTGCAGGTTGAAATCCACGTAGTTTTACGAGCTGTTCCCTCAGTTGTCTTCCAGTGATGTAACTAGGATTCTAATTTGCATAATACCACCCCTACCTGTGACCGGTAGAAGGGGTGGGGCGGGGCAAGCAGTGCATTTGCATTTAAAGGGACAGGCACTGAAACCAGCCGTTCTGAACATGGCTGTTTTGAGAGGATGAAAAGAGCTGTGATGATTGATCTTTGGGGTATTATGAGCAAAGCACGTTACAGATATGTCTTTAAGACACCTGGGAATTATTTTAAATAGTGGAAAAGGGGCAGAATATGTCTCCTTTAACTTATTGTTTAGTTGTTGTTGTCCTCATTCTGTACATCTTTTATATGTGTGTAGATAATTTGGCCAGTAAAACTGATTCTGATTCTTTTTGTGGGATCAGTCACCAACAGTGTACATTTACACTGAACTGGCAATGGAAGTTTTGCTGCCACATATTCTCTGAACACAGTTTCAAAAGCTTATTTACGGCACATATTAAGTTTAGCAAGCCAACAAGCAGAAAGTATATTTCAGTAGAAATGACATTGACCCAGCCGACTGCAGCAAGTATAGCACCACGCTGCGTTGGCAACAAGTAGACAAGGTACAAACCTCTTACAAAATTGATCAAAGAAGAGCAAAAGCATGCAGCTCCACCATCTTACAAAATCCCAATTTACTCGCCTGTCAAAGGATCATGTGTTTGTGCCCACAATGTGATACAGAGGAGCCGGAGATAAGGGACAAATGGAGTGCAGCTGACAGCGACCATTTTAGGAGCCTGGGTGCAGACAGCGTGGGAGGAAAATGTGACTGGGAGAAAGCCTGATTAAAGCCACAGACGTTGGTTAATTGTGTAGGAGTAACAAGTAACCACAGACTGCTTATCAACTCTGTTTACAAGCCACTTTTTTTCACTACTTGTGTAACCATGATACTTCCGAAGAGACGGAAAAGCCCTCGGCTCGTCAAAAAACTTGGGAGAACTTTATCAAGCTGAAAGGACTTCTCCTGCCAAAGGTGCAGTAAAGTAATGAGTCTGCTTCTGTATGTGTTTCAGTCCTGAGGCCGGCCAAAGTGAAAGAATAGCTCCGACTCTCTGTGGTAATTAAAGGGCCGGCACACAGGAGCTGGCAAGATCTCAAAGCAAGCAGCCTCCACCCAATCAGCATTTAAAATGGAAGCTGTGGGACCCTGGAACATGCACTGCTCACTTGTTCAACAGAGGTGTAAAAGGTCAAGCTGAGGAATCAAATGAATGAAAATCCAATATCATCTCCTGGTTGAGATGAGGAGGAGAATATCATTAAAAATACAAGGGAAATAGAGGCACACAAGCTGAATAAGCGCATGTAAAGTTAAACCAAAAATTGATCAAATGACCACATGTTACACTGAAAGAGCTTTTTGTTACTCAAGTTATTAAACCATCATCAGGGAATGTTTTAGCGTCTTTCGGCTCACTGGTCTTTGTAACGACAGACTTGTGCTGTGTGTGAATGCAGGGCCTCAGGGACGTGTTTGTGTTTGAGATTGGCAGGTAGGGGTTGTGCGCTTTTCCCAGCTCCCATCAGCCCCCTCTCTGGCAGTAGCAGACTGACAACCACAAACTGGTGATCTCTCTGCAGCATTCAGCAGCAAGGATTATTTCCTCAGGAGTTGGTGGAGACCAGAACTGAGCCAATCATATTAAATATTGGACCGCAATAAATTATGTTGCGTTGCTGGATGTGTGAATAGAAAACGGTTTTCCAGCTCGTTTACGATAACAACTTATCAACATGATGTCCAGAAGTGATCAGTAAAAATCTGACAGATCCCCTCAGCTGTGATCACCACAAACCAGGACCAGTTTTGTGTGAACTAAAGCAGCACTACCTCCCCCTTCTGTATCGTGTCACATGTCATGGAAAAACGATGATGGTGCATCTGCTATCCACCCCAAAGACCTGGTGAGATCATGTAATACACGCAGCCAGACACATAGACACACTTAGCTTTGTCCAGAGTCAGCTCAGGGACTGAGAGACAGAGTCTTAGCCTAAGGTGTCTGATAGCCTTCTCTGTCGCTGCAGCAGCAGGGGTGTTTGTGGTTGAGTGTTGAGATTAGAGAAAACACCCTTGCTTCCTAGTGATGATAACCCAGCTGTCTTTCCAAAAAAAAAAAAAAAAAATCCAGGACACAAATCCTGTCTTAAAATCTCAGCTGATTGCCAGCTACCCTGAAACACACAGGCCTTAGTCTGTTGATTAAACAAAATCTGGGCAGAGGCCTCTAATCCCACTGCTGAGGAAAACCTATAGAGGGAGGAAAAAGAACCACGGTCCATGTGAAGTAATAAGACGCTCGACGAAACCTTAAAGCTTTGTGAGGACTGATCAGTTGGCACAGCTGTGCTCCTACAGCAGGCTGCAATATTCAATCACATCTACCATGAAAAGCCATCTACATGCTCACTAACACACTACACATCCCAAAGCTATTTGACTACTCAAATTTGTCTGTCCTTTATTTGCCTGCTTTTGGATCAGAGCAGAAAAAGCAGCCCTGTCTTTGAAGTTGCTCTTATCTGTTCTCTTAGTGGCTCTGGGAGAGGAGGGGGGGTTGTGGGGTTGAGGGGGTGGGCAGAGACAGAACAACCATCAAAGAGAAAACTGAGTCAATCCAGGGATCTTTTGGCACCGAACACTGATGGGTAGCACTTTCGCCAGTCCAACACGAAGGTCGGCGCCTTTTAGGAGATGCCACTCTTTGTGAATGAGGTGTGATGGCCAATAATAACACACAGCATGCTGCCCATTCATTCAGGTGTTGAATGTAGGGTGAGTGAGTCAGCTGAAGTACAACACTTAAATAAAACTGGGAGTCTCACAAGAGAGAGATTAAAATGAGAGCTGCCAAATGTGTTACAGCAGGGAACAATTTCTGAATCCTACATTTCCCATAATACAGCTACTACTACCCTGTAGGGGAAATGCCAAAGTCCACACCCCCAGTTTGTATTGCAGAAACGTCTAGTGCCAACTCCAGCTGTTTCTACAGAGCCACAGAACAAATTAAACACCTGCTTTCTCAACCTAAGGAGCAGTGTGTGACCTTGCTAATCTCAGCTGCTGATCTAACTCCTCATCTTGCTGCAGTGATGTAGAAATGTACTCCAGGGGTGCACAAGTACAGCATGGCTTCCCCCATCAGTGATGCAACACAAGATGTAGTTGAGGTAAAGATAATATTTGTCTCTCTGCTTCTCAGCCTGGTACAGAGATACTACCTTGCTGTTGAAAGTGTATTAAAGGGATAGTTCAACATTTTGGCAAATTGGCCCATTGTCATAATCGTTATAGTCATAGCAGTAGGTTTGTTACCTTTATTTGTCGGTGCAAGCTACTTTTAGAACGGTGGAGCGGAGCTAAGCTACAGAGGATAATTGGAATTATTGGTTTCCCTCATCAAACTCATCAAATGCACAATCCAAAAACTCCAAAACTCTTTCATGGACAAAACTCTTTCATGAGACAAATTGAAACTGACCTGCTTACTTAAAAATTCTATCTCGTAACGTTCCGTTATTATCTCATAGCGTGGTGAATGTGCAGGTCACAACTTGTCCACCAGAACGTTTTGGAGTTGTTGGATTGTGTATTTGATGAGTTTGATGAGGGAAACCAAGAAATTCCATTAGCCTCCGTAGCGTAGCTCTGAGCAGCTTGGGGCCCCGCTCCGCCATTGTAAAAATAGCTCGCACCGACAAATAAAGGTAACAAACCTACTGCTATGACTATAGGGATTATGGAAATGGGCCACTTTGCCAAAATGTTGAACTATCCCTTTAACATAAGACGTATTCCATAGAAAAACCAAAATATCAGCTTTTCATGGCAGATGTTCATCTATTACCAGGATCGGAGCATGAGTGACACCTGTAACCCTAGACAATGCCGTCAGCCCACTGGGAGTACTTAGTGTAATGTATTCAGCATATGGTGAGAACGCCATCCCATTGATTAGTTCATTAAGGCTCAACCCAGTGGGACACTCATGGGAGGCCTGTTCTCCTGTACAGTAGATCGCCTGCTGAGACCAAGTGATCCAATCTCTGAGTCTGATACATGTCTGGTGTTGTCTCACCTCAATGGCAGTGAATCTTCATTAAAAATTATAAATTGTATTTTACAATGAAATAAGAGTGATTTTCAGTCCTGATCTTCATGTCATATTGAGATGTTTTTCACATTTGGTTTGTCGCATAATTTCTCCCCCCCATCCTCACCCTGTGAAACGCTGCACCAGCTGAAACACTGCTGGGGTTACATCCCATATTCATCCCCACTCCTCAGAGTCTGTCACACCTATTTTACCCCTCACAGGATTCATGAACGGCAGCAACATCCACTCTCTCCTCGCTCCTCTGGAACCTGCCAATCCCTAACGCAAACACATCCCTGAGGCCCTGCATTCACATACATGTCATTTGGTATTCCACACACACACAGACACACACAGCAGCAGCCGGCCTGTTGCCGGTGGAGACAGCAGTGAGGTTAGCTGGAAGTGTGGAGCAGAGCGGTTCAAGGCAGGTCAGGCGAGAAGCAGAGCCGCACGGATTGATTGAGTAACATGAAATTCACTTCCTCCGGTCATTAAGTTATTTATAAGGGACCGTTATTGTAGATTTTTTTCCCCCACATAGTCTTAAGCCTTTAGTCTAGAAAATGGTGACTATCACAAGCTTCAGATTTGATAGGCTGAAATGTTTAGACTTGCCAATAGACAAATCAGTTAATTAACTAATGGTGTAAGCTGGGGTGCACGTATAAGTATAAAGCTTATAAAACACTCAAGAACAAACCTGTATCAGAACCATTGTACATTCAACTGCTGCATCCACACATCCTGACATACAATTGATTCATTTCTGAAACAATAATTTTAGTTTTTATGATTTGAGAGTTGAACTCTCTACATTACTCTTCTCTGCTCTGCTCTCATTATTCAGAGTATCTCCACTGGAAGCTTACACAATCACATTGGGTAAGGTGTTTACAGGGCAGCCACTGCATGGCCCATAAACTACCTGTGATGTCACAAAAGCCTGCTTGTACAAGTCTTACACAAACTTTACACCTTCAGGACAAAACTGTAAAAACAGTTCCCAGTTTAAGTGAAACATAATTTGTTCAATAGTTGCTTTTTGTGTTTAAAAAAAAAAAATTGATTATGTATCAGCGGATTCAGAAAATAATACAGATT
This sequence comes from Decapterus maruadsi, assembly GCA_030347415.2. NCBI lineage: Eukaryota > Metazoa > Chordata > Actinopteri > Carangiformes > Carangidae > Decapterus > Decapterus maruadsi. The sequence goes on from CM064895.1 coordinate 6,402,253, forward strand.
TCACAGAGCGGGACAGACAGTCTGAGTCCCACTGATGAGGAGTGAGAACAGTTCATTTTACTGTAAGACAGCAGAACAGAGAAGGAAGCTGTGCAGCTGCATGGCACAGTATTAAATCTGCATTTCAGCTGAGAGCTTAATGTAATTTGCATTTTCATAATTACATAAGAGGTCTATTTGAAATGAAATAAAATGCTTTGCCCTCGCACACGCCCTTTAGTATTTTACATATTCATAACCCCGTTTTTATTGTCTGTAGAAAGAGGAAAAGCAGGAAAAACATTTCTACTTCGCTCATAGCCACAAATGGTTTACCGCTGTAAACTGCATCACTATAAATAAGCACGGTGAGCAGCGATACTATTTCAGATGCTCTCTGGCTCCATACGTACGTATGAGGCTCATATTTAAATTAAGTTTTTTCCATTCACAAGTTCCAAAATCTATATTTGCAGCTGATACCTCATGCAGCCTTGAGCTTTGACAGATTTCAAAGATTCAAGATCACCAGTGTCAGGCTAAGATAACATACTGTAATCTGATTTAGGATAACAAAGTTTCACTCATATTCCCTGCAGTTTCCTCTTCATGTGGGCAAGCATTTTGCGGGAGCAGATGTCACAGTATTTCCATATGGGAGAGAGATGAGGTAGTGGTGTGCTGTCATAGGGAGGGCTTTCGCATCACCTTTCTTTCCTTTTATCCTCCTACTCACTTGTCTGTGTAGTTTAACATAATACACTTGCACTCTGTTAATCTCCCCATTTATTTATCCCCCTGGAGAATCTTTGGAGACACAAACCTCGCAAGCACACGCTCGAAAAGATTTCCTCATGTGTTCTGTTCAGGCTCAAATAAATCAACGGTGTCTCCTCTTATAAAGCGGTAAATCAAGTCTTGATCACTTTTCCTGATGAAAAACAGTTCACATTAACCATGTGTCACTGAAGTAACATTCCCATCTGCACGCAGTAACAACCACAGTGTGCTGTGTGGGCTGGGAGGGGGGCTGACACATGTGCTGCCTGCCCGTCAGGCTCTTCGTGGGAAACTGGAAATCAGTACAGGTCCGTGGGTCAGCTGGAATAAATACGAGGCCAGAGACAGTGAGGCTTAGCAAGACAAGTGCAGTAAATATCTGTGGGTATTTAGACCCCAGGAGCAAGGCCAGTCACCTCTGCCAACGCAACTGTTGCTTCTGTTATGTGTGTAGCATATCAAACTCTTCCACTTTTAAATATGCATCTGTATGAAACCCAACCGAGTGGGTGGATTCAGCGAACATAGATGCCCCCGCATCAAACGACCAATCAGTTCCCATGGCTGATGGGGAGGGAGGGAAAGCAGTGCCTGCAGAAGTTGGTTTGCCCTGTGTCACATTCCTAGCCACTCTTATTCTAAGCCCCGAGCACTGCGGCCTGTGTGTGTAGCCACTGTCAAGAGTTATGACCCGAAGAGGCGACAGGCAGAGTCGTTCAATCTGTTTCCAGGCAGTTGACTGCTGAACATTGGTGTTACAGAGCAGATTCCAGATTCCCAACCTTTTCCAACTCAGAGCCCAGTGGCTGGAGGCTGCATGTTGGTAGCCAACATCTGACCCTGTAACATTACAGAGGGCAAACAGTGAGTTCTCACAGCGTTTTTCATTTGAATGAACATTTAGAGTTGAGCTGAAAGCAGGGGAAGATCAGTTTTTCTTTGACAAGAGAGCTCACTTGTTGATTCTCTTGATTCTTAAGCTGTTGCTAACCAGCATTTTGATTTTCTACTTTTATAATGAATGCAATCAAGAATATAGACATCAAGACTGATATAGTACACAAGAATGCCAAGTGGTCCAGCCGGCCACAAGAATTAAATTCCAAACATTGTCACCTTAAGACAGTGATGGGCCTTTACATTAAAAAAAAGAAAAAGCTTTTACATATCTGTGTATTATTTAATTGTAAAACAAATAAGCAAAGACATCAATTAGAAAACTGAATGAGTCAAGCCTCCTAAAATCTCCTGCTCCGTATGCAGCACATCTTGCTGACAGCAGTCAGTTCAGAGCACTTTGGTAAATTTAGATTTATTCCTAGCCAAAACAGTGGGTGACGATGCCAAATCGCCTTTACTAGCAACGGGCGAAGGTGAAGACTCAGCAGTTCTAGGAAAATGAGGGGAGGAGGTGATAAGAGGAGCTGATCTGAAACCTGAGGAGCTACTCCAGAAATACAGCAGATGGTAGAGCCACACACACACACACACCGGGCCAGAATGTTGAAGTCAGACGAACACAAAACCCTGACAGAGTTTTAAAAAGCAACACTATTTGTTGACCTGAACGTCCATGCTGTAATGCACAATGACCCCTCACCGTCTTAGTTAGGGCTATTTATCTGTAAGCGCCATCTGCGAGCCACTCCATCCACGCTAGTGAGGTCAGTTCAATTCTCTTCTCACTTCCTGCAGGAAGCCACACACACACATACACACACAAGCTGCTCTCCAGAGAGCAGAGCAATCCTCTAAGTCTACAGCAGACACCATGTGGAAATGTTGGAGAGTTTAATCAGGGATACAGTGGGAAACAAATTAATCTCTCCTGCTGTAGAAAAAAACAACAACCCTTTATAGTTCACCTGTGCAAACTGCTTTTTTATGACCCACAAATACATTTTGGTGTTAGGCGTCCTGTGGCAGCCTTATTAAATAGTGTTTGTTGTCATTACTACTTACTTATTTTAACCCAAACCACAAACCAATAGGTTTTGTGCTTCAAGCAAACAAGTGTTGCTAGGAATTCTGGGCCCCCTGAAAAAATACTGAAGTGGGACCCCAACCCCTGACTTTTCATCACCATTTTTTTTATTGACTATGTATAAGAGAAATTTAGTATAAAATAAAATCAGTCTCCTGGGGGTTTTCGTGGGCCCTACTGGGTTGTGGGCCACTAGAATTGTCATCACTTGCTGGCAGAGGCAGCAGAGTTGTGTGTAGATGAACTACCTTGAGATAACAGGTCCTTGAAGAACACAACTAATAATGTTTGGGCTCTGGAGCTGATGTGTTGCTACATGAATATGATATGGTCCACAGAACCTCTGTCAGAAAACAAATGGTTAAGTTTCCATTTATAAATGAAGGTTCAACAAACAGACACACATGCTCTCTTCATGCCTAGTACAATCACATAGCTTCTCTGCAGGCAGTGCTGGCAGTCAGTGGTGGACCAGCTGCTTGCCCGCCTTCTGGTCCTGGTGAGATTTACAGTACAACACTCACCCACCTTTTCCAAAAATCCCTGATTAAATGGAATGGGTAAACACTGTAATTTTCACAGCTCAAGAATGTCTTTCCCGCTTATCCACTTAATCACATAACTGAAACACACGCCCCACAGAATGAGAAGCACAATGGCAGAAGCCGTGCAAACAAACCTCAGATACTTAGGTGACTAATAAGAATGTATTTTTGCATTCAGTAAATTCAGAGCGTGACATCCATCACAAAAGCTGCGGAGCCGAGCTAAAGTGCTGACGCAGCTGGTGTCGAGCCACAGCAAATTCTGGTTGTATTTTAAATCCACTTCTTGTCGCTGGATGCGTGTCTGCCCCTGCAGAGCCCATCAGCCTAATGAAGCGTTCATCAATCAGTTTAATGTACACACACACAAACGCTGGGCCCTGGCTGGTACAGAGGTTGGCAGAGATGGATGGCACAAGACCCGGCTGGTAATAAAACAAGGGGAGATGTCCACACACATTCCTCCTCCTTTCCAGCCCAAGCTTCATTTAAATAGAAGAAGATGGAGAAGTTTTCCACCTGGTGAGGCCTGTGTAGACACAAGTGCCAGGATCCTGTCAAAGCGTGATGAAACGCTGCTGCGGAAGAGCCGCAAAAAGACAAAAGAAACAAAGGCCAATGTCATGTACTATGTGTACTGCAGCCTCTGTTCAATAATTCAATCAACCTGACTAATCCCAATCAATATTAAATCACAACACCATCACACTTAACTCACTATTGGCAATTCTATCATATTGTGAGATGTACTAAGCACCTTAATATCATCATAATGAAATAGTAAATACCAAAGTTGGAAAAAACACAATAGAGCAGAATAACTATTGTAGTTTTTCTTAAATCATGTGGTGCATATTGTCAGAGAGTAGCTTAACTTGCTGCTGAGTGGCAGCTATTGTCACCGCAAGTGACAGTTATATAAATGATAAAACATGGTGTAGCTGTAGCAGAAGAACAGAAGCCAGCAAACTACACACAGCAGTGTCAGTTACACTGTCATAGCTGTTTCAAGTCTGCTATCAGTGGCTAACATTAACCAAAGTGACAAACTGAGCAGGGTGTGCTTTATTCAGATGTGTCATGTTATACATTATTTCATTACTTAGACAGGACAGTCTCACTTTATGTGTTAAAAAGGGCACCTGGTTTATAACTGATAGGTGAGTCACACTCTTTGGAAACTGTTAAGAAACAAACAGACCAAAACAGAGCCACACCCTCCCTTCAGTTTTTGATGAAATACCACATCTTATGGTTCAGATAAGTTACGCTCCAACTATATTGATTCACTTGGTATCTTGGATTATAAATGAGTACTGGACAAAATATTCCGAACTTCATAAGGTGTGGGTGCAGTTAAACATCAGTCAAGTCCAGCCTTGCAGTACGCTGAGATAACATCACTAACTTTCCATTCACCACAAAAGCAAGTTAAATACACATGGATTTACTTTGAGTTAATAGTTGCTGCGCAGACAAGAAGTGAAATACCCCGCTTTCAGCTCCAACATGCATCCAGCCAAACCCTGTCTCCAGGCTTAACACCTCAGACGACTTCATTTGCAACTCATCTGGCCTTCCACTCACCTCTAACTGTTTGACATCATGGCAAAAAGTCATCATTGGACTTTCCCTAAAGACATTACTATGGGATATTCAGAACCAGACTTAAGAATATGAAATTCTTAATCCTAAGTGATTGTCCATACGAAGCTCATAATTCTGTACTTTCCGATTCAATACGGCCGCTGACAGATTTAGAAAGAGATTGAATCCACAGTCAGACTGAATATATATTTAGTACAAATTACCATGGTGCACTGTGAGCGAGGCTGGAGCAGTCCTGCTGCACAGAGCTGACAAACAATGTAAGCAGAATGATACAAAGATTTGATATTCAAATGGAAACGGGGGGACACCTCTTTCCATAAATTTACTTTGTGTAACAGTTTAACATGACAGTTTAAAATAAGCAACTTCATTTTGAATAAAACTAAAGACAAATGCACAACTTTGCATTGTGGCTTGCACAAGAAGTCTTTGTTCATGAGGCTGGGTGGGATTTTCAAAGTGTATCTGATGTGTTTTTTTTTTCTTTCCATTTTCAGTGTGTGCATGTGTCCCATATGCATCGAATGGCCTTGAACTTTGAAGGGAGGTTTCTGTGGTATGGTGGTGGGCTCCGTAACAGCCTACCCTTCAATGCCTGTATGCATTATGACAGACCAGGTCTGGGACCAGACCCTCGCTGCTGATGTCCAGATGTGCCTCCCTGTGGGTCTTGGTCTGATGCCTACTATACCACTGGAGGTGGAAATAGCTATGGTTAGTGTAGGAGTGCAAGAGTATATCTTATTATAGAGGTATTTGCAGCCTTTGTGACCATTATTATATTTGGTAAAATTAACTCGTAAGTAATGTCAAAAATGCAGCTAGCTTCATTCTGTGTTTCACACAGTTTGACATTTGAAGAAATCTATTATCAACTGTCTCGCAGTGAGAGAAGATGCATGAAGCTATAGCCAGGAAAGCATTAGCTTAGCTTAGTATAAAGGCAACCTAAATGGGGTAAAACGGATAGCTCCTCTGAAGCTCACTAAGCTCACCAGACTCACTGTTTACCTCTGTCTTTATGCTAGGCTTACCTAAAAGTGTTCTGGCTGTAGCTGCTCATTAAATGAACAGATGCTCTTTGCATGAAAGTGGACAAAAAAAGTTTTATCAAAAATGTCAAATCCATTGAGAGCAGATTTCCTAACAAACACTATTTGGACGATTAATGAACATTTGTGCAATAAAAACAACAACTTTAAAAATCCCAGCCAGTTGGCAAACAGTGTGAAATCCAGTTAAGACTCAGAGGAAGCTGCCAATCCGCTTGTTACTTTGCAGTGAAAATACTCGGTGTAAAAATGAACGTGGAAATGATTTATTGATGTAGAAATATGAACATCAACTTGAAAGTCTCTCCACTGAAAATGGAAATGGAATCATAGCAAATCTTCAGAGGTTTAAACAGGAGAACAGAATTAAATTAGAGCATCTTTGGATTTGTGGAGCTTTTCAGGGGAGAGAAAAAAATATAAAATCCATCCTGGGACCTTTCAAAAGAACCCCTTTCCTGAACTACGTGGATTTAACATGAATTAACCCCATCCCCAGTGTCTTTGTGTCTGCACTGCACAGATGTGTGTGCTGAACAGGATAAAGCAGAGAATTTGTAGGAGGACAAAATGTCCTTCACTTCAAGCTCAAACCTGCCCCCCCGCCCCTTTCCTTCCCTCGTTCCTTTCTCAGTTGTTCCTCTTCATCCATCATGAGCCCCAGAGCTGAGGCAGGTGCTTTCACTAAACCTCCCTGAAGATCCCCCCACCCTCCCACCTACTCCTCCTCCCACCACCTCTCCCTCTCCCTCCAACCAACCTCCCTCATCTCTGCCCCCGCACCTTCCTGTTCTCTACTGAAGGAACTCATCAGTGGCCCCTTCACATCTGCAGGAATCTTAATTGTATATTGTCAAATGGGGATTCCCCCCCACCCCCACCCCGCCTTAACCAGTCAGAGGGGGTGATCTAGATCAGCTGGAGGGCTGGAGGGACTGTAAGCGTTCACACATACACACACACACACACACACATCTACCAACACGCATTGATGCATGAACACAGCGCTCATGTAAACACACACAGAACACTATCTATAGATGGAAAGCTCATTCACAGCGGCTCAGAGGGAGAAAAAAAAGCAGGATGGAGGCCTTGGAGGAGACGGAGTATGGAGCAGCTCTGTGATATCACACTTCCCTGTTTCTCCTCTGTTTCAGGGACTGGGATTTAAAGGGATAGTTATAGTAATTTTGGCAAATTGGCCCATTGCCATAATCGCTATAGTCATAGCAGTAGGATTGTTACCTTTAATTGTCGGTGCAAGCTATTTTTAGAACGGCAGAGCAGAGCTGCAAGCTGCTCAGAGCTAAGCTACGGAGGCTAATGGAATTTCTTGGTTTCCCTCATCAAACTTATCAAACACACAATCCAACAACTCCAAATTGCTATTGTGGACAAGTTGTAACTTGCACATTCACCACGCTATAAGATAATAACGGAATGTTACGAGACAGAGTTGTTTTAGACGTAAATTCATGCAAAACCGCAGATGAGCGTTGTCTTCAGGGACAGTTTTTCAGCAAGCAGTCTCTGCATTTACTTCAAAAGCAGCTCCATTTCGTGACGTTCTGTTATTATTTCAAAGCGTGGTGAATGTGCAAGTCACAACTTGTCCACCAGAGTGTTTTGGAGTTGCTGGATTGTGTATTTGAGTTTGATGAGGGAAACCAAGAAATCCCATTAGCCTCTGTAGCGTAGCTCTGAGCAGCTCACGGCTCTGCTCCGCTGTTCTAAAATCAGCTTGCACCGACAATTAAAGGTAACGAACCTACTGCTATGACTACAGCGATTATGGCAATGGGCCAATTTGCCAAAATGTTGAACTATCCCTTTAATGTTATCTGCTGGTCCTTTTTGCCACCTTTCAGAGTGACACACATATGACCTGCTGAATCTACACTCAGCACGTCAGTATTGGGCCGGAGCTCTACGTCCTACACGGAGGTGAACAAAGAGTCCCATTGATAAACCGAGCTGCAACAAGACAAGACAATGATTCCCTTCAGCGACAGAGGCTGGCAGCACTGGGCAGAAACCCACCACTGTTCTCTGGGAACCGGGGAACAAAGAGGAGGACAGACAGAGGGTGGGAGGGTCAGTAAACTGGGTTGACCTATCTTCAATGCTAGCTCTGTAGCCGCATCACACAGCAGCGAGTCACGGAGCAGCATGATGGCACATACATGACTGGGCACATTCACGCCAACACTGAACAGTTGCATAATTAATATTACAGCAGCGTTAGCGTTTAACAGAGACCGTCAATATGTTCTTTCACATCAAGTGCCAATTCACACGCCACTGCCCAGTGAGCCTTGCTTAGTTGGCAAACTTGTTGCCAGTGGACAGATGTAAATATAGGCCACTGACGTTAAAACCCTCACAGGGAGTGGGACGGTTGCTGCGCTACCCGCCTCCCCAGAAAGAGCTTCTGCTGTAATGCAGACTCAATTGAGAATCCATTCTTTCCAAGAGAGCATTTATAAACCTGCTGATGGAAACAGAAGAGGGATGGATGGCAGTTAGAGGAGCTTGGGCTAAAAATGTGTCCTGTGGCAACATTAATAGTGGCACAGAGGTGGCAGCTGTGAGCAGGAATCATATCACAATGGACGGTTAGGATGGAGATCAGGGGGTTGAAGACGAAAAAGTGGAAATTCTGGTTTAATTCACAAAGGAGAAATTACGTGGGAATTCAAATGCAAGGAAATCAAAATGATTTTAATCAGTAGTCACACATTAGTGGCCATAATAGGCATAACAGGCCAGAATAGATATTCTACAACCTTTCATTATGTCCAAGAACTACTTTGAGAGTGTAGTAAGATTGAAAAAAATGATTAGATTTCACAAAAGCTGGGATGTAAGCTCAGTAATTGCTGATGGAAACTGATTTACAACAATTTTGAGAAGAAGAAAAAAAAAAGAAAAGTGTTGCCCTCTGGCTCCCTCAAAAGGCAAACTGAGATTTACAGTTTCATCTGGATCTGCTCACACACCAAAGGATCTTGTGAATATCATATGAAAAGGCAGGAGTTATCTTCTAAAGCGCCTGCTGCTGGCCTACTTCCCTTATTAAGGGGATTCCTCTGGATGCCTCTCCCTTGACACTCGGGTTGCACCATCTGCTTCGCCTGCGCTGGGGAGTTTGTTACAGCGCTGACAGCCCTGCAAATTGTGACCCTTAATGAAATTGTTGAGCAATATGTAAGGTCTGATCCGCTTAGGGGTCTGTTGAGGTCTTCCTCCCTGCAGCCGCAGCAGGGGCGAGAGCTGGAGAATCGGAGCAGCAGGAGCCTGGCTGGAGCCATATGTAGGGATAAACACTGATGTCAGGTCACTGCTGATTCAATAATGCCAACTCCAGGGCTGCTCTGCTGGGCTTTTACAATAACAACACATTCACATTAATGGTGTGGGATTTCATTACTGAATTGTTAAGTGATTCCTGGGCGTATCTTTTGCTGAAAGGCTCAGTGCAGGGATGGGGAGTAGTGAATTGGCAACATGCTGGAATGACGACTGATGGATTTTTATCAAGATAAATGTATTTTGTTCTCTCACCGTATCAGCTCCTGTTACTATAAGAGTACAGCCCTGGAGACGATGAGAGGGATAAAGATTTATTTGCTATGCAGAGTAAAACTCTATCCTTCCTTCGTTCCTGTCTTTCCATTTCATTACAGCTCATACCTCAGCTCCAGCCACCGAGCGTTTTATTCTGGCTAATGCTCAAACCGGTTATTTCACAGGACGCTAATGAAAGAAACTGATAATCGCTGGTGTTTACTTGGAGCACAATTCAGGCCGTTTAGTGCAACTAGCTCTGTTTTGTGTTTAATGTGTTTGGAAAGACGGATTCTGTCTATAAATACACATGCTAACCCAATTATAGGTGGAGTAGAGGCATCTGTGATTTAGACTGTTTGAAGCCAGCCAAAAAAAATCCCCTCGAGTATGGCTGGGTGGGGCTAGCCAGCGCTCTGAAAACAATTAGAGCTGGATACAGTCAAAACGAAACAGTCAGACATCCGTGTTCCTCAAGAGTTTGATTCAGTATTACTCTTAAACTTGTGTCTGTCTTAAAGCCTTTCAGTGATATGTCACCGAGGCAATAACTGTTATGTGAGGCTAAAAGGGCAAAAATAATGTGAGATCCTACGAGTTCAGCCAAAATGCACAGAGGACACACTCACTCACGAGTTCATACACTGTATGTGCTGCATGTGAGTTGATTTGAAATGCATCCCTGTCCACACGGAAGAGCCGCCTCGCTGTACGGCTGAGCGCACATATGCATCCTTTTATCAGGTCTCTGAGGGAGGTTTTCTGGATATGGATTTTTTCCACTTGTAGTCATCTTTTCCAAATGATACTGAAACCAGAAAATCCTTATTTGGCCAGGTGGGAGGAGAAATTCCCGATGATGGCTAGTTATAAGGAAAGGTGGAGGCTCAAAAAATCATCACCAAGGGAGACAATGGAAGAAAGAAGAAAAAAAAACTCGCTCTCAGCAAGACACCACTTTCTTCCAGCTGATCAACCGTGAGCAGCAAAGCTAAATCTGATCACAATGGACACACATGTGTGCATGCAGCTGCCACATATGCCTCTAATCTGTATATATCTGAATGTGAATGAGTGGCTTCAAGCTAAATTTTGCACATGCAAGTGTTAACAGAGTGTCTGACCTTCTCGTCACCTGTTGTGACGTGATCTGCTCTCACCAGCATCCCCTAAGCCTGTCAGCCTCCCTCCTTATCACAACACCTTGCATGAGGCACAGTAGTAGTAACATCCCTTACAGTAATCCAACTTGTCCAATTATACATGCTCTTTCAGCACTTTTAAATAACATGGTTGTGTGAATATTTGCATCTGGGATCTGACCAGTAGATCTGCCAATCATCAGCAAGTTTCACTCAAGGGCATCTAACTGGCATTTGCTAAGGAAGGGATGAGCTTTCCCCAGTTGGTTCAGGCATCTGCACCAGCGATGTCTTGGTTTCAGGCCAGACAGAGACTTCTCACACTGCAAAACCAGAAACGAAAGCACCAGGACCCTGGTTCACACCCAGGCAGCCATTAGGACCCAGGGCGTGATAGGGAAACATCCCCACTCAACCAAAATAGAGCTTGGCTTCCTACTAATCCCAGATGAACAGGTGCTTCTATTTAAAGGACCAAATCCTCTCCAATCCACCCCCTGGAATCTGAACCCTCTCTCTCCTCTCCCACTCTCTACTGTATGTGTGTGCGTGTGTGTTTGTTTGTTTTTTTCACAATTCTCCCTCAGTTTTTCTACTGGTTCTGGATTATGAACAGAGAAACAAAAGCACTGAGCCCTGAATGAGCCGAGGAAATCGGCATGAGCAAAACCACTTCAGAGAGCCCCCCCAGCTACCCTGCACCTCGAGTGCTGCAGAGTCTCCTGTAAACTGTCAAATACAGTGCTAAATTCCCATTTGTCATTAAATCTGTTTTATACTGAAAGAGGGTAAAACCTATAGATGACGGCCAATATTAACTTATCAAAGCCACGAATACCTTACAGCCTAGATTCTATAAGTTTCCTGAAGCATGACGACATTTAACAGCTGAGTGACTTCACCTGCAATGATCAGAATTTTAATATTAGTAATGGATTAAATAACTGTGTGTAATATCACGTTATCGCCTTTGCAGCTCACCACGGCTCTACTGAGCCTTCCAGCCTCCAACTTTAATCTGTCACAGCTCTCATTGTTCAATGCAGTTCCTTCCCAGCATAATCTAACAAAAAGATAGTCAAGGACCAGTTGGTGAGGACAGTGGTAGCTACAGTGAACCAGATATTTCCAGAGCTAGTGTCAACTTCTTAAAAATAGGGCTGGATGCATAAGTGTGTATTTTATTTATTTATTTTTATTTATTTATTTATTTTCCCCTGTAAAGCTCACTAAACTGAATTGCATATGTCAATGTGTGGCACTTTTTTTTTGCATTGCCATAACATAGACTCTTAAATTTAGCAGTTGTTACTGTAAATCACCGAGACTGTCATAACTTCATTGCTTTAATGCAAATTAAAACAATATTCATAAATTATATACTGTGTTAATTTCTAAAAAAAAAAGTTTAAATTTAGCTCAGGATCAGAGTCACCATAGCTAATTACATGGACAGAGTATTCAGAAGCTGATTTCAACTATTATTCAAAGCTTGGCCTTGTTAATAAACAGCTTGGTGTCAGTGTCAGTGTACCTCTCTGAATGTCAGAAATAGATAAACCTGTCTTTTTTCCCATTTGGACAGTTGATGACAGAGAGGATACAGTGTTTTATCAGCTCCATCTGCACCATCTGCACTTCTACTTCCATTGTATGAAGCTGAGTCATTAACAACCCAGACAGCAAAGAGTGGAGATTTCCTTGTTCCCAGACTGAGAGGACATCTTAGAAAAGTTCACACAGAGCACTGAGGCAACATGGATGACAGAGAGGGGCCCGGGTGGGAGGACAGGAGGTAGAGGTAGAGGGAGAGAAGAGGAGGAGTACAAGGTTTACTTTAGACTCTCCTCGGTTTTAGTTTGACCTCAAGACCTCTTGAAAAACTGAGAGGCCTGTCAGGCAGCGCAACACCTGACAGACACTGAGTGACAGCAAAATATGGTGCGAGTCTGGCTTTGACAGCATCAACAAGACAGATTGATGGCACCCTTTGAGTGCGGGATCATCACGGCAGCACAGCAAGGCAAACCAAAGCTCTCATGAAGGCAGCTGAGTTTGAGGTCTGCTAATTATAATTTTCCCCTTGGGCCAGAAAGCAATTTGTCTCGTTTTCAATACCTCCAAGTTTCCCCTATCATGCTGACAGAATGGCCCAGGGCACTGTTTGAAAAGCTGTAATAAAAACAATTTCTTCTAGCAACGGTTGGGGTCTGGATACAGCCTTGAAAAATGCAGAAAGCGTAATCCTTCCACTCCTATCGCTGTAAGTGGGTGGGGGAGCCAGGGAGCAGGCAGACATAAATTCTATTGTAGAAGTCCAAATGTGTTATGTAGTTAAAGGGGGACTAAGGTTGACAGGCCCCTGGGGCTAGTCTGGGGAGCCAGCTATTCACACAAGCACAATCACGACCTTTCTAAATATGAATGTTGTACGGCCTGTGCAGTCTTGGCTTTTGTTGTGGACACAATGTGTCATGCATGGGCTGTGTTGGCTCAGCGACATACAAAAAGAAGGAAAAGGCTGGAGGTATCTTGTGTGGGACAGTGTTCCTGGCTTTCTTAAAAGCTCTGGTTCTCTTTCTGTGACCTGAACTGATGAGTTCACCAAAAAAAAAATAGGACATTACATAGCCAAGACCAGGATAGAGAGACAGATAGCAATAACAATACTAATGAAATTATGCAGAAACACAAAGCAAGTACTCAGAATGAAATCAGGCCTCTGGCAAAACACCACAATGCACTGGATTACCAAAAATCAAAGCAATACAGACTTTCAAGAATATTCACAATGTTTACAAGGAAAGATGAAATTAATTAAATAGTACAAATATAATCTTGGATGTGCACTTTGTCACCGCAGTGTTTGGGTGAATGAAGTTGCATTGTGGTAAAACTTGTGCCAGGCTCAAGTTTGTAGTGGTTGACAACTATTTATGCATTTAAAAGAGCTCTACATGTTGGGATTCACATGAATGAGCTCTGAATGCGGCCTATAAGAGCACAGACATGCTACCAGCTCCACATAACTAGGTTACTATTGCCTTGAGTCGAACGCTGACATCATCATCCCAACATGATGAACATGCTAATGTTTAGAAGGTCTTCTAAAACCTTCAGCCCATGTAGTTATTTGTGCACTTGGCTGATAAACATAGGGTAAATGGGCGCTAACATACAACAATACAATTTAATTAAAACGCATACCAACAATACTGTTAGCCAAGCCTTGCTCAGGCTGTATGTTCTGATGATTGTATGAAGAGCAGTTAATAAAATCATCCTTTCAAACGGTGGCACAAACAGATGGTCCTCCTGACTGTAAAACTGTTGAGAGGACCATCTGGGAGGGAAAAGTTGGGACCTATTAAAACCAAAACCACCACCCCCGACCATGAGATCTAAAAAAAAAAAATCAGATTTCCCATCAGTGGGAAAGAGTGTGTGTGGCGTGTGTGCTGTCCACTTCGTGACTTGGCTGAGATTCACTCAGCATTTCGGGCCCAGACTCTCTCCTGGTGCTAAATCTCAGCCATGTCCACAGAGAGACAATGAAGAGACTGATACCCAGGTGAAGAGGAAATGGACAGAGCAGCTGCCTTGGTGGTGTGGCGCTTCACGTGTCAAAAGAAAAGAAAGAGACACCAGACTGTCACTTTTCTTTTTCTCTCTTGTGGTGAGGTCTTGGTGATGTTGACCAAGTATATGCAGCCTTAACAGAGCTGACCTTAGAGAGTCCAAAGATAGAGGAGGCTATCGCAGCTGCTGTGGTTTATTCAACCTCCTCCTCCAAAGTTTTAGCTGCTCCACTAAAAAGTTGTGCTTTTACATAACGTCATGGGATAAAGCCTGATAGTTTGTAACAACAGAGCTCACTCTGTGACCATTAGCTGAGCAGATCACATCATTCAACTATTGTAACTAACACTCACGTGTAATAATAGCACGTTAGTAAAGGAATTCACCAGCTAGAGGGTAAGAGCTTCAATCAGTACCTCTGCTTTGAGAACATTATGAACTTTGCTGCTAGATTCTACTGTATCAAGTCTTCAATATCTAAAACAACACAGACCCTGGTGCTAGTTACTGCTACACAACTCAAGTGCTTGATATTCTACCTTGTGAAAAAAAAAATGCATTATGCAGACATAGTAAGTGTGAAATTATGGACTCAGTGCAATCTTATCTATGATCAGCTGTGCAATGCAAATATTAAGTGTGCTGATATTGTTGCATTTCCATATCTGTCTGCTGACACCAGAAACATGCAAATATAGTGAGCGAAGATGGGGAAAACCGAGTAAATTAACAGAAATATAAAGTAGACACTGAAGGCACACAAGAGATAAGAGTACCTTGGTAATAGTTACCATTTTATCTTTCCCCTCTGCATTTGCACATAATTTATAAAAATTAAACAGGCCGTCAAATGGCAATTAAATCCAAACACGGGTTTACTGAGTCAACGTTATGTGGGAATCTAATAACAGCATAGCGAGGCAATAAAAGAATAAATGAGCTGCAGTTAATCTGGAAGACATTAGCTATATTTGTGAAACTCCACAGTAACTGTATGCAGGCAGTTTCTAACATTTGAGATTCATCTTGACAGGCCCGCATGGACATCAGTTTGCATTGCTTCAGTTTGTATCAACATATCAACGAGTACTGTGCTTTTGCAGTGAATGATGAGTCAGATCCATGCAAATCTGCCCACCAGGCTTTGGACTGAACAGCACACTCATTGAGGAGACTGTATCAGGCCCGGCATCATCAGTATGTCCCATGACACTCCATCAGAAGGCTGAAGCAGTCACCTGAGGTAGAACCACTGGGACATGTGAGAGAAGGCGTTTTATAACCGAGAAGTATATTTGAGAATATATTTGGATGGTTTAACAGCATCAAAAGTAGAAGCACAACAAATATGAAGTCAGCGTCTCCTCTCTCTGTGAGCTCAGTGCAGCTGACACACACCGAGTCGTTTCACACGACCCAGTCTGACGCAGCCGGATGCATGCAGCGGGTATTTTCTGATCTTGCTTCCAAAGAAATCACTCTCTGGGCCAAAAGTTTCCCTTTCACTTGCTCCCCGTCAGGTCAAGCACAAGGAGGAGACTTTTTCTTTTTGATTTTTCTTCAGTGACTGAAAAGTTCAACCCTCCACTCTGTAGGCTACTCTGCTCTGCTGCTTCATCAGCCCTCTCTTCACTGCAGTAACCCGGCCATGACTCCAGCTTTGCTCCGTTTTCCCCCTCCTCCCTCATAGAAAGCATAGAGCATCAACGATTTTAAAGCCTTAGTCTTGTCAGGCACCACTTCATGACACCATGTATCACTTGAAATCACTCCATCTCTACATCTTTCTCTGATATTTCTATCTACAGAGTCGTGCATTCTTGACATAAAACTCACCGAGCACTCGCTGCGATCTCTTCTTGGTAAGAGCATCAGCTTAAACGTGGAAGCGGGAGCCAAACAGTTTATCTGTTTATTGAACCACCTCCCTGCTGGTGTGACATGCAAGAATTCAAATCATATTCCAGCAGATTTAAGGAGACTGAATCAGCACAGGGATTCCTTGAAGTGAAATATTGCTTCCCAGAGGAAGGTAGAATTATGGGGCTGATATCAGATGTTTACAGTTTATAGAGAGAGCTGCAAATTCATGGAGGGCCGATGAGAACGTTAAAATTCTTCCTTAGCATTGCAAAAAGATGTTAAAAAAAATTTGCATCTGCCAAAGTAATGCAGCTTTTCAGTGGGTTTAAACTGACTAGAGATTCAATTCTCATTCAATTTGTAATGGTGGCTGGCAGCCAGTTGGAGTACAGACTTCACAGTGCGTCTCTTATGAGAGCTGGGGGTGGTCTGTGTGTGTGTGTGTGTTGGGGCAGGGGGGTGCTACTGGCTCCTCACAAGTCACTATCTGTGAGAAAGGGAGAAATGGCACATTATGGTGAGCCTTTTAAACAGAAATATTCTTGATCTGTTGCGGCTACCTGGCCGGACTTTAAATAAAACACTGTTGAAATAATTTCACGATCCAGCATCAGGCCAAAACAGATTTAATTAGAGGATTATTTCTCTTGTTTGCTGGCTCTCTGTGGTTGTGTTTTGTGACAGGGGTGGTGGTGGTGGTGGTGGAGGGGTTCAGTCTCATTCTGTCTGCAGAGAAAAGTGGCAGAGTGGGGTATTAATTGTTGCACTGTCAACCGCGGGCGCCCATCTCATCCAAGAACCATTAATCATAAAGTGAGAGGCGGGCGAGGGGTGCAGGGCCAAAATCACATATGCATGAAGGCAATTTGTAACGCGAGGAGTCTGATCAGAAAAAAGCTCATTTTGATTCATACGGTATGCGTATTTGATCAGCAGTGAGGGGCTCTCTTTAGTGTCCTGTAGATCCTCAGGAGGCCGACACCTTGCTCATCAGTCCATTTCAGACTAACTAGCAGGACGAGTTTACAGTAAACACACATACGTGGACGCGGGGTCTCAATAAAAAGTGACCACTGACAGAGAAAGGTCTGCCTCTCTCTCTCCACGCAACAATGCAGCCTCTCTTTCATTCCTCATAACCTCCCTGGAGTCTGGATTATAACCAGCGCCGGCCTCTCCTGAGCCATGAGTATAAAGAACAGTTCATGAGTCAGAACCTTTTACATCCACACCTATTCACGAGGAGAAGAGAAAAGCAGCCGTTACTTGGTGCAGTCTCCACCTCCCTCCCTCGGTTCAATGAATGAATGGAGGCTCTATTGAGCCGGCCTGGATGGTCTGTTGCTTCAGCCCACAGTGGAAAATGTGACGACCCCGCACCAGGTAGGAGAAAGAGGCTTCTGGGATAGCACGGGTGAGCATGAGCGCGGATGTTGAGCTGACAGTTATAGCTGGGGTGACTTGAAGACTCAGGGTTCAGCTTTGTCTCCAAACTGAGTGATTGAGCTCAGAGAACATGGGCAAATCAAGGCCTAACATGGGAACTTCTTCATCCGAGGCAGAAACATGACCCACATGTGCACCAGAGGGACCTGGTTCTGGTATTCCTTCTTTCAACACAGATGCTCTTAGGGAACGTTCACATTTTATGGACGTGAATTCTCTAGAGTGTTGCAGAGACAACACAAACCATATGATGCAGGTCAAACCGTGTTTCCAGGTCTTTCAGGGCAAACACAAGAGAATTAGTGTATTTCACCACTGACTGCAACAAGACTGTGGCCATTTATGTGGGATAACAGCAAACGGCTGACAGCATTATTAGTTCTGAGCACTGATATAATGTCTCCTCTTAAAGGGATAGTTCAACATTTTAGCAAATTGGCCCATTGTCATAATCCCTATAGTCATAGCAGTAGGTTCGTTAACTTTAATTGTTGGTGCAAGCTGTTTTTAGACCAGCGGAGTTGTTTTTGAGATGAATTCAAGCAAAACTGCTGATGCGCATTCCTGTCAGGGGCAGTTTTTCAGCAGGCAGTCTGCATTTTCTTCAAAAACAACTTTTTGGAGTTGTTGGATTGTGTATTTGATGAGTTTGATGAAGGAAACCAAGAAATCTCATTAGCTTCTGTAGTGTAGCTCTGAGCAGCTTGCGTCTCTGCTCCGCCGTTCTAAAAATAGCTTGCACCGTCAATTAAAGGTAATGAACCCACTCCTAAAACTATAGGGATTATGGCAATGGGCCAATTTGCCAAAATGTTGAACTATCCCTTTAAGATAATGTAGCAAACCTACTAGTAACCAGGTGCTTTTTAGACATGCAGCATTAGCATTTCTGTTGGGTTGTGTTTTGTTGTTTTTTACAACCTGACACTCTATTTAAGTGAATCTATTGAGTCGCTACTAATTCCTAAGAGAAATGTCCCCAGTCATTGTTCGATGCTCCACCGTGTCCACCAGCTCATCACTAAATGTGTCGATTGGTGCTCAGCAGCCAGTGCATGGTGGCTGTAGAGCTGGAGCAGCTGTCGGCTACAGCTGAGAACAAAGCCATGACAGCAGTGTGTGTAGAGCAGCGGGCTGACAGATAAACACCGAGCTGAAACTCCCTGTAAAGCTGTGTAAAGGTGAGGGGAAGCTGCACTTTCAGCTGATAAATCACTTATACTCTCTGAGTGACGGCTTCCACTTTTGTTCTCCCACTGTATGATGTGATATACACCACTTTAAAATGTGATGACAGTGAAACAGCCACAAAGAAGATGAAACTGTCACACAAGATGCATTGTGTCAGTTGGCCACAGTATATCACTGTTTGAGAAAAACCTGCAACTTATCACAAGCAAATGAAAAGATCATATTTAAAAGGATAGTTCAACATTTTGGCAAATTGGCCCATTGCCATAATCGCTATAGTTTTACAATAGGAGTAGTTTAGTTACCTTTAATTGTCGGTGCAAGCTATTTTCAGAACGGCAGAGCAGAGTCGTAAGCTGCTCAGAGCTACGCTACAGAGGCTAATGGGATTTCTTGGTTTCCCTCATCAAACTCATCAAATACACAATCCACCAACTCTGAACAGCTTGCGGCTCTGCTCCGCCGTTCCAAAAACAGCTTGCACAGACAATTAAAGGTAATGAACCTACTCCTAAAACTACAGGCCAAAATGTTGAACTATACCTTTAAGATTTTGTTGGAATTATTTTTTTACAAATTATTTTACAGACATAACGACCACACATTAACACTCATAGCTCCACAGAGCAACGTCAGTCAACCGCCTCTAGACACTTTCTGAACTTCACTGCCAAAGGTCAGAGCTTCCTCCTCCTCTTCCTCCACCCACTCTTTGACCTCATCAGGGTTGTGCTGATCATTATCAGACATGCCTGATATTTCTGTTGATGGCCGTACAGTGTCAGCAGCATGAATGAGCCTTATTGTTACTCTGACCAGAGGCAGAAATTACGCCCATTAGCCTACTGTGAGGTGAAAAACAGTGTGTAGCGGCTGCGTGGCCTGTAGAGAGCAAAGGTTTTGTCTGCAGCACACAGACATAATAACACAAAATTACCTGGTAATGGAAACAACCAGCGAGGTGAGGGAGATTTTTTTTCCCTCTCACTTTATTATGAATGCAATGTAACAATGCAGAGAATCAGTATCAAGTAATATGGTTCTCATGACAACAAGCGCAGGTAATGAACAGTTACAGCGCAGTGCTCTGGAGCAAGAGGTTGCTGAGATAACTGGCAGCCTCCAGGAAAACACACAGCACCTCTTGTCTCGCCTCCCTCCACTTCCATCCTCCCTCTCCTCTTTCCACCGACCTACACGCTCCGTCTCTGATGGCAACGCGCGAGTGAACGTTTGCCCAGCCCGTAAACAAATGGGACTTCACCCCAAATGTCTCACTCCTCCACAGTGAAATAGCTCTTTGGTCAGAGAGCACAGTGACATTTTAACTGGGGGGGAGTACAGTAATAATCTGACACATTTTCCACACAAAAAAAGAGCAGCCCATGGTTAGAAACCAGCAGCACCATGTCTGACTAATTAATACACAAAGGACTGGTTTTAAAAAAGTAGGTTAGGCTGATCTGTTTGTGATAGAACCAGCTCATACTAACATTTTCTCACCACAACATCACCTTCAGTTATCACCTGCCTTCAGCTTTGTTTCAGCCTGGCTGATATAACTCCATTAAAGTTCACTGAATGCATCTTTAATCATTTTTTGAAAACACAATTTAGCAGACAACGCTGTGCTGCACACATCACCTGCATGAGCTAACACCCTCCAACATTATTTATGTGTGATTTATGTAATTTCATAGACGGCATCTTCTAACAGCTATCAATCTCCTGCTAACGGTTACGCCATCCATCAATTCTTACCGAAGCAAAACAAATGACTTCTCAGAAATGGTGGAGGAAACAACATGGCGGGTTCCCTCCGTCTTAGTCTAACATTAAACAAACCCGTCAACTTCACAGCCGCTGCTCATTCAAACGGAGAACCTGGTGCAGAGCAAAACGACAAAGAAAAAAGAAATGTCCATTGAAGGATGTGAAATATTTATAGCTGCCAAATGTCAGAGGAACTTGTTCTAACTGAGTCAGAGCTGCTGCTAATGTGGCATTTAGCAAGATGTAACCCACGCACACTCAGGTGCCTGCCTGTGAAGCCCTTTCAGACCACATGCAGCAGAAGATGCTTCAAATGAGTTTAATTACACAACCTACTGTGCATGATATCACATTCAACCTCTGACTTCACTTTCAGCTGAGCACTGATTGATGGCAGTGCTATGACTCACAGAACGGGTCAATAATCCCAAAATTAATTAGACACAAAATTACACTGTGCAGCCTCTGTTGTCTTGTGTAGTGGAGTGATGCACTGGCGTCCCCACGGAGGTGTCATTGCACTGCAGCATTTCTCCAGTCAGACACTCTGACCTCAGCTACTTCACTGATGGACGCACTCAAAATTGAGGTGATAATGCTATTTTGAAGGAATTCCGACACTCATTTTTCAAAATTTGATTACCTTCATTTGTGACCCTCACCTTGTGTAGCAGCAGTTCATTGAGTGCCCATACAGAGCAAGAACAATACTTCTATTTGACAGTTTTAGATGCCAGACAATACATTACTTATATAAGCAATCCCCTGTAAATTTAGGCCTTACTTTACTTGATTTGTATGGTAACCCATGGACATGAGTGCTCCAGGGTTATTATGTGCAGTACATGTTTAAAATGTTTCATAAATAGTGAAAAATGTATTTTCAATTTTCTTTTTTTATTATTATTATTTGTTTCACACTAGTTGGACAGACAAACTCACACAACAACATGCTAAAACAACAGACAACACAGAAAACAACAACACCTGGTCTGAAAGGTGGGTGGACGAAGAATTCATATAATCTCAGTTCATATGAAAAATTTAACAACATCTGGATGGCCTCTCGCTGTGTCAGTTGGTTTAGTCAGTGTGCAGCAAATACACTTGGCAGTTAGTAGGTGAAAACATCTAGTAATCCCTACATAAGAATCAGTTTGTGTGCTGTACTTTTACTTTGGTGATGCATAAATATATCCACTAATATCCACTTAGTACACACTCAGATTAGAACTAAGCCAAGCTTCAACAGCTGCTGCAACTGGCTCCGGTTGCTCAGTATAATGGGTAAATAGTACACAAACTACACACATACACACACTGGAACCAGTTGATGCTGAATTAAATGTTGGCCATCTATAGACTCCAACTGCCTGGCATTTAGGTTCAACTGGACCCATGCCTTTCCATTGAAACGCTACAGACTAACTTTAGGCGGGTTAATCTTGCGCTGCTTTTACACTGCCACAGATAGTTTCCATTATTCCTCAAGCCATGTATACCCATACTGAATATGTGCACTCTCTAATGAAGGCACTTTGGATAAAAGCAGTACATTACAGCGCTAGGAGAGTGCCTACACATTTGGTATGGGTGGCTCCAGGAATGTGCTTTGGATAAAAGCATCCATTAAATAGCAGATAATATTATACAAAGCAGCACAATGTGCTGATACAATGGGCAGTAAGAGGAACGTAATCAGTGTGCTGTGATTATGTGGAGACAGGCGTCTCATGCTGCAGGGATTAGTCAGGGAAAACTGGGCTTTGCTTGTCGTGTCACCTTGCCATGACTTCACACCTCTCTATAGCTGTGACAGGTCACAGTTCACACACTTACACACATGCACACTCGCACAGCTGCATAGCCAAAAAAACCATAGCAAGGATGAGCACCTTGCCCCCGGCTTGCCCCTGCATTGTATGTGAACAGATTGTTTTGTAAACTCGTGTGTGTGTGTTTGTTCTGTCCATTCAAGCTGTTTGGTCTCACAGTGGGAGAAATGTCAGTGCATCTTTGTGTTGAAATGCTTATATTTGGAGTTTAGCACAAAAGGAACAGTACGTCGTGTGTCTCCTTAACGCTGACTCCGCTTATCTGTCTGCCTCGACGCTCACCCCCTGGCCTGCGGGGTCAGTCTAATAAAACACCGACAACCCCAAGTCAACATCACTATACAAGAGGGCTGCCACTGTTTCCAACCTGCTGACACGCTCATAATGATTGTCACAGTTTCACACGGAGAAGGTTGAGTGGGTGAAAAGCCATTAAGTGGGTTTCCAAGGCTTGCAAATGTGAGCACTTTATTATAGACCCATAAAAGCTAGTGTCAATTTCTGTGCATTATTAAGTGAAATACGGTAAATTAACAAGAAGGTTGTGGTCCCTTAGTTTAAAAGTCTTCCAATTAACCGCAGCACCTTTGTGCTAATGGTAATCAATTACCTATTTCAAAAGCAACAGTAATTTAAATGCTTCATTACCAGGCTTCACAAAAGACCCAATAAAATGACTTGAATCTCCTCCAATGTCATTATTTCAAATGGGTTGAGCATCCAGCTTTGGGAATAAACTCTATGTAAAACAAAGGTTATCATTCCAGCTGAACGCCTGCTATAAAGCTTTATTCCTCTGTAATTGTAACGGTGATCCCTTTGTGTTTGTTTATGCGTTTTGTTAAACTGCCAATGATCAAAACTAATTTCCTCTGTGTGACAAGGATTGGAATTGTTGTTTTGTGTCGACTAGCGGGAAGAGAAGTGTTGGCTTTGGAGCAACATGATCATAGATTATTCACGAAGAGAGGTGTGGGACAAAATGTTACAACAACCTGCTGCATTTTACTATTCAACCTCAGCTCGCTCAGCAAAGCAGTTTACAGTTCCTCCCTCTGCTTCTGTTTTTCCAGCAGACTCAGGTCATACATAATAACCAGCCACTGCCTTCTCTCTGTGTGTGTCCCTGGGTGCTCTTCCATGTGTGCATAATCATGACTTAGCTCCAACGGCTGTGCTAAACTGCAAAATATGTTACTCAACTTAAAGTGATGGTTAGACACATGGACACTTGCAGAACAAACTGCGTGTATTCCTAAAGTCAGTCATTTGACAAATTTCTGTTTGGTTTAATTTAAATCTTAAAGTATTGGAGTCTAATAGTACATAGAAATCATTACACTAACTCAGAGACATAATCAAATTTATTCATGAAGGCTACCCACAATATTTTTCCATACTTCACCGCAGGCAGTGTTGTAGTTTTCTCAGTAGTCCTTCAACATGAATTAGCATCAACAGTTTCTATCATGTCGTCAGGTGACATGGCAGCTTATTGCCTTTGTTACCGGATTAACCGACCTTTCCAACCCCTTTAGTGACACACCTCTCCATCCTTATGCCGGCGTTATACTTTCCAGATCTGCAGGTCCACCAGGGTCTGTGTGACTGCAGTGTGTGCGTGCAGCTCTGGTCTGGACATCCATGTTCTCCAAGCAGAGTGTAAATGGACTACTGTCCTTGTACACATCAACAAGCCAGTATTACTGTGGCCATGGGCCCTGATCAGACAGAGTGTTCTTTTATTGTTACCAGGCAACCATTAATCACCTGTCCTTAGCCTAACCGTGTTGTTGTACAGTAACCTCACAGATCTGCAGATGTTAAAAATGTCAGCTACAGCCGGAGGGCAGCTCCTGAGGATGAGAGGCTGCTCCCAAGTAGCTCAAAGGGCACAGGGAAGATGAGATTGATCTGAAATATTGGAATCTAATATCCAGATCAATTTAAAAAAAATTACATACAAGATGGACAGGTGTGAGTGTGTTTGTGTGTAGCTGTTATGCAACAACCTGGACAATGGTATCAGGAAGGAAGACAAGCCTCCATCAGGATCTGATCCTCATCTCCTGAGTCAGTATCCAGTGTTGGGGCTGGGCCCCCGCCAGCTGTGGCATAATGCAAGCCTCATTAGGCCGTGGCATCAAAGAGATTGGCAGTGCCCGGGCGACAGAGTCTCCCTAAGACACTTCATTTCCTCTGAAATGCAGCAGGCAACCATTAAGGACTGATGTCCATTAGGCTAAGAGGAAGTTGCAATACAGTAACTGATTCAAATCTGTCAGATGTTAACAAAATAACTTTATTTGATGAGCAACTGATATGTCCAGTCCAGTCTACCATGACTCAGGAAACACGAGGGCTTGCTCTTTAAGCCCCATCACATCAATATAAAAGGTACCGCCATTTGTTTTTCTTATATTTGTTGTTAACAGATTTACTTATTTACCCTTTACTTTTGGGTTAGGGTAAAAAAAAAACAAAAAAAACATCTGTTAAGGGAAATTACAGATCCTTTGATGAATGAAACTACACATCTGTGACCTGTTTACACATCTTGAACAGGATTGGACTAAATATCAGATAGGACAGTCAGGAAGTACTGAGAGATGGACCTGGTGGGGGCGTTCACAGACTGGTGCAACAAGAACAACTTGTTGCTTAATACATTAAAGACCAAAGAAATGATTATTGACTTTGGCAGGTCCAAGAGATCCTTCCGGCCTGTGACTGTGGATGGGGTGGACATTGAGAGGGTTCAGTCATACAAGACCTTCATTACACTCTGAAATGACAGGCTGTAAGATGGTCCATAGGACAAATGATCTCCAAAAGGCTAAAGCAGGCTTTTCTTTTAAGAAGACTCAGGTCTTTTGAGATTTCAAACTGCTGTGTCACAGCTCCTTAATAACAAAATAACTTTATTTGATGAGCAACTGATCAAAGTGGACAGAACAGTCTAGACAGACTCAGGAAAAATGCTTGCTCTGTGAGGGGGAGGAATCAAGCTATAAAGGCTGCATTTGTTTTTGGAGGATTTGTTGTTAACAGATTTAACACCCTTTACAAAACCCTTGCAGGTCAGAGGTTAGCCGCAGAACATCTGTGCAGAACTGAAAGATTTAAAGATCGTTTGTTTGATCAATGAAACTTTATAACATCTGTGACCTGTTTTTGACATTTTGAACAGATTGACTTAAATTTCCTGTAGGACAGTCAGGAAGTACTGAGAGATGGACAAATAAAACTAAAGAATACGCCGGCCTTATCTATCTCTAGCATTTGAGACAGAAGTGAAGTTTCTATACTCTGCCACGGGCCTTGCTGTGAATGGAAAACAATGAGGATGAATATGGACAGCAGACACACATCACCTAAACTGTGTGACTTCTGTTTGGGGCAAAACACTCACAGTCTAATACAGTCACATCAACTAATTATGCCCATCTGGCTGAGGCTGATCCGACCTCAGCCTACATTATCAGATCAGTGTGTGTGTGTGTGTGTGTTTGTGTGTATCTCCAGGGCCATGAATCCCGTTCATAATGCACAGGTGATCAGCCCATCTGTTCCATTCATACCCAAAGGAGACGGGTCACAGCCACAGCAAGGCATTACGAGTGGACTGATGATCACCAGGTGCTCAGACATTATGCAGGGAAGGACCCTTTTCAATAGAGCTTTATCACCAAGAGGTAAACGTCTCCATCAAGATGCTCGAAAAGTTTCAAGATTCACTCATGTGTTCACTTTCCCACCATTAGCATGGCGATGGTTGAAATGTTCTAATCTGATAAAAAAAAAAGGTAATCTCAGTAAACTACCCGCCGGGCTGTGTAGGGCTGCTGAATTTGTGCACATGGAGCAATGATAAAAATGTCCTGTGGATATGGTTTGAAGATAAGGACTGGCAGGCGCCCAGCTCAGTGAAGCCCAAAAAGCAACTGAGATTCCTGAGAGTCCCACAGACAAGTTAAACTCCTAATTTCTCCCTGCAGCAACATTATAGTTAAGTGCAGATCCCATACGTGCCAGATAAAACTGGATTCTTCGTCCACTTGTTTTTGTCGTTCAAGAGGAGGGAAAGGGGAAGATGGAAATCAACATAATCTACAACTAGTTGCTGATTGACAACTACCTGCCTTTTAGCCCTGTTACCCATTTCAGTGAAAGAGCGCAGTGCTCCAGTTACAGGGGGGGGAGTTAAAAATAGGTCTCACTCAGTCACCACTTAGCCTGGCAATGTGGAGAGCAGATTGTAAATGAGCACAGTGAAGTGCTTGAATGGCAGGCCTTGTCGCTGGCTCTCTGGGCTCTGACACGCACACTGAATGTAAAGCAGCAGCACACACTGCTAACGACTGACCAGTAAACACACTTATCGTGTATTAAGGGTCTGCATGCACGGCGAGATAAGGACAACAGCAGCTCTGTTGCTGTGTTAAGAGTGTGAGAAGAAATTACACTCGCTTGTGTGGTTAGACCGCCACAACTTTTTTTTCCTCTAAAACACCTCTAACTATAAGCTCTCAGCTCTTTGCTAGGAGACACGTGAAGCAGCTGAGGACGCGTCATTCTCCGAAACAAGCGCTTGACGGGCGATGAGCTCCCAAAAGTGTCCGACACACCGGTTCCAGATTGATGAGCTGGCGGCAGAGAGCCTTGTAGGTGAAGCATCGTCACTGGCACAGAGGAGAGAAGTGGCTCATCTGGGCTATACTGTAGAGAGTGTGACAGATGACTGCTTACTGCAGGTCTCCAGCAAAAAATGAAAAGTCAATTGCAAGTGTGACACATCCCACTGCAGTCTCTATTCACAAATCCAATCACACACTTAAATGTGAGCAACAGCTAAATTTAAAGCAGAGAATATAAATTCATGTCACTCATTAACTTTATGTCAAGTGTATGCTCGCACCGTTACGCCACTCTGGCTTCATGCACTCTCTCTATATAACATTGTCTCTATATCTAAATAATGAGCTCCTGCTTATGCATAGCCCATTAGAGGGAAGATCAATACCCTTGCTCGTTCAGCCTGCGCTTCATTAAGCGCACCACGAGGCATCACTGCGACAGGGCTTGAAAAAAAAAAGTGTTGGCAGCAGCAGCAGCAGCAGCCTCCCTCCTCGTCGACCGCGCTCTCGGGGTATGGAGCCACATGTCTCCAAACACCCTGCATCAGAGGCCGACAGCAGCACATGTTTTACTGCTCGTGCTAACCCACAGGCTCAGTCACACCGAATTCTGACCCCGCAAGCTATAAAGACAAGATTATACAGTGATTATACTAATGAAACGGATAGTAGTGTGGAAGGTCACAGTATAAAGCACTGTTTCCTGCAGCCATGCTTAATGTTCCTGCAAAATCTACAGTTGTTCTAAAAAAGTACTAAAAGTTCACAGGCTACATAAAAGAAGAGAAAGTCTGTCTAGGCCTTCCATGTCGAAGCAACTTAAGTCTATTGTTTTAGCTTTGGGAATGTGTAGGAAGGTGTGAGGTCATGTCAGGCAAAGAGGCTGATGGGAAGATGTGACCTGAAGAGTCTGTTAGCAGAACCAACCTGTTCCTGCGCTGCCATGTGGCCTTAAGTCGCCCGAGCCACATGTTACGCCGCAGGCTGAGCCGATGCTCCTCTGATATCTACGTACAGCACTGGGATCAGTGTTGGATTACAAAACGGATATCGCCCAGTCACTGAAAGCCATGTCCAATATCCTGCAAAGACTATAGACTTGTAGTCTGTGGGAAACCTATCCATCTGAATTGACTCTAATGCCCTGTTTTGCTAAGGCACAGTACATGTCAACATGCTGCCATCCTTGTCCTCTCATTCTACAGAGCATGGCTATAGTGTGTTGTAAGGTTTTACCTCCCGGCCAACAACATAAATATGTGAGAACATTGAACATTGAAGACTTTCCAGCATGAAAACCATCAAATTTAAACATAATTAAGGCTGATCCAAAACTGAACCTGTCAGTAAGGAGGAACACGATCATATTCAAATGCTTATTGCACAGCTAACATGTTTTGCAGAGCGCTTGTTTCTTCCAGATTTGGTTTGCCATTTGTTTGACAGAGTTTGCACAGAACATTCAGCGTTTTTTCTGCTGTAGGCATATAAACACATACTTTGACATCTTTGCACAATTTTAAACTTGGCTTGAATTTCATTTGTATTTTCCCATGTGAATAACCACAGTGGCGACATGCACATTTGTTCAAGTCAACAGGACTAACATCTCGACAGGCCCCTGAAATTGCCAGACAGATGCTCTGATTTATATTAGAGATGGTCTAAAAATATTCTGTGGGAATCTACAGGAGAAGCAGGAGGCTGATGCACAAACGCATGCTGTTCCTCTCTCTCTGTTTTGTCTTCTTCAGCCTCAGCTCTGCACATCTGAGCCAGCACTCTCCAGTTTCCACCTGCCACCACACCTCAACCCGTGCCACATGAAAGCGCAGGCTGCGCGGGCAGCTGTTGTCACATTCCCTGTCACCCCCTGCTGTTTTCAGCCACTCCAGACACAACAACCTCAACTCCTGGACCAATCACTGCCAGAGCTGAGCTGATGTCTTTCTAGAGTCCAGGCTGAAATTTGACATCCGAGTTTGCGTACGCGCCCCCTTTGAGCTCGTACTCAATGGGTGAGACAGCTGTACTGCTGCTATTTTACACCATCCTGAACAATTGTTTATGCTGCTAGTGCTTCCTGAAACCAGGTGCCGCTTCTGACTACTCAGCACTTTCTTTGAGATTCCTGCTCCTCCTCTTCCCCCACCTTCTCCAGGAAACTATTCATTTGCACTTTCAGTCAAATCAGTCTTCCAACATTGTTGATATAAGTCGAGGCTCCTTGTTTGGTTGTCTCAGATGTTCCTGCCCTCAGACTCCTAAAACACCCCCCAAAAATAGCCGTTGGTCACCAAGGCCACCTCAAGACCAACAAAATGCACAGTTGATTACTTGCTGGAATGACTGTGGCCTGCAACACCATAACTATTGGGTACACTGCCAACATTACAGTCTGATTTATCACACTGGACAAACACTGTTACTTTTAACATTCAAAGTACAGCAATGTGGGGGAAGAAAAGGTCAAAATATGTAAAGCTGCATGGGGAAAAAAAGACAAGCTATTTCTAATTAAAATTAACTTAACAAAATGAAAAGAAAATCAGGGAAGAAAAGTTTGTTGTGAGGGTAAAATGTGAATGAGGTCTCCGGGGGAAGACCAAAGAGTCACTAATAACATTCTTCACACAGTCTCAGTGGGAGCCTCTCAATTTGCAGCACCCAGCGCATTAGTGCGGGCAGAAATATGTTCATGAGAGTGAGGAGCGCCAGGCCTCGTTGCAGATAAGCGCTGCCACCCTGAATGATTTCATTAACAGAGCAAGACAGACTTAACCTACAGGCATGTACTGGAGGGGTTTTAACCTGCCACATTGAGACGATATAAACGTGTACATCTCCTCAGACAACTTCCCTTGTCGCATACTGGATGCACAGACTGAATCACGGTATCGCGCTTGGGTTTTTGGTTTGACAGATATGAGCTTATCGTAGGTGTCTGGGCTTTGCACTTGTCAACCTAAATGCAGCAACCTGCTTTTCATTTTGCCAAAGACTTTAGGCAGATTAATACTTCCAGAGAGGTGAATCTAGCCAAAGGGAAAATGTGAAATGACGCGAGCCAACATCTTTATAATACACATGGCAGAGGAGGGAGTGCAGGATCAGAATGTAAAATGAATTAAGGAGGGCAGCGACTATAGAGGAGGCTATGGTCTTGTATAAAGGTCGATAAAACAAACTAATTGATATTCACATATGATCCTGCCCGACATTCAGTGATGCTAAAAGCCAGGGCTCTTGTGGGAATAATGCAAAGAAAAAACATTTTAACTGTTGCATTATTCAGCATTTGTGGGAAGAACTGAAGTATAGATTCAGTCAGAGAGAGGGGAAGTGTCCTGAGACACTGTGCTGGGCAAATATTCAGCTGGAACTTCAACTTGGTTCAGTTGGAGATGTCTGGAAAACTTGGCTGTTGCTGCACATTCACAGACATTGCTCATCACACAACACACAGCTGGACCCACTGGGAAGGATATGGCACCCCGAGTGGTGCAGTTAGTAACACGACATACAGTAACACCCTGCCATGAATGTGTCCTTATCTGCCATCAAGTGGATACTGAACATTGACATTTTCCGCCACCTCTGCCATTTTATAGCCATTATCTTCAGAAACTGGAAGATAACAGAGAAATCAGGGCAGTAGGTGTCAGTCTAGACTCTGTAATTGGTCTTTGTAAGGATGGTGGCCCTGCTGTCAACAGGGAATACCATACAACAATTTGAGGGATCAGCTGGATTTGGCCGGGTGGCTTGTAGTTCCACAGCAGTTTAATCAGTACTTGAGCAATTATTCACACTGCTGAGAGTGCACATGGTGGCAGGAGTGGGGTGCTGTGCGACAGACTTTGGGAACAGCAGAGTCTGCTGTTCATGTCAGTTCTGATCAAATGCTTATAGGCTGCTGAACTCACTGGCTGCACCCGGGTCAGTGAATTAGATAACTGCAGATTAAGAACTATCCAACCAACCAAGAACCTAATGCTTCTCATTTGGAGTAAAGTGCCATGGTTGAGTGGCAGTGGAACTGCGGTGCAGCATAAGGCTCTGTTTTACTTCACCACTCACTTGGCTTCAGGTCTGCTGGTATTTTACACATTAGGCACAGTATAATTTGCCTGAGTAGATAGTGTCTGAGGTCTCCGCCTGCATTAACCGTTGTAGCAAAAGGTTCAGGCTCCCATTATCTCATCTCTCAAGATGGATGAATTCACTCAATTCCTCCGAGAGAAGCAGCAAAACAAACAAAAAACATCCTCATGCCAAAAGAGATAAGGCAGGATAAAGCAGCTCCTTCCCTGGGCCTTCAGCTCGTAGTGGACCAGTGCTTATGGTTTCACCTTCTGAGTTATTTTCAGCTCTGCTACAGCACATATGCACTTTAAAATGCTAAAAGTGATCTCCTTTTTTTTTCCTAACAGTGGGTCTCTATTGTCTGCCAGAAGGAGAAAGGAGCATGCTTCACATTTGTAGCCGGTGAAATCAATTTTGCCATCTGAAACTACAGAAGCTAGAAGTGGCAGATTTGATCAGCTAGCTAATTAAGCTAACATTAGGGTCATGAGTTGGTTGACAAGGCATGTTTCCAGTTGACATGTTTTCCAGTTGGTTTAAAAAAGTAAAAGGGGTGACCCTCTGAAGACTGACGTTAAAGTGGTGACATTAGCCTAAACTCTACTGTGCTAGTAGCTAGTTGTGAACTTGACTGTAATCTATAATCACAATCACTTGGCTAACTTTCACTTTCCTGTCTGTTGCAGGGCATTTACGTTCAGATTTTGCTGATCTTGAGTAGAATACATTCTGTCCTCTTTCTGTGTGTGTGTGTGTGTGTGTGTTCTGTGTTTTTATTTCCTATAACATTTCCTTCAACCGCTGAACAGATGGAAGGTTTACCGATACTTTCATTAAATTCTGCCAATTTTTGTCTTCAAATACATTTTTTTTAGAATAACATTAAAATGTTGAGAATAGAACGAAAAGTTGAAATGTCTAAAGTCAAAGTGGGTCAGAGTGGGTTTCTGAAGTCTGAAGTCATATCAACTTTCGACTTTCCAACTTTTTCAGCTTAATTCTCGACATTTCAACTTGCAAAACAAGTTATTTCTCCTCTCTTTTTTTCATGAGTGGCTCTAATACTCTTCTGTATGGCTCAATTTAAACTTGATCAGTTTACAGCACCAAAACCATTAGCTCAGATGTTGCTTTGCAGATTTAGAAACCCTTGTGTTGAGATCACGGTCAAGGTTTCCTTCTGATGTATTTCCATTTTAGACCCTCTTTGTTCAAGCAACACTGCACAGGGACTCACTCCACCGCCACTCCTGCTGCAGCTTCTTTCTAGTCATCTGGGGCTTTTGCTTTTGACTTTCTGCCCAGCAGTTTTTTATCTGAATGTTTCCTTGGTCTTGACTTCCGCAGTATCCCACATTTTGAACGGTGGAGTCTCAGGCTGGAAGTGCTTTGATTCCTTTAGCTTCTCCTGCTTTCCGGGCATCAGTCAGCTTCATGTTCAGATCCTCAGTCGATTGCTTCGTGCAGAGCCCGCGGCTGTTGAGTGTTACTGCAGAAATTATCAGGTCTTAACTTCTCATCAGCTGAGAACTTCTAATGACAATTTTTAACCTGCCTTACAAGTCCTAATGAGTCAATTAAGGGCTAACGAGTTAATGAGGTTTTACGAGCAGTTGGATGCACACAATTACCATGTTTTTTTTTCAAGCTCACACAATAATAATAAAAAAACATTTGATGACAGTCTGTTTTTAATGTCTGCTCCAGGGTCTATGTGTTGATCTATTTGCTGCTGGAGAAGGGATATTAATGCTGAAGAGTGAATGCACTCTTTACACTTTTTTTAATCCTCCAAACTCTTTAAATTCAAGTATCGCCCTTACAGCTCCATGGACACAGCTTGGTCTTGTGGGGAAATTTAAAGCTTAACACCTGCTGTGCCTGCAAACGCTATGATTTGCCAATCATTGTTCAGGAGAGGGGTTTAGCAAACCGAGACAAGAAGCAAAATAAACCAAACCCAGCCTCATCCTGGAAGAGATAAGGTAGCACAAAGCCAGAGCATGCAGACAGCTGCTGAACCCCACTGCACACTGCCCAACTAAAACACTCAGACCACCCAATTAAAGTGCTTGACTGACCCATATCACATTAACATGTGAGAAGGTGCTGTATAAATAGCTCTATTAGTGCCAGGGAACCACTTTGTTATCATTTCAATTACGTCCACATCTGCTTTTTGTGTAACACTGACGATCAATGTGTCTGAAAAAGTCAGTGAGAAGTAAAGACAGATCCAAAGTCAAACTTCCTGTCCTTGTTTTCCAGTGAAAGATAGGCAACCATGACTTCATCAGCTGTGCATAGACGGCACTCACATAAACTGCAGGGCTTTTTTGCAGAATTGTGCACTTTGCTGTGCCAAAGAAAACAGTTTGACAGAGGAAATCCACAGCTCAGGGCTGGCTGGCTACTCTCCCACAGAGTCCTGTCTATGTCACAGATGCCGTCAACAACTTCCTTTGGTGATACATTTTTTATTGTGTGTCAAAATTGTGTAATAAAAATATCACAGCTGGGTAAGTGGGTCTCTTTAAGTAGTCTTAAAAATCAACAATGGCTAAATAAAACAACGCTCAAAGTCAATTGGCAAACACAAAATGTGACAATATTCATGTAAAACAAGCTTCAAGATCCAGACTCTGAATGTTATTTCTCTCTACATGACACTCGCGCTATATTAGGAAGAAGTAGACCTGAAATCCACAGAGAATGGTGGAAGCCTGAGGGCTGGACACATTTGTCCTTTGTGAATTAAAGCCAATTTAAAAATACCCCCACTGCCAACCATGATGCCATTATTTTAAATAGGTATATGACACAAGGATGAGAGTGACTGAGTGGAGCCCAGTGGTTCTACATACAGTCCATGGTGAAGCTTCACTGCGCTTTACTTTCTGTCCCTGCATTCTCAATCTATTAAGTCCAGCATAAATAAAGGGTATTTATATTTGTTTGAGAGCCAAAGATGTTCACTCACTATTTTAGATATGAAAGTGGAGGCTGGAGAGTGGGTGAAAGCTAAAAAGGTGAGGCTTGTGTGGAAGGCATACAGCAGCTGATGCGCGGCACAATGGACCACTAAAAGTATAAGAATAGGTTTTGCATGCCTTGAACTAAACAACTTATAAATATGAAGGAAAAAAAACACATTCCCTGGATACCACAGAAAAGTATCCAAGTGTATTATGATGGGGCTTTTGTCGAGTAAATTTGTATGAAGGTTTACAAGCAAAAAAAGGGCATCTCTATCTAAGTACATGGCTTTTGGCAGGTTGGAGCTGTGATAAATATTAATATGAAACTGATGTCTATTCATAAACTGTCCAGAGAGGTGTGAAATAAGAGCATGTGACAGGCGCAACAGGATAAGGTCATCTCTACACTGAAGTACAAAGGGAACGGGCAAAAGTCTAACAGAAACTAGCCTGGCTGGAGCCCCATGGATTCATGGCTTCAAAGAGGCAGCCACTTGTATTTATAGACACACACACACACACACACACAGTATAGAGATATACTTGTACATTAGTTGTTATTAGCTACAGTACGTTTTTTTTTTTTTTTTTTGGCCACTCGTGGTTACTAAAACAAGATGAAATACAACACTTAGATTATTAACTTTTATGTTGCCATGGCTGGACCTGTGTCAAGAAACAGCTGCTTATACTGCAACTCCAAAGCAAAAATCAACTAGGATTTTAAAGCTTTGTCACTGGTCAGATGCCTGCTGTTTCACACAGTAAAGGTAGTGGAAAAAACGACCAGAAAAATGCAAAAAAAAAAACCAAAGGAAATCGTTGTGGATTTGCAACTAAGCAACTTCCCTATACCAAAACTATTTTAATCAGATTAGTTTGACAGATGCTATCACCTCTTCAATTTTTTATTGTGGCTTTTCAAAATTGAGTTGTTACATGTCGACCTACGGTAGCTGGATGGCTGAACTCCACTACACAGATGAATGAGTGGTGGCTTTGTAAAATCAGCCCTCTCATCTCCACAGACTTTTAAAACCACATACTTGAAAAATGTGGCTAAAAGATGCGGAAGACCTGCCCTTATAATCACAGAGTCTATCTGGATGTCTTCCTCTGCGTCCCAGAGATGGACACAGCCACACTCTTGTAAACACTGTGAGCCTCGGCTCGCTACACAACCTTGATCTCTCAGAAAGCCACTCCAGCCGAGGGTGTTAAGACACAGAGCTCTGTTTCTACTTATTACGAGTCATGGTCTCCCTCTGGCAAAACAACACGAGGGGGAAACAGGGTGGAGACACCCATGGAGGGAGAGGCTGGAGGTCTAAATTAATCCCACATGTTCCCCAAGAGGAGTCTTTCCAGGCGGCCTCCGTTTATTCGGCTGGTGGGAGGGCGATGGAGTACAGCAAACTCTGAGAGCACCTCGCTGCACTTTCCCGCACTTTTCACCCACACACGGCTGTGCACTGAATCCACATGTATTCCTTTACCTCAACTATGGCATCGCAAGGCACAATTTAGTTTCTTTGGCAAGCACCAGAACTGCAGAGAGCCGGTGCTTCAGAGAAACCAAAAGGGTTTAAAATAGACATAGAGAAAGGAGCAGAGTCACGAGTTTCAGTGGGAAACAAAAAGAATCTCAACGTTCCTCCAGTTCTATTGATCTGCAGCCGAAATTACACATTTGGAGAAATTACGGACATTTCTTCCACATTCTTCAAGCCCTATAAAGTTTGTTTAATCCATGCATAATACAAAAGTTCAGCACTTGGCAGAAAGATCATGGACTCATTTTATAAAGCAGTGACTTCAATTCAAGCTCAACATGTACTGAAAATCACATAAAACAAGATGCACAACTTAGACTCCTCGTCTCCAGCTGTTGCACATTAGGACATCAATGCCTATTGTCATTTATCAATAATTCATGATAAATGCTGCTAAGTGCAAGCAATATTCTTACCCCGTTTCTCACAAATTGTCTTATGAAAATGGGTTTGTGCCTGAAATCAGGCCGCTGTTGCATCCATTTAGATAACACCACAAAACATGGAACACACTGGTTTATTTGGAGAAATTATGCAATACGTACATCTATTTCAGTAACAGTAGTTTTAGGATTCTCCAACAAACTTGTAATATAGGCTACACTGGCATTACTTGATCACACAGGAAACTGTTAGTCTTTTATGGAGCCAGATAGGCTTATTAGCCATCAAATATGATCATACAAATTACAGAAGAAACAAATCAGGAAAAACTTGCTTCGACCTGACGCTTAATGTAATTTTGGCTTGGCACCAGTTTGTGTTTGTGCGCCATGTAGTGTAGTCCGCCCTGCTCAACCATGCATGGTAGATTGCCAGGGAAGAGGATCTGTCAGCATTATCTTAACCTAGTTGTCGAGCAGTGACAGGAAGGCTGGATGGAATAAGATTAGATGACCTGGTCTTTTATTCTCCGGGCCTCTTTCACTCATCGATACTGACAGAGGCAGATCACTTTGACTGTATGAAAGCTTAGCAAGTCACCCACATGAACTCTGATGGTGGGAAGGTCAGGACACTTTTCTCCTTAGTATAAGTTCAGGTATGAGCCACAGGTAGAATGGTTAAGCCTGAACAGCTAGGGCTGTAAGCAGGAAAGGTAGTGTGGCACACTGGTGGAGTAATTCTTTTAGTGAGATAACAGACAAATGACATTAACTACTCTATTTTCCGGTGGTTCCCTTAGGTGTCCTGAAAGAAGGTCTGTTGGACTCCTGACCCCAATGAGAGCCATGTACCCCACAGCTTCAGTCAGAGAAGACACAACAGCTGGACATACCGTGCTTCAACAGACAAGCTGATATATGATAGTTCCCTGACGCCGTGGATGGGACTGATGTGTGTGTGTGTGTGTGTATTTTGGAAGTATTAGCTGTTTGGTAATGGTTTGCTCCAAGCCAAAAATGTCCCATTCAGAAGTCCCTTAAGAACTACACTCATCATTATTAGATCAAGACATTTGTCAGAAACTCACATTTGATCCCATTACTGTCAAACAGTCAGCGGCTAAAAATATATGAGTAATGGAGTCCAGATACAGAGCATGGGTTTCCACTAGAGTAGAGACACAGGTTCTACAAGAATTTTCTGCACTCTTTCCAAAGGGTCTTTGGGGTCTGATGTGAAACTAAGATTATGTCTATTTGTATTTCAGAAAAAATCAAATTCTAAACTTTTGTAATGAAGGTGAATACTTTTCTGAAAACATTCATAGTATTAAAAAATATTTTGAGCTTGACCTTTGTGTTTAAAAAATCAACATTTAACAGTCCACAATGAAAAAAAAAACAGTTGACAGCAGCTAATATGGACTTACTTTACCTACAGTGCTTAGAGCAATATGTTATGACTGTTCACCGCCTTGCTTTGTAGGTGAAGAATTCCCAAATTAATTATAATTCATCATGGGGACATTAATGTCTGAATCAACTTGGTGCAGACATAGCAACTACGACACATGAAAGGAAAATGCAGTCACTAAGATCCATCCTGGAGACCATTAATTCCTGTATGTAAATTTTCCTGGCAAGTTTGTACCAGAGTGGTGCACCAGCCTGTCGACATCACAGCAACATCCCAGAGCCATGTCAGCATGGTGAATTATACAAACTGACACACATCTGGTCAAAGATTGTGTTGGGGACAAATATATAGGAAGGTATTTTACACTGATTAAATGGTAACTTTTACAAGACTATAAAGGCAATGTTAATTGAGTGAAAACAAACAGTAAAACACACAAACTGGGATAGGTTCAAATGAATTCTCCTGCACTGACCATTTTCTCATTTAGGGACTTACTGGAATTCTCAAGGACACCTGAATCCCCAGAGCCCCACTTGGGCCCCCTGGATGTCTAGCAGCAGAATATGTTGACTTTCAGTATCAATGCTCCACTTTATAAATGGAAACAACACAGTGCTGATGGATTTAAATAGAAAGTATCTCAGCTTGGAGCTTCATGATGGCATCAAACAAACAGAAAAGTACTGATGAGATCACAACTTTGGAGGACGGAAAACAACACAGGAAGGGAATATACTGTATAAATAGCCCACAGTCAATGAGCTCAAGCAGTTATTTAACCATAATATTTTAGAAAACGGACATTGGGTTTTGTAACGACCACATGATAGAGCTGGTCTGAACTTTGGAACTGTGATGCTGTGAAGCTGCAGGGGCGCTCACTGGTCAGTCTGTAATAGCAATAAAGGCTGGAACTATGCCTTGTGGTAAACCATAAACCATAATGAGAATGAAAATTAACCATAAACCACCACAGACACTAAAAATACCCTGTAAAAGCAATTGACTGTAAAGTAAACATACGGCTTCTGTTTAAGTTCAAAGTGAAATAAGGGTCCTTCTTCATCCATTACTGCATGTCCCCTTAAGTGCCCCCTGAGAGCAGAAGTGACAACCCTGCACTGCAAGTGTCAATATCCAGGCCCTCACTCCAATGTGCTGATGGATGAGGACCTACACAGGAAATGACATCGTTATCTAATCTGACAGAGATAAGCAGGCCACACCAACCTGCTACTGGTTTTATCCATGTAGAAAATGATAATATAATAAAGCAGATGATAATAATAAAGCAGATATCCGATTAAGCAGATATCTACCAACCAGCAGACTGTGACATGTGGACTTTATGAATAGGCCAAGGGGATATTTTGGCCCCGGTGAGCTTGTACTGTACGTCTATCTGCTACTTTTAGCCATGTCAAGATTATCAAAGTTTTATCCTCTGTGTGACACGAGGAAGGGATAGCTCCTTATCCACCTCAGCTGAGGGGCTGAAACCTAATGCTGTGACAGTGTGTGAGGACGGAATAGTAATATCTCAGTGAATGTTTCAAATGGAAAGATGAGTATGTTGAAGAGGAATAGTGATGAGCTTGCCTTAAGACCTGTAATTTGCTACTCTCATGGGAATTGTGAAATATTTTTTGTTTACTTGCAGATTAAAGTTGTGCAAGCATGTCACTTGCTGTGCATGAGTAGGGAAACTGGGATTCTCTGGTTCCTAGATTTTATTGAGCTATTTGGGCATAATAATAACATGCCAGTTTGTAATTTCCTTCTTCGGAGACACTCTCTGCCCTTGCAACTTTTCAAACTTGGCATTATACCTTTAATCATACATTTAAATAAACAAACTAAACCCAAATCAGACCATGTGTCACATGGGCAATATTTAAAACATGCAGCCAAGACGGTCTGGCTCCCATACCAACCATAAACAAGACAGGTTGAACCAACAATTCATTTAACTACATTCAAACAGAGGGAGACTCAAAGCCACCATCGTCACAAAAGAGGAAGGTGGATGGGCTCTAATGGACACTAATACCAAGCAGTGAGGCGATAATGATTACAAGCTTGTTAACCGGACCCCTTGACAAAAAGATGACAGAGGCGCAGCATACATAATCACACGCAGGACGCAGATTATAGGATCAATGAGCAAACACTTTAGAACTTCAATTAATAAGAGACTGAAAACCACGATGTTACACACAAGTGAAGAGGGAAAGGTGAACGCTTAGAGAGGGCGAGTTCACAAACACAGCAGGACGTGGCCTCATTAATGTAAAATAATTATTATTTTTTTAACATGAATGCTGTTCTTTTAAATGATCTAATGAAAAAGCTTTTAAAGGAACCTAAATCCCTAAAATCAAGAAATATTTGCAGCAAAAAGGTACTACAGAAAATAAAAGAAATCATTATATTGTCCTTTGGCTTCGTATATGAGCCACAGGTACAACCTTGTACCTGTTGCCAAATATTGGTGGGGAGCATTACAGCCACCATATTATAGGCTACAACCCATTTCAACCAAAACAGTAACGTTTGGTTGTGTCTTACTTGAAATGCTTGCTGAATGCTCCCTGGATCATTTCCTGCTCTTGTACTGTGTAAATGAGGTAGTCTATGTAAACACTTCCTCCCAACACAAACATCTTGTAAAACAGAGGTACTGTGTGTAGTTGTGTACCAAGATATAGAACCTAAACATGCTTGGCATTTGTCTCAGCAGTCTAGCATGGGTGATTGTCATCCCTCTCTTCCCCGTCTTTTGACAAGTCTGCACGCTCTCCACTAACAGATCGGAAATACCTTTTAAAAAATCTCTACAAGACATTCAGAGTGGTACACTAATGCAAAAACAATGCCTGCTTCAGGATCTAAATGAAGTCTGATTCAATGGATGTACAGTGAAAAGGAGGAAACAGATGTGGAAGCTGAAGATTAGATTCCTGTCAGGCAGGCTCTCTTGAACAACTCTGCTCCCAGTCTGCTAACATGCTGGCTTCAAATGCCACCACTGACTACCTTTCTCATAATTCAACCCCACACGGCAGAAACTGCTGAACACAGAGGTTTTCTCTAGGTGATCAGTTGATTGATCTGCCCATCTATTCGTGCAGACACCCAAGTGTGGACTATTAGGCTTGGCAACACTTTTGAACGGCCAGTCTGGCTGTTCTGCCTCCAGAACAGGTTATTCATTTGGCATATGGTCAAGGGCAGTGATTAAGCCATTCTGAAGACCGTTTGATTAAAAAGGTAGAATAAAGCTTGTTCAATCTAGCCATACAGATCTGGGACAAATTTAGACATAGTGAGATTTCTGAGCTACTGTATAATAGGATCTCATTATAAGACCCAGATAAGGTTGGAATAATATTATGATGGCAAACCATGACTAAAAGCTTAATTTATCATCTGTATTTTTTATGATGAGTTGTGGTCATCCTGTGAAGATATAAATAATTCTGCACTAATGTGTTCTAATTCAATCTCTGTGGGAAAGACAAACTGTCAGGCGTCAGTAAGCCAAACACAGTAACACACCACGGGCAGTGTGTGTGTGAGTGAGAAAGAGAGAAAGAGAGAGAGCCAATACTGACCACAACTCTCATCCTCTGTGACACCAAATGGCCTGTTGGCAATACTGAGACCTTTAACACACTGTGGCCTAGGAATTAAAAAAAAAAAGGCACACTGCTCAACATGAGTGCATGAAAGGGTGGTATAGTTTTGTTTTGTTTGCTTGTTAACCCTTGCTCATCTTACTTTGTAGCTGCCACGCAAAATTAATAACATGAAAATTTGTTTTTTTTCCCCCTACTGTTTCACTCGCTGCATGTTATCTTTTAGACAACTTTAGATAAAGGTGTACGTACCACCGCTAAGTGGCTTGTGCTGTAAACGTGGAGCTTTGCACTCCAGTCACAGATGACAGATGACTGGGTTCAACATAATGGATGCAATGGATGTGTGTTTGAGGATGAGGAGGCATGGCCTAGTTTGGACATACACTGCTCCCCAGGGAATTCCATTATACACAGCTCAATCCTCTGGGCCTTTTACTGGGAAATAAAGGAGCAACGGAGTAAAGTCTTAATCCTCACCCTTGAACCATCTGCCGGCAGATGAACCTTATAAAGCAGAGAGAGTGACCTGAACCCCAGCAAAAGAAGGATTACTAATAATTTAAAAGATATGAGCAGCGAAAATCTTCTGCTATTTGCAAACAACATGGCTAAAAGGCTGAAATTAAATGCATTCAAAGCCCTGTACTGTGCACAAGGAGGGCTGGGATTGTTAAAGATACGACCTACTGGCACATCCCACAAACACCATATGTTTCCTTCAGTCTCGGCTGTTGACCTGAGACTGAAAAACCACGACGGGTGCAGCTGAAACCTTTTCTGTCTCCATGCATTTTTCCAGGTGGGCCAGATATTGCCTGCTGCATCTCGCTAATGCTGAACTAGAATGTGATATGAAGCAATTAATAATTGGGGCGATTTAATAGCCCTAAGGTGTTAGTCTAGATCAGAGGTCTCCTTAATGATTATCAGGTCCCCTCAGATAGCCCTGTGAGTGTGAGATTGAACATGACATTGATTTCATTGATAATCCATTCACCTGGGGAGGTTAGCAGTAGAGGAGAATAGATGTGGGAATGGTGACTCAGAGATCAGACCACAGATATCAGTCTCTCGGCTGTCAGCGTCCACGATGCAGCATCAGCTCTTTAAGTCACAGC
This sequence comes from Decapterus maruadsi, assembly GCA_030347415.2. Classification (NCBI taxonomy): domain Eukaryota; kingdom Metazoa; phylum Chordata; class Actinopteri; order Carangiformes; family Carangidae; genus Decapterus; species Decapterus maruadsi. Next base: position 6,444,422 of record CM064895.1, read on the forward strand.
ATTAACCTCCTCATCTATCAGATGGAGGGGCACGGGATGAAAGCCTTCCTACGTGGGGGTCCTTTTGGCATTATTGTGATGCTGGCTGGTAAGGCTCTGTGACTATGTAATCATCCAGATTGCAGCTGGTGTGGACAGCCCATAGTGTCACCAGCTGAATTAAAATCTGGTTTTGAGATAGTAGCGCTTGGAGAAATGTAACCATTTTAATTTGCAGGCGTCTCCTGCGGCATTTTCATTTCATTGGAAAGTGATATTTTTCCCAAAACGCTCAACAATTACCTGATGATTAGGCTAAACAAGCCTATTGTGTAAAAGTTTACCACAAGTGATCCTCATATTGTAATACCACCCTTCAAGCTGCAGTACTACCTCAGCATTTTTACTTGTATCCTAAGCTAAACAGATTTCATCTCAGCTAAGGACCTGTTGGCTTCAGGCAGGAGCAGAAGGTTAACCTCAGCTGATCACATTTTCTCCAAAGGAAACATTAGATTAGGGTGTAGAGCCAATAAGGTGGGGCGTGGTAGTAGATGCACTGAATCCTTAGGTGGTGACTCCTCCACTTTGGGAACCCCCCATATACCCCCGTAATGACTGTAACGATTCCTGGTAAGTGGTGTGACTATCTGTGACTATCCCAACTGATCGTGCACGAATCAGACACAATCGCCCGGACACAGCCGCCTGCTGCACCAATGCAACCATTTTAATTGCACCTACAACCGCCTGCGGCATTTTCTTCAATGGAAAGTGAGTATCTGCGGCCTAAACTGTGGTCTCGTGCACGCCCCGTAGCATTTTGGAACTTGGATCGCTTACTGGAAGTTTGCCTTGCAGGTACTGTGGCTGAATGGTGTGTCTGGGGCTGCACAGGAAGACAGCATCTGAAGGCTGCTCTTTTGCAAAACGCATTTCAGATCCCGCTGCGATGTCCCCCCGTTGGGATAGATACACTCCTTTAAACACTTATTCCATGTAAGTGGCTGAATCCACCCATGCAAACTTCGAGCTGCAATCCACTCTTGTCTGTGTAATCTCAAGACACATACGGTCCACACACAATCCCCCGGCATGCACGGAATAAGAACAAGAAGGAGTGCAAACTTACGTGAAAACGAAAAATAAAGTGGTCGAACCGACAAGGAGTGTGGCAGCAGTGGACACTGGGATGTATTTGGTGGGTTTAAATCTCTTTCCAGCGCTGTTGGGCATTCTGTAATTTCCACATTCCTCAATTATTTATTCCCGATTGGAGTCGCATGGAGAAAATGATCCAGTGTCCTATATTTGGTCTTTCTCTGGCAATGAAAGGTACAACCAGTCCGTCTTTGCTATCGTTGAAGCCGCATAGATCCTAAGATAGAGAGGCAGGAATACATGGAGCTCTGTGAAAGCCTGGAAATCCCACCCTTACAATCCAGCCCACTAGTGAGGTCACTGAACCGCTTGAAAAAAGGTGGAGCCTCTCTGCGAACCGTGCAGGCGTGCTCCTAAGAGTAGGAGCTGTAGGCTGATATTTTCATTTCATTGGGAAGCATGAGTCAGTTACTACTGAATAGCCTGTGAATATTAAGCGCTTTCCCCAAAACGCTCAACAATTACAAAATCATGATGATTAGGCTATAGGCTAATCAATTTGAAAACATAGCCTATTGTGTCTAAAAGTTTACCACAAGTGATATATTGTAATATCAACCCTTCAAGCTGCAGTGCAGGTACCTGCGGATGCATCTCTCCCTGACTGAGGGACATCAAACTGCATTTTAAACCCGACAGGTTGATCTCATATAGTGGTTGATCTCAGCTAAACAGATGACCAGTCCAGGCATGATACAGTTAATATAGTCTGTGCATTTAGCTCTTAATTTCTGTAGGGCCACTATACCAGCATACAAATAAACAATTAGCCTATCAGTTGTTAAAATGGCATTATTCCTGACTGTGTCATGTCCCAAAGTAGTCAATGGAAACCATTAGTGGTAGCCTATAAGTAGGAAATGTTGTGTCTGATTTACAGTGGGAGCAGTACGTGTTTCAGATGCTCAAACATGTGCCCACAGAATGGACTTTACCGTTTACATTGCCTTCAATACAGAGCTGAATTAATAGCCTATTTTGTGGTTATGGCTTTAGATTTTGGGACTAGAGCGCCCTCGCGTGGCGCTCTTTGGGACTTGTATGAAAAGCGAAAGCCAATTGTTCGGGCTCCACCCGGCCACCGTACTGTTTGTAGGAAGCTGAATAGATTAGCTTGCTATCTGTTGTGCCGACTGTAGTTTTAGTTTCTGGCCAAGGGTCGCCGCACGTTAGGTGCCACGGGAAGCGCGTCCTACTCGGTCTCCCCGGAGTTGAAATTATCATTCATGCGAAAATTAAACCTCAAAAACAAGAGATGCAAATTTGAGGTTTAATTTCTCCAAAATGATACAGTAAAAATGTTTGAGAATGACATTTTTTATTTTATCAAAGCCGAAACCATACATTTGTGAGGAGAGACAGCGATACACCTCGTTAACGGTACACCCGATAAGCTGAGCTAATTAGCTAGCATTAGTTTGGTTCCTCGGCGGCTCGCGGGATGTCGTACAGGAAAACTTTAAAACTTGTGTGTGGGTTGGCCGGGGGCTCCGCCGTGCTGCTGTTCACGGCTGCTGCCGCCGACTCCCGGGGATACTTCGGAGAGCAGCGCGAGGAAACGGCCACTCGTTGGCCGAGACTTTCCGTCCTTCGAGCTGCGCAGCCGGCGTGGACACCTGCCAAACACACGCCAGCCCCGACTGGACACGCCTGGGACTTCAACTGGGACAAGTATGTTCTTCTAGTGTTTGACCGTCACGATTTCTGCTGTATTGTCTCTGTTTTCCACCTTTTCTCTTTTGCACGTCAATCAAAATCTGTCAAATATCTGAGTCCAATGACCCACCTGCTCAACACCGCTAACATTACGTTGATTTCGAGCATTAAGACAGTAGTGGACAAATTTACTCGCATTATGTTTGCATGGCGAGATGTCTAAAAGGATTTGTTATAGATGTCACGATACTCCTCGAGTGACTCTGTTGCTGACCAGCCACCTCTCTATAAATAGTCAAATTGGAAAATGACTAGCGATTCTTCAGATCTGGATCTGTATTTTAGTTCTTGAACGTTTCACCTGAAACCATAGTGACATTAACCCAGATTGTCCATGCCTGAAGTTAACCGTGTCAGACAAGGCCACCTCTAATCTCAAGATCACGTTGTATTAACTGTGTTTAGGAGGGACCCATCTGTACTGACCAACGGGAAGAAGAAGGAGAGTGCAACTGAGGACCCCAGCTCCGAGCAGGACAATGGGAAACCAAAGGCTACACGCAACATCCTCCTCATCAGACACTCCCAGTACAACCTGAGTGGCATCAGCGACAAGGAGAGGATCCTCACTCCATTAGGTTGACAGATTTAATGGTTGCTTAAAGGACTAGTGTGTAGGATTTAGAGGCATCTATTGACAGAAGAGGGATATCCACAGCTGTGTTTTAAATAGTGTTTAAATAAACTACTACTACTGCAATAGACTTGCAAAGTTTTCATTATCTTAGAATAAGCCCTTCATGATGGGATGGTGGCCATATTGCAGGCTAGAGTGAATTACTGTAACTCCACCTGACTAGTATACAAAAGAAGGCAATGTGGTTCGTCCTGCATGTGCTAAGTTAGTATTTCTGTGCAGCTACTCTGAATAGATCATCTTCCATGGGGCCTCCCATGTTGCTCTACAGAGTTTATTGCTTTATTTTTTACTTAGCTTTATTTACTCGTAAAGCTTTTCTATTTTACTTCCTTCTAATTTGGCCTTTTGCTATTTATATTTTTTATCACCATCTTTTTATGTGTGCTTCCTGGTGGCTGTGAGCCTTTTGGTTAAATTTTTACTTGACTAAATTGTAAATGCAGCTCCGACCTCAATGTGTGTCAGAACTAAAAAGGCAGGTTGAATTAATTTTGTACATTACCCTAGGGTCATAAGTTCTCCTGAACCTTTGGAGAGGTACAGTAGGGGTGAGCTGAGGTTCATTTGTTTGCAGTCTACAACCTCACCACTGGATGCCACTAAATCCTACATACTGGTCCATAAATTTAGCCTCGATGTCATTTGGAAGGTATGCCACTCTGCAGGCTGCGGAGTAATTTTAGTCAGACAACTTTATGTTGTAGACTGCTGCCTGTGTGTGCGGGATATTAATCTGACATATCAGTTGTTTTTGTTACAATGACCGTTGTCTACACATGCAGGTCGTGAGCAGGCGGAGTTGACGGGCCAGAGGTTGGCAGCGCTGGGACTAAAGTATGATGTTCTGATTCACTCCAGCATGGCCAGGGCCACAGAGACTGCAAATATAATCAGCAAACACATTCCAGGTAGTAAGATATCACACTGCCTTTCAGTGCTGCACCATCAAACACACAGGCTTCTTACTTCTCCAAGTTGAGAACATTTTGGGAAGTAAATCTGATTTTTTTTTTTTATTATTGAAATGTCAACTTCCCAGGTTTACACTTATACTCGCATCTTTCCATTTGACACATTCATCCATTACTAAAATATTTGTCACTGTTGATCTTTGTTGTACCTGTCACTATTATGTTTTTAGCATCAGTCCCAGTCTTAGCTGAAGCTGAGATGCCAAACATCACAAACGTGTATTAACATTTTATTCCCTGCTTCAAACGTGGTACGGGTCCAGGAGTGGAGCTGGTGAGCTGTGATTTGCTGAGAGAGGGAGCGCCCATCGAACCCGTTCCACCCGTCACCCACTGGAAGCCCGACGCTGTGGTGAGAGAAGCTACACACTCTCTCCCTCTAGGGGGGACTGTAGGCCACTTTTTCTACATATCCTTGTATAGACAACCTTGTGCCACCAGTGTGTCCGTGCAGGTGTCCTGTCGAGTGCTTTTTTTCTTTCTTTTTTTTAACACTTGCAGCTCCAAAAATCAGCCAATACATCAGGGCAATGCCCGGGAATGGACCACAGGAAGAGTTAATTTCCAAAATGCCAGCATCCATGAAGCTGTAGTTAATACAGGTTATTCAACAGTTATGATTATGAAAATGAATTTGTCGGTGCAAGCTATTTTTAGAATGGCAGAGCAGAGTTGCTTGCTGCTAAGAGTTACACTACAGAGGCCTTGGTTTCCCTCATCAAACTCATCAAATACACAATCCAACAACTCCAAAATGCTCTTGTGGACAAGTTGTGACCTGCACATTCACCAGGCTATGAAATAATAATGGAACGTTACGAGACAGTTGTTTTCGAGGTAAATTCATGCAAAACCGCTGACGCGTGTTCCTGTCGGGGGCAGTTTTTCGGCAAGCAGTCTCTGCATTTTCCTCGAAAACAACTCAGTCTCGTAACGTTCCGTTATCTCATAGCATAGTGAATGAGCAGCTCACAACTTGTCTACAAGAGCGTTTTGGAGTTGTTGGATTGTGTATTTGATGAGGGAAACCAAGAAATCCCATTAGCCTCCATAGCGTAGCTCTGAGCAGCTCATGGCTCTGCTCCAACGTTCTAAAAACAGTTTGCATCGACAATTAAAGGTAATGAACCTACTCTGAAGAATATAGGGATTACGACAATGGGCCAATTTGCCAAAATGTTGAACTATCCCTTTAACATAATCGAAAGGCATTGAAAATCATATGTCCACAACATTTTTATCCCGGAAAACATCATGCACATAATGAGACTATGCTCCTATACAGACCCCATGTGCTATTCATTATTTACCTTACCCTAAGACATGGGATTATTCATATGAATATAGCCAGTGCAACAGCAGCAGTGATTCAGTGGTGATTCAGATTTATCTGAAATGATGTTTTCTTCTTTGTTGGCCATATTTTGACATGACACTCTTGGTCCATTCCCTGCACTGTCCAGCAGCATCATGTATTGACTCTGTACTGACTGAGGGTTTCAGACTAGAACCCCTTTCATGTGACAAAGGTGGCTTTCAACCTCTCTACCGTCCTCCAGCAGTACCACGAAGATGGAGCACGCATTGAGGCAGCCTTCCGCCGCTACATCCACCGGGCTGACCCCAAGCAGAAGGAGGACAGCTATGAGATCATCGTGTGTCATGCCAATGTCATCCGTTATTTTGTCTGCAGGTTTGTGTCGCCGGCGGCCATCGTGATCGCTGCTCTGCTGAGGCCAAAGTGTGGCCTCTTGCTTTGCTAAACCGTTGTGTTTAAACTATGCTGTAGTTTTGTCTCATGAGGTTTTTAATTTGAATGTGTGCTTCAGTTGTGTCACTGTGCGAAGGAAATTTTCCTGTTCAATTTAAAAATCATAGCTGCTGCACACAGCCTTGTGCTTTTCTTGGTGACTGTTTGTCCTGTGCTTCTGGTTAAAGGGCATATGTATTCTTCTATTATGAGAGATAAATATCTTCTATACTTTTTATTTATTACTTATTTGACAATAGCATGCACAAGTAATGAAATAAATGCCTTTTTAATTAATTTAGAGTAGCTCATGTACGTAGATGTTCATTGTCAGCTGCTTGAACTTGTCCTCTGTCCTCTCAGGGCCCTGCAGTTTCCTCCAGAGGGCTGGTTACGCATGGGTTTGAACAACGGCAGTATCACGTGGCTTACCATCCGACCCAGCGGCAGGGTGGCCCTGAGGACTCTGGGAGATGCAGGATTCATGCCCCCAGATAAACTAACACGGACCTAAGTAAAGACTGCAAGTTCACCGGATTTAAGTCGGCTGCAGGGTCAAAGCTCAGTTTTCTCCTTAAGTGTCTTGAAAATTACTTTTTGATGTTTATTATTTTGTAAGTGGACTACCATCAAATAACGAGACTCAGTGGTGGTGGTGGTGGTGGTGATATTGTGATTACTTCTGTGCCATACAACGCCCACTGAAGTGATTAACAGCTGCATAGCAACTCCTGCTGAATGTAACTGAGGATTTTTACACAAGTGACTGACTTTTAAACCAAAAAAAAAAAAGTTGTATTTGTATAGCTGTTGTAAATGCAAATCATGCTGTTAGCTTTACATGTCTTTACAGTATCTGACGTGAGGAATATGTGTGATACAGTGCAGCTGTAGTAAATAAACTACCACTATAATTGCAGCAGATTCTGTCACATTTCCTTTCTCACTGAAATGAAAGCACGTAGACACATTGGCAGTAAAGTAGGAGTGATGTTTTATTGATTAGTTGAAAGCAAATGAGGTCTAGACATACAGAAAGAGAATTCACCATTCATTTTTAATAAAGCACAGAATGCTAAAAGCACAAGAAGCATGTTTTAAGTTGTTTAGGTGCATTTTTGCAAAGTTCCACATTCATAAACATTCAGCGACCAGAAATAGATCTGTTGTCACCTGAGAGCACGAGGATGACAATACAATCTTCTCAAGTGAAGTAGTTTGTGCTCTCAGATAAAGGTTTAGTTCACAAAAATTTTTACATTCAGAACACTTGTTTCTCTCAACCTAAGTAGAGTGGCAATCTGAATATTTAAAATGATTGGCTTTTTTGTCCTCGACGTAGCTGATGAGCCCTGATACAGCAGCAGATTTCCCCCTAAGTTACAAATAATTTGGGTACAGCAGGTTTCTACACAATCATGTTCCAATTGACTTAACATGTGCAGGAACCTGTTGTGTGTGCATGAGTTTATTGTGAGTCAGCTTGAGATTCAAGACTAAGAACTATGGTAATTCAAGATCTACTGAGCTCTAATTTTAAAATTAACGCTGAATCACACTTCTATTTGGATGTAAAAAGGGTTGCGAGTATCAGGTGTGTTCTCTGTAAGCTTAAGGCAGTTCTTTGTTAACAATATGGCCACAACAGGCCACAGAAAATATCAGGATTTTGTTGCTGTTGAGTTAGTTTTCCATCTCTCTGCCTCTTAGCAGTTACAAATCTCTTAGTACAGCTTTAAGGTCGTCTCAAACTGAGCACTTTGAAGGTTCAGCCCAGACAAGACAAATTTGAAAATATATTTTACTGATGGGTGTGTTTTGTCACTCAGACTCACACTGTGCGAGATGGTTGTGATTGAAAGATAACTTCAGAAAAACATGAAAATAAAAATTGCACAGTCTAAGGCCGCCATTAGTGGCTGAAAGGAAAAGTCAAGACATGTCCAGGAACCACCGAGAAAAGATAGAAAATGTATGCATTTATTGAAGAACAAAATAAAAACATGGAAGATCTCAGTCTTATCAGTTTTTCCCATGTTTGCCGTAATCATCTGTGACCGATGCAAACTGACAGAGAACTAGTCCATCACTTCAGAAAATTAAGGCAATTCCTGAACTGAGGAAAAACATAGGAAATGGCAGTCGGTTTTAACACCATTAATAAAAACATTTAAATTTTGTGCTACTGACCAACATACAAAAAATAATTTTTTAAAATATTGACATTTTACCTTTTTTTTTTCTTTTTTTTTTAAGAACATCTCCGGTGACAGAATCCTTTTGAGGATTGCACACCAAGGTTTTAGTGACCAACTAACTTTGGGGAGTGCGGCTTGAATTCACGATATTCAAAAAAGTTGACTACAGGTGCTTCACACTTGCCACAATTAACATTACCGTCAATTCCACATGATCCACACCCATACAGTACATAAATTACCAAGGTATCTGTTTTTTTTCTTTTTTTAAAGTCTTGAGTGTACATCACAACCCAACGTGATGAGAATTCCTGTTTTACATAGGAGTAGTACCATACATCATTAATACAAATTCTTCCAGACAATTGTGCATATTTCTGTTAGGTATGTGGTTTCTGAGCTCTGGTGTAGCCACCTTGGTGCAGCTGGGTTTGTAGTGGGGAGGGAGGGAGTTGGGGTTAGGGTATGGCCGCAGTGGGATAAAAGGTGGAGGGGGGGGTTAGACTGATGGCTCGTTCAAGTGCTTGAGGCGAATGCGCTGGATGTAGCTAGCATTGGCAGGGCTGTATCGGCTGGGGCTGAAGTCTGGTGAGGCAGCGTGCCGGGCAGGACTGAAGCGACCGCTGGGAGAGATCAGGCCGCTGACCGGTGAGCCAGGAGTCTGATGCTGCATCCTGAGTCGTGGTTTGACCACCGCAGGGCTGGGCCAGCTGGACAACATACATCAATACTTGTCAGTGGTTACATTTACAATATTGCTGTGAGTACAGCTTTACAGTCCGCAGCACAAAAGACCTCAAGAATGCTGATCTTCGACAATTGTCTTTAACGTAAACACTTTATTCACTGGCATTTCACCTCGGTACGAACTCCTGAAATGTCCTGTAAGTGTAGTTGCATTTTAATTGCAATCCTCTGCACTTAACTTTTTGTGTAATTTCTGCAGTGCTGATCACCAAGTCTTTCTGTGAAACATGATGTCAATTGGGCTTCTCTTTGCCTTAATGTTGCCTAATTTCTGTATTTTAACTTTTAAAAATATATATATAGTATTTGGGGTTTTCTTGCCTTTAATTGATAGTACAGTGGAGAGAGAGACAGGAAATGGGGAGGCAGAGAGGAGGAATGACATGCAGGAAAGGGCTGCCTGATGCGGGATTCGAACCGGGCCACCTGCAAGATTAAGATATTTTTTATGGACAGTTTCAGTACCATAAATGAAGATTAAGATATTTAACTAGCCAATGAAATGATATCACATGATAACTAAAAACCAGTTTGTAAAATGTACACTAACCTCTGCATGTCTGACATAGAGAACGATGTCATTGTGCTCTTCCACTTTTGAATGCTGGGATACTTCTGGGGATCGATGTCTAAGCCGTCTATCGCCGACATGACCTCTCTGTCCAACTTGGTTGGTGATTCTCTGTGAAAACATGGAGAATAGGAATGTCAAGATTATGGTAAAATTATTGTCAGAGAAATAATCACGCTATTACGATTATCACGATTATTATGCATTATTATACATTTCACAACACTATGAATGTGTAAAACCAAATATAGTCAAAATATAATTACATTAGTAACTCTTAATATAGGACCAGTTATTAATCCCCCGGGGGGAGTGGTAGAAATATTTAAGTCAGTTAATTGTGGCGTTTAATACCGCGATTAATTATGAAAAATGCAAATTAGCTCAAAGCTATAATCTGGTACAGTGCATCAGATGGCAACATTTATGTTTTAACTGTACACTGTCCCTTTTTAAATAAAATTGAATTGAATTGAATGGAAAAAAAGTAATCGTGACATCCCTAATGGAAAACTTATGACATTGCCTAATTGTCATCACAACGTTCGAGTTAAGGGCATCATCAGTCCTAAGATACATCATCCAATCAAACATTAAAGGAGACTTTTTCTATTGTGCAGAAACATCAGAGTGACTCACCCGTCGATGAAAAGTCCTCTTCTAATGTGCGGTGGAGTCCTGGGTAGGAACTCATGGGAGTTATCTAAGGACTTATAAGAAGACCCAGAGGACCCTGAGCTGCTCAGGTCCCTGCCCCCGTGGTCCCATGACTTGGACCTCGCACAGAAGTTGCGCCCCCCTGTTACCGACCCCCTAGTCCTGCCCAGTAACTCAAGGCTTTCCTCTGCGTCAAAGTACTCCTGCGAGCTGCCGCTGCTGCGCCTCTCCTCCAACTCCCCTCCCTCGGTTCTCCAGCTCGGACCTTCCAAGGCCTCGCCGTCCTGATTACTCTGACCGAGAGACAGGCGGTTCAGCCCAGAGCTCAGGTCTGTGGCTGAGGAGGAGCTGTAGGAGTCCCGGATGTCCCTGTGCCGGCCCCCTCCGCTGCTCCTCCTCTCCCTGCTGCTGGTGGGGCTGTCCAGTGGTTCTTGCAGTGACATGCGCTCGAACTCCACCATGAGGTTGGAGATGGGCGACAGCAGGCAGGAGGACGACGGGGACGTGCGAGGGGAGACCTTGTCTCCATTGTGAGTCCTGTCTCTGGAGGAGGAGGAGGAGGAACACAGGCCGTTTTTGCAGACGACGCCGGGCGAGAGGAGGCCGTCGTCGCAGCAGCACAGCAGGTCCTGCTCGGCCGCCGTCTCGATCAGGTCGGCACCGCGGTGGTGCAGCGCGATGGGCAGGATGTGGAATTCATGGCCGCCCACTGCTCCCTTCAGGCCGTCCTTAGATGCAGCACAGGCGGTGATGCTGGTGAGTGCTGCGTTCTGCCGGTTCTTCATCTCCTCGAGGCTGATGTCATCACCCTCGTCCAGGAAGGCACCAACGGAGATGGAGTTGCAGAATTTTTTGGGCTTGCCTGCAATGAGGGATGATGAATCACCATAACAGAAACTCTTCAACTCTAACTACATTTCTTCATGACAGCAGATAATGTAGCTTTGTTTCATATCCAAGTTTACCTGGAGAGGGGCTTTTGAACCTGTTGCTGGTCTCGTTCTCTCCAGCCTCCTCAAGAGCCCGTGGGCTAAAATCCTTCTTGCTCAGGTAATCTTCAAGCTTTCGAAGGCCCTCGGTCGACGACAAATCCACAAAACTGTCCAGGAAGTCCCAGTACTCAGCCCATGGGTGGCCCATCTCATGTGCCAGGTCTCTGTAAAAAAAATGATTACATAAATGAATAAACATGATCTCTGGATTTATTAGTCACAGATGGCGTTGTCATGTTGCTGGTGCACTGACCTACTTTCACAAACCAACTTAAAATCAACACAAGATTTAATTACTCTGTAGCTTTATGACAGACATGCATGTCTGTGAATTACTTGCCGTTATCATGGCAGTGAACCATTTATCAGATGGTAGAGAAAGTAGAGATAAACAATTACTGGTTAACTTTCACCCTGTATCACAGTAGGGCCCCTTGTGGCTGATAACAGATAGATGTGAAAGATGTGTTGATTGCCAGCGTTTATTACAGTCTCTAGTTAGTTTCCTTTTTAAAAACACTAAAAACATGATTAAATGTCACATTGAATTCAATGTTGCATGACTAAAGAGCACACACAGCTTTATTTGTTGTATGTATTAGACCTGAACATCGTGCCTGCATTGAAGGACCACCTACTCTCCTACTACTAAGTCTGCCAATCTGATAAGTCCAATAAATTTAAAATATTTTATCGTTTCAAAAAGATTAAAACTTAATTTCGCTGCAGCACTGCAGTGAGGTAACCATGTGGGACTAACCTTCCAACTCTCTCTGCCCCACGGTCAGGATCAGACTTGAGGATGTGGTGAAAACGGTCAGCTCGGTCTCTGGGTGGCGTCTTCCAGGACCGACGAAAGTCATCTGCCTACAAGAGATATTCTATGTTACATATTATATTTTGTAGCCAAGAGATGTTTCAAATGATAAAAAAACAGCCTGGGTCTAAAACCTCACAACTTCATGACACGATCTACTGAAGCAGACAGAGACAGATTTTTAGGTAAAGAACTTGCTTTTTGGGGGCTCAGCGGTCCAGCAAAGGCTGTGACTGCCATCAACGGATCCTTGGGGCTTCTTGTGTGTCGCTGGAGCAGGGAGAGACTCTCTGAGGCCTCAGGTGACCATGGAGCCCCTATGATGGGCTGGGAGGTGTTGTCGGTTGCCCTCAACAAAGGGATATAGCAGCGGTCTACGAGAAAACAACAATTTAAATTTGACTGACAAGACTTTTATTCACCGCACTTTACAGAGCAGCGGTGAGAATCAAAGCTGGATGTCTTCTTCAAGACAAAATCTAATTTAGTGTGTTGTGAAATCTATTGCAAATGGTGCTGTCAGTCTCTGCACAGGACAGCGAGAGACACTGTATAAAGAGCTTGATGCCAAGTAGCAAGCTCACACAACAAATTCAGTATAGTGCCTGTCTTACAGTGCTTAATTTATCACTTTTCACACCCCAGACTGACTCTGTGGAGAAAGTGCAACTGTGAAGTGATTTGGAATACAAACATAATTCATGAAGAGGCAGCCACACTAAACAGTGACACCAGCCCAGAGCACCTCAACCTGCTAATGATGTTTTAAGCCTAAATCCTTCCATCAGCCAACATGGCTAACACCACAACACACTGAAAAGGCTAAAAAATTACTAATACTGATGAGTGTATGTAGACAAAATAGTACTTGTGTTCTTCAAGAAACAGGGGAGCATAGATACATTTTTTTAATGTTTTAATAAATATGTGTATACCCTTACCCTCCAAATATTCACTTATCTTCTGCCTCACCTCTTGGGTTTTATTTTTTCTGCTACAAATAACCTGTGGAAAGGAAAAAATAAATAGTTATTGTAAGTGCACAGCCATACAGCTGTTGCGGAATCAATTGAGGAAAGAATCCGCTCATCTAAGTTTAGCTTACAATGTGCACAGAGTGACTGTTGCCAGGTTTGAAAAGCAAGCTTAAAGGTCACAACTTCAAAACCTGACTGAGCATAACTCTATCTCCCTCAGCTAATATTGCCAGGTCCTCTGTGTTCAGCAGTACTGTGCGAGGCTGCGTAGCTTCCAGAAAAGCTATTGTATATATGTCCACACATTCATAAATACTTTGTATTAACCTCCCACAGTGACAGTCCAGGTTATACTGAATATTTCCTTACTCAATATTCATGATAAGTCAAATAAGTGTACACCTAAAGTTAAATAAACCTCCTTACATCACAAGGTCTCAGGCCATCCTTGTTCTTACAGTTCTTATCAACGTCAGGATGCGAGCACAGAACATTGACCACGTCTGGGCATCCAAATTTACAGGCAAAGTGGAGCGGTGTTTCAAACCCCTGGAACACACAGAGATACACAGCAAAACACAATGTGAAAACGGTCCACTGACTTCATTTGGAAACACTGTTATCTGGTTTCAGCTGGTATGAAAGAACTTACAGCCTTATCTGGAGTGTTGAGGTAAAGATCTACAATGTAGCGGATACGTTTCTGCAGCATGACTTCCTGATCATCTGGGTACATGAGGCGCATGAACTCTGGATTCTCCAAGGTGTCCAGCAGCAGCTGGGCAATGCCTGCCTGGTTCTCCTTGGCCGCCACGTGCATGACATTGTATCGACAGCCCTCCTAACCAGACAAATAGAGGAACAACTGTGTAGATCAGGACGTAATCTTCTTTAACCAACAGGAAAGGATGCTTTAGTTTGTTCAAAAGCAGCATCTGTCCTGAACTCCACCTTCTAAAGTTAGGGTCTAATCTTTCCAGTTAAATCTAGTTGAAGATTAAACTAACAGAATAAGAAAACAACCTCTGATGCACATTAAATGTATTCTTTATCATTCGGATTTGAACTGGACATTATTGTGGTGACTTGGTGACACTAGGGGAGTTCAAAAATACAGATTTTTGGCTGGGCCGCAGTGGTGAGGCCAGGCCTATGATTTGGATCGGCCCCGACCGACTGATCAAATTTCCACCTTCAGTCAGCTGAATGCCTCATCACTGAGTTTGAGTCTCTGACACAAACAGTTCCTATTACAGGGGTGTTTACAGTCTGCAGTGATACCAACTTAATGCATTGTCACAGCTTGGAAATGTTTTTCTCCAAACATGCTGCAAATAAATATATTTTAAACAAAGCTTTGCACTAAAACATAGCTAGGACTATTATCATATATCAAAAAGAGGAAAAATAGAAATAGAGACCTACATCTATGACAAGGCCGCCTCTAAAAGTAAATGAAGTCAAAACTACTGTGTATCCCAGGGGAAGGATGTGCTGTCTGTGAGACAAAAAGACCAAACCTTTTCTCCAAGTAACTATTTAACAAACTTTTAAGAAATTCTCGTCTCAACAAATGCATTGACTAAAAGGTGGGCAGTGATGTAAAAAAAAAAAAAAAAAAAGGAGATAAGAAGGACCAAATAATCTCTTTCAAGTCAGAATATGCATCTCTATAAGTGGCAAATAGTTCCACAAGATCAGGGCAGCCTCTGCAACACACTGATGATCCTTCTTACTTTATCTATATCTTTTATGAATTCCTCGGGAAAATGAGCAGTACACACCTGCACAATAGTGGGATTATCCCCTGACCCAATGAGATAGCGTGGGTTGCTCAGGACCAGCTCACTGAAGGCCAGCTCATCACCCTTTTCCACAGCTTTCCGCAGTTTGGCAGTCAGGTCCTGGGTGCGTGGACTCTTGAAACTGTTGGCTCGCTCCCGGTTGATGGTATCAACCTCCATGTTGTCTAGCATGAAGAGGGAGAAATAAATTAAGGATGAGCATAGCTATTGAAATACTGTTCATGGCTGGCCTTCTTAATGGCCCAAAAAATGTGTGTAGATTTGGCTCTGTCTGTGACATGCTGTCTCAGCTACTTCAGACGTGACTTTGAAAAAACTTGGCAAAATGATGCATCTTGACGCTGCGCTGACATTTTAAAAAATTAAAATGATTAGATCAAAGATGGCACTTACATCAAAGACGGCAAAAAATATTCACAAGGTCACTATCATACCAGGAAGAAACCTAAGATGTATGTTGAATAAAATATATAACCGATCCATTGTTATATATTTTATTAGAGAATGACTTCGACCATTTCTACAAGGACGTCTTTTAAATCTTCTCAACTTACCTTTACTAAGGACCAGGCCTGGTTTGACAGGAGATACACAGGGCGTAGATTTGCTGGGAGAGGGGAAATAATCACAGATCCCCTTAGCAAATTTCTCAGCATCCTCGCGGTTGGGAAAAGCTTTGAAGCGGGCTCCTTTCATCACCTTTACAGCTTGAAGTGCGTCTTTCTTATCTGTGTATACATGTGCTCTCTCTAAAGAAGACAAAACAAAAAAAAGCAATTTGCCATGTTCTCATATTGTCATTGTTTCTACACAGTGACTACCTGTTTGTGTTGTTTTACTAATCACAGATTGTCAATGTGCCTTTCAGAGGTGGTTGATTATTTCGTTTTCTGTAAAGTCAGCCCATAGAGTCACAGTTTGATAGGGATCTTCAGAGTGCAGCAGGAACAAAAGCTTCCCCTGACATATTAACATTAAGAGAATTGATTTTTATAGTAGCTCAAGATTCATTAAGATCAATAGTCTATTTCAGAGAGGTCAGGCAGATGGACTGCCCTGCTGCTTACCACCACAGAAACAACAGCAAATTATTTTATCCACTTAACAGACAAACGTGGATGTCGGACTACGACAGTGGCAGGTAGTCCAACATAAATACTGAAACAACAACAGTATTATCTGTCTCGGAGGATTCTTTTCAGTATAAGGCCAAAAGCAAACTGTAAAAGAGATAGTGCTCAGACTCACTGATACACCAATAACTGGTTTACAACTGTTTTATGATAAATATTTGAATTGAAACTATATTACAGGCTTGTTTCAATGCGCTGAAAGTACTGTATAATAATGTACTACAGCTTTTGTTTACACGGTGGAAAAGAAACAGGGAAATAATTTGTTAATGATGCGTGTCAAATGTTAAAAATTCCAGCTGCTAGTCTTTTAAAAGCATTGACTCCTTAACCTCGTAACAATATCATTGTTGTATGGCATTAAATTCAACATAAAAGTTCTGAGTAATTTTTCTGATCAACCTCCCAGTTATTGTATAGTTATTAGGAAGTAGTAACATTCTTTTGATTTTTATACTGGTGATATAACTAGGTGATTAACGGGAAAAAAAAATCTATTTTGTTCAAGTAAATGTGCAAAACATTTGAATGTTTCAGCTTCTCAAATTAGAGCAATTAATGCTTTTCTTTGAGCGTCAGAAACTGACTGTGGTTTCAGAAATGTAGACCAGAGTGTCTCATTGCACTTTACATATGGTAGTTAGAATGGGCATTACATGGACAAAAGATATTAACCAGTGAAAATTATCTGTATATTATCATCACATGGTCAGATCAGTAATAAGTTGCTGCTGCCATTTTAAATTGAATCTTTTTAGATAAAATATTTTTTCGTATTGTGCAGATACCATGGTTGGATTTCCTAACCTAAAATGAAGTACAAGCATTTAAGAGTTATGTTTGAAAAATTCCCCTATGTTAGAGAAACTTTTTCTGCAGCCTCTAAAAATTCTCAACAACATAGCAAGTAATCCTGAATACTGCTGCAACTTTTGCAAACTCCTTAATCACACAACATACACAGTAACACAGTAAGTAACAGTACACAAAGTAACAAGCTCAGCAGCATCTCTTACCATTTCTCGCCAAGACGTCCTCCCACAGTGGACATACTCCATAAAAAAAGGTTGGGGACACTTGTGCAGGCTTTGAGGGGGTTTCTGTTTTTGACTGAATGTTACTGCCTTCACCAGAACTGTTTGAGGTTGCCTTTACAGAGATCTCCTCTTCCTCTGGGGGGTTCAGACCCAAACCGTAGCCAAAGTCCAACTCTTCACCAGCGGCCTCAGAGCGGCTCCTGCCTGTAGCAGCATTGGTGGGAGCTGTGGTGGCACATGGCACTGGGTTGGCATGATTGGCAACAGTGGCTGTACTGCCTGAACTTCCCGCTGAAGTGCTGTTGTCCGATTCAGGGGCGCTGCTCTCTGGCCCGGCCAGGACTCGGGCTAATTTCCTCTCAAAGGTTGCTCGGGTGGTAGCTGTGATGGGGCCACACTTGAGGTCTGCTCGGGCGAACTCCTCCCGCAGTTCATCGGCACTTAGCCCCTTCAGCCTGGTCAGAACTGCCTCCATACTTCAGCTCCCTGCATTACATTACACAATACATATCAGCATCATGACCAGCTGTTGTTAACAAGCTGTACAACTACCATATAGGGAAATGTGATAATTAGCACAAGTGTTGTTAATGTTGCAGACTAAATATAACACAATTAACACTACATCACAGCTGCAGTTCCATTTGAGGTGTCACATTTCTCAAATTTATAGTATCAAAATGAGAATGTCCCCTGATTTTGTCGTTATCATTGCCAGTACAGATAAAGGCAAACCATCCAGTCTGAAACATTTTAACGGAGCATTAAGTTTCTTAAAGTTTGGTATAATTGAGTGGCTTTGACTTTACTCATTAAGCTCATACACGCGTATTTGAATCCTTGGTGAGTTTAGTAAGTTTTCCCTTCCTCAGTATTCCTCATAAGAAATCCAACAGTCTGCAACAGTTGAGTGTACACATAAATATTACACCACAGTAAGCAGTCATGCACTGAAACGCATACAAGAATGATTTTATCCAAAAAACTACTTTGCAGTTTCGAATATTTCCATGTATAATACACAACTACACACCATGTAGCTCGCATATCTGTACATAAACAAAACACTTTCTTTTCCAACTATCAGTAACGTTACATGTTATGCAATGACGCAGCAGATGCTACTGTACTTCTAGGTTTTCACATTATTAACCCCAGGCATATATTTTTTAAGAACCAACCGCACTGTTGTGGGACTAGCATCTGCTAGCTAGCCCGCTAACCAACAAGCCAGCTTTAGCAGGCGGGGGCTGTGCCGGGCAAAGCTAGCAAAAGGGAAACCGCTTAGACGGAAAAACATGACTGACAGGATCAAGTCGGTAATTTTGTACTGAAATGTTAACGATTACAAATATGTAGAAAACTGTATAAAATGATAACAACATTAGTCGGTTCATTCCCACACTGTCACGCCCAAGTATGTCATGCGAGGTGGGTTTTCGGACTGCAACGTAACAAATTTGATACGTCTTCTTGGTGATGAAATCAAAGTGTACGTGATGACAGCTAGTAACAAATGTATCCCTATACTTACCGAGGAACATTTTTATTTTATATACGCAGAGATAAGAGAACCCGCGGTTAGTTTTGCACAGATAAACTGTTGGGTAGACACAAAGCTGGAGACGGTCTGGAATAGTCTCATTGTTTACAACATTTTCTGCGCATGCTCAGTTGTAAGGGAGGGCGCACGCTGCATTTCAGACCAGTGGGAAAACTCAAACCCGGACGACATGAAACTGACAGGCGCCAAACATTAAGTTAATTATGACGTTTCTCCCTTTAACTCAGTGGAGTGACATACAACACCATTATGCGCGATGACTATCGTCGACTTGCAACACTTTACTGAGGAGCGCCATCATTAAACTGCCTCTACAAACCGGTGCCATTCCTTTTTCCATTTAGGAATTAAGATTATAATAAAGCACAACACATGATTTGAACGTCACTGGTCCATTGTTAAAAACCAGCACATGATACCTAAGGTTGTATTTTGAAGACGCCTCTGCCATTTACACACTTTCCTCAAGATGTAAATGTAGTATCATGCCCTCTTATTGCAGACGTGACTAATCCACGAAACGGACAATTAGCAATGTCATGTCTAAAAATTTCTCCACAACAATATGTTACCTATTAAAAACAACAGGCAATTGATTGGAGATGTAATGTCATGTTAGTATACGGCAAACACCATTTTTGATATCTTGTTGGCACAACCCCATGAATGCAACCCAACTCAGGCGTGCATTAGACAAGCCCTAAGCAAGATATGACGAACTGTCATTGTAGTCACACATATACCGGGACAAACAGCAGTTACACTTACAGATCAGTGTCTGCTTAAAGGCAGAAGCAAAGACAAGTCAGACTGACGTTAGCAACACTATCCTTTCTGGGAGCTGAGCTCATCTGGACAGCCATGCTAACAGGCATTAGCCGTGTAGCAAGGCGAGAAGCTAACGTTAATCACTCAAGCCGCTAGTTAGCGATAGCATGCGTTAGATTATCACGTAACGTTACGGTATGTACAGGTCTTGTATTCTTACCATACACCCGACACTAAAACCTGTAACACAGTTTGACACAGCGGACCGCTAGCTGAAAATGTTGTCGGTTTTACAGAAGCATGCCCACCTCCTCCTCTCTCCCCGGCTACTGTTGCTAGGTGTAGGTGTCCGCGACGGTTTCAAAATGCAGAGGGCGAGGACCCGCTTCCGTCCAACGCGGTGCCTGAGCTAAAAGCAACAGCTCCAACGTGGGGAGTGG
Source organism: Decapterus maruadsi (assembly GCA_030347415.2). Lineage (NCBI taxonomy): Eukaryota > Metazoa > Chordata > Actinopteri > Carangiformes > Carangidae > Decapterus > Decapterus maruadsi. The sequence continues at coordinate 6,464,345 of CM064895.1, forward strand.
GGACTGGGGACACAACCTGGAAGTCCCTGACGAGTGATGGCAGGTAGTGAATGAGCACAAGCTGCGATAACGGATGGATGAATAGTGCAATTTTATGATAAATACAATCACATCTCCCAAACAATTGTTAAAACAGGAATGAATCGATTCCAATCTTTAAAGGAAAAAATCAGCAGGTACAGCAAGGGTTATGCATACAGCGCAGGTGTCCCAGTACATGTTATTACATACTGTGAATATAGTTTATACAGTCAAAAAGGTTTGTTTTTTTTTCAGAACACATTATACCAATTATTAGCCCAGCCCCCAATAAGCATTCTCCTTAAAATATTTATTGTCCCTTTAGAAATTCATGAGCATACACTGTTGTCTTAAAAAGTTTTTAGTGTGGGAATGAGCACTGACAGCAGCTGCAGCTCAGTTGCATGCACAAAGTTATACCATCTAATGAACCCTGAACACTGAAATTTTAGTGCAGCTGTACCAAAATTAGTATGTCCACTTTGACTGATGGTTTGCATTTTCAGATCCTGTTTTTCATCTTCTTTGTACTATTAAACAATTATGATGAATTCACAATCATACAAAAGTGTATTTATATATTAACCTCTGGAAACAATAAACTTATGCCCTAACCCAAGAAACAACGATAAAACAAGTATGACATCTGATTCAAGGGTAGTCTTTTTTTTCTTTTGTAAATACAGTATGTACCAAATGTAACATCAGAAATTGAACACATCTGATTGCACCTGCAGTAGAAGTAACTTTTCTGCTTTTTCTTGTGACGTTCTCTCCCAGTCAGTTTAGGTGCGATCACTTCATGTGCAATGGCAGTTGATCCACCCACGTATTTTTTACGATAAATCACTCTTCAGTAAAGATTTCCACACATAAACAATAAAACATATAACATCTTGCACACACCCTCAGCAGAAATACGTTTCTCCAAACTGACTTAGTCCTTTATAGCGTAATGAAGATTGCTTAAGGCTTTTTTGCGTGCGAATTACTGCAGTCCATGCTTGACAAAACACCTCCGTACATAACTGAGATTAATATTTTTAGACTTTAAGAACCCAAGGTGATATGGTAACAACAAATTTAAGAGACACTGCATTTTAACAACAGACCATACAAAAACTGACCACAATTGTATGACTTTTAACTTCATGAAAGTAAGTGATGATGTTTCATCACAAGCTGCTTGGTAACCATGTGGAAGTGTATAAGCATGTCAGTTAAATCATAGATGAGCGACTTCACTCATACACAGGCACAAAGAAATGGAAGAACAGTTCATTGCCAGTCTGGTGGCAGACTCAGAGTCGTTTCTGTCACCAAGAACACTTCTTAAAATAACGTCAGTCATCATTAAGCAACATCAAAGCTGCTGAATTATTATTATAAGAGGATGACTAAATACCCTTTAGTGAGTAAAACTGCTGATTCAACGGGGAAAACTGGCCCAACAGAGCAGTTTAATTAATATTTATGATAACAAAACTGAAGATGAACGGTCCTCTTGGAGAAGCCATCAAATAAAAGTTGTAATTCCTATTAACTCTAAATAAATAAATGTGACAAGAGCATAACAAAATATAAACAACCGTCAAATTAAGAGAAAAGAATAAAGCTATGGTATATAAAGTATTACTCTGCGAAAGCACTTCTGTGCTGATGGGAGAATGCCAAATGTTGGCAGCAATTGTTAAGAAAAGAGAAAGGGATTATGGGGCTAGAAAGTGCCTTTGTGGATAAAACTCCACTCTCCCTCTGATGGCCTGAGAAAAGTTCTTCTGTTATGACTGCTGCTCTTCTGCCTCGTTGTTATTTTCTGCCACCGCGTTGTTTAGCGGCATTGATGATTTGGAGATGTTGTTTTGAAGCTCCACTTGAGCCAGTCCCTCCTCTGTGTTTGTCCATGAGCTCACTGACTCATGCACTGTTACTGTGTGTTCTTCCATCTGCCTTTGGAGGATGTCCATCTCCTCCCTTTGAAAAAAAGAAGAAGAAAAAAAAAAAAACACATTTCATGTACAATCACATTAACCACAACACAACAAAAACGCTTAATGTAGGTAAGTTGATAATGTATAACTAAAATGGGCTTACTTGAGCTGCCGTAGACAGTTGTGCAGGTTATTGAGAGGCTCCTTGTTGACTGAAGTTGATGGTTTCAGCAACTCATCCAGTAACGAGGCAGGCACTGGGCAGTCTGGGATCTTAACTGGTGTCACTGGGTTGGATGGGTTCCCCTCAGTCTTGAGCTCCATCCGCTGCTGCTCCAAAATAATCACAACAGTGTATTTAGTCATTTAGCATCAGTAGGCAATTCTTATCTTGCATTATGCTGAAAACACTGGCCTTTAAAGCAACATTGCAGAATTCGCTATCGTATGTTACAAGTTACGTGTGTGTGTGTGTGGGGGGGGGGTAAAAACGAAACTCATCAGCCAGTGCATCCAGCGTTTCCCATTAATAAACGAGTCTGTGGCGACCACTGTCTCTCATGGACAGGTGGCGTGTTGATGGTTATAAACATATGCGCTACATCGCGCTAATGTGTTCAAATTGCTCTCCACTCCCCATCAATTCGATAGCTTTGTTTTCTGGTTAGCTGCTGGCTCACTCTAGGCTACTCAGGTAAGCGTGTGACGTATACCGTAAAGCAGAACCATTCATCCTATTAACCATTTTTCTACCATTGCAATGAGTCTGGAAACATCATTTTAAGGCTGATAAACTCTGTAATGTTGCTTTAAAACTGTCTGAAGAGAGACTGCTGGCAATTTAAGCATTACTCATGCTGTAGAAATTAAGGGCTACGCCCAGTTGGGTATCAGCAAAACAGCAAATTGTTACATACTCTTACTTAAGTTATACTGTCTGATAATAGTTTCTGCTAATATTCAAAGTGTCTGCTAATCATCTGGACAGGATTTCCACACTGCTAGTTCAAGTGAATTAAAATAATAACATGACAGAGGGAGAGAGAGGTTTGTTACCTTCCTCAGGCGGCTCTGTTTCAGGTCCTGTTTGAGTTGCTGGTTCTGCAGTAGGACTGTCTTCATGCTGTTCCTCAGCTCGCCCACTTTGGCCTGCAGCATAAACTTATCCTTCCTGGTGCTGCTCAGCTCCTCCTGCACCGACTCCAGCTCCACCTTGATGTTCTGGACCCCAAACAAAATCCTCTTAGTTTTACAGAGCAGTGACTACAGTGCTCACACTCCATCTTGTTTCCCTCTGGATTCTACTGGTTTACTATGCTAACATTTTTATGTAGTACATTCATAAATCCAAGAATATTTCATTATTTCTGGTTAAGTAGCAATCAATACTTGGCAGATTTGTGCCTATATTTTATAATGAAGTGAACACTTGCCTGGAGAGCTGTCTGTAGGTTGTCCAGCTCCCTATGATGGCACTGCTCCATCATCTCTACCTGCTGCTTCTGAGCGTCAATGTCCCTCTGCCTCTGCTCCACCTCCCACTTCAGGTCCTCCACCTGAATGGACATGAACAGTCAATTTTAGTTATTAGTTGTTTTCAACGAAAACAAATTGTTGATCACAGACTGGATGGAATTTGAAAAAATTGGGATCTTAAAACTCTTCACGATCATCCAGGGCAATGGTTAAAGAGTTGTATTAGAAGAACTTCAGAATATTCATCGGTATTCATCAGCCAAACATTTCAGTCTGACCCTGGTGAAGAACCCCTACCTCCTGGTGAGTGAGGGGCTGCTTGGCCAGTTCCTCGTCCAGTTGTTTCCGGAGGATCTGGAGCTGTGAGTGAGCCTCAGCTAGCTCCTGCTGGAACCTGGAAACCTCCTGAGTGTGCTGCTCATCTTGAGCCCTGAAGAGGATCACATGCTCACTGATAAATAACTTTGACTCAGATGCACAACTTGTACAGATTTTGGAACAAAGTAAAAAAGTTGTCTTTCAAAAATGACTGTATTCTTTTATCAAACAAATCTGTGTACCGTAGTTTGTGCGCTTCACTCTGCAGAACTTTGACCAGGTCCTCTTTGGCCTGCAGGTCTTTCTTGATCTCTGTCAGCTCCAGCATGGCTGCCCTGTAGTGCCGCTTATTATGGGCTGCTTCAGCCTTTGCTGCTGCCACCTAAAGGATAAATCATATTATTACAACCCAAAAGACCCAAACATTCAAACGTTGTTAACTCTGGAGAACCATTTTAAAGGCTTTCTGGTGTTATGACATAGAGCTCTGACCTGCTCCTTCAGATCATTGACTTTGGTTTTCTCTTTCTCCAAGGCAAGCTGTAGAGTTTGCACCACTTGCTTCATTTGCTGGTCCTCCTCCTCTTTACGCTTCAGAACAGCTTGAACCTGTAAAAAGGGATAAATGTCAACACAATGTTCTGTTAAAGGATTTTTCCGTTGTAAGTAAGTAAGTATACCAATATTTATAATATGTAAACAGTTTTTTTCACCTGTAAATTGAGTTGGACAAGATCCGCTTCTCTCTTAGCTAGGGCAGTCTCCAAAATGTTGGAATGCTCCCGCAGTGAATTGTGGGATTGTGCCAGTCCTGCTAATTTCCCTTTTTCATGCTCCAGCTCAAGTGCTAACTTCTTGTTGGCATCCTCTAACTTTCTGATCCGTTTCTTGAAGCATCGCGATTCCTGGAGCTGTGAAATGAATTCATGTCATTAATAAAAAACAACAAAGTAAACCAAGTGATCCCAACTCATATAGGGTTGTGATCTGTATTATTCAAAAGGTACAGAGAGCAGTTTTGTGTTCCAAGAACCTGACTGGATTATCAGAAGCCAATAGTTTACCTCATCCTCAAGCTCCATGACTTTCTCCTGGTACTCCTCCAGCTCTGTGGAGGTGAGGGTGATCACTTCCTGCAGCTCCTTCTCTAGCATAGTCTTGCTTTTGCTCACAACCAGCAGCTCAGCTTGCAGGGCCTTAATCTTCTCCTGGACAACAGAAATACAGCCACACTGAGTTTCATTTTTCTGATACTAAACCCAAGATTTTCTACAATAAAATGAGAAAAATCTTTATGATGAAGGGACATGTCAAAGACATGGGTAGACAAAGCTGTTGTCTCCTTAATCAACATTTAAAGCAGCATCCTAGTTACGCAAAGTATAATTACTGCCTTGTGGGTGTTCGCCTTCAACTGACTGGCCAAGTATCAGTAAATATGGTCACAAGCTCTGCTTCCTGAGTTAAACCCACGTTTTCAATAGTGTCATAATTCATGTATTAATTCCTGAGTTATGGTGGTGAGAGGTCAGTGACTGCCAAGGTCTGACATGATGTTCCAATACCTGTAATGCCTGGCTGTTTCCCTCATCTGACACCTGGGCTTTGAGTTTGACCAGCTCTGCCTCAGCCGCCTCTTTGTCAGTCAAGGCCTCTTGGAGCCTCCTGCTCAAGATGCCCACAGCGTTCTCGTAGGCCTTGTGTTTGGCCTTCATCTCCTTCTGAGCGCTTGTCAAATCCGTCCCCAGCCGCTTCATGCGCACCTTCTGCTCTGAGATGGCCCTTTTGGATGCATATAAGAAATAAATGTTAGTAACAATAGGGAAATGTTGGAATGAAGAGTGTGCATCTTCAAAATTATATTTAATTTACAAATATAGATGGTAAACTAAAGAGTGTAACAATGTGGATGGATGTGCTTTTCAACTATGCAATGATTCAAGAATTGTATAATCAATGTCCTGCATTACTGTTTATAAATAGCCCCTGACAACATGATCCAAGTCATTACTGTAGGAATCATTGAAGCTCCGCAAATCTGGATGAGCACATGACTCACTTTTTGGCTTCACCCTCCATTTGCTCCACCTGCTTCCTAAGGCCTTCATTCTCCTGTGTCACTGCTGCTAGCTGGCTCTGATCGAACTGCAGAGACTGCAGGAGGAAAAAAACAAAACAAAAAAACAAAACAACTAACATTACAATACAAGAATTTCAGCATTTCTTTTTTTATCTCATTTTTAAAATATGGTATAAAGTAAATCCAGTAAGGAAGTTATCAATGTAATACCTGGATCTGGGTCTCCAGCTGATCCCTCTCTGTCTGAATAGTTTGCAGATGAGCTTCCATGTTATTCATCTGCTCCTGGACTCTCACCACCTCCTTCTGCAGCCGGGCCTGCTCCAGCTCTGCCTTCTGCTTCTCCCCCTGAACACCCAGCAGCTCCTGCTTCAGGTCCTTCACTTCTGCCAACAGACGCTTCTTGGTGGACTTGAGCTCGCTGATCAGCTGGTCTTTGGAGCTGGCATCTCGCCGATACGCTTCCACCATCACCTGTGAAGTAAACCACATTGTGTGTTTGACGGAGGTTTATGGAAAACAAAAAGAAACACTGGTGAAGTGTTAATGAAGCGAGTTTTTTCGCCTGCAATGGAGTAGGCTCACTCATATGTGTCTCCACCGAGGCAGCAGGCAAAATGACATTTGAGATACAATGCAGAGAGTGCTGCAACAACATTTGAATCCCACACTGCTTCATGTCTAGAGCTCGATGTGCTTTTTTTCAGCCCAGAATTTCAGCCTTTGTGTTTGTTTCTAAAGGAGGAAGGACATTTCATATTATGTTAAATGGAAACCACCAAAGGAGAGCTGAGAAGCAGTTTGTTTCTTGTTTGATATATTCAAACAGATTTTAATGTAGATGTGCTATAAACATGACTACATTGACAGAGAAAGCGAAAGTGAGTGAATCTGTCAAATATTGATAACGCAGACAGTTCTTTTTTTCTTGTTCGGCAACGGAGGGGGCACAGCAATTTTCCCTTTATGAATTTCTGATAGCAGTCTGATTTCAAAGAGGAACGTTAATGCATAAGTCCGAAGATGGTCGACAAAGACCCTGTAAAATGTCATTCATATTTCTGTCATTCTCTCAATTTAGTGCACGCTCTTGATGACAGCCTGTCAATGACAAAATGCATCGCATCCTCCACCGCCTAGTCCACGGAGACCTATCAACCAGCACTTTGGGCATTCTTCAGCAGTGACAGCCATCTGGTTCTACAATGCATCCTCCCACAACACTGTCAGTCTTATCAAGCTGGGAGATTTCTGACAAGTGTTCTAAAGTCTATACAAAGTCCACACAGTCCACGCTTTGTTCTGCCTTCGACTATCTTTACACAATAGGAGAGAGCTGTACATAGGAGCAGTGGAGATGTCTTACCTTCTGTTGCTGGAACTGCTCCTTGAATTTCTGAGCTTGTTTCTTCAGGGCACTATTTTCTTGTTGTAGCGTTTCAATCTGTAACAAAGTAAAAGCCTTTTATTATTCACTACATAGTCTCAAGGGGAAAATGCTACATAATATTTAGATTCAACTTCATTACTTACTCAGTCAAAACTAATTTTAGAAAACAGATACATTCAACTAAGTGCATAAAAAGAAATTCTGTGAGAAGTGCAGGTTGTTCTCTAAGTCACAAGCAGCTCAGCATTTTCTGCAGTACTTTATAGTAGTGCAGTCATAGTTAACGCTTTGATTTTGGCCATTCATTTTTAAACATTTAATGCATTCAAATTTGCATGGAGAAAAAAAAATGTTTTGTTTACTTCCGGTGGAAGCTAACCCATAGCAGTAAAGCAGCTAAGCAGCTACGCAGCTGAAAAGCTGCTTTAAGTCTCACTGTAGAGCTTTTAATACGTCACTTTATTAGGTTGTAATATTTTTCATGTGAGAAAGTAACCGTTTAGATCCCAATATGTGGTCAGTGCACAGAAGCAGATGGAGATGTCTTGATGGTTTTGATAATTCAACCTGCACTTCAACACATGTAGGCCTGGGTTTTGTTATTATCATTTATGCCAAATTTGTACTTCACAGGAGAGAAACTGTGTTCAAAGTTTAAAGAAAGCCATTAAAATAGTTCTTTGAATTTAAATATACTTTGTGGTTATTCTATATTAATTTGATGATTCTCCATACATAAATATTCATTATAAGCTTCATTCTTAAGTGGACAAATGCAATTAATTAATCCATAAATTGATCGCGATTAATTACAGAAAATTGTGTGATTAATTAGTTACATTTTTTTAAATTGACTGACAGCCCTATGTTATAGCCAAAACAACTTCTGCTCACCTCCCACCCATCTCATACCTGATTGGCTTTGACCTGGACTTCCTGTCTGAGCTGATCCAAGACATCCGAGGCGACCAGAACATCCTCTCCGAGCCGCTCAGCTCCCTCGTCAAGTTGACTTTTGTCAGCGCGAGCAGCTTGCAGCGCTACCTCCAGGACAATCTTCTCATTCTGGAGGTACTGGATGTTGTCGTCCTTGGCATTGCTCTCTGTCTGTAGCTCGGCCAGCTGGGCCTCCAGCTCCAGGTAGCGGGCCTCCAGCTGGTTGATGGACTGCTCTTTGGTGTGCAGGTTCTCCTGAGTGGTGGTCAGCTGGCGCATCAGCTCCAGATGTTCTTTCTGGAGCACCTGCAGCTGCACATCTTTCTGGGAAAGGGTTAACTTCACCTAGGAGAGATACAGTATGGTGTGAAAGAAGTTTTAAGACAGTGTGCAGGAGGAATTTTACTGAACATATGAGGTTATGGTTACACTTGGCGTAACTACCTGCTCTAGTTCCCTCTCCAGGCTGCTAGCTGTGTTGGCCAGTTTCACTAAACGGTCTCGCTCTTCCTCAAATTCGTCCAGTTTGTGCTGCAGGTCGTCTTCCACCATGCTCTTTGCATCCTGGATCTGCTTGTAAGCAGCTTCCTGGGTCAGCATGTCAGCCTACAACACGAACAGTAAAAAAGTTTACAACAATATGCTCCATCTACTTCATACTACATGTTATGTGCAATGTATTAAAACCACTGCTGTCTCTTTAAAAAAAAGTCTGACAACATACTGAATGATGGCCTTCGTGTATAGGAGGATATAAACACAACATGATGATGGCATAAGGTCAAAAAACAGATGCTCAAGAATCTACCTCGATACTCTGCAGCTGAACAGCTATACGTTCTTTTTCTTTGATGGAGCGGTGTTGGGTCTCAGTGAGCTGGTGAGACAGCGTCACATTCTCCAGCTTCAGATGTTCCATAACACCAATCTGAGTCATCTGTCCAGCCTGGGTAAGAAACAAAAAAGGTAAACACCTCACTTATGATGCTTTGTCTTTTACATAACAACTTTTGTCCGTCTAGTACAATACATGATGACAAAACCAAATGCATCGACCTTAAACTTACCTGCATGTTTGCCATTTCGCCTTGCAGTCGCACTCTTGCCTCCTGGGCCATGGCCAACTGCTGCTGGTACCACAGTCTGACCTGCTGAAGCGAGTCGATCTCAGCCTGCGAGGTCTTCAGTCGGCTCTGCAGGGTGCTGCGCTCCAGCTGAATCTGTTGAAGTTGGCTGTGAAGGCCACCCATCTGCAGACGCAACTCCTGAACTGCAAAAGTAAACATAGATTTTTCACACAGATGAAGGCAATATGGTGGCAACATTTTTTTTTACACTACACTACACTACAGCTCTCTGGGTTGCCATCACTTACCTGCATTGTCTCTTAAAGTCACAGTGTTTTGCATCTCCTCCACCTTCCCCATCAGTCTGTTGTACTGGTCCTCAGCCACTTTCAGGTCGTTGCTTAGAGAAGCCAGACTGGCATTCTTGCTTTCCAGACTTCCCTGAAGCTCCACCATGGCCTTCTCTAGCTGGCTACAGTTCTGTCGCAGCGTGCCAACCTCAGTAGTGAGGGTACTCTGTTTCTCCTGGCTGACCTGAGCCTCCTCCTTCTTAGCCTGTAGCTGAGCATTCACTGTAGCCAGCTGGGCCTGGAGCTCTGTCTTCTCCTTCAGAGCCTGGAGGACAGCAGAGTGTGGTCAGCACTTACGCTCAATTATTCCCGTTGTTTTGAAGATGGCATTATTATCTGGGCAGCCTGCCCAGGTAAGTTAACAACCATCAAGATAAATCTTTTTGGGATACTGTGATACATGACTTGGCATTCAGTAGCAGAACAGACATTTATTATGGTGTTAAATGATCCTAATTAATTGAATTTAAGTTATGTGTGACATGATACACAGCCTCATTAGCATATTAAAGCGTGAGACTTAATGTGCAGAGATAAACTGTTAAGTGGCCGACCTCATAGCCAAATGGTTGGGATGCCGACCACCTGCCCTGGGCACTCAGTCCCTGCTTTGTTTATGGCATGTCATTCCTCTACACTCTCTTCCTGGATGTCTAAAGTAAGGTTCTGTGACACTGCATGCACTTTGGGAGAGCAGTACATGCTTCACTGAAAACAAAATGGCATCACAGAAAAGTATGAAAGTCAAAAAAGCCATCGGAATACAATGTGACCATGAACATCGGTAACCAATTTTGCACCCATGTATGTATCTCACGGTGAAAACCGTTACCTGGTGATAGTGCCACCAGCATAATTTAAACTTTTTGTATTATAGCTTGTGTGGTTTCAGTTTATAAAGATAATTCACTCAGTGCAGGTATAATTTGAAGATAAGAAGGTCCATATATTTTTATTTATGTTGTTATAATGAATGAATGCTTGAATGCACAGCTGCTGTAACAATTGCAACTGCCGATCTATCTATCTATCTATCTATCTATCTATCTATCTATCTATCTATCTATCTATCTATAAAACTAATTGTGTTTGAGAAGTCTATTCAACTCTATGGTCATTTTTAAGAATGCAGAGAAAGTAGAACAAATATATTTCAAGGTGTTGATATGTACAAAATGTGTATGAATGGATACTTTGTCCAGAACCAAGAGATATTATGATTATAGAAATGCGTCATTTAAAGGCTAGGTAGGCAGAAACCTAGAAAAAAGCTTCGAGTTGAGTCCACACGGTTCTCATCCCCTCCGCCAGTCCGTCTATGAGCAGCGAGTAGAGGAATAACTTATGTTTTAATATTTTTTCCAGAACAGTTTAGATTCCCTTTCTGTTGTCAGTTTATCCAAATAATTATTGTTGATTATAGAAATGGGTTATTTAATGTTAATGTCCTCCTCCCCCAAACAACTGCTCCAATGTTACACGGGTAAGAAAAACCTTTTTGAACACATGAACGACAACATAGTATTTATATTTCGTGTAAAATAATACGAATAAGAGCTGTGCTCTGTGATCCGGGTAGATTCTTTGCAGGCTTGATCTTTTTTTTTCTTTTACATTATCCTCAAGGTTATTGTGTAAGTTTTTGCCTAATACTGTCCAAAAAAAACTGCCTACCTAGCCTTTAATGTTAATGCCCAAACACTGCTCCACACTGTTCATCCTTTTTTTGTTTTCTCTCTCTCTTTTTATCCCCAACAGATTCAATATGCTTGCTCAATACCCCTTATCACAATTCCACCCATTGTTCTTTGTTTTGTTCCGTCTTTGTTTGTTTGTTCTGTAATTGCCCCTTGTCCCATATTGTTCAGTATTTGTCCAACTGTTCTCTAATGTGTGCATAAATATTCAATAAAAAGAAAGGAAAAAGAAATGTGTTATATAACCTGATTAGCCTCAGATGACAGGGACTCCAGCTGGCCCTCCAGTCTCATCTTCTCTTTCAGCACCTGCAGCATCTCATCATGGCCCATCACTGAACTCTCCAAAGAAACACTAAAACAAAATGATTGAGAGAAAAATTAGAACACTTAATATTATTAAAACTACCGTCTTAAGCAGGCATTGTAAGCTTTCTTGTTTGGTCTTTTTATTGTTTTTTTGTCTCTCAAATAATGCCACAACAGTTGGTTCCAGAGATTCTATCCTTATCTAACTCTGACCAGTACCTGCTGGAGAAACTGTCCCTGCGACTCCGAGACTCCACTGTTCCCTCTCTCTCCTGCTCCAGCTCCAGCAGGTGCTGCTCCTCGCTGGCTGCCTGCAGCACCTCCTGCAGGGAGGGGAACTGACCCATGGCCTCCGCGGCAATCTCCCTCCCCTCCACCGTGTAGGGCCCCCGCTGCCTCTCCACTGCTTTGGAGAGCATGCCGTATGTCCCCCTGGTGGACACGCTGCTGTAAGACGAGCTGTCGCTGTCGTTGCCGTCGTTCCCCAGCCTCATCCCTGATTCGCTGCCGTCGATTTCTGAGGCGTTGTCCCCGACGTTGGAGCCTGGAGCACCGGGTTGGGACTCTGTCTCGCAGGTGCTGCCCTCTGACATCACACTGACCTCAGACAGCGTGGACACGGAGCTAATGGTGGACTGGAAGGAGCTTGTAGTGTTATCTGCTGCTCTTGCGCCACCTCCTCCACCTCCATCATTCTCGGGGGACTTGTAGTCAGCTAAGGAATGGATCTTGCTGGGCCGGGGAGACCTAGACTTCCTCTCCTTGGAAGGAGGGATTCCCAAGCTGCCCAGTTTTGGCCCACGTGGGACACTGGTCCTCAGGAAGGAATACTCCTTGGTCATGGCCACAGTGCTGGCCCGCGGCAGAGCCTCAGGATGCAACATGAGCTCTGGATCCAGAGTGCTGGAAGGCCTGATCTTGCCGGTGCTGCGGTGAGACTGGAAAGCAGATAAAAAAGAATCAATGGTCTTGCACTGCTGAGAAAATCTGAAGGTTGCGCAGTTTGAAATCAGTATAACTACTAACTAAAGCTAAGCAATGACAGAAAATCAATGATATAAATACACAAATATAGAGCACTTATTGAAGCCAAAGCTGCACTGGCAGAATATTTTCTCCCAAAACTGTGAAGATGTGCTTAAACTGCAAATCGCCTGGGTCACAAGAAAATAACATGCAGTTTAGCGGATACACGACTTGAATGCCAACGAGAACACACAGCAGAAATCCAAAGCTGAAAATATCTGAAAAAACCAATACACTATCACAACTCTATCTATCAAGCTTCTTTAAATTGCATTGATTGCTTTTGGAAGCATATCTCTAATAGACAGGGAAGGATTGTTGAATGGATGACAAGGGTGGGTGGGGAAACAAGGGTTTTGAAAGAAAACTGAAGGCTAACCTTCAAGTTAGGATTTTGAATGCTACACTCACTCACCCTCTCCTTATGTCTTTGCACTCTGTACTGCTTCAGTTGCTCCTCCAGGCGCCGGCGAGCCTCCAGGCGGATCTTCTCCTCGTTCTCCATCTCCAGTGATGGCTTCTGGTTGGCTAAAGGGACAGTACATTATGCCAAAAAAGTAATCTGTATAACATCATGCACAAGTAAAACACAAAAGCACTTTATTTACACAGGACGAGCTTCTCTACAACTGTAAAGAGGAATTCCTGGCAGTGATCCCTATGCTGTATAACTGGTCGGGCATAGTTGTACGATGTCTGCCGTATGTAATGAAGAAACTGCTTTGAACTCTGACCAACAATAAACAAATAATTCAAACTGTGACACAGTTAATCCCCAGGCTGGAAACGATGGCAAGTGAGTTACATATTACATCTGCACTGTTTTTACATGACATTGGTGTCAGGCACAAGCCTCACCAATAAAGGCTATGTGAATTATGTAAGTGGTTCCCTACACTATATCACTCTCCTTGCTTGGTTTGTTAATGCTTGACTTCAGTTTTAACAACAGCAACTCTGTAGTCAGTAAATTATAGGATTCTTCATTTGGTGAAACACATATAGATTGTGTGTATATGAGCTATAACTTTAAGCCAAACAAATTCACCACAAGCCCTAAAAATATATTTCATGTTGGGTTAATAGCATTGATGCCTGTGAAATCCCACGTAGAAGATAACATAACAGAGGGATTAGTTCCAAAATGCAGCCATTAGTCCAAACAGTGATCCAAATGAAGCACCCACACCAAAGTCTTAACAGGCAATTAAATGCCTTGGGAGTTGCAGAAAGGAAGCAAACTCAAACAACTAAAAAGAAATTCCCACTGAACCATTTGTTAATCAGATAATACACATACAAGGGAGTTAAAAAGGATATGCACATAACCAAACATCCCACAGCAAAATGAGGTTTAAATACAGGGGACATAGAGGGGGCATTCACTCCATATAAGTTTATGCTTACACAATTCAGTCTCCTGCATAGGCATACTGAGTCTGAGCGACTGCAATGCATCACTCGTGTGAATCGTGACCCCAGCACTAGCCCCCTCAGACTTCTCTAGCATCATGGGTGGATAAGCAGCCACACCTGGGGAGGGCCCTTGAGTCTGGGAGTTGACGGGGGAGCTGGTGTTCTGTGGAGGGGCCGTCGGCAGCAGGGACCCATTTATACAGGCATCCCCTGCACCACTGAGGCCCTCTGCCAGTCCATCTCCATTTGGCATCAGATCTGAACTAACAGGACCTGAAAGAGAAGGAGAAGAAGAAGCCCCGGGGAATGTGACAGTTAGTCATGATAAGACAAGAGCTACGCTGAGTAGATTCATTCTCTTGGGAAACTGGTTTGACAACTTCATCAAGCTACAGTACCATATGGCAACTGAAGCACATCCAGCTGCACCTACTCTTACGATAATAATTACCAGGCTCTTGCGAGAAATTTTTTTTGAATCACATTCAAGAATGCACTGAATATTATTTTCAACTTTGAATGCTGCTTATTCAGTCATGGATATTGGATATAGAAAATGATCAACATTGTATTAAATGGATTGCTAACTGGAGAAAAACACAATCAATTTACACATGAAAATCAGCTAATCTTGAGCTCTGAAAAAAAAACACACCAAGTCTTTATCATTCTGTTTGGGTTTTTATGCAAGTTAGTGAAAATAATCCTGTGATTAATGAATAATCTTGAAAATAGGCCATTCCTCAACCACACTTGTGCAACTCTACATTGTACTTAAAGCTCACATTTTCAGTTTGGCTTTCTTCTGCTAAAACTTAAGTGTTTGAGGCTATAAACACAGTTGCCTTCTGATGGCAACTAATTAGAATTCAGCTCAGCTATTTAACACATTAGTTCAAAGAGTCGTGTAACACATAGCAGCAGAGGGCCTCGGGCCCAGTAGTAGCCAACAAAACAGGTCATGCGTGGCAGCACACATTGTTAGATAAAATAGATACTAGTAATATCCCCAAAGGGGAACAAACTTTTCAAATTGGAAAGCTCATATAACGCTGCAGGAAGCCAGTTTTCAGTGGGAGAATATCAAAAATAACAACAAAACAATAATTATTTCTAGGCTATGCACATGAAGTGTACTGATGTGAAGGTCACCAAATCACTTCAACCTAAAACCACTGCTTCACTGCTGCAAACATACCTGCATAATATGAATTTAATAGAAGTGAAAATGAGGCAATACTTTTAATCTAATCTTTTTAATCTAACAAATCCACAGATAACAAAACATAGGCTACTTTTTGTTATAACCAGGTTTCATCATGTTGGTAAGACTATGGGTAAGACACATTCTGCTTTGCACAGGATTTGTATATCTATGGTGCTGTTTGCATAGAATGAATATATGCATGTAAACACACACACACACACACACAGACTGGACTCACCATTACAAATATTCCCTTTTGTGTTTTCTATGTCTGTGCGTCCCTGTTGTTTCAGTAGTGTATCCCCTTCCATGGCATGGGCTTCTATCTCTTTGGATTTGATAATTCGGTCTTCTTGGTAAACATTGGCTTCTGTTTGAGCTACTTCTGAATGGTTAGTTTCCATTTCCATTAAGAAACTGGACAGTCACAGTCCTGCTGGTGCTGCTTTGGAAAGAATGTCTCACAAAACCATTTTCTTCGGAGGCAGGCCAGCTGGGCGTGTGTCAGTGTCCAGGAACACTTCTGAATACTGGCAGATCTGAAGAGAGAGAACATTTCATATGTAATTGGGAGGTTTTGTTTGCAGAACATGAATCATAGTGAGACCAATATACATCTCAGAAGGCGGGCCTCCTTACAGCTGATCTCATTTAGACAGTGCTAATGTTATGTCACAACACAACTGGTTTTAAGCCCAAGCAAAGGGCTAACAAGATGGCCTGGTGGTTAAGAAGATTGTGGCTCGTTAAAAATAGATTAACTAGGAACTAACGTCGAATCATTTCACTTTCACTGATAAACCAAGTGGACAAACAGGCAGAAAGTGACGATCAGCTAAGGTTCAGTCTGTAAAAATGTAATTAGATTACAGCAGGAATCTGCTGATAAGTCAGACACGCGCCTTGTCAACCAGAGGATGGGTGTTTAAAATTAACCCTTTCAGCGGGTAAAGACTGAGGAGTGTCAGTTAGAAATGATGGATACGAGTTAATTGAATTTGAGACAGCAACTCTACATACATTTTATACACTTGTCGGCAGGCAACCATAAGAGATTATTTAGCACATCAGGATTTTGAGACTTTAGCCTAGAGGCGGAGGGAAGTGCACAGCTGTCCTGCAGTGACGGCAGTATTGTTCAACCTTGCTAAACATCTGTAACTATATTATCATCATTTGCCATAGTTACTGAAGACTGCAGGACTGTGGTGCTAAGTTCTTGTTGTGATCTGGCAGTAGCAGGATTACTCTGCTAGCCTCCGTTGAGCACCGTCTCACATCATTTCGCTGGGCTCACCAGGACAGTCGTTGATAGACGAAAACCACGGGGCGGTTATTAGCTTTATATGTCACTGACGCTGGTTAAGCTCTAGCAGCTAATGGTAATAGATAATAGACTAAATGGGAGGCGAATGAATCAAGCTAACGGCGCTAGCGACACAGCTAGCTGACTGTGTTTACGACGGGAGCTGTCAGGCTAAATGTGCTAACTCGTTAGCTCGGCTCGCCATCGTAGGTTCAGCAGTGATTTTTGACATAGTTTAGCTAATTCAACGGATTACTCTGCTATCGCGTAAATGCGTTACAAATCCCACGTGTAAATGATAAAATGACATGTTCGGTAAATGTATGAAAAGACATTAAATGCTCACCTTTTTGCGAGCTTCGCCTTTTACTACGTGGCTGTTTGGTTTCCGTCCCTTTACCTGTCCGACGAGAAACACAGGGCGCAGTCTGTCAGAACAGGGAGGCTGCTCAGGGGGCGGAGAGGGGCTGTGCACGCTCATAACGTTTGGATTTAAAATGAAAAAATAAATAAATAAATAAAAACTACTGTATTAATTCTAAAATATATATACATTTGAAATGCCTATGCCCATGATGATAGCCTGAAGTAGCCTATTAGTTCTGCTGGATCTGACGGATGTGGTACATTGCCTCACCCTTGTGGCCAATGGAGCAGCGCCTTATTTTTCCCTCCGTTCCTGTGCAACAAAAATGAACCTGAAACCATGGGTGGCACAGAGGTGACTACACAGGTCGTGTTCTGCCACTTCTTGAGCCCTGTGCCATACTGTCCGCATAGCCTGGGCCGAGGCTACATGGATTGCATTAATGTGCACACTGTATCATGAACTCTACTTAGTAGGCTATAATGGGATTAAACTGGATTCTACATAAAGGATTTAAATTGAGTTATAATTGCACTGGTCTTCTTTCCTTTTAAATTTCTGTTTAATCTGGGTTAATCATCACTTCCTAGGTTGAATTTTGATTTTATCTGTCCTCCAAAAACACCACTACCACGGACCTGGTCTGGACCTAACTGTAATAATATAATTCAGTTCATTATTTGTGAATAGGCCTACTGTTGTGATACCATGTGGCATGTTGCATGTAAAATAGAAAAATAAACAAGCAAAATGATTGGATTCACATATTATAGGCTTCTTGAAAAAAAAAAAAAAGTAGAACTGATACAATAAAGTCCCAAGGTTTTAGGTTAGGTCATTTGTCACACAGCTCAGCTAAGACACCTATAGGCTATATAAAGGAGGAGTCTGTGTAAGGTGCAAAGTGTTGGGCATATCCGTAGACTGTATGGGTATTTTATCACATCCAACTCTCTTGTCATGTCTACACCATACACAAAATTAGATCTCCTATGTCCATTGCTGATATCATCATCAAAAAGAGTTTGTCCTCACAAAATTACCACTACTGATACATTTTATATGGCAAATGAAATGTAAACTAAAGTTTGGGTTAAGACTAACATTTTTAATGCATAACGTTACATAAAAATGTGACTTATTTAAAGCTACTGTGTAGGATTTAAAACTCTCTACCTTTGACGCCATCTAGTGGCAGTCTTAAGAACAACACAGGGAACAGGGGACTGGACTGAAAACATCAAATACAACCGCCAGTTGTTCACCGTGATGGATTTGTTTTTCCTGATACCTCAGGACATCAGAATAGGAATTGATTAGGGAGTGAAAGTCTGCAGTCTATGTAAGAAATGGCCTCTCCTTTTATCCATCTCCCTTAAGTTCTGCCAGTCTGAGATTCTGAGTGACAGTGATTGAAGATTTAGAAGTTAGTTTTGATGCTCTCTTGAAAATATAACATGATGACACTGTCTATGGATCAGAGGAAAATGCAGCCTTTGATTTGATGTGCATCTACAGCATTGATGTTACATTATAAAATGTATTAATTATTTGTGCCCATGACATGCTGCTGAGCTTTTCTTATACTTATTTTATCCAGATGTCTGAATAAAAATTCATCTCTCTGTGTAGGGCTGCTGATCTTTACATAATAAAATGCAAGCACTTGGTCTCATAAAATAATAGTTTAGACTTAAAAGCTGATGTTTTCAGAATTGTTTCATCAGTAGGCACACAAACACAACCCTATAGCCTACTTAACTTTTTTTGACCAATCTTGACACAAATTGTAAAAGACATAGGCTACACAATCATATATGACTGCAAAACAAGATATAGTCTTCATGATTGTTCAGAAATTGAATTTCTTTATATGTTTATGATTAATTTGTTTATATCGCTTTACCCAGACTCCACAGGACACCAAGTAAGTCATTCTTTTAGATTGTACTAGTTACAGGTTGCAAATTCAACAATTGCAACAGTGTAGCCTATAATGCATGGGGTTGCAGAATATAGCCATCAAAATTAAAAGAAATGTTTCTCTTTAGATTCAAGATGGATAGGGAAAAAAGACAGGATAAATATATGTCATAGACAGACCTTGTTGGACATGCAATCTATATTCATAGGCTATCAACTTTAAAGCATGTCTGTTTCATAAACTGAATGGTTACGTAGGCTATCTGTGAGGTCGAGGACAGGGGAGTTTTTAGGGGTCTGGTCCTGTGTTCGAGTTCGCCCATGAACGATGGAAGCGCGCTCCCGACACTTCAGGTGAATGAGAGGGAAGCAGCGGAGCGGGACACGGTTCACTGTGCGTCGCATTAAAAAAAAGGAACAATTAGAGGAAAATGAGTTGTGTTACGTCGCTTGGGGCACATGTGTTTATGACAACATATCTTCTCTTCGTGATGGGATGCGTTGCACAGAAAGTAAGTTGACATTTGTTTACTGCAGAAATAATTTACAAGCATTACCTCCAACCCTGGTGAGCGCCGTGCTCAACTTGAGTGGAGTAAAAACCAAGTCACGAATTTCACTGGTAAATGTCGTTATTTAAGAATTATTTACTTCACGACAAATATTATGACCTCAGAGAACTTTAGTGAAGTTATCTACAGAAAGAGCAGGTCCCATCGCCCACTTCGGCGTACATTTAATACACAACAAAACAGGTATGCCAACTGCATTTGAAATTATAATCTTGTTTGTCTGTTATGTACTCAGGTCTGTGCTTCAAAAATACAATGTAGCGTTGCAGGCGGCAGCAAAAGCGTAACGTAGCACGAGCCAATTCCCAAAAGTTGTGAGTTGAATATTGCAGACGTTGTTGTTAAATCATGGCTAGGCCGACTATATTAGAAAATCACTTTTCTTAAGAAAAAGTCCAAGTTCATGTGTCACAGCATAGGTAAGTTTGGCAGCTTGTGGGTGGCCTTTAAAATGTACTATTTTTACAATTGAGTTTTGCTCACGATGTGTTCGATAACAGCAGGACGTACTAACCTAACCTCCTCATAAACACAGACATATGCTGCCTCTGAAATGACGAAATCTGTGCAGGAAACAAACAAAAGTGAATTAAACAGTTGTCAAAAGGCTCCTGTGGTGTCAGTCCATAACATGTAGTCAACACATCCGCCTCATGTAGCCTGCAAACTCTATTAATCAACTGAGGGTGCTTTTTTTTTTATTGTTTTTTTTTTTTTTTGGAAGTGCTGTACGCAGTTCAAAAGGGGAGGTTCAAGTTCAGTTTCATTTTTTTTATTTTATTAAAATATTCCATGTGGTTATTTGAGCAGCAAAAACAGTCAAATTTGGAAAAATAGACTCCTTCAACATTAGCCATATCCAGACTTTTTAAATCACGTTACGTCATGCTCACTGACTCCCCTTGCACCCCTGCTATCCACAACAAAATTATAAAAGTTTGGGCTTTATTTTAAAATTTCTAAACTTGGAATGTGGCACATTATATGCTCTAGGGCTTTTAAATGGATGTTTTGATGGCACAGGCATGTTTTGATGTTATGCACTTCTCAGAGTTAGAGAATGGCATGCGGAGCCCAAACTGCTGAAATGAGAACCACATTGGGAGCATGTTAACCTCATGTTGCACTTCTCATACTCATTGAAGCAAATTCCCGAGCTTTGACTCTTGACATGCGAGGTGCTGGTGAACAAAAGTTTGTCTCTGATGAGCAGGAACGCAAACAGTCAGGGATTGCTACTTGGGGATGTTTTCCATTCAGCCCAGCTGTCATTCATGCAGGACATGTTTTAGCCTCTCCTGTGGGAGAGACAAAGCTCCTGTGAGGTTAACAAGCCTCATAACTGCCTGTGGGTGCCGCACAGGTGATTGGTTGAGGTTTTTGAAGTTGTTTTGATGATAAACCTGAGTCGTCACTCACTCTTTTTTGGATTACTTGGGTACCTAGACTAGATAAGTAACTGCATGCCAGTTAGGATGACGGCCAGGACTTGCTCAGTTTTTATTGTCAATGGAACCTGGAGCAGCCGTATTTCACAGACAGGGACGCTTCAGATTTTATGCGCCTTCACAAGTGCCTGAATTGTAAACTACGCCACCCACTCAGTGAATCATGTGTGCTGCAGCATAATGCCCCCATGTGTGACAGTAGCTGGTGTCATAACACAAACAGACTACCCTTGGCACACAATCGCCTCCAGGACATCAAGACCATGTTGTGAGCCAGGAGAAGCTGTGTGGCTTCCACCTGTCAAGATCCGTCCTCTTCTACTGATGCGCTCAGCAGCACAGTTCTTGGAACTAGACAACAAAAGCCCTTGGTATATTGAATTGTCAGCGTCTCCAGCTTTAGTTCCTGTGTGCATAGGGTGCTCACTATCTTTGCAATTATCTGCCTGAGGGGGCACGGTAAATGATGGCTTTGTCCTCTGCTCCCCTTTTGTATTAAGTTGATTTTTGGAACAGCATAAACAAGCTTGGAATTTATTCTATCCCACTCAGAAAAAAATGGGAGGCATCCAAGTCTGTTGGTCCACAATTCAGCGTTGTGGACGAGTGAATTTGATCCTTGTTTTGTTGCTCTGCTCTGTCCTGTGGAAGGTTTTATTTGGAAAGAGGGGACATTCATCTCTAATTGATCTGAATTGTAGGACCCTTTTGAACTGTGAATTCACTTATCCCTCCCATGAGTTATCGGACAACAGATACCCACAGTCTGTCAACAGATAAACATATCACCACGTGACAGAGGCGTGGATGAGGATGAGTTAATGGCTGATAAAAACATTTTAGCTTTCAAAATAAAAGCAGCTCAGAAATTGCTATTGTAATTGAGTCCTTCCCTTTAGGTGTTTTTTCTAAGCTGTCACTCTGTTTTCTAAGCCAAACAAACACGACAGTTGAAAATAACATACAGTATGCCTGAGGGGAACAACATTAAGCAAAAGTCAGGGATTTTACGTATGCTTTCTAGGTTGGAAGGCTTTTTGCATCACTGACAGACATTCACACAGCAGAAAGATTTTTTGAGCAATGTGTTGTTGTTTTTTTAAAGAAAGTACAGTTATTGTTTTGATTGAAGAATTTCACAAATATTAAATCTGACCATCTATTGGACGTCTGCCCGTCCTAGGTGAGGGATCCCTCCTCACCCTGAGGTTTCTCTAATTTTTTCCCAGTTAAACGGGTTTACTTGGGAGTTTTTCCTTAGTCGATGTGAGGGCCTAAGGGCTAGATGATGTTGTTATATGCTGTGTAAAGCCCTTTGAGACAAACTGTACAAACAGGCTTTACAAATAAAATTGCCTTTCCTTGCCTTGAAAAATAGAGTGAGTTAAGTGAGTCTCTGCATTTTGAAGCAGAGAGGAGTAAAGGGTTCTGCTACAGCAGAGACCCTCAGTGATGCTGAAGACAGATGTGAAAGCATCCTGTTGTTCAAGGGGTATCAGAGTTGCTGGTGCATTTTGATGCTGTGGTTACGCAGGGAAATGTTATTGTGTCCATTTAAAGTCTGTGATTACAACATCTGCGTCAGTGCAGTGTAGCCCAGTTTACATGATTGGGCTTCTCACTAAGGTGCTGCCCAAAAGACTGATTATCATGGATGCGTTCACTGGATTACATTCCAAAATCTGGAAATGATTCCACCAAATTGGTTGAAACCACCATAAAGATAAGGTCATGATGCACCACAGGCTTTCACGAGCCACCACAGCAGCAGCACTTCTTTTCAATAGTTTTTACATCACAAACACAGAAGAAAGAGCCTACATCTGCTTGTCCTCTCGCCCACCCAATGTGAGTTTGAGGACCATGGGGGCAATAATTTCCTGTGTCCCACATTGCCATGTAGGCAACACTAAAAATCCCATGATAGGCCTGTAAATAAAATGTTGATCAAACATACTTTGGGCTCAGAGAGGCTTTTCATAATGGTGGTGAAAATGTGCTGAGGCAGCGCTACAGTTACTAACGAGGGTGACCCTAGAAACGCCACCAGACTGCCACACCGGTTGTTTGTAAACTCAGCCTGGCTTGAACGTGCAGGGGCTGACATGAGCCCACCAGGAGAGACATTGACATCACAGGGGAGATATGTGATAAATCCTGGGCTCGAGTATCAGTGCTTTTTCACAGCTGTGCAGAATGACCTCAAGCTGCTTCTTTTCTATCTGTGCATTTGCAAGGCAGCTGTACAAAACATGAAAACAGAAGTGAGGCATCTTGCAGAGATTGAGTTGCTTTCGGTCAGGTCTAGTCTGCGTCCTTTTACCTGCTTACCCCTCTCTATAACCCACCCGAATTCAGCTCATCGTTGCACCACATCAAGAGGTAGCCCTCAAACACTGTCCTCTTGTACGGTAGCTGAGTTGTCGTGTTTGTGTGTGCTGCATTACTTCACAGGATATCTGTATCTTACAACTCATTAGTGCAACTCGGAGGAATTCCTATACATTTGTTGCACTTTGAGATGAAGGTCCTTCTTAATGTCATTAAATTAGTGGCCTTCCTAATCTTGTTAAACAAAAATAGTCCCAGCTTTGATTTGATTTGTGGCATGAGTGCCTTTATTGTTGATTTTGCAGTACATATTGTCATTTTTCTAGTTGAGTATTCACTTTTCACGTCCCCTCTAATGTGCAGCCCGTCACATGCATGTGTAGTGTAGCTGCGCTGTTTTCTTATTTTTTTCTGAACATTGTTTTGTCCTCAAGCGTGTATCACTTCGATCTCAAATCAAGTCGCGCTTAAAAACACTGCAGGGCTCTCAAATTGAGAATGAGTATAATTGAAACTGTCCTCAGGTTACATGCCGCTCGTCCACAAAGCCTTACAATGTTGATATTGGTCCTGACCTGAGAAATTGAGTGCGATTGTAATGCATCCCGAGTGGACTGCTGCTGCCTGAGCGCTAGCCTGTGAAGCAGTGTCACTTTTCTCCTCCAGTAAACAGGGCTAGAGAGGATTCCTGCCCCCTTTTGAGGGGCCCGCCTGCCTGTTTATGAGCCAGTCCGGAGCTGTTTGTGCATGAGAGGCAGAGAGTGTGTGTGTGTGTGTGTGTTAACAGTACTTCAGCAGAAGCCAGCTCGTGTTGCAGAGTTTTCACAGTGGTGTCGTCAGCCTGGGTGGTTTAAAAAAAAAAAAAAATCCATGTTACAGCGAACAATCAGGTCAGACTGCAGATCACCGTTTTGAGCCAGAGGAGTACTGTTTTCCTTTTTGTTTTTGTCTCATCTTTTCTGACCATTTCTCTCCATTCACTTAGAGGACCACATTGAAAAAAAGTGTGTTGATTACTTTGAAATAATTAAAATCACTAATAAATTGATTGATTTAAAAACAATAATTGATGTAATTGTATATATGACATAATAAATGGCATTGTACAAACAAATCAGCTCTGCAGCATCAAGTCAGTGGATTTAAAGTTGCCTCTGTGGTAATTAGACAGACATATGAACGCCATCATGGAATGTCATTGGAACACTTCTCTTCTTAAAGATGTACTGATACAAAGTGAAAACAATAGAACAATAGCATTTGTGCCTCTTTGGGCCTCTTAGTAATGACAGCAGCTGGTCTGATGTTTCACTGAACAAGTCATTTCAGACAATTATGTGCTCAGTTGATCTACTTCTGTCCAGGAAAGCCCTTGTCAGTGGCATAACTGGGGCGCAATGACCAGGCTTCTCTTATGTAAACTTCCAACTTGCCTTGGACTTATTAGCATCACTTCATTAAAATATTATCTGCCCTTCCCGTTTGTGGAGTAGCTCACCAATACGGCACTGCGGCCCATTGTTTCGCCATGAGAAAAGGCATCCTTGAATAATTAGCGGCCTGCCTGTGAAGCGGCCTGTGATGTAAGAGAACTGAGATGTTTGGCATTATAAGAATGTCCTATTTCCATTGACACTGTGGCACTTTGGGGCCCTTTAATGTGTAGTCTAGCATACACATCCCATGGTGCTGGAGACCTCCTGGCCACCTTGTTCTGGTGGGACCAATGCTAGTGTCTCTTTTGGTGGCCCTGTTCCTTTTTTTAGCATTCTCAGCATACATGAGAATATTATTATTATTATTATTAATGTGATGTTTTACATTTTTGAAAGCAAAATTGTCTGAAGTTAATTTGTGATAGCTAGCAAAGCCGCAATATGGAAAAAACAACTGAACAAGCATACATTCTGTCTGGTCATTTTTGTCTTAAAAAGAGGACACGCTGTCCTCTGCTTCCCCCTGTTATCCCCCCATATTGTGAGGCGGTTCCCCTCATTGCGCAACATCGCTACAAGCACTGCAAACCCCAAATCAGCTTACTCCCTCTAACCTCAGCAGGAATGGCATTTGGCCTGTTCAAATGCCATCCGTGTAATTCATTGCTGTAGCACATTAATTTCTAGCAAAGTGTGTGGGCAGTGCAAGCGTAGCCTGTCATGGGCTAATTTAATTGTCTCCAAGTGTCAGTCCGGGAGAAAAACTGGTAAATAGACCTAAGATAAAGGACTGTAATTATGGTGATATTAATATTAGGATGGGGGCAACCATTTCATGAAATATATTGCTCACTACCACAAACAATCCAATGATTTGTGCACTGCTCATGCAATAATGTTCTGCACATTTTGAAGCAGTTTGTTGCACCTTGAGAATTTCTCTGCATGTGTTGCATCATGGAGGAAAAACAGACCTGATCATCAGAGACCACAGAAATGTGTCCTGTAATGTACAATTCCTTGCTAAGAAATGTTTTTTATAAGTTTATGTGCAGAATGTGTCGATCCAAAAATGGATCTGACTGACCCAACTCAGAGTGACACAAAATACACCTCTATGTTTTCCTGGTTTGAACAACTGCACCATTTTTAGCTTGTGTGTGGACAGCTTTTATATTGTCTGTTAGTAATCTGTTGCCTGTTTCTTTTTTATTATTGTTGGACTTGGAGTCTGTAAATAAAGCCATCTATCTATCTATTGAACAGACAGTAGACATCAGTGACAAATTACTTTGGTGGAGGTTAGGGTTAGGGGATCAGTCATCATGCAATCACCATGTCAGTTAAATAGGTTGAAGTTTAGCAGAAGTTGAAGCTCTGATCCTCTTGATCTTCTCTAAATAAAATAAGTCTTAACATCCTTCTAACACACAGCAGAGCACACACTCACACATTCACACAGACCATGCTGCCCTCTCTGCCCTCCTGTTATGCCCTTGCCTGGATGATAGATTGTCATATGTAGAGGAGAGAGCTTTGGGTTTGATTTTAATGACCAGAGGGCAGAGTGAGTGCTCCTCTCTCTGTCATGATTGTCAATTATGTGTAGATTTTGGTACTTAAAATATACTGACTGAGAAATGCCTCTGATAAATGGATTCAGATGGGGGATAGATGGTCCATGGAGCAATCAGAGAGCCTGTCTGGCTCCGTAGACTTTAGGTTTCCTGTTGCCCTTTTTTCCCTCCCATCAAAACTGCATTCTCAGAGTGATCTCTTGTGCTTTTTAGCCCAGTCCAGAGCACAAGTGACGCCCGAGGGTGTTGGTTTGTTACCTGTCTGGTATTGGGGTCTGCCAGTCTGGGTCATTCCCACCGCCCAGAACTCAGGCCAACAGGAAAGCTCATAAACACGCAGGCCCCCTACAAAGGTCTCGTCGTCAGCTCCCCGGTCCAACCACACATCTGCCGCTGCTTAGGGCCTAAGTCCCCCTCACATCCCCGCACACCTGGGAAGAATTATAGCCAGCATGTTTGAAGAAATGCCCTCCCTAGGGTTACCCAAGCAGGCAATACAGACAGAACACAGGCTTTGATATAAAGGCAGAACAGTGGGGTTGAATAGTTTAGTTTCAAGCTGGTTTATGTCAGTGAGCAATCAGACCACAAGTCGAGTGTATTATTTGTTGACTGACACCATGGTTGTTGGTACTTTTGTCATAGTGAACTCAATCACCTAGTGGCCATTATCTGAACACATGACTCACCTCAGAATTTAGACAGAGTGTAATATGATACCAGTCGACACTTTTGAACATAATGCCAAACAAAAACGTGAATGGGTGGCACCGGTGCGAATCAAAAGCCCTCACCTGGCACAGCTTGTGCTCAACCTGTTGAGTTGTGTGAGTCACGTTAGTTGTTACTCTGAGCTAGGGTGTTGGGTGTCGTTAAATGCCTGAAATATTTAAAATATAAGGTTCTTAGATCAAGAACTGTCTGCCGTTAAAAAAAGAAAGAAAAGCAGATTCGGATTTGTGACACAACTGATTTTCTGTAACTCCTATTGCAGGTGTACTTTGACTGTGGTGCCAAGGTGGATGTGGTGGACGTCCAAGGCCTCATTCTGTCCCCTGGCTTCCCCTACAACTATTCCTCTGGGACACACTGCGTTTGGCTGTTCATCGTGCCCGTTGATTATCAGCTCATTCTGGAGATATTTGACTTTGATGTGTTTGAAAGCCATGACTCTGCAGCACAATACTCAGCTGCCACTAATTTCGAAGAGGAAGAGGCAGATGAAGATGTGACTTTCACCCCTGGCAGCTTGATGGCAGATGAAACTTCACAGGCAGCTAAAGGTCCTATGCTTCAGAGTGTAGGCGATGTCACAAAGACTCAGCCGTCCTCCCAAGACGGTGAGGTCAAGCAAGTAGTGGTCCAGGAACAGTCCACAAAGATGGAAATTACCAAAGTATCAAATTCTGCCAAAAGATCTGCAGACGCCTCCTCTGGCCTTTCTTTGTCCCCTTCTTCCTCGCTCTTCCTTCTACCTGAGACTGCGCCTTCAAAAGAGAAGGCCGTTAACTCTGCCTCCTTGTCTCACCTCAGGGGAGAGCTCAACCCCAGTTCAAACCCAAGCACAGCTGTGGAGGAGACAACACTTGCCTTGCCACACACGACTGAAACTCCAGCTGTGAGCCCTGAAACCCAGCAGTCAGTGCTTGACGCCTGCCCCCACGATGTCCTCTACATCTCAGACCTTATCACCTTCTCCTCCAGGTTCTGCGGGTCCAACCGGCCTCCCAGCAGCCAGCTGGTTTTCGGCTCCAGCCAGGAGATGGTGGAGGTCATCATGGAGCTCATCACCACCACGCACTGGGGCCGTGGCTTTGCCCTTCTTTTCCACTACCATAATCTGACGGAGCCAGGGGGGGCCAGCCGTGCCTCCGTTCCATTGGCCGGCAGGGTGGACTCTCTGCTGGCTGCCGTCAGTGGAGCTGCCTTCTTCGCTATGATACTCACAAGTGCCCTTTGCATCGTTTTCAGGTAACGGAAACACAGTAACTGTATTTAGAAAAGAACAAGAAATACAAAAATATCACAAACAAACTAGGTCAGGAGCATTAAGTGCAGCCACGAGATAGTCATCTTAATCCAATACTGTTGTTGTCACTAATGCACAGCAACAACACAGCAAAGTTTGTGGATTAAATTGCTACCTGTCATCAGTCATAGTCACAGTTAAGACCATTTTTACCTTATCTTTTTTTTTTAACATTTTCAAACTTAACTATAGGTCAAGCTGAAAAGTAGTACAGCAAAAAAAGAGCTCCTACTAAATAATAGTTTTGGGTAAAAATGTATAGTGTCTGGTGAAAACAGATTAACTTTGCCTTGTGGAAACAAACCTCCAGTAAGTCCTCAGTAAATTGTGTGTTTTGAAAATCATTCATAAATCCTATCTTTGATTCATCATGAATGAAAAGGGGGTTGTCAAACCGTGAATACACAATACAGTGCACGCACGCACAGATGTACATATTTGCACATACGCATCCACCACTTTGCTGTGTTGACTCAGCTGGAAGCCGTAGTCCCTGATGTGGTGACCCTTAGTGATTAGTTGGGTTTGGCTGCAACTGTGCGGCTTCCTTGATGTGGAGCGTTCTCACCATATACAGCGGGGCAT
Organism: Decapterus maruadsi; assembly: GCA_030347415.2. Taxonomy (NCBI): domain Eukaryota; kingdom Metazoa; phylum Chordata; class Actinopteri; order Carangiformes; family Carangidae; genus Decapterus; species Decapterus maruadsi. The sequence goes on from CM064895.1 coordinate 6,493,143, forward strand.
TCAAGGTACAGCACCTGGCATCAATTCCAGCACACAAAAACACAGAGGCTGCATGAAAGTGAATGGGTGGAGAAACGGGGAAAAGGGGACAACAACAAGGACAATTAAAACCGAATGTGAGTACCGATGGTCAAATAATCAAAAGATGCAGTTGACAAGCTGCTTTCTCTTGGATCCAAGACGTAAATCTACTGTAGGTTGGGCTGGGATCGGAGGTTTGTAAGACCGTTTGTTCTGACAAACTACATGTCCATCTGTCGTATTCGGCTTTGTGGGAGAAACACCCCTGCTTAATATGATCTGCGTTAATTACAAATGCAGCACAGTGTCTCCAACTCATCCGTCAGGCACAATAACTCCACAGGGTCTCACTATTAATGACAGGGAAATTGGAAACATGTGTTCAATAAAATGAAAGTGTAATTAGCAAGAACAACAACACGAGTCATTCAGAAGCCAGGAAATGCATTACCGTGAAACGTCAAGCTCATGAGCACCCTCAGTAGCTGTTTTTTTCCCTCATTCATTTGTTCCCTATTAATTTAAACAAGTTCACAGAAATCAATGGAAAACAACAAGCCTGGCGAGCTAGGCGAGACCTTGGAAGTTTAAAGCAGCAGTGAGATTAACTTACAAGGTCCCCGCTGGTCAGAAAACAGCCAAAGGTGGATGAGGGCCTCAGCAGGGGTTGCCCTCAGCTGCTGGTAATGAACTCATTCAGCTGTAAGAGTAATTTTTTAATAAGTTGGTACTTGCTCATGTATTTCTGCATGCTTCATTGGTTTATATGGATTTTAAGAATGAGACAGGAAGCCTGGATGAAAAGCTACTGATATCAAATATTTTCGAAAATACCACACTGAAAAGGAGGTTTAATCTAATGAATTATCTAATATTATACCCTACTGTGTCTATGTGGAAAAGCCACACCACTGGTCCTTCCTGTAGCAGCTTTTGTGTTTTATATTGAGATATGGTTTGGGTACAGTCAGGGATTGCTAACGCACATCTTTCGAGATGAGAATCAGCAGACAGCAGTGCATCCCAACCGTAAAAAGCAATGCATAGCAATGACATCTCAGAAAACAACCACTATGTGAACTGCTGGAGTTGTGGCATGTGTGTGAATGCAACATTGTGGTGTATCTTGCTCCATCATCCAACACCACAATAGAGCATCTATTGAGGGAGAAATAGCCACGGGTATGCTGGAACCATTATAAATTGAGTGAGGTGGTTACTATGTCAAAAAGATCCCATTTCAGTACAGTTGCATGAAACAGTGTTCATTTATACATTTCTGGTCAAATTGTGAACACCACCGGAGGGATTTTTATTTACTTGAGAAAACACTGCCAAAAGTGGGGGAAAAAAATGAGGACATTCATAAAAGCTGGTTTTCAGATATGTCTGTAATTATAAACTGAGTTGCTGTGGTGCTTCATGTTTTCCAGGCCCAAGCTGTGTCCAAAGCGAGCCAGCTCCTGTGCGTCCACCAACTCTGAGGTACAGACACGGCCGTGCATCCTTTCGTCCAATCCCTCTCGCCCTGTGTCATACGATCTACATGTCGCCCTCTCCCCTCCCCAACCTGTCTTCTTCTCTCTTCTGTTCTTCTGTCTTTTGCCTTATTTGTCGGCCAGACATTCCTCTGAAAACAGAGCTTTACCTTGGATCACTGGACATTTCTTTTAATATTCTCTGCCTCTCAAGCCAACACTGCTGTAGCACTGCCCCTCCGTTCCCCACAGAGCCACGCCACCTCGGGTTCATATGAGGTCGCACTAGTGTAAAACAAAGGTGGATAAATGTGAGGATGACATACGGGCACATTAGAAATAGTTTACATTCATTTGCATAATGTTATCATGACTTGTAAGTTAAACTTCTGATGTTGGTTCTTGTAGATTCTACTATGAAATTCAATTGATATGAGTTGAAATAAGGTCTGTTACTAATTAATGGTGCATTTTTATGTTAAGAAAACCAGTTTTATTAAAAACCAGCCACAATCATTATCCTTACCAGTTGTGCTTAAGTAAAACTACATCATAGTACCTATTCCTCTGTCAGTGGAGATCAAGTCTCTGCCCCTTTAAACGTGTGATCAGATGTATTTTTTTATTTAAAGGGGAACTAAATCATTTTACACAACATGTGTTCACAGGTCACAGGGAGTACTACTGCAAATGTGAAAAATGTGAGGATGATATCTCTTGTACTAATGTATGAGTTTTAGTTCTGTTTTCCTGTTTTGTTTGTCTAAACTGTTTATTGTCAGTCATACAGGAGTGTAACGCTACATCGGTCCTAATCTAGAGCTGCAGCAATCAGTCAATTGATTTGTAAATTTGTCAAATTGATTGTTCTTTTTTTTGTTTTGTTAGTAGAAAATGCCAAACATGTGGACTGTTGGTTAAACATAACTTCTTTCAACAATCACATCACATTTTTTCTGACACAGAGCTGTAGGTATTTTAACAGCAGCACTGTTTGCTTTGAATGCCAAGTTTAGGTGACTTTCAGTGACATCCAGGAGCGTTCCAGTTTCCAACAAAACAAATAAAATGAAGACAGAACAAAAAAGGCTGAAATAGAGCTAATTCATTTAGGTCTTTTGTCATGTCATCTGCAGCTGGAGGTATAACTCCAAATGAGAAATAATGCAACCATATCTAGCAGAAATGCTTCCATTGTGATGGTTAAAATGTTCAGTTTTTGTTTTGAAGAGGTGTCAGTTCTGACTGTGTGATGACTTTAGGATGTAGGCAGGGTGTAGTTTGTGCAGCCGTTGTTGCTGCGTGAACACATGAATAGAACCACCTGTCAGTTTAATGCACTGCAGCTCAGCAGCACTAGAAACTGTAGCCTCCAAAATGGCCATAAAGTTGATTCAACACCTCTCTAAAACAGTTTCAACAAAAACTGAACACTATAACAATCCTGGAATGAGATTTACTACAGAACTGTTGGATTAGACTTCAGTAGTTTTAGCTTCGTGTTCTCAATAAACTGCCAACTGAGTGTGCTTGAAATAAGATGTAACACTAACGTGATTTAATAGACAACCAAGGAAACTGTTTTTATAATTGGGGAAAAATGTGGCTGATTTGGCCTGATGTCTGTTGAAGGTGAATGGCATTGTTGTGTGTTGCAGGTGCCAGAGAGTGCCCCAAACACAGGGGCAGAGGTCCGCGAACTGCAGCTGATGGCCGAGAATCAGGCCAAGCTGGAGACGGCCGCAGAGCAGGGCAGCAACAACGACAGGCCGCCACACACAGGTGGAGAAACAAATGCGCACACACACACAAATGGACAATTACAGGCTTATTTACTGGAATGCCAATGTGCGCCTTTATTTTTATTTTTTGTTGTTGTTTTTTAAGATAAAAGTAAAGTTGTAAATGTTCATTTTTCTTTACAATGTTGTCAGAGTTTACTAAATCTGTTTCAGAACCAATTTTTTTCTTATCTTTTTCTTCCAACTAACAGACAGACAACGAAAAACATAATACAGAATGATGAGAAATTTTTTTTTGAAAAGGGAGTAACTACTAATTTGAATAATTACGTAAGGTTTCAGTCAGAGGATACATGAACTGTGTCATGAATTGTTCATAACTGTGGATGTCATTCATTTTGATTTACATTTGCACCACATGTTTGGACTCTTTACTAGAATAATTTCAGGAATGATAATAACACCTTCAAGAATATAAATCTGCCATTAATTCATTTCTTGGTGAAGTGGTGATCTGTTAAATGTGCGAGTGCAGTAATTCAAAAGTAGAAGGCCGAGGGTTTGAGGAATGTGCCTCAACTGCTGTGAAGTTTCTCAGGAGATGACTTGTCAGTCAAACAGTGCAGACTAGGATATTCTGCTGATGAGTATCTCTAGGTGGTGCTCTTTCTATGTGTTTTCATTCACTCTGTTTATCTCTGCTTATGAAAACCACCCAGTTCTTCTGCTATTTATTCAAACAAATTACCACAGCTGTTTCTGGAAATGAAAAACAGGAAATCTTTCTTGCCTTACAGGAGTTTTCCTAGGAAAGACTTACCTAACACTGAGTGTAACAAGTTATCATGAGGTGGTTTAAGGTTGAATCACTTCTGGGTCACAAACATGTTGTTACTTAGAATTAAAAACAAGCTGTGTATGAAGAGCCCTCTGTGGACGGGGTGTGTCAGTAGGGTTTTCAATGGAAAGGAAAATTGCATTCGATTTAGTGCAGCACACAGACTTGATCCAGGAACAATCCAAAGTCTCTCTGCCTCTCTCCCCCAGTGGGACTGAACACAGGCTGGGAGATTTGTGGGTTGTGGCATTTAACCCACAAAGCGGCCTGGGAGTAGTTTGAACAACAGAGGAGTACAGTCCCCCTCTCTGTGTGCTCTAGTCATGGTGTTAGGAGTTTACACCAAAACACCCAACTTATAAACAGAGAAGGAGAAGGTGAAGGAGTTGAGATTAGCCTACTCTGCATGTTATTTCATTGAACCATAAAGTAAAGCATCATAAGCTCTGCTGCTATTTCCGAGTAGTAAACAGCCCCTACTTGAAGAAGAAGGCCATGTGAAATCAATGTTGAGCATTTATATAAAAAAACAAACTATTACAATATACTGGGTTTGACATAACACTAAAGCAAGACAGAACCATGCTGCTGTAGCTGCTGAAAGTGCTCCGAGCTCTAACTTATTTGTATAGGCTAATCACTACAGGTGTATGTCAATAACAATGGCATTGATGCTAACGGATTAGATTAACCGTGTCTTTTTATTCTTTCTGTCTTTTTTAGTCAGTGCTTCCATCGACATTTCCCAGAATGCAGAGCTGGACCTTTCCTGCAGCGGTCTGACTGAACTTGACCTCGGTGCGGACGAGGTTTTCATTGTCTCTTCAGCCCCAAGCCCGAGCAGGCTACCCTTCTCCCCTCACACAGTAAGAATCATTTCCATGAGAATGCAATTTGTCCATGTTGTCTCCAAGTAAGACACCACAGTGTCCAAAAGTAAAGACACAGGAGTCTTAAAAATCTACATGCCAATAACAACAGTAAAGAAAGAAAAAATCTGCATGCTGGCTCCATGGCTGGTTGGACAGCAGTGTGAGTTGGTTGGTTGGTTGGTTGGTTGGTTGGTTGGGGCGCACAAAAACATTTCAACAAATTTTGGATGGATTACCATGAGATTTAGTTCACATTCAGAATCCCCAAAAGATGAAGCCTAATGACTTCTGGGATCACTGAAGCACCACCAGCATGTAAATGGACTTGGTCTTGCATTTATAGAGCTTTACTAGTCTTACTGACCACTCAAAGTAGGCTTTCACCCATTCATACACACACCCATACACTGCTGGAGTTGCCACCAAGGGCAATATGTTAATGGTACTGTCAATTGTGTCGTATGATTTCTTCTCCATCCAATGATTGATCATCATAAAATCTGGTGCAGACATTCATGGTTCTCAGATGACTTCTTCCATCGACTCTGGTAATTCTTGAATCTTCATGTAGCGTCACCTTCTGGGCATCATAGCACAATAAGCTAAGATGGTATATCAAACAGCATAGCCACTTAACATGAGCTTGATAACATCAGCATTATGAGCATGTTAGGATGCTGATGTTGACTTTTGGCTCAAAGCATCGCTGTGCCTCACAGAGCAGCAAGCACCGCTGTGGACTCATGTTTCTTCATTCTCCAGGTATAAAGAGAGAAGAGTTTGATCTGGCAGTAGCCTTGATTTTATACACTAATTGTCTATTTGTCAATTAAACGCAAGGCCAAACTCCATGGGTGTTCTCCTCGCTCCAAGCAAATGATCCCTGAACATCAGAGGTGACACAGCATTCACTGCTTTGAATTGACCCAGTGTTCCTAATAAGACTGACACCATTTTATTGGTGTACGCGTGGTACAGTCCAAAGCTATGAAAACTATGAGGACATAAATGGGAAATGAGGATAATTAAAAGATGGGAGGAGCATTGAGGAAGAAGCAACGGTTCCACCAAGCATTTTTTCTCTGCTCTCTTTTGTATTCTCTTGGAATAAGAGTTGGCATAAAACAGCTCTGGCAGCTTTTTGAAGGACTGGCAAGCTTTTCTGCAGCCTAGGCTAATGGAGTATTATCTACAGAGCCAGATTCCCAGCTCCAATTGTGTGTGTGTTTGTGTGTCGGTGAGTGCACACTTTGGCACACAGTGTGTGGTCTGCCTGTGTGTGTCCTCAATGCAGAGGTCCATGTAAATAATGTTTTAGAAATGTTACATGAGCTAACAGTGGAAAAGGTAAGAGAAAATGGCCTAATTCACACTGATTGACAGGTGAACTTCCAGGTTAGCGTGGTGTTTTCCTGTCTTGCGCCCCCAGATAGGTAGAGGTTCGTTACGTCATTAATCCCCAACTCATAACATTTTGTTGCAAAGGACCCCTTCTAAGAAAGACTTCAACTTAGTTACAATAAAGCTGGGGTCGTTTTCTTGTGCACCCCCAGGACAAAGTTCAAGGAGCTAGGGCGATGAGATCAAAGATAGGAAGTTTGCATTGAAATATCCATGTATCACATCCATGTCATTCCTCCTCATGCATCTCAAAAGGATCTCATAGCCAACCTTTGGAACCATAGTTTATAAGCGACTGCATTAGGTGGCCGATTTCTTTCACTTCATTTGTCAAACCTTAAAGTTTCCATTGTGTTTGTGGGGCTTTAGTGACCAAAAGAACACTTTATCTAAACCCCTAGCTAATTCTTGTCTAGACAAAGCTAGCAATGAGTGATTCTGTGGGAGGGATTATCTGGACCCGCTCTCTGTCTGTTGGGTGCAGCCCTTAAAACCTTCAGCCTCCCCTGACCAACAGCAGCTGACTGATCAGGGAGGATAAAGTAACATATCCATCATAACTAGTTTCTTCTGACTGCTTTAACAAATATGACTTATACAAGTTTCGATACAGTACAGTTCCCTATCAAATAGTGATTTGTTCATACCTGGAATGTACTCCTCAGACAATAGGACTTGTGCAAAACAATATCACAAATGTGACTGAAATGCTTCCAAAGCCCCTGCTATTCTCTTGACAGCTTTAATATACTTAGACTCATAGAAATAATGAGTGAGATTGGTACATGAGCCACACACACGCTCAGCTGGCTGGCTGGCTGTGTGACTGAGCGGGCCAAGCTAATCAGCACAGTTCCTTCTTGTTAATCCATTAATGTAGTACACAACACAATCTGTCAGGAGGAATTCAGGTGTGAGGTGGAATTGCAGCAGGTGCAGCCAGCGGACTGGCAGCCTGTCGGTTCCTAATATCCCTACTCTAAGGACTATGTTGTTGTTGTTGTTGTTGTTGTTGCATGCACTGATACTTTTGTTAGAGTTGTAATTCTGATTGACAGCTATGGCCTAAGTGTTGGGCAACAAAGAGTACTTTATTTCTGTTTGAGATGTAATCTCAAATCATTTTGGTCAGTGTCTGTGCTTCTTGACGTCTGACTTAAACAATTATATTTACAGATCTGATACCCTCCCCTTGTGGCCTGATTGTACTGTCTGTCTCTGGCCATTTACGTCAACATTAGTACAGTACAGTTTTTTCCATTGATGCTCAATACTAAAGATGCATGGATGATTCAGTGAGCAGCTCCCTGATCAGTGCAGGCCATTGACCATTGTGGCTGCAGTTGAGTGCTTGAGCATAATGCCACCTCTGATAGTGAGCTATTTATGTTGTGTGGTCACCTTCATTTCTAATTAGTTTGTTCATCCTCTCCAAGGCACTCCTCATCTTTCTCCTAGAAATGCATGTGTTCTTTTTCAGCCTCACCTTGTTTACTATACATAAATGAAACCAACAACCCTCTTGTGAGGCCCACTTCATACAGACATACTCATTTAAATGTTCATGTATTCTGTGTCTCTTAGCAACGGGAGAGGTTTCTCCGGCACAGTGACACTGGTCCTGGCCCTGTAGGTGACTGGCCTTCACCAGACTGCAGCAGCCCATCCACTGGTGCTAGGTCTGCTAAGGACTGCAGCGGCGGCGGCTGTGCAAGACCACGAGCGTGGAGCGTACGCACCTTCCAGGACTTCCTCCCTCCACTTCCACAGCTGCATAAGAAATGGTGCAGCTGGAATTCCACCAGTCCATTCACCAAGCTAGTGGACAGCGTCAGTACTAGAGACTTTGCTCTGTTTTAATACCGAGGGAGTATTTGAGATTAATAAGGCATGATCACTGTGTCAGCAGTTGCTTGAAATTATTTAATTTTTTCCCCAATATAAATTAGTTTATCTAAAATTATAATTTATTACATAATATGTCAAATTATTAATTTTTCCCTGACCTTTTGTGGTACATGGAGAAAAGTTGGTTTTGAAGAAAACAACAACTCAGTCCTTGTATGTTGAGTGTTAGCTCACCAGTGTTATTACACCCGTGTTTTTCTTACTGTGACGATCAAAATGTCCATCTTTAAAACTGTCTCATATGATTGCAGGCTCCATCCAGTTTGACGGCAGATGGCAGGGGGGCAGACGACAGGAAGGTCTTCTCCGAGGTTCATTTGGAAGCCAAGGCAGACAACAGCATCAACTCTGATTCATCCATCAGCAATGCCTCCTACCCACTTTCACAGGCTGCCCAAAGGCAGCGGCGTCTCAACTCTACCAGTAACCTGCGACGCTCTCGCTTCACAGGGCCTTGCTTTGGCCTGCTCTCTGGAACAGCAGACCCAGTAAAGGTCTCTGGGGTTCCTCAGTCCCAGGGATCCCCCTCAGAGCTCAGCAATGGTTCCTCTTCCTCCACCCAGAGTCAGATGGAGAGCGGCCAGGCCGGAAAGAGACGTGATTTCCCAGGTGAGGGTGATCATGTCAGCGTGCCGGTGTTTGCCATCTCCGAGGAAGAGGATCGGCAGCCTTTGGTTTCAGCTGAGCACCTGAACCAGATGTCTGCCCCTGCTGTGTTGAATGGACTGGTGAGGGGAACATATGAGGGGAAGAGGCCTGTAGCAGGAAGCACAAACCTCAGCCCGCAGAGCCAGAGGGCCAGGCCGGAGTGGAGGCCATGGGGGAGCCAGGTATCAGGAGGGGCTGGTCCACTCCCCTCCATTACCCCCACCACTGTGACCGAGTCAAACGCAGTCAGTGACAGCCAGCTGTGTATTGGTCAGTCAACAGCGCTGTGTAGTGTGACCAACCAGATGTGACCAGATGGTGACAAAAGGAGGGACTCTGGTGGGTCAGTTTTGCATTTCTGAACTCTGTTAGTGCCACTTTGTGAAATATATAACCTACTTTCTGAAATCATCTTTTACAAAATTACCACATATTCTTCTCACTTTAGTTGTTGTTTATTTTTTTATAAAGTTGTGTTTGGACAAAGATTGAATAATATGCTGCTTACTATGCCCAGGCACTGACTGCTGTGATATTACGTGTTTATATGTTGAAAAAAGATGACTGATTGCAAATGTGAACACAAAAAGTATTTTGTGAGTGAGTACTCCATAACCCCCAACTCTTAGGAGCACCTTTCAACCAGATTTATTAACCAGATCGATGCTATTCAGTGAGTTATAATACTCCAACCATTGCACTTTGCTTTCAATAGCTCTTTCATTGTGGATTTTGTGCTGCCCTGTGCCAGCTCTCCGCCTTTCCTTAATGTGGTTCTTCATGTGGTTTTTTTTTTTAGCACAGGCTAATGAATGCTTATACAATTATCCAAAAGTGTTCTGCACAGCATAGATCATACACTAATATCAATGCTGCAACAGTGTATGCATAGAGTATGTACTCCCAAGGCTGATACTGGATTATAAAAGGGAAATCAAAATAATGTAAAAGCATATACAGCACTAATACACTATTATCTAGTATAAAGAGAGAACTAGCAATCACGATAGTATTTAAAATGAGTTATGAATTAATGTAAAGGTTTAATAAAGGCTATGTCTTCCACGTGTTTTGTTCTTGATCTGACCAAAGTTTTTACTCAGGAGGAGGAACTTCAGACACATAACAGGAATTGTAAGTCAGGATCTTATGCTGATCTTTCGGCTGAGTTGTGAGAAAAACAAAAAAAATGTTAAGATGTTTTTATGAAGGTGGAGGCCTCACACTGACTTTAACTAAAATTGATTGCACTAGGTAATGCTAGTATTTACTAAAATGGACAAATACGATTAAAAAACTTTTTTTTAATAATAGCTTTGCTGAAACATACATATTGTACAAGATGTTTCCTCTTCCCTCATAGAAGTCACATATTGGAGCTGGCTTCTTGCCTGGTTGAGATGTCATCAAATCATCATTTAAAAGATGAATGTGAAATGGCCTCCTTTGTGTCTGTGCAAATTCACTGAAGCCCAAACATCCAGTGAAGTAATGAGCCACAAATTTCTTTAAGTAGAGGGGAGCATTTACAGTGTTGACAACAGCAAGCCAGTTTCTACAGACAGCAGTCTTTAATTTGTCACGATAAACAAGCAGATCAGATCCATATGCATTTCAAGACAATTTTAGCATTGCTAATACAACATTAAGGGAAAAGAAGCATTTATCAAACTCTCAAACATATTTCTCAAACTTAAGTCCTCAACAATGTTTTTCATGTGCCTAGTGCTACTCTATAGTGATTTAACTAAAAGTGGATTATAGTCTAGACTAATTGTTCAAATAGTGCATTGCATACAAAGTTTACAGGCATCAGTGAGGACGTCCATCCCTCATACTGTGAGATCCATGCCCAGCGTTGAACCGATGTGACTGATGCCCTTTAAGTCTCCCACATTCCTGGAAGCTGTGATGAGGTAGAATAAAACCTGCCTCTTCCATACTGCTGAGCAGCCTGGTCCAGACTTTTGCACACAAGGTGAGTAAATATTTGTCACAATATACAGCATAACCCTGCACATCCCACCCCAGGGAGAATGCAAAACACTCCTCCAAAGCTTCTTTAATACCAGTTCCTGATTGGAGCGGCTTGAGACTGTTGTTGGCTTAGGGTCCCCAGATCTCCTGTAGGGAATAATTAAAACTCAGCCACTCCGTCGGGGGGATCGACTCGGCTTGTGCTGAGGGCCTGAGCTGCTAAGGAATGCCAATGTGGACCCACTATGACTTAGGGGGCCAAAAAAAAAAAAAACCCACCTAAACCACCTTGCTAACACTACAAATTAACTAAGGAGCTCAGGACCAGGCCAAGAAAGTGCCCATTCACAAACCCATTTTGCCAGTCTTGTAATGAAAATATGAAGAATTGTATTCCAAAACAACACATACTGCTAATAAATACTAAATGTACATCATTTTTTAATTTTCAGCACTTTAACTCTCTATGATAACATTTAAAAAAAAGTCTATTTTTCTAATTTGCACTTCTCTCATTGATGTCTTATTTTGGAATTAAATCCTTCATATGATTACAAATGAGATAAAAGCCAGAGTGATAACATCCCACACATTGGATACAGACAGGATGCTGGCTTCATATCATGGGTTCACCTTGTAGACTAGAAAAGACTCCTTTAAATATGCATGAAACAAATCCGTGCAAATACCCTCAGTTGTACTATAAAAACACAACTAGCAGGAAAAAACTAAAACACTGAAAAATAAGCTTAACATTTGTGTGGAATCATACACAATAACGAAGCCATGCAAGCAAAGGCCTGCCCTCAACCATTTCTACTCCCCTATTCTACACACAAACAACAGTGACCCTACAAATAAAGATAACGGGAACAATAAGACTATTATTTCATCCTGGTATTTCAACATATAAGGCCTCTTGAAACCAAAGGATGTTCTTATTTCACCTGGCTAAATAAGTAAATTGTCAATTTCTTTTACACTCAACAATACTGTGCATGTCTGTATAATGGGGATTTACTGACACTGACCGATAATGATGATAGTCATAAATTAGACGTTATCAGATTCAACACGTCTCTTCAGTGACAGCTTTTGCATTTTTGACACGTAACTTTTCTAACCAACTAACATGGTTAACCTGCAATTAATCTAACAAAACAGCAGCTTTGTGTACCTGAGGAACCAGAGAAAAACTATCTCACTTCAATTTGATCTAACCAAATCTGATTAACTAATATCTCCAAAACCATACTATACTCTGAATTTGAACCCAAATGACAGAACGTATTGGCACGTTTCTCTTCACCGTCAGCTTCAGCATATTCAACCGTAACTGGCTGCTGGTCTATTTTGTCCTACCTGGAGTCTACGTGGAGTAACTGTTCTCTCATCACAGCTTACTCAGCCTTACTACAAGGCTCTGAGAACGTGTCCCTTCTACACTACTTTAATCACCTTGGAGATGATTATCCAGAGCAAAGCATACAACAGAGGCCCCTGTGCCCTCTAACAGTATTACCACACATTGATCCCCTTCCCACAGACATGAAATCCTATACAAATATCACATGGGATTATGAATCAGTTGGTGTGTGGGGCTTTGACGTGGCTTTTTGCCCTTGCCTGGGAACAAAGTAATGCCTTGGCAAAACAGGAACAGACCCTCAGGAGGCGACACACTCCTGTGTTCGTTTTTGTTTAAAGTTCACACTTTGGATCTCGGAAGAGTATTACTATTACAGTAATACCATTTGTCATTTGACTTTAACAATAAAGGTAACAGATGTTTTCATTGCCATCATGCTACTTGAAGACCTGGATTCTAAAATCAATATTTTCTAGGACTGCTAAAAACACATCACAAGTAAAAAAGGAAAAAAAAAAGGAAAGGAAATATGCATCAAGTCCTCTCAGCCTTGATAACCAAGAGTGGAGGACATAATATAAAAAATGCGCACCATCATTTGTAAGTGTACATACAGTACATGGCCATAATCCAGACAGATTGCCTCTATCGCTCTTTATCTGAGAGGAAAACTAACATTTTTGTCACACAGGCTGGAGGAAGCACCTTTAACCATTTCATCACCCAAAACAAATAAGAGGTGGTTGGGTATCAGGTAAATCTTAAAAATGGCGGCTGGTGTGAAATGCCCACCCAGGTTGTAAGTCACAACAACTTCAGACCTTACTAAACTCTGAACTTTAATTTGAATGTGCATAGAATTATTTCACTGTGTCAAGTAAGACACTGGTTTCTAGTGTAAGTGGATGTTGATTGTAATTTCTGCATCAAGTTATTGCATAATATTGAAGGCAGTTTGCTACAATGGACACAACAAAACTGAACAAGGTCGTATCACTCCAATGCATTAGATGCTCAGTTATCTTCATTCAGACAGTGAAGGAACATGCCTTTCAGTTCTTGAAACGTGTCTGCTCACATATGTGGTTGAATTTCCTGAAATTAAAATGAGAAGAGCAAAATATATAAATTTTAAACATGCATGTAAAAAGACCCAAAGAGATAATGATTAACCACCTTGCACTGCCTAACAGCACAGCGAGTAACTGTGGGATTATCTTTATACAATGACTCCTTCTAGTGGTAAAATAAGTGAACTACATGCAGAGGTTGTACTTGGTGTCTCACTCATCATGTTACACGTACGTATACAGAAATAACAGAAATATTAATTCGCATCCAAATGACACCAAGGACAGGCTTTAAATTGATTGGGTTTTTTTTAAAATAATCGACTGTAAATGCTCAGGAATCTCTCTGAAATCTGACGAATAACTATGTTCAGTGTCAGTAAAACACTGTGCCTCAGATTCGATTTTATACCCAAGTCATCTATTAAATATGTCAGTGTGAGATATGCTAACATGCATGCATGCAGTTAGCTCCTGTGCACACTAGACAATTACAACTCAATGGATTTTTTTGTGCTGTGGAAAACAAATATTAGAAAAGAGAACCAAAGAAATTAAGTTATTCACTTCTCATTCAGTACAAATAAAACAACGCCCTGAAGCACTTTAATAAAATGCGACAACGTTGACCCTCAGAAGAGCAAGGGTACATTGTCATAAAGGACTGTCGGACAACCACAATCACCTGTCTGAGTGAGTTTATGTGGTGTTGTGTTTCTAATAAGACTTACATTGCATGATGTGCCTTCACCTGCGTGCGACAGTTTCGTCCCCAGTAACAGTCTGGACGAGACGCAACAGCAGCTGAGAAAAAAGAACGAGTGTCATGTAACCTTCTTATGTGAAGTTTTCACAGCCGTTTCCAGATAGATGAAAATCTTCAAGTAAAAACAGTTGTATTCTTTCTTTTGTCTAAGTTGCCTATGAAGCTTGGTTTTCTTCAAAATGATTCTGATTTGACTGACCTGGTAGTTCAGATGTAGGGATGTTCTGTCTGTACTTGTAGGCCAGCTCCTTGAACGCCCGCAGGCCACAGCAGAAGCAGAGGATGGTGTTTGCTGAGATGCGGCAATCTGAGAGTCGGACAGGACAAAAATTATACCATTCCTTCTTTTATGACAGTGTAATTATTGTATGGCTACATTTTAGTGAATGAGTCACTGTGAGTGTCATAGTGAAGCTTCCATATGTATCAATATCAAGATCTTTAGTTTACTTGTGAAAAGTGCCTTGAGATTCGATGTGAGGGCTCACCTGTCAGGTAGTTGTTTCCATGCTGTAAGCCATCCAGAGCCTCCTGAAGGACATCTCTCCATGACTTCCCTCTGGAGGACAGGTAGTTCTGGTAGAAGGATGATAAGACATAGAAAACTATCTTAACAAAACGCAGTGTGTAGATGTATAGTCTTTGCGTGTTTGCAGAGAGGAGTAACATTTGCAGTTTATTTTGTTTAGACACAAACCAACAGATGACGTAAATGGCGAACTTTAAGCCATCCATATACAAACCAATTTAAAGTCCATCTTACCTGGAGGATCTCTGACTCATAGTTATTGTTGTTTAGCACTCCATCCAAGCATTTGTCTGTCAGATTGAGCTCTGAAAATGAAACAAAACATGCACAATTGTGAATTTTAACTACAATGCATAAATGTTTCATTAATGTTCCAATGTGTTAAGGTTAAATATTCATGGGAGACACTGTGTTTTTAATTTATGAATGACAATCATCAAAATTACAGATGCCGACAACAGTATCCAGAACAGTATCTACCTCAATTAAAGGCAAATTAGTTACAGCCAAAAAAAAAAAAATCCAGCAATGCTTGCTACCCAGTAATAAGGCCAACAGTTGAGAGCCCCCTGAGGCTGTTTTGCTGGAACAGATACATACCACTGAAACGTGCCAGGCAGCCTTGACAGCCAATTCTCTGGCACCCCCAGTACATATGACAGAAGGGTCGCTGGCACAGCACACCTGCCAACACACAACACATCATGCACACAAGTTGTATAATGGAGTTTATGAAACAATCTAACCACATATGAATAGGCTGGATGGAAAGGTTTCACTGTATTAATCAGTTAATTATATGTACACTACTACAAAAACACTAACCTGATACCTTTATTAAATATAATATCACACTGTACTCACACACTGACTGACTTCTTTTTGTTTAATTAGTGTGAATGCTGAAAGCATGAATTTTGTTTTCCATTTCATTTAACTCCCTGCCTATTTCACTCTAGTGTTCTGGCTGGGTATATTTTTATGTATTCCATTTCTTTAGAGGGTCCAACAAGTTCAGGGACCACTCACATTGTTGAGCAATAACCTGCTGGCTGTTTAGCTCGGCCCGTCTGTCTGGCATCGGCTGGAGGCAGCAGGTGCAGATGAGATGGCAGCCCTGAGGGGGGCAGCGGTACTCCTGAGGAGCTGCAGACAGGACAGGCGCAGGAAAGCACATTTATGACAGGTGCTGTGGCTTGGTGATGTGAAAAGACGGCAGGTAGATTTCCACAGCACACCCTAATTCTTGGTCACCGTTTCTGGTATTAGGATTCGAACAACCTACTGTATCCTGCAATGTCCAGTGAGAGTAAAATGTTCAACTTTAGCTAATAACCATCCCATCTATTCTCCACTCATAATCACCCAAGGGGACATCAGTGGATGTTGAAGGCTGTTCCCCTGCAGACTTGGCAGCGCCCTCATCAGTTGCTGCTTTGGGAGGAGCAGGGATAGGTGGTGGAGCAGGCAGACCAGGGAACCAGTAATTTGAACCAGTAGCGAACAGCACCTGACTGACCTCCCTCCTGTAGCCAGGACACTGTCGACACACCACTAGAGGCTGACTGGAGACAAAAATACAAAAGGCAGCTCATCACATGGAGAAATGGCTCACTGCTAGATCAAACAGCCGACTACAGTTCCATCCAAGATATTTTACCTACATTGTTTATATAGATTCTAAAAGGGATAGTTCAACATGTTGGCAAACTGGCCCATTGCCACAATCCCTATAGTTTTAGGAGTAGGTTGGTTGCCTTTAATTGTCGGTGCAAGCTATTTTTAGAATGGCGGAGCAGAGCCGCAAGCTGCTCATAGCTACGCTACGGAGGCTCATGGGGTTTCTTGGTTTCCCTAATCAAACTCATCAAATACACAATCCAACAACTCCAAAACACTCTCGTGAACAAGTTGTGACCTGCACATTCACCATGCTATGAGGTAATAACAAAACGTTACAAGACAGAGTTGTTTTTGAGATAAATTCATGCAAAACCGCTGATGCACGTTCCTGTCCAGGGCAGTTTTTCAGTGAGCAGTCTCTGCATTTGCCTCAAAAACAACTCTGTCTCATCAATTAAAGGTAACGAACCTCCTTCTAAAACTATAGGGATTATGGCAATGGGCCAATTTGCCAAAATGTTGAGCTATCCTTTATATACCTATGCAACACCTTGTTAGAAATGATTGATATAGTGTTCCCTGTAAATGCAAAAAGTCAGAGCTTTTACCTGAAGTCTGAGGAGTCACTGTCATTATCAGAGAACTCAAAGAGGTAATCTGAACTGCCCTCCTCATCAGAGAATGACCGCTCGACTTTTGGCTGCAACATGTCCTGAGTTATCTTGTTACGGCTGTCCATGCTCTTCAGATCCTCCTCACTTCGACATTTTTCTGTGGGACAGAGAGGGGCACATAAACATTCAAAGGGTCAATATCTGATAAGAATTTGAGGGAATATACTACAGTCTTTTATACCACTTTGAAAATTAAAACATAAGACAAGCTGCGACTCCTCCTCTCCTGTTTTACACTGTGTTAAAAAGATCTGATGTGTTGAGACCTGGGTGCTGAAGGAGGTAGGCCTCCACCAGATTGTTGAGGATGTGGTTCTTATGAATCCTCTCCACAGGGCAGCGACAGGTGGGGCAGAGTGAAGAACGCTCCATCCAGCCCGAGTAGCAGGCAGCGCAGAAGACATGCATGCAAGGCTGCAAGCTGGAGCAAAAACAACATACATGTTATTTATATATGTATGGTAAGTGCCTCACAAGACCAGAGAATCCATGTGGTGCGATCCCTCCTCTATGGCCCTTGAGATCTTACCCAACACAGTCATGCAGTAGGTCCTGGCAAATGACACATGTCAGAGTCTCCTCCATCTTGTCTGTTTTAGTCCCTTCCACTGGAGGTTTAGACAAAAGACTTCCAAGACTTCCCCTAGCTGAACCAGCCACTTCAGCACTGGAGGTATGTGGCAAACCAGAACCAAAGTCTTTATCTGTGGACACAGAAATATATAGGTTATATTAAATGTTAGTTTGGTTCACAAAAGCCTCCTAAGTCAGCTGTATGGTTGAAAATACATGTTTAGGGTTAGAACAAAATGCTCCTAGTAGAGCCCCAGTAGAATTGAAATCCCCTGTGAATAATCAAGGAAAACCAGGTTAAAGTCAATTTTTAAAAAACCAACCAACCATCATCTTTTCTCCTGCGCTTGCTCTCTGGCTCCATGTTATCCAAGTCCTCTTTAGCTTGATCTGATGAAAATAAGAAAACCAACAGACCTGGGTCAAATTGTCATACTTCCATAAGTGATGCACTGGGGATGTGTCATACAACACATACAATAGACAAAGAAGAAGAGAATAAACACTAAAAAACACACAGGTCATTTACCCTGCCATCTAGTAATTATGTTTTCTGCAAGGCAACATGTGCGAAGACCTGACTAAGTTCTGTTTGATCCCACTGTATGTTCACCTTGTGGACAGTTAGTCAGGGCAGCTTGTTCCTAAATATTTTTGAGTGAAGTGGCTAAATGTATCACTATCAAGTTTGGATTTAGAAGGGGTGAAAAAAAGTAATTTCAAGAAGAAGTTCTGCATCTGTCTACTCCTTTAAAATCTACGAAACTGCTATAACAGTTACATGTGCAAATTGTAGATCTTACAATAAACATGCTGAGATATCAAGATATGGTGATATCATTATTGCCTTAATGAACCCACTTTAACAGCACTGTACATTAGCTGAGAACCTACCAGAGACAGGAGAGGCTGAGGTTGCCATGGGACCAGAAGTAAGAGGGCTCTCAATACAGAAGTGGGAAGTGGAGGTGGAGGGCTGAGGTTCCTCCCGAGTTGGAGCCTTTGTGAGCATTACAGGCTCCACAGAAAGCACCATATCTGAAGCTGGAACAGGATCAGGACTGCAGGCTGGTTTGTCCATCTCTGAAGTTCAGATACAGAATAAGGGGTTCAGGTTACCAGTGGGGAACAATGTAGCTATGGAATAAAAGTGACTGAATTGGACAAAAAGAGCCACACTACTTACCATAGCTATCTTGGGAAATAGCTTGCTCTGTTTTGATTGAGTGGTAAACATAGGCGATGTCTACAGGGAGACAAGAGCAGAGGTTGTCCATCTGTCCTTCTTTCAAATTCATATAAATATATTATTCAATGGTTAAGAAGAGCAACTCACTTTGTTCTGGCTCACTTTTCCTATATACAAAGTAGATGACATCGCCATTTTGCAGCATGTGAGTTTGCTTTTTGACCAGTTTAGATGTGTTGATCACTGTGCCATTAGTGCTGTAGACAAACAAATGTGCAATTATTTTTCACTGTGCACTGTAAAGATTTGTTATGTTTACTTCATGAAAGGACAAGCATGGTTTCACATTTACTAACAGTTTGTTTAGTGAAACTTCTAATTAACATGATACATGCAACATCTCTCTTTTACAGGTAAGTTGACATTCAGCATACAGTACCTCATGTCTTCAAGCCACACCAGCCCTGAGCTTTCATCTTGCACAATCTTGCAGTGCTCCCCTGAGACAAGCTTGCTGGCCGGAAATGACAGATAACATCCTAGTAATGATAATTAAAAAATATAAAAATACATGTCAATTAAATAAAACATCACTTTGAAAAAAACATAGACATAATACAGGTTACTCCAGCTCTCCATCTTACTCCACAACTAACTCATTTTTTTCAGCTCTCCTGAAGGGAGTAATGCATGAGTAATACATATTTATATTATGTGTATGATATGAATCTCTGTAATTCTATCTGATACGTTAATGCAGTTTTAGAGAAATTTATAAAAATATATACATTGAAATTTTTGCCTCACACCACTGTGATTCACCTGAAACTGTTGCCATGCCATTTTTAAATCTATTAATGCTCAGACATAAGCTAACCAATTAAAGCTAGTTGCTTTGCATTGCAAAGAAGTAGCCCCCAAAAGCTCTCAACAAAGCAGACACTGGGGGAAATATAGGCCTAACCTTTTCTAAAGCAAAACCCATACAAAAAAAACTCTACTTAATATTCCGCACACACGTTCTCAATGGACGCCTTTTGTTATCATCACAAGGGGCTGTCTAAGTTTGGTGCACTAAAGAAGGCTTTGTGTTTTCAAGGGGGAGGTTTCAAAGGTCCTAGACACTGGCGGTAATGTCTACGCTACAGACAGGATTGTCTTTTATTACTAGGTAGCCTGTATTCTCAACTTTTCAGAGCAAAAAATGTTAGTTTCAATAAGATATGAAGCAAATCTCTGTAGCTCATTCCATGACATCCATAAAGCAACTGACCTTTTTTTCTACCAACTGTGCATTCCCTGTTGAAAAGCAGGACAGTTTCACTGGAGTCCACTTTGACCAGTTTGCCCCATGGTTGTCCTCTCCTACTACTGTCCATCTCCTGATGCCTTTTCTGTAAGAAACCAGGAGAAAACAGAACAAGACAGTTTTAAACAGTTTCTTCTCAATGTACGTATAAGGAATTAATGTTACTACTGTGCCATTGATTTATAGACTATTAGGAGCATGACATGGTAACAAAGAGAAAGTGAAATTAACCAACAGTGTATCATACAACAATCAAACATTTTATTTGGCCACTTATGTTGTAGGCTCTTATATTTGGCCTGGTGGCAGATAGAGAACATTAACTTTTGAAGAAACTCACCCTTATAAAACAAGATACAAACACTTACAGAAAAAACCCCCTTCACTCAAAACAACACAAAAAAGAAAAAGAAAACAACAATTTGTAGAACCGAGAAATATTTCATTCTCTTTCTCCTGAGCCAAAATACAGATATTAGAGGAAGCCAGCTGTGAGTTTGAATTTGATTTTGACGGAATTGCTTTTAAATACAGGTCCTGTGGTATGCCGAATTCACATGTGCGCTCTATGGACTCAAATATAACAGTGTACACTGGTCATATAGACACATAACCTCTTAAATACAATAGACAACATTAAACTGAAGAAGTTTCTCACGAAGTTAGGCAAATAAATCCCCAGGACAAAGTCTGCTAACCAAACCTAGCTTCACTTGTCTTATTCTGGGCTTCCTGGGTTTCCAGCGTCATTGTCCGACTGCATCGTGTAAGAAACTGAAATTAAACCTTGTTTCTATCGTCAGCAATCACTGTGGGAAAGTGTTTCATCGTTGTTGATATCGACAACAGTTGACGTGAACACACACACAACTTCGTTCACACTAAGCTAACGCAGTAGCTAACGTTAGCATCCAACCACACCGTGTATCCAGGAGGAAATAAACGAGCACACGTAAACTACCATCAACGTTGTGCTTATCTCACGTTTGACACGGTTACTTTACCGTCAAAAGCTTAGTTTGTTGTCCCGGTAGCTCTGAATAAACCAGCTTCTTGTCCTCATGATCCAGCTATACGCTCCAGATTCACTTCCTGCCAAGCTCAGCGTTGACAATAATGTATCAGCTGATGGAGGAGGGGCGGTGTGGGCTTGTGTTTAAAACTTCACGTTGATCCATGTGCTGCTGCTGCTGCTGCTGCTGCTGAGGCTGACATCCACACAGCCAGCTGCTGGGGCCACTGAGAAACACATGGTTAATTTAATGAGAAACAAACATGATGAACCCTGAAATATTCACGGGATGGCTCAAATGTACATGGGGGTTTCACTATTTTATCAGAGAGGATAAGAGGCTACATCATATTGCAGTGGGTAAGCTATTTAGATTCTCTTCAGTTCTTTTTTTTTAAAGTTTCATCTTCCTCATCAATTTACACAAACCACCCCATCATAACACTCATGTTACATTTAAGATGCCGTTCATTTCTTTTATTCATCTATTCGACAGACACATCCGGACAAGACTAAAACAATTCTGCTGCCCCACATTACCTGAATTTACATTTCAAAATATAATCAGCAAAAAAAAGAGAGCAGCTGACAGTGGAGTTTAGGACTTGAACTAGGATATTGTAGTTAGGCTGAGGCTCTACCAAACTAATGGGAAAAAAATCAAACCGTTTGTGAGTGCTCAGAGAGGATGCAAGTTCTGTTCTGATCTGTAGGCCTATCTCAGGCAGAAGTGGCAGATGAGCACTAGAAGTAAAGGGAATAGTCCCTGTCTTTTACTGGTTGACCTGTGAGTTTCAGAATTTATTTCAAGATTTTAGTAGCCTACTTTTAACTAGGCCTACTAAGTTTTTAAAGTGTTAGGGCTCCTAGGTGATGCTAAAATATTTTGAGCCTGAGATGTTCCACCTAAAACTCACCTGGTCAATGGTCACCAAAGGGGACCAGGCCTTTGCTGCCCGGGCCCCTCAGCTGTGGAAAGCGCTGCCTGGAGATCTCAGGCAGGCAAACTCCATATCCTCTTTCAAATCACTACTTAAAACTTACTTCTTCTTTAACTGATTCTGCTTTCTTATTGATGTGACTCCTCTAGTTTTTTATTCTGTATTCCTGTATTTTAATGTTATTTTATTGTAATGCATTTATTAGTTCATTCACAAGCATGTCCTCATGCTCCACGCAGGCTGCCCGTCAGGAATCCATGGACCCACCACTAGAGCTATGGATCCTGCCAACAATGCCGGAATGGGGCTGGACAAAGGAGAGTCCGGGCAGGGTTTGAACCCCAGTCTCCCAAGTAAGAGTCGTATGCACTGACCATTCGACCAAGGGACATCATGTGTCCAAGCCAGGGAACATAATCAGTTGAAGGTAGGCCTATAGTAGTGACAGGACCGTCAACTGTCACACCTGGATATAACTCTTTCTATGTGGTTCACCTCCAGGGACATACTTGGCAAGGTCAGAATTCTCTATTTTATTTTTTATGTGCTTATTTCTGTTCCAGTTTCCAGTTTGTTTGGGATCATTGTTGTTCAAAATTCCTTTCCTGTAGGCTATGCCAGGAATCATCCTGTCATTGAAAAACATTCCCGCCTCCTGCTTTCATGTTTAGTCTTACGCAGACATCATGATTGTAATCGCAGCTAGGTCAACAACAAAAACGGGCCCCATCTGATCCAAACAAATTTATTATGATTTAATCTCACCAAAGGTGCTACATCTTGGCTACCTATTTTATTTATTTTATTTTTAGACTTGTTTTCATGGTTTCCAGCAAAGTTAATCTTGCTGTTTTGTGAGCTTTAGTTTTCTTCTTCTTTCTTCTTCATGAAGAACTTGACGCAATGCACTGTCTAATCAGTCACTGAAACACAGATTTCCACAAATAATCCATGTCATATTTTTCAGTGCAAAGGCATATTTAACAAATACTCACCAGACACAAACAAGACCAAACCAGAGGAAGCAATTGTTTTTAATTGGAAAGTACAGGTATAACCAGACCCATTCAACATGAAAAAGGGTGGACTCAGTTTTGTTGTATAATATATTCAGGAACACATTACCTGACAAGTGATTGTCCCTCCTCATCATGTGACCAATGGTAAGTTGGTGATGTGTGCCATCAGGACATACTGTAGGTGTCACACTAGGTGCAATGACCTTCATTAACTACAACAGAACAGTTCTCTTATGGGACCTCTTGCTTCCATAGTAGGGCTGCATCAGTGAAGGATTTCCTGCATACCTTTCAGGGTGGAGCATGCACTTTACAGAATAAGAGGCTCTCAAGAACCGATACTTCCCTCAAATGTTGCATTCATAGCTATTCACAAGCACTTATAGCAAGAACGTGCTGATAAGGTCAACAATGAGCTACTCTGCCTCCAGCATCACTGTTGAGGACATTGGTTATGATTTCTTCAGATACTATCTCCATCTACTGAGTTAAATACTGTTCAGCTAGAGCAAAGAAAACAGCCAAGGGAGCACTGGTATTCAAGAACACTGCCATCATCTTCATTCTTCTTCTTCAGAGCTGTGATGTTAATACGCTGGTGTCCTCAGCCTCTTCTGGCAGGCCGACTGCTGGCTTCAGCTCTGGAGCACAGCTGCAGTCTTCAGTCTTTAGTTTGTTCAGTGAAGCAGGTTCCTCCAAGCAGTCTGCAGGTTCAGACTCATAGGAAGACTATCTCATTGCTCCCTCTTTGCCAAGAACTCGGTGTCTGCTGCGGAGTTCCAGCAGCTCCTGCAGCATCCAGCTAATTCTGGATGAGATCTTTCTCCTAGTCTTGACAATCTCATCCAGCTTGTGGAAATATCCATCAATGCGACACTTGACTTTTATAAGCTCCAGCTGTTGGCTGCTGATGTTGAGGGGATGAATCAGACAAATGACTGATGCAGTCATGAGTAATGACATTCTTTGTCAGCCGGATTTTTAACAGGTCCCTGATGAATAAGATATTTGCAACCAAACTCTGGCAAGCCATTGTTTCATTTGGCTGCACCTGTACATGCTCATCCCCCTGCAGACAGATTGCAAGTAAACATGAAAACTTGACTGCATTCTGGTTCAGAAACAAAAAACACTGGATTGGTCTAATCAAAAAAAGACAAAGCAAGCATTATTACCTAATAATAAGCAGCACAGGAGGGAGACCGAACCCAAACTGTATGCCCATAAATGGACCTGGACATTTTCAATTAGTTTCTGAAGACATTTCTAAAAGAAGACATAATACCAAATCTGAGATTAAAAATTGATTCCGTTCATTTCCTCAAGGTTTAAAAGGCAACACATAACAACTGGTTTGAATCTGCTGCATGTGCAGAGACTTCAAAGGTCAGGTTGTTGTCTAGAAAGCATCTGCTGGTGATTTCCCTCCTACTTCTCCATTACATTATGTAACTATGTGAGTAAAAGTGCAAAATCATTTTAATTTTAGTTTTGATTCATTTGTCTTTAGACAAGCTTTTTTTTAAATCCAGCAACAGATGAGTGACTTACCCCCAATGAGGCATGCAGCAACACATGCTTGCATGTAGCAGAGCAGAGGAGCTGGGCCTCAACATGGCCTTCTCAAAGATGAGGATTCTTGTCAGTCCTCAGTATGAATATACCTCGGAGGCATCCTAAATGCAGCAAGGCCCCTCTTGTTCACTTTTGGTTTAGTGTTCATCTCAGTACCTGGTGTTTTGGAGGCAGCGACAGCTTTCTTCCTCTTCATGGATGCTGACCTCTCTACAAAAACAACAGGTGGCTTCTTCACGTCCTTCTTGGTTGACATAGCTGGCCTCTATCTAAACACCACAAGTAGGCTATGTCTGTTCCACCCTTATCTATTTCCTGGGTTGTGGGTGTTTTCTAGGTAATTTCACTGTTCAGACACGACAGGGTCCCTCTAATGTCAACTGTTCTTGACCTTGTCATTAGACAATTTCCTCTCAAATGTTGTCGACTTATGTCCGCTATATAGGAATGACAAGAATGCAAAAGCAGTAAATTTGGCAGTAAAAACAATGTACAACAAGGTACAAAGTACATTAAAGTAGAGTACAAATGATGAATGAAATGATAAATATATGTGAGACAAATACATGATACAAATAAACAAAACATCCTTGCTCCTTTGGTCTCAATCTCAGCTGTGCATCAAGTGAATAAACAACAAACTAATTGTGCATTAAAACCAATATGTATTTGTCATGAAAAACTCAAACTTAAGAAAAAGAAAGAAAGAAAACACAACTACAACTGCATCATCTTAGAAAGGCTTTTAGCTTTAGCACCATCTCCATTCCAAATTGGATGTCACTTACATCATATTATAATATTATTTGTCCAATATTTAGATTAGAAAATCCAACAACACTAACATACCTCAGAGGTTCTGTTTTCCTGAAAGGTCACCAAACCATACAATTGTCAGGGGGTAAAATGAACTTGACAAAATCTATTTTTGTTCCATGTGTAATGGATGTGCACTCACTCACCCATAAAGGACGTGCTAACCAATTTGCCAAGCGGTGGTCAACCTCTTGGTGTGCAGGACACAGAGGGCCAACACAACGCAGAGGGCCTGATCTATGACATCGGCTATACATGCTGTAATGTTTATTTCTGTGTGACCATTTTCAAATTATGGAAACCTTTTGGATTTTTATGTAAATATCAGACAAATAATACAGTAGGTTTGTTCTGAGCTCTGGCTTTTGGAGGTAAGTGGAAATCATGCACTTTGTGTGTATGTGTTAGCTCTCTGTTCGCCATATCTGGCTTAATTTGTTAATTCACCAATTAGCAAGCAAATGAATCTTGGGTTAGCCTTTCAGCAGGATGTCCAGACACTCAGCTGTGCTAACAATGCTAACAGGAGCATGTGCATGCCATATTTATCAATCTAGTCCCCTTGTCCATTTTTGGATTACCAGGGAGTTAGATGAAGTCAGAAACTGCCAAGATGGCAAGGGCGGTGCTGCTCACTCTAAACTGCCTGTCAGAAACCTATGTGACTGAGTGTTTATTTGTCTCCCCATTTTACGTGTCATCAATGTCAACTTCCTTGCTCATTGCACTCTGTCCTTAATTTCCATTTTAAAAAGGTTTGTAAAGTAACAGCCTGACAGTGACATGAATTGCTCACCAGGATTATGGTAAAAACACCAGTCAGTCAAGTGGTGATTTTCTCTGTTCATGTGGGAGTGCTTGGTGCTTTATAAACACTTACATCAGCACCCACTCGGGGCAATCAGCTACTGTCAACCTTTCACCTCAGATGTCTTGAGCAATAAATACCACATTAACCATGCACAGTGAGCCTACAGCTCCCTGGCTGCAAAAGGAGACAGCCAGGTGGTCTGAATCAGGCATTCTCACTTAAGTTTCATGCCAGTTGACAAAGAAATATTCACAAATAATACTTTGGCAGGTCAAGATGCATGAAGTAATATTGACAGTGGGGACTCCCATTTTGGCTGCTCAAGACTCATTTATGGCATTGAAGATAACTAGTGCATTTTTTTGTGCTTCATTTTTTAGATTTTGGTAGAAAGTAACTTAAGAACTGCTCAAGTGCAAATTTTCAGTTACTTAGCTGATGTGGTTGAGAGATGTGTTTCTTAGGCATCTAGTCACATTTCAAATGTTTATGAGTTGCTCCCTTCTAAACCATATAAGATTGTGCCATTCAAAAAGTTTGAGGCTATAGGCCAACCCTGAAGGTCAAATGGTGGTCAGATGTGGGAAACTGTCTATCAGTAAGTTAAAACAAGTCCCCCCTCATCCAGTCACTGCAATAAGAAAATGCTGCTTCCACTCATTTGCATTCATATTAATAATCTGGTAATGTCAAATATTGTAATGTATTTGCAGAATGTGATCTTTAAAATAAATTAGTAATAATTAAAAAAAACTTTACCCTTGCAGATAAGACTGATGTTTAAATTGTGATTTTGAATGCAGGATCTTCTGCATCTTCAATGCAAACACATTTGATACCCCATTTAACAAACAAGTACTATAAACACCGAGCTGGAAAAACTGGATTACTAATATCCAAATTACAGTATATCATATAAGGAGAATATCTCTGTGTAGTGAGATGCAGCATTAAAATGAAGGTTGTAGAGTGTCTTGGCAGGGTAATAAAGTTGGGTCATGATGGCCACACTGCACAACAGCAGGGATATGAATGGGTGCTGTCAGCCAATAGCTAAACAGCTGATGAATGTTTTGCATGAATGAAACAAGCAGGCTAATGTAAGTGTAGCATTAGAGCCTTGTCTGAACCGACTCCAAATGTTTATACATCCTCATTTTGCAATTTATGCCAAATGTCAATTTTGAATGCTAATGTCTTTCAATTACAGACATACATTGATTTGATTTTTTTGTCCTAGTTTGATCTGCACTGTTGCAATAATACAAACCCCCCTCTTTTTTTTATACTAACTGTATTCACTAATTCCACATAGAAAAACCCCAGTGGAG
Source organism: Decapterus maruadsi (assembly GCA_030347415.2). Classification (NCBI taxonomy): domain Eukaryota; kingdom Metazoa; phylum Chordata; class Actinopteri; order Carangiformes; family Carangidae; genus Decapterus; species Decapterus maruadsi. The sequence continues at coordinate 6,520,635 of CM064895.1, forward strand.
TTCTGGTCACTGCTCACATAGAAAAGGAATTACACAGCTGGCTTTGCTGGACCGCTGACAATTTTGATATAGGGTTTTACAGTCCAATTACTAGAGGGCTGATCTTTCTTGTTTTAGAAAGCCCAACATGTCTCTAATAGAAAAAGCAAACGAGTCCTTAATGCAGGACTAATCTCAGCACCAACCCCCATCTATTCCCTGGCAGTGCATTATTAATGGGCAGTGCGGAGCTGGTGAGTACAGGGGCCTCTCCTCACTAATGCGTTCATTCCTCATTGTTAGATGTCTGGTGAGGAAAACACACAGATCCTGCTTTCTCACACACTCATACCTAGAGGCGTGCATGTAGGCGCATGCACATGCATAGACACACAGGTGTGCCATCTATAGGCAGAGGATATTCTTAGGGGAAATTATTGTATTTTTAGCTGGCATTTAGTGTGAACAGTGAATCCTCTAAAGATCCCCTGATAAGGTCACAATGGCAAATTGAATGCAGCTTATTGAATCCCACAACCACACTGTCAATCAGCATTTCCTAATTGGATCAAAGATTACTTGTGGCAGCTGTATAAAACATCAAACGAGTAATTAAATGAAATAATGAGAAAATAAACCTTAATGTTGCCAAGTGGGAATGGAAGCGAGCTGAGGAACGTGACTCCGCTTTGCTCTCTGAAATTATCTCTCTCCGGCTCAGGCTAATTGCTGGAGGATGTCCTCTTAACTGAGTGTGAAAAGCTGTGTCTAATTACTGCAACATTAATCAGGCATTAGCATGTTATCACAAGGTTAACTTATCAGGAGGGGCCCATGAGCAGCTGGAGGTGCCATTTACCCACGCTGCACTGGGCCAACAGGGCCACAAGGGGTAGTGCTTGTTCTTCCTATGAATCATTACTCATTGAAGCCTGGAGCTGAAATCAAAGGCAACCATGTTGAATTGGACTGAGTGAGCGTTTCAGTTTTGAGATTCCTCAGTGTTGTATGAGAGCGGCCAGGATCAATATCAGCTATTTCCTGCTCATTGTGGAGCTGAAATGGGAACATTTATCCTCAGGGGACTCAAATTTTTTGGCTGTAATTTGCTAACATCTAACATCTTACTTTGCACAGACACACCAAAGGAGAGATCTTCACCATACACTGTAATGAAGAATTATATGTACTGAGAGAATCTGCAAAATCAATGACAAGCAATTGTGTGCTTGGTGGAGCAGTTGAGTCCAACGTAATGAAGATTGACTGGATGGCGACTGCATCTGAAATTACCCTACTAGTCAAATACAAATACAGATACAACATCAGCCATCACTGCTTGTTGCAAGATGTAAAATGTAAACTACTTTCCTCTGCTGGAACAAGCAGAATTTATATCTAGTCAAAATTCCCTTTTTAAACAAAGGGGAATGCATCGCTGTAAGGATGTCAACTGTGTGTTTTGGGCTGTTTTTGTAACATCTCGCTGGGAAATGGGCTAAATATAATTGCACAAAGGTGTGTGCGTGCGTGTGTGTGTGTGTGCGTGTGTGTGCGTGTGTGTGCAATTTTGAGTCAGTGCATGCCAAATGACCTGCATGTGTGTAGATTAAAGGTCATTTCTGGCAGCAGGTTGGTCCTGTGCCCTGACTTCATTACCAGCAGCTCCAGAGAAGTCTCATCAGGATTCCAGCAGGGCAGAGAAGCTGTACCTCCAGCAGCCCTGCCAAAGGCGCTCATTTGTCAGAGAGGCATGGAGATCACAGGCCGACAAATCTCCCACGTCTCCCAGACTGTCAAGCTCTTTGCCTGCATATCAAAGACAAAAGAACAGAGCTGGAGAGCAAGAGAGCAGAGCAGCTATTCTATTCAGAGATGGTCAGCCGTTTAAACCCCCCAAGCATGGCCTTTGAAAATGCCTATTAGCCTGGGTGAGAGAGATTACAAGCAAATAAAATTACATTCATTGTGATATTTGATTTCATAATACCCCCGGAATTATAATTACACTGCACTCACACTTTTCATTTAAAAACCATTCGCTGACAACAAAGAATCATAGATGGGAATGAGCAGGTTGCGCACCTAGTGAGTGAGTGCACATTATCAGGCCTGTTTCACTAGAAGTAACAATAAAGGGAAAAGAATGGAGGCACTAATAAGAATGTAATCAGCTGAGAGAGTAGGATTTAATGATATGGAACACGGGGCTTTATTTTCATCTGTCAGTCTTTTGGTTCAACAACAGGAGAGCATGTCGGAGGAAAATGCCTTTTTTTTTACATTCCTCCCACAGGCTGCAAAATGGAAGCTTTTTTTTTGTTGAAAAAGGCCTGTTTCTTCCTGCCCCTCCCCCATCATATCTCAGCTGCAACCGGTCTGTCTGTCAGGGTTGCACCAAAAGCACAACGGTGTATTACAGGGGGAAGGTGGGCATATGCTGTCTGGCTTAAACCAACAAGCAGAAGGGAAAAGATAAGAGACATTCTTGGGCGGCACAGAAACGAGGCATGAGAAGGGCCAGCTTGATAGCAGTACTTGTTGTTCTGATGTGTTAAATAGCTGGCCTTCAACACCCCAATCAATCGTTGAGTGAGCCACTGTGTAGCCAAGGGTTCTGTGAGATAGCCAGATGGCTGAAGTCAATGGAGCTTTGCCTGGTCTCTTGTGTTACAAAGGGATGATCATGAATCTGGCCACACAGCCTGGACAAAATACATGAAATATTGCAGGCTGAGTGTTTCCCGAGGTTGATAAGCTCAAATAGATGTTGTTTTAAAATGTAGCACTGATTAAGGTTTGCTGCTAATCAGCAACAGAATAATAACAAGTCATCCACAAAACATTCAACAACATAGTTGGCCTTGGGTGGCTGTCGAGGACATTTTCGTTTTGGCTTGCATGGCGAGCTTGTCTGATGAGATAAGTATTACTGTAGATCTCTCTGTGTGTAATGATGCCTACCAACCATTGTGTGGTACTCCAGCCATTTGACACAGGAAAGCAGGAGGCAGCCAATACGCCAATGTGCGCATACAAAAACGTCTGTGTGACAAGACAAGCATTTTGAATTCACTCCAAGACCTCCAGAGGCCTTTGTTGACTAATCTGCAAACAATCCGCTCTGCAAGCCCCATTGCAAGTGGAAGAACAAGCCCCTTAAGCTGTGACATTAACGAACACAGCGAGATAAGATAGGGTTTGTTATCTTGGTGCATGGAACTCCTGCCCAGATAGGAGATAAGAGCCATTCAAAGCATGTTTGCTGCCAGACAAATTTCCAAAGAAGCATGGGAGGCAGGCAAAGCCAGGCCTGGAATGCAGAGAGGCTTCACTCAAGCCAGTCTCATGAAGAATATGATCATCCTGCCCTTTTCCACCTTATTATAACCTACTTTGGTATTTTTGTGCGAGGGTTATAACTCGATGATGACATAAATGCACTGAGACTGTGCTGAAAGCAATAACAATCCAATATGCACCAAGAGAGCAACCTCATGCAAGGCTGTGGAGCACCTGAAAAGTCAAAAGAAAAAAAGAATCATAAAATAGTAACTGCAGTTTGAATGTAGAGTAGTCTTTTTTTATTGGTTTATAAATTATTCAAATGCTCAGGAGTGAATTGCCTTTAATAGTGTCTCCTAACAGTGATGTCACACAGTCATAGTTCTCAATGAGCATCAGCACTGATATCTGAATTGTGTTGTTTTATTGCTCACTGCCCATTTGCTGCCATTCAGTAACCTGGATGTTGAAGAGTAATAACCACTGTCAGGCCAATTGCTGCATAAACACTATATATGACCTGTATTTTGAGGATGTTGTTTTGATGCTGTGTTAAGCCCTTTGAGACAAACTGTTTGTAAAAATGGACTATACAAATAAACTTGCCAGACCTTGCCTTGCCTATTTCCATTTCTTGAAGACTTTGGGGCAACAGACCTTCAAGAAAAAGAGTTCAGGTTTACACAAAAATATATCAATTTTAAAATGTATGAATTCAAAAACCTTTTTCTAGTTAAATGAAAAACATTTACTTCCAGTTTCTACATCCATTATAATTTCCCTATGTCTCGACAACCACTTCCAAAGCTGTAACATGCCTAATTTCAACACCTTTTTTTTATTACCACCACCAAGAGAATTACATGTTCATCTGTGTTTGTCTGTTTGTTTGTCAAGGCTTTTGTAAAACAGATTTGCAGCAAGCTTGTTGGAGGGATGGGCTTGGGCCAGGGAAGAATCTATTAAATTCAGGTTCTTACCCAGTAAAAGAAGTGGATTCAGGTATTTCCCATAACATTCCTTTCAGTTTCTTCATTCCTAACATTTTCCCTCTTTTCTTCAACATCACAGGATCTGACTCTTTTTATGTACAGTATGTACATATAATTGTCAGTTTCTCAAGGAATAAGATTTTCACTCTTGTGGTGTGATCTATGAGCTTGTAGCTACAGTTTGGTGCAGATCCAGTTAGTAATCCTATGTGTCTGTCAGATAATAATTCACATAAATAACAGAAACCTGACAGGTGTGTGTAGGACTGTTTGGCCTTGGAAGAGATACATACTGTACACACTCCACTGGATGCTATTCTGGTTGTACAAGTTACAATTCCACCAAATTCTCTGGCGAAAGAACTGAAAAACGTACAAACTCAACATTAACCAGCAGTAGTATTGGAAGGCACTCTTGAGCACAATTATCAAAGTGCGAAAAAAAAAAAAACCTACTTTAAAAATGTAGCTATCTTAAAAGTTAGCAGGGAAATTTGACAGATGACTGTAAAACATTTTCAATACAAGCCAAGACACTTAACAGCTAACTTTAGCCAGCACTCCATGTGTTGGGTTAAGTAACTATTTGTTTGTAGATGGTCCACCTTCCAGTGCCTGAGGGGAGGGAACTCCTCATGATGTTTCCGCCTGTGGTGGTGAAATGTGATCTGACTGTAATTACTGTGTACCTGAGGTGTTAGAGTCTTGATGTGATCAATCCCCATTACACAACTGAATACAGTTACTGTGCTGTTGCCGGTTGTCTGCTGGTGGTCTCATTCAAAGTCGAACCCTAGCTGGCTCCAAACACTGACAGTTTAATGTAAGCTCTGTGTTTAGCTCTTGTGGATAGCATGGTTTTATGTGGAAAGATAGGATGTTTTATTTTTAAATGTGTTATTAATTCATAGGCTGTAAAAACAACCTTTTTTTTGGTCAATTTCATAATGTCATATTGGAAAGGAAATCCTCACACATGGAAGCCAAGAACTAGGTGTTGCGTCTCTGCCAGCGTCAAACTGAATAAACGCTTATGAATATGCCCGCACCACCAGAGGGGATGGACTAAATCGTAATTCTCATTCTGCGGCTTGGAAAAACTTCCGCCTTCCCCTGTGCCAAGCGGCTCTGAGGCGATCCCAGTGATGAGCCAGGGAACGCTCTGCTAACTGAGCTCTGGAGAAATACGGTCACGGCAAGATCCATATTCAAATAAACTTCACTCTTGGCCCGTGCACACAAGCCATGTTGTCACCAGCTGGCAGTGCCTCTCACCGCCTCTTCAAATACTGAGCCACTTTTGATTAACGTCTCTACGGCTAATCATGTGCATTAGCTGTGCCAAATTGGACGAGCCACGTATGGCCTCCATTTGCCTTGAAATCTCTCTCTCTTAAAAAAAAAAAAACCTCATTCGAAGCGTTTGAGAGCTTCCCTTTACACCACCCACCCCTCCCCTAAGTCTCCTCTTGTCTAGTGCCCATACATAGAACAGAGAGGGTGGTGTGGCGGCACGGTGCCATCCTGTGGGTCCCTGAATGAGAGGACTATCGCTGCCAGATGCACCCAGCTGCATAAATGTTATTCATTTTTTATGGCTTGTGTACATAATATGGCCAGTGTGGGAGATTGTGAGGTTCCACTAAAGGCTGGAAAAATACTCAAAATTGAATCAAAGTGGAAAACTTATTTTGGCTGGTAGCTGTTCTGGACCTCCTCCTTTTCCATCTCCCTTAATTCTCTCCTACTCCTCCCTGTCTCACATGGAGCTCTCTGAGGTTCCTCTGTGAGTGATTTACAACATATTCTTTCTCCTAGGCTGCACTGGCTGCTCTCCTTACGCAGCCGTAGCGGTGGTGGTATGAGGCAGCCAGAATATTTGTCATAGATCCAGAGGTGCAAAGACATTAGACAGCACTTTGTCACCAGTGTCTGGAATTCACACCATTTGGCTGTTTCCAAGTCACCTCCTTAACCGCTGACTGGCCTGCTTTCTGTCAGCTGCCGCTCTGTTGACATTGAAAGCTAAAAAAAGATGGCAACATGGACGGATCTATGCTGTTAGCCTTTTTAGGTGGTCAAAACAACATGCAGTCTAAGAAGGGCGCTGTGACCGCGCTCCACTGCCAAAACCCTTGACTAGGAGCTCTCTCCCTCAGTTCACAGTTCAGATATAGTTTAGAGGTTTAGAATGGCTCTTGTTAGGGTTTGCTGCTCCCCGCAGAGAGATGGGCTTGAACTTCAAGCAGAGCCACGGTCTCCCAAATCACCAGGCCCAGCGGAGGCCCCAGCAATCCAAATGTGATAGTGGTGGGGGCCTCCCGTCTCATTACCAATCTCCATTTCAAAACAGCCTTCAAATGGGAACTAATGCATTAGCTCTCGCTGGGGTAAAAGTCTAGGGAGCCACTACATAGCGGCTCAAAAACGCTTTCATACATGTTTTATCAGCAGGGGAAGAGCAAGCAAGAGAGAAAAGGAGCTTGGACTGAACCATTCATTTGTTGCCCATCTTATTAGCTTGGCACTGTGTTATTAGCGGCCATTGTGCTCCATAAAAGCCCCTTAGGTTTGTTCCACTGTTCGCTGAATCTGGGGTGAGCTCTGTGCCAGGCGCTTTTTGGAGGTATTTGAAAGCATGAAAATTCAATCCCAAACCCTCAGCATTGAGTTTTCTCACAGATAAATGAAGAGGATTAGTGGAACAATAAAACAATGTCTTACCTCAGATACCACCGTATCCTATTAATTGGGATTATAGTGGAGAAATGTGTAAAAAAAAAAAGGGAAAAAAAACCCCCACAATCTTGTATCACAGTCGCTTCTTTGTGACAAGCTGATACATAAAACCCTGTCATAGCAACATTTCATCAAATGGGAAATGTGTTCCAAATAATGAAGGAGTAAATATAGAAAATCATAAAGAATGGCATTAAAAAAAAAGCTTGAACATATGAAGAATAGCTCTGGAAAAGCTGACAATATTGGAGACGCTATAATAACCCACCTTGGGTTGGATATGCTAGGCAATGTGTCAATTGATTCCCATCTGATGATGGACTGTGTGTTGAAATAAATTGACCTTGCCAGACGATGAGTGAAATTGATGGAGCTTTTCATCTCCGGAGGGCCGTTCCACACTCAGCCGTAAAATGGATAGAGCATAGGACAGAGTGATTGAGTCGGGGGGGAAATGTAAGGTGTGGATTTTTCTTCTACCAATGCTTGCTTGGTAAATAATAGTTACAGGAAAAATCACTACGCTGTAACTACAGAGGTTAAGTACCTGCTGTTGACTAGATGATTAGGACTAAAAGCACACAGCACTAAAGTGAAGCTGGCCACTGACAGATGCTACCCGTTGGAGGAATATGTGGCTCAATTACCGGGGGCCTAAATTGAAAGTGATAGTGATTTAAGTCTTCCCAATACGCCAGCCCTATTCTGGCAAGCAGCCTTTTCAAGAAGCCCTTTTAAAAAACCCTGCTGGAGTGTGCGAGACACAGGAGCGCCATTGATTTTCAGTAACATCCCCTAATGACCTGGCCACGGCTTGATCCACGCTGTTATTATGGGCTGATACCATGGGACAGGATTGGTGGGTCTCACGGCGCACAGCAGCGAGATGAGTAGTCAGGGCATTATCAGGATGAATTGGCGGCAAGCACAGCCGAGGTCTTGTCAATAGGAGGACAGGGTGCCTCGGGGCTCCCTCCGCAGCCCACACCAGAGCGCCTTCCGGCCTCATTAGAAAAGCAGATGAGTGGTGTGCATGAGGAGAGGAGGCGTGTGAGAAGGGAGAGGAGCCTCTCCTCCACCATCTGATAGCTTGCCTCCCAGGCATTGCTCCTCTTAATGAGTCCAGACCACGGGTCAATATGCCACTGGGCTGCCAGTCAATACCGGTTACCTGCAACACAAACACTCAAAACCTGCTTTCATACAAAATCAATGTCCTATTAGTCCCTCCCTGTATTGCCTTGGCTCAGTCTCATCGATCCCCTCTGAAGAGCTCTGCAGCCCATGTATGACAGATTATGGCCAAATGATCTGATGGCTTAGGCTACTCTGCCGGCCAAGTCTGTTGCCTTTATGATTTCAAAGTAATAGCTTGATATCAGATGAGCAAATACTCTAAATGCTGAAAACCTGAGGCTCGAGCGTTATTGGCAAACCCATCAAGCTAACATCAACATTCCCCTCAGCAGGTTTGGCTTACAGACAAATTCAGTAGTGGTGTTGGCGGTGCTGACAGCGAGCGCCGGGATAAAAGACAGGTGGCAAATGTATGACATTAGGTCCAAACTTTATTCCGTACATTTTAAACCATGAATGTTCATTTTCATTTTTTTGCAGGCCTAAAACTCTACTTGTTTTGTATACAAGAGTCTAAGAAAAACAACTGCACAACACCACAAGGTTGACAGAGAAAGTCCTTTTGCCACCCACTAAAAAGTGTCCTTCTTGTCTGTCTGGGGCTGGTCCAGTTTCTGACTTGGAAGTCTTTCAATAATTCATCATTATTTCATTGGTAAATATAAACATGTGTCAATCCAAGTTTCTCTCAGTATCACCAGAATCGTCTGCTCCCTCCATGTGATCTCTTCATCAGGGTGCTGTGTGCTGCTTTGCATAGATTGCAGATGATCCTTGTAGGCCCCTTTACAACACCCTCCTCCTCCTGTCACACTTAACATCCATTGGCCAGGCTTGTCTGTTACCATGATATTTAACGAGGAAGTGATTCCCCATGTTTCATTTAATTTTGTTTTTCTAGAAATGGTTAAAAAGCCTAATAAATTTACATGGTAATTTTGCAGTGAAGGAATATCAACAAGTTATTTACATCAGTTTTCTTTACAGAGACTGAACAAAGACCTCATAATATATATTTATCTGCATATCTCAAAGGCAAAACAAATGAACAAAACAAATTGGTAATGTAACAATTGTACATTGTAATCATTGAGGATATCCTGGTACCATGAGGTTAAATTACTGAAGGTTGAAACCAAAGTCCAGTCTTTACAGTGGGTCATAATGGATATGTCTCACAATCAACTGGGATAAATATTGTAAAAGGTGTGACTAATGCACAAAATACATAAAATTCATAGAAATGATATCTATACATGGAACAAGGATAGGAAATGTACAAACTCATTTCAGGACCTCTCTTTTTGCACAAAGCTGAAAAAAGGTATTGGATTAATATATTAATAATTATCAAATATTTAAGTCGGATATAAACATACACACATTGTGTTCTTTTTACCGACATTATTCAACCTCCAGTCCACTAAGAGTAAAGTCATGGCATGTGCTTTATCAGCCTTACACACCTTTACTTTGTACAATCATACCCTTTCCCTTAGGGAGTTTTGCTCTTCTCTGGCGAAGAGCAGTGCATTTTGTTCACAAGAGGATGTCCGATTAGGGGGGAGGGGCTTGTGAGTGCGTCTAGTGAGACCTGGTGCACTTTTCTCAGGAGCTACCGAGCCTCTACCTCTTTTGGGTTGCGAGATGGCGAGTAGTCCCGTGGGTCCTGTGTGGTGGTGAGGGGGGTAGTCCTCCGGGGTGAGGCTGGTCTGGCACTGCCAGCTGGCACTAGGGGTGGGGGTGCACTTAGTGCAGCAGTAGGGGGTGTTCTGTTCAGAGGGCCGTTGTGTCCTGTGGACGGGCTGAGTCTGGGGTACGGCATGCCGCCAAGGTGGGGCATGAAGGGGGGCATGTGGGGTAGATGGCCCTCCATGGGGGACTGGTGCAGCTGATGCAGGCGCGCTCTGTCCAGCTCCTCCCGCAAGTGGAGGCGCTCCCGCTCCTCGGCCTGCTGCCTCATCCTCTCGTGCTCCCTGCGCACCTCCAACAGGTGCTCGTGGTGAGAGTAGTCGTGGGCCTCCCTCTCGCGGTACGCTCGCTCCTGTTCGTACACGCTGGGGAAACGGTGTCCTTGCTCGGCCCTGAGCTGGAAGTCCATGCGCCTCTGCAGGTCCAGACTGCGGTACGCCTCTCTGAGGGGGTCCCAGGGGAAGGCCGGGTGAGGCAGGCGCTCCCGTCCTGCCAGAGGGCTCACCCCCATGAAGGGAGCCATGCGAGCCCGGTCCAGCACGTTGAGGCTGCCCATCTGGGGCATGGCGTTCATGGAGAGGGGCAGAGAGTGTGCCATGGGGACACCATGCAGGCCAGGTGCCGGGATGTCACTGCCGCGCGGCGAGGGAATGGGGGGCTGCTGAGACAAAGGCGGGTGGTGGTGGTGTGGGTTTACAGGCTGACCGACGGGAAGAGAAAGAGACTGGGACGGGGGCTGAGGGGCGGGCTCTGAACTCACCACCATGACCTCCTGCTCCTCTTTCCTCTCCTCCTTAATCTTCATGTCATTTTTCACCTTGTGGAGGAGATCTGCAGGTGGGGGCTCTTTCCTCTCGCTGTCCTTGAGTGTAGGGGGGGGCCCACCTGTCATCTTCATGCTCTGCTCATTGATCACTGCCTTGGAGTACGGAGAGGGAGAGCGCTGAGTGGGTTTGATGGAGTCTTCTGAGGGTCTCCTCTCCAGCATCTCCTTGCCAGGCGAGCGGCTCTCCTTCACCTTGATGTCGGCCAGTGTGGAAGACTCTCTGTGGCGCTCCAGCAGCTCCTTCTCTGCTTCACGGACCCGGTCCACGCTGCCGCTGTGATGCCGACCTGAATCACTGGAGTTCTGGCTGTTCGAGCGAATTAAGCTACTGATCTGGTAGCTGACTGGTGCGGAGGCTGGAGATGAGCGGTTGGAGTGTCGGTTGCGATCCACAGAATCCCTGTAATGACATAATAAAATAGTTGGGTATCAGTTAAAGGAGGCATCATGTAGGCGAGCTGTATTAAATTTCAACATAAGAGTTTTAATTCTCACAGGAAAAAAAAGCACATTTTGCCAGGCTCTTCCTCAAACAATGTTTACTGCCTTTAAATCTGAGTTCCTTCCAGTTAATGTGTGACAGATAGCTTCTCTCTGAGCTGCTTGTCGACTGTTTGATTTGTGTATGTCTTATTGGATCCATGCTTTGAGTTTATTTCAGTTTCCAAGGATACGGTGGATACACTTTTGTCTTAGACAGGGAATCTCCACAGAGGGGATTTGATGATGTTCTTTGATGAATGTGCACTGGAAAATGGATAATCAGCCATGTGATAATGTACCGGTATTTAATATAGTTTTGTTTTGTGAATGCATTCTGTGTATAGTCAGATTTGTTAACCTCTTGGGGGAACATCCTGTGCAATAAAGGAAATCTCCAATTTCACAATGTGGTAGGAGTAAAAACTCAAAGCTCAAATAAGACCACAGCCTCACCTGTCTTTATCCTTCTCTTCCTTCCCAATGGAAGAGTCTCTTTTCTCTCTTTCCCTTTCCCGTTCCCTCTCTCTTTCCCGTTCCCTCTCTCGTTCTCTCTCGTGGCTGTTGGCTGAGCTGCTTCTCTCTGCGTCTGCGGTTTTGGGCCACTGTGGCGGGGTGGGGAAAGACGGTGGGGTGCGTCGAAGTCTGTTCCAGGTGTCGTGGTGGGGGCTGCCAAACGTGGGCAGTCCTCCCGGCCCCTCCTTGGTGCCAAACACACTGTTGGACCCTGGAGGGAAGAGGGAGACAGGCGTGGGACCCACTGTAAGTTAATTGGGCACAAAACCTTCTTGAGGACACATAAGATGAGAAAGACTCAACAACAAAAGCTGCTTTTGTCTTTGTCTCTGGAGGCTCTCTCACTGAAGCTGTTAGAAGAGAGTTAGAGGTTAATGGCTCCCCCCACCAGTGGAAAAAAAAATACTCATTTGCTTTTGGACTAAAGGGCCCCCCTCCCCCCCTCCCTATTTGCACCGGATGAACAGGGGAGACTCACTTGCCCTCTGGAGTCGAGGGCTGTGAAAAGCCAAGGGAGACCTTAGCATTCCACGGCATGTCTATTCCAATCACATCCATTTTCACAACAGGATTTGGCACACAAAAATAGGAGGGATGAAGAGAAAGAGAGAAAGCGTAGAGAGAAGGATGCAGGGGGGAAAGAGAAAGCCCTCCGTGGTGGTGCAGAAGGGGCTTGTCAAATAATTAATAGATGAATTGCCACCAAACAGCAGACCTGAGAGTGCCGGCTGGCAGCAGCGCAGCCAGATTAAAGCCAGGCTGTTGGGGCCATGCTTGGTGGATGAAGTGGAGGCAGGGAGGAGGTTTGCTGTGGTGTGTTGTGCTGCCTTGTTGGGCTTTGCTGGGCTAGGGCTGCTTTTGACACTAGAAACTAGAGCTAAGTGTCTTAATTTTTTTTCCTCCCCTCCTGGCTCTCCCTGTGGTCTAACTATGTCCTGCTCTGTTCTGTCACTGGCCACAGGGGCCAGATTGAAAGGGGGAGCGGTGGAGGAGGAGAGGGGGCCAGCGCTTACCAAGCGAGGGGTTGCCTAATCCTCCGAAGGCACTGCTTGAAAGGTTGCCGAGGCCGCCAAAGGAACTGGAGCGACTGAAAGGATCTGCAAAATGCCAAACAGGGATTAGCAAAAGGGGGGGTGCTGGCTAGCAGTGCTCACCCCAACACCAACCCGTTCCACTCGGCTTTTCTCTTACAAGCGAGCTGTGTTTTTTTTTTTTTCTTTTTTTTTTTAAAGCGCTGCCACCTTAGCTCTCTGCCTGGTAATCCTGCAGTAGCCAGGTCGCCTGGATGCTGGATTCACTGCCACTAACTGGAGTGGAGTGTCTCTGACCCTGCTGGGCCTAGCGGAACAACGCTGCTTGATGGGGAAATTAGTTTTGAGTTGTTGGAGCTTGGCTGAAAATGGACTGTGGTAGGGCAGGGGAATTAGAAGCTGCAGAAATTAGTCTAGACAGACCATAATGCTTTGACTGGAGAAGCAGGGCCTGATGAGCTCAACTGGTGCAAACTCTAGCCTCTCAATTTATAGTAATGACACAAATATTTACCCTGACAAGTCAGTGAACAACATTCATCTGCTGATTATTTGCAGTCCCATGTTAATTCAGCAAAAATCCATCAAGAAATGCAGAAGTTATCAACAGATTAGGGTTTAAGGATTTTCAGCGCTGGGGGTTGTTAATATATCAGAAAAGACAACAATTGAGAAATCTCCTCTGCCTCACACATGAATTCCCTGGGCAGGAAAATTCTGTCTGCTAAGTCTTCGTCCTCTGTGGACCGTGTGTATTCACAAGCGCAAAATGGATTGACTCAAGGGCTTATTCCATGAAATCAACTTGCCACTCTGAATCCAAACAGTGTCTCAAATAGAATGGTGCAAAATACACAAATGAATGAAAATAATTACATGCACAAGTAAATCCAGCAACATTAACTATCCCACTCCTTCTGTGAATTGTGAAATTAACTTTGCAAGCTTAAAGGAAGTAGTGTCATAAACGCTGCTGCACTGCCTTTAGATTCTCCAAACAAATGAGGGATGACAAATGGGGCAGAAGAGTGAACACTAGGCTAGCCTCGTCTTTTTAATAACCCCACACAGAGTTATTTAAGGCTATGTTATGAATCATACTGTCCAATTACATTATGGCTCCACTCTCCTACGAGTTTGCTCAAGAAGTGCCGCAGCAGACTGTCTACACTGGCCAACTGGATTCCACATTAACCTTCAAACGAATCTGAGATCAAAACTAGAAGGATCTCAGTTTCAAATTACACCCCGGTGGCTTGTAATGTGTTTAAAACATGAGAGCTAAAGAGAGAGAGTGGGTGAGAGAGAGACAGAGGGAAAGAGGAGATAAATGTATAAAAAAAATTGAACATGGGGTTACTTACACTTACCTGCCAAATGGCTAGGAGGCAGGAAGCCGCTGGGATGTGGGGCAGGGCCGTAGGGGGAGGGAGCTGGGTGGCCGGAGCCTATCGGAGACAGACAGGAGATAGAAGAGTGTTGCTATCAGACTCTCATGAACTCTAATGAGCATGCAGAGAGAACAGAATTATCGTCCACCCACGATAATCACACTTCTGACCCCCGCGATTAGACAAGTACAGAAAAAAAAAGTAAATGTGAGTAAATACGAAGTGTTTTCCCTGCAAGAGCATCACAAACTTGTTGAATGTACTGTAAATAGAAGCACAGAGGCGGCTGAGTAATGCCATTGAGGGAATTAGCAACTGATATTTTGGTTTTATTGCAGCTGTTGCCTGTTTGTGTTCAGGTCTATAACTGCTTATTGAGGTCAGCTCCAGAGTGTGCAACAAGCTGGCCTTTCTCACAAAACACAGCTACCATCACCCATATTCCATGAATGGTTAATGAAAGAACCAATTACAGGAGTGCCTCTGACACACCACTGCATAATTACCAGTCAAAGGCCATTCGCCTCTCTGTTGCCCTCCAACGCAGGCCAAATCAGTCAATTACCTAACTGGGAGTCATCCATATTCATAGACGTAGCTGACTCCCTTTACTGGCAAAACATTTGCTACAAAAGCACTATAATTAAGTGAACATTACATGAGAAGAGAGAAAAAAAGATACCCTTTTCTTTGCAATGGTGGGGAGACAATTATGACATGCAGCTATAAATGCTTATTAGCCTAAAGACAAAAATGCAGTTGAAAAGCCTTGAGAATGGCATCATTTAAGTGTTTTGAATGATTTGAATTGGGCGATGCACTGAGAGAACCTACTGACCTGTGGAGGAGAAAAGGGGTCGTGCCAGGTCATGAGGGTACGGGAACCCTGGGAAGACTCCTGGAGCTGGGGGTCGACTGAACAGGTCCAGTTTCCCATTCATGTCTAGTTTGTGAGGATCCAGCTGCATTTGCTATAGTCAAGAGAGGCAGAGACAAACAGAGGGAGACGGACAAAGAAAATTAGGTCGGTAGGCAACAGTACTTAACATTTCCAACAACAGTGAGAGGGATTTATCCTCAGCTAGACACTGGGTGAGAGATCAGAGGAATACAGATACATCAACAATGGCTCCATGTCTCCAATTCTGGCCAACTGTGTTATAACAAATATATGTAAGCTGATTAGGGACACTAAATCCTTGGTTACGGGGGTTCAGAGCCCAAGAAGGACTGACATCACTCGGCCAGAGGCCTTAGCAGAGGATCTCCATGGCGAGGCCACACCATCCTCTGTCAGTGAGAGGAGTAGTTCCACACAAGCATTCGTCTGTGCTCACATGTTGTAATTTAGTCAATGCAGCCATCACTATGATCACTGATTCTGTTACAGCTGTTAATGTGTCAGGTCATGATCTGCCCGTTTCTTTTTCGGGTTGAGTGAGCGACGCACAGAACATTTACTTTGCTTTAGGGAACACTAAACAAGAGGAAACACAATTTTGTTGGATTGTGAATCATTCTTACATGTAACAGATTTCTGTTCTTATTTTGTCATCTGTCTTTTCCCACCCACATGGTCTTTCTGAACCCAGTAACACGATTATAGATTGTTTCACTGGTAAAGATCCAACTATGACATGATAAGACCTACTGTGTATTCAGTGAGCAAGTATGTTATTTGGGTCGTTATTCCATTACCAATATACTGTATCTGGTTTAAATGACAGCAAAACTCCTGCAAGACATCATTATCCATCTCACGCACCTTCATTTTCTGCTGGTGGTGGTAGATCTGCCATGCGATCTGGACATGCACTGCACACCACTTGCCAGGTTTCTAAAAATTTAGAGAGAAACTGAGGTTAGCCTGCTGGCTTTAATATGGGGAACTAAATATGGATTCTGGCATTGTGATTTTCTGGCCAAACTACAAAGCGGGAACTCGTCAGAATTTTCAACCAGGCAACGGATTAAGAAAATCTAACCCTGACTTTAACCCAACAGAAACCTCAAAGCTAACTGTAAATGCAGCCAAAAGCCGGCAGGAATTGTTGAAGAATTTGCAGTTTTAGACTTTGTGGCCTGGCCAGAGAGATGTCACATTTAACAAGAGATGGACAAGGCAACCACTTACCCTAACAGATGTCCTGAACGGATCTGTTATCTGTATGGATAAACAGACAAGCGTTATCATCAACAACAACGCAACGTGGCCAAATTGTGCAGGCGCTGTGGTGGATACATGCTTGCAGCGACAGGCATGAGGAGAAAATATTCAGTCTCAGAAAGATGCTAATGCAGAGACAAAGCAATCACATCTCTCTGAGACGCACACTGTGTGTCCACATGCGGCTTTCACCGGGAGGAACAGAGGCAAGAAGAGACTTGTTGGGACACTGTCAACTTGACGCTTACCCGTGGGTCCTTCTGTAGGAGTGTGTGAGGTACTGCTCCAGGACGCGCAGCTACGTCGATGGGATTGGATGCCTGAGAGAGAGACAGAGAGACAAAGAGAAAGAGAGACATGGTAACCCATCAGATCTGTAGTCGTTTAAGTAGTTAAAGCCTGAAAAGACATTATAAAGCAGCAATGCGCTAAAGGAAATAAACCAAAGCATGTTGCGTAACTACTTTATGCAGGAGGTAAATTCATTCTTAATCCAGTAATTCTCAGTGGGGTTGGAGGCATCTGTGGCGTCCTCGGTAGAGGGCTTTTCATTTTGGACTTTTTTTCTCTATGAATAAATACCAGAAGTACGCTGAGACTAAATCTTGTGTCCAGGCTCTGGGTGGACGTCTGTGGCAGGGAAGCATGTCTTAAACTGGCAGTAGGAGATCCTCCAGCTACAGATGCCAACATCACCGCAGCCCTACAGTATATCCTCCCTCAGTAGCATTATAAATCTCTAATCCTCAACTACAGCTGTTATATATCTGATGTCATAGATTAAACTGTAATGATGCTGAAGGTGCTGAGCCACGCCAGTGTAACACATCTCCTCTTTAAGTCACTGAAGCGCAACAGCCTTATTAATCCATCCCTATACCGCAGACAGGAGGGTCCTGCAGGGTGACCTGAGTCACCAGCCCCCCACAAACAAACACACATCCCAAGCCTTGCCTCCCCAAGCTCCCCTCCAAGAATACTTAGCAGGGGTTTTAAACTGTTCCTTGAACCATCTGGAGGGACCTTTGACAAAAGGGCCCCTTCCATGACAGAGTCTGCTGGGAATAGGGCCAGCGGATTTAGGGCAGCTTTGATTAGGGGCTTACACCAGGTCACAGCCGCTGGGCATCTGCCAGACAGACTCACACCCTCACACCCCTTCCCATCCCTCACATCCCTGCCGCCACACATCTTCTTCTGTCTTGCTTGTCATGGCTGGGGTCAGCACGCGACTCTGACCCTGTTCAGTTCAAGTCAAATCTGATATATATTAGGATTTTGATGGGATGTGGCCAAGTGAATTAGAATCTTGTTTCATCGATACTCAGCAGCAACAAAGCTCTGCTGCTTCTCTCATTCAACTCAGAATATCTGATTTTTCCATCTAAACCAAAGACCATCCTCCTTGTTACAGGTGTACTAATCATCCATGATGCTTCAGTGTTTGGTGAGGCTGAAAACCCACAGACAACTCTCTCATAGAGGCACATGGCATAGAGCTGTTGGCATACAGTATATTACACATCTGCCTTTGAAACTCCCATGAAAAGTCTACTCATTGTTCCTCTAATTCATTTCCCTCAGTGAGCACATGTAACCATTGTCACTCATGCAAAGTCTTTATATACAGCAGGGCATTTACATAGTCTCTACACTGAGAGAATTAAAAACTTTATCTCTGTCTTTTGTGCTATAGTTAAGTTTTTGTTTCAGTTGCGTACAAGCTTGTGTGCTTTGTTTTGTGCCCATGCTTCCTATAATTATCTGTCTGTTTGTAGACTGTGGGTTGAGGGTAGGGATGTGGGGCTGACCTTGGGCTGGAAGGCTCCTTGCAGCGAGCTGAAGGGTCCTGAGTGTGGGAGCAGCGGGGGCATGCCTGGCATGGTGGGGGGATAGGAGGGGAAGAACTGGGGAGAAAAGAGGAGGATGGGAAACACAAAAAGACACAAAACAAAATCAAACAGAGATACATACAGGACTCAAGCATATGCACACTCAAAACCACACAACACACAATAAATGCAGTCATGGCAACATTCAAATATGTGAAATATTTGATTTGCCAAATGCAAATAACAAATTTAAATTTGTATGAGGAGGAACTCACGTTTGAATGTCTGATGAATGGATTGTCCAGTTTGGGGGTGTATTTGTCGAACTGGAAGAGATAAGAGAGAGGAAGAATTAGAAAAAAAAGTCCACAAAATGATGTACTTCACCAAAATCCTTCAAGCAAAAGCCTTCTTTAAAAATACCCTCTCATTATTTTTACATCATAAAAACATAACATGTGATCAACATCTGTAACTGGTAATAAGCAGGATTGTGCTCCAGAATAATAAGCCCAGGAGTAAAGCAGCTGGCTTGCACTAGTCATGGGTTTACTTAAACTGCATGGTCAGATAGGCAGTTAAATTACTAACAATACAGCCGCTTTAGCAGACTGCCAAGATGAAGGCAGCCTGCATGATTTTCCAATTGAGCATACAGAGGTTGGGCGTGGAGGCCCAGCTTCGAGAATCATACCATTTTAAAACCAGACCAGTTGTTTCTATTCACTGGAAAATTTGTAGAAATGTGAATCTAATTGCTTTTGACTGCTATGGCCTTTTTTTTCCTCTTTACAATGCTCCATGATGGTATACACGGGAGGGGAGTAGACGGAGACATATAGCTTGTTTTGGGTGTTAGACAACCAGACTTCAAAAGAGATTTAGTGAAGAAAAGAGTCAGATTCTCCATGCATTAAATCATGGAAAGAATATATGGAACCTCTTGTGAGAGCGGTCTGTCTTTTATGACTGAAACTGAATCGAGTAGATGACATTTGCAATGGTTAGGGGCTAATTCAGGACAGATCAGCATGAAACTGATATAACCTTGAAATGCTGAACTGATGTGAGGAAACCATTTCTGTGGCAGAGCTTCTGCCTACCAGAATAATCTCAGTTAAAATTTGCCATATAAAAACTGTGTTGTTGGATGAAAGAAATGTTTCTGATCATATCCCGAACACATGGGAATCTAGTCAGTAAACTGAGAAGGAGAGGAGGGAGAGCGAGAACGGCGAATGTTGCCCCACGTATGAAAGGGGGCTTTGTGTGTCTGTTCACTGGCCCTCTATTTTGAAATGGGCTAATTACAAGTGACAGTAACTTATTCCTATTCCGCAAATACACAAACCATTTGCAGGTACTTTTTGCGAGTGTTTTCACAAAGCTCTTTTGGCAGGCGCAGCCGTTTTGGGTTTACATAAAACAAGAAAATGAGTGGGTATGAATCAGTGTTCCTGTGTGTGCGTGTGCTGCAGCACGGGTGGTTGTGGGGGTAGCGGGTGTAGGGGTTGGCTGAGCTGCTGGTGGAGAGGCAGGGTTTGGGTCAGGGGCCATTCCGGGGCCATTCACATATGCACACAAAATGGCAGCGGCAGCAGTGATGGTGTTGACGGCCCTGTTTGTGGGCGATAATGGGCCCAAATCAAAGACAGATAGCCTATTGAGAGGAAACGCCGAGCCAGCTTCCGAGCTCATTAAAAAGCTCCTCTGCATTTCTGAAGGCGCGGCCTGTTTAATGTCTGACACTGGGAGAGGGATTTTGGCTGCTTTATGGCCTTGTAAAAAAAAGAAAAAGAAAAAAGAAAAAAGGAAAAGCGAAAAAACTCTTGCCCTTGTAATTTATGGTGCCTGTCACAGTTTTATAGTAAACAGCTTTGGCTAATTAAAGCTTAATATTTCATCTTATAACAATTAAGGATATTCCTTGTCCAAAGACAAGGCTGGGGCAAGGAGGCGGGGTTGCAAAGACACCGCTGCCATTTGGCAAGCCAGCTGCTTGAGGGCGTAGAACAATAAACAAATATAGAGGCTTCATAATTTCATTAATTACAGCCATTAGCCAAGGGCTGTTACATAGCTGAAATGACATGGGACATCTAGAGAGCAGGAGGAAATCAAAGAGAGAGAGAAAGAGAGGAGAAAGAGAGAGAGGAAGCACAACTGTATTGCTATATGTGGCTTGCCTTTTCACAACAAAACAGTAAGACAACCACAACATCATCATTACTGCTGCCTCTTTAAGCAAGCACCAAAGAGAAGAAAAACAGCATTGTTACTGAGGAGAGGAGGGGAGGGGAAAAGACATAAGTTAAGTAACAACACACTTTCAATTAAAAGGAAAAAAAAAAACAGCAGAAGACATTAATGGCAGTCTCAAATCCCATCGCAACAACACAACAAGAGATGGGGGAGTATGTACATCATGGGCTACATAATGCCAGCATTAGTGAGATGGGGAAATCGCCTCTTTCATCTTCAAAGGGCGGACTGCGTACTGTATATAATTCCTACCATGTCAGGAATGAACAGAAGACCAGATTAAGGCGTGTGTGTCGGCTGAAGGCCTGAAGGACGGCCTAAACGGTCTCAATACTTATCTGAGACTGTGCCATAAATACCAGAGCTTTGATTTCTAATGTACAGGATGGGGATAATCTTGGAGCGGGGCCTTAATGGGACCACAGGCTCTCAATCAGAGGTCATGACATGATGGATTAGATCTATTAGACTAATGCCAAAAAGCTACAAATGGGGCCCCCGTCTGAATCGACTGTGAGAGATTGCTGTGCGTTTCAAATGATGGATGAATAGTTATAACCTTTTTTCCTCAGCACTAATCTGAGAGTTGCCAGACTTTGACCCCCTCCCCACCCCCCCACCCAGACTTGATGGCAGTCAAAGCACGGAAGCAATTAGAAACATTATCAAAACAGTTTTGCAGTGATGTCATCCACACTGAAGTTATTTGACCGGCTTTGAATTTGTCATTGGCAAGTATGGTTGCTTTTAAATGCACACATACACACACACATGAACAGCAAGGAGTGTGCACACAACTATGTCTGCAGAAATGCACACACAGATCTGTTTGACGGCGCCTTGGTTGCTCTTTGTTAACAGGCAAATGAAAACATTCAAAACCATTTAAAACACATCCATATGCAAACAATTGAAAAGCCTGCCTTCAGGCAGTTCCCCTTTTTTGATCCTCAGCAAACTCTGAACAGCAAAATCTATGTCACAGTTAAGAAGAAGATGAATAATCTAAATTAAATTTGGTAATGTTGGTTTGGCAGGTAAGGACCTCTATGAAAGTGGGGGTTTTATATGTGATTCTATTATGGATGAATACGTTGAAAGTTGTAAAAATAAACATGTGCTTGGTCAGGTTGGACCAAACTGAGCAGGAACTGGCATGATGTATGTAATGTGTGTAATGGGAGGTGGCAGCCAGCGGGCCGTGTCTGCCCTGCATTTGTCCTTATTACAGAGGAACAGATGTGACGCTGTAAGCTTCTTGTCAGCTCTCAGGCTTTAGAAGCAGAAATCAAAGAGCAAAATTCAAACCGAGTCAGTGGCATTATTTTCTTTGAAGGGAGGGGTTCCTAACAGCTACGGGACATATTTGGTGAATTTTCGGGGTAAAGAAAAAAAGGGAGAAACTGATCGAAGAGGGGAGATCGGGAGGGGTGACAGGTGGGTGGGTGGCAAGTTACTGGAATTTTCTTTTTACTTATCCTCACATTTCTGGCTTGGGTACGCACCATGGGGGGTGCGGTGGGCGGGGTGAGGATGGCGGCCGGGGGCAGACTGGCGGGGAAGGGCGTGAAGGTGTGCTGGTGGGTGTGTTGGTGCTGGTGCATGTGCTGGTGTTGGTGAAACTCGGCCCTCAGGAGCGACACGGGGGCCAGCGGCGAGGCGGACGGCCCCCGGCCCCGCTCTGAACTCTGAACCAGGAAGCGGTTGTTCAGCTCCTGCCTCAGGAGGTCATGCTCTGCAAGAAAGGAGAGCGAGGAAAAAAAAAAAAGGAAAGAAAGAAATAAAAAAGAAAAAAAGAAAAAAGAAAAAGAAAAAAGGGGGAGGGGGAGGGAAGGAAGGGGGGGACACAAGAAAAAAAAAGGCACGGGCGCCCAGTCAGTCTTCACAACAAGGGTAGAAGAGAAAAGAGAAAATAGTCACCTGGCATTCTCTGTTTCTCCAGCTCATGCTGTGAGGGTTTTCTACGTGGGGACTCATTGGTGGTGGTAAGAGAGTTGCCTGTGACAATGTGCCAATCAGAATCCCCGAATGAGGCTGGCAATACATGATTGGTTGGTTGAATGATATCAACAGACTGGTATCTAAAGACAAGAGAGAACCAAGAGTCATCCCAGCAGAAAACACACACACTCTTGCCCTCTATTAGAAAATCAGTGCACAACTGGCATATTTAATACACACTCTGGAGACACCCATCATCGCTGGAGACATTTGTTTGCTTCTATTGCAGAATAAAATTGCGTGTTTTGAGGAAATTGTAAAACACATTATTAAATCTCTTCAATGCACACATTACTGGAAAGAGAAAACACAGATCTGGTTGCTGAGCTTGGATCAGATTGCATGACATTTTTCAGCGGGTTTATTCCTTGTTTTCAGTAGCCCAGTGCTCAGGACGTCTCCAGCTGTGATGACTGTCCACTTGTTAACTGACATTTTCCAATGATGCATCCAAGTCCTTGTACTGTGACCTCATCCCTGCTTCTATAAATACAATCCATCTTAGAAGGATGCCGGATATTCTCCAGTGGAAATAAAACCTGACATTATAGCATGTGACTTTTAAGAGAAGCAGATCACTGTTGATTTTTTACATTTAAATCAGATGTATTTCCACTCTGTGCTGTACAAGGGTGATTGGCTAATGAGGCTCTTTTGTCAAATTATTGATTACTGGTAATTGGTTATTTGAAGCATCTGTGGCTACTCCACTAAGTGGACCACATTCTTTATATTTATGGGCAGACATTAAAGGGCTATGTTGAGGTTTTAGGAAAAACCTCTTTAACTTGCTTTGACTGCTCTGGCTTTAGTGTCTTACATGAGACGTACGCTGCTTTCAGATCAATGCAATTTTTTTTTTTACTATTCACTATGTATAGGAACTGACTTATACTAGCCATTAAAGACAAAACCATGATTTACCAAAATGTGTTTTCTCTAACAAGCCAGTGTAACCACCTGTTTCTGTTCAGTACAAGAGTATGATTGGATAAACTGTTCTGTGCAGTATCAAAGGATAAGGGAGGAAAGAATGAGCACTTACCTGATCAGCAAATCAAACTTGACAAGTTTCAACACCATAACACATGTATTATGGTATTAACAACATACTATAATAACTAATTCATTATTATGGCTGAAAACTAGTTTTAATGAGTGTCAGGTCACATGCATGGGTCACATAAATATAGTAAGTGCTATCTATATTTTATTTATATAAAATGGGAACTATGGGAAGAAATGCTGGAAAGTCATATAGTGAATTCTTTGCAGCACCATTAGTCAGAAGGTGTTGATAAAAGACCAATAGGGAAAGATGGTCTTTTTAAAGTTGCCATGCACCATATGAGTTTGTGTCTGCATTGACATGCTACCATCTAACATTTGAGGTGCGCAGCTTTACCTGGGTAGGGGGTGCCGCCGGGGTGCCCAGGCACAACTAAGCTGTTGGTTGGTAAGGTCGGTGGTGGAGGCAGTGTGGCTGGGGTTGCAAACATGGCCGGATGGCGATGGGCCGGGCTCCGTAGAGAGGAATAATGTGAGGTAGAGAGATTGGCTATGGACAGAGGCAAGGCGGGGGCCGAGGATGGGAGCCCGCTGAGGTGGTGGTGGTGAGGGGATGGGGGCAAGTGTTGTTTGGGAAGTCCCACTGGACTGCTGCTGTGGCTGAAAAGGTAGAAAAAATACAATTAAGTGAATGATAATTTTTATTGCTAATAGACCGTGTTTTTTTAAAATAATCTCTTGAGTGTTCAGTCAGAGCGCAGAACTGTGATGTATTCAACGCAAGGATGTCTAGCATGTGAAACTTCCATTTGTTGGTATAGTACATTAGTTTGCTTGTTTTGTTGGCAGCTCAGTATTAGATCAACTTTACTGATACGTTTGACATTCTGTTTTGACAACAGAAGAATGATTTTCCAATAAAGCTTCTTACGTTGATCTAAAAAAAAGAGGGGTGAGAGCAAATTCTGAGAAAATTTGATAAAATGCTGAAAAAAGCTGAATGTGCTGGAGAGCTGCTCAATGAAATACAGTAAATCTGACAGCTGGTTATTGCAAGTTTGTGTGGTAAAAAAAAAATCTATATCTGCCCCACAACAGTCAATATTGTGTAGAATATAAATTGCGCAGTATCTTGTTGGAGTGCATTATATTAATTTTTAAATTGCTGCAGTTTATTTTATTGCTGTCTCCACTAAACTGACAGTTAAAAGCAAAGTAGAGGTTAGCAGCAGTGTGACACCCTGGCCTAGTTGGTACAGTGATCATCTCTGCTCCGTAACTGTAAGTCTGAAATCTCCAGTGGTCTGACACAGACTTAACTGATCTGGCCACATGAGGTTGAAATGTTGCTGAATACCACTAAGCTGAGTGAGTGTAACAGTTTCACCATAACCACATTAATACGTGTGTGTTTTATTGGCCTCTTTTTCACTGCTAACTCTGGGTAGCCTGCCAATTTTAATGAAGCACAAACGTCTGCACCCTTGTGCGCCCCTGCTCCCGGGACACAAACATCCCCCGTATAACAGCCCACCTGATGTCGTGGAGGCTGTTGTACTGCAGCGGATGATGCACCTGGTGGCTGATTACTGGCCGCGCGTGGTGCTGTGGAGGCGGAAGAACACGGGGCTCCTGGTGCGGGTGAGGGTGAGGGTGCGGGTGAGGGTGAGGAGGGTGGGGCTGGGGATGGGGTGGTGGTCTCAGCAGGGGAGGGGTAGGGACAGGGGGCGGAGGCGGCTGCTCCTTCTTGACACTGAGAGGAGGCGGGGTGGGGAGGCGGGACCTAGGAGGCTCTGGAGGGGCCGCCGCTGCAGCGGGGGCGGGGGAGCCCGTGGGCGCCGAAGCCGGGGTGGGGCTGGGCACGGGAGGCGCGAAGGGCACCTCGCTGATGCTCTGCTCCTGGCTGCGCTGAAGCCCCGAGACTTTGGCTGAGCTACAGGTCTTGGACTCGGGACTCTCATTCGTCGGCACACCTGAGAAGAGAAGAAAAAGTGAAATATAAGAAGAGAGTTTGAAACCCTGATCTGAAGTTCACCTGTTTTTCCTATCTCAGATATTCCTGTTTGATTCAAAACCACCTGATGACAGATAATAACGGCTTTCTCCTATGTGCATTCAGAGGCCTACGTATATATGATCAATGATGAGTAAAACATAGTCCCTTTTCCTCCTTTATAATGTTCTCCACATGTCTCCTGCCTGAGGTTCCTCCTGTTTCCCTCTCCCTAGGTTCCATTAAGTGTTTAATCAGGTCATTTTCATGCTTGACTATAATCAGATGATCCAATTTCTTCTTGCGATCCAGTCAGTATGAATAAATCACAGCTAATTAAAGTTAAATGTCGGCCCCTATTCAGGGCTTTGCTGAGCACACAATCTGGCATGAAATAATTATGTTTCAATTGTGCTGTGAAGAGAGATCATGGCCCCTTATCTTGGCCTCTCTGCCACTGTGCCTTTCTGTCCTCCCTTCCTGATCTTTCAGGGGATTTGGGAAACCGCAGCAAAGCACTCTGAACTTGGCCACTTTGTCTTTACCATTCATCAGGGGTCTTTTCAGCAGACAAGAAGCTTTTATGATCAGCATTCCACTCAACAACGACTTTTCATACTTAGGCTGTTGCAATTTAATCACTGTAATTATGTACTGTCGTAGCGGGAAAATGGAAGTGGCAGAAAATGCAGCATCTCGATACCTTTACACAGACAAAGAATGCCATCGCACTTATGCATCAATGAAAAAGCCATGGAGATACGATGTTCTAGCTCTCTCACAGTGAAAAAGGAAAACAAAGTGGGCCACAAAGAAAATGGATTTTGCGGAGATGCTAGAGCCACAAACTACAATGGAGAAAACACTGAACTCATCAAAGTGGCGAGTGGTGGAATTTGTTTTAAGTACAGACACATCAGATGCATAGAAAAATCGGAGAAAGAGAATGTTCACACACGGATAGAGACAGATAGAGACAGAGGCGGAGAGGAGACAGCCCGGTGCAGATGAGGCTCTCTAGGCGGCTCTAATCTACAGCTAAGACGCAGCAGTACTTCAGTCAGAAGGCTTACTAGAGCTGCAATTAAAAAAGCTCCATGGGCACTCTCAACGGTAACAAAAAATGAGAAGAGCCGGGAGCTGCTGTCAAGCCAGTGAGAACTCGATATGTAGCCTACTAATGGAATATCCAGTCCCTATTAACAGCCTGCTTAATCTTTCAAGGATCCTAACACCCATAAAAAGCCCAATAAAAAGGCAGGGCAGAGCTTTTATTTTTTTATTTGTTGAGCTCCCCTCCCTTGCTCCTTGCATTTTATGGGAGAACTGGGGCTGGCTAAGGTGTCACGATTTTCAAATGAATTCTGGGGTCTGGGTGTATATAGACCTGCAGATTTATAGGGGTCTGGGATTTGGATTAAACTGTCAGGCTCTCTTCCTGCAGGCGAAAGAGAAAGAGGAAGACTGAAGGCAAAGACGGAGAGACACCGACAGACAAACAGAGGCGAAGAAGCAAATATCCACAGTCGAAATGTCGCCGTTGGGTGATGTTGCCGTGGCAACCTGTTCTCCCAGACACAATGTGAGGCGAGTGATATGGAATGAAGTCTCACTACGACCACTAGGAGATAGAGAGGGGTTTCTAATACTAATGCTGGGAAGCCAGGGCCAGGGTTATCTTAATGATGATTCTAATGGGCTCTAATGGAGGCAGGGAGGTATCAGCTCAGACCAACCCATCCCTCATTAAAATCCCTCTGCAAGCAAAGACACTCACACTCTCGCACACACCCACGAATGGAGACAACGGAGGGTGGACATAGAAAAAGTTTTCAGTCTGGGCACATTACTCACACACAAGCACACACACAGAGAGTCCCATAGTCTTAATTTCGGTAAAGGGCAGCACAAAGCAAGAAGAATCTGAACAAGTCTACTACAGAATAGGTACATCATGTCCATAATGCAATGATTTAATGCGAGGATGTGGATTTGCTATGGAGACACACATAAAGTATTAATGTGTGATAGCTCCTTAAACTACAGGTGCTCCAGCTTGTGCAGCAGCATCAGTAAGTCACCTCTACTGTGAACACAACGTAACACATGACTGTTTTCACCACTTTTCTGAAAGCAGAAGCCATTTTGAGGGCAAACACAGCGATAACAAGATGACAGCAACACCTTTCTGTGACACATGTCACCCACTGGCTGTATCGTTGCTGTTTTTCAACAAACCTTCAAAAACCGAAAAACCACACACGACTGTCAGCTGGAGTTACAAGTGTTTCAACAAACTGACAAATTTGTCATTGTATTGTTCGTCTTCTCCTCAGGACATGGAGGATGCTTTCCCTGCAATCTCACACTGAGGAAGACAGTGGGCAAGCCACAGGCAGTCATGTGAAACAAATACCATACGAGTGTATGTACAAAAAAATGTGCTGTCCTGAAGCCCTGCCCCACAAACCTGAGCAGATGGTGCGAGTGAGTCAGGCAGGTTGGAGGGCAGCCCGGTGGTGGGGGGTGGCAGCCCCCCTCCCACCTCTCCCGTTAGCTGGGTTAGTGCACCGGGGGGACAGGGACATTCCCTAGGGGGGTGTTGGCAGGTCTGCTCACCAGATGACATCTCATCCCACTATTGATCTTTTTATAGTTGTTCCTGCAGCCATGCTTACTCAGGAGAATTGGGCCTTGCCCTGTGTGCACGTGCCTGGGTTTGCAGTGATACGAGGTAGGGGGTTGGGGGGAGGAGGGACACGGAGACTGAGGTAGCAGACGGACAACAGGCCGCTGGGATTCACTGGTGATGACTGATGTGTCCAGCGGGGAATCTGGGGTGAACGCAGTGTCGCTACACAGCTGTTCCTGCCTCCGATATCCTTCACTTGTGACCCTGTTTGTCCCTGTGGAACATCTGGAGAGCTGGCACAGATCTGGTCCTCTGTGGCCTTTATGCAGCCAGATGGCCCCACTCTGAATGGTTTGGACCAGTCTGGAATGGCTTGGCCCTGAAATGGACTAGGATGGGCTAATTGTCATCATCCAGGAGACCCCAATAAAGGATCAAATTGCTGCTTGTTATGACCTGGATATCCCACTTAAGTAAGTCTGTTGACACATGCCGTGTCAAGAACATAATGCAGAGGGGCCCCAGGCCATTCTAAATGCTTTACAAAACCATAGCCTTTAAAAAGCCTTCACTTTGAAGCTTTTTTAACCACTTTATTTGAAACACACACCTAGCTACTTGCAAAAATGGACGCAACAACCTCCTCAATGAGACGAGAGCCCTAGAGAACATTCTCATGTGGCCTCCGTCAAAAACCCTCTGCAAACGAATGCTGTGCATGCAAACCAGTATGTTACATAAATTACCTGTTCAGTGCTAACACTGATGCCAGTGTATACAACTGCCATGGAAATAGAACCTGTATGCAAAAAGCCTTTTCAGATTAGATATGAGCGTAAGCAAATTTTTTACCAGTGACAAGGGGGGGCTAAGAGTAGCTTAAGGCCACTGGGTGTTCTCATTTACTAGGCAAACACTGCGGTTCACTCGCCTTCATGGTTTTGCCAAAGCATAAACAGGCAGGGCACTGATAAAATAAGGACACGAACAGGTAGATATATAAATAAAGCGGCATATCTGCTGAAAGACGTTGGGGGATGCAGAAGGTATGTGAGAATGCACGCTGCCTTGATCCGTCTCCTGCTGGCTCTGGTTGACAGAATATTCTGCTGCTCTTGACGGTTGAGCTCACAATGATTTGGTTTTTGTACGTCTCTAGACAAGCAATCTGCACAGAGCCAAGGCTTAGCTCACGAGTGAGTGACTGTGGAAGATGGCTATAACAGATACCAGCAGAAGGCAGGAAACCGCAGTCTTGCCAATCAACACTTCATTGCTGTGAGGTATTCAGTCATAAAAAAAAAGGTGGGGTGATTTCAACAAAATGATTTGGTATGAGAGGAACAGAAGGGCTGAGCAGTGTTGAATCATTGTGCTAATAATAAAATCATAGGAGAAATTTGCAATGGCTTGCTTTCCCTCACACTATTTAATCTGCCTCGAGCATCTCCAAGCTGGTAACGAGGGGAGCCAAGGCGACGTTTTTGCAAATCACTCAGAGATGTTAATGGGGGAGTGGACGAGCAGAAAGCTGGCCAAGATAGCTAAAGAGTGGGGACAGCTGGCACGTTTCAATTATTTCTCTTCGTCTCTTCGCTGCAGCTGACAAAAGGAGTGGATGGCAGCAGAATGGGGATGGGTGTTAAGCTGTAACACGTTTACAGTCAAAGCCCAGGCATAAATTGAGAACCTAATGTTCATTTCAGAGAGCTGGCAGCTCAAGCTGTGGGATGAATCAGTTTTTCCTGCGCATATCGGATCCCGATTCAAATCCCAGCCATATGGTACAGGACACATATGCCACTCACCTCTCATGGCACATATACCACTGTTGTGGGTGGGAGAAAAAAAATGGTGGTGGTGGTGGTGGGAGGGGGAAGAGAAATACAGAGGTCTAAATGTTGACTGTCCAAATCCTATTATATGGCACACGGTCCAGCGGTGCTCCAAAACAGTGTTAAACCTTCATTAACCCCTGGTTAGAATGTGCCACAGAGAAACGGGGACACCGGCACACACTCACACTCTCCCAGAATCTCTTTATCCCCCCTCAGCCCCCCGGCAGACCTGCTTCTAGCAGAGCTCATGTGGGACAGCCATCAGTCTCAGCTTCTTATGAACACAACCAGGTCGTCTAAGGTCAGTGCCACTGGGCTGTCCAAAATAAAAGGGGTGGACATCTTGTAACTTTCAACAGAAAAGCCAAAGTCTAATGGTTCCTGTGACGTGGCCCACCCTGCCAGCCTGGAATTTGACCCCTTTCACTGTCACTGACCCGGGCGACCCCTCTTACCCCGAGGCCGCTGAGGACAGACAGACCAACAGGCAGGGACAGGGAGAGGCCACCCCAACTTTAAGGATGTATTTTGCTCTTAAAGCAGAAGTAAGTGATATATTTGTGTTAATATAAGTCTTAAATAGTTATATCTTCCGACAGCAATCACTTACATAGAGTGTTTGGACCAAAACACGGGTCTGTCAGTCACTCTGCTCTGCTCTGAGCCGAGGAGAAAACATTTATCGTATCCTACAGTTTTTATACAATGAGGAGAGAGAACGGCATGCAGGGCTGTGTGTGCAGCCAAGGAACGCCGTGAATGTGGCGACGTAGGGACGAGGACTGTTATGGTGCGTTCAAGGAAACTCGTATTTTTCCGACCGTGAAGTGGTACCAGTTCGATCTGGTACGAGTTCACCGGTCGGAAGTTACGAGTGGCTGTTATAGTGACTTTCACCGGTAAAACAGGTCGGAGAAACACGAGTGGGTTACCTGGAACGCTACAAAGTCGTAAGTTGTGACTTGAAGCTGTAATTTACGATTTCAAAAGCCTGCCTGGAACGCAGCATTAGCAAAAACGACCGGATCGCTTACTTCTGCTTTAAGAGAGGGGGGAGCCTTCAGGAGTTATTTGCGCAATGCTGCGAGCACCAGCCTTATCATTTCATTAATTAGTCTGACACGCCCGCCTTATGGACTTGAACGCAGCAGTGGCAGCTGTCTCAATTGATTACGGCGGTGGACGTGTTGCTGCAATTATCGAGGTGACTAGAGACAACGCCTGCCACTTCTAATAAAGGACTTAACTCCCGCTTCCCACATCACAGCACAGCGGTGAGTGGACAGTAGCAGCCTCCCTGTGTCTCCCATACCTTTAAGACCTTTTCAGAGTCTCTCTACGGGCTGCCGTGGTGCTCAGTGTGGGCTGTAGTTCTTGAGCAGCGTGTCAGCTTTACTTAAGCTCGCATAACGCCTTAACAGTATCACTTTGGTGCCCCACAGGAAACCATCCTCTTTTAGCCCACCAGCTGGCTGACAATCCATAGAGAATGGAAGGAGAAGAGGTAGGAAATAAAGAGAGAGTGAGAAAGAAAGAGATATAAAAGACACAGACAGGGAGCTTTTGCCAGGAAGCTTCAAGTCCAAGCACAAATGGAGGAGGTAAGTGCTCAGCAATGTAAACAGAAGCACTGCTTTCCAACCTCATTTCATGTATGAACATGCATAAAGCCCACATGCCTCTAAGTGGATATAATATTATCTTTCAGTGCCGTACTGATTACTTCTCAATGGAAGGGAAATGGCTGGGTGAAAATCCTTCAACAAATCCTAAGTGGCATGACAGTGGGCTGAAAGAGCCTGCATGTTTTTCTTTTCCTCCTCCTCCATCTCCATTTTCACTCCCCACTCTGAAAGCAAGACAACAATTGGAAGCTGACAGCTCCTAACCATTCTCCATACCTCATTCACTGTTTTGACATATGCAGCCTTTGCAATTTAGAGCCATGAAAGGGGAAGGACAAACATCTTTGCCGACATATCATATTTCTTTTGAGTGTTCTGCAGATGCAGGGTTTTGTCGCCACGAGTATCACAAGCTAAAGCTAAGACGCTGCTTGACCACTCACCTGCTACGTGCGTATAAAGTCATTTTCATAATGTCATATGATACCCTCTGATAGGCAAGAATGCTGAGGCAGCAAGCGCTGCTCTTCTGTAGGTGGCGGCAACTAAAAACAAATATCTCTGTATCAACAGCTGCCAGGGAGCGGGATCATCAATCAACCATCACATTTCTTCTTCTTGTCATGTTTACATGTTAAAGCATCCTGTTATTACAAGCCTATAGGCTGCTGATCTTCACTATGCCGATCAAAGTTCAGGGCTACTTGTCTTGTCATTCAAGAGCCTGTCAGAGTCCCATCTCTCACACTGTACATTACTGCATGCCAGAGACATTTCACTGTACACAGAACAAACATTAAACTAAAAACACTCCATTTTACCAACTGATTTCTAACCACAACATCAACAAGCTGCATTAAAAAAAGATTTCACTTGGTTTAACTTCCAATAATGCAGACGATTAAAAATGACATTCATAGAGGCCAACATAACGTCCTTCAAACTGCAATTAGAAATGATTTCTCTGAGCCACCGTCACAAACCAAAACACTTAAAAGAATACCAAACAAACAAGCAAATTCTCAAATTTGAAAACTATTAAAAGAAATATTGATAATATTCGTCATCGTTTCAATCAACAAAATAATCAATTTATACTTTCATCTATTACAGTTTGACAACTTAAACGCTTGTACTGGTTTATATAGTCTGTGGCAAACTTGGAAGCATCTCTACATGATCTTTGGGGAGGATAAGTGCGATAGGTTCAGATCGTATTTGTCTAAAGATAGCACCCCAGTGTGCATTAAAGCGCCTGCGGGGTTAAGTTACACATATCTGTAAGCCCCCCCCAGGGAAACACACTGTCCGGTATAGACCCACTGATGTAATCAATGCCTCTTCTATACGAGGATCCTGCTGCTGAGCTGCTCCTGGGGTGCTATTGGATAATTAGGCTTACAGATGGAGACCCAGCAGCTGTTGAAGACTAGACTAGAGCTGCCATTTTCCCCTTCTAATGGCTACGTGCCAAAAGAGCTGCGTGGCCTTTTTTCTGCTGCAGTTGGATATGTGAAAGTAGAAAAAAAAAAAGTTTTTTTTGGTGGGGGGGGTGGCGATGAATTACATGTCAAGGCTGAGGACACATTTAGAGGACCAAGGTGGAGATGTTTGAAATAGCTGTCATACAGACCTTAGTTAGACAAACACACACAAAAAGCCTCCTCAAAATCACCACCCCCCTCCCTGTCCCATGTTTACTAACTACTAACTACCCACCCACCACAGGAAAAGAATGACAATTGGAGGGTGTATCAGGTTCGCAAACATTCAATGTCCTTCCTTGCACCCCATTCATCATTCTTGATTAGAGCGACAGAGAGCATGACAGAGAAAGAAGGATAGAGTGACCCAGACTGGGGGAGAAAGAGGGAAAGAGAGGTTAGTTAATAAGGCAGAGGAGAGCAGAGGGCAGGGAGTTGTGTCAGGTAAACTAATGGAGACAAGGCCGGGATCCTGACCTTGGGGGTGGGGGGCGGCTGCCTACCACAAACCTACCACTGTCTACTCCCATCTGCACATGCAGGTGGCCACCAGCAGACACAGAGACGTAGGAGAATCTGGGTCTGGCCTCCCCAAAGCCTCAGTGGACGAGGAACATAAAAAAAAACAACCTGCACATTTTCAGGGCTGCAATGAGCTGCCGCATTTCGCTGCGGTGTTCCAAGTGTGGCAAGTGCAGAATTGATTTGTTTGGAGTGTGAAGGCGGCGTGTCAGTTTGGGGAAATGTGTGAATGTGAGTATGTCTGTGAGGAAAGGGGAGGAGGGGGGGCGCGTGGTGAAACAGGAGCGGAATTGGACTCCGAAACGAGCCAAATCGCTTGTGAGATGAAACAGACTACACCAGGAAGAAAAAAAAGAAACAACAAAAAAAAAGAGACAACAACAACACAAGGCACCAGAAAAGTGTCGAGCAACGCAGGCTGGCACGAAAGCAAAAGACGGAAACAAAGCAAAACAAACACCCTTCTCTTTCTGCTCGACATATTTCAGACTGCAGATGACAAAAACAACACTGAACGAGTTAGAGGAATCAAAATCAAACCACCAAATGTGTCTGGCTGTTTCATGAATCCGTGTCGAAGCGGAGGCTCCACACCACATCAAACCCTGTAAATTCTCCTGAAAGCCTTCTCTCTCCCTTTAGCAGCCAGTGCTTAGATTATTGTGTGCAGCTAAAAGGTAAGTGCTGGGGGTGTCACACTTGATGGTGTGTTTTAAGCACCATAAAGTATCAAGACCCAGATGGCTCATCCTCCCTGAATAACATGTCCACTCTACCTCGGCTCCAGCAGCACCTGCTACCAGGATTAGGTCAGTGCTACGCCAACCCAGCACACTAATACAGTGTGCTGCAGCTGATAAGGAGCCCAGGGCACTTCAGCACCAGCCCTGCACTTAACAGCTGATGAGTCAATACCTGTATCATTAGTGATAGCAATAGCTGTATATTGATCTTTTCCAAAAACACAGGCAGTCATGATTTTGATGCAATTTGTCACTGGTGAGCTACAACAGATGTGGTCTCTTCATGGTTGATAGTTTTTACAGAGCGTGAACAGAACTAGCATTTATTTATGCTCCCAAATACGTTTGAATGTTACATGTTTCATTTTGCTCATAAAAATCAAGAATTAAAAAAATTTAAAAACATAAAAGTCCTAAGAGTATCAGCACTAATTCATACAAGTGGAAGATTCCTCAATTTGCATTATGGACTAAAATCAGAGAGTAGAGCACAGACAAGTTCTATAATTAGTTTACAATCAATAAAAATGTGTAATAAAAACACAGAAAAATTATCTTAACAAAAAATGCAAGTATCAGCATATCAGCATAAATGAGTCTGACCCTGGTAGATACTGCTGCAGGAGCTCTGTACACAATACTCCATGGGTCGTGTGGCTTTGGAGCAGGCTCTCTCGCTTCTTCCCAAAGCAAACAGCAGTGAAATCCCAGTCCTACTGCTGCTCAGCCCTCAACACACAGCAGCACTGACCCAACAGCCAGGGAAGCTGGAGCCCATGCTCTGCTGAATGGGGTATTACAGTCAGTCAGAGGCCATTAGGGGCCCCACCACCAGGGCCCAGTGCAGGGAATTCAGCAGTAGCCAAAAACAACAGCCAAACAGATGACCGCTTGAATATTGGAGGAGACCACACTGTGCATGTTCTTTATAAAAAAAAAACCCACCCTGAAAGAGCCAAAATGCAAGCCCCTGTGTCTCAGCGAATTACCGCCTGTCTGTTAACAAACACTGGTTTGATTAATGGTGCTAACGCCCAGTGAAATATGGGACAAAACACAAGCCCCTTCTCAGTAGTGCGTGTCAGGTTACTGCTTTCACCATGTGTTGACTTCAAGGCTGTATCTAAACTCTGTAGCAAACCTCTCCAAACCCAGCTCTCTGTCAAACACTGTGTATTAGTCCAAGCCTGTGGTAATACTTCTAGACAGAGTGTCTCTGATAAGTCACTGATAGAAACATGGATGCTAATATGCTAGAACTGGAGAGGTACAGGGCTCAGAAATACTAAACAAACAGCCTAGGAGGACCACCCATCTAGAAATACTTGGAAACTAATGTACATGGCTGGCTGATATTTGTGTTTGATCTGGGATCTTGTTTCCTGGGTTCATCTCCTTTCTCCCGAGAATCCTCTCTGGCATGTTCTTCTAATGCATGGATGTCCTTGTCCATCATGGAATCTGAAGCATTTTACATCCGCTCTGTTCCTGGCGATGGTTTTTCCATCTTTATAAGCCTGTGTGAACTGCTTCCCAAAATGTCCAATCCATTACAAGCATGTTTGTAATATCCATCTAGGCTGACGACTGTCCCCCTGCCAGAGATTGTACATTATCCAAGCGTCGTGTTTGGCCACAATCGCCTACCATCTGGCTTTGTCAATGAGCGTTACAGCCTCATCTGCAAACAACATTGGCTCTGAACTGCTCAACACAGATGAGCTTAAAGTGGGGAACTGGGATCTTCAAACAAATGCAGGGCGGGCAGGAGGGAAGGAGGGGAGGGGGACCCACTCCTGCTGGCAGAATGACTGGAGCTTGGAATAAAAGATTAAAAACAAGAAAACCTGTGAGTGATCACAGACGACACGCTTTACATTTCAGGCCTGACAGCAGTGATAAGACGCTGGTCATGTATTCTCACAAGTAAACAATGAAGATGCTTTCTACACTGCAGCTGGCTGTGCCGTCATTGAAGGAAGAGGAGGATGAGGAGGAGGAGGAGGAGGAGGAGGTGGATTAAGATTAGACATAAGATGTGATGAGAGCTACTGCTCTCTGGAGTCATCCTCTCTAAATTCTTTTCTTTATCTCCTGTAAAAAACAAACATAACTAAAAAAAAAAAAGATAATTTTCAACAGGGTCAACTTGTGTTTACAAGTCAAATAACTGGAGAGAGTCCAGCTCATCTGTCAATTGAGGTTTCATTAGTCTTTCATAGACCAACTTCATATGTTTCCCACAATCCTGTGCTGTTTACACTTTCTGCCTCATGGCTATGTGGGAATACAGTGAGGATACAATATATGGCAAGTATTGATGAAGAAAAACACGTTCAATAATTCAGGATGAAGAGTCGAAGGGTTAATCATGGTTCACTGGTCAGTGCTGTAGACAGAGTGGCCGTCACACTGAGGGTTGTCACCACCGGCTGCAGCCAGCATGACGCCTCGTTGTTGTTGTTTCTTTGTATTTACAGCATCATCTATTCTCTTCAGTGTGTGCGGCTTAGCGAAAACACTGTTGCAGATAACAATCCAGTCACTGCCTCCATTACAGTAACCCTGTTTCCTGGTTTCACCATTCAGAATACCGTCTTGCTGCGATGTGCTTGCAACCGATGGCTGCACAAATAGAAATGTCAGCTGAGGTGTAAGCGTCACATCTGAGTTACGACCACAGCAGAATTCACATGGGCTTTTTTACCTCCGGTATAGCGTGAAGCGCCACTGATGGTGCGGTAGCTGAGGTGTAGTGGGTGAGGGGTATCGTGCACAGGGAAAGGGCAGGGTGGCAGTACCTAGCATTTTATCATTTAACCTGAGCTGGAGAGACAGCACTGAAAGGCCTCAGGGGAGCGCCGGTCTCTGTTGTGTATAGGAGATGACTTTGAGGCTTCACAGTAATGCTCAGTATTGAAGTGATTCAATATATTCACTTTGGTTTTATCTGATACTCTGTGAAAACCTCTCTGTATATGCCAACCTGTTCACGACCATCAGATGGGAAGCACAGCTCCGGGATGACACACTCCTGCTATTAGAAACTGCGGATGTATGGTGAAAAGTTCAGCAGAAACTCCCTCATGGCCTTTAGTGATTTTGTAATTGCTCCCTCAACACAGTTGAAGCTGAATCCATATTCAGTCAATGAACACACAGGCACACAATGGAGCCTAATCACACAGCTTTCAATGAGACTCCCATTTTCTGTCACAATAGCTGATCACCACCCACGGGCCTGCTGACACAGATGACAGGCGCTGATAGGACTGATTGACAGGTGTCAAGCGCTGTGACATGTTATGGCCAACATGGACGAGGGGTGGATGTACACTGACGATGTAACAGAGCTGCGAGTTCAAGATTGAAGCTGCACCAGTAGCGGCCCAGTACCCTGAACAGTTAATATTTCATGCACGCTGGGCTCTCTGCACCGAGCAGACACTTTTCTAATGGATGTAATAGTGCTCTAAAGGGGCTGCAGAGTGCACACGGGGATAGCCTGACATGCTATGACTTTACAAGCCGGCTAATTGCCGTGCATAGAAAATCAGTCTGTGAAAAACAGGCAGCTTGTCAGAATTGGTGCAGTTTGAAATCACTTCCTGAATCACACAAAACCAAACAATTCTCCCCCGTCAGCGTTTTAAGGTGCCAGGCCATAGAGGGGTTGTGGGTAATGTGGCTTGGTCCTTTTGACTGCCTGCCGCTCTACATAAATAGTACATGACGCTGTAATCGTAATTTAAAACGCTATAAATATTGAAGAAGAATTAAAATAATTTATGGAACACCGCAGTGTAACAGGACGTGTGTGTGTGGGTGTTTTGTCTCCTTTCACTCCTCTCTCGCAGCACGCAGTGAAACGATGGGCAGCAGCGGTGCAAGCTGGGAATTCTGTAATTGCTTTTTCTGTCCCTGAAGCAGGCCTTCCTGCTTTAAATCAAAAAAGGCAATCTCTGTCAGTAATGGCTCAATTAATAATTAAACACATGTCTTATCTCCGCCAAGCTCCCCCTATTTATTTTCATCTCTCTGACAGGGATGGCTGCACAAACAGCATTAACACCATCAATAAAGGGAGCATTATTATCAGCCCCTTTCTCCAAAAACAAATCACCCAGCTCATAAGCTGTCCCATGTCTGTGAACAGTAATATCCCAAAGATGAATAAAGAAACAAGTCACAGCCATAGCCAAGTGCTTTCTCTTCCTGAACTAAGAGTGCTGCTGGCGTACCCTCTGCTGTCGGTATTCTGTTGGAGAGGTCGTACCTTTTTAATATCTAAATTAAATCAGCAAAACAGATGAGCTGCTGTTCAGGCTCAGTAACAAGTGAGGCGGATTTAGGAGCAAGAGGAATGGCTTCTTTTATGCGCCCTTAAACTACCGACCTCTGGCTCTGTTTTGCTCACAGCATGACTGTCACCAAACCTTAACACTCCAGAGCTTGACCATAAGTGTTATGTCAATACGGGAACATTGGTCTTCTTGATAGAGAAAGTGTTTCCTGCAAGCCGCCTGGACTTTGTCAAACAAATCACAGTAGGTACAGCAGGGGAGATTCACCAGGCTTAGATTCCACAGCAGTGATGCCTGCTTTCAATTCCAGCACTTGCTAATCTGGCCGTGTGAAGCCTCCCGAGCCCCTTTTGTTTTCCCAGCAACATGTCTGCCCTCCAGTCATATAGTCTGCTTACTGGCCAGACAGCCAGCCAGCCAGCCAGCCAGCCAGCCAGCCACACTCTCCATCTACCTCCACTCTATCCTGATTCAACTGCAGTGAAAAGCTGATTAGTTGGTCAGAGGGTCAACCTCCATTCATTATTTAATGGGTGAGAGGCTGCAAACAGTCAGGCCGGCCGCCGAGGTTAGTGATACATTACACTGACCTGGCCAGAAGAGAGCTGCTTGGCCGAATACAAACATGCTCTCTCATCTACTTCGCTATGCCTGAGCCGCCCTCAATCCCCCCTGCCCCTGACCTTGCTGCTCCCTCTCCAATCACCATCCTTCCTCCCTTCTCCGGCATTCGCAATTCAGCAGGTGAGACTGTGTTTCTTTTCCCTGTAAGCTTGCAGTGCAGGAGCGGGCCTGTAGCTCGGGCTGCCCCAGGTAACGGAAGAGGCGGCGGGGATGGAGATGGAGGAGGAGGAGGAGGCCATAGTTCTTTTATTGACACACAGCAAACAGCAGTGGCGGAACAAAGGCCACTCAGCACCTATTGAGAGAGCAGGCCTAAAGACAGGGTGGTTGATTAGTGATTCGACACGGGGACCCTGGACTGTGTAGCACATAATGAGAGCTTAGGGAGCGAGCCATGAGCCGATGGGGGGAAGGAGGTACAGTGGAGGCTGGACAGATGAGAGGAGAGACATAAGGAATAGATTTCCCACAATAGCAGGAGATGGATATGAGTAAAAAAGGCTCCATAGAAAAAAAGCAAGGGGTATGGCCAGATCCTAAATCCTTAAGCTACAACATTGGCAATGTGTTTATATATAAACAGTTAGAGGATAAGCCCTAAATCCACTGCCAAGCTAAATGGTTTATGCATCTTTTTTGTTTGTTTACTTCTATGTCAATTAAGCAAATTGGTCCGACATCCCTGACGAGCAAGAGATCTAAAGTGAGTGGATTTTGCATTCATGTCCAAAAGCTTCTATCTCTCTGAACCGCACAGTAACCCTGTCTTCACCTTTCATGTGGTCTCAGAGAGATGTTAGCAGAGTTAGCTGTGCACGATGGCATGTGTGTGTGTGTGTGTGTGTGTGTGTATTTTCTCTTCTTCGTCTGCACGCTCTCTCCTTTCTTTGTTCCACTGGTCTAATCCAGTATGTGTGGGCCGGTAAGTTTAATGGAAACAATTTATTAAGTCCGGCTTAAAATGCCATCTGCAGCTAAGCCTCCCAAAGCCGCTAAGCTCCTGGTTTCGCCCCGGAGCTTGCTGTGTTCACGCTTACTGTAATGCTCTGTTTAAAATGAGCACAACGGGTCAAAATTAATCAGGATTACAAGGGCACAAATCCACTTCAGAAATGGGTTTTCTACCAATCTTTCTCCTGCTATCCTAAGATGCCCCAGGTTTGTTGGTTGGCACACTGCATGACTTTTACCTTCAGCCCTACGGCAGGTAGCACCTAGCTGGAACAACAAGACCTCAGAGACTATATATATACACATCTATACATATGAACACTGTACCTATTACGCTAAAACGCGCAGATACAACATTCAACACGGTGACTGTAGATTCCAAAGTGCTCTTCTCAAATATTCCGAGCTGCTGACAGCTAGGTGTTAACTCCCCACCACT
Organism: Decapterus maruadsi; assembly: GCA_030347415.2. Lineage (NCBI taxonomy): Eukaryota > Metazoa > Chordata > Actinopteri > Carangiformes > Carangidae > Decapterus > Decapterus maruadsi. The sequence goes on from CM064895.1 coordinate 6,561,128, forward strand.
TCCATAGGCGCAGCATTGTGAAATGTCATAAGAAGGCTTACCAGTGAAGTGTTTATCTGTGCTCTGTGGAGGTGCCGTGTACATGCTCGGCAGCTACATTTAGCTTCTCATTTGCCTTCGAGCAAGTGACAAGAGTAAACTCTGACCTGCAATTCAATAAGGGTAGCCCTGAGTGGAGCACAAGTCTTCACTGCGCTTTTACTTAAACATGCCATCCTCCAGGAAATCAATAATTTGCAGGAGGTTTAAGACAGGAAATAAACAAAAACCAATATGTGTTAGATAATGCCTGCCCTACTCTGTACCTTCCTACCTCATAAACCACCAACACAGACGAACGTAGAGCAGAACTTGTGCTCGCACTTTGGTAACATGGAGGAGTGTGTTGTGTTATTACAGACACTATTAGCCAGTGGTAGTGCTACCTTTATCCATAACAGGTTGTCAACAGACTCGCAACGTAGCGATGATGAAAAGTAAATATGAGAGAAAGAAGGCAAGGGTGTCTGGGTTTTGCCCAAAACCATGTTCTGTGTGCATAATTACAGCGCTCTGCCTTGGCTGATTACAATGTTGGTCTTTCTTCTCCTCTATTAACCCTGAACCGTTTCATTAACATGACAGACTGTGGGCCTGTGTGCAATTTGGACTTAACCTCAACTGTTTGTACCCGTAACTGCTCACAAAAATAAAGTTCAGAGCACCATGTTGAAGAAGAAAAAGAAACAAGACTTACTATCTGGCCAAACATCATCACAGCACTATGTATTTATGTGTGTGTGTGTGTGTGTGTGTGTGTGCATGCGCATCTGTCTCCCAGCCAACAGCTCAAAAGGCCTGGTGATCAGAGGAAAGCAGGCTTTTCATTGATCCCACAGGACCGTGAGCGAGACCGGTAATGGGACACATACGCTGCATTCTAAACCAGAGGAAAAGAGCCTGTGGGCTGCTCTGTATTACACACACATTATACACACACACACAGAAAAACCAGTCTAGGCCAAAAACAAACACTCTCCTAGAATCCATTAGAGCTGAAAACAACAACATTGTAATGGCAGATGACAGCTGGCTGGTGGCATCTCCGAAATTGTGTAGCGTGATAACTTTTTCCTCAACGTCACCAAATCACTTCATCAAACTGCTGATTTCTTTGCTGCTTCACCCTGTCTAACCCCTTACTCTAATCTGGTACCCTTCTTCTGCACTGCCCAAACAGGATCTAGTTGATCTGTGTGATAATCACAAGAGACTCTGATTGGATTGTCTGGATGTAATTCCAAGGTCCTAAGCTCCAGCCCTGTGTGCACATTAGCAAGATCCACAGAGGCCTCCATCCGCCAGCTGTCTTGAGTGGATGTGTGGAAGAAAGAGACAGTGGCTGTGTATGTGCCTGTGCTATCAGCTCTCTAACGGCAGACTATGTGTATAAGCAGCAGCCATGTTGTGTACGGGCATGCAGGGAAAATAAGTCAACACTCTGACAGCTGACAACAGCAGTAGTCCAGCAGCCCGGTGGAGAATAAATGGAGTCCGACGTGGTCTAGTTGTTTTCTAAACCATGCAAGTCTGGAAGTCATTGTCATTGTGAACGCTGGTTTCATGAGGCCAACGCTGGTCACAGGTCATCTACATCACACGGCCGGGCAGACCTGGTTTCTCTCCTTGTTGTCAGCTACGCTTTTCCACTCAGCAGTCAGAGCTACTGCACTAAACCGAGGAACACCTTCATACGCTGTCGAGGGGAAATCTAACTTTCACAGCTGATGCTCTGCTGCGAAGGTGAGTATAATAAGAAAACCTCTTACTTGTGAAAAGGCAGGGGGTAGATTTACTCTGATGCTCTACAAGTAATTACAGTATTACAGTAATTGCAACCACGATAAAACAACAAGACAATGAGCGTGATCCTGGTCACACTAATAATAGTCTAGTAAGCAGAGTTAAATCATAAAATATGCTAAATAATAAAATATGCTTATGTGGCAATTCAGGTAACACCACTATTACGGTTTTATTACTGATACATTTGTCCAGTCTGTCCCTCATTTCCAAAAAAAAAGAGGAAAAAAAAGGATCAAAATTTACATTGTTCCGCACTTTCACCTCCTTCTAACTCTGCTTATGTTAATAGCCCTCCTTCCTGGTTTCCTGCCCTGGGGGGACATGGTCTGCATGCTGCTGTCTGTCACTAGTAGGCTGGTCGCACCTCTCCTCCCTTCCCTGCCTCCCTGCATCCACAAATTGACACCTTTTTTTTCCTCTGCTCTGACCTGGCAAGCATATTGTGTTTAGTGAATATATAGACACAGCTGAATTTCTGTGTCCATATGGCGTCTGCAACGAGCCAAATGCGCCAACACATGTATGCGGTTGGACACGCAAACGCATAAAGTCACATGAAAATCACACACCAACATACAAAGGCCTTATAATCCACATATGTGCGTATGTGAATGCGCACACACCGAGTTTGTGTTGTCTGGGGGGCTGACAAAGCTCTTTCTCTCTCTTTCCTTTGGCATCCATTATGTTCCAGGCCTGCTGTCAGAGAGCTTGTATTGCCTGAGGGGAAGTTCCCATTTGTGGGAGCATGTGGCAGGGAGGCTCTAAATCCCCTCTAATGAACCAATATGTAGGAGGGCTAAGCCTTTGGCGGGGTCGTCCAAGAAACGCCACTCGGCACCCAGGCAAAAATGTATGCATATGTAGTCACCAGACCTTGCTTATGTCTGCTGACATTTAAATCTGAATGGGAGCTACAGGATTAGAGCAGGCTAGATTCTGACTTATTGGTAAACCCTGGTTGTTGTTATGTGTATGAATGAGGGAGGGAAGGAAAGACTGAGCAGGGAGTGGAGAAAACAGAGTAGGTTCTTACCTTTGGGTGTGGTGGGGGAAAAGAGCTTCTCCGATCCTACATCAGACACCTGGAAAAACAAGAAGGCAGGCCTTTAGTGGATTTGTCTGAATCAGTAGCAAACTTTGGATGATCCTATTTTTAAAAAAATGACTCACACAATTTAAGATCATTCATCAAACCCAATGCAAGCACTGACACATATTTTGTCTGCCTAGTGAAAGTCTTATTCAGTCAAACATGACCACAAATGCTTGTAGTTAAAGCTCAGATCCCATACACAGCGTTATACACCAACAGTCAGTCAAGATCTTCCAATCTGCCAACAAGAGGAGCTCCTTCTGTACCTGATGGTCCCTGCATGGCTTTTTCCTTGTGAGGTAACATTAGGTGGCACTGTTGTGCCACCTGAAAACCCTCAAAAGAAACGCTGTCAAAGTCAGAGGAAGTCAGTAATGTAGCTTTGCAGCGTTCGAGCACAAAGGCTCTGGCATACATGCTGCTGCTCACAAACCACATTTTGTTCTGCGATATTTTTGAATGGAAAAAAAAACTTATCTCATGAATAGAATGTGGTTCTTCCGTAAAAGCAATACATCTATTTCACAAATTCATTCATATCAGAGATAATATGCCGATCTGTGCTGGAAGTGCACAGATGATATGTCGCTTACATGAGCGTTTACTGGGTCAAAAACAGACCCTGATTTGGCTGTTGTGACTGACAATGTGCAGTGGGAGCCTGGTGGACTGCAGTCAGATGGAGGCAGAGTCAAATAGTTGAGGAAGAAAGGCATCTGACTATGAAGTGATAGTGGAGACTTCTAGACTAAACACTGCAAGGTATTTTCCTCTCTCCTTTAGATGAATGTAGATTCTGGCAGGCACCACCTAAATCAAAACACACCATACATTTTTACAAAAATACACATCCAGTGGCCAGACTGGACATCTTTAAACACTATGACCCAAAAGCAGTAAAACCACACATTAAAAAGATGCCATTGTGCAAAACGGCGTAGCACAAAGTCAGTGTGCTTGGAAGATAATGTTAACAATGAAAATCCTCCTCAGCATATAATATCAGCCCTTATAGGGGCTTTGTTTATAGCCCAGATTTCCCTTTGCTTTAGCTCCTCTCATCTGGGTTCGACTGACTTGTAAAAAACTGCAAGAGCTGAACATATGTTCCACCCAAAGGGCCTTACTGTCCTTAACTGCGATGTATTTTATGCAGCACAAAGGGAGCATATGTAAAGAATGAACAGTGAATCAGAGTGAGTGCAAGAGAGACAGAGACAGAAAGAGAAAGCAAATGATTTTGTAAACACAGATGGCTGTCCTTGGCATCCCTGTTAGTTCTTCACAAGTGTTTTGAGGACGTCCTCTTCTTTCCAAGACCTCCCAATTTCTCCTTCACTGCCACTGTGTTACAGTTCTCCGCAGTGTTTGTCTGTCTGCGCTTGATGTCTTGTTTCAGCTCGAAACACAACGCCTGCCCAAACAACCTCTCAGCAATCTGCTTGGTTCTCCGCAGCCTTGTAAATAATAGGTATCTTACAGAGCGTGTGTAATCAGTTATATGTATTCAACACATTCTAACAACATAAAAAAATCTAATATTATATAAGCCGTAAGGCAAACTGTCAAACAACAATGCAAACAACCACAAATGATGGAGAAGCATTTAACAACTCAGTGCCTTGGTATTTTTGTTTCAGCTTTCTATCATTAAAATCTTAAGTGCAGTTTTTAGATGTGACCTTAAGGCGCCTGCATGAGCAGTTGCAACAATGTTAGTTATCAGATTCTCTGTGTGAGATTGTCAGATCGATAAACCACTATATAAATAGAAAGACTGGTTAACCAGGGTGTTTAAGGTAACAAGGGGTCAATAAGATCTCTTCAGTTTTATCTTGATGAGCGGAACATTCAGAGGAGAGAAAACACTCAGCGAGTAGAGATGTTTCCTGTTTCCTCTTACAGTAGGCGAGGTGAAAGACTATAGAGGAGAGACAGAGTGTTGTGCATTGCCCTCTTTCAGTCTCCCAGAACCAGGGCGCCAGGCTACAACACAGGCTCTTTGTTAGCTTTGGACGACATTAAACGCTCCAGTACCAAGCCTCAGCAGCGCAGCAGCACAACCTCAGCCTTGAATCACGGCCCCGGAGGCCCTTGAAGAAAAATATGGGCTCAGAATGAAATGAAGCTTGTCAAATGGACACGGGAGCTGGCTCAGGGACTCGCTTAGTGTGGCATGGGGTCACAAAAGCAAAAAAAAGAAGAAGAAGAAGGAAAAAAAGACAGCGTAGGTCATGCCCATAACTCACTTTAACAGTTGAAACAATTGTTATAACCAAAGTGGTTATCCAGAGAGCAGAGCAGACATAACATGTTCCTGAGAAAGAGAACAGAAAATGCTGAGTTTACCATGTGTCGACCTAGATCTTCTTATTCCTTTTCTGGCCATTTTGTGTGTGCAGTGAGCTGTTTTATATTCCAAACATTCTCCAAGTAACATCAACAACCGATATTTAGCCTTTAATGCGGTGTTTTGCACCTGCCAAGTCTGCATGAGTCAGTCGCATAATCCACAATTACAAGGCCGGTTTACAAAAGCACTTCTTAAAAAGGCATGTCAAAGCAGAGCCCTGATTTGGCTAGCTGTTGTTTTTGTAGAACTTTCTGGGTTTTGCTGGTGAAGTTGACATATTTTCATGGGGCTGTGCTGCTGGCAGTCTGAGCTGCCTGTGGTTGTGGTGTGCAGAGGTCATGTATAACAAATTCTTCACACTCTCTTTGTTGAGGCAACCCTGGGTGCCATTAAAAACAGACAGGGAAACACAAGACAGAGGGGAAATATATATATAGAGAGAGACAGACAGACAAAGAAAAAAAGAAGAGCAAAGGCCACGTTTTCCAAAGGAAACAGGGAAATTTAACCATTTAAAAAAATAATGGGGGAAATTCAAGCCACATTGCCTGGGAGCCAAAAGCCCTTGGAGTCGGCCGCAGGAAGCCTGACCTTTGTGGGGGCCGTCTGCTATTTGAGCCTGGGGCTTCGGGAGCCTGGCCTCCTCTCTGGAGGGCCGTCAGCAGGCCTCAGCTTTCCTTCCCTATTCTATTCATTAGCCATGCTTTATGATTCAGCTTCCTCTGAGCCACACAAGAGCTCCCTGAGGAAAGAGACTGCTGGAGAGAGGGAGAAAAAAGGGAGTGAGACTAAGGGAGGGGGAAAAAAGCAAGAAGGAGGTCATAGGGCCCAGCCGGGGCCCAGCTCTCAGCAGCTGTGAAATCCTCCCGTTTCCTCGGCAGTCGTAAAAGGAACAAGGGGGGGGAGAAAGAAAGAGAAGGCGGCCAGGGAGGGAGCTGGGCCAGTAAACCCACCATCTGAGTGCTAACTCCCTGAAGAGCCACATGCACAACCATAATTCCCAGATTTAGGGAATGCCAAATTACAAATTACACTGCTGTTTGTTTTAAAAAGTCCCCAACTTCCCTGAACAGCAATGACTTATTGGCTGCATAAATCTCCAGATAATAGCCAAGCCGCAAAGGGAGAGCAGAGAGGCAGAAACCTTCGCTAGCAATAAGTTAGACATTTACTGTGAGGCAAAATGCATTTGCTGTCACAGCAAAGAAGCAAGAGGGAAAAAAAAAATCTGCAAATTTTCCATGTCCACATCGCTTTTACTTAACAACACAGCAAGCTAATTAATTTAGAAAATCAGAGACAAGCTTAATTGCATTTTTTTTAGCGTTAAAAAGCTTCCACGCTTAATTTTTGCACAATGGGCCAACTGAGCGAGGCGATGCAGGCAGCAAGGGAGGGCGGCATAATAAACCGAATGACCTTCAGGCATAAATTTATGAAAGGCATTGATCAGTTAAGGCTGGTGATTTCAATGAGACAGGAAAGTCAGCAATTACCAAGATTCAGTTAACCTCATTTAGTAAAGACTGCTGAGAGACCAATTTCTTTCCCCACCATCCCCCCACCCACCAAACCCCCCACCTCGCTTTATATCAAACGATCCGCAGGGCCGTCCATCTACCTTTGATTTGAGAACTATTGTGTGTCCTTGCATTCGCTTTCTTTCTCGAGGCAAATTATCTAAAAACAGGAGGAACTCTAGCGGACAGAGGTTGCACATTAAGCCTTTCCCCCCTCCCAGGTAGACATGTTGTTTTTTAACAGACTGCCAGTGCTATCACAACAGCTGTGGTGCGAAAACAAAGAAATGTGTTAGCAGGGTTTATTGTGCGATCATGTCTGCAAAGACTGTAATTACAATTCATTTTTCAGTCATTTGGCACATGCTCTGTTCTTGACAGACTGCTGCAGGACAAGCGGTGAGGTGGCTAATTCTAACACGTACGTACCACAAACCAAATGTGAGAAAGTGAGTTTTCATAATGACTTGAACTTTGCATAAAAAGGAAACTCTCGTAAAATGATTGACAGCTCCGAATCCAAACCAATTTAACAGGACAAACGACACACAGGAAGGTGAAAATTAACATCCCTCGCTGCTGGTATAGATAGAATGTCTTGTTGTCGCCCTGTGTAATCATCAGGAACAGAACAGGTAACCAACACAGCATGCTTCCTTGACAGTTAAATGAGTGGGTCGAATGTCTTGGTACAGGGGGAGACGTAAGGTTTCTACGTGTTATACTGATGTGATATGATCCTGGTGTTGAAAGAGCCGTCCGGCAGCATGAAAGAAAGAAAGAGACACGTTAAAGAGAAAAGAATGAGAGCGAGAAAGAAAAGAAGGGACGTGGGCAAGAGGGCACATATCCTGGCACGGACGATCAGGTTCTCAATTACCCTGGCCTAACCTGTCTGTACCTGGAGCCACACGCACCACACCTCCTCCTACCTCCACACACACATATACACACACACACCAACACAGTGTTAATCTGCTTCCCTACTCGGTGTTTCATCACTGTCAACTTCCTCCTTCACTGCCCTCTCTTCCAATTTTGTAGCTGCTGCCACAAGTTCAGTGTTACCACTCTTTTCTGGGTTGCACCAATAAATCTTTTTCAAAAACCCCCAATCATGATGATGAGGTTTATTCTAGTGTAGAATCACTGCTGAACCGACTAATCTCAAACTGCTCGTCTTCCTTCAATGATTTATGATCTCCTGATCCGACTCTATTGATTGTCTCTTTTTGTTTTTGTTAAGAAAGCTTTTTAAGGTAATGATCTTGAACGCTGACATAAAGAAGCTTATCAGTGGTGATAATGTAGAAAAAGGGCCCTGGTTCTCTGTTCATGTGGGAGTAGCTTGGTGCTTTGATAAACACTTCTATCAGCACCCACTCAGGGCCGTCGACTACTGTCAACCTTTCACCCAAGACGCCCGCTAATGCTACTTTAGCAATAAATGCCGCATTAGGCATGCACAGTGAGCCTACAGCTCCCAGGCTGCAATGGGAGACACCAAATTAATTATCTCCCCTGCATTTGTCCTCGCGCTGTTCCAGAAACTTAATGACCTCCCGAGCGGTCGTTTATTATAAGCCGCAGCAGCGCTACGCATTCCCAGGGTAGGGAACAGCCACCAGCTACCTTACCTCCAGTTTCCCACCCACCGCTACCACCACGGCTGCCACCGCCTGCTTGTCAGAACAGGTGTGTGGGCCAGCAAGGCTGTAAAAACCCCCGGCGAACATGATGGGATGTACAGCTTTCACGGGAAAGAGAGAAGAAACCTCCCACGCAACCGTCAAACCAACAGATACTCAGCCTCAACTGGAGCATCATTAAGATGATAATGAATTCCATAGTGACCATGTAGAATGAAGTGGTCTCCCCCCTGCACACACACAAAACACACAGAAACCTCTTTATGCCCCGAGTGCCATTTTCATAGCCGCGAATAATGTGTGTGTGTGTGTGTGTGTGTGTGTGTGCAATGACAGTGGGCCGGGGCTGACAACTCCTGCTCCCTCTCCCCCTAGCAACAGACGCAGGGAAATGAATGCCAAGAGAGGAGCAAGGGGGGGGCTTGAGCTTTGTGTAAAATATTACCCTTCGCCTCGCTTACTGCACCCCGCACCACCACTTCTCCCCCCTCCCCCGGCTGTGCAGCAGTTGCTAGCCCTTATCACGGCTGCCTGTCAGTTTAGTATACAAATTAGCAGTCTATCAGGGGAATGCAGGGGCCTGTTTCATCAGTAGGGAGAAGGGCAGAGGCACGCACTGCATTAAAGCCTCTCGCTGCTGCAGTCAGAGAGGGTCACAAATCAACACCGCAGCGGGCCCACAGCCAGCACTAACCAGATAAGGAGAAATGAAGGAAAAAGGACAAGGCATATTTCACCGGAGAGGATCCAGACCAGCTCAAACTCCCCAGCAAGGGCCTGGAATGAAGGATGGAGGTGGGCTGATGGGGGGGTTGTAAGGATAGAGGAGGCAACAAATCACAATCTCAACCCCACAGATTACCGAGTAACAAAAAGAACATGAAAAACAGGTACGGGATTGGAAAAAATGTCCAGAACTTCCATTTCTAAAATGTCAGTGACAGAGTCAGAGGAGGTGCTTTCAATCGATTATCATCTAAAAATTGCAGGAAATTAGGGCCAGCACATTCCCGCTCTCTCCCGTGAAGTGAACCTGTGCATGTTAATACCGGCGGAGACAAAACGGCTGCGAAGGGCTCTCATTAAGTGGCATAATGCAATGAGGCACAGTCTAAATTGCAGCAATAAAAGCCGACAGACAAATCATCTCGACCATCGCAATCCATTTAACTCAATTAATGCAACACCAGATCTGAGCTCAGTGGTTTAAAAGCATGCGTGGCTCTCCTCCCTTGTCAGGCTTAGGGGAATTGGAGAATTGAGGAATTGGGGAAGGGGAGGAGGAGAAGAGGGGGTGGGGTGCACCTGGAAAGGTTAGTAGTACCTATTTTCATAGGATTAGATAATGGTAAGTGTGGTGTAGCTGTTGCACTTTGATTAAGTCCTGCTTAAGACCATGGAAATGGAGAAAGAGAGAGAAAGACGGAGCGATAAGAGCAATGGGAGAAGGGAAAACAAAAGCGAGGAGATAGCAGCAGCTCTGCTCAGCGCAGCACAGCTGACTATAGAAAGGGTGTGGCCTCCTTTCCTTTTTAATGTCAAAATGTGTGCCAGCAGCGATAAGAGGCGCAGGTAATCTCCCGGCGGAATCAGGGGGGCCGTTCGTCATTACTCTCTGGCCCTGATATAGATCAGAGCACCGGTGGCTTCTCCTGGCTCTCCAGGCTTCTCTGCAGCCGAGATAGCAGATAGCTTTTTAAGACACGGCTCACTGCTCCCTGATTGGCTGGTCAACAGCCACAACCAAATCCTAGCTCTCTCGAGGCCGCTATGAGGAGGTATGATAGGACAGGTCACGGAAACTCACTGTCCCCGTATCCACATCATCCTTTTGTTGTAAAGCCTTTACCCCATTGTCAGTGTGGGTGGTGGTGGAAAGTAAAAAAAAAAAAAAAAAAAAGCCTTTCTGGATGTTATTGTCTGAGAGGCAGGATAACAGACAGGCGGATTATTTCAAAAACAGCTTTCTCCAGAGCTCTCACAATGCGGCACCGTTGTTGCTGTGGAGAGGATCCTGGAGGAGATAATAATAATATTCCTAGTCAGAGCCTTTGCTGCAGTAGAGCTGCCTTCTAACAGATAGATACACATCATTCTGACTGGCCCGCCATGACATAATCGCCCTGCGGAGAGCTGCAGGCAAGCTTGGTAGGCAAACCACCTCTCACTGCAGCTTGTTAAGAGAAAGGTGGCTTTAAGCGCCGCTCAATAGAAACTCCTATTGAACTTGGGGTTTTTTTTGTTTTTGTTTTTTTTTCTTTACTCTATCTGAACAATGTCTAGGTGAGTCATAGCCCACCTCAGGCTACACAAGTTACAGTCTCCCTTTCTTCTTTTTCTCTTAAGATTATACTTCACTTTTGACTTGGATGAATTTGCTAAGAGGGGGAAAAAAAACAAACTCGTCAGGATCTTAAATAATGCAGCAATAAAAAAGCTGTGACCCTTTCCCTTGCCTCAACCCACACACAGTGAATTTTTCTTCGGCTGTGAAAGACAGCGCACAAAGAGAAGAAAAGGCAGAGCTGGCACTACATGGAAATGTGTGGTAGGCATTGGTTTTTTCCTCTGGGCACGGACACCTCTAATGAGAGGAAAAAATGTGCAGTAAAAGGCAGATCTCACCCATACTATGCCAGTGATTTTGAGTAATATGAATCAGCTCCCCTCTCACACAAATAAATATTGTTCTAATACCAGTGGGAGTGTGAGGCTGACTGGGTGAGGAAAGCAACGGGGGATCCGAGCTCCTCCACACCAGTCATCCTGCATCCCACCGTCTCCTAAACCCTACACCGTGCGTGCACACACAACTAGATACCCGTGACCCCGTGACCTTTCAGATTGGCTCTCTGCTGAGCTCACACTTTATCAGTGCGATGGGCGGGGTGCGAAGTTGTTGATGCTGGTTTAGTAACAGCATCTCTCCTAAACGACAACAGGAGCTGAAATGAGGCTAAAGGAATTTATCTCTGCATCCTGCTCGTATGTCAGCTGCTACCATGAAAGTCGGCCAGGCTCTCAGGGTCAATTCAGCCACTTGTCCTGCAAAGGAATGGAGGAGGGGGGCGGGGGGGTTGTGGAGGACAGGCGGTTTTGCAAGAGGAGCAGTGGAAAACTGGAAATGAGGCAGGGAAGACAAGCACTTGTTGCCAAATGTCCCCTTGGTCACACACCACCACCATGCCCTTGCCACTGTAAGGCACACTATCTACCCAGCTAGCACAAACAAACATGGTATGCACTATATAAAGGAGTCTCAAACCTCCAAAGCCCCCGGGTCATGTTGGAAAGGGATGTGGCACGTTAAGTGGAATTTACTTTTGATGCAGACATCAGGCCTCAGGTTTCTGGCAGCTGTAACTCAAGCCCTTCCCCAGGGCCTCACTGTGGGGTCGGACAGGACACCCAACTCCTAGGCAGTCACCTTTAGAAATACCTACGCTGCTCAGCTGCTCTTATAAAAAGAGGGGGAGGCCGATGTGGTGTGGTTGCCGGGGGTCGCTTTCTGCAGTATAAGGAAGTGTTTACACTTTAATTTCATTGCCAAATAGAGATGGCGGGGTTGCTACTTGAAGAAGAGAGAACATGTTTATTTCTAGTATCTGCTACTTGCTGTATACGAGCTGTTAGTGGGTTGAGTGTGATGTTTTCTGAGGTTACAGAAGCAATTTAATATAGATCATAGACCCCAGCAGCCGACAGTATGCCCACTGCTTCTTCACAGCAATGCAGCTTTTGCACTTTGATGTTGTCTTTTCATTTACACCTTTCTCTCTCGACATGAATGCGTGATCTGGTTTCAATGCAGACATGTGATGGCTCTTTACTCTGGGAGAGCGTAGGGCTTCGACTGAGCTGTGAACCCTCCGCCCTCCTTGTGACATGGTCTAGTGCTTGAGCTCTTCTGTCACTGACAGTCCAGATGTGTGACTTAATGTGGGGTGGGTGGGAGTATACTGTATAAATAACCATGATGACATATTAGTGGGACATGCCAGGAGCTTTGTTCTGTACAGGAGGAGGTGCTGAGCTAACTGTGTACCTCCAGGGAATCCAGCACAAGCTAGTTTAATGCCAACACGACAACTGCAGAGACCTTGTGAGAGAGCTTATGGTTTTAGACTTGACACTTACTGTATAACATCATTCTAGCAAATCACATTGTGACCTGACCTTGACAACGGCCACGTTACTAGCCGTCTTCAGTTACAATGACCATTGCTTACTGCAACTCTGTGGGAAACAGCTATGACTTACATAGGCTCATAATGTCTGTGGTCTTAAACTGTCACGTAGAGAGTGACGGCAGCCTGTCATTATGGAGTAAAGGCCAGTTTTATTAACCTTAACATGAGCTCAGATCATTATTGAGCACTCACAGCAACCAACATTTCCACTAATTAGTCACACCATAATGTGTTGTAATTGACTATTTTGTGAGCTTTGCTTCTTCTTTTATGGGCCCTGGTGAACTCCGTGTAAACCCACTGGCTGGTATCTCCGATAATAACGTAGCACCTGTGGAGGAATTTGATCTGGCATCCATCTGAACACAAATCCCTGGACGGAAGAGAAGGGCAGGGTGTGGAGGATATATTTAATGTGTTTGCACTGCTAGATCAGATTTATGAGCAATCACTGCAGAGAGTACTATTAAAAGTTGTTGGCCATGCCAAGTAAATTCAGAGCATCATTTGCTCTAGATTAAAATATAATGAAGCAAGTGAAAGCAACTTTGTCTTACATGCAACTCCTTAAATTATTCAAGTGGAAAGAAAAAACAACAGGCAAGGAATGTTCCCTGGAGCACTAATACCCTTTTCTGGGCTTGTTCATGATGACAACAATGAATATCTTAGCACTTGTTAAAAGCTTTGTTTTCCTTGGGAGTCTCTGCACATGAGTGGATTAAATGAGTAAAAAGGACGCCAAGTCACATTCATAGGCCAGTCATTTTCACCTCCAGTATGTTGGCTTTAGTGACACTATTGGATAGTGTGTACATAATGCACTGGATTGATTTTTTTTCTGCAGTGTATGGGAAGAGGCAAGGTTAAACAGCTCATTACTGCAGCGCCAGATCGCCTTAACAAGCCAGTTTCCTGTCAATAAAACAAACCTGACAATTACACTCCTAAACTAGCTCTTAAATGTTGAGCTGTCTGCATTTTCAAAAGGACGCCTGTACTTGCCGCTGACTGTCTATGCTGCGCTGATAACCGGTTGAATTAGCTGCGTCTTTTAAAAAAACTTGTGCTTGCTTTTCTAAGGTAATTCTATGGCAACCTCTATTTCCTTGAACTTCATTTCAACATCCTCACGTCCAGAAACACTCAGCCTGGCTCAGGTGGCTCCTGTCTGTATTTGAATAAGAGATATGCAAACAGATGAAGTCAAAGCAGAAGCTTGTGTGCTCAAGCAGCCTTTTCTCACATTTGAGAGAGTCCTTGGATTAGTTAGTTGGGGCTCCGGGGCTTTTATACTGCATGCTATTCATTCAGCAGAGAAGGGAAAAAAAGTGTGTTTGCATTTCATGTCTGTCAGTGGCAAAGATGTGTGGGGTTGGACTGTTGGCCAATGTAAACAGAATCCCAAATAAAAAGGTGAACATTATAGCCGGCAGAAACCAGATGACCCATCATGCAGGGTCCATTGGAAAAACCCTCAGAGCATCTTGCAATTCTCTGTCAGTACAATTAAGGATTGAATCAGTGAAAAGACAGTTTAATAGAGTGTTAAAAGCTGTGAGGCAGGGCACAGTAGGACGATAAAGGGTGTAGGAGGTTAGCTTAAGCTATGCCTTATTCATGCTGCTCTTGTTATTCCCCAACACACTGGTTGAAGCACAGTCAGTCAAGGATCCACAGCTTTCCCTAAAGGAACGTGGGCTGGTGTGGTTCTGGACTAATGTGTTTTTCCAACCCCAGTTACTATTTCTACTGCTCATGTTTTTTAAACATGAACATGCTGCGGTGCATCGCGGCAGGGGGGCTGCCCCACTTGACCTTGTGAACCCTCACGGCATCCCACCCCATGCCACCAGACAACAATGTAACAGGAGAGCTAGTTGCTGCGCCCCTGTGATGCCTCTCTCTGAATACTGAGATCTCTGCCCAGGACATCGCCCACGTCTGTGATTGACAGGATCCTAGTGGGATGCCAGTGCGGTGAGGCAGGAACTTCTGGTACAGTTCCCTTAAACCCACCACAGATCAATACCTCCATATGCAATTAGAGGAGCTGAAACAGATGTGCTCACAGGCTTCAGTGCTCTACCCTCACTACCCACCAGCGTGACACCCCCTGCTTCCCATCACAGAAACACATACATGCATGGACACGGATGTGTGATCACACTCACAAAAACAGGCAGGCTGGGAACTTCCTCCCACTGACTATCCAGACAATTCTACTTTCAGTACTTTGAGCTGCTGTGGCAATGCCTCCAGAGTACTGGGTCACAGTTGGAGAATGCAGAGGGCATGTGTGGGCCAACGTGGTGGTGATAGGCCAGTGGAAACACTTCTTCCATCTCCCTCAGCCTCATGCCGGGAGAGACTTCAACCTGCTTCTCTGACAGTTACACTTGTTCAGGCAGCTCAGCCCCCACCCTGTCACTAACAGGTGGCCTGTCCCTCACAGCAAAGTCATTTGCCTTGCACAGCAGTAGTCATGGGTAGCACCAGCCAAGCTGCATTCAGGTTTCCAGCATTACAGCTCAGGCCAAAGAGAAAGACAGAGGCAGGATGCAGAGGAGAGTGCTGGGGGAGGGAGGGAGGAAAATCCTTCTCCGATCAAATAAATGCCACTGTAAGCACAAGTGACAAGTCTTGTTTGGGATTGTCCCTGCTCAGGGCCTGAAAGGCCAGCACTGCCTCATCTCCTCAGCTATGCCTGCAAGCAGTGTGGGTGGGTGAGGGAGGGAGAAATGTCTGATTGGTGCCATAGCCAAGAGTGAGAGCAGCCCAATTATATTTCCTATCCCTCAAGAGCCGGCCAGCCCCCTCTGGTAGAGCGAAGCCTCTGCCATCTCTTCTCTCCTCACCTCTCAAGACATTGCAGATAGATAAATAAATGACAGCCCCGCTGGGGCTTGGCCCAGCCTCCCAGAATACATTGCAGAGGCTGGCTGGCTGCCTGTCCGTTTGCCTTCACCTGGCATTACTGCAGATAGACATTTTTCACATTATTATCGTTGCATCGTCTCTGTTGCCCTGTTCGCTCACTGAGTTGTGGTTGATGATGGCGGCAGAGGACCTGAGGAGACTGGAAGGAAATGTCTCTTGTCAAGTAAGCATAGCCTAGCTTAGCAGAAATTTAACAAGTTCCCTGGGCTCTCTCCATTCACTGTCTGACGGAGCACGGAGCCAGGACATGGCCTGCTGACAGCCCTGGGCATGTCACTGTCACTGACACTTGATAGGCCAGAGAAAGGAGGAGAGGCAACAGGGCTCAACCCTACAGCACTCACACTTAACCATACGGCTTCACATTGCTACTCTGCCTCTAACTAGAAAACCCTTACCAAGTCTGACTTTATCTAATGTAACACAAATGTAAACTGGCCTTAATCTTGCATGCACGAGTTGTCTTTAATGAGTATGGGCAACGAGTATTTTGATGCTGTCACTGTAAAATGCTTACAACTTGACAGAAAGCCAAATATCCCAGGATGTTTGTGTTTTTTCAGTAATAATCAGGTAGAGGCCGACAGAGAAATACTTGAGCTTAAACTGCATGTGTACGAGCATTTTTTCCCCCCGCACTCTCACCACTCCCCGATGGTTAAACCCAAAACCAGATGTTGTGGATCAGTGGGGATAAAAAACAAGGCGAATAAAAGTGGAGGATGGAATGGTACGCATTAACTATAATCAAAAAGAAACAAAAAGGAGACCAGGATGCTTTAATTACTTCTCACATATAATTTGGTTTTGTGGGGGCAAACCATGCGCTGCCAAGAAAAGAAAGATGAAAAGCGACTTAAATTACACGGAGAGAAAGTGCAGAGGCTTTTTACACAAGGTCCATCTATTCTCCACAGCTGTAGACAAGGCTGATGACTAACCCCAAACCCTTGCTGTACATTGCCCGTGGATACAGAACTTAGATGCAGCCATGCTGGAGCTAAACATGGATACGATTTTAAGAGAGGTGTTGAAATATACTGACCACAGTCTGACAAAAAAAGACTGAACCATTCCTCTTTTATAAAAGTGTTTTTATAGCATACACGAGTCAGTGAGCGTCCAAGTTATAATCATACTTTTCTGTTGTTTTGCTTAAGAGTTCATCATCTAAAATTTCCTTCAATAATGTCATTTTAATAATTTGTCATGCCATTCTGCCAAGTAGCTGAGAATGTGCGTTATGTTTGGCCACTGGAGAGAGCTTGGATGAGGCCTGAGCGAGGTGCTCTATGAATCTACATCATAGCCATCCTCTGTTTGCAGAGTCTCTCTTGACTCGCTGGTGTTGCCACAGTGCTAAATTGCACAGCTGTTCCACAATCTGTGGTGGTGTTAATTACCCAAATGTGAGCGGCAGCTCGTCAGTTCCTCACTAACGAAGGGGCCTGCTTTCCAGCGAGGGTGCCGTATGTTTGGTATGTAGGCCCATTTCCACCCAACGCTCCCCAGGCTGTGCATGGACCACCCGACACATCCGCATCCCGGAGAAGACGCATCTAATTAAAGCTCACGACTGAAATCTGCTTACTAAGGGGGAAAAACACGCGGGCTGGATTAAAAGACGGGGAGAGGGGTGGAGTGGGATGGGGAGCTTTAATACACTGCAAGTGAAAGGGCTTAGGAGGAAATATGAGAACTCTCAATAGTTAGATCCCAGGCAAGGCTGGAAGGAAACGCTGTGTGAATGTGAGCCGATCAGTCAGCGTTTGTCAGTCTGATCCCTTAGCACTTCCAAAGCCCCCAGGCAGAGACAGACAAGTAGGCTGTTTTCTAGAAAAGTGGCTTCTTAACTCTCCTGGTTGGCCCCTCTTCCAAGGACACGTACATCAATTCTCAACTAGTGTAACATGGAGTGACAGAACTCAACAGCCTCTACTGAGTGCCAGAAACACTCAGCGATCCAACAGGAACCCAACACAAATAATGATGTACAACTTTGGTGATGTTTAACAGCAGCTGCATATGGAAATGTGCCTTTTATTCCTCTCACCCTCTCACATGATGACAGTACATGACAATGGATCCCTCTCCAGGACTCTGTAAACCGTTAATGCACTGCATTACACAGTACATCACCCCACTCCTTGCATGCAATGTTCAAAACAAAGGTGTTAAGATCTCCCCTCAGGAATTATACTTGCTGGCTAAAAGCCTAGCTGCAGTGTACCACCCACCTCCAGTTATACATGAACACCACCGCCTGAAGTAGCACTAGGAGACTACATAATGAATGCATCAAGCTAGGTGTCACGGGGGCTCGTATGGTGCACAAAACGATGGCGCAATTAGGCCCACACGACACCTCGGGATGGCGTGATGAAGGACTCCTGAGCTCGTCTCCTCCGCCTCTGTTCCTCTATCATTAAGGATTGAGCAGCCACATCTGGCTAATGGCACGCCTGGGGTTCCTGCTCAAACACTGTGCCACGCCGTGCACATTTAATTACGCCTCATAAAGGTAACAAAAGACACAGCCTGCTCTCGGGGAAGCACTGTTTGGAAATCATGAAGGGAGACAGAAAGAGAGGGAGAGAGAGAGCGATGGGGGGAAGGCGAAGAGCTGGCCAGCAGCCAGAATTACAGGTTGACCCAGGTCGGTGGCTTCAAAGAGGGGGAATTCACTCAAGTGTCTCCACCTTTCCTCGAGATGGGTCCCAATGAGCAGGCTGAGAGGAGGAGATACTCGGTGGCTGAGAATCAAAGGACCTGTAGTTTGTCTCCCCTTCCTCTATTAGATCATGAACTGCACTAGGAGCTGCTGTCCTTGGCTAATTGCACAAAGACTTGGTGGGGGGATTAAAGGAAGAGCACTTTTGAAATATGTATACATTTTATCAGGTGTTTGAACTCAAGAGAGACTTTCATTTTAAGGCTGGATGGAGAAAACAATAATAACATCACAGAGGAACGCATGTAAAAGCGCGATGGCCTGCTGTAGTGACCTGCACACTTCAACCCTGTCTCTTAGGCACTGTGTTGCTCAGCAGCCCCTGTAAAGAGCTTGCCACATTCAGCCAAGAGCATGAAACACACATTAGCCACTGACTGAGTGACTGGCTGACCTATGACTTCAGTAGAACCTGGAGGTATTCAAAAGACCATGGATGGCTGCTTTGTGCAGCACACGGCTGACATTTTGAGCTGAGAGGGAAAAAATTTTAACAAAGGAGGAAAAACATGAACGGAGACACGAGCCCCAGGTCTCTCAGCGAGCAGATGCCCACATCTAGGAAATAACATCAGATAGGAAGAAATGAGGGACAAAGAGCTGCGGCTCATTGTCGAAGCAGTCCAATGTCTGGCAGTTTGAGAGCTGGCTAACACCACAGGAAAGGTCACTGGTCACTTCCATTTGGACCTTCACATAAATCCCCCACTGTCCGGTGCAGTTAATAACACAGCCAGCTCTGAAGGAGCTGCCATGCAATAAAAAGGGGAGAAAAAAATGTATTTTGTTTTGCCAACACCTCCCTGTCCCTTTACAGCAACTGGCCTTGTGCGGCCCTTTGCGTTATTTATAACTTTAACGTTAAAAACAGAGACATCTCTGCAGTGTGCATTAAAAGACAAGCCTGCCAAATGCTTCGCTCCACAGCAGCTTCCTCTTCTGTAAAGTCTCCCTCTGCTTTTGGTGTAGAGAGAGTGTTTTATGGCAAGTCCCTTGTCAGGATTAAGATGTAGATCCAAGTGCCACAGAGACAAGCATAAATTCTCCATCTCCCACTGTGGACCCACAAGTGGTGGAGCTTGGGGAGTGTCCTTGAAGTATGAATAACATCACATGCTATGTGTCATCTGTTATACAGTAATGACATGTCCTCGGAACAATCCACATCTCCTGTGGCCCATAAGTCTGTGAATGAGAGAACTGCTTGCTTTCTTGACAGTGAGTTTTGTGAAAGCCCATATACATTATGACAAATACAGTTCATGTATCTTTCCTGTTTGAATATGAACGCTCTATTTGCGCCAACAAATTAACGCTACATGTAACAGGCACCAAGGGTGAAGCTGTGTCAGTGAATCTACAGACATCAGATTCAGCACCAGGGAAGCATTAATCAGTTTTAATGCAGTGGAGTGGCTATGGTCAGGAGCCGGGATGAAACTGCTCTGTGTCCAGTAAATCAGAAGGGAACACCAGCCACAGATAGGATAACACGGTCTGAGCACTGTTCTACTGTAGCAGCACGAATGGCTTTAACTGGCCTACAGAATGCATGCTACCTTGTTTTTCAATTCTAAAGCACAACCCGCTTCCATATGTCTTAGACTTTCTCGCAGAGGGCAGCTTAAGTCTCAGAGTATAAGCCAATTTGGATTAGCTCCACATTTTAGACAGGTTCCAGTTGGGATTTACAATACTTTTAAAACACGTTCCTCCCTAAACACAGCTTTGACTCTACATGCATCAACAACATATTTAACTGACATGCTTTTCCCCCTGCTATTTCACAGACTGTTGTATATTTAAAGCAAGAGACAACATAATGTAGCAGGTTTAAGAATAATTTACAATACCGATAAAACGGTGAAATTTTAGGTACTGTCATACTGAGAACATAGTGTTGCATCCAAACGCCTGGGCTATTTTCTTGAATGTGTCTTTAGGTCATTTTTCACATCGAGTTCATGCACACATCCAGAATAAATCTCCATTTCTTCTTCTATCTGGTATCCAGGCTTCAGGGGGCACAAGGCATTAGTCTCATGATGCTGGGTTTGTCATGTCTTCCCCAGCTGCGATCTGCCTGAACTCTTACGTTACAAATAGCTGGAGGATTTTTCACCCTCTTATCACATTTGGCAAGCAGGCCTGTCTCTTATCAGCTTTCCGCTAGAGATAAATGGGCTTTTGAAGATAGGAATAAGAGAGGTTTTTGCAAGCTAATTCCAGAGCCCCATCTGCAGTAGATTACAGATAGGTGCTGGGGAGCGGGGAAAAGATACATATTTTAATATGTAGGTGGTAGAAGTATCAGGTTGAAGAGTGATTGGTATTACAATGTCATAGACTCTACAAGCCAAAGACGTGCAGAACTAACAGGCAATAACAAGAGATAATGGACTGAGAATATTTTATAGAGACTTCATCATTGACCGCATCAGTTACACTGCTGGTTTTGCACCAGCCCTGATGAGAACATAATGACATTTCCAACGTTGCCTATCTAGAGCCTGCAGCACAGTAGAAGACAGTGATTGGCAGGCATAACAATGAACACAATGACACATTTCTGCAAGTGTCTTATCAGGTGAAGAGGTTTGGGACATTCAGCAAACAAAAACAAGAATGATTCAAAAATTAAATCTGTTAGATTTTCCACCATATATAATAATATAATTAGCCAATTTTGAACTAATGCTACAGCCATCTGTCTCAGTGACAATTTAAATTGCAACTTGATAATTTATAAATATAATATTTTCACTGAATTATTGACCAGAGTTCTTACAATCACATACCCTAAAAAATATTTCTCAGTGAGACTGGAGACTGTATGAAATACTCTATATAAAAAACACAATATCCCTTCCTATCCTAGTCTTTGTTTTTTCAATGCGGATAGATTTTCTATCAGCAGCCACCGGTACCTTTAACCAATGAGAGTAAAAATTAATAAGTCAATACAAATACTAGCTCAGAAAAATGCCAGTTATAAAAATATCACAAGAGATAGAAAAAGCCACTAACTGAAATTTTTCATATTCACAGACAAGCTGTTTACAACTTTGGGATTATTAAAAGACACAAAAATACAGCACAGATAAACAAGGGATGGTGTCACTGCTGAACACAACACTTTTAGGTCCCTATGGAAATATTATAATAATACCCTCAGAAGGCATAAAGTAGGGCAAATCACTATAAACTCACAATTGGGACGCGTGTCTAAGCCCCTATAGGATTATTACAGGGATATAGTAGTGGATTCTTCTCAGTGGGATGGACTAATAAACAACAGCATCCTACACTTTGATACGTGGGAGCAATGATGAAGTGACAGACTCCAGTAATAAAAGGCCGAAGTGTTGAACTAATATTAACAGGCGACATGTGATCCAGCCTGACCTTGATGGTTGAGATTCTTGGGCGCGATGGGGGAAGAAAACCTAATTAAACAGCTCCTCCCGTGGTTGTGGAAGTCAGACACGGGACAGACTCACACTGTGTTAATGTCCTGCGAGGTGGATTGAAGAGTGCGTGATAAAAGCCCACTGTACACTGCAATAACAAGGCGGCGATCTACAAAAACAGCTGAAGATTGGAGTTTAAGAAGGAATGTAGCTTCAGTACACAACCAGAGATGTTGTGTGGTAAATAGTACAATTATAAATAAACACGTACCTCACATTTGACATTATATCAGGACACTCTAACACACAGTGTAGACCAGTGTAATATATAAATAACCTACACGTTACAGCCTGTATTTATTCTTTTCCACCAAACACCCGCTCGTCTTTACGTAACTTACATCTATTTCAATCAATCAATTTGCGATGAAGTTCACACTTAATTATTACAAACAGTGCATATCAGAACAAAATCTACCGTGCATTTAATTTGCGCACACTAAGTTTGAATGTTATTGGAGGCACCACATCTTTGTTTTAGAATACTACGTGCAGGGCGTCTCGCTAGAAAGGAAAATGCGCCTGCTCTGCCACCGGCGGAGACGGGCTGTAAGAGAAAAACCCTAACAATGAGCAGCTTATTCAAATAAAACAGGACTCATTTCGACGAAAACTGAGCATATTATTTTTGAAAATCCTCTAAAGCGAATATGCGAGCCTGAAAAACAATGAAAGCAACAAAAACATCGGTGGAATTTCATTAAACCTTACCGAGTCTGAATGCGCTGAGATCGGTCGCGGAGGATATCCAAATCACCCAGACTGGAGCGAATAACAACACGCATTCATTAAGATATCTGAGCGAACCTTTTTGAGATTAAATCC
Organism: Decapterus maruadsi; assembly: GCA_030347415.2. Taxonomy (NCBI): domain Eukaryota; kingdom Metazoa; phylum Chordata; class Actinopteri; order Carangiformes; family Carangidae; genus Decapterus; species Decapterus maruadsi. Next base: position 6,583,747 of record CM064895.1, read on the forward strand.
AGTTTGGATAAAAAAAAAAGAAGAAGAAAAAAAAAGATTGTTCAACGGTTGCACGATGAGGAAACTCAATATTGAACAACCTGCCGGAACAATAAATCTTCACTAAGGGGATTTCTCCTCCGCTCTCGAAAGAAAAAGCGACGAGACCTTCAGGAAATACGATGAAAATTCAGTTTCTTTTACTTCGCCAAAGTTCTGTGGGCAATTATTTGAGCTCCTGGAGTGAACACAGTGGATCTTTGTCAAGACAGAGCACCGCTCATATGATTCCAACTCGGGTAGTGAAAGCGCCGATGACAGATCGTCCACAATAGATCCCCCAAAGTATTTGTCGATCTCAAACAGAAAACGCGACGAAATAGATATCCAAGAGCCGCGTGGGTGCTTGGTCGTGCATTAGGGTTATTATTTTAACGGTTATCCACAAGATCCGGGCGCGTGTGGCGAGACGAGGAGTCCCGAAAAACGCAGTGCGCTCAGCTCCTCTCCGACCTGCTCTCCGTGCGCAACAGAGAGAGAGACTGGACTGCTCTGCGCGTCAGCCAGCCAGGGTGTGTGTGTGTGTGGAAGCGAGTGTGTATGTGTGTGTGTGGCAGCAGCTGTTGAAAATGAGGACAGGACGAGACCAGAGCAATCAATGTACGAGGGCTTGATCTGATTTGTTAACACTATTCCCAATAATGGATCCAGGATGTTTTTAATCTATTTCTACATCTTTGTGTTCCACAGTTTTATTTTAATTTTGCAAGGCTGGATGAACCTGTTCAGAGCAATCCTGTATACACACTCTTTTTTTTAAAGGATTGTACATGACACTTACTTCAGTATGTAAACACTTTTTATATAGCCTTGTGCAAGCTTCACTACACCACTATGTATGCATATATGTTATGTATTTGCGGTAGAACTGTGTATGTTCAATAATGGAGCTGAATATGTGGGAGTATCAGCCTACTCAGAAACATATTGGGCAATAGTTAGAGCATACTTTCTGACTGCACATAATAATCCATAATACAGCAATGTATAGTCTCCTGTATCAAACTCTTTCAGTGGAAAATATGTTTAATTGAAACATTTATTAATATATATACAGTATATTTGATGATTTAAAAAAAAAAATCTAAAATTTCCCCCTATTGACCTATCCAGTCTGAAATGATTCCCTAAAACTCTCGGTAGCCTGGGGAGTATGGATTGGCATCGGTCCTGGCCAAGCAGGGTTATCCATCTGCTCCTTCTCCACAGTGAAGATGTTATTCTTAAAATGTACTTTAGAGGAGGACTCTCTGAAGCTAAAGACGAGGAGGATAGGGCTTTGACGTCTCCAACAAAGTTAGCCCTGTGGTTATCTTGTTCACTCTTATGACCTGCGTAACTTAGCCGTGATTGAAGTCGGGTTGAAAGAGGCTTGTGCTTGCAAAATGCCAAGGCAGAGTAAGGGGCTTCTTTACAACTCCAGCGCCCTGTGGAGTTTTCTAGAGACAAGAAGAAGATTGGTGTTTACTTTCTGCCATGCTGTGTTACACTCCGCAGATACCCCTGAGAGAATGGCAGCTCTGTTATGTGAAACAAATCCTTTTTTATAAAGAATGATAAATACAGTATTGTGGAAGAATAAACAACATACTGTTATATCCACCCAAAACTGGGCATCTACACATCTTGCCTGTAGGTTAGGCACCATCTTGCATGCAACAACAATAAGAGCTGTGGCTTACTCTGCGGGTTTGTGTCAGGAATGCAAGACTTGTAATTATTTCCCAGCTGACTGTGATTAAGGGTCATCCCCAAGCCTACAGACTTCCCTTAAAAACATCAGGCATTACACATACAGACATACAAACCCACAAACCCACATCAACCCACCAACCCGCACACACACGCCAGGGTAAAAGCAGTGGGGGCATTTCAACTCAACGGCACAAAGCTAGACGCCACCAAACTGGACCTTGGTCAGTGGAGAAGTTGGCTGTGATTTTGTTTATCCTAGAAAATCACAGCTTTAGCAAAAGTAGCTAAGAAAAGCCAGCGACCAAAAAGGTCAAACATACTTGAATGACGCTGAACTCTGGAAATGTTCCAGGACAATGTATGGAATAGAAAAGCAGATGCTGGACCAGCAGGGCATCCTGGGAAACTGGCCTTTTAGATACTAGAGAAGCAAACAATGGATGTTTAAGCACCATCACCCCTAGGGGATGTATTATATCAGCTTTCCACAGCTTTTTTCCATCCCAATAAAGAAAATCTGGAGTGAACATTGGGATTTGTTGCATTGTTGTTGCTCAATGCACAGTAATATCCTGTAAAGCATTTCAAGCAGTCAAAAATCTCCATAAAGCATCTTACTTACATATTTACATGTAAAGAAAAATAGCTTTAACTCAAATCCTAGTTTGATTTATGACAAAAGAATCTTAACATTTTCTTCAGGAAGCTGAGATGGACACAGGAGAGACTCTAGTAGGATTCAGGCCTAAGCCGGTGAGGCCACATATAGTTCCCAGGGTAGGGGTCTTACAACTACATCACCTCTGGGAGAAAGGTTGGGTGTATTTTCTGTCCTTCAGCACTTTAACAGCCAGCTTTCAGCTTCATGTCCATTCAGCGATGGGCTGCTAATGCTGCCAGCCTCAGCCAGGAGAACAGTTAATCTCAGGTAAGCCTGCACTGACTGAGTGGATCTAGAGGCTTGGTCCAAATATCTGCCTTGTGGAAATAGCATCTGGCATACAATACCCCCCTCCTCAACAGCTTCCTAAAATAGGTCCATGTACAGTAGAAGCCGTTATGTAAAGAGAGAAGCCAGTAGTGTAGACAGAAATATGGTGATTCAGGATCAGACGCTGACAGGGGGTGTTAATAGTGACCACAAAAAGAACATTGAATATGGACTTAGGGGATGGTATTTTACTGCTAATTGCTCATCACCCTGTATTTAAAACTGAGACATTATCAAGAGCAAATAACAAATCCTTTAAAGTTAATGATATCAAACCGGCAGACAAAAAACAAATTAGCCCAGCAGCTAATTTCAGAAACAGAGGTAGCATTCAGGGACAAACATGCTTTCAAGTGCAGATGTATACTGGATGTAATGTGTATGTATACATATAGTTACAGTGAGTAGGTATGTTTATTTTCTTATGAACATAAAAGCTTGGGGCATTCACTGAACTGCCAAAAGCTATATACTGGATCACATGACATTTAACGGCACAGTTAATTTGGTTCAAAAAATAACTTGTAGTTTTTCCCGTTCAATTAAACAACAGCACTGGGCAGTTACTCCAGCTCGACTTATAAAACTACACTGGAAGTCTGAATCTCAGCTATCTCTACTTTGAATCCTCACCATTATCAGTAATGATGGTGCAGAGGCACAACATAGACAGTCACCACCAAAAAAACGGAACACAGTCATGTTTTATTCCATTTTATTTCTGCAGCTGTACATTGTAATTTCTATCTGGAGAGTGCCTTGCAGAATCCATGATTTATTCATTACGGGGGCTCGAGTAGCATAGACCAACGATGTGCGAATGAGCACCTTATTCAATGACTGCCATCTTTCAATACGGACAACATTTCTAGGTCATCCATTTGGAGCACCAGCGTACTCCAAAATACAAGTAGTGTTACTGAGAACAGAGGCCAGATGATGTCAGACACTTTGAATGACTCTCAGGAGACCCAACTAGAAGTAAAGGACTTCACAGTAATAGAGGAGCTGTAGAGATACACAAGCGATTGACGAAGATACAGCAACAAAATACTCCATCGGAGTAAATGTTGAAATGAATTTGGGTGGTGGTGATAGATTTCCACTGCAACTCAAATTGTGAACTGCACATATTTCTGTATCTATTGCATGCATAGAGCTTGTCGGGCCGCTGGTTTTTAACCGTCTTTAAAGTTGGGCTCATCAAAGCCCTCGTGGCAAATGTTTCTGGAGGTTCCTGTTCGACATGAAAAGTCGTCCTGATTGAGCAAGGCAATGTAGAACAAAAAGCGCCCTCCGCCAGGCACATTAAAAATGAATTTTCTCTGGGATTCAAAGGGCTGCGCTGCCAGGGCAGAGGGAGATGAGAGCTGGTAACTCTGCTAGTTTGCCTCGGGAGCCCCTGTAGCAGCCAGTCCCAGCTGATCCATCCATCAGCCTTCAAGCCCACAGAGGTGAGTGACTGTTTGAAGGCTCTGCCGGCTACCTTATCCTGAGGCTTAACAATCCAATATTGGTTGTTGCCGAAGATAATTACTCTCCATTGATGGTAGAATACCCAGGGCTAGTTGCAGCCATTTGCATTGCCCAACACCACAGATCGATCAGGGAGGAAAAGCAGTTGGGAGCTGATAACAGTGTTGCGTTAGACTGGCGTTTCTGGGAGGGATGCTATGCTCTCCCTGGCTTTTATTCATGGCCTTCCTCCCCCACTCCCTCCTCTTTCACTGAACAAGGTAAAGAATGGCACCTATTGATAGAATCAGCAAGGACATTGCTGTCTTTATTCTCCCTCCAAAAGCATGCACATGTCACCTTGACATTCTTTATCTTCTTCACAGTGCTGGCAGAGGAAAATGTGCAAACGAGATCTTGCATTTGATACACAATTGTTTATGGACCCACAGCATTTTCATTTTCCCTCCTCCTGAGCTGTTTGTAAGATTGACGGAAGCAAAAAAAAAAAACTACACTTTGCTGCTCTTGTCTAGAAAACATGAAAACAGAAGACGCAGCTTTGTGTGGTCTCATCGCTGATTTGTCTCCACCAGGGTATAATTTACACTAAGAAAAAAAGATGGAAATTGGAGAAGTGAGATTAGCAAGTAATTTACAGGCACTTAGCAGGGTGCCTGCAATAACAACCTCTGATATGCTCCGCTGCAGTGTTGCGTTGTGAGAGGACAGCCATGCCACTTGCTCCTGAGTTATAGAGCCAACACGCAGGACAACCAAAACCCCACCAAATTATGCGTGAACGCTGGAAGTGTTCGCAGTAATCAGAGCTATCTCACGTCTAACCCCCTGCTTGGGATGTGAAATGGAAAATGAAAAACAAGTGGTGTTATTTTCCCTTGTAATAAAATTTCCATTCCTTTAACAAGATAAAAGTGAATTGTGCTCCGACTCAGAAAGTGTGAAAGACGTTTGCAGATGAATTTTTCATGCACATTGATAATTTAATACAGACTGGCACCAGTTTATTAACATTCTATGACTTCTCTCGCGCTCTGAGAATAATAACCATATAATCTGTGGCTCTTTGGAGGAAACCGCCATTACTGCCTGATCAGGTGGTCAAAGGTTGCTGCTGTCAAAAAGGAAAAAAAACACAGAAGGCAACGCTGGGGGCTGTGAGTGAGCATGATTTCCTAATAACTATGTAAACAGTCTGAATTATAGTTACACATAATTCTCATGAGAAGAAAGAAAACTTGACTACATTGTCTGACCTCCTATTACGGAGTATTAACAAGCTCTTCAAAACATGGAACCATGCAGGAAATAACTAATAAGTAGATGCTGAGCTGTTGGGAAAAAAAAGGATCCTCCCTGAGCCAACAGAGGAATCCTACAAGGCGATAAGGCAGAGCAAGGTGAGCAATGGCGTCCAGCTGTTGGCTGAGAACACCCTGCACGGCCAGACAAGCTGTTTTTTAATGCACGTCTGACATTCACGGCCAAGTTGCACAGATAACAGACACTCTCAGAGATAAGTATGTTACCCTCCATTTCTCTTGTATTAGAAAACAACAGATAATGGAGGGCAAACAAAGACTCTGCAGTGGTTCAGGTGCAACAATGGTTAAAGACATAAGGAGAAGAAAATGACAGAATATTTGTTACCATGAGAAACACAGAGTTGCCTGCAGAGACCGGAGTGAGATTAAATATAGGGTTACCACAGCAAAGACCTAATCCGTTCAGAGACAAATGCAGGGTCTCTGAAGCACATTTGTTGTGCGGCCTGGGGTTTAACAACTGGCATTATAACTCCATTCCTCATCATTACCTCCCTGTACTGTAGCACTGCTGAGATAGGGTCAGTCAGGGAAAACAGCAGAGGGAGTGGGAGCAGGAAAAAGTGCAAAATAAGAGAGATGATGGAAACCACAGAGGATGCGCATTACATATTGTGTAAAGCCCTGTGTATTTTTTCCTGGAATTTTCGCTTTCTGATTTTGATTGTACGGGTGCGACATCGTGAATTATCCTCATGTTAAAAATAAATAAATAAAAGAAACTGAGCGGATGTGTGTGCAAAATTGTTGGTTGTGCATAATTGCGCATGCTGGAGCACAGTTGTGCGCATGCAACGTCTCCGCGGTCACCATATGCCGCCGCCGTTCTTGGTGGAGGATTGAATGTGGACACAAGTGCTCCCAGCAGTAAGTCAGCGTATAGTGTCAGATATGGAAATCCAGCAGCATTCATGAATGATACAAGGCCTGCTCTTTAGCCCCACACGTCAAAGGATTTGCCAGGGTGGATGAGGCAGATGCTTTGACAGATTTAAGGGAGCTGGGGGAGGGTCTTTTGGCTTCCCACTGCGTGGCACACTAACTCTCTAGTGTTACAGAAGTGTATAATAAGACCCCTTGAGGAAAAGTGTTAGGGAAAAAAAGGAGCACCCAGGCTTAAAAAAGGACAAAAACAACAAAATCTGATTGCATTCAAGGCCTTATTAACATATCCTTTCACCAGCAGAGGATGCCACTGGTTTTAATTCAGTAAGACACAGCTGCTGGGGTCCCGCAATTTCTATTATGACTCTATGATTCAATCAATTATGGCTCTAAAACTATGGCTTAATTAACTCCATGCGCAGGCGGCTGCTTTTCACAGGAGTCATTCAGGAAAACAAAATGGCTGCCGGCTTCCCTCGTGCTTAAAATAGAGGCTAAGATGGTGGTGGGTAGATTAACTATGTCCTGTGCAGTTTTATTGATTAACAGTTTTGTCTCACAGGGGATGTGAAACAAGAACATTGTGCTCTTCATTCTGTGTGTGGAGCCAATTTCTTGTTGAAAAAGAAAAAAGGCTATGCTGCAGCTTTCTCTGGATGGCTGTGACCTTGGCCCATTTCGCTGGAGGAGTGTTTCTAATAATGATGCTCAAAGATAAGGATGATAAAGTTAGTGAATCTTATGAAGTCATTACAAAATGTTGTTTTCAACTTATTATGGTGTGTGCGGACTGTTATCCGATAATACCGTTTCAATGACTTTCTCATGATAGACGCCATGAAGCTGCCTAGTTTCTGAGTGTGGCATTCAAAACAAAAAAGAGAAGCCGAGTAATCTAATATTAACTCAAGTTGGGGCAGGAAACAAACCTCCATCACATAGGAAAATGGTCAAAAAAGTCCCCCTTGCAAAATACAAATCAACAGCAAGTAAATGAGTTTAAATTAAGTTATGAATATCACATTATCATCCAAAATAAAATTTCCAACAGTAGATTTCAAATTTAATCATGGACCAAGACGCCAGCTGTTTACACTGATGTCTTTATTGAACTGGTTTCAAACTTCAGAGTGGCTCTAAACTCCAGTATACTTGGAAAATTCAAGGTAAACAAACCACAGGTCAGCTAATTGCAGTCAGGTGAAGTGAGGATCCCAACACTGCCAAACCATGAGCCAACGATGCACCCAGTGTAAAAACTTCAAATGGAATATTTTGGCCATTTCACAACACCACCCACATGAGCTGTTTTTTACTTTAATCAACCAACAAATCAAAGCTTGTGAATCCACTCTTCGTACACTACCCTTGTTGTACTCTTGTTTGGCATTTGGCTGAAGAATACCTCCTTTATACTGGAGGCATGAGGAGTCTGGAATATCATCTATCTAATGACAAATGATGAAGAGACGAAGAAAATTACTGAAATGAGATTTCAACCGTTTACAGCACATCAACAGAAAATTCTCCTGATTCAATCACATCTCATTATTAGATAAAGTACAGTCCAGCTGAGGTCATAGCTAAGACTATGTTATTACTCAATATTGAGTTTGTATGTGAGGATCTGGGAAGTAATGGCAAGACAAGAAACACATTTTACTGCTAGCCTAGTTATCAAACCTCAGCCAGTGTGAAAAAGAGTCGCCGCAAATGAGTTAAGACATTAACACCAGTCAGATGGTTTCCATTTTAGCCTATAATTGTGTGTGTCTGTATCCTAAATCCCATATTTTTAGCCAGAAGACCCTTCCCCTCCAAACTAATGGCTTCCACATCAAAGGTTAAGGTTCTCAACCTGAATATGTTAACCTACAAAGAGACTTAGAAGGAAATGTCTGCTCAGCACTTCTTGGTAAAAGCCCATTTTCTCGCTAGATCCTCATGGCCCTGCTCAAATTGATAAGTTTTAATTCATTTTGATGAAGATGTCTGCTAATCTGCAGAGCCTTTGTGCATGTAATATGGATTAGGCACTTTGGTTCAGGGAGTTCAGTCATGATGCCAGAAAAGCCTCTTTGTATCACAGCTCCCTCCTTCATCTGGCCACAGGCCTGCCATGACTTCTGACCCCCCCCCTTCACCCCCTTGGGACAACCACTCCTTCCATTCCCCCAAGTGAGCTGCCCTGGCCCTCCTCATGCCAGACCCCAGTGGGGATATATAGGGGGGTTGATAGAAGAGTGGTGCAAGGGCAAGGGCCTTCCTCGCTAATTACACCAATATAGCTCCAGAGACAGAAGCCGAGAGCCTTTGACATCAGTCTCATATTGGTCCTTTGTTCCTTTGTTCCGCTGGGCCTTCACGGACATATAACTATATTATGATTATAATATCCTGTTTACCTTGAGCTTCATTTGATGAAATAAAGTGTAATGCATAAAGCTCACAATTTCCAAACTTGAGGAATTCTACTTTACTTTCCCTCATACATAGGCAGAGCATAATAATGCAGCTCTGTCCTGTAAAGAATTTCCACTTTACAGGTTATCTAAATTCAATAACACAGAAATCCCCAAACTAAGTGTGTGCATGCTGTGCTGCATTAGACAGAAGTGATGTACAGAGGAAAAGGAAAAAAAAAAACGAAACAAAAGTAGACATGTTGCTGTACAGCCAAAGGAGGAAAAAAATTAAAGTAAGTAAGTAAAGCATTAAAAATACTAAATTGTTGTTTGGACTTGGGTGTGAGTATTTAAGAGTATTAGATTAGATCTACTTTTACCCCCAACATAAAGTGTTTTTTCCTCCTTAAAACCTGTTTAATCTGAGAAAAGCTTTCAAATTCCTGGAATTCCAGAAATGGCTTGATTCATTAAACAAAACCTTCAAACATCAGGATGTCTCATGGCTCATCATGAGACCTCTATCAAGGAGGCCTTTTGGTGTGCAAATGTATTCTGATTGGCAAAATCACTTAAACAGTACAGACAGTTTACTTATTATAGTCTGCAGATGTTAACAGAGGTAAGGTTTACTACCTAAAAGTCTACAAAATCTGGACTTCCTCCCCTCGAACAGTATGTATTTCAGCAATAAAAAGGTTGTTTATATAGCAATCAAGCCACGAGCTGGAAAGCAAGGGAGAGACTGTAGAAGGGGGAGGGAAAAAAACCCAACACAAAAACCACTCGATCCCACTTTAATAGAAAGCAGAGCGATGGCAGCTGACTGGGGTTCCATCGTAAAGACAAACAAGCATTAACTGGGATGTTTTAAAGGCAACAACAGAGGGTTTTTATTTAATGTCTTAAAGCTTTAATTGGCGCCTCTGTTATTTCCTCTTCAAGGGACTGAGGGTAACAGTAAACCCAGTGTCAAGGAGGAGGGCCTCAGCGGCTGTGGCAGCGCAGCAACTGGCTACCCTCGTTGGGCCTCTATATCTGTGATCTTTACCAATTGAGCTCAAGAAGCCTCGCTCCCTGGCCCCCAGCTGCCAACAAGGCAGGCCTCTCAGCTAGGGCCTGGGAGCCTAATCGGCCTGGAAGGGTCCTGTCAACTACTCACCCTCAGGGTCACATATGGAAGTGACTAGAGCTGTTCTAAGTCACCTGGGGATATTCATAAATCTCTAGACTGTTTCCTTAAGCTAATAATTGAGGAGAGCCACCTCTCCCCTTAAGTTATGTCTGGCGTTATTATGGCACCAATTTTGCACTTTCCACTTGCTGTCCCTCTGCTCGTCAAACAGGAAGTAGCGTTAACTAAATTGCTCTCTAAACAGGCCCAGGTCTACGTCCCCTGGAGACTTGGCTTTGGAGCTGCAGAGCAAAACCTAGATATTCAGTTCCAGAACCTCATGCAGAGGTTCAAAGATGAACGTCAAAGCACGAGCGCTTCGAGCAGACACGGCTTTGATAGATCACAAAAACATTCCAGCCAATGAACTTTACGTGCACTAACTGTGTCTTTCTCGCATGTCTTCGCTGTGTTAATGTGCAGAGGGTGGGATTCAGTACGCAGACTGTGCAGCCAGTAAACCTGATACTCTCCTCCAGGAGAACAAGCGCTCCTTTATGCGAACGGTTTACAGCTCCATATGTATTTTCAATTCAGATTTATTTAGTGAGGGGCTCGGGAAGACCCCTGAGGGATCCATAAGCCTTAGTGCTCCATCTCCACCTCTCGTTAGATTTACATCCTACAACAACACAAACAAAACTCTTGTTTCTCCCCCAGGAGCCTAGTTGTGAATCAGAGCAGCTTCTATCTGAACTCAACACGTAAAACAGGAAGAGAGAGAGAGAATGAGAAAGAGAAAAACTGGCGGCACACTGGCTGGGCTAAACAAAGTGGGAGGATGTACAAGAGTTGGTGGATAGGGGCGGGAATCACTGCACTGCAGAATGACTAGATAGTTTTATGGTGGTGACACATGCAAGCCAGTCCATAATCATTTTGAGACGAGACACAATTGAGGGGGTTCGGCCAAGTGAGGCTAAGTGGGATTGATGGAGCAAAGCTCAGGCGCTTGCCCAGACTGAAGATACATTGAGGTCTACTATGAATACTGAGCTCCAGTCCAGGCTTACATACAACATGATCTGGGCTTTACACAGTCAAAGCCCTCCATCCTTCCTTGCATTGTCTTGTCTGACACATTGAAAGATGTGAGGGAGTCAGGTGCAGACAAAGGCCTCTCCCGGCTGGCCCATTAGCCAGAGAGAGCGATGTCCAGAGCGTTGGAGCATGTCCCCTCTGCTCTCGAGTGGGGGCTGTTTTATTAATGAGCCAATCGAATGGGTGCAGGCTGGGGGCTGGTCACTGCTGACTGTAGGAAGCACCTTGGGCGGCCAGCCTGGTGAGTGAGTGAGGCTGGGAGTCAGAGGACCAATCCCTGCAGGGGCCCCAGCCAGTAATGTAGTCCCTGGCGGCCCTCGGTGGAGGCACATTTGACAAATGGACTCCTTTAGCGGAGCTGTGCTGGGGGGATCCGGGCTGTGGTGTTGGCTCATGGCTGGTTTACCTGCCCACCGCCATGCTCGCTTCTTCATCTGCACCGCCTCCCCTGAGCTCAGACAGCTACTGACTGATAATGAGGCCATGTACACATGAATGGATGGGCCCGGCTTCCAAAGACACACCGATGTGCGAGCACACATACACACACACGCACACACTGAGCCTGACTGTGCCGAGATAGGCAGTACTGATGGGCCGACGTTGTTAGTAGCATGGAATTGTGCTGTTGGAACCACTGCTGGGATGTCTTTGATAGATTACAGTAGAGGACTGGCGAGGAAAACCTTACACGGTCTCTGGAAAAAAATAGTGCAAGAAAAAGAGCTTCACATGCGATGCAGCAATTAGCACTGGTCATTAGTCAATATTTGGATAAATATTTGATGAAGAAAAAAAATTACAATAACAACAATTTACAAAGATTTGATTTGGCTTTTGGCACACACATCAGTTTACCAGAATGCCATGTGTTCCATATATCAGACAGAGACAGGAAGTTGGTGCTTCGGCATCTGTAGCACACTTCCTTATTGCAGATTAAACTTTTGTTGGTATTTGTCTTGTATATATATAAAAATCAAACCTTTAACGGACTGTCTATTTTTTTTATTTTTTTTTGGGGAGGGCAAATAATCTCTTGTTTTCTCGTGTGCTGGCAGATGCTGAGGTGGGAGACAAGCAGCGCTACAGATCTGGATGTGTGTAAACAAGGAGCTGAGTGCATTTGTGTTTTCCTCGTGTGGTGCAGGATTGTGACAAATTCCAGAGCAAGTCTCTAGTGAGTCCCACTGCTTTGGTGTCAGCACTGAGCGGCTGTCTGCGCGTGATGGAGCCGAGAAGCGCTGAGCACCGCGGCCTCCCTTGGGATGCGTGCCGAACAAGATGTCGCCTGTCAAGCGGGGAGCATTTGAAAATAAATAACATCAATGATGATTTCAGTTTACTTGTCACGAGTGTGTGCGCTTTGAGAAGTGATGCCATCACTCTGCACCCCCTCCCTCCACCACCACCTCCCACCCCCCCCACTCTTGTGAGACAGGCCTTGGCTGCTCGACGCACTCCCATTTCCTATTCAGATTCAACATCAATCTGTACGAGGCTCCAGATATCAGTCTTAACAAGCTGCTGGGTGAGATGTGTGCAGTGATCACTCATTACAGCCACTCTGATAACAATGGAGCATCACTCTCAGGAGTCTGTCTGTAGAACTCTCAACGTGCCTGCTTTCAAAGGGCAAACAAGGTTACTTATATGACCTTGGATGACCTGGATGCATATTGATGTTTGATCATATGCGCAATGATGTCACACAATAAGAACAAAACATTTTCCATTACATGTACTTGCAGCTATACAAACAACTATGTGCATTTTTGGGCATTCATATCCCCCTAATCTTTGTTAAATTGAATTGTTAGGGAGAATTCATAGCCCCAATGCACCTATCTGAAATGTCAAATGACAAGACCAATAATTACAGTCCGATTCCAGAACAATTCCGAGGACAATTTATTAGCCTTGACTGGAACTCAGTTTGTTCAATAACTCAAAGCGAGAAGACAGGTGAGACCATTCATCACATACCCATGTGTGTATGTGTATGCATGCCTATGCACTCATTTGGCCTCAGCACATTGGAACGAAGCCCAGCAGGGGAGCCTGAACCGTTTGGAGTCTCAAAAAAGACCAAAGAGCACTTGTAACACAAAGAGTTTCATCTCGGCTCTTTAAGGAGAACCATCTGTTGTAAGGCAGCTTTTCTCTCACTCTCTCTCCGCAGCTCTACAGTCGATCGTAGGTCAAGAGCAGGAAAACAAATGTGCACTGTGCACATGTGTCTGTCTGTCTGCCATTCCTCCAGCCAGAGATTACATATCAGAATGTTCTTTTGGCAGCGCCGCAAAAGAGAGAGAGAGAGGGGGAGAAAAAAGGTCCCCAAGGTATGGAGGCCAGATCTGACTTCCTTAGAAAAGCATCATAAATTGTTTGCAGTGTGTTCATCTCTTGAAGACTGAGGCTCATCTCAAGTGGATGGAGGCAGTTGGGGAGGGGAGGTGTTGGAGGAAATACAGAGCGACTGGATGAGGTGAAGGAAAATGTGGGGAAGTGAGGGATGGGGAGTAGAAGCATCTGGGTTTGGCTGTCGGGCGAAGGGAACGTCTGAACATGCTTGTTCCAGCCTCCTCCCTGTTGTTTAGTGGCAGTTTAATGTCGAGGCCAGAAATCCCACCTGCCCATGACCGCTGGGGCAAGACACCCAGCAGACAGGATGAGCTGAGGGAGGTCAGGCTGATCTGTGTGTGGAGCTGAGAATGAAGGAATAGGGAGTCCAGACATGCATTTCTATCCAACAGCATGCGAGCATGTGCCTTGGTCTTTCATCACCCCAAGACCCCCTCCCTGTCATCCTTTTCCATAGCTGGCCTGCACAAAGTGAATCAACCTCTTGCTGTGCACCTCGGAGCCACAGGCTTCTAATGCTTCCATGTGCTTCCCTCTCACTCAGCACATACAGTATCTGCCTTTGATTTGAGGCTGGTCTGGGCTTCGATCGATCACAGTTTTAAAGGCCCCTAATCAGGAACAGGAAGGAGGAATAAGTAAAATCATACATCATGGCTCTCTGGCTGGCTGCTGGCCTCATGCTATTCTCTCTGCCTGGCTTTCTCTCTCTTTCCCCTGCCACTCTCTTGACTGTGTTTGATGTCTAGAAACATCCAGAAGCACTAAGAGCAAGCCTTTGCATAGAGGGAGAAGAGATGGGGGGGAAGGAGGAAGGGGGGTCAAAACAAAGCACCAAGGACCTACCAAAAGAAAAAAGAAAAAAAGAAAACCCTAAAACATAAGATAACAAGCAAGAAAGAAAAGGGGGAAGGAGGAGGGGGGTCAAAATAAAGCACCAAGGACCCACCAAAAAAACAAAAAAGAAAAACACAAGATAACAAGCAAGAAATAAAAGATGAAAGAAACATGTACAAGTGCTTCTCTGCAGCTCTGCTCAAGAGCAATCTGCAACAAATATGTCACCTTCTTTTGACCTATTGTAACGCTACATGTGAAAGAACCACCGTGCTATTGAGGATCCCTGAAAGCAGTAGTGGCATGTGTCCTTCCCAGTTTCATCAGTCAGATGAATGGCATCTAAGATATTCACCAAACAAGCAAATGAAAGAGGCCGTGGAGAAGGCCTGGCGTGTAGCAATCTGCATAATGAAAACATCAATGAAAGAAAGAAGCTACCAAATTTAACAGAGCTTGTGCAGTGAAGGTTTGTTGCCTCCCTGGCGTAGCTCACCTTGGAAAGATGGAGCATCAACTGTGACAGACAGAGCGGCTGCTGACTACGAGAGTGGATAAACAGTTAAAGAAAAGCGAGTAGTAGAAGGTTTATGGGGCATAAACCCAGAAAACCTTCTGTCATTTGTGGCCCAGCTGAGCCTTTTATCTACGCCTTCTCAGGTGGAGTCATGTCGTGAGGAGAGAGCAAGAGAGAGGGTTAATGAGCGGCATTGACTGCTATCAGCCTCAACAGTGCCCGGGCTCTTGGCCTTTATAAAAGAATCATATCCTTTCACCCTAATTAAAAGGCAGTGCTTTTACCTGGAGTGTGACCCCTCTGAACCTGCTTCCTCTCCTCCTTTAACAACCAATCCACCCCCACCTCTTTAATCACTTTCAATTTCTTCTCCTGGCTGTCCAGATCCCTAAAGAACGGAGGATTGGAACTGATGTCTATATATTTCTTTACCAAACACTCATAGAAGAAACACGTGTAATGATAAAGGTGGCAGACTAGACAGATATTTTGGATCTAATCTAATCTAATCTAATCTAATCCTCTTCTTCGTCTCATCTTCAGTCATTCTCATCAGTTGTGGTATAATTGACTTTCTTTGCTATTGTGGACTCATTCTGGTGGAGGGCCGTCCTATTGGATGACCAGAGAGCCTAGGGAAGTGAACTCGCCTTTATCGTGCTTCCATCTTCCTGTTTCTCCTTCCTTCAAAGTGCGATGCAACAAAATAACCGCAGCAGGCATTATTAATGAACTGGAATGGGCGAGCAGGGAGGAGCTCATTTCTTATTTATGAGACACTAACCAACTGGCAACCTCCCTGACAGTCCTATTAATGATCTTTAGTGGCCCTCAGGCCATTCTATCTCCCTCTCTCTTGTTCCTTGTACCTGTCTCCCTCCCCTGCTTCACAACCCGCCAAGCCGCTTCCCTCTGTGTGACCCCCCCTCATTCTGGCCTTCGTCTCTTAACATGGCAGGATTGAAGCGGGGAGCGGAGTAGAGGGGTGGGGATGGGAGGTGGTGCAGACCTGTAATTTGTGCAGGGGATTTAGACATTACAGGGGGAAAAAAGGGCTCTCTTGGGACCAGGCAGTTGATCAGCCATGGCCCCGGTGGAGCAAGCCAGACAAATAACAAATGACAGCTCTGTGATTAAATCAAACCTTCTACTTTAAGTGTTGAAGTATCTGCCTGTCACTAACAATCTAGTGCTTGTTAAAGCTCCCATCCCTTCCTCCCCCACTTAAGAGCCCTGCCTCCCTCCTGCTGCAGTCCCATCAAGCTCCCATCCCCTCTTCATTCTGAAAACTCCCCCTCACTACCTTCCTCTACCCCCAAAACACATCAATCAAACAGCTCCCTCTGGACACCCTCCCATCTCCTCCCTCCATACTCCCAGCTAGCCATGACGTGACACGCGCACACACATACATACACGCACACACACTCTCTCTCTTTCCTGTGTGTGGAATAAAATCTCCACATACTGATAAAGAAGCGGTTTAGCATAACATTTAGAAATTCATGCAAAATGGATAAGATGGCTATTGCAGCGGAATAAAATAATGAAATGAGCGCTACATATTTGAATCCACAGTCAAGCTTTACTGCACCATTGAGAGTCATACCATGTGAACCAAGGAGTATGGTTATAGTTCAGTAGCAGCATCTTACACTGGCTCATAATGGCTTTTTTTCCTGACAAACCAATGTGAATATGCATCACTCTTAGTGCTCATGAGGGATGACCACTAAAATGATCCTAGATTCAAAATCTTCCTTTATAATTATTGAGGTATACTTCAGTAATTTTTAATGATGCTGTATATTAGGTTGTCTGGGTTTGAACCGAACTGCATCAGTAACATTTCTGCCTATGGTAGAAAATGTCTTATACATGCACATGTCTGTGTATAGAACTTGTTCATCCTCTTTAGAAAGAATATGGATGTCAGATATGGTACCAGTGCACTATGACTGAATCTCCACATTATAATGCTGATGAATTGGGAGTTTACAAAATCAAAATTATTTGGTGGATTAAAAATGAAAACTGTAATGAAATAATTTATATTTTCACAAATGAAAAAAGAGTAGATAAAATTACACTGTGTTTTTTCTCCTAAGATCCTTCTTCTTGAATAGCTGCACTGTGTTTTTTTGTCTGCCCTGTGACTCTACATGAAACTCCAGCTGGGACCTAGATTATGCAGAACAGCTTCGACAGCAGATAGAGACAGGAAATAAACATGATCGCAACAAAACAAGTTATCGGCACATGGACCCACTTCAAATAGTGTGTCACCAAGTGAACAAGTAATTATGTGGTATTGTTAGAAAAAAATACTGGGAAAAAATGACAAACCTGATGAGACATCTCAAGCACCATAGACAAACAGAGGTAACCTAATACAGTAGTGCTAAAGTAATATTAAGCCAGCTACTAGAGACAATGGTGTTAAATGCACAAGCATTATTATGGGACATAGCTACATTGTCCAGCCATCCACATTGGCTGCTGCTGCAGCTTGGTCAAGTGCTATTGGGCAATATCCAGCTGTCTAGTTGTGTGCTCATATTTACATTACACACATTTAAAGGGATAGTTTGAATGATTTGCCGTGGGGTTGTGTAGTGCCTGTAGTATATTTAGATCAGTGTGCTACCAGTTACAAAAAGCAGCAGCACAAAGGCAGTGTGATGTGTTACAGAAAAGACATATTTTAGACGTTTTTGAAAGACGTCCACTGAAACAATCCAATATCCATTAAGATGAACCCTTCACCAAGAGGAGATATTTTCAGCGCTTTATCTTCCCATCGGAACAAAGCGAAGTTTAGTTCTTTCTGATTCACTCTCTCAGCTGACCTGCGGCTGTGGTGTTATACAGTCTGCACTACAGGTGCACTTGTGTGTAGGACTATGGTAGTCGAGCGGTTGAGAGAAGTGATACCAGAGGAAAGTGCAGTTTTGACAAGAAGAAAATGGACTGAAAATATTCTACATGACATGTACATTTAAACAGATGTAGGTCTGTTATGGTGGGTGTCTTTTAAAGTGTCTAAAACATTTGTGAAGGCCCATGTGCACAGCAGAACATCACTCTGCTGGCTCTTTAAATGGTAGAGTAGAACCTAACACTTGCTACATAGTATAACACATTCTAGGATCGTGGCACTTCTGCTACAAAGCTACGGATCAATCAAAAGCTTTTTTTTTTTTTTTTTTTTTTTAAAATTTAAAATATTACAGGACACAATTTTAAACCAAAATATCATACTGGCTGTCATATAACAGCATGATCATCAGATTTAAGCAAACTCATTTTGGTCTTTGGTTCCTTCACTTTAGATCCATGTCCTCCATGTTGTTTTACTTCAAAACCTGTTGGGGTGAGTCACAACAGTCTGTGATGACATTAAAACACAGCACGATGCGCCGCTCTCCTACCTATCTATGTAACCTTTTCACACAACATTAACATCATTACACTTTGCGGGCCATAGAGGCTGGCTACAACGAGCACCAACACACTGGGAGTTAAACTGGGGCCATTGGGGGGAGGGGCTGGGACAACATTTATGATCTCTATCAGACCCAGCTTGGCTGTCACTGCTGGCCTGACTCTATCAGCAGATTTTACTGTCTGCTAGGATAAATGGAGATGGCATAAACCCCTATGGTGAGCCAATATACCCGTAGCAGTGAAGCCAACAGTCCCTGGAATAACAAACATTTACAAGTGCCATAACTGGCTACAAGGAATGAGGGACAGGAAGAGCTTGCCCAAAGAAGTTACCTGACCTTATAAAATGTCTGGCTGCACAGCTGCTCTGCTGCCTGTTGGGCAGGCTGTTGATGTTTGAACGGTAACATGATTTAAGGCTAAATTAGTATTCATCACACCAGTCACAAGCCATTAATCTAATATCCCCAACATGAAATGATATGCAAATTGCTGCCCATTGTAATGCTGCACCATGCGCCAGTGCTTCAAAATGGCCACTGCTGCATCTGCATCACAGGTTCACAATGAAAACATATAGGTAGGTACCCGACACGTAATGCCTCCATATAAAATGTAGCTGATCTTAACCCTGTGATATGAATTTAATTTTGCAAAGCAGGTATGTTTAACAATGATGGCCAGAGGCAAATATCAAAAAGTGACATTTAGGTTTGGGCTGGAAATTGTTTACATATCTTGTGTAAGAACAGTGTTCATATATACTGATAGAAAGCAGTAGGTGCGACCAGCCTAAAGTCTGATTTTTTTCCTTTTGTGAAAATCTATTACTTTCAGAGTTGGCTGTTGTCATGCTGACCACTGTTTCCTGTAGCATTTTCAAGATTTTGGGTGAAGGACGCCTTTAACTATCCTTGATGCCCTTGTTGTATTCATCAGGATTGTTAAAGGTGATGTAGCTGCTGCTTCAGAAAACCTTCACATTTTCTTTCTATACAACTACTTCACTAATATGGCACACATAAAACGCAAATAGTATTGCTTTTATTGCTACAAAAGATGTAGATTCCTGTTTACAAGTAGCACAATACTTTTATTATGCACAGAATAATGTGTGTTAATGATTAAGTGCCACTCAGAGAAAAATGACTTTTGATAAGCAATTTTCAGCTTGGTTTGCCAAAAGAAATCCGAAAAATATTTGTAACGAGAAAGTCTGATTTGCATGGCAGCTTTTCAAAATGTACCAAATGTTTCTAAATCTGCTGAATGAACAGAAACAGAACAATGGGGTCTTTTCAGAGGAAACTGGACCACAAGATGTTAATCATTCACACCTGCTCCCCAGACATGATACCTGTGCAAATTATGGCACCTGAGTTCACAGAGCAGTCTCTCACTAACCACTGCCACTTTGTCAACATGCAAATTGACACCCACTTCCATCCAATGGTGCTATGTTCAGACATTTAAAATGACACTATGGTATTTATGTTTATTTTACTGTATTAATTTGTGGAGTGTAACTGTTACACTGTAGTTCATGTTGGTCAAGATTTATTGGCTATTTACACAGCATTTTGTCACCTTTTTTTTTTTTGCTTGTAATACATTTCACATAAAACCAGTATGTCCTTTGTTTGGAAGCATTACCTAGCTTCCAGCTTTTTACACTTTATCAGTATTTTCTTGAGACTCAAAGTATTTGCCTACATAGCACATACTAAGGGTAGTAGGTAAGTAACTAAGCCTTGTAATTCTTGTATACTTTTATTGATAGTCATATTGATCTGGCTGGACACAGAGCGATGGCATGCTGAGGCTGAGAGCATGTGCCTATGGAATTCTTAAAAGAATGCGTGGTCTCCAGAGGTTATCAGTAAAGTCAATATTGCCCCCAATAATGATTAGGTATGTAAAATGTAATCCTATTGTTGACTTATAGTTAGACTGTCCAGGTTAGAGTTATTCATGGACATGGACTTTTTTTTTTTACCAAGATGTAAATCAAGCAAAACAAACAACAGAATAAGACAATGTCTTTTCACACCTCAACGCAGTAAAAGGACACCAGAGGACAATTGTTTCTGGCTGTGTGCCCAGCTCTGAGACTGAGGCCAGGGTCTACGCTTTGTCTGGGAATATGTCTGGTGACAGATGCTCGGGAGACACGGGCCACGGCAAAGGTCCAGGGAGAGCAATTAGCACAAACGAAGCGACTATGTCGTTAGCTGGTCTTTATTAGCCTCAGTGATGAGTTCAGAGGCCATTAGTCTCCTGTGATCAGAGTATATGCTGGATGGCTTAGCCCGTTACTGGCATTAGTCATCATGTGTTCAGAGTTTCAAGGTGGTCAGATGTGTTATTACCAGTAAATTTAGGTATCTATTGATCAGTTGCACACATCTGATATAATTTATGTGAAGCAGTTCAGTGGTTACATGTAGAAAAACAAGACCACATTATTATTAAGTCATTATTCTGTTTGTCGATTGATCATTGTGATCGGTGTGCATGTGTTATTTTTTTTCTTTGCAAACTTACATAGGTATCATTTTTTGGGGAAAAATATTACATGTAATTACACGATTGCACAGAAAATGGTCACTGCACTAAATATCAGCAGCTCCATCAAGGTCAAAGGTGAAGTCTGTGTGTCTTTGAGAGATAAATGACCATGGTGCACAAGGGCCAAAGTCAGTGTTTTATCATTGATTATCAGAAGAGTTAACTGGATTACTGCTCAGGTTGTTACTTTAACCTATTTAACTGTAACTTTATAAGAAAGTAGACTATTTGAGATAAAGAGAATAAACTATGGAGTGGATGCAGAATCACTATGTTATACAATATGTATTTACTTTTGCATAGTAAATAATGTATAACAACTTAAAACTACGACGTACAAATAAATAAAGAAATGGCCATTTGGTAAGTGATAAAATGACATGGTAAACATTTCTGAGGACATTTTTTAAGTAGGCAGGCGTCTTTATTTTCACAACTGTTCTACTCTAACATGTCTAGCCTGGTGGGAATAGTACAGAGTGTCTTGCTCTGAACCTCTTGTGATATCACTGTCTGTGGGGAGGGGGCTCCGGGACATATTCTTGTGCCACTCACTTCTCTTGTCCTGTGTTGCATGCTGGGAACGAGCTGCCCTGTGTGCTGTTCCTCTTATTTGCCTGGGCCCTAAGAGACTTCCCCGCTAATGTTCCCCTCCTGTTTTACAGCAGTACTTCCTGAAACAACCCTCCACACCCCCCACCCCCACCAGTCATCAGATGCTACATTAAGGGAGCACTCTGAAGTCTTCCTCCACCACTAAGGGCCCCTGATAAATAACTTATGGGGGAGAGGATTCAAAACATCTCTCCTATTACTAGCCTCGATTCATTTTTTACAGTCTCTGGGGCCCCACATCTGTCCTGCACTTCAAACGCATCTGAATGCTCTGAGATACTTTCCCTATTCTATCCTATGGGATCCACGTGAAAGTAGAGAGGGAGGGAGGTAGGGGTGTGTGGAAAGGAAAAGAAAAGGAATATGACAGAGCCAGGAGCTTTGAGCAGCAGAATGTGCCGAAAGCATCTCTCCCATCACCTTCCTTTCTGACTATTCTCCACGGAGGTGAAGAAAGAAAGCATTTCAAGGAGAGAAAGAGACAGCGAGACGGAGAGAGGAAGGGGGAGGGAGTGAGAGATTTGTGGTTGAAGCGTCATGGTCCGGCTCAGAGCTGCCACTCTCTGTCAAATTATAACACGTCCAACAACTCAGCTTTTTCTCAGTCGCAATTACAAATTAGTCCATTAGGCTGTCGGCTGCCTGTCCCTTCTCCTCTCTGTGCTGGAAGGGGATGTGTGTGTGTGTGCGTGTGTGAAGGCCCTTAAGGGTGGGCAATGGGAGAAGAGCAGATGGGAGGGGACCTTCCTTGGGTGGGAGATGGCAGTTTTCAAGTCACATAACGAGGCAAACAAGCAAACCAACAGTTGTAATTTGATGTGATGTCGACAGTAATTGTCTTTGATGCTGCGGGGTAGGCGCGCGGGTGGAATGGGGGCGCGGCGGGTTGGCCTTGAAGTGGTAGTTATGGAATATAAATTGGGGCTGCCTGTTTTCTGAAGGTAGGGGGAAAAATTCAGGCACCCATTTTTGTGCGGCCATCATGACAGTGTTTTAGTCAACCAGCCTATCAGCTTAAATGGATTTTAAATTAGCAGTGAGAGCAGCGAGAGCTAACAACATATCTCTGCTGAAAGGAGCCCACTGTGTGGAGAGGGAAGCATACGTCTGACATGTATGGATTTTGATAGAGTCAAGATGGCTTTCACTGATCCCTTCTAGTGAGACCATGATTCTTTTCCCTGAGCGTCTGAATCAGGCCAATTCACATTTCAAGCAAATTCAATCTGAGCTCCAGATCAAAGTGGTGCCTAAGACCAATCTTTTGTAAGGTAATATTAACAAGGAGACACTTATTCAAAGGATGACAATCTGATTTAACCAACATCACTGTAAATCACAGAAATATGTCATTTTTGTGCCTTTTTCCTTAATGAATCATCATGACTTCCATCCAGCATGTGCATTACCAGAGCTTCAAGCTGGCACCTCTGAAAGGGAATTCATTACTGAGCAAACCCTCGTCTTGCCACATCTTCTCTAGAGGGCCTAAAATGACCTCTTTTATTACACTATAGTCTGGTGCAGATTACTATTCATGCAATTTGGGCTCAGTAGACAATTCACACCAAGTCCAACTGTTTCTCCCTTCTGGCCACTGTTGCAGCCTGTTGCTAAATGCCAATGCCCCAGATGACTATTTCTGCCTTGAACGGTGCCCTGTGGATTGAGGTGGAAAGCACAACCAGTGTCTTGAATTAATAAGGCCGGTCTCGTTTTATCACTAGGAGAGTAAAGCTAATGAAATCATTCAGGAATTAAGTTGTTTAAGGGCTAAACTCTGGTTCTTGCTGGATGGTAATGAGCATGCTTTGCGGGATCCCCCCCTCCTCTCCCTCTAACCTCCCCAGTCTATGTGGAGCTACTAACATTGCTTTCATCCAGCCGGTCTTGGAAAAAAAAAAAAAAGACAGAAGCAAGTCTTTCAAAGGACAAATACGGTGTGGGGGGTTCGGGGAGCAAGGGTGAACTTAACAAGCAGGGATCTTACAGATTTAAAGGTACAGCTAAAAATTTATGGAGGCATGTTTGGACGAGGGCCACGGTGAACAGCTTGGCCAGCTGAGCAACATCACAGCGGGACGCCTAATAAGCCCTACGCAATTTTTCACCCCATATTTTATCAATAAAAAAGCAGTTTAAACAGCCTCCCTCTAACCGCAGCCGCTGCACTGCCTGCCATCTGGAGCCCTCTTTCATTTTATAATCCAACTGTCATTAAAATGCTTCTTGGCAGTTTACAGCTCGTTCCCCCTGTGCAGATGTGGAAGCGATCTTCAGACGGGGCCCTCTGATCAAAGTGTTTGCTGCTGTCAGACAGAACACTTACCACCCTCAGGCTACCTTCCAGTCCTATCCGGACTTAATGCCTCCTGTTATTTATTTATTTCCACACTCCTGTATTTATCAGGTGCACCACTCCCAGCAGAACTCGGGTCAGCTCCAGAAGTTGGCAGCTGTTGCCTTGAGGTTACGGGAGCTGGCTTGTGACTGGGAGGTTGCAGGTTAGAAACGCCATGTAGGCAAAGCAAGTAACCTCACTTAATTGACTGGTGAAGTTCACATTGGCTAAACAGTTGATGGCTAAAAGGGGATGACGGTAAAGCCAAGCCACTGACCATTCCTACTCTAGTCATGTTATTTTTGGGGGTTGGATGCAACTGGGCTGAAAATGTTCAGATCCAGAAACAATAACAGATTATGATCAACTTTCAATTCAAAAACAGTAATTTATTCCCCATGCTTGGTCAATTATCTTATGAAGAAAAACATTTTACTACCGTATATATTACAAAGAGGCCACATACACTATATGATGAAATGCCAGTGTTTATCCCATTTGAAGCATCTTATCTTTAAATAATATCAGAGACGTTTTGTCAACACAATGCAGTTGTAAGACTGCGTATAAATAAAGTATGGAACAATCACTCGGCATGCTAAAACTAATGACGACAAATAATAAAATATTTAATGACAATGAATAAATATGAGCTTTATAATCTAATAACACGAGTGTTCCTGGCAGCAGACACAAAGGTGATGGCAGTGGGTCAACCCGCTGGCACCGTCTCTGTATCATATCACGCTGCCACATTCACTGTGTGCACACGCATGACTTGCAGGCTGCCCAGCGACCCGCGGCCTCCTCACTGATGGCGGTGGCGCGGCGCGCATGGCGTTAATGCTCCGACCGGGTGTTGATTGAGCTCCCCTAAAGCCAGTGACGCATGTTGCCTTTGTTTGGCAGCCGTCCCGGTGTAAGAGCTGGGGCCATATTCCTCCTGTCAGTGCCATGTGTTCGCTCTCCTCAGAGCACAGCGGCTGATGCCACTCAACCACCACCCCCCTACCTCCCACCCCCTGGCATCTCTGTGGGCACTCTAGGCCTAGCAAGTCTGCACTAATGAAGTCAAATTAATTTAATGGATGCCCATGCCGCCTGCGTCTGTAGTGCTTGGCAGGGGGACAGTTTTAATGCTTCTCTCTGTCTGTGTTTCCAAAGCCTCATACATATCTAAGTGCTATACCTTTTCTATATGACAAGCCACGACTGCAGCCGCATGTCAGCCTCAGTTGTGCCAATAATGCACCCTGCATGACTCAGAATTGATCTTCAGTGCCCATAAAACCTAAAGTGGCAGTGAGAGTTCCACAAGTTACCTTCGGAGAGAGGCCAGGTGTGTCCACTAATTAAAGCTCAGAGAAAAGACGAAGGGAAAATAACTGGCAGTGGCAAATGAACATGAGTGACAGCCATCGTTAATACCTGCTTCCCGCTGCCCCCTGAGCCTAAAAATCCCCCCGTTAACTTTTATGGAGCACCCTTTGATACAATAATTATTTTTTTTCCTGTAATCTTTCAAGCTCTGTACCTTTTCCCCTGGCTGGCGCAGATCAAAGCCGGCTGGTTTTGTGCATAAGGGACTGCAGAGGCTGGGGTTTCTGGCTTAATTGAAGGCAGCTGGCCCCTGTGTGTGTTTGGGCCTGATCTTAGTGTGCTCTCCAGGGTTCTCAGCTTTCCACATCACATACACACTCGCCCACGGAAAGTTCCCTCCAGAGCCCGAGTGACACGAGGGCCTGCAAGGCTTGAGGTCTGGCAGTCGCCAGCCCATCCACAGGCATCCGAGTGTTTAGATTGACTTGGAGATGCTCAAGTGGTTAGCAAAGAGAGAGATGGAGTATGTTTCTCTCAGTGGGTGGGAGAGAGGCTCAGGCTCAGAGCTCACCCCCTTTATTGTCCATCATCACTATTATGAGCCCTGCAGATGATCCCACTCATAAAGACGCAAGATTGTGAAACTGCCCTTCAGAAGGAAATTTTTAGTAAATGGAGACAAAATACAGAGCCTCACGAAATAACAATGGTCTATGACCTCATGATTAATGTGTGTTGATTTTCCTTATAAAACTTCTATAAAAAATATGACTAGCGTACTATTTTGCTGACTGGCCTCTTTGTCTGAGAAGGGAATTGAGGCTCTCTAAACATTCTTGTTGCAGCCACAGTGGACCTAAGCTCATTTACTGATGTGTTCCTGGCCAAAGAGGAAGCAACGCTTCTTCAGGGAAACATTATCCACAATGGCACTGATTCCTAATAACAACAGGGAATTCTATATTTATCCCTGATTGCATATGCCATTTGTTGTGGAGGAAAAGCAAGTCGTCTTGCATTAGGAAGTCTTGTGCAGACAAGCCAAGACTGGGACAGACATGAGTCTTGGTGCGCCAGCTCTAAACGCATACAAAGACTGTCTTGCATTTCCAGCCAGAAGAAATGTGTAAGTAATTACAGTCCAACCATGTTTATTGAATAAAAACCCACTTAGGCATTATGTTTATGCACAATCAGAAACACTCAAATCTTACATCTTACACGTACACAAAAAACATTTGTCTTTTTTTCCTGTTTCCACAGAACATCTGCACCCAATACGGAGTCAATTTTACTTTTATTACTCATGTGGAAAAATGTATATAGTACTTGGATTGTTATTCAAACACAGACCACTTGAAAAGCAGTGAATGCTGTGCCATGCTGCTCTGGAGCACAGTGGAATCACACTGAGAACAGAACAGGGTTAGTCAGTTTAGCTGCCTGTTTAACTTTGTGTCACACAATTGCATTATTCCCTGTGTTATGTGTTGCATTTTACTGGATGTGCATTACCTGAAGCATGCTACACATAAAGGGACTTCACATTAATAAGACGTCTTGTGTTAAACATTGTGTTTTGTGATTAATTATTTTGGTCAACGAAGTCCATCTAATTAAGGTTACACAATGTTCATATTGATAAATATAGTTCTAAAACAGCAGTTCTACAACAAACCTTTTGTTAACAGTGTTGTCAGAAAAATGTGGATGCGTGAAAATAATAAATTGTACTTGGGCTTTTCTCCTTTACAATATCCTGCAGATACAAGCAGTACCATCAAGATGTATTGTAGCACCACAGCTGGTGTAATACATCACAACTTGTCTGGTTTGATATGGCATGCCACACTCTCTATCACTGTATCATTGAACTGACGAGATCTCTAGCAGAAAATTGGGCAATCGAGCATTTCACCTGGCCGTGGCTGAAAACTCCTCTATTACAGAACCAGGGCTCTCAGGTGGGAAAAACAGTGTTTGAACAAAACCACCTCTGAAAAGGGATCTGGTCAAGTTGGAGAAAAAACACATACCAAAAACCTAGTGTTCACTGAGGCAACAACAACTCCCCTCAATAACAATGATCACGAGCTGTTAAACATGTCTGAGTGGTGACAGGATTTTCTCAAAGAGTTAGCAGAGCACTGGTGTTTCAGAGACAGAAGGGTAGAGTGTGTGTTATGATTTTAACAGAACAAAGGACCGACTATTTGTTCTATTAACAGTCTCTGCCAACACCAACAGCTTCACTGAGAGGAGGCAGTAAATGAAAGAAGATTACAGTCTTAGATGCCATGCTCTGTTTTCACACCTCCTCTGTTGTGAGTGGCTGACATGGCTTTGTTTGCCGCAACCCTTCTATTTTCATCTGCCATGCCAGCATCCGTGCTAACCTTTAAGAAAGAATCTGGACCAGGCTATTGGGTGCCACATCAATGACGCCACGGCCATGTTGACTTGTCCCTGCGCTGCTGTATGACATGCATTGCTAGTGACAAGCCGTCTTCGCTGATGTCAGTTGGCTGTGTCTCCTGGCTGGCCCTGCAGAAGCTCCAAGTCTTTCTCTGTCATCACGCCTCTTCTTCCCAACATGCACTGGGGCTTGGTTTCACCGCAAAGCATGCCCTTACAATCACTTCCCTCCAAGCTTGCACACAAACACACACACACACACACACACAGACATCACGTACAGCTAAGACTGAGGGCGTCCTTCTTTACTTCAGACACAAATCCAAATGTGCTCCCTGATCACTGCATACTTGTTTGGTAAATGTACAACAGATGAGTTGCTTCACAACCACGAAAAGAAAAAGAAGAAGAAAAAAAAAAGGATCCTGCAGAGCACACATGATTTGGAGCTGACCATGAATGAGAGCATATTGCAAACAGCTCAGTATAAATTAAAGAGATAAATGTTTCCAGGTTCATTGTACTGTAATAGCTGGATGTGCGTAACATCATGAGACCACCTGATGGAAACATAATATGTTTATCTCTGGCTAATCTAGAAAGTTGGAAGTCATCATCATTTTCTTCTTAAAGTTGATTACAGCATGACTCTAATCTTAACCTTGACCCTTACACTTACTGGAGGCCTAACATCCATCAACTTTACCAAAATTAGTTGGGAATGGTTAATCTTTGAGGATATGTGACGCTTGTTCTTGTTTTTCACTGCTTTTTTCGCTTTGTTTTTCTTTTAGGGTTCGTCAGAAAGTGAAAGGCGTAGCGCATAGAGGAAGTATCTGAGCGAGGAAAAAAAAAGGGAGGAGAGAAGGAAGGCGGCAGAGAGAAAGACAAAAGCAAGAGGAGGAAAATGACATCTCCATATTAAGGCCTGTGTTGCCGGTGTCAGTTCTAATTTCACAGTGCCTGTGGGGAGCTGAATGCAACCAGTCAGCTCTGGTCTCATCTCGTTCCTCCTCCATTTTGAATCAGGGCCGGCGACTCCCAAGCTGGGGGGAAAGGAATATTACTGGCAAATTGGTTTTAGATTAAAGGAGGTGGCGAGGCATTCTGCTTTCTCAGCTCTTTCCCAGGTGCACTTAATCTAATTTCATTAAAGAGATGAGGACGGATGATCACTTGTGTCGAAACATTAAGCTGGTCCATTTTTCCCGTCCATAAAAAAATGTTAAGGTTGTCAGCGGCCTGGTGGGTGGTCTGTTTGTTATTGAATATGATGACTCTCAGAGACCAATCTGGATCGTGGAAAGCACCAGGGGTTGGGGAGGGGTATGGAGGACATACCTGCATGAATATATATGACTATATTGCATTTCTCTTTTACAAGATGGCGCCAAGGGTGAAGAGGTAAATACTGACTGGTAATGACAGGCAAGGAGCAGGTAGTGAGTAAAACAAAACAATGTAGACAAGTGGATGAGAAAAACATAGAGGTGAGGATAGCGGTGGTGTTAGATTTAAATCCCTGCTGCGTGCTTGTTTTCTTGTTGCAGGTGCACCACTAGCTTCGCAGGGCATAGCCCCCCAACACGTCAGCAGGGAGGATACCACTAGCTGACGAGCCATTACCGATAAGCCGGTAGAGACGCTCCGACGCAGTGATACGGCATTCATTCTGCACACAGCAGGAAGATAAGGGGGTAGAGGAGGAATTAATGTGTCAATCAGAGTCTGTGTGCTGCCCTGGCAGATGAGTACACCGGAGCCATAAAAGAGCTCATAGACAGGATGTGGTAATGGTCCTTGGAGACTCCCCCGGAGACAGATACACTTTCTGCTGAGTGACTGCTTAGCAAATAGGACCAAATAGAATTAGCCGACCTGGGTGTCCTCCGCTGTGGCTATGGTGATGCGGCGGTGGCCGTGGTAACGCACCTGACATGAGGCCGCTGAGTTAAGGGCTCCAGAGAACATAAGCTCATGTTAACGTTTTGCTCACAGATAGACAGTGACTATATTATTTGCACAGGAGAAAGAACACAGAGGAAATTGGAGGAGCTTGCGAGGATGGCAAAGTGGGGCCTAATGGAGATAGGATGACACTTCAGGAGAGTGCATGAACAAACTGAGAAGGGATAAATCCCACTCTATGTATTTCTCAGCCTCTCCAATGAAAGAAAATGACCGTCTTGACTTGGAGTATCTCAGACATGTCAGAGGCTGACAAGGATTGGCTGGTTGATAGATTACACATGGAGCAGGGAGGGGTGGGAACTGGTTCTCTACATTTATAGTAGTTGGAAAGACACTCTGAATAATACCTGGTGTTATGAACGTGAATGCACAAACAAAACCACTTCAGAGTTAAATGTCAAGTACAAGTTAAACCATTAAATTGAAATTCGTCACAAGCCAAATAAAAACATTCACCAGACTGTATGTGAAATAACACATCTCATTCACATACACATTAAAGGCTGTCCTTGTGGCACCTCGGTATCACAGACGTCGCCACTAAACAAGCAGAACCATTCATGTTTGTGAGGCACAATTAACGTGTAGCGGCGCTCTTCAGTACATTTCAATCAACTGACAGTTACACAGACACATAAAGTGACTCAAAATATCTGAATAACCACTAAAGAATGAATGAATGTCGGTCCTAGTTCCATAGCATGGCCTCAAACAGACATGAATACACATAGTCCTTGTACTGCCAAGCGATTTACCCAACATGTGATGAGTTCCTTCTTCAATATCTAATTCAGCATGGTTATATACAAACACACCAACTGTAGCCTTAGTAACAGTAAAGACAAAGAAAACATTTTTCTCCATATGGAATCCATGATTATTCCTCCAAGGTGCAGACATAAGCATGGCAATGCAAGGTCAAGGCTCTTATTTTTTCCTCAGAAATTCATCATGTAATCTTGGACATCAGACGACAGGCCTCCCAAGAAGAAATGTCAGTGATGAGAACACAGTGCTGAGATTCTGATTGCTTGTTTCTTCAAGGCTGCACTAATCTACATAAAGATCCCCCTCGCAGCAGCCTCGCGCTGAACTGGAGGTGACCCGGCAGTCTCTGAAGAATTCAAGTCTGACATGTTCTGGAAACACATTACCGCATGCGTTGCTTTGATACAAGCAAGCTTCACAAGGTGCACCAATCTAAACTGACTTTGCTGTAGCAGCATCTCGTCAGTTTTATTCAAATACAGTGTAACTGATTGCACCCTGGGGGCACACCTGGAAGCAATATTCTAATTAAGTTAATCTGTGAAATCCTGACAATGTGGGTGTTCAGGTGGCTGGTAATCTGATGTGAAAGGAGCCTTTGTTTTCATTGGAAAGATATGGGAGGAGCTGGCACCTGTTTCTGCAAAACGTTGCAGAAAATTATCGCTG
The DNA here is from genome assembly GCA_030347415.2 of Decapterus maruadsi. Lineage (NCBI taxonomy): Eukaryota > Metazoa > Chordata > Actinopteri > Carangiformes > Carangidae > Decapterus > Decapterus maruadsi. The sequence goes on from CM064895.1 coordinate 6,614,610, forward strand.
TCGAGTTATCCTGAGTGCAGCCAATTACAAATGACAGTGTTTGTCTTTCTCCTCATGGAACCCAATTTTTACACCATCTCATTTTTTCTACCTATGGTGATGGCCTGTCAGAGTATTTCTTCTTCCCCAAGCAATTTGATATGGATGATTCGCAACTCTCATCACCTTGATTATGATAATGTGCGTTTCTGAGGAAATGAAAAGGTCAGCACTGCTTTAGCCTTTATCCAGATGTTCCTTTCTTCTTGCACTCTTGGCAAAAACACCAACTGTGTATTTTCACAGATTCCACAACAGTCAAACTTGTTTTGGAATTTAACCGTCTCTCAGTCCCATTTCCTGTTGGCCACAAATCAAAGCTTTTCTTTGTTCATTATTTCTGCTCCAGGGAATGGCCACCATCATTATAACAATGGAAATATTCATACTTACCTTTGGGCATCGATTCTTACTCAGACAATATGCTATCAAATCTGTTTGTGTTTGTTGATGTGTTGCTATGTGAGATGAGGCACAGTTTCTTATTGCTCTGTGTGGTGATGTTGTTATGAAGGGGACATCATACATACATATTTGTTGTGGTATTTCCTGTTGATATTTTTCATAATGTGATTTGAGATGAGATTATTTTGTCCATGTATGCACTGAGGTCCTTGTGTTCCTGCATCACTGCTCTGCCACATGCTGATTAAAGGACAGCAGTATTTTAGCTGGAATATTTGAGGTTTTATTTTTTTCTCTGTGTTAGTGGCATTGCACACATTACTGAAAAAAGGCTCCTGCTGATGGCTTGCCTGGGATTTGTTAAAGACTTGTATGTATTCATTCATTATCATTTCTCCTTAGCAACCGTTAAGCAGCAGGCCTCTATACAAAAAGTTCAAGAGCAAACTTAAGAACGTCAGAACTGAGAATGGAAACTAAGAACTGAGAGCAGAGCTTAAAGAGACATGAAAAAACAGGTAAAGGATCTAAGAGTGAAAATCAGTAGTTTTACCAACTGGAGCCAAGGACACATTACTTTATGCAGTCTTGGTTACAACACTCCTGTTAGTGATTATGCTTTTCATTTGCAGTATCATTTGGGTTTTTCATTAGTGGTATAGAAATCATGTCTACAAAATATTGAATAGTGAACTCAAAGTTCACTGAAGTGACATTAATAACATGACCTTGGTATTTTTCATAGTATGCATCCTGCATTAACTCTGACAGATTGTGTTTCACAAGCTAAAACACACAAGAGTATGAGAAGAGACAGGGCTGAACAGACATTTGGCTCTTGACAGTGGACTGTGTAACAATTGGTACGAAATTTAACAAACAGCTGAAAACTTGGCAGCGGCGTCTGATAGTCCACTGTGTCTTGAACTATATCCCAGTCCACCTAAACTGCTTAATATAACTGCTGCCAAACGCCAAATATGGAGCTGTTTTACTGAACAGACAGACAGCTTACCAACAACACAGCAACACTGCTGAATTTCTACAAAACCACCAAAGCATTGCTTGTTTTGTTTCTCTTGTGTTTCTTTTGCTAGTGCTGTTTAGTATTGTTGTATCAAACTTTTAGATATTAAATGTCAAAATCTGTGACACTATATAGAAGTGTTACAAGTCTGGAACAACTGATAGAGCAGGAGGGAAAACAAAGCCCTGAAAAGGAAATGCTGGTAGAGCTTCCCTACTTCCCCCTCTACCCCCCACAGTGATACCAGGGAGCCGTATGGAGACTGACAGGCCTGCTACGTCTCTCTGTCGTGTCAACTAGCTAGCGCCCTCGGTTCCTTCTCGCTTCAATGAAGAGATAAAAGCCTATTGACTTGCCAGGCTACAGTTAATGCAAATTGGGCCTGCTATCAATGTATTATTTATAGGGAGAGCTGCAGACATTTCCACAGAACTGGGAGCTAAGCTTACAGGAGATTAGGCATGCTATCTCATTCATTTACCAGGGAGTAATTGCTAAACTGTGGAGGAATTAGGATGCGTGAGGTTCCCCAAAGGCGTTTCATCTTGTAACCAGGTGGCTGCCATCAGCTAACCACCTCCAAGTCTGTGATAAACAAACACACAGGCATGAACTGATAGACTACATCTGTCAAATTGTCAAATGGTTAACTAACTTGATGCTATCACCATAAAATATATAAACCACTGTCATGGTGTTTACACAAGCAAGTCATTGGTGAAGCCTGTAGAATTATTTTCCATGTCCACTGACAACACATTTAGTAGCCACTGCAAGTAAAACTGACAAATGCTTTCAAAGAAATACTCACGGAGCTCAGGTGACTTTGTTACTTCATTTAGTAAAAAAAGGAAACTACATGAGCGAGCAGCTGTGATTTCTGGCTGCCATCTTTGATTAGCTTATGGTTGTTAAACCGGGTTGGGAAACACATTCAAATTCGCTTTGTTCAACAACTCGCTCTCTGTTTGAGAAAGACAGGGATGTAATTGGGTGACTGAAGCATCATCAGCGTCGCAAAACTCTTAAATGTGATATTGGAATGATTACATAACACACAAACAGCTGTGATATTGCTATCGGGGAAACAAGCAGAGATATGTGCCGTGTGATAAGATTAAATACACACATACTCATCCTTACTGTTGCATATGTTATGATGTTGGTGAGAAGGCAAGTGCTTCAACAATAATAGGTGGCATCTCGTCAAAACAGAAAACTAGGATTGTTAAACAGTTTGTCCTCGTACCACACGTTTCTTGTCACTTTCTTTCTGTGTTAGATACAAACGGTGGTGGGATCGGCAGAGGGTCTTTTTCCCCCTCGTCTTTTTCTGCTAACAACACACCGAGACTGTCTCTCTGCTTTAGTCGAGAGCTCAAATTTGTTATTCACAACTCTCTGCCACTTCATGTGGCGGGTGAATAAACACAAGGAAAAACAGTCTTACCTTGTCGTCAATGTCACTCTCGCTGTCACACTGTAACAGAAAAGAGACAGACACAGGAAATATTAGGAATTATTCATTTGGCTCCCTCCAGTAGCTCATAATCAGTGCAGATGTTATTTTTGTGTGCAACCTCTCATTCACTGACAGCTTTCACTGCAAACGGCGGAGGATGAAGAGGGAAAGTAGAGTGTTGTAGACTAAGAGAGTTTTTCAAGTTTCAAAAGCAGCACAGCCGCACAGAATGCCATTGTGGTCTTCCTGTCGTAAATTCAATGCTGTAGATTTACAAAAGATGAAAAACCGAATAATACTATACACTGGGTTCTATTATGAAGAGCCTGTTCAATGACTTTGTATTCAGCTGCGGCTTGTCATTTAGCCTTTTAAGTGTGCTTTAAAATTGGATGATAGTATCTCAAGGACACAGAGAGCTCAGACTCTTTGAATACTCAAACACAGTGCCTATTAAATGTGGTATTTCAAATTCGCCTTGTGACAAACCAGTATTTAATTTGTATGTCAGACTTTGACGAGGATAAAGGAACTAAATAACAAGGGAGGTTGTATTCTGAAACATGCCTTGTCTGGCACAGTCAAAGGCCAAATCACCTTCTATTCAGTTAAGAAATGAAACAGTTTTTCTTGAACACTTCAAATTTCAAAAGTCATTTCACCATTAAAATGTAGTGATCTGGCCCAAATATCTTGAGAAAAGGTGCAACTCGGATACCGAGGGCCACAGCCTTTTATTCCTCACATGTTCACAGACAATGAATATCTTTTTAGCAAATAATTAAAAAAATATATGATTAGACGCACAGACATATTGAGAAGTTAGAGAAAAGTCAATGGCCCTGAACTACTTTCTTTGATTGACATTTTTAAATCCTTATTTTCTATTTGACAGTGGACAGTGAAGTTGTGGAAACAAGAGTGGTGGAGCTGCAGGCCAGTCCCACTGGACCTCCCAGCAGGACGCATGAGGAGCAGAGCAATTCAAGCGAAGAGCCACATAGAGAGAGAGAGGGCCCCCAGTGAAAAACTGCCTTCAATCTGTCAATTAAGTCCCTGTGGCAACATATTTAAGTGGACCCTCTTTATTTTGTTTGACTCTCTTTCAGAGCTGAGCACAATGAGGAGGGAGCTGGGTCAATGGAGCCACAGCGGCCCTTTGTTGAAAGTGCGGTGGGTCCAAATGTATAATTAAGTAACGAGAGTAATCAGTACAAGGGCTCAGTGGCCAAGATCTCTCAGGAGAGGAGAGGAGAGGGGTGGTGGGGGGGTGGTAGTGGGGGGTTCAGCGCCCTGTGATTCAGCCTACTGGAAAGAGAAGAGATACAGCAGGAGTCCCTGCTGGAAAAAAGAAAGTCTAAGTGAAAAACGCTGAGACTTGATCCCTAAGGAGGGTTTATTGTCGTGTTTGCATCTCTGTCTGCAGAATAATGACTCCTAGAAATGTCTGAGCTCCCACTGTTCATGCTAAAGCATTCTCACTCAAGGTAAAGAACAAGAACATACACCTGTCTGAAGACAAATGCAGTAAAGTGATATGTTCAATATGAGGCTTTTTGCAGGTTGAAGAGATTGCTGTTTATGATTCAGGACTGTCAGTGAGAATCAAGAAAAGTAGTGTGAAAGCAAACGGTCCATTGTAATATTGTAGAAAATATCCCAGAGAGAAAATGGCCAAACAATTGTATTGTAATTGCGTGTGAACAGTGCAGAGTGTGTAGTTGTGTAAGACAATTAGAAATGTCAGAAAAATGTCTTTTTGTTCCAAGTTTATCAAAAAATCTTGAATACTTGCTTAAAACTAAAGGACATGGCTCATATAGTTAATGGCCGATGATAATGAATGAGAAAACAGAACTCTCCAGTGCTGAACTATAAGCACAAACCCACATGCACTTGGAATGGGAAATTAGAAATTGGCCACATTTCTACACAACATCTTTTCTCCAGGGGAATGTTTGCAAACCCTAATTTCTGGGCTTTCGCTTGTCAAAAGACCGTCATTACAGAGTGCAGGGCATTAAGAAGAGAAAGTGGCTTAGGCTTCTTGTCAATCAATTCCCCATTCAGACTGCGGATTCTGGACAAATTAATTGTCAGCCATTTCTATACTGCTTGTTAAGGGCACACCACAACCTGTAATCACTACCCATTTGTTCCTCTACCACTACCAGTCCAGCATTTCATTTCATTTGAAGGAAATCACATCCAAAATCATGTTTCTGGACAAATTTAGAGGAAAAAAGAAAGAAAAAAAGAAAGGAAAATTGATCTAATCTCCAACTTCACCCTACTGGTGTAGATGTATTCTTAGCATGCAGCTGAACGGATGACTTCCATCTCAGTGGTTGCGATTTCCTCTCTACTCTATTACTGGGGACGAGTTTAAACCCTAGGTGATGGAGATGAACAACTGGCTCAGTCTATTCCCTGGGTGCATGCTTGGCCTTGTTGTTGTAGCAGTAGCCATGACACAAGAGATGAGGCCTCACAAGGCTGGAGCTGGCGAGGAGGAAAAATAATATCAAAAGAGCACAGCATGGTGCTTATCCTTTTACAAGAAGCATGCACTGCAGCAGAGCATAAAGAGGAATACTAGCTACGGCTCAGACAGACACAGAGAGAGACACAGCGCAGCAGGGGAGAGAAAGGCAGGTGGGAAAGGGGGAACAAAACAACAGTAAGACCAGGCAGGGGGGATGCTATAGAGACGAGGGGATGGACAGATGGAAGTAGTATTAGAGCAGGTTTGTCAGGACTGTATGTGATTGCCCTGTTGGACTATTACACTTGGTGGAGTCGAGGGAAGAAATTCAGTGAATCTATGAAAGTACAAGATTGGCTCATGTTTGTGAATGCGTGGGTGTGAGAAGAGGACCACGTCATTTAGCACCCTGTGCTTTTTCAAATGTCTGCACCAGGGAAAAGATTTGCAGCGAGCCTATACAAGAAAACCAAATGGTGAAAATGCAAAACCACAACCCCACATAGAAGCCTCCCCAAACAGCATGTCTGGTGGTCAGAGGGGACATTGTTAAAATCGGAGAGATATGCTGCTCACTAAGCTGCCTGACAGCAGCCAAGCCCCTTGTGGTTTGTGTCTCTCATAGATGTTCACAAACCAAAAAAAAAAAAAAGAAAAAAAGAAAAAAAAATATGAAAACTGCCTGGCTCTTCAGAGGCAGGGAGCAAGCAGCAACATCTGCACCTGGCAACCGCCAGCTACGAAGGGTAACAGGGGACCAGCTACAGCGAATGGCTCCACAAACCCTCTCTCCCAGCTCCCCCACCCTCTCCCCAGCCCCTCCTCCCTGCAGCCAGCACATCAGACGGATAAGTTTGACATTTACACAGCTTTCAACACTTCAGAGACAGGAGATTTATTCCGCCAGCGGCCCTCGCTGGAGCCAGGCCTCGACCTGGGCTGGCCCCCATGACGACCCCGTAGCTCAGCCCTGAAATGAGGCAGAGCTGAGGAAAGAGGAGCGAGAGGGGAAAAACAGTGAGAGGAAGGGATAGATGTCTCGATTCTCCTGGACATTTTCTCTGGCAGATTCCGATAGACGTGCAAGGGGAAGACAATAAGCGCTGCGCATCCCAGAGCACATTAAAACGACTGGCCAAATTAATCACACAGTTCCACTTGTCACACTCGGAGGACAGTCTGCCATGAATTCTGCCTCGGAGATAGAGAGAGGAACAGAGGAGGAACTTGCCCGGCTACGCAAATGCTGGCATGGTGTCAACGACTGTCTGTCTGAATACTGATCGCAGCCCTGTACTTGCTGCAAGAAAGAAAAAAAGCTGCCAGAGCTGCTGGCATATAACTGTCACTGTCATTTCTTTCTCAAAATAAATAAAGAAGCAAATCAAATGAATAAAAAACAGTGTATGTGTGTGTGTGTGTGTGTGTGTCTGTCTGTCTATCTATATCTTATATCTTTTTACTTAATCAACAACATAACAAAGAAGAAAAAAGGGTCACAATGACTGGCTGAGCAGTGAGACAGCAACAGCTTCACTTAATGCCGTGTCCAAGTGAGTAACATGACAAACCAACAATGCAAAAACTTCTTACTGAGGCGAAAGAAGTGGCTTCATTTCAGAATTCATCTCTCCCGGGACATAGACTGAGATACCCCTGATTGTAAGGGAGAAAGCCAGATCTCCTGTAGCGAGAACACACAGAGGGGGTAATGGTCCATTTAGATAGTCGAGGACCAAAGCAGTGTCGGATACTAGTAGAACAACACCAATTTCCTTCTGCAATTTCCCTCCTGCAGAGGACGGGATGAGGTGTGGGGACGTAGGCGCCGTGACCACTCTGATAGGGCGTGGAAGCAGAGCCTGGGGTCTACTGGGGGGCCTCCCGCTGGGCCACAAACACCAGCAGGATATCTGAAGGTTTCTGTGGCCGTGTGGAGAAGGGTGAAGCCTTACTTCGACTCAGCTTTCAAAGTGTATTGATGGGATGTTTTGGTGCATACTCTGATGTTCTCACCCTCTCCGACAAAGTTAGGAAGCCGTTGTTAAAGGAGGTGGTGTGTGCATGTACATGTGCTCATATGTGTTGAAATCAAAAAGAAACATAAAGAAAGACATACTGCGCTCCTACATGGGGAAAAAACAAATGAAATCTATGGGAGTTGGAGTGGTGGTTCGGTGTTAATATCAGTGTTTACATGGCTCACGTAGCAGCACTGCATATGACTCTCTTAACCGCAGAGAGAGAAAGAGAAAAAGTGATTGCTCTTGACCCCACTAGCTGTATCAGAAAGCACCACCTAGCAAAGTGATTTGATCACAGGATCAAATCTATACAGCCATTTGACCCCTGACCTCCCCAGCAGGCAGCATGGGAAGTCAGCTGATTACCCTGGGTCAGCCTAGGAGCTCAGGATTAGGAAAGTATTGATCTGAGTGAAGATGTAGGCTCCAGAGGGAATGAGATTGAGAGAAAAAGCTCTGCCGGGTAGAAATGATATCGACCAGTAGAAGAGGTCTAGACAGGCTTGCACGTAAAACCATATTTGAGCTTGGGACCTAGGAGACTGTGCAAACAGAGAGACGGCTTCAGCGAAAGCTCTTCTCACAGAGGCCCATTGAAACAGGCCAGAGAGAGAGAGAATGAAAGCGAAGGAGGATTGAAGAAGACAAGCTCAGAGAAATGCTCTTTGCATTAGCCAGACACAGAGGCCTCTGGTTCAGGGCTGACACACTTAAGGGAAGAGTCAGCGGGGGCCATGTAAATCAAGCCGGGGTGAGGAAAGATATAGTCCTGACCTGAGGCCAAACTAAGCAGACTTTAACATTACCCAGAGTCCATGTAAACAGCACTGAGTCCTGGCAGGGCTCTGTTTCACTTCCATGCAAAGTATGTGGTTAGCTCGAGGAGGAAGAAGGAGGAGGAGGAGGTCCATGGACTGATTGATGGTGATAGTGGTGGGGGTAAACTTGAAGAGCTGTCCCCCTTCTTCATTAAATCAAAGGACTGCCTTGTCACTTCCAACAAGAAATCCCTCAACCTTTGCCTTCAGTGCCGGCTGGGCTGCTGGTGTGATCTTTGGAGCAGTTTGGCGAGGAAAAAACAGACAGTAATGGCAGATGTACGAGGGGAGAGGGAGCATTTATTCAGCTTGGAGAGAAAGAAGAAAACTGACAGAAACCCAAAGGGACAGGGAATACACAACTGTGTTATGAATATAGTCATGGAAAAAAATGGGGACAAAGGCAGGGGAGAATGAGAGAAAAAACCCTACTGATTTATGTTTTTTTTCTGTTTGCACCTCGTCTTTCATTTGGCTCCCTTCTGCTTCGTCTTGTCCCTGTTGACTGTGTGACTGTAGCTGGAGCTAGCTCGCTATCTTTCCTTCAGAGGTAAACGTACACACATACATATACACACACACACACACACACACACATACACACACAGCCCTCAGCACCTCCCAGTGTTTTGACATGGCCCCGGGCCCGGTGCAGCTGAGCTGCAGCAGCAGACACTGGGCATTGGAAATTTAAGTCGGGGCGTAGGAGAAATTAGGCGAGGAGGCAAGGAAATGGGATGTTGACTTGAAGTGGCCCCGGGGGCAGCTGAGAGTCTCCCTGTGCAGCTCCGCTGGCTGCCTGACAGTTTGATGGAGCGAGTGGAGGCTTCCCCGCGGCCCGAGCCGCCGTCTCTAACACTGATGTAGCTCAGTGAGGAACAGATTGAGCCTCCAGGCATCGCTCTGTACTGCTACTCCCCTCCTCTCTCGCTTTTTCTCACTCTCTGTACTGCTACTACTAGCTCTGTCTCACTCTCACTAATCCTGTCAAGTCAACACACAGAGATGTACACACAGCACATATGCATACATATACATGCTATATACGCTCACACAAAATCACATACTGTATGCACACATAAAGACACTTAGACACACAGAAATAACAGCAACACCCACAGAGAGCTTGGCTCCCTCCTTCTCTTCCCAGCGACAGTAATGTGATGAGCACTACAGATGCTGTTTACTGAGCTCTGGCCGACTCACAGGGGAAGGAGGGGGAGTGGGGAGGGTGGGAGGGAAGACGAGGCAGAAGGAGGTAGAGTCAGGGGGCTGGCAGGCCACAGCCATAATGAAAAGAATCTGGCGGCGGCCCACTGTGTGCTGGTCATGAGAAGCATGTGCTGCCGGGGGGCTCTACTGCTAATTTCAGGGGGCAGCCAAGCGTTTCACGCTAGACTTGTCATCGGGCCAGAGGGGGCATTCATACTGGGTGACAGCAATTGCGAGAGGGCGGGTAGGGGGTTTGGGGAGGGGGAGTGAAGTGAGAGGGAGGAAAGCTTCAGCCCCCCCCTCCCTCCCTCCCTGTACCTCCTGTCCCCCCTCTGCAATGATCAAACGTTATTGTAGGCAGGGTACAGAATTACAAATGAGTGTCCTGTGGCAACGGCTGGAACTGGATGCAACTGCTCTGCTCTCTCCTCAGGTGGCCATAAGGCCAACACCTCATCCTCAAACCCCCGCTGCCCAACACGATTTAATACTTGCATTTTCCTGGTTAACATGACAATAATAATCTGCCACAGAGACTGTTTAGAAGCCCACACACTCAGACACAGAGATGCCGTGAATTTCACTTTGGCCCACATTGGGCTGGGAAATATCGATAAAATCTCAGTCTCTTTCTGTCATATATAAATTCTATTCCATATGGAAAATAGTAAAAAATAACTTGGAAATCTCTGAAGGCAGACAAACTGATCATCATCATATCTAGCCTAACCCTCACCCCAACATGTCCTTGGATTCTTCCATCTTCCCTTTTCACAGGACTGTCCGTTAAAGGTGAAATGATTGACAGGCACATCTTTAATCAGTGCCATCAACTGCCCTGAGGATTTGGTGTGCACTCGGGGTTTATCTCTCAACTCGGCGAGATAAAATGACCACAAAGTCACTGGAAATCATTAAAGAGTTGAGACGAGGAAAAAAAAAACAGAAGGAAAAAACATCCTGTCAGACCGACCCCTCCATTGTAGATCCAATGAAATGAGAGAGAGTGAGGGAGGCAGAGTGATGTGGGGGGAGAGTGGGGACTACGGAGGAGCGGATGCTAACAGCTGGCTGCCTTCCCCTTAAAAAAGAAGCGACTGGCTCTAGTCTGGCAGCCAGGAGAGGGAAGCAAGGGATGAGCAGGGATGAAAGCAGAAGTGTGAGATATGAAGTCAAGTGATGAAAGTTGGGTGGTTGATGGAAGATGAGTGGATGTGGGAAGGGATGAAGGGGGGGAGTGGAGGGAGGGAGGGGGGAGGGATTAACCAGCTTGCAAGGAGAAACTTCTGTTCATTGCCTCTGAAACAAGCCGTCACACAAGAGAGAAAGGAAGGGATGGGAAACAGAGGAAGAGAGACAGAGAGCAATGTAGAGTGAAGGAGGAGAGAGGAAGGGAGGAGGCAAGCCACATTGCACATCTTCAGGCTGTGAATAATTTAGAGGAGCACTGGGGAGACGAGACGAAGATGAACACAAAACACTGGCAGCGTTTGACCTAGAGCTGCAGCTACATCAGTGCACATCACAGAGCGGAGAGCTCTCTCTCACTCTGCCTTTTCCTCCCTCCCTCTTTCTCTCTTTTGCTCTTCATCTGCCTCCCTCTGTGTCAGGGAGGAAACAGCTGTACGCTATTCTTGTTTCGCCTCACATTCTATGAAACTCAACAGAATGGCTGACAACTCCGTTTCACAAGGATCTCTCTTTCTCCCTGCCTGCTCTGGGCACATCAGAGGAGTTGGAGGAGCCTTATGCAAAAAGGATGTGTATTAATTCAGGCTATATGGGGCAGTGGTCTGTAGATGGCCTTACACAAACAGGACTAATGACAACATCGCATCATATGAGAGGAAGCATCTACACAAATTTAACAGCTGAAAGCATCGGCTTTAAAGAAACTAAACTTGATTTTAGCCACCTTGCTGCTGCTGGCTTCTGTTAACATTTGTGTCAGCTTTAACACTCCAATAGTATTAAAACAAATTAGTTTTAATTCTAAATTAATCTTAACCAAATAAAATGCATTATATTAACACTGCACCTCTTAAATGTGAAGAAACGATGACAAAGAGATTATTCGGTAATGGAAATAATCATTAGCTGCACGTGCTTTGCTGTTCCCCAAACATTGTGCCCATTGCATTTTAAAAGCGTAAAATTACTGATGAGATATAAATGATTCACTTCACTTCATTAATCCTATTTTAATGAATATATAATTAATCTAATGTTTACCACCCAGTCAGTTCTTCATTTCTTGCAGACTTGCAGCCGTATCAACACAGTCAGTGTGAGTGAGGGGCCGGGCCGAGAGCAGCCGAGCAGCGGAGACTCCGGACAGCAGCAGTAAATAACAGCTGCCCCATGATTAGGCACAGAAGAGGTTAAACAGAGCTCGTTCACACCGCCTTTTGTCAAGGTGCCATGAATCACCTCACCTGCTGAAATGTGTGTCTTTGTGTGTGTCAGTGATGAAAGAACCGCGGGGCATCTGTGGGGGGAGTGTCAGCTGGGCGGACAGAGGGCAGTCTGATCAACCCAGGAGGGAGGGGCCATTTATTACAGTAATTAAGGAACCGTGAGAGTTGAATGTAAGCGCACTCAGAGTAACGCTCTTTCTGGTAGGAGCGATAGTTTGATGAGAGTATGATACATAATAAATAATGAGGACTAAAGATGTCAGCTATATAAAACACAAGGTATTGGTTTCCTCTCTGTATTTTCTCACCCTCTCCTTCCCTGTATCATCCTCTCTGTCTGCTGTCTCCTGCTTGGTCTGCGTGGCTGATATTAATGGGACGTCCCTTGTTTGTAAATGTGCCAAGTTGTGTGCACCACTGCAGGCTGTCTATTATAGCAGGCCTCTGGGGCAGCTTTTCCATATGGCGTCACATATGGCACTCAGCAGCATCAATTAATGTTGTTATAATACTGATTTTTATGAGCTAGGGTTTCACTCCTCTCCTCTCCTCTCCTCTCCAGCCCTGCAACTCCTCCCTCCTTCCTCCCCCCGGCTTTGATTCTTCAAACGGCTTCTCTTCGATTCCTCAAACCTTCGACATTCTGGCTTCTGAACAGTTGAGGATCTAAAAAGTTTTCCACTCCAATTCTTAAAGCTCCTACCAGCTCTACTGAATCCCACACAAAGACCTTGAAAATGACTGTGTTCCTGCTATAGTGCACAAGAAACGCAACGCTATTGCTAGTGTGTCAGATTCTTTGCATCCTCTATGAAGCCGGGAGACTTAGATCAATGAAGTATGAAAGAACACGAGAGAGACAAAGATAGCTATTACACAGATCGAAAACTGTGTTAGATAATATCACATATCTGTAACCAAACACCACGTTAACAACACCTATTGTAGTTTTGGTCACATTAGGCCAGCATCAGGGCCTATTAGCGTGTTAAATTAGGCCCGTGTTTATGCACAAAACAATAGGCAGATGGATCTAAGAACAGAATCTGAGGGGCCTTTTTGTTCCCTGGTGCCTTTGGTGGTGGATCTGACAGGAGGGGAACAAGAGCGTAGCAAAAAGCCCCGCTTAAAAAGCTCCCAGCCACACCAGCCTTGTCAGCGTTGCCACAATTAGAGACTAGATCACTGGCGCTTCCCAGCGAGAAACATCTCACCACCACTCCTCAATGGAACTCTTTCGTTTGAGGAACACACTCAAAGCGGGGTTTTAAAACGTTTCGGATGGCTAATCACTCTCAGGATGAAAGGCCCTGGCGTGTTCGTTTGTCTCAGCGTGGGGAGCTTCCCTTGCCGTTTCTGTGTCTCTGATTCTGATTGTTTTTGTTCGCTTCTTTTTCAGCAGGCAGACGAGGCAGGCGAGCTGGCAGGCAGCGCTGTTTGAAGGTGCAGTCAGACCTGAGTGCAGGCCTGATGCTTTGTAGTGATATTTCCAGCAGCACAATCTCATTACTTTTTGACGTGGGAGATGCATGCAGGGGCGGATTGTCATTTCACACTGTCAAAAGTTCCGTGAGGGAACGGAGACGGGAATGGAACTTCAATGACCTGCATGCCTCTGGCTCATCAAGACTGAATATATTAAACCAAATAACACAGATAAAATCCAGTGAACCAGATCCTTGAAGATGCTTGTAAACTTAATGTCCAGTCCCCAGGGTTGTTGAAGGAATTTCTCTCCTTATCTAGGATCTCTAATCGGATCCGTTGCACAGCCTCCGAGACATGCCGCTGAACATCCCCTGAACCTAATTAACCTGCATAAATACCCAGGCAGAGTGTATGTGTGCTGCCAGGGTGGCACACCTGGGTGTTGGTCCACGTGTTTGTCCAGGCAGCACATATGTAAATGTGCTGCCTGGACAAACACATCTTTGTGTCTTGAGAGGCAAAGTCCTGAGGGCAGCATCCCACACCTCTCAAAGATTGTGAGAGCTCCTGGACGTTTTCACATGGGACAATCACTGGCAGCTCGCTCCTTTAAAAAACTGGGGGGTATCCCCCCGAAGTTGATTTCACACGGAGTTCTTTCAATACAGAGAAAAAACCTTGCTCTGTTTAAGAAGCTGCCAAGCACTGATTGAAGCGCCTGGTTACCATGCGAACCCCAGCCTGTTGCTGGGGTGACTGTCCCAAAGTGCTTCCTGGGTAATTTTCGAGGTCACTGGTTTGTGCACGCCTATGTGGTGCAGATGCGCCCACCCTCATTCAGGGCCCCGCAGGAGCTCTTTCATTAGGCCCAGTGAATGGCCTCATTCATCCCCTTCACCACAATTGGTCATGCTGCGTCTCTGCAGAGGGCCCAGGACAAACTTTTCTCTCTTTCCACCCCCTGATCTTCCATGCACCACCCACCTTAGTCATGCTTCACTTTTGTTCAGGAGCATGAGGTAGCTGGAGCTTCAGGGTTTATCTCTGGCTGCAGACTAATAGGTGGAATGTTACAGACGACTGACATTGCTGTCTTTGTTTATCTGGAAGAATGCTTTGAAAAGGGTTGGTGCATGACACACTATTTACCACTCAACAAAGATAAATAGTCATGAAAAGCGTTTTTCAGATATGGGAAAATGTGATCTTAACATTAGAATCAATTGACCACAGGAATGAAAAAGACAATCGTCCATATTCGGGTGTATTTTTGAGGTGCAGTATTTTCAACAGATCTTTATGACGTACAGTATCAGTGCAACACTCCCATTTTCCAAGCTCTCTATTCCCAGAGGACCTGTTCTAGCTGAACCAGAGCCATTTCATCTCTAAGTTGCTTCTTTCTCCACTGACCTACTCCTGGAACTGAAGTGCTTAGCCATGCTAGTGGGTCCTCTACTCCCTGCCTCTTTTTGGCCCTAAAGTGAGTTTCAGGTCTGGCCTAGTGAGAAGTGACTAATTGTCTTGAGTTGTTAGTGTGCCTGGAATGAGATCCACTTCAATCTGTGACAGGGTGCACAATAATTTTGTTTCTCCCTTCCTCCTCCCCTCTCTCCCTTTCTCCTTTTTGCAGCAGATTTACCCCCTCTGCTTCTCAACCTACTGAGCTGTAAAATTGAGTGGACGGCAGGCAGGATACAGAATGAGACCTGGCATCGTGGACGCACTAACCTTGAGGAGGGCCACTGCTGCTGGCTGCACCTAAAGAGATGGAGACAGAACGTCAACCATATTGGAATGAGGAAGGTTAAAATGAGGAGGGAGGACAGACCAAATGTAAAGGGAAAGGTGGAAAGCCTTCCTGAAAAGCAAAACAAAACAAAACAAAAAACAATACAACAGCTTGGCAAGGCAGGTCTAAGTCAGCAGGAGGATGGACAAACACACTACAAACTGATGACAGGATGTCAACCATTGAGAGAAAAGGGAGAAAGCATCAGGTTTCATTTAAGTGATCTTGTCTCCCTTTAAATTCCTTTTTCTTTCCCACCCCCATCTTTATTTTTTTACAAAAGATTATGTAATGTCTAGCCCAGTTAATCCTTAAGCTGCTGTGGAGCACAGCTCATGTACCTGCCAGTCTGCAATTAGACAGAATTATTCTGAAATCTTAATCTGTCTGAAAAAAATGTACATATTTTGTGAAAACAGTGTAATAAAAATAAAAATAACAATGCTCAAGCCTTTTTTCTTCCTAGTACTTCTAACAAAACTGTGCTTCATAATGAAATCAACTTGTAAAGCTATTCTTGGAACGAATCTGAGCAATCAATTACTATGAATCACAAATATACTAGCTGCGGTTTAGATGTGAACAAATGGAGTCTCAGTCCCTTACAGATGATATTAGTGCTCTGAGCTGCTCTCTCTCCACGAGAGATTAAGCAGGTTTGTACTCTCCCAGGCGGGCAGCGCTCCCCCTCCAGGGTGCTGCACTATCATTTGCAGGAAAATTACTTCAGTAATGAAGAATCCAGGCCCATAAATCCTCATGGCCTCACCTTCCTTCGTCGCCCAAGTCTCACTGAACAGCTAGTAAAAATTCCCTTTAAAAAATTCATAGTGCAATTTTGCTCAAATCCCTCCCAGCAAGCACAATTATGGAACTTTCATCTCAATTGATTTATGTCCCAGGCTAAAAATGGAGGGGGTGGGGTGAGGTTGTGAAGGAGGAGAAAAAACAAGTGGTAAATCATTGTTTTTAAAAGGAAAGGAAAGGCATAAGGCTGATAGTCACTTTCCATGTGTGCTACAGTACATGCATGTGTGCTACGGTGCGGGCGACAAAGAGGTGCACGGATAAGGGGAGGAGAAAGACGGAAGGCAATGTCTGAAGGGTTTGAAAGCAGAAATGAAATGGCTAAAAGGAGGAGGAGGGGAGGGATATGGGGGTGAAAGGAGCGGTATTCCACTTGATTAATAACACTAATCAAATTATACAGTGTTCCACTGTGCCCTGAAATCTGGGGCCATAATGTCCTCTAATGGCGAGGTTCATGGAGCTAAACTTCAGAGGGAAAACACGGCGCTGACTGCTGCATGCCTTAATGAAGGCAGTAAAACATCCATTTCCAGAAGCCATGAAATGAAAGGCAAGATTGTAGATGTGCACCCAGTGGCTCCCCCACCGCAAAAAAATGGAAGGCTGTTAACACAAAAGACAGTGTCAGAGGGAGAGAGAGAGACACAGACAGACGGAGAGATGCAAGGCTTTAAGAAGAGAAATGAGGAGAGAATAATACAAGTGAAGAGATTTAAAGGGCAAGAACACCAGGAGTATGAGAATATAAAAAGAAAAGGGGATGATGAAGTGAGGATAGCAAGACAGATTCGTTGATACTCTCAGTGCTTTATTTCCAGAGAAGTTCTCTTTTGGCATGAAGACAATCTCTGTCTGCTGATTATGGATGAGCCAGGCTGCTTTACTATGTCTGTTATACTTAGTGCTGCTGACAGCAGCCACAATTCATCACTATTTAGTTGCTGATGCACCTAACCACAGCATCCTCCCCCTCATCTATCTCAATACCACTCCATTAGAGTATTCCTTCTGTCCATCCAGGCATGCATTCTGCTGATCTATCCATCCATCTGTATTGCCATCCATCCATCCATCCATCCATCCATCCATCCATGAATCCGCCTGCTCACCTGTCCGTCCGTCCGTCCATCCATTCATGTGTCTGTTCATCCATATATTCATCTATCAATCTATTCAATCTTGTGGGAATCGAGTTGTGCCCTGCTCTGACCTTCGCTGTCAGCTCGCTGCTGCAGCTAAGAGGTTGCATTATGTCTGAGTACTATGGGCAACATCACTTTGCTGGCTCTGGCAGACACATGTCTGACATCAGAATCTAAGCAAAGTGTGTAAAGATTGCTAAGCAAAAAAAGGTTGGTTCTGGAGAAAATCTCTGCTGCTTTACAACAAAGCGTGACTCCAGACACTTTATATTTACACAAAAGCATTATGGTTTGCATTTAATCTACTAAATTGCACATGCTACAAACAATCAAATCAGCCTTTTGAATCTTGAGTAAAGCAAATGTTCGCAGTCCTTAGGGCAAAATTTCATCTGGAGAGCAAGGGGAAAAAAACAACAAAGCTGAGAAAACACAGATTGCTATTGTTATTATTATCATAATTACAGCTGTGCTTATCATGCAAGCAGCCTCAATCAGGATGAAATACAGTTTCATTTGATGAAGCTTCCTGTTTTGACTGGCTTGAGTTTGGGAACCACACACTTGGCTGGCGTGCCAAAAACTCAATCAGGCGCAATTACATAGCCATCAGATAGAAATGTAATTGATTTGAAAGCTGACATGAGATATAACTACATTACAGTGGAGGCTCAGTGGGGAGGCTCCTTGGGGACAGGGCCTACAGGGAGCTCATTACCGCCAAGCTTTGAATTATTGAGTGCTAAGGCAGTGACATTGAGGAACTGAGTCGGGCGATTGGCTGCAACAACTCAGCAAGTGTTTATCTCAACTTACAGCAACCTAAGACATCTGAAGGCGTGATCTGCCCGTGCATGAATATTGCAAGGGGAGAAGTTGTAATGGTTCATAACTGAAAGGGTTCAGACCAAGGTGGAGTCCATGGGTGCATATCATGCCCCCACCCTTGTATTTGTAATGGGTGCAATTATGGGAACATACAATATCACAACATGCCTGTCAGCCACTTCCATAGTATTAATCCCACCCTGGCAATGAGTCACATATTTAGTGCTTTGGATGTGAAAGTGCTGTTTGTAATGTACTTTCACTTGTTGTTGTTGTTTTAGTTTCATCTGGTTGTTGTTAATGGGCTCTAATTTCATGGCGCAGTGCAAGGTGGCGCAGGGTGGTGCAGGGTGGCGCAGCGAAGGTTTCATTCAGAGCAACACGGCACACGGTCAGTTTGGCAGACCGGTAGATCGAGGTGCGCTGAGATGGGTGTGGCCGTGCAACAGGGTCACAGATTCAGCTTGTAGCAGTGAAAGTTTCGTGCCAAAAAGCTGCACTGAAGGTGCACCAAAAGCCCGCCAGCCCCAACCTGGTCTACTCTCAGCATAAGGCGAAGTACAGGAGGTGTAGTGGTACCTCACAGGTAGGTTTCCACAGTTTCAGACACATTTAAATGCAATAAATAATCACAACAAATGCTATTTAATGCAACTAATGAAATCGGCACATAAATTTATATCTATATCTATTTTCCCATCACATCTACCTCAGATCAAAGGTGCGTAATGGAAACTCAACCTGACTGAATTAACACAGATGAAAAAAAAAGTTCACATCTCTCTCAGCCAGCCACAAACAGCCTTGGAATCAGAGCATGATTATCTCTCATCTCAGAAAATTCAAAAGAAAAGAGAAGAAAGATGCTTGGTGATGCGTCCTTTACGCACAGCTGCTTCTGGTTTCATCCTGTATTTGGTCTGGTATGTATTTTGTTTGTTTCTTTCTTCACACTAGGCAGTGGTTCCTTGTGCATCAGGGCAAATCTGATGAACGATTAGTAAGCTCCTCCCAGACTACTTCTGTGGAAGTCTGTTCGTGTCTCACCACTTTGAGCTTGGACCTCCTGGACCAAAACATCACTTTCCTCCTGTCAGCTGTGTTAAACCCACTCACGCCTTCTCCCCTCCCTTTTTCCCAAATGCGCTGGTAGGAGGGACAGGAGGAGTACCTGTGCCGGGGTGCGCCATGCATGAAACTTGCAAAGTGCACCTGGACAAACCCCATGCACTGCACCTAGACTGCGCCTGGTCTATATGAAACTAGAGCCCGATATGTTCATTTAACAGCTTGCAGCAAAAGAAACTGTGTCTTTACTGAGGCAATGAAATAGTAGTTCTATTATTTCAGCAGAAACATTTCAAGTTCCACTTCTAAGCTTTACAGAAACGAGGAGCTTAAATTAGGTAGCAGCTTCCCTTGAGTCCACATGGGGTGGGGTGGGGGGTTGATGAAGCACATCTGCCTGACCCTGACCACCAGCCTATAGGACTACCCTGAAGTGCTGATGGGGGACTGTAGAGAGGATAAAGATATAAGTCAGTGCTGAGGGGCCTCGGCATCCCTAAGGAACCCGGTGACTGCCTACTTCTGGGAGAGCTGTGCCCCCTAGGCTTCTGCCACTGATCTCCCTCTGTCTCTCTCATTCTTCTATCAGTCTTCTCTCTCTCCTCACGCGGGCCTCCTGTGAGCTTTCTCACAAAAATGAGAACTCAATTAATTCAGGCAAAATGAGGACAAGAGAAGAGGAAGTCTAGGGAGCCCATGAAGACAGAGAGAGTGAAGGAGGGAGGGAAGCCTGACGGAGAGTCTTGTCGATTTGTGGCCTGGAAACAGCAAACAGAGCACGGGGTGACTGTGCATGTGCATTAAGTCTTTAGCCAAGTTAATCCTATCTGCAGTTTAAACATGGCTGATGAACGAATGCTCCTCATTACAGAGCGGGATGCTGGGTAAATAGGCAGGTCAGGGGGAGGCAGACAAAGAGAAAAGAGCGAAGCCTGAAAGAGATGACGCCAGAGCCGACATGATTAAAAACATGCTGACACTCGCTGCATGTTGTTTATTACATGGATGCTGGTGGCTCCACGTGTTGACCCTTTATTACAGCTCAGTGATGACTTAAACTGACATTTCTGCTATTATAACACAGTGGTGACAGAGACTGTGGATGTGAAATTATACTTCCAAGTGGCGGCATTCAATCCCCTCACAATAACCTACATGACACTATTATTATTAATACCTTAGCCTCTGTTTAACCTCTGGGAGTGACCACGCTGTGGCGTGAAGAGACTGCATGCATGTCAGATTATGAATGTGACCTGCGACCTTGAGAACAAAGGCGTTATGCTAAAGATGTAAAGTGTGGTCACATAGACAACAGTCATCAATCTTCCATGAGCCCGGTCACGCTGCTTAATGCTATATTAAGGTGCTACAAGCCACCACACAGCTCAGCTAATTTTCTCATAGGCTTGCAGAAAAACTGGCAGAAAACCAGCTGTTACCATGGGCTGTCGCCAGGTTTGAGGTCATATACGCACACACGCACGCAAAAACAAGCCTGCATACACGCACACGCGCACGCTATGCACAATGTGTGATATGAGATGGCACCCTGCAGCATTTCCAGCAGTCACATACTGTATGCAAAACAGGCTAAAATAAATAAATAAAAAAATTGGCACGGTGGCTACTTTTTTCATCTGGATTGTTGCTTAAAGTACACAACTGTTTTCTGTGTGTGTCACTGGGAACTAAAACAAATAAAAACGAATGACCCATTTTTACCATTTGACTACATGTGAGCAGTGAGATGTTATCTCCAGTGCGATTGTGTTATAAAAGTAACCACTTCCCTCTGACAGAATGTAAATCTCACAGTATTCTGGGATATTTTTATGTTCATTTTTTATGCAGTGCATATATTACAATGTTTTACCAGTCCCAGCTCTTGGACAAGGCTAGTAAAATAGGCGAGTCAGACAGTTCCAAATTTTCATATGATAAATACCTTGTATGTAAGGAGCCAGGGGGGACTGTGGAAAATGTATTTCCAAGAAAATCAGTCTGCTACTTAGAGTGATTGAACAGCCTGTAAACACAAGCAGCAGACTTGCTTGATGCTCTCTGGGAGATACTAATATAGTTGTGCTTCCACGAGCTGAAGGGAAGGAAAGAGGTGGGGCACTGAAGTTCATGAACTGAACTGCGGGTGCAGGAGCTTTTAAAATTACCCTGTGTCCGGACTTGGCCTGGTCTCTGAACTGAAACTGCAGAGTAAAAGCACAAGACTGTTGAGCGAAGTACGTCAAGTCAGTCATAAGACACCCTCTGTCAATGGCTGATAGTGTTCCTCGCATTAGCCCAAATTAAAATTAGATCTATCTTTAACAACCTAATAAAAAAAAAAGCCATATGATGACACTTTCCCTCATTTATGCTTTCCATCTTCTCCTCTGCAAACCCCTGAAGAGAATAAATTCTCCTTTGTTCATAGTGCTTGTAAAAAGATCCTTTGGCTACTGTGCCAGCACAGTCCCTATCTATAAAATTCATCAGTGATAATTTTTTTCCAGATTTATGTCCAACCAACAAAGTGTGGAAAGTGCTTGTTGATGTTGCAGGTCTAATTAGAGGCAATATGAGCACGAAAATGAATTAAGCACACAATTTAGCACTCTGGTTTAAGGCATGTCTTTGTGTCTTCACCACACGTCAGCTGACATTGATACTGTATTCAGCAGATTACACTAATAAACAAGCTAAAAAGAAGGCAGGCTTCTTTCATGGCCTGAGTTTGAGGTCTGCCTGTAATGAACAGAGGCATGAAGCGTTTTACCACTAGGTAAACAACTACAGCTTAGTTTATTATTTCCATTATTAAAAATATATTTATTCAGTGTCTTCCACAGAGTTGACAGCAAGAGGACCAACATGTAAGATATACATGTTTAAAGTTGTTTCACTTTCTTGATGTCGGCCATGTGGTGAATAATTTAGATTTTCTGAGAAAGTGTTAGTTTCCACAGAACTTTAACTGTGTGAAGGGAGGAAGGGCAGTGAGATTTCAAACTCTAAAGCTGGAATTGAACCATTGTGAAAACCACCACACTCTATGTGACTATTGTACAGACATGAGAACCCACAAAAGGGTGAGTTACCCAAAAATAAGGTTATCTACACTATATATAGAGCCACAAAGGTCACAACCCAAACCAACTAAAGCTGTATCCTGTGAAACACAAGTTCAGTGTCCTGGCAGTTTCACGTTCATAAAGTGCAAAACCATAAAAAAAAACAAAAAACATAATAGTTTGTCTTGTGCTGTAGGACATGTATATATTTTGTGTGATCATGATAATGTTAAGAAGAGTTCCAGATCGGAGCAACACGGCTGCTTTTAGGGCTTGTGATGACGTACTGTGCTGCAGCACCTGGCTCAGACATTTTCTGCTGAGCAAAACTGCTCTTCTCAAAAGGAGGGTAGACACAACAGACATGTACATCATGTGCCTGACAAGAAAGCGCTAAGACCGATTCAAGATATAAACCTAAACCCCCAGACACCTGCACCACATCTCCTCTGACCCGAACATGAAACCTGGACAAGAAACACTATGCAACCATTTGGTTTTGTTTGTCCTCCTGGGGCCATCTTGGCTCTGGGAAACCTTACCCTGGCATTAGCTCTAATCCCCAGAGAATGAAATGCAGGGCCAGCAGCATACAGATAAAGCATCAAGTGATTGTATATCTGTGACAGACCACCATTGCAGTCCCCAAACGTGGCCCCTGTGACACTGCTAATTTGACATCCCTTCTCCTGTTCTGCACTTGGCCTCAAGGGTAACCCCCGTATCAACTTACGGGTTGCCTTCGAATAACAAGAGCTGCATCGTCTTAAACTGATTCAATTGAGTGGAATTGCACACAGTAGTACGCTGGCTATTGGCTGGTGCTGGCGGGGTGGATGACGGTGGTGTGTGGAGCTGCCGAGTGTCAGTTGACCCAGACTAATTATTCATAAGGCCTTGTTGTGATGGCTGCTGCTCCAGTAAGGTCAGGCAGGTGCAGTTAAGAGGAAACAAAAACATTTCCTTCTAAAACAGAGTTGACACCGCTGGGTATGCACAGGAAACTCTGACAGAAAATCTGATGCCTCAAAAGGAAAAAAAAAATCCCTAAAAAGTAGTGAGTTCTCTGTGTGCTGTAAGTGGATAGCAGCATGACAGCTATACGTTCCCAAATGGAGGTTGGAGTTGATACAATGGAAGATGTGATTTAAGAGGTGTGCTCATGCATGGTTGAAAGGAAAATGGTGCAGCTCCTTAAATAATAGCACACACTGTGTCCTCACAACCACAGGCAGGCATTGCCTTGAAATTTGTAATTACAGTAATTGTGATTTCGACAAATGGGCCTCCAATACGCTCTTCAACGGCAAAAATACAGGTTGTGTTATCCACGAGGAGTCTACCAAAAGCATCCGTCGACAAAGCTTTAATTTAAAAAGCTCTTGGATGGAAGCCACTAAAAATGTCCAGATGTCTGCAAAGATATGCAAAAAGAATTTTCAGAGGAATCTTTGACTGAGGCAGACACTCTGCGACTTCTGTGAGGAAAAACGGAGCGAGCACCTTTAAATTCAAACAAACTTCTTTCTCACTTCTATTTACAATCAAAATGAACCACAGGAATGTGTACCCACAAATGCACACACAAAAGGCCCACTTACGGAAAAGCACAATAGTGTGGCAATTAGCGGCTAGAGGGGACGAATGCCGGATCGGTTACAGTTGTTGAATGTTAATTACAGCGTTTTACGGTGCTGAGGAGATAACGAGTTAGCGCCTGGTGACAGCAGCGACACGTCCTTTAACGAGAGCCGTGGAAATTTATGAAACTTGAGATCAGGGACAATGAGGCGTTACTGGCTTGTCAGATGCTCTCCTGCTCACCCTCCCTTTGTCCTAATGAAGGCAGACACTCGCTTCTCTCTCTTCTCAGCTCCTCACAGCGCCGTTAGCCTGGAATGATTATTGTTCATCGAGGAAAGGTAAAAAGCAGCGGATTGGGATTCTGTGCATGTCCACTCTAAATACCTTATCATCTCCCATCACCACTGCCATTGTCTAATCAGCTTCTGTCACAGTTTTAGGGAAGGAGAAAAGAACATCGGCAAACATGTGGACACATAAAGGCCAAAGATAAACATGGGGTCATATTACAGATAATTCCCTGTCTGGGGCAGGAAACACAGCCGGTAGCCAGACAAATGTGAGTGACCGCTCATTCTGGTCTGTCTAAATAGTGAGGGATCAAGAGCTTGGTGAAATCCGAGGGGTTAATATGGTCATGTTGTGAAGCCTGGTTTGGAATTTAGGTTAATGGAATCATTGATAGGGCTCAGTTCTCATGCCAGTGACGCTTAAGAGGATCCATACCCCATGATTTAGACAAATCCTGGGACATTCTTTAAAGTTTTCCCCATTGACCCTGGAAAGAATCCGAGACACATACACACAGCAGTTTGAGGAAGTCTCTGGGTCTGCACAGCCACTGCTAACCAGAATCCCCCCATGCTGTATCAACAGCCTAAATGGTTTTTTATAGAATATTACATCAGTTACACTGGGGCAAACATGGGCCCCAGTGGAAATATTAAGCATAATAAACAGAAAGACAGCCTGTTTTCTTTTTCTCTGGAAAATTACTATGAAACACGAGCAAGGATATAGACTCAAGTATGGGATTCTTGAAATTGTAGCTCATGTCTAGACTTGGACACGGCAAGACATAACTACATCACTCTAAGTTCACGAGAATTAGCTCTAAACATCCCCACTAATGGAGCCATTTTACAAATAGGGCTGCAATAAGAATACTTGCGAGAATGTAAATTCACATATTTAACTCTTAATATCCCATGTGAAGACACTGACCTGCCACCAATACACGTGGTGGGAAAAACAGTAATTTATGCAGCTGCCGGAGAAGTGACAAGCCTACTGGAGAGAGCGAGAGTAGATCTTTTAAAACCACAGAGGACGAGGCGCCTGCGATGGTGTTCGGATGTCAATAAAAACAGGTGTTAACCAGCTTAGCTAAGATGTTAAGAGCTTGGATAATCCTAGCCTGGATCCAAGAGGGATCCGGCTCTGGAATACTAATGCTTCGGATGCACAGTTAAATCACACAGAGTTGATTAGGGGGTTGGGTTTGAGTGGTGCTGCTGCTACGGGCTGTCAAAACTTGATTTGCATCTGCTGCTAATTACCATGGACTAAAGCAAAATGGATGGTAACATATAGAGAGTGCTTGGATGTGAGAGGGGTCATCAAGGTCTATAAACGATCGTTCTTTAAAAACTGCCAACATAGTTTAATACAGGAGAGAATGTACATCACTACATCGCTCAGGACATTAACCTGAGAGACACTATTTATCACATGTTAAGTGAGAAGTATGCACTCAGTGAGCATACACACACACACACGCACACACACACACGCAAACACACACTCACATAAAACATTTATATTATCTAATTAATTTCATATGAAATTTGTTACATTGATAAAATAGCACCACAATATTCCTGCATTTCTTCAAGATTGTACACTAGAGTCATAAAGGGATGCAAATGGTCATGGCAACACATTTGCACTATGATGGATTGGGATTACGGGGCCAGTGTTTGCCAAAAGAACTTTTGCTACACCATTACACATCCAGCAGCACTGTTGACAGATTGGACCAAATTCTACTCTTACCATCTGCATGCCTCAGGCTGACTGGACAGTTGCATGCTTGACTTTGCATTTAAGATGATCATTTTCAATTCAGCCTAATGTCACATATCAGTAGCTGTGATAATCTGCAATTCACTTGTGTCTCAACTCTTCCTGTCATGTGTTTCGGACAAAAACAACAGGGGTGCTTTTAAACTTCTCTGAATCACAAATAATTTTAAAAATACTTAATAGTTTTCAGATGAGTCGTAAACACCTATGTGCTTGAATAATGACATGCTGTCAATATTCAACCAAGTTTCTTTGCTACGATCTGAGTTAACTGAGGGGCATAAAAATACATCAAAGTACTGAACTAACGAAGGTGCTAATTTTCTGCAAAACTTATCTTAACACAAACAGACTGCACCCAAAGCAAAAGTGCAAGTGCACCTCCAACACAAAAAAGAGCAACTTCACATTAAGAAAGAGAGAAGAAAGAAATCTCTGCATCTCCGCACCTCGTCCCTTCAGTGTCGGTCTCAACGACTGCAGCTCCATTTGGATAAAATCTAAATAAATGCAACACTCTGTTTCACTTAATCGACTTTGAATGTAGCACCTTGCCCGCTCTATACATTCATATTCTCTTACATGCCACCCCATAATCAAATCAGCATCTGGTGTCAGGGTGGCTTGCGGTTTGGGGTGTTCTCATTTGTAAACACCACCTGCCAGTTCTCACTCCTCTTCTCTTGCCAGGTGACATTAGCGCAAGCGTGAAATGTGATTTAGCGTTGAGCAAACCTCTGCACAGAGCACATCTGAGTCTGCCCACCTGGAAAGCGGGCATGAATAATCTACGGTCACCTAAGTCAGAGGGAGATTTCATGCATAAGACACTTCGCCAGACAGCGGCGGCGGCGCAGTCCAGCAGTGTAAACTGTGTTAAACCCAGCTGATTTCATCCCTGCTGATGGGAGGGGAGGGGTGATTTTGTTATATTAAGTCTGTCTCACTTCCTAACCCTGTAATTCAGCACACTTCCTGTCAGTCTCAAGCACCTAAGTGAATCATTAAGCTACATATTCTAGATATATTATAAACAGATGTAGAGGAAACTGTATAGTTTAAAGGGAGTATCATTTCTATCTGGCTGAATGAGTGCTGGTGTCTCCCTCAGAACTAGAGTCGGTCAGCATCCCTGCATTTTCCCCTGCTGACCACTTTAGTTGCTCCACCACAAAGCTGTGACAAGGCTCTTGTTAATTACACACATTCAGCTATTGATACAAAGCCTTAAAGCGCCACACAATCTATGAGGATCAATCATAAAACAATTTATGCTCGTTGGTCTGGCCTGGTTAATACAACGCTGCTTCGCGCCTTCTGCATGATCACACATAATGCAATCAGATTTCCATTGACGGTCTACCTAAACTATGATTAGATTTCCCTTGCGGAGAAGGGGGGAGACACATATAGATATTCACTGCTCAGCAATCTGCACCTGCTTTACAACCAGGGTAACTTATGTAGCGTATGCAAAGTGCACTTTGACATGGAAGACCAGACGTATCACCTTTAAGTTGCCCGTGTCCTGCCTTTTGATGAATGTCAACAAAGTAGTTAGCAGGGAAGAAATGAGAAAAAGAGAGAGAGGAGAGGAGAGGAGAGGGGGAAAGAACACACAATTATAAAAGCTTCATTTCTTCAGAGAACCATAAAGTCTCGTCCCAGAAGGGCAGCTGAGCACAAATCAATTTCTTTCAGTCGATTACAAGCACTGAGGTTCTAACCTTCATTTGTGAGTCTAATACTCCAACAGTTATGTAGAACACATACCAATTAAGCAATTCTGCTGGAATAAGAGGGCCGTGAACTGACGCGATTATGGGGGCCGGGCCCCTGGGGAGGTCAGGTTATCGGCTCAGGAGCAGGGAGAACGTGGGGAGCAGGGTAGAAGAGAACGGGGGAGAAAGATGGAAAGGAGAGAGGAGAGATGGAAGCCAAGGAAAAAGCCATTTATTAAGTCTAATACTCTGTGAAATGTTCCCATGGTAATAAGGCGGGGAGATTGCGTTAATATCAGGGAGCCATGCAGAAAAGGTCACTCGATATCTGTACCGCCCACCGGGGTCGCACTGATGGGAGCTGCTCAAACACATCTGATAATGCTCTCAGCGTCGTCGCTTGGCGCCGGAGGTCGAGAGGATGGGAGCTTGGGAAAAGATGCCATTTGTGGAAATTGCACTGATGTACCGCTGTGCTCTGACACAATTTTCACTGCTGGCTTCTTTACGTGCAGACGGCTGTGCGACGAGTGAATGGAATAAGCACGATGACACCCAGTCAAAGATTATCAGGCATAAATGTATAGCTCTGTGCTGCGTTATGCTTTTCTGCTAAGTTTTGATTTTGCAATCATTCATCTCCACAATGACATGAATAGGAAAGGCAGCCGGCATCCTCTTTCTGATTTTCAATGTCTGTTTGCACACAGACTCCTGAAAGGAAAGGCATTAGAGGCACTCTCCATCTTTCTATTGTCACAAGCTAAATCTGATGCCATTTTCCTCTTGATTTAAAGAGCCGGGATGCATCTCTCCAGATATGTGGAGATCAACACATTGTCATTCACTGCTGAGGCGCACCTTAACCACCGCCCTCGCTGCCAGAAGATTTATGGTAATTCCTGATAGCATGTGATAGGATGCAGCCCGTAAACCCATGTGAGGTATGTGTTTCTATGGTAACCCTTCCCTCTATTCGCCAGCCCTATGCGCCTTGGTGTTTTACTTTTTTCCCTGCATTGTAGGCGCTGTCTATTTGGATGCCAGTGGTAGGAATGAGATGCAGATTTGTGGCAAAGCAGAGACACAGATGTTTCCTCATTGCCTTTTAATCTCCTATTCCCTCAGCGCCTGGCGAGAAATACTCCCCCTTTAGAATGGTAATTGGACAAGATGAATAATAAACAAAATGAAAACAGGCCGATGTTTATAAGGAGCATTTTAACACTTTGGAATGATCATACTTTATGGCTATTATTAGCACAGAGACAAAAGCAAGCACTGCCTCTTCTGGGAATAATAAAGGACTGAGCTTTAACTTGTCTAATCAGGAGACCTATCAGGGTCTGGCAGAGGACGGCAATGCTTTGCTCATTAAAGCAGAGCAGCTCACAGTCCACCACTAAATTTCCATTTGTACTGATTTCCACTGATTTCCTACATTTTCTAAATTCTGCACTTGTACAAGATAGCACACAACAGCATCCTGTATCCTCTACAGTCCAAGACTAATATATGTTTTTCTGCCTCTTCATCCACATTTAATCTGATTGTCTTGCTTCCATATGTTTGACATATACAAAACAAAAAAACCCCACAACTAAACATACTGAACTCACACTGCAGCTCAGCAGACTCGTCAATTATGAATTTAAGATGCTGATTTCATGAAGTGCCGTCTGGCCCAGTGTCATATGGCGAACACTTTTTCCTTCATTTCATATCTAGCCAAACATCCACCTCCATATCTGGAGGTGCTCTGTGTATTTGTTGGCAGCGGTGAGATAAATGTGGATATTTCAACACTGTGTGATATCAGAAAACCAGCTATTTGCATGAAAAGCCAGTCCCTCTTTCTCCCCGGAGAGCTTTATTACAGGAGGATATTTCAAATGCTATCAAATGTGCCAAACATTTACTTTGATAACTCCATCAGATGGCACCCTGGGTTTAATGGTAGCAATCTGAGAGTGCTGAGGCACATGCCTAAAGCACAGACAATAATGGCGGGGGAGAAATACGAGGAAGGGATGAATAAAATCTCTTTAAAAAGTTCATAAATAATGCACCTTGCACGCAAGAGAGTTGTTGCCTATTTAACTATGCATGCCTCTTCCTGGTTTCTGTGCTGGCAGAGACACAAACACAGCATGTATTGTGGGTCAACATGACAGCACAGGAGGAGTACAACCTACGGCTCCATCAGTCCTCTCAGCCTTGGCCCTCCACCCACGTGGAGCAAACCCACAACAAATCTCCAGCCACATTATGACTGCTCTATCCACCGCATTCTCTCGCTGTGCCGGAAAACATAATGACAAAAGGGAAATAGCGAATGACCGACCGCTTGCCAAAACGAGGGAGAAGATTTGAGGAAATGGGAGAAAAACAAAGTGCAGGAGTAATTATCCAATTAATGTGCAATTAAGCCCATGTGGCCTAATGGTCTGTGTTGGATTTGGTAATAGCTCTACCAGACTGAGGAGATTATTAAACTCACTGTAGGCTGTTGTACAGAGCAGACACTCTCACACGCTGTCTCAGTAAAGAGGCGTGATAGTAGGATATTACAGTTACAGCACATATCTTGATTGCAGCCAAATACTTTTTTTTTTTTTTAACATATATTGCATTTTGTGCTTCAGCATGCTGACTGCAAATTTGAGAGGGGAAATAATAAACCCCCCTGACACAAAACTCAACAAAGCATTTCATTAAGATTTTTCATTATCTACCATAGCAGAGTTTGCTAATAAATGCTAATTATATTCAAGCTAATATTTAATCACATACAATTTCTCCAGTCAACTCAGTTTGAGGAAATACTAATGAACGCACTCACGGTGCAGTTTATGAACTTCTGCACTGGCAAAATGAGAGAGGAAACGTAGATGATGTTTGAAAATGCTTTTTCAACTGAGTGTTATTAGCTTTGACTAATTTCCTACCCTAATGAGATCCTCTTGGAGGGATATTTTGGTGCAATTAATAATGCACATAGGATAATTAGAAGCATAAATATTTATCATGTTGAATTTCTGGCTAGTATAGGGTGTGGTGAGGACAGACAAACCTATTGACTATGCAGTGTACACGTGCTTAATTGTATGCTTGCATTCATTATAGTGTATTTGCATTTAGCAGCATTCTTTTGAGTGTTTTGTTACATTTCCCTCTAACTTAGGATCCAGTCTGCACTTTAACTAGTAGTGATCTTGAAGTGAAGCTACAGTTGAATTACATTTACCCTTTGCCCAAATTAAATTACATAAGAACAGTAAATCCCTCTACTCACAGAAATGTGAAAGGCAAACTATCATATAAATAAGGGTTAGCAAATATGTTGCCTTACCTCTTTTATCGCTTTGGTATCTATTACATGATTTGAAGCCAGAACAACATCTTATTTGTCCACGGAGACTGACGATGAAGACTGTGGAGCTTTGTGTTTGAGTGGACATTTGGCAAGCAACCTTATGTGTGGAAATTTCAAATTTGAGCTGGGCCTGAAAAGATTACAGTATGACAAATACACTCAACTGCACTGGTTTACCTTTTACAAATATAAACATGATCTTGCTGATTCAAATGGTCACTGGAAGCCTCAACCACTGCTACAACGGATTAAGGATAGCATTGTTTAATAAGCTTTTGCCCACCAGTAGCAGCAGTGAGCTCATCTGTTTTGCGTTCCCTGTTAGCTGCTGTACATCCAGCTGCTAGTGACTTTAATCTGCATTACTGGTGTTACTGGGAAAGTTGCCTGCTGTGTTGGGAATTAATAGTGTGCACGTTTTTCCTGTAGACAAATATTTGGAAAGCCCAAATGACTGAAATGCTTGTCCTCTAGCAGATAGGTTGAACAGATTGCATCGGGCTTTTAGTCCTGCTGGAGCAAAGTGCAAAACTGCTTCATGTGGCTGTGACTGGAACTCAGACAGTTCCTCCACAAACAGCAGAGGATTCATTTAATGCAACTGTTCTTGTGCAACAATATCCTGCCTCATGTACCAAACAGAAAACATGTGTGCAACAATAATAAAGTTGCATCATTGTCACTCTGCAATAAGAAACATTAGAGTAACTTGGCACACTTTGATATAAAGCTCAAATACCGGGCCATCGCTCAAGTGAGACAGATACCAGCAGGGAAAAGTACAAGGTACAACTGAGACCAGGGTGAACTCTCTTTGCCCTTGAACAACCAACACAAAGGGTAAATATTGCTAAAACACACAATCCAACATGAAAATGTAAACACATGAGGGTATAATGTGTAGCCAAAGCCAGATAAGACACTCATATAAGCAAAACATTACTCAACATCCCCGGACTGATTATGAACCTTCACAATTTTTATCACTATGCTGGGACAACTGTGCAAATACACTTAAAGCTGCCAGAGATCTCTGAGGGTTTAGTGCAATCATCCAGCCCTTAGCTCTCGTTTGGGCTTATCCACCAGGACCCGACCGGCTGGGCCGCGACTCAGCACGAGCCACCAGGTAGAGCTCCCTCCTCGCCTCGGCCTGGGGAGGCCAATGTCAACAGGATGGAGAAGAGGTGGAAAGACAATCAGGGTTGAGATGGGGTTTAATCCAGGTTCAGAGCCAGCGTAATGGAGAGTCTATGTCTGGATGAGCGATGGATTGCGATGCAGTAGTGTCCCCTGAGCCCCGAGCCCTCTGACTGCAGCCATCTGGAGTTGATCTCTGTCTTGTTCACCTCATACCCACACA
The DNA here is from genome assembly GCA_030347415.2 of Decapterus maruadsi. Lineage (NCBI taxonomy): Eukaryota > Metazoa > Chordata > Actinopteri > Carangiformes > Carangidae > Decapterus > Decapterus maruadsi. The sequence continues at coordinate 6,646,767 of CM064895.1, forward strand.
AAAAAATGGCAGTCATTTCTCTCTCACTCTCTCGCTCCCACTTTCCCTCCCAGCCTCAGGTATGTAGACGATCAGATACACTTTGTCTGGCCATGCTTCTTTGATTTCTTGTCTCGCTGCCTCTAATCAGCCCTTCACCGGTTTAATTATCTGAAACTTGTGGTATTTGGCCTACTTGGATTGCACTCCCATAGGTCATGTCAGAGTCCTCTCAGGGTCTCTTTATCTTCAAGTTAAATTTAACCAAACATCAAACATAGAAACTGAATTTTCATCCAATGTGTACTTGTGGCTGTCAGACTGTAGTGAGTTAATGGTGCATTTAAGTGCCACGAAAGGAGGAATCCATTGCGGAAAAGGAGGTGAAAGACCTTTGAACCCATTCTGACTGACAGATTTCTCGTAATAATGCTCCCTGAGGTTAAAAGGGAGCTGCTTGACATTACTGTGCTCTGCTGGAGCAGGGCCAGACCAATAATGGTGACTGGGTCACAAAATGCCATGCGAAAGCTTGTGGTAGTTATCAGACTGTTTTAAATACCTCTTTCAATGTGAATCCAATTACTGGCAGCCTTTGTTTGTTCAGACAAAAGCAGCTATGTTCAAGGCCTGTCTCTCTCTGATTTTAATCAATTCTCTGGGGAAGTGTGTGTGGGATACAGATCAGGACTTGCTATACGTCAGTGAAAGACATGTGCGTGTGCACGTTTATGTGTGTTGGATGCTTGTGCTTCGATGTGTTTGTGCGAATGTCATAATAAGTGAGTGATAGAAACTGTCAAAGAATGAGAAAGCATTAAAGTTTTCCATAACAATATTCATCTCAAAAGAAATTCGATTCCGCACAAAACTGCTAAACTTTTCAGTTCCCTTAAAGCTAAAGTTCCTTCTAGTTTTTACTGCAACTTGGAGGCAAACACAGAGACAAAGTTTGCTCCAGAAAATATTCATGTTAGATAATTAGGGCGCATCATATTTCCATTATAATTCCCAGCTTATTTTGTGTGTGTGTGGAGGGGTTAACATGTTGGCTACTTGGCAGATGTGCTCATATGCTGCAGCATTAGTGCAGCTGGTCACAGTCCACCTGCTCCATATGGGAACTTTGCAGCGAGCAAGCCTGTTGATGATAGCTGTTTCCACATCAACATTCACAAGAAAAATTTGAGGACGACAACACAGCAATAAAATGAACAAAGTCAGAAGGTCGGACTCATTTCTTTTTGTTCCCTTTCAGGAAAAGAATTTGCAAGAAATGAAAACTCCTCCAATCCCCTCCACAATGCATGTTCATTTTTTTTGTTGTTGTTGTTCCAAAGGGCCGTGTCAACTCTAATGAATTCCAAAATGGTAAGATTTGCATTTCAATTTGGTAACCTCCCTCTCGAAGGCGATAAAGTCCCCCCGCCCAAACCCAGGCTCTAAATCACATTAAGCATACAGCTATCTTTTGTGAGGCCCTGCAACAATGTCAGTATGGCTCTGCCTCTCCATCATTATGCCTGCTGCTTTTTGTCGGCCTGTTTACAAGCTAAATAAATTGCTACACAAAACATCTGGAGCCACAAAAGAGACCTTAAGTGGCGGTCTTAAAAAGAACTGCCAGGGCGGACTAAGGCCTTCTTTAACCCTTTCTGACAAACCACCACAACTTCAGAGAAAGAACGGAACTTTGAAAGTTTCAATGGCTGTGTTCACAATGGATGCATGTAAAAGAGGTGAAGGCTAAAATCTTTTCTTTTATATGCTGGTTTTACAAAAATGTGCATTTCAACAACGATTATGTAAGTTTATACTTTCTATGCTTTTATATTTTACTTATTTTGAACTTTATACTTGCGTTGTCTGGTTGTAAAGTTGGCAGTCAATCATCACTTAAAATCAGCTACGTGTAATGTGCTTTCTGAGGAAATAGCTTCCAGTCATTCACTTTGTTGTTTGACACCTTGCCTTCATATTCTTACAAATAGTTTATTCTGTAAATTTCGACTGTGAGTTATTTTTCCACAGTCTACAGCTATATCAATAAAAATTATACTCGGCTATTAAATCCACATCTCATTGGTCGGTGATGCAGGTCATTGCTTTGGTGTGGCAGTGCCACTGCTTCTGACTACATACAGTTTGAGCATTGAAATCTAATCTGGGTGCTGTGTGTGAACTTAATGGTGCGTGGCCCATTCAGCCTCCTCATCCTAGAGGTCAAGCACATTTTATGAGGTCACTGTCTGCAGATTTACAACCTGAATTTCCCATGACAGCAGCCATTACTTTGTGCATCCAAACAGGGAGGCTCCAAGAGATGTGTTCTTGTGGTTCGGTTGGAAATCTCTCTCAGGGAATAAAGCCAAGGAGGAGGAAGAGGAGAACATAGGTTGTGTAAACATACCGTCAGCTCCAAGGGCACCCAGTACAATAACTTATGGAATGTCTTGCATCTCCATCTACACAGGATGATAAGTCATGTTGAAAGGAGGTGCTGGTGTAATTTGTTATGGGTGTACTGCTTGCATAAGCTGAGATTCACATGGAAGATTCAGCCCAGCAGTTGGGCAGTAAACCAGCAGAGAGTGTGAGAGAGAAACACAGCATTCAGAAGACTGATCAGTGTTGTTGGTCATGATTCAGTGCTTCCACTGTAGACATGATTTCAAGCTCTGAAACTGGACAACAAAGCCAATCTGTAGTAGATTATTGCAGAGCACTGTTGTTAATGTCTGTCCCATTTTCTTGCTCAACAACATTAAATGAGTGGGAAGCAAAACACAAGAAGCAGAGAAAAGTTAAACCCCTCTACAAAAGCTTGCCTCTAATAAGCTGTTTGCGTAGGAGTGTGAGCTGTTTCCAACCCTTACCCTCTATGTCTCATTTTTACATCTCTGAGATGCAGCAATTGGAAGTGAATACAACTTCCAGTCACTTTAAGTCAGCCTTTGTGCTGGATGCCCCATGGATTAGATTCTTAACAGAAAAGAAAAATGCAATAACAATGTTAGCAGCCCTCATGGAAATGGTCACAGTTCAAAAATATATATGAACAAGTACAACATGGTCCTTCTGGATGCAAATTATAGCATGGTGTTAAATAAGACCTATCCCGGCCCACTTGTTCCTGCTTAGGCATCATTTTTAAAAGTAAATATCTAAAAATGAAGGAGAAAAACATAATTAAGTGGAGACCAGACAGCAGATAGGAAATCTCTCTGCATGAGGCAGAGACATCATCGTTCATGTCCAAAACAAAAGGTCAAAGTCTCAGGCAACCCACGTTTAGGCCCGACAGCTAATCGCCTCACTTCCCCAACCCATCTGAGAGAATTACAGTGGCTGTTAAGTGTGCATAATGAATGCCATAAAGCTGCCCTATAAAGCAGGCTTTTGGCCAGCCCATGGCAGTGAGTGGGAGCAGGTCTAAGCACAGATCTGACTCTGCACACCCTCATGTACAGAATGATTGCTGATGGGTTTTTGCAAGGAAGGGAGGGGCGGGGCGGCTTCCACATCATTAATGAGCGCTAATATTTCAAAGGAGGACGCAGGGCCCGAGCACTGACCGTTATATTAAAAATCAAACGGTGTGACCTTGTTAAGATGGATGTCTTGTTGCTCTGTCCCCTCGGTGTAGCTGAGCTGTGGACGGCGCATCACATTAAAGGTGGCTCTTTGCTTTTTAAAGCATCAGCTATGGCTGCAGATATACGGGTGGCACCGGGAGCATTACGAGTGGCATTTAATTAAAGAAAAGTAAGCTGTGGGATTTTATAGACTAGCCGGGGATTGCTTGATCTGGTAAGTAAGTGGAAATGAAGGATGCTTGAAAGGTGGCATAAATCTAACACAGTGCTAACGTAACCTTCCTATCATTGTAAAAGTCACGGCGAGGACACTTTAAGCCCTGTCTGCTGCAGAGAATGTTATCTCATTCAGCTTGTCTTCAGCTCTTTTAGTTTAAAGTGACTTTGCAGTATAATAAAATGGAAAAATTAGAGCTAACACATTGTGTACGGTCGCCTAAATGAGATAATTAGTTCATTGCTAATCGTTCAACAACCTCATGAAATTGATGAAAACAGTTGAGATCACAACAGATGTTTATATTCATATCATATTAATAATAGTAACATCTTCCATGAAACAAAAGAAACCAGCCAGGAAGTCTGAGGTTCTGATCCACCTTAACAGAGCCTGTTTCCTTTCAGCTGTGGCTGGTCCAGGTTGGATTAGTGATTTATAGGCTGGTAATTAGCCCCAGATGACAATGATGAATGCGCTACACTAACACCTTTGTAGGCTGCCTTGTTAGGTAACATCTGAGAAGCCTGACAAAGCTATCATTTTACAGAAAGCTCTTAATTACCCCAGCGCAATTATGAATGGACCACAAACAGACACCCAGCTGTTTTGATGCATTGCAGTGGGAGGAGATATGGCAGAAAGGGAAGTGGGGAGGAAAGGAATGAAAGCTTTGGCTGACAGTGCTTGGTGCAGATGTGTTGCGATACAAAAGCAGCAAGACAAATAGCTCAAGGACATTTTTTGTTCTTACGCTCCCTGGGAGTCAAAGAAGCCATTTTTCTCTGGGATAATCAAAGATGGGATAGGTCAAAAGGTGGGAGATGGATGAGAGGGAGGCAGGGAGGAACAACTAGGTACAAAATAAATGTTCCTCTGTAGCAAAGGTAGAAAGAGGGAAATAACTGGTCCCACCGCTACACCTCTGCTCGTACTACTTGAGGCCATGGCTCTAAGTTATCCGGTCTTTCAGAATTTACAGCACCAGCGAGCTTCCTGTCTTTTTTTTTTTTTTTGAAGATATATCTTCAATCTTTTTTTTTTTTTTTTGCTGAAGAGAAGCTGACTACCCAGTGGTTTCTTGCTGGACTATCTCCCATTAATCACTAGTCTCAATATCACACAGTCAATCATCTTATTTGATTAGTTCACTCGATATATTATTGACATTTTACTTAAGTCCATATTATAGACTGTGCAACACAGTTAATGCTTAATCTAATAGCTACAGAAAGTAAATAAGATGGATTGCCCAGCCCTGACTCAGAACACAAGAGGAACAAGAAATGACGTGTGTTGGATTGCTTCTCTATCCATCATGGGCCATCTGGCAAATGCTGCATTGGCAGTTACAGTACAAAGTGCCATAAAGGAGACACTTCCTCCTCTTTGAGGCCCCTGGTCCTTGTTTGACACATGGCATCCTGTGCAGAGAGCAAACCCTGCGCTGAAATCAAAGAACACACTTCCATAATCGCCCCGTCTGTCTTGCCTGTCGTGTCACCGAGGTCAACAACAGGGCTGTCTCCCCACTGCCACACATGTATTTTCCTTTTCCAGCTTTGTTTAAATCCAAAATTAGAATTTCCGTGCAGGAAGCCAATGCGGAGGAGGAGGTTCCCTAAATATTTGGACGGCTGGTAATTTGCTTTTTGTGATATGAAATGATTTCCTTTTGAGTTAAGAATCAAATAATGGTTTCCATCTGTTTGAGCGCTGTGAAGTGATGCTGCTAAGTTTGACTGACTATGTGTGCTTGCGTGCATGTGTGTGTCTGCTGTGTTTAAATATGAGCATGGAGTCAGAGGGAGAGCAGGGTGACCTGTAGCTCTGTGAACTAGTTTGAAACAGACATAACACCAGGGACTGAGCTGGGCTTTTAACTCTATTTACCAAAGACATTTCCTTTACTGTAAACTGCTGTAGCTGTTCATTCCTCTGACTTCAGCTTCATTCATTTGTCTTTTCAATTAAACTGATGACGTTCTTGACTGATGCCAAGTGGAATGGCCCTTGACACAATAAAATCAATCCGTCCTTTTGATAAACTGTCACTTAGCTGTAAAACTTTTGATACACTGATGATAAAATGCATCAATGTCCCTCTGAAAATAAGATCATGACACTGTTCATTTCTCTCAGAGACACTAAAAGTAAGATTAATTGCAGATAAATCTTCTGTCATGGCCACATTTGGCCACAGCAGAGCCAATGCATTTAACTTGGTGACTGAATCCAGTCACTTACATCAGTGATGATATGTCAGCTATAGTTTCATCAAGCTGTACAATTACAGCGGTGTCAGTGGCGGCAGAAAATCCAGTGATGGTTCTGTCTGCAGAGCTCTCTGGGGAAATCTCTCGAGATACACAAATAGTCAAAAGAAAGGCGGTAATTACATTATGTTTGACAAGCAATGAAAGCCATATGTTGGACACAGAAATGTAAATGTATGGTAATATGGCTATTTGTGGCCCACTATACATGCTAGAGCCTGTGATGGGTAATAATACCACTGATATTTGATCATAAGATAAAGAAATAAATCCATGTGCAAGCACACATTCTGCAATCAATATGTATAAGGCTAAAAGGCCAGAAACAGACTTCCTCATCATAACATATTTCTGCTTCATTAGGCAGCCTCATAAGACACACACACCGCCGCTGCACATGACAAAGGTTACAAAGTGGATTTACGTATGTGGTGCTGAGCCACAGATCCTCACTGTGTCTTTCAGTCCCCTGAGCTACCGGGACACCCTTGGTTAGGATTAACTTGGAGGTCATCAGACACTTTGAAATTCACTCAATGTGCCGCCTGAACACAACACAAATGCATTTCTCCGGAGTGTGTTCCAGTTGAGATCCATTTTCATTTCTTCGTATGTGGGGTCTGTTTATAAAGATATAACCTACAATAGCTTCTATATGCTGTCATTGCCAATTTCATCTCTTTGTGCTGTGGGACAAACTATCGATGAGCTGTTGCAGGCCGTTAAATTAAACTAAACCCCATCCACAGGAGAGGGATTGCTCCTCCAACATGAAATGACACCTCCCAGGACTAGTTCAATAAGTCATATCTTTGAATTAAACCACCACAAGGCACAATTTCAAAACACAATCTCAAACTTGTATGTGAAAGTTCAAGGCTGGGAATTAATAATATGATGGAGTAATACGCAGTGTTTATATTGTGATAACAGAGCAGTTTGTTGTACTACATTGATTTTAAATGGACTTTCCCTTAGTGGGAACAACCTGAATGAATAAAAAAAAAAACAGGCATTACAAAGATGGGGAAGAATATAGTAACAAGATAAAAAGCAGAATTAGAGTAAGGGTTTTTTGATGTCACAGTGAGGTTGACCTTTGACCTTTCAAATACTAAACACTATTCAGTTCATCTCTCAGTCCCACAGAATGTTTGTAACCAATCTGAAGAGGCTTTGCCTTGAGCCAAAATGCTACACATAAAAAGGCATAAGATCAATAACAGGTGGAAAACACTTGACTTTTCTTTACTGATAATATTAGCAGTTTATTTAGACAGTAGATTATTAAAGGGCCACTGCACTCAAAATGTGTATGTTCATGTTTATGTGTCTGTTTGGAAAGCAATCACTAAAATGGATATTTGGAACTTTTCAAGATCATAGTGAAAAGAAAGGTCAAAGGTCAAGCTTCACACTCAGTACCCACATGAATTTTGCAGGGTATTTACTATTTACTGTATACTTCATTATCCAATAAAACATTGAATACTTTTATTTGTTGGTATCTTTACAGTGGTAAACATGTGTGTAAATCTAAAATTCAGGGAGTAGTGAAATCCTCATCATTATCAACAGAGTAAACTAATCCCCTTGTTTTGTTTGTTCTAATTGTATTCCCATTATATCATGTTCTCAGTGCATCATAATTTGTGGCTGCATGAAACATGCATCAGTTCATATAATATGTTACACACACAAATACGACAGATGTCAAACTTATGAACGTGCTGGGAGAAAATGCACGATGCAGACATGTTGTAGCAAGAAAACCACATGGAATAAACAGTGAGAAACCTGCAAGTCCTGTCACAAGCAGTCACAACATGGAGCTGAGTGGAGGAGAGAGAGAGAGAGGGAGATGGGGGGTCGCTGGATGGAGGGGGGGCTCCCATCTCTAACCTGCCCAGTGGCAGCAGCTGAACTGTCATCGCCTGGCGCTGTCATTTGGAAACTTTGCTGTTTAGAGGTGACAGTCGCCCACGGACACACACTGTACACACTCCACAGCTCTCCACTCACACACACACATACAGTATATATATATGAGAGAGAATGAGAGCGAGATATTGAGGAGAGGTTTGGGTGGTGAGTGCACGCTGTTTGACACCTCCACATCCCTTAGCATGTCGTGGTCTCTGCAGTCTTCCACTGTGTTGATGTGTCCCTTGCCCCTTTTAGAGGACGATGAATCCATAAGTGTGTGTATGTGTATTGGAGCAGAAAAGGATGATAGAGCTGTTGATGTGTGTTAGTCACAAAAATCGGAGCCATTCCGCCTCTTTATTTAGAAGCTCTTTTTTTGAAAGAAAGTGTCAAGTGTGTTACAAATAAGAACTAAACATTTGAACACATGCATTTGCTGCAAGTGCTTCCAAAGCTGCTGGAGGTTCCTGGACATTGGTGTAACCATTAAATGAATATTTGTGTGACACTTAACTGCCTAATTACAGGTGTCCTGGTGTGTGTGTGTGCGTGTGTGTAAGAGTAGTGTGCACCAGTGTGTGTTTGGGGTGTGTTCAAGGAGACAGACGAGGAGGAAGGGGTGATGAGTTGAACAGCAGGGTTTCTCATCAGCAAGCTGTAAATGGTCCCACCAACAACAACCCGACCCCCACCCAACCAACACACCCACTGTAAGACACACACACACACACACACACATTTATTCACACTGCAGTAATTGCTGCGCCGGCTCATTTGAGCTTGTCATTTCTCCTGATAAGACTGCAGTATTAAAGATGACAAAAGATTGATACACATTCTCCTCCACACACATACACACACAGACACACATGGCACACACGGCACACACCACATCTCCCTGCGTCCACAAAGGCAGGCGAGGGCGGGGCTGTTGTTGCAGATTCTACAGCAGAGATACAAGGGAAATGTGATTTCACACATTTTGTTTTTCAGAGCTGAAACAATGAGATGTTGTGTAAAACCAAAGAAAAGTTATGGGTGCAAGATGTTTGGGTGCAAACAATGCTGTGAAACTGAAACAAAGATTTAATTGGATCATTTGTGAAAGATAACGTTAAAAATATATTCAAACTAACACAACGTAATTATCTATCTATCTATCTATCTATCTATCTATCTATCTATCTATCTATCTATCTATCTATCTATCTATCTATCTATCTATCTATCTATCTATCTATCTATCTATCTATCTATCTATCTATCTATCTATCTATCTATCTATCTATCTATCTGCCCTAATGATGTGCAATAGCTAGTTACAAAAGGTTCATTGGCGAAAAAACAACAACAAAATCAGCCATACACTCAGGGAATAACAGCAGCGGGCATCATAATGTCACAGCTCATCCATAACCAGGTATATCATCATCGCTGATGTGCTGAGAAAACGTAGCAAATAGTTATTCTGACATTAAATATCAACAAAGGGGGATGAGAGAGATGCCAGAGTTAATTGGGAGCGGTGTATGGACAGAATAGTAATACAGTGTTTGGTGGCGAGAGCAGAGGAATGAGCTAATGCTCGGTCTCCGAATGGAAGGAAACAGAGTGTTCACAGTTCATTACCACTTCCCTTCTCTTGCTAATCAAAACACAAAGCACTACAACGTGTCAACAAGGAAGTGTGTTCATTTTTACTGAGAATATGCAGTATAGATCTGAGTATGTTTTGTACGTGTGTCTGTGTGTACGTGTGTGTGGGGGAAGGCGTGGGCTTGGCCTTGTTAATTTAGTACACGAACGTGTGTAACTGTGTGAGAGGGTGTAGACAGTTTGTGGTTAGGAGTTTGTGTCTGTTTGCATACGAAAGTGCAGCGAAGTGTGGTGTGTGTGTGTTTACATATAATACACAGCAGCTATAATATTTTTCCAAATATATACATTTAAATTACTGATACAACTTAGTGACACTCATTTTGAAACAGATTAACTGCATAGTATAAATACTCAAGTACTGAGTAACTGAATAACCTTTGATTTGTTCGTTTAATGATCACGTGTAACTCTAGAATCAAAAGAAAGAAAAAAAGCAAAAAAAACTTTCTGAATAGAAAACAAACAACATTTAACAAGTAGAAATAGCAAAATACTTGAACTGATAGATATTTTGTTGCTGTTGAACATCTCTGTGCCCTTATGACACAATCAGCCTCCATCCACTGAGGCCTGGCTGAACTGTCTGAGACGTCTTAATTCAGACAGGCCAGGAGAGTGGGTGGTCCAATTGGTTTTATGCCTTTCTCTGGGCTAACTCCGGTTATTAGCTGGAATCAAATGATCCAACATGTCTTGGGATGGTCATCATGTGACCAGGAGTCACATGGCTCAGTGTGTGTGTGTGGGTTTAAATTTCCTGGGAAGGAAGAAGAATAAGATGAAGAACAGAGAAATTCCATTAGAGGAATTGAATATCTTTGCCTTCAGAATGGATCCAACGACATACCAGCTAGGGCTGACGTCAAAATTAATCATTTTTCAACTCAGATTGTGCCCTCAGAGGATCTTCATATGGCCCCTCTGCCTTTTCCTTTTAAGATTGCAGCTGATTAATTCTGACTGACCCTATGATTAAATAGAAATTGTATTGTATATTGTGATATTAAGCCCCTCTCTAAAGGTCTACTTATAGGCAAAGTACGCGAGTGGCTACAATAAACTGATTATGTAAATGTAATTTTGAAAGGAGTCATTTATGATTTTTCAATTAAAACAAACAATTTGTTAGCATTAGATCTGTTTAGAAAAAGTCTTCTTAAGGGCTGAACCTTCCCTTGCAAGACTAGATTTTGTTGCATGGCAGACAGGAAACTACAGTACAGTGACAGACTGGGTATCAGAGTGAATAGGTGGATGGGCACACTGGGGCTACCTAGAAGTACAATTAATGGGCAAAAGTTAGAGAGTAAATGTAACGACCAGTTAACATTTCTTCTATAGTAAACAGAATAGCAATAGCAAGCTTAGCACTTATATTTTTCAAATGCCTATTCTCATTTCAAGTTATAAACAATAAAATGGAACATTTTAAAACAGATTAACTGCATAGAAAGGAAATAAAGTTTAACAAAAAGAAAATAAGAAAAAAATTGTCTGAATAGAAAGCAAAGCATTGAGCTTACAGTAGAAATGTAACAAAATACATTTGAACTAACGCAGGTAGATATTTAGTTTATTGTTGAACATCTCTGATGCCCTTATCCAACAATCAAGCCTCAGCTCCACACAGAGTTGGCAGATGGGAGTGTTATTTTGCAGGACTTTGGTTATTGAAAAGTAAAGCCACAGCAAAACTCACAGTTTTTGATCAAACTCGGTTTTAGCTGGAATCAAATGATCCAACTGAGTTAGGCCCAACACAGAGAGCTAAGTGAGTGGGGACATGAGAGGAAAGAGTGTGGAACTGGAAAGCTAGAACTGCAAAATTCCATTAGAGGAATCTAAAGGCATCATCAGTAAATGGATAACATCAAATAACCTGAGAAAGGGGTCCTCAAAATTGAAAATATTTTTCAACTCAGATTTTGTAGTGGTCTTCTATGTGCCCCTGTGAGATGTCTGCCTTTTCCTTTTAAGATTGCAGCTGATTAATTCTGACTGACCCTCTGATTAAATAGAACTTGTATTGTATATTGTGATATTAAGCCCCTCTCTAAAGGTCTACTTATAGGTAAGTGAGGTGCTAAGCAATAAACTGTATGTAAATGTAATTTTTAAAGGAGTCATTTATGATTTTTGCTATTGCTACAGTCTCTGTTAGTCTTCACGGCTGTTTACTTACCAGTCTTCTTAAGGGCTGAACCTTCCCTTGCAAGACTAGATTTTATGTGTTGCATGGCAGACAGGAAACTACAGTGACAGACTGGGTATCAGAGTGAATAGGTGGATGGGCACACTGGGGCTACCTGGTTCGCATGCTAATGGGCAGAAGTTAGAGACGGAAGCACGACCAGTTAACATTTCTTCTATAGTAAACAGAATAGCAATAGCAACACTTAGCACTTAGCTCCTTTCTGCCTATTCTCCTGTCATGTGTATAAACATAAAATGGAACATTTACTGTAACCTCATACAGACCTGCAAAAGGAAATAATTACGTTTAACAATATAGTTTCAATTTAGAAAAAAATAGTCAGACACACAGCAAGCACTGAGCTACATGCTAACGATAACATAATGACATTGTGACACCCATAACGCAGGTTCACTATCTTAGTTTATTGTGCTAGCGTGCTAATGATCCCTTAACACCAAGCTCACTAAACAGTTGGCAGATGGGAGTGTTATTTTGCAGGACTTTGGTTATTGAAAAGTAAAGCCAAAGCAAAACTATGATCTGATTTTAGTATGTTACCATAGTGATGTATAGATTGCTTAGTTTTGCCAAGTCGGACATGAACCAAAAGCTGCAATTACTCAGTTTAGGTACCTTACGTCACAGTTTTTAATCTAACTCATTTTGGCCCACACCTGTCTGAGTTACCAACGGTGCAGTAATTGAGTGGGGATAAGAAACTACCAAGCTAGTGCATGTGAGGCAATCCTGGGTCATCAGTAAATTGTAACATCAAATAACGCAAGTTACAATGTCTCCCTCTGAACTGCATGTACACCTGTCACTCTCTGCACCACCCACCACCACAGACAAATCCTCAGCCTGTGGGAAATCTGCTCTACATGTATTAGCACTAAGGCTGCATGATATGCAAAAAAACAAACATCATATTGCAATTATATTGGCAGTTATTGTGAGATATGGGACTTCATTTGGAATGGTCATTTTCTTTTCATTACATTCACTCCTAACAATATAAATTCATCTTGTAGCAAACAAACATGTCTTTATGTCTTGAGAATATGATTTGATGGTGTCTTTGTTGCAACACAGCACTTTGGTGCTAACAATGCACAATGTTGTAGTGACACATAAAAAAAAAAAAAAATGCAGCTCCTGCAATTCAGATATTGCACACGGTAATATTATGATTTTGATTACACTGCCCTAATTTGTGCAGCCCTAATTAGTACTAAAAGTAGCAGCAACAATAAACCTGTTCCAGCACTTGTAATAAAATCATACATTAAAATGTGAGGATCTGATGCTAGCTCCTAATTGTCAAGATGCCTGATCACCATGTATAACCATGTACATATAACAAAATATGTTACCGATTCTACTTTGCAATCCTGTTGATTCAATAATGGTCCATAAGAAAGAGAAGATCTAACTTTTTAGGCATATTGGGCATCCCTTGCTTGTACCCACAGATTCCTGTCACGAGATTCAAAGCCACCTTCATTTGCTCCTCGTCATTGGTGCCTTTTGTTTCCACATTCTACTATGTCAGCTACTACAGCGAGGCAGCTAATTTTCCCTCCAAGGTTGTTATTCCACCTCTCGTCCTCTCCATTCCCTGCTCTCTCAGGCAGTTTTGGCAGTATCCTCGGTAAGAGCTGGCCCTCATTACTCTCTGCTGAGTCTTTTGGCCTTAAGGTTGCACTGTCTTGTCCTCCATTCCCCAGTCCCACTCTCCCTGTCATGCTGTGGGCTCCAGTCTTATCTCCCTGGTCCACAAAGCTCCTGTGGATGTGTGCTGCTATCCACTCGCAGCACGTTGTTCCCAATCATCTCCTTCCCACGTCGGTGAAGGCAGAACATTGTGCCAACTTGCCCCACAGTTAGGACAGAAAGACAGTATGTGGTACAAAGCTGCTAAGGCTGTGAGAGGTTAGGGCAAATGGCAGTTCTCTACATGGAGCAGCTAATGGTGTTATTTTTGCTTGACTTAACCTCAAAAAGTCCACTTTGTCTGTTTGAGATGTTGAATATAAACTGTTTATAATTGTCCACGTTTTAACTACAATTTTAGGTAGAGAGACAGGCTGAATGTGGGAACTTCTGCTAAACAAAGTGAACAATTGCAATGCACCTAATGATAGCAGCTGAATGTGATGTCTTTTCAGATAATGACAACTGTTGTGAAAAACAAGTGTATGAACATGCCTTAGTGCTTGAGGTCATATACAAATAAATGGAAAATGGGGGGAAATCAATTTTTTGCAGTATATGAAGACTCATTGTAACACGGAAAAGCTTGCAGCTAAGCCATATTTATGATAAACACTGTGTCACAAATGTAATATGGACACATACAGCAAATAGACAAATATATTCTCTCACAAGTTAATCTGCATTTTGCTAGGTCATTTCCGATTTGGCATTCAGCCCTCTCAATCCAATTTAAAGAGAACGTCTAGTGTCAGAGAGAAGGGGAATTTATTCCGAGCCAATAAAAAACAGCCGCTTGGTGAAAATCACCATCGGCAAGTCATTAAAAGTGGGAGAGGAGCTGGGTGTGTGGAAATGGCTCATCGGCTCCCCGGGTGCTACTCACAACAAGAGACCTGGACACGTAGTCCAAGGCCCTGATGAATTGAACCATAAAGGTGATTGGCTCAAATGAAAGTCTGCACCTCTGAGGCAAAAACACATCCATTTGATTTGAATACATCACAGTGCTGAAAGGACGGCACGCTCAACCTGGAAGAAAATGATACATGGGCATAAACAAGAGATTTGCACAGTGGCTCAGTGTGAGTCCCAACATCAAACCTGGCTGGCAAGTGAGACAAACCAAGCCTGTGGGATACATAAGCCTTCATTACTGCGCTGCTACTGGTTGTCAGGTTACGGATGCAAGGCCTCGGGTGCAATGTGTGATTTTGGAGCAGCGGCTGCCTGCTAATTACCAACCTAGGCAACACGCAGCCATTAAAAACGCAACCCTGAGTGTCTGCTGAGCTAATTTGTCTAATTACATCTTTGTAACTTATGAAAAGACCTAACATTACCCTGAAGGCTTGCTTTCGGAGAGGGAGCTGTGTAGATAGTAAATGAAAACTTTGCTGTCTTACTACAGCCACACAAGTGCCTTGATAGCTGCAAGGCAGTGGGAGTTTAGGAAAGATTGTGAGGGGGAGGTGGTGGAACCCCTGTTGGGTGATGCTGTAACTATTTCTATATCCCTGAGATCCCTCTCCCACGGGACAGCCACCCACATCCTGTCGACAAGCCTTTTATTTATTTTTCTCATCATTAATGTGGAGCTTTTTTCAGAATTTATCAGCAAAACCAATATTTGGTGCCAGTTATGAGATGCACAGGCAGCCAGTAAGTGTAATAGATTGTGACTGAGCTGTCACAGCGATGAGGGCCTATGGCAGCTCTCCTAACAAGCATCTCTAATAGGAGGAGGAGGAGAGGGGGAGATGGGCGGACCCTTTGTGACATGTGTCAATTTACTGAAATTTGAAAGGTTTAAACAAAAAAAAATCTTCCAATTATAGCGATTGTGAAATGCAAATATGTCTCCAAATTGAGTGCTGTCTCGGGGAACAGTTTTCACTCAAAGCATCTGGGTTGCCCCTTGTTCACATCTCACATATGTTGTTGAGCGAGTCAAATCATTGTGTTTGTTAGTTAATAACTCTGACATCTCAGAGATCACATCACCTCAGTTTGAATGACAGCGACGAAATGGAACACACATAAATCAGAGATGATCAGAGAAAGAGAGAATAATCGCAGCAGACTAAGTCAGAAAAAGAACAAACAGGATGATGGCATCTACCGCCTTCCTTCCTTCTTCCTCCTCCTCTCAACAAGAGCGGCTGGTTGACTATGATAGCATCTTTGAGTTTGTGCATCGCAGCTCCCAGGAGCCACGCAGCTTGGCTATTTTGGGGCAAGATCTCCTGCCTACGTGGGATTGGGCTCATCTTTTGGCCCCAGGAGTACCCCTACTCTTCAAAGTCATGCCATCACCACAGAGCCAAATTGACTGCGGACAGTAAATGTGGCGTGATGTTTTCAATAATCAACCATGAAAGAAAAGAAAATGTGAATGGTAAAAAAAAAAAAAAACAATTTTTAAGGGTTATTATCAGATAAGTTTTAAGAAATGTTGACCTTGTTTGCTCTGAATGAGTCTAAAAGGAAAACAGTTATAATCATGCCTGAATCTCATCTGTCAAATTTGCAATCAGATGATAAAGCAGTGCCCGTGTGGTTTGTAATCCGTCAGTGTTGACTCAACCCACTCATTTGTGGAGAGCGTGGTGCGCTCAGGGCCAGCCAGAGATGTGTCAACTGAAACCTAGACACAACCTCAGAGACCCGATGAGGCCCGCTATCTCTTCTCGTTTTTACTTGCCTTGCCTCAGCTCTTTCACACCGCCTCTCTCACTCTTTTTTTTCTAATCAGGTGAGATTTTATCAGGCCCCTCTGTCAGTAACCGCTATCGGTTGTGAAATTTCAGAAGGCAAAGCGTGTGGGAACCACAGTATCAGTTGTGCTCATCTCACCCAGCACCTTTACAGACACGCGGGCGGTTTCTGAAAAGGCGAGAAAAGCTTCACAAAGAGCATATCGGAGGCCGGTTTAACACAAACCGACAGTGGAAATACTTTCATACCCTGCTCAGCCTCTTCTCTCTGTTTCCTCCCTTCTCTGTGCTTGTTTTCTTTGTGTACCACCTCAGCCAGACTGTACCAGCTCATTGCAGGATCGATTTACAACATCTAGAAATAACATTTGAGGAGAGGCCTCCGTTTACATGAATTTAGAAACAGATATGGAGATGAGACGCCAGACACTATAGTCTGCGGTCTTAGAAATCCCTATCAATCAGACCATTCTTACACATGAATACAGACACCTGAACAAAAAATGGAGCTGAATGATGGCCTCTCCCCGTGGGTCCACATTATCTGCACTACAGCACCATTCACTGCAAGTATATTCTTTCACAAGCTAAACTGATGCTCTACATTCAATATCACGATCAGAGTTAATTCTTTGCACTTACAATTGAGCTGGCTTATTGAATTTCTGATAAATACAGCACGTCATTAGAGCTCCCAGCACGGATGTACCTCAACACAAAGTAATCCCCTGGGTGCTACCGAGATGCACTCTCTCGGTGAGCAGAAAGGTAATCCAACAGAGAAGTGGGGCTGTGATCAAAAACTCTGGATCCCAGTATGTGCTGGTAAAATGTGGGCGGTGAAATGAATGAGTGAAACTTATTAACTTGTTCTGCTGCTCTTAGTTTTTTGTATAAGTGTCAATCCTTGAAAAAAAAAATGTTGTGCAGTTAGAAAACAGTCAAGTGATAGATGAACTGTGTAGGAGCAGTGCTGGGTGACAGAAACAATTCTCCACCTACTGGCTTGTATTAAAAATAAACAGTGCTATGGTATAACTAGTATTTAAATAACTGAACCAAAAATCTGAATTGTCTTTTTATCATCAGACTGAATCTGGATTAGATTCCTTTGTAGAGTCATTAAATGGACAGCATGCTGTCAATAGGAGTTTCTCATTCAAAACAATACAAGCCTAATTACCACCTTGTAGATGTCTGCCTCTGGTCTGATCTTGACCTTTGACCCTTGACCACCAAGTCTAATTGGTTTGTCCTTAAGTACATGTGTATGTTTTTGAAACGTTGCGTCCACAAGGCCAAAACTGTATGACGCCACCATGCCCTTGACCTTTAACCACCAAAATCCTTGAGTCCTAGTGAATATATTGTGCAAGGTGTTATTGGTATTCACACTCCACTACAAAATGATTAACATACAAAAACAAGATGTACGTATACTGTACAGGACAAACAGGCAAATCACAACTGTCTGTGTGGAGGGATAAAGGTAGCCTGATGCATCAGCCGCTTATTTCATTACATTTCATAGAGCGTCTGAACACGAGCCATAGGGATTCGTTTGCTTCCGAGAGGCGGTTGCTTACATTTGCTTCAACTAATCGCTGCTGCTTGGGGGTCACGTGTGCTACACCGGTGAAGCTCATAGGTTAACTTGAGCGCTTGAGTTCAACGTCATCGCCTTCACTTACCCATCTGTTCGCTGATTGGTATCCACAAAGTTTCCTGACTATATGGTTGAGGCAAATGAAATTTGCCGGAACCAGTAGGCGGCGCTAGCCTGGCTAGGATAAAGGGGCCATTTGGTGTTACAGACGTTGTTGGGTTCTATCAGCGTAAATGCTACTGGAAATATCCACAAATCTCTCCAAAACGAATAGACCTGTGATTAAATAAGGTAGAAACACAAAATAAAACAGTTAAAGCCACTTGTTCTCTAACTCGGTTTGGCAGACACAAGCTATGTCAGAGGGGCTGCTAGCCAAGCTGCCACTAACATTTACTAAGCTTTAAAAAATAAATAAATAAATATCTCGTAATACTGGATCCCCATCTGGCTAAAACATGTAGTTAAAACCACCAAGATCCAAACATGTATCATTAAAGTGCCTTAAAACAGGATTAAAAAAAATTACTTTGACCACAACATCATTGACAGGTGACCGAACTGAACAGATTGTTAGCTTGATTAAAACTGCAGATTCAGGGCCAGCTTTTAAAATAGCTAGAGACATTTGGGATAATGTAGGCACACGATTCAAACAGACTAACAAAAGTAGAAAAAAAATTCAAGGTAAATTAATTGTTCATGAATTAAATTTAATTATCTGTTCAGTATTTTTCCCTTTATTAGACAAGGTCTGAATAGATAACTGACAACCAGGGAGTGAGAGAGACACAACAAAGGATCCCAGCGACACTCCAACAAGTTCATGGCCAGCGATGTCACAGCTAAACCATGGAGGTGGCACGACGTATCCTGATAACTTTAATTGTGAATGCTGTCTGACTGATTTTGACGCCCTGGAAGAGGAACAGTGTTTGGGATTCCTCACACACAAGATTTGTTTTTTAGAGGTAAGGAAGGAAATTTGCAATTGGAGCAGGACTTAGACTTTCAAGTAGTAATTTCTAATAGGTGATCTGTTCTTGTCCTCCTGATCCCTAGAGGTGCTGCTATCTCTTTTCTTTCCTCCTTCCAAATGCATTAGCATAGCTAGCAGTGCGGGGCCGTCAGTGGCTCCATCAGTAATGTCATGGGCACTTTAACATGATGAAGCACGCCGCGGCCCCGCTGGCATGAATAATTCACATTACCACGCAGAGAGAGAGAGAGAGAGACAGAGAGAGAGAGAGAGAAAGAGAGAGAGAGAGCGAGAGAGAGTTTGACTTTGCAACAATGAATTGTGGGAACAGATGTGTGATTTTTAAGGTGCGCAGGTCTCTGTTTTGGGTGAGTGGGCAATTTTAATTCAATTTGATATTTCTCTTTTAAAGTGAGTGGAGACCTTGAGCTGGAGCTAGGGGAAAATAAATAAGGTGGGATCAGAAGAGGGAGCCGTGGTTATGGGGTGGGAGGGGAGAGGGGTGGAGGTCCTCCCCGTCATCCATCACAGTGGCACTTCAATGATTGTCAAATAAGTAGTCCTGTCCAAACCCATCTTTTATCATTATGTATGAATGAATCTATCTAGGGATCGCATCATCCGGCACATGGGAGGGCTCCATCTCATATACATGATAGGGAGACGGTATTGAAATGGGATACATGATAGTAGAATGGCTTGGATGGCGAGATGGATTCACATCACTGGCTGGGAGAATGGACCACTATTTGATCTCTGTCCGTTCCGTCAGTCTGGGAAATAGAAAATGTACAAGCTACTACTTCCATTACAATATGCACTCTGTCTGAACTTAATGCAACACCTGTATTCATCTATTTGTCTACTAATATCGACAGAAGTGCTCCTCATGTGGCACTGACAAACATCTCCATTTGCAAAACATGCTCCATTAAAAGTCTTAGTAATACTTAACATAATATTTTCCATGCTTTCGATGCTTTGAGGTTTAGGCAGTTCGACACATAGTGCTACCTCAAGGCCCTTGGCTCCAAAGCCGACGTGAGAACTTTAATGTAAATAATTCAGCAAAGGTGGGTGAGAACTCTTGGCACAGGATTAAGGAGGCTGTGCCTGCAAAAGCTGCTCTCAATCCATTTCTTAAGTGTCACGGGGCCTTCTAAGAGGCAAAACAAACCCACCTTAATCTCTGCTAATCATACTTAAGCATGAATGTTTCATGTGGAAATGCCTGGTTACAATTTAGAGGCTTTTTCCTCATTCCTGGGGTAACCCTGCAACAATCCAGAAATCCTTTTGGCCACAACAAAGACAAAATGTGATGTAGAGACATCAGATGTGGTACGGTGCACACAGCATGTAGTAGGAGGAGGAAGGATTCCACATTACAGACACCATGTTTGTTGACTACATGAAACACTGCAGATAATGAATTCAGGCTGCCAAATTTCAAGATGTGCCAAAAGATAAAGCTGTTATAAACAAGGAAAAAAACAACAACGATAACATCAGTGATTGGTTGTGATTAACATCAGCCTTCTTACTTGTGTCTCAGAAATTCAAATTACAAGCCTGATGTAGGCAATGCCAGGGACCAACCTAATATTATTATCATTCGAGACGGAGCATAACCCAACGGCGGGATGATTACATTTGACTTGCAATGATTTTCCCCCTCTGCATGAGAAAACAACAGCTTGGAAAAACTAATAGACATATTCCCCAAAGTAGCTTTGTTGCTCCTGCCTTGTTTTAAATAAATCTCATCACTGCAGTGAAAAATGTTTTGATTTCTCCCGCATTTAGAAAGCGGAGATAAAAGTCCAACCCATCTGTCCCTCAACTTTGCGGGGTGCAGTGCAGCGGAGGGAAGGATTTATCACACGCAGCACGGTAAAGTGCATCTGCATCCGCCACACTGCTCCCACTCGCATCATTATCCTCATCGCCTATCACTTCCCCAGCTGAGCCCCCTTTTGGAAACAGAGGCTGACACGTCGACGGCGGATAAACACCTTTAAAAGGATCTGACGCCCTGTAATGGAAGAAAAAAACACTTCCGTATTGTTCGGGACCCCTGGTGCTGCGCTGGGCTTATGGAGGAGTAAGCCATTGTCTGGTGTCACCTAATTGGATCAAGTTTGTGAGGAGAACAGATGTGTATGGCTGGCTGAGGTAAACAGTGGACCAGAAGATGCCAGGGCTGAAATTACTTTGAAAATCGTTTCTGCCTCCGCAGAACGAGTGAGAATAGCAGAGGAAAATACAGTATAAAAGAACATTTGTGGTGCAGTCTGAAAAGTAATAAAACCTTTTCCCTTGGTGTGGATTCGAAAAGGTCCCCATTTTCTTTTGCACATCCACGGGCCCAGACATACATCTGTGTGGAAGGGAATGTGTGGTACACAGAGATTCAGAATGCCAATTAGCATGGCAGCGCTCATAGCACGAGTGATGATCCTTGGCAAAGGACAAATTATACCTTGGAAACCAAGTATTGCTGATCTAATTAAGAGCTGGCAAAAGGTGTCACCAGGGTCTGACAGATTTCAGCCCTGAGTCTTTTCTGCCTGCAGTGAGCTGCTGCAGAAGTGAGAAACATCGGCATGAACAAAGAGAGATGAAGAGAGACAAGGAAGCACTATTTCCAATCAAGCATCTGCCTCCCCTCCGACACAGCTCGATTTAACCTTGAAGAGTAATGAGATCTGACTTGCTTAAATGTTAGCATTCTTAAATCATCAGGAAGTGCCTCCAAGGAGCCGATAATCACTGTGCCAAATTGCTGCGCTCGCTAATTTCATTTCTCCCTAGCATTTGCTTGCAGTTAGTGTCGATTATTCAAGAACAGGCATTTAATGCTGCCAGGTCCCAGGGGTGTTACATTAAAATGTAATAACTTGCAACATAAATGAAAACAAAAACCATTACTTTCTTCCCCCCACAACTTTCTTCCCTCCCCCCCTTTCCTCTGCCACCTCTCTCCCTTCCTCTCTCCTCAATCTCTCCACTCCCTCCCTCCATGGTGGGAGTTCGAATCTAATTCTCAGCCCATCTGGCAGGCGTAATGAAGGCGGGCCGGGCTTGCGGTGCCCTGCTGCCATGGCTCGGCAGAGCAGGAGGCTAGCTGGCAGATTGGGCCAGGATGAGTGGAGGGGAGTCGGGGAACCTGCTGAGTGAGTAAGCCAGCCCAGTTAATCTCCCATGTGCCCTGATGTGATCGGGGCCAAGGCCAACCACACGCTGAGGGCACAGTGGATGGGGTCTGGAGTGTGGATGGTTGTGGGCAGAAGACTGGAGGGTGAGTCTGGCATTCATTTACATTTCCTGGCATTTAGCTGACTCTTCTAGCCAAAGTGACTTTCAGTGAGTGAAACGGTAAATTCGCATTCATAATGACAACCGCCAGAAACATAAACACGCATCAGTCAGTGAGAGGGTCACAGCTGAGCCAAGACTTCTACACAATACCCCAAATGCGCTTGTCCTGAGTTTGGTTGGGTGGTTTTTATTGTAAACAGACATAAAGGAGGAAACCACATGAAACGGCAGCATGAAGAAGTGACACTGAAAATACTGGATTTGCATATATCCAATTAACACTTTAATTTACAGCTTTTGTAAGGTTTCTGTAGTGGAGCAGAGACTGTAAATGACATCTAGGTCATCACTTAGTCAAATATATGTCAGCGGATGCAGACAGTAAAGCAGGTAGAGTCAACCCCAACAGGTGCAGCCTCTGAGAAAACAAAGGACAAATAGTGTCTTAGCACCATCTGGCACAGACAGAAGTGCATAAGGATTTTACATATGGTCAAATACCAACTGTGAGGAGGCGCTGCACAACAAGGTGGGCTGGATTAACACAAAGATGTGTATCTTTATGTTCAACATATACAGTAGCGAAAGCATATGCTGTGACGTTAGGGTATGTTTTTACTTACATGTAGTTCACATACAAAGTTGTCTCTTCATTTTAGTTTTACTTTCACTTTGCATTAAATTAAATTGTGATATATTTCCACTGCATCTCTCAGGACCTGACCCTCTCACTGCGAGCCAGGACCCGGCGAGGGTGAACAGCAACTGGGAGAGCACCACTGCCACTGGAAACCCCATGCAATTATGATTAAGCTCCTTCATCTAAACACAAACTCTCCAATCGCTGCGATCTGCCTGCCGTGTGAGAAAGCACGTAGGGGGGAAGTGGTGAAGCAGCCAGAAGCCCTGGTGAGAGACCTGCAGTTGCAAACACAGGCTTATGTATGCGTGTGTACATATGACCTTAAGAGGACTTTTTTACTTGTAATCTAGTCGGCACATGCTAGTTGAGCACAATGCAGGAAGCCTCAACTTGCGCGGTGCCCAAAAGACAAAACCACAGCAGGCAGGGTGACACAGAGGCACACCAGCTCAGCTCAAAGTGAAGGCTCTCGGTGACGGCGAGGTGTGGGAGAGAAAGAGAAAGAACAAAAAATCAGATAGGCGGACAGAAAAAAAAAAACTCAAAGCAGGAAGCTAGGCTGACAAAAACAGCAGGTTCCCCAAAGCTGTGCTCTGGCCTCTGGAGAAACCACAACACTGTCATTAACAGTTACTCTCCTCATAAACACACCAGCATCAGCTGGAGGTATAATTGCCCCTGCTTCTACTGTAATCTTATACCTTACCTGCTGTTACTGTCAGACACCTTCTCCACTGAGAGAAACAGAGAGAGAGAAAGACGTGGGGGGAGGAGGAGGAGGGGTTGTGGTGCATGTGTGTGTGTGTGTGTGGTGAAGTTGGAGGAAGGGTAGGTGTTGCTTGTGTACTGTCAGAAACAAGGTAAGGAAAGTGAAAAGAGAGGTGTAGAGAGAGAAAGGAAAAGGAGAAAACATATGCCAGAAAATCAAATGAGTGTGCGTTGCTCACTGAAATCCCAGGAGCAAGGCTCAGGGGCTCCGACGGAGGGAAATCGTGTTCTTTTCGTTGAGTGATTAGAAGACGAGTGGCAGAACATGACCTACTTAGTATAACTTTTTTGTACAGGTTTCGGAAAAGGTACTCGTGCGTGTAGAGTTAGAGAAGCGGGTGGGGGCTTTAACCCTAATAGATTCATAGAAACATTAAAGATAGTGGGAATAATTGCTAGGGGGTGTTTGTGAATGTGGAATAAAGTCTCTTCATCTCATGACCTCTCAAAATCAAACAAGGGCTTGCAGTGATCCTCTGTGCTCTGGCTTTGCAGCCAAAAAGCAAAGATGGATGTGTTTGATCCTACAGATGTGCAAGGTTAAAATGCAAAACAAAATATGAATTAAACATCATCTGACAACCTCTACAGGCTACAAGAGGAGGTTTTAGTACATTTAAAATTAGCCCAGTAAAGATGGTGGGAGGTGTGAATTTTGAAAGAGCAGGGAAAGAGAGAGTTAAAAAAAGGATGGGAAAAGTGCTTTCTCAAAATCTGTGACTGAAAATTCCAAAGCATCGCTTCATCTCTCTGCCCTATTACAATCCCATACTGGAAATCCACAGAGGCCATGAAAAAGGAACATTTTAGCTGTGCTATAGAAATGGGCCTGCCTCTGGCTCTTCTTAATTTCAGGCTTTGTTTGCGCGGCGTCGGGGAGCTCTTGTGGGTTTGCGGGAGACCCGCAGGCCTTTTGTCTCATCAGTAGAAGTGGTTTCTGCTTGGCGCCTGCAGCAATCTGCCGGCGTACGCCTTTTATTCTACCTCTCCATGCGAGATTTGGCCACAGGTCGCAGATTACAGGCAACACAGCCATCACAGGAACACCGCTGTTTGTTTAACCTCCAACAACTGAGGCAGCGCTGGATGGTAATATGAGTTGGCGGAAGAGAGAAGCGTTATGAGGATGACGTGAGGAAGTGAGGAGCGACAACAAATGAAAAGTCTTGCAAAACACGCTCCCTTCTTTTTCATTAGGTTCTGCCCGAACTAAAATGGCTTCCTCTGGATTCCTTGGGGGACACTGGCAACGCTGCAATGCCTGCTTCTTTAAATGACACAGACTAATATTACACTTGTGGCGCTGAATTAATAAGCTGCAGCGTGATAAATCTCTATGATTTATTATGTTCCCTCCAGTGTATAATCAAGTTGAATAAGAGAGGGAGAGAGAGTCAAACAGAGAGAGATTGGAAGAGACAGAGACATAGCCAGGTCTGGATTGAGACACAACACGCAAGGCCGTTCTTCTGCACGGCTGAATGGACAGGCTTACATAGCTTTGAATGGAAAGTGTGAAACAGTCAGCCATCGAAATCAGTGGGTGTTGTGTTTAGCAGAAGGAAGGAGATTAAAATACCAAAAAGTTCAATGAGCAGCACGCCGTGAAATATGACATATGGAACCGCCAAAACAGATCTAGCAGACATTCTTCCCCTTCAAAACTGTCTATTTCCTTTGGAAACATGAATTCCCCATAAGGACGGTTTATGAGACTATCGCACCTCTATGGAAGTCTCATCCCGCAATCCACAGGAGGCTCTCTGTCTCCCTCCTGCCTGCTTCTGGTGGGCTGCCATCGTATTCATTCCCCGTTCCCAGATAGATGTTTGTAATTGGAGCTCTAATTTATGATCGGGCCTTGGTGCAGGATAATGATATGGAGCATTGTAATTTGCTGATGCAAATTGTACGTTATAATGGGGAGCCATAAAAGCCCCAGCAACATCTCGGAGACTTGCCAAACACCCTGAGCGTTCATTACAGCCCTCATTAAAACATCCACGTCGGCACTGGGAGCTCTTACAAATGGAAGGAGCATGTAATTGCTGCTTGATTGTGGTATATGTAACATATGATAAAGTGGAATTACCACTTTATTTGTCTACAGTGTCCGTGAAACTTAATGGGGAGAAAGCCTGCAGTAAACAAATCCTCAGAGCATTGTTTGATTGTTACATTATAGGGCTATTTGTTTAAAGTGGGGCAAATGTGAGTTAGGGGACAGTGCATCCAGGACAAACTAAGAGTGATGATAATCAAGGCCGGGCTTAGGGGGATAAAACTAATGCTTTTACCCATGAGAGCCTGTGTTTCATTTGGACCAACTCCAGCATGGGTGATAGCACAGAGCTTCATCTGGGAATACATTAACTGGATTTAATATAAGAAAAGATCAGTATTGTTCTTTTTCATTACCAGGCACTGAAGTCATCACCATACATTTGCTTAGAGCCGGTGGAGCTAGACTGAAAAAGGTTAGAATGTACCATTGAAATCACCTCTGGTGAAAAAAATATTTCATACTAATGTCAATTTGGGCCTTTGGGGTATAGCTTCGAGATATTTCCAATCATTGATCTCAATTCAGTCCTAATGAACAGAGTATGTGGAATGCGGTGAAGCTGAACGCCGCAGCTTTTAAGCAGCCTTAAGAGCAAAGCCAAGTGGCAAAAGCAATTAAGAGTTCATTTAGAACAACTGAACTATGCTGGGGCTGGTTTTCCTGAGGCCCGGTCAACACTCATTCACAGTGTCGCCTTTTTATTCAAATGACCTCTCCCAGAGTTCCCTTTGTGTTGGTGCCGTTCTAATGCATCTCCATTAGAACAAAACCTGAGCTGCATTGCTGAAAATGAAGTTTGCCTCCTCGACTCTGAATGATAGCAGGCCTCAGCCACCGGAGCTGTGTGTGCTCAGCCACTGGAAAAGGATTTTCAACCGTGCCATTCAGCCAGGGCCCCTGAAGCCTGCAGCCTTTATCTGCAGACTCGTTGATTGATGTGTTGTGGGCCCTGCTGTGGTTAACAGCAATTTTTATCTGTTGCTAGCGGCAACAGCCCAAGTCCCTGGTGCGCAGAGAGCAGCAGGGCCCAGGTTCTGAGGCCGGACCGCACACGGGGATAAACAAATAGGTTTTTCAAGGCGGACAGCCCTCATAGAGAGGCCCCTGACAGGCAGCGCCCCACCCTAAGGCCAGGACAATGTCAGGGCCCCGGCCCACTCCTGCTGGGCTTGTGGTTTCCTTCACTAATTTTCACCGTGTGCAGAGCTGGTGGTACGGAGACACCTGCACACCCCACTGTAAAGTTAGCAGAGCGGGAGACAGACAAAGGCAGACAGAGTGACGTGGAGTCACAGAGATGCTCACAAAGATACAGTTAAGAGATTTCATGTACTGTAGAGGAGGAAGCCATGGTTTTCTGTTAAAGTATAAGAATATCATTTACGCTCAATTTCTTTCAATTGCTGTGTTTAGCATTTAATCCAGTGAATCTGTGTCGTTTTGTTAAATAAAGCGTGAAGCTTTTAATGGCTTCTATTGTAATTAAGTGACATAATCCTTGTATTCGATAAAGATCTTGTAAAAAGCCTCATCATTCAGACAGGGAAGTCTATTTGCCACAATGTGGAGGTCGTGAATGCCAAATCAATTAAAACAAGGCTGTTTAAGAATGCACAAATGACTCTGAGACAGCTCTGTTTAGAGTGTAGACTCATTTAGCGTTAAATATGATTATGACAACCCGAGCAGGGGAAATGGAGTATGGGTGTGTCTGAGAGCTCTGAGCACTCTTGCTCAATCCAAACAATGTGGCTAAGGTTTTACTCCTTGACATGGCAGACATAAAACCTCCCAAAACAGACTAGTCAGATTATACTGTCACAGACAAAGCTCTGTGCTTTTATCGTGTGTGAAGACATCAGCCGTAGCTTGGCCTTGGGTGGTTTCAAAAGACGGGGAGTGGGAGACTGAGGCTCAATCACTTCATCTGAAAGGAAAGGGAGGTGTGTTGTCGTTTTCGCTCAGCTAAAACGTCTCCTCCTCTATAACGTATATCCAGCCCAGGGGTAGTGCCAGAGCGGGCAGAGAGCTGTAGTGAGATTTTCTGACATTTTCCACATCTCTTGCAGCCTGTATCTCCCAGGCGCAGAGGGGGATGTTGGGCTCTTTATCAAGAAGCCCCTGAGAGGATGATAAATCGCCAGAGCCTGGGCACATCTCCGCTGGAACAACAAGCAGGTAGCGGCGCAGGAAACAAGGCACAGATATTGTCTCCCAAACATAGCTGAGGCTATAATGAAGCCTGCACAAAGCAGACAGGAGAGAGACTGCCTGATAAACAATTCCATACCCAGTCTTCCACAGAGAGCGAGATAGCAAGTCTCAGTACTGCTGCTACATATCACTGCTGGACTCAACGGTCAAGAGATTAGCCCTCACCCCTGAATGGAGGATGAAGGGTTGGTGGGGGGGGGGGAGCTGTTTCACATCTACCAATGTCATCTACAGAATAAACACACCAAGGATATGAAGTAGTTCATAGTTAGCCCACCAAGTGAAATGAGATTTTTGAGAGGATGGATAGAGGCAGTGGATTCAAATCTGTCACCCGTCTTTTTTAGCTTCTTTGTGTATTTTATTATGTTTTGTTCACACACCAGATTATCAATGCTGTGTTGATGTCCCATCTCTTGTTGTGGCCTGTTGTCATGGTAACAACATTAAATCAGTCCAATGTCAGAAAGTTATTGATTACAACCTCCGCTTGTTCATTTATGGATAAATTGATCAACATTACATCAGTTTTCTAATGGATGACTATAACCTGGATAAATAGCAAGTGTGTAGATATCGACACCTTGATTAATTACACCGCCTGTGTTCCCCTTAGCAAGGATTAAAATGTATATGTGTCCTCTTTAAACACATTTGCTGATGTCAGTGAAAAAAAGCTCATCCAATTAAATGAGCAAAAGGATGAACTACAGTGTTTCCCCTATATGCACTGACCATCACTGCTAGTAGTCTACTGCCACTCATTTTTGGAATTTATGATCATTGATATCAAAAGGCACCTAATGATTTTCACTCATACAACAAAACTTAGTGCTGTCGTTTTTGTCATAAACTAGTGCATCAAACATGAATAATCCTATCTACAATGAGTCTAAGGTCCTTTAATCTAAACCTATTCAGACTTGCAACCTTGTGGTCACCAGCACAGCAGTAGTGGTGCTGGAAACCCTTGACCGCCAAGAAGACACCTGACTTATATTTATTGTATGTGCTGGAGTTTTCAAGTGCAACTCCACTGGTGAATTAAAACCAGCAGACAATGCGTTCTGTATGCAGTATTTTAACGTGGTATAAAGGTATGGGGGCAATCCATTCACTCACTAAAGCTTAAAGAAACACTTCTCTACATTGTTGTGTAAACCATTCAAATGAGGCCATTCAAGCCTGGCAGGCAGAATAAGAAAGGAGACATATGGAGGCATAAACAAGAAGAGGCTTTATCTTCCATAGATGTAGAAAAACAAACTGTCAGTGGAGATTGCCTTTTTTACCTCTTAGTGCCTTGTGACAGATAACCAGCCCCTACTCACCAGCATGATTTGCTGATTGTTTGTTGTGGAGAGCAGATGTGCCCCAGGGGCCAACCAGCAGATAGCCCAGTCTGTGCTACTGGTGGCTAGTGGCGTTGTATGTGCCTATGTGCCTGCCTCGTTGACCCTCCCACACCCCCACCCCACCTTACAACCACCCACATGCGTAGCCTGTCTCTTGCATCTCCTCTAGCCATAACACTCTCTCCAGCCCATGGCCCATTCCTTGTCCTGTTCTCCCTCCCATACCCACTCAGCCTCTTCCCTGGCAGTTCCCCGGAGCCCCCCCGACCCTAACACCTCATACCCGCCTTCGAAAACCATCATACTGTAAAGCCTGAAGCACTTACAGATAAGGAGGCCCCAGAAATCAAGCAGGCCTGGCGGCAGAGCAGATTGAGAGTCAGAGCTCAGCACCCAGGAGGTGCCCAGAGGCTAGAAACGCTGCAGATAGCACCATCGGATAGCCAGAGAGGGAGCCAGACAACGTGAAACTTCCTGCCCTCGTTACAGGACTTTCCTTTGCTTACACAATGCCCCTGCCCCCACACCACCCCCACCGTCTCCCCTCCCCTCCATCTCCATCTCTGCCCTCTCTCTCTTTGACTCCCTCCTTCTTCTTTTCAGATAAAGAGAAGGCCTTGTTCCCCGCCGACTCAAACTGACAGCTCGAGCCAAAGGGCTCCACAAGCTTTTTTGGAAGGTCTTGTTTGTTTTCATCCATCTGTGAGTACGCGGCCGCTTGGGAATAGGAATGTGACATGTTCTATTAAAACAAAATAAAAAAATATATAAAAAAAGATCGCACACAGATCAATGCCTTTTGAAGTTAAGCTTTATTCAGCGCTTTAACTGCAGTCCTTTGAGGCAGATTAACGATGACAAACCATTTATAGTTGTTTTGTTTGTCGGAATGATTGCTTCCAAGCTGCAATAAGAACTGCCATATGCCACTCATCAGCTAAAAGTAGCACACTTTAAAGAATGTTCCTCTTATGAGTTCCCCTTTAAGTGAAGGACATAAAGGACGTCTCTATTACCCAGAGACTAGACACATCATTGAAACAATGGTGAGGTGTGCGGTGGGAGGGGAGGGCAGAAATTTACGGTTCGAAAACGCACTGGGCCACGGCAACAGATGCTTTCACCAGATAAAAATAGTCCTGCACTGACAATTTGCGAGGTAGTGTATGTTTGAAAGGACCGGGATGATGTTTTCCAAAGCGTCACTAAATATTCCTTTCGGGCACATTTACCTTGAACAACACTCTACATGTTCTGTGATAAAGACCATCTCCCCACTCGTATTAAGGCGCAGTCAGTTCCAGCAAATCATAAGATATGTTTAACTGCTATGGATCTTCCTGAAGGTGGAACAGCACATGCATTTCTCTCGTACTGAGAGATTGTATTTATTGCAGAAATGCAGGGGCCTTTAAAAGGCTTTTAGGCATATTGTCTGATATGTGAGCAAAAGGATCCTCCGCTGACAGTCACTGGAGGAAGACATAAAACTCTGACAGCCAAATTGCAGCACCGTCGAAAGGCGCTGATCGATGCCAATAAAACGAGGCTCCTTTCGCCAAGGTAGCGCAGGACACCTTCCCGCAATTTAATCAGTCAGTCAGCCAGAATTAATGTTCCTAATATCATGATTTCTCCATTACTCTATTTAACATAATTAAAATGTCGAGCGCCAGGGCCATAAAGCGGGTCGTTGGAGATTGTAATTCTGCCGTAAAGCTATGAAGCATGAAAATGTCACTTACCGAGTAGCCGCGGCCTGACAGCGAGTGAGTGGAACTCTGTAGGGAGAGAGAGGAGAACAGGGATGACCTTTAAGGAGCGTTTCACTCGCTGACACAGACATGATGAAGCAGTGCTGCTTTAATATCAATATTCACGTTAACCTTTTACCCGCCCTGCCATGTAACTCCCACCCACCACACATCACTCCCATACATTCTGGCTTACACCTCCGGGGTAGCTGAGCCACCCCTCTTTAAAAACAATCACTCACGTTCTGCTGACAGACTTAATTTGAGCTGTCATTAAAATACACTGAGGAAAACTTTAATTATTTGTTAAGATTATAATGAAAATACTGAACAATAGTTATTCTCAGGATGTGCAAATTAATTTCAAACACAGTAATACTGAACTGTGCATGCTATAGGGGGCTTTCTGTAATATTATGTGGTATCAAATGTGCTTTCTTCTCCAGGAGCAGACAAGAAGTGTGGTGACTGTCGCTCAACAAGGACTACAGTTGTTGCCTTTACAGTACAACAGGGTAAAATACACCCTTTAAACAGCGCTATGTCCTCATAGCAGATTGGTAGATACAGTGAAAGGCCCAAGCCAGGCTGGTGTGCTAACATAGTATTAATTAATTAATTAATTAATTAATACACAGTATTAATGTTAACAAAACAAAACGTCCTTTAAAAGATGTTTAAATTCTTGCCTACTGACTTTTTTGGAGCTAAGACGATTGATTCTCATGGTTATATAATGTAGATGATTACAGTCTCAAGATTATGTGTCACTAACTATTGGTTTTTCTCTGCTTCCCCTGTCATAAAGAGTGACATACAGTAAATCCCTTATCCCTTGGATCAGTAGACAAAATAGGAAAAAACACCCTCATGTAGAGATTATTGTGTCGAGTGACTGACAGCTCAGGTAAGCAGCTAACTGAAGATAATGGCTTCTCCTCTTTTTCCGTATCATATATTATAAAATTCCATTTTGTGTTTGCATCGCAGTCAAAACAAATAGTATTGAATAAAAGAAGCATCAACAGGCATATTAGCATAACTGGGTAGATATTTCAGTTGCAATCTGCATATATACTGTATTGCATATAAAAAGCGAACATAATAACTCAAAGAGAAAAAGTATAATTATGTCTATCTATACTTAAACTATCCTTCACAAATACTGTCAATTTATTTTGTCTTTGTTTTGTAGGTTCTTTTTTAATGGTGTCTGTCACATTACAGAACCAAACCGAGCGTTTGTCTTAATGTTATATCAGCCCTGTTTGGACTCATGCGGGAGGCGTTTTGGCCCATCAAACTCCTCCTGTGTTTTCTAATGCAGTGCTCTAAATGCTGAACAAGAGCAGGATGGAGACAGAAAAGGCTTGGTTTTGTTCTGTTCTCTGGCTCTGACTCTGTCTGTCAGCGCCCAGCACGAATACCAATCTCCAAATCCCTCCCTCCACTTCCACTTTTCACTGCTTTTATTCCTCTGTCTAGATTGGCAATCTCTCCCCCCCTGGTCTCTGGAGGGGACTTTTCTGCTAGACCAATTTCATCCATAGGTCCACCTTCAATCCAAACGACCTCCCCCAAACCTTCACCACCACTGCCTCCTCCCTTGTTTTGCACCCTCCCATTGCCCCTCATCCATTCTCCCACACCTGCTCTAGGCCTCAGCCCTCATCAACGCCTGTGTGCCCCTCTGATTTGCAGGACGGCTCCTGCGGTGACGATTAGGGAGGAGCCCTGCCGTGAACCGGAAAGCAGGCTCTGCGGGAATCAAAAGGCTATTCCCACTCTGCTCAACCCCTCCGCTCCCCTCCACTACCACAACCAGAGAGGAGGCCGGGGCAGTGGGGAGGAAGAGCAGCACAGAAGGCAAAATCTTTGGACACAAAAGGGCCAAAAGTGTATTCCAGTGAGAATGCGGTCTGTTGTCTGTCTGTACATGAGTGCACTTAAATATGTGCGTGTATACATGTGTTTGTGTGTGTGAGTGCATATGCACATAGGTGGTGGGAGGCCAAGGCCATTTGGAATTAGCCTTACTATGTAGAGTTCATTCAACTTGCAGCATTGTGAGTAGAAAGAGAGGCTTATTTAAATGATAATGAGGGACAATCCATTGGATTTAGTGCCGGTGAAGGGAGGAAAAGAGGGGAGGGAAAGGGGGGATCCATTAAAACGCCAGCGGTTCATAAGCCATAGGGTCGGCATACAGCTAAACACTCTCTCTTAAAAGCCATTATACATGGCTCTCAATGGATTTCTGCAGCGCTTAGGACTTCAAAAGGATTTAAGAACCCGCCCCAGAGAGGGAGTGTGGGGGAGGGAGGACAAAATGTGTGTGCGTGTGTACATGTGTGTGTGAGTGTGTGTGGTGATGGTTATGGTGGTTGGTAGTGTGAGGGAGGGTGCGGATGCCGGCGGCATTTAAGGGTTAACTAAACAGCCCCAGAGAAGAGAAATGTTGCTAAATCCACCCCCTAATCCTCTCCCCATTTCCATGCTCCCTCCTCCACCCATTAAAAAAAAAAAAAAGAAAGAAAGAAAAAAGAAAAACATGGCGACAAGGGGGGAGGGTCCAGTCTATCTTCTCTCAACCCAGACTATTGGTTTTTGTCATTGCACGGAGGGCAAGAGGCAGGCCGATCAGAGCTCATTGGAGCATGATGAGGAAAGGACGTGAATGTGTATGCCCACTGTGGCAGGAAGAGCAGGTAGGTGGGTGGGTTAGGGTGCATGTGGGTGGGTGTGGGAGGATACAGGAGGGTGTTAAGGACCATGACAGCACCACAACTACCGCCCTCTCCTCTGCAGGACACAAATGCATTGGAACCCACCCCCTCCACCACCTCACATTTCCCTAATCCCTGTGTGGCTTAGTGCCGGGGCCCCGCTGCACCGCAGGCACAATTACCTAGTCAAAATAAACAGATAAAGACCCAACCATGGCAATGAACAAACAGCATCCCCTGCAATTTTTTTTACCCCCTGCTTCCAAATTGATGCATGACTGTTTTTACAGGCGGGCAGGCGGGCGCGTCCGCATGTCGCATTTGTCTCTATTTCCTTTGGCGGTAAGACAAGAGAAATCCATTTTACTCGTTGCCGACGCGGCATCATTAGTTAAGAGCTCTTAAAGCTGGGAAGCCACTTTGATGTGGTGGAGCGTATTTTACGAAAATTAGCAGTGCTCTCAGTGCGGTGGCGGAGATTTCATGGAGCTGAAAAAAATAAGAAATATAGGGGAGACAATGACACGGTGTTGGTAAGGAATCATTGTGTTTGTGTGTGCGTGTGTGTGTCGTGTCCAGGCCTTTACTGGGTGAAATACAGCAGCCAGCAGAGAAAAGGACAGATACACAGGCAGACAGACAGACAGAGAAAGGTAAAGACAGGCAGAGGGAGAGAGATGGATAGATATGGACCGTGTGGCTACAGCGATCAGCGTCTGTGCACCATTTATTTGGCAGCAGATTAGAGAGACATGCCACATCTAACACCGTCGCCGATTACAGCGTGCAATTTTCATCAGTGCCCCCCCCCACCCCCATCACTGCCAGACCCACCACCTCCACCACTTCCACCCCTCACCCCCCCTCCTTCTCTGTGCTTGTCGTATATCCCTGTCAGAGCTGTCAACTGGCGTCGGTCTTTTATCTGACAAGCCCGCCTCTTCCTCCTGACTTTTTCATTAAAAGACAGCCTTTTACACAAATTCAAGAGAAATGGTGCGAGGGGAAGAGGGGGGACAGTGCACAAGAGAAACAGAGCAGTGAGGCTCAGAAAAAAAGAGGATGAAGATAGGAAAAATTAGGCCGGATGATTTTTTTTTTCTCTTTTTTTTTCATTAGGCTGGATTTTCAATTGGAATGCTGAATAGCTTAAAACAATGTATTTAATAAGTTCATTAAAATCGTTTTCTTTCCATCATTTTACCCCTGCTGGAAAAGGAAGCCTCATATTTTCCCTCCACTTTTTCTCTCTCTCCCTTTCTCCTCTTGTTTTCGTCAGTTAAATGAACAGTCTGATTGAATTTGGTTAGGTTTGGGAGGCCTGCTTGACAGGCATTAGTTAGGAAGCATATTTCTACATTCATTTAAAATGAGCCGCTTGGGATTTTGCATAAATTCTCATTACTTCCTCTGTATCTAAATTGCATTATTTCATCCCCTATGCTGAACCAGTGCCTTGCCTCCATTTTCCTTTTCCATCTACTCATCCTCTAAATGTGCTAGCATATGGATGCCGGCGCAGCAATAATTGGAACAGGTTCTTTAACTCGTTCCACGCTGGGGTCGACGAGGTCAGCCCACACCTGGCTGAACTGCGTTAGGTCATGTCTACATTTAACTGCGGCATACTTTAAGTAATGCCAGGCCAACAAGGTGATGCTCATTTCCTGTCAATGTGTTGCCAGCCAACCAGTCTTTTCCCCAACGCACTGGGCATTTATGAGGTGAGAGCTGCACACAGCAGGAGCTACTGCACCGGCTGCCCTCTGATCTCAGCCTCAGTGTTACTGTCGTCCATCCGCTTTCTGTATCACGTTTCAGGGGTCCTCTGCCTTGGCCTGTGAAAGTGGATAGCCTGACTCTCTGTAGGAGGCCTGTGAAAAGCGGGGAGGTCTCGTCCAAGGTCTCACCTC
Source organism: Decapterus maruadsi (assembly GCA_030347415.2). NCBI lineage: Eukaryota > Metazoa > Chordata > Actinopteri > Carangiformes > Carangidae > Decapterus > Decapterus maruadsi. Next base: position 6,682,391 of record CM064895.1, read on the forward strand.
GCTGAGCTGCTCCTTCGAGTTGCTCCTGTGCGGTCGGCTGAGCTCCTGCACCGTCTCGTCCTCGCTGACTTTGACCAAACGTAGCGCCAAAGGTTTGATCTACAGAGGACACGCAAAAAGGAGGAGGCATCAGTGGGATAAACTGGGTATTGCAAACTGCCCTGACAAAATTGTTATACACTACGGAGCAACTGAAAGAATAAAGAAAGCAAATGATTATATAGATAATTAAATTACACATTAAGTCCACGACTGTATTATTTTACCAGTTAAATACAATGACATGGATATTACATGACAGTGAAGCTACTCTAAAGCACACCATTAACTTATTTGGATTTCCTCAGTTCAATGTGCGTAATGATAGCAGTGAACATCATCGCATGACATCACTGCATGAAAATGAAGATGAAAGAGGAAAATGATTAAAAGACACAGATTGACAACCCCAGGGCATGAGGGGTCACTGAATGGTTTGAAAAGAATTACAATGACCTGAATCATATGCTGTGTTCCTCACAGTCACTAGACCCCAACACAGTTAAAGGTAGAGTCTAGAGTTTTTTGCCCAAAAATAAACGCTAGACATATACAAATAAAATCTGTCTTAATCATCACCTATGGGCTTCTAGTCCTGTTTGGTGGTGGCTGTGTCTGCAGCGCCCCCCCCCCCCCCTATTTCGGTTGTGTTTTGTTGTGCGCGGGGACGTTTCTGGGTGGAGAGCGAGAGAGTCTGTGTTTTCTCTGCAGCCAATTACAGAGCTCAGATGGAGCTACGTGCAGTAGGAAGGCTACAAGCCCAACTAGCTGTCCTGGATGTTAGCGAGTGCTAGCATGTCTCTCTCTCTCGCTCAGCAGCAGCACCGCAATACAGTCTGAAGCGCTGGAGCCGTGGACGGATATCCGGACGTCACTGACAACTAAAGCCTCGACTGGTATGTGCTAGCTCGATGCTAACTTTGGCTGCTAACTTTGGCTAGTGGTAGCGGTTAGCATCTGCCGCTAACACCTGCTTCTAAATTCACCAAAAAGGCCCTCCTGCTAGCTACAGAACACTGGAGGCTCTCGTTGTTGGTGAAGGACAGGTATCGGCCCACGGCTCCAACCCTGCACTCGGACTGTATTTCCTTTCTTTACGGTCCTGACAAATGCTGACGGTTGAGCCCAAGAGGAGGCCCAGTTTGTAAAATTGTGTTTACTACTCCAGTAGAGTTCAGAGACTTGATCCATAGGCTACTGAAGAATATATAAAGAAGTGTATAAAGTAAACATATACAGTAAATGCAGAAACATTAGTAGGAGCTGACAGTAAAATATGAATTAGCCTATCTATAATTGAATGATCACATAATCAATCATAATACATGGAGAATGAAATGTAACACCAAAACAGAAAGCTTTTAATACAGGCATCTCCCTTGGTTTCCTGTTAAAACATGAGCGGCATTTCATTTCTGAGTTGTTTTGGTGACACATAAACAGTTTATTCATCTTAAATGACCTCTGAAACATTAACATTAACAATTAGAATTGTTTATTGGTTAGAATTACAAGAGCTTGAAACCTGACACCGTCACTGAGGACCAGAGCAATCCATTTTATATCAAAAGTACAGACACTGCAATAAATCACACTACAAAACAAAACCATCAGTTGGACAGCTATACGATTCAACCGGGGGCAGAAATTAAAGTTCCATCTTATTTCCTGTCACTCACTGGGATCTATAACCGACTCCACGAGTTAAGCAGCTCTGCATAACAATACAGCATACCTACAATGGCTTCAACAAACTCTCAATGGGCCATTGTCCTTATATTCTTAACTCTAGAGAAACACAAAGTCCATGTAGTGTCTCACAGCTCGGTGTCAGTTTGTGCTTTGAGTAAATGCAAAGTAGAAGTGGCTGTAGCAAAACACCTGCAACCTCAAACCTCCACACTAGTTCTGGTCAGACCAGCCAGCGACAGGAATGCAGCAGTAACAATTCACTCAAATCAACTGTGACTGTGTTCTACATAAGTCTAATAATGATGATTAATGTGTCATGATCAATGGGTAGGAACAGGGTAGGAGTGGGTTTGATTAGGCAATGTGTATGACAATTTGTGGGTAATTTATGGTGTTCACAAATTCATTGTCGAATTCCCAGACAAACAATTTTAACAAATATTAAATTCCTTACAACCAGACTGTATGTTAGTATTTATTGAAGTCCATAGATGTTGTAAAATCTGCTTCAAAAATACTTTCTGTGCACATTAAGTATTGTCGATTAATTTTGTATTTACCCATGCAGTAATTGTGTGCACCTGATTTCCATTCACTTGATAATGTGGACCCCATTAGCTATGTTGTGCTACAGTATACAGTAGTAGTCACATGGATTCAAGGCACATTACAAATTCTGTTGTAGTTTGTGTGGACGGCATTGATATGGACCAATTTAGACTGATGGCCGAACAGCAGAGATTACTGTCCAACTCAAGATTGTGATGAACATTGCTTACTTGCCACATTTCATAATGTTAATGCACAAGTATGTATTGTGTTATCTTTGTCCTACAAACAGTACAATATCAAAATGTTGCTGAGCAGGTGAAAGTTTTGGATCCACTGCTTAACACTGTCTAACACTGCCATTCACTACTTTTTGCTTTTGTTATTGATTTTATTTCTGCTGTTTTCTGGTCATGACTACGGTCAAATTAATAAAGAGATCAAACAGTGGAACAAATTATCAGCTTTAAGCAGCTTTAATGTACAAATACCAGTTTGTGTGTTCAACCCCGATGCCAACATGGATGGCTTGTTTTATTGCAGGCCATCAAGACCCACAGTTGGCGTACTTCCAAATTCCCAGCCAGATGGGAGGTTGGCGAGCTCAGCAAGGAAGACTGTGTACTGGTGCAGCACTGGCCAATCACAATGTCCCGTGCTGCTTCACCACCTTGGAGTACAGTGGCGATGGCCGCGGGGTGTAATCCATTTGACTAGCAGTTTGCATGTAGCAGCTCCCCCGGTGGCTGGCCCCGGTCTCCTGATCTCCACTGTAATTTAAGCAGATCACTGCTACAATTAACCTTTCCCGGTAAATATCAATTATGGCCCCCGGCTGGGCTTGAATTAAAAGGGTCATCAGCTAATCTGACAGGTCCTGTACGCTACCACCTGGCTGGGAGAGAGGGAGGGAGCCCAGGCTGCAGAGAGAGAGTGTTTGTCTACCCTTGTGCCCACCAGCTCACATGCCAAGTAGACACAATTCCCTTTTAATTACCCTGTTGCCGCCAGGGCAAGCATGCTGATTGGCCAAGGGGCATTAGCAGTGCACCGAGGTCAACAGTGACAGAATGAGGGTGAGATGGGGTGAGTGTGGTGGAGGAGAGGAGGGAGCTGCCGCCGAGCAATCAGGGTGTAGAGATGGAAGGAAGAGAAACCTGGCAGGTGGGCCTAATCAGGTTTGACTTCCACCTCTACCCGCCTCTCCCTGTGCCTCCCTCTCTCGACTTGCTGTCAGCCTAATCACTCCTTGAATCTCAAAATAGATGGTGGCCTTTTTGATTTCCTTTTCTCAAGGAGAGCACAAAGCAAAAATTCCTCCTCAGCGCGCAGACAGGCAGGCACAGAGGCAGGCACAGAGGCAGAGGCAGAACGTTGAGGTACAGTCTGTGACACATCGCCGTCAAGTGCAGCCGTTGATTACTTTGTTTACCCAGCATCAGTGTTGCTGACAAATTCCTGAAGGCGCTCAAAGTGTTTCCGTCTCCTCTGGGGCCTGCAGCTACATTACCCAGTCAGCAATCAACTTGGCTATTGATCAGACCACAGCGTCTAATTAGGCACCTAGGTTAATGATGCAGCTTGCAAGGACCGTTCCCCAAGCCGCTGTTCAACGGGACAGGAGAGCAATTGATCTAGGCTGGAATTCACCAACTCTGACAAAAGATTGACAACACTGACTGCCTGTGATTAAGGCTGGGACTAATTTCCTGTCTGGGGAGGTGTTTAATTGGCCCTAAGCTCCCAACTGTACAGCTTTCATGTGTTGTTTTTTTCTTTTTTGTCTACTCATTAATGGTAAAGGACAAGTAAGTGAACTTGAGGGTGGGGCTAATGGCCTCTATTGAGATGTGATTGGTTACCAGTGGTGACACAGTTTAAGGTCATAATGCCTTTCCACTACGCTTGAGGTAATGCCTTTGAAATGCACTTTGGGAAAGCCAAGCGGGAACAGGTCTTGGCCACCTGGCTATTTTAAGGAGCCTTTTTTTTGTGGGGACTCAATTTGTTTAGATTGGAGGTTTTAACCCATACAGTTATCAGGGCAAGGGTAATCAGGCTGAAATAGCAAGTGAACATGATTAATCTGTAGTTGTGGTTGCAGTCTGACTTGAGATGACAGACAGAACGACATAGAAAAAACATAGCTAAGTCAGGGCCTGTATTTTACATGAATAATGTACTGGAAATTAGCTCCATTAGTCTCGGTATTGAACATGTCTGCAGTCCCTCTCTGGAGGCTGCCGCTCTGTGCTCTTTAATTATCTTCAAAGGGCCCTCCAGCATCTTAATTTCCCCTCAAGTTGAGTAGTGCCGACTTGGGTTTGCTCATTTACACGACTCTAACCCTGGGTGAAGTCACAAAGACCACTGTTAAGAAAGAACTAGTCAAGGCATTGATAGACAGTAGTGGTTCACATCAGTTCATGCTAGGCTCGGCTAACTTTCCTCTTCATTTCACTCTTCCTCACTCTCCTTGCAGTGTCGATCAATCTGCAGCCTGCCAGCAGGGAGCTGGCTGGAGGCTGGCGGGTGATGCTTTGTTGTCTTGCTCCTTTGATCCTCCCTCCTCCTTCACCTTGCAGGAAGGTTTAGGGGGGCATCGAATGGCTGTGCGGTCTCCCACCCTTTTCCTCCTTGAATAAGAGAAGCTGTTAGTCCTGACCTCGCTTTTCCTCTCCTTGCTCCAGCTCCTCTCACTCTGCCTCGCCTCTCCCTAGCCTGCCGTCACCTGTCAACAGCACTCAGGGAGGCTGTGCCTCACCCTTGTCCCAGTGTCAATCCTCATTACTCTAGGATCTTGGACCTTGTCCCCCGCCAGCACCTTCCTTTCTAGCTGGCGTGATGCTTTTCTGCTCCTTACCACTGCGCTCAAATCTCCTCTCTGGGCTTCCCATGCACAGGGTGGGGAGGAGATGAGGGTGATGCTGGAAGGGGAGGGCTGAAGAGGACGGATACAGATCCTTCCTCTAATTTGTTCTGAAAAGTGTCCTGTGCAAAGGACCCTCACCCCCATTAACCCAGCGACAGGCTGCTACCGCTGCTCAGGGAGGCCTCAGCAATGTGTGCTCGTATGTGTGTGCGTATGTGTGGGGGCCCGACGGTGCAGCGGGCAGAGGCACCTCGGCGCTGAGTGCCGGGCTCCGGCACCGGCTCAATCTATCGGCTCATTATCCCCCCCGCCCAGGCTAGGGTGCAGACAAGTGCACTTTAGGGCCACAGGCCAAATTGATTCATCTGCCTTCATTTTCTTCAGGCTCAGAAGTGGCAGCTGCTCAGAGGCAGGGGGAGGGAGCTATAAGATGGTGAGAGACAGAGACAGGAGAGAGGGAAGGAGATAGAGTGTGGGATAGAGTGAGATGTAGTAGGGAGGCTTCAAGAGAAAGAGGTGTTCCTGGCTTTGTTCCCCATCCATGTCTCATTTTACTTCCTCCTCCCTCATCTCTCTCTCTCCCTCTCTCTCGCTCTTCAGCTCTCAGCACAACCAACACCTCCCTCCCTTGAAATTGCTATCAAGACATGCACTCACTCCCCCACCAAGTCCCAAGTTGGAAATTAGCCCAAGGACAAGCTAGTGGATTTACTACAGGGAGAGCAAATGGATTTTTGCTTTTATTTTGACGAGTCCCAGTGTATCCATTACGCCTTTTAATCATACATTATTCATGGAGTTCGTGTTATAATAAATGACCACATAAAATGAGGTACACATATTATACAAGGCCTAAAATGCCCCCATAACTCTCTCTCCTAGTGCACTCAGAGGCACATCACATTTGCGCGCTGCTTCACAAATATGAGCTTGTGAAATCACAGCAAGTTGGTGTTTCTATTCCAAGCAATGGCACAAGGACACGACAAGAGCTGGCAGATTAAAAGCAACACTTGCGTGTAAATGAGGTACGGGGCAAACAAATTAGAGGGTGTGACCTATTAGCTGTGCAGCATGTGTCCTGCGCATAAAATTGCAGTTTAGAAAGCTGCACAGCGTAAAAAGCTAACTGGGGTGGCCACCGCGACCGCCCAACACTGTAACAAAGCAGTCAACGTGAAAGCAAAACCGCCTCCTCGGCCTGATTCCCAGCCAACAGGGACCTCAGGAGAGCCTGAGTGTCCCGCAGGGCCCTGTCTGGAACAGATGAACTGGGGAGAGGAGCACTCCCTGTGGGCCCCGGGTCTCTCCAATCACTCTCACCATATGCCTCCTGGGGGAACGAGGGAACAAGGCAAGAGAAGAGGAGGGGAGGAGAGGGGTTGGGGGTTGGAGGTGCACCTGCTCCCAAAAACGAAACCATCCCTCAGCACCTGTCCCGAGGGTTCACTGACAACCGCAACCGACACACACACACACAGACCTCACCTGTCAGCCAGGACCGTAGGAACAGTATCTGCCCTGCACTGATAAGCACAAGGCCTTACAGCAGAAACACCCCAGCCCCCTCCTCCGTCTCCCAACTCCCACTCCAAGGCAAGCATTTCTCAGAGCTCCCAACAACAATTAGGCCGATGATGTCAAAATGCTAATGATGTTATTGGAAGGAAAGCAAGAGAGCAATGCTGTGGATCTGCGTTTTGCTCTTCATAGCTGGGGCCAACATTATGCAGATCTCCCTCCTCTCTTGTTGCTGTGTAAGAAACGCACAGCTTTGATTTCTGTGTACACTATTAGCGTTGAGAGCAGTGAGTGCATTTTGCAACAGATTTATGCATGCTAACAAGCAAAATTCAAATGGTGTTCACTTTGGAGGTTGTACCACCATTTTTTTTTTACTTGACATGATTATTTGCAAGTCAAAGTTCACTTTGGCTTTCAAAAATGAAGGCACATTCAAAGTTGCAGTAAAACAACTTCAGGTTGTGGTACACGCTACTGGAAATGCCACATTTGCACTTAGTAAAACCTTTTTTGGAAAATAAGAGACAGAATGATTTATTCATTCATTTTCAAGTGTGTGCTGCTGTACCTCTCAGCGCTGTAATTATCTCAGTAGACCTTTCAATCACCAAGAGTATTTTCAAGATAATGGGGAAGTGTAGAAAAAGATTCATACACTATATATGTTTATATTCTCAATCCCTGAATAGCTGCAGCAGCAAATTACCATTAACCTAAAAAAAAAAAAATCAACTTAATAATTTGAATGTATTGGTGGTATTCTAATTCTAATTCTAATGGTGGTAAGATTGAATTTAAATTCGGTTACAGTGGTGGTTACAGTGATTAGTGAAAACAGACATGTCACCATTCACTAGGTGAAAGGTGAAACTAAAAGCAAAAAAATCTGACTTTATCTGTTTGTTTATTTATTTATTCATTCATTCGTCATTTTTCTTTTTTTCCAGGAATATTTCAACCAAATGACTGATTGTATCTTTCAGATGTCTGAAAATGTGAGATAAAATTTGCCTCCTGCTCTCAGGTCAAAGTGTTTTGCGCAGCTCAACAGTATGACCGTAATAACTGTAGGCATACTACATCAATCACAGATTCTGCAACAGTTTCATGTGGAAAGGATTTATCAGTCATGACTCTCAACTCCTTAACCTTTAAATGGACAGAGATAAGGCTGGCGTAAACACTTTTATCAGCTGATAAGAGTCTGTTGGCCGGACAGATCAGTGGTCCAGACAGATGTCGAAATGACAGAATGGCAGACAACACACACACACACACGCACACACGCACACACACACATTTTGCAACTTACGCTCACAAGCTGGTTAAATATCACAGAAAATACAAACTCTGTAGATACTTTTGCTGATCCAGATGTAGGCCACATAATTGAAATACTTAGAACAAGTATTTAGATAGTTACAGTACAAACGAAATGTGACTGCAATTTCATTATAGTGCTCTGCCAGTGTAACACTGGATTCGGGCCACTGGGATCAGCCAGACCCGACTTTGAAACACAAACAATCATGAGGATTCTCTTTGTACAAATGAGAGGGAGTGTCTGTCTTCATTTTGCCTTTGATAATAAACAACCTTTTCATCACCAGTAACTTTCATCATTGATCACTGAGTACAACTGATCCATTTGCTGAAAACTGCAGTTTTGCGGAAATACTGTCGCACCATTAATTATTTTTTAACACTTGAAAATGATCTTATTAGCAGCCGAAAAAATTACATTTTTGGAGGTGCAAAATTCACACTCTCTCCTGTGACTACAGTTGATAACTTTGTCACCCTCACACGTACTTTAAGAAATGTTTAATTTCCTCTAATGTAATCTGAAATAATTATCAGCTGGAGCAGACGTACGCACTGCAAAAAGGCCCCTTTTAACAAGTCCAAAACACACACCTTAAAACTAGCTATCATTCACCACAACATAATTAAAACACTGAAGATGAGATTGTGGGGTAAAGGAAATGAGCAAGCGATTAAAAAAAGCTAGATGAAGAACAGTCTGGAACTTCCAATCAGTCTAACTTTGGACTGTGTTCTTCAATCAGGTAAGGAAATGGCTCTTTAATGGAATGTCTGAGTAAAATCGTGCCATGTTTCTTAATCAAAATGCAGTTGCTTTGGTGCTGACCAAAGTGAACCTAGGTGATGACCAGCATCAAAGTTAACGTGTGATAAAAAGTATGTGAGGTATTTTCACCCTAGGTAGATGTCAGTAGTTGTTGCCTCTTTTGGCAGGTCCAGAACAAAAATGTAGAAGCCCTTTCAAATGGGATTCAGTTATCAGTTGCATATTTGAATGTTTTTGTATGTTTAATATTTGCCTTTCCCAATAAAATATGTATTTTAATCTGATTTCACCTACACAGTTAGGGTTAGGGTTAGAGCTGTCAAAAACATCACAACAGAGGTCCAACCACGGTCAATAGATTTGTAATAAATAACAAAACTGTGAACAGTATGAAGTCAAAATGCCAAATGTATTACTCAAAATGATATCATGCAAGTTACATCTTCACCACCTTTTTTTGTTTTGTTTTTAAAAAGTTCACTTTCATTTAGCTCCTAAATAATTGCAACCAGGATATGTGCTGCCTAGTTTTAGCAGGTGGAAAGATAAACATTATCAGTGCTCTCTGCCGGACAGACTATGTAATGGAAATACAGTCTCTGAATGACCTCAGACATGGTGTTGCCATGCCTTGAGTGTAATCCCTTTTACTTGGCAGTCAACACCGATATGTCTGAGATCAAATAAAATTGGCCAATAACAAAAGCCATGTCAATTTAAACAGTATCACACTATATTTATCACTCTTGTTATCATGAGAAACAATACCCACCACAGCTCATTAGAAAGCTACCTAACGTATACTGTAGTAAGCTAGGGTTAATGTGTAAGAGTGGGGAGCCAAGGCATGTCATCTAAGCAGGGAGTGAGCTTGGAGGAACGAGACAGAAAGAGGGAGTTTTTGAGGGAGAGATGAAGTCTAGGCGAGGAGTCAGGAGGCAGTCTGCAGTAAGAGAGGGAGAGAGAGACCGGGAGAGACAGCCAGAGTGCTCTGGGCTTTTTAATAGGAGGCAGATGCAACACATGTAATGAATCAGCTTCGGCTCGATGCGGCTTCCCTCTGATGTCTGAGCACTCGTCCTGCCCTTGGAAAACTTCTGGGACGTTATCTCATGCCTGCACAGCACACAGTGCCAGCGAATTTTGGAGGAAGTGTTATGTGTTGGATGGAGGAGGGGAGGGAGAGGTAGGGGAGCTGAAGCGTGTGTATGTGTACTAAACCAAACTGAAGCTAGAGTGTAACAATGTATGAGCATGTTCTATGTGCTCACTTGAATGTAAAATATTTCTTTCTCTTATATATGTATATGAGCAGTATCTGAATATGTCCTGTTATGTGCGTATTTACATACAACTGATCATTTTCTGTATCCTCATTTATACTGCATACTGTATACATTATGTGTTTCTGCAGCACAGTTCATGGATAAATGTTCACATACAAAGCACCATCATACATGTCAACACAGCAGCCTATAATAGCCACATTACTGGCTCTGTGTGAGTACACCATGGTCATTATACGAAACTGGCAAATTTAAGTCATGTTCATATTGTTTGGTCTCTTTACTTCAGGACAGGTGGATGAGAAACAAAAGCAAACGTACCTTCTGCCAGCATGTACTGTACTAGCATGTTCAGATAGCTAGCTATAGCCTCCTGAATATCAACATGCAGGCATCAGTGTGATAACTATAGCATTGGTGTTGGCATGTGCATGCAACATATAAATGATCTCATTATCTACTCTTCCCTGATGTTTGTTCAGCCTCCTAGTGTTCCACGAGGCCACCCTGTCTCATCCATTTCACACGATGCACATTTTTCACATCTGTAATTTGAACATGCAGCAGAAAAAGGACAGATGTAATTTACAACAATGACTGCGTTCCATTTAGGTGTTTCAGGCCTTGCTATTGAGTGTGTTGATTTATTTACCAGAATGGCTTACTGGGACACTTAATGAAGCAAAGCCATCATTAAAGTTATTTGTTCCACCTGCTATGAAAAGTCAAAATATCTGCTGTGAAAAACATCTATTGAAATTGGTGTTGTTGTTAAACTTTTTGTAAACAACATAATTTGTAGCATAATGATTCCACCTGGTACTAAATAGCAGTGGGTATCCACACTGCATACCAGCTAGTGCTCACTACACCCAGCCTTTGTATTTTCACCGGTTATATTCACAAAATTGTGCAGCCAGCAGGCTCTTGAGTTTAAGTCACTTTAAGTTTCACCATTCTGTTGCACTTTTATGATTCACATTGTTTTCACATATTTTACTTCAGTCTCAAGTCAAAGGAAAGATAGGGCAGCAGATAGTCATTTGTAAACATTAACAATAAACGTACTAAACGGTCTTAAAGACAATTTGTTGACAGTGTCAGAATTTTGTTTAGAAATGTTACCATTGTATTAAGAGGTTAAATTGTAAGTTCAATTCCCTGCATTCCTCAGTTAATGAATTTAATGAGATCTGGAGATTTACATGAGTATGTACAATGTAACAATGCCTTAATCACAGTGATAAGCAAAGGAGGAAAAAAAAAGTCTTGGCACACTCCTCACAATCCCCTCTAGCCAAGTCCTTCTCTCTCCAAGCAAAGAATCATGGCTCTTTTGACTTGCAGCAAATTGGTATATTGGTAGCACATCACACTGCCGTCACACTGGCTTTCATCTATCTCCATATGCAGGCCTGCATAAGGAATGTTTTAAATCCCTATAAGCCCAGATACAGCAAGCATGCAGCTCGAGCACCTGACATGCAAAAATATGAAGGCTGCTGAGAATAATGGGAGGTCAGGAGATGAAGAGAGAAGACAAAGAGGCTAAACGCACAAGAAAAGAGAAACCAGAGGAAGAGATTGAATGTATAGCGAGACATGATGGAAGGACTGATGGATTTCATCCTCACAAAACTGAAATGGCAGACTTTAAGGAGTTTGTGCATGGCAGATTTGGAAGAGGGAAGGCAAGGATAGACAAAGACAAGGGGTGAGAAGAAGAACTATGCAGGAGGCCTCCTCCCCATCATTCAGTTGTTTGGCTGTGACATCTGACTCTTTGTTGTCAGCTCCATCACTCCTGCTTGGGCCAGAAGAGATAGGCTGGTTAAGGAGATCGAGCAGGAGGAAGAGGAGGAGGAGGAGGAGGAGGAGGAGGAGGCGGAAGGAGCAGAGCAGATAAGATGAGAGGATTCTAAAGCTTTGGGTTGGTATGGAAATCAGGTCTTGGAACGGGAAAAAAAACTAACGATGAAAAGCAGATGGAATCAGCCGTTGACATGACAGCATCCAGCCCAGAGAGCACAGATCTACTGCTTGTGCAATTACATGGCTGCATTTGCATCTATATGATTCCTCAAAACGCTGACATGCACTGGGATTTGAGCTCCGCTATCTGTGAGTGCCTGTGCACATTTGCGTGTGTGCATGTGAGCATATTCACTACATTAGATGATCTGACAGGCAGTGCTTGTCACAATGTACACTACATAAAATGAGGATGCAGTTGGTAGAAGAGGATCATGTCCATTGTGTTAATAGGGATAATAGTGATTTAATAAGCTTACAGGGGGATTCGCTGTGCATTCTGATTGGCAAGGCCCCTTGGATGAAGCTGTCTCCTGGATGACGCTATCCCCTGGACTGTTCCATGTGTTCCCCATCATGGGATAAGCAAAGTTTGAATCTGTGCCATTTAAAACCATAGGATGTTATGTGATTGAATAAAATGGCAGCTTAGTTTGAGATGAGCAGCACAATTCTTGATGTGGGATCAAGTGATAACCACCAGCTGTTTTGCTTAAGTCATACTGAACAAGGTGCCATCACAATAGAATAACACCATGCAATTACAATGACATTATGCGTTACAATAACTATTGATTTTATTAATGCATAGATGTTTGAGAATATAATAATTTTCCATGAACAAAGAACATTTTTCAGAGTGGGAGTGAAAAATGTAAGGTATTTGGTTTGTTTTCATCTGTCTTGTTTGCAGCAGATTGACTTGGACGACCTTCAAACAACAACCATGATAAGGAAAGAACATAGTTTGATATCTACCTTCATTTTAGAAAGTTCAGAAGTCCAAAACAACCACTTACATGAGCTGCGTTCAACTTTTTCTTCAGCTTGACATGGGCCACCTTAAAATGTTGCCGTGTGCATCCCATCTTACATTATGAAGAAAACCAAAGATGACCCACATTCACAACTAGCTGTCTCACTGTTGTGTTTTTCTCTGTTTGTGCCCCCCAACTCCTTCCAGCAGCGAACACTCATACATTACAGTATCCAGACTGACACTCTGCCACTTCCAGCTCCAAAAAAAAAAACCTCAATGTGTCACTTCTGTCTCCTTCATGCATCCAGGCTTTGTTTGGGATTGTGAGAATGCATTGGTGAGGATATGTACGCACATAAGGCACATTTGCAGCACCACTTGATGGCGGTAACACATTGTAACAACAAAATTATATACACAAAGACACATGCAGAGTTTCCAGCTTGGGAGTGACCGCAGAGCATATTCACAGCATATGAAATAGCTGGAAAAGCAGGAGGAGCAGGGGAAGGAAGAGGCATGTGAGTGGTGATGCTGAATGTGAAAATGACGGGAGGATATTGGGAAGCTAATTGTCTTGAGGAGCGGCCCAGGCGACCTTGGCAGGGTGAGAAGTCAGGGGCTTTGGCCTCTCAGGGCATGACGCTGCCAGGGTAATTGTGCCACGATCTTGACCTTGCATTGCTTAAACCCGCCCTCCCTTCCTCCTCTCTCTTTCTTTATCTCTCTCTTTCCCTCACTGAAGCTGGAGAGGAGCAGGGACCTGCTCTCCACTCTAATGATGTCAGCTCCCCAGAGGAGGCGTCTGTCTGCTGAATCTCAACAGCTAGCCTTCAAAGTCTCAGTCTGACCCAGGAGCTGGAGGGAGGCCTGGCGGACAGTGGAGGAGGATCTGTCCAGTATGGTACAACCACAGCCTAAACAATCAGCATGACCAGACCCTCCTGAAGGGGGGTCACAAAGGTCCTGCTCCTCTAACACGGCTAGCGTTAATGGAGTTCTCACCTAGTCAAAATGCAAACATAGGCAGAGGGTAGATTCACCATGCACTTAAACAGAAATGTCTTCACCTAAGCTTCAAACTCAGAATGAAACTGATCAGTCAGTTTCAACTGTTCAATTAGTTTCTGTTTGATATGGATACAAAGTCTTGTGAAACTTTATCATTCAAATGGATTAAAGAACATTTTTATGGTGACATTGACTATTTGGTTTCACCTTTGGTATTCAGTTTGATTTTCCATTTGTAATTTAACGCACTGAAAGCTACTTGCTAAACTGTATGAATATTCAAACTCTTTGCACTTAAAAAACAGGATTATTGATACATTAAAGCATCTGGAGTTATAATTAGTCCCAGTGTGTGGTTTGATTACACATGAACAATGAGATACTGGAATTTAAATGGGAAATTTTTCTGACCAAAACATTTGCTTCTACAAAGACAGTCTATTGTGTGAGCATGGGCATATATCAGCAGGCACGTACGTTTGCCTATTGTGATATGTTGGGACATTTGTGTCTCAGATGGAGGGGTGTGATTGAGCTGGCCCACGGTTTTTCTGTTACTGTTTGAACAAGGACTGCCTTTTATTCAAATCGCAGTTAACCTCACATGCAAGTCAGCCCGGCCTCTATCTACAGAGACCACATCTGGTCTTAGATCAATACCAAGCAGTGGTGAAAGGAATGGAAGCAGCAAGGGAGGAAGCAACAGATGAGGAAGTCTGATTCTGCTTGACATTTACCTGGGCGGCGCTTTGTCAACAATCAAGCACAACCTGAGTCCAATACCCCCGACCCTGGACTGTGGCTTAACACTCTCCTGCAACAGCCAAATGGTTCAAGTCACTCCTGTTCAACGACTATTATAAACTGAAGATGCATCAGGACAACCTAAATAAATTCCAATACTTTTCAAAAACACTACCATGGTATTGACACTTCATTCCAGAGAGGACACCGACGCATGTGCTCTCTGACCGTGTAGTTGTTTCCAGACACTCATCCACTTTTGGAGACCCCAAGCAATCATCTTAAAGCTAGAAGCACTTTGCCATACGGCTACCTATTGAATTTCATCAAAGGGAGGAAGACAGTGGGGCCAAATCACATAAATCTATAGGCCAGAAGTAGTGTAGGAAAATGACTCCCACAAGACCGAACTCCCCCTCTACTTCCACCATTACCTCTCTGTGATTTCTTTCACACTGCTGTTCGGTGAATTTCTGCTAGAGCCATTGTCACAGAGATAGGAGATATAGTAAAATTGCCTGTCTACTTGACCTTCCAGGGATGGAAAGGCTTTTTATCCTCCACTTTCTTTCATTCTCTCTCTGTCCTTTTATATTGCAACAGCTGCAAGGCCAGAGACCATGTCTGCCTTGCATTTCACACGGTGAAATTTCTTTGGTCACAACAACTTATGTCGATCAAAGCACCACAAGACTGTTTTCAGGACACATAAATGCCTACAGTTGTGTTCTGTTTAGCAATAATGATGCCAGAGTGTACACTGTAGATGCACCTATATGATTACTCTAAGTGGTTGTTGACTGTTGACTGTTGTTGGGCTAGTGCAACAGTGTGTTGTAGCCTTTCAAAAGAACATTTTCTGTAAGACAGATAGTGTGACCTGATCAAAACTGGTGTATTTTCAAAACAAATGTTAGATTATCCATTGAGCCCCAACATGCACGTGTTATATATCACAATTATAAGTTAAGTATTGGGACCCTTCTCTTCGCACTGAGAATAAAAGTAAAGTTCTGGATGGTAAAAGCAAGTACTATAAATAAGGCTATTGAGCATGGCCTGCTAGTATGTCTCCACACAGAAACAGAAATCATTTGCTGATCTAAGTTTTGCATATACACACTTCACACTTCGGTCATGAGCTCAACTGGTCCATTTCCTAATTTGACACAGATGAAACCTCCAGAAACGTTCATGTCTGAGAGGAAGTGGTGCAAAGTGAAACAGTTTAGAACCTAATTAGATGTTTTCACCTCACAACATTTAACGTACAACACGGTGCAGTGAAGAGCACATAGTCTATGCAGCTCTGCATGGAGTGAACTGGACTCTAAAAACAGGAGATATTGTTGAGTATCCTGCAGCAGAGGTTCAATGTCTGCATCTGTCTTAACAGCAATGTTCTCCCTGTAAGGACAAATATCTGGGGTCACCCTGGCCTGGTTCCACAGTATAAAGTGCTACATCTAAAAGCAAGGACAGTCTTATTGAAGTCCATTCATAAGATGGCAGAGTTGAGAGCAATAAAAACTAAACTTACTTTACTGTCATGTTGTTAAATGTTTCTTAATATTCTACCTCTGGCAGAGCAGTGGAGATATGGCAAGGCAATGTGACATGGAAGCACTACATTTAACAATATAGAAGAGGATAGTGAATTGATTGATTTGAGGAATTTCTAAGGATATATTTTGACTCTTGTTATCAGTGAAAAACTGCATTACATGAAAGGCTGCAGGCGGCGAGTATTTAATAGTGAGAGTCAGACCTTCAATAGAATATCCCTATAACTACTGTATGACAGAACTATATTAACTTTGAATCTCTGTCCAGTGAACACAGTAACTCTGTATTCATGTGATTTTCAATCATAATCCTTTGCTTACTGGTAACTGGCAAGGGTGAACCTAAACAAAGCAAATGGAGTAATGCTGTGAAATAAAACTTCCACTGCAGTTTGGACCAATGAAAACAAACTGCTGATCTCCTTCCTACCCTTTGTCCCATTGCTCTATCTCCAAAGCCCTGAGTGAATATTACAAATTACCCCCTTGTGCAAACAAACCTGATAAACGGAGCTCGGAGGCCAGGCTTTAGGGAGCTAACAAAGCAAACACGACATGGTGCATTGCTCTACATCTCCATCCCCTGTGTGTTTTTACAGGGATGTGAACGCCTGGTCATCTGGGTCAGATCGATGGCACATTGAGGCCCGTTTAGCAGCATTAACACTGCACTGAGAGGCAAAATGTCGAGACATCTCCTTCTCTGACATTTGACACCTCACTCCATAAAGAGTAGTGCCTAGAAATGCTTTTTCATACATTAATAATAATAATAAAGGAATATGTGTGTTACCTTTTTATGACAATAAAATATCTACAATGAGTTGTTTCCTCCTATGTGTATTAAAAACCAATTTAAAACTTGAAATGTATGATTAATTATTAATATCGTGCCAGTTATAGTTGTATGTCACCCATCTAATTCCATACTTTGTAACAACAAGCTGGTCTGATAAAAAAATAAAATAAACAAAGGTGACAGAGGTTAAGTGAAAGAGCAATGCTAGCCACTCAGTTCACACCTTTAATGCCCACTCAAGAGAGTAGATGTACTGCTCTGCAGCTGCTGGCACTTGTCACAACAGTCAAGATGCGATGCAAATCGAAAACAAATATAGGGCAAGGTGTAAACCACTGCATTGACAAGTTAAGACCAGCAGACCATCTAGCGTAAACCCTGCTTGTGTAATGGCAAAGGGATGGTATGAAAGGGGAAAAGGTGACATAGCTCAGCAGCATCAAAGGTAGGCCACTTTTTTTGAAAATCACTTTTAGGAAGCTATTTCTAAAAGCAGGTGTGATAAAAACAAGGCAGACCTTCCTGCTCCATTAAATAAATACTGTAGGCAAATAAAATATTTCTGTTTATGGTCGTTTCTCGTATAATCCCATACAGGAAATTAGCTAGTACTTTCTAACATGTTGGCTTTTGACTCAGTGGGTCAGTAAGAAGAAGAGTTAGCCATGTGCGGCAGCTTTTCTGAAAGCATTGCATGTGTTCAGCAAATTCTGCTTTAGAAAAAAAGAGAGACAGTAACACATTGATATAAATTAAACATTATAAAATGGCACAAATTATCGTATTTGTCCATGTGCTTTGATCATTAGTTGCAGTTAGAATATATCTACGAGTCTGTGATAAATTAAACTTAACATGTGTTTCGATAAAGAGTCAAAGCTTTTCTCATCAGTACGATTACTGTGTATGAAATGTATGTATTTATTCCCATCACTGATCTAGTGAGGTCACTACTGTACTGTAAGTATGGAGAGGACACTGTGTCATTGATATTACAATTACTTGTACCCAGGTTGAAAACACTTTAGATCTACAGTATGTACTGAGGCAGTGTATAATTATATAAGTCAAAGTGACTTCCACTGCGGAAGTAGTAAACAGCAGCAGAAATAAGTGAGTGAGCAGGACAGATGAAATAAGATATTGAACTGCTGATGTCAGTATGTTCAGCTGACACGTCAGCCTGTCTAGAGTGGCTCAGAGACTAGCTGAACTACCACTGCAGCGTTTGTTTAATTTAGGACATTGGATTTACTCTTGTGAGCCGAAACAAACCAAATGGAGATATGATAGAGATCATGTTATCATTTCCCTGCGTACGATTACAGTCTATTGTCTGTAAGAATGTTTCTGTCTCATTCCATGTGATATCTGTCATCTACTGCTGTAAGCAGCATCACCAGCTGTCACCAACAAAACAATAGGCTCAATATATAAAGTCTGGTCTGTTCCAGTCTAGTTTGATCTTGCCTGCTCTGATATGATCGGATGGACTTTGACTTTATCTGATCTTGTCTATACTGGTTTTCTGGCATCAGATAATGCTGCTGGCATCATGTAGGAGGTGTTTGTGTTCAATGCCAACCCAAACTAGCACAAAACAACATTTTTATATCGTGCATTTGTTTGGTTCCAAGTTCGTACAATAATGACGGTGGTCATGAAGAATAATTACAGATGTTAGCTGCGTCTTTAAAGTCGGTGCATGACATCAGCATCCATGTAATGCAATCGCTTTTAGAGAGCATTCATTTCTTCGGCCAAATTTCTGTCTTGCATGCATGTCCAATGCTAACATGCTTCACTCTCATCTGGTCTGGGTCAGTGTGGCATGTGATGAGTGATCGTGCGAGGAGCACATACTGTATGTCAGCTAAGATAACGCTAACAGCAGTACAACAAGGGTTCAGAGTGTGAGGAAAGAAACGTCATACCTGTAAGCTGAGGAGGCAGAGGCTCTCCCAGCCTTATAGAGGCTTGTGGAGGCTTAAAGCTGCCAGCTGAGTGCTTCCTTTTACAGTACTACTCTTGGTAAATCATCAGTTAACAGACAAAACAAACAAGGTAGAGCATAGTTTCCACAATGCATAAATAAACATACTGTACACCAGACTGCCAGACACTAATCCAAATATATAAACCTACAAAACTGGTTATGGTTTAACAAACAGTCCAGTTCCTGTTAGATATGGCAGCAACCACAGAGGGGATTTCCACGCGTATTGACCAGCTATTTCTGGTATGTGGCATGCTTTGTAAATTCATGACATGCTTGCGTTGTCTTACCCAAAACAGTTGCCGGGTATTAGTTCTATCTTACATTATCTCTTCATCACCTGCTATGCTTTTTGATGGTGGAGAGGCTTTGTGTTATCTTGACTACTGTTCCATTTGCATTATGACCATAATTATCTGCATGTATCTGATAAGCACTGTAATCAGCTTTATCTGGCAGGCATTTTATCCTCTCTCTTGTGATTTAACACGTTATACAAGAAAAACGACTCCTACCCAGATCGGTGGAAAATACATATGCTCGGACTGTCAAGTTGCAGAGACAAAGAAAGGCCACACATTATGAAATGAATAGTCCTACAAAGTAACAATAATTTAACTACTGTTTGTGAGTCGATCTGAGTCTGCAGCAAAGGAGATGACGCAACCATTATAGCATGGACAAGCAGGCATATAACAGTTTGAAACGTTTTGCTTTTCAAAAACACCTGCCGATGTGGATCTGGTGGTAACCCAATAGCAGATGTAAGTCATAGCGACTTTGCATCAAGGAAAGGCAAGTTCCCCAGAGCTTTAAGCCCCCTAAATAACAAAACACACTTCTGCTTTTACTTGAAACAGCAGACAAGGGTAACTGTAAATCCAAACAGCAGTCAGGTTATTTCAATGATCCCTTTCAGCGTGCCATGTGCCACCACGGCTAATAAAATGAGAAATGGCTGCTGATGGCACATTCACTTGCACATTTTTACACAACTATCATAAAGTGTATTGCATATTTATCTGTATGGTACACAGCACACAAGCATGTACGCACAAATGTTCACATTACTCATATTTGTACACCCATACACACTGCTAGCAAATCACATACATCAAAAGCACACATGTAGCCAATATCCCAAGTTAGACATCTGGAAAATATCTAAGCTCGTGAAATGCCTGTATAAGGGCAGCTACGGTCCAACTGTGTAGGCATGTCAGGGAGACTGGAGAACAGCAGGGAGCCAGAAGGATGGGGTGAGAGGTGTAGCGAGCATAGCACCATGTTGAAAGAAATCAGTACAACCTGGGAAGAGAGAGCTGGTACATTATGTCCCACCACTTAGCTTTCATGCTGTTATTTTTTTTTAGTATTTATTGCCTCTGGCATTGAGTTCTTAAAGATGCTGAGTTAACTGGGCCGCAAGATGCTTAACACTAAAGTTAACTTAAGGGTGATAATAAATCTTAATCTTGATAAAGATGTGTTTTTTTCCACATGGATAAATAAACAAGGGAATAAATTAATTTCCTGTTGAGAACAAACTACTACTAAGGTTTCATAGTTCAATACACTTCAATGAAACAGACTCAGCTCCAAACATACAGTATCCCATATTTATGGAGAATCATTGTCTAAGCTGTTAAATACATGATGGAGCTAAGGGAACTGCAAAGTATATTAGGTAGAGTTAAACAACCTACATACACATAATGCACTACATAGTACAACGATAAAGAATCACAAAAAAAGGTTCAGAGTATAGTTAATGTCTGGTTTGAAAGAGGTCTTGGGGAGGTCACGCACATCAGATACAAGAAACCCTCAGTGAAAAAGTGGTTGAGGATAACATTGTCACTTTTGAGACAATTTTTCTAATGCTAAATCGGAAGAAGGTGTGGAACCTGCAGAGGAGACTTCCTTTAAACATGTCCTTATACTCAATGGCATTATGGAATACCTTCTTAAACTGAGGATGTCATCCATTAAACTACATATTCCTTGTATGAAATGTTACTTTGATACATGGATGACTGACATGGATCTGCATTCTACTACACATCTCCAGCACCCCAGGATCAGAAGATTACTTCTCACTGGATCAAGGATAGATGCTGCAAATGAACTAGTGAGCTAAATAATGATCCTTTTCTTTACAAACTGTGTGGGAAAGAACTTCCTGAACTGAGATAGTAGCCATCTGATGAAGGTAAAAACGTCCAGCTGTAGCTGTGATATCAGACCTTCTACTGTATCAAACGATTGCCCCAGAGGGGGTGTGGGGTGGAGGTGGGGTCTATCTTTTGAAATGACTGATGTCTGGGCAACGGAAGGTGTCAAGGGGAACTTTGGTAAATGGCAGCATGTGGCAAGGTCGCCCCTCCATTTGTCTGCCAGTGGGATGGCGAAGGGCCACTGCATAGCGGGGCTATAGCTCTGTGACTGCCTGACAACCTCCTGCTGCCCCGCAAGCAATGGGGGCCCTCCATCTTGTGTCACTGTGGGGATGTCTAGGTCTGGTGTGGTGCAGAGTAAAGTGCCCTCCCCTCCCTTTCAGTGCCTCTCTCCACCTCCCGGAAGCATCCATCACAGCGTTCCCCAGTGGGGCGTGGGTAACGGATCGACTTTCCTCCGGAGCACTAATCAATCCGACTCTCGCTGCCTCTCCCTGGGAACATTTATGGCCTGCCATAAAGCAGGCCTTTGGGGCATTACGGCACCCAGTAATCCTGCTAAGTGAGCAATATTTCCCATCTCTGGGGCTGCAGTTAGACGGGCTTGGGCCATAAATAGCGGAGTTAATCTGTGGCCATGACTTCTCGGCCAACCCTCAGTAGTCACAACCCCACTGGGGCCAGGTGGGAGCCACCCGGCGGCCAAGGTAAAACAACTTGTGAGACAAAATGATCAGATGGCCTTCTCTGGTGAAGGCCCTGGACTGCGTCCTCTCGCTTTTTACCCTCTCTGTAGTCAGTAGTAGACTGCTCTGGCGCAAAGAGTCACAGAGGGACCAAACATCAATCAAGGAAGATGCAGGGCCCAGTAGGAACTGATGCACCACCGTAGTTCCCTCTATTAGCCAGCTAGTTCATAAAGTATCTATGACGAAAACACTTTGTCACTGTGGACCTTAAACCACATTCATTACAGCCCTGAGTTAACAAGCAGCTACAATAGCAGGATGGATTGAAATAAAGCTGAAAACAGAAAAGCTAGAATAAAAAAAGACATCAGTCAATAGCATAATCATGGTGATCAATTACCCCTATTTCCACAGCTGTACTTGAACATACAGTTATAATGATTTTATGAGATGTAAAGCGAAAGCCAATGACAAAAAAAACAAACATGAATGTTAAAAATAAGCCACAAAAGGAAAACACTAAAGCCAAGAATCTGGCTGTATTCTTTCAGACTTCCTGCCAAGGTCAGAGAGTTCTCCTCAAAGGGGAGCCACTTCCCCATTTTATGCCCAGCTGAGTTAAAACGGATATGTCGATGTGCTTCAGAACATGTTAAAACAGGCCGTTTTCTCTCAGGGCACCAGTGGGAGTTCCGTATAGTAAAACATGGAAGATAGAAGGCAAAGCCAGCCTTAGGTTGAGCGTTGCCAGAGGGCTACAGCAACCACCACCCCTTCACCAATAGCTGCTGCTGCTGCTTGGGTTGATCCCATCTTATTTTATTTTATTCCACCCATCATGCATCAAAACGTCTCCCCGAGGTACCTCGACTTTGAGCAGAGGCCTCTGTCTCTTTTTCGCTGGAAGGCCAAGTCTCTCCATCACACCACGGGTGCAGGAGTCAAGGTCTTCAACCCTCGGCCCTCAGCAGCCCTGCTCTGCTCAGCCAACCCCCCCAGGCTGCCTGCTTGTCAGTCAGGAAAGCTTGCTGACTTTTTTAGTCTTTGGTTCAGGTCAGAAACCCGACATTGTTTTCCCATTCAGAGCGAGGCAGAAACATGACAGGTGTCCATGGAAACAACATTTGTGCAGATGTTTCCAGTTCTTTGAAGATTTCAGAGGATGGTTTTAACAAGTAAGGTCAGTTTTCACTGTTCAGCCATACCTCTTGGGCAGAAGGGAGAAGAGAAGCATGATTTAATCACATAGAGGACAAATGATGGATATTTCTACAAAATATTTCAATTGATTACATTTAACATTAAGCTAAAGGAGCGCTATAATGTATTAGCCATATAGAAAGATTTATTAGTTAATGTTGAACTAGACATAGCAGACAGTTCAGCAGAAGAGGCAAGAGTGAAATTATTCAATACACTGCATATGGCTGTGGCTGAAATCAATATATGTAAGATACAAAGTCAAAGAACCTCAGGCAACTTCAGCCTTCACAAACCATGGTATGGAAATAATCATCCTTACTTTTTTTGTTGACTTGGGTTTTTATTCTCCATACTTTACTTCAAAACACTGAACATATGTTTTGAATACTGGCCAATTAATCAAACATTCAAAAGAATTTAAGACTGTCGTTCACTTTCAACACCATCTTTCATCACCTGCTATTTTTTTCCGGGAAACTCAACTCCTTTTATTGTCAAACTGTGATCCTGCAGAGTGCAAGGCATAGACTCTGAAAGCCTCTGACATGTTCTTTGATTCCTCCATTTGCTGCTCTTCATCTTATCTTCTCATGTCATATTTATAGTAGCAGCTAGCATGTAGCTGTTTGTGGTTAACCTCTGCTGATGAATCTTGTCAAGTGCATTGTTCTTCTCTCTCCGCCCTCCTCTTTGAAGCAGTCTATGGAGGCCTCCTCTCTATTTGAGACCTGGGCACCATCCAAGAGGGCTCTTTCAGAGCACTGTGTAGCCCAGCTCACGCTCAGTGAGTTTCTGTGGTGGGGATGGGGCCCTGATTGATCCTGGAGTCCCACAAGTCACTGCTGTTGTTGCTGCTGAATGTCCTGGCCAAGCCTGAGTAATGCTCTGGGGCTCCCAAATCATTTCCACTTGCAGCAGGAATGAACCCCAGCTACAATTGGATTCATATGTTCTGGACAGCTGACAAGAATTCCTCTCATCCTCCGCATGTATGGTAGCTCCCCCGTCAGGCAGAGGACTCTCTTGCTCTTTGTATTTATGACCAATAAAAGCTCAATAACTGATGTAATCAAAGACCATGGATACAGGGGCTGCACTGTAGCTGGAACAGAAGATTGGACTGTTCCCCTGAAGAGATGTTATCACTGTAAGGCTCAGTAACCATGAACCTGTGATCCACTCCTAGCCTGTGTGCAGGGATTTCAACTCCCTTACAGCTAAAAGAGGAATAAGGAGCATTAACTTTGTACAAGGGGACTACGCCACAGAGGGGAAATTGGAAAGGAGGAGAAGGAAGAGGGATGATATTCTTAGCACTGTCAGTGCTGCTGCACTCATAAAACCTTTGCTTTATCTCTCCCAACAATCAGTCTAATTATGTTCATTGGAGGAGTCCAATTAATCCTCCATTGTCAGCCGGTGGCTAAGTGTTTCTCTACCCCTCACACTGCCACACACAGACACAGTGGAATCTACAATTAACACTACCCAAATTTATTTAGCACCACTTGCCTCAGCTTCTGACTCCCTCCAATTATGCCTAATCAATTCCACCAGGAGGTGACGGGGGAGCGGGGCACAGGGGAGGTCACTGTCATTTGCTGCGACAAACCCCTCTGCGCCACCCAAAGGCCAGACATGTCAGCGAGGTTGTCATGTGGCAAGACATGCGAGCGATCCTCGTTGAATAGCTAACTAATATCCCAGCTGCCCCTGTCTGTGGTGCCTCCTCTTCCTTCATTGTTGGTTAATTGAAAAACATGCAATACAGACTAAAGGTGGCAGCACTTGATTTTCTGTGTTCTCTGAACAAACCTGCCAGGACCTGGCCTTGCCACTTGGCCCGTCTCCTGCCTGGTAATTAAATGCCCACAAAATAGCTGAACTATGAAGACACTACAGCAACTGGTCACTATCACCCAAATGATATAGCTGTCTATTCTATGACACGGGATGTTCTCTGTACAAGTACAAACTTCACATTAGGAACACACAACAGAGGTGTTTGAAAGTATTGAAATTAAAGTTTTAAAAGATGTACTACCTTGATATTATGCCTCCTCAGACCAATCAAGTAACACTTTACATTCACATCTGTCCAGGCTCATCACATGATGTAAAGACTGAATGGTATTAAGTGCATTTGCATTATGACGTTACAGTGAAGTTGAACTGTGACCTTTTAGATAGAAAATGTTGTCAACATCATTTGATGCTATCACGTATTAGTCTAATGTTGTCATAATAGCATTATGTAAAAAAAAACAAAAAACATCTGCTGTCATTGTGCTCACATCTTGTTTTGTGATACATCAGTGACATATGCCTTTATATGTTTGTTGCACATGAATTAGAGTAGTTGAACTGTGACCTTTTGGATATAAAAATGTTGTTATCATCATTTGATGCTATTACGTACTAGTCTAATGTTGTCATAATAGCGTATGGGGAAAAAAAACAACAAAAAAAACAAACATCTGCTGTCATTGTGCTCACATCATGTTTATCCCGATACATCAGTGACATGTGCCTTTACATGTTTGTTGCACATGGATTATAGTAGTGGCTTTACAAAATTTACCATTCATCGCCTGTATGCAAAGAGGTATGTAACCATGGGAACATTTCTGTTGCATGATAAAGTATGAAATTCCATGTACCAACTCATGCTCCTGGTTCCACATTGTGTTCGAGTGTGCACATATGCACTGCACTGCCCAAGGCTCACAGCCAGGTTAGCCTCCCTCGAGCTAGCATTTTGTCCCAGCGCTGTCAACCCACAGCCCCACAGTGGGCATAGACAGTGGGAAGGAAAGCCCACTGACTGGAATAACCATGTTACAAACCCGCTGTAAAACGCCACTAATATTTAATGCCTTTCTGTCAGGTCTGAAGGGCACAGGCACATGGGGGAACTGTGCAGCCAAGTGTGAGTTCTTCTCCAAGGCTTGCTGCATCTGACTGTGAGCGGAAAGAAAATCTGAGAAAGTGTGGTGTGTGTTTATGTGTTTGTGTTTGTGTTTGTATCTACCTGACAAGTAAAAAAAAAACAACTATTTTGACATGTGTGATATGCAAACCTCACTACCTGGACCTTTTAAGCTCAGCATTAATATTTTCACTGAGCCATGTCAGCTTCTGCAGGCACACCGCGATGCTTTCTCGCCACAGAACAGCCGGTGGCAAGTCCCTTACTAATCCACGGGGTGTATCAGGTGATGGAGGCATCACCGGGCCTGATAACATCACTATGTCTCCGGCAGGATCAGGTTGAAGAGGCACCTAGTGGGTGAGGTCAGGCTAATGGCAGCGGATATCAGATCATGGCCTGTCACTGTATAAATCCTGGGCTGGTGTAATCCCCCGATAATGGACACATTTAGAAGCAAGGGCGCTGGTGAAACTGTCAACATGCCAACCATTGTGAGTCTAATGAAAATCAATGTCAGAGGGGACATGCAGTGTGTGCATGCAGTACCTGGCTGTTTATGTATGTAGGCCTATGTATGTATGTGTGTGTGTGTGTGAGTTATTTACTCCGTATAACTGTGTGTGCATCCATATCTACGTGTGTGCGTATCTGCATTTGTTAAAGCACAGTAGTCTGTATGTGTGCTTGACGTACTATATATGTGAGTCATATGAGGATTTTTGAGCAGAGCTGGGAGGTGGGAGGACTGCCACTAAGAATAGCATACTCCTCTTGACCCAAGTGCCTGGCTGTGGTAATTCTCCAGTGTAGCGTATTACTTTCACACCAACAGCAGTTTAAGCACAGAGCCCCCTGCACTGGCGCAGTCCAAACACAGCACCTTGGGATGCCTTCCACTTAAAACAAGCAGTGGGAGCGCATTAACATTTCAAGGTATTATTTCAAACGTCGGGAAAATTGCTGCTGAATATTTAATGGGAGCCAGTACCAGTTGAATGCATCCCTCTGTGGCTGTGGCTGCAGCGGTGGCGGAGGTTGGGGTTGGCGGTTTGGGGGAGGTTGCTTGCTGCTGAAGATGAGACCTGTGGGAGCTGACCTGAGCATTCGAAACAAGACTGGTGTGTACAGTGCTGCTCTACACTGGCGTCAGAGGGGACCCCACTTTGAGGAGCAATTATACGACTACTACTGGCTCATTAATTAAACTGAGAGCGACCAGGCTAATTCAGCTCTGCGACCCTGCAGAACGTGCTCACAGCTCGCTGCGCCGCACAGATATTATCCAATCAGTATTGCAATGACACACCAGCGACTGGTGGTGTTGTTATGTCTCAGCTCAAGTTTTCCCTTCAACTTCAATCTCATGTCACACCTCTCAATTACACACCGATGGTACGAGCTGTGCACCGAGTCATTTCAAAATAAACAATCTTCCTTTTTAAGAAACACCTTCCCTTACGAGAAAAATATTATCTTGTTACCGTCTGCATTCGACAAGCCTCATGTATTCAAACTAGAAAATCTCCACATATTTTAAATATTCAACGTTGAACCTGTTAGTAATGGTGGTGCCCCCACCCCTCACCCCCACATTATGTGAACCTGTGACTGAACATACTGGGCGCTTCACACCCATATTATCCAGATAGTTCAACCCCTTGAGCCAACTCCTCCCCTCGGGGCCCAGGGGACAAACCCTGGCCTTCTCTCCCGATCCGCAAGAGCCACACCCCATCTGGATTGAGCTCCTCGGGGACTGCTGGGGGGGCGTGTCAACCCCCAGTCTGACACCCCCCCCGCCTCAGGGTGTACATGCTCTATTGTGCAAAAGCAATCATTCTTAACCCGCACAAACCCCCACCCCTCCCCCCCACCACCACCACCACCTCGGTTCTTTTTGTTTTGCAAATGGCCTCTCCCACATCATTGTACATACACACTCCAACCACTGAGCTCTGGGGACCATCCAGGAAGTAATTGTGGCTTTTGTGCGTGTGGTCCCCCCCCTCTTCCTCAAAGGAGCCGCGCCCCCTTGTCAGCTGTCATCATATAACTGCCTGCAGACCCAGGGGCCTAATGACAGGATCTATAGTACATGAAAACACAATTATAGCCCTTGGTTCAATTGCTACTGTGTGAATGGCCTTTAAAAGAGGAAGAAAGGAACCAAACACATGCTGCCCGCTCCGAGGCATATAAGTCTGAACAATATCCCCTAAATCACAACCCATTAAAACGCACAGAGCCTCATTCTGGGCACGAATATTCTAAATACACCCTTTTTAAGAGACTCCCCTTATGTAGCTGTTATTGTAATTGTAGGACATGCTTGATGCGATGAGATTTCTGACTGACATGGATACATTTGACCTTGTATAGCACCGCTGCTTTCCGTTTTAATGAGCTAATATGAGCAATGGCACTGGCATATACAACCCACCCATGAGCCCGTGTTCCAGCGGCATTTCATTATCTCTGGCGATGCTGTTTTCATGGCAATATTTTGAAGCCACATTAAGCATCCATTACACAACGCTGCAGGAAACATGTTGATGGAACCTGTAAAAGATTCACCGCCCAGGCTCGATATTGCAGACCCCAGCATGCTTTACATTAGACAGGCAAAATGGCAGAAAAAGGAGAGGAGAGGCCTCCCACTATGTTTTTCAAATGGGAACAGTGACCCCCAATGGACGATACAATGCAGTCTGGCAAAGGGTTAACGCAGCATCATACACCACGACATCATGTATGAGGGTGCAATGACTTTGTAATGCAGCAGGGGTCAGTGTTGTATCACAGGAAAACTGAGCACAGTGAGAAAGAAAGGGAAAGCTGGGGCTGCAAAGATCACATCTGTCTCAGTGACATCACTAATCCCATTTAATCCGTTTGAGTTAATGTCCAGCTTTGCAAGTCGTCGACCCCCACCACCACCTCCCCTCACCCCTAAGGCACTGGGCTATGAAAACATGGGCAGGGGCCTCAGCAGATCCCATTAATGTAGTGACCTGAATGGGTTAAAGTGGCAAAGATGATGCTTAAATGTTGTGATGCCGCCAAGTGGACAAGCATTTCATCACAGCCACACAAGGAGAGACAACACGCACGCAGACACATAAGCCCACATGCCTGAATACACAGAAGCACATATGTGTTTGCGGTGTGTAAACACATGAGAACACACAAACCCAAAATAAGAATAAACAGAGATACAACTGAAGCATGTAAATGAGATGCACGACGCACCGGAACACACATGCGAAAACACGAAAACACATTCTGCAAGCCAAGCAATGATTAAATGGAATCCAATTAAATAGGTGCTAATTGCAGCGCTAATTAACTAAAACAAATTGATACAACTGTGACAAGGAGGGAACGAAGCATTTGCAAAGACGAGGGGAGAACAATGCACGTGGAGTGTAGCAGTCTACTGCAGGATGGCATCAGGATACGTCTGGCCTCTCTATTGTCTTAGCTCCTCTCAAGCCTGTCAAAACACACAGGCCTCCAAACAAAAGACCTCTCACAACTACAGGAGGCTTCTCTTTTCAGCGCAGGCTCAGGACTGCCACCCAGTTCCATTCTCCCTAACAAACATAAGATCCCTATGTCCTTAAAGCCCCTCATGTAACACAGCACAGCACAGCACGCCAGACAGCTGCCAGCCTCCCAACACAGTGGTAACCAGGGAACCTGACACCTGATAGAGATGAGTTACAGTCCTTCTCTTAGGGCTTAAACAGTGTTTTTTTCATTCGAAAGGTATCTGTGTAAATGCTTGGATGAAACACTGGGACAGTTGTTTTTACATTTAAATACATGTCTCATTTAGCTAAAGACTCAACAAACCTCATTAAAGCTTTTACATTTGCAGACACTGAATGCATCTTTGCTGTTTCTAGGGAGGATTTCTCAGATGACATGGAAAAGAGCATCAGTTTACCAAAATTGAAAAACGATGTAATGTTAAGTATCATGCTGCATAAATAAACAAGCAATATTTTAAGCACCACAGCACTAGATGATGAGAAGCCACAAGCAAACAGAGTGAGATCTCACATACTAAACTTTCGAATGAGAAAATTAAAATTTTATTGCACGCTACGTTTTGACAAGATATTCAGCATCACCGGTGGATGACACTTTTTATGTACACTCCCTAAAAGGCCAACATCCGCCAACTTCTACATGAAGTAACATGAAAAGCAGCACCATCTGAGGATCTGGGCTGAGCGACCTCATTTCTAACACTTTGTTCTCTGGTTCCCTGAACTGTGGTGTTCAGTGTCAGTTAAGGGCTGTTCAGCTAGGTTCAAAGTGGCAGTGTGCTTCCTGTGACATCTTCAGTAAGAATACTTGTTAAAAGTATTTTTGATGCAGGTGCACAAACTGCAGATAAACGCGTTATCACACACACAGCTGCTCTCGGATGCTACAGGCTGCCACCCTCTTCTTGTTTACATCTGTACACGACCTTTGTAATAAGTCTGTTTGATCAAAGCACTTCACAATAAATCTGACTTCAGACTTGCAGCTCAAACTGTGATACTTTGTAGAAAGCTTTTGCAGGAGGAATATGACCCCAGACAGCGAGATTTCCTGAAGCACAGATTTCTGAACTGCTCCCTAAACATTACTGTAATATAAACCTCAATGATACTGTAAATCATAAAGCACAAGGTGTAATAAAGTGGCTCTCCCTGCTGTCTGCTCTAGTTAAACATCTACCAGGGGCAATATATCTGTTGCTATAGCTACAAATTCTCCAGTAGATGCACAACTAAAAGATGATGTAGCCTGGGAGGTCCCACTTTAATAAATAAAATACAAAAAGAAAGTAATCACAAGTAGGCAACAAGCATAGCACAGAGAAATAATGTCCTGACAAATTTATTGTGGCTAACACCTGCCTCCCGAGTCCAAAACATAATGACTGCAAAGAAAAAGCTCCGCGCAACAATGTAACTGTAAAATGTAACATTGCTCTAAAATAATGCTCTTACCATGTACAGCAAAGTCAGCTAGCACACTGTGTCCAGGAGGAGTTTCTCTTTGCCTGTGTTACCTAGTCGAATCCCAGCATGCAATAGCCACAGCTCCTGCAGAGCATGACTTTAGATCCCTGCTAATTTAATGTTCCCAGGCCTAATTGTCCCCAGAGTGGTTGCTCTGAAGTAGCCCTGCTGTATCTCAATGGCTGGGGCTTGTTAAAACTGAAGGGGTGTGTGTTCCTGTGTGTGTGTGTGTGTGTGTGTGTGTGTGTGTGTGTGTGTGTGTGTGTGTGTGTGTGTGTGTGTGTGGACCTACATTACAGCAACCCGGCCAAGCACCTTACATGGCCTGACATTAATCACTGTGCACTGTCCCATGCAATATTCACCTGGCTAAGCACAGCGGGCACAGAGGCTGTCTGGGTTCGGACGCTCTATGTCATTCTCTTGCCTTTATTTCCAGTTCTATTTCAGTCTCTCTGTCTCTCTGCAGATCTCTCTCTGGTTGTCGGAGGATCTGGGAGGCTGCGGCTGTAGCTGGGAGAGGTGTTAGATCCTTACGAAAAAATCCAGAGAGAGCTAAATATTCCTGGAGGTCACACTTACACTTACCTCATAAAATAATTTTACTGGTGCTTCCATTGAAAGGAGGTTTTGCTGAGATTGCTCCGAAGGGTTATATTCATCATAGTCACATTCATACTCTTGCCCTTTCCACAATCTGCCACCTTTGAGTTTACCGACTCTCCACATCCAACCATCTGGGGCCAGTTCAGACTGGGACCCGGTTCAAATCTAAACCATCCCCTGGGACGAGAGCAGTGGTCACTAAATCCTTCTCTGCCCTCCCCCGCCTCCATTTCAACACCAGTGGGACTGTTCCCTCATCCTTTCCCAGCCTTCCCTTGGCATCCTGGGCAAAGTCAACACCAGCAGTCCCAGTGGAAACCCATGGGGACGAGTTTGGCTGCTCACACTAAATCCACTGTGGTCAAGCCGTCTGCTGGGCAAAAATAGATGGCATTTAGGAAACTTGAACACACACAGAGAGAAAGGTATGAACTCCCAGACACTTCTTCATATAGGAAAATCATCCCACAGAGGGGAGGATTAAAGTCCACTGGCCTTTTTTTTTTCTTTTCTTTTTTTAAAACCATGAATCATAAATCTGTGCCAGTTGTTTCCTGGAATTTAATTTGCAGTAATTAATTTACCAATTCTCATTATCTTGTTATCTATTGGGACTTTTGGATTTCTTCTACTGTAAAATTCAATCAATACCCATGGTTTGTCACAGATTACAACAACAACAACTACAACTAAATTACCAGACAATTTCAAATATTCAACCATTTCAGCTACTGAGTGGATTTACAGTATTCAATCTAAAAATATTCTTAGGCAACATATCAATTAATGGTAACATGTATCATAGTGACATATGTAACATTATCTGATCCAGGTTCTCATTAGCTGGCTTTACTAATTAATAACGGGAAAATGTTTCTTAGTTATGTCATTCTGATGTTACTACAACATACACAGTATGTGTTAGAAGCTCATCAAATGTTCTTTGGTCTGCTCTTGAAGTTAATGAAGTCAAAAATCAAATTAAATTTCTAATTCGTAGTTTAATATAAAAGAAAAAAAGATAAAATCCTGAAGAATACATCTTTCACTTGAGTCATAATTAACACTGGCATTCTTTAACCACATCAGAAAAACAAACATGAAGTGAATATGGTCTGGATAGAGTCACTGGTTCAAATGCCCAGAACAGCTGTGTACAGTAGTCTTGTTGGAGCCACTGCAACTGAGGTTCCCTACAGGAAGGCACTGTCATTTTATGTTTTAAAAACACAAACTACAACTAAAGATTCAATTATAAAATAAGAAAATGCACAACAAGCAATTAATAGTATCAGCAATATAGATCAATATATAGCTTATGTGTTCCTCTACATTTGTAATTTGCTCCACCATCAGCGACAGCATAAAACACAGGGAATTCAAAGTTAGCCAAGAGAACTAAGATTGTTGGGGAATTTCTAATCATCATCGTAATCATACATGATAATATTTTCTAAACCATCTGTGTGTGAGTGTCTGTTCCTCTGTTGACTTGTCTTTGATATAGTGGAGACAATTGTCTAACATGTGATTATGCATCATGTGCATGTTCAAGCTACAAGCATCTAACTAACTGATCTGTCAAGGTTTATTACAAGTCACGCTCCTCCACTCATCTCTAGCTCTCTCCTCTGCACACACACATTGAGCCACACACTCTTGCGTATGATGTGCCTGCAGACACCTCTGCAGCGCACCTCATTATCCACTCATCTAATAATGCTCTTTGTTAAATTGCAGTGTTAACCTGAGTAATAGGAGTAAAGGCCTTTTCTATCATGTTACCACTTACAAGCTTTCCAACCCCGTAATTACATCAAGGATTTCACATTTTAGGACTGATCTCATTACAGGGGCAACAGTAGATAGTGTTTCAGTTCTTGATCAACCACAACATTATAAGCAGATAATAGCAAATTGAGCAAAACGTATAAGCCTCAGGAGATTAAATGGAACAATATTTCTTTGAGGTGGACAGAAAAAGTCAAATTTAAAGCAAATTTTAATTTCAGTAAGTGAAAAATCTTCACTATAATACCTACATTATATTGATGATACTGATGATACTGAAGTTGTTCTCCATCGATATACTGTATGGCTGCTTGTTGAAGGTTTTCTATCTTAACAACGTTAAATTGGACTTTTTAGTTGAAAGGTTGACATAATTCAGCTGTACTTCATTGCAGCTCAGAGACTTTCCAAATTTTTAGCCTGGTGAGCTACAGACAGGTGACAATTCAAAGAAACACCAACAGTCTTCTTAGTAGGGTGATGTTGGGCTACCACGTACTGCCAAAATAACTTTGCATTGATTCTCTAAGTCTCTAAACTCTACTAGGGGGATAAAACACCATTCTTCTCTCATTTGGTGTATTGATGATTACCTAGTAGGTGTTTTACTGGGTCAAGTTCTGGTGACTGTGGAGGACTCAGCATTTACATCATTTATATCCTCATTAAACATCGCGTTTCATCACAGAGTGTGAGGTGATCACTCAGGACAACTAAGCATTGATTGCCGTGACCTACAGTCCCAAACCATGCCAGCAAAATGCCCCCGCCCCCCTTAGCATAACAGAGCCACAGGATTCCTTCACTATTCAGCACTGTTCTCTTGGTGTTAAACACTGGCTCTTGCAAACTTGTCGAGAATGTGGTGAACCGTGTTTCATCTGACTATAGCACATATTTCCTGCAGCTCTGTAGATCAGTGCACCACTGAACTCCCATGTGTGCATTCGTCGTTGTAATGAGGGGTTTAAGCACTGTGTAACCTGACTATAATATCTCTCTGTATGCACCTGTGGACACACTGCTCTTGACACAGTAAAGATCACTTCTTACATTAACGTTCTTAGCCAAGCGAGGAGAAGTCACTCTTCTGTTGTTCCTCACACTAATGTACAGTAAGCGATACATAGACCCTAAATGCAGACACCTCTGCTCCAGCTGAAACATGAGCTAGCTGAGGTGTGTGTGTATGTGTGTGTGAGTGAAGCTCCTTCTGTTCGCACCCCGACAATGAACTTAGATCTTTTCCTCTCGATACAACTGGGCCTGCTCAGCGTTTTGATACAAGCTACAGAGTGTGACTGGATGTTAACAGTTTAATTGCACCATGGGATGCTACTGTGTGGAAGCATCTGCATTTGTTATGTTTCTCCAATTATTTATTCAGGCTTTTCCTTTAATTCTGTTACTCCTCTTGTATTGTATACTGGGCGTCTCCTGAGTCAAGCGGGTACCACTCAAGGTCGCTGCACCCCAGATAACAACCGGCCTACAGTTATCAGTCATCCTGATCGCCGGGCTGTTACCCCCACCCCACTGCTGATGGGCAGCGGTGCTCATGTCTATCGCGGCTCTCAGGCTGCCCCTGAACTATGCTCCAGTGCACTGTTAATGCCCCAGCTAATCTGATCTGTCTCTGGCTGGCTTACTGCTTATAAACACACCTAGATATGAGGCCGGGGAAGTAATCCTGCAGCAGCTACAGTATGACAGAGGCATGCAGGACACTGGCTTTATGTCCACAGGCTGGTCTGATAGGGAGGGATTTACCTGAGGGAGGGGGAGAGGGAATAATAGAGTGGAGTGTCCAGAGGTGTTTTCCTATATGACATTGTTAGTGGTGTGTGTGTGTATGTGTGTGCCTACTCAGGGTAAAGCACTGCACTAATGGACAGGGAAGGTGATGTGTATATGTGGCTATCAGCGTGTAGCTTGAGCAAGTCAGCATTATGTGTTATTCATGACCCCCTTTTGAAGCATAGTGAAGGTCAAAGCCATGTTGTTGAGGGACCTGCAAGCTTCTCCTCTGCTTTGTACCAGCATGACAGTTAAAAACAACTACGTAGGTTAGACTGCAGTGTTGTTTCTTCACATTAACAAAAATAATAATAAGTTAATGAGCAAAATGACACTGGATGTATCTGATTTCTTTGTTTTGATCGTGTTCTCCTCTGGATGTGTGTGTCCTCTGTTACTTTTCAGCTGTCTGAGTTGGACTCCGTTTTGGCTGCTGCTATTAACTTCAGTTGGGTTTTAGCTGATAATGACTGAACCTTTCAAGGAGAACTAACCCATTTAAAAGAATTGCATCTGCGCGGATTTCAGCAATAAGCTTTTTAGGCCCGACTCTTGCCAAAAATAAAAATCAAAAGAAACTGTGTTTCATTTATTCACATATTCATTATGCTTCATTTCTCTCACATGCAAATAGCTGGTACAAATGTTTGGCTGCGATTCAAACAATGTCAGTACTAGCCTTCAAAAGCACCTCCAGAGAAGTGAGACTGCAGCTGAAATAGTTTCTTACAGGATGTGACAGGAAAAGAGTCCCTGTGTACAGACAGTGTCCAACACATACATAGTTCAAGATATCTGACATCTGGTCGCCGGCAAGTAAGTAGGTTTTGATTGATGACACACTGTTAGCATTCTGGTTGGTAGTCCAATAGAGGAATGTGCACACACATACTCACACACACACACTGCACCCCTGTGAAGAACTTGGCTCTGACACTGCAGCTCATGTCCTGCGGCAAGCTACTGGCACCCCAGGGTGCCGTGAGGGGAGCAACACATCACCTCTCTTGCAGATCACAGTGGCTGATATGCACTAGGGGAAACGTGTCTGACTGGTGAGACAGCCAAGCAGAGAGATATGGACAGAGAGGGAGGGGCAGCCTGGAGTGCACTCGCCCTAAAAGCATCCTGAATGTAGACATCAGTGTGTTCTATCAGATTGATCTGTCATAAAGTAAAAGTATTTGTTTGTTTCAGGGAATCAGAAGAAGCGAACCAGTTATCAAAGCTGCAAAATGAGCCTCATGTCTATTTCATATCAGACTGAGGAGAAAATCACATTCTCATACACACACCTGCTTTAAAACCCAGATGGCTGCTCTGTTCAGCCCTTTCCCATAGCAGACAAAAGTCTCTATGTGTGCACATCCATCTGCTAACATCTGTTAAGTTGTATGAAAGGATCTACAGTAAGCCTCCATTGATGTAAGTAAGAGTACATTAACAGCACTATGTGTTCATGGCATTGTTAAGATAACTTGCCAGCAAAGAGAGCTGTGAATACTAAACAAGCACATGACTGTGGTAGAGTCTGTCGGTGCCGTTGCCAGGGACATTTTCTACGGCAGATAAAATCCACAAAGGGCTCCTCATCGAAACCCAGTCCATCTGGATGCGGACTTGTTTTATATGCATGGGATCTATCTATCCTTCCATCTATCAGGGACACTGAGACTGAAATCATCACAGGGGGTGAGGGTAAAGTAAGAATAGATGTATTGATCTCCTCTTGTACCCCAAGCACTCACTCTTGTATAGTCATTAAGAATTACTAAAATAAAATAGAGCCAGGGGTCCAGACCGCTGCTGTGCTCATTGTTATCTAATCTGGAAAATAGTGCAACAATTCCTAGAAATGTACATACAGTAGCTGATACAGTGTCATGAACCAACTGATGCTGTTTGTACAGTAAAGAGCAGTGAGTGAGCAAACACTTGATGCAAAGTCAATAGTGAATCTAAGAATACCTCCACACCTCATGAGACAATAACCTGAGGAGACGTGTCTGTATTTGTAAAGACAAATGAGAGTGAAACTACAGTAATCAAACTGTTCAGAGGCATCTATGAGTGACCTGCAGGAGAGAGGGTGGTACACAGCATGAGTAAAACCAGATGTTTGTTTATGTGGGAATGGGCCTTCTCTTGCCATACACAGACTGTTTGGAAACAAGTTTTATATGGAAGTAGGTGGTTGTGAGATAAGAAGCTGTTAGGATCTGAACAAACAGCCCTGCTCAAATACAACTACACTTTTGACTAAAGCACCGATGATTCATTGAGCTTTCTAAATGCTTATTTAAAGGCACAGATCAACTGCTTCATTATTCATAGTGTTATCTATAATTAATTTGTTATGCAACATGATCATGTCATGAGCCTCATTCATCAGCACAGTGATTATAGCAAGAATTGTGTGGCATTGTTTCACAGCACAACTGTTAGTTCTCAAAACAATAATACACCGTAGCTGGGAATTGGGAGCTGTAGTCATATACTAAAAGCTACTGTATGCTTTTGTTGCATGCAGAGAACAGGAGCCAGGGCAGGTTGAAAGATTTTTCAGCTGCTTGATCCCAGACAGTGAGAGAGTCAAACAATGCTTCAGACAAACAGCAAGATTAAAGCAAACAACTGATAAAAAGAAAAAAGGAGCGGAAGTTAAGTAAGAGCAACAGGGAACCACCAGGGAAAAGGAAGCCAGCAGTACTTTATCGATCTGTCCAGCTGGGAAGAGAGACGTCTCCAGTTATCTATCAGACTGAGGTGTTTTTTAGGGCTTTAACGATATTGAGGTCAATGTGCCTTCACCAGTCTAAAAACTTCCTCCAAGATACTGCACAGTGCTGAGGAATCATAGTTGCAATGGTTTAGTGTCATAGACAGTCTTTTACTGAGAGAATAAAGCAACTGTCACATAAAGACCACATATCTGCAGTTAATGTCAAAATATAGTCAATACTACAAGCCGAAGAACAGTGCATCTGTAGAAGTACCACCTACCTACACGTTATTGCAAACTGCACCACTGGCTCTTAAGAACGTGAGAAATAAACAGATCCATTTCATTTCAACCATTTCAACATGCATAAATATGACATAAAACAAAATACAGCTTATCTACAGTAAGACACAGGATCCAGACTTTCTTAGTCACTTTTGTATGATGCACAACAGGGTAGAGAAATAGGGGGGAAAATAATTGAAATAAAAATTGTTTTAGTTTTACTTTTCCAGTAGTGTTTGAGCTGCTTTCATAATCTCTCTACGATCTTAATCTCCAAGGGAGCATGTGCAGTAAATCTTCAGAGGAAGTTAGTGTAAGATATGAAATTCAGCTCAGCTGAAGTTATAAGGTTTTAATATGACAGCAGCAGTTTGCTGATATCATGGATTTATTATCTAGAGCAGAATGTAGATCTGTTTGAGTAATTGCAGCCTATTGCACTTAGACTGTGGATAAGAGCATCAGCTAAATACATAATGTCCAACTGTCTCTTAGCAAACTAAATATCACAGCCAAACTCATTTTCAGCCATGTTAACTTCCTGAGGAAATCTTATCTAAGAGAGATATTTTTGTCTGTGGAGGAGGCCCCCGGGCTACATAGCCTCATTATTTAGTTTGGCTTCCTGACTACATTTCCCCTCTTATCCTCAACAGCACTATGGTGGATCCTGGCCTCGAACAGGAGCATAAAAACATCCGCCCATTTAAACAAACTGTTAACACATAGATGGGCTATCTCACTGAGACAGACTCAGAGTCTGTGGGCTCAGCAGTGTGCTTGAAGCCGGGCATATTGGCAGTCCTCTATCTGTATAAACAAACAGAAAGCCACTTCTGCAGTCATGAAGGAAAACAAGGATAGAATGGCAGCATAAAGCCACCTGAAGGCAGCATACCAGCAATCTGTTCATCAAACACAAACACTTTTGGGGAAGCATCAGGACTCATTGGCATACACAAGTCACATGCAGTACATTTGTAAATAGACGAGTACAAGCTATCCGCCTGCTATCAGCAAGAGACTGGATGATCACAGTTGGCGGGTAGTCTATGGAGGCAGTCAACAGAATTATGGGAAAAACACTAGCTTACACTTTTAACACCCAGTAAGGACACCTCTCTTGTTGAGAATAAATGACTGAATAAATAAATGCAACTACTGGCACCAACTGACAGTAAGGTGAGACCATTAAAAATACACTGCAGAAAGTTACTTTTAACAGCACAGAGACAAGAAGCTACTGTCCACAGTTACCATTAACCACAATGTGAATGTGGCAATGGCCTGGACCTCCATAGAGGACAATGGGAGCCGTGTCAAAAGCTTCAATCTGACAACAGAGATAGCCAAGTGAATTTCAAAAAAACATGTCATACACCATTTTCAAAATGACTGTGGCAATAAAGAGCCAATTTTAGACAGCTGTAAATGGGCCAAAACTCCACACGACAACCTTTAGCAGATGGATTTGAAGAAAATGATTTTCTCCAGCGCTGAGCACTGAGATGTGGTTTGATGTTGTGTAGATAGAGGGGACTCAAGTGTCTTGTGTGAGGTGAAGCTATTTCTTCAGCACTGTGGTACAAAGCCCCTGCTGACACAAGAATAAGTAAAATCACACCTAACAAGGGTGTCAGACGCTGCCTCTTTCACCTCCTTTTTCTGCCTTACAGTGAATGTGGAGCAGATGTCAGAGGGATGGAGGGTATACAGTGTATTCAATAGAAGGAAGAGTTGTGTATAATAATGTAAATGTCAAAGTTGACATCTCTTTCATTTGTCAAAACATGGTCCTATTCGTTGAATACAGCGCAGCCGGATTTCCTGCCTGTAAATTAAAATAAAGGCACTGACCATTTTGTTCTTCTTGGAGTAGGTCTTCTTCAGCAGCCTCTCGTTCATCCTCTCCTGCTCTCGCTGGGCGTGATGAAGGAAGCCGTTCTCCAGGGGATCCACCACGGGCTGGACATTCTCCTCTTCCTCCTCCACCTCCTCGTCTTCCTTTTTCTGCCGCTTCGCCACCTTTTTCTCCTTCCACCGCTCCTTCTTCTCCTGTGTCTTCACAACTCCGCTCTTCTTCTGCAGAGAGAAGTGGTTAAGATTGTTAGAACCTAGGTGTTAACAAATTACCAAGTGTGTGAAGATGAATGGACGCATCCACATGATACATAGTGGAGCCGTGGATATACTGTGTAACCACTGCTATCGTAGCCCTCGTTGATATGAGTGCGGTTAATAAACGTTAACAGCAAAAGAAACAAAATGATTACAAATCACCATGGCAGTATTAGTGGATGCTGTATAATGTCTTTTTACAAAGCCCATATTACTTTCCATAGGAATTCACACTTGCTCTGCAGTGACAGAGCTACTAATCAATGCCACACTGACAAGAGAGATTTACTGCTTTTAGTGTCTCAAGGATTTTCTTTAAGACCTTGAAACAATTGTACACCAGGTGATGACAAGTCTATGAAATACGACACTTAAAGCCGCCTTTGAACAAGAACAAAGCAGACAGATATCTAGATGGATAGACAGACTGGCAGGAGATGAATGTGTAAAAGAATGGAGTGAGGGTGTGCCACAGCTGGCAGATAGTCAAGCGCGCAGCCCCTTTCACTGCTGGGTTACACAAAGCAAGCAAACACTCGAGCAAAGAGCGGCGATGCTCGTTCGCTCTCTCTAAAAAATCTTTAATCCTGTCAACAGCAGAACAATGCCTTACTGGAGCCCATAATCACTTTATGGCTCAGATATAATGAGCTTATGATGTGAAGTGCTGCTTTAACACACACTGGAGAAAATACAGTCGCTCTACACTTACACTATGACCAAGCAATTTCCCCCTTTAACTAATCATCCCTTTCATGCTTAGGTTACGGCCTATGCGGAATTGGCGTTTGTTTATGTGAAACCAAACACCATTTGCAACTGCCTGGTATCTCGCCCAGTAGATTTCCTTCACCGCCTCTCCCTGCTCACCCCATGACCAGTATTGCACAAGAAGACATCAATGGTACCATGCTGTGTACGGCTTATCATTGCTTGTGTTTGCTTCATTTTAGCTTTAATTGAGCAGTTTCTGTCTTGTGAATGAAACTCTGCATCCCAGTTCCTAAAAGCACTGATATAGCCAACGCCATCGCATCATAGCAATCAAAGCATTGTGTCTGTAAAAGCAAATAAACAATAGAACCTAACGTCAGCCTAAACGTGTCATTCAAAGTACACAAGTGCACTCCACTCTGTTTACCATTCATACAGCTGTCCTGCCCATATACCATTTTTTCAAATGCTCACAGAAACTCTCTAATTACCTATTCAGTGTTGAAATTACAACCATTGGTTTAAATGTAGAGAGTGAAGAAGCTCAGTTTAGTTTGCTTCGACACTTTGATGCAGAAACCGATGAAATGTTACACAGTCTGTGTGTCAGAACCCTACTACATTGCTTATCACTAACTTTGGCAAGAAAATGACAGCATGACTGACAAGCATGTCAGTCCAACCAGCTAAATGACATTGATTAACTCCAGGTTTAACACTGGTTGTCTATTTTTCTGGCTCATATAATACAAGTGGCAGCCACCATCTAGAGTTATCCACACACGTTAAAACTTGACACAGGTCAACCTGAGCTCTAGATGCACTGGCAGCGTGAGGAGAGTTAAGCCCAACATGATGGTGAAGAAATATACACACACTGACACATAGGCACATCTGCCAGCCTGTGGAAACCACCGCTGCCTGCCTGCTTGTGTGTCAAGTGATTGAATCGTATCCTCCTCCTGGGCTTCTGCTGACTCTTATTTCCAGATCTCATCAGGCCTGAGTGGAGATTGTGACACACCGCTGCCTGGTAAAGCCTTTTGGTGGATATCGCTGTATGTCTGAATGGCGGAGGACGACGTGCCGCTGCTTGAAGCTGCATGGAGTTCAAGGCTGAGGGCTGCTGGTTCACGTTCAGACATCTGTTCACACAGCCAGCAGCGCTCGGCCTGACTGCAGTTAGCTCAGCACTCCATATGAATAATCAAATTATTGGCTTCGAGGGTGGGAGGTTAGCAGATGTCTAACACATTAACCCTGTAACTGCTAATGAATGACACCTTCTGTGACAAAGGGTGTTCATGTTTCAGGCACTGCAAAAAATTCACTGTGAAAATCAAGAGGTACAATTTTACTACAATTTAATTGAGGAAGGAGGAAGGGAGGGAGTGAGAAGGCAAATATCC
Source organism: Decapterus maruadsi (assembly GCA_030347415.2). NCBI lineage: Eukaryota > Metazoa > Chordata > Actinopteri > Carangiformes > Carangidae > Decapterus > Decapterus maruadsi. The sequence goes on from CM064895.1 coordinate 6,724,815, forward strand.
TTAAACCACCCACACAAACACCTTCATTATGATGTTCTAGTCCAGGAGCCTTGGCATAAGGTATTTGGTGCTACACTGAACATGCTTGTGGCTGAACTGTTTTTTTACTTACTGGTACAATTCCCAGCCTCCTAGGAGAAGCTGTTTGGAAACACATGAAGTATTTCAGTGTATTAGGTTTTCTTCTCACAACTTTAGAGGAAAAAAAATACCCTAACACATTTTAAGACTGGGCACGATGCTCAATGACTGCGGGAAGATTGATTGTTTTCATAGTCAGAGCTAACACAGTTATTTCCATTTATGTGCCACAGTGCATGATGTAACACAATAGACTGACTATAGACTAAAGATAAACATGTTGTATGGAAGTGCCCTCCTTACCCTTAAATAACTTCCTGCATAACAGTACTTGAGACAACTTATGGTCATTGTCAAAGTAGCTGCAATGTGTTTGTCCATATAAAGACGGTAGTCCGTGCATCAGTCTAGCCTCATTACAAGAGCACAGAGGAATGCTTAAGTGATGCTGCTGACACGTTGACACCAAGGGATTTAATGTCATGACACTGACACTGACATCACAAAGCTCAGCGCAGCTCCTCTTTTCTCATGAGGTGCCAGTCGGTATTAACAGAAGCACCTTTAAAAGAGCTGTTAAAAACACAAAGAAACTAAAGCCTGTTAACAGGAGACACTGAGAACACAAAAGTGTTTTGCTCCTGATAGGCAACACTGAAGCTCCAATAAGACTGTGCGTCAATAACCTCTAAGTTGCAATTTGCAATTGGCCTTACCTTCTCCTTTCTAATTAATTTAAGCGTACCTTTGTGGGAAAACCAGTAGTAAGTGGGGGGATCAATTAAATCTCAACTTGCATCAATGTGGAGCCTGATTACAGTAGCATTCTGATGAGCTGAGGTTATGATGTGTTCAGCCCAAGTAAAAAACATGCAGACACACAAGTGGCACAAAGATTATTGAACAGTTTAACACATACAGTACATCTTTAATTGCAGGACTAACTGTGCAAGCTAATGCATTTGTATACAACAATCAAAGGAGATTATTATTATCTAAGTAAAGATGACAGATATGGGAGTGCAACATTGCAATTAGTTTTGGAGGCCTGCAGGTCCAACTCTTGGGAAAACAAAATGTTAATTTATCATGTACGTCTTGTGAACATTCACATAATTACTACTTTTGTCTCTCTGTATAACGGCAGTTGTAGTAACTGAAGCTAAGGACTGTGAGTTGTTTGTGAGCAGAGAAGATGGATCCACCCAATACTGACAGTTAATTCTGGTGCCAAACCTCAAAATGAGTGATGAAACCAGTCTACTGTTGTATTTTCTCACTCATCAAATCAATGGGAGACTCTGCAGGATCAGGGCAAATTCTCTAAAAGAGCAGTTTTGTACTTTCTTTGTGGTTTAGCTCAGCAAGACATTTAATAAGTGCAGTATCTTGGTTTCCAAACTGGCCTGAAACCTGCTCTGCTGAAATGAAACGTGGCATCTCTGGGTCATTTCAGTATCTCTGCTTGCCAAATGCAACGGCCCGCCAAGCAAATACAACAAGCTCAAATCCATTAAGATCATGTGACCTTTCATTCTCACTCATCCTCTCTAAAACTGGATAATAAAGCGCAACATTTGGGACATCAAAATCAACATGTGTGACCTACAGTGTGTAAAGAGTCAGGCTGTGGTGGAGCTCCAGGGTGGCAAGGGGAGGAGCTTCCCATTTTTGGTAACTTGAACTGCTCTCAAATAACAAAGAGCTTTGGATACTCAACACCTGTTCCTCTGTGCCACGCATCACTCACTCATTCCATTCAGCATCAGCAGGATGTTTCTTTGCAGCGTTACACTGTTTGGGCTTAAAATTTGAATGTGTATGTGTGCCAAGACATCGACATGGCATTACCTCCAATAGGCTTTGATATGGACTCACCAGGGTGATGGGCTTTTTAAAACATCTTTCACTCCTCTGTCGTGTTTTTGTGCTTTGAAATGCACCCCGAACAATTTACTCAGTGTCCTCAGATGTTTTTGAAAAGTAGAAAAAGAACAGCTATCGACCTCATTCTAGGACAATACTGGAACTGAGAGAATAAAATGTGAAGCTACTCAACACTCTCCTTGCTCATCCTACGGTGACCTAATGTATCATTTTCAAACCTGAAGACTGGTTATGTACAGTTCACACAAGTTGAACACTGGATACCAAAAGAGAAAACAGTGTGGGTTTCTGTAGAAAAATGTGTGTCATGATTTCTAATCTCGTTTTGTTTGTGGCAGTCTTGTATAATTGAGCTTAAGCAATTAGACTTTATTTAGACCATTTGCACCTGCACTCATTACTGTCTCATGTCTGCGGTGCTCTATCAGTAATAAACAGATTTTAATTGTCGATCTGTGTCATTTCCATTTATTCACAGTCCATGACTCCGACAATAGATCTATAATAGCTCCAGGAGAAGAAGGGTAATCCATCACTGTGTGTCTGCCAGCGACGGCTTAGTTGTAATATAATTTCCATATGCCAAAGGCCTGAAGTGGGGTTTTTCTTCTCTACACATAATGGAGCGGTCTTACCACACTCTGTATTATTAAAAACCCATTTACAAATGAAAAAATACTGATGCAAATAATTGCAAAGTATATGCGTTACTGCTTGTAAAAATGGCATTGATGTATTCACTCTACATTTACAGCAGTTAAAGATTATGCCTTATAAATGGGATATGCATGATGTTATCCCTTAACTCTCAGTAGCCCTGAAACCTGTGTGGTCTAAAAATGTAACTCTGTAACCCTTTCTTCAAAACACCCTCGGTGCTTCTTTAGTTTCTTCTTCAGGATTAAGAGGATTGCCTTTGATTACTCACTAGTTAAGATCTAAAGAGGCCAGAGTGGTGGATCTCCCTCTTTTCAGCCTGCCCAGCTCGGGGCAGACATGTGACAGTGAGAGAAATGGAGAAGAACTGTCTCAAGATATGAGGCGGCACAGGGTCGCAGTGAGGGGAAGGGGGACAAACGATGGACAGAGAAACAGCGCAGGCAAGTGAACGAGGTGAGAAGGGGGGGGGGGGGGGGGGCACTGCTCGACTGGTTTGACCCGACCATGTTACCCTGGCAACAGTACAGGAGAGCTCTGTAGCTGTTCCAGGCTGCATGGGGACTGAAATGTGTTTGTGTGTAGGAGAGGGCATGTGTGTCCGGGTATGAGCGCAGAGAATCCAACACAGGTTTCCATACTCGCAACAATAAAGTGCATGGCTGTACGTGGTTATGCTGCGGCCTTGAGATCCACCATGGAAGCAAATTCAGCTCTCAGAGGACGCTTTATGCACTCTGCACAGTGGAATGTCAGCAACCCTGAAGCTGCTTGCAAAGGAGGGTCTTCATGAGGCATGCATAAACCAGAGGGCAAAGGAGCTTCACAATTGGAGCCTGGAGTGCAGAAAAATAGACAGGGTGTGTAAAGAGAGAGGGAGATAAAGAGAGATGGTGGTGTCTAATGCACATCATCACGCTTTCTCCAGTGCTCTCTTCTTTCTAAGGCCAGTAATTATTCAGGCGACACAAAGAGCTCTGCAGGGTACACCTCCTTCGACATTAAGCAGTGCTACAAAGAGATTATAGGGCTCTCTTGAAAATTTGCTGCTGTAAAAATTGTGCTGTGCTCTGAACTGGTGCTGTAGTAAAACTGTTAATAAAAATATGCTAAATTTTATTTTGTGTAGATTAGACAGTGTGGTGGGAATGATAACATAACCACTTTTAAATGTAAAAGTTAGTTCCTTATTAGACTGTGGGACTGTCTCTAAAAGAAGCAGGCAAACTACAGGTGTTTGGTATCATGGCAGTGTGAAAGTCCACCTGAGCTCTGACTCAGGTTACATCTCAGAGCAACAAAGTAAAGGTGTCAGTGACAGGCTGATTACTGGACTGTGCACTAGATAATGTTTTAACAATGCCGCACTATGTTGACTAAACGGTATACACAATTCTGTTAGGAGAGAGACACTGTATATTACAGTAACAGAACCAAACTTTCTACCCATCATCAAATCATGCTCTCACTGATGACCATGCATATAGTGTAAACCAGTGTTCTGCATCAACAGGAAAGGACATAATATTACAATTTACTGAGTCTTTAAACTCATCATGATACCAGTGATGAACAGTGGCTCTAAAACACAAGCTCTTGATTTATTTCACATTATTTTTAAATTTGCAATTAAATAAAGATAATGTTTAGCTTATTATATATATATTATACTTAGCTAGCTTGTTATTATTATCATATGTAAGATACAACATAAGAGGAACTCATACATTATATTGTCCAAAATCAAGCGCTAAGAGGGAAAATACTCAAACAGTAAATTCTGCTCTTTCATCTTTCCATATGACATGAGATTGACAGAGTCATTCATGGCCCCACTTCAGCTGTGTTTAGCTCCTTTTAAGACGGCTGAGGTGTGGTTGGTTGTGCAGATTTATTGCCCAGTTGTTGGTCTGATTCTGTACGCATTACAGCAGCTCTTGGCATGTCAGATAAATCACTCTGAGTTGTCATGATTTAGACTGGATTGATTTAATCATGCAGTACTCGCCAGCTTTTATAGTCCTGCACATGTGCTGCTCCGCAGAGACAGCAGAGCACACACCTTCCACCTTTACCATCTAACGTCGTCGTCAGCTACATCAAACATACCTTTGATTAACCATACAATCATTTACCCAGACTCCCTGTTTCTCTCAAAGCATATCATCAGAGGGTTATTGCCTTGTAGAGAGAAAAAAGAGCATTTTGTGTGCCAAGGAGCTTATCAGGCTGTGAAGAAGAGAGAGCACACATTTCTACAGTGATCAATGTTGCATAATTGGCTAGCACACGGATCAAATGAACCGCATCCTTTTCACCTTTTGTTAATCGATGTGGTGTATTTTTCCTGTTCATTTGACTTCACGGTTAAAGGCCTAATCCTTTGTGAATGTAAGCTAGTTTTTCTGGCGGTGCTGCTGTGTGCTTTGGGAAGGCATGGGAAACGAACTGGAGACATAAGGTGTAAATCCCTGGCAGGTCAGTGTGATGCTACATCATCCAGCTAAGTCAACCTGTGAGCAGGACACCGCCCTCACTTTGTCACTTCTCCCTCTTTCTGCTCAACACACTGTTGTTCCCTTAGCTGCTGTGTTGCTGTCTCTGTTTGGCAGCAGTGGGCATGATGCTGAATTTGAATCCTGTGGGAATAACTGTCAGGATGATTTGTGGGTAAGAGCATCAACATGAAAGCAATGTCACTAGTTCAAAGGCTACAGCATGATGTTTTTTGTAGAATTTGGTTTGTCATAATAATTTTCATATCTACTCTAACCACTGCTGTCAATATAAAAATAACCTACCTGATGCTTTTTGAGATATAAAACAATATTTTCTACAATAACAAATTTAATTGGAATCTAATTTTAACATCTGCAGATAACTGTTCAAGACTGTCCGTGACACTTCATAAAAGTGTTTCCTGAGCAGTCTGCTACCAGGTCCACACACCAACAGTTGGCAGATATTTCTATGCATGGCATGAGTCAGACTAAGTAATTATAGCATCCTTCGCAGTAGTTTTACACCTCTCAGATGATGTATCTTCCATACCAGCTATATGTGTCATTTTAAAAGTCAGACATGCACAAGTATGTACTGTATGAAGTGTGGGTGTACAACAACTTAAAATTACACCATCGAGTCTAACATCTGGACTATACAGGCTACACTGATGCTCAGTCGAGCATTAATATGAAACAACCGCGTGCTGGAACAACAATATTTTAGATGCAACATGTCAATTCTGTTTTGCCTCAGACAGTAATTCTGCCACAATTATTACACTAGTTATTCATGTTCTTATGTAAAACTCCATGATGACAGTAATCAGTATGATATCAATGACATCTTGCTTAACCTGTGACAGTAGAAACAGGCTGTTGACGATGTTTATGCTCTGATTATGTAATTTGTTATATATCAATTAAAATCAGATGCCCTTGCAAAGGCAAAGTGTTCAAAAGGGGACTTCCAGACTTAGGATGTTGTTGAAAAATGTGGAGCCTGCTGGGTGGTTTTCTAGGAGGATTCTCTCCTGACCTTGTGACGCTGCTGTACCATGTGTGCAGGTGGTGATAGCCCTCCCTTCTGCCTCCCCCATCTTGTTTGTTTTTTTTCTCATTCCCACTCTTCTATTAAACTTTACACCCTTTAAGTATAGACAAGTATGCTGCAGTCAGACTTAGTGTGTATTTCAGAAGCTAAACAAATCCTAAATTTTGAATGTTAATATGAGTGTGTTTGTGTTGCACTTGTGTGAGGGCTGAATTAGTTCCTGAAGTGACTCCATCTGGCCAGTGTATACTGAGGGGAGGAGAATAAGGGGAATGCAGTGATAACATGAGCGGCAGCAATAGGGCTGTGCAGCAGAACAATAAACACTGGCTTAAAATCTGTTTAAAACCTCCGACAAAACAACAGAGAGACACAAACTCACATTACAGGAGTAAAAGATGCCAAGAGGCAACACAGTTTGATCCAGATAGCTCAACACCCCTATAGACAGTTTGTGTACATGATGTGACTTCTGTGTTGCAAATATTGTCTCATCTATTTATAACGGTACTGTACATCTCTTACAGGAGTTCATTTGACTTCATTACTGTTCTTTTGTTTATGTTGACTACAGGGTAGTCATAAAATTCTGGAACTTCCCTTTTAGTGTACACTATTACTCTACCTCTTTGAATTATTTGAATGAGACACTTGTTCACCTGCATCCCTATGAATGCAGGAGTCATAGTACTGGCCCAAATGTCCACTGGATTGCATTTCATTAGGTACATCTGGCTAAAACCGCTACAGTATGAAACAGTTTTTTTTTCCTCCTACTGTGCCTACTGTAAAGGTTACAAAGTTCTAAGTTTATGATGAAGCTGTTTGAGACGTTTATTGTTATTTAGTCAATGTCCAAAATCACAGTTCAAATCACCACCTCTAAAATATATAAAATATACATATAATATAATCTCAAAATTCTAACCATCATGAAAGACAGACGTTTACACTGATGTATAGGCTTCATTACCAACTATTGTGACAACTATACTGGATGAATACAAAAATAGTATAAGTAAATGAGGTACTGATCATTCACACTAAGATAAGAGTCTGAATTTTCGAGGAGGAAGAATCCTGGTGACCAGTGCTGTGGTGTCTACTTTAAAACACTTTCGTTCTGCATCAGCTGACGTGTCGCCCGAGTTGGTCGCCACCAACCGAGTACTTCATTTCAGCTGTCAAACTCACTTGCTCACTCTCTGCTGCTGACCATTTTGCTGCTGCTTCAGCTGATGCACCTCTGATCCTTCTGGCACCCTGGCACACACCTGTGGGCTCTGACTCTTATCTGGTTCTTCACATCTACCTGCTACTCTATGCCCTGGTTTTCTTGGTGTATCAGGCCAATAACTTACTCTTACTGATCATGTTTCATTCAGTCAAAAGTTAAGTCAAATGAAAAATGCAGCATTTTGACATGATAAGCAAGTTGGATTGTGACAATTCATGCCAAACATCACCCGCACAGCAAGAATGATGATTATAAATGTTTGATTATTGAAGTTCAAAGTAGAGAACATGCTACCAGATATCAGAGACTCGCCTCCCACAGGCTCTTCTAGAGACTATTAAGTAGTATCTCTGACAGGAGCGAGGCTTTCTATGGAGGCCAATATGAGCTGTGAACCTCCCACCCATTGTCACAGGAAGCTCCCTCCTTCCTGATGCTCAGCCCACACGCTGCAGCCCAAAATACAGCCGGGTGTCATTCCCTGGGTTCCTCCTTTCCTCACACTCTCCAGAGAGAGAAAGTGTTGCCTCGGCAACAGCTACTTCCATTGGGAGGAGAATAACAAATATAAACTCCTATAAATGTGTAATATTGGTCTCACACTGTCAACAAATCAGCCTAACATATTTTCTGCACAAACTGTTAATTATATTTTTCATGGGTAAAGCAGCTAAAAAGACACCAGGGATGTTAACAGCAAGCCTCTTCAGGAACAATAAACGACAGGCTTTTGAGTACTAACAAACGTTATTTTCTGTCTGCATTACTGAAATCCCGCAGTGTGACATTCATTCTCTCGTTCTTTTCACTACAAAGCCAAATCAAGGCACAAATTACAAAACGAGTTTCCTTCCCTCCGTTGACTAACTCAGAAGACGACAGAAGTGTTTTGACGTCAGCCAAATTTCTGAGCACATCCTGCTGCGAGCTGAACCGGTGTGAGAAGTTGGCTTTGTTCACACAGCGGGAGGCTGACAGAGCAGAGGAATCCCAACCAGGGACGACTGACAGGGGAGGAGGAACCTCAGATCTGCCTGCAGTCTCATGCTGTATCACTGTAGTCATAACAACACAGCGCTCCAAAAACTAAACCGTTTTTCTAAACATAAATGCCACATTCTTTAAATTCTTCGCTAAGCCCAATGATAATGAAACATCCCATACCTCTGAAAGCCCCTGCAAACTTGATGATTTAGGAACATAAAAATTGTTCAGATTGAAGTTACAAGGTTTTTCCATCCTAACCCTCGGGTAAACCCCTGCTGATTCACTCCAAAACTATGTCTGCCCTGAAGCAACATTGTGAAGATCTGAAAAGATGTGTGGCTGGTATAAATAATACACTGAACACCATGCAGAGTGGAAAGGTAACTGGAAATCTGCTGGGTGAGTTTTCAGAGACCAACAACTCAATGTCACACCATATAGCAGTCAGTCAGTTCAGTATTTGTATGGTCAATATTTCCAAAAACACTGGACCCTGCACTTCCCATAAAGCAAGAAAACATATAAAACTTTCATCTGTTATTTTTACATTTTAACACGAGTAGTACAGGTAGAGCAAGTTTCTTTGAGTGTTTCTTCTTGGATTGTGCAGGTGTTGCACAGATGTTACTAACAACATTAATCAAAGCTTTGTTCCCTCCAAGTGTACTAGTTATTCATAGCAGAGTAACAGTGAGCTAAAATAAGACACCCAAATGGAATTCAATCATCATTCATTTAAATGTTTAATAACCTCTATTTTTAAACAAACAGAACAAACCTCACTTGCACTGCACAAAAGTTCCTTTTTTTTTTACTGTGATGGCAAAAACCCAGAGAAACAACTCAAACTAGAGATGATATATTCACTTGCATCAGTCTGACTCTTGAAAGTTTATCATCAGGACTATGATAAAATTTAAAGACTCTTCTGAGATTACTGTTAAGATATCTCTGCTTTACCGGTGTCTTCAAGAGGGTACAACAAGAAAGATGGGAGCCAAGGTTGATAAGCATCACATCCATAAAAACATCACCTCAGAGAGTTTGAGAAATAAGCCAGCTAAATTGCTTTTCGTTGAAATCACCTGATGGAACAGATCTGTCTTGCCTATAGATTTGTTTGCAATTGCTTTCGCTGTGTAACTTGATATATCCAAGGCAAGAGACCATAAAAGCATTTACAGTACTACTGCTCTCATATTGTAAGCTACAAGACATGTCGAGTTGTTGAGCGGTTCGTAACTGCCTGTTGTGTCCTCAGAGCCAATCATCATTTACCTTAAACAACTCCTGTTAAAGAAGAATCATAAACTGTCATCTGAGTGGATTTAACGTGCAGATATTTAGACTGTTACAAAAAGAGAAACCACAGTGATTTTGTTTGACAGGGAGGAAAATGAGCTGCTCTCAGAGAGAATGCAGCATTGTAACAACGGCAACAAAAACAAGTGCTCCTGTTGGTGCTAAAAGCAACCCCAGATCACTCCCCAACCACTGAGTCAGCTGTGAACTGTTGCTGTCACACTGTTTGCTAGATGAATGAGCCTGACGCACTGTTTGCATGCACGCACACGGAGGCACGCGCACAAACACACGCACACAGACGTAGTATTTAAAGAACCTCTGCCTACGTGCGTGCTTCCATTGGGATCAGGCACAATGAGCTCCATGTTGACTAATGCTTTGCAGTTATTTCACATTATGCGACTACCTGTTCTGAGTTCATGCAAACACAGCACACACACACACACACACACACAGTACACACACAGCATGTTTCTGTGTTATCTCATTCATTCACTTCCTTGAGTTCTTTCTCTTTTGATTAAGTTCTCTTTTTCTTTGACAAACACTGTGTGAATTGTGCTCCTCCACTTCCACCTCATCCCCCCATTCTACACACACATGACACATCATTGCAGCCTCATTCTGTCCTACACAACACATAATATGAAAACAATACATACACAGTACGTAGACACAGTGAATCTGTCTCTCACTTTTACACACAGTCAAATAAATGTCAAAAAAATGTCACGTAATACAAGACAATGGCTATACTCCTGTTCTTTTATATAAAGAGACATGAAGTCAGGCTTAATTATTATTACAATGAAGGTCTACAGATAAACCCCCAGGAAAAAGCTAGGCCCATTTATTAAAAAAAATAACCAGTAAATGTTTTAATGTTGCTATTTGTGGTTCATATTATATTAAACTATAAAAGGATAGCATAATTATGATCATATTTTGTTGTTACATCAAAACAATCTGATTAAATGAATCAAATAGCTTACCTTTAGCCTTCTGTCACATGTGGCCACATAAAGCTAAGGTCTAAAATCTGTTTATAAAGTGGTACAATTTTTACAGTATCAAAGGATGATGTAACGCTGTGATGAACGCTCAGAGAATTTGCCACTGACCCGACTTTGTCTTCACTCTCAGCTCTATGGAGCTTTTAGCATGTCTCAGTTAAATGTTCTAGTCTTGAAGTCAAAAGCTATCACACACACTTGGCAACTGTTTTTAGCCAAAAATAAATAAACAAAGCCTGTTCATACAAGTAGCACAGCATTCAGCAGCAAAACAACTAGGAGACCAAAACATATTTCAAAAAAGAGTTAATATTAGACTTACAGAGGCAAGACGATGCTCCATATCTACCGGGTGCAAAGACGCAACTGTTACTCTATTAATCCATTCTTGGTCCAAAAAATCCATTCTTGATGTTACAATACGATGTACATTAAACCCTAACTGTCAATCGTGACCAGCGGTCGCTGGTCCCACCAGGTGTTTGTAGTCTGCATCATTAACGACCTCTAACGAGCCAGCTGCTGATTGCCGGTCTGAACATCACCTGACTCACCACTCAAAGCACCAAATACACCCAGTGTTTACAAACACAACAGCAATACAAAGTGGCTGCTTGTCTTGACAGAACCATATTTGGCTAATTGTAAACAGTACTGCTGGCAACTAGAGAGCATACGAAACCACAACAGCCAAATTTGCTATTTGTAAACTGGCCAATTCACAAAGTTAATGTTGATTAATGTTAATTGTTATTAAAAGCCAGCACACCCGCTGGCTGCCAAAAGAATTCTGTCACGTCCTACAGCTTGTTAAGACAAGTTGGTAATAATGAGTGTAATTAAAATCTTTTTGCTATTTGGCAACTGCAAAAAAATAAAATGGAAAAAAAATGTGGATAGCTATTCTTATTCTGATAACTAAGGAATAGTTTAAATGTTTAAAAGTTATTACGAGCAAATGGTTTCTAAAAGTAGCTATTCTGATAGAGGCGCAGCAGTAGAAATGGAAACACCACATTAAGAATAACATGCCAAGAGATAAATTTAGTCTTTTGTGTCTAATGCCTGACACTCTGGCCGCGCTGCATGTAATGTCCTCATGTCCTTGAACCATGTGTATCAGTATGTACAGCTTTCACTGCACTTGTGTACCAAATGTCAACAAGACAAATCCCTGTGTATTTAATATACCTTACAATTCAGTTCACTGAGACACCGATTTTAAAACGAGACCGAGAACTGCACTTTAAGACATGGTAAAGAATAACAGAGGGCAGGAAGGCAACACGGAGCATTAGAGGACTAACATATTTATCCAGCATCCACTACCCACACACGCACAAGCAGAAACAAATGCATACACCAGCCGCCCTCTCATCCCTCATCTGTCCAGTGCAGATCCTTGACCAGGGCGCTTGTTTGAAAAACCAGAGGTCAAACCGTAAAGCAATTACGCTGGCAACTCATCAACCAAGGGCTGACAGCAATACAATTACCTCCAGGCTGCAGCAGCCTACAGCAGACAAGTGAGCACACAGAGAGAGAGAGAGAGGGCTGTGTTTAACTCTGGATGCAACAGTGCTTTCTGTATAATAGCACCCTGCCGAGTGCACTTTAATTCTCTGTTTAACAGGTACGCAGTAGTGCTAAGGGAGGGAGAGAAAGAGAGGGAGAGAGATCTATTAGATGTTACCTAAGGCCTTGGAATCAAGTCACTTCGCTGGGAAGAATATCGACAGAGACAGACAGAGATATAGAAATGGTGTCAGGGAAAAAAGAGAACACAGTGTGATCTCTATGCAGTTGCTGCTGGCAATAGTGAGAAGAGACAGAGCGAGGAAGAGTCACTAAAATCCCTGCTACTAGTATGTCTCATCCACTATTTTACCATTTACTCTGTACTTCACTTTTCTTATCAAATGTGTGTGTGCAACAAGCCCACACCCTCATACAGTATCTTTCACACAGTGGAAAAGAAACGATCTGGCTAATCTTCATTTATGTTCAGAAGATACAATGTTTGCCTTTAGGGAGCAGTGGTCAAAAACTTACATTCAAGACTGAATATTTGCAGTGCAGATGGGGTGATTATAATGGGACTTGGATTGATTTTATTTCCCTTGTTTTCAACTGTCAAACTCACATGTAGTGGAAGTGAAAGTGTATTGATGTAACAGCAGTTTAATTTCCAAGAAAAAAAAAACACAATTTACACAGGACTGCATTAACTGTACATGTGCAAATACATGTAATGTTTTAACAGTGGTATGAAAATATCATGTTATTAGTATTGCTTTATTTGGTGATTATGTTTTTATTGTCTCAACTATTTATGCTGGTCATGTTGTTTATCTTGCTGTTTTAAATGTGCTATAATAAGAGTTGAGTTGTGTATGATTGCATACACAGTTTCTGGACCTCCACTCTCAGATCTATATCTAGAACTATTTCCCATCTGTGCTCGTCTTTAATTGTGGGCAGACTGTCTGTATGTTCTGCTGTAATTTACAGAACAGAACTGCTGTTATTCGTATATTTAACTCTGATTCTAAAATGCCCTTGTGTGGTAAATCACAGTTCTGTTATGTTTAATCCTCCTCATTTGCTTAACTTCCATTTATACTCTTTCTTTCTTCCTCGATCCGAGCTATTTAAATGATTTTGCTGCTCCAATGGCCCAATTCCCCAACAGGGATCATTAAAGTTTTATCTTAATCTATGAGCAAGACTCTTGTGAAAGACTTTTCCTTCACTGTGGAGTAAAAGTGAAGGGGATTTCTTTAAAAGTATAAAGTTCCAATTACAGAAAATCTTGAAGTTACAACTGAGAAAAAGTGACTGCTTCTTCTAATGTGATTTCAGGCTGTAGGGTTTTCTCCTCATTTGGACAGCACTGAGCACAGACTAGGAACTTGTGTCATTAATGGATGGTATTTCACATAGGAGTATTTGAGTGTTCCAGTTGAACCTTCTATGTTAAAAAAAAAAAAGAAGGCTTTATCAAATTTAATTTATTACGCTCTACAGCATACTCAAATCCAGTTTCAAGAGGAAGCGTGATTCAAATGCAAAACCTCAACCTTCCAGCTCAGCATACATGTCATTGAGATACGAACAATGCCACAGAAAGATTACATTATAAATAGACTGATTAATGGGAAACTAGATGGGTGAAGGCTGCATGGTGGAGGAAGTAATTAGCGCAAGTCAGCAGCAGCAGGCTAGAAGCACAGGGAGGAACTCTAGAATGAGCTTAAGTCAGTTTGCCTCAGCTAATGATGGACTGAAGTGGCGCCCTTAACCCACTTGCTACTGTGAGAAGTCCTGCACTTGAGTCTGAACTAGCAGGAACCAGCCTGTCAGTCATCCAGTGGGGCATGTAAAAGTACAGCGCTGGTGGCCCAGTCTGAGGAGTCCGGTGGGTCTGAATGATGTCTCATCAGCTGCTACCGTTGTGTCAGAGCAGCGGTGCGAGGCGGAGGTGTCGGGCGGGTTACCTCGATGCCCGCTGAGGCGCTATGGCTCTCTATGCTCTCGGGTGTGGTGAGACGTGACTGAGACATGTCTGAGCTGAGACGGTGGAGGACAAGCTGCATTGTAGGTACTGTACGTGAACTTAATTCATCTGAGGTAAAAAAAAAAAAACAGATGAGGAGAATCTGGACGAGCAGGTGAGGCGTGTGTCTGACAGTTTGCGACACATGGGTGAAGAAACATGGCTGCTTTATTTTCTTACTTCAGGGTTCAGCTGTCATGCACCTTGCTTTTAGATGCTAGATCATCTGCCACACGCTGTTGTGTGTGCGCGCCTGTGCATGTGCGTGAATACATGGTACATGCGTGTCTGTGTCAGACCTGCTTCCACTCAGTGGGATCAAACATGAGCAGTGGCTGTGCGCTTCTCGTCTCCCTGCCTTCCCTGTAATGAGGAGTGATCCGCTCGCCTCCCATGGAGGAAGGACATGTTTATACAGCTCCTGCTCACAGGCAGTGAGAAGGAGAAAAACAGATTACAGAAACACTCTGGTCAAATGTCAACACAACGCTGCACAAGTAGCAAAGAGACACACATCAAACGCTGCAGCTAGAGTGTGAACAGACGGCCAGCGCTTAGTGAATCAGCTAAAAACAAACTAACCTTTGAGTTTACAAATAGAGGAATTTCCTCTGTGCTGACCCTTGCTCAGTCCCTGTGGAGGATCTAGTTTTCCTGCCTTGTGGCACTTTAAAACGTCGAGTTGAGTGAGTCAACCCAGTTCTTCCAGCATGATGTTTGACAAATATTGCAGAGCTCTGCAGCACCTTTCATTGGAAACAGCCTCACAAAATGGTAAAATTAAATAGCTGCCAACTCATCAGGAAGCCCATAAAGCCGTATGTGTCAGAGGAGCGCGTTTGTTGCAGGGGCAGCGATTCATTACTAGAGCACCCCCTCTGTGAAAATTAAGAGTGGAATCAGAGCAGAGGGCTAACTGTGATTCATCTTGCCGCCTTTTTTCTATTGCAGCACAACTGCAAGCATGATGAAATAATGGCAGTGAATAGGCACTCCTACACAGCAGGACGTCAGGGAATCTGTATCCTGGAGGCAAGGAGAAGTAATTGGCGAACACAAGCAGGACAAGAGACCACCTGCTGCAGCCTGGGTCAGGCTCAACAGCTCTGCCTGGCCGTCAACAAGTACATGTGAAATTAACATGCAAAGCTGTGAGTGCAAAGTCAATGAATATCCACTAACGCTGGCTGCCCTCGGTCAAGGCGGGTCATAAGGCCACATATCTACCGCTGCCGGCTAAAGTTCCTGCAGAGCAGAGAACAGAGAGAAGGATGAGAGGCAAGGAGAGCAGTGGGAGGTGGGGGGGCACGTGAAGACAAAGCAGAGGTGTATTTGGTTCAGCCCAGCCAAAGGTGGAGTGTCTGGGCAGATGCCAGATCGCAGACGAACTAGGCACAGTGACAGATCTATTCCCCCTGCTGCCTCCAGCCAGCTGTCACTGCAGATAAACACAATGGGCTCCTCTCTCCAACAACAGCATGCTGTAATCTGGAATTGACAGCTGACTGTGCCTCACAACTCCGAGGGAGCCGAGGGAATGATGCTGTGAGTCAATTAACTGAAAGAAATGAATTTTTATTTGGATGGCTTTGAATGTGGGATAAGTAGGAGCCGCCACGGGAACCTCAGCTCAGGTGCAGGTCAGGACAAAACAATCTAACCTGGGTATTGTATTACAAAGGAAGACTTTAGTTTTTAAATGCTCAATATGTAAAGCTTACGGCGAGCAAGTGCAAGCTTGTGGAATTTTCTTTGAAATACAAAAAATACAAAGCTCAAATGACCAAACTCTGCAGCTGCATTTGTCTCCACATGTATCTTCTGATGCTGCTCTCAGACCCGGCAGATTCTGTGTGAGATGGCCTCCGCCCAAAAACTCTTTCACCACCGGGGTGTGACACCCATCCAGTGACACATTCCCTCCATCAAAACTGACTGCCAGGACTGCTCTGCATGAAAACGCTTGCCGTGCAGTCACTTTATATGGAGGAAAATGTGTCCTTAGCCTCCAAATCACTCACACTGCCAGGTTTTGCTTCAGTCTTTCCACGGGGCATTATGCACAGAGCAGTGGATCAGCATGCTGTGTGCTAGTTGTGACTGTCTGTTTACGTTTTCACAGGGAAAGCTGGCAGCCACAGTGTGTCTGGGCCTGCCAGTACAAGCCCAAGCCTCAGCTGACCCGGATTTGTGTCTCTTTACACAACAAAACTTTTTACAGCTGCTATAAAAATGTAATATCTCGCACACACATACTTAAGTTCAAAGACCATCAAATAAAGTGAAACATATCTTCGCTGCCTCTCCGGGGAACTGCTCTTACCCTCATCCATTCAGTCTCTCCCAGCCTCTCACGGCCTAGTTAATGACACCAGGCCACAGACTTTTAAAAGGTCTATTCCCTTTATGTCCAGCGACTTAATATTCAAACTGTCTTATAAAACCGCTGCTGCCAATCCTAGCCCCATTTTTCAGCCGACTAGCACCTCATTTTATCCCTATTACATTCTGCCCGAATGATGTAACTCCACCTCCCATCCCCAGAGTCCCTCTCACAGCCAAGGAAGTCATCCATTCATAGCGATCTGCTGCTCTTATCATAAATACCTGTGTAGTTGACCCTGGCCAGACCTATTGCTGGAGACTCGGGCCACAAATCAATGCTGCACAGTTGGACAAAGGCTCACATGCACCATCACTTAAGCCAGAAAAGTAATTTCTCCATATGTAGCTGCTTTCCTTGTCCTGGGTCAAATCATTGAAATGTTAGCTTTAGACTGCTGAGAGCAGCAGATGGGTGGGTTTTGTGCGCTACAGTGCAGAGACTGTAACAGTATATTCAATTTGACATTTGTTATCTAAACTGGCACGGTGTGGTTAAAACCACTAAGGGCTATTTCCAAAGACAAAGACCCTGAAAAGAGATAGACTGCCTTGATCTTTGAGACATCTTCTCTCACAATATTAAACCATTAAAACAGAATGTAAATCCCAAGTTGGTGGTTCATTTGTCGGCTGCTTGACATTTAGCTTTCTCAACAAGTCATTACTACTGTAAATATGTCCTCTGTGGCAACAAAACACATTACACTTCAGTCTTTAGATCAGTATGCCTGAAAGGAATACTAGCATAGAAACGTTAAGAGTGCAAACAACCCACAATGCAACACTATGCAACATGTTTGCTCCATTTGCACAGAGCACACATAAGTGCCTTCATGGCATGGTTTTGAATGGTGGTGCAATCTGAGCTGGCATTGCTCCTACTGCGTTCCTACTTGCACGTCTCAGTGTGTATTGAAAAAAGTGATACAGAGGCATAACAGTGAGAAGAAACAGCCAACAAAGGTTGATCCACTGCTGAAGATGTCAGGCTCTGCAGCTGCCCAGCGACAAAGGCAGGATCTCCACAGTGAAAAGAGCAGACATGTAATATTGATTGTGCGCTGCCAATTCAAGATGTGTGAATACCTGACCTTCCTAGAAGTTAACAGCACAAACACAAATTCTCTCCCCACCACAACTATATCCTGCTGATTGTTCACAGCTCACACGAATCACCGTCTCACCGACTCAGTTTTCTGTGTTGACAAAGAACAATGATGATTATAATCACATTCATCCCGATTATATTCCCACTCACCGACTCCCCAGACAAAAACAACTTAACCTTCCTCTCCTCTTTTTATGGATTGGAAGCAGCTGACATTACTGTGACATTTACCTCAAGTCAAAACACTGCAGCTTTCTGGCCGTCCTTTAAAAAGGAAACTCTCCTCTATCCTCCAGACTCACTTCCTTTAAATGTTATACCTCTGTTTTCAGGGGGAGGTTATACACACAATAGCGTTTTATCATTTCCTCTGTGGAGAGGCTGCATCACTTAGATCCAGGAGTCTCTGTGAGGCTTGTTAAAGATGACTTTAACAGGCATCTTACATGCACCATATAAACAGCATCGCATGCAGCCGTAGCTGCACACGATTCACTGATGTTGTTGTGTCGCCTTCACAGAATCACAAAATATAGGCTTAACCTGCTAAATATCAACATACATCACAGACATCTCTTTAATAATTCTGTCAGCTACTAATTTCTTTAGGTTTTTTTTTTCCGTCTCTTTTCCAAGACGTGATCTGTCAGTGCAATAATAATATTTCTGCTGGTTCAAATTCAAGTTCTATTTTTTAGCCTGATTATGTCTCGTCAACTGAGATGTTCATTTATTTAAACTTTGCAAAAGTTGTTTTTATTGAAAACTGGTTGAAATGTTCTTGCTGAAAAAAAAAATAGACGTCATCATTATTATCATCACCACCATCATCATCATCAGCTAACGTTGATTGATTTTCATAATGTTTTCAGCTGGAATGTGAATGTCAGTCAGGGTGAACGTAAATATTACAACAGGAGGTGGATTGTGAGCTTTTTTTTTTTTTTTTTTTAACTGAGAAATCTGATTGCAGGTGTTAATGTAATCCATCTGAGCTATTACACAATCAGGACGGAAGATGATATCAGTGGCAGGTGGGGGCGGAGGGTGATGGTGGTGGCTGCTGCAGGAGCAGACACAGGCTTTGGCTGACTGCTGCTCCACACATAATGAGGTCTGATCCAGGAAGAGAATCAATGGTGATGTGACAGCGGGGGTTAAAGGTCAACACGACCTCCGACTGCGCCACGAGCTGTGTGTGCATGTGGCATGGTTTGTGTTGGAGCATGCAGAGGTGTGTGAGTGTGTGTGTGTATCGGCATGCTACTATTCTTGTCATTTGTCAACCGGTCAAAAAGGTAATTACTGTTTCGAAACATTGACTCATTACAATATGAAGACAAATGGCTTGTCTGTTCCGCCTGAATCATTGACAGCATAATAACAGACCATCTGCCCCCCCGAAGCACTAAGTGGTATACATTCATCATACGGTACACAGTGACTCTTGTAATTACATGACACCAGCTCCATGTTATTTTACTAACAAATGAAATGAATGGTGATGTCTCTATTAGTGAAAGTTACAATAATAGAAGAGTATGTGAGATGACCTTTTAGACACACTGACAGGAAGCCAAACAGTAATTAACTGAGTCTCCTCTCATCATATTTAAATGACAGTCGAGGTATGGTTAAGAATATGACCACAATCAGGCACTTGTTGCTCATTATAGAGAAAAATATACAACAAAAACAAAAAAAACCTCATCTGTGCTGTTTGGCTGCAGCCAAAGTCACGACTGCACCAGAGGTACGTTTTTGGTCGTTTTGCCAGGGGGAGCACAGGGTGAGTGAGAATGACTGGCAGCCTGGAGAGGTGAGGGCACCGTCTGGAACTGATGTTGAAGTCAGTGACATGATGTATAAAAATCTGTGTGTGTGCACCTCACCAGTCTTGGCCTCCAAGAAAGATTAGGCAGGAATGCTGGCAAACAGTGTTGTGTGGAAGTGTGGAATGCAACAGTGTGTGTGTGTGTGTGTGTGTGTGCATTCACAATTGCATAGATGCATAGATGGAGCCCTGTGTGTGTTATATGCATATGTCAGCTTTCTGCCTGCCTTCATCTCCATCTTGCCTGCCAATCTGTCAATCAGTGCATGTGTATAGCAAGAGCCCAACACTTCTCTGTGTGGGTTGCAGGCATCTGTCTGTCAATAGCTGTCTGCCTTTCTCTCTGTATTTTCATGTTTGTCTCTCTGCCAAGCTGCCAGTCGGACGTGTTTGCAGAAAGAGAGGAGGCATCTTTCTCAGCTGAAAGGTTCCCCACAGAGAGAAGTGAGAAGCCCAGCTATCTCAGTGGGTATTTGTGATTGCCAGTGGAGTGATAAGATGCCCCCAGGGCAGCGCTCTGTGCTCCGGCAGGCAGGGATCTTACACTGCACTGATGAGTGCTGTCTAGAAGCTTTATCTGGGACAAAAGCGGCCTTGTTAAAGCTCAACACCAGTGCTTAAACTAGCCGTGAAGAAACAGAGGGAGAGGAATTATGGGGGAACGGGAGGAGAAATGTCTCCGGCTGAATATAATTACCTAGTTCAAACGACACTGAATATGGTAAGTAGTACTTATCTCAGCGACCTTCCCAGCCCGCGCATTCCACTGTCATGGAAACTTAATAGAGAGAAAGCTGGGCAATCAAACTCTTCTATGCATGTACTTCATCTGTAATGAACAGTAGGTGATACATGAAGCGCAGTCCAGACAATCACAACAGCTGTATCATAATATCAACTTAATATACAACAGCATGTCACGTTTTCTCCTTAAACATGCAAAGCAATGTAACAGAGAAGCACTGGTTGAAACGTCCATTAGCTGACGGAGCTGAGTGCTGCACAAATACATCTCTGGCACTGAAAAGTAAAGACATGGTTTGAGCTGAAAATGGAAATTGCCATATTATATATACTCATCCGCACAACAGTCAAAACTGAGAAGTGTGTATTTGTGAATGTAACAGACAGTGGGCTGGCAGACATATGTGTCAGCATTCATCAAAGCACCTCAGTTGAGAGGAAGCATTTAGCTCTCTACAGTATCTCAGCCTTGACACTCCTGTCGAGTCTTGTTATCTGTCTTGTTATTCTGCAAAATACCAAAACCACAGAATATATCACTGAATATATTAAACTCATGAATTCCTCTGCAGTTTTGAATGTGATTCACACATCTCTGTGCCACCAAATCATGTCAAAGACCATTTAACTGAGATGATGTGTCATCTCTGAGAGATAGGAACAGTCTGAATGCAAGCCAAGAAACACTCACATACTTGGCTGTATACACTACAGTATAGCATGGGGCCATAAAAAATAGCAGCAGTGCAGTAATGACACACTCATGTCCACCATGGAATGATGGGATTCATATGATAACAACATAATGTCTGCATATTTCTCACCTGATATATCATGAGCAATGTAGTAACTCCCTGATGTTTGAGGCAAACAGAAACTCCGGTCACTATTTCCTCCTCTAATGTTTATATTCATGACTTTCAAACTTGGAAGTGCAAGTTCACATCTTGACAACTCAAGTGTCACAAATGTACTCTACCCATCTTACTGAAGCATAAAAAGCTTGGTAAAGCCAAGCCCTTCAGTTCCAAGGAACATGATCAGGGTTGAGAAAATACATCCTGCTACATTCGATTGTTATTCTTTCATCCTGGTTGAAACTATGAACAACAGGTATCTGACTACTAGGGCTGTATGTAACGCGATCGTAACGTCTGACGTGTGTGTGTGTGTGTGTGATCGTAGCGGAAATAATGGAAGTTTTGGCAAACATGGCAACAAACGAGGCTTTGAAGCTTTGAATTTTTGACTATACACTACAGTCACTGATTTGAGGAAATTGAAAAGCTGTATTTCTGTAAGTTTAACTGTCACAAAACTTTTGTTAACTTTGGTAACACTTTACAATAAGGATCTCTTAAATAACATTGGTTACTACATTATTATTATTACATTATTAAGCATTAATTTAAATAAATACAAGATATAACTAATAAAAATATAACTGTTTACAGATATATTAACAATCATTATTATGTATTACTTAGGATTAGGAAACACATTAATTAATGTAGCCTAGTAAGCAGTTCATTAATGTTTACTGTTTAATGTAATTAGATATCATTATTTATGCATTACTCAGCATTACTTAACACACTGGTTTATATATTTATGCTTAATAATGTACTAACTAACATTAATTAAGGGGCTCTTACTGAAAAGTGTTACCTTAACTTCACTTAACTTTTAATCAACATGCAGGTAAAACACATGTTCCTCTGATGTGTTTTCCTTGGGATTTCCCTTTAATTAAGTTACTTTCAGCTTAACTATGATGTCAATAACCGCACAGAGTGAAGGCAATACATGCCATTATGTATGAGTATGTATATATATATACACATACACATATATTTCATTTGTCCTGAGTGGCTTGAATGCCGATCACTGCTTTGTTTTCCTTATGACATTATCAATTTTTGATGAGTTACAGTTACTAGAGGCGGTTGCTACACAGTGTGTATCTGCCTTTGTGTTTGTGTGTGTAAGTGCTTAGGGGCAGCTGGCAGGTTAATGAGCTCAATAACAGGCCTGCAGAAAGCCGTTCACCCCTTATTAATCGGAGACTCTACTGTTTGTCCACACAGCTCAGTGGGCCTCTAAACAGCCAATCACAGGTAGTCCAAACACTGACATACAGCCAAATAAAAAGCTTCTCCAAACACGGTGCCGACAGTGAGGGATCAGGGCTGAGAGGATATACTGTTTGCTGTACAATCATTCATCTGGAGTTAAGTGGCCCCACATGTCTGCACAACACCGGTACATTTTCCTTCACACTGATAGCAGAGAAAGCACACAATGAACCCCGGCAAGCGAGCTCAACAACAGCGCTATATCGTTGAGACGAGCCGTGTTGCATCAGCGCCGCGGCCTGCTCATTCAGAACAGACTATCATCAGTTTTTACCGCTGATTACATCATTGAAGTTGGGGAGATTACACCGTTGTTTATGTTCCCATTGCGGCACTACAAATGAGAGGCTTGCAAGCTTCCAGCTGTGTATCTAATAATGCAGTCTGTTTAGGATGCTCATCTCCTCCATCAGCCTGCCTCTTACATGTTTCAACAGCTAACAGCACACGGCTGGCAGTTTACATCAGGCACATAATAGGGGAAGTGGAGCCAATATGTTAACTGATGGGTTCAGACATTGGCGGAGTGTGAAATGCTTGGCACAGGAAACAAGCCTTAAGAGTTTTCTCTTTTCAGGTTGAGGTGCTCTGTGGGTCTTCTCTTTGTGTTGACATCAAGCAAAGTGGTTTGCCATGACAGCAGATCATACAGACAGAGTGGAAGCAGTATAATCGGAGCAAAAGGCTGTGTAACTAAAAAGATTGTCTACAGGAAACACAATAGGCCTTCAGTACCCGAGAGTACATTAGCTGAAAATAGGCCACAGGCATTTTAGTCCATAAAAGACGATGTGAAATGAAAATCCTCCTGCAGCAAGGCAATAACGCAGCTTTTAATGACAACAAAAGGAATCAACAAAGCACGCAGTTCAGAGTACACTCTAATCAGCGCCAAGTCGACATCGCTCAGATCACACAAGACCATTGAGATGCTTTATTTGACACAACTTAAAAAGCAGAGTATTTTTCCCTCTAATATAATTTAATTACAGTGCTGTCTGCACAGAGCTGCCATATCAGCTTCCAGCCTTGGCAAAAAACAGACAGTAGCTTAATGTGATTAATTGCTGCTTTTCCTATTTCTATATGGGAACTGTCACTCAGCTATCATGATAGGAAATTGACTAAATGGTAGAGTGGCATCTCTCTGATAGCTTTGTTACTGATCCAATCCACATGGCTTTAGATATGACATGCCATTAGAGACCAGATAAACCTTTAAACATCTGAATGAGGCGATTTGTTTCCAAATTGCAGCTTTTTTGGAGTCAGAAATAACATCCCACTGTCAAACATAGTGAATGAATCAAATAAAGAAACCCAATGACAATGATATCACATTCCTTAAGCCTCAAAGTGATCTAGTGTGTGTGGGAGCACAGAACTGTCCTTCCTGTTTGCCTCCTCCAGTTGGAGTTTTGTGTGATTCTAACTTAGAATATGATTATACCATCAAGCACATTTTTGTTTTGTATCATAAATAAAGAATGTCATGTTAACATCATTAAACTGCTCCGTATCCATGTGCTCCTCCAGACCTATGTTTACTTCTACAACAAAGAAGAGGGAAAGTCTAGCTCCACTGATAAAGCTAAAAGACACTGAAGTGTTGTTGGTGCCACACCATGGATCTACTGTATGTGACATTTTCACAGTGAGGCAACAGTCAAGCAAATTGCCTCGGATCCTAAATACATAGCTGATGTCGGTAACGCTTCCTTTTACAGTACGGTAATTAACGGGTAATTACCTGGTAATAAGATGGTATTTACTAGGTAATAACAGGTAATTAAATTGAATTACCTGGTAGTTACTAAGTACTTACAAGGGTAATTACAAGGTAATTACCCAGTATTTACAATGTATTTTTCCTGACTACTACCAGGTATTTACCCAATAATTTCCTGGTAGATACAGAGTAATTGTATATTGTAGATTTTAAACCCGGTAGTTACAAATATTTACCTGATATTTATCTGGTAAATACCAACAAGTTATCTGGTATTTACCCAATAATTACCAGGTAGATATCCTGCAATTGCATATTGTAGACTGTAAACCCACTGAATGGGCGATAATAACTTAGATATTTACCTGGTAATTACCAGGTATTTACTCAAAAAGATTACATATTTACCTGGTAACTACCACTTATTTACGTGGTAGTTAACTAATATTTATATGTAAATACCAACTAGTTACCTAGTATTTACTAGAAATATATTGAAAACTACCAGGTACTTATCCAGGAATTATAGATTATTTATTACCAGTCAACCTGTGTGGTGCCAGTGAGGGTATAACTTGCAACTATTTACCAAGTAATTACTTTCTAATTACCAGGTAGTTACAATTTACATTACCAGGTAAAACCTTGTGAATTACCCTGTAAGAAAGGTGGAACTGTACCGTAAAAGGAAGCGTGGCTTGTTTCAATGATATTACCATGTACCTTCCTGGTAACTGTAGATTATAATCCTACTCCCCATCAGAATGTTTTGAACATGGTACATGGCAAAAACTCCCATATCTCGCTGATAATTATCAGGTAAGTATCGGAGTTTTACAGAGAAGTTACCCTGTAAGAAAGGTGGAACTGTACTGTAAAAGGAAGCGTGGCTTGTTTCAATGATATTACCATGTACTTTCCTGGTAACTGTAGATTATCATCCTACTCCCCATCAGAATGTTTTGAACATGGTACATGGCAAAAACTCCCATATCTCGCTGATAATTATCAGGTAAATATAGGAGTTTTACAGAGAAGTTACCCTGTAAGAAAGGTGGAACTGTACTGTAAAAGGAAGCGTGGCTTGTTTCAATGATATTACCATGTACTTTCCTGGTAACTGTAGATTATAATCCTCAAACACCCATCAGGGTGTGTAGTTTTTAACATGGCACCTGGCAAAAACTCCCATATCTTCCTGATAATTATCAGGTAAATATCAGAGTTTTACAGAGAAGTTACCCTGTAAGAAAGGTGGAACTGTACTGTAAAAGGAAGCGTGGTTTGTTTCAATGATATTACCATGTACTTTCCTGGTAACTGTAGATTATAATCCTCAAACACCCATCAGGGTGTGTAGTTTTTAACATGGCACCTGGCAAAAACTCCCATATCTTCCTGATAATTATCAGGTAAATATCAGAGTTTTACAGAGAAGTTACCCTGTAAGAAAGGTGGAACTGTACTGTAAAAGGAAGCGTGGTTTGTTTCAATGATATTACCATGTACTTTCCTGGTAACTGTAGATTATAATCCTACTACCCATCAGGATGTTTTGAACATGGTACCTGGCAAAAACTCCCATATCTCACTGATAATTATCAGGTAAATATCGGAGTTTTACAGAGAAGTTACCCTGTAAGAAAGGTGGAACTGTACTGTAAAAGGAAGTGTGGTTTGTTTCAATGATATTAATGTACTTTCCTGGTAATTATGGGCATATTATAATCCTCAACCACCCTTCAGGGTGTTTTGAACATGGCACCTGGCAAAAACTCCAAGGTTGGGTGAAATATTTCGACCCAACAGATTGATGGGCTGAGACACCTTAATCACTCTCCAGCTTCAGACCACAGAAAACAATGTAAATGGTAAGTAAAACTTAAATTATTAGCCTACAGGTTTAGTTTAATCTGGTAGCCAAGTAGTGTTAGGCTACTTAAAAACTTCACCTTACTCTGCGACACAGTAATAGCGGGGTTTTCTATTCTTTCTAAAGACACTGCTATTCCGAAAAGGCTACTGGGGGATGCCCTCAGTGCGCAGTGATCTTTTTTTTTCCTTTTTGGAGTCAAACGGATCATGTGCATAATTAACTGCAAAACAAGTGTAACATTTTTTACCTTTTTGATGAGGATAAGGTTTAGATTGTATAGGCCAGAAGTAACAGAAGCTCTAAGATCAACTACGGAGCCCAGGATAAACCAACCGACCACTCAGGAACGACACAAATACAGTGTTCTCTTTAAGAAACAGTAATGCTTCCCTATTTATTGCAGATGGGAAGATCACACATTAATAACACATTTATTACAACTCATACCCGAGTAAGTATGAAAAATAAAATAAAATATTGTCCTGCAGCTGCTTTAATTTCTAGTGTTCAGTTCAATCAGTTAGCAAGCACCGTATAGATGAAATATCAGTCCCACCTCACAGGGGTGTGGGTGGTGTGTGTGTACTGGTGTAAAGGATTCAGGTTCCACAACGTCGATTTCTAAGCGTCCACCGGGGTCTGGCTCACCATCCACTTCAATTGGCTCCAACTTCCAGTAGGTTCGAATCTCAATGGTATCCAACGGAACAAAGAAAGAAACCTGACCTACGATAAATAGGATCAGAGCATTCAATGTCATTTTCTAAACTCTCAATAATTCATATGAAATAAATCATGTTCAAATTCACATTAACTATTTCAATGGAAAATCATTATTTTCTTTACTAAATTTCTATTTTTACTGAATTACTGTTGTAATATAACTTAACAATGTACAGTAAAGACAATAAACAACATTCAAATATTCATATTATGTTGCTCAAGTTAATGAAATAATCTCTCAAAAACAGTATGAAAACTTTCTGTGCTTTTTACAATGTAATATCCATAAAACCATCATTAGCCATTAAGAAAATAAAATATATACTTGTGCACAGTTGTTAATTTATTAAACTCAGAAATAAAGTGCTTAACACACCCAGAATACAGCTAAAAGTGTATTGAAAAAGATTAAACAGAGGAAATAAACGCCACATATACACCTTTAAAATGTCGGACACATGCTGCAGCACTACTGCACCTGGTGTGTCTGCCTTGATGCTAGTTAACACAAGGAGCTAGCGCTCCGAAATTAGCATTAGCGATTTAGCATTTCGAGTCGGTTGCTCACCGATGCTTTCTCCTCCCGAGCGGCTCCTCCAACTGCACTCACGCAGGTCCTGGTCGTCCGGGGGATCTTCTCCAACAGTTTCTCCGTGTTTCGTCCGTGTTTTTTTGTTTCGTCATCCAAAGTGTGTTTTTCGTGACTCGTGCTCAATGTGGTTTGCTCTCTTTCTTCCAGCAGCTTCAAGAGGAAGTGAATCTGCTCCGATCGGGTCAGTGGGTGGGAGCTTCTCTTCCGATTGGATGAGAAGTCCGTCTTCCGTCTTTCAAACTAAAACTTTTTCCCTGTGTTGCTCGCTTGCTAATTTGCTTGCCAGCTAGTTATTTTCACCTGATAATATGTGAAGGAAGGCCGTGAAGGAAAGGAAATGACCGTAGCCTCCAGTCCATCTCGTGTTTTAATCGACAGGAGAACCGTTGTGGTGATGTGGGTGTTAGCAGCGGATGCTAACTTTAGCGCTAGCCGAAATTAGCATCAAGCTAGGTCACCTTTCCTTTGCGGTGCTGCTGCTGCTGCAACGAGAAAGAGACGTGCTAGCAGCACTGGCTAACATCCATGGCATCTGGTGGGGCTAGTAACCCTCCTACTCTGCTGCATATAGCTGTCTATCAAAGTCTATGAGTGTAGGGCTATTTTTCTGTTAGCTGTGTGTGTGTATTCTTCAGTTATGGTAATGTTATGTGCGCTCAAACTGTTTTGCTTTGTCGTTAGTGACTGAAATATTGTGTTTGCTATTTTGAGATACATCATTGTGGTCTTTTTTTTCTCTGCCCATTACAGAACCCAGTAACTGGTGAGAAGTGCTTGCAAATGACATTGTGGCCTCATCTCATGGACATTCCAGACATGGTGAGCTTACATCTATGTTGTTGCCCTGTCTAAAATCATATATTTGATTTTGACTTCTGGCTAAAAATCAAGGAATCCCTCATCCCAAAATTCATAGGGCCTTGTTTAAAAATATTGTATATAAATACTTGTTGAAAACATTAGTGTAAAAATAGAGTTCATGATTTGTTTCTACCATATGAGCTTCAACAGCATGGATACTTGAAGGGTTAAATGCAGAAATGCATAATTTGTTAGCTGTGCACATACAGTAGCCTAACCCAGCTCAGTTCTTGCATCAGTGTGTCTTAAAGGGATAGTTCACCCAAAATTGAAATTGCACTCATTTCATGTCGACTAAGGGCTGGGAGAAGTTTCAGAGTTATTTGTGGCTTCTCTGAGTTACAGGGGGTCTCGACGTAGCAGTGCATGTCCATATAACAGAACGGATACCAACTGTCTTCATAACAAAAAGACACACCTAAAAACATCCAAATACCTCCATGCTGCTCGTCTGTTATGTCCGTCTTGTATTAAATTTAAATAAGTCTATAGTATTTCAAGCTTGTTTGTAGTGGATGTACAGAAAAGTGCTATGGACTAAGACTCCAGATACAGTGTATGTTACAGCATTACCTGTAGAGATTAACCTAAACTGTTACCAAACTAATTCTTGAATCTTGTCTTTTTTTTTTCTTTTTTTTTCAGCCTGGAACAAAAATGGTGCAGTACCTGGCGACCGCAAGCAGTGGCACAGAATACTTGTATGTGTTCATGCTAGGGAGAAGCATCACCGGGATAGCCTTAGAGCACTCATCTCTGTTGGGTGCGATGGATGGGTTATAGATTTTACTGATGTAATTTGCCAAAATGTGTAGACTGGACATGTGAAGGGGGCAAAAAGCTGTGCACTTTGTTATTTTCTTTTTTAAAATGCAAGTTATTGTAGCACTTAAAGGGATTGGCCAGCATTTTTTTCATGTCTTGCCTCACTCCCGAGTCCATGACCAGCAGATAGACACCTTTTGACTGTGTGTGCACTAAGAAGGCAGAGCCCGTATCGCCAGTGTCGCCCATACCCGTGCACTTCCAGTGTTTTAGCTAAGATTACTAACAGTGCACCAGCTCTGTCCATAGCTCCCTTGTTACTGCACGCACAATTGAAAGAATCTATCTGCCTGTCATGGACTCGGGAGTGAGACCACACGAAAATAAAATGTTTGCATATACCTAGTATTGAATATACCATAGTATTGAAGTTACTCTCTTCAAGTTCACTGTTATGCAGATTAAGAGGATTAAACGTAGTCTCTTTGACAGTTCACCTGTTTTTGCGTATTTGTCACAGTGTAACAAAATGTATTGTATCTTTATGTACAGTAAAGGAAACAAACCACGCTTCCTTTTACAGTACAGTTCCACCTTTCTTACAGGGTAACTTCTCTGTAAAACTCTGATATTTACCTGATAATTATCAGCGAGATATGGGAGTTTTTGCCATGTACCATGTTCAAAACATTCTGATGGGGAGTAGGATTATAATCTACAGTTACCAGGAAAGTACATGGTAATATCATTGAAACAAACCACGCTTCCTTTTACAGTACAGTTCCACCTTTCTTACAGGGTAACTTCTCTGTAAAACTCTGATATTTACCTGATAATTATCAGGAAGATATGGGAGTTTTTGCCAGGTGCCATGTTAAAAACTACACACCCTGATGGGTGTTTGAGGATTATAATCTACAGTTACCAGGAAAGTACATGGTAATATCATTGAAACAAGCCACGCTTCCTTTTACAGTACAGTTCCACCTTTCTTACAGGGTAACTTCTCTGTAAAACTCCTATATTTACCTGATAATTATCAGCGAGATATGGGAGTTTTTGCCATGTACCATGTTCAAAACATTCTGATGGGGAGTAGGATTATAATCTACAGTTACCAGGAAAGTACATGGTAATATCATTCAAACAAGCCACGCTTCCTTTTACAGTACAGTTCCACCTTTCTTACAGGGTAACTTCTCTGTAAAACTCCGATACTTACCTGATAATTATCAGCGAGATATGGGAGTTTTTGCCATGTACCATGTTCAAAACATTCTGATGGGGAGTAGGATTATAATCTACAGTTACCAGGAAAGTACATGGTAATATCATTGAAACAAGCCACGCTTCCTTTTACAGTACAGTTCCACCTTTCTTACAGGGTAATTCACAAGGTTTTACCTGGTAATGTAAATTGTAACTACCTGGTAATTAGAAAGTAATTACTTGGTAAATAGTTGCAAGTTATACCCTCACTGGCACCACACAGGTTGACTGGTAATAAATAATCTATAATTCCTGGATAAGTACCTGGTAGTTTTCAGTATATTTCTAGTAAATACTAGGTAACTAGTTGGTATTTACATATAAATATTAGCTAACTACCACGTAAATAAGTGGTAGTTACCAGGTAAATATGTAATCTTTTTGAGTAAATACCTGGTAATTACCAGGTAAATATCTAAGTTATTATCGCCCATTCAGTGGGTTTACAGTCTACAATATGCAATTGCAGGATATCTACCTGGTAATTATTGGGTAAATACCAGATAACTTGTTGGTATTTACCAGATAAATATCAGGTAAATATTTGTAACTACCGGGTTTAAAATCTACAATATACAATTACTCTGTATCTACCAGGAAATTATTGGGTAAATACCTGGTAGTAGTCAGGAAAAATACATTGTAAATACTGGGTAATTACCTTGTAATTACCCTTGTAAGTACTTAGTAACTACCAGGTAATTCAATTTAATTACCTGTTATTACCTAGTAAATACCATCTTATTACCAGGTAATTACCCGTTAATTACCGTACTGTAAAAGGAAGCGTTACCCTGATGTCTTCACAGAAATCCATCCTTTGAAGATTTGCTGTAGCTTGGCTGCTGAACATGCCCTTGTCTCGGCAGCCTGGCGTCTCCAGCTCTGTGCCTGCCTGAACTCGGTGGTGTGAACACAGGTACACAACAGTTTTATATTAGGCTGGATCCCTGTCAGGCCTGTCACTACACCTCTCTGTGGCCACGCTCCTGCTGCTCCTGCTGTTGCTCAGCCTCTCCCACAACAACACTTACACAATTTCACACTGCTGATTTTTATTGCACTCAACTACTATACTTGTGGACTGCAGCTTATTCTGATCGCAGTCTGAATAGTGGTTCATGTAAAACTCACAGTAATCCACACATGAAATGATCACAATTAGACTTAGAAATATAGACCTTAGCCCTCCAGCAGAACAGACAATGATTAACTATTCAAAGGCACATTTAAATATGCCTATTTGTTCTTTTTGCTGAGTGTCAAATGAGAATACTGATACCATCTTCACATCTGTGCATTAAAAATGTAGCTGGGACTGAGAGACGGTTGTATTAGCCAGTCTAGGCATTCCCTAGCCTCGCGTCACCAGGCTCTAAGAGAGGAGAAGAGCCTGGTATCCGTTCACTGTGAATTTTGTCTGAATTCTGGTTCCAGTCCAGAGAGCGGATCCGGAATTCACTAAATTCTCCAAAGTGTTCACCAAAAAAAAACTTAACTTAATGGCTTGGGGATTTTCTTGTAAATAATATTCTTTAAATTAAAAAGTTTCACTGCATTTTTATTAGCTTGGTGCTTTTATTTTGACGGGAAAGGCCTGTCTCTCTCATCCTGGTTCCGGTTTCTTACCAAAACAGCCACTAAAAAGCCCCAGACTAACAGGTTTTAAGCAAAGCTAACCATCTCCTGACTCTACCTTCACATTGTACAGTCAGATATTAGAGTTGTATATCCATTAAACCAGCAGTGAAAAAGTCCATCTGTTTATTTTCCAACGTAGAAGTTCCTTAAACATTTACTGTGCACAGAAATACAATATATTGACTATTACTCTGAGACATCGTATCAAAACTGAATGACTTAACACAGGCAGCACTCTTATTCTCCTTTAGGCCCATGCTGACTTCACAATAAGCTGTTTAAAGACTGTGATGGAGTGGAACACTATAAATCGGATTAGTGTAACTCAGAGCAATATGCTAATCTTTTAACAATTACATTTTTACAATTACCATTCACTTGTAAATACAACTCTGCTCTGAAATCATAGCTGGAAGGCAGAGTGACTCATGAAGCCGTGAAGAACAGATCAACTGCCCTACAAAACAGCTGTGGCTCACTTGACATGTAGTCTGCCTTCTGTCGGCTGGGTTTCCTGAGCAGACCTTTCAATTCCCCTTTCCCTCGGCAGCCTGGGTAATGAAAGGCCATGGCAGGCTAAAGGTAGTAGTGGGGTTTAAACATTCCTCTTCCTCTCTTCCCACACACTGAAAAGCGAGGCGAGCTCTCGACTCTCATGGGCTTTTCTTTTCTTCTTTTTTTTTTCTTTTTCAAAAGCTCTATGCTCTCAGCAGCCACATTCATCAACAGGAATGTTTGGTTTCAAAACTGAAAGGGCTGCTGCTACAATGGAGAGCGCTGCTGTTTCCCTTGTGGTGAAATTAGTTTTCCTTGTATGTAGAGCTATTGATACATATAATCTGCTGCTGGGTGCATAACCTACTGACTCAAAGAAGATCGGCTTGACAAGGGATGACAAACAGCAATTTCTGTATGAGTTAGGTTTGATGTGTTTTATTGAACCGTACCAGATGGAGACACAGATCAATCACCTCTTAGAAATAAAAAAAACAAAAACAAATCCTGTGTCTTCAAGCTCTTTTGGGATTTTTTACTATGATGCACTTCCTCCAACCCAAGCTTGTGTAGGTGTGATTATAGGGAACAATGCAGACGATCCATTCCTGCTGCAGTCAGCAAATGTATTAAGTAAACTGCATGATCGCTGTGGCCATCTCAGGCTTTGATGTGGGTATCACGAGGCTCTTGCTGCACGAGAACCGACAGGCTTCCTCTATCACAGAAGAAAGCCGGGAAATTTGGCTGCATCACCTTTGAAGGTCCGAGATGTAAACTCAAGCCAACAGGCTGTGTGTGATGTAACAGCTGTGCAGAGGGTAGACACTGACAAAGATTCAAAGAGCACTCCCTCTTAAAGCACACACTCTGTCAAAAGATTTGAAGTGAAGCATCTGAGGGTAATGATATCTTTTCCAATTTTAATAATGAAAGTCAAAATGTAGAGGGCAGAAACGATGTGCCAGCGATATCTCCACTGAGTGTACGTCTCTCCTAACGCCTGGAGCTCTTGGTGTTCTCAGCCCAATGTAGAGCCTCAGCTGTAAGATGCTTCAACAAGCACTGCCTCCCTCTCTCAAAGAGGCCTCAATCAGGAGGCAACAATGGCTGCCGAAAGTCATTCCCACCCCTTCAATGCTCCTCTTAAAAAAAAAAAAAGGAGGCTGCCATTAATTGCCACACAGCACATTCCACCCTGGCAATTACACTCGTGTCTCGTGTCTCCTGCGCCGCCTGGTTCAAAGAGCTGCGTAACGGAAGTCCTTCTGGTGCTAAAAGCACAGCAATATCCTGACAATGTCTGGCCTTGAGTGGCAAAAGCCTGCAATATTTATCACAGGAGGTAGAGAGAGTCGTTCAGTGCCAGCGAGACAGTAACCCACCCCCCCACCCCCACCCCAGTAGAATATACTGGAGGAGGGAACCAGGATAACACAAGGTTGCGGTTAGGAGAAATTAATTCCAGCTGCTAAAGCCACTCGTCAAGGGGTCAGCATCTGGGCTATTTGGAAGGAGCAAAAAAAAAAAATCTGTCAAAGAAATAGATGAGAAAAAACTGTAATATAAACAACAATCCAATCACCCCTAAAGGTTGAAAACTGGGCAGTTCGCACCAATTCGTTTAAGTTTTCTCCCCTATCACATTCAGCCTTTTCCACTGCTTGCCTGGAGGGCATCTGCCTTTCCCTCCCACTGAAATTCCCCAGCAAACTAAATAAAAAGAAATACCAGAGAATTTGTTCACAGTGGTTGTCTTTCGCCTCAGGCTACAACATCCTCTGCAGCCACAGGTCAGTGTGGGGTCAATGCTACTGAATGACAGACAGCTGACATGATCACCAGGAGCAGAAATGTCTCTTTATCCACAGAGCACTTTCCAGTATTGACCATGGACTTAAGCTAAATAGGCTAAATAGCATTAACTCATTTATCCTTTCCAAACAGAAAGGTTAATCTGCCATTTCATTAATTCTGTCTGAGATTTATTTATCTACAATATATACTAGAAGACCCAACCTTCTGGACACTTGGAATTGAAATAAAACCTCAACACTTTTTGAGTATCAAAGCGTCTGCATAAGACAGAGCTTAAAAAAAACATTAAGTAGTTATTTCTAGAGTCATAGTGACAAACTCACTGATTATAATCAGTCTCTGCAGTTTGTGGAGCATTTTATCATCTTTCAGTGTATTACTTTGCCTTTACGGCCTGCAGCTACACAGTTTTAGCTCCTCTCGCCACTCTCATCAAAGTTGTTTCCAGGCAGTTGTGAAAAAGCTGTGATAAACCTACAGTGGCAGTCCAGCACCAAGGCGCCAAAAGAAGCTAAAAAGAGAGAGAATACTGCTGTGCTGTTCACCTAGAGGGAAAATTCCAAAAGAATGCCGTGGGGCTGCCCTGTGTGTGCTGAATGACGTGTCCGTAACTAACTGTTGGTTGACAACTGTGATGCTAACTTGAAAAGATGATAATATGCCAGTTGGCCAGCTGGTATCATGCCAGAATTCATCATTGTATTGACACCTGAGCCGTATGACAAGCCACAGCAGCAGATGTAGAAATAATACGCCATATAACATATCCTGGTTGGATACTGTGGCTTTCGCTGGGCAGTGAACTTCCTCCCATGTAAATCTGCTGTGGGTTTGGGATGGAGGCTACTCTCGGCAGTTGTAAAATGCCAGACATCTTCTGATGTTTCCTGCCTTTGTTACAGACAGGACAAAGAGGTGATCATGGAAAAATGTGCTTTGCAGATCACTTGGGGCTTTTCAGCCCACTGTAAACCCTGTTCCGTTTCCTCAATCCTCTAAGCCTTACCACATGTACTCTTGTACCATACAAACCACTAAAGGCTTCCCTCATACTTGTCCAGCCACAGTTAATTCAATCTGGTCCTAATCTGTGCAGGGTCCAGCTCCTATGCCCTAGCAGCTTGCCATGTACCATTAAATAGAGGAACAAGCATCTTGTTGATCTGCCTAATGTCAGCGTCCAGTGGTTCATTGCTAATTCCTATCATTAGTGCATATTGATGGCGAGCAGCTCGGGGAGAGCTCCTTCCAAAACCAGCAGCCAGGGACCAGAGCGGAGGAAATGAGGAGGGATTGATGGTCACTTCCTGCATCGCTCACTCTGCTCCAGAGGCAGCTGACAGCGGCTTCCTGTGGTTTTCTGTCCGCCAGTGGGAGAGAGGGACAAACAGGCAGAGAAAGAGAGCGCGAGAGAAATGGCTGGTGCTGGACTGTTCCCAGTGTTCAGCAGTCCTGGTAGCAGCCCAAATCCACTTCAGGTTCAGCCAAACGGGGCAGAGGAAATCCATCAACTGTGAACACATTAGTATTGTCTATTTATCTTGCTTTGATCAATAGGATTAAACCCAGGACATGCATTTTTCTCCAATTAAAGTCATTGATAAATTACCTATAAATCTTGCCTCTGGTTGCTGGAGGATAAAATACACATTTATTGTCACAAATATATCTCTGACATTTCCTGAATCTCTCCCGGTGCTTCTTTATTAACTGTACAAAAGATCCAGGGACTACTGGCAGTCCTTCCATAGCCTTCATTTAAATGATAAATGCTTTTATTGTTAATTTTTTCAACAATTAAACAAGAGGCCAGGAAGAAACTTTTGGCGGTTGTGTGATTAATGTGTTCCCTTCAAGCTGGGGTCTGTTTGGACCAAAGATTGTTCATAAAAGACACATTATAACTGTGGCTGAGTTGCGTGTTTTCACAGTTCAACAAGATTCAGAGAGTGGTAAGTGTTGTGAGTGTGTTCCTTGACTGGAACAACCACATCATTATGTCTTCATGTTGAGGATTCAGACATGTCGCATTTTCTACTGTTCATCTCATTTTCAGATTTCACAATTTCTGAACATTACTTAGATGCTTCCTGTCAACATTATACATCAGATTTGTTTCTATTTATAACTTAAGTCATTTGATAATATTGAAAGCTGCACAACACATGTCAAATGATTCATATATTTTAAGCATATGGATTAGATCCACCCCAATTCCTTCTAAAACCACATGCCTAAATCTTCAATCCAATGGATAACTGACTAATAATGTTGAATGAATGATATCAAGCCAGTGGCACCAGAGTAGAAATGATGAAACTACTGCAGGAAATGACCTTGAAATACTTGTGCAGCAGGCCTCAAAATACAGCAAATGTAATCTTTTCAAAAGAACTCAGCATCGTGTCACAGAGACAGAAACGAAAACAGCAAAACTGCCACAAACAGCTGGTTTGTTCACTGTGAGAAAGAAGTCAGGTTGCACTTGCAGCTTTAACCTTTCTGGTGCTCCTCTCATGTGGCTCATGTGGTTATTCATCAAACAGCAATTAGAAGAAGTGATTACATCTACAGAAAGTTAACACTCAGAGCAGAGAAAATAAATTCACATCTGTTAAACTTCCCGTCGAGAATAATTTCTCTTTTACCCAATGCCACAGGTTTTATTCTGTGAATATCGCTGAATGCTAAAAGGTGAAAGATGGGACCCAGTGATGACACATTTAAACCCAGGCTCATATTCAAACACTGAAATGCATTAAATGATTTTCAGCCCATTAAGTCCTCCGCTTACCACTGAATATTTCCTCTTGTCAGCTCATGAATTGAAGTCTAAGCCTGACAACTCTGCTGCTGCCCATATCCTCTTTTCCTATTTTGTCTCAGTTTCAACAATCTAAAGCAATATCATATCTTATTCACACCAAGGGACATGATATCCTGGACAATGCATCTTTGCTAAAGGAGATGAGAGCCTTTCACAATGTAAGCAGTCAAGGCTCATGGTTAAACTTTAATGCGGTGGCCTTCTATATAGAGCACAAGGAGGAAACCATGTTAAGCAGACCTGCACTCACGCCTATTTTCTCAGCACATTACACAAGGAGTCAAGTGCTGAGGTTATTTTTGGGTTATTGTGGGTTTTTTGCAGCTCTCTCATGTTTTACATGTCATGTGAATGAGGACCTTGGTTCTCCAGGTTGCAAGTTTCTTGTGTGCAACATCTGTGCCTTAATTCCCCCTGGATGTGAACACAGTACTGTAACTCCTGCAATCAATGGTTAGCGCCCAGAGCAAAGTTTCTCCCCTTGAGGAGCAGACGATGATTTCTAGCTCTTCTGTAATCCTCCAACATTAAACCTCTCTATTCTTAACACAGCTGCACACTGACAGAAACCTAACTGGCAGATCTGATGATTACCAGCTGAAATGAGAGTGATAAGGAACTGAAGCACGATAAGATCTTATCATAAGATACTGTACGTGCATTTCTTCAGGCAACATGCCAGAGGGGGGCAAAGTCATACCTTATTAGTCTCACTGTCAAAACCACTTGCAGCACCGAGACTCTGTTAAAACACAGCGCTGACTGCTGAGTGCTGTTTGAACTAATGCATCAGTCCCATTTTACACAAACAACAATGAACACTTACAAATAGCTGTCTGCCGTAATGAAATGAAAAATGTCTTTTTTCGCCTCGTCAGCCTATTCTCTGAATCTCATTAGCGCATTTCAGAACACATTTCCACAAAAACGTTTGTATTTTGCAAAAGCGGTGCTGCCAACAGCTACTCTGTCATACAAATGCAATATACTTCATACTCAGAGGGCTCAGTGGCATACTGTATCAATTCGTTTTAAACAGATCCCAAAACAATCATTTACCACTACAGTAATGGCAAACTGAATATATTTATGCGCACCTAAATTAACTCTGCTCCAGCCCTGCTACTGTACATCTGTCACTGAACTATATGTAGGCTCAGGTGTGCAAGCAAACACTGGAGAACAGGTCAAGTAATACTTTATTAATCAACTTGATTAGAAAGTCTTAAAACCAGATTGTGGTGAATGAGTATTGTGTGTTATCATGTGGCTAACAGTGAGAAGATACAGAAAGATAAAGTGTTCAGGTAGGCAGCAACCCAGATCAAGGTTAACAACAACTGGCATTTAAGTGACTGAACCAAACAGATAACACCACTTTCAGCGTCTGCACTCCAAAACACTCCTTAAATGAACATCCCTCCACTTTCTGAACAATTCTTTACATCAACTCAGAACTCTACAGCAACTTCCAAACTGACATGCATGACAATAAGTGAACTGACTTGTGGTTTAGGGAAGTCTCTAAAAAAAAATCTTCTGTGTCTATATCAACACCATGGCTACATCCTTGGAAGCAGGAAAGAATGAGTCACAGCCCTGGAGGTAGTGAAGCACAATGAGCAGTTGTTGTTGTGATTGTATTTTTTAATCATATGCAGGGCTGAGGATCCTGCTTTCCTTTTCAAAAGTCATATATTTCCTTTTATTCATATGCAACATTTCTTTTCACTCAGAAATGAGTCGAAACCTTGAACCAAAATGAAATGCCATCACCCTGGCGTATACTATAGAACTCTTGTTGTACACTGCCAGTCAAACATTTTTATTTAAACTTCAATATATAAGGAAAAGAAAAGAAAGGAAAGGAAAGGTTTAGGTCACCAAAAGCTGAGAAATCACATAAATTGCATAGAAAACAGGGATTTTAACAGTTTCTTACACAATTGGCTGTAAGTAAAGCCTGGAACATTAATTTGCAACCCCACTGTCTGTGCAAAGGCTTAGTGGGACGAGACTGTACTGCAAGAAGGACGTACTGTAGTACTGTACTGTATATTGCAGAATGAGGGAAAAAGACAAGTAACAAAGGATGACAGACTGGATGGTCAGGGGTTCATCCTACAGCAAGATAATGAGCCAGAGCACCAGAAGGTGGCCTGACATGATGTAAGACGAGAACAGTCTCCAGACTTCAGCCCCGTGGAGTTTGTCAGTGATAAACTGGACAGACGGTGGAAGCTAAGAAAGCTACAAATGCAACAGTGTTTGGCCAAACTTTCAGAGTATTTCATTTTCATGAAACAACAATGTAACAAGTGTGTCTGGCTGCTGAAGGAGCCAAAAATATGATGAAACATTTAAGTTCATGATTCAATGAATCCTTGTTTTTACACACGAGAATACTGAACAGAGTCAATTTAGATGACAGCTGGAAAAACTGAGGTGCTCAACTTCTGACTGGTATTTTGTGGATTACAAACTCGGGCTTTGAAGCTGAGCAGGTTTCATTCCTGACCTGATGTCATCTGAAATATCCATTTCTTTCTAGCATATGAAACTAAGCATCCAAGCAGAGGTGCTACAAAGCCCTTGCAGCCCCAGCAGCTTGCAGCGTAGTAAAGCCAGCAATCTGGCAAACACAACAGTCCTGCATAGACGGGGTCAAGAGGTCATAATCATTTCTACGAGTGACATCTGTATGAGCTTAGCTAGAGCAGGCCTACGTGCTGCAGCGTAACCAGCCGCAGCCTGGTCCAGCTCATTGTATCTGCAGAGCCCCACAGCCAGGCATTAGGAATAGCCTACTGTGACTCACTCAGTTAATGGCTGTTAAGTTTTTATTATCCCAACCCAGCCTGCTCCGAGACAAGATCAGAGTCGCCACAGGAGGAGTCCCCGGGGACGACTCCTTTCCCCTCCTCCTCTCCACCTTCCTCTCTGCCTCCCACAACCATGATAAATGACTTCACACTTTCCACCCAACAGCTGTCTTCTTTTTACTTCTTCTTCTCTATCAGGATTACTGGGGCTGAGATTTTACTGGGAAGACTTGCCAGATATATGTGGTGTTAAAAAAAAAAAAAGAGCAAAGATCACTTGGAAATGAGCAAGTCCTGGTAAACAAACCCCTTCATACTGGAAACGAAAAATGTTGTTTAACTACATTCACAACAGGCAGGATTTAACCAATCTAAACTCTCCATTTTAACTGTGACACTAAGCTTAATTTTTACACTTTTCACGTACAGACTTTCCATTTTAAACCCATTTTAACAGTACTATTTCAACTGAGCACATAAACACACTTTTCCATACAGTTTTCTTCCACCCCTGACTGATGACTGAGGCAAGTGCTGCTTGTAGAGTGCTGGAAAAACTATTCTTCCTCAAACTACTTCTGACATCCATGATGACACTTGCTGAGCCGGGATGCTGTAAGAGTTCTCCATCTTTTTTTCTTTTTTTTGTAATAGTAGTATGGGGGCTTTTTGCCTTTAATTGACAGGACAGTAGAGATAGAAAGGAAATGGGGAGGCAGAGAGATAGAGAATGAAATGGAGCATAGGGCACAATGGGGTTTTTGAACCAGGGCCGGATGCAGCGAGGACTACAGCTTCTGTGTATGGGGACCCTGCTCAACCCAGTGAGCTATACACAAGACAATACCACACGTACACCTGTTCATTCAGGACCGATGGAAGATACAGTTAAGTCCTTACTTGTGAATGTGCTTTATGTGGAGTATAGACAACTATCCAAGAGTTCACATCCAAATAGACATTTTCTCTCTTTAAGAGTTAAGTGTAATACATTGTTGTAATTGAATCAGATAATTATTTAATCAATTACATGTCAAAATACTATGAAAATATGCTATAAAATATCTCCAGAGCTGAAAGCGGCCTCTTTAAAATGTCTCCATTTGGTCTCAAAGGCGTTATAATATTCAGTTTTTGATTATTTGTAACAAAGAAAAGCTGCACATCCTCAAACTGTAATCTCAGAATGACTGGCATTCCTTAATCTTTTGCAGAATGACTTTGCTGGTTAATTCATTATCACATACAGCTGCAGATCATAGTTCTGTCTGTCGACTGGTGAACTATCGCCCTGATCATTTAACAGGTTACAAAACTGTATGCACACACAGTAAGATGTGATGTGTTAATATTCACGTTTAGTCTGAATATAAAAACTTTATCATTACATAACCAACCTTGTATTAGTCTGCAGTTTGGGCTGCTGGCAATATCAGTGACGCATGGCTTTAATTTAGACTGCACCAATCTTGCACCTGCTCTAATTCCCTCCGGATAAAAGCATCTGTTAAATGTGTAAGCTCGCAAGATTTCCAGCATTACATAAATGACTGCTGCAGGACTATACAGTGTCTTCGAGCTGTTTAATTTAACCTCGGCCTTGGAGCGAAACACAGCAGCATTCCCCCGTAGCACAAAAGCATTAGTCACCCCAAATGACTGAGCTCCTCGAGCCGGAGATCAGATCAGTGACAGGACTAATTCTGTCTTGTTAAACTGTTGCAACATGTGTGAGTATGATAGCAGCACATTCTGCTGCTCTGTCTGACAGAAGACCAGCACTTCCTGCTGCCTGTGCTGACTCATTCACTAAAAAAGCAGAGACCTACAATTCCTCTAAATGCTTACCTATAGCAGCTCTGGAGAGAGGCTGCTGCTACAGCTCCTGGCTACAATATAATCTTTCCAACAGCCCAGTGAGTGCACTGCTTTATGCTGCTATTTTGTGCATGAACACTTCATCGGTTATCTTTGAAGAGTTAACCTTTTCAGAGAGATAGAAAATGTTTCACTGGTGCGGCTGCAAATAACCAAGACGTTCTCAAAACTGCAAATGGGCTAATCACTCTGCGCCACCAAGCTGATTCAAGTATTCATGCGTATAAAAATACTGACAATTTAAACAACCTGGGCTCTCAGCGAGGGTGTTACACATGGAGATTTGCTACACTCTCCAAGATTCTACTGAACAGCTGGAGTAGATATCTTGGTATGTTGGCAGCTCTTTGTGGTGAATAATAAACAGCCCCGTCGAATACAGAGTTTCACAGGTTAATGCAAACTGAACGAGGGAAGATTGTTTTGTGTGTTGCATTCCCTTGCACTTGTTTAGATATCAAACTTAGCATTGAAAAAATTAGTTTGAAAGGAGATATGCAAATGAGCCGAGGTTTGTTTATCAACAGTATGAAAGTAAAGGGGAGGATGATGTCAGGAGTTAAAGTCAAACGAAAATGTCTACAGCTGTGGACTTATTTTTCAGTGACACATAGTCTGTGTGTATGTGTGAAATAAGAAAAGGACAGAGCAGAGGTTGAGCTTTGTGCAACTGATGAGCTGTAGATAATGTAAAAGGAAAAAAAATGACACTGTTCCTCGAGGGCTCAGGAGTGATGCAAGAGTCCAGTGGGAAACAGAACCAAACACATCCAGGCATGAGGATGAGCGATGGTTGGTATTTAGGAGACACAATATAAAGCAGACCAATGTAATACATTACAGTTTAACAGAACAAATGCTTCTTTTGTTGAGGCTTTCTGAAAGTACCACGGAGGGAATGACAGGGCTTATTTTTGAGAAAGCAGATTGTGTTCTCCTGCAAAGACTAAACAAATACCGAACACTAGAATCTGTTGTTGCCGTGCTGTTACGGTGGAGTCTGTTCATCTGTGACTACCCAGAACATGTTTTATTGATGGTAACATGACTTTATCATGAAGAGACAAGCCGAGTTGAAAATGCTTGCCGTGGTGTTCATGTAACAATCAAAACTTGAGGATGCTCGGTGATTTAGAATGACCAGAAATGTAAACTGCATTGCGCGTGTATGTGTGTGGATGGAGTAACAGACTAAAAGTGTTTGTTGGTAGACAAACAAAAGATAAATCACTCTCTTAATCGCTCTTCACTGTAGTTTATTACTGTATGGCTCTCTGTTTTTTTTGTGTAGAAAACCTACAATGTCTTGGTTTCTCACAGTATAACACTTTCTTTTTACTGCTAAAAAAAGAGAGAAGGAGAAATCAGGACTATCTAAACAAGTGGAACTCTTTGCCCCCAAGCGTCGGCAACTTAATAATGTGTTTTCCAAATACATAGTAAATATAAAAGGTTATTTTCCTTGAACACTTGAACTGTGACAATTCTGGTGCACTTTGTTCACAGGTACACACGGCTACTCCCAACTAGGAGGTTTGTAGAAAAGAAAAGAGGAGGGTAAAAAATTATTAAGATACAGTGTGAGTAAAGCTGCCTTTGGTTTGTAAAAAGGTCAACTCAGCAGGAAGGGGATTAGCAGAATCACTGAGCAGGACCAGTTGAGTCTCTGAACCTGATGGGGGGGATGGTGAACTCATTCAACACCAAATGTTAAATATGCATTTCACTTTATC
The DNA here is from genome assembly GCA_030347415.2 of Decapterus maruadsi. Classification (NCBI taxonomy): domain Eukaryota; kingdom Metazoa; phylum Chordata; class Actinopteri; order Carangiformes; family Carangidae; genus Decapterus; species Decapterus maruadsi. Next base: position 6,768,328 of record CM064895.1, read on the forward strand.
AGCAGTCGGCATGGAGGGGTCCATATATCTGCAGATTTGGAGGCTTGCTTTTTGACAGTCCACAGGCAGCCAAGTGGTTCAGTGGGTTTGGGAGCGTAGGTAGCCTCTGCTGCGTAAAACTAAATACGTTTAATCAAGTGGAAATGAAAACTCAGTGGAGGTGATTCAATGGAAAAGCTTCTGTGTACATGTCAAATGAGACTCCAGAAAAGCCTCAATGAAAAAAGAAAGTCTGCCAATAATGGAAAGCGAAGAGGAAGAGAAGGTAAGGGTGAAAAGAGTCAAAAGCTTTCATTAAATTGTTTTTGAAAATACCAAGCTCTCTCTGAGAAGATAAAAGCAGGCGGAGGTCTGGAAGGCGACATTTGTTCTTGGCCAACAGATTCATTTTTCAAAAAGGAGGACTGCATTACAGAAAAAAAAACATGCTTTGCAATTGCAACATTTTCCACTACACCCCCTCTCTCAATTACTACATTCCGGAGAGGCTTCAGAGCCCATCATATTGAACAGAGCCGAGCTTTACTGTACACGGCAAGTCGTGGAATGGAGCCACTGCGGGCTGCTGAGTGTATTCCCATCCCATCCCATCCCACTAAGAGGAAATCTTAAGGTCTGCGGTGTAGCCCTGCACAATCCAAACACACTCCTGTGGGACTGCAGCGGGGTGAGGAGGTCGAGCAGTGTGCTAATTGAACCCGTTGCAAGTGTTATTGAGGCAAGGAGAGCGAGAGAGTGAAACAAAGGGGAAGGGTGTATATGGAACGGCAGAGGAGGCTGGTATTTGATGTGGTGATGCTTTTATGTGTGTGCGTGTTTGTGTCTGTGGCGGTTTGGCGGGACCCAGCTGGTCTGGGGGCAGGGCGTGTGTCTGGGAGACGTGGCTGGAGGACGGGGGACAACCTTCAACAAGACACTGACCTACGTGACACCGCTCGTGCTCCTTGGGGAGCACCGTGTCACCGAGCCAAACACACTCTGCATGTGTGATCGCAGTAATTAAATCCAAGCGATTGGTCACGGGTCATTGAGCACTTCACGGCTAACACGTGGATACCGACAGGAGAGAGCAAACATGCAACAGGGACACGGTGAGGACAATAGAAAGTCTCCGAGCTGAGCTGTCAACAAGGCAACTGAAACTAGTCAATTATTTAGAATACAAAAAATCTTTTTAAGTCCATCACCAAGAATTTGCTTCTTCCTTTTTCGTTCTCTCATGGCCATCTTTAATATGTTCATATTTAGAGGCCAAAGATAAAGCAATGGATTTGAAATTATTCAGTAGATTAATCAAGAATTAGAAAAAACAGCAACAGAGTTTCGGGAGCTGAACAAATGCAATCTAGGACCTTTTGAATGGAGCCAGTTTCTCAGTGTGTGCTGCAGCCAAGGCATTGATTATTTTCTGATGATCTTTCTAACTGGAAATTGGAAAGAATGGAACCTTCAGATATTTTAATTAGAACTTGGTGTGTGATAATTATCAGTGTGTTAACAAGCTGTAGCAAGTGAAAGTTGAAGGTGGCGATTGCAGCAACAGCTGTCGCTGGTAGATTTACTCAGCTGTAGCTAATTATTAGTCTATTGTGAATCTTACTGTATGACAAGAACTTGACTGTGGTTGATACAATCTCTGCATGTCAGTGTCTGAAATGTTTACACTCGACTATAATGATTTTGATGATTATGATTTTGGTTCACTGTTCATGTAGCAAGCTGGTAGCTTCACTGCTGTCAGGTGTAACTGACAGGCAGCTAGAGGAAGGTTTTATGACAGGTTTATGTCTCACTTCATCAGTGTATACAGTAGTTTGAGGCTAACAGTTTCAGAGCTCCCAATGAAACCTGCAGGAACCAGTCTGTCCTGTTCACTGGAAGCTGATTTTAGCATTAGAGGCTAGTGACAGCACACAGTTGTGCAATGTAGCAGCATATGGTGTCAACAGACTGATATCACAATGTTGTTGGTTGTAGTCTAGAGCTGATACCCATTGTTTTATTGTTAATGCAGTAATTACATTTTTATATGTATTTTCAACAATGTTAGCAGCATAGCTTTAACAATGTCAGTGTTAATTGGTTGGTCAATTCATATTTATTGAATGAATTATGATAGTTCAATAATTCCATATCGCCAACACATAATTAACTGTAATCACTGTAATTATTCCTCCTGAAAACAACCATCAGGTCAAAATCATATATTTTTTCATAACAACTGAGATATATGTGTTTCATATGTTTTTTTATTCTCACATACGACATGTCAGGCTTCCAGCCTCACAGGGAAGCACGGCTGCAGATGAGAAATTTGATGGCACCATTTACTACGATGATATAGCTGAGGATGGGTAGTAGAAGATCTTAAAATACATGAAGTACAAGTCAAGTCCAGATTGACACACACTCAGTCCTCTGTCAAAGAGCACAGCTTGTTGCAAAGACTATTTCTAATTTCATGATCTTAGAATTATAAGGTTCTGTTTTTTGCATAATATCATCCATTAGTGGGCTGTTAATGCCTGTTTCAACATTTATTAATCATTTATTCATAAAATAATAATAATTGATGCTCAATATCTTGGAACTACCCAAAACGGAGATACAACCCTATAATTCTAAGCTCACGTTATGGCAAAAAAATATATGGATTTGAGGTTACAGTATGTAATATTATTATCATAAACGCTGCTCCTGCTATCTGAGCAACACGCCACCAGTGGTATTGCAGTTATTTTTTGTCAGTTGTGTTCGACACAGAGACGGCAGCTAAGAGATCCTGCTCTGTAAAAGACATCAGCAGTGTCTGAGTGGGAACATCTCTACAGAGCACTTTACCTGAAGGCACACTACCAGAAAGATACAAAGGAGGTTAGGTAAGCAAATGCCTCTGTTTGGTATGTACCAGGCTCACACAGCACAAGTCCCTCTACACTCCCAGACACTATCCTCAGCCTATAAACAATGTCCCAGGGAAATAGAAAAGCTGTGTTCCACCCCGTCTTACTCACTGTAGCCAGTAGCAGTAGAGCCTGAGTGATGCTCTCCTGGCTCTGACAAAAGACTTTAAAGCCAGTGTGCAAATCACCCCGACTCCCCCCCATGTTTGCCAACAAAAGCCAATTGTGGCAGCCATAAATACTTACAGATACCAGCTTAACAAAAGAGCTTTGGTTTCTCTCTACTGCCCCAATGAAAATCTATGCTCCGTGAGACTGTCAAAGTGCATTCAGTGCTTCTTCACTGTCTTAACCTGGAAGAGTGGATGGTAAACAAGCCCCTTCATTGACATGCCAAAATTGCTGAGGACATAATGTGACTGCAGATTTAGTGCTCTCAAATGTGCTATTATTATACAGAAATACAAAAATTGACTTTTATGCTTGGCTTCGTGGGGTTCTGGACAATAGAGCGCAGTGTATTCCATTATAACGACAAACGCCACTGCTGGCCTCGCAGTCCTAAATCGTCAGGCCCGGAGAACAAAACAAGCCTTTCAGAGGCTAACTCTGCAAAATTGATTATTGCTTTCTCTTTCAAGTGGCACTGCTGCTTTGTGACTTGCACATGACTTGGCAGGAAAAGGACAGCTGGCTCTCCATTCTGGGTCTTATTCACATGACTGGTGTCCCACAAAGGAGGCAGGCTGCAGGGCTGCAGACTGGGCTGGACTTGACTCACAGAGCTGGACTGTGGGGTATGGCACAACTGGATGATCTTAGGTTTTTAAGAAAGGACCAGAACAATTCTCTGGTGACTGGCTGAGAAATAAGAGGTAACATGTCCTCAAACTGATAAACTGTGTGAATGTACATTTAAGGGAATGACCACAGAAAACAGCTCAGGTCCAATAAATGGTTTCAGCTTTCAAATGTAGCAGGAAGTAATATGTGTTCCTCTTTATGAGCTCCCTCTAAAAATGAAATCAGACTTTTATGCCACCTCTCACTATTACTGCTAGGAAGACAAAGCATAGCCTTGAGCCTTTGGTGAACCAGACTTCAGACTCACACCCACTCATTATTGTCATCCAGGCAACTCAATGCTCATTACAGGTTATGTGATATTTCACTTCTGCTCCGTCTCACAGCGTGTGCTAACAACCCCTTTAAACTGATGGAAAGCTTTATTGAGTATCTCCTTGAAAGGACCTGGTGTTGGGTAAAGAATGCACATATTTACTGCGTTTCCTGAGCTTTAGCTAGCCTCACTAAGCGTGGACTCACAAATCATGCACGAGTCCACTGCATGCTTGGAGAGAGCTAAACAAGAAAGCAGCATTCCCGCTGTCATATAAAATAACACAACTTTCCCATTGACCTCTATAGGCTGGTGACTAATCGGACCCACCAGCAAGAGATGGGGGGAAAAAAACAAAGCTCGGTTATTACTGGAACAAGAAAACGAAGACATCCGCTTGTTGCTCGCATTTGATATTTGCGTTCTCGTCTTAATTTCCAAAATAATTGCAGTTCTCGTTGTTGAGCGGCATGCTGCTGCTTAGCCATGGGAGGCGGGAAATGAGTTGGAAGCCAGTCCTTTTAATTATCCTTCAAATGCTTCCTGCGCTCAGCAGATGTTGGGCTGCAGGGCAGGCAGCCGAGCAGCAGGGCTCCCTAACACTGCACACACAGATCAGGACTTGGCTGCTCAATCCCCTGCTCCTCGGGCTGGGTGGTATACTGTATTCTAAGGTATAATGCTATGCATCTCTGTGATGCATTTCCACATCATCAACACTGATTTACTGCTTGTTGCTGGGGTTTTTGTTCCTCAATTTCAAGTTGCAGCAGACAAAAACTGACAAACACTACAAATAGAATATGATGCTGTGAGGAGAAAAAAAAAACGTTTTTGGTGTTTTTTGGCTTTCTAAAAAAAAGTCAAGTATGTGTATAGTTCTGAATGTGTTATTTCAGATCCAAGAAAAGAACAAATCCCCATCCTCAACATGGCATTGTTTTCTTCTCTTTGGCCTTTTTGTGTTCTTATTACTCATCTCCTCCTACATGCAGCTCTCACCTCTTTGTTTGACTCTGCTCGCAGCCTCTGAGTCACCCTGGTCCTTCAGGACACATCTACGTTCCCACCACTATCAGCTCCTTGTGTCTTGTGACGGTGGCGCCCAGCGCGTTGAGAGGGAGGAAAGTGGAGTGGATGAAATGGATTGAGAACACACAGCAGATGTGTCTAGAGCACATTGTATGACTTCACCTATCAAGTGTAATAAATGTACAAGAGAATATCTGTTACACTAAAGCTATGGACATACTGAGGTGTATTTCTAAAGAAAACTGATATCATGTACACACCCTAGAATCAGTACAACTGCTAATTACAGTAAATCAAACACCTAAATGTTTTGTAGCCCAGAGGCAGACTTGTTCCACAAGTTCTGTTGTATCTTTTTTCCATTGAAGAAGCCACTAAATTCCAATATGGCAATCACACGAATATGCGCTATGTGAACCAGTGTGCTCCTCAGTGCAGCCACTCAAATTTGATGAGCCATTGTGACCTCAGCTCCAGCAACAGAATCCAAAACCCCTTGAAATGATTTGATGAGCCATTGTGACCTCAGCTAGACCCAACAGGAAAACAGAATGCAGGAAACCCCTTGAAATGATCTCCACGCGTCCGCACACACATGGGGCGGCCGCCCCAACCACCGCGCCACGCACCGCCCCAGGTCCTGATATTCCTGCAAAGAGCCGACTTCAATTTCCATTCAAGCTACAAGAAAATGAGACCTGTGTTGGCTGAGTGGAGCGCTGACATCCCCCTTGGGGCCGCCTCCAAACATTAGCAACTTACAGTACCAGCGCCTGCTAGGTGCACCCATATTATCTGTACCAGGTCAGCTGCCAAGTGGGCCACTCATACTGGAGCTGGCAAACGCAGCTGTCCTGACATCCACACTTATACTCGTCTGCTCTGCGTGCTTCCGCAAAACAAAACAAAAAACGTTTTCAGCTGGAAGAAAAACAGCTCCAGAGGTCTGAGAAGGCTGGAATGAAAATAGAGTTCATAGGTGAAACAGCTGTCATTCAGAAGATAAGCCTCAAAAACGCTGAATAAATGCCAGCAGCCACACCTACTGCCCTGCTCAGTGACTGTTAATCCACTCTGACTGGGCTGGTTCTACTTGTTGACCTGTTAACGATTTATCTGTTACCTTACTCTGGATGGTGTTGAAAGCTTTGCATGCATCAATCCTCTGATTCATAACCGCCACACGTCATTTATTTATCTGTGTATTTTACTTGAGGGTTTGTCATATAATAGCCAGTTCATAATTAGATCCATCAAATGGCTGAGGGCAACCCATGCACTTCTTTCTGTGCTGTTTTATAATTAGAACGAGGGCTGAGCAGAATGTGGGTTAATCTACTGGATAATAAACTCATATTGGGATGAGAATAGTTCCACATAGGGTACGCAGACGCAGGCGGAGGGTTTTATTAGCGACAGATCGGTTTAATCTAGTTTTAAAATCAGCAGAGTCCCTTCTTACTTTCTGAGTGAAGGGGCATCAGATAAGACGAACTGATTGATTCAGTCTTTGAAAGGCTGCTTTGACGGAGCCGCTGCAGGCTGCCGATGACAAATTGAGACACGTGTTTTATCCACCCTGCTGTGAATACATGACATAGTCGTTGCTAACGATCTGACGGCATCTCAAAAAGCCACCGGGCTTAGATTAATCTGAGAACAAACATCACCCCCGAGAGCAGGAACTTCAAATGTGGCAAAGCAGCTCTGCCAGAGATAGGAATGAGGGAAGAGCGAGCGACTCAAAGCCCAATTTGAACAGATATATACTGCATAATTATTGCAAGGCAAAAACAAGCAGGCTGGCATTTGGCTGAGGTGCTGTAGCTGCTTTATAAACAGGTGGTGCTGTAAAATAATTAATCCTAGTCATACCCATACCATTTTTTTTTAATCATTTGCAATATGACACTACTTCTATTGCTTTGAATGTTAAACACTTGCCTTGTCTCTTACTGTTTCCAGAGGGTGGCGCAGACAGACATAGGTGCCACTTGTATTTGACACCTGCTTTGTTAAGGAGTGTGTGCATGTGCATGTGCATGTGTGTGTGTGCACTCGCAGCTACAGAGTCAGTGAGCCAAGCAGTAGTAGCTCCCTGGAGCAGCAGGGAAGTTAGGCTGCACTATGTAGGTAAATCAGTCTATTATTAACACTCGGCTCGCCTGGAGGAAGTCTCCTGGGACTGTGCTGACAATACACACGCGGCCTGCCTGCTGGAGCATTCATGCATAGCTGGATAAACACACACATACATACACACACACACACACAACAGAGTCACAGAGTCACTGAGCTTCTGCACACAAGCGCATATGCTTATGAATATACAGTAGGGAGCTGGCTTATAAAGATATGTACAACTCCCACACAGATCATCTCCACAGTTGACAGAAGAAAACAACCAAGTGAAATGATCTGAACATCAGGTAATTAAACTGACAAGAGCTTTTTGATCACCACTTTCAAGTTTCTTATCAAGGAAAAAGGCGCCAATATTCTGTGCTCATATAGCATCTCAGACATGAGTCTGTATCAAAACAAATCAGATTTCAGACCTTGGGCACTGACATATTTTTGATAGACAACTTACTTCTGACATGTTGTTTGACTCATGTGCAGCTGAATGAACACTTGAGGCAGTGAATGAATTGGATAATATGAATGATATTGTAAGCTCATTGTGGTTGAATGTCACAATTCAAATTCTAGGTTCAACCTCAGGTCACAAATCTATAGTGCAACGACAGGTACTTATGTTGTGACTGAAGACAATCTATAACAACAACCAACATATCAAGTGTCTGATTGGATTAAATTGTCAGTCATCAATATCCTTTTTTTTTTTTTTACTTTGTCAGACATTTCAAGATGATACACCGTCAGGTCCCTCTATGAACCTATTCCATCATTCTGCCTCAGGATCTTAATACAGGGAGAGTCTGTTACTGTATACCTGCAGTGTAACATTACTATATTCTATCCTCTATGGTGGACATTCCCTTTGACTGCTTGTCGTTGAAGTAATGATCCACTTGGCTTCAGCAACCTGTTCAACTTCATGCCAAACCTGCTCTCTCTTTACTATCACTGTTTTGTTTTGTTTTATGAACCTTGTCCATAAACGGAGAAAGAATTGAAGCTTTGTAAAGCAATTCAGGGTGTAGATTATGGAACAGATGACATGTAATGGGTGTTAACTTCCTGATGGACAGGTGCTTTCATTAGGCTGAGACAGGCATGAAGAGTTCAGAGACTTTGCCAAATCTGCATTGGACCCTTCGAACAAGCAAAACTCACAGCAAAAGTTAAGAGTGGTTGGGGCATGGAGTGGAGCAGTAGGTTGGCCAGGTGCCCCATGTGTAGAAGCTGAAGTCGGCCCTGGTTCAAATCCCAAATCGGGCAGCCATTTGCTGCATGTCATTCCGCCTCTCTCTGCCTCCCCATTTCCTGTCTCTTCCAACTGCACTATCCAATAAAGGCACAAAAAGCCAAAAGAAAAAAAAAAGAATAGAAAAGATGTGAAATTATATCCTGTTATTTTATAGAAAACAGGAATGAAAGTAAGCCAAACATAAACAGGAAAATGCTTCAAACTGCAGCGCTGCTAGCTGCTGCCCGTATGAAGTCCCAAGTAAAGTGCACACAAAGTTGTAATTACACTAACTGGGGAGCAATTAGATGGATCAGGGCTAGCCCATTTAAATCACACTTTGGACCATTCATTATGCTGGGCGCCATAAACACAGACTCTGTCGGATGTCCTGGAAACTGGTCTAGAGCCTCCTGAACTGCATGGTCATCAGATCTGCCTCTGACCCCCTTCTCTGGCGCCTGTAATCAAATGAGGCACTGTGTGAATCATGCAACACGATACACACTGCGCTGCCAGAGCAGCAGCCAGCAGTTACAAGCAAAAAAAATACATTACCATAATCATAATAGGAATCCATACTGTAGCAATGACTGTGATTAGTTAAGGTTTGCTTCTGTGCGCTCCGTCTGCAGGAGGGACCACTGACTGGGAGCTCCACAATCTACCCTCACCGCTCCACACTACAAAGACACAGTGTCCACCGACATCGCAGTGCCCACTATGCTACCCAAAGAATAAAACTCTTCATTAACTAACATGCGGATAGATGGAAATGGCACATATAATTTGCTCCACTGAAGCAATTTCTATTTTGCAGGGTCGGAGCGGTGAGCACGGCTCCCGAATTTCTCCTCTCAGCCTAATGCTGAATGACAGATAGGAAAAGCGGAGGAACCCTGAAGAGTCAATTTGGAGCTGGAGTGGCATTTCAAACCCTGCCGCTAAAATGTTAGAGAGAGAGAGTGGAAGAAGAAGAAGAAGAAAAAAAAAAGACGTTCAATCAGACACCAAGCTCGGCTCTGGGAGCTCTTCCCTTAGAAAAGCAAAGCAGCTTTCCCTGAGATGGTGTTGAGCAGCTGAAAACGATACGCCTAACAGAGCTGTTGTGGAATGAAACTGCCACTGATGCCTTTTTCAATCCCACATGCGTGTGTATGTGCACAAGTGTAAATGCGTTTAATCATTCATTGATTCATGTGTATGTGTACGTTGTGTTTATGTATTCCTGGGTCTTTGGGTTCTGTTCGTGTGTGAGTGCTTTGAATTTGGATTAATGTGCATTTAGAGCTTAAACCAACAGTTTGTTCATAAATTAGTGACAGAAAACAAATCCAATTAAATCCTTTATTATCAGGTGTCTGCTGATAATAAATAACACAGCTGTACACAACTACATTTAGCTTCCATCTTGTTTCCCATGATCCTAATGTGAAAAAATATCTATCAATAAAATAAAAGTTAAAATTGTTGTAAGTGACATGTTGCCTGAAACTGATGTGATTCGTTCACACCAACAGAGTGGAGCTGCTTCCCTTACGACTGACCTTTGGATACATACACGCATCAACCTCCAGGGAGCACACGAACCTGACAATGACCAAATTTAATTTTAGCCTGTCATCAAGTTACTGACGGAATTAATGTTAATTGGTGATACCTGATCTGATAGGCCAGCGGAGACGTTTGTCATTTTAAGTGGTGAGAGTGACGGTCGGTACTTGGGAAAAGGAGAAGGTGTTAGCCTGCCTGAATGTTTTCTACCCTGCTCTTTGCTGAGAAGAAGAGGAGAGGAACAGGGTTCATAGGCCATCACTGGCCAAAATCATTGAAGATTCATATACATGACACAGATACACGTCAGCCTGGGACATGTCTTATTTGTTTACACTAAATTATATCTCAGCTAGGGATGGGAAGCAATTACTTGTTTTCACAATCGCGGTATTAAAGGTCACAATTAATTAATCGTAAAGATTCCTAAATACCGTCACTTTCCAAAAAACTATTATGTCAGATCCTTATAGGGAGATGTGCACCAAAGTAACGATAAATGCACAGATACTAGTCCATACGTAACATTGAATTGGTAGGAATTTAAATGCTAGAGTCAGTGTCATTAAAATTAACTTAAACATTTGGTATAGATGACAATTAATGACTTATATATTTCAAACACTTTAATAATTGGTCATTTTAATAGATACTTTGTGGAAATAATTAGTTATGTAATAATATTTTGACTATATTTGATTTTACATATTGATAGTGTTTGAAATTAATTAATGCATAATAATCATTGTCATTGTAATACCGTGATTATTTCTCTGCCAATAATCGTACCTAACAAACCTGTAATCATGACATCCCTATTCTCAGCTTTTCATTCATAATCTGGTTGCAGCCCCTCACAGGGTGTGTGTGCACTGATGCATGTGTATGTGTGTGTGACCATGCATTCATTACGTTTGTACCTGACCGCTCAAGATCAATTCAAAGGCTGCAAGAATCACAGCTGCTGGTGAATGTGCATTCACCGCTGCTGCACCGAGCTGTAACCCAACACTTGACACTGCTGTTCACCCCAAGTAGCATGGGTAACACAGGAAATCTCCCACACACGCACACACACACACACCCACACACACCCTCCACCATTCCCTCCTGTGAACTGCTCAGTTACAGCACAGTGAAGCTCTCCTGGGCTCACAGTGGACTGTCACACTCAAATCCCATTGGAGCGCGTGCACCCCATGGCATCAGTGAAAACAAACACTTGCAGACACGTTCACGCATGTATGCACAAAATGTCAGCAGATAAGCACGAACACACACACACACACACACTTCACATAACCTCCATAATTGCTTCAAAAGTCATGTAAAAGTAAAGTACATCACTGCATCTGTGTGTGTGTGTGTAATCCCACTGCATTGAAATTCCTGCAACAGCCCACACAACACATGCACATACACACATTGACTTTCTAAACCAAAACACATGTGGAGGGTAATGCGATTACATGGCTCTTTGACAAGAAAACACTTCCTTGCTCAGCTAAAACGCCAGCAGTGACGCAGGAAAAGAAGGAGAAAAACTCACGTAAACAACAACAAACAGAAAAAAGAAACACAGCGGCAGCAAGGTCAGACAAGTATTTGTCACCGAACATTAAACGAGTCCAGCAGGAGAGTTGACGAGGGGGTTGTGGGGTTGGGGGGGGTCGGTTAAGAAAATATTCCAGCCACTTTATGCCTGCTGCCTGTCGCCATCCAAATGCATTCTGTCAGCCACTGACTCACATTATTTATAAAGCAGGGAGACAAACTATTGACCTCGCCTCTTTTCTCCATAGCATCAGCTGACACTGACAAGGACGCTCAGGGGGAAGAATGCTTGATGGGAGAAGAGAGAACATGTAAGAGGAGGAAGAGGGAGGAAGTGGAAAAGGAGAGAAAGAAAGAGAGGGGGGGGGCAGTGAGAAATGAAACATCTTGTACAGATTGCAACCAGAGTGGCTGGCTGCAACTACAGGCTCCTTTCAGCAGATAGGAGATGAATATGAAAACATTGGTATTGCACGTCAGGGAGTGAGGATAATTTGGGGTGGAACATGGACAGTGTCTCTTCCTGCATTTGGAAACAAATGCTCCAGGGATAATAAATGATTTCTAATAATTTCAGTGAGGACTGGGCTCATGTGATCTGCCAAGAGATGAACACAAATAAGAGGCAACAGTTTGATCCTGCTGGGATCTCTGATGTCCATCTGAATGACTACATAGCGCTCAGTGGCTTTACTTTTCCATCCATGGGCGGAAAACCACTAAACCTTTGTCAATTTTCTTTATCTGTTTTCCGATGTTTAATTCTCAAAATATTACTTTCAAAACCCCGGCCTGCCATGGTAATTTTATAGCATTCAGTTGTGTTAGTAATATTATAATAACAGAGTTTTAGCACAATATTGAAATGGCAGCCCATGTTTTACTGGGAGTCTCATCAGGGATTCAGTGCCAGATTTCAAGTGTCTGACAGTTTTTCACCCTCAGTCAGAACCAACACATCACAAGTCTGGAGCTTCTGAGCAACTGCATAGCAAAATATTCTCATTTCTCCACTGATGACATGAAAAGACGTTGCTAATGATGGAAGCTGAGAGTCAAACTCCAGTCTGCTCCAACCTGCCATCTTTACACTGATAGAGAACCTGCAAAATAATGAATGAAAACAGGGCTGGAGAAAGTGGGTCAGACATAGACAGTAGATATTGATCACCTGCTACACGTACATCCTATCAATTACAAGCTCTGATAAAGAACAGTCTTATGGAAAGTAGTGTGAAATGTGCTTGGTCATCATCACCTGCCAGCTATTTTTGTTAGATTTCATTAGTGTTATATATTCAGTGAGCCAGCGATGATTTTATGTGTGTTGGATTTGGAATTTATAGAATTTGGTGTTAAACTGAAAGTGCTTTGTCGAATCTTGTTAAGTTCAGCGAAAAGGACCAATCCTCAGTAGCTGTCACCATCTTTTTGGTTGAGTACAAACTATTTCAAAAAAAGACATTTCTTGCAGTGACTCTTGAAAAGTAGACAGATGAGATACTAAAACATGCTCTTCCATATTTTGGAATTATTCCCAAATCATTCCTGACAGATATTTCCTGTTCCGTTTAAGGCGTTGTTGCCTAAATGATTTAAAAGGCGTTAAAACAAAACACTTGTGTGGTGTTACTGTACCTCAACCCTGATCATTTTGAACCCTGCACTTTTTACAGCTGTCCGTCAGCCAGAGAGACACAAACCAGTCTGCAGTTCCACCACTGAAACCACAAACCCACATCAGCAGCACGGGTCTGGAACCTGATTCCCAGCTAGATGAGCCATCCCACCAAAATAGTAGCAAGAGTGTTTCAAACTGTGGGAAACAAAAGTAACATCAGCAACAATGACAACATAGGAGTTGGTGCAGCCTTACAGAGCACAAAGGAGGTGAAATAATGAGACGATGCTGTTATCACAAGATATTCAAATGACAAAATGCACTAAAGCCACATGTGAACATAAACATGAAGCCTTAAATTACCCAGAACCACCACTGCCACAGAGCAACTTGAGAGTTGTTTGTTGTGAGGAGCCAGTGAAGGCAGCTTCATATTTCATCAAGTTAACACATCATATTTTAAGGGCACAATAAAACCAAGGAAAACTCTCAAGCTCAGTGCAGACTCATGCTGTGCAGCTCAGTATTACACTAACCCACAACTTCTCTTATAAACTAGTGAAAACCCAAACGTTTTTAAATATTCCAAATATGTCAAAGGAGATTTGGAGGAATGTGGAGTATTTTGATTTGGTTTTAATATATTTCAGTCTGAACATCACATACCATCAGTGAAGAGCTGAAACAAGCTGGCAGAGGAAATGTAGTATATTCCACAGATGTGTTCCTATGAAATGTTTTCTACTTTACCCAACAATACTTACTTTTAGCCACAGTGGCCTCCAAAGCATAATAATATGGTCCAACTAGAAGGAATTCTTGTTTTTCAGTCTTTTTTGCTTTAAATATGAAATAGATTCATGGTCAAATGAGATAATGTAAAATGCCAGAAAAATAATAAATAAATGATTAAATAAACTCTATTTCAGAGCAGTACAATGGCAACAAGGCCATCAGTGTGGAGTTTATTTCCTTCAATTTTAGTATTTAAGTGTTATCTATCCAATCTTTGTTCAAATCTGGCAGTGCTTTCCCTCCCTCTGCTCCCTCCCCCTCTCTCTCTCTCTCTCAAATTGCTCCCACTCAAGTGCAAATTTGCTTTGCTCCTTCTCAAAGCTGTTTGTCTGCACTCAGTCAAACTGTTGCTGTACTAATGTCCCGAGTTTTCCTGTTCGCTCTCATGCTGCTTCTGTGCACTCGTCAAACTTCTGCTCTCATTTCTCGGAGCTCTCCTTCTCGGAGCGCTGTGAATTAAAAGATTCCCAAAAGAACCCCACCTAATCTGTGTTTGTTTTAAACTTAACTAATTCAATTCAACACAACAAGCCTACCAAGAACCAGGCGAATTAAGTCGTTTCATGATAATACTATGAGTAACCTGTGGTGTGTTAAGTAAATGGCTTCTGTAATGACACCTCCATCAGATACAAAAGCTATATTCCCACAGCTGGTAACAGATACTGACTGTTCTTCACACATGTAATGCAACGCATACGGCTCTGGGTTTTATGTGTTGAGGTGGATTGTACCAGTTTCATCTCAGCTGTGCGTTAATGACTGGTTGCTGTAAAGTGAATTGCCTTTCAGGGATAATAAAGATTTACACCAGGCTGTTCTGTGCTATCAACGCTGCTCTTTATCTCCCACATATCTGAAGAGGCGATCGCAGAACCAGCATAAACCAGGATGACCCTTTCCCCACATCAAATCCACCAGCTACCAGGCCACAGAGACACCTCGATTACACCAGGAGCTGTTTAGAGCTCACCCAGGCTTCATCTTTAAGAACCAGGCTTTTATATAAAAAATAATAATAATTTCTCGGTGCAGGTGTGCGATTTGTTTTTAGACATGAGAATTTTTATAGACAGCAATGTTATCTGTGGATTTTTTAATATGGACATGATTTGTTAAATTACACTTCATATCTTCAGTGCTCCACATTGCTTTTGTTCTTATCTGTATCCTGTGCTCTGCTGCTGCTGTGACGACCCAATTTCCCCACAAGGATCATCAAAGTTTCATCTAATGTAATGGGCTTTTATTTTTTATCATTTCATTCTTGGTAAATCGCTGTGACAGGTTTGAAGAGCGCTACACAAATTGTTGTTGTTATGATTATTACGACTCGACTAAAATGACATTTTGCATGTTGATACGCATGTTATTATTGCTAAATTGAAGCTTTCGAAAACGTATTATCTTTAAATGTGACTATTTAATACAGCAAAATACAAACTTGTGTTTTCTACAAAAAAATGATTCTTGTGACAGAATCACTTGGATCACACACAGGAAAATAAAACAGGCACGCTCTCTGAGTGTATTATGATATCATACTGCATATTGGAAATCAATGCAGATTAAATTCAAAGTTTCTCCCATTGACAAAAGCTTGTGGCCAGTTGCAGAGTAAAAATACAATTAAACACAATGGACCAAATTAATCAGGGGTAAATATCCCTGCATGCCCTTTTTATCACAACGTTGTCTCAGCTATTCCAGTGGGATGTGTATTCTGTGCATTAACACTGGCCAGATTGCTGTGTAATTTGGTATGAATGTTCATGGCACCCAGAGGATGATATCTAATTAATTTTACAACCTTTAATTACCATTCATCTGACATTATCATCAGCACAGGTTATCTAAAAACCTAATAAAAACACGTAGATATTCATTAAAAAAAACAAAAAAAAACAATGATACGTATCCTTCCCAGAAAATACCTCTAAGGAAGTGTAAGCTTTACAGTAAGTTTACTATCAGAGGTCTAAAGGTTATCACTAGTGGACTGTAACCTGGATGGCGTACAAGAGGATAAAAGTGAAAGCAGTAATGCTCAGTTGGAAAATAAATATTTTTTATGGTCAGATTCAATAGCAGGGGGCTAAATTGATCCTTGTGGGAACACTTACCAACAATCGAGGGACCTCATCTGAAACTACTGGCAAGAACAGTGTGAGCTCGACTCGAAATATACTGTTTGATTTTAACCAGCTGTAGCATGACACATCAAAGCCACAGTCCGTACAATAAATCTGTAAAGGCTGTAGGGAGTCTGTGCTGCTGTTCACAGTAACAGCATTACATTAGGGTAAAACATTTCTTAGAGACTAACTGAGATGTTTACCAAAATACACTTCATGGTTCTTTATATCTGTCATGTGCTAAACAGCATGGAATTCATGTTTAGACGCTGGACAATCAGACCCAGACAACAAATAATACACAAACATTATTATTACCCAGCCTTAGCGGAGGTTTGGTTGTTCACAGAGAGGCTCCTAGGTATTATTGCAATGCCTCTCATTATTGTTCTCATTATTACTGCCTCGACATCTGCATATTACACTGGTTCACCATATCTCCTCTGTTGGTAGTTCTATATGGATGTAATCCATTGTTATGAACCTGCATGCGTGGGCTGATGCCAGTGTTCTCCTGCGCCGCCTGCATACCAATTAGAGGCTGATTAACAGCAATTCAAGGGGGCATTTCAGAAGAGGAGGGAGGGGTTTCTCCGGAGCTGAGGCTGACCTAATGGAGATGGTCCGTTGCATATGTAAACACAGCACAAAGCTACACATATATAAACACAGCAGACCTCGGGTCAGAGCTGTTTAATGTGCGCACTTCTCAGCCATTTCATGGTGACATTTACACACGCGCAGGGAAAGTATCAGTCAACCCGTGGCTCGGCGGACACCAGTGCAGCGCTCGGTCTCGCTCTGATGGGGACAATTACACAGCTGCTCCGCTCGGAGGCCACAGCTGATTTAAAAGCACCTGAGGTGTGCCGCTTTGCCAATTCCAGGTGAATGTGTGATTAATGATGCCCATGACTCCCACTGTGCCACATGATGTCTGAGCTCTGGCAACTAAAGCATCACGACTCAAGACTCTTCAGCCATGCTAGCGAGCTGCACTGCTTGGAGCACGATGAGAACAGAAGCGTGGCAACATGCTCCTTAGATACCAAAATGAAACTTCTGGCCTGGGTCCTCTGCACTAACATGTGACAATCCAGCAATATATGGGTTGTATTTGAGGCGTGGAGCTACTGTACAGTAGGTGTTAACTGGGCCAGAATGAAACAAACGCGTGGGTCAAGAATACATTTCCCATCAACCTCTCTGTCTGAAGGAAAGTAATTGATTTAAAAGGTGTTTTATCTAATAGCATGACCTTCCCTTTAGTAGAGCTTTACTAGAAAGCTGTCCTGGTAGGTAGTGTGAGTAATACTAGCCAGACAGGAAAAGACTTTCCCTCTTTTTTTCCTCCTCCTCCTCCTCTTGTAGCAACTCTACACTACAAAGAAGAACTAGAGAAGCAGGGGGACCAACAGTTCGTCTTGTTTGAAGAAATGTCTTCAGGCATCCAGTCCTGTTGAAGCTACAGCTCAGACACTGTAGCACAGCATTGTATCTTTGCAGATTCAGTCAGAGTCACCATTAGCCAAGCCTCCATTAATGACTTGCCAGCGGAAAAAAATGTGTGTACAACTGTTTTTTTTCCCTCCCTTGTACACGCAGTACATGTGCATCGACATGTACGTGAGAGGCTGCATGTTTGTCAGGCAGCCTTTGTGTGTATGCGTGTGTTTGTGTGTATGCGGGTGTGTGAGAGAGAGAGCCACTCTGCAGTTAGGATGTCTGCTTTTAGCTGGTCGTAGCAGGCTGATTAACTTTGACAGGCTGCCTCTCAGACCCACCACAAACACAAGCAGTAAAGAAACCAGGCAGCATTTCCACCGCAGGAGAGTTACACACACACACGCACACACACACACACAAACAGCCTTGACTTGTCCCTGCCCAGATTTGGGGAATTCTAACAACTAATCCACTAAAACTAAACTACAATCATGTATATACACAACAGCCAGGAAGTAGAATAGACACTGTGATGCTCTGTTAAACTGTATGAATATCTACCAACTGCAACACAAACGGTAACGACAAAACAATGTCTGTGACGACATGGATTTTGGCATCAAAGATGTTTTTAATCACATAATATCGCCGGTGAAACCTTCTCCGTAAACGGACAGGGCCAAAAGGACCTACAGTACGATGAGAAGTCAAGTAAAGATTTAAATGGAGCACTGTAACGTTGAGGTGTTTACACAGTGTTGTTTGGTAAAGAGCCTTCAAACAGCAGTAATAACAGCCTCAGCCTGTCGTCTTGTTTTTCAGGAATCTCCAGAGATGGAGCTTTGCAAGTTGTTTATTTTGTTTCACTCTGTCACATTCGGCAACTCCTGCTGATATTTGTGTGATAGCGCAGTACAAGTACAGACATAATACTTAAATAAACTTTAGTCATGCTCAATACCTTCTAAATGAGTTTCATTTGGGCAAGAGGGAGAAGAGTTTTACACTGACAAAACAGATCAAGGCTACATCCACATGAGGGGGAGAATAATAGAGTTTTCATTTTAAAATGAAACACTGAATAAAGCATTTTAGCTCTGTATCAGAAATGATCTCAGTTGGTATAAGCACACCTGAAAACACATGTCATGCAACCATTTGTGAACTTTGGCCATGCGTGTTCCGCTGTGAACAGGACACATATTGTCTCTGCGCAGTTGTTTAGTTGCAGAAAATACTACTAATGAGGAGCAGCAAAGGCAGCTGTAGCATTGAAATGCAGAATTTAACTGCTAACAGCTGCTTGCAAAGACAAGAAGGCCAGAAACACTTGTAATTAATTACCCATGCTGCATTTGAGCACTGCTTGAAAAGACGCAATCAGGTGAATGTGGCTGTTTCCAAAAGTCTGTCCATGTTATTTTCAGCAGTAAAAGAAAATCTGGATGCATGTGTGTATTTGTGTGTGCAAAAAGAGTGTTGTAACTGTCAGAATTGTGTAACCTTGATGAATATTTCCACCAACATACTGTATCACGAGGTCACACTAAACGAGAACAGGGCCATTTGGATGTAAACTTCATTTCAGGTGGGATTTGACCTTTTCCGCTGCACCCTCAACACAGTACGCGCTGTTTACCGAATATACTACCGCATTATAATAAGCAGATGCATCAAAGCCTGCAGTCATAACAACATCGATATCATGGCTGCTGACAGAGGCTGAAGGAAACAGATGGACACGTAGGTAAGCTGCCAGCAGTAGACGTGGTGATAGTAACGGTTTGAAAGTCGTGTTGGTAAAAGTGAGCAGCTGTGTCATTTCTAAGCTTAGTTTGGTTCATTTGCTGATACATGAAACATCTGAGAAGTGACGGAGCCTGAGCTGAAGTTTGCATTGATGGCGGTGCTGGAGGAATTTCTTCAAACTAAAATCATTTCATGGCATCTGCTCAAGTGTTGTCTTGGAAAAAAACAACCAAAAACAATATGTTATTTGGACTGTGAAAGCTGCTCTATCTGAAAGAGAGGCAGATGAGTAACGGGGCTCCGCCACTACTTGGCCATCTAAATGCAAAAATCACAGCAGAGAGAAAGCACAGGGACATGCTTAATGCACAGTTATGTGGAATCTGTCGAAGTGCCAAATTAGGATCCACTTAGATTAAAGGCTTCACACAGACAGCTGGCACACCGAGTAGCACAGCAGACACATATTTTAGACAGAGGTCAGCACGAGTCCAAAAATCTTATTGGGACAACCTATTTATATCAGGGTTCGTTTTTCTCCAAAGAAGAAGAAGAAGAAGACAGATTCAAAGGGCAAGAAAGCTGATGAAAAAGAAGAAAAAGTCAACTAGTAGAGACAAGGAGACAGGAAGAGAAGAGTGCCCAACCTCAGCACTTGTTCTGCCAGCAGCACCTTGCAGGTTAAATCAGCGGAGCAGCCACTCTAACAGGTTGCTTTTGTTAACACGTGCTTCTTTCTCCCCCCTCTGTCTTTTCACCCTCACTTTCCTCAGCTCTGACAAGCTTTCACTTGTGCTGCTTTTGAACAGAAACACCATTGTGCTTTCTGCTGCGAACAATGCCCGCTGTTTGGCCAAAGGATCCTGAAAAACACACATTAGCTCACTTTGCCTCCTTTGTCTGCTGTGGTTTCCTGTCATGGATCTGGTTGCAAGGCCAATAAATAAGACTTGGAGTGGTTAATGACGGATCTGGGCATGTCACGATGTCAAGTGGGTGCGGAGCTGCTGATGCGCTCTTGGGCAAAACCCTGAAACCCCCTTCTAGCTTTGAAGGTGTTGGGCCATACTACTATGAGTCGCGCGTTGGCAATCTGAGGCAGAGGAAAATGATAAACCTCCTCCCTGAAATGTCAACAGATTAACATGGTTGTTACACCTTCCATCACAACACAATATGATGGCGTACTGATATGTCCCAATGCGATGTATGTGGATGCCTTTTATCACAGATAAAGCACCGCGGGGAGTCAAACTGTACATTTATATGAAGCCAAGGGCAGTATATCTCTATCCAGCGGCAGCACAGACGCTGCTGTGCTTGCCCTTGGTTTTAACATTCCTGCCTGCAGCTATAGGAGCTGGGAGAGGCCTCCAGAGGTATGTGTGACCCTCGGTTACATTTATAGGCTGCAGAACTGATAAAGGCAATGCCACAGGCTACCAAATGACTGTCAGCTACGAGAAATAAAGGCTTGCTCTACCAGTCATAAAACAACTTTATGTGGCACACCAGTCAACACAGGAGTGTAGAAAACTGAGGGGGAGGGACCATGCACCAATCAAGAAAATTCTCTAGTATTATTGAAATAGTTTTATTATGAAAAGCAGTAACACTCAAAATTAAACTGTTATAACTCATTTTAAGCAGCACTTTTTGTCAAATGCATTAATTTTTGGTATTAAATATCTCAAATCCAACACTTTTAGTAATTTTCCACTCCAGAGAATGTGTGATGATGCCTAATGTGACAGTTGCTCAACGACTTTATCACTGTGTGACAGACAGTCTGACAGATTTACTAACTAGCTGGCAGACCAGCTCAGTGGTGACTGATTTCAATGTTTGTCAAATTAACTGTTTGCTCAATTCTGGATGGCACCATCCGGCTCAATCACATACAAAAAAAAAAAAAAAAACAGAAAAAAAAAACAGGCTGACACCCACCACCCTCTCTTGGTGTCGCCTGTCAGTGTGTGTGTAACCGTTTTCCACCTCTTGCATTATTGTGCAAATTGAAACGCCGAGGAGAACCATTCACGCACACACAGAGAGCAAGTGGTCTGTGTGTGTGTACTGTATGTCTGTGTGGTGGGCAGGAATAGGAGGGGTGGGGGGTGTCGGGGGGGGGGGGGCCTCCATCTCCCTCTCAGCATCTTGGCAGGCGAGAAGGGGAAATATGATTATCCAACGGGGGAATTGTTTCATCAACACCTGGAGCAGATAAATGAAAATAGGAGGATTTATGTACTGAGAACAAGCTTACCTCTGCTGCCAGGAAGCAATTAAGCAGGAAGCTGGAACACTACCCCCCATACTCTCCCTTTCTTTCTGCAAGACCATTGCTTTCCAACTCTTTACCCTCCTGATTGTGCCTCTCTATTTGTCTGTGAGCTCAGGGCTCACTTCACACCCCTGGCACAATCGGAGTGATGGCGAGCCTTGGGGAAGGCCGACTGGAAAGAGAGAAGGTATTCATTCCCACAAAGTGTCTCATTAATGGCTGATAACAAAGTGTCTGTGAAGTGTTGTGATCTCATTTGACTCTACGTCGGGGGGAAGCGATGGATGCTCGCCTCCCGCGTGGCTACAGATAGGCAATGCGGCTTGTCTTGCCTTCCCGCTGTGACCTCTCAGTGGAAGAAATTTTAAATGTTATCTTCAGAGTGATGTGAGGCTCTGTCTTGAAAAGTGGTATCATACTGATTCTGCTTCAGTGCTAACGCCTTAAACACCCACACTGCTGAGTTACAATGTTTTCCCTTATATTCCAGAGTGAAGCTGCGTAGGCACCCATTGTCTTTCTCCCTTTTTCTTATTCATTATCTTCTCTGAGCTCGTGTGGCAGCCCCTGCACTTGTACTGGGTAAAAGTTTGAGGTTGGGCTCTGAGTGGGGACACTCCCATGATGCTTTTCATGTCTGTGCCTCAATTGCTCTAGCGCCACCAACAGGTCAAAGACGGATGAGGGTCCCACTGGATTCCTATGATCAAGCCATATTAAACACACCCAGTGTCATCACATTGGATTTTGTGTAAAAAAGGTTTTTTGTTTCACTTGTCATTGTCATTGTTCAATCTACACTAAAATAATCCTCTGACTTAACCTCTCAACATTTAACACATTTTGTTTATGTCAAAAAGTTCATCAAAGGTCATATCTCAGGCATACTTTTGTGTTGGAAAACTAAACTCTGCACGTCCTCAACAAAGAGACATTATGTTTCAATACCAACTCTGACCTGCTGATTATACTATATTTTCTTTTCTCCCTGCAAAAGCAAAGGAAATATTTTTCAAAATATCCTGGTTGTATCATTTGTATCGTTAGCAACTTGCCACGGTTGACAAGTTGATGAGAAATCACGATGATGTAATGATGCATGAGTCATCGGAAAATAAAAACTGACAATGGATGTTTAACAACTTGTTGCAGACAGTGGTCGCACACTGAGTGCGATTAAAGTCAATAGCAACAGAAAGTGTCCATGTACCTACTGTATGTCTAGAAAACAATGAGTGGCTGGGCCGTCCCATAAAGCAGCTTTCTTCACCATTCATTTTGCACTTGGGATCGTCACAACACATTACATGTAGGATGAGCTATGCTGTGCTGAAGATTCATGCATCACAATAACAGTTCCCAGGAGTTCCCTCTGCTGAGCTTTAGCCTGGAACCAAGGAACAGTGAGAGAGAGGATGGTGCCTGAGCTGTTGAGACTGAAACATCACTTCAAAGCAATCGCAGAAATACCCGTTTTCCAAGCCAAGCGCTTCAAGATTCCTGCTGAATTTCACTAAGGAATTCAGTCCAAACATTACTTTAATACAGCTGGTTCCCACATGGACTTTTTTTTTACTGCTTTTGTCAAACAGGATGCAGTTACAGATAAGTGATTAGACAAGCTATAAAAAACTCATAATAATCTGATGCAAGAAATGATATCACTGGCATCTTCATATTTGTACTGTATTCCTACCATTTACTCTAATGATGACAATTTGATTTTGTTTAGAGATGGTTTGCAGCTCTGGGCTGATAAGAAACATACACTGGCCCTAAACGTCCATCAGGAAACCAAGAGGAGTTTCTTGCTGGGTACTATGTAAGATGTTGAATGTGCCAGACCCCCCAAAATAAAATACAGACCTTTAACAAGGATTGGGTATCAGGGTCAACTGCCAACCAACCCTTCCTCCATAAACCTGGCTAATGCTCTGGCCTGGCTCTGTGCTCAGAGCTGGCACAAATCTGTCATGTTCATGTCTCCTTGAGCCAGAGCCTTTCAGTTAAATAATGTTGTCTGTATCAACTGTAAAACTCCTTTCCAACATCGACATTACATTTGTGCAATGTGTTGTCTGCACATCCAAATACAAACATACTATACCTTTAAGCTAATGTAATACAAACATTTTTTAGTACTGCTAATCAATAATATTCTGTTCATTTGAATAACCAATGCCAGTAATCCCATGTTTAGCCAAAAGTCAATGATGGGAAAAAGCATCTAAGACTCTAAAAACACACCCAGCATACCACAAATATCACTAATACTAATACAGTCTCCTGGTATAAGATGCTTAAACAGCACATTATGGAATCAAACATTCTACATCATGACAGCGACTGGCTCGTATTCACTCTTTAATTAAAGGCTGAACCTCCACGTAATATCAGTGTGTCTATGAATAGTGTGGTATTTGAACTACACGGGGCTAAAGCAGCTGCTTTGCTACGAAGCCGAGAGATGTGGAATGCAAACAGTAGCTTGGCAGAGTTCTGTTTATGTTCCCTCACTCTCACACGCTGCCTGTTTTCTTTATTGACTCAACAACTGGCCTTGTGCTCAGGCTCTGAGTGTGTGTGTGTGTGTCATTTTGATCTCATTCCATGCCTTGGGTAAAACCCTGCTGGCTCTAAGGTGTATGTCCTCGTTTTAGATGCACTGACAAAGTGGCCTCTCTGAAATGGGCTGTGTGGCCTATTTGCAAGAGGGGTGCCGATCCATTTTGCTGCCTTTGATCTATTGGTAAACAAGCAGCAGATTAAAAAGGGGAGAAAAAAAAACGCAAGTCAGTGTGAGTGCTATCTGTACAGTATGTAAGGAGAGAGGAAAGCAGAGAGAGTGATAAGATCGACAGGGACAGAGAGGAGAGGAGACAAACTCTGACCATTTTCATTGGCCGATCTGTCAGCCAGATCTCACTGTGGGTGACACAGTTTGTGTTGTCCTTGCAGTCTGTACTGCAGTGGATATTTTACATTATGCCTTATTATTATTTCAAATACACTCTCCCCTTTCACTCGGCTGAGTGTGAGGCCACAGCACTGACTTTAACAGAATAATCCTACGGCGACGAGAGTCAGAGGTGACACCAGGTCTGGCCTTAAACAGAGCAATACACACTGCTGCTTAACACATGAACAAACATGAGGATGTGAATTCCAGCGCCCAAGTTTATGGAAGTTGCTATTGCACATATCATATTTATACCAATTTGAAATGTTACATTTTTTAAGGCCAAGTAAATCCAGAGGGGTTTAGTGTTTCCCATATAATTTAATCTTGGCAGGGTCAAGAAGCTTCTAAAACAGCATGTAAACCACAAGCCACTCTCCACTGAAACCTAGAGTGAAATCACCACTACAACTTCTTCTACAGCTGATAGAGTAGCAATAAAAAAGTAATAACACCAAATGAGTAAACTTGGATTATGTTTTAACTGTATTTACTCTACACCAACACTCGCAGACCGACAGTGTACCCTTTGCTATCATCATTCCTTCTCTCCACGTTAGCTGTGAAATATGCAGAGACTCCACTAGAGCAGATGCAGGCGTCAAATCCACAGTTATCCTTCTATAAAAAACGGGATGTAAAAGACCAGCCACGTAATATGAGTTAGCCCAACTGAGTGGTTGTCGTCACTCTAGAAGTCACGCGGTTGTGCACCCCAATGACAGAGTTCAAAGGCAGGAGGAACCTCCTGTTTCCCTTTTCTAGATGAACATTATAAATGTTTTAAATATTTCCTCTTTCTCAGAATACATTCTTGGTCAGTTTGAAATGATGAGTAGCTAAAAATAATAATAACATGGTCCTCAGCTGCTTTGCCATACAGACATCAGTCAGAAGTATGAATCAGAGCTGTATCACACACAAAAACAACAACTGTTAATTGTTTTTAATGTTGTTATTCTTACAGGAGCATGAAGGGTATTTTAAGCTCTGTTATGTAGCTTTGATTTTTGCTTTTTTCATCAAAGAAGATACCTGATGACTGAACAAGGAGAGTTTGATGCAAGCAATAACAATACTGAACAATAATGAGGGAATCCACAGTTTTCTGTATTTGTCATGTAACACTGAATGGGTTATCTTTTAATTTCAATAAAAATACAAAAAGATTTTGTTTAGCTGCAGATTTTATCCTTAGTTTCTTTTCTATTTTTTCACAGCATGTATGAAAATGAGAGATGACACTGACATCCACAAGTATTTCAATGGGCAGGTGGTATGTGTGAAGAGACAGATAAAATACTTGGACTACCTGTTCTTGACTGACTTCACACTTACAGCATATGGGAGATCAAAGAAAAAGATTAGTTCATAGCTCATCTAAAAAAAGTTGTCCAAACAGCTCTTGTATGACGACATGTCAACAAAATAAAAATACATATTTCATGTTATATGTGGTTAAAACGTGCAATAGGAAGGATCGGGCAAACAGCTTCATATCAGAGGTGTAATGGCCAGCTGATATACCCATGTCAGCAATAATAAACTCCTCCTCATACTGAACGTTTCAACAGCAGTGGTTCAGTGTTTCAGATTCCACACATGCAAAGTGTGGATGGACGACAAGGTGTTTCATTTCAACAGAAAAGCTGAGTGCGGCAGCTCACCTCCCTGTCGTCAGGCAAATACCATCCAGACAGTGAATGGAGCAGAAGTGGCAGGGGGAAAGAGAGAAATTCCACATTGCATAACCGCTCCTCTTATCTAAGCTCTATTATCTTGGCCACAGCTTGTTATATGGCTGCCAAAGCTATCACACAAAACACTGAAGCAACAGTCTTTATACGGCTGTGCCCACACCCACACATAAACACACAGACACAGAGAAAAGGCTGAACGCTGCGGATACAATCAACATACCAACAAACAATGGGCTGTAATAAACTACAGACTAACGTATCACTGTATCTTATTTCACACGGGGAGCTGAGCACTGAGCAATTATTGTCAGCATCACTTGGCCTATAAAGACTATTCCCCTCAGAGCTGGTGTTTGTAGCGAGTGTCGGTAGCAGAAGAGCATGTCGACAACTGTTAACGCTAATTGCTCTCACACCAAGAGCGATCTATTAAGAAAACATGCAGCAAGACTCCGCACAATGTCACGACTATGTGAGTCATGCCTTTGAAATCGAGGCCTTCCTTAAAAAAAACATGTCCACATGGACTGGAGGCTGATTTTGTAATCTGGAGTGTTGTGATGAGTTTTGATTTGTGCAGACATTTCTATGTTGCAGAATCATCTCTGGGCCTATAAAGTCTTCAATAGTATTATCTAACTCAACACAGCTAAATGAATCTTACTGTAGTTGTAGGGGTTTCATTAATCCACTGCCATCTGAATGTGTTATCTTTTGGATGTTTTTCAGCTCAATTTTTTTTTCTGCCAAAAGTAAAAATATGCAAAGGTTGTTAAAAAACAAAAGAAAAAGAAAATTCTCAGTGGCTTCCAGCATTTAACCCACAGATATGTCAATGTGGTATGTCCAGGTTTGTCCTGGAGGGAGCCATAAAGGTCCTTTAGTGCTTTTCTTGGGAGTCATAGCTTCATCCAAGCATAAACATTACATTGGGAACAGCAAGAATAATGTCACAATGAAACAAAAATTGATGTGTAACACACCCTAACCCTAACATTAGAAGATGGCTTTATATTTAGAGATGGTTCATAAGTGGTTTTATGCTTGCAGGTCGCTTTTTTTTTATAGATGTTCAGCCAACTTCCTTAACTATTACACTGTACCTGCAGCTGAACTCTGAATGCCATACGATACAGATTAAAGGGATTTAAATAAAAATCTGACAAATGTAAAATGTAGCAGAGCAATACAAACTACTGACTGTTTGCAAAAGCGCCTGCAACTCAACTGCTGTCAAGCCATAGGCACCAAAGATTATGTGCGTAGGCAGCTAATGCAAGATTGTTTGCTGCTGGACAGACGCTGTTGGTGTTTGAGAAGCAGAAACATGCAAACAACACCAGCTTTTTAAATCTAAAAACATGCCATGATGTCATTAAATGAGTCACTTCACTCCCTAAATGATCACCTCTGCTAGAGATAGACACTGGCTTGTAATGCATTTTACTAGCTATCGTAGCCAACAGCTCATTTTAGAGTTAATTAAGAAAAATGTGGATGCACCTTTGAAATAAATCTTTAAAAAATAGATGCCTGCTGACACCCTGACTCTGGCCTTGATTTCATTAAAACTACTAGATATGTGGAGCTTGTGGAGAAAGACCGTTTTATTTTCTAAGCGGGGTCATCATCACAATGGTGCTCTCTGGCTCAAACCCTGCATGTTGGACACAGTGATTACTGGCAACACACACTGTGAACATCTACAAAAGATTTTTTCTTTCCTCTAGTAACATGACCAAACAAAGCACTTTATTGTGAAATATTCACCTTGGCTTGCAGCAGAGCATTGTTGAAATGACTATTAATACTTTGCAGCACACGCACACTACTCAATAAGACCAGTCAACAGACCTTTGTGCCGAGCGAGTCTGCAAGGCTGGAAAAAATGACCTAGCTGCTGCACATGCAAACAAGAAATTGAAAAGGGATTCAAGTGATGTGAAGGATGAAGTAAGCCAGACTCTGAGCGTTCTCTCTCTGCTGTCTGTCAGTGAAGGACATGCCTGAGAAGAAAAACAGCCATTACTTAATGAGCCACTTAAAGAGTGCCCTCTCTATTTAGATTTCATTATTTTTATTGTAAATCCTTCACAGCCCTCGCCTGCAAGCTATTCATTCAGAGCTGCTGTGTCCAAGTACACCATTATATATTAACCAAAACCACGGGGCTGGAAAATACCTCAGCTAAATGACAAATATGATTACTATGAAGTTAACTCCAAATAATTTCTTTTTCTCAAACTGCTCCAATGAAATGTCTTTTGTTAACATTGTTTAATAACACACATTAATCAAGCAGTCGAGGAACCGGAAAAGGGTTATGAAAGGCAAAAAGGGGGAACAAGTCAGCAGTGGATAATTACCGGGGGAACCTTCTAACAGTGCAGCTCCTAATCCATCGCAGGCTCGGAGACAGCATCTTAATCACAGCATAATTACATCCTGTCATTCACCGCAATGAAAACACTGAGACAGGAAGATAGAAGACGGCTCGGGACGACAAGCAGGAAATGGATATATATGTCTACAACAAGCTACCCACGTGCTGTTATATGCCACTTAATATGCATCGGTGAAGTTGTACTACACACATTTCAGCGACTCCTCACAAGTCACGGTACCTAAAAAAACAAAGAGGCTCTTATTCTGAGGTTTTGTAGTGCGGGTGCATTCAGTCTGTGAGAGTGATACCTCAGAATGACAGCACTAACAGCACTCCTCAGGGCCAGCATGAATTTATCCCACTGCTTTCCACAAAATATCAAAGCGCTGCAGGCTGAAAGCCTCAGAAATTAAAAAAGGAAAAAGAAAACATGAATACGGATGCATCTCTTTTCTGCCTGGCGTCTACTCAGGTACAGAGCTTCTGAACAAATTGTTTGATTACACAGTGTCTGATTTAAATCTGAATTCACTGACTTCATACAGTATTTACACTTATAGTAGGAAGACTATTTTCCCAGAGGCTGGGCTGTGGGACACTGTGATGGGGAGTTTTCAATTTCTACTGACACTACATAGATGATATGATCAATCAAATAATTATTGAAAATACACACGTGCCACACACATACAGTATTAAATCTGTTGCTTTTTAAAATGAAGTATTATTTCCAACTGTTTTTATCTTTTATTGGATAAATCCATGAATATAGTTCAGTAGTGACAGAGGAGTCTGGGCAAGTGACTGTCAGGCTTCCAGATCCACATGAACACACGTCCACACCACACTAGAACCTTCCTTGGATGGATATATTTAGGTCACTTGTCGAAGGTTAGGACAGATGCGCATCCCCAGTGTTGTGTATGTGTGTGTAAGAGAGAGAGAAGGCATGTGAATGTGACCATGCATTTATCAACCATGCTGTCGCCTACAGTGTGTGACAGTTAGAGAGCCACTGCCGGGGGACGTCCCACTGGCATTAAGAAAGCTCTCTCCGTGGGATACATCAGCCAATGAACGGCGCAGCCTCGGGGGGGCTGCCTTGTTAATTAAAGCCAGAGTTGTTTGTCAGTGCCGGCATATGATGCACAGCGCTATCACCGTCGGGGGAAAGAGAAAACACGAAGCACAAATGCTGCAACCCCTGCAACAAATCTGCTGCCTCACCATGGAAGCAAGACATCTCACTACAGCAACGACTTGCTGTGGCTTCCAGTGTCAGTATCGGTTTGCACTGTGTTACTCAATCAGATAACGCGCTTGCAGAGCAGCAGAACACAGGTGACTGAAAAACTGAAAAAAAAAATGTGGAAAGGTGAGATTTACAAACTTTGTCTACACATCTCAAGAACTTCAGCTCAGGCTCCGAGGCTTTTAACACAAAGGTGGAGGTGCTACCGGGGTCTGCTTGTGTTATTAATTGTCTTTGGCAGGTAATGTTCTGACTTTAGTGTCATTTGACAGGAGAGTGCTCCTGAGTGTTAGCTGTACTAATGACTGCTAATAAGGAGCACATGGTGTTATCTCAGAGATAACAATAAACCCAGTAAAGACTGTGATGGGGTTGTGGTGGTGCAGGTTTGGATACTTCAGGGAAAAGCCATTAAAATACTGATTTCTTTCTAACAGGTGTTGTGTTTATGGCCTCCATCAGAGCACTTGATAAAATACAAAGACGTGATTGTAACTGGAATGCATGCTGGCTTAGATCCACACTCTAGCTGGGAAAAAAAAAGTGAAGCAGCAACTCAGAGCTTCCTTAACAACTACTGTCAAGCACCTCTAGAGAGAGGGACTTCATTTCTACATATTGCTTTAGTGGAGCTGCTCAGTGGCCAACGGCTAATGATGATTAGTGTTTTTTAAAAAAGAGCAAAACGTGTTTACTAACTCTTCTCTAGAAAAAGCATGAAAAAATAAAGAAGACTCTACGTCTCATCAGAAGCTTGTATATGTGAAAGTCGTTTCTGGCTGACTGGCTGACCTTTCAGCTTTCTGCCCATAACACTGTTGTAATATCACTAAAAACAACTAAACCTAAATCCCCATTAGAGTGAATTTAGAAACTCATGCTGCGGAACGAAAAACCCAAACAAATCCAAATTCATGTTAAAGCAGATGAACAGAAGGATTGTGGATTAACGAGAGGGGATTTGCCACTCCGACGTCACCCACAGAGCAAATGGAGCAAATCAAACATCTTATTAATCTGTGACAGATGGATAATTGTGTCATTTTACTATCTGCTCCCTTGTTCGATTCCCACAGAGTCTTCTGGAGCGTTTAAACCTTGTATAAGCCTGGTAATTGTTTTGTGGCACTGCTGTCAGGTGAAAACCCTCTGTCTCCAGGAAATCAGTCTTTGAGAGAGCTGTCACATGTCAATCATTGTTAAATTTGCCTTTATGTTCAACTGATAGTTTAAGTGGTATCTCTCGACTTAGCTCATCATCTGGTTCCTCCCTTCATCAAAGAAATATTAAAAGAAACATACAAACTGAACATATTTGGTTTTCCTGTTCAACAGCCCACAGTGGCTGATTGACTGTGTTTGAATCATCAGTGAATCAT
Organism: Decapterus maruadsi; assembly: GCA_030347415.2. Classification (NCBI taxonomy): domain Eukaryota; kingdom Metazoa; phylum Chordata; class Actinopteri; order Carangiformes; family Carangidae; genus Decapterus; species Decapterus maruadsi. The sequence goes on from CM064895.1 coordinate 6,799,570, forward strand.
CCCCAACATTTTCCTAATCATGATAAGGCGCCTGTGACAAAGCAGGACGGCTGTGTTTGCACAGTCGATTTGCACAGGTAAGTAAGCAGCTTTCCTGGGAGAAACGAGGGGATTCAAAGCAAATAAACACGCCGTAATCAAATGCGGCCGGGGCTGCAAATTGCTTTCGGCTGTAATGAAACAGGTTACGGGAGCAGGCGAGACCACCGTACAGCCTAAGCCTTCATCAAGGGAGCTTGATCCTATCAGCGCAGAGCCGGAATATCAACAACACCGACCAACTGAGTGTGTTTAGAGTCAAAGTGCTGTGGGAGAAACCCATAACCCCAGGCTCTTGTGAACAGACTGTAGCAGCTGTGCAGAAGTTACGCACCAAAATAGGACAATCAAATGACAGTGACAGTCACCCAAAGGTGACATGGATTTTTTCTGAATCATGTTCATCCTGACGTACTTCAGAGAGCGGCAAAGGGCTTAGACAGAGATTAAAAGAAACAAGACAGAGATAAATATTGGTATGTTGGCCATGTGGGCTCATTGACCCAAAGGGAGGATGGGACATCGCATCGATGCTGGCAGAATGCTAATGAGACTCTATAGCCTCCCTATATGACCTGACATAAACACATCTGTGCTGGCCATCAGTCACGTCAGAGAGGTTGAGAGGACCACACACTCCCTCCAGTGAAGGTGTGCGAGCGTATCGGAGCATGATGCAATAGGTCAGAGCTATCCCCTGGTCAAATGCTGCAGTGTCCTCCTCATAATTGATGAGCAATTAGCACAGGTAGCATAGGTCACGGAGCTCTGCGCAAGCATTCGGCGTTAAAAGCCTGTATTTCTTTCAGCTTATTAACTGAAAACAAATATGATTACTGCTGTCAGTTAGAGCAAACGCTAAGTGAAATCAGTAACGTGCTCTTTCAATCACCACATGCCTGGAAATCGAGAGGAGAGGCGCAAAAATCCTGCTCGTGCACAAGCCCTCATCTAACTCTATAGCAGATCCACCAACATCATTTAATAAGCGCAGTCCATTTGCATGCAAATCAGACCAATTACCAAGTAGCTGGCATGTGAGTATCATTTCACATTGAGCCATATCATGCCTCATTTGCTTAGCCTTGAAACATAAGCCTCTACTGTATGTAGAGCACTCGTTTCTCTGTGTTCATTCAATGTGGATTTAGCACTTGGGTAAGAAATCTATTACTGCTTGGGAATGTGTTAAATAGAAAGTAGATAATTATTTGACTTAATTTCCCTCTCAAACACAAAGAAGCATCATTTCTATGATGATAAAGCATCCAAGGAAAAACCTTTTCTTTTCTTCTAGAAAAACATCCTGGTCTACAGCAACAAACAGGGTGATAACAGGGACAGATGTGAAACCTCTGGGCTGAAATGACATCGTTCTGCATGAGCCATGCAGAGGGGAATGTTCCTATAAGTCAGCGGGGCAGGGCAGGGCGCCGTGTTGACAGCAGTGGAGACACCATCAAGCTGGAAGAAGATGCCAGTGTGAAGCTCTCTGCTGCTGTGACATCTTCAAAGTCTTACACAGTCAGCAGCTGTCACAAGTGGCAGCCAAGCAGGACAAAGGGCAGAGATACTCACACACAACATCTCAGCATACTGCACTCATGCAAATTGAGCGGAAAGGACAGACACACAAATGGTATGCATGCACATCTGACAACATATAATGAGTTTATCTTAGGGAAGCACTGTTGGACTGTACAGCCTCACTGTGGGACTAGATAGGGGACTGATCACGCTGCGACTGTGAATCTCCGTTGTGTGGCTACATAGTTTTCCCTGTTGTGTTTAGTGTCTGCTATCCGTCTCACATTACCATTCTCACAATTACAGGATAACAATAGTTCTTTGTGGTTAGGGTTCGTGCACACTTCACACTAACGCCTCTCCCCCTATTCCTCCCCTATCTGCTTTCACACCCACTCTAAGCAGCTCCAAGGGCCGGGCTAAGTGGGAAAGCAATATAATTACTGCTGACCTGGGCAGGTTAAACTTGTTAACAGATGGGAGGTGGCAAATTGATGATCTTCCATTCTGTGTATGTGGATGGATGATATATTTCATTCAACCATTACACCAACTAAGTACAATGTAGGAGGCAGGAGTCAATCATGGCTGATTAAAACCATTGCTAAGCCTACATGGGAGGTTGTCGTTGAAATGAGGTGGCCTGCGGTATGATCCACGGGCTTTCAAATGAGGCCATCGTCTTAAAATACACAAAGCTGAGTGACTATGTAATACGTTTGCTATGTTTATTAAAGCTAGTACCTTATATTTCACATAACAGCAGCAGGGCTATCACTCCCAGAGTGAGCCAGCAACACCTGCCTGGCTTGTCAGTCAGTCTAAAATCCTACAGGGAGCAATGTTTTATTTGTCATTTGCAACATAATGAGATAACAGAGATAAGATGATGTCATGAGAGAACCTCCTCTCTTCCTGAAATCACTCCTCTGACATCAGACATACCACGCAGTCATGACAGAAACAGAGCCATCAGCACATGGTGTATCAACATGCAACTGATGAATAGCGCAATAGGCAGTTTATCAAACAGCAAAATGTCAAGAGTGCATTGACTCATGGTGAGTAAGAATATGAAACAATACTCCTGACACAGCAGCACCTGTTTGTTTTCTTCAACAGCCGTGATGCTGTCGATGATTAACATTTCATTCACAAAGCCTTGAACTTGGAATATTCATCAGGCAGAGTTGTGTGCCATGATGATTGTTAAAAGGATGTCAAAGAGACACACATGAGGACACAGACCTGGTGCCCCCAATAAAGGAGCATGTATATTGAACTGTACAGCTGTCAACAGCCTCATGTGATGAGAATCAGAAGCAAGGATTGATCTGGGACACCTTGAGTTGGCGAGGGGGCTGAACCTCTGAGAAACCATCAGACACCATCAGATGATTACAAGAGTGAACCTAATCCACACTCTAATTGGCATCATCTCAAGTAAATTACAGACCAATTAGACAAGTGGGGGTGATGGGGGGGTGAGGGGTGGGGGGTTCAAGGAGCCCCTCTTTGACAACCACTCTGCTGATGAAGAATGAGCACACGCGCGCATTTGCACAGGCTGACAGACTCACGCGCACACGCACACACAGGTATCGAGCTGGTGTCCTCCTTACCTCCAGACGCTCCAGGCTGATGAAACTGGCTATAGCAAATCCATCAATGATATCCTCCTCCTGCGAGCTGGACTCCCGTCTCTTCCGCCGGGGGGGCCGTGGGGCTCTGGCCGCGGCTGCGGGGTGCGGCGCCTTTTTAGCGGTCAGGGAGGCGGTGTCCCTCCCCGGACTGTGTCCCTCCCTGTCGGAGCAGGAGGAGTTGGGGTCGTCCCTGCTCCCTGCCTCCCGCAACCTCCGCACCCTCTCCCGCTTGGTCCGACATCTGCGACCCGGCTTCAATTTCCCATCCATGTTGTCAGAGGGGGGAAAAAAAGCTTGCAGTGTCAAAAAGAAGAAATATACAACTCCCACAGTAGGTGCTGGGCTGAACGCTCGCTGCCTGCACCGTGTAATAACAAATAGCCTCACACACACATACACACACTGGATTGACAATTGTAGGGCTGCGCTATAACGTGAAGATAGCGCTGCGTGTGTGCGTGTGTAAATAACAAAGCAAATACAGCCCTCTAACACTCAATGACCTTGGGTATAAACCTCCCCAATCTCCATTACGATAAGCAAAAAAAAAATGTTCAAGTATCCCACACGGGCGAAAGAGAGAGAGCAAAGCGACGCGGATTCCACACGTTATTTTGTCACGAATCTGCACTATGTCGACGCGGTATCCGTTAAAGCAGGTGCAAAACGGTCAGATAGTTGAAATCCACGCATTACACTCGCTTCGTAACTTTTGTTGCATCGGAATAATAACAAGCAACGTTAAAGCCTAAGCTCGCTGCATACCGCAGACAGCGCAGAGAAATCATGTCGCTGCCCGTTGTTGTTTTCCACCACCCCAATCCATGATCCAGGGCTGTCAAATAAAGAGCTCGGGATACTATCCGTCCGAAACGAAACGCCTGGCGAACAAGTAGCCCTACGTATCGATTGTGGCTGTCGGATGAGTGAATAATCCCGTCCGCGTTTGAGTTTTAAGCCATATTCCTCTATGCGCTTCAGGGGCAAAGGATCCCAAGTCTGAGAGCTACTTATGCGCAATATTTCCTAAATGATCCGAACCGTCCGAATAAGACAAGCATTCAGCGTGTAATCAAACTCCATGAGGCAATGGAAGCGGTCTATTCCAGCTCAGATAATGTTGAGTTTCCTATAAATCCACTCCGGTCCGTCCTCTGGCTGCTCAGTTGCTCAGCGGCTCGTGGTATTTTCTATTCGCATAATAAGGCTTTGATAAGTGTCCTTAAAGCGACAGCAGTGATTAAAATCTCACCCCCCCCCCTTTCTCATTCCCTTCATCCGAAATTAAGAGACACAGTCGAGCTTCAGAGAACCCACATAACTGACGTATTTCCGCCACCTCTGGCCTACAATTTACCATAGGAAGGAAGCTGGTCTTTAAAAAAAAAACGGGGAAAAATCATTCTCTCAGTGTTGGGCACACTTTGTCACATCAGGCACTATTTCAGTCTGTCTGTCTGCCACAGAGGATGCCACATCATGTCTCTCCCTCTGACTGCCTGTGCTGTCACCAGTAGGAAATACACACACTCACACTCTCTCACATGAACACACCTACAGTATCAGGTTTTTGACAACTTCTACTTTACTTTCTGACCCCCCCACACCCCCCCAACCCCCGACCCTCCTCTCCAGTTCACCAGCACGAAACAACAAACTCAAAGTGTAAAGTTGCATTTCAGTGTCAGATTCACTTCTAAATGTCACCACTGCACAGTAAATATTTGAAATATGGGTTGCCATAACTTACCCTGGACCAGTGTCCCAGCTTTTTAAACCCTGAAGCAGTGTTTGGCAATCTGCAGCGTGGGGACTTCCAGGGGTCCCTCTGGGAGTTCCAGGGAGTCCTCTGCAAAGTAAAGCAGCTTAATTTATCTGATTTCGATTAGCAGAAATTAGGGCAATGACATTATATAATCACCGCGTTGTGTAACAATTATTTCCATCAGAGGTTTCACTGCCCCTATTGTGACTATAAGTCCACCTACACTGATATGCACACTTATGCAAGCATGTATGAGCACAAAAAAAAGTTCTCAGTGAGAGCAACTCATATGAAGTGAATATATCCTCTGTGTCTGAGAAGGTCTGATTCATTAAGATCTAAAAAAGATGATGAAATGATAAAATACTGACTCTGAAATGCAGAGCAATGTAAGTTAAGGGCACATTCACTGTAACGGCATCCCACATGTAACCCCAGAACTCCACTGATACTAATCTAGACAGACTACTACATACACTGCAGGTAATTGTAACTTTCAGAGGAAATGTATAAATTATAATATCAAGTGACAGGGAAGTGTGCCTCCTGTGTAAATGCCTGGTTACTATTTGCATAATGCTTTGCTTAACTGGAAACTTGCGCTCTCATGCTGAGCTTGAATAAAGGAAGCTTACTGGGGTTGTGAACTTGCATGCCAGGTTCATTCTTCTTAAGATTATTTTGACTTTATCATTATGAAGTCAACACGTGTTTCACCGAATGGGGAAAAGAGAGATTGTAAAAGCTCAGAGCCACTCGATGTCAGGCAGCCCGCACACTCACTACGCATTTTAAATCACAGCAGGTTAGAAAAATACACTTCAACTTGACAAAGAGATGACAAAGATGATAAAGTATAATAGGTAATAAAAAGAAGTTAATTTACACCGTGTACTGCCTTATCAGTTTTTTCTACTGGCTATCTAATAAGTGGAGAGACGCCTCTGAACTACATAGTCACTATTTGCAGTTTCATTAGTAAGACTCACGTGGGGACGAGTGGGAAGAAACACTGATGATGAGCAGTTAATATCAGAGGCTTACTGGTAATGATCTCATATGAAGTTGTGTGAACTGAAGAATTACAAATATCCAGCACGGTGTGAAATATTGCGTATAAAAAATTCTCTGGCTCATTATTTGATCTTCAGAGTGCAGAAAGCAGCTGAAGAAAGCAAAGCTGCGAGAGCCAGACTGAAATATTGAGGCAGTCAGTGCAGTGGTTCAGGTGAGGGAATTTTCTTTCTTTTTTTTCTTTTATGGCGAGAATCTTCTGTGAAACTGAAAAGCAACACATCAAAATGCAAAATGAAACTACTTTTATGCAAATAGAGCAGGCTGCAGGGTAAATTATCCAGAGCTCTGTAGGCGATACAGCACTGAGTCAGTGAGTGAGTATGATGAAGTTTTCTTGATACAGCAGGTTACACTGTGTATACAGTATGTGCTCATATCAAGATGTTACACTTTGACTGGGCCAACAGCCAAGTCCGGTCCAGTCCTCTGTGTACTCTTTATCACGGCTGCAAATTTAAAGAAGGCAGGAAGTGTGCTCTACGTTTGCTTTGGAGAACAATAAGCAGGTGAGGAGCTGATCAATCTTCGAGTGAAAGGACCTTTCAAGAGCTTGAGACACTATCATTTCTATGTTATTTTAACCCCTGCATCCGCTGTGAATAAACCCCTCTCTGTTTGAGCAGCTTTGTGAGAACTAATTCAGTAAGGAGATTAAAAAAAAGGGGGGAACAGGTATGGTGAGAGGGCTGCGGAGGAGAGGGAAGAGATTACCTCTGTTTCTTCCATGCTACTATTTGCTGTGAGCTTAATCCATAGCTACAGACTCTGAGCTACCACATCACAGTCATTCAAACACAAGTCTCTTTGAAACGCTTAGCCCTGGCTGTGCTGTGACGCCGAGGTGGAGGGAGCCTGTCCTGCATTTATGATGTTTAAACAGCACAATTGTTTTTTTCCTCGCCCCCTGCTGCCATGATAAGGATTCATTTGATGTCACAGGGGTCAAGGTGCTTCTGGCTAAAAGGGTTTTTTTCTGTCAAGATAGTTCTGAGAGCATATAGACAAGGGATTGAGAGGTAAAAAAAAAAATAATAACGAAAAATAAAAAATAAAAATCTGTCTTCAAGTACACACTGTATCCTTTGTAAATAATATAGCTCCACAGAAATCAATAAGCCCAGATTTCACAGTAGAACACCAGAAAGCTGTAACACTCAAATCCCTGCACTGCTGTAAAGAAAATAAATTCTGTTGGTCTCACTGCACACTGTAATTTGTGCACAGTCAGTGTATTAGGACTACATTCATCGATTGTGGAAGCTATCTCTCAGCTATCCCTGAGTGTGGTGGTGGTGGTTTAAATGGTGAATTTTGTGCAGTCCGATAATGTAAGAACTTCAGCACCAGGCTATTTTCTATACACAGGGTTAAAGATTAAATCAAAAATAGTAAAGATAGTGTTTAGGGTACAGTGGTTCAGGTCATAGATAGATTGTGGCTACAGTTAAAAAAAAAAAAAAAGATTATTGCTTGCAGCTTTTTAAAGGGACATGAACTCCAAGTCAGATGAGCTACATGGCCACCAACCCATTACACACTGGATGTAAATCATAAGGTACAGAAGTGTCAAATGTTTAATGATTCAACAACAGTGGGCTGGAGCTCACATGTGAAACAGTTGAGTGGTGGTGATGAGAAGGCTGGACCTGGACAGAAGAGCTTTTCTGTTTTCCTTGACATGAGTTTGTAAAAATTACAGGTTGAACTTGGTATTGAATGAAAATTGCAGCTCACTGTGGCCGAGTCTTCTGTTTGAAAAAGTACAGGAGACAGAATAAAGAACAAACTGCTTAATTAAGCAACAGAATTATGTTGTTGGTAAGTGCATGACAAATGACTGTGCAAGTAGGCCGTCATTTGTCTGTGTCTTCAAACGCTATACTATTGAAAAGTGTTGCACAAAGGAAACCATAGTCTGTCTAGACACTTGTGTGGTGTGGTTAAACTGAAATCGAAAACAAACTCGGTTAGGAAAACAAAATGGTTTGGATTAAAAGACCTACTTCATTAAAGTTATAGAGCTTTCACCACCACGGTTAAAGTAGTAACAACATGATGGTTGTTGTTGTTGTTGTTGTTGTTGTTGTTACATTACAGCACACGTCTATTTTCAACAACTGATACAGCCATCCCAAGCTATGTGAAACTGTACAGCTATTCATGGTGCAGAGAGGATAAATCCTACTAACAGTGGTTATCCTCCAACTTTCCCTCCAGCGCCACCAGCAGGTCAAACCTTTTATGTATTTTCAGCCTCTACTCAACTGTTACAAAACTGGGTATTTGTGGTTAACAGATCATGAAACCTAATGCTTGATAATCAATGACATTTTCTGTAACAGAACTATGATACTGGCATTTGATATTTTGAGTGAAAAGCCACAACAGCGGTTGGCTTGCCTTGAAATTTAATTGTAATCACCATTCATTTACTATAATCATCATCTCAGTACCCACAAATGACATTCTCACTAGTCTCAACAATACTTTATAGCATGCTGCTGCTGACTGCTAGAATCTAAAAGTGAACATACCAATGTAGCACTAGATTATAATCCTGACATGACCCAGCTTGTTTAAGGTCATGTCTGTATGCTACTGCTACATTTATTGAAATGAATCATGTACAGGGAAAATCACTGGTTTAATCTCTAACAATGTGTTGTATTTTAAAAGCTTGCGTAAAAGCCTAACCTCAGTACTACTGATTGTCAAATAAAGGTAGTGAGAGTAGTACATGTACAAGTACCTCACAGTTAGAACAAACATACTTACAGTAATGCCTTCCCTAACATCTGCCTGAACAATTACTGAGCCTTCAGCACACCTGGATTACCCCACAGGTAAGACTCTGAGAGGAAACAAAAAGGGCGTCTATAAAAGCTATTATCAAGAAGGTAAAATACTTAACCACCAGTAAAGACTCTCTATGTCAAACAAATCATTACAACAATCGAACACTGGAAATGAACGCTCTACTGGCTACTTCATCTTAGATATCTGGGTGGGCAACATTACCTTTAGCTTGCTGATACTGTAGTTTGCCAAGCCTAATAAAGACACAAGTGAGACATTCAACTAACACCAAAGTTAAGAAATACACTTAATGGGGTGTGAAATGTTATTATGAGATTCTTCCTGGCATGAATATGATCAACATATTGTATTATTTGTTAAAATAAAAAAAGATAAACACAAATCTTGCTGCAGAGTTTCTTAAATTTGCAATTTCCCTGATAAATTATCCCCATATCTTCCCCAAAATGGCTTGCCATTGTTTGTTAAAGAAGAAGCAGCATGCACATTTATTTCATCCATCAGAAACTACAGCAGCAATGGTGGCCAGCTGTTCTGAATATGGAGCTGTTGGATTCTAACTGAGACATCTCAATTTGCTGCCCTAGCTGTCACTGAGGAGCTACTGTGAGGGAAAACATAAGTCTGTGGCTTTATGCCTATAAGGCTTTCGGCTGCTTCTGTGACACATCATGGAGTAATTCACTAGTTTGGTGGCAATTTACAGGCAGACTCAACAAGAAACCCGCCCGAGGGTCTCGAGCAACAAGCTCTCTCTCGGGAAACCGTGGCCGGCTATAGGACTGCCTGGGCTGGGCCTTGCAAACCGCCGCATGAAAAATTAACCTGCTCCCTCCACAGACAGAGCATACACATCCTCCTTGCCTGAGAGTCTGCTTACGCATTCTCTTCGTCTCTCTTGCCCTCTCGTTCTCTCCCTCTGACTCTTTCTCAGCCTTTCTTCCTCTTCTATCTGCTCAGCCTGCGTTATTTAGATCTGACACACAGCTCTCCATATCTTTGTTTCAAAGACAACAGCTGCTTGTTTCATGTTGAACACAGACAATTATTTATAGACTGGCAGAGTTAGCATGAGCCCATCAGATATTGCGCGTGTAATGTAAACATGTCCATTGCTGCCGCCATCAAGTTGCAATGAATCACTCCGGAGTATTTTATCACTGAAAGTCAAATGGAAGTCACCAACTTGAATAAGTGTGGTAACAACAGGGGATTAGTCAAGAAACTGATAGCACAGCCAGTGAGGTGTCAATAATTTAACTGAGTAGGTTGTAAATCTAAGTGCCTTTGGATATTTCATACCACTGGGGAGCAAAGTTTAATCAAACAGAAAGATTGGCCTCAGAGCTGTGCGGGTGAGAGTGCTGAATTTATTGGCAGCCCTTGAACAGGCAGTAGGGTTTTTATTACAGGCATCATTCAGGGCGAAATTAGCAATGTGACCTGCTATTTTAGTGAAATAAATTGAGTTAAGAGATTGATGTGGATAAATGTCACGATAAATGTCATCATAAAAGACTATGTTTCTCAGGATTATTGTAAGCCACGAGGGGATACGTTTCCACTCCCATTCCTTTTTTCTCCATCCTTTTCTCACTAAGAGGATCCTTCAGTCAAGAATTCCCACATTTCTTGTTTTTGGTTGCAGGCATTGCTCAACATTTTGAGCGAAAGGCTGTAATGGTTTTTATTGATCCTTGATGTCTGGTACCCTTCTCCGATGCTAAAGTAACAATGCTCTCTGCCTCACCAAATCGCATCAACAGATGTTGTGACAGCAGAGCTTTTCATAAAAGACCCTCAAGGCAGTCAATATTTCCCCAGAACCATGTTTCGATTTCTGTCAGTAGGTGGAAGGATAAAGTTAGAGCTCCTTTTGATTTTATCACTGTGACCACTATACTTACTTCACACCTAGTAGTAACCTAACAGTCCAGAGGCATTATCCTTTCATATTTTGCCTCTACAGGGAAAAGCTCTGGTTATTTGATGTGAGGGTTATGAGAGGAAGTTAAACATAGTCAGTGTATTACCTGCAGTAGGTTCAGATCAGTTTGCAGTGGTGGCACAGAAGCTGAGCAGTGTGCTGCTGTGGAGGGAGCTGGCAGAAAACACCTGATTTGGCCACTTAAAAGATGCACTTGTACCTTGTAATATAATATTCAATGGGAAATGCAGCTCCAGAAGGAAGGGCAGTTTGACAGCGAGATAAAGCAGTGGAAATATTCAAAGTTAAAGAGTACACTTCAACTGATAATGACTTTTTTCAGGGAGATTTTAAGTGGCTGAAACTCTGACCTGTCTCTGCTTTCTTGTGTCTGAGTCTACTGCAGCCGACTATTGCTAAGTATGCTACATTCAACAGCTCCATGTCAAACACAAAGTATCACTAAGTTGTGGAGGCTCAGGCGCACGTTATTGTTGGAGTTAAGTAGCTTCTAGTCACCCTGTGAGAAAACTGGCTGGAGATTGTGCTTCAGACAGAGTCAGGCTAGTTGTTTACCATATTTCCAGTCTTCATGCTATGCTAAACTAAGCTAAGCTAGCTGCTTAGTCGTATCAATCTTCTCAGCTTTTCTTTTAGTTTTGCTTTATACTGAAACCGCACAGGGACCGAACATTGAACGCTCCGATGAGAAACAAAGTTTAATTCAGTAAAAAGTGTATTTGCTGAAAGGTCAGTGCAGTGCTCTGAGCGAAAGAAGTGGATTATGTAAAATATTAATTTTTTAAAGTACTTCGTAATATATTTTGCATGATTAACATGACAGGGTGCACCGCTGATTAGACTGCTGTGTGACCTGTGGCTCAGCGGAGGAGGAGAGTCAAGAAAGGTTGAATCATCCGCTCGTGGATTAGTATCAGCGTACAGTACCAAAAACACAGTAGCCTGCCCGCCACGGCTTTTCCTTCAGTGTCAAATAACCTGGTAAATATCTCGACAATAAGACAGACTGACGGTGTGTGCGATGTCTTTTTTTTTTTTTTTTACATATTCAACGTCTCTTTCCTGTTGTGCTTCGTGAGAGACGGGGAAATGTTCCCACCGGTCACGCTGCAATTAGCACCCGCACCACCAAAACCCCACAAGCTCCAGTCATCACTTGTGCCAAGCCCCCGAACGAGCACCTCCCCAAACCTCCCACACAGACACACACACAAAGGCCATTCTCCCTCCTTTCACTTTGGCTGGGGTCTGGCTCAGGGCCCCTTCAACATGCAGACATGTGGTAATGTACCCTCTAACTGTTCACAAGTGGCAGATTTTTCAACCTCGAAGGCCGTGCCACACAATGCCACATTAGCAGAGGTGATGTTTTCTCAGTGGCACTCAACAGGCTGACACAATGTGACAAACTGTCACAGGGGAGGGCTTCCTCACCCAGGACCTCGCTTGTTAGAACGTGCAAATAAGTGAGCGAGTGACACTTAAAGAGAGTGAGAGAGAGAGAGGGAGAGAGAATAAAAGAAGGACTTCTCTCAGCTTGTTTTCGGTGCGTATCTGCAGCTACGCAGTATAATGAGCACAATGTTAACAGAGAGGGTAAACAGAGAAGGCAGCATAAACAGGCTGACGGCAGGCAGCAGTGAAGGCTGTCTCTGTTTGTCTGTGTAATGAGGAAGCTGCACAGATGAGCCTGTATCCATCCTCATGATCTGCCGTGGTCTGGAGGACATATGGATGTAAAACTGTGGTCACTCAATAGAGCAAGTTGTGTTAAAGCATGAACATTTACATTTATTTCTATAATTCTACAGTCACTTTTTAATCTCCATCCCTGCTGCATGTTCCTGCAGATCCTAAAGCATTTATTGTGGTTTAAGTCCGTTGCTCAGCAGACCAATATTAGTATCTGCTGGGGGACAACACAATATAATGCACATATAGCATAAAATGCCAAGAGCATTGCTGATACATTATCTTAAGTGTTACTATGATGCATACTTTCAAATGGCGACTGAGAGTCCTGCAGAATAACAACTGAGTGGGAAGGACAGAGAATCAACGACGAGCAGATTGAAAGTTAAAAGGCTGTAAAATGGGTGTGTGTTCAAATAGAGAGCGAGGCTGTGAGCGGGCGTATTATACTCGGCTTCTTATAACGCTCCCCTGGCTTTCACAAGGCTCTTGATTAGCAAACAGCAGCCCCCGAGATAAAACACACTCATAGACACGGACTGGATTTGCATGTAAAGAGACTTGGAGCTTTTCATGCATGCATCTACTCCAGGCAAATGAGAGAACACGATGCTTTAGATGCTGCTCCTTGTTGTAGAAGGGCTTCTGATTCCTTCCTTTGTTCTGTGTCCTTACAGGTCAACTTTTCCCTTTACCACACACTTATTGTCACTGCCACCACCACAAACAGTGACGCTTGCTTGTTGTAGATATATTTCTACCTTTGTACACACAATTTCACGTCACATTTCATCACACAAGTGTTATGTGTATTGTAAATGAAACATTGCATGATCATGAATGTATTCTCAGTCAGTTGCTTGCCGCTCAACGCTGATTGGCTGCCGTAATCCCGATGTTGCCGGTGTATACAGACAAACTCAAGTCTGTTGAATTGTGCCAAACTGATGAGCGATTGCAGCTGAGCGATATAGCGGGGGCATTTTGAAGTAAATTTTTCATCTACATGCATGTGCAACTAATAAATGTACCTTTTTTGACACTGAAATGGGAAAGAGGCATCTCAAAGTATCTTGAATCTGTCTTTGCAGGTGGCTGGCCAATATGTGAGGATCGTGAACATAAAGGAAATGTGACTCTGCTTTGCAAGGGGTTTTAAAGTGTGCGCCACTAAATTTTCTGCTTGTGCTCCTAAAGTTTAAGTTAGGGGTCACTGTGCTCCTAATAAAAAAAGTTAGTGTGGAGCCCTGATTCTCTGAGCTTGTAAATTCATATTTGCACAAGCAGGATATGCACTGAAATCCCTAAATGTTTACAAGCAAAGGCCAGACACATTCACTGATCCCACGTACACTAGAACACCAGGGCACGGTGTACAGGGCAAACAGACACTGCAGGATGTACATCACGGCGCTCCAGCTGGGCTGCACTCTTCCCTCCACTCAGCAGCCTATAGCGCTCTGACAAGATGTTTAGAATAAAGCAAAAGAGATGATTAAAAAGCACCTCAAGAAGATTTGCATAAACTGTTGAGACGCTGTGAGTGAATATATGGATAATTTGCTTTATAAATGCAGACATGCTGAGGCAACCCAGCTTATTAGTTTCACGAGAGAAAAGCAGTCGCTTCTTGAGTTCATCCCCAGTAATGACTTGGTTAAATATAATTTATGACTTGCATCATAAGTTATTCACCGACTTGCTGATTAATTATGTAAGCCTGAAATGTAATATCTCTGATTATGTGTGACAGTAGATTTTCATCGCTACAGATAGAGGGAGTTTCTAACAGCGGGTTTATGCTAAGCAGCTTTCTTTTGTAAACTGATACAGACATATTTTGGCAGATGTTAAAAAAGTGTTTATCCTCTCATTTGATGGTGTAACACCGGAGGATTTTCCTTTGCAATGCTATGCATCCATTAAAAATCATTACTCTAAGGTCAGCATTTAATCCCTCTAAAATATAGAGGATCTAGACTGTTAGAGGCTAAGCTCTTTTGTTGGACTTTCTGAATGCCACTTTTTTTTTTCAAATGATTGAATCACATTTTTTAATAGAACTGAATTTATAGCCCTGGAGCAGAGTAAAGTTATTTTCTGACAATACTATACACAGGGAGGGATATGGTCAAAACCTTTCATCCATTTTTCATGCTTGTTTAACTTTTCCTGCGCACCACACTAAATCCATTTTCCACACGAATTTTGAAGAGCCCAAGTTCAAGATTTGTGCAGACAGCTTGTTAAATATGTATCGGCCGAGCGGTGGGCAACCTGCTGAAGTGGCAATGTAGCTCACCACCAGCTGAACGGAGCAGGTGAATGAATGATGGCTCCTGCAGTGCATCGAAAACTTCAGCTTCTGTGGCCTTTCAGAAAAAGTTCAGGTGCGGTGCTTCTCTATGTGCACTGGACTGTAGAGGAGGAAATATGTAATTGCACAATATCACACAGAGCAGTCAGGCTGCATACGCCAGCAATGCTGAAATATCTTCATCAGCCTGAACCTCTTTCAGTGCCTTTACAGAAGAAGTCACAGCTTCTCATATCTCTATATTCTCTCTGTGATAATGCAGAGCAGCACAGTGGAGCTTTCTCCCTGTGAGAAGCTGACAGCACACCTGAATATTTTCTTACTGAATCTTACTCACTGCAATGATTTTCTAAAACTGTTCTCAGATCAGTTGTCTTCTTAGGATTAAAACAGATGTTAGGAAACAGATTCTTTTTTCAGTAACAAGTAATCAAATAAGTTACTGTTTCCCCCGTTGTAACGCTGTTACCATTACTGACAATAAAATGTGCCATTACTGCACTTGACTCAAGAAGTCCCATCACAAAATAATACACGAGTTGAAGTGGACATTATACACATCAACTAGTCAGAAAAAGACGTCATCTGGAACTAGTAACTATAACTACTTCTTAAAATTAACGTGCCCAACGCCGCTTACATCCAAAAAAACACATTTCTCCTTAGCAGTGTGTTAAGTGTGAGTGTGCGCGCTCCCAGAATTTCATTTAAATCATGTGTACTCAACTAATTTGTGTCCCCTCAATCTCATTATGTGTCTGTTCCCTTGATACAACAGGACATTGTGTGTGTTCCCTAAAGCAAACAATGCACCATGTGAATGACACCTACAGTGAATCCAACTGCAATGATTTGGACGTCACCGTGATCCAACAAAGCATCTGACAATGTGCTTTCTAAACCCTTTTGTTGCATCATGTGGTTCTCAGAGTGTAAAACACACAACCACACCTACAGTGTCAGGCGTCATCCACAGCGTGCCTATGTCTGTTGCTGTTTAGCGAGCCACTGTCTCTGCAGTGCTGTCCCCCAGCTGATCTGTAGTTAATCTCTCTGTGGTCTCTGGTGGGAGGAAATGATGAAGGGAGGAAGAGAAAGACGGAGAAATACAGTTACTCTCTGCTGCAGCCTGATGAGCTTCCCTCAGCCCAGGCTCCCAGGGGAGAGCTCATATATTCAAAAGCCTTGCAAGACTGCACCGACTTAAGTGATTATAGTTACAGTGTGTGTTTACGTGTGTGGGCTCATTTTCAATGTTTACTTACAGACTGAAATATACTCTTGGCTTCTTGACATTTCACTGTTAATATCTGGCAGAGATATGTAACAGAGGCGCAGGTGAGTTCATGGCTTTCACTAAATCTGTCTGATTTTAAAGCATCAGCTATAAAAATCTACCACATTTAAAGAACTGTTGCCTGTTGCCATATTTCAGTTTCCCCCAAAGCTTCAAGTCAAGATTGTCTCTTTTATGTGCGTCATGTCTTTATGATTAAAGGGATAGTTCAACATTTTGGCAAATTGGCCCCTTGCCATAATCCCTATAGTCATTAGCAGTAAGTTCGTTGTCTGTGCAAGCTATTTTTAGAACTGCCCCCGACGGGAATGTGCATCAGCGGTTTTGCATGAATTTACCTCGAAAACAACAACGCCTTGTAACGTTCTGTTATTATTTCATAGCGTGGTGAATTTGCGGGTCACAACTTGTCCACGAGAGCATTTTGGAGTTTTTGGATTGTGTATTTGATGAGTTTGATGAGGGAAACCAAGAAATCCCATGAGCTTCCGCAGTGTAGCTCTGAGCAGCCCACGGCTCTGCTCCGCCGGTCTAAAAACAGCTTGCACCGACAATTAAAGGTAGCAAACCTACTCCTAAAACTATGGAGAATATGGCAATGGGCCAGTTTGCCAAAATGGTGAACTATCCCTTTAAACCTGCCTAACAGAAAAAGCAATAATAGGTCAGCTGTTCCGTGAGCGTTTCATAGAAGGATGGTGGCCGTTCAAACAGAAAAGTTTCTCTGGTGGCGAGTCTTTCAAACACAGGAATCCTCAAAGTCAGTCAACATGTAGAGTCCAGCAGATTGAGGACACGGCTCTGTTTCTGGTGATGCTTCCATCTGGTGGGCTTCCAGGCAGCCATCGGGCTGATGATGCTGGGCTGCTCCGCTGCAGGCTCTGCTCACTGATCAGCTCTCTCCTGAGACGTGGTTCACCTCCGAGCACGAGAAGTGGAGAAATCGTTTTCCCCGCTTCCTTCCAAAAAGGAGCTCCAGCGTGTGTGTGCGAAGCGAAGATCAGACTGTTATCCCAGCTCAAGTGAAAACAGGTAGACACACAATTCATAGACAGAGCAAATGCTTTTCATGCATGCTGTCCCAGCAATGCATACTTTCTCATCCTGCTGTGCCTAAAGGAGTTCTCACAATTTGTACAAGATGAGAGGCAGAGAGGAAGAGAAACAGAGAGTCAAACTGACAGAGAGAGAGAGAGAGGATGTATTCTACACATCGCTTCAGCTCTGCCTAGCACCCAGAGGCTTCTCCAAAGCTTTTAGTTAAAAAAAAAAAAAAAAGAAAGAAAAAAGTGGCTGTGTGATGGATCAAACAGCAGCAGCAGCCACTTCCTAGCCTACCCAGCAGACTGCTGGCTTTGATATTTCAGTCACTATCAGTCCCTGTGTTGTGTCTGTTTTATACTCTGCCGGGTAAATGGATCTTTCCCTTTGGTCCTTACTCCTCCCTGCACTGCACTGTCATTCCCTGTCACCCTTCCCCTCCCCCTACTCCACCCTCACTCCCCTCATCTGCCTCCCTCACTCCTCCCCTGTCTCTGACTTGGTCCAGGCTCCCATTTTTCAAGATTGAATTTCTGTAAATTTTACTGTTTTTCTTTTTTCTCTTTAGTCCTGGCTGAAGGTGAATGTGTATTTGCCATCGTTGCACCCGTGACTCACACTGGGCTCAGAATGAAGAGATTTCAAGAAAGGAGAAGACGGTTTTAATCTGAAAAAAACAAGGGAAACAATCAGGAAGTTGGCCGTTCTTCAGCTTTGCTGACACTCTGTGTGTAACTAATACAGTAACTCCTCTGGCTTAGAGCAGTGAACAATAGGTGTATTGTATCACAATACAGCATCACAAAATGAAAGATTTCTCAATAACTCCATTTAAGATCATTAGAATTCCAATAAAATCAATTTACATTTATTAACAAGTATTTTTAAAAGATTAGTAACATAATAATATTATGTTCTAGAATGCACAATTCTGCATATTTGATCAAAATCAACAGCCACAACCAACTATCCTGGCTCGTACACTGAATAAATCAATCGTGATAAGTTCAATTACACAGATTAGAAACAGTACAAACTGCTCTGTCCTTTAGGAACAATGGAGGGAACGGTATCAGTGTCAACTATACACTGTTAGCTAATGTTAGAGTTCCCTCAAACATCGCAACAACACACAACAAACTATGTAAACATGTAAGAGAGAAAACTGCTAATAAAACAGGAAGGTGTTTCAGCATGATGTCTTGGCTGGCCCTCCGTGGTTTTACTGACACACAGGACTGACGTGACTGCCAACCAAAGAACAAAGTAGACCCATGGCTTATAAACTCACAGCTGCTCTTGTGACTCAAATGAGAAACATGCCAGTAAGGATGGGAATGTTTGTAAAACTACAAAACAAAGTGCAGTTTGTATATGACACATCATCAGTGAGGGCAGACGGCAAGTTTGACTCTCAGTCCACTGGTCGACCAACCTGCATCTGGCCTCTGTGGGCAATGTGTTCAATCAGCTCTTTATCTGTATTGATGTGACACCCAGTGAGCATGTCCATTTCCACCCCTTTTCTCTGAGCACACGTCACCTTGAACCAGACCCACCACAGCTGCACTCTGATGAGGTAGGAAAGTGAGCACAGTTCATGTTTTGTTTTTTTAAATAGTTTCTAAATAGGCAATCACCGATGGAGGCAGCTCACACTGAAGCTCTGGCTCCCATCTCAGCCCATGGAGGGGATGCTAACAGCTCTGCTAACAGCTCACACTATCTCTTTACTACATCTGTGCATGATCTATGTAAAGTGATGACGTTGGTCCTGGGAATTTGTGTCCTCAGTCGTCCAAAGAGCAGATACAACCAGAAACCCACTCACCCCATCCTCCTTTTTTTTCACCATTGAGTCCAGCTTGTCATGGCATGCATTTGTTTCATTGCAAAAATCATTTTAAAAAATCAAGTTAAGACTTTGTTCATTTTCTTTGCAATGCATCATTTGATTAAATCTAAATTCTTGACCCGCACTTGTAATTTAAGATCAACAAAGTCAACTGGAGTAGAGTGATGCATAAAAGGGAAAGCAATCAGGAACCTTTGTCCAACCTCCATGTTTGAATTGGTTGGGAGCTCATATTTTCATTGGCAGAGAAGTGGCATTTGGGCATTCAGGCATTTAATGTGGAATTCACAGTACAACCCCTGTCTCGATCTAGTCATCAAGTGCATCATGTTGAATCTGTTCACCCTGTGCACTGATGCAGTATAAATACACACCCTAAGCCACTTCTTATTTTCAACATCCAGTGCATTGATGACCTTTAATTTTTTGACAGCAGCTATAGAGCTTTGAACTGAAACAGAAGAGCCGTCCCTTAGCAATACCAGAAAAACACCTTAACACTTAATCGTAGGCCAGAGCTGTAGCTCAGGCTGCTCAGAACAAATTGTTTTCCCACAGCCCCCTGATTTCACGTTCTCCAGACAGGTGGCCAAGTTTCTCTCTAAATTTTCTTTTAATTTAACCTCGTAGTCACCACCACGTTCGAGGCTTCACCAGGCCAGGTGCTGGATTACATCAGTCAGCTTTTAACTCTGTCCCAGAAGACCCAACCATTGCCAGGCCAGAGTCCAGATTAAAATCAAGCAGCCACTGAGCTTTTGCTGTGCTTGTACCTTGGCTTTGCACCAGTCCTCTGTTAAGTATTTAGTCGGCTGGCGGTTTATTTAAATCCAGCCTCAAAACAGTCAGTTGGTCTTTTGGACCAGTTGTATTTGGTCGATCTGTCTTGGTATCGATTTGTGACTGAATTACTGCTGTTTTTACACATTTTTGTTAAAGTACCATAAATCAGTCTCAGGCCTGATTTTTTGTTTCCTTTAAGGATGATCTATTTGCATATATTGAAACGATCTGTGTGTAATCAGTGGTTATAGAGGATTACATGTAAGCATTTCCTTTAGGAAGCTTTTTTAAACACATATTTTAAGGCTTTATTTACCCAGGGATTTCAGGCATGCTAAGCATCCATGTGTATATTTTGTGCATACATCTTTATCAACACTTCCTTGCTTCATACTCGGTGACTTTAACACCTGGGAGCTGTCCAATACAAACACACTCACCTCAGGCAAGGCACGACTACTGTGCTGCCAGGGCTCAGGGTTGGATTTCCAGTCACCAAATATGAACTTTAATGAAGCAAATCATTGTTTTGTTCTTTCAATCCCATGCATCTATTTTAGGAGGAGTCAGTCTACCCACTTGTTTAGAGGGCATAAAGACAGCAAATGCATGTTTCCTCAGCAAGAATCTTAGGGAGGAAATTACGTATGAGTAACACATTGTTTCCACACAAATGGATGTATGATTAAATATTGAACTGTGTGGCGATACTGAAAGAGAGCAATCAGGGCTGTGACGATTCTGACAGGAGACAAGTGGTATCAGTGTCACGGGAACTGAAAAATCAGATGTGATTCATGCGGCGCACGTGGCATGCTGAAAAGGCAATAAACGCAGAGCTTGTATAAACCTAATTACACCAAACATCACCCCATCAATGATCCACTATCTCCGATATAGATTAGACACACGGTAACAATTGCAGAGTAATGACCCACTGAAATTTGCCTTGTATTGTCAGAACCTCTTGCTCTCTTTATTGTTCACTCTCTTTCAGTCAGGAGACACATTTGCACTCAGGGTCAGCCACTGCACATCCTGCATTTCTAAAGAGCTAAATGAGACTCTTGCTGTGGCCCCTGCCTTCCTATTGATCCCCCTCCCTCGCTCTCCAAGTGGAGTTTATGCACTAAATTTAGTTTAGTGCAAAGGGCCCTCATAAATAATAGATCCATCAGCAGGGGGTGGAGGGACCATCGCTGATTAATTTCAAAGAGAGCGTGAGTGTGTGAAAGAAAGAGACAGAGGAAGAGAGAGAGAGACAAGAGGTTTGTGTACGTGAGTCAAATCTCTGTCTGAGTCAGCTGTCCTTAAAGCCACACACACGTATCAACAGTGCCGTTTCCATCTCCACATTCAAGCCTTAGGTACTTAATGCATAAGATTTGGTACATAAGATCAGAAATGAACATAAATGCAGCAAATTAAGATGAACAGTATAAGCAAAGGTCTATGAAATGCCTCATGGGCAACTGGGTTACGTAACTCTGCATGCAAACACAACATGTTTGAGTCTGCAATTTGCTAACAGATGGAAAGCAGCTTCAGTCGTTAAACAGGCATATTTACATCCTGCGGCAATCACAAAACCTGTTGACCATCAGTCACAAACAGACAAGGCCCTACTGTAAAAGAAGCAACAACAGAATATGAGCAACATGCATGTACAGTCACGTTTGTGTTTGGCTGAGAAAACAAAGACATGTGAGGATGTTGGGCTTTTTGCTAAAAATCAATGAGATGTATTTTGATGTAAAAGTCTATTCCACAGGGCTGAAAGGCTGACTGAATATAAAATGCAAAATACACTAGTCATTTCATTATTCTACCAGGATAAGCTTCCAGACAATAAAATAAAAGGATTATGATGCTGAGAATGGTAGTTACAATTACCACTAATAATGTCCAATATTGATACATTGTTGGAAAAATAAACTTGATTCAGGGCTAAATTAGAAGCCTCCACTCTGAAAGTGTAAAAAATGATGAATTACATGTTTTATTGAATCCTGCTGCCTTCTGTCTCGTGCTGGAGAAGACTAGTTTGATGACCACTTTAATACAGTATTTATGTACATATTGCACATTAACATTAACCAAATCCTGCCAGCAGAGATATTAACCAAATCCTTGTATAGCCTGATAAGTGGGTTTAGGTGGGGCCGTGTGTTGTCAGAGGGGATCTTATTTGGATTGAGTCTGGCTGCCTTGCCACAGGGTGCAGCTGTAATGACAGGCCTTTCAGCAGCCACACAACCACACTGAGCATGGCTCATCACAGACAGCAGCCCTACAGGGGAATTATGTGGAGCGACCTGGCACCACAGCACTAGATTTTCCAGCAGACTGCCTCTTGGGTTGTGTTGACAGTGAGTAAGCCTTGAATTTACTCTGCCAGTCAATAAACCCCCCCTCCCCCCCAACAAACCAATGGGAATTGATGGATCATTAAAGGTGCTCTTTTCTTCCTGTATGTTGCACTTGTTTTATGCATTGTTCAGCTCAGCTGTGGCAACTGTGTTATGAAGGTGAACTGTGCACTTAAGATAGATGAAAACAACAAGCACATATTTGACAGCAAAAATTGTATGTATCCTTCAAATACAGCAGACATACTGTAAATATAAAGTGAATTCAGAAAGTGTTCACACTCCCACCCTCTGTCTGTAATTTCCCTCTCCTTAATCTACACTCTACATCGCATCCCAGCAAAAACTGAATTTTAGAATTGTTACCATTTCATTAAAAAGGAAAAACTGAAATATCAACATTGACATATTCTGTCAAGTATTCAGATGCTTGATGGTGACGAAAAAAAGCAACAGAAGGATTCTCAGACTGTGAAGAACAAGATTCTCTGGTCTGATGAAACCCAGGTTGAACTGTTTGCTTTCAGTTCTGAGCTTCATGTCAGGAGGAAACCAGACACCTCATCACCTGCTCAGTACCGTCCCCAGTGGAAAAGGGAACGGTTGAGGGAAATCTAAAGAGAGCAAAGTAAAGATACTCTCCTACAGTACAGGGAGGCAGATGACCCTATTACACAAGTCTAGTCTACACTGGCTTCCGGTTTACTTTAGGATTCATTTTAAAATATTGGTTATTACATAACATAACATAACCCTAACCTAGACCGTTGCGATCCTCAAACCACGGCGTACTTGATGTCCCCTGCACTAGATGTCAATTAGTCGACAATCTTTGGTCGGGGGCAGCCCGACTGTTCCTGCACTTAACTCTGTACAGCACCGTGTGACTGCTATAGAAATAAACTTTGTCAATTCTGGATGTCCTCAACTGGCCCTGATTTGAACCCAAACAAACATCTAATGGAAAACTGGAAATGGCTGTTCACCAACTGTGCCCATCTGACTTGACAGAGCTTGAGAGAATCTGCAGAGAACAACGGAAAATCTGCAAATCCAGGTGTGAAAAGCTTGTCACATTATAATCAAGACTGCAGGCTGAAAGGTGTTACAACAGGGTGTGAACACTTCTGTCATTCAGATTCTTTCCGTTTCTTAATACATTTGCAAACATTTCAAATATTCTTCTCTTTCTTTGTCATGGTGGCGCTGAGTATGGACTGTAAGTAAATATATGACTGTAGTAAAACTCTGCAACGTAACAAAATTGAAAAGAAGTGTAGGCCTGAACACTTTCTAAACACGCTGCATGCTTAGATTCTTCACATTTGTGTTGGAGACTTGTGTTTTAAGTCAAAGACCACATGAATTCACACAGCACAAAGGCAACAGGTGTAGTGTGTACATCTGTGTGTGTGTTTTTGGTGATTGAGAAATCTCTTGGATCAGAGTGTCAAAGCAAATCCCCAGTGCGGTGCAGCAGGAGGTGTGTACGTGTGCTTCCTAATCAGCCTCCTGCACAAAAAGCCACTGGCTTTGTATCATGTCGCCCCTGTCTCTGGAGATAATATGACACATGCAGCGGTGCCGGTTTATTTCATAATAATGGGCTGACTTGTCAGGATTATTAATCAAAGGAACTCCCGGAAAGCAGAGGCTTCTATGAGCCTTGTGGGGAGCCGCGTATTCGAGAGCCACATCTCTTATTAAAATACTGCCGGCGTTATGAGCCGAGGCCTCTTAGTTCAGACGGTTAAGCAGTTATGCCGGTGTGAGCACTCAGAAATAATGCAGTGGCTGGTGCATGTTCCAGCTGTTCTGGCTCTGAGCGTGACAGGCATCAGCACAGCCGGCCCTTGACCTCGCGGATCTCAAACAGCTTGCTCGCCCACCATTTACCAACATATCATGCCAGCTACTGCAGCTCCCCTCTGGCGGCGATGAGATGGACTGGTAGCAGAGGACGCGACGGTAAATCAGGTAATGTGTGTAGAATATGAACCTCTAAAGATATTTTCTTGCTGTAGTGAAATGGCACTGAAATTAGGTGTCTACTGGCTCGAGTTGATATTGCCACTTCAGGCCAGCTGCTGTTAGTATATAGAAAATGTTTGGCACACGCACGCAGCCTACAGAATGGCAGAATGATCCATAACGCTATTAAACTGAGCCATTAAGAAAAAAAATAACAACACTCCTTCATTCCAGACTCCCTACGAAGCAACAACTTCCATGCTGAATGATTCCACAGTGCATGATCTACCTCCAACGCCAACGTTCACTGCTGATTCAGGAAGCTGTGTGATGTTCGTACGGCGGAGTAAAAAAGTAAGGATATGGAGATGCAGCTCGCCTTAGGCACCGCAGGCTTTTTGTCAACATCCTGTTTGGTGAGTGGGCTGCCTCCCCTGACAAGTTTATTCCAGTTCTTGTTCTGACGATGCTCCGGTTGTGAGCCACCTTCTTCTTTGTACACATTTAGTGTCTCTGCAGTTTGCAGTGCATAGGGTGAGTCAGCTGTGACAATCATGTCTGCAGATTTTACTGGTTTCTCTCTTTGTTTCCTTTTTCCCTAACATTCAGTCACAAGTTTATCCTGATGTAAAAAAAAAAAACAACAACTAACAAATATTATGATATTTTAACTGCGTTGACGGACAAAATAAAACAATTAAGAAAAAATAAATAAATAATCATCACAGGCGACTTTGATGTAGGCAGCACCCCAACATCCTGTTTCAGCAGGAAACACATTAACCACAATAAGATGTTGACTTTGATAACTGAAGTTTGTCACACGCAGAAGCTGTAATGTGTGAAGTTCTCTCCCTCACAGCTTCGCCTCACCCACATCATCAGATTTTAACTGTAATTTTGTTTGCACTGTGCATTGTATGAACATACAGTATATACAATACATTGTCTATTCTACTATTTATGGATGATTGCAAAGTTGAGATTGTTGCCTGTTTCCTTCTATCCTTTCGAGTTTTTACTGGAAAAACATTCTACTGTAAAACTGAACTGGTTTATAAATTCCTGCGTGAGAAGACTGAGGAACATTTTGAACTCCACTGACCAATTAGTTGCTGTCTCAGCACATGCTCTGTCTGATCTTTGTTACGTCATTAGATCGTGCTGCTGAAATGAAAAATGTCCCTATAGTGAAATCTCAGAGTAGTGCACCGAAAATTTACATTTTTCTAATTTGGATCCTGAATCCAAACCTTTTGACTGATAAATCGCACACGGACCGTTAATCCTGTTTCTTTGCATCATCTGTCTCGACAACGACGGCTAATGAACCAATGCAGGGGGAGCTGCTGGGGGTGGGGGTGGGGGTGGGGGTGGGAGAGCTGCCGCTGCAGGACTGCAGCAGGGCTGGCTGGTCTTGTCAGCTAGCTGTGTTCAAGTGTCAGCTCTGCTCCCTGGATCAGCTTGTTTTTCAATGGCACCACCTCCCCTCTAATCCCTGCCTGTCATTCCTCTGCATTCACAGCTCGGGCCCTCCCCTGCACAAGCCCTCAGCGTAACAGACTTCTCAGTGTACTCACACCATCCGTCTGCCTCTCTGTCCTTCTCTCTCTTTTCCACTCAGCCCACTCCGTTTCATTTCTGTTTCAGTGTGCTTAAATTGCTGCATATTTGCACAGAAATGTATGCAGTAATATACAATCAGACAAGGTCACATTATAAACAGAAGCCTATTAAACAGAAACGAGTGATAATTAGAACAAATTAATGCATTGTTCGGTAAATTCCAGTGTTTCCCACTACGTCGTGTTTCTCTGCCTTTCTCATTTAACTTAAAAGTCTCAATTTGCTCCTTAATGTGATTTAATGTCATGCCAATAAAAAACTCAAAGCAGCTGTGCTTGCAACAAAATGATATCATTTGACTACATTTCTCTCTCCCTCTAGTATGGTAATGTGCATTCCTGCCTCAGTTCAGCTGCCATGACAACTCCTGGGTTTTCTCCTCATGCAGGACTGTGGGACTGGAGGGATTTAACACAGAATGTCCTGCACTGTA
The DNA here is from genome assembly GCA_030347415.2 of Decapterus maruadsi. Taxonomy (NCBI): domain Eukaryota; kingdom Metazoa; phylum Chordata; class Actinopteri; order Carangiformes; family Carangidae; genus Decapterus; species Decapterus maruadsi. The sequence continues at coordinate 6,825,770 of CM064895.1, forward strand.
AAAAGACAGCATGGACAGCCTGACTAGGGGAAAAGGCTATTCACGCTACAGGCACACAGGCCATTATGAAATAGCTATGCTGATAGTTCTCCATGCAGGATAGAGAAAAACCTGCAGCGTGTCATGTGCTCTTTTTTATGTTATGCTCACAGTGGCAGAGCGACAGAGTGGACGGATACTTCACACACTGTTGTCTTTCCTGTATGCAAGATATTTTATGTACTGTACTGTATACTATGTGTTATTATTTTCCCATGCCTCTGGATCTTCATGCAAAAATGTGAATGCTGCATTTCTGATTCAGCACATTTACACGATGGAGTCGCAGTTGATTCTATTTCAGTTATTGAACTTTTATTGCAGCTTTTTGCATTTCTAAAAGGCATACACTGCTGGTCTTACATTGGTCTTTGGAGAATGTCATCATTTCTCCTCCTCTCACAATTTCTGCCAGAAGTTTTTCACATGTTTAGAAAAATGGTGAATGTTGGGTCTTAAATTATTGTTAATGGGAGCTGGCACAAGCTTGGCAAGTGTCAATTTCCAACTAGAGGATGCATTTCCTGAAGGAAATACGAGTGAATGATGAAAGCTGGAAGCTGAATGAATTGTTAAAACAATGCTGAATTAAGTGAAGAAGCTGCTGAAGTAATCTTGAAGGGACGAAACAATATGGTGAATGTTGGGTTTTAAATTAGTGTTAATGGGAGCTGGCACAAGCTTGGCAAGTGTCAATTAATTTCCAATAATGTTGTTATGTCTGTATAATCAGAGCCTAATAATTGGTTGAAAGTGAAATGAGTGACTGCATAAATACACAGATCATATTGTGTAGTCAAGTTGGATCAATATGTTAAAGTAACACTGGTGAAATGTGGAGTTTGATGTCTCTGCCTCTGAGCTGAGCTGCTACTTGATTCCATTCACATCCACAAGGACTGACGCGGTTTTATCTAAACTGACATGAATGCAAATACGTCTTAGAGGTATCCACACTTATTGGCACTCATATCGATAATTCTAAAAGGGATTGAAAGCTCACAAGTTCTCAGTGTTCCTTTATTGATTTTTTTTCCTAGTTTCATCATTTTCAAGTTGACCATGGTTCACTGAGAGGATGAGAGAATTACAGTAGAGTGACACATTGTGACTGTGACTGGCTATCTGGGTTGGTGTAAAACACTTCAGCTCTCTCTAACATACCTCCGGCTTAGACATTTGAACTAGGCATCACCGTGAGAGGACGGCAACATGTGGGGAAAACATTCAAGGTGAACACAGCCTTAAAAGAAGCACCTTGTGTTTGTCAGTTTGGTTTAGCTGTAGATGGAGAACATCTGACTAATGCAATTCTTGCATAAAATAGTTCTATCCACTACTTTGGTTTCTAGTTTCTAGTTTAACACATGCAAAAATATTCAAAATTGTTAAGACAGTTGAATAAAAACCACAGCGAATGTGTCAAGTGTGTGATGCTGGCAGTGGCAGCACTGTATGCTGAATGTTCAATAAATCCATTGGTTTGTATTCCCAGCTGTTCTGGCGGCTCCATTAGCCATTTAAGAGCTACTGCGGTGTTGGCTGATGGCTGATTCAGTCAATGTTGCTTTAGATAGCTCTGTCAGTATACGGCAAGGTGACTGTGGCTGAAAGCAGAATGGGATTGACCTCTGAACCCTTCGGCTACTCAGCTGTGATAAAATGCTGACACAATGGACTTCCACACCCGGCCAGTATCTCTCTGTTTTTCTCTCTGCCTTCCTCTGTCTCTCGCTATGTGTGTGTGTGTGTGTGTGTGTGGGTCAGCTCCATGTATTATCAACTTGCTTTAAGAGCCAACTAATTAAATCACACATCATAAATACACCACCCCTGACTTTTGTCTGTGCGTGCGTGTGTGTGTGTTTCTTTAAAACAAACGCCAGTGTTGGGAAGTCGCCTACTGTTGCCTGCCAAAGACATTAAGTAGTGAATCTAAACTTTGTGTGTGTGTGTGTCCATATGCGCTCACAATCCGTGAATATTTGCGGCTTATGTGCTGCAATTTGAATAAGGCAAGTGGAGATTCTTTGCGGGGTGATTTCTCTGTGATTAACAGCGGTGCAGATGGTTTACAGCTGCCTTTTACTGAGGGAATTAACTCTTAATATTTACAATGAGGCCAACGCAGAGCACTTGGCAGCTGCTCTGTGGCCCCCAGTACCAGAAACAAGCATGAAACCCCGAGCCTTTCTCAGGGAGCAGATCACAGCCCGGCCTGCCGTCCAGCATTTCAAACACTGTGCTGGGTGACTTTGGAAAATTGCTGTGATCAGCTGTTTTGTTTTCGAAGGTATTTGGGTAAAAAGCTAAGCGGAGAGCAGCATCAACAAACAAAGCTGTCAAGAGAAAGCAGGAGATTGTGTATTTTCCTCTTTAAGAGAAGCCGTGGAGCGGTGAAGTAAACATTGCTTCCCTCTGCTCATCATTAATTTTTCTCTGTCTACACATTGACATAATGTGCAGCCTAATGGTGAGATGTGCTCAGTGTAAAGACATCTGGGTGGAAATGTGGAGTGGACGTCTAGAGAGATTTGTCAGTAAATGCTGTCAGGATCAACACACTGAAAATATACTGTAGCTTCTATAAAAGAGTGTGTAAAGTCATTAAATCAAGCACCAGCCTCTCTCTCTTGCTGGCTAAAGTGTGTGCAGCTGCACTGAGGAGGCAGTCCTGTTCAATCACTGTCTAATGCTGACTTCACTGCTTTGTTTTTAGTGGCAGAACATACTCTGCCACACTGTGACAAAAACAGCCCTTACTACAGCTCTATCCTGGTGCAGAAGCCAATCTAGGAGACTAAGACATTTGGTATAGCACAGCAGTGCTTTGAGCTCAATGTGAACATCAGCATATTAACATAGTGACACTGGTGTTTAGTACCAGTGTGTCAGCATGCTAACATTTCCTACTGAGCACTAAACACTCTCCAACTGAGGCTGATGGGAGTATTATTATGTTTCATAAATAAAGTTATTGAACAAATTATGATGACAGTGTTGATACAAGTGTTTACAATTCATCCTTGAGGGCAACCAGGGATCCAAACTGCAATCACAATGGTCACACATGCAACTACTTTTGTGGGTGTGCAAGTTTAAATTACTCACATACTATACTGTACATGCACATGCATAACTGTATGAATGCTTGATTATTATTCATTAGCTGATTTGTTTCTTCCTTTACACTGACTCAGTCTCTCCGAAGCTGCATTTGATCAGAATACAGGTGCAGACAGAGGCATTGAGTTCACCCAGTGCCTGTGGGTGTGGTATGAGTGCAATGCAAAACAAAGCAAACAACTGTAACCTTACTGTATTACAACACGACATTAAACTTGTTCAGTTTAAGCACAAAACCTGTTAGAACCAGTGCATATACTGCCAGACTGAGCCCCATCCTAACTCAGAGGGTGAAAGACATGGTCAGATTCAGCTGTAACTTTAACAAAACCACAGGTTAAATTGGTCTCAGCCCTGTCTACTTCAATATCCGAAAATATCACAGTTGAACATTAAATCTCTCAGTCAGTAGACCTTGTAGCATATAAGTAGTATACACAGTCTGACAGTGTGAACAGCTCAATTTAGCACTCAGTAAAATCATTGTGTTCTGTGGTAAGTTTAAGGTCGCTGCACAATTCAGTGCTGAGCACACACAGACAGAAAAGACTGCAAGTTCCTCACATCATCAGGACAAAGTGAGAAATACCCATAATTCTATTCATTTATTCCCACTCTGCTGCTTCTCTCAGACCATTATGCACACAGGCAGGTGTGACGCTCTGCACTCTACAACTTTCTCCTCATTCATTGTTAGCTTTTAAGGTGTACTTTAGCTACTTCATTACAAAAATCCAGTGATTCACATTTTGTTTGACACAAGTAAAGGTGAGGAAGCCTCAGAGTCTCTTCATGAATACGCAACCTAAACATGTGCTGGGGCAACCAACTGAGAAAGTTAGGCTGGACTAAAATGTTCATGTTCATGCAGTAGATCTTGAGATGTATCAGTCTAAACTGACCAAGAGACTGACACTTTACTCCAACTTCACCTGCCATCTCCTAATTGTCCCTCCTTCAATGAACAAAGAACTAAATAACTAAAGGCTCAATTCTCCAGGGAGCCGACTGAACCCGAGATATTCTACTGCACTTCCATCATTTCACTGTGAAACACATTCAATACAACTCCACCAGTGAAAACATTATAATATGAAATAAACTCCTCAGTGAAATGATCCTGGAGGAGTTTTTACTGTACTGAACACAGTCCAACTCCTTCACATTGTGCAGTTTGCTGCTGCGGTTGACTAACATCCCAGTGTGTTTTTCTATACCACAACGAGAACATAGTATAATATATACAAATGCAGCAGGAATGACCGCAGACCAAAACACCCCTTATTTTCATCTTGTAATACAGCGTCCCGGTGTATCCAGTTCTGAGCACCTCTGGCGCTGAGAAATAGCACCCTGTGGGCGTATTACAGCCACACAGGGCCCATTGTGTGAGCTGTATAAAACGTCAGCTTGAGATCCATTAAAATGCAGCCCGTCCTGCTGCTCTTAACTCACAGCGAAAAGGGAACATGTGCTTAAATGTGCAGCACTGAGGTGTTTGCTCTCGTGCTTTCCCATGTTTTAATCAATGGAGTATCAGTCGGGGAAAATACAGAGGAGGGGTCTCCACTGATGACTCACCATTGTGCACGGTGTCGGGTTGATATGATCTCCAGTGACACGCGGTCCTGTCAGCCACACTCTCCGTACATGCAAATGCTGAAACCAGAGGGAAATATGAAAAGGGAGGAATTAATAGAGGCAAATCATGGTGAGGAGGTCCTGCTGGGGGGGGATGCGTTAATCACAGTAAATGATGACTTTAGGAAAACACACAGCGTCTGTTGGTGTGGAGGGGGTTGGATGGGTGGAAAAAGAAGGGCGAGGTTGCAGTATATCGGCTTAATATCCTCTATGAGTTACTACTTGCTAGGTTGCAAATTTAATGCAGCTCCATTGCAATCAAATGGCTTCATCTGAAAAAGGCTGAGTGCACAGAGGGTGTGTAAGGCGTCGTGTGTGTTTTCTATGAGACGGCAGGAACGCGGACCGTAAAATCAGCTTTTACATGCTGTTTTATTTGAAGAGGAGCATTTATCATAATGGTGTGTGTTTCGTGCTGTAGGTGTGTCACAGCGTATTTACTGATGCCACATGCATTTTGTTCATATAAATGTGTGACGATGTAGAGCAGTAAAAAACAATTCCATCACTGAATTTCTCCATGTGCGTGTGCGTGTCTTTAGAGAAATAGAGTTTAACAAAGAAAACATGGCATGGCTGCTCAGGACTATGGAGGTATTTTATCTACTGTTTTTCAATTATACAAGTACACACACACACACATACACACACGCGAAACAGAACACCTCTCTGTAGATTACACATCTTTTATATGGCTTATCCGTAACCTGCATGTTCACATTACAACAAGCACACTGAAATGTGACAAAGCACCTCAGAGGAGAGAGAAGATAAAAAAAAAGTTTCACATTAAAACCGTGATATTTAAATCATTCCTGAACACTATATCTGGCTTTTATGGACAATAAAGCCATCATCCCAGCCTGAAATTTATGAACTGTCAAAGAATATTAGGCCTAAGGCAAATGAAGTGTTTTAACTGCAGTCAGAAAAACCAAGAGAGGGCCAGAGTTTTGTAGTTTCCAGATAAGCCCGAAGAGTGTCTGAGAAAGACCTCTTCCTTATCTCCCACTCTTTTATTCATGCCTTGCTGTATATTCACTGCTCTTCACAAGAGACAAGCTGAGACTGCAGCGAGAAATGGGTCACTTTGAGACACCACTTGTGAGACAGAGAGGAGAAACCGAGGAGGTCAGGACTTCTTTGTTCTCTGACACTTTTTTGTTGAACATTTTTCCTCCCGTTTCTTATCAACCCATTGACTTTAGCAGCAGGACTGTTAGTCAGAGCACCATATTAAAGTTTTGAGAGCAATCGCACGGGACTTAAAGCGGCTCAGACCTCACTGATATGATGAAATGATCATGTGAAAATGTGTACCTTCCAGTCATAACGTGCAGCTATTCCTCTGATGTCATTCCACAACCCCGGGTCGTGTGAGGGTAAACTCAGAGAGAACACGGCACAGACGAGATTTGCGGCTTCTGTCAATGAGTTCCTGTCAGTGGTGCATATTGGAGGGAGTGGAAGCCTCTAATTCAACATACCGCTGGAGATAGTTATAGAGTCCTCTGCCCAGTGATCAGCTGTAGAGCTTCAGGCAGCAGAGTCCTGGCACTCTGTGTTCACGAATGAAAGAGACGGCCATGAGGAATCTTCCTCAGCTCAGTCAGAGCGGAGCGGTGATGAAAGCAATAATGATAATGATTGAGATCATGAATCAGAGCGCCGCATGAGCACAGGCGACAGCGAGCAGTTCAGCAAGTCTATTATTCCTGAGGATCAGAACATGAGCTCGTCGGGCCCATCTCCTCCTCCCTCTCTCAAACCAGACTGTTTAAGTGCTATAACATGATTTACCCAATTATGTTTCCACATCAACCTCAGTTATTTACATTTCAAGGATGGGTAGCTGAAATACACAATATTTTCTGTCATATTGGATTGATACACACAATATATTTGATTGTGTAAATTGCTATTATGAATTAAAGTTATTAGTAACAGAATACTTGAGTAGTTTTTGTGTTTTCTGCATTGGTCAGTCTGTTGTCACGACAATCCCATTTTGCAAGAATAAAAATGATTTACCTTACATGAACAGACAAAGTTTTCCTTTTGGAACATAATTCGCAGTGTCAAATAGGTTTTTAAAAAATCACAATAGAATCACAATAATATTGCATCATGCCTCAAGTGTGGTGCTTGGGGCCTTTGGTGATTCTCATTCCTGTTATATTTTGAAGAAATGAGACTTAAATCAAAGTGATATTGCTGTTGTTTTATTCATATCTGCATATTATCACCACAGTCTTTGAAATGTGGCACTAGAGAAACAGGTGAGTATGAATGAACAGTTGTGATAGACACAGCAGTCCAGCAATTACTTTGTTGAAACAGGACATTAGGTCTAATTTTTAATAATAAAAAAGCAAAGTGGTGTAACTAAATGCTTGGAAGTAATAACGTTTCTCTGACACTGAGCTGAACGTGAATTGACTAAAGGAAATGAAATAAGTTAAAGCATAATTCAGCGATCCAGTCGTTTTGGCTAATGCTGCGTTCCAGGCAGGCTTTTGAAATCGTAAATTACGGCTTCAAGTCACGACTTACGACTTTGTAGCGTTCCAGGTAACCCGTAACTTGTGTTTTTCCGACCTGTTGCCTGTGAAAGTGCACTATAACAGCCACTCGTAACTTCCGACCCGTGAACTCGTACCAGATCGAACTGGTACGACTTCACAGGTCGGAAAAACACGAGTTACGGGTTGCCTTGAACGCACCATGAGTTAGCAGCCCCCGCCCTCATCAGGCATCTATTGGTCCTCGTCCCTACGTCACCACATTCACGCGCATCCCTTGGCTGCACACACAGCCCTTCATGCCGTTCTCTCTCCTCATTGGATAACACTTGTATCCCACAAGGAAAGTTTCTCCTCAGTTTACAGCAGAGCAGAGTGACAAAGAGACTCGTGTTTCGGCCCAAACACTCTATGTAAGTGATTGCTGATGGAAAATAGGAGTATTTAGGACTTATATTAACAAAAACATTCCTCTGACTTATGCTTTAAGTGAGTTACTCAACAGTCAAGTAAAACATAAACTGAACAACAGCAGGAACAACACAATGTACAACACTTGTACAACACAATCAGCTCAGCATGAGCACTTGTATATAACTACTCTTGAAAACAGTAGCATGATAGTATCTCACCACATGCCAAGCAACAATCAGCCAACAAAAAGAAACCGAGTCAGCTGAAATTAAGATTCAGCAGCAGATCTACAAGAGCGAACAACAGGGAAACCATGACAACCACATGAGCGGATCTCAAGTTTGGCCACTGCTACAGTACTGTACATGGACTTGTTGGTTAGTGAGTATGTTGTGCCTGCTGTAAATCTATAGGACATGTGAGGCCCAACAGTGTTGAAGCATGACAACTCTCTGCAGGTGAGTCAACAGCTGAGAGTCAGAGTCCAAGAGCAGATCATATCTGATCCAACTGAAGATTACAGTACATGAAAACCGCGCAGACGTTCAGTCAAGTTGCCAAGACCTGTATTTCTTTTATATGGAGGTGTTGTTAGTTGCCTTCAGCCAGATGTGAGTGTAACTGCATCAAACAGATATGAGAATGTGAGAGTGGTTTTAGCATGACTTTAATGGCTTTATAGCTTCTTTTACAACAGTTTTTTCTTTTAGCTTAATAAGATCTTTCATGCTCCGACACAGCTACATAGTTTACAGTATGTGTATAATGAAATGTGATACATCTGAATTCCCTTTAGATACCGTTTCCTTTTTCAGTTGCCTCCAGTTATCTTCCTGTGCTTGTGCTTGGTGCTTTATTATCTCTGATGTTATTTGTAAAGCACTTTGTCATGAAGAGCTCTGACTGGGAGAAAAAAAATCAGGGATGAAAAAACGGTTCAGAAGTGATGTTAGAGCCAAAATATCTCTAGCAGTCAGAAAAGGTCACGCAGTTTATCAAACAAGAAACAACATTTACTGTGTTTGTAGCTTTAATGAGAAACAGGAGCGGATTTCAACTGAAGAAAATCCATGCAAAAATTAATTAACCAAGTTAATCAAAAAGAAAAAAAAACAGACACGTTTATCTCTTGCAGTGTCTGTATTGTGTTCACGATATAAAGCTGTTACTGGCTCAAGGTGGAGTGGGTCTCTGGTGTCTGAATAAAATGTTCTTGAAATCACTTCAAAAAAAGATCTGGCACATTTATTTCAAAGATTCCCATCATTTTGAAACTAGCTTTAAAAAAGTAATTGGTGTGGTTTCCCCCAGTCTGGCTGCATATTATAAAATGATGACTCTTCTCCTTCACTTGATCCAGAGACACTTTTCCTCCTGTTTTGTGACTTCTAGGCCGGGACCCTTTATTCACTTAACATTTAACTGAACAAATAAACTATTAATGAAATTGCAGGAGCTGCTAAAGGTAGAATGTGTCACAACAGATCATAAATGAAGTATTGCAGTGCTGTAGCCTATCAATTATTGTGTCAAGATGTAAAGCAATGACATCGTTGTCGGTTTAGTACAAGGCCAAATAAAAATCACCGCATCACATTCTTCTTTGTTTTAGAGAAAATGAAAATGCTAATGTAAAAATGACCAGTCACTCACATCTAATCTCAGACGCCTACCAATCCTTACTGAATTGAGCCATTTGCAGTGTGATACTTACAGACTGGCCTGCAGAGGTGTATAAAGTACTCGAAAAAAGTAACTAAGTAAAAGTAGAAGTACCATAAATAAAAATTACTTTGGTAAAAGTAAAAGTCACGCATAAGAAAATTACTTGAGTAAAAGTCATAAAGTAGCTCACATAAAATGTACTTAAGCGGATAGTACCGACCGAGACGTGTGAAACCTTCAAATTGTGGGGGGGGGGTGGGGGGGGGGGTGCGGGGCAAGAAGTCGGGGAAACGTGACTATCGTCCTCCTCCGACGGGGCCGGGCGGGGAGGCCGTTTTGTGTAGAACTACGGAAGACACTGCCATATTTGCACGCAGGCGATCATTACCAAACAAGTAGGCTGATTATATTTCTATTTTAATTTATAACGTGTAACGAGGTGGCACACGTAAATGTAACGGAGTAGAAGTACATATTTTTTCTTTTAAATGTAACGAAGTAAAAGTAAAAGTTCTGATTAAAAAAACTACTCCAGTAAAGTACAAATCCACAAAAAAACTACTTAAGTAGTGTAACGAAGTACATCTACTTCGTTACTATACACCTCTGCTGGCCTGGCCTGTCTCCTTGAAATGCAGAGCAGAAGAAAGCATAAGAGTAAACACAAAATATTCTGGCCCGACCTCTTCAAAGACAACAAGCTACAGAAGAATACTTAAAAAGCTGAGTGCTGCAGGCATTATTCACTGACACCCCAGTTATGTTGTTTTGGCTTTTAGAAGCAATTTACAAATTCTGTTTGAGTGTCTTATGGACAAATGGTAACTCTCCACACGCACCGCAGTCAAGCATACGCAGTACAACTTGTTAAGGGTCATCTGCTTTTAACTTAAAGATCTTCTCTTACTTCAGCTATGATCCATTGTTCTCCTCTTCTATCAACAACACAATTACACAAAACCCTTCAATACCGCAGGAGCCCAGAGCCGTCATGTTCACACACACTTTCCCAACCCTGTTATCTCACAATCACAACATAATTATCTTGTTATCTCTGGATAACACGCTCTTTCCTTGTGAGCACATCATAATTATATTGTCATCCTGAGATAACAAAGTTAGTTTTCTTGTACAACGGGGTACGGATTCATAGGAACATGGACCCAAATCTCACTCTTAGGTTTTCAGCTCCTGGCTGCATCCATGCTTTATCGCTCCCTTGAGTTGAACAGACTTTGTGAGAAAGACAAGAAAGTAGTGTTGGGCAAGTAACTAACAAAATGTCAGTGTCAATCAATTACTAATTACTACTGACATTCTGAACAAATACCTATATTATAAATTAGTTATTAATCACATTACAACTTCTGTTATCTCTACAAAGCCTCCAGTCACACACTCATTCATTGAAATTAACATTGCCACTGTTTCATAAGCACATCCAGCAGCATGTAACCGATGTGCAGTGCATTACTGTCTCACATGAACTGTAATTGACATTAATTAACATTGCTTGCCACAGCATGAAGGTTCTAGGTTTGATGGGACCTTGCTGTGTGGTGTTTACATCATCCCCCTCTGCCTGTGTTTGTTCTCTCTGGGTTCTCTGGCTTCCTCCCACACTGCAAAGACACAGGACTGGTGAGTCTGAATGAATGTGAGTCTGTGAAGTTGACCGTCTCTGTACATTAGTCCTGTGACAGACTGGTGACCCGACCTGGTGTACACCGTCGCCAACCTTGCGAAACAAACTGGGAATTGAGTGGGAATGGCTCCTCCCCGACATCTGCATCTATGAGAAGAACACACTACAAAGAGTACACACTTCTATGAGCCGAGAGGTGAAACCAGGAGAGACGGAGTGCAGCTGATGTAAACACACAAACGCTTTGCTCACACTGAACCTGATTATGAGAGTGGACATCCATCCTCTTATGTTCTCTTGTCAATCAATTGGAATCATTTTTCTTCCACAAGCTTGAAAAAACAAAATGAGATTTTATTTCAATGTATTTTTCCATGTTCAATATTGTGATTTTACACATAGATCTAATTTGTGCCAGCCTATCGCTATAAAAGTTTAACATATGCATGAAGACTGGTCCATTAAGCAATGATGTCATCTTTTGCATATTTGATATTGCATCAGCAATAAGTCACAGCCTGCAGCTCATGAATCTGTGTTTACATAACTGTTTGCATATTTGATTTATTGATCAACCAGTTCATACTTCATTAACATTCAGCGCAAAGCAAGGCTGTGTTTCAGTGACACAGTTTGAGTGGGGACAGAACCTTTCCTTGTCTCTCTACTATGCAAACAGCTCATTACAAATGACTCCTGCTAGAGCACAAAGTGGGGACATGGCTGCTCTGACAGTGAGGGCGAGCGTCTCTCTACCTGACGTGGCTGCCTCTCTGAAAGCTTCAGACTGAGCCTTCAGACAGGGCCTCCTGCAGGAGCTGCTGAGGCTGCAACAATGAAGCAGCACGCCCCCGACAGCAGCAGCCAGCAGCCATTATCTCAATGCATTGTGCGATCATATCCCCAAAGATAGAATGTGCATGTGTGTTTGTATGTTTGCCTTTGTGAGTATGTGTGTGTGTATCCTTCCTCTTGCTGAAGTGGCTGTGTTCATAGAGCAGACCGTTGCCTCTTCCCCTAACAATAGACCACCTCGCAGGCTTTGTCCCTCCTATAGAAAGGGCCTAAGTGATCACTTATAGCTGCCTTGCGAGTGCACAGGAACTTGATTAATGGTGTTTAGATGGAGTGCCTCGGTTAGTTCATTCCACTAAATCATAAGGCAGAGGAGGGTTTATTAAGAAAACTAGGGGAAAGTACAAGTCTAATGGTCCCACTTGCAGATTCATGAACATGCCCTTCCGTGTTAATGCTTTAGGTTGCACTGGCTGCAAAAGCCAAAAACACTAAGACAGCATGCTGGTTTCAAGTTACCTCAAAGGAGGACATCTCCATTTTTTTATTTTTGGAAATGTAAACTGATGTCTCCAGTAACCTTGAAAGATTTCTCTGCAGAAAAGTCTTCCAAACAGTGTGTATTTGCCGACTTCTGCCGCTATACAGCATGTGAAGTAGACGTCAAAGTGAAACAAACCAAAACATCAGCTTCAGGCATCGGTTCTCCCGTTGCCTCATGAGGTCATTGGAGGTTCATCACAAGTTGTAAGCAATTTACTTCAAATTACAAGCCCCTGTTTCAATCCTCACACTGAGGCGTGCCATTATATTGGAAGTCTGAGGCTATAACTCAAGCCATTATATCTGCAGCAGTTGAGTCCGTTCTTGACTTTCCCTTAATAATAAATGATTGGCAGCAACTTCACTGATAAGTCATGGGATCTGATGTTCTTTTTCTCTGCAGCTTATGGAAGAGATGATAAGGAGGTACTGTATATTTTGAGTGTGTGACTGTATGCACAGAGTGGCACAGACACTGATTGAGTTCAGAGTTTGCCTTTCTATGGGACATCTGATCCTATTAATAGGTCTCCTTGAAATGTTTGCACAGTTGTAAGTACGTTTGCACCAAGGCAGGCCTCTAATGGTCCACCAAACATCGGTCCATGAAAAGAGTCTTAGTCGACCGGGTTGTGATTGGTCGGGACTGAAGACACTCAGTCATGGACAGAAACTGGCTGGTGCCTGCACAGATTAATAAGTTATGTTACTGAATGCCTTAGGCAGCAACAATGTCTGTATTTTCTTAAAGGGATAGTTCAACATTTTGGCAAATTGGCCCATTGCCATAATCACTATACTGTAGTCATAGCAGTAGGTTTGTTACCTTTAATTGTTGGTGCAAGCTATTTTTAGAACGGCGGAGCCGAGCTGCTAAGAGCTACGCTACAGAGGCTCATGGGATTTCTTGGTTTCCCTAGGGAATGCGCATCCATAGCTCTGAGCAGCTCGCAGCTTTGCTCCGCCGTTCTAAAAATAGCTTGCACCAACAATTAAAGGTAACAAACCTACTGCTGTGCTGTGACTATAGCGATCAATGGGCCACTTTGCCAAAATGTTGAACTATACCTTTGAGACATGTGTCACAACATGTCCTGCTTCATGGAAACTCTTACAGGTCACACTACCCCAAATAAACACAATACAGTCTGTGACAGTAATGTTTTGTGTTGAGCAGGAAAATCCTTAGTTTGAGAAGATACAAAATGATGGTTACAAGAGAGCAGCTGGATCTACAGCCGCAGCCAACCAAAGCATATCTATGGAGTCACTGGGGATGTGTTAGTTCATTGTTCCAGAAGCACACAGAGAGACTTTACCCTGTGACAAAGCTGCTCACTGAGCTCAAGGAGCAGGACCTTGTCACACAGTGGACTCACTGCAGCGAAGGTACTGAGTCACTCACTGAGTCAGGCCTGGATTAAACTCCTGATGCATCTGAATCAAAGATGTAGGTATGGCAAGGATCCTTATGCATTGTGCCTTTTAATGTAATGTGACTTCAGAGTTTCACATTGCAACTGTGATTGGTCTACTTGGTAGCAATGTCTCATCCATTTCTCTCAGTGGCCAGACAAGAAGGGTCAACAAACAAATGTGTGTAAATTTCCTTTCACTTATGATTTACGACAAAACCTGTGTGGTTATGATTATGAAGGAGACTCTATGCACTTGAATGCTTCAGCTGAAATTGCAATTAAAATGCTGAATGTGCATGTTTGTCAGAGACCATTTCACAATGACAAGCTGCCTAATGAAAGCTAATGGATGTGTACATTTGTAAACTGAGTGACTTTGATGATGTTGCTTGAAACACTAATCAAAATACTTAATACTTGTACAAGTTTTTATATAACCATTTCATTGTTTCAGATTAACTATTTAACTATTTCCTTTTTTTATAATACTTATATTTCTCAGGTGACCACTAAATATCCACTGTTTTGAATGTCTGGTGTTGCTGTGGCATTTAGTGTACATCAGTATTTACTGTATAATTCAGTGATGTGAAGTCTAGTTATAAAGCTCTGGGCTATAAATGTGTCCATATGATAAAAAATCTGGATTTACTATTATTCAGACTTATTATATGTGAGCTATTCTTTCTGATTATATTTCTGACTTGTCAAATAGTAAGGAAATTATTTCATCAACAGCTACAGCCTGAGCTGTGAAACATTTTTTTTCAATGGCAGATTCTTGGCCCCTGATACCTGTTCTACAAGTGGAGCACAGTGCCAACAGTGACAAAGACGGAGATACAGTGTTATTCCAGGACACTGAGAATATGTAGGCCTATTATACAGTGGAGCAATAGGCTGACTGCTCCACTCATCTCCTTTCGCGTCTATTATTTTCCACTGATAAATGACTGTTGCTGCTGCCCCTGATAAGAGCCTTCCCTGCCTATTCATCAGCTCTCGATTCAAGGCTTTGCACTTGCAGCACAGAGAGATCTACAGTTGTAGAGTTAGTGACTCATGGCTCTCTATGAAGGAATGAGCTGCCCCTGCAGCTGTACTGTTCTTTAACAGGGTGTTGGTACCAGCTGTACTCTCAGATAAACCTACGCACTCATTCTTAACTGTACTGTTTTTTTTTGCACATCACTTATCTTTATCTCATGTGTTAAAAAACTATACACGGGGTCACATATAATAATGCATGTATTGAATGCCAGTATTCCTCTTTTCCTTCTCTCTCTAACAATATAAATTCAACACAACTATTGCATTAACATCCACATTCATGGTCCCCAGAGGATGTGACCACATGGCTTTGTTAACTCTGCAGCCTACTGTAGCACTACCAGCAGGCTGACACTTATGGTTCAGGATGAAATATCATCACAGTGCTGAAGTTGAAACCAATATCAATATGTATGGTCCCCAGTGGTTGAACTTGTTCTGCATCTTTGATTATCCTAGATTTCTCATTTAGGGCCTTCATGAGATTAATTTTACGAGACAAACATGGAAACAACTACAGTATGCACATTTTCTATAGATATCACTAATATTATCACTGGTCACTGATAAACTCAAAGGACTTTGATGCTCCTCACGTCTCCTCATAGAATAGCTTGGTATCTATTAGATGAAGCAATATATTTTGATAACTGCCTGACCTTTGATCTGGTGCTTTTATCTATGACCAAATGCCTGCATAGCTAAATAATCCTAGTCCACACTACATGCAATATATCATCAAACACACCATGAATGTCAAGCACACAGAGGGGATGTGTGTAGTATGCAGGTCGGTGGAGTGAAGATCAAAAGATAACAGAAATCAATTTGACATAATGTTAGCTAGTTGAGTTCATCTTTCGCTCTCTTTTTTCTCCATCTTCCCCTCTTCTCAAGTGTTGCCAATGTCTCCAACATTTGAAATTCAGCAAGTAGAGTACAAGTGTAATTGTGATTTACTGACACTCCCATGGCCTAAAGTGTCAATACAAGTATTCCATCTGATGATGTCCTGGTTAAAAGACAGATTATATACAGTACAGTACATCTCAGTAAAGATATATTTTTTTAATGAATCCAAGACTAGAGATACCATCCAGGTTTTTCTTTTTTACCATCCTCGCTCTCACTTTCACACATTCAAAAAAAAAAAAAAAACACTACTATCAAATGTACAAAATCCTGTACCATGAGGGGAAGAGATGTCTTCTTTAAGCCATGAATCCCAGTGCAGATAAACATATAGTGAAGTATGTTCTAGGGATGGTGAGCAGGCGTGTGTGTGTGTGTATTTAGATATTTTAGCTTGGCTTGCTTCCAGAGGCGCAGCCAAGAAGCAAACTCCTCGCAGCCTGACTCACTGGTAATCCAGGATGGAAGGCATGTCACTGACAGTCTGTATCTGCGCTGTCACATCCCATCGCTCAGACAATGTATCACTCCATTCATAGCACAACCAGGCTTTGATGTGCCTGGATACACCCAGTAACACTGTCCTCTTTTAAGCCGGTAAGTGGGTGGATGTTGCTGACTCTTAATCTGTATATCTACATGGTTTCCCTTCTCTGTGATCAAGCTTGCAAACTTCAAATATGAGCCGCGGGGCCCGTAAGTGTGTTTGGCAAGGGGAGGGCATGGATTTATGAAGCATAATTACCGTTAATAACCTTAGGGCTTGCAAGGTTTCTTTTCAACACTGCTTATGTAAATATTATCTTAAGGCCCTCTGTAAATTAAACAGTTCCACTCGCTGGCATTGCCTTGTGCACATGTGTGAAGAGCCAGCGAGAAAAAGCTTGGAGGAGCCAGATTATTGTACAACAAAAAGACATTCCCACTGTGGACGGAATGAAAAGATAATCTATTGTTGTAGCTGGGTAAGACACAGCTAATGCCTTTACAGACTGGATGGCCTATATTTTAGGGCTAGAAAATAATGAAATTCAAGTAATGATTTTCTCCTTAAGCAAGTATGATTTTCTAAACTAAGTCTTCCTCTGCAGTGTTAACAGAGAGAGGTATTTCTTCCTTCCTGCTTTGGCTCTGTGCTTGTGAAATCATCTGCATGCTATTTTCAGAGTCTAAACAAGATCTAAATTACGGCCTTTCTAAATTTCTAAGCCCATTGTACAGTAATGTGGATGCCATGGTTATGCTAATTATTACAGTGAACGTGTGGGGGTCTCTAGTTTGTTGCTGTATAATATAAATGCATTCATTGTTATACTGTATGTATTTTCTACTGAAAATGCAGATGTATCTATCGAAGACAAAGATCAATAACCTTGCTGTTGCTCCTGTTCCGACTCAAGCTTCCAGCATGTACAGTATGAAGACTGAATTAATGAGCACTACATGCAACACTCTCCCCCCTGCTCACCATTGATTTGAGCTCATCAAAACCTCATTGTGAGAAAGTGTGGTTAACCTCAAATGATCTCAACTGGCTTCAGTCAATTAGGCTGTGAATAAGCCTTCCTGTGGCTGACACTTCTTCTTGTTAAGATGACAGTGATGACAGGGGACATCAAATAAAGCATATTGATGAAAACGGTGTTGTTTAATATGTTACCAGCAGGCTTGTAAATGTTAAATACCTCGCTGTTGTTGACGGCCCTGCACACATTCGTCTCTTGTGAGAGATTACATTGAATCACAAGAATTGGATTTTGCATTAGCACAAGTTACGACGCTCCTCAACATGTGATAATAACCTTGATTTAATAACTGTAAATCCTGTGCAAGTACAGATGCCACCATCTCCCTTGAAATATCCTTTTCAGGCAGGTTTATGACACCAACGTTACAACCTTCAAGTATAAAGAAACTCAAATCTCAAACTCAATCTGAAAGCAGCACAAACAAAAACCCTCTAAATTAATTAACAATGAACTTATTTTAACTCTCTCCAGTTGCAAGAAAAACTGAACATTATAATCTATTAAGTTTCCTCACAGGTGCCTAATAAACTGCCAGATGACTGTAACATCAGGTGACTGTACATTGAAAAACATCTGCCTTGTTGAAAAGTAAAACTAACATAATAATAATAATAATAATATACATTTTCCATGACTCCATTAGAGCCTTGCTTTTGTTTTAGGATGTACTGTAACCAGTCAACTCAAAGCAAGGCAACTATTATCTGTAGTGTTTTTTTCTTATGAATCAAAGATACAGTACACCAAGGTGATGCAATGTTGACAGAGTCAAATTCCATAAAAAGTTAAAGTCTACATTTTCTGAGGTTGCTCAGTTACATCATTTTTGGGCTATTTTCTCAACCTTGATAAACCTCCCACTGTTCACCCACACTAGAGATTACTGTTTTCTCTGATCTTTATGTGCATGATCAGATAAGTTCAGGTAGAAACAAGTTGTCTTTTCTGGGACAAGGGATGTCAAAACAAATTAATGGTTCATGTGACTCGAACCTTCACCACAGGTTTTGTTCCAGTGAAGAGACAAAAAAGGGGACAACATTAGATCTGTGTGGCGTGATGAAATTTGACTGCACCCTTTTATCCTGTCATCTCATTGCGTCCTTTTTCTCTCCTGTAATGGTTTAATGGTACCCGATGATAAAATTGGTCTCACCAGCTGTTTATCTTGATAAAGCGACTCCTAATGGTCACTTAACAATAGTGGATAAAAATACGCGTTCACATTTTCTTTTGGTTAGAGTTTGTGCTACGTTTGGCCTGATCTCCAGCTATTGTGTTTAACAGCTCAAATTACTTATGATGGCTTTAAAGTTATTTTCCGCCTCCATCTCAACCCATAAAGCATTTCAATTACATCCAGATTGTGTGTGTGGTCACATAAATTCCAAATTGTACCTTTTTAAGTTCTGGGGTGGAGGGGGTTTTGACGTCTGGTTTGTACTAAACGCAACATCAGCAATTAGAGATAGAGCGCTAAGCTGAACAGGGGGAAAAATGTACATAAAAAAAAACACAAAGCAATTCAGAGAGAGCCCGGGGAAAGAACTCCCTCCCTCCTCCAGCAAGGATATAGCCACATTTGTTTCCAAACAAAACAATAAAACCAGCCAGCCAGTAGTTGTTAATTTCCTCTTTGTTTCAATTGACTCAATAAGCTTTTTTTTACCCCTTGGAGACAGCTGCAGCTACTCCACAGGTGAAAGCAGCGGGGGAAAAAACGAGCGGAGGAAATAGAGAGGAAGGAAAGAAAGAGATAGAGCGCCAGCAGCAGAAAAGCAATTGAGGACCTGACATCCACAAAACCCTGGAAGAAGTTAATCTAGACTGCCGTGGGAGTTTTTCATTAGCTTGGCAATCTGTTCCTGCGGTGAAGATGTAAGCAAAGATATTTTATAACTGTGAGCTCTGAGAACTTTGAGTCACAGGGAGAATAAATATGGGAACATTTCACTGGACCAGCAGCTCACCTAAAAACCTCACCATCCTGCTGATTTAAAGAAACATACTGCAGGGACTCCAGGGAAAGCTTCTGGTGTGTATACTGTACAACCTGTGTTTGTTCTCAGTCACTTTGACTTGTATATATGCCATCTGTCCCACTGGGTTTCAGGCAAATGTAACAAGTGTAATCAAACATAAAGCAGAGTAGAGAAGAAGTCTGGTAATAACCTGAAACTCCATCTCTCCTTCTCCATCATTCAGGACATGACAGTCACCTTGGTTTAATACTCCTCCCTTTCAGCTGGCTTCAGTGTGATCCAGGAATTTATGCTAATTCCATCACTAGGCTCATTGCAGCAGCACAAGAGCATTTACTAAATGCCTCATGTAAAAAAACAAGCTTGTGTGTTACTAAATGCCACATTCCCAGCATCCTGCCAAATGAGGTAATCACACATACGAGCTCCAAACTGGAAATCCTTCCACGCCAGTGTTGTTGGTCGCAACCTGCGCTACGGCGGCAATATGACCTGCTCCATTTAATATCTTTTAAGCCTGACTCATAATACAAACCCTGTTGTCTGTGAAAGGAAGTGTGAACTCTCTTGACAGCAGAGCCGGTGGAGGCCCAGCGCAGAATTATAATCAGCTCTTTCTAACAGAGAAGTCATCCGGCACTGTGGCATACTCCTGATCCTTGGCAACTTTTAATTAGTGTTTGTCCTTCAAGCCTGTGTTCCTCACAGCTATTAAGGCCCCTAAGCCCTTTGCAAATTAATTATAAAAGACTAGGCAATCATAGTAATTCAATTTGGCCCTGGGCATCAGGCCTGGTCTTTGACCTAACTCCAGCGTGCCTTTCTGTAGGGATAAAGGGTGTCATGGGGTGAGCCAGGGCCTAACGTGTGTTTGAAAATGTTCTGATGAAATGCACCTAATTTACGCATACATTTAACTGCCACTTACCTGATGTGTTCACCCACTTCTGTAATCAATTCCACTTTTCTTAGGGATCTAATATAAAATTACTGTTCGGACAATTGTCACATTAAATGAGGGAAATTAGCCTATATTTCTGTCACAGAGGGAAGAAAATTGTTCTTGAGTGATATTCTATATTTTTCTTACTGTCAAGAAACCTCATTAAAACCAACAAAGAAATTCTCCTGGTAATTACAGACTGCTCAGTCAAACTGATGTGACATGTGGTAATGCTAGCTAAATACTACATCTAGCAGTCACACTTTGCTACTCACTCTATGCTACTAAACTTACTGCCAGTCATGTGAATGAAAGCATTACAACCTTAAGTAGCGTTCCAAAGTCAGGTGAGAACTGACAGTTTAACTTTACACAGAGCAGGTGGTGACAGACTGATATATGTTTTCCCCTGGAGGCTTAACTGTAGCAGAGTGTGCTCGCTGCTAACGCTGCTCAGTACAAGCCTGCACAAACCTGTGTCCTCAATTTGACTTAAGTTGACTGCTGCTGATTCCAGCTCTCGTACAGAACTCACTGCCTTCGACGCCTCCTGCACATGTGGAGCTGCAGGTAGCGCACTGAGTGAGAGGCTGCTTAAAGCCTCCAAGTTTATACCAGGTCGTTAAATTCTGGATATTACTCTTACTGCTGTCTGTGGACTTTTGAGAGACTCTCTGCTGCACTCAAAGGTACAGTTCAACATTTTGGCAAAGTGGCCTATTGCCATAATCCCTATGGAGTAGGTTTGTTACCTTTGTTTGTTGGTGCAAGCTATTTTTTGAACGGTGGAGCAGAGACGCGAGCTGCTCAGTGCTACGCAACAGGCAATTGGGATTTATTAGTTTCCCTCATCAAATACACAATCCAACAACTCCAAATGCACAATCCAACAACTCCAAAACGCTCTTGTGGACAAGTTGTGACCTGAACATTCACCACACTATGAAATAATAATGGAACATTACGAGACAAAGTTGTATTCGAGGCAAAATCAGAGACAGCTTGCCTAAAAATTGCCCTCAACGACATCTCATAGTGCGGTGAATGTGCAGGTCACAACTTAGAGTTTTTCAGAGTTGTTGGATTGTGTATTTGATGAGTTTGATGAGAAAAAACAAAAAATCCCATTAGCCTCTGTAGTGTACTGTAGCTCTGAGCAGCTCACAGCTCTGCTTTGTTGTTCTAAAAATAGCTTGCACCGACAATTAAAAGTAGCGAACCTACTCCTAAAACTATAGGGATTATGGCAATGGGCCAATTTGCCAAAATATTGAACTATCCCTTTAAAGTAAAGTTTCACAACTTACAGCACCAGTTAGAGTTAAAAACATACACAATTAACACAGACTGCAAGGTATGGGGTGGTTGACAATGTATAACAAAAGTGAGAGCATTTCACAGGCTGATACTGGAGCTGCAAGAAGCCAAGCTTGACACATGACTGAAATAGAGTACGAGAAGCACAAATCAAAGAGGACCAGACCAATTACTGCGATCGAGCAGATCTTGAGCAGCAGTTGGCAGCATGAAGGAGATACACACACACACACACAATACACACTGCCTCAGGGGGGCATCATTCTTTTCTATGTCTCTCCCACCCACAGCTTCACTTCATTCATAAATATAAAGTTCTCCTCTTGTCAGTTTTTGGTGGAAGCAACAAACAAGCAACAGTGGAGAAAAAAAAACAGGCATGGACTTATGTTAGGTCTGGAAGCCTCATATGAGCTCTACCACCACTGAGCACTGCCCCGTAGGAGCTGAGCGGAACACACTGCAACACAGTGGCTACCACACTAAGGTAAGTGTTAAAGTAGGCCAATTAGACTGTGGGGATTGGCTGGTCTGAGCTGTAGCCGTGGAAAGGAGGCCAGGACATGAGATGATGAGCAGCAATTCTCCTCCACTCTGCTGGCAAAGTCTGCCTGGCACATCTGTAACGTCAGAACCACGGACCTGGAAGTTACACCACCCCACAGAGTCCTGTTCCAGTTATGTCATTTAATAATGTGCCGTGCCTGAAAGGTCCCCTGTAGCAGAATAGCTGGTCTCCCCTTTCTCTATAAAACAAACTGACTGTGAAATATCTCCACAGGAAAGGGTGACCGTGTCTTCCAGATTTCACTTCTATTGAGTTTCAACTCATTTTCAAACGCTGCTTGGTGGTAAGAGACAGCACATTATACTGTATGTTCCATGCATCGCAATACATGTCTTGTCATGCGTTACAAATTCACTTCATGTTGCCATTGGATCTCTTCTAAGTAAGGGATAATGTATAGTTCTGAGGCATTTTGCAACAACTTTTTGAAAGTCGAAGTATTTTTTTCTAACTACGTGTCTAAGTTGTAGTCCAAGTGTTGACAAATGAGCCAGTCTGCTACTGTGTGCCTGCGTGCGTGCATGCATGAAAGTGAGAATTGCTTACTTGTTCCAATGCTGTAATGACAAGGAAGTTTAAATTACCCAGTGGCCACTTCCCTAATGTTTACATTCATTTGGTTGATTAGTTTTGGTTCTTGCAAATTCTAAAATCTTTGAGTTCTCTATTTATTATCACACCACTTATCAGTTATACAGTTAGAAAAGGAATTAAAAAAAACAAAACATGAACGTGCTGTGTCGCATGTGGATTTAAGTAGTGTTTTAACATTTTTCAGTACCATTGTAGAAAAAGTTAGTCTGGAGCCCCTTAGCAGAAAATAAATATACAAAGAGCCAGGCATTAGCTCGTTTGTTTGTGGGGTAACAGGTCATATTATAAAATCCTGTTTTATGACTAGGATAAACAGTGTAGAACATAATTGCCCTTCTGGTGGAAGCCAGCCAGGGATGCTATCAGAGCTTGGGCCAATGTTTGCTCTTTATTGACTTAGATAAGTTAACACTGTAGACACCCGAAGTAAATATCAAGTGTTACATTTGCTTAACACATCTCTTTAGACCTCTTCCAATAAAACTTTTACTTCTCGAAGCAATGCTACACTCTACAGAAACAATGCTGATTATCTCCATGTATTTCAAGGATCATCCGCAGCTTTTTGCCTTTCTGGAGAATATGCAGCTTTAATCTCAGTTCTTTTGCATTAAATCATGCTCTGTGGGATCCAAAAGTCTACAACCACTCTAAAGTGGTCTCAGACCTTTGGACCCCAATGTGTGCAGTCAGCAAATGCACATTTAAGATGTCTTTTACAAGAGTCTCATTTTAACTGAGTCAGCTGGAAATATTTGAAAAGTCAGCCAGATACTAATACTGTAACTGCTGGCACTGATGTTAGTTTGATTAGCCCAGAACATGTATGCCAGAGAGAATGTCATCTCAGATATGAATACGAATACGAATTATTTTATTAATCCCCAAAGGGACATTCATTTGTCTGTCAGCTCATTGACCATTTGCAGAAGAAGAAAAAAGCCTGATGGCTGAAGGTACAAAGGATCTTCTTTCTTCATCCTGCAGCCAAGAGAGAGGAGCTGTCCAATACCGCTGTTTTCCTAGTCCATCAAAGTGCCATGAAGTGGATGATCCAGGTTGTTCAGGGAGATCAGGGAGACATGATTGAAGTGCCTCAGGATGTTTGGCCTGTATCCCAGCAACAACTTCATGGAGAACTTTACATGAAACTTCAGCAGTAGCCGTTGGTGGGATGTGCACAAGTGTTGCTATGTCTACTTTCTGAGTCTTCACCGATATCTCCAGCTTGAGATTTCCCATGATAACTGATAACGGAAACATCTTCACTTCTAGTCCTTTATCCTTTGAACCACCAGCATGGCAACCACAAAAGCACTTCAGCTGGAACATTTTCAGTGAAAGAAGCTCCTCTCCCGAAGAAACTCCTTTCCACACAGAAGTATCCATCAGTAGTTGACAAAATACGACCAAAACATACAAAAACACAACAAAAATAAAGCAAAGGTTGTGTAAAAACTCAGAGCTACCAGACTTTGCTGCTCCTAGTTGAAGTGCATGTTCTGGAAAAGCGGTTGCAACTAAAATGGTAAAGCAGATGGGTGCTGGCTACGAGAAGCCTGAGAAGCTGGATTTTCCTTTTAAGGGTTAGGTGGGATGAGGCAGGGCACGCCAGTGAACTTTGTATGTGGACATCAGTGTTGGTGCTCTGTTTGCCATCAGGAATGGCCCTGTGAGACCTCTTAACATGGTTTGTTTATTAAGTCTAAGTGTCTTCCAAACTCACCGGGAGTGCTTCATTATTCCCTAAACAATTTACTCTGTGAGCCAAACCAAAATGAATGGGTAGTGCCAGAGCTCAAATTTTCAACCCTCCAATCTGCCAAACATCAGGGAAAAATTGGCTGATGCAAGTGAGCCGTCAGTGATCTGTATGAACATTAATGAGACACAACGACTGGCTTGTATTTTATAAAAAAGAAAACAGCAGGTCATGTTGGGATGGATTTACAAAGACAGATCTAACTGTTTTTGTGGTGCGACCGGTAAAATTAAATGTTTTGGACAAAATCAAATTATTGATTGGATAAATGAATTATCATCTTCATCATTATTAGAGATGGTTGATGGAACTTGCTGGTACTTTTTTGCAGAACTTGATCATGTAAGAACTCTGTTAAGCATGTGGTCCAGAGGGATGATGTTCATGTCCGCTGGAGTGCAAACATATTTCAACAGTGTTGATTGTATTTCTGCTTCTTTCTAATATTTGTGCACAAAATGAACAAGGTACTTGAAAGCAGAAAGTGTTGGACAGAGTTTGTTTCATGTTGCTCTCATTGACGGAAAAGGTCAAATGAGGACAACGCGGGTGTTCATATTTAATGTACATCTGCTTCTTTGATATAAAAGATAAACTGTTTCCAGTCGTTACCTCAGCCCCTACTGTTTGGAGAGAAAATTACGTTTAGAAAAGAAACGGAGGAAAGTATATCATCTCCACCTAATCCATAATCATTAAACGATAAATGCTGAATGTCCTCGGAACAATCATGTACGCAGAAACAAGGCCCAAAGGCAACAACGAGAGAAATCCTTTTTTCTTAATCACCAAGAAAGCAATGCAGTGTGTGTGCTGCGCGTGTGTGTTTCAGCCCCATGAGAAGAGGCAGTTGTTTGATTGCAAAGCACAGATATGTATAGCAGGGCCCGGAGGTCAGCGCGGTAAACAATACTCCCCATGATAAATCCTCCTGTCGGTTCTGTGTGTGTGCCTCGCTCTTTTGATTTATTCCTTCAGAGAGCACGAGGAGAAGGCAAAGAGAACACAGAGATAAATAATTCACAGGGACATTAACATCAAAGAGGGCCGCGGGGAAACAAAAACACGGCCATTTGGGTCGATGTGCCGTTTTGGATTAAACCAGACGTAGCATGTGTGTGTCTGTGCGCCTAATATGGCCTTGCCCAGAGAGGTCCCCGTTGCAAGGCAGGTGGACGTTAAAGCATGCGATCTTACACACATGCGCACGTGCAAACACACAGAAACACGCAAAGGGGATCACCTGCTCCACTTCACTAGTGGAGATGAGGTAACAGATCGGGACTAATTGATGTCGATGTTTTGCATTACTTCACTTCCACTGATCCCCTGAGGATGACAAGGAGCTCTCAGACCCACAACTGTTGTTTGGATGATAAATAAGGAAAATTAGCCCCCAGATGATTGTCTTGGTAGTGTACATGCCCACAGGGACGTGTCTCACTGGTGAATAGCTCCGTGCGGTGGCAATGTCTCATCAAGTGCTGTCATAACATTCCCACTCAGAGCAGCAGAAGGGTCCTCACTAATTGCCAGAGGCCGCGACGCCTTGACACTTTTTTTCCCCCAAGTGTCTGTTTGAGCCTTCGCTCAGTGCAAGAAGAGCCTCTGGCCCATATGGAAATCAGGGCTAATTATGGACAGAAAAACCTACAAGGATAATTTGATTGGAGAGAACAATAAAGGTTAATTGAGCTAAAAGTGATGCTGTGTTTATATTTTGAGTGTTGAAATTGAGGTTGGTGGTGAAAAACAGAGGTGACAGATAAACGCATGCAGCGTTCACCACCGACGTCAGACAAACCTTAAAACTGAACAAGCATATTCAACAGATTTCAGTGGTGTTTAGTGGAAAACATCCTCTGCAGGCACTTGTGAGGCATCCAGCCTATCTTTCACTCACATGCACCCTACTACAGTAAATACAAAGGGCAGTGCTGACTCAATATTTACAGAAACTCAAAAGTGACTTGCAGAATGCTGGTTCAGTGTCTATTTATAATTTGCAAGTATGTCCTAGATTGCTCTTTGTGCCCCCAAATTTTTTAAGCTCGACACATCGAGTATGTGCTGTAAAAAATGTTTTACCAACGAGATAATAGTTGCCGACCCATGGAGACCAATAGGATTGGAGGTAATGAGTCTGGGAACTGACTCTACGGATTTGTTTGTTTTGCAGTGGGAAAAGAAAAAAAGTGGTGCACCCATACACACACACATACACAGAGAAGGACAGAGAGAGAGAGAGCTTTGGCCTGAGCAGCAGCAGCTGGTCTCAGTTTAAAGCTGCGACACAACTCTGGGTGACCTTGAGAAGTCCCTGGGGACGTTCACTTATTCATCCACACCGAGACTGCTCCTCTCTGGCTGGATGGCTGGCTCGTCTACCTTCTCATCACACTCTCTGGCCCCCACGTTTCATTCATATCATGTGATTGTCTGATGGTTTCTAGTTACTAAAATATGATACTTGGCAGTTGTTACAGGGGTTTCACGTGAGGTAACTAAATCTACTTTTTGACTTAACGGGGAACTATGCAAGTCCATTTTTCTCCTCTATGGAGCTCCACCCACAGTTTCAGAGTGCATATTTTCCCTGTAGTAAAATCTCTCAGCTAATCCTCCCTCACACCCTGGACATGAGCATTTGTTTTCAACAAAGCCAGTGAGAAAGCAATACACGGAGCGATGTCTACCGCAGTGGGTAACGTTAAAGATGTTCAGAAAAGAAAATGGAATTTGATCCCACTATGGGTCTTAAAATTAGTGTAATTACTCATCTGTCCAAACTTTGTGCAAAAATTTCTAATTTCGAGTTAAGTGTGGTCATTTTTTTTTCCACTTTAATAATGCAGGCGTGCAAATTATTTGTCATGTTGCTCATGGTTCATCAGCCAGTGATATCAGGATCTGTCATCTGTCAATCAAATGTCTGAGAAAAACAATGGAGGAGACTCCACCACCACCAAAAGGCTTCTTTTTTTTTGCCTGGTTAATTGATTGATGCTGCTGCTGCTGCTGCTGCTGCTGATGATGACTTAGCCTCGCTAGCTAAGTTAGCAAGCTATAATGCTATATAAAGCTAGCCTACTAGCTAACAGTTAGTTACGTTAGCTAAACCCACTCACACACACACACCCTGAGCTGGACAACATCCAATCAAATACCTTTGAAACAATATGTCCCACACAATCCCGCCCCAAACATTGAATATCCCGCCTGCTTGATAACGCCTAATCAAATTTGTTGGCCTTACTCGTGTAAACTCGTGCGGAAACGTGCGGAAACTCTTGGAAGGATGTGGGACAAACAGGAAAAACGACCATTTCTGAACACTTTTAACCAGAGATTACTTAATTAAATTACGGGGTGTTTTTTTTTTTTTTGTCATAGTGCCGTAAAACGGTCGATGTTTCTCCTGAGATGAGATCTGAGACATCAGGTCAGAGGGGTTGATTTTACAAGGCTGGTTTTCAGCCCAGAGACCTGAGGTGAAAGGCAGAGAGCCTCCGTTCTCTCTGTAAGTTATTTTACTATCACAGTTGTTCCAAACCTGTTTAATTGAGGTATTGTTTTTTCATAAAGTGTATTGGTCTGCCTGACCTCAGCCTGATGACAGTCTATTGATTGGTCTATCGATTGGCCTCACCATTTGTCTAAATGTCCAATAATTGTTTTCAGAGCCAAACTGCTCAGTTTCAGTCATGAGCCCCAGTGATGGCCATTAGAATAACTGTCATGCAGTTAGGGGTGTGACGACACCAAAGCAGGGACCAGCACATTGCTACACACTCATTCCAGCATTGAGCTCAGTCAAAATATTATACAGTCAATATACTGTAGATTAAAGGCTTCCTTGAAAACCCTTTAAGTAGGCCTATTGATTAGTTGTGGAATGTGACACCCTGTATAGTGGATGACTTTGCTCAGCCATTAATACATTTTTAATTCATGCCCTACCCTATCCCTGAAAATTCAGAATCTACTCAGTACTGTAGTTGGCAGCATGTTTGTCAATGAGCCCGTGTCTCTGCCTCTGTCTGTCGGTATGTTTCTCCTCACTCTGAGTGTGTGTAGAGAGCTGAAGCCAGGTGTGATTGACTCCCCTTCTGTTGCAGACTGCTGGCCTGTCTATGATGAGCATACAGTTAATGTTCCTCCGTCAGTCCACTTGACTGACAGCAGCAACCTCAGGGAGCAGGAGAGCTCGCAGCACCACGGCATCCCTCCAGGCCACACTGTCTTTTTTTTAAAACACGTAATTAAACACACTCATTAACTATACACGTCTGTTAAAGGGGTGAATAAAGGTGAATATACTGTAGAGTATCTGATGCTATGCCAAATTTAGTTCCCATTATTTGTTTCATCCCTTAATTTCATGCCTAGTATCTCCTATGAGTCTGACAAAAACAAATACACACTTCAATTTGTTCACTGTGGTGAAGCCGCACAGTGGATACAGACTGTACAACAGTGCCATAGTCTCCTTGACTGAGACATCCACATGATGTAGTTTGTACACAGTGTTGGGCTTTAATATTTTCAGAGATGTTTCTGAGTTTGTACTTTGCATATCATCGTGCATGATATGGAACACCATCTAACAACATTCCAAACAGGAATGATTTTATTCTCATCTCTGATATCCTGTGGGTTAAATCCATTGTGGTGATCTCAAAGCCAAACTCAACATTTACATTGTTCTAGCCTTGTGTTCTTGAGAGTGATCAAGTTTGAACTGACAACATTATGACACGACGCCCTCTGGACTCAGACCACCAGCGCTGAAACACTGACCGACTCAGTGAGCTTGTAAAAGTTTTCTTTAAGGTATCACAGTCAAATGTGTTTTATTTGAATGTCAGGCATTCAGCTGTGAATTGGAAAGTGTCCCCACAGCCCTGTAAAATCACCACAGCTCTTCAAAGTTTTTCCATCATCAGTAGCAGCTCCCAGATTTGTCTAAACCATCACTACAATCTCTGCTTTTCAGCTCAGCACAGACTGAAATGAACAGCTTTGCAGAAAGACCAAATATGAACTTCAGAGCTGCTGAACTCTGCGTGCAACATTATTATGCTTCCTAATCTACATTTTAACATGTTGTATGTCTTAACAAGGGAGCTGTAAGATGTAGAGTATACTGTTTCATCCATTCTGCTCCTTCTTAATCTCTTTTTTTTCTTAATGCATCCTCTTATTTTAAGGAATAGTTATTATCACTGTGGATGATTGATTTCAGTATGAGAGAATTTCTCTGTAAATATTGTGATAAGGATTAACAAACTCTTCCTTGGTGTTTTAGGATTACTTGTGTTTACTATTGTGAGGTGGTGTGAGAACAAGCTGAGGAGACTGATGGTATTACGGGTGACAGATTTACAAGGATAATCTCCTCTAAGGGTTTAACAACAATTTGTAGAAGGACTTATCTCTTTATCCGGCTGCATTAAAGTCTATAGGAGTTCCATTATGATTAATGCTGATGATCAGTGATGGTGAACATTAGGGTGGTTACTAAAGGCTTCATAATCGTTCACACAAACATAAAGAGACAGCTTTATACTATGATAGAACTAACTGCTACAGTCCAGACTTCAAATAGCAGTGGGATGTCTTATGCTGTTAGTGGTCATTTCCCTGACTCTGCGATCTACTGTATTTCTACTGCCAGTGGGATCTACTGTACGGTATTTCTACTGCCAGTGGTGCATAGCCCGAGAAAGAACGTGGGCCAGGGAGAGAACGTGGTTATTTTAAGATCAGCAGTGCAGCTGAAAACAAGAAGGAATACATTATTGGTGTGGAAGGCCTGGCTTTAATCACGGCGTGACAGTTCACTTTCCATTATTCTTTTCGTTACTGTACATTGTGCTGAATGTGGGAAAAGGTTCTACAATCGTTGACTTGCAGCCAAATTGCATATGGCATGAAATCATTGGGACAATAAGAAGAAACCAGCTCCTGACACCTCCAGAGGATATAGCCATGTCCACAAGCTTTATGTTGGTCTGACAATCACTAACAGCATGGTCAGCTGCTTATTATGTCATTGTTGGAATGAAATACATCAGGGGATTAAATCAAAGTCAAGGTGAGCAACACATCATCCAATGACAGAGGTCTTATAAGCTTCATGTTATGACAGCAATGCAGCGCCGAAACACAGCTGTCACATCAACATCATACTGCTTCAGTAACACTTGACTGATGTAAGACTGACTTAATTACAGCTTCTGTGTTCACGGTCACTACTTACTACATATCTTTCTTAGAAAGTAGTAATTGGACTGGCTCTGTAAGGCTGTGCTGATTGAATGCCATTAGTTTTGCCGGTCTTTGGCCTTGTGCTGGTTAAAATGTCATCAATATTAATCAGATTCATCCTCTGAGGATCGCAAATGTTTGCACAAAATTTCAAGGCAATCAATCCAATAATTGCTGAATTATTTGACATTAATTTGTTGTCTGCCAGGGGCAACATGTGTGTGTGGGCTCAGCTGATTTTCGCCCACTCTGGAACAGTTTCTAGCATTTGTCGGTCCAAGCTCATTTT
Organism: Decapterus maruadsi; assembly: GCA_030347415.2. Taxonomy (NCBI): domain Eukaryota; kingdom Metazoa; phylum Chordata; class Actinopteri; order Carangiformes; family Carangidae; genus Decapterus; species Decapterus maruadsi. The sequence continues at coordinate 6,856,797 of CM064895.1, forward strand.
ACATTTCATCTGAATTGCTGCTACTGGCAAAGTTCAAATGAACACAACTTGTAAGTACAAGGAAACATTAAACAAGTGCATGGAGACAGAATCTTCCCTTGATGCTATGGTAATTAGTCCATCAAGTGCTCCAAAAGTAAGTATTAGAAAACATATGAAATATAGGAGAAAACAACCCTTTTTTTATAAGGCTTTTTTTTTTATGAGAGATAGAGACATTTTCTGAGAAATACGAATACTTTTAAAGAGGACTAGATAAGCATGTCTGGTGTAAATTTGTAAAATTAAATTTCAAATATTGCATGATGGCCTCATGCATCAGTTTTAATTTGAGTTTAATATCTCCTTTCTTCTTATTGTTATTTCCTCTGCTGTCTCTCTCTCTCTCACACACAGACACACACACACATAAACAAACGCAAACAGACATTCACTGCAGCACATATTATGATTGTGTGTCATAAATGGTAATGATGGCAGAAAATGGCCATTCATACGGAGTTTAGCCTCCCTCCACTCTGCAGCCCCCTGCTTCCTTCTGTGTGTTTATGTTCCTCAATATTCCCCTTCTGAGCTCTTGTATTACACCAAGCCCTGGAGAAGCTTTTCTGGCCAGAGACGGCATCCTAAAATGACCTGCTGCTGCTGTTACCATGACAACCGTGGAGGATAGAAAAGAAAAAAAAAACCACGAAGCCAAACCTAGTCCAAAATGCCTCTCTAGTTTTTTTAACCTGCCCAGCGAACCTCACCATCAGCTCAATGAAAGCTGCACCTGCAACAAGCCAGCACTGCTATTTCTGCTGTGTGTGTGTGTTGTGTGAATCTCCTACTGCACAACAAGCAACCTGGAGTTTTGTATCTCATCAGCACGGATGGTTGTTCCCCCCCATAAATCTCTTAGGAGCATTTTCTGTACAACAACTTAGTAGGAATTCAATCTGGGGAGGTGTTTGACAGAATAGCTGCACCAGCAACACATTCACGACACCAGCTGCATGTAAACATTTATATTATCTGATATGACTTCATGCTACATTGCACACTGATGTCCTCTACGAATAGTTGTGACATCTACTGTATGTAATATGTAATCCAGTACAACCCTGTTTGCTGATAGGGCACTTAAGACTTTCCAAAGAACAAACAACAAGAAAATCGGGTGTGAATAGTGCGCACAAGAAAGTTTTGTCCCCTAACTTTTGGTTTTTGAAGGTCCTTTCCTCCTTTTTTAGGGAATGGAATGTATTGATGTTGGCTGAAACATTAGTCCTGAACCAGTCTGCACACTACAGCAAATCAGAAGCAAACGCGCCAAATCTCACTACTGACCTCTGTCAAAAGACAAACTGTCCATCAAGCAACTGACAAGACAAGGACAATGTCACATGACAGACAAAGGCTCTGCACCACAGTAAGGAGGAACACTTTTGGTTTTAGGCAACAGAGTCAATATGTATGATTCCACAATAAGACACTTAGAGGACAAAACCCACACCATACACTGTGTGATATTGATGCATCCTCTTTACACTGACCATGGCTGTTATGATTGGTTCGATTTTTCAGAGGGAAAAGCAGCGAAAACCACCTAAATACAAAATCGTTAGTTCCTACAATGAGCTGCTGAATGTATACATCGATAGCGCCAGGAGAATTTCAACTACATTTACTGCACTTAGCGCTTAAACTGCTTGTTTTTCTCTTTTACTGCTTTAGCCAACAGTCCATGACATCTTTGCTTAGATTCTCAACCTTGGCCCCAAAGCCACACAAAATCCTTTAGTCTGCTCTGAATATGCTATGACCTTTCCAGCAGGTCCTTGTAGAATACCACAGACGAGGCAGGCTGCTGCAAAGCTTTGGCTGCGATCGATACTAATCAATTTGTCAGTCTGTTAGCTAATAACAAGCTAAGAACCTGCTGCTCGGAAAAATATGGCTTCCAGACCTCTTTAATTTGTCATAATAGGAGGGCAGAGGAAGCAAACCTGATTATCTGGCTCTTGGTCTCTGATTCCTTATGTGTGGCAGATACAATTTGAAGCCAAGCAGGGTTATTTAAGGGGGCCCGCTGCCTTTCTCTGGTTTATGCTGTCAGGTGGATTCGATTTGGAAATTGTACCATCACTAATCACATTTCTGCGCCAGTCAAGCTCCGATGTTTGTGTTCCCCTGAACACCTACAGAAGAAAAAAAAGAAACACAAACAACATCTTTTAAATGGAGATCGAACATCAAATATGTCTTGCAAAAATAATCTGTGTCCGTCAAAAAGCATAGTGGCAAAAATACTGAGGTCTAACACTCCATTTGTCCCTCAGATAAACTGGATCACGCCAGGAAGCATCCGTCTGAAACATGTCATAGATTTAAAGCGTATGTGTATGAAAATACTACCAAAGCCTTGTTGGCCGGTTTGATGTATTCTAAAGGCGGAGGCAATCCTTCAGATCGGGTCGGTGGCCCTTGACTGGGTCCGGCCCTTTAAGTTCAAGATGAATAACTGGAAGGAGGACGTATGGGTTTGTGCCGGGTTTTTTATCCTGTCACTTCAACCCTACAACACCCAGCAGCTCCCTGGACCTCTGCTGGAGCTGCAGAACAGACTGGCCATTAATCAAACTCCAAAGGTCAGGAGCTAAACCCAATTTACCCGCACACTCCCCTTGTCGCTCACAAGAGTAATGAATATGTTGGTGGAGAAACCAGGAGGAGCCCAGCTGAGAAAATGTTCAGAGGGATTTAGTCTTTCTGAAAAATGTAAGGTGGTTCATCTGTGGCCAATTCGTTCCCAGGAGAGAGACAGAGAGAGACAGACTGAGAGAGAGAGGCAGCATTATTTTCTTCTTAGCTTTCCATACTCTTCTTGTGTCTTTGTGTTCCTCATAAGGCAGAGGAGATGAAAGTGAATTTAGAGTAAATATAACCCCCCTCTCTGATTTGGTTTGAAGTTACAGAAACATAAAACTGCTCTGTGAAGTCCGGAGCCTTAAATATTCATCAAAAGCAGACAGAACGAAACAAGCTATATTCCTTGTTGTTACATGATTTCAGGAAAAGAACTTGGCATGTGTAATAAGAATTTCTGTTACCGTACATACAGTATGAGATTGTGATACAAACTGCATTCAAACCCTTTCAAACTCAGTACTTGGTTGAAACATCTTTGGCAGTCGATACAGCCTCAAGTCCTCTTTGGTAACAGGCTTTGCACACCTGGATTTGGGGATTTTCTGCAGATCCTCTCAAGCTGTGTCAGTTTGGACGGAGACGGACGTTTTCAGGTCTCTCTTGAGATGGTCGATTGGGTTCGAGTCAGGGTTCTGTCTGTGTCGCACAAGGACATGCATGGAAGTTGTCCCTGAGCCGCTCCTGTCTGATCTGGACCTGGTTTTCCACCTTCCTCTAAGCCTGACCAGTCTCCCTTTGGAAGCATCTCAAGAAATAAAGGTGCCTGAAAGTGTCATAGCAAAGGGTCGGAATAATGTGATATTTTAGTAGTTTTTTGTTTTTTTTCCCAATGCGTTGGCAAGTATTTATGATTATGATACTGAAAAGAAATTAAACTTGTTAAATTGTTAATGGTGTAACAAAACTAATAAAAAGTGTAGAAGTTCTTATTGTTCTGGTAGTTATCAAACAACTTCAGATGGATTGATCATTCTGGACTGGAGAACAGCTAACCCTGTGACAGATCTATGCTCACACTTTAACACATATTTCATATGTATTTTATCCACCTACAGAACATCTGAAATAAATATAAATGTGCTGGGGGAATAAGTCTGTCAGTAAATAAAAAAATCTAGTGTAAGATAAGCACCTGCACATGTGATTCTTGGTTCAATGTAGTCAGACAGCAGGGAAGTGCTCACAAACATTGCTAGCAGATAGTGGCATTGTCCACTATCCACACATCAAGTGCATCCAATATCATAATGACCTGATATCAGTAAATTAGTTATCTAAACACACGTGAATGACTGACTTTGTAACAAACACTGTGTAATATGTCCACCTGATGATCCTGACTAACACACTGTGACCTACTGTACAATGTGTTTTACACCGTGTTACAACCAAAAACGTAATAACGGCCAATAACGTAATAACTGCCAATAATGTCATAATTTTGGCCATTTCAAATGTAATAAAGCCAATAGTGTAATAATGGGCCAATAATGTAATAAAACTTTTGAGCCAATAACGTAATAACTTTTTGCCGATAATGTAATAAGGCATTACATTATTGGCTGGTTATTACGTTATTGGCCTGGTATTAAAAAAAACCTTTCAAAATGTAATAACTGGTGCCGATAATGTAATGTCTTATTACATTATCGGCAAAAAGTTATTACGTTATTGGCTCAAAAGTTTTATTACATTATTGGCACATTATTACACTATTGGCTTTATTACATTTGAAATGGCCAAAATTATTACGTTATTGGCAATTATTACGTTATTGGCCGTTATTACGTTTCTGGTTGTAACACACCGTCTCTCTTGCTGTCCTTTTATCGGAAACACATTGTCCTATTTTTCAAATTTTGATTTTTTTTTCTAGCTGTGATAATTATTCAGGATTCAGGATTTTTAACTGCGCCACAGATCTCCCCTCACCCTCTTGCGCGTCCTTCAGCTGTCCCTGTTTGTCATGTGTCTGCGAGAGCGTCCTGTCACTACTGTCAGCTTCCTCTCAGCACTGAGAATCCAATGACTTTCCCCTCATCCATAATTGAGAGGCCATGCTAGGTGCCTGGAGAGCTGAAATGAATTAGCTGGAGGTATTAATAGCCACCTAAAAATACAGCTGCAGGTCTATTTGCAGAGGCCTTCAGAGGCAAGGTGTTCCTGCTATTAGCAGCGCTTGAAATTGCTGCTAAGTGCAACCCTTGTTGGTGACCAAGGGAGAAATATGAGTATTTAAACATCTTTATCACTATATCAGTGGTGGTGAAAAGCATTAAGCAGAGATAAATGTCTTTCTACAAGGTGTAAGAAAGAGAAACTGATTAATTTAGAACATTTTGAAAAGACACTCCCACTATCAATGTACCTCCTAAATTCATTCTAATTCCTTCCTATTCAATTCTGTTCCACTCTAGACTCCCTTTAATTAAATCAACTCACCTTACTCCACTCATAATTCCACAATCTACTGCACCATCAAATGCCACCCACTCAGTCTAATAGAAACAAAGGAAGATCATCGGGATAATGCGGGTGACTTGCAGCCTAACGAGGCAGACACATTTCAGCTCTAATGATCTAAATGAACTCGTCACCGTCTCTCTCCTCTGTGTCTGAATGCCTCCTCTGACCTGCTGTAATTACACCTTTCATTAGCCATTAGCAGGGATAGCCTCCGAGCCCTGGTGGATTGATCGGGCGTTCACAGGGGTGCTGTTAACGACACTGCAGAGGAGGACGGCAGCGTATCCAGTCGTCTGATAAGGGCAGGTACTTCAGGAGAAGCGAATGATGGGGGAGATAATGGTAGTGAACCACACTCGCCGTCTCTGCACAGAGCAATATAACTATCTCAGGTAACACTTCAAATGAAGATTATACCAATAATATAAATCTATGGCCTCACATGACAGACAGTAATAAAAGTCTTCTTTTATCATTATGCATCTATCTGTTCTCTACTAGTTGTATTGATAATGGCTAGTGTCTACTGACTTCAAACAATAATTAAACAACAGGCAATCTGCCTTGTACACACACACACATACAGTATACTGTACATACACAGAGAGAGAACTGTCATGCTTACCTTTGGCCTATGCTTAATTTCAGACTTATTAGTGTTGTTAATCAGGGCTTGAATTACACTGTGGCTTTTGTGGGAGCCCTATTTTCCAGCGTGCACCACTATTTCACATACAAGTCTGTAGCACTGTGGCCAATAACAGTTCAATGGGAAGAGCTGATCGGAAAATGGAATGGAATAAAAAAAAAAAACATTAAATAAAATAAAAATGTCATTTAGCAAATTTTAAATGTCATGCAATATAATGTAAAGAAAAATTAAGTATATTCTGTGAACAGAACAGTGAACACATTTTTAGAGCATCCCCTAATCGCTCCCTTTCCCCCTAATTATTTTGATTGAATAATATTGAGCAACTAAAGTCAAGTGAAAAGAATAAATGTGTAGTACCAATAACATAGCAACACGATGTGTTCTTCTGATAGGCTCTCTCTGGGTTCTCTGGCTCTTCTCACAGTCTAACAGACATGCACGTTAGGTTCAACAGTGACTTCAGTGTGAGCATGTCAGCGTTGTTTGTCTCAATGTGTCAGCCCTGTGATAGACTGGTGACCTGTTCAGGGTGTACCCCGTCCTCACTCTGTGTCCGTTGGGATTGGCTCCTGCCCCCTGAAACTCTGCATGGATAAGCAGTGTAGCAGCCGATGGGTGAATGGAACATGAAGGCTGACCAGCATTCACAGCGCTCATCGGTAATATAAGTCACAGGCAGCTTAAATCAGTAATATGTGACAGTTCTATGTGGAAAGGAAAACAAAGCCAACAGCTATAACGTGGTCCAGTTGGTGACACGCCATGGAGGGCGATGATGCCATCTCATTATGGAAATCAAGCATATATAACAAAAATCATAGCTTGTAGCTGTAGCGTTATAGTGTAATGTCTGTCTATTTTATAAAATAAATATTGATGGATGTGAATTTGAAACTTGATTTTTTGGGAAACTGCCCTTAACAGTACGTGAAGCCTATAGTAAAAACAGTGAACTCATTCCAGCAGATTTGAAACCTCACAAACTATAACACTACACCACTTGTCTCCACACAAAAAGCCTTTAAAACAGTGAAATGACAGACCATGATTTCAGCTCCACTGAGAACTGGAGTATTGTATTAATATCCTGTAAACCACCGTAGCCTTTAAAACACAGTATAAACAGGGATTTCATGGGGAATTTTTGACCTCAATGAGGGGTTCATTGCCAAAAGAAAGAGAGGTCGGAACTCTGACAGAGTTGGGAGAAAGCTTCCCACAAATATCACGAACAACGTTTCAAGAGAGTTTCCATTCTCAACTGGAGTTTGAGCGATTTTACGAGCTTCAGGAGTAATTTTACAAAACTGCACTCAGGGCTTCCAATCAATTCCCTGGCTGCTGCACAACTTTCTTCAGTGAGCTAGCATGACACTAAAAAGCACTGTGAGACCTGGTCCAAGAAAAGCAAAAATATCTGTGGCGGTAAGAGCTGTCATATCGTATCACCTTGGAAGTCATAATATCCACAGTGTCATGACTCATGAGCGTCTTCTGAGTGTCGTAATGCAACATGAGACAGCTGAGGGTGTCATTAACCACACTCATGAGCATTTCAGCCAGCATGGAAGTAAAACCAAGAGAGACATCAGCCATCAGGAGACAGACGTCCACTATTCATGGCAAATTAAACCACTGTGATTGTGAGAGTGGTGTTTGTTCTGGCACCTAATTCAGCTCTAATCCTTTGAATGAAAATGTATTAATTGATGCTTGTTAGTCAAGTCATTGTAGAACAGTTTTGAAAAGCTGTATTCTGTCTGTCCTGGAATAATGATGAACTGAGTTTAGGGAATACCACACAATTCAAGCACCTACAAACACAAACAATAGTCAATATTAATGAATCCGTCCACAGCCAATGTTAACAAGTTTACCCTGTACAGCAGGATGTAGTGTTGAGACTGTTGCCTGCATGTTTCTGTACTTAGTCACTGCGGTTTTGTTTTGATGACATGTTTACATTTCCAACATTGTTAACACTAATGGCTGAATCAGTGTGACTGAAAAACTGGCTGTTAAACGGAGGTGTGTCAAGAATACATGTCCATTCATATGTTTTTCATCTACTATGTTGTATTTATCTGTTAATAAAACATGTAATGCCTTTTGTCATGGTGTTTGTCTCCAATTGTTACTTTCTGTTCATGTCGAGTCTCATTTTCCTGGTGGGAAAACATTTAGGCTACGCATATCTTTCATTACAGTTTCCAGCACTCTCTTTGACCCCCAGCAATAATAATCACTTGAATCATTCCAAATGCTGATTTAATTTTTCTTTGATGAGTATTTACACTTAATTTATGATGTGGAGAGTTTGCCTGTAAAGCAGAGTACATTTTCTCCTTTACATAAAAAGTTGAATGGTCTCCCTGGTATTAAAGGCACTGTGGTTATGAATCAGTGCATTATACACAGTAGGAGGAATTTTAATGAATACTCCCAGTGCATTGAAAACGGTCTCCGAGGACAGGCAAAGACAAGCGTCAGTGTGGGGACTGTCTGACAAAGGTGGCTAAAACACAAACCACTTAAAATATAACATAATGGGTTTGACCTTAGATCACGACCTCGGTCACATAAAATCTGCGTCTCTCACTGCTATCGCTGAACTCAACAATCTTTAAAGTTGCAGATCAGACAGGCCTTGAGGTTAGGTTAACAAAGAATTAACCTATCCGGTTGTGCTTCACAAAGACCTGATCATAATGTGCTCAGCTTCCCTTCACTTATCCGTCTAGAACACTACCAACATGTAAACACTCAAAGAAAATCAGAAATAGCTGGAGGGGGATTAGCTTCTCTCTCTGCGCTGAGCAATTCTTTATCCTGCCAAAATTCATCCGCCATGCCTTCCTTCTCCCTTAACTAAATCCGTCAGCTCCCTTACAATGTACTGACAGGCCCCCTCATTCAGCATCATTTGATTATCAATTCTCATTTCGCGAGCCACGGCTAAGCTCGTTTCAGATTAAGATCCCAGACTTCAAGCAGCCATAGATCACCTGTCACTTGTCAGAGCTTCGTGGCGGAAAAAGGACAGAAAACCGTCAGTGGCTTTGGGCAGTCTGCCAGCGACGGCAGAGAAATGACTTCATTTTATGCGCTGGAATTGGGACTTCTAATGGAGGCAACAGAAACCAAATAACTTCTGCATCTTCGCACCGTGTTTGCCTCTGAATGTTAGCAGGTGGGTGTCGGCCACACCCCCGGCAACAACACATTGTGAGTTTCTTGCGCAAAATGTCAGCACATGAAAACACTGGGAAAAATCCCATCGACTGTTATCTGCACTGTCTCTTCCTTCATTAGCATACGACAGGTGCAGATACACCGTGTATAACAGGAGGAAAGTGGAGAGCTAATGCTGAGGAGACTGTAGAGTCTCTTTGTTGGCAATCAGATCTGAGTGCATGTGTGTGAATTCAGTGATTGCCAGACTCTCTTTGCCTCAAGGGATATCTCATTTATGAGATTAGCATAGTCATACAACTGAATAGACATGCAGCGTTACCGTCCTTATGAAGCACTTAAGGATAAGTAAAACACAACAAGCCCCACTTCTAGTTTCTGACTGCATAAAAAGCACAGGAAGCCTTTTCCTTTACACTCTCTCTCCAGCAATAGTGCAATTGAGGAGATGTGAATTCATTTCTGTGGCGGCCCGGGAGTGGATTGAAGAGTTTCTCTCATCCCCTGTCACTCATCCACGCTGATGGGCACGTCGCTCTCCTCTGGCCTCTCTTCCTCCCTCTCTTTCCCACCTGACAGACAGCTCCTCTGTACTATTACCCCCAGCTGTAATTTCATGTCAGCTGACAGGAAAAAGACCCATCTACAAATTTAACACCCGATCTTGACACCTAAGCTGCAGCTGTCAACTGCAGCATACCTCAGACAGAGAGAACGGTGAGGAAATATTACGGCATCGATTTTCACAAGGCCTAATTGAAACATTTATACAAATCGGACCCAGCTCGCACTTTGCTGAATAAATACTGCCTGTTTTCCAGCCTGTGAACAAATGTGTTAGCTGCAAACATAAATTTGCAGCAAGCGTCCCGCTGAGAGACGGAGAGACTATTATAGCCTTTCTAAATGTAGTATCCGCGCGGCTTTGTGTACGATCCCGCCCCTAATGTAAAAAAGAGTGCCTCACTTTATTTATTCATCTATTTACGCCACTGTGTTTTCATTTATTGGCACTGCCGGCAGACAGCAGGATATTGATTGTGTGTTCTCTTCTAGGGAATTGTGTGAAAAGGGGATCCATCACTTCTCCACAACCCACCCACGTGAAGGCCTCCCCTGGACAATCTCTGCTCTCCAGGGTGGGCCCTTCTGGGAGCACAAAAGCCCTCTCCATGTCTCACGCTGGACCTTTTTACTGACTGAGAACTCTGCACAAAAAACAATCCTTAATCCAGCAGCGTAATCTCAGCCCCAATACGGCTAAAAGCAACATCCACTGTGAAACACGCTTCAATGGGGAATTAGAAAAATTGCCATTTCCTTGAAAGGCACTGTGTTATGATTCGCATGGAGTGTTTGAGGGTTCGGAGGAAAAGGCAAGTGGGGGGCAAAGCCAGAGGAAAAACATGTCAACCCTAATCCATTTCTTCCATTGATATATGTACGGCAGGCTTAACAGAGATTTAAATAATTCAAAGTGCTTGGATTGCCAAAGCTCCATAATCAGCTTGCAAAGCTCAAGGAAGCAGCACGATAAAGTGTACAGTACCATACAGGGAGACTGATTGCTCAGCCCACATGCATAATTAAGCAGAGGTGGGGGTTCGGCTTTGTAGGCAGAGCCCTGTTTAATGACAGATCTGAGGTCAGCCCGTCGTGCAGTATTTCTACTTGGACGAGTCTGTTTACATGGGTGCATAATGATCTGAGAAGTGTGGATGTGGACTCACTGTACTGTGGAGTGTCTTGTCAATGCTGTAGTATGTTGTCAGCAAATATGCAGCACCAAATAAGGCTGAGTATCTCAGCCAGGATTTATGGCTCCATATGGTTCACATTAGTGGAAACTTAGTAGATTATCACAGATGGAGTTGTTTAAAACCTTATTAGTCAATAGGACAGGATTACTTTAGTGGTCCCTATGCTCTGCAGTTTAATGTTTTAACTTCCTGCAGCACACAGTAGACTGTACAAAGCCCAGGCCCAACCTTGACATTCATCAGATCAATAGGCTCCATTTCTTATGTGGGTCTGGTTGACGTTTGAAGACGAGGATGGAAACTCTGCTCTTGAAATTCGTTTTAAGCCATGTCTGGACAAAGAAGCCTCATCCAGTTTAGTTTGGACAGAAAACAAGGCCTTGACTCATGGATCATTTTCAATTTTGCCTCATGAGGAACACGTCACACCCCACACATCTGATTTTATATTCACTTGTGCATTTTTGCATTGAAAAAGACTTGAATCAACCTGTCAAATCCAGTCTGGAGGCAGCAAAACCCAGAAACCAAGTTAATCTGTCAAACAGTTAAACAGTAAGCCAGTCAGTAGGCCAGAGAGTGTGTGACCTTCCCCTGTCCCCTGTCTCCCCTCTCAGTGCAGGGGCCGACATGGCATGAGGCAGCAGTGACCAGGGCGAAGGCCTGTCTGTCTGCCAGACTGACAGCAGCTCAGTGCCAGAGGCTCATTACCAAGCAGCAGCCACGGCAACAGCAACGATGACAACAGCAGCGATGCAGCCTCCGGACTGCTTCATGCAGCTGGCCATGCGGACAAGTCACAAAACACAAACCAATCTGTAACCACTCCATGCCTTCAGTAACATGGCAAAAAGGCCCTTTTCAGTAGTCTGTGGCTGCGAAGAAACCGACTGCATAATTCCCACAGAACATGAATGAACATGAACTAAATGAGAGGTGGATTTTACAAGAATGTCTTCATCACAAGCTACAATAATAAAACGGTTATTGCCTGTGACATCAAAAGTACACACAAAGTTGTCTCTGTGACAATATCAACAGTGTTTACTCACATATCAGACACAGATTTCACACACTGTGACATACTACACCTGGAATAATGAACATGAACGACAATCAAGAGGAAAATGAAATTATAGTTCTAAAGTTCCACACGTCTAAATCTGTTCTTTGCGCCACTGGCTGTGTCTTTTACTGCTGTTACTTAACAAGCCTCCGCAGCTTTTGATTTCCAACTGTGGAATGTGAACAAATCATTACAGCTACTCAATCATCTCACTTGGCACTGAAGCGCAGGAGCAGATTACTTATGTGGCAAATTAGAGTTGGAAGACGAAGTTATGAGGCTTGACATTCAGTTAAAACACTTGCAACCCATCTGTACAAATGAATTTCGAGCATCTGAGGGTTTTATGTCATTTTGGTTCTCTCTGTTTACATCTTCATTTGCCAAATTGTGTATGAAGCAGTGAATTACACTCTGTTTTGTATTATGAGGGAGTGATTAGGATGTACCTGATTAAAAGTATAGGGTATACTGTACATTGCCTTGAAGACAGGACAAATCATAAATGATGAAGATGAAAAAGAAGAAATGCGTTGCACTCACTTTGGTTTCTTCAGATTGCCATAAAACAAATGTGTAGGAATCTGTCTAGTTGCAGACACATCCAACCATCTGACAACGTCCAACCGACTTCCCAAGTTTCCAAGAGATGACAGGATGTCTGATATAATGCAAACAGATGGTGCAGCGCACACAGTGAGGAGTACAAACAGACACACACATTCTGAGCTTCAGTGAACAGCATGAAAAGCTAAAAATAATTTTATATCACAAAATGTTTTTCAGAGCTGAGTTGTAATTCTACAAAGATTTCTCTGAGACAAAGCTATTTCTGAGGCAGAAATGATCTCATTGGTTAAGATAAACTGTAGTTACCAGAGAGACAGTCACTGGGGAAGAACTTCAGACAACCAAACACACCGAGTCGTTTCAGATTCAGTTTCATGAAGGACTCTTTAACAAAGACATGTTTTGACTACAGGTGAGCGAAGCCTTCGTCACTACAAAAAGCATCTGTTTCTTTATTGTCCATATAATAGAGATCATTAAACTACATGGGTAGCAATTAAATGGAGCAGCTAACCTAGCTCAGCGCAAAGACTATAGGGAAACAGTTGGCTGACTTTCATTTAGAGAATTAAGGTTATTTGGGCTTAATCCTACAAACAAGCACCACCAGATGTATTATGACATAATATAGAATTATTCCTGCGACTAGTGATCTTTATGGATCAATACAGAAGTGAGGAACTGAAACCACTCTGAGCGTCACCTACTTAGCTCTGATTATGTGCTGCATGATAAGAGGGAAATATTTTAGGAAAAGTCCAAGATTGATGACAACTCATTTTTGGAATTCTATCCACAGACATGAACTCATTTGACAATTTTCTCTGTCTCCTGTCCATCTCTCTACCAGATGACGGCAGTGTTTTGTTATTGGTGCAGCAGGTGAAAACAAAGCTCTCCATTATTTCTATATTTGAGTCTTTGAGGCATGCAAACCAATTACTTCTGGAATTAGTTTCTATGACTTTATATTTGTTAAGGGGACATTATTATTATACTCTGTTGCTGTTTCCACCAGGGCTGCTTGTTAATTTATTGCACATTGTGTTGCTGCAGGTGCTGGTGTTTGGGCTGAAAGCATATTAAATTGTGTCTCTCTCTCCTTTCTGAAATAAATGTAGCATGTACATGCAAGGTTTTCCCCAGATCCATTCAGTTTGACAGAGTTCAACTGGGTAACATTTTCCCTTCTTAAACTGACCAGTGCCATTTATGTTCTGCTGCAACATCCACAGAAACTATTTGTGACCCAGTTTCAAAGATTTACAGAACGATCAGTGATAAACAATGAGCTTTGGACTGAGTGGCATCTACAGAGAGGTAGTCGTGAGTAGCGAGAGACTGATGCATTGTTGGTTTTCATCTCCTGATGGGATTTGTTGACAATAAGAAAAATTAATAATGCCAGCCTCATCCTTTAATACCACTGAAAAACACTTGTTGGCCGCTCCAATGGAAGTTCATCCTAACCCAAGAGGAAGCTCTGTGCTGAGAAATGTTTGAGTAACTAAAATTTCAATATGCAGATGGGCACACAGGCCCTCTGTAGCCTCCTCCATGTGTTCCTTCATTGTGCCACATAATATAAGCCCAGTGTTTGTTGACTGTGTGCTGCAAACTGGCACATTACAGATTGTAGTCTGAGTGAGAGTCACACACGAATCCTGGCAAGCTTGTTGCTCCTCAGAGCCTGTGATGATGTTAGCACAGAAACAGCCAATCACACGGGCCCTCTCTCTGAAATAACTCCAACCCAAACTAGAGCCCAGAAACATTCCTATAATACATACAGTATATTCACATCCGCAAGTGAAGCGTGTGCAGTCCACCCCAGTACATGTAGCTACGCACAAACTAACAGATAAACACTCATTAACATGAGAGCAGTGCAGAAAATACTAGAGACAAGTGTGATCAAGGGAACTGTTGACACACACACACGTGCTAAGAATATACACGCCAGGGACCATGCGTGCACCCACACACACTTGCACACACAAAACAGACAAGACACAGCTGTGGGCCCAGAGCGGTGCTCCAGCCAGCACAGCATCAAGCCTGCCACTGACTGACAGGACCTAAGGGCTTTCCTGCCCTACAATAACATATTTTCATAATCATCCTTCTTGTGGCTAATAATAACCTTTTGGGGGAATTGTGGCTAAATAATGAGGGTAGAAAATGCACCTCTGCTTGGAGAGTGCAGTTGGCAAAGGCCTTTCAGTTGTAAGTGGAAACACTGGATTAGAAAACAGGCACTAAGCTTCAGGCAAACCAAACCCCTCAACCTTGCTCATTTGAATGAATGTTAGAATGTATTGTGCTTGTAATTCTTATACTCTTTGTAGAATACACTAATTTTTGCCTTTTCAATTTAAAGGTATAATGTGTAGGAATTACCCCCATCCAACGGTGCGGTTGCATATAACATATTGTTGATGTTGCATTCACGTGAAATCAGGCAGACGTAAGACAGACACAGCATGTAACAGGATAAACAAGTGTCTGTAAACAAGTGGTCCGTCAGCAAGAGGCATAATTATACAGGTGTGACAATATGTTGTCATGGTGATGTCGTATTGCCTGACCCACGTTTTACCGTCTTTCTCTCGTTGAGTAAAATAACATCCGGTTGGTCTGCCTGAATGCAACATCAGTGCCTCTCCTTCCTCACACTACACAGTGGTGACAGTTTTAACAGGTGCTGCCTCAAAAACTTTCTCCCTGAGCCGACAGCTCTGACTTTCTGTGGTTACCTACGATCTCGCTGCCACTGAACGTAAAAAATGGCGATGCGACATGGCAGCCAAAGTTCGGTGCGCCCCCCTTTATGTATTTGTAATGACTTGTAACTCATTCTAAGGTACGAGAAAGCTTTCATTTGTATGCGAGTGTGATCTTATAAGTATTTATGATTTTTGATAATAAAAAGCCAAATAAGTTACATACTGGGGCTTTAAACAGTAGGCCTAGATGAGTAAGCAGCAACTCTCTCTCAGTGAAACTCTTTCTTTACAAGTCATAACAATATACAGTGTGTAATCATGTGCATTGGAATGATAAAATTATATTATATGTGAGTATCAGTGTGAGAAACACACTGCACAGAAACCGCTATAGGCTATAATTGAGCAGTCAGAATCAAACAGTCAGACACAGCGGAAAACTGAGTACATGTGATTAGATGTAATCAATATTAAAATTAGTCCAATTTTAAACAGCCTTCAATATCAATCTTAGTCTGCAGCCAAGTTTTCTCACACCCACTGCTCCAGCAATCTAAGCATTTTAACACTCGTCTAATGCTGAGAAAGCACCGCGATTACTGTTATGAAAAAGTCTTGACATTTCCCTTCCACTTTCAGAACAGCAGGCACAAGTCTGAGTTGAATGTGCAGGCAGCAACAGCACAAGATGAAACATGCAGAGAGAAGGCGGCAAGTCTTATCATGGTGCCACCTTCTAAGATCATTACAATAAATCAAAGGAATTCACTGAGTTTCAACTGTCATTCATTGTTTGTGCACTGTCAGATTTCATGGCAGAAGATTGAAATGATGAAATGATGTAGATGGCCATTACTTATGGCTCTGGTACAAATAGGGAGATTATTTAACGTCTTGCATTCTGTAGCAGTCTAAATAAAATAAGCAGCATAGATATATTTATTCCATGTTGTCTCAGTCACTAACTGCTCTTTTTCTCCCCTTAAGCTTACTGTATGGTTTTATTTTACAAACCTGTTATTAGCATTGAGTTTTCATGTCAGGCAATGTCGCCATCTCACTATTTTCTGCATGCAACTGTCATGAAGTTTTGATAAGAACAATAAGCCAGTTTCTTCACATTTGCTTCATGTGAAAAAATCATTGCATCAATAAAATCATACAATGGAAACAGACTTGGTGAATAAATCATCAGATCTGTTTCAATCAACAACAAGGCTGTAGCCGCCCTCAAATTAATAAACCAAACAAATGTAAATTTGTCATAATACATTGTTATTCATCGTGTGAGGTTTGACTGGCGCTCTTTGAATTACTTTATCGCACATGCCTAATCCTTCTCTGAAAAGGTTTAATGGCACCCAACTGGAGAGTTATGCTACCAGCTGTTAATCTTGATGAGCCAACTCCTAATATTTGCATACGAACAGTGGCTGGAGCTGTGCATTTAATTTGTTCATTCGTTTTATATTTCTGTAAATTGTGTTTAAGCGACTGTAAAATGGAGATTAGAACACAGAGCATCTGAATTTTAAATACAATGATGATAGATAAGGTGACAATATAGTACACAAAGAGCCCATGCTGCCCTTAGTCCAACTGTAATCAGTATGGTAAGAAATGACAGCAAAATCGGACCCAAGGTTGATATTTGTTGAACTTGCGCTTGCCGATGTAACCTTTCTGCATGTTCATTATGGATGAGGTGCTCTCGGTGCTTTCATGACGGCCTCTTCAACCCCACAGAGATCAGAGAACTTTGAACTCTCCCTGGTCGCTTTAACTGCGCTTACGGTAACAAAAGCACATGGCTTCTTTGGACGGCGCATGAATAGTGGTAGAGTTCTCCTGGCAGTTTAGAGAACATGTTAGCATATATGTGTAAATGTGTGCTCAGCAGGTCTTAATTAATGGAAGCCCCCAGGATCTGTATTGTGTTATGCATGAGAGTAAAATAGACCTATGAATATATTATCGTGTATGTTAAATCTGTGCTTTGCTTAGAGACACCAGAGCATGCGTGAACACAGGTGTGCGCGCACACACACACACACACACACACAAACAGCTCCTTTATGAGAAAATTTATAGATGACAGAATTCAGTCTGCTCTTGAAAAATGGGCGAGGGGAGCTAAGTGCGGCTTTCCAGGGAGCGATTCCTTGAGTCTGTGGTCCTTATGTCGATGGTTGTTAATGGCTCCCTCTATTGCAAAGTCAACATGCAGCTTCAGTCTGTGAGTGAAATACCTCGGCTGTCGACATCGTAAGTCTGTCGAAGGAGACTTGAATTATAGCTCTCCCCGGACCACCTAGGAACTGAACCCAGAATAAGTGCTGATGTTTGTGTTGCAGCTGGGGAGTGCTGCAGCTTTTAGCCCAATCATAGCACCACCCTCTTGTTCTTCTTCCTCCTCCTTCTCTTCTTCATCTCTGCTTTTGTCTTTGTCCCACTGTGGTCACAGGATGGACACCGGACCAACAGGAGACTTGTCTTTGCGGCAACAGCTGATGAATCCATAAAGAGATTACTACCCTACAAAAACCCACCAACATATAAAAGCTCTAGTATTGATTGCACCCTGGTTGGATTCCTCCTTGTTTTCCACCCACTGGAGCATGCCTGGAATATGAAGTCATGAAAAGCTCTTTGTGCTCATGTTGGACTGATCACTAATACATGTGTAAGGTTTTATTTTTTTTCCTGCAAGAGTTTCGCTCAACTTAACAAAGCTTTTCCACTCGTCTCCCACTCTGATGCCGTACCTGATGTCGAACTGTTGCACAGACAGGAGGATCATAAGAGGTGGAAAAAAGTAGCAAGAGTTTAACAGGAGGAATTGATTTAGAAATACTGTGCTGTGGTCTGTAAGTGTTAAATGTATAATACCTTTCATTTAATTAAACAGCTTTCAAACTCTGCGTCTAGTCTGCTGTCCATGGATAATGTTCAGTGCTTTAGGCAGTGTTAGGCTCTGTATGCCTGGTGTTTCATGTACTTAACATCTCAATCAGTTTTGATTTGAAAGCAGATACGGAGTGTTTAAAAGAAAAGCTGCAGAGAGTTGAATTTATGCCAATGTTAAAAACTGTTTACATTTTATGAATAGACATATTCAGCGCTCCTAACTTTGTTTTTCTCTGGGAAAGTGTAAAACCTGCTCAAGCACCAACATGGCTTAATAATACATGAGGTTTAAGTTCAGCGCATCATATCAATCATTTCAGCAGTGTTATATTACCTATAAATTACAAAAAAGCAAATATCTGGCAACATTGGTGCTGTATAATCACAAGTTTAACCATTTGATGTACAGTTTAAGCTGTGAGTCATTAGCTCTCTGTGTCCAATTACGCCACCACAGCAACACGTTTATTATCGTTGTATTAAGTGTACTGCAAATCTGGAAACTGATCTTACAGGTGTAAAATTAGATTATAAAAATTAAACTCAGCCTTCTGCTTGATGGATTTTTATTCTAACAATTAAAAGTATAAAATTAGACAAGAATAAATAAAAAATTTGAATCTGTTTAAATCTTTTTTTAATTAAATTTGAAAAAAAAAACAACTTGAAATGAACTTTTTCTGTGAGAGGCCAATAAACAAGTGCGTGTGTACTCACCAGTACACACTAATCAGTAGAAATCCCTCAGCAAGGCAGCTATTCTCAACAGTGGAGTACTTGACACCGGCGGCAATTAGAGTTTATTTAGTTTTTGTGTCAGTGAAGCCGCCTCAGCTGCCATCACATCACAGGTTGTCTGTGTGACGCTTCAGTAAACATTAAAACCTTGTGACCCCTGGCGGGCAGCCACCGGCCGGCTATGGCGGTCTTCAGCCGCATGGAAGGTCACCGTCTGTCACGGTATGCGTGTGTTTACCCAGCATTTATGTGATGTTCAAGGTGAAAACTTATGTCGACAAGATACTAATTGATGTTTATTTGTTTGCATCACTTCTCTTACAACACAGCTGTAACATTCAAATCATCTTTCAACAAACATGTTGAATAACCGAGTCCTTTATATGAGACTATGTCAAAACCTTTAATGCTAGTCCATAAAACCCAGACACTAACATTCAATGTTGAATGACATCTTCTGAATGTTCAAATTAATGTGCCTGTGATCTGTTCCCAGCATTTTAGTCTGCCACTTTGATAGAGCGATTCAAACTGAACAAGTTCAAAGAATTCATATTAGAGCAGAAATGATGCTATTAATTATCTTCATCCTGTCAAAGTATCACACAGAGAATATCTCATTTGCAGCTCAGCACAACCTTGAAAAAGATCCTCCTAACGAGCGAGCCCTTTTTATCAATAGAATTTCTGCTTGATAGCTCAACAGACTTGTCCCTGCAAACATTTTTATCCTTGTGTACACGCTGCTTAAACATGGCCACAGCTGCTGAACATGTGGGTCAGTCATAGGGAACGGTTGGTGCTGCGTATTCCTTATTAATGCCACACAGGGGTTACTGTGCTAATTAGCACTTTTGGGACCTTCATTTAGCCAGAGAGAATCAGCTGATGATGCATTCTCTTTGGCCACGATCCATACCACACAGAATCACATCGAGAGTAAAATGCACAGTGTACAGTACATTTCTGTGGAACTACAATTCAGAGAAAGTGCTGAAGAACTTACAACACCCTGTTCGGGGGAAATAACAGATGGTAGTTGTCTGATTATGGAGACTGGAAAAACTAAATCATTTATCTATTTATTCTATTTAATGAATTATACAAATTCAATAAAAACTGCAGATTACTTTAGCTGTTTAAAAAACAGCACACATCATGCAGTATCATGAAAATCTATGTAATCAATTGAAAAAGTAATTGAGTCTGAACAGGCCATGGTGCAATTACACAGTCAACAACAAATTAAGGGGCACTCTACACAACAACACCGGGCAAACTGATTCATTGCAAGTGTGTGGGTTTTTGTGTACACGAATGTGTCTGTTGGGGTTGGTTATCACCACTTGTTTCCAAAATCAATTCTTGCCTGACTCACAAGGTCCTGATTCAGTGAGATTTCCAAATCAATGACATTCAATTCAACATCGGTTCAGTTAAAGGTATGCCCTAATTGATCGGCTCCCAATCACAATTAGCTGAATATCGTCAAAAATATGTCCATGGAAATACATCAGTTGCAATACCAATTTCTCTGGCCTATAGATGAGATTCTTAAGAGAACCACTGTTGTACATGAACTGGTTGTAATGCTGTTGACATTAACATAGGGCTAAAAAGCAGTCAAACTGCTGTGCTCATCCACAGTGTACCAATACATGGTTTCTTATTCTTGCATATATGCTTCACACATCTACAGGGCAATATACTGTATAAAAAAAATTACATTTTAAGATCAATTGCGTAATTTATGAATCAATAGCCTATCATATTATTCAAATGAAGCTTATTGGGGAATTGTTTTTTTCCCCAACAGAACCATTGTGTCTGTGTCTGTGGTTTTAATTGGTTACAGACTCTCTTGCTGCGACAGTAATTGCTTGAAATCCATGTCCAATTAGGATAAACTGTATGCCTGTAAATGAACCGAAAAACGTTTCATAGTGTAGTGTCAAATTGTTAAGCTCTCCATTTTCCTGTTGCTCATGCTGCAATCACCATGCAAATGTTACAATATACGTAGCGATAGGTACTAGGTAATAGATCTATACACACACACACACACACACACACACACACACAGTATTCCCAAATGAAGTGTTCATTAAAGGATATTCTAAGGGCTGCATAATCAAACTCATTCAGTAAACATGAAAAGAAAGCTCACTAAAAGGTGGCACTCATGGAACCAATCACACCAGAGGATGCATTGCATTCAGTGTCTACTGCTACTGTAGTCTCCTGGTGTTGCTGAAACCAGTTCATATGAATATTTGAAGGAACAAAACATTGCAGTTAACAGGACAAAATTTTACATATTTATGGAAATTGTGTTTGACGGGAATGAAAAGACAAGTCATGATGTCAGCCACATCAGAAATGAGTTTGAGACGACAAATCTAATCAAAGCATCTCGCAGTTTCTGTGAGCATCTGTGAGTGAATGATGATCACAAGAAAGAGTGAATGACCATGAGCTTCCAGCAATGTCTAACTCACGTTATACACACATAAAAGACATACTCAGTGTTTCTGTCTAAGTCATCTCTGTCTGTGGGTTAGCTTTAGGGTTAGGCTGGTCCATAGTACTTCATTTAGTTTGGAAAGTGGTAACGAGTGGGGGCGTGGGTTCAAGTGAAGAAGTGAAGAAATGTGGAAGTAATGTTAGTTCCCAAGATAAATTCTGAGAAGCGCTTCACTCAAGCCTGGAATTTCTTTGATGTAACCAAATCATCCATAACTCAATAAAAATGAATAAATCCTGAAACTGGTTCACACACCCTGCTGAAAGGTGTCATATTTTAGTGGTTAGGGTTAATTCAGCTACTCGCGTTTTTGTCCTATTAATTAAAAGTTTCAGCCAAATACTTTTAAAAGGGAACGAGATCTGAACTTCCTCCGCCTCCACTTCCTGCATCCACCCCTGCTGCTATGACAGAGGTGCCAGAAGAGCAAGAGCAACGTAGGCTGGTAACCACCTCCTCTGAGTCACCCGGCCTGTTTTGCCTACTGATGAATGAATCCTCCTCTCATTTTGTCTCAGATATGCCTTTCTTTTTTTACTTTTTTAGGGCAGGAAAACCGGTTCATGGCTCTACTGCAGACACCTGTATTGTAGATCAGTTACGCTAGCAGAGCAACCCACAGTGGTAGCAACAATCCACCTTCACACTTATTCCTATTCCCCCCTCAGCCGTCCTCCCTCTCCTCTCCCCTCTCCAGTCTCTGTGGTCTGTTTAATGAGCTCACTCTGAGCCGTGTTTAAGCTCATTAACCTTTGTGGGTGGCGAGTCCCACTGAGAGGGAAAGCCATTGATACACAGACTCAGATATAGAGAGGGAGATTTTTTCACACCTCAGATATCTAACAGATTTAACTCGGACATTACACAAATTATTGTTAAAATGCACTCGCTAACTTGATAAAAAATGAGGACTTGAATTCTTTATGGTTCTAAAAAGACAAGAATTCAAAATGCTCCTTTCATTTGCAGCAAGTGTTGCAGCAGTTTGATTTGCAGTACAATCACTAACATTCTCAAGTTAATGTCTTTCCACAGAGCACTTCACATAAAGACTACATTTTCCTTTATGTTTAACTCCCTTTAAAGTCTATGCCCAAATAAAATGTGGTTATTGAATGTATGTCTTTTTATTGGAAAATTGTTCATAATAAAATTGAGTGAGCCATGATGCCTTTGAGTATACTGTGGTGCCTCCTTTATATTCAGTTTTCATTACAAGGGAAGGATTGATTATCAGCATTCTTAGTTTAGGAATCAGTGGGACCTTTATTTCAGACATGACCACTGACTTTGCTGATGTAGGGATACCTGTCATTGGAAGATTTTATCCGCAATACTCATGCTGGATACTGAAGCTTATGTTTGCTCCATTTTTTAAATCTATTTTACTGACTCATCTAGAAACAAAAAGCTCCGATGCAGGAGTCAGCCTCAGCAGCTCAGCAAATTGTGCTCTTCTTTTCTAGTGTGAGGCTTGTCAATTATAGTATTAGGAAAACTGTAAAGTCTCTGTCTTATTTACATTCTCATTTGCATGTCCCTATCAGCATGCATTTGTTGATGTAACACCATTGGATTAAGATGTTGTGGTGTGAATGTCTTGAATGTTAAAGAATAAATCATAAATGTAACTTGTAACCACACAGCTTAATGTTGTTATTCAGGGATGTGCTTGCCAGCCCTAAAAGTAATGCTGGTTTACTACAGCAGGTAGGAAGTCAGTTAGTCCAACACGCTAACAGTAAGAGCAGATAAATCTACTCCTCTCATTTTTGCTTGTGCTTTTTTTAGTCTTGGAAATACATGCATGTTTTGCTCTAACCTCAGCCCAGTGCACCAGTATGCGTAGAAAGGCTGGCAAGGCTGCTGTGTCTGATTATGGCTCAACTAATGTAATGTCTGTTTCCTCTGCTTTGAACACAGGTTCAACCATACACACACACACACACATACATATACTGTATATTATAGCACACTGAGCTGCGGGTGTTTAACGGGAGGCACTACTGGACTGTTTCCAGCCAAATCTTGTACAAAAGGGAAGTAAGCTAGAGAAGTGAGAACAGTGTCAATCCCTCGCAGTGAGATCCTCATATCCAGTCAAATAAAAAGCGGAAGTGGGTGTCAATCAGTCTTTACACTAACTTCATCTGTCAGTGGCTGTTAAATGAAGTGGAGAGGATTTCCTGAGCTTCAGAGAGAAGCGAAAACCACAAGGCACATCCTTAAAATGAGAGCAAAACAAAACATAAAAAGCAAAGAAGGCAAGAGGTTCAAGTGGAGCATGTGCTGTTGTAACAGGCTCAGATCAGACAGCAGTCCGCTAAATTTAGTCATTTTCTACTACAATCTGTCTTTCTTTTTGGCCCAATCTTCGGCATGTTTTGCTCTCTCTCACAAACACACAAATTGTCGCAGTAAAAGTGGCGAGGCTGAGTTGAAACCTCTTCTCCTATCTGACCTTTGACCCCCAAAATGTACCTTTCTATATTAAAATGTCAATTTTCAAACTGCTGGGTTGATAAGTGTTCCTACATTGAGCCTGACTCTGAGTTCAGATTAGATGGATGAGTTTGTAAATTCCTTCTGTATCTCCTTTTTTCATATTAAATTAGAATTGAAGCCGTACTGTTGCATCATGTGAGGTAAATAAATGGCAAGCATATCAAATGAGTACACAGACTGAGAATCCTGTGGAAAACACTCTCTCCACTCAGTCTCCACACTCTCCCGTGGGACTTGTGGTTATGATGCTTACATGTTTCTTCAAGAGAGCCTGGATGTTTCCATCCCTCTGTCTCTTTCTCATTGTCTTTTACAGTCACTGCTCCCTGGGGAGGAAGCCGTCATATTGTTTCTCCCTCCAGCAGATGCTCTCCTCTTGCCATAATCTGTCTGCCGCTGAGCCAATATTATTAAGTGCTGATTTTTACAGAGTGGGGGGGTGGGGATGGGGTTGCATATTCACATCTTCACAGCTCAGTTCACTTATTCGGTGGCAGAAAAGGTTAAGAGCTAGTGAGACCGGAGGAGAGGATTAGTGCTGTGAGAATTGCTTTTTATTACTGTTAAGGTCACAGCCATATTTAAAATCCATGAGAGAGCCGCGTCGGTGGATATGTGGCCAGCTGGGAGAGCTCGTCTCAGCGCCGCGCTGCAGAATCAGCTCTGACTTTGATTTCATTAAAGAGACACTGTGAGGCTTCTTATGAATATGAGATAACCACGTAGGGGCAGGAGATAAGCGCAACAATGGAATCAGCAATCAGTGGAAATCAAAGTGTATCCACATGGAGGGGAGCAAAGAGCCTGTTTGTGCCATGTGATATAATGGTCTGAAAAGGATTACATCATCGTTTGGGATGTAGGTGGGGGGGCTTGAGAGAGAAGACTTGGACTGCCACCTGGTGTTCGTCTCACTAACTACATCGTGCTCTGAGCTGAAACCACCAGTGTTGAAACAAAGCTCCCTGTGGATGCTGCTGAATGAGAACATTTGTTCTCCTAGACATGCTGCATGAATTACCAGAAGCACCGCTCCTCCATGCTAGATGAAACAGGAAAGTGCCCATACACAGAGAGAAGAGTGGCAGCCATAGTTTTCCATATGAGAGTATGGTAAATGGTGCTTGCCCAGCACCCATGCATCCTCAGTGTGGCGGAAGTGTTACCATTGCCAAGATGCCATCAGAGGTTTGTAGTTTGTAGTTTGCAGTGCTGCAGTAATAACGGAGAGGGCTGTGTTTAGTGATTGTCATTATTTAAGGATTAGGACTCCTTTCTCAAGTCAACTCATCTCAGAGGAGCTTGTCTGTTGATGAGACAGCAACATGTTCTTGCATATTTCCAGCACAGCGAGTGTGTTTGTGTTTGTTTGCAGCCAAATCGGGAGCGGATCTCAAAGGAACCTCTTAATGGCACTTACAAACTAATCGCGAAATCGCTTAAAAGCCTCAGCTGCTACCTCAGAGTGTGGGAGAGGCACTCTGCCATAGCAGCATGGGGCCTGTTTTCTTTGCTTCCAACTAATCGCCTGGTACCTGTTTCAATGAGGAAAAACTAAAGTGGTACAGTGGATCAATTTCATGTCATTATTCAGATGTGTCAACAACAGTGATGTGAGAGCAACAGTGAATGAGTACAGTCAAGCACTGTTGGGCTACAACTTGTTGAGCCTCTTGTGGTCTGATGTCATTCATAACTTCTATGCTCAACTTTTTCTCTTTCAGGACACATTGATACTATCAGTTCCTTCTGGTTATTTATTTATTAAAGGGGAACTATTCAAGTCTGCTCACTTTTCCGCAGTTTCGGTTACGTTCCTCTCGCCCATGTGCATCTGTTAACAATGAAGCCGGCGAAAAATCAATAAATGGAGCGGTGGAAATCGTTACATAACATATACGATGTTATGGCGTGTGTGTTTGTGTAGTCTTAACCGTCATAAACAAAAGATTATGGGTTACGGAGTGTGTTTCTGTTGCGGTAGACGGGAGCTGGGACACTGGGGTGGCGACCAGGCACTACACTGATGTTGCAAGCTTGGTTTTCAGCTGTGAGACACCAGGTGAAGGCAGAGAGCCTCCATTCTCACTCATAACAAGTCAGAACTCATGTAGTTAACAATCACAATTACTCCAGAGCTTTTGAATTAAGGTAAAAATGTAGCATAGCCACGGGAGAAATCCTGCTTAGTTCCTCTTTAAAAGTGTATAGAAAAGCTCACTCTGGGTCATAAAATTTGTGTAAAAACTCATCTATCGAACGATGTAGGCCAAACTTTGTGCAAAATTCTATTTTTGAGTAAATCCGGGATGAAAGTGTGGTACAGTATTTTTTTTCCGCATTGGACAATGCAGGCGCACGGATTATACGTCAGCCTGTACACGATTCAAAAGCCACTGATATTGGATCCGTCATCCGTCATTCAAACGTCTGAAACACACACACGGAGCTCAGACTTGCCCCAAACTTTGAATATCCCGCCCGCTCGATAACAACCAATCAAATCCGTTTTCCTTACTCGGGTAAACTCGTGTTGCAGCTTGTGACAACTCGGGACAAACCCGACAAACGGGACAAACGGCCATTTCTGTACACCTTTAATTTTTACCTCTTTTCGCTCCATCCACTGACCTGGTAGAGCTCAGTAAAGTTATGTTTTGCTGTTTGTAATTGCAAAGGTGCAAGGGTGACTTCCCCTCCATCAAATCTTTCTCACCTAATCACAACTGTAGAGAATTAGTTTCATCTGTCCAGTGTCCATTTAAGCATCCCCTAGCAGAGCCAGGTGGAGATTGATCATTGGTGCTTAAAGCATTGAAAATTGCACTTGTAACATAAACAAGTTTACAACAAAATGTGTCTTCAAGTCATTTGTGTTCGTTTGCTTCATAATTTGTTTGTACACAGTCTTTAATTGTAAAAGATGCACTAAAGTGACAATAGCTTTTAGTGAATTAGAGTGAGTAAAGGGCATTATGTGGCACTGCTGGGCCGCTTGAAAAGATACAGCATGCATTTGGGGTGTAGTCATATACGGGGCAGTGAACCTGCAGTAATACTTACACCAATGCCATTTTATATTCATTGAGTCCTCCATCCTGCACTAAGCTCTGTCTGAAATGTAAAAGCAAAATTATCTCTTGAATACGAGTGGTTTCAAAGTGATTTTCATCACTTTTATATTTTGCAGCACTTGCTGCTTGAGAGATCGCAGCAGCGGCATAAACTATGTCATCCTGGACCTGCCACACCGCTCATTCTCGAAGAAAATGTAGCAGAACTAATAACTCTAAATATTAGTTCAATCATTCACAGCGGCTAACTGCCAGCTCTGAACGCTCCACAGGCAGAGATATTTCATCCTTGCGTTGTGATTTCACAGCCACCTTGCAAATGCTGCTTATGATCTCATTTCAGTTGCTAATGTATTCCTGTTTTTTCCGACTCGCTTTGTTCTCGGGCTGGAAAGTGTTTAGTGTGCCAAAGTAATGATTTCTGAAAAGTGGTGTTTACAGGCTTGAATGGGAGAACCAAGAGCAGAGCGAGGGAGGCCTTGAGGCTGTATGCAAATTTAATTAGGTTTTCAATCTCAGCTGGTGATTTCTGCCCCTATTTCTGCCTGGACATCCTAATAAAGATGACTGCCATGCAATTTATGTTTTACAGCCGACAATGCCACAAATTAACAACATCATTTGTTGCCTGTTCAGCTGACTTTGCTACAGACTGTGACTATAGTGTGAAGTGTTTGCACATTAACATGTATTTTGTCGACTTTACACATGAAAAGCTCAGCGAATTAATACATTACACAGGAAACAGAGGGCTTTCAATAATGCAAACAGGATGAATGTGGATATACTTTCAAGGACTCTGATCATTTGTTTAGACAAGATGTATGTAAATAGCTGATGTAACATCCCAGTTTGATTTGTTTTCTTGTGGAACTATGGTTAAAAAAAAGGCAAACGAACTAGACAGCACAATAAGAAAAGCTCAGAAGAGTGCACTCAGTAATGTGAGGCAACGTTAAAATTGTTATTCAGGTCAAGCAGTGCACTATGGTACTGAATGAGCACATTTTAATAGCGCAGGATCCCCGAGGCAACAGACTCCATTCACATTCTAAACACGGAGGTTTCATTTACTGACCTTGAAGAGTCTTGTTTATACAAATTGAAATTAAACGGCAAAGAGGAAGAAAATCATTCCCTGGTTTAATTTACCTTCATAAAGTACACAGATCACACAGGGAAAATATTACTTTACCCACAGCTGAGATAATGAGCATTATTCCACCGACAGGACTGCTTCCACATTCGCTGTATGGTCACGCCAAAAGGCCCCGACCCGTGAAGCAAAGAAGAAAAACAACATCTCCCATCTGCAAACTAGTGGAAAACGTGCACTGGGGTGTTATGATTTGTAGTCTTTGAGTTTTAATGTCTATAAAAGTTGCTGTAATGGAACTGGTTGGGTAGTGGGCATGGTGAAAGGGGAGGGGGTGCAGTATCTCCAGAGCTGGCTGTAAAAGCCTTGGTCCCGAGGGTCCTCTATATGTCACCCAGCTCTGCATCTTCGCGCTGCCTGCCGTGCACACAGGCCAACCTTTTGAAATGTCAGCGTGATAAAACCCGATGGATTCAATGTGCTGGACCTGGTGGTGTCAAACGCCATTAGTTTTAATCCTATTTGCGGTGAAATTGCTCTTGAAAGGTAAAGAGATCTATAACTGTCCAGGGCCCTGGACTGGGCCATTGTAAATCTCTCTGTGTGCTGATGACTCTTCTCCGCAGGTTTATAGGGTTGGAATGAGAGTGTCTACATGGTGCGTGGAGACGTCGTGTCCCGGCAAACTCTTGGCTAAGTAATGGAGCTGTAGTGGATTGTGGGAGGCCATGCATCTCACTGCTCTGTGGTGTATTTCCGTCGCTGAGAAAAGAGCTGTCCTTTCCACTCTGCCGCTCCCCCATCTATGAGGGCCAGCAGAGCACAGAGATTCATTGGTGCTGTGATGACTCTATATGCTCTGCTTTGCTGTGGCCCCTTTAAACTCAAATTGCTGCTGTTCACTTCGCTTTGCTGGGTGACAGATGAGGAAAAGAAGAAAGGAGCAACACTGTGCAATGGCAAATGTCCACTATGGTTGTACAGCGTGTAATACAAGGGAAAAGATATGGTGGACTCGGAGTAAGAAAGTAAAATACAACAGACTACAACTAGAAAGGTCGTGTTCACAAATTGTATCATGGGATGGATGATTTTTCTGTTTTCATCTGCCATATGTCATGGATACAGGACTGTGGAGGCTGAATTAAAACATTTTTTTCAATCTTGAAAATGCCAATTTAAGAGTACGAGAATTTGTTGTAATATTGACTAAAATGTCGAGGGTTATCTGTAAGTTAGGTGACCTTGAAAGTGCTTTCAGACACCTGTTGTGTACACATGGTCTATGACACATGGATTTAGTCATAGTGCATTGAAAACAATGCACAAAAAGCTGTGTGCTTACAAACTCAAGTCCATGAAGTGGTATCACAAATCAAGGTGAGCCAACTGAAACATTTTCTCAACTAAAATATGAACTTATTTTAATCATAAATCAGTAAACATTATTCCAGGTATTTCTGTCTACACAGAAATATTCTTCTAGCAGTGGCATTGAAAATATCTGATGATTAGGAACCAATAAAGTGAAATGTAGAGATTTACTGTAAAGTGTAGAACCTGTAGTTTTTAAGAGACATTGACACAAAGTGAGGCATGTTTGTGTGCTTCAAACTAGATCATATATTTTAAACCTCACCAGTCCAATTACACCTTAAATAGAAAGATGAAATGATTCAGCCTGCCTGGATGCAGCAGTTTCAACAGTGTGACTACTCCCTGTGTAGCAGCCAAAAACGGTCTCTGGTCATATTGTACTGTATGTCTGAACCACTTCCTCCCTGAGATAGAGGGATGCTGGGAGCTGCTTTCCACTTCCTGACTCTATGATGACTGTGGTTTCCGGTGCGATACTGACACTGTGGCTGTACAACTGTTAGCTGATTCAGTAAGTACGAGAGACTGTTTAAGAGCACAGAGACAGATACAGGTAAGTGCAGAGTCTGCAAACCACATGATTCTTGTAAATCATGAAGATGAGGGTCAGGGCGTGGTCTGTGCTCTGGAGCCAAGATCTTTGCACATCCAATCGTGTCTTCTTGCTCAAGTCATTCAGGGACATTCAAGATGCGTTTCTCCCGATAAAAGCCTTGTCTAGACACTTTACATGCAAATTCAAAGTGAAAGCATTTGCGAGGGAGCAACATCAGTTTTGGGTTTCATGCTTCACCTCTCCTTTCAGCACACCCAACGCTTATTTGGCTGCGTCCACTATCGCCTCTGCTGCTGAGCATTATCCAAACAGCACGCTGCACAACACAAGGAGGACCGCAGCTGCTGACTACATTGCACGGCCGACCTCATCATGCCAGCCAATCATGAGTGGCCGCTTGTTTGTGTTTCCATGTCATCTCCCCGCGGTCGTGATTGCATTTGAACCGCAGCTAAAGCATCATGGGGAAGAACAAGTCGAGCATGTCTCTCTCTCCCTCTCCCCGATGTCCTATAAAGTCCTTTTACACTGCACAGATGCTGCACAGCCGCTCAGGCTTCCAGGAAATCATCACTGACTGGGGTGGACAACATCCTGTGGCTGTATGTGAGCCTCCCTATGAGTGTGTGCGCGGTTTGCCAATAATATATTTGTGTTTGTGTGTTAGCACAGGCCAACATGAGTCAAACATGAAGCGTGAATGTGAGGACACACCACAGTCGCAGGCCGCATGAGTACACTGTGGTATGGTAATGTAACTAAATCTCTCTAATTTAAAATATCAAGGGGAAGCCCCTGAGTACCAGATGGTCCCTCTGCAGCTCTGTATCACTGTCGAGAGTTTCCAGTTTCTGGACTCTGATGTGAATCTGTGCAAGTGGGCTTCTTTGGCAGTCGTGCATGCAAAGCCAGACTGGAAAATGCACAAGAGGGAATTTCCACCATCCCAAAATGTTCATCTAGGCCTGTGTTGGCACCTGCACAAGACAGCAAAAGCTTGACAAAAGCACATGAACTCGGCAGCTATAGCCCAGGATCAGCAATGACTATATTTGCATTGTGAGCGAGCCGTACCTGGCCCTCCCCAAAGGCTGAATGAAAACGTGGCGTGTGGCTGGCATGTAAACGACACTTTTTTTCCAGTGAGTTAAACTAACAGCTTTTAAATGTAACTGCATGCCATCACAAAACTAATCTAATTTAAACTAAATCACTCAGATTGCAGTGTCAAATGTATTCACATTCAACATCAGAGATGCAGGCAGATATTTCCAGCGTAGTACATGACGCTGAATAAAACATTTCTGCTGCCGTGTGCTGCTACTGGAAGGCGGAGGTGTATTATAAGGCTGCAGCACATACTTCCTGGGCAATTTAATGAGGATGGGAATAAAAACGAGTCATTCTCAACCTTGCTGTCGGTCACCTGTACCGCTCTCATGCTGACAGACAAATAGGACAGGAGAGATAATTTCTTCTTCTCATATTGTTTGTTTGGCTTGTTCTACAGACTGGTGACATTTGGTGATTCTGTTATTACTCAGCTCCATCAAAAGTTTACTCTGTGTGGAATTAATGTGTGTGTTGTCACTGAGCAGAACAGAGTTGAGGTAGTCTAGGGCAACTTACAGTATTTTAAAGAGACAATTTAACGTGCATACTGAAGGGTCAGAATCTGAATATCTAATTTGTGGGACAGACGATCCTGTAAAAACAGTATCCAATCTTCATGAACTCGATCTTAAAGTCATGAAGTGTCAATCAAGCTGCCATCTCTGTCCCTCTCTCCCTCCTCTGCGCGTACCGCTCTACCGCACTAATCACGTGCACAATCACACTCTTCAATCTGTTACGTCCGGTAACTAAAGGAAAGTCTGGTGGGTGGTAATGTAGCTCTGAGCTGGATGTTGGGTGGTTTATTATGATGTTAGGCATTTTGTTTCACGTAAATGAGCCATGAGAAAAAGCTGGAGGAAAATTAGTGATGCTGTGACAGTATCACAGAAAGCTGCGTCACTCACATTGCGATTACACTGGATCGCGCCGTGAGTGCAACACCTTCGCGGCTTCACCCTGATGTGAACCTAATGCTGAACAAGCGCTGGTCATGTTTCTGTGCTCTGGAGGCGTGGCTTCAGAGAGAAGTCTGAGGAAAGGGGCTTGGACTTTTGACTCAATATGGTCTATGCAACCAATTATTCTCATCAGTAATCACTTTTGACCAGGGTCAATGATTACATACTAAGTCCCAGTTACCAGTTTAGAGAAAATATACATACTAAATATACATTTACAGTATCAATCAAGAATAACTAACATAACATTGTCAAAATCATTTCATCAGACAAGATAAAAAACTTATTTACATTCATGAAACTTAATTTACTTAAAATGCCTGTTTCAAACATATTCCATTTCAAATATCTTGTACTTTATTCTCCAACAGCAGCTTCTCCTCCGAATTCAGTGTAATTTGGGGTTCCTTTTTTTTTTTGCTAGGACATTGATTGTTTTAGCTATGTGTTTATTTAGTTGTCACTGACTTTTTAACCAATAATCCAATAAATAAAGTATAATATGCACCAGTTTGCAAAGACAACACAGGATCAGTGTCCTGCTGAAGAGGGCTGACCAATGACAAACAGCTGTAAGCTGCCTAACGTCCTTCAGTAATACATCCATAATAATATCCACTCAATACATTTAAAACAGACTTGTATTTTTTTGACGGACTCTTGACAAGTCAGCAGTTTTTAGGGAAACACTGACCTCAAGTGGTTATACGACACTTTGCACCACTGCACTCACTAATGAACTGCTGAATCTGAATCATGAACACTACCAGTGCTGCATCCTCCTTACTTGCTCCTGTGAAATTAGCATCCAATAAATACAGTACAAGTCTTGAGCTTATTTCTTATAAAGCTGTCACTCTGTTTTCAATGAGGAAAACAGTGAGTAAGTGAGTAATCACCGATTGCTATACTGTTACTGTATATATACAACCTTATTAGACACATTGTTTGAATTGTAACATCTGAAATGAGTAATGCAGTTCTATGCTGAGTATGGCTGTAAACCCAATCACAGCTCAGAGTTGACACTTTGCCAGGATCAAGTTCTGAGTCACTCTAACTGAGATAATTGAAAAATATTTGGTCACATATATCAAGTTTATGTTTGACTGACATGTGAGTCATTGCACCTTAGTCCCCAGATCTGTCACTATTAGCCTATGCAGGTTCTAAAGACAACTGTCGAAGCAAAATTACAAAAAAAAAAAAAAAAAATCTTCCCTCAGGATCAGCAGGGGGCAGCATTTATCCATCCTGCACATCATTCATCCTAGCATTAGCCAGCTCACTGTTCTCTGCTGCTATATGAGCTCTCCTATCATCATGCAACAATGGGCAGACTGCTGCTGAGCATGGCTGCCTTCAGGCACTGTCTGGAATATTGTATTATAACTTGGCTTCCACTTGAATGACCTAACAAGGTTTGGCTGAGAAAATTTGGGGTTTCCTGTGATAGCTGACTTCCTGAGATGTTACATACACTGTAGATGGTAGTGAGCATGGAGCCAGCCCTTCAACAGAGAGGAAATGACAAAAAAACTGTTCTGTTGTAGTATCCATTTAGCTTTGATTCCCCAATGAAACAATTTCTGCTTGCTGCACCTGCCAGTCAGAGCTGAAGGGAAGCTCTCAAAGCCCGAATGACAACTCCAGCTGTTTGAGTGGCAGCCCAGTGGACCAACTCCTCTCCAAACTTCCGCTCCTCACTATAAAATCCCTGATCTAATTATGAGCACAATTGATCGGTGGAACTATTTCCGCTCTGTCTTCATTAATGGCTAATTAAAAGACACCTATAAAGCCAGTGAGACTGCGCACTGGAGCCATTTCTCGTAATGATAAACGCTGGAGGGCTGTTGAGCAGTTTAGTTTTTACAAAGAGGAGAAAACTATGAAAGCTGGCTGACATCATTAAAGTCCTTGCTTATCTACTTTGATTAAATAATGTTGGCTACATTAAGACTAAACACTGAACTTGTAAGATAACTGAGGTTTGTGGGGACACAACGCGATTTTCACAGTTGTTGCTGATTTAGAAAAGACAGAGTACACACTAACCAACCGGCTTCAGCAGATTTTTATGACGACTGGGGATCACACACTTAACGAATTCGGGAGCAGAGACACAATTTGTCAATGAGTGACATGTCGTGTAGTGATTTCCGAAGATGCGGTTAGTTGAGTTAACTTGTGACTCGCTTTATTAAGGATATTGATGCACTCGTCAACGGGTTGATGGCAATTTCAGGACACAGTGTAAACAAACATGGAGGAGAAGGGGGAAAAGGGTGGATTTTGTTTGCATCCATCTGAATGAGAAATCAAATTGAAAATAAACAAATAGGTCTGGATCAGGTTGTGGAAAATACAATGTTGAAGTTGCTCAAACAAACTAATGTGGTCCAGCCTACAAAGTTGTTTTTTCATTAGCTGTAACTTTTGCCGGTTCAATAGGTCCAGAACCTTATTGGTCTGTTCTGTTTTGTTTTGCTTTTTTGAAAAATCAAACATTTTCATCAAATTGCTCAATTAAGTCAAAAATAATTTCTTCATAGCTCCCACTTTGTTTATTTGAGATTCAGTGGTTTACTCCCATTAATAAACTAACAGATTTTATTTTGATCAATTCCATTGTTGTCTCCAATAAGTGCCGACTGGTTAGAATAAACCCTTGTGATCCATAATGAATATGAGTTACAAATCTGGCAAAGAAACCGTGTAGTGTGTCCCCAGCTTGAGGCACCTCAGTTTGGATATTACTGGTGCAGTGACACAGAACTCTGCCATGTACTGCATCCCTGTGATAGAAATCAAAGGCATGAGAAAAGTTGACAACAAACCTTGCTCATCTGCCAAAATCTTGGTGCAACAAAAATTAACAAGCATGGTTCTCAATTTTGAAATACATAGTTTAAATTAGGGATGTCCCAATGAAACAATTTCGTTTTTTTGCCCAGATCCGAGTGAAGGGAAGTCATTTGATTTTGACATCTGCCGATTCCAGTCCCGATCCGATACTTTGGCAATGCAGTAAAGCTTTAAAATGTAGATGTATCATCCCACTATTTTTCTGTTCTTTGTGCTCTACTATTAACAATATCCCAATCTCACAATAATAGCCTACTCTACCTCAATAACAACCCCACTAATTTATTGCAGTATTGTAAGACATGTCATGATATCAAACTCTCACTGTATGATATCAGCACAGTAGCTCCATAGTATAATATTAATTCCATTATCCATAATCAACAGGAACATTTGATCAAAAGTAAAATAGCTTTATAATGCCTTTCTCAATCACCAGCCTTTTCCCCAGTTGACTGATTTAGCTCCTCCTCCCTACCCCCTAACTCAACCCGCTCCAGATTTTCCCTCCCTCACCCAGTTCACGTCGCTCCTTCTCCCTCTCTAATTTAAATAAATACCTGGTTCTGTATCTGCCATCACACAGTTGAGTAGGCTGTATTTTTTCAACAGTGTGAGCAACCATTCAACGATTTGTCCAGTGTAAACAAACATGGAGGACATACGGCTCGCCGCTGCTAGTTGTTCTTTGCGCATCCATCTGCTGTGAGAAATCCATTAAAAAGAAACAAACAGGTCTGGATCAGGTTGTGGAGGAGTCTCATTAGAAGCTGCAGTGACCGTTGTTGCTGCAGGTGTGTGGAGCGCTAAACATCAACAACAGCTGATTGGAAGTCAGCAGTGAAACAACGCAAAAAAAAACAAACAGTGTTTGACAAATTGACACGGACTGACCGCCAGCGCCGTCATTTCATATATTTTAAATGTTTTGATGCTTTTCCCCATCACACACTACCATGGATTTCTGCTCCACGCCAGGCCAGTGTTCCCCAACTAGTGCCGACTGGTGCAGGTAAACCCAACATCGTGAAGGCAAATCAGTACAAAAATGGGTTTAGTGTGTCCCCAGCTTGAGGCACCTCAGTTTGGATAGACTGGGAAAACCCTGACATCAGAATATGTCATGTACTGTATCCCTGTGATAGAAATCAAAGGCATGAGAAAAGTTGACAACAAACCTTGCTCATCTGCCAAAATCTTGGTGCAACAAAAATTAACAAGCATGGTTCTCAATTTTGAAATACATAGTTTAAATCTTAGAGCAACTGCCTGGAGATTAAGCAATTTATTTAAAACTCCTCCATTTTAAAAACGTTATTTCCACATCCTTCTGGAGGTGCATGCGTACAGGCCACTGGGCATCATGCTCCTGTGTGGAGGGCTGTAGCGCTCTGGGCTGTGGAGATGCAGTAGTTCACACTGAGCCTGAGGTCAGATCAGACTCTGAAGAGGAGAGGTGAATTCATCAGCCCCCGCAGAGCCTGTAGGGCACTCCGGCCATATCCATCACCACACAGCCCTGCTGGCTTTCCTGAGTGGGGTGGAGGAGAGAGGGGGAGGTGGACAGTCATAACCTCACTCCTACAACGCAGAACCTAAGGTTTGGATTTTTTTAGCTTTTGTAGCTGCCAATAGCTGATATTTACCACTCAGAAACAGCAAGGAGAATATGCTAAAATTATAATAAACAGTTACACGGAAAAGAGGTGTTTTTTGTCTTGACAGGTTTCATCTACGGACTATCACAAGACAGTCAGACTCTGTGGAGACACATACTAATAACATTCTTGCCAGTGTGTCAGGAGCCCCTAAGGCAAGTTGAGGCACGTTATATTCCGGGTTTTACCGACTGAACCTGACCCTGGAGCTGATGAGTAAAATCCTCCCACACCACCTTCACACACTCAATATACAGTTAAATAAAATATTTTCAAGCAGTGATGCACGAGAAACATATCATAACGTATCACATCACAGGTGCACAAAGCAATATGACTTCTGAAGCTATGAACCTTCAGTTAATAGAGGTTTCTATTTTGATGAAGTGATTCACCCACGGATTCTCCAGTGATGAAGAGGCTTATCTTATTACTGTGAGGTTTAAAAATGTACTGGTTTTGGATAACACGTGGACAAGAGAAGCTGGGGATTGAACTTCCAACTCTACATTGAACCATAGCCTCCCGTTACACCACTCATTACATTTACATGCACAGTGAAGTCGAGCTATGATTATCTACGTAGGTCATTTAATGGGATGACTATCTTCGTCTCAGTCTACAAACACAGGTGCAGAATAGATTTACTGACCAAAATCTGTCAGACGCCTATTTTATCACGGGCAAACAATCGACAAACAAGTTAGCCAGCAGCAAACTGGTCGCATGTCTCTGCAAATTTTGTACATGCTGTACATTAGGCTTCTTCCTCTGTTACGCATTTAGTTCGACTTAATGTATGGGTCAAAGCCCGGGGCAGAAACTGTGACATGCAGGAGTTAAACAACTCCCAACTGCATTACTGTATCTGAGTGTATCGGTACGACTTTGTGAAATTCTCTTTAGTAACTTGAGTCTGACTTACATGCATGTATTTTAAAAGTCCAGTTTTAGACGGGCTAACATCTAACGATACTGGCTGTCAGATCAAACTCCTGTGAGATGCTTTAGTCCAAGGTAACTCCAACCTGACAGCCAAATGTCAAACAAACCCTCTGGGAATACCTATACTTCCAAGGATGAATCCTGTGGTTTTGATGATGTCCTGACTTTTCCTCTAGTTGATGGACATACTAACTTACATTCATGCTCCATAAAGAATGACCTGATGTATCTCAGACACATTACAGGTTTCATTCTCACTGTCAGGCCAAAATGTCAGGATATAAGAATATGATGAAAGTTGATGAGAAAATTCATGCTCTCAAGGACATAAACACATTTGGTTTAATGAAACTATAGTGACAATGCTATATTCTTAATTGCACTAGTCATAAGACATATTTCTACAACTCAATACACTGTACTTATATTACATGCTAAACACAGTGTTGCCTATCAGAAGTCTTTAACAGCTCAGTCGCACTGGACGCGGAACTGAAGCGCAGCGCCCTGGAGCAGAGGCAGTTTCAAACAGGCGCACATGTTTACCGGTCTGTCTGGTTGCACATCTCGCGCTGTGGAGCGCAGTGCGCGCGCCTGGAGCGCTTCAGATCAGTTCATTTATATTTTTTGCGTGAGCCGCGCACACCAACAGCACCGTTTGTCAAGCTGGATAGACCACCAGATCGTACCAGACTGGAAGTCAGGCACAGAAAAGGTGAGAGAAGTTGTTGCTTGTCTGTCTATGGCCTAAATATTTGTCAGTTGCGTCTGCACACGAGACACACACACGTTTAAAATGACACGTGTGTGTGGAAAACTGAGTGAATACGAATATGGGAGACTGCAGTCGATGTCTGATGGGCGAGAAGAGAGGAGAAGTACGCTCCCAGTGCGACCACCCAAGTGCCCCAGAAGGCTTCCGTGTGCAGTGCGACCTAGGGGTTAGATTGGATCATGGATTTAGATGTTTTCCTCTGATAGAATCTTCAGAGGTGCAGAGTTGGCACTTTCAGAGACATTACATGAACATTAACAAAACTTGATTAGAATATTTTGGCCCCGTTTACAATCTGGGCTTATTCAAAACAGTTAAGGACTTTAAAGCATGTTAAAAAAAATGACTGCATTGATATGTGTATGTATATTTGTGACATTTTATTTATCTTTTACAAGGTTGGAGCACCTGTCAGTAGACGGTGCCGTGTACATAAGGCATCAATAACAAATGTCAGAGACATCATTCAAGTAATGCTATGAACTAATATTAATGTGTTTTGTTAGTGTTCCAATCATAACCCGAATGAAATATGATTGCAAAGGCTTTAGACTTGGATAATAACATGTACAGTAATGATTCTGAATGGGACTTTAAAGGGAGACATGTGAGCCCATAGCTAATGCATGTGTTTTGTGCTACACAAAGGGTCTCATTTTCATGACCTGAAAAATAAAACAAAATTAATATCTTAATCATAAGAAATAGTTTCACAATCCTAAAAAATATATAATTTCAGTCCTCTGCTTTCAGATTTCTTGGCTTGGAAACAGAATGTCACGTCGTCAGTTATTTACTTAAATCTCTGTCCTCTGTTTTCTTGAACCTTTTGAAATAGTATTATAGTAATTTTGTGCCATGGGCTCAAAAAATTATACATATTTCTCCTGTTCCTATTCACAGAGATACAGTAGGTCTGGTTTTAATAGACCACACAGTTTTGTCCACGCAACTTTCCTCACCACAGGTAGGACTGATAGCCAACATCTGACCAGACACACCTCCTTTGCTCATACAGGAAATAGACCACATGTCTCAGCAGGGTCCACCATTATATTAGTTGTCATTCACAGCAGGGTTGGCACTGGGAACAGGCCAGAGAGCTGTGGGGTTATTAAGGGACTCAGCTTGGCATCACTGAACTCTTTGGCTCTATGCTGGAGAAGGGCGATGGGTTTGAGGAATGAGGAGAGAGGAGGAGAGGGGGCATGCGGGAAAAAACAGAGTGTGGTGTATTTGGCATGCGGTTTAGCTATACCTGTGAGAACAGATTTTTGACAGATTACTGATATTGGACCACAATTTTGGTTGCGCAAGGACAATTTCTGTCATGGACTTGCAGCGGAGAACAGGATGGACAAATGACAGACAGTCCATGCAAACAAATCCAATGGGCTTGGCAGGAAGGTCGGTCATTGACAGGTAGAAGGTCAAAAACACAGATAACAGGCAAAAGATAACAGGCACAGTCCAAGAGAGCTTTTGCTGGACAGGTGGAGAATAGAAGTCTGGAAAAATGTCATGTCCAGACCAAGATTCACAACAATTCATCTCAAAAATGACAAATGCCAATATCAAGGTAGTGCTACAGGGAAGATAGTCTTTACGGTTCATCCTCTGGGGATCACGGCTGTGTGTAACAGATTTCATGACCATCCATCTAATTGCTGATGAGGTACTGAGGTCTGAAGTGATGGACCTAAAGACTAACCAGCACAGCCAACCATACAGTAGAGCCATGGTGGCAGTACGGATGACCATGCTGCCACCAGAGATGTCAAAATTAAATGAGAAGATAAATAACAAATAAATAAAGAGAGCCCCAAATGGCTTTACCCAACTGATGTCAGAGGAGTGACAAAGACGCATAAGACTGATGCATGCTGATCCGTCAGTCTAATAACCTGAATGAGGTCATTACATTTACAACACAAATGTAAGAACTGAGCCATCAGCATTAAGAACATAATTATACCAATCACATGATTGTTTAATATGTTGGATCAAGCTCTGGTGATTGCACATAGCTGCTGTTTAGGTTTACATATTTCTGTGTGTGGGTGTTTGCTCATTCATGTATATTTTGTGTGTTTGAATAACTATATGTCAGGCTATGAGGTTCTGTATTATGTGTGTGCGTGTGTGTGTGCGTGTGTGAGTGTGTGAGAGAGAGAGTGGGAGGACGATCACAGACTCTCTGATCTGAGGGAGGCAAATGCCACATCACACTTTCCTTTCTACATCTCTCGCTTTCTCTCCCTGTCTCTTTTTATCTTTCTGTCTCCAGAGAAAAGGTGTGTGTTGACTGCGGTGACATCTGACCAGAGAAAGCCTGTGGCTTCCACTGTGATGCACACAAACACACATAAAGGCTTCCTAGGTGACTCTCTGCAGAACACACCCCTGTCTCAACCCCTGAGGCTGCACTCTGAGCATATTTCCAGTGGCCAAGAAGGGAGGGAGAGAGGAAAGGAAAACTGTCATGGCCTTACCAGTGATGTCAGATGGAGGGTAGGAAGTGGAGAAGCATTAAGGAGTCAGGCAAGGAGAGGGACGACACTCAGCCTGACGCACACATGGGGAAACACATGTGTCTTCATCACCATGGGAGAGATTAAGTTTGTTGCAGTCCATCTCAGACCTACAGCATGAAGAAAACAGAATAAGAAACAAAAGCCACAATAGTAAATGCATGAATGGATGCAAGCAATACAATACAAGCATAATAATACTGAGGTACATAGGACCGTCACAGAGTTAGACTAGCACATTCAGTTTAGCTCATACTTGGCTGAATAATCCATTCATCCCTATAGTGCACTGAAATGGGATGTAAACACACATATAGCAAATGACACGATAAGGTGATGCAACCAACACTTAAATTGTTCAATTGCCTGGGTCAGGTTGACATTTACACAGCTCATACTATAGCAGCACTGTCTGCCACAGGACTTCCATCAAATGAGCCTGTACTAGCAGCACAGAAATAAAAGCAGCAATGTGCAGAGAAAAGCAGCAATAACAACCATTATAGGAGGAAGAGCAATTTAGCACTGCTGTCGGCAACACGGTAATCTATGATGATGCAGTGAGTGTATAAGCACGGGGGTGTATGGTTCGGTGGAGGTGAGTTGTCTGGGTGACAGTTATAGTGCCAGGAGTGTTAAAGAAGGTGATGCCTCCAGGGGAAAAGCTGTTCTTTTGTGTAGTTGTATAGGGATCTGTAAAGCCTTTGGAGATGTAGGAGAACAGACATACATTTGTTGTTGAGGGTTATATCCTTAGAACTGCTGACTGCTTTCTGGAGGCAGGGAGTGCTGTAAATATCTTCTAATGCTGGAGATTGTGATCAAGTAATTTGTTGGGTGGTTTTGATAACGGTGAGGAATGCTTTTTTGTCTGCAGTGGTACAATTTTAAGTGCCATACTTATGCAGCACATCAGTATGGGAAACTAGGTAAAAGTTCTCAGGGAGTAATGCTCTTTTCAAGCTCCACGAGAAGTTACCTCTTCCTAAAGTCTTTGCTTTTTCAACTTGATGGGGTGGGTTGAGAAACCACAACAAA
The DNA here is from genome assembly GCA_030347415.2 of Decapterus maruadsi. Taxonomy (NCBI): domain Eukaryota; kingdom Metazoa; phylum Chordata; class Actinopteri; order Carangiformes; family Carangidae; genus Decapterus; species Decapterus maruadsi. Next base: position 6,898,593 of record CM064895.1, read on the forward strand.
TCTTAAAGAGGAACTAAGCACGATTATTCCAGTGGTTATGCTACATTTTTACCTTATTAAAAAAAGCTCTGTATAGTTAACTACATGACTTGTGACTTGTTAGGAGTGAGAATGGAGGCTCTCTGTCTGCCACCTGGCTCATGGCTCATGACTGAAAACCAACCTTGAAACATCAATAGGCGCATTTCCACTGCAGGAACTTCGGGCTAATTTTACAGGGCCAGCTCCGTTGGTGCATCCAGCCCCAAAATAAGGGCCAGTCCCAAAATAAGCTGCATTTTTATAACCCAACGTTACTAAAAACAGAAAAACAGCCAGAAAAAAGAGAGAATAACTCAGTAAAAGTGAAAAGTAGCAGTAGGCCTGGTAAAAAAGAAAAGAAAAAAAAGAGTGGTAAATACGCGATCACCGGATTACGTGACAATCGAGACGCCTTTTTTTTTTTTTTTTTTTTTTTAAGAAAGTGCCTATACTGACAGAAAACAACAACAACAACAGCAGCAGTAAAAAAAAAAAAACGCTGCACAACGACCACGTAATGATCGAAACCAGTGGAGACGTGGCCATTGAGAGGGCCGAGTGAGAGGATGGTTCCTGTAGAAGTTCCTACCCCCTCCTTTTACCAGGAACTCCTGCAGTGGAAACGTGGCCGCCGCCCGGGTGTCCCAGCTCTCGTCACTGTGCACCGCGACAAAAATCTTTTGTTCATTATGACAGTTCAAACTACACAACACGTCGTAATATCAAACGTTATCCATGCACATGGTCAGGCAGAGGGTTAGTAAAACAGCGGATAAATGACCAGACTTGCATCTTTCTTCTTTAAAGGTAGAAACAGCAAACAGACTCGTTTTTAAGTCTTCACAGATAAAATCTGCTGCACATCGTACAACACTTACCATGATAGAGAAAAAAGAGACAGAGTAGTGGTTCTCAAGCTGTGGAATCGTAATTTTTATTTCAAGCAGATCAGTATACTGCAGATAATGTATAATCGTAACCGATCAGGCGACCACTCAGTGAGCAGTTGCTTGACAACACTGATGAATATATTTTTCAGGGCTAATATGACTTTTTTTTGTTTTTCTCTGGGGTCTTACTTATCACCTAGTGATGAAACTTGTAGTTACTACTTTGTAAACCATTAATGCATGAGCAACAAAATATGTGTTTATGTGAAATGTCATGAGAAGACTCTCATGAAGTGTGTTCAAGACTTTTGAGCCACCCTGTAGGCTAATTTGAATATATTTTAATTAAAATTTAAATGACAAAAAGAAGTCTAATGCACTTTTGTGTTGCTGAAGTGTGGGGATATGATTTACGCAGCAGATAATCTGTGACAGGAAAATTCAGTTGCTGAGACTGAAGATAAGTGTCCATTAACAAAAGGACAGGAAGCTGCTGCTAATCTGAAGAGAGACTTAATACCAGATAAAATACCATGGTGAATGCTAGTTCTTCATATTATTGATCTGTGGTGGCATTAGGAAATAAATTAGGAAATATTATCTCAAGTGCCACACTCGGTATTAATTAAAAAACAGCTTTAGTCCTGGCTGCCTCTTCCCAACAATGTGATGAGCAGCTCCAGCAATTATAGAACTGTCAAAGTTTTTTGGAAATACAGAGTGGAGCATGTTGAAAGTTAGAGTTGAAGCACACTCAGTTGATATTCCATTTAGTAAGCATGAAAAATCATCAGTAGACTATTCTGACAGCAGAGGACCACAATACAAGTACATACAATGGCATCAGCAAATTGAAAAAACCTTATGTCATTTGCCCTTCAGGTGAGAGGGAAAATGCTTAGCAGCAAAAAATATATGCCTCTTTTTGGGAATAAAACGGGATAGATTTTGGTGGTTGATGCCAGCAGCTTTGCAAATTAACAGAGCGAAAACAAACTGCAAGTTAGTTTTTACTCTGTGCATACTGAAAGGGCCTGAAGGCCACACATCAAACCTCAGACATTCAAGGACAATTTTCAATAAGTCTCAAATAATTCTTAAAGCAGAAGTAAGTGATATATTTGTGTTAATATAAGTCTTAAATAGTTATATCTTCCGACAGCAATCACTTACATAGAGTGTTTGGACCAAAACACGGGTCTGTCAGTCACTCTGCTCTGCTCTGAGCCGAGGAGAAAACATTTATCGTATCCTACAGTTTTTATCCAATGGCATGCAGGGCTGTGTGTGCAGCCAAGGAACGCCGTGAATGTGTAGGGACGAGGACTGTTATGGTGTTCAAGGAAACGTATTTTTCAGTACCAGTTCGAACAGTTCACAAGTGGCTGTTATAGTGACTTTTAAAACAGGTCGGAGAAACACGAGTGGGTTGCCTGGAACGCTACAAAGTCGTAAGTTGTGACTTGAAGCTGTAATTTACGATTTCAAAAGCCTGCCTGGAACGCAGCATTAGCGAAAACGACCGGACCACTTACTTCTTCTTTAATACTACACAAATGCTTGGCTATAATGTCCTTGTAGAAACTCAGAGTAACAGCACAATGAATTTCAGAGAAACGTGTGCCCTCATCATTTTACTATGTTACAGCTTTTTTTGTTTATAATGCAGTTATTATTATTACTATTATTATTATTATTATTATTATGGAGTGAATTTAGTTTTATGCCCAGGTAGATGGTAGTAATTTCAAAAGGAGGTGTGATGGTCACAGCCACTCATGGCAATAACATTCCTCCTCCTTACTCCTCAGTCCATTATCTTTTCATTTGCACACCCCAAAAATATAAATTGCAGGCAAACAAATATTACGACACAGATTGTTTGATTTAAAACCTAGAATTTTATATAAAATTTATAATCTGCTGTTAACCTTATATCATGTAATACGGAGTCTACACACATTGTACAACACTATGGCTACATAGGCCATTTTGGTTAGTGAAAACAGTCAGTAAAGTAGAAGATGGTGGATTCATTGTTGTATTTAACCAGACCTACACATCCTAGCAGACTTCCTTTAATATAACAGTCCTTTCTAGCCTTGCTTTGATGCTCTGCTGTTTCTTGCCTTGGTTTTGTATCTCTTTCTTTAGTTTTTACAGTGCTTTCGCTGTAGATAGTGTGTGATTTGTGAAAAAAAACGGGGGGGTGGGGGGTAGTTTGCGAATCACAATATAATTCTCAACGGGCCAATAACTCAGCCGGACGCACCAGATCCAGAAAACATTTAATAACTCGGGTCGGGTCTTTTCTTTCTCTTTTTTTTGCTATGGTCTGGACAAGAATTAATGCTTGTGAGTCTAACCCGACTGTATTAGCGGATCAGACCAGGTCGGGTCTTTGAGAACTGTAGCAGGAATGAAGCACTTTGAGAGGTTTCGTCCCGGCTTCAAATTGAGACCGGCTTTTAAAGGGCAACTTTGGTTTTTTTCAACCTGGGCCCTGTTTTCATATGTTTTTCTGTATATGTGAGTGATGGATAATACTTTTATTGAGGTCGCTGCAGTATTGAGCCGGGTAGGCAGCCTGCAGCCCAGCTAACACTCTTCAACCGGGCAAGTGGCTCCCGTCAAAGTTTGCTGTATAAACTGGCATTTTTTTCAAACTGACAGGCCCAGATAGTTACAATGAGTGTCCGACAACATACTAGAAAGGAGAAATGAACGTATGTCTCCACCTTTAGCACGTCTCTTCTTCTTCTTCTGACTGGCAGTAGTCATCCCCGTTCAGTTCAAGTGGTTACAGCAGACCCTGTGCCTACCCGGCTCAATACAGCAGCGATCTCAATAAAAGTATTATCGATCACTCACCTATACAGAAAAACATAGGAAAACGAAGTTGCCCTTTAAACCTTTTCAAACCTGGAGACAGACCCGACCCAGTGCAACCAGCATCTATTTGAGCCTTTTTTTTTAGGAGTGGGGGTTACAGTAGGCTACATATGATGGTCTGGGAGATACTGTGTGCTACTGTAGGGGGAATGAGAAGGCTTGCGGTTCAAATGATGTAGACTTGATCTAAAGTAGGCTATTACTCTGTCTGACCAGAGGGGGGACAATATCCCCACTAGGGATAATATTCAATGACCAGAGGGGGGGAACATCCACATAACCCCACCACCCCCTGCCGATTATGATCATGATGATGATGATGATGATGATGATAATAGTAATAATAAGCAGCTAAATCATGATTTAGCTTTGGTGAATTCTGAGCTGATTTAAGAACATCCTCATCATTTCCACAAGCTTTGAGCAGTACACCCCACCCTGCCAAAAAAAAAATAAGTACTGATGCAACTGGGAGACATTCAGCTCACAGCCACAGATATGACAAGATGTACAAAGACCAGTAGACTGAAAGCTGATCTGGAAACAATCTTGCCTCATGGAATGATAAAATAAACACAATATACATAATTCCAGATTTTGAAAAGTATCACTAACTGTGCGTTCACACCAAAAGCTTCCAAAGCGTGTCACATGACTGACGTCAAATTTCGATGGCGCTGGTCATTGGGGAGCAGAAGGACAAAAAAAGAAAAAAGAAAAAAAAAGGGAGCCGAAGGACGTCTCTATTCTGACAGGTTGCCGCCGAACCGCATCAGAGCTAATTACGCTAAAGTTAACCATGGCTCAACTTCTCGTCTGGTGACGCTTTGGACACTTTGGAAGCGCGGTGACACCAGTTGACTTCCGGCATTTTGACGCTTTGGAAGATTTTGGTGTGAACACACAGTAATGCTGAAGAATTGCACAGTTTAATATACACTACACTACACTGGTTTTGTGCTCGACAGTCAGCTGTTTTGTAAAACTATTCCTTCTGCTCTGCATGTCTATGAGTGTGTTTAATTGTCTAACTGTATACTGCAGGTCTGTGATATGTTTATTGTTTAGTTACATCCCATTGTTTCAACAATTGTTGCACATTCTGTGAGTGATAAATCTGCCACAGTTACCATGGTAAAACATCTGTGTGCCAGGTCAAAATGGCTTCATAGGTAGAGCAACAATAATCATTGTTCCAATTGACCTATGGCTAAGCCACGCCCCCAAACACGATGAGCCAATCACAGTGCGCATAGCTACTGTAGCCCATACACTCAGACATTCTCTGCTTCCACGTCCATTGAAATGCATTGCAGTTAGTCAGTTTTCATTCGTTTTTATATGCTTTTCTTGACACTTCAAGTTTTAAATGGTCAAACGGTGTGCATGGGGTATGCAACTCCGACACTAGGTATCCCAAGAGGCTGGGCCATGGGGTGTATTTTTTTTTCTACCTTTTCCCAAGCCACATCTCAACCGAGAGAAGTGTCTGCTGGATAAAGTTATGCAGTAGACCACAACACCAACTGAACGTGGAAGTTTTGGTGACTTCGAGATGATATTTAATCTTTGTGTCTCCAAAAACCACCAATTGCCTCCTGTGAAATGTCTCCTACTGTGACTGCTGCCATAGCGCCCGTCACCGAATGCTGACTGTTTGTCCGAGTGAGTGGAGGGGGCGGGGCTTAGCCATAGGTCAATTCCAACACTGCTACTGTTTTAAACCCAGCCACTGTAAGTCTATGCATCAATCCACTACCATTCCATGTAGTGTCACAATCGTGTTGATTTCTGGTAAACAACATTACTGGTGGCCATTAACTGACAGAGGGCTTCTGTTCTAACCAGTGCAGCTTTTCTAGGCTTTAGGGAAGTTGCCATGTGACCGCACTCAACCAATCAAGGGGAAAGTGCAAGTGGAGGACGGCAACGAGTGAGCCACACAGACACAGTGTAGACAAGATGAGACAGGTGGAGAAATAAATTAATCCAGCAACATAACTAGTACAGTAGCATTTAAGAGTTTGCCGTAAACTACAACCATATGTTGGAAAGGAATAATTCTCTCCCAAGCTTTTTCATCCATCCGAGTGGCCGATCACTGTAACCGTGATCACTACAAGCTGTTTCTGTTGTAATCGAGCAGAGATCCTACAGCTACATGCATCTGTTCAACCTGAGTCATACCATACAAAGACAACAATTATATCACAACCCTACACAGTTAGAAGTGCACAGCTGCTACCTCAACATAGAGAATACACAAGGTCATGTATCAGAAGTGATATAATCTCTAACAAAAAAGAAATTGCAGGGCACCATGTAGCAAATTACATGGTGGAAAAAATGCATATCGGCAGTTATCAATTTGTGCTGTAAAGTCATAAGTCTATCATTTTAGATAGATACCTGTGCTGTTTGTGTATGTATTAGACAGTATATCTGCTGTTATGCCTTTCCCCTCTTTTTGCTGACACCTGGGAAAAGGAGGCAATATCTCTCCTTGAGAACCAGGATGCCTGAGCCTGCCACCTGCCACAACACTGGCCCTCCCATGGTGCACTGCTCAGCCATGCGTGAGGCCATGAAGGACACAGGGAGTTGGGTGGGGTCGAGGTGGGGGGAGGTTGAAGCAGTCAGGTGTAACAGGATTTCTCTGCAACCTTCCCAACCTACTCACAACCCATGCCTTCACCCATGCCCTGGGTGCCTCCCACCCATCTCCCTCGCTGCCCTGACCACACAGCCTGCTCCGACCCTGGCAGACCGCCTATGTGGACACCTGAGGCCAAGCTGACAAGAGAAAAACCAGCTGCTTTATTTTAATGGTCCACTGATGGCGAGATGGACTCAGGAAAAGCATTCTCTCCTCACTATCCTCTCTGCTCCGCTGTGAGCTCAGAGTTTTGTGGTGATTGAATTCCAATGCCAATGGATTTACAATTGCAAGCCCCGCATCATTACTGGAGCCTATTGTAGAACCTGCAATCCCTCTGCTGACTCTTTCTCCCCCCTCGTTCTTTGTCTCTTTCATTTCCCTGGAAGGCATAATGACACTTATGCACTCTGGGTAATGTTCAGCGGAGATGGAAAAACCCCTGCAGCATGCCCTTCAAATTCCAAATCAAACAGCATCTTAACCCTTACACAAATTGATTTCTTAACCCCTCAGCCAGCACAGCTTGAACCTTGAATTAGGCCATTCACGGCCAGAAAATCACGAGCGAACACCTCGTTTTCATCTCAAAGAAGAATCTGGCGTGATGCTTAACCCCCCCCCAACAGACACACTGGATAGACAGATTGTTTTCTTAGCTTGAATTATTCCTGATAGTCGGCCCCCAAACAGTGCAGGAAATCGGATTTCATTTCTCACTGACACAATCCTCTGCAACCTCTAATCCAGTGGCAGCTTCCACAGTCAGCCTCCCCAATAGGCCAAGAAAAACACGATTTCCCCACCACATCAATAAGCGGGGGTTTATTCAGCAGCATGGTGGTCCGTGCGGACTGGCTGCCTGCCCTGCCTATGACAGAGTTTTATTAGTGGGAAGGGATGGTGAGGTGCACTGAGACAAGAAGATGGATGCGTCCATGCAGAGTGAGAGTGACAACAGATTATCCCGCAGAAAAGCCACACTGTTGTTTTGTTACATTTCTGTCTGAATCAGCTTCAACCTTACATTTCTTAGTAAACTGAGAGAATAAATGGTCTTTTTAAACCAACTAAAAGCTTATTGCAGAGCTAAAATAAGCCAGTAGACCAATAACAAAGTATTCTGTTTAATTTTACAATCGAATACTCAAATTATTCTCCGCCTCCTGTTTTTCCAGTGTAAGTATTTTCTGCTTTCCACCACTATACAGCTCATTGCAAAGTGAAAATATTTTGGTTTTGACTGTTGGTCAGACAAAACAGGGCATCTGGGGACACTACATTGAGCTGGAGGAAATAATAGGCCTAATGGGCATAGTTCACCATTTAAAAAAATAAATAATAAAAACCTATGAAAAAATAATCTGCAGAAGTAAGTAATGAAAATTGTGAGTTGTGGGCTTAAAATGTTGTGTAACATCAATAATACACCGCTGTGTCACTGAAACAAAACATATTTTTCTACTTTAAAACCCTACTTTTGACTGATTTAACATGCTGTTTATTAGACAGCATTAACACCTTCCCCACTGTCTGAAAAGTTCCTGCAACTCCCTCGCTACCTGGCCTACTTCCTGATCTATGCAACCAAGAGAATGAAGACATCATGTTCATCACCGCATTAACAATGGCATCAAACAACAACAACCGTGTTCTATATTTAATGATTTTTATGACTCGGAGTAAAATGATCAAGAGATCAGTGAAATGAATGCAATGAAGGATAATGGCCAAGATACAAAGATAAACTAGAAAACTGCTTGCAAAGCCTGATAAGCATAAAGACATTGAGAGAAATAAAGCAGAATGCTCTGTAAAAATCAGTGCTCCATTATCTTTGGTTTTACCACCTGAAGGAACAGAATTTCAGAACACAATCGTAGTCCAGTAAGCTAGTGCAATGTTTTCCATTCTGCCTAGATAAGTGTTTACCAAATGATGTAAACAAATTAATTTTCTTTTAATTCATATTTTTTCTTTTTCTTTTTTTGGTGCAGCAACAGGCCAGGCATACCTCTGAAGCGAGGACCTGGAGGCTGTTAAACCTAACCAATCAGCAATTGTTTTGCCTATTCATCCGGAGCAAAGTCATGAGGGCGGGTGAAACAATGCAGACATCGCCTGATTATTACACGCAGTTAAAAAGTAATAATTCATTTTATTGATGAGATACAGGAACACTAGAAGAGGGACTGGTGATGAAGGAGAGTTAGAGAGTAAGACAGAAGAGGGCAAGGGTATCTTCCTGATTTTATAATACTGCAAGCATTCATTAGCTTGTGTATTTCAGATATTATTAGAACAGGCTTTAAGAGTAAAACATTTCTAGACACAACCATTTGTTGAGTTTAAAACAATGAGAAACTTTGTAAAAACAGAATACCATGTGTGACAGTGGTGGTCCTGTCACTATGCCTCCAGTTGATCATGTGCCCTGGCTACTTGGCCAATGGGATGTCCCTTTGGCCGACTGGTTAGCGCGCATGACTCCGACCCGGGAGGCTAGGGTTCGAAGCCCGCCCGGGCCCTCTTCACCTTGCCACATTCTGGCGTTGTTGGCAGGATCCTGGGTGTAGGTCCATGGATTCATAATGTGTGGCAGCCTGCGCGGAAGCACGAGGACGTGCTTGTGAAAAGAGGGCCCGGGCCCTCTTCACCTTGCCACACATGAACGGAAACAACTTCTATTTCTATTCTATTCTATTCTATTCTGACTTCCATCTTAATGAGTAATAGTACGGTATACGTCCTTCCTTTTTGCTAATCTAGATTAATTTCCATTTGTGGATTTGATGGAAAAAAAGAGCCATACTTGTTAATACGACTTTGACACAGACTAAAAGCTCAAATATGAAATGGGAGTCTTAACACAGTCAGCAGCTGGGGACACACTGGCTGTAATGAAAGCCAGATTTACTCAGGAAGCATCATGATGGATATGATTATTCAGTAACAGTATTTTATCAATAGCTCAGAGTCATGTGTAAATAAGCTCAGGTGATCAGGGAAATCAACCCACACACGCTTTTTCTCATGAAAATGTTTTATATGTGACTGATCCTTTGGAACAGCTGTGGAAAAAAAAACCTTGAAAGCTTTACAGCAATGTAACTCACATAGCCAATGGTAGTCACCTATGACAATTCTGAAAAACACCTTGAATCTTTCCTTTCAAATTCCGTTAGTCTACACTACCTGAAATGAACAGTGAAACAGCAGTTTCAAAATCAGTTTCATCAAGTCAGAACCCGTCTGAGACCAGGAAAGTGACAGCTAATCAACTGACAGTAGCCTATTTTAGGCCATTTTACTGTAGGCCTACAGACCTGGGCCCGTATTCCTAAAGATTCTTAGTGCAAAGAGTTGCTCCTAGTGGCCAAATTCTAAGAAAATTCTTAGAATCATGATGTTTTCTTAGAATTTCCTCCAAAAATTAAGAGTAGCTCCTAGTAAAGATAAAAGCTATTCCTAAAGCATCCTAGCTCTTAAGAGAGCTCCTAAGGTGGGATCTGTTAAGAGCGGCGAAGAGGACTTTTAGTGGCTTAGGAGTTCCCTAAGCAGAGGACAACATGGTGGACAGAAGAGGCAGGAGAGATATTCTCCAAACACTGGATGACAGTAAATTAATGAAACGTTACAGATTGTTCCTGTTCCTCTGTCCACTTGGGTTTCCTTGTTCTTTTCTTCTCCATTGCTGGTTTGTGGTAGATTTTAAAGCCAACCAACAATGCTTCTTAACGGCCGGTCAGCGATCACAGACCCTGATGAAAGCTGAGTCATTTTACCCTTGTTAAATTGAGTTGAAATGTTGAAAGTTCAAAAATTACTAGCATGGCAATAAATATAAGCAAATAAATATAAGTTTCACTGTGTGAATACTATGCAAGTTTTCACACATTTTGTACGATAATTTAAAAGTATAGCTCACTATTCATTTAAAAGATATTTTCTTTTACGTGAAATTTTTTTTTTTACAATTACACAGTCTGATAACATTAGAATATGATTATCGATTGGAGGGTCCATCCTTCCAAAAGTATATTTTTTACCTAGCTTTTTTTTAAGTATATTTTTTGGGCTTTTTGGCCTTAAATTGACAGATCAATTGAGAGAGAGACAGGAAACTGGAGGCAGAAAGAGGGGGAATGCCATACAGGATAGGACTGCTCTACCAACTGAGCTGAACACCACCTCTTTATCTAACTTTTCAGGATCAACCAATCACAGCGTTTGAAATGATGACTCATCCCTAGCAACGGGGGTCAACCACACCTCCTCACTAAGATAGGAGTTTCTGTCCACTCCTTGCTCAGAGTTCTCTGAGAGTGTCCTGGAATCACTCCTAAGCTAAGATTCCTTGCTAGGAATTTTTAGGTTAAGATAGAAGCTCTTTGAGAGGATTCTTAGAACCTTTAGGAATACGGGCCCTGGTCCTGGTAGCTATTGCTACAACAGAAAGGCTGATTTTAGAAATTGTGAAGTGAATGTTAGGACACGGTGTACTAATGAAGCTTGAAAAGAAGCTTTTTAAAGACAACAGCTACGTTTGGATCCATAATGACAATTTACAACATTTTCTACAGCTGCAGATACAAAGTTTTAATGAGCCAACAGAAAACACCTGACACACAAGCACGCGGAGGCACGCCCACACAGCCATTTTAACAGCCAAACTACTCACAACAGTATTAAGCTACATTTCACCACTGGCCTTACAAAACACACCGGATAATTAGCTTAGCCGATGCAACAAATTAATTCACAATTAGACATGCACACAGAGGAATACAAACAGCCAACAGGATAATGCAGTTTAGCAGCAGCAGCAGCAGGAGGAACTTACCTTGCTCAGTTAAGCAGTTAGCTTGAGAGGGGTCTAGCGAGAGGGGTCTGGCTGCACCTCCACTGTCAGGGCGCTTCCTTGCAGACCTCCACTGTGATGCTAGCGTTTCACCAGCTCTCATCTCTGCCAGTCAGCCTCTCAAACTGCCGCCTCTCTCGCGTGTGCACGTAACTTCCGTCCCCACAGTGGACATCTGCAGTCAGACCCTCTTGGTTAGCTTTGGTGCTGTGTCTTAAAACAAGGACGGAAAAAATGTCGAGCTTGTTGAGCGCAAAACTGTATACAAAAGGGTTTGGCGCCGTTCGTGAATAACTCCGCTCTGAAATTCGAAAGTATCCTGAAAAGAGGTCATGGCGTTTCAAGATGGACGACGAGACGGATTTTGCGCGCGGTTTTCCTCTCTTATTACTTCCTGTGTGCACGAGCATGTTTCATAATACATCCATGGCATGTTTACGGTACAGGGTGGAAATCGCAGGACAGGGTGCTTGCACAGGTCATGAAAGACTTTGGATTTCAGATAACTCTTGTTTGTTGAGCTCACAGTAGAATTCGTGGCAGGGTTTTTTATTTTTATTTTTAATTTTTTAATTATAATTTCTGACCATCAGGGCTCATGTTCCCACCCTCACTCTGTTTTAAATAAACACACATGGCAAATAAACTACACAGCTCGTCTCAAAGCTGCATGAAGTTGAGGTCTAACCAACATAGTCCTAATGATTAGTTTTTAAAAAGCCTGGAAAAAGTCTCTTTTTTTTATTTGGGAATAGGGCAAGCACCCTGCAGTAGGCTATCATTTTTGTAGGCTATATGTAGCATTGTAGCCTATTATGGAGTAAAAAATAAAACAATATTAATTTACAAACACTTCACTCCTCAGTAGGGTCATATACAAATGCAATAGTCAATCATTTAAGTTATTAACATGTCACCAGATTTTTTGTTTGTTTTTTGGACAGTCCAAATATTATTATTATTAAATATTGAACAACTGAAAATAGAAATGCAAAGGACTAAAAATTACATTTACCCTAAATTTTAAAACCTACACTATAAAATTGAATATCATGTTATTTATCCCATTCTGTATTCTTCCAATCGCATAGAAACCATCTGTCCAATCTGTTGTGATTAGCTACAGTAGGCCTACATGCAGAGCATAAACAACTATAAAGACTCACACAGGTGTTTTCAATTACTGCAACAGACCTGCTCTGAATGAAGTAAGTTAGTCCTATACTGTGATTTACACAAAGTCACTCAAGTCCATGTGCTAATCGGGATGATAAAAGTGTAACTTCTTTCAGATAACAGGTGCAACATAACAAAGAAGAAAAAAGAGTGAGCATCGAGGAGGTCAATCAAGCCCAGTCTGTACACCCACACAGTTATTGGAAGACTTCTAATGATATGAGGCAAAATAAAAGGCAACACCTGTGGCAGTGCACCACTGATGTGTGGGGTATTAAACTTAATATTCCCAATGGGTTTGTTTTTTTTGTTTAATTAGCATCACATCACTATCATCAAAATGCTGCTTGCATTCAATAATCCAATAATAATCCAGTCTGCATACTAATCTGCATCCATATAGTGATAAGGCTATTCTGTATCCTCTGCACTGCTACTTAAATAGAATTTGAATGGAGGACTGTGAGTTTTTCCCCCACGTTGAGTCTTCTGTGAGTAGGCTACACACAAACGGTACAGTTTGATGAATGGATATTGCTTTCCATGGTGCTTAGTTAAACAACACTTAATATCGTAACTTAATTAAACCTAAACACTTATGTTCTTTCTTCCATTTTTAGCTGGGAACTTTAAAAAATAAATAAATAAATAAAAAGTATTATTAATAGCAAGCAAGCAATTTGTAAAAGCAGGTGAAGTGCAGGAGTCTGCCTGAAAATTACCTTTCTTTGCAGATTAGTGACCTGCTAGCCCAAACATTCTGTCTCATACTGCCAGGTTGCTGTGAAGGGCCCATTGTGTTGATCACCACCTGTCCCCGCTAAATTGTCCAACATGTCTTTCATTTAATGGTCCCAGGATCAGCTCTTTATGTGAATGTGCACCCATGGATGACAGTATGAGAATGTACACGTGTGTGCATTTGTGTCTATGCATGTCGCTGTATCGTATTGATTTTCCATACAAAGGCTTGGACATGAACAGACGTGTGTTCCCTGGAGCAGTGACCTGTCAATCCCAAATGCCATTTCAAAGAACTGTGTCCTGCTTTTTGACTCTTCCATCTCCCTGACATTGCTTTCACACCGCACCCTACTCTTACGTCTAGCTGCTGATAGCTCCCTGACTACTGAGGCACCCAGACAGTAATGTGTGAAATACGTGTCATTTTCCATGATGAGAATTTCAGTCAAAGGAAGAAAAACAGTCACAGCAGGAGCATGAAAAAGAGTAGAAAAGGATCTGAAGGTATTCATTGATATTCAAATTTTATTAAAAAGGTGCCATTGTTGAAGTTGTACTAGTTCTGCATTTTGAAGAGGCTGAACACTGCAATATGCTCTTCACACACAAGAGGAATTTTTTTGGGGAAAATACAGCATTGTTTTTATTTCATTCCTCAGATGTTACAAGGTGAGAGCTGGTGGCCAACTGACTGAAAAACATGAGGTTTGTTTTTCAGAATTTCTTTTCAGCTCTCATTTATGCACCTCAGTGAAGAATGGGCTGCATGTAGGATAGGTGCACCAACTGAGCATTCACCCACTCTATTTATCCAAGTATCAAGTTGTGGGTGTGGCCCATATTGCAGTAGTATAGCAGTGATAAGGCTCCCTCTGACAGAGTAAAAAAGAAAAAAAAAGGGATTTTAAGAATTGATAATGGACTAGCAAACATCGTAGTTTGGTTCTTGCACACATTCACGCACACACTGAATTGTGCACTATCATTAATAATAGGGCCAGAGAGGCCACAGGGGGTAAATAATATCTATTTTTCATGTCACACTCATAATAGATTTCATGAAGCAGAATGATATGTTTCCCCCCAAAAGCAAAAGCAAGAAAATCATGCTTTTGAGTTGGTATCGATTAGATGTGCCTGAATTTCCCCATTTCATCACTTTCCATGATCACCCCAGTGATTTATAGTGTCTTAGCATGTCGCTATATTTTCCTTGAGTGACTGGAACACCTTGCAAAATGAATGAGAAACTGGTCAAGGTGAAGTGAAGGTGAGATTTAGAGTTTTACAAGACAAACAGTAGGCACTTAAAAAGACCACACCCTCATCCATGTTTTTGCATCATATCATTGAAGCTGGATGATACACAGATAAGAAAGTCACCACTACAATGATTTCTTTTATTTAAATGAAAGCTCTGTACCAGATGAAAAACAAAACAACAACAAAAATGAAATTAATGTGAATTGTCGCTCAGCCATAGTGTAACCATTAGTCCACTTCATAAAATCATGATTTATATGACATTACTCTTCATGTCCAAATATGGGCTTCCCTACTGTCATCAAAAATATATAGATTAAGTAATAGAAGGGGGGAAGAGCAGATGGGATTATTATATAAACCACTTTGCCCTTGAACTGGGTTTACTGCCAATTTTAGCCAATAATTTAGGCTGTTTTTGTTCAGAATTCACAACTTGTGAAAAGGATTATTCAATAAAATATGTGCAAACAATGAGTCATAAAGCTTGGCTGAGCTTATATAACACAAACAATATGTGTTGTCCCTTCCTGGAAATCTTCTGTCTTGTGCTCAGCTTGTCATCAATAAACATGTCTAGGTATTTGTATTTGTCAAACTGCTCCACAGCTTGGCCCTTGACAATATGGCATCTGAAATCGATCAACACGTCCTGATGCTAAGCTGCAAAAATGAATTCTCACACCACTGAGCAAAGTCCAACAGCAGGGCCAAGGCTGCCCATTTATCCTGTGGGAGTACAGTGTATTTGCTGAGGGATATGGATAGTCCGCCGTCTATCATCTGCAGGGAGTAGTGGAGGAATGTAGAGCTAAACTCACATATTTAAGGTTCATAATAGATCGCTGAGTTTTTTCTTATTTGGACCATGCTTCATATTGCTTATTTTCTGAACCACCTACGTCACTAATTTTATTGTTTTATTTGCTCCATTTGTCTTTAGGTCGTGTGTGTGTGTGTGTGTGTGTGTGTGTGTGTGTGTGTGTGTGTGTGTGTGTGTGTGTGTGTGTGTGTGTGTGTGTGTGTGCGTGCGCACATAGAACTGTGTAGGCATAAAAAAGGAGAATGGGTAAGAGAGAGGTGGATAAGTTTAAGGACAAAAAAGAGATTTAGCTTAAAAATCATAACCCATATTTATCTTAGTTTAAAACAGGGGAAGTAGCCAGCCTGGTCCAGTCTGCCTACAAACACCGCTCTCTAAATTAGACTGATTAACACTAAATCTTGTTTGTTGAATTAATTTACAAACTAAAATTAAAAAAAAAAAAAAAAGACAAGCTCTGCTCTTACTTGGATTGACATGGTTGGGTACAGTGATTTCCTTCACTCTATCATGATGGATAAAATGGAAAATATTAAAATTCAATAATTACCATAGTTGTTATGTTAATCTTTGGACAGAGCTGACCTGGCTGTTTCCCCCTGCATTTATGTTAAACTAAGTTAGCTTCACATTTAATGCACTGACATGAAAGAGGGGAAAAAAAAGAAGTGAAAAGTGGGTTTGCCAAAAATGTTAAACTGCTCTTTTCAGAAGATCTGTTTGCATCTTAGTGAAAAAAAATCCAATTACATACAGAAAAGGGTGTTTTACAAATTGAAGAAATCAGCAGTTGCTTGTTAGATTCTTTTTGGCTGTCAAAAAAATAATAAAAGTACTGAGGTTGACAAACTATGTGAATCACTACAGCCTTCAGTTTCATCCTCCATGCAGAAAACAGATACTCAGGGAGACAGGACAAACTCTTGTCTTTATTGTAAGAGCAGAACGCTGCACTCAGCTGCTGCTGCCAGCCTTGAACTGGCTGTGATAGCAGCCCATGATAAGTTGAATAAATTATGGTGCTCTTGTCTTTGTAGTGGGAGTTGAACACCTTGCACAGCAGCTCCAGCCCCCAGTCACTTGGTGAAAGTAAAATACTGAATATTACTAAATACCTGTCTGTGAAGACTTATCAAGACAAGCCTATATGAAAAATGAGGTAGTAATATCACTGAGGATTAGGCTGTCATATTCAACAGCTATATGTAGTGTTTTTATTTTTATGATTTTGGAAAAAGGTGAAAAATATTGTTTTTACGGAGCTGGGGGCACACGTTTTTGACTGGCCTGTCCATCACTTCCATTGTTATGATGAACGAAATATTCCAGTAATGTTTTCAGGGAACTTCTCAAGATTTGACACCAACGTTCACTTGGACTCAGGATGAACTAGAATTGTGTGGTTAAAGGTTAAATTTGCTGTGGCTTCACAAACATTCCATCCCAAATTCATCCACTTCTTAAAACACAATTGAACTCAAACGTCTTCAAGGATAAAAAATAAAAAAAAACACCTGGCCATTTTTCTGTGCAGACATTCAGGAAGG
Organism: Decapterus maruadsi; assembly: GCA_030347415.2. Classification (NCBI taxonomy): domain Eukaryota; kingdom Metazoa; phylum Chordata; class Actinopteri; order Carangiformes; family Carangidae; genus Decapterus; species Decapterus maruadsi. Next base: position 6,915,466 of record CM064895.1, read on the forward strand.
GGAAAATGTGACAATATTTCCTGTAGTGTACTAAATGTCTGTTATATATCAATAACAATAGAATAGAGTCTGCTTTGTGCATGAAAGACAAAGAAACAGATGCACACAAGCATCAAGACCTTGAAAAATACTTTTCTCCTCACATCTTTACAGTAAATGGATTCATTTTCTAACGACTGCAGTCATTATCCTTTGTATATCATTTGCAGAAAACGACCTCCACAGGGGTGGTGCTGTTTTTGTGTCTAAGGCGACATATTGTGAGGGCTCACGTGTGTTGTAAAACATTCTTGGCAATCAATAGCAGCAGTTTCCATGGATATAATTTCCTCCGGATTGTTGCTGATGGCGTCTGTTTTCCCTCACCCCTGAGTGGTACTGTCAACCCCCTCCCCCGGTGTGCTGAGTGGACACCTGCCATCCACAGCTGAATCTGCACTCTGGAGCTTAAAGTCTTTATCTCTGCCTTTCACTCTAATATTTAGAAGCTTGGAGCTATTAGTTTACAACCCCTCATCCAGCTAAACCCATAAAACAAACCAATCAAAAACCCAGCACAACACCCAGGCTTAGAGAAATCCATTCGCTTTCTTGGGCTATTGATCTTGCCCTCCAGAGCCAAGGCCTTTCTATAGCTCAGAGGCTTTACAAGAGAGATAGAGACACATCTATACCAGTAAAAAAAAAAGCACATTGATTTGAATAGAGCTGCTTACCTCTTTTAGAGGCATAAATTATCTGGTGATTATTAGCCCATGAGGGGTCATGAGGGTCTGTAGGAATCTGAATTTGATGAGAATTTGTTTTAGGCTTTGTTACGTTAAAGTGAAGGTTAGATTTTGACCTTGGCAGACTTGAATCAACCAGCACTAAGACTAACTGTCTATTTTTAACTTAAATATCCTGACTATACAGCACAAATGACAGCCAGTACACACAGGATATGATTACAGAAAATTAGAATTATAGGAAACATGTTGTGCTCTTTTTCACGGTGCCTGTAACGGTGAATACCTTTTTGCATGAAATTAATACGTGGATGGGTGAAGAAAATGGCAGAGCACTCAAGTTAAACTCATTAGCGAGCCCAGCAGGGGCATTTGTTCCACAGCTATCAAGGAATCCTGGGCTGCTTTTCATTATGCATTCTCCCTGTATGCTTCCAGTCTCTATTTGGTTGGATAAAAAGCATTTAACTACTAGAGATGGGGGGAAAGAAATTACTCTGCCTTCAAGCAACATGCTCCAAGTCTTTGGTACATTAAAAAAAAAGAAAAGAAGGGATTTGTCTTCTGCACAACAGAATTGATTCACAATTGTGAATTACAAATTGTGAGAAATGTATCATTTCAAAAAATTATTTGAGAGCAATTATTGTATTTTGCCTTTTTGTCATTTTGTTGTCAGTATTTCCAGCATTTATTTATTTATTTTTACCAAATTGAGACAAGCAGAAGTTCTGTAATTGCCAAGCTGAGTATCTGAGAGATTTCTAAATTGAGCAATTTATTTATTGTGCTTCCTTTCTTTTTCATAAGGCTCTATGTGCTTTAGTGATTCATTGACAAACCATTGACAGTTATAAAAATCATAACCACTGTGGCATTCTGTAGTCTGCCTTTCAATGCAGATTTTTGCAATTTAACACAATGTATAAAATAAAGTCTAAATGCTGTTATTCTTCCTCCTGCTTGTAACAATGATCTGTGAATTTTAAAGAGACCTGCTACCTTTCTTTGTCACTCTGAGCACTGCAGTGTTACATCTATATTAAAGTGTAAATGGATTTTGGATTCAGTGTGACAAATGCCTTGGCAGGCGGCACCCACATATTCACACCATATCCCTTTAAGGACAAAGTCGCTGAGAGAAAAGGCAAAGTGATAGGCAAAGACAAGCACCTCTTTGCAGAGTGTGATCCTCAGGGGATCGATCAAGGGCAACTCTGTCCATATTTGGTTTTGGCAGCACTCTAGCACGGATCAATATTTATCTGTTTATGATGCTTCTGAATGAGCATTTCAACTTAGTGGTTCCTGTGGCCAAGGATGCAGCTCATTCTTCTAAAACGTTATATTCACTGTTACAAATCAAATAATGAATGTGCTGTCTCCTGAATGTTCACTTGCTTATATTAATGGAGGAAAAAAAACTTGAATGGAAAGTGCTCTTATACTGCAGCTCTAATAAATTTCGAGTGTAGGCAGGAATTTGTATTCCTATTCCAACACCTGTGCCCGGTGCCTGTCTATGTTCATAGAAGCAATATACGGGAAAAATCAACCAATTTCAATAGAATTGCTGCAGTTGCACTTCTTTTTTTAAAGTAGCCTATACTATATGTTTTGGGCTTTTTATTGCCTTAAATTGACAGTACAGTGGAGAGAGAGACAGAAAATTTGGAGGGAGAGAGGGGGAACGACATGCAGGAAAGGGCTGTGCGATGACTGTAGCTTCAACATGGGGCGGCAGATCTACCAAGTGAGCTAAACGTTGCACTTCTTAATGTTACAGTACATGCAAATCACCTGTTATGAGATGTGCTTATGTTTTGTCCTTAGCTGGGCCTGTATGGGAGGACAATTAGGAGGGAGCTGTTGCTCTTTTGCACCGACAAGAACCAGGTCAGATAGCTCGGGCATCTGATTAAGATGTCCCTGTTATGCGTCATGGAGATATTCTGGGCACATTCAATTGGGAGAGGGCCCCAGAGAAAAGCAAGAGCACATCAGAGACTTAATATATCTCCACTAGCACAGAGACACCCAGGGAACCCCCAGAAAGACATGGAGAAACAAATCCCAGCCCTGATTTGCTTGGTTAGCGGCTACTATTACCCAAGAGCAAAACATGATGGATGGGTGGATGTCACTTTCAGGGTAAAAGGACAATGGGAGATTGTCTTTAGAGTATATTAAAGGGCATAAAGTTGTAGCTGTGGTAATAGTTGTACATGATTGCAGCTTTAGCCTACACCTACAACTGTTGCACCATTGACAAATAAGATTTTTTATGCCATAAATGTTGTAAATTGCCCCCTCAAAGGTCATATTCTTTCAGTTCCTGGTGTTATTTACTCTACATAGTCACTTTATCAACACTGGCCACGGCAGAGATGACATAACAGGTTTCATGAGATTGTTAAATTAATCTGCTTAAAAGAGACTGTGGCAACATCAAGGTTGTCAGCAATAAAAAAAGGGCTTGGGTAAAATTCAATTGGATGAGATGAGTTGCGACAGTTGATACAGAGAGCTGTTGCGTTGATGAAATGGATTCATTGTGACGGCTGAAGATAATGAGCTTTACTCAATCAGCTTGAGAGGGCATCTAACCAACGGTTCAACTGCTACCTGGCTGGTGTTTGAGGGTCTGATGGGGACAAACAAGACAGGTCGCTGTTTTCCCAGATGTGGTCAATAGAGAGGCCTGTCTGAACCAGTGCTCCAGAGCAAGCACAGCCCACACTGCATCGTGCAGGGTGGTGACTATAACTTATATATGTGTTCATACCTTGGTGGTCAGTGATGTCACGTGATCCATAAAACTAATCAGTTATAGAATGTATAATCTAAAAAGCACTGAGCATTTTAGTGTTTTTCAGTTTATTGTTTTGGTTTTGTGGCCCTGCTGTTCTCATCTGTCCTGTTTCCATCTGCTTTTCAGCTAAACTGCTCCAAATATCCACTGAGCAGTAAGTGGCTTGTAAATAATATAGAGCTACACAGTATATTTTTCCACAGAAATTAGAAGAGAGTAAACCAGAGATGAAAGTTGAGATTTAAAATGGATTTGCTTTCATTGGCAGAAATTGATAGGAACACAATCTACTGTATATTAAAGCTAATGTTGCTTTATGCCTGCTGGAGGAATAAACTGACATATTTTGTTATACTAACTTACCACTTACAATGTAATGAGGCCAAAACGAATTCAAACAATTTTGTTTTAATCACTTCATTATGACAGCTACTTCAAGTAACATTTTTTGAATCAAATAATAAATTAGAGAAAACTAAAGACAGCAGCTGAAATGTGCCAATGGTCTCTCGCTGATTTACTCATTTAGATTATATTTGGGCCTTTTACATTATGCAAAATTGAGGGTGTGGCACTTTAAGTGACATAGTGCTGTCACGGTCTGCTACTGTAGCTGTCTGCTTGGCATCACTTCAGCTAATTCAAGTTACTGAATGTGACCTCAACTGTTTTTATGGGTTGTGTGCTTATGAGGATTTTATGAGGATAAAAATGTAAATATCAGACTTGGTTTTATTGATTGACTCCCAGAATGGGAGGAAGACTGTTTTCCAGTGTTTTTGAGTTGAGTGATATTCTAATATACGTATTTGACAGTGTGAGCAGGTATTTGCATACACCATGCCTGTGTCATAGGTCAGATTGTTTACTAGCTAATTAGCCAGTGAAATAATTAGCCTTTGGTTAGTTCAGTGGAGCTAAAGATGCTCGTGCACAGTTATCAAACTGCAATGCACCAAAAGTCATATTTTCACACATGCCTCACCCCTTTTTGTATTACATTGGAGTTAGGTTGTGTCAGGTAGCCTAGTAGCCTATGGGGATGATGGAACAGTTCACTCTGAGCTTCAAAACTGTATTTATCTACTATACATTAACTTTATTTAATAAAATAATTAATTTTTTTAATGTCCTGCTAAATGTACGTATTTTTGCAGCAGCTAGCCTACTGCCAGCCCTTTGACCTGCGCACCATTTCTTAGCGCCTTGTCTAGTTTGTGGTGCTAAAATCTGCAACAACAACACATTAAAAACAAAATTCTGAAATATCTATGTTAACTGTGTCTTTTTGTTGAAAACCCGCAAACATTTGCAATTTTGGGGGATTTAAAAGCGGTTGGTTCAGCAATAGCTGTTCTGATTTTACAACACGGTAGCGCTTCGGGGTAATTTGTTTTAGTTCTGCACCACCACTATTTTTGTTCTACCAGTGCTAAATGCATTCATGAAAAAGATACATTTTAAACATTGGGATTAGACTTCTTCATGTTTATACACAGACAAGCTGTTAAATGGTTGTGGGTAGAGAAGAAACTGCTCATTTCTGGTCCCGTGGCAATTTATGTCACAATCCTATTCCATTTAAAATACCATGCAGTTAATACCAACATTTAGAATGCTCACTTTGATGCATGGTGTAAAACCCAGTCAGCAGTGCACAGCGTGGGGGCACAGGATAAGCGGCAAATACAATACCTATCAAAATTTGCCTGCACCACAGAATTCTGACAATTTCCTTATAGAGAAGACAGTGCAGAGCAGATCTGTCACAAAAGCCTCTCAAAAAAGAAGCTGATGTCCTTGTGTGGGAGGTGCAGCATCACCACAAGCCAATACACTATACAGCACCTTAAATTAGCTTGGAGAGGACATAACACATTTGGTTACTTTATTTTTCAGTTCCAAGGAGATCCAATGTCCAATGAAAGAAACGCTTTAATGACATTAGGTGATGAGCCAACTGGCTGCCGACCATGCGCACAGTTTTGCCAGAACAGGGGAACACCCATCATGTTTGACATTTTTAGACAGTCCCCATCAATTTACATACTCACAGTTTGCTGTGTATCGTTAGCATGAAAAATGTAGGTGGCCTCACATATTTTTATCTGCTTGAGAGGTTTATGTCAAAGTCAAATTGCTTATAAAAGATTTTGAATAGAAATAGAAAAGAAAAGTACACTGATCACATGCTGTTATTTTCATTACATGTTTGACTTGGTCCAAGCAGGATGTGGCAAAAGCACAAATCCTGATGATCCTTGAAACCATAATGTGCAACTTAATTACTGACACACCTGTTGTTATAATTTTTTCAACCTAGGTATCATCATTTTACAGCTTCGTACTGATCTTTTTATTTCTTTATGCTGGATTAGCATCATTATGTGCCACCCTTGGCTGCCTCTCTGTCTTCCCCTCTGCTTATCCATAATGGTCTTTTTTAATTTGGGCAATCACTCTGAGAGTAGATCTAATTATTTTCAAATGGTGGTTATGTCCCTATGATACATGAATCTCATATCCAGAGTGCTACACGGCAAAAGTAATCAAGCTTTAATTCTAGGGAAACATTTTAAGGTAATCTAATTGAAACCAAGCAATTCATGCTGAGATAAATGTTACATTTGCGAAAGTGGAAAAAAACACACTAAGAAGCATTTCTTTTGCATTTGAAAGCTTACATTATTTAGGTAGCCTACTGCTGTTTTCAAACTGTTCTGTTAGCTCACACTAGCAGCAAACAATTACCCCCCAAGTTCTTCCACTCTTCCACAGCGAGGTATCAGCACCTTCACAGCTTCACAGTGATCTATCCTTCATGCCAGGAGGTGATTGGAGGTTTTCCACAGTTTTTTTCCCCCAGTAAATGTACAATTATAATAAAAATAAGACTATGTATGTGCAGAAAATATGGGGCACACAGTTAATGAATCCACTTGATGTCATGTTGCAGGCATGCATTACAGTGTTCCTTATTATGGAGCAGTAATCTTATTACAAATGTGTTTTTGATGTGTTTGTGTCTTGAACTATACAGCGTGTGAGTGTTATCCACGCACAGTGCACCAGTTCACAACTCAAGGAAACTGAGTTTCTGGAGAGCTATAAATATCTTGTAACTTGTAATAAATTTGCCATAATATGCACATGAAAATGCCAACCTGATTTCATTGGGTTTATTGAATAATTTACTCATGTTCTCCGTTAAACTCTGGTTCTGCCACTCAAGCTTTGTGCAGAAACAGCAGGCTGGGAATTTAATGGAAAGATTCAGGAGGGTCAGTGGTATGAACCAGACATGTGCAGAGATTTTGTGAGAGATGTTTGATAAGTAAAGCCAGAGTCTGACCTGATCTTTACCCCAGGGAGCAGTTTGAACTTCAAAGGGCGTAAATCAGAGACCCATTTATCTCCACTTGAATTAGATCACTTACTATGGATAAAAAAAAGATCAGTTAACATGTTTTATTTCCATTTTATTATCGCATTTTGAAAACCAAATTTGGGGAAATGATGGATTGAATTCAAAGAATTTGGGTCACTCAGCTCTGTGACCAACACGCTGGTGCAGTCCTCCTCTTCTTCAGTGGGCTCATGAACACAACTCAACATGCTCTACCAATCAGTGTTGGCCAGCACTTTTTTTTTGCAGTGGAGTGCTGGGGTGGAAACATCAAGGGCAAGGATGCAGACAGGATTAGCAAACTGGTGAAAAAGACAGGGCTCTGTTGGAGAGCTGAGCGAGGACACCCTCGAGGATGTGAACTGAACTGAACTCAGTCCAAGAAAACCCAAGATTCACACTACACACACCATGCACAGCTGGACATCCACAGATTTGCTTCCTCAGAATAAACATGACTAACATTCAGCGAGTAGCTAGGCTGTAACCTAGGCCTATATCAGCTCTTGTTATTTCATTCATAACGTCTCCTTCACATTCTCTCACTGTGCGAAGGAGACGTTATGAAGAGAGTCTCACAACACAATTCATTTTACACAGAGAAAACAAAGGCGTCAAACCTGGTTGATTTAACTCATTCCAACATTAGAGTAGCAGCATATTCAGTCTCCAACAGGAAATAATGATCCCACTTGAGCTTCCTTGTGCAGTAAGCAGGAACAGACGCCTCATTTGCTGAGGTGTAGTTATAATAATAATAATTTTTATTTATAAGCGCTTTCACAGGGGTTCAAAGACACTTTACAATAAATTCGAGTTGCACTGTATCAAATGTTTAGAGTGAAAAATGGCTGTTGGCATGCTGATTCGACCTGATTTGGCCTTTTAAACAGTAGGCTATAAAGTTATTTTGATTAATGGGTAGGCTACTGTGTGCGCACTTTGACATCAGGTGGGCTGCCCCTTGAGGCTTCATCAAATACATCCATGTGTAGGTCACGTACTCAACAGCAGGGGGCGGAAGTGTTCAATCTGCTGAGCTCGAGACGAAGAAGAGGTCAACACTCAACCGCCGAAATTTGAAATACACAGCTTCAGCCCCTCACTAAACCCCTCCCGACTGGTTTATCAGGTGAGGACAGTGTTTTTAAGTAAAGAGACCTTTGAGTCTGAATACCGCTGGAAGCAGAAGTTGAGTAGCTAGTTACTGTAGCACACACCTGTCAGTCTAAATTGCCTATTTAGCGTACATTTAGCCTACAGTAGCTAGCATGTTGAGCGGTTATGGTATCATGCTAGCTAGCTACCCCTACTACAGGCTACTGACAAGGTAAAGTGACAAGGTGGCCTACTTCGTTGCTTCGTTGCATTGTCCGCTGAGCAAGTCCAACTGCCACATGCCTCCAGTAGGCTGTATGACATCCCTGCTGCAGTATGTGCTATATTGATGATTAGGCTACGTATATTGTGATGCTGCTCTGTCTAATTTACTGTACATGTTCCACTACCACCTAATGGCTTGGGTAGAATATTCAAATGAATTGAGTTGGACTCATATTATGTCCAACATATCACATTACTTCACTCACACTCTACGTCCTCTGGATGCCTGGGAACAGGACGATTGGTGTCAGGAAAGGGGAAAGTGCAACAAAAACATTTACTCCAGGGGAGAGCAGGGAGTAATTACCTGTGTGTGGCTTGAAATGGAAAAGTTGAACAGTGCACAGATTAGAGTGCATCCTCCAGTGCCCATTAATCAAGCACATTGGAATTAACTTTCAGCTGACTTTCTTACCTTTCCGCATAAAATAGATGCCACGGCTGAAAAATGGAGTAAGCAAGCAATCTGTAGTTCAAACATGGTTTGTCACGCCATTCGAAAAGGAGCAACAACAGAGAAGCTTCAATTTTCATTTGGTTTTCAAAGTAAAAAGGGATTGTCTGAAGGCCCAGTGCTTTCATTTCACAAGGTTTCATAACAATGGTTTCATAACAATGGACACCATATTAAATGATTCAATAGCTTAGAAGATAATTCCAGATTTTTGTAAATTCTGCAGATCCATTATCTGCCTTTGTCTGTCCCTCTTTTTTTAAGCCTTCTTTTAATAACCCTTTTTGGGTACTGCATATTTCAGAAAAAAATGTAGCCTATACACTTCTCTTTGTATTATGGTGGAAAAAAATAGCGAGACTTAGGCTACTTTAATGGACAAAATGCTTAAATGGACACTGGGATTCATTTAAATGGGGCTGTTAACTGAAATCGATTTTTATTCATGTATTCATACGATGATATTGATTTTTGTCAGACTGTTACTACACCTGCTATGCTTGTCCTTCTTTCATCAGCAACCCTTTTATCCTTATTGGTGTACATGTGGAGGCATTTGAAACAAAGATTTGCTTCACAATGTTGCAAATATGCTTATAGTGTTGAATAATGAGATCAATCCCATACATGTATCTGTCAAGCATATGCCTACAGCCAGTAGCTGTTTAGCCTAACCTAGCATAAAGACTGAATTGTGTGGCTCTGTCTAAAAATAAAAAAGTGAGGTTGCCATGGAACAATTAGACTTCAAATTTGCACTTGTAGAATCATACGGATGTAGGGCCTTGGGACCTCACCAATTATCGGCTCCAGTATTCAGCATTTTCTGATTATCAGCATTTAAATGATCACTAATGATATAAATACATAAAAAATGTGTGTCTGGACCAATGTCCCACACATTGTACCATCTTTACATTTCACAATTACACTAAAGCAGTAATCAGTGTTGATTGCTCATGCAAATGAATGATGGTGAATTGAAGTGAATTTTCTAACTCTGATGCTGAATATTTGCTCTTTAATCCATATGAATATTGAGAAATATTTTCAAAGACTAAACAAAGCCCTGATTTAACTTGTCTTGCAAAGGACCTCCCTCAATTAGGTAGAAAATCAGTATGGATGCTGATTACTCACTACCTTGAATCTTACAGAACAGAAACACATGAGGGAAAGATGAACAGACTGATCAGTCCCTGTGATTAGCTCTCCAATTAATTTGCCTCATATATTTCCAGGCTACAACCAGTGCTGAAGAGGGTCAGTAAGGGATAACATCTAATGAAGAGAGAGAGATGCATGAAAGGAGGAGGAGTACACAGCCAACATGTCACTGTGGGAGAGCCTGCAAGGGCTGAACAGGTGACATTGGCAGCATACACAGTAATAGAGCTGTGGTGTGTATTAATTATTTGTCACACAGTGACTACATAGAAATTAGAATGTGACCTTGTTGCAATTAGGTAGAGGTGGTGCTGAGTATCTGTGGGCGAGGGTCCTCTTTTGTCCCCCTGTCAAGATTTACTTATTGCTGTCCTCGTTAGCAAGCCTTTAACATGTATGTGCTAGCCAGGACACATTGCAGTCACTGCTTGTTGGTTTCTTTCTATTGTCTCTTATTAAATTAAAGCATGTAGCATATATACCAATTCATGTCCATTTAAGGCAATTAAATTAAACTTTTTTTTTTAAAATAAATGGTCTAACACCACCAATGGGCTACAAAAGCTTCCTCCATGTTGGACTCGAACTCAGGACAGCAAGCATTTGTGGATGGAAGTTCACTAACACTGTGTCCTGGCATACAGCAACGTGATGTCGACGCAATCGAGGAAAAGTGATTAGCCCTAACCCTAACCAGAAAATGTATTTTATTTAATTTAATTTAAAATAGTGCCAGAAGTTTGTTTACGTCACTTGATAATTTGATTGGTTTGGATTCTGAACCAATAGAAATTGTACCTGCACAAAATTGTCATGCTGCATTCAGGACACCGTTGCCATTTCGCTCGCTCGCTGTATATCAGGATGCTTTGTAAGAAGGAACTTCTGATGAGTAAACTGAGGAACTGATGAGTAAATCCATTATTACAGCTATTCGAACAGAAATAGTTCAATTCAGTTCAGGTTATTTGATAAAGAAGGACAATGTACACTAATACACATTTACAAATAAAATGTAAATGTACCCAAATCTAGCTACCAAGCTAATTTCCATTGGTAGTCCCCCTAGCCAGTTCTCTTTGACAAAAAAAAAAATCAATTTTAAATAAATAGTGTGACACTTTTTTTTACAGACACTTGTGTGTTGTAGCCCTGCATTTACCCATCATTAGCTTGATTTTTTAAATATAATTTAGCAAATAAGTATATTGCCCAAAATATAATAATAATAGTTTACTATAAGTGTGCTGCATATATGCTGATAATACTACAGTATACTGATATACAGGTAAACACATAAAGCATATGTACATGCATTCGATGAGTACAACTCATCAGTCTTGTTTTGCTTGTGTTTACAACGTCTTATTTCTCTTTCTAGTATGCTCCATGAAATGCAGAAGCTCTTATCTTCCCTGGTCCTGGCTGGATGATGTCTTCTTGATGGATCACCATCCTGCTCTACTGGCTCACTGGTTACCATCATGGATCACTATCCGGCTGCATTCTCATTATGGGTACTGTCATGGACCACTTTCTTGTTATGCTGCACAAACTGGCAGATCAGAGCCTAGAGAATGTTTTGATTCTAGAGTGTTGAGGGCGATCTGGTGCAATACTAGCAAGACAAATACTTATTCACTGATGATGATTTGAAAACGTAGTGCAAGAGGGGTTTGGATTTACAGCTGCTTGTAAATTCACACTGATGGTGAACCATCATTTCATTTCTACCTCTCACTCAAACATCACACTCTGGCTGGCCACTGGGAGGAGTGATGTTTAAAAGACGTCCCTGCACCCCCATCTCTCTCTTTCCCTCTGTTTCTGCCCTTTAATCAGCCATCAGGGAGTTGTGTGTGTGCGTGTGTGTGTACAGTATGTGCGGGTGTGTATTGAGGGATCTTGAATGGAGGACACTGCGAAGCACGTGGAGCGATGGCCCACAGTCCTCTGCACCCACTTCGACCTCCGCCGCCGCAGTCTCCTGACACACCTCAACCACTGCACAGCCTTACATCTCCCCCTCCTCCTCTCCACACCCACCCACATGCCCTCTTCAGTGGCTGAGCCACATAATTATTTTCTCTGGGAGACATACTGCTTGCGTGTCTCTATCTTTAATTACAATCGAGCAAAAGGGGGCCGTAACAGGAGGGACCAGACGTGCTGCTTTGATGTTGTCTGCTGCTCCTGGCCCTCTACATTTCCCTTTCTTTTTCCAGGCAAATGGCAGAATACTTACACATCAAACCCACCCTGACCACACAACATCACATTCTCTCTGGCGGTGGTGGGAAGTAAAGCGTGGTGTCTTTGTCCCAAAGCTGATTGGGAAAGCTTGGATCTGGTAGCTGGTTTTCGGGTGGTAACGTTAGCTTAACAATGACCAGCGTGTTGTTCTGCACCGAAAGTAAATTCCAGTCTGGCCATCTGCGCGCTTTGATCCCTACTGCCAACGACGACTTTGTTCTTTTGGAGGAAACACTGGCAACATGGATTAGTGTGTGTGAAGGGAGTGTGGGCATCAGTGTTCTTGTTCTGTAGGTTTTGAGGAGTCTCTTAACCTCATGCATTGCATGCGTACTGAATGTACAAAGTTGTATGATGGCAAGATTATGAGGTTTTTAAAAACCGGTACAGACAACATTTCAGATCAAAGCTGTAAATTTGAGCACATTCATGCAAAATGCTCAAATATCTTTGGAAGGTATTCCTGTTAGCATATGAAACGGCAATTAGAAGATTTCAAAAAATCTATCTGAAGACAGGATAAGCCAACACTTATACTCATTTCATGTGTGTGTACATGATAAGAGTATTTACACAGACACTAGTTTGTATGTGTGTGTGTGCATGCGCAGGCAAGTAACCTTGTACAGTATGTGTGTGCGTGCTTGTAGTGTCTGATTAGCAATTTAGGTTTGTGATTGCTGCTGTGAGTCTGTGATTTGTGCGTTGGCTTAGATGTTGGCTGCCGCTTCTTTTTGGCCACGAATGGACAAGAAACAGGACTGAATCAGCGGCTCAGAGCCTGCCACCTCCTAGTGAGTGAGAAACATTGCTTTCTATCCCTAATATCCTGAACTCATCACTTTATTATGTAAATAAAACATCAAAAATGAAAGCTGGAGCAGCGTTTGTTGTCATCTGAGGCTATTATGCGAGTCAGTTTGTGAAAATGGGGCTCTAATATCCTCCTGGTATCACTTCAAAACACATCAGACCGTGCCACAGTTTGGTGAAACTGAGAATTACTCTGCACATCAGTGGCGTGCCATCATGGCAAGAAAGACAACTGCTATACCAGTTAATGTTACAAACTGACATTAAGAATGAAACTGAAGCGCAAGTGATACTTTCCTAACATCTGATCTTAGAGCAGTGTAATTTACTGCCCTTGGTGGCAGCTATAGCTATCGTCTTGTGATGCTAGCTTGACTACCATCCGTTCATAAGTTTGTGTTTTGGGCCTGTCAAGCAGGGCAGTGAGCAGCAGTTCCTGGACATTCCCTTATTGAGGATAATCCTGGTATTGTTGACGGATGTTTAGCTATTGCCAGGAGACTGTGAGGGTGGACATTTGGATTTAGCAACTGACTTGGCCTATTGCGATCAGTTATGGCCTTGCACAAAGTGTAGAAAAGTAAACTTGTAGACTGGAAAATTACTTCTTCAACAGAGACAGCAGTCATAAATAAACAAGTGATTTACACTGGCGTATCGTCTCAGTGCAAGATATGGATTGAGAAGTTAAAGACGGCATATTATTACACAGGTAGTGCAGCTCCTCTCAGAAATAGCTCCATACTTACCGTGTTGTAGTGGACAAGAGAGAAAGAGATGAGGCTTGCAGCCAAAGCACAAGTAGAAAGTAGTAAACAGAGCAATGCAATGCTCTTTAGAGTTAGAGTTTATTTTAGGTTACTTACGGTCATTCAAGTAAATAAATGTTCTGCAAACTTCTGTGTGGATGATGATGAGGAAAGATTAACAATACAGAGGCAGATAAATGAAAGCGTTTTGTATTTGTATCAATGTCAGTTAATGGTAAATGGTGTTTAAAATGACCATAAAAGGGATTTTTAGATATCCCTCAATACTGCACATTTGATATATTTAGTGTCAGTTCACTGGGTTTAGTGTCATTAGGAATAATCCTAATACCTATTATAGGCTGATGTTGAAGGAATACCTTATTCAATTGTATTAATTTTCATGGCGAATTAGTGGTATGAGCATAAATCTATTACTGGACAAAAACAAGTGAGACTACCTCTAAAAATAGGATTTTTGTTCGAATATGAGTCAGCTTCAAATAACAGAGTAGTCCAGCATTGCTGGAAATATGCTCATTAGCTTTCCTGCTTAGAGAGAAGAGATACTATTCTCATGTCATGTACATTAAAAGGCAAGCAGTAGGTTTTCTTAGCTTATTGTGCAGAGTCAGAAAAAACATCTACAACGTCTTGAGTGCTCTAATTAGCAGGTTACAGCTCTTGTAAACATGCACTGCCAGGATAAGTGTGCATAACTGTTTCCAGTCTTGACTGTGTACGCAAAATGTGAAACAAACAGCGAGACAGAGATGAGAGTGACATCAATATTCTCATCCTGCTTCCAGTCAGGACAGAAATAAGCTTTGCCAAAATGTCAGTCCATAGCTATTAAGTCTATGTAACATTTTTTGTTTCCCTTTAAAGAGATCTTGTGCATCACTATAGTTATCACTATATTATATAAGTCAGTTTGTGTACTCTTTCTGTCTTTCTACCTTCCTGCTTTTGAACACAAGCCAAGCAATATGTTTTACATTTACATTTGTTTTTGAAGGGATATGAAGGTCTTTAAATATGCCTCAAAATTCCAGGGAGATTGAGTTTTTGTTGTCTCCGTAGCAGCAGTATGGTAGGGAGTGTGCTGAGATGCAACTAAACAAAGTATAGCCGAGGATTTGTTTTACAAATTACAGCCGATTCTGTTTTAAAGGTCCCATATTATGCTATTTTTCATCTATTTCATATGGTTTTAAGTTGTCCAAGCATATTGTATTCATAGTGTATTGTCCCCAAATCAATCTGCAGCTCTAGATCTCAGTAATCTAAAAGTGTCTCTCCAGAGCTCTGCTGAGAACGAGCTGTTTCTGTGTCTGCACCTTGAAATGCAAATGATTATGTGTAAACCACGTCCACTCCACAGCTGTCACGGGGAGAGGGTGTGGTTTTCACTACAGGTACATGTGCCAATGTTGACATTGAGACAGCAGGGGTCGGGTATTGATTTCCGAAAAAAAAAAAAAAAGTTTATGAGACTCGCATCTTGTCTGAAAAAATAGCCTACTAATGTCTCACTGTGACAGAAGGAGATCGCCTACATGGTGAGACTCCTACAGCCACCAAACTGTCAAATAAAAAAAACGAGTGAAACTGAGGAGCAGCACAAACTGTAGCCTACACTGTTATGGACTGATGAGAAGTTACCGGAGAATATGGTTTTGCGCCGGGAGAGGAGACTTCCTCGTTCAGATCAGGATCATGTCTCTCACTCCGTGATGACCGCACCGCAGCGCTGATGAGAAGCCGTATCACGCCAATATCCGCGGTTTCATGTTTAATGACAGGCAGCTGTTTTTCAGTCAGTGATTCAAAATGATCATCTACCGGCCGCGGTAGCGTTACCGACCGATGCTCCCGTATCTACGCTTCATGTGAAATGACTGACGGACGAGGGGGGGTGGAGGTGGTGCGACTCTCGCTGACCAGGAAATGGCTCACCGGGCGGAGCTAACGTTTTTCCAGACTTGCCCAGGGGGAGGATAAGGAAGTACCGGGAGGTGGAGTTACTCGAGTTCAACACATCCTGACGTCAAGTCTGCCAGCACTTTCAATTCGCCCGTTTGGAGACACGATCTCAAAAAAGTGTAAAAATCAATTGAGGGAGTGAACAGACTTTTTTCACCTTCAGGCGTCATAGAAAGGCCCCGGGAACACATAGGACCACTACAAAACCTATAGAAAGTGGATTTTCATAATAGGACCCCTTTAAAGGATTTAGCGTTGGCAGTATAGAAATCCTCACAAACGTTCCATCATCACACTTTAATGCATCAATTGAATTAACCCACATACGGCGTCACAGCGCTTCATGTAATTTTCTACAATGTGTATGTGTGTGTTTGTGTGTCTGAGCTCAAATGTATGCTTTTCGGTGCATTTTTAATAACATTCACTTTGTGAATCCATCAATGGCTGTTTTTCTCAGTATAAAAAAAACCTCATCTATTGTCTCACCAAGAAATTGAAAACATAAACAGGAGGAATGCTCACAAGCCATGGAATATCAATCAGTCTGCAAACAAGTCGGAGGTGTCAGCAGAGTAATGGCTTTTGTTTGAGAAAGAGTCCATCGCTGGTGCACACAGGGATTTAAAACAATAATCTTTCCGGCATAATGACTAGGTAATATGGATAGTCCATTTATCTTTGATTAGATTTTTTGATGCAGGGATTCATTCCCTCGGCTCCCTGTTTCATTATTCTTTCTAATTACCTGCACCGATTCGCCCATCAAGCATCGGTACACTGGCAAGATGTAATTGCTTCTGCCATAAATCAAGAAACATTTGGGGGTGTCTGGAGAGTTCCTGCGTCATTAATACAAACACATGAGAAGCCAGGCTTATGTTCATATTGATAAATCCAATCACTCATTTTGACAATTTGATATTTAATGTGCTCAGTCTCCAGCTGAATGTTTTGCCAGTTCCTACACAGATAATTCCTGTCACAGTTTTGTTTGACAACATGTGCACAGAAGCGACGCCTCTGCCTCTGCCTCTGTCTCATTAACAGGGTCAAGATTCACCTGGTCCCCACTTGAGGAAGAAAGCACTTTGCATTTGTGGTAAGGATAGCACTGAGTGATGCATTACAGGTACAGCCACAGTTGTCTACCAAGGTCAAGGAGTACATTGAGTCTTAATGAGGCCCCGGCTCTGATAAACATTCAGTTGCTGGCCCCAAGTGTTGCCACGTCTCTGTTGTACAAAAACCTAAAAAAACATGTGAAAACTGGCCCGCAGCAGAACACCACATATTCTAGTCCGCAGGGTTATTATTCTAATTTAGTTAAGGCATTAGGCAAATCAACAGCTCCTGCAGCAACTCAGTGGGGAGAAATGGCTGGAGGTGGAATGTGAATGAGCTAAGTTAAGGCAGACAGAACTGGGGCTTAGCTGTTAGCCTCAGGGTCAAAGTGATAATGTATGAACTTAGCTCTGGCAGGCGTGCAGGCAGCACTACATTAGTGACCAACGAGTGTCTTTGAGTGGGCGCTTTACTCTGAAAGTGACACAGCAAGTCTGCGTGTCAGCTGATCAGGGACAAACATGGATTATTTACTCAGCTACAGCACCACGCTGATGCATCAGATTTGTCCATGGTTGTTTTTTTTCGTCTCCTTTTCACTACGGCCACGCTGACCTTGATGTAGCTTGTGGCCAATTAAATCATTTGTACTTTTGCCAAAAATGTTATGCATATTAAGCACTGTGAATACAAATGGGGGACATTTTTTTTCTTTTTGTATTTTTTTATGAAATTTGCTGTTTGCAAAGGTTAGACCTACTATTAGATCACATGTTTGTATATGTGCTCAGTGTTCGCTAATTCTAACTAGTCAGACTGAATACAAACTGACTTTTAAAAAAGCCGCAAGGACTTTCTCGTATTAAATTCTATCAACACACCCAAGAGTACATTTTGTGTTCTATTAAAATGTCACAGTGTGTGACTTGTTTAAACCTGGACAGAATGTCGGACAAATGCACTGAGAGCAAATACAAAAAAGTGACAAAAAGGTATTTTGATCTCTCACTCTGCTGTTTAAATTCAGTCCTGCAGTGCAGTGGATGCATGTGATCTGTTGACTTCTGGCTGTCCTTGCTCGGTATCTTGTCTACTCTGAACACAGCCACTCTTTGAGGCCATGTCGACTGGCCAGTGAAAGCAGCTTCAAATGATAACAATGCCCAGTGGACTAAAATCACTGGAGTGTAGCAAACTAAATGATGCCTAACAAAGCACGTCCTACCTTCTGTTTTACAGTGACTTTTATCCTCTATGGATCTAAGACTGCTCCTGGCCCCCATACAGCACTGTACCTGTATTTACTGCATGGTCTTTGTGTAATCCATACTCACATTTCAGTGATGCATTAATCAATATTATTCTACAAACAACAGATTAAATAGCTATTTATAATGTGAAGATTGTCATTCATGGTGATAATTATCACCTGATTGTGCAGTTCCTCAGCACTACACAGCATTTTAGCACCTTTCTCATCAGCATCTCACCTCTTATCAATCTGATTTCCAGATGCTGTTAAACCAACTGTGACAGTCAGTTTTCTTTAGAGCACCAAAACAGAGCTACAAGAATGTCCTGAAACATGACTCTAATTGTGTGCTGTTGTTGTTTCTCCATCTACTGGTTGTGCAAATAAGCTACAGTAGGCAGCTAGCACACTGAAAATCTTAAAAAACTTAATGACAAATGTCAACATTGTTTGGTCTACAGGCTAAATGTCATGGACTCAAGCAATTACATTCAAATACAGACAACTGCAGGTCCTCGAGCTGCAGTGTGCTGTGTTAGCTCGCTTACTTTGAGGCCAAAGCAGATATTTCAGATTTATTCCTAACTGACTTTGTGTCTTCCTTCTATTCAAAGATTACTGACATTTGCTTGCAAAAAGAAATGACTTTAATTTCATTTGTACTTTCAGAATGAAGCTACCTTAAGGTCAACAGGTGAATTAAACAATCATTGCCCTGATGCAGAGTGATTCATGTACACAATGAGTAGCACTTTTACAGGATTTGTAACTGTGGAAGCTCCTACTTTGTTTCCTTTGAACGCAGATCAGATGAATACAGATAGATATTTCTGGCTTTCTTGCAGCAGTGACAGATGCACAGAGTTTCCTCCCACTGAATATGTTCAAGTGGCTTATGTAGAAACACTGAGTGGGTTGACTAAGGTGCAGCTGGCAGTGAACCAGGTTAATGTGGTTAAAACACTCGAGTGCCAGCGTCTGCAGTCGTAGAGGCACGCGGGGTGCTGAATGCAGGAAACAGCATGGAAGTCTTGGGGCTCCGATACTGTAGCTGATGCATAAACAGCTGTGCTGAGGCCTGCGTAGCGGCTGAGGTGGCTGGAACAGTGATTTCCCCGTAGTCCGTCTGTTTCTGCAGACCTTGAATCAAATCAGCACCTTTTGTAACGGGACTTGTGTGCAGCAGGAATCCTCGTTAAAAACTGCATACAAAACCAATTATTTGAAATGTACCGTGTGATATGGAGGTGAGAAGCATGAGAGCTGCAGGTACGGAGCTGAAACACACAGGCTACCATCATCAACACACAAAGAGGTGATGATAAGAAGTGCAATATCATCACTGACTAGAGAATAGTACAATCACTGCGGTTCTTTTTTTTTGATTTCATATTCATTGGACTATTTCACAATGATGAGCGCTAGATATTTGGATTGGACTGTGTGGAATATGGCCTGTCAAACCCCTCAGTGCTCTTGTGCATCTTAAATTTGCGTCTTGATGGAGATGATGAGGTCGCGCTCTTTGAAGAGCTCCAGTGCACCACTCTTCTCCAACTCTGAATCTCAAAGAGGATTAAAAACAAAAGCTCTTGAATCTGCTCAGAGAACCAGAATTGTTTTCATCTTGAAGGAGTATACCATCAAGATATTTAAGAGGCATGAGAATACTTAAGACTGTGTTTTCGCATCAGATGGCCTCTACCAAAGAACTGCCTATGAAAGTAGTGAAGCAGCAAACAAACTGAGGAGTAAAAATCTGAGATCCTCTGGTGGGTGTGAAGTGGGATCAAAGTGCTCTGGGCAGCCTGGGTTTGTTTAATCAAGTAAAAGTACAGTCAGTCTGAATCTCTTTGTACGTGATTTACTTGAGTCATAATTCATTTAGAAGCAGAGATGAGGAGCAGCAGGGAGGTAGTATTTTGAGTTGTGAGGAGGGACAGGCTGCAGATGTTTCCAGCTCTATATTACCCACGTTCATGAAGATTGTTGCTGGGTTTCTGGTTTTCTGCATTTCACTTCACAGAGATCAATCAACAGTGTGGGCTGTGGTTTGATGTGGATTTCCTGTGGTTAAAAGTTAGGAGGTGGTTGACATAGAAACATATCTATGTTTCCCCCAGTATCTGATTTAGAACTAGCTCATGTATTAAGGTTAATGTCTGTTCGCTCCAACTTGAAGGAGTTGAAGCTCTGGCCAAGCATATGATACGTGCCTTGATGACTCCACTCCTGAGGTTGACCATGCATGTGTGCAGGGGGGTGCAGTTACATAACATGTAAATGCAAAACCTACAACATCTATGCAGCGTGGACGCACAGCACCAGAGCTGTAAGTTGCCCCCTGGCAGTGGCATCAGAGGTGAGATGGAAAGCAGCGGTCTACGCTCCTCCTCGTCACGGATCAGATAGCAGAAATCTGTTAACACGTCTCCGGCACATGTCCACAGTTGACTTACTGGTAGGGATGAGAAGGGCTGAGACACAAAGTGGAAGTATATTTACTCCTGTCACGGTCGAGCTGTGTGTTTTAACCCAAGCTCCTGAATATTCATGATTGTGTCTCTAAACGTCAGGACGCAGCAGCGGCAGCGGCGGCGGCTGGCTCTTCCTCCCGCAAGCGGAGAGAGGCTGGGAGGAGAGACAAGCATGCCAGAGCCCGGCCACATCTCCCCCACCGACACCGAGCATCGGAATCGTTTGACAGCATCTGCTCGCAACTCCTCTGCTGCCCTGCACCGCCGATAAGGGAAACAACAATGGACTGACGGAGCACAAACACAGAGCGAGAGAAAAGGAGGGAGAGAAGCACACAGAGAGAGGGGGAGAGAGAGAGGGAGAGAGGGGAGAAACGCCGCCTTGTTTTTGGAGCATGCACATATTCTCTGGACATAAGCTGCTACATGTTTGCAGAGCGGGGACGGATAGAGCGAGCAGCACAACGCCTTTCGAGAGAGGAGATGCCACAGCCGAGCAGCGATCTGAGGAGGATGCTTCGACACGAGTGGCTATTGCGGTGCGTCTCCTGTAAGATGGACGAGACATATTGGGGCTGAGGGGGAACTGGCGACTTATCACGTTGCGGAGGAGAGATGTTTTGCAACCGCCGTAGGCTGTTCCAGAGGATGAATGCCTTCCGCGGCGTCATTTCTCGCCCGTAATATGTAGCTCAAACGGACGGCAAGAGCGCGTGCAGCTGTTTTCCACGGCCAGTAGAGAAAAAAAGGCATCGGTGACAAAAGTGGAGCCGAGCGCGTTTGGTCGCCAGCAACCTCTTTCCCCCACCTTGAACTTTCATGTGACGAGCGGCGATGCCCCGCTACGAAGTGAGCGCAGCCTCCTGAGCTGTCCGCGGTGCTGATCCGCTCGGGTCCGCACGAGTTGACCTTCTCTCTCCTCCGAGTGGAAAAATCCCTGCCTCCCCCCACCCTGCAACAGACAGTAAGGTGACAAAAAAAAAGCAGGCCACCACACATGGACAGCTGCTGGGCTTGACCTGAGTCAGCCAGACAATATTCTCTTTTCATGGCTGTGGCACGCAAAATCAAAACTTTGCTGACCGTCAATATATTAGTGTTTGTGGGGATTATCCTGTTCTCGGTGTACTGCAGGATCCAGGACCGATCCGAGGAGCTCATCCAGTTAGGGCGTATTTCTGACCAGAGGCTGCGAGCAAGGAATGGCAAAGTTTCCAACTTGGTGGACAGGCAGTCTATTCTCCAGAGGCTTGAGAGGTTGGAGGATGTGGTCTACAATCAACTAAACGGTAGGACAGGGCTTCACTCTATAGTGTAAACACTGGAGATGTTTATGACTTACTGGTGACAAAGTCTCCATAAAGCAAATTGACCTGTCCAGAGAAATTGTTAAGAGGATCTGCTCTTTGGGAATATGTATACTTTGTTGTGGCAGGTAAAATCCAAAATACGCATCCGATTCACTCAGCTGACTTTCTCTGACCATGAAGCATGACTCATGCATATTTTCCCTGTCAACTTGCAGCCCTTTCTGCCTGGGTTGTCCAGCTTCTTTTTGTTCATAAAACAATGCGAGATGTGCTGGTGGTTGAGTGGTGTGCAGCCTGGAACGCACTAACCCTGCTTGTTAAGAAGCAAATGAAGCAGGGTGATGTATTACAGTGCAATACTTATGTGGTTACAGACTTTACTGGGCTGTTACTTTAACAACCTATCAGACTGTGACGCCTTTAACCCATAATTGACTTGTTGTAAACTTCACATAAACTTATACTATAAGTATTGATGCCTATTAGTTCTGTATAGATTCCTACATACAGGAAGTCTAACAGGAAGTCTCCGTCTCAGCAGCTGCTCCTGTCATTTTACTGATGGCACCACTGGTGAAACATATCAGATTTAACAAGCTGTCTGAGTTTTGGAGGAGAGTCTAATGTATTGGCTCTATAACAGAGTGACAGACATATATTTCATTACATGGCTATTAATCTGTGGGGCAGGTTTTTGGACTTCTCAGCAGAGTAGCAATTTTTAAAATCAAGTTACATTCAGTATGACTCCTGACGTCTTACTCATGGTCACATTCTCCCAGCGGATATTCACACTAATCAACAGCTGTTAAAGATACAATTGGCCATTTGCTCATATAGATATTTAAAAACACTGAACTGCAAACGGTAACATGAAATATTCCATGGTTATAATTCACCATAAAGAATATAAAAGCACTAATGCCATTAGCGTCAGATAATGTCAATGATGTAATTTCACATCCCCAGAATGCATTTTTAAAATCATCAAGCTCCATGCTCCCATGCTGTTTACAAATAAATATAGGCTTTACAGTGATTGTATTAGCAGACCACATTAGTAGTAAGTCAGTGGGCTTTAATCTGATGTTTAAATGCATGACAATCAGGGATGCAACATATAATTATTTTAATTATCGATCAATCTGCTTATTTTCTCAGTTAATTGTGAGCCCAAACCAAACAAATGTATTTTGCTATTATACATGAAGCAGATCAGTAAATCCTCACATTTGTGAACCAGCTGTCAGTGATATAAATAATTAAATTTTTGTAGTCAGAGTCTGATTCATTATTTTTTCAGCATGAAGCCAATATATTATAAGTCATGGGCACTATTTTCCAGGAAATACCTGTGTACTAAAGAGTTTAAAGTAAAGGTCCAGTAACATTGTCTTTCTCTTTAGTGATGCATATCTAGAGTTATTTGAGATTAATGAGTTGATGTACTATAAAACAGTAATGTACTGCTGACTGGATGAGTTCTCATTGACCCCTGCTTGCTGTAATCAAAGACATGTATTTCTGGAATTAGGAGCAGTTTCTATGCTCACAGGTTTTCAATGATAAGTGGACTCAGTTGTCTACTTCAAGGCAACTGCTCTGTGCTGTATGAGAACAGGTTACAGTAGAAATGCTTTACTACATCTTAACCTGGGTGGATCCTAATGGAATAAAACTCTTCAACCAGATATTAAATTAAACTACCAAACCCCTCACACCAACCATCTTGTTCTCAATCCAGATAATGAGAAACCAGCATTATTGTTTCATTATATATCATGGTGAAATGTTGCTGCTTGCAGATGGATTTGTAATCTATCAGTAAAGTCAATTTCTATTTACCAGCTTACCGATCTCTCCTGGGAAGTGGTGACTTTATCATCTGTGTAAATTGCAGGCCACTCTGGGGGAAGGGGGGGCTGCGAGGGATGGGGGCTGTGCAGGAGCAGCTATTTTTCGGCTTGTGTTGTTGTGTGTATACTGGTCACCAGTAGAGGTCACAGACGTCTTTATACTCCTTTAACTAGATGACAGCTCCCCCCTTCGAAAGCTGCTGAGACCTAGAATTCAAGAGGACACTAAGCAAAAATAGAAAATACAATATGTTTCACAACTGAAGACAGAGTATCTCGTTTCAAATTCCTGTAATGTTAGACTCAAGCAGTGTCTTGACAGTCCATTTGACTGTATTCTCAGCAGTCAGTAGTTAAGGATGTTTCACAGCTTCATGGCTCCAAAACAGCGCAACTGTGGATTTTTTGCTGCATGATCTTGTTATTATGCCCGAGCTTCAGCAGCTATGTGAGGGTCACTCTGTCACTTTGAGTTATGCTTGGCATCTGGCGTCCAGCCAGCAGGCATTGCCTCTCAAAAAGTACAATGCATGCTTTCAGTCACTCAGCTTTATACAGAGACGATGCAACTAAGTTATTCAACCCAATACAGTATTACTGCTGTGGGACAGAAACACTGTCTAGAAAAATCATTGTTGGAGTGAAAAAGGAAATCTGCTATCTACTAAACTGTGAAATGATATAGTGACGTTGCCCTAGCTGCAAACCTACACTTTGAATAGGAGGACTTTAAAAACACAAATTTACGGAATTGTGCTGCTAAAGTTTATTTCATATATCAATTCCTATAGCCTGAGTATTGGCTGGAAAGCATGCTCCTGCTCTAAGCTTTGACACACACAGTGGAAATGTCAGAGCTTACTGTGTCAGTTGCTGTTTGTTAGTGAACATCATATCAGCCTCATGAATTATTCTCAACAGTGACTACTCTGCAGCACCATTAAGTGCAAGTAGCTGGGACACAATTTGCAGGTCTTTCACAAGTGCAGAGAGTAACAGTGGATTGTTGGGTGAGAGGAGGAAAAGGCTTCAGCTCCACAAACTAAGTGCAGTGCTGGCACAGTCTCTTGCCTTCCGGTTAACACAGGGGCATGAGAGAATAGAAACTACGAAGCTGTTCAGGAATATATTATAATGAAGATGCTGCATTCATTGTCAGAATATGTCAGAGGATTTGAATTTATACAAATTCATAAACAATAACTACAGGCATGAATCTCTTTCTATGCAATTTGAATAAAAATGGGAGTCAGTCGCAGTTGCGTAATTTTTCTTTGACGGAGCAATGAGTACCCAGGAGTGCGCACAGGCTGGAAACATTCACTGGCTGTCACAATCCCTCCATGATTTGTCTTGAGCTCTTTAATGGCACGCTTAATCATATCCTCATATCCCAGGTCAATGCCCCCTTTTCTAAATCGTGCACAGACGACAAATTGTATTCAATGGCCAGTGGGAATAACCGTGGTGAAAGGGGATTCTGTGCGCCAGTAACTATCACCATGTCCGGCAGCGATATGAAGTAATTACCCGTTCCTCCTGTTGTTTATTGCCTACCAATGGCATGCCATGGGAGCAGAGGAAACGTCCAATTAGATGTGAAGGACGTAAACAAGTGGGAGAATTTATCTTTTATTTGTCTGATGGATTGTCACTGGACTCCCAATAAGAAAACAATGTTGTTGAAGCGTTATCAGCAGTCCAGTCTGCACAGAAATGAGCAACTTGAGAGCTATCAGCAGCACTGCTGTGCTGTTGATGCCCCTGTCATTGAGTAATTAGATGAGAGGTTTTAAGCTTGTTAACCAGCTTATGAAGCAGTGTTTTGACCTAAAGTACTGCATTAGACCCAGCAAATACCTCCTCGCCTATTACTGTACCTGTCGAAGCCCTGTGAGTCTGACTGGCCTTCATACACAAATAGGAGTAGCCGCCTTTGTGTAGGAGGAGATAGAAATTCATATTTTTAACATAAGTTTGATAGGATTTTGTAGGTCAATACTGTTATTTTCATTTTGAACTAAACTGTAGATATGTGTCATAATGTATTAATATTCAATTAGTGCAAAAACAAACACGATTAAAGAATTAATTCACCACTTGGTAAATCCTCATGCCTCCATTACTGTGTCTTTCTCTTCATGCTCAGTTCAGTCATAATGGCGGCAGATTAACAGTATCAGCACTGACAGAGCAGTTCCGTGACAGGTAGACAAGAGCAGGACGATTATTTTTATATATAATGTTTGATTTTGCTAGCATAGATGACAACCATTGGCAGTGGATTTTATCAGCAAATTCCCCAAAGAGATGCTTCTTTAAAAAAAAAAAGAAAAAAGATGAGCAATTGAATGTGCTGCTGTTCACGTTCCTCATCTGACCACTGCTGGATGTGTCATTGTTCAAGATGGGCTGTTGTCCCATAGCTCACGAGCCCGCCGAGGCTCTTGTCATCAACCATGCATGTCACTCCCGGCCTTCTCCTAGTGTGTAGGTGCTGATGGGATGGCAGCCTCACGGGCCCAGCTGCAGCACCAGATATGCTTCTTATCTGTAATGCCCAATTATGGCAAAGAAACCACTGCTGTTTATATGCTAAGCCTGGTAGGGCAGAGACTTGAAGAGAAATGAGAAATGTCACACTCTCTCTTCCACACTGACACATACTTGATGCTTTGACTGTATCTCGGTGATACACATCGCAGTGCCTGCATATTTTTGTTGTTGTGTGGAGTGCGATGGCGGTAGCGGCAGGGACACCACATCACAGCATGGTGAGCCCTGATTAAATAAAAATATATTCCAATAATAATATGTAGATTAGGCTCTGGTTGACAAAACAGATAGAAATCAATTCTGCTCAGCCTTTACGAATGAAGATAATGAATTCAGAGGCTCACCTGATGATCAGCACTGAGCTGCAGACAAAAAATTACAATTTGAGCATTTGTTTTATTTATACTTTTGGCCTCAAGTCATGCAGGGATTACATTACTGTCATGTAATCATGGCATTCGATCATGGATTGCAAATAGGCTGGACAGTTACTGATGTAAATTGATTATAGTTGAATGTATAGTATTTTTGACCAGTCACCAGAAAAGACTTTTCTATGAAAAGTAACCCAGGTGGTAGTTTATATGCTTTTCTGTTCATGTGAATTAATAAAGCTGCAACACATGAGATTGATTTTGTTGTGGTAGTAATGCTTAAGTTAAGTGTGCTATAACAGGAAGTGTGGGTCTTACAGGTTCATTTCAACCTTGTGTCTTTTAAACCCATGAACAAACATTGCTTTTATATGAAGAACCAACAAATAAAGTAGGATGAATGCCCTGCCTTTGAACTTTGCGTAGTTTGAGCCTATATGTCTCTCTATTTGGTGCTCTTGCATTCTCAAGTGAGCTGTTGTATGACTTAAATTTTTCAAAAAGACAACAATCCATTGTTTAGAGATAATTTAGGGGTCTAGTGCTACCACTTTCCAAATCAGGGTTGTTATCCCGCTGACATGCCTGCTGCTGTTATGACTGGCAGTGCAGAATTACTGCAGCTCTTCTCCCACTTCTCAATATTTCATGGATTTGTTTTTGTCTTTGAACGCTTTAAACCTCTCTAGAACGAGTTATTTTCCTCTTTTCGAAGAGATCTCTGTATCCCCCAACCCTCCTCTCACCATCAATATTTAGTACTCTGCAGCTGCATCACTTTGGACACGCATAAATCCACTCTTGCTCTTAAATCATTCATTAAAAAGGAGGTCATCTTTGAATTTGAGACTCTATCCTATAAAGGCCAAATCAGGCACATTCTGTGGGCTTGTGTATAATTTAGAGCTGTTATGGGTTTAATGTGTCATGTCAGAGGGATTTGGACAAATAGATTGTGAGGTGCGAGCACGGAGACAGATGTATACTCGGACACAATGAAATTTAAATTGGCACCTTACGTTGCAAGGATCCACATCCAGCTGAGGCTTTGGATGGGAATGAAGGCTGAGTGGAGGAAGCAGATGTTGGGTTGTAATTGCTCTGTAGTGAGATGATGATGAAAGTGTTGCTGTGCTGTTTGGAGTGTTAACCCACATTGGGAAAAGGGAACGGAAAGAAACACGACAGATATGATATTTGTTTTAGATTTAATCCAACATTCATTGTGTCTTTGCGATTGTTTTGGTTGTAGAACTACAGAAAGCATTGAAGGCCTTTAGTCACTATCATCTATCTTTGACCAGAACACAACAGCCCACTTGCTGGATGCTTTTATACTAAGTGCCTCACATGATCACATGTACATTTTTAACCTATGCAACATACAAATAGAGCCCTTTATCCCTAGAGAGTTTGTGCAGTGGTTCACCCAGATCAACACGGTTCAATTCTTCCCTGAAAGTGAAATTTTAAAAGCGTCTATTCTTGTTTTGTGTTTTTTGCATCTTTCTTGGATAAAAAAAAACAAAAACAGGGAGCATTTGGGTCTCGCTATTGATAAATTTATGCATATTCAAGTTTTGTTTGTATGACTTTCGACTTTCTTCCAAACAAATTTCACAAGAAGTGGAGATGAAATGGAGAAAACATGAACGATGAATCCAACCCAAACAGAGCAATTTATTTAACTACCTCAAATTACCAGTCAGGCATTATCAAAACGGGTTTTTATCAGCAGCCACACTGAAATAAGATCTTTACAGTTAACAGCTATAAACAGCATCAGTTTGCTGCATCACTGTTTTAATTTTGGAAAAACAAACTCCTCATCATGAAATTGCTTTTCTAGATTCTTTGAACTTATGCTGACAGACGGCAGTGGATCAGATTTTCTGGCCTTTTTTTTCTGACAATATCCATTTCTGCTCATCCCATAATGGAATTTCTTTCAATCAGGCAGAGGAAGTGCGAGGCGGTGGGAAATGGGAAAATAACACAGTGACCAGAAAACAAAGCTGGCAGGCATTGTTCTGCTTCCAAGACTCATGGAGAGGCAGAGAGGCCCTCCAGACCCGAGTCTCCGGCTCTGGAGGGTATCTGTGTTATTGTGTGACACGGGCCGCTGTGCCAGATGGCTGGTCCATGACGTGAACCCCACCCATAGTTGTCAAAATGCCACCGCACTGGCTGGTGCAGGGCATGCTAAATCCCTCTCGTGGGAGAAGCCAGTTTGAAACCATTCAGCTCCAATTACAAATCTTCAGTAGCACCCGAGGATTTGAGGCCATCCAAATATGGTGATTACGCCGCAGTTCCTGGAGGGGTGAAGCTGAGAGCTGAGCTCTTCATTGGTATGCGCTGTTTACTTACTGTCTGTGTGTCCATCTGTTGATGTGGTGAACAGACGCAGCTCGATTTTTCAGTGGAGGCCACACTGAAAGCTTGGCTCGAATAACAATCATCTGACATTATCCTGCAGTTTTATGGAAGTTTATCTAGTCAAAGTAGACTTAAGGCTGACAGAGAGACTTATGTAAAGAAAGCTGACAACTTAAAACTTTGAGAGACTGCACCAGAGCCATTACGGCTGGTGGTGGACGGACGCAGAGGGGTCATGGATTTTCTCTGTTTCCTGAGGACAGGGTCCTTTCATTTTTCTATGCCCTAGTTACTGAGCACTTTGTCAAAATAGTCTTGCCAAAACCCCTCCTTTCATTTTCCCCAATGGATGATGAAGGTTTCTTTTACCATCTACAGAGGACGAAAGATATGTGGATCATTATAATTAGTAGGAATTGACCATTATTCCTCACTTATTTTTAGCCAACAGTTGCCCTCTTTGTTCTCTGTATCACCACAGCACAGCTACATCTTCATAAAGACTTCACATAATACAAAGCTTTTTCAGCGCCATCCCACCTGTTCTGAGTTGAAAATATTATGATGGTGATGGCTCTCAGCCACAGAGCTGCTGCCTGTGTCCCATTGTTTATCCATTAACAGTGGTTATATAATAATGATTTAATTTAGAGCTTTGTAAACAAACACACAATCAATGTTTAGCATCACCTCAAAAATGACTAATCCCACTTTTAATGATTGATAAGTGCTATTTAAAATGATTCTTTCATCATCACCACTAACACTTGAAATCGGGTTGAGAAATTTGGGAAACAAGAGTCAATGGAAAGGTGACACCATAAAAGTGAAGGGAAGGTCTTTTTCTTTTATTTGTTTAAGTCAAACGTAAGGTTCGTCCCTCCTCGCTATGGTACAACAATAATTTTTACATAGTCTTGTACAGTTCTGAATTAGTTTTTTTTCCCCCAGGTTTTTCATTTTTGACTCTGCACCCATTTTTCTCCTTCCCCTTTTTGAAAGTGTCTGTGCCACAGTACCAAACTGACAGTCTGTTAAATCAAAGTCATGAGTCATTTTAATGAGAGCAGAGGGGTATTTGAAGTCGGACACATTAAAAATCCTGTGCTGAATTCAGTTATGTTAGACCAAAGAAGCCTAACATGACGGGGCTGACCAAGGACCAGCTCTCATTAAGCGCTACGCACATAGACAGGCATTCATGGCCGCTCCTCATCCATCCTTTGTGGGATGAAACGACCTGCATGGAACAGGCACAGTTGGAACACCCTCCTCATGGTCGTGGTGATGCTACACTGCTTCTATGATGCTTCTGTAATTAGACTTTCAGAGCCATTAGGGGCTCGGTGTAACATCTGGTGGCTTTTTTGTTGGACTAAAGGTTTCTGTAAACAAGACTGAAACTTAAGTTCACTAAACCAATTAACCTAAACAACACAACATTGGTGCTTTGTAAGCATTTTTGCAAGATGTGATTAAGTTGATATTACGTTTCAGTTTGCTTACAGAAACAATAATTTATTGCAGGCAAACCTTTTTTTCCCCCTTCAAATTATTGTTTTATTTGATTCTCTTATGCAGCATCCTAAATGTCCTAAGCACTGCCATTTTAGTGCACTATATGATGACCAACCAAACACACTAATGGCAATTGCAGTTTCTATGCATTACTGTACATGTGCCTATTAGGTTGAAACTGAATTATTGTGTTGTATTGTATTGTATTTTGTGCCTTTAGTATTTTAAATTGAGAAATAAAATAATAAAAAGAGTTCCCATCCCATGCTGTTGGCGATAATGAACCACTTTATGACTATAGCTAAAATTAGCTTGTTTCAAGTTAGTGATATTACAATTATGAATTCACTGTTAATTGTCAGCTGAGTAGCTGACATAGACATTGACTCGACATTGACTCGTTTTATCATTGAAGACAAATACATTTGAAGCTTGATAAGTAGACGCAAAGTCAAGCAGAATGTTTTTATCCTGCCTCTCCAGCTGAAAAAAAAGGCTCACAATAGATCAAGATCATTTTTTGACAAAGAAAGACTCACTGTCTGAGCGTCAGTCTCCATAATCTGCCTAAAACGATTGCAATCTAACACATTCATCTAAATCGGTGTCTTCACAGTATTTTGCATTATTAAAATGACAATTCAAGACTTATTTTTGTCATCCTCAAAGTGTAAATATCACGAGCAAAACAAATAAGGAAATCAGATATAATCAAGATCATAATCCTCTCGGTGGATTTGAGAGCATTTTCCTTCAGGACTGATTTACCTGCAGACTGTTGCAGGCCTGCTCGTCTTCTGGATGTGAAATACAGCCGAGTACTATCTCTCTGGTCTCCGTTGTTGGCCCCTGTTACACCGAGTCTCCTTGGTTCTGCTCTGCTCTGCTTATCTGTGTGACGTCTGTGTCCATGTGGGTGTTTTGCAGCTTTTTCATTGACAGACAGTGTAATGATGCCCTATGGATGAGCCCCGCTGGGTGTCTGAGCTGCCATACACCAGTCTCCTCACACTGCTGCAGAATGTCAATCAGCCGGCCCCTCTGCATGGCCTCTTCTTCTCACCTGTCTCTCCCTGTTTCATGTGCGATGTGTCTGCCTCTGCACGTGCCCATGTACATCTGTATGATTGTCTTTTCTGTTCTGTCATTTTCTTGGCAGGTTTGGCGAAGCCCATGGGGTTGGTGGAGGGGCCCGGAGGCCTCGGGCAGGGGGGAGCTGCTGCCACTCTCGGAGAGGACAGTCGCGATGCAGAGGGGAAGTACGAGGAGTATGGCTACAATGCTCAGCTCAGTGACCGCATCTCACTGGACAGGAGCATCCCTGACTACAGGCCTAAAAAGTATGTCCACATCTTGCTTCTTCCTATTTTTTGTCATATTTCTACTTCCACTCTCAGCTCTACATTTCTTTTTCCTTCTGGCAGGATTTTTTTTTTTTTAATTTTTAAATTTTTACAAATGTTAGAGAGCCAGTTTAATCCCTGTAGCAGTTGATTGGTTCTATTTTCATGAAAGCACACAAAGTACAGCAGGACATTCTGCCAAGAAACTTGCGTTTTCATCTCCTTTTTGTCTTCTTCTTCTTCTGTCCGTTGGTATTTTGTTGAATCTCCAGAACCTTTTCTGTAAGAGAACTAGAGGCATGGTTGCAATATTAGGTGATTCAGAAATGATCAAATGTTACTAGAAGGTCCTGCAAACTCAGATCAGGTCGGATGTGCATTGCCCAGTCAGTGCTTTTTTAGATACTTTTGCTAATTAATGAGGTCTACACAGATTGATTCCCACAGCGCACCAACTCCTCTCAGCCTTAATTCCCTTAAGGAGAAATATTTCTTTCTAAATGCAGCAGTGGTGTAGTTGTCCTAAAAGATGTATCAGGATGCACTAAGTGAGCTTGTTCTGCTGATGTCAGTGACAGGTCGGTTGATGGACCTCTTAAGACTGATGAAACATGGGAACTAAATGTGCTTTCCTAATTTAAAGTGCAGGATATTTTCAACAGTTCTGATTAGGGATGCACCGATACCGATACTGGTATCGGGTATCGGTCCGATACTGTTGTAATATACTGGTATTGGTATCGGTGAAATTTAGCGAGTACAAGAACCGATACCAGTGCATGCAATTGCTCTGCATGAAGGCCACGATCAGAGGGTGACTTTGCATCTTTGTTGTATTTTTTTTAGATCAGAGGCTTGTTACAACAAATTTTGTTGTAACAAGCAGAGAAGAAAATAAAACTTGTCTTCCAATTCATTGCATTTTGCCTAATCGTTTGTTTTTTTTGTTGTGGTAGAAGGATCGGCATCGGTACTCAGTATCGGCAAGTACTCAGATCCAAGTATCGGTATAGGTTTGAAAAAAAAGTGGTATCGTGCATCCCTATTTCTGATGCAAAACATTGAATCCAGTTGCTGCGGTGGGAAGGTGATGGGATGTATGGAACGTCTCATGGATCAAAAACCGCCTCACACCGGTTTCCATATTGGACAACATGAAAATGCAAATGTCACCCTTGTCAATTTAATGTCTGCCAGCGGGGGACATTCCTGTACATCTACTTCTTTATGACACTCGTTTTGCACTGGCTGCTCTCCATCTCCCAGCGGCACATGGCATGTAGTAAACTCGCTGTAACCCCAAATGACATGAATCAGAGAGCAGCGCACTGTAGCACTGCAGATACATTTATTTGGTGCCAAAACACAACTTTAATTAGTACATTTCTGTCTTTCATTTTAGAGTTTTGGCTGTAACGCTGCTAACATCAGACTCATCACTGCCTGATGACTGTGGATTGATTGTACTGTATGACCACGCTGGTGTTTAGTTGAACAACTTTTGTTGCCATGAATTTCTGATGAAATTTGAATACATTTTATGATTGTATAGTTCATCTAACAGAACCTCATTCTGCAAAAATCATAATGTTCTTGTCTTTCTGAAATATAACACTCTATATTGTGCAGTTTGATAAGCAACATAAATTAGCAGCTTAAAATCAATTAAAAGAAAGAAATACCTCTTAATTTAAATGGAGTTGAAAGAGGAAAGAACCGTGGCAGGTTTATGGAGCAGCTCTACAGTGTTTTTCCCTTTGCTGGGGAGTCTTACTATTTTCTATTTTTCAGCTGTGTTAAGGGTTTCACTACTGTCAGCGTTCTTAAAGCACAACTAGACAATCTGCTAAGGCCACCAAAAAGTAACATACCATCTATTTTGCTGTCTGTTCTGTCACATGACTTTGGCCTCGCAGGTTGTGATGGTCTCTTGAGAGTCTCCCTCTTCACTTCACTTCCTTGATACTTTCTTGATACTTTTCATCTTCTTCATCTGTCTTATTGCCTAACTCCACTTAATCCTCCCCCCTCTCATCTGTCAACGGCCAAGAGAGGTTTCTGAGGGCTTTACTGGGGATAACAATTCATTTCATCCAATCTGCTTTGTTCCCAGCTCTTTTTCACGCCCAGAAAAATTAGACAAGAGTGAAACAGGGAGGAGGAGGGCAGCTAAAAGGGAGCATGCTAATTAATAAAATCAGCTGAGAGTGCCTCTGGAATGGAAGGGTTTCAGGAAACCCTTTTTTTTTTTCTTTTAATCAACCTTTTCAACAAAAAATCTGATGCAAGAGAAAAGGGAACTGAGAGTTGGGGTTTTGCTGAAGAGTTTTTTTCTGGTCTCAAATGCCCTGCGAGATTATATGTCACTTATTTATAAATACAAATGTTTGTACTCATTTTAAAACAGCCGACATCTCCAAATGCAAACAAAATACAGTATGTCAGTCAAAGTTTTGTATGAATCTCTGGCAGATCAGTACACATAAAGACTTGGTTAGCTTGTTTTGAAGCTCAGTGGAAGTAAAGATGATACAAAGTGCATAGATTTTCTTGCTTTTGAGTTTGAAGAACAGATGAACATCCAAACACTGCTCTTAGTAACTGAAAAACAGAGAATAGATGTGTTTACAGCAAGCAACATAACTGTAACTTTAGTGGTTTGCTCAAACTCTGCTGTTTTGGCCCATTGGGCTGCTGTGAAAGTTGTCTGTCAGGTTTTAGTATTTGACTAAACAATCAGACAAACATCACTTGAGAAGGTGGATCTGCTTCCAAGTGCAGTGCTTTGGTTGTGTGCAATCAAAACAAACATATGATTTTGTGATAATGTGAATGTAGCATGAATTCCAAAGCTAAGTATTTATTAAATTTGTCTGCTGGTGTGTGTAACAAAAACACTTGGTAACTATGGTAACACATTTAGGAGCTTGTCTGGAGTTCAGACGACTTCACATTTTGAGTGATTGTACACTCACGAACGAAGTACACTCGTTCATGTTTTTGCCACGTTTCACAGTCGGTGAAATTATTCTCCTTTCTCCGTCTTTCTTCTCTGTGCGTAATAACCTGTGGCACAGACGCAAACTGTTTGACGAAGGTGAAGTCATCTATTTATGGTTTATATATTGTTCTCCTGTGCCCAATTAGTGAGATTTATAAAAAAAACAAAAAAAAAAAACCCCAACATGTTTATGTGCTGTTTTATAATTCTCTTGAAAGAAAAACTATTCATATTTGTGGATTTGTGCAAACACATAATTTTAGTCATGAATCTGCACACTTTGATGCCTCTGCTCCTGGGATAAATGTCACAACACAAACACAAAAGTCACACTTAGATTGTCAGAACAAGACCAGAACTTAATTATAACAAGCTTTGTTTTCTTCTTCAATCAGGACTAAATTAACTCAACTTACTAATTAATTCGGTTTGTTCTCAAGTGAAACTTTGTGGAATTAAAGAACTGTTTCTTAAGAGCACAATTATCTAGACCTGTCATATGATTCATGTGAAGACACATGATTGTTTCTACAAATAAAAACACTTCTTTGACTTTGACAGAATTTTAATGCCTTGGTCTGAACTGAAGTGAATCAGCTGTATCTCATGAAGCGCTCCTCCACATGAACAGGTGTATTCATCCAACTGAAACAAATAATTTATAAACGTCCAGTTAAGAGAGTTTTGTGGACACTCATACCTCACAGAAAAAGGTTTAGGATGTGAAATGCTCCTTCGAGGTCTACCTGCTGCAGCCAGCTACACTTCCCAGCCTCATACAATATGAAAGACAGTCATATTCTGATTCTATCATTATATCCTGTGGGTAAAAGGTGACTGCAGCGCTGAAGTTAGGTTAAATGAGACCAGGCACTTTCTGTCCAACGGGCTTTTAATTGTATGGGAATCATTGGACAGAGACGACTTTGATGACTGTGGAGAAGCACGTTCACTGCCACGACTGAGTGATCCGCACATTCAAGTTTCTCTCTTTTCAAACCTGACTTGTCTTCAGTAAAACCAACTCATTATAATTACAGCCACTATTGGCTCCCACACAAAAACCTGTAATCCCCATTCAGCATGTCCTGGTCCACATTTCTCTCCTCTGCCCTTCACTTCTGCAAGCGATATCCTGAACTGAGATACCAAGGGACTTTAGCAGGCCTTATAATACAGTAACTCTCAGCCTCCCATCACTGTCCTTGGGAGTTCATTATGCTGTGAAGAGAAAAACAAAAAAAGGCAGAGGAACCTTAACTTGTGTCCCTCATGAAGGAAAAAAAAATGCAATTCGAGCCGTTAAACCTGCTTTTCACCCCCTGGTTCCCGTCCTGCAGAGCTTTCTTATTCAGTTATTTCTAATCTCACCTCGATCTCTATTGTCACTTTGCAGAGGATTTGATTTATATTTTGTCAAAATAGTTGTTAAACCCAAAACTATATTGAATGCTCTGCTTCCCCAAGGACCCGTCGTCTTGTGTTTGTCTGCCTGTGGGAGGGTGATAACCAGAAAGGAGGCTGAAGAAACAGACTTACCTCATCCCTTAAGCGTCTGATACTGCAGAATGGGTTCGTAAGGTCTCTATGGTGCAGGAGCTCCTGCTGCAAATTGTTGCTCTTTCCAGTGCTAGAGTTTATCTCCTGGATTGAGGGGGTGGGGGTGTTGGAGAAATGACAAGGCAAACGATTATCTTTGAGAGAGGAGTGCTTGCGGATTGGAAAGTTGCTTTGGTCTTGCCTACCCTGGGTGGGTTATGGGAGGTTAATGTGAAATTTCACAGCGAATAGGAGCGGCCAGCGGGAAAAAAAAAGTCAGAGGGACCGGTTGGGACTACAGACTGCTGGAGGAGCCGAAAGAGGGAGGTGTGGTAGAAATACATCTTAATCTGGCGCTCTGTTTCTGTCAAAGCTTGTTCCGGGTCAAATTATGAGCGCTGGCCAGTGAGCTCAGTCCCATTACAAACAGATGAGTCGATCGCTCATCCTGTTACAGCTTTACAAGGCTTCCCCGCTACTGCAGACAGGTACAAATTTAAGGTTGAGCGATGCCCTAAATTGGATCCAGTAACTAGGGCAATGGAACTACAATTTCACTTTACGATTTCGACACTGAAATCCAGCCTCACACCGCATCTCGGCAAAGGAGCACTGCCCTTGCTCTCTTTGACATTTTCAAGATACTCAGGTGATATTCATTACACCCAACATCTAACCAGTTGTATAAGTGAACAAGAGTGAAATTTACATTTCTTTGTTTTGCACAGTTGCCATGTCATGGCGGTGTCTCTGCAAAAGAGCGCAGCCGTGCAAAAAATCCCCCCTCAAACTCACTGCCAGATTTGTCATTGTATTTATAGACCTGGCAAGGCTGATTGAGAGAGGCAATAGAGAAAGCTGTGAGAGGGAACAAAGGAGTTGCTGAGGGAGAGCATAAATGCACCAGGAATGACTGAAGTGATACGGAAGGGTTATCAATCAAAGCACTTGTGCATTTACTTTTAAGAATAGAGAGCAAGAGCAGGGCTTAAAGTATAGACAGATGTGCGCTGCGTGCTCTATCATAAACACTCTCTGTAGTTTAGTTTTCTTTTCCTTACCTCTGCTGTCAAATGCATGTTGGCTGTGGTAATGGAAATGATTGATAACTGTCCATGAAATTAAGCTTTCCTAGTCCAGAGCAGCGAGCACTACTCTATACGGCCAGTACTATAGGCAGCAAAATGTCATTCCTATGCATGGATAGTTGCCAGCATATTGTTTCAGTAGAGATGTGCCAATAGCATTTTCATTACTGACACTGATACCTTGGGTGTTGGCTGATATCTGATACTAATACATTAAAACAAAATTTTTACACCTGTACAGCTGTATACTACTAACCCTGCACAGTATGCATGTGATTTGATCACTATCATTATATGGCATGGCTCACCCTTTATAAAACCTGAATGTAGTGGAGAATTTAGCTTCTTTTTTTTTTTAAAACTCTTTATTTATAAGTCATTTTCATCTTTTATTACAGAACAAAAAACAAATACAAAACATTGAACAATTACCCATATTCAAGGTCCGGGGGTGATCAATAAGTCCACAAGTCAAAATAACATCCAGTATGTGTGCATACAATCTCATTCATTTGCTAAGTAGTCTTTCCATGTCTGCCACCGTTTTTCACCTAGATCTTTTTGGAGTCTGATTGAATATGTCATTTGCTCTAGTACATGTAATTGTTTTACAATATTAACAAAAGATTCTGTAGTGGGAGCATTTTTCTGGAGCCAACATTTTGTGATGGCCTTCTTACTTGAGGCCAGCAAGACCCTGAGTATGTCTGATCAGCTACACTCAACCCATCTGGCATATTCCCAAGATAGAGAGTTGTGAACAATACATTCATATTAAAACATAGAACCTTTGAAATAATTTTTGTCACTTCTCTCCAAAAAGACTGAATGGAGGGGCAAGACCAAAAAATGTGGGCATGATCAGCAAGAGCTTCTCCACATTCTCTCCAGCAGGTCATTTGTGTACCAGTTTGTTTGGACTTCTGTTTGGGAGTTATAAAAAAACGAATTAAGCTTTTCCAGCAAAAATCTCTCCAGGTCCAGGAGTTGGTGGAGGATGATTGTGTTTTCCAGGCCTTTGACCACATGTCCTCTGTTATTACAGTATTTAACTCCTTTTCCCACCGTTGTTTTATGTAGTCCGTTGAATCCTTCTTCAGAGAGGTGATGCTGTGGTATAACTTGCTTATAAGTCCTTTAATATTCCCAGAAAATCCATAAATATATGAATAAACACTGGTAGCTCTGCTGGGTTACAACCAGCTTTTTCAAAATAATCACGGACCTGTAAGTACCTGTAGAAGTCTTGCTAGTCCATACATTTGACACAAATTCTAAAGCTGAAAGTTCCCATTTTTTAACTAGAGCAGTAACACCATAATAGGTCCATTGTTTATATCTGTGATCTAATAACTGTACTGGCCATCTAAGTAGTTTTATCTGTTTTGGATGTAAATGAACAGTTAGTTTTGTCAGTGAATGGATTGGGAGAATTTAGCTTCTAAAGAGATATGGATGGATAGATGGATAGATAGATGGAATTTGATGTCATCAAAACTGGAAGGAGATTATAAAACAGGAAAAATGAGAAAGATATTGAATGCTAATTTTGCTTTTCGTGATTAAATTTGCTAATTTAAAATTATTGAAAAATCCAATGTGATTTCACTAGATAGCTTTGTCAGTATTGAGCAATTGTGATGATGGAATTTGATGTCATCAAAACTATAAAACAGGAAAAATAAGAAGGATATTACATTTTCATTAAATTTGAAAATTATTGAAAAACTGATGTATTTCACTAATACAGTAAAGTGATATATAATAGCTTCTTTTTTTTATAGAAAAAGAAGTTGTTGCGATTTTATGGCTTAGAAACTAGTATTTGCTGAAGCACATCAGAGTTATGCACCATCCTTTTTTTTTCTCCAAGTTGCAAACTAAAATATCATACATTTGCATAATCTGGTCAGTCATAAACATTTTACGGACTTGAAGATCCAATCAATACTAAATGTTCCACCATAAAAGATGCTGGGAGCTGCCTGTGCCCTTTAGCTGCACAGTGAATGAAATTATTAAGTAGTAAACACAGACAGGAAGAAAAACATCCACACAGTCGTCACTCTGACAGTTTCTTTGTTTGTGATGCACTTACACTGAAACATCTTAAAGCCACCAGCTTGTGCTGCAGCCACAGTGCTGTTTGAAATCCAAGCTACAGTAGCTTTGTCCATTACAGTACCTTAGCTTGACCTCCGTCTGCACTTTTCCTTTTCCTCAGAATGGATGTTTCCAGTGTCGTTTCAATGGCTCAGCACGAGAAAGTCAATGAAATCATTCAAAACATAGACTTCTTGTATTCACTCGCGTCTGTTGCTGAATGTCACGCTAATTAATGACAAGCCACACTTTTGAGAGCCTGTCGCATGCAGTTGAAGTGGGGCTACATTTAACAGCGCAGCACGATGCTTCTCTCATCCACATACGCCAGCGTATCGACCACAGGTGATTGGTTCTAAGGTGTTCACTGACTAGATGCATTTATTTATTATCATTTATTTATTTAACTGACCAATGACGTATTGCTGATGAAAATTATGATTTAATAAGATGAGGCACAATACGTCTCTGCTTAATTCTTAGAATAGTCATATTTTGTTAAGAATTATATTGGAAACAAATAAAGTCCTGTTCTTTAATTAAAGCAGAAGTAAGCGATCTGGTCATTGTGGCTAACTTCCTGTCAGCAGATGAGCAGTCCCCGCCCTCGTCTCTACGTCACCACATGCACGCGCATCGTCCTCAGTCTATGCAACTGTCCCCTTGGCGTGCACAC
This sequence comes from Decapterus maruadsi, assembly GCA_030347415.2. Taxonomy (NCBI): domain Eukaryota; kingdom Metazoa; phylum Chordata; class Actinopteri; order Carangiformes; family Carangidae; genus Decapterus; species Decapterus maruadsi. The sequence goes on from CM064895.1 coordinate 6,955,754, forward strand.
ACAGAGAGGACCGCCCCTTTATCCCGTTCTCCTGATTGGATAAAGGTTGTAAGGAAAGTTTTCTCCTCATCTTACAGCAGAGCAGAGTGACTGACAGACCCGTGTTTTGGACCAAACACTCTATAGAAGTGATTACTGTCGGGAGATATTATTTAAGACTTATATTAACACAAACATTCCGCTTACTTATGCTTTAATGCAAAATAATCACAATATACAGTAGATCACAGCAAGGTTAACATGTCCACCGTCCTCTATAGTGTTTTTATTTATTTGCATCATTTCAGGTTTAAAAACTTTATCTATTGACTCTCTGTATCCACCTGTGCATTTACTTAATCCCTATTTGCATATAAAGTAAAGGCATTTAATTGACAGTTTAAAGTTGATTGCAACAATATGCACTGATGGGAAAAATATGTTTATATTCTGAGAAAATTAATTAAAAGCAATCAGCTTAAATTGCAAGAGAGTTATTTACAGTGACAGTTGATGTGACAGATGCTCGAGATAAATGTGAAAGTAGAAATTAAAGGTAAAAACCCAAAGAGTGGAGCAGAAATCCCTTGTACTCACATTGTTATCATGATCTGCAGAGCGTTTATTATATAATTTCACAAGTAAATAAGATGCCATCTGTTGTGGCGTCCTACATAATTGCTAGTCCCTCTCTTGCCAGTTCTCATTGTTGAAAGGTGAGAACCTGCTAACACATGCCCACCACACGCACACACACAAACACACACACACACACACACACACATACACACACAGACCAGTAGCTGTGGAGTATGTGAACGGTTCCACTGGGTGGAGAGAAGAGGATGTAACTTTAACGCCACGCTGGGATCCATCTGCTGTGTGGCCATCCTCCTGCAGCCTGACCCCGTGGATGCTGCTGACTCAAGCTGATACCCCAGTTCGCCGGGGTATCAGAGCACTGAGCACCAGCAGAGTTCAGATGGCTCACAGCGAGGGTGGAGATAGCAGTTAACGCGTTGTCTTCGAACAAAACATGTTCAAGGGAGCGTTGCCTCACCGCAATAGTGACGTTTATATGATCACTATCAATTTTTATACCTACAGTAGAAATACCATGATTAAGAAAATAAGCAGTTACAGAACCATTGTTACCTTTATGTGCAGAAATAATAGAGTAGAGACTCCCTCCTGTCGGCAGCGCTGCAATTTATTTAATCTGGGAGGGGTTTGCTGTATTTTATTAGCTGAATTTGTGATTCAGGATGACAAGACAGTTCATTTTTAAATAACATCATTTCCAAGTGTAGATTTCCAGCTTTACTTGTTGCCTGTGTCACATCTAATAATCTATGATAGCATGTGAGACTGATACATTCTGACAAATCAATATCTAGTCCCATTAATAGCTCCGGTGTGAATGGTTTTTCACCTGGCAAACGCAGTGTGACACTTCCATGTCTTTAACTCTTGATGAAAGACTTCCAAGAGCTTAACAGGATTTGCTGAAGCTAAATGGAACTCATAGATTTGTTTACACTATGGTTGATTAATGTCAATTTGATATTCTAATACAGTACAGCAATACAAGTGTTTCATCACTGCCAGAATCTCTTGTAAATAATTAAACCACAACAGTTATACTAGCCACCTCATTATCTCCACATAATGACGCAGCACTGCTGAATAAGATATGTGAAAGCATGGGGCAAGAAGAGGCAGAAGCGAGTGAAATGTGTTTGTCAGCTGCTGCCGCCCGGATCCTAATTGGAACGGCGTGGAAAGATTCACAAGATGCTTGGTGCGTGTCTGTGTGTGCTCTCAGTTGCCATAGGAATCAGTTAAGAGCCTCTGTCCAGTCAATGCTGTTATTTCTGATTTCAGAGCCAAAGTGTGTTGCTGGAAATGACAGAGGAGTTTGACAGACATGAGAGCAAAGACCATGAGCAGCAGAAAGCAACCAATACATTTTGAATGGTGGAGTTCGTTGTAATAATTGGGTCAGTGTAATTGGCATCATGGAGTAGGATTTCGATCGCAGATGTTACCATGGAGTCCGTGTATGAGAGCAAGAGAAGGAGGCAGAGACTTAAGTGCCCAGGTTATGAAAGAGGTGATGGAGGCTGAGTGAGAGAGGACATTGAACACATGCTGGTTCACTGTTGTTTTGATCATGTTTGTGCTTCTAACATCGGCTAGTTTTTTTGTTTTTTGGACAGATGTAAGGAAATCAGAGGAGAGAGCAGAAGGCTGCAAGTCAGATTCCAACCTGAGCTGCTACGGTTCGGATTAGATCCATGTGGCATGATGCACTCTGCCAGGTTTCTTTAACCATGCAGGCATGAGTGTGACTTCACCAGCCATGGCTTTGTTTACATGCCACAGATTCCAAAGTTTCTGGGCTGCTCATACTCACATAAACAGGTTTTTCAAAACCAGGATCACAACTTCTCTGGTTTTCCCAAATGTTTAGGTGCAGACATAACACAACCATGCTCCTCGTTGCCTACCTACTCCATCTCTGATGCTTCCCTTCTTCGCTCTGGTCGACTGGTCATTATTGGCTGACCTAAAACTCAACCCTCCTGTGTTTACTTAGATGTTTACCTGCCACTGATGGGCTTAATCAGCAGTGTGTGAACTTGTTTTGCAAGGCCTTGAATGTAACAAGCATTCATTTAAATATTAAACTTGCCCTTAATGCAGTAGGAACACAGTAACATAACAAGTGAGTACTGCCGAAGGTTACTTGGTCATGAACCTGTCAAACCCCAGTAAAAATATTCTTCTATGACTCTGGAGAATAACGTATAGTTTCAGTGTTGCAGCTGTGCAGCAGCAGTTGTCACAGCATGGTACAGAACATCCAGGTCTGGTGGCTGCAGCTTTACCATCAAATAAAAGTGGGCCTTCAAACAAAATCTTAGAAGAGTGCTATTTTTTGCCTCACTGTCTTGGTGTACTGAGAAAAAGGAGATTCTGGATACATATCTTTGTTTTGGAGAGAAATAAAAGGCTCTGTGCACCATGGGAATGCACTGGGAATGTGACACTGAACGTTTTTACTTTGTTTTTAACGGGGAAAAAAAGCATCTTAAACTCCAGGCAGTGGAAGGAAACAGTGAAGCTGACTCAACACATCCATCTATTAAATCTCACCAGAACATTTCCAGGCTAGCTGTTTCAAGTCTTTACGCTAAGCTAAGTCAAGTCAGTTGTCTCCAGAGTGCAACCTTATTTTTAACAGACACATGAACCTTGTTATTAAACACCCGACAGAAAGAAATAGCAAACTACATCATACGCCGGGTGGCTGCTGCAGATGCAACACACACAGATGAATCTGCTGTGTGTTTCTCCTCATTGAATGATGTGACTTTAGCTCTGGTTAATGAACTTAAATGTCTGTTAACAGGTGTAAGCTGCTGACCTACCCAGAGGACCTTCCTCAGATCTCTGTCGTCTTCATCTTCGTGAACGAAGCGCTGTCGGTGATCCTGCGATCTGTCCACAGCGTGGTCAACCACACACCAGCACACCTGCTCAAGGAGATCATTCTGGTGGACGACAACAGCGACAGTGGTAAGAACTTTATTCACCTTATTTATTGGATGGTCCATCATTTTGAAAACGGGCTTCATAGCACCTGTGGAGGTTTTATCTAGTGTCTCTCTGACCATACACCTTTTCTGTCTGATTTAATTGTTTCACTCCTCCAAGTGTACCCTCTCACACTCCAGATCACCTGTAGATTTACTTGCAGTTTATCACTGTCTAGTGCCGTAGGTTTGCTTATTCAGTTGAGAGAGTCTCCCTATTTATCATGTTTTGTCTTCCCTGGTGGGAACTGAACTCAGGCCTTGCACACAGATGAGTTGGTGTGATGTTTTTGGATTCATTCCAGAGCAGCCGGTCTGCTTATATGATGACGTCTGCGTATTCCTGGTGTGTAAATGCATGTTTGGGTGTGTGTGTGACACAGTTTCGTGTGTGTGTTTGGTTTGTGAGTAAAAGCTAAGGGGACTTAGAAACCCCCCCAGGCTGGACTGTTGAACACCAGGTTTTTAAAATGGCTTTACAAAGGAGGGAGGAAAAGTCTCATCTTTTTTTTTCTAAACTGCTCCGTACTACCGTCTCCATGACGATGGGGGTACATGCCTCAGTTGCCTCCACACACCACGATGCCCACAGCAGCTGACGATGCTCAACTGCGCATCCCAAAAGCTTTCCTGTTTGGAGAGGGTGGGACAGTGAACTAGATTCCAGACGACGCTTGGCCCTCCTTCACTTGGCACAGAATAACGGGCCTGCCTCCCTCAGGCTGGCAGAGGAAAAGGGTGCATAAATAACATACTGAAAGAAGGCCGGGAAGGAGTCGCCACTGGCACACGCTCCCCGCTGAGGATGTAACTGCCTACCATTAAACAGGGAGCTGTTAAAAGGCAGTGAAGGGACAAAAATGGACGGCGCCCCCTCCTCTCATTATGTCATTACGTCAGTCTTCTCTTACTCAGGATGTGCCAAAATAGATTCTGTCAAGGACATCTGTATTTCACTGTTTTCTGACACTTTAACTGTGTTTTAGTCTTCCCGTAAAGTGTAGTTGTTGTGAGGGGACTGGACTCTTCCTGGAAGTCTAATGAAACTGTTTCAGAGCAACTCTGAATACTCTAAAGCTGCTACAATCAATATCTTTCTATTAAGAAATTAACAAATGGGTCTGTGCTGTGAGAGCTGTTGCTCACACATAATTGCCATCTGCCTCTGCAGCGCCCCTCATCTCTGTGGATTTTTGTTTTGTTTCTTTGCTCCTTTCACCTCTTTGTTTTGTTTTACTTCCACCTGAATTAATGCTAATTTTTCTCAGTGTCTGCCAGATCTTAAATGAGCAACTCTCCGCTGACACATTCATTATAATAACTCTAACTTTATAAGGTGACACGTCACTGTGGTGTTTACAGTTTGACTATCCTTCCACCAAGTTGCTTAAAAAATGAATGAATAAATGAATGAATAATAAATGAGCGCAGGTTTAAGCATTTACAAAATACATAAAAAGCAAAACTGAACAATGAATAAATAAACAGTGCAAGACGTTTCCTGGTTTTTATGTAGTTTTTGACAGTGTGTTGCCTCCTTCATCAACAAATGATGTGACTTTTAGAAACAGAAACTTGGCAACCCATTCCCCCTCATTAAAACCTGTTTCACCCAGTTTTCCACAGTAACACTTCAGGCATACGAACTCATCAAAATTGTTAATGTGCATAAAGTTGTCTCCACCTAAAAATGTGACAAAGTGAAACGGATGCAGAGTTTTAGTCGTTTCTTCGGCAACCTCTGCTGTAAGGCATCACACACCGGCAGTCGGCATGGTCGCGCTGCGTACAGTTCGCTGACATCCTGCTGCATGTCCACTCGGTGCTGATGTTGTCAGCGTCCACTCGCCTTGTGCATTTTTAATGAAAGGTCAATTTCAGGTTGCAATCTGAGAACTGACACGTCCATCAGCAGCTCTTACACTGTGTTTACCAACAGTGATGATAATTTGTGCAGATGTGTGAGCTGTTTCTTGGGAGGCTCTGTGCTCTGACATTAGACAATTAACATGCAGGCTAGACTGCTTGACCTTTTCCGCATGGCACTGTCTGTCCCCTCTCGTTTAATCAAGGCTCAGTGAGATGAGTGTAGGTACAGCCGCACTCACTCCTGGCGTAATGAATCACGCACAGGAAGCATGTTTGCCTTGTCGCTGCGACACATTTCCTTAGCTGGGACAGCCGGTGACATTTATTGGTGGCTAAAAGGTTTATTCACAGCGCTGCTTCTAGCAGGCTGAACTTAATTCACATTCCCATTGATGAGCTTCAGCTGCGAGATGACTTCAACTCATTGTTGTTCGCCATGTTAGCAGCAAGGAAAGGCTTAATGAGCCCTAAAGGATTCAATTCCAGCAAATACCACCACCAAATTGATAACTTAATGATTCATATAATGAAAACAGGATATAAACCGAGGACCAGCTCAGTACAGCTTGTAATGTTGATTTCAACTGGAGCTAAATCACTTGCAACATTGTGTAGGTTAAATCTGATTAAAGCTTTTGGAAAGAGGGTGTGCTCATCAGAATAGTGCTGGAAGTTTGTTGGAGAGTGGGACACAATTTTAAAAAGGCACATTGCATTTTTACATATAGCATTAAATACCCTTCATATGTTCATGAAAGTTACATAAAATATGTGTTTGAGTCAATCACTTAAAGTCAGGGAGAAGAATGTACAGTATGTTTTGTCTATCAAACAAGTAATGTAATCACCACCCATTATTAGAAGGGCCATGAATAAACAGAGCAGAGAATAGGAAATAACAGAGATTAGTGTGTATTCCTGATGGCTCTTTTCACAATGTATCTGCCAGTCATTCCCAGAAAATCCAGCGCGTGTTGCCAGAGCAGAATTTTAAATGAAGTGGACGTAACAGTGTTACGAGTGGGTTAAAGGTGGGTGAGATAGAAAAAATAAACCAGTTTACCATCCTGCTCTTTTCCAATAAATGTGTGAGAGGTGCATAACCTCCATATTGCTGACATGGTGCTGCACAGATTATTTCTGCAACACACAGATCTCGTGCCAATAACCTTTCCCCACTCGCTCACACTGCAGCAGTGCGTTTGAATGTTGTTCCTGACAGGCTGCTGTCCCAGGATGAAGAAGTATCATTTTACTTTTGGTGACTGTTGAACATCACGTGACTTGCGGTGAGCCAGTTTACTCGTTAAGTAACTTCTCTAGTCTACTGGTGATCGATCAAAGCGATCAATTTCAGACCTGTTCCCATATCGGTGTCTGAGACAAGTCCATAAATCCAGCCTGAGAAGAATGTAGCCTGTGGTTTGTGTAGCAGAAGTACATCTCTTTTCTATGGGGATAATCATTTTACTGAACCAGACCTTTGTGAAAACACAACAGCAACAACACAACTGGCGGGGATTGTGAGATTGATCTCAGAGAAAATCCTGTGGGTTATTTGGATACAGGCACACTGCTGTTTAATGAGCACATAGGTGGCAGGCAGAATGGAGGAGGACAAGCTTTGCAACATGCGAAGGAATTCTGAGGCTTTAGCACATTTTGAATAATTTATAGCATGTTCGATACCTCTCGACCACTTACCCTTAACACAGCGGTGCCCATAATCTTCCATGTTGTCAGAGGAATTCATGGGGCTCTTTGCGAAGTCTACTATATATTAATTTTAAATTTATGGTATGAAGGATACTTATTTATCCTCTGCTATGTTGCACTGCCAGTGCTTTAAAATGTATTCCCTGCTCCATAACTCTCCTCCCATGGATGCGGTCCAACGTTTTATTTGCTAGGATCAGAGGGAGGCCCATAACTTTTTTTCCTTCCCAGCAAAGCCCAGTAATTATTACCCTCTAATAGCTTTTATCATATTGTCGCTGCAGGGTACACTGATGATGAAGGAGTCCCATTGCACAGGTCTGAAACCCTCAACAGTGCAAACAGCACCAGACGGCCAAGGTCTGTGGTCTCTCCACGAAGCACATGACTGATCCAAACCGAATTCCAGTCAAAAACAAACCCCATTCATTGATTATTTTTTACGTGACGTTAGTACTAAATGCTAACAGCGTGCTCATTTGTAATCACCACTCAGGAGTGCTTTATACCAAAGGATATCAAAGAGATGAAAGAGGAGAGGTCTGACTTTGATGAGTTCGGCTCTCCCTGGATGGAGAGTTAATCACGAGACATTTTGCATTTCAAACTTTGTTTAAATTTTTATGAATCATTTTCTTATGCTTTACAACTTCTTGTGGGTGGAACAGGTCACCCAACAACAGAGGGTTTGTCACATAAAATGAATCCTACATCTTCTCAGTTTGTGAAGATGAAAAACTCTTACAGTAAATCAACCCAAGAGAAGAAGGTACTCATGTACTTTACATAAGTAAACTTAACCAAACTTACCTAAAAGCACCAATAAAACAATGTAAAATATCATCCAAGTAAAAACCGTGCATTCATTATCCATCTTGACCGAAATCCGAACATTATCAGCACAAACACTCGAAGCATGAATAGTGAGTAAAAGTGGTCGTTCCACAGAATTATTACCTCAAACATTATATCTTGATAGCAATGCATTATTGGTGGCATTTTTCTGTTGTGGCTTTGAACTTCTTTATGTACAGTTTAGTATTTTGTTCCAGTCACTCCCGACCCTGGGGCTTGGCCCCCCACCAGAGGGTCACAAGATAAATCTGAAGGCCATGAAATGAATACTTGAGGCAGAGAAAAGAAGAAACGCCATAAAATATTGGATAATTGAACCTCCTCTGGCCTTGAACAGTTGTTTAAGTGAAACCATCTGAGAAGTTTAGAGGGGATATCGCTCTCTCTGCTAATAGACATCTGAAATGTGACGAGCCCCCGGCCAGATTGTGCTTTTTTGTGCTGAGTCACAAGCTAAAAACATTAGAGAGCAATCATTAAGTCTGCATTGAATTTTGTAAGATGATGATCATGTTTTTGATGAACAATCCAAATCTGTAAAGTCATAGGGTTTTACAGTAGAGTAAGACTCGCACTTTTACTTTACAGATGTTAAAGGGATACTTCACCCAAAATCGATAATTCACCAATTTTCTACTCACCGTCATGCCAATACAAGGAAGGATTTGGAGAACTTTCAGAGTCATCAAAATGCTTTTGGAGTTTTCATGTTGTGGCTTCGGGACACTTGGTATGGACGAGCAGTATTTAAGTATTTGGATGTTTCATAGTGTGTGTTGATTCAAAAGTGAGCACTATCCACTGCCATTATATGAAAAACAAAATCATTTTGATGACACTGAAGGTTCTCCAAACAAAAGGTTGGACCACGATACCACGATAGGCCCCTAATAGGCTACAGTAGGACAGAACTGTACCTTTAAGTGCAGAAATGTCCCCCTTCTGTACCCCTTTTTTCTCTGTGTAACTACTGAGCTGCCAATTTGGTCATGTTACATGTAAATATTCTGTAAAAATGGGTCATAACATATCCACTGACAGAAAAATGAAAGACGCCAAGTTCCCATAATCCAGTTCTATTTATTTGGTGTTAATGGCTAACTCTAGTTTCCGTGAAGGCTCACTGCCTCCAAATTCTCCCCCTGTCTCGACAGCAGCAGGAAAAACTTCAGAATCCTTACAATCCCTCCACTCACTGCATTTCCTCAGTCACACAGATGGAGGGTTTACACCGTCTGATTTATGTGGTGAGCCAAAGTCAGAAGCGAGGTGTGGATGCTGCTCAATGTGCCACAAGCATCCTTATTAATCACTCCCTCAGAAAGTGGAATCCTCAGCAGTAACCCAGAGGAGAAGCTCAAACAGCCGTCGATCCTCCAACAAAACCCAGACAACAATTTGTGCTTTGTTTCCAGTGATGACAGCCAGCGTCATCTGTGAGAGCAGAGATGTTACAGTCCAGCTGGAATGAACAGCAGGGGAATGCATGAATGTAGACAGGGATACTGTACTGCTGCAGCCTGCATACAAACATTGAATAGGGCTGGAGCTGGAGTAACGATTTGATGTTGGTTTAATGCAGGTTTACCTCTCACATCAGAATTATTTCCTTTTTCTAAAGCAGAAATGGGTTGCTGGAGAAAACTGCTTCCTCTCATTATTTTCCCTCTCACTATTTGGTGCCATCGCCACATGTGGGAAGTTCTCACTTACAGAGTGTTGGGTGGTAATGTCTCATTTAGAAAGGTGCATCACCTCTGTGCTTCATGATTTAGGCACTGTGAATTTGATGACTGCTTGATATCAGTTTGGTCAAGTTTCAGGGACTGACTGGCCCACACTCTCTTGAGCAACACACTACACTGATTTTTTTCTACCAGGTTAAGGGGGCAATTTCGAACTGAAATATAAATCCTTCATAGGATGTTTCGAGTAACATTGTTGGAAGTGGATATAACACTGACAATTCTACTGTAAAAAGAATGATAGAACATTTTATATAATGTCTGAATGTACCAAAGCTCTGTTACTCCATCTGAAAATATAAATTCTGAGGGATTTTCAAATTCAGGTTTTGTGGTGTGGCCTTGCAAAGGCTGTTGCTGTATGGCATGAATTGAGAGTGGAAAGGTTACTCCAAACGTGTTGTATTTACATGCAGTACCAGAAGTCTTGCTAACACCGAACCACATAAACGAATACAGGTTTAACTTTTAGTCAGGGTTGCAGCTTCAGCGGGAGGATGATGCTAGTGTGGCTAATGTTAAGCCGCCTATTAAATGACTCCAAATCATGAGCTGGCTGCTTGTTAAATGTAATGTTCTGTTCCCCATTCCTACAAGTAACGAGTCGTGTAACTTGTTGTAATGAGTCATTTATTACATTAAGCAATTAAAGCACCCAACATTGGTGAGTTTGCACTTCTTCAGGGAGAAGTGTAAAAATAATCAAAGAGCATCAAAATGAGCAGTCATTTTCATTACAGCCCTGACACAAAGACTTCAAGGCTAAAACCATTCAACATTAGTGCTGGGTTATCTTGGAAAGACTTTATCATTGACTACAGCTGCCTGGGTAATGATCTCACACAGTCATTTGGATGTCATTTAAAAGCGGATTCTCTCTTATCTGCCCTCTTTCAGTGGAGCTGAAATTCAACTTGGACCAGTATGTGAACAAACGCTACCCAGGCCTGGTAAAGATTGTGAGGAACAGCAAGCGGGAGGGCCTGATCCGAGCCAGAATACACGGCTGGAACGCCGCCACGGCTCCTGTCGTTGGCTTCTTTGATGCCCATGTCGAGTTCAACACTGGCTGGTAAGAAAAGGTCATGTCTAACACGAGAAGGTCTAAGCTGTTTCTCTCCTCTTTCCCACCTCTGCCTCTGAGCTTTGCTTTTTATATTTTCTGTACAGAGGGGTGTCATGTTAGATGATTATGCTTTAGATGTTCAGTGCAGTCCGCCCTAAGCATTCTTATATGCTCATTCCAACTGACACAGCACTTTTCAGCAACATGACCCTTGTTATTAGTGAAGGGTTTGTCGTTAATAAGCTTTTTCCTCTTGCATCTCCTTTTTTAAGTGGTGAGTAATGGGCTTGGGTAAGAGCTGAATCAAAAGACACCCCAATTTAAAATGACGCTACCTGTCCACCACATACACTGTTGACAAGAGAGAGACCCAACGTTGTGAAAGGCATGAGAGAGGGTAATTAAAGAGGCAACTGAAATGTTGAGCATTCCAACATCATTTTACTTGCAGGCTTTGGGCTTATTTTACAATATGAAATTACTTCTGGGGGTCTCAGTCCAATGTCTGCCTGCTGCTTAAGTTTACCAGCAAACAAGTCATTCAAATAGATGTAATTGACACCTAATTTGAGCCTGTCATGCTGCCAGTGTTGGAAGATGAAGTGTAGATTTTGTTCCAAGGGAAAGTGCCTGGGAGGGAGAAGGGGGGCAGGAGGGAAGTGAAGGGAAACGGGGGAGGGGGGGCAGTTTTGGTTATGAATTGTTCATCATGTTTCTTGATACATTTCACCATTTTGGGGTCAACAGATAGCAGCGATGTAAACGTCATGAGTGCATTATGTGGATCTTCTCAGTCATGAACAATGAATGTGGGCCTAAATACAATACCATTATAACTCTGATATAGGGATGTCACGATTAACTCTGTAGTTGTAGTTGCATTACATCTTTATTAAAGGGATAGTTCAACATTTTGGCAAATTGGCCTATTGCCATGACCCCTGTAGTTTTAGGAGTAGGTTCATTGTCTGTAAATGTTGTTGCAAGCGGTTTTTAGATCGGCGGGGCAGAGACTCAGCTAATGCAAAACGCTCTCCAAAATGTTGTGACCTGCACATTCACTACGCTATGAAATAATAATGTAACATTATGAAACGCAGTTGTTTTCGAGGCAAATGCATAGCCAAAACTACACTCCAGACACGGCTGTTGTCACAACTTCTCCACAAGAACATTTGATGAGTTTTGAGGGAAAGCAAAAGTACCATTTGCCTCCGTTGCATTAGCTGAGCAGCTTGCGTCTCTGCCCCGCTGATCTAAAAACAGCTTCTACCCTACAATTAAAGATAAGAAACCTACCTCTATGACGAATTTGCCAAAAATGTTGAACTATCCCTTCGTGTTTACAGAACAGGTATGTTTTTGTGTTGAACGGTGTAGCATAATGTGTAAAATGCTCCCTGGGTGAGTGTGACCCTGTGTACGATGAAAGAAGCATTTACCGTCCAGCATTAACCCGCCACCGAACGCTGTGACCCTGTGACCCTGACAAAGGGATGATTTGACTGCATGTCAGTGAATGGGACGTAGAGACTGGAGGCTGTTCAGGTCATCATTGCTTTGGTGCTTTACTGATGATAACTGATTCCCATGGCGTTTCCCTCATCTGTTTCCCCATCTGTTCATGCTGGAGGATAGACGTGCCTCCCAGGGCCCCACATGACCCATTCACCTCCGTATAGGCCCTCCGTCAGCCCCTACCACCTCTCCTGTTGTACACGTCGAGGCTGTGTCGGCGAATTTCCTTTGAGTTTACTTTCCGTGGTGAATTTCACATCTCTCTTCGTTTCTACGCACACACACCCTCTCCCACATCCCTGCCTCCTGTCTGCTTTGATAACCTGCTGCCTTCATTTTTTTTCGGTGTGTCGGTGCCTCAGATATGCTTTTGCATGAGGTTTTATTTACAGGAGTCAATAAAAAGTAGCAGAATCCCTGTGATTTTTCGACAAGTAGATGCTGTGTAAAGGGTTATAGCGATGGAGGAGATGACAGCCTTCTTCAAGAGGCTTGGATTTCTTTGTGTGTGTGAGTGTACATGCATTTATTATCTACTGTCCGTCTGCAAACATTCTGCACTGCTCTTTTATTCAGATAGATTCACTTGTGGTATCTACACTATCTATTTGTTAGCATGGGAGAAGCTCCCTATTTATCATAATATAATTATTCACCATGCCACATACAGTGATAAGTGAGACGGATGGCTCCTGTAGATGTTATGGTGAGTCTCCCTCAATGACCTTGTACATGCTGCCTGTGCATACTGAGCCAGAGACAATGCTGCCAGCTCTCAGCTGCAGCTCTGTGATTCATTGGCACGGCGTTCCCCCTGGGGTGCTGTACATTTTAAGCTGAAATGTATTGCTGGTTCGCATTACTGTTAAAGCAAACATAATTGTATCATACTGTATAGTGCACTTGACAGCTGTTTCCTGTTCCCCCACACCATGTTGGTTTATGAGGAGTTAAGAAGTAAGCAGTTTCCAACGGAGGAGTGATGGAATCTGATTTCCACAGCTTTGCTCTGCTTTAATATGAGGATATGAAAACGTTGCCTGTCATTAATGCAGTATTGCATCAGCTAAATGTTCACAATCCATCTCCTCCGATGCTCTGTCTCCATCCGTCACTGAGACAGAGGATGTCCATTCCGCTGCAAACACGACCCGTTTCCAACTACATGCTCTGTAAATAAACAGGATTAATGGAAGGAAATGGGAGCGTGCAGTAATTAGGACCCACTGTATGCCACACTTCAGTCACACTGCTGCAGAGGGGAGGTGCAGGAAAATTGATATTTATTTGGTTTTTGAAGCCCCTACACAGTTGCAATCTCAGGTTATTAACGATTAATGATTAACAGTGTAGCAACCACTCCCTGCTGAGTGTGTGCAGGAGATAAGATTGTCATTGCAGGGAGGCTGTAATGAAATACATGCTTCAGAAAGCAACACTTTGATGAATGTTGAATGGCGTGCTGCTGTGTGACCGGGTGGGTTTATCTAAGAATAAGACAAACTGGTGGAATTCATAAAAGTTAGAAACCAACCTACACCTCCTGTAAAGATGAAATATGTAATATTTATCACATTCAGATTTGATATCAGTTCCTTTGTTAATGTCATGGGCCTCTCTCAGCTCATTATGCCGGGCAGGTGCAGCAAGATTATATTTGATTCAATGCCATACACATTTAAGCATTTTCGAAGGTTGAGGAAATATTTTTTTAGTACAAGTATATCATGTCACATCATGTGGCTCACTGTGTCTGGCAGGAGATGTGGCTGTAGCTATACTGAGTGCTTGACTGAACACAGGCTGGGCAGGCCACTGAAACCACAGAAAAGACAGAGATTTATGCAGCCTCTACATTTGTGTTATATCAACCACATCCTGAGCAAATGCATTTAGAAATAGAGAGGAGCAATCAAACATTACTCTGTAAGAACCTTTTCCAGTTCATGCTCATGCATCCACTGTTACCTAAAAAATCCTTCATGCTGTAATGAATTGAAATTCTGTGTGAATACTTTTACTTTCTTTGGATTCTGCATTTTTAATAGGAGGAGGGAAACTGACCGATATCATTATGTGCTCTACATACGTGTGTGAGCTGCTCTGTGGAACAACTAGACAGGAGGACTGTGGACAGCCTCGCATTCACAGATTTAATCTGATTAAAAATGGCTAGAATCACTGCAGATTTAGAGTCTGCATAATCCACACAGAGCAAGCACAAATTACCACGATCAGAGTCCATTGTAACACGTTAAAGCTAAGATCTCTAAAATCTAAATGGAACCACACCATAGAGTTAATTTATTATCATTTATAATTATTACACAGGTGTTACACCCATTTATGGATATATGGTATTCATACGGTCACATACAAATATCACATTTAAAAAACAATAAACAGTGAAAAGAGGGTTTTTCCTTTTTGCTTTACAGCACATTAAAAACATATAAAAACATGTATAGCATAACATAACAAGAAAGAGTGGGAAATGGGATGCGATAAAAAAGCAGATTAAAGCACCACAAAGCATTTACATGAATGCATTAGGAAAGACTGAAGATATTATTCTGTTCATAGGGAGAAACACGGTTATATAAACATGCAAAAATAAAACTGGGTGAGCATGTATGTCCAAACATATCATCACATTAATGCCAATCTACACATCTGCATAGCCTTCATATATTCATTACATAAGCTGCCTCCATGATGTCTTTATGTAGCTGAGCCACTTAGCCCCACTGAACTATGAATAATGCATTTATCTTTGTATATGTTAATACACTTAGTGATCACTGTTTCACATCCTGTATCATCAATTGGATATATGGCGCTGTGAAGTTTTACCCCACCCCATTGATACATTAAAAGGATGTTCGAGGTGGTTTAACATCGTCAGCATGTACCTACAATAGATTTGGATTGGTTCCCTCCCAGTTGGAAATAGACAGGGATAGCAGCACAGAATCTGAGTGATGTACCACAGGAAATCCACGTTTTAGCCACTTAAATAATTCTCACTGAAAAACGTGTACATTACATTTTGAGCATTTCCACTGCTTTCTCTTGCCGTCAAACAGCCCTTTCCTTTAGAGCTACGTGTACTCCTCTGTTGAACTCCTGTATTTCTTCACAGAAACGTCTCATCGTTTACCTTCGACTCAGAACAACTGATCTGCAGTAGTGTACATGCAGTAAAAAAGAGAGCTATCCCTTTAATGAGGTTGTCTTTCTGAGAACAAATGAATGCAGGAAATTAAGTTCTAATAAGTTCACTGTAAATCAAGTTCCAACATGAGCAAATATCATTACTTGTGTTACCAACAAGGCAGAAAGTCAAGTCTTTGTGGCAACTGAAGTTCTGAAGAGGCCTATAGCTGAGAGACCTAACTGAGCCTTGGTTTTCACGGTAACTGATTCAGAAGATGTTCTGATGAAGTTGTGCCAGATTTTTACTGAGAAAGGGCTATAATTTAGCAGCTGCCTAGAAGTAGATTTTTGTAGATACTTAGGCTCGAAGCAATAAACCGCAAATGAGACATAGCCGACACTATCGTAAAATCCCACCAAATAATGAAGAATATCTGCATGAAAGTACAACATTAACCCTCATGAAGAAACTTCTTTTACTTGAAGTCTGAGCGATCCATGTGAAGTCTGATAAACTGCCTCAAGTGATGTCACAGAGTTAGCATTAGTTGGAACTGAAGACGACTGAAGTCTGAAAATGAAAGGTGTGATAGATGTGAGCTTGTAGCCTGCTACGTATCTCTGCTCAACCTTTGCTGCTGAAGGATACATGAGCTGCTACAGTATGAGCATAACACACCCAAATATCCAAAAGCTGTTTGCGAGTTGGATTGGGAGTACAGTGGCACCAATCCAATGCTTAGATTAAAATAAACATAGGCTACATGAAAGTTGGATATCTCTGATTCTTCTGCGGCACTGATGAAGGCTTCCCACCTGAAATGTTGTTTTCCTCAATTTGTTGTGCTGTCCCTGTACATTCTCTAGCATGGATTATTTGGGTCATCAATGAAAGCTATTGTACACTTTTTTTCTGCAAGGGAAGCTCACATGTTCTGCAGCGTTAAATCCAATGCAAAATTAAAAGAGATATTATTTTAAGCACTGAGGGTCCTGCTGCCTCCGAGGCCTGACTCTGAGCAGTTAGATCCCATTATCTGATAATTCTGTGCTTCAGAATCATTCCCAATTTGAGTTCCATTTATCTGGAAATTCTGAATAAAAAATGTAATCTCAGATGGGAAGGCTCCAGGGTTTTTATATCAGCACTGGACAAAGGTAGCACAGATAGTGAAACATCTTCTGAGGTTGCTATATTGAGTCAAGCAGATATAAATGGAGATTGTTCAGCGATACTTATCCTGGCTTGTGACTCACTCTTCTGTTTGTTTTATTCTGCAAAATGTGTGCACAGGCTGATGTGAAGCTCCACAGAGGTGCCGGCTATTATGAAAGACAAACAGTGAGCCAGGAAGAGTTAATAAATCAAAAGCGCTCCTGCTTCACTACAAGAAATGGCGTGGTGAGCGAACAGCAACGGAGGTTGTCAACATCTATTCACAATATTGGATGAGTCATCTCCGGAAGGGGGAAAATCCTATTGTAGTATGGAACTGAGTATGATTCGGAACGATGTGGATGAATAACTCTCTCTGTGTTATGCAGATGAAATGGCAGATATAGGAAGAGGAATGACACAGTCTCGTCTGTCAAAACCAGATGTGTCCTGGTTTCCAGTGTGTCTCTATCCAATCAGTCTCACAGATCCCCGGGGTACAGGAGCTACTGGCAGGCTCAGGGGTGTTTTTGGGTTCTCAAGGACACAGGGAAATGAATGGAAGATGTTCAGAGGGGAGGCAGGGATGGCAGAGAAATCTCCTCAAGGTTAGAGAGTATAGAGTGAGAGTCAGACTGCATAACCTCAGCTAACCGTGCCAAAGTAAATACATCAGGAACACTGCGATATCAACAAACCATGTTCAAGCCCAGTCTTAATCCCAGTAAATAACAGCCTTCATCCACCTAACTTTACTCATACTGTCCATTTCCAATAGTAAAAGTGCTCATTACCTTAAAGCTTTGGAACATCAAAAGGATTTTTTGCAGCAGAATAAATAAAAAGATAATTCAGGGCATATATCACCAGTTACATGAATCAATCTCTGCAGTTATTTTTTAGGTCTGACTGTCAGCTATATTTCATATTGTTTTGCATCAAAGAGAATACCTAGCAGACATCAACACATGTATGTGTATATCCTGTGAGTGAGGATGCCCTTAGCGTCAGTTCTTCATACTTTGATGTGTTTTTATATTTATTTTTCATATGGTCTAATCAGCCTGCTGAATTTTTGTGCCGCTAGAGAGCTGGCACAACTGCGGAAGTCAAAATGAGTGTGGTTTTGTTGTTGAGAGTGGATGTTTGGGTTATCGCAGTCAGCCATCTCCCCCCTCTTGACGGATGAAGGGAGTCTGTGTAAATATGGAAGCATTTCAGTCTCAAAGCACTACTACACTGTGAAATGTGTTGTGACACAGACTTTGGGAATAAAAAAGGAAGTGAAAGTGCTGTGTAAGCATGGCTGTATGAAGAGCTGGATACCATGCCACCACTCAGTGCTACTGCAGATTTGCCAAAGCAGTCAATCACAGCACAGCACAGCA
Organism: Decapterus maruadsi; assembly: GCA_030347415.2. Classification (NCBI taxonomy): domain Eukaryota; kingdom Metazoa; phylum Chordata; class Actinopteri; order Carangiformes; family Carangidae; genus Decapterus; species Decapterus maruadsi. The sequence continues at coordinate 6,973,801 of CM064895.1, forward strand.
GTGGAAAAAAATCCACCAAAAACATGTAATTAGACAAACTGTTCAATGTTTAACAAGATCATTCTGTACAATTTGTTCAAGACATTTTTAAAGCACTAAGCATTTTTTATTTGTCAAACACCCCCATAGTGTAGCGCAGAGAGAAGTGACACAAAACATCATCAGACCATACATTTAAAGCTGTACAGAAATGGCCGTTTGTCCCGTCAGTCGCGCCGAGTTGTGCCGAGCTGCAACACGACTTTACCCGAGTGAGGAACGCGGATTTGATTGGTCGTTATCGAGCGGGCGGGATATTCAAAGCTTGGGGCGAGTCCGAGCTCCGTGTGTGTGTGCGTGTTTCAGACGTTTGAATGACAGACGACAGATCCAATATCAGTGGCTTTTGAATCGTGAGCAGGCTGACGATAAATTGTCCAATGTGAAGAAAAAAAACACTTTCATCCCGGATTTACTCAAAAATAGAATTTTGCACAAAGTTTGGCCTACATCGTCTGTTAGATGAGTTTTTACATTAATTTTATGACCCAGAGTGGGCTCAAACTCAGTTTTCTTTTCTGTACACCTTTAACATACACCAACAACATTAACATCATATTATACAGACTATACATTTAAAGCAGATATCAGCGGAATGTTTTTGTTAATATAAGTCCTAAATAGTCCTATTTTCCGTCAGCAATCACTTACATGGAGTGTTTCAGCCGAAACACAGGTCTCTCCGTCACTCTGCTCTGCTGTAAACCCAGGAGAAAATTTTCCTTGTGGGATACAAGCGTTATCCAATGAGGAGAGAGAACGGCATGAAGGGCTGTGTGTGCAGCCAAGGGATGCGCGTGAATGTGGTGACGTAGCACAAGGACCAATAGATGCCTGACGAGGGCGGGGGCTGCTAACTCATGGTGCGTTCAAGGAAACTTGTAACATGTGTTTTTCCGACCTGTGTCATCATACCGGTTCGATCTGGTACGAGTTCACAGGTCGGAAGTTACGAGAGGCCGTTATAGTGACTTTCACAGACAACAGGACGGTAAAAACACGAGATACGGGTTACCTGGAACGCTACAAAGTCGTAGTTGTGACTTGAAGCCATAACTTACGGTTTCAAAAGCCTGCCTGGAACGCAGCATTAGTCAAACGACCGGATCGCTGATATCTGCTTTAACATGGAGGAAGTTTGGAGGTGAGTGGAGTTCAGTGACCTGATGGCAGTGGGAACAAAGCTGTTTTTGAACCGGGTTGTTTTTGTTGATATGGACCTAAAGCGCCTGCCAGAGGGCAACAGTTGAAACAGGTGGTTGGCTGGGTGTGTTGGATCAGAGATTATTTTATGTGCTCTTGTTATTGTACGTTTATGGTCAAGTGCCAGTTTAGGTTTCTTTTGATTATTTAAAAATACATAGGATATATTACGGTAAACTAGGATGCAATCTATGCTTTCTTCCAGTGGTTATATTTATTTATTTGTTTACATTTTCTAATGAAATAAGTAAAATCACTGTTGATCCTGTCAACTGTGAAACAAATACCTAGGTGCCAAGCCCAGCAAGAGATCTGCTGCACACTGCAGGCAGCTTTCTGGGCTGTAGCAATCCTGGACTGCTTTACTATTGATTTGCAGATAAAGACATCAAAGGCATTTTGATGGGTTATTCTCTCAGAGGTCGCTATTTGAGGTTCTCCTGTAACATCTAAAGGTGGTTGTGATGTCCTTCCTCCATATGCAGGAGAGACAAAAACAGAACCATCTCTCAGTTCTTAGTTAGTCCAGTGCAATATCACCTTTAACCAAGACCTTGATAATAAACAAATCTGTGAATTCTGCTTCACATGTTAGAGGCTGCAAGCTCTCTGTCATATCTGTAAGGAGTGGAGATATGGAGTAGCTCATTTTGGTAAAGGTGCTTATTGACAGATTACAGACAAAGAAACGAGAAGACTGATACCACTCTTATCTGCATGATAAACATGAAGCTGAAACAGGCAGTGGGGTAGCACCTTGGCATCAAGTCAAAAATAAGCCCACCAATTAATTATGTGCTGTTTGTACAAAAGCCAGAAATATTCCAAAATGTCGAAGTTTTTAATTGAGAGCACTGTAATGCTGATGTGTCTTCTTCTGTCTTCTCTGCAGATTTATATTGGGCGTTTAGATGACACTGGCTAGAGGTCAGGTGTTTCATTGGCAGCACTGGTCATTAACAAGTGTGCAGGTTAAAGAGGACAACTCATCTTCCTCTACTGTAACAGGCTGTTGAATCAAGGGTTAGAGTTCGCCTGTCTGTCTGAATTACTGTAGGGCTGTGTTACTTTTACCAACCACGATTAAATGATGGCTTTTTCTAAGTGCTCCTGTATCCTAGTCCTCATATTGTACCAACGCCATCCTGTATTGTTCAATTTGGATTCACTCTCTCTGTACTTTCTGCCCCCTACCTTCATTTGATAAGTAGTAATTTTTGGCTTTTTGAAGATAAATGGGTTCCACGTTTTGAAGGGAAGTCAATGGGGGGTGGGGGGGGGGGGAAGGGGGCAAAAGAGAGAGAGGACGAAAGTCAGTGGGTGGGGAGATAGATAGAAAGCTGGAGTGTGGGAGTATTCTTGAGAGAGCCATTTATCATTTTATAATTGCAGCTTCTTTTTTAGTAGTATATCATGTGAAGAATTGAGCATGTGAAGAGTTGCTTTGAAGATCATCTCTCAGCGTGAGGAAGATTATACAAATGTAGCCAGTGCCAGGAGCGCTTCAGCCTCGTTCTCTACCATATGGATCTTACTGTAACACCATGTCTCCCACAGCCAGGGCTTTAAATAGCAGAGGAAACTTCCTGTATGTGCTGTTGTCGTAAAAACTGCTCCAGTGACCAGGAGACACTAACACCAAAAAAACAGCTGTGTTTTGTCTTTCCTCCGAATCAGCCTAATTGGAAGAAAAGTTGTTACGGTGGTGCAGTGTTTCCTCATCAGCCATGTTAACAAAACCACTGAGAGCAGCTGTTACTGGGAGGAATGGAGAGACCCCTAATGAAGACAGGTAGATAGGTTTGCTTTGGATAATCTTATGAGGTTATGATTGGATGAGAGGTTTGGTTTGTGTTGGTACATTCATTATAAATAAATACACCAGTGAAATGGAATATATAGAATTCACAGGTAGAGAAAAACAACACTTATTAAGGTTGCATGTTTTAATAGGTAGATTTATGTGCTGCAAGTTTGTAGCAGTGAAGTGAGGTGAGGCGAAGGACCCAAGCTTCCATACTGCTCACACTGTACTTGTGCTTCCATTGTTCCCCCAGGGGAACATGTCTTGTTGTGTTTACTGTCATGTGTTTTTGTCGTTTATATGAAATGTAATTGGGGCATCCTTGTAAAAGCAAGTATGCTCTCAGTGGCCTTCCCTGTTTGAATAAAGGACACTCCATTACCCTCAATTTTTCCACTTTATGCATATGAAATAACTGGGTTATAGAAGGATGGAGACATAAAAGATCCAAACAAATGTCTCACATGGTTGATGTCCTCACTGTCAATTCTTTTCATTGTAGTATGAATATTACTCACAACGAGAATCAGTTAAACATGTTTGGTTGTGCTCACATGAATAAAGACTAATTTTAGTGAAAGACTGACCATGAGTTAGGAGTAGTAATTCAGATTCAATAACCAAACACATTGATGCCAGAGTTAAAGGAAATATTTGTAAGCTTTGCTATCGCTACATAGCCAACATTAACATTACCAGCTAGTTGAAGAAAATCATGAGCTTTCTCCAGAGTGGGAAAGCAACAGCGAGGTTAACTCTTACCTCTTTTACATCTTCTATTCTGCTGAAGTTAGCACACCAGCTAACCCCGGCCCGTTCTGTCACTTTCTGATAGCGACTCACTGCAGCGTCCAGTCAGCCCTGCGGGGTTGTATTTTCTTGTCTTGTAAATGCAACAATGGCTAAAGCTCTTGTCAAGTAAGAGTCACTACCACCTGCTCCCAACAAAAATCTGTGTACTAAAATCTGTAATTTTACTTTTACTTGAGTATGTTTTTTGGAGTTATTGGTCTTTTTTGAAATCACATCCGTTACTGAGTGTAAAAAATGTTGGCTCGAATTTAAAAAAAGAAAAAAGTGGACAATTTTCACACTGGAAACTATGGTAGTGAATAATGCAGGTAGGGCTAATTTAATAACAAGGACTTTGACTATGTGCATCCACAATAATTGATCACTGTGTTGCATAAGAAGAAAGGCGTTTGGAGCTGTCAACCAAGTTACTCCTGGGTCGAGCGTCTCAGTAGCCTAAAGTGGTAACTCTTTCACCTCTTGTCCTTTTTGTACTCCACAATAAAAGAACAGCAACTCCGTTAAAAAGTAACTAATTAACTTTTACTCTGAGTACATTTTAAATGAGCTACTTTTTACTTTTACTTGAATACATTTTTACACCAGTACTTTCACTTTTACTTAAAGCCCCAGTATGTGAGATTTACCCCCATCTAGTGGTGCGGTTGCATTCCGGAACGTATTCTTGCTGTTGCGTTTATGTAAACTCGGGCAGAAGTCAGAAAAACAACAGTCGCTGCATGTAACAGGATAAACAAGCCTCTATGTAAAGAAACGGTCCGCCAGCACGAGGCAAAACAATACAGGCGTGACAATATGTTGTCATGGTAATGTCGTATTGTTTACCTGACCCACGTTTTACCGTCTTTCTCTTGTCGAATAAAATAACATCCAGTTGGTTTGCCGACGGCGTCACTCACGGCGTCATTCTGGTGTCTGACTGCACCTGAAGGCAACACCAGTGCCTCCGTCCTTCCTCACACTAGCCTACACAGCGGTGACAGTTTTAACAGGCGCAACCTGGAAAACTTTCTCCCCGAGCCGACAGCTCTGGTGAGGTGAGTTTGTGGTTACAGATGGTCACGCTGACACTGAACGTAAAAAATGGCGATTCAACATGGCAGCCAAGGTTCTGTGCACCCCCCCTTGTATATTTGTAACGACTTGTAACAACTCATTCTAAGGTACGAGAAAGCTTTCGTTTGTATGCGGGTGTGATTCCACTTTAGTGAAATACACATTTGATTTTTGTCAATAAAAAGCCAATAAAGTCCCATACTGTCCCTTTAAGTACAATTTCATCAAAGCTTTTACTAGAATATTTCAGTATTCTTTCCACCTCTGTTTGTTTGTTTCTAAACAACATAGCAAATGAGGTTGCTCCACAAAATGTTTAACTTTTAAAGGAAATCAGTGTTGACAGTTTGATGTTTGATAGGAGACGGGGAGTAAATTACATTCTCTGCTGTTACCGTAATCATTGTCCAGTGATGCCACAGCGCTGCATCCTAATAACTTCTGTAAATCTATAAGAAATGAACTGCTAGACGGTGGCATCTCAATGAGGCTGTGCTGTTTGATGTAAAGTCTAATTCTACCTAATAGCTAGAGTGCTGCACACTGTAACTAGCTCTGCTCTCATCAACATACTCAAACTGGTTTTATACATTCATTCTCAAAAGGTTAATGTCTTTAAATCTTCCAGCTGTATCGACCCAGTCAGTAGACTGACTGCCTGTGGTGGCCAATTTCAGGACTGTTTGTGGCTTGTTCTTAGTGACTTATGGCTCCTCTCCACTACCCCTAACGTTGGTCATGTTCAGGAGCTGGTGCTTAAATGCTCCATGAACTGAAGCAAAAAACTTTTTATCAAAGTATTAATGTTAGGACTGATGAGGCCATAACTCTGAGGAGTTTCTTTTAAACCGGCCCATTTCGAGCCACTCTCAGCCTTCAGATGTTTTGTGACTGTATGGCCCTTGCTCTCCATTTGATGTGCTTGAAAGAAATACGTGCTGGCCAAGCAGCCTCCGAGCAAAAGCCATGAGATGGAAACTGTCTGAGGGCTGTTTCAGAGCCTACCATGCAGCCCTTCACTCCCAGATAAAGAAGAGAGGGAGTGGATCGCTTTCCTGGGAGCAGTCTGAGCCTCTCTTTTCACCTGATTTGTTTTGCTTTATCAGGTTTTACCTCTTATCAAGTCTCTCAGCTGGAAAACTGTTACATTTTGACATTTCGTTTTCATGAGCTGGAGATATGGAATATGATATGATATTATTTGTTGTTCCGCGGAAAATTCATTTTGCAAGAACTTTGCCTCGTACACGGTGGTTGGGAGCGGATTCCTGGCAGTCGCTTTGAACGCTGAATAAATGCAGATTGGGCAGACTGCATCACCGCTGAAAGCCCATGTAAATGTGGCACTAAAGTGAAAGTTGAGATGACGCATGCAGTCATGCGTTGCTTCCCTTTGGCATTGTTTTGTTTAATCAGGAACTGCAGTAAACACCTTTCTCCTCAACATGCTTTCAAATATTTGAGTTGATGTACTTACCACATTCACAATTTCCATTTTCCATTTCCATTCAGTTGCATACCTATCTGTTCATTCTTGACCAATTATCTCTACCATTGCTGCAGTATTAATACTTTGAAACTTTGCAGGGCAGAATGCTTTATATTTGACCTGTAGCTGACTCTTACCCACTCACTTTCTGTTATCCAGCTTTTGAGGCTGTGCTGTGAAGTTCTTCTACTGAAGAGTAGTCCACTTACTTCTGTCTCTTTTGTACTTCAAAGGGCTGAACCCATCTTGACCCGGATGAAGGAAGACCACACCCGCATCATCCTCCCTGCCATAGACAACATCAAGTACAACACGTTTGAGGTGCAGCAGTACGCCAACGCCGCCCACGGCTACAACTGGGGCCTGTGGTGTATGTACATCATCCCACCGCAGGAGTGGCTGGACAAGGGTGATGAGACAGCTCCTATCAGGTGAGGGCCTCGGTTAGTGAACAGCATTCATTATAGATGAGAATGTTTGATGAAATATGGATAACCCCCCAGGATATGACTTATTCATGTATGGAATGTCTTAACTAAGGTGCTGTGTAGACCACGGTGCCACCCAAACACAAATAAAGCTCCCATGCAGAAAGCAGGCTAATTACCATGAAGAATATCTTCATTTTGATGCAGGATCACGAGGCCATGGCCATGTGGTGTCATTAGTATAATTGTGTGTTGACTATGAGCAGAACATTCCATTACGATACTGCTGCATGAAGGAAAGCACAGGCTTTTATCATATTTCTGTATAATCCTCAAACTGGTTACGTGCGTGTTTGGTAAAATTATATTGAATTTGAACAGACTGAAGAAGAGCACAGGAGTAATTGTGTTCCATCAAATCGTCTCATGTTAGATGTTTAGTCTTAAGCTACAGTAACGATAACTAAAGCAGACGTCTAATTAGATTTAAAAAAATGTTTTCATTGTTGATATTTTAATTTTAGCAGAACTTATTTCCCCTGAACCATCAATAAAGTATCTCATCATCGCGTATTTTTCAATCCCAGTTAACTGTCTGTATGAATGTCAGCACCCTCGATTGTGTTGCATGTTAAAAGTCGACCAGAAAACACAGAGAGAAATTCTACCCTTGGGTGAAGAGGATCAGTTTGTCTCATAAAAACATTGAAAATAGAAATTAAAAGCCTGTCATTGTAATAGGCCGAGAAAGGGCACAAGAGTACTGCACTGCATGGAAATGGTTTTATATTCAGGTCAGCATCTGTAGAATAGACACTTAAGTGAATCTATGGATGTGATCACAATGAGGAAGGTTTTTCTGTGACTGAAACATCTTACTAAACAGGAAATGTAATTACATACAGTCAAAGCTATTTATTTATTTATTTATGTATATGTATAGCATTTTGTGCTTTAGAAAAATATATCAGAAGCATTAAAGAAATAGAAGCAAAAGGCATAAAAAGACAACTGTATAAAAACAGTAACCAAGCATGAATATCACCAGGCACTGATTTGCTTGACTGTCCATCTTTTCTAATCTGTGTCACATGTTGGCATGCAGCCCACCACCATCTTCTCTTTGAATGCTCACATCAGAATTGGTCAGCGCTGCCTTAACAATAGCAAAATCTCACATCATTTGACAGAGAAGATTATCGTGATTTTGTTGCCACGGCAGCGCGGCTGAGCCGGCGCGAATATGAAGGCAACAAAAGAGAGACAAAAAGACAGCAGTACAACAGAAAAACCAGCAAAAGGGATGTAGCTACTGAGGTGGATGCGAATATCTTTTATTGATATTCTTCAACAGAATCTGAGCTTCAGTGTAAAAGAGAATAAATATGAACAAAACAAAACAAAACAAAACCACAGACAAACTTTGGTCTATGCACATATCAAATGCTGTTGTGCTTATTAAAATCTCCTTTTACAAACATTGAAGCTGCCTCCCAGGTTCAGGGTTAAAACTCTTGCTGTTACTATGCTGTGATCCCACTGACAAAACACATTTTGAAATGCTGGTGTTGGTGCAGTTTGATTTTGGTGAGACAAGGAAACAAATGTGAAAATGTTTAAATATCAGCATTAATGTATCTTATGGACATTTAAAAACTCAAGTTCCACATTTCCCACGCTGCTTTAGCTGGAGGAACCGCGTCTATAGTTGTTTACTTTAATGCTGTAAAGCCATCGCATGAGCCAAGACTGTGAGGTCAAGCCAGAGCCAGCATGAGGTACTCAGCTATTGGTTTTCATCTTTTCCATATTCATGGCACTGTTGGATCACGAATGCTGCTGGGGGCTTGGTGCGTATCTACTGCAATTCAAATGCCATAAATCTAATCCTGAATTCAGACCTGAAGATAAAACATTCTGGCACATGAAAGGGTTCATACTGGAATGTTTTAATAGAAAATTGTTTACTTGGCGGCAGAAGGTAAATGATGGCCAAAAGTGGCCGGCGGCCTGTAGTCCGCTTCGTTTGTCAGCACTCAAAGGTTTCAGCGTGTTTTTACGAGAAGAAGTGGATAATAACACATGATCAGTCCTTCTCATAGAGGTCAGAGGTCAGGTGCAGCAACACCAGCCTTCATCAGCTTTCCCTGTCATGCTCAAGGACATTTCAGCCCAGCAGAAACAGCGGAGATGTATCTTGAACAAGTCATCGTCTGTCCACTCTGCAGTCATAAATCCAAAATCTTTTTTTTGTTAATTTGTAAAATGAGACACATCACATCATATTATGTATATCTTTACAAATAGATGTGTGATTTCTTTGAAAAAAGGAAACAAACAAATAGACGTATAGAACAAGTAGAGTAGAAAACTTGCAAAACATAACCACCCCCAGTTGCTCCTACCCTTTTCAACAAAATATGATGAACCATCTTTTATCCCTACATTTATAGTGGTGCAGGAGTATAGCTGGAAAGGAAAACAGAAATGTGTTGTTCACCCCTAAACAGTAGGGGATATACAGTAGCTACATTAGAGCAAGCTGCCATGTAGTAGGGTCTTTGTTTTGAGATGTGGTCCTCACCAGCAGGGCTACATCTTAATACCAGTCAAAGGGCCCTAAAATCCTGTTTAGTCACTGTTTGCAAGTGCCAATAATAGCTTTGTATGAACTTCATTAACACTCTTAATCAGACTTTCAGACATTGATTAACAATCAAAAAACCTTAATCAAGCCTAATGAAGAGAAGTGCAAAACACACCACCAAAAGTTCAAGACAAGCATACAGAGAGTAAACACTGATAGTGAAGTGAAAAGCATTCACATACAGTACTGTAGTGTAGCTCCACTGCCAGGTCCTTCTGGAGCCAAAAGCCTGATCAGCTTTAATATGAAACATTAGAAGGGCATGAGTCTGCCTGAGGACCTGCGGCTGTTCAGAGGGCTGTAGTATTGGAGCGTTGATTCTTTGAAATAGGCAGCAACTCTGCCAGATGACTCCAACTCCACTGGCACAAGGAAAGATTGCTGCAATCAGAGTAAAGTAAGCTTTGTCATTTTTTATCACTTACAGCCTTGGCTTTTCATTTTTCTTGTTTGTTTGTTTTACCACTCTGCCAACATGAAACCTCCACAATGTCCAAAGGTACCAAAATACAACAGAGTGAAACATTCACACATGCTGTTCTGTTTGGACCAATGGCGACAAAAACTGAATTCACTTTCATTACCTCGTTCGTTCCAGCATAGGCAAAGCAATAACACTTTTATTTGATACAGGATGTCGCACGCTAACAAATAATGTGGGGGCAGTTTTCACCGCGGGCCTAAATATTGGATGACTTGTCAAAGCTCCATGAAAACCATGTATTATTGAGCATCAACTGCTGGACTTGAGATCGGAGAAAGATAAGAGAAAAGCCTCAGACACTGCAGAGCTGGTTTGTGTTTCCCTGTTGACACTTTGCTGCAAATGGACAGGATTGCCTCAAGGGCCGGCTGAAGTGTGTCGGATGTGCGGATTTATATTGGAAATCATTCTCTTGCTTATTTCCTCAAGGTTTCTGCCCATCAACAGAGGCTCTGTGGCCATTCAGAGCGCAGTCCTAATGCCTTTTCTGGCTGTTTGGACATATTCAACCAGAAAAAGAGTAAAAAAGGACAAGAATACACCAATCCCCCACATTCAAAGTGTACAGAGGATTGCAACAATTTTCGAGATGTTTTTGGATAACAGCAATTACTGAAAGGCCAGAAGAGAAATTGTCCACCAAGTTATTTTAAAACCAAAATCTTATGTGGTAATAGTTGTCTTAAAAGGTTATATGAAAAATCAAGGACATTTCAACAGAGCAGAAAAATCTGAAACGTCAGACATTAAAATATAGCTACAGTATATATAGTCTTTTTTGTACAGCTCAGTTATTGTTGGCTTGTGTGTGAGGAAGATACATGGGTCTAAGCATCTCACTTAAGCAAATGCTTGAATAGGATCGCATACTGTAAGTGTGAATGCATTTGAAAAAAAGCTTTCCTTTAAGAGGTTTAGTACAAACCTGAGACATCTAACAATTCTTCACTGCCCTGTTCTACAACACACGATGCACAATGGAGAAAGATAAACATTCAGACTTTGGAATGAATTAGTGTTGTTGTGATGCAGTAACCACAAATGTAAAAAAAAAGAAAAAAAAAGAACAAAAACAGAAAGGATGCTGTTTTCTTTTTTACACTTAGTAAAGTCCAGTGACATAGTTTCTCTGAACTCTACACACATTAGGGCTTGAATACCACTTTATCATTTTCAAGACATTGCTGTATGAATTAAATGTTACAACAAGCAAATACTTTTAAAAAAACAACAAAAAAACAACTCAATTTCATCACTATGTCTGCATTTTCATCTCACTTGCTTAAAGCATCTGAGGACTTAAAGTATGAGAGGTTACAGAAAAATCTGGCAAAAAAAATAGTTTTCTTCAACAGCAGTGTCTTCATCTGGGAGAAAAAGAGAAAAATAAGCAATGTTGCCAAATTACATACATGTATCAGATGTTCATACTGCATACTGCAAGCAAATGATCTGGGGGACAAAGTTAAAGGGTGCGAGGGGCGGATGAGCCTGCAGGCTGACCATCTGTACACTAAAAATAACGAAACCTACTGACATCAAATGAGACAGCAATCTGCCACATCTAATACCAAGTGGATGTTATTTTGTAACAGACTGTTGTAACTTCCTCTTGTTCTCTGTGTTGTGCATCGTTTGTGTACTTTCTCTCAAGTTTCCGCTTGACAAAGCTCAGAGACATGAGTCTGTGTGTTTTTTTGCATCTAAATACAAAAAGCCAGAACAACAGTACAGGTGAGACAAAGGTGACAGAGAGAACAATGGATCTTTTTGTCATTCCCGCTTAGAAAATATAATAAAGAAGCCACCTGAGATTGTGTCATGTTTTACACATGACAGCAGGGTCAGAGTAGAAACTGTGGCAGCATTGAAACTTACTCTTTGCATCGTTGGAGAAGTTTGTATCGCCTTCTCTTCTACGACAGATTTCTCTGTATAATCAGGATTTAAACCATTGGTATATGACTCTTGAAACCAACGTTGATATATGTATAGTATTCAGCCTCTCTATTTGTGCATTTATGGAGGAACATCTGGCTATAATTATTCATTTAATTGGATTCAGTTAATTGGCTCTAGTGGGGGAATTAAAATGATTTTTTCATGCCTAGATATTGGCCATTTGATTACACTGCAGAGCAGACAAATGAAAAACCAAAACTACTGGTTTCCCACCAAACATTACCAGAATACAATAAAACTCTTATAGTTCCACCTTAGGCATGTTTCAAACCACGCAAAAATATTCACCTAGGTTAATTATTGTTACCTATAACAAAATTAAAAACTGTCTTCAGGCCCTGCCCTCCAGACATTGCACAGCACAACGTCTGTCTGTCTGTCTGTCTGTCTGTCTGTCTGTCTGTCTGTCTGTCTGTCTATCAGGATGATTTCCTGTTAGAGGAAACATCTGAGAGTCACAGGTTTGAGTCTCTTTTGGGTCCAGACTCTGAAGTGGTCAATGTGTCTGCATGTTGAGCATAATTAGTATGATTTATTTGTTGAGGCATTGCCTTGTGTTAGTGGTTGTGGAAATGCAAACTCATGTTTTATGGACTGACAAAGAACAGTCTGGATTGGTTCCCTGTGTGTAGGTGGGTTGCTTGTTTCCATTCCATTACTTATACCATATGGACACCAACAAGGTTATTTTAACCAGTGTAGCGCATGCTATGTTTACAGCATTTTGCCTTATGTGGTCAGCTGGAGGTTTTAGCATCATCACATGTTTCTGACCTGAGTCTGGACTTAATCACTGAAACAGTGTTTACATTGCTTGGAAGCTTCTTCCTAGATGGAGCACTCAAGAGAGCTGCACAAAGTTTGCAGACAGGAAAGGTAGGTCACTTGTCAAGAGAGGAGAAAGGATGAGGTGAACAGGGCTGAGTGGGTGCTGTGTCAGTCTTTTTATGTGCACAGCCAGTGCAAATAATGGCACTTGAACGTTTCCCTGAGATCAGCCGATAATTTAAACAAGACTGTATAAGGCTGCACCAAGCAAAGGGAGTACACTCTAAGTCAGCAAACATGAGTGTTTTAAGGCAGTTTTTAGTTTACAGTAATTAGCTATTTATAGCAAAGCCAAATTGTTAGATGTCAGACTGGTGTAAATCACTCACACTATCACACTATTGTTTCTTTACAATGTGCTGCTTGAGCCACTTACTGTACATTATATTGATGCCACTCATATGTCACATACCTGTGTTATAAATGTCAAGCCATAAAGATCCATGCCAGCTGTAATGGTGGAATAGCTTTCCTTTGAAATAACATGGTTGAGTGGGGTTTACATCCACCTTCACATCCGTTTTACTTTGCTACTCAGCCAGGATTTCCAAAATAACACTCCATGGTAATGAGACAATGTTTTATACAGGTTCTAAACCTAAAAGCACCTTTCTTGTTGGCTCACACCCTGTACGGCTCAGTGCACTCTCTTAATACAGAGTCAATGAATCATAATGCAGCTCCCACTTAACAGTACTTCCTCCTGCCATGACCCTCGGAGTGAAGTGGTAGACACACATCTGCCTCCCTCTTTTGTGTGTGTGTGTGTGTGTGTATATAGGCTGACATTGCCCTGTTTGTCATTCTAGAAAGAAGAATAAAGCCATTCATTGGTCACTTAAGAGAGAAAAATACATCTCAGTGCTCCGTATGAATGCAATGCTTTTTGTTGGGCTTTGTCCCAGAGCACTTAGGCCCTGACAGATAATAGTACTGAAAAAGCAGCCCTGGGGGGACAGCAGCTAAAGTGGGGCCATTTCTTTTTTGTAAAGGTGGAAAGTAAGCATGGGCTTTTGTAAGAAACACGCTTTTGCTCTGTCAGGTTTTAAACTGCAAGTTTTAAAAGTATTTTAGGTGCTTCCTTAAAAGATAAGTATGAAGAGCAATCTGACATTTACAGTTAACTATCTGGTTGTGAATATGACCCTTATTTCCAGTAGAAAGTAAAAGCTGCACTAATACGAATGAGAATTACTGTATCCTTCCATATACTTATGCATTTTTGCTTAGTGGTATTATCTGTTAAGACCTTACTGTTCCTTTTCACTTTCTTTCAACAGCAGCTGTTTTTAGCAGATAGACACCATTAGTCATTAGCTGACAAACATGGTGCAACATCTAGCAGCCAAAGAGACATTTCTCCCAGGACTTGGTTGATACCAAACCTAAAAGACAGGACTACCATAGTGTCTCACCGCACATTAACTCCAAATGAATGCTTATGCTGCTCCATGTCTCATTAATGTGTTAATACGTGACTGTTACCACTTTCAATACCCATGGATGTACTGGCAGTTGTCACACTTTTCAGTGTAGTTTCAAACACCTAACCAATAAACCTGAAAATTACACAGAATAATATAAAATAATTTGTTAGAAGAAACTTAAATCTATGTCTGTTTGTCAGCATGCTCACTTTCTTTATCTCTTACTCTCGCTCTCTCTCCCTTTCACATAGGTCATTCAAATGACATTTAAATGTTGATGTCTTTTAAGCTATTTTCATCCCTGGGGGCAATGTCACTTCACATAATCTGGGCAGCCTCCTGTACATAGTTGAATAAAGGGTCATGAAAGAGGGTCAGTTGACTTTGTTTGAGGTTTGGAGATGGACGTCAGTGTGAGCTAAACCTACTTCTGTGCATCCGTCTGTATGGGGTGTATAGCGCTTTAAAAACTGTCTTACAACTTGGCTCCCATAAGTGGCAACAGGAGATTGGCAGGCTTGATACATCGAAATCCAGTACCCCTACCCCTCACCCGCCACCACTCCCCACCCCCAACCACTTCATTGTGATGAGATAAAAGACAGTTGTGTCTCAATTACAGTGGCTGCATTTTAAATTAAACTGGGCTGATGATGAATTTAGATTGTTTTCATTCATTCATACTTCTAACATTTCAACATTGTTAATCTGTCAAAGTGTAGAGCCACTCTGGTCTCAGTGTGAAGCACAAAGGAACAGCAAGAGGCTGATAACCGCAGCACAATCACTCCTCTATATGGCTTCATCATATCTTAACCTTGTGTAAGAGTGTACAGCCCATTCTGAAGCAAATGAATCAGATCCTCTGTATGTTGCACAAATGCATTCACCACAGTTCCCATTTTATCTCCAGTGATCTTGACAAGTGGTTATAAAATTAATTTGACCGTTTAACCTTATCATATCATATACCATATTAAAATTCAGATTTGCAGTGTATAAATGTAGTTTGAACGTTTTTTTTAATTCAAATAGCAGGAACTGTGACATACAGTAGTCAACCTTTTCATTCACTGGTTTTTCTTAAATATTATTACTTTCCACTACATTATAGATTTACACTGAAGACATTAAAACTATGAAGGAAAACATATGGAATTATGAAATAAATACAAAAGTGTGAATTAAAACAAGTGTTATCTGTCACCTGAGATGGTTTGGGATGAGTTGGACTTCTTCAAACTGATGACAGAATCAAGTCTACAAAGCTGTCATCAAAGAAAAAGGTGGTTTCTTCGTAAATCCAACACATATTTGTGTAACACTTCTGTGTTTACTATTGTATGTACATAATTCCATCTGTGTTCATTGATGCCTTCAGTATGAATCTAAATAAAAACAAAGAAAAAAAAAACACTGAATGAGAAGCTGTGTCCAAACATTTGAATGGTACACACTAAATAATGCTGGGTTGTTTCTGTAAACACATTGCTGGGTTATTCATGCTGGGTCAAAATTCTGGGTTGTTTTGGGTACTGTAAACACACAGTTGGGTTGTTTCATGCTGGGTAAATGGGTTGTGAGGGTTAATTTCTATCTGAACACCCGGTTGGGTTACTTTGACCCAACTGCTGGGTCATTCTTCATTTTCCCGCTCATTCTTTGTCGAACTTTCTGGATCTTTCTGTGAGCAGTTGGACCGGACACATCAGGATTTTCTGGTAGGTTAATATAAATAATAATTTTCCTATTGTCTTGATCGGTTGTGGTAATAGCATGATCTCAATATCATTTCTTGGATCAAAAGGGGGGTTAATGTTGTTGTTTTTATTCTGTGCCATTTATTTTTTAACAGTTAGGGAAGTTAGCTTTTCCTAGATGCTAGCCAACATTAGCCAACTTACAATTCTATAACATTAGCCTTTTTGAATTTTGCAATTTAATATGCAGTGGTCTCCGGCTTTAATGTTCATCTGGCTGTAATGTGCCATTGGACATTTTATATTTTCATATTTGTAACAGTAGCTGGCAGCTAGCTGTCGTTAGCAGTAGCTAAGGCTAGCTACAGTTAACGAGCTGACGAGCTCGAGCAGAGACGTTCTAAACCCAGAAGTAACGGTTAACGGAGGGTGATCAATCAAGGTAACGTAAGAGGGAGGACACAACGTTATAAACCGACGGTACTATCAATATTACTGTATTGTTATCATTATTATTTATGTTTTAATCAGTGTTGTTTCTTCTTTCTTTTCTTTCTTTTCTTTTTTTTTTTTTTTTTTACCAGAGAAACAAACAGAGCAGACTCGCAGCCGCTCCGTGAAGCCCAGCTGTCTGCCGAACGGCGTTGGAGAAACGGTGAGTTTTCACTTCAAACTGCGTTATTTCCCGTTTTATCTGGTGTTAATCACCGGGTCTGTGTGTTGTGGAGAAGAGGAGACCTCTGCGGATAATTCGGCTCACGTTGAAAATCCGTCGAGCGTGTGGCTCTGAGGTTATCAGAGAAACCAGCTGAGCAGTGGTTAGCAGCAGCCCGGCTCCAGCTCGGCTCCAGCCCTGCAGACGGCCTGTCTGTGTCCGGCGAACAGCGTCAAGTAAACACTGGTTTTTAACACCAAACTGCTTTATTCGTGCATTTACTGGTTTTAATCTCCGGGTTTATATATGTGGGAGCGGGGGATACGTCTACAGATAATTCGGCTCACGGAGTAAAACATCCTGAACACTCTGATATCAAATTACGTTATCAGAGAAACAATCACTGAACTTTTTTAGTTTTAACAACTTGACTCGGGAGCGTGTGTTGTTGCACGAGCTGTGTAAAAAGCAAGTGGAGTGTGTATTTTCCTTTTACCAGGTATTCCAGTCAAAAACTACTCATATCAATCGTTATAGAAACTATTTCATGTTAATTGAACTTATGCCTTTTCTTTTGTCTTTTGTTTAGTTGTTAAAGGTGCGAGGGTGCTGAAGGTCCTGCCAGCTCTGCTTCCTCTATCCATCTACAGAGAGGAGGACAAGTCTTCAGACCCACTACTGCAAGATCTGTGTGTGTGAGAGAGAACCTGCAAACTGAGCATTGTTACCTATTGGTGTTCATTCAGCCCGTGCACCTGTGCTGGTGTAAAATTTGTTAAACTGCCAATAAATTTAAGTTAACAGTGGCCTGTTTGTGTATGGTGTGTGTTTGTATGATTATGGGAAATTACAACAGCAACAATAATGATTATAATATATTTTGTATTAATATTAGATAGTCATATAATAGATATGATCAATTATTTGTAATATTTATTATTAATATTATCAATTTAAAAAGTAAAAGTAGCAGGGCAATGGGGCAGGATATAACCCAGCACATGGGTCATTTTAACCCAGCAATTAGTTAATTTAACTCACTAGTTGGGTCAAATGAACAACCCAACTTTCTGGGTTAAACGGGGGAACCCAGCACTTGGGTCGAAACAACCCAGCGCGTGTTCTGTCCCTATGTTGATCAGCAGTTGGGTTAAGGTTGGGTTGTTTTTCAACCCAACAGTTTTTAGTGTGTAGTGTATGTGGAATTCACACTAGGTTGATTGAATGGTAAAACTGTCCTGAACAACAAGTTACTTTGAAAGCACACCGCAACTGGTGCTTGATAGAATTTTTCCAAGCTGATTCAGAAAACCGTTCCTTGATTGCATTGAATATTTCCGCCTTCTCTCTGATTGTATAATATTTAGTTGCTGGAAAGTTACTCTCTCTCTGTCTCTGTTCACCCAGAACTCCAGCTATGATTGGCTGCTCCTTCGTGGTAGATCGGGAATACTTTGGCGAGATTGGTCTTCTGGATCCTGGCATGGAGGTCTACGGAGGAGAGAACATTGAGCTTGGCATGCGGGTAAGGACGACTACAAATCATTACTGCCGGTAAAGTGATTTAAAATTAAAGTGGGGCTTTGATAGACAACTTGGGGAAAAAAGAAAAGAAAAGTTTTTTCTTTATAAAATGAATGAAAATTAAGCAGGAGACTGAATTTGCTCTGAGAATTGCTTCTCTTTGATGGCCTTCCCTCAAAGCTGGATCGCTGTGTGTGCAATTGTACACCACACAAAAAGCCATAATTACAAATCCTATATGAGGTGGTAATATTTAGAGTCCTCATAGGAATGTTTTGTGAAATCTATAGTCTGACTTTGGAATAGCTTATGATGAAATTTTCTTATGTTTCCCAGCTGGAGGGATACAGCTTAAGATACAAAACCCAGGGGCGTCAACAGAAGCCATGATTAAACTTTGCAAAAATTTCTTAGATGGGAGTGGGGAAGAAAAAAATCCCCTTAATGCAAAATCTTCAGCCAACCCAAAGGCTCTAAATCCTGTATACGGAAAATGTAAATCTCTTTTGCTGCTGCTTTGAGTTGAATTTAACGCTTCATGTGAGCGAAGGGCTTGCTGAAGAATTGGTTAGCGTTTAAATTCAGAAAATGTTTCTCTCCAGCCAAGTGGAACCGTTCTGAATCTAAACGCACTCCTTGGGCTTATTGGAATGAGAAATGCTTGAAAGATCCCACTCCCTCATTTAACGTCGTCCCCACATCCATTTCAAAATCTCAAGATGGCTTCAACGACACCTCTGAAGTGTCGGCCGCCTTTGAAAAAGCACTTGAACCGGGGCTGGAGAATGGATCTTGGTTTACAGATTGCTGCGGTGCTTTATTGAAGCCTGAGACGTTTATAGTTGTTGATGACCATTTCAGAGTCTCCTATTATTCCACACAGAGTGACTCTTCCACTACATCAATAGCATGTTTTTTTTTAAATAATGACACAACCGTCTAGCTTCTTGTGTCTTTATCTGATGGCTCTTTGGCCTCATCATAGAGTGATAACTCAGCATTATGTATTATGTACCATGTGCCAGCTCACTCCCCAGAGGTTACACAGTGTTTTCTCATTCAGTGGAGCTGCTTATACGCACCTAACAAAGCATGCAAGCGAACTAGACGAGGTTCGTGGGGGGAGATCAATTCAGCTACAGCAGCTAAATAAAGTTAGAACACCTCTATTGAACTGTGTGATATAGTGTAACAGTGAACTTCTTTTTGGCTCACACTCACACATGCTCCTCATTGACTCCATCTCTCGCGAATATTTACTGTATCTTTTTGACTCATTGAGTGAAGAGAATCTGCCTCTGTGTCTGCAAACACAATGCCGTCACAAATGCAATTACCTCTCCTCCTGTTTGGCCTGTCTATGTGGAAATGAAACACATGCCACAGAAAACGAGGCCATTCAGCGCATGTACAAGCTTGAATAGGTCTGCAGTCAACAACCGGCTTCAACCATTCATATTGCACAGCCGCTAATGGAATGGAGATGGGCTTCTGGCGAATGGACGGCAATTACTCCTCTAAGGCCGCTGTGGCTCAGGCAGCTCATTGTGGTGCTGGCTGAGGAGTTGCCATTTGGGATAGGCTTGATTGACAAGAACATGTTTAACAATTAGCCAGGGCAGCTCACAATAGCTGAGCCTGCCCTGTACCATCTGACTACAGGGGGCTGATGAAAGGCAGGGTCCAGACAGAAAGGTTATGGTGTATTTATAATTTACTGAGAGTTGTGGCTTCTAAAGCTTTCTCAGGGTAAAAAGGCTGCCAGGATCCAAAGAGTCAGCCTCTTTTAGAAGCAGAAAGGAGGCTAGGATGTGCGACGCTGATTATATGTTACACAGCACTGCGTGTGGTGTTGTTTCCAAGAAGAAAAGTGCAGAATAAAACCAAAGCAAGGGAAAATAAATCATAGATTTCACCGCAGTTTTCTGTTTGTTCAGGGGTGAAATAATTTACAGGGTTGGACCTTTTAAATAAAAAGAAATGAACAGAGTGGAGAAACAACTGCAGACACAAAGACAATGAATATGTAAGAGATGCTCCGAGCATGATGTAGTGAAGGAAGGGTAAATACTGTACATCACCTAAAGGCGTATTATGACAGTTTTTTTTTTAGGACTGAATATTTTTTACATTGTCATATTATTTATTAAAATATATAAGGTCATACCAATGCACCTGAAACCAGAATAACAAAACAACATATGATTAGATGGAAAATTGCTCATGGACTCTTCATTTGACATTTGAATAGAGTGCAACCTTCAAAATCATTCAAATACAACCAACTAGATGTATTCATATTGTGATTCTGCAACATCTATGTACTAGTAACATCATAAAATTGACATCTCCACCTCTGTAAATGATTATAAATATTCGAAAAAGAATATCCATGCAAACAGAGAAAAATGGTTACGGACAGAAATGATGAATCCTGCCAGAAGTGTCAATATGAGTTTATCTTGTAATGTGTCTCCCAACCCGCCTGTTCTTCTGAGTCTTTGTTGATATAGCATCTCAGGAGACTAGGACACAGGCTTTCATTCCAGAGTTCCTAAAGGCACGGGTTTTATCCTGTGATGTCTCTGTCCACAAGTATAACACTACGCTGAACGTATCAGGGGTCAGCTGCTGCTCCTGCTGGACCCACTGAAGCCTGAGGTGGAGTGAGGTCTTTCTCTATATTTAAATTACTCTAAAGTGGTGGAATGACAATCAGCTGAGCTTCACTGAACACACTGGTAAATAAACATTATGTGCTGCCGTTTTAGTGTCTCTTGTTTTTAAATGGACACAGTGATACCATTATATTTATGCAGACATTACCAGAGGCTATTGTTTATACAATATAATATCCTCTAATTTTCTTTCATAGAAACAGCATTTAGACTCAGGATAAAAACAGGATTTACTGAATTACATGTAAATACTCCAATATATTGAGGCACATTTAACTGATGACAAAATGCATATTCTGCCTGAGTCATCAGGACGTCTATGACTTTGCCGTCTACAATGTGACGGTCACCATTCATAACAAATGGCCCCACTGTCCAGCCTGGAAGGATTTGGTCTTTTTGAGTGTTTAGCTGAAATAGAGAGGCCTTAGACAGCAGCTGTACTATAATGAGATGGTTCTGGCTCTGGTTTTATGGTATGGGATGTTAAATAGATGTTCATTATTTCTTTCACTCAAGATGACAATTGTATTCATTTTACACAAAGTATTACTTTTCCAACAAGTAAACAGAATTCTAGCTTCTTATTTGTGTATTGCGTGATGACAGTAGCAGGAGTACAAAAATAATTGGACATGATTAACATATTCAAATCAATACGCAAAACAATTATTAATTCTGACACACTCAATATGTTGTCTGACTATCAACCAAATTGTGGCAGGGCGTCTCTCCAAAGTCCACAGGCAGGGTTGTAGCACTGAGCGGTCTCAGCTGTGGCGAGGCCCTGGGGGGAAAACGTGTATCACCACCCGTACTAACAACAGCAAGCTGAACTGTGTCACACAGCACTGAGATTTTAGCACTGTTTATGGTTGTAATGATTCCAATTTGAGGTGGGAGTTGGCGAGAGCTTTTGTCAGTGTCAGACTGGAAGTGAGAGGCTGTGGCTATTTCCTGGAGCCATGATGAGTACCACCACTGCAGACTGGTTAAGTACTGGTCTGGGAAAGGTAGAAAATTGTTTTTGTCACATTGTTGCAACAGTTTTTTTTAATGAAGATTATGTCTAACCCAGTGTAGCCGCAAACTGATGATCAGAATCAGAATAGTTTAGCTTGGCCTACCTCTCTGTGACGTGCACCGATTCGATTGATACACTTTTCTGTCGGCCAGAACATGATGGGAACCTGATGTCTGCCAGAAAAAGGCTAATCTGAGCCTACATGGGTTTACCCACACAATATGCCCATGTGCTGACTTTGCCAGCAGTAAACGAAGCTGCCTTATGAAATCTCTCTCATTGTCATAACAGTCGAATCCATCAGTCCAAGAAACTCAAGAGTGCACTCGTGTGGTGGCCAGCTTGTTTCAGTGACAGTTATTAAACTCACCAGGAACTCCTCTCAGAAGTAATGAACCAAAAAATTATTCATTTTTTTCCTTCTTCTTCGAAGTCTCGTCTCAATAACCACCTGGGCTGGGCCTCGAGGCATCTGGTCATAATCTCTCTGTAGTGAGGAGAATAGAGCTAATTAAACTCTAGCAGTACAGCAGTACATGCAGCTAGACAAGACTGGGACATAATTACACTTCACTTGGTCCCCTCTGCATCCCAGGCAGAGTTAATACAATGTGAGGACAGTTTACTGGACAACAGTTCTCTATCATTTTGGGTGTAAATTTTTTGATATTCATCTGTTCTTTTGTATTTAATAACTGAAAATGTACCAGAGGAAATACAAGAGCACAGTGGCCATTAACAAGGATAAGTTTTGTTCAGGATCATATTGATGGTCAATCGGCTACTTTTATGGACGGCAGTATTTTGAATAGGCTGCTATCGTTTTTTTTTGGCAGTGCCATGAACGCACCCTGAAGTCACATCACATGCTGCAGGTTGGAGCATTTATAACCTAACTTGTTGAAACTATGAAGCATATAAAATAAGCTGGTGTAGATATTTAGAACAATCTTTTGGTCAGATTGGAAATTGATGATGAACATAAGGATATATTTTATAACAATGTTCTTGCAATCAATTTGTGATATAACTCATTATGTGTAGTAGGAGATGTTTTGTCAAGAATGGACTTTACTTGTTTTAAATTTTATAAATTTTATAAATCATTTAATCATTGCTGGAAATAGGAGTGAGAACCTTGATGAGGTTCTCAAACTGTTGTCCATGAGGCAGGAGGCAAAGTGAGTGATGTGAGGCGCAGCTGCACAAGGTGAGAGGAACAGGTGCATACAGGTGTTCTGGAAATGGGACAAAAATAGGGGTTGAATTATTGGAGCTGCTCTGCTTTGACTCAAACAGTCAGAGATTGTCTCTAGAGTGGCTGTGGCAAATAACTCATGAAGTCTGTTCAGGTGCTTTAAATGTCCTCAGTTACCAATTACCACAATTTGTGTCAAACAGCCACCTCCTCCTCAGAATCCTATTCAGTCCAATATGAACACACAGTGGTGATACTCAAGACTCAGCTTGACCTACACTCTCTGATAATACCAGTCTTTTAGATGTCCAATCAGTGTAAATAAAGGTCTATAAAACTGCTTTGAAAAAAACAGATGTTTCTTTTAACTCACCTTTGAGTTTTTTATTTCAGTATCAAAGT
This sequence comes from Decapterus maruadsi, assembly GCA_030347415.2. Taxonomy (NCBI): domain Eukaryota; kingdom Metazoa; phylum Chordata; class Actinopteri; order Carangiformes; family Carangidae; genus Decapterus; species Decapterus maruadsi. The sequence goes on from CM064895.1 coordinate 6,997,162, forward strand.
AAGTAATCCAATGATAGCAGTGGAAATGAATTATCTGTTTACTAGGATGCATCAATTACCAGGAGCCTTACAGTATGCTGCATCTTATGCCACCCACTACTCGCATATCACAGTCCTCCCTCTTTTTTTTCCAGATGGTAACTTTTCTTCAAGCGGAAAAAAAGAAAAAAAAAAATAGAAACTATGTGCTGAAGATGAGTCAGTAAGCATTATTTCAGGCGGCAAAATAACAGGTGCTGCTTCAAAGCAGTTGGTAGAGAAAGTCAGATGTTGCTTTTATTTTATTTTTGGAAACATCTGCCCCACTGATATAAATATGAAACCTGGACACTTCAACACAGTTGATTAACCCCACAAGCCATCTGGATTTGTAGATACAAATAGATTCAAAGGGAAGTGCCACACTCCAGATGTATTTTCTTGTTTAATGTAAGATTACAATACATTTTCTTATCACCTCTCCATACAGTATATTTCATTGATGAGAGATAAAGCCCGGTTATGATCAAATGACAATTAAACAATGATTTATTAGACGCTACACTTCTAGAATAAACATTGTTTTTTAACCTAGAAAAAAGAGATTATATAATGTTCATCCTGCTACTCTTTCCCTTTGCCCCTGTAGAATCCTGTTTATACGATCTGTCTATTCACAATCATGAGCACAGCGGTGTTAGATTCATCAGGTTGCTGTCGACTTTGTGAATTAACAGAGTACATGTTAATGTCATCTGCAGGCTACGCTGAGCTATCGTGCACCGCTTCAATAAACCCAGAGTGAATTTCTCACTGATAAGCTCAGTTCCTGTGGGAACAACAACCCCCCCACCCCTCCCTCTGTCAATTCATTGCATCACACCCACAATTATCTGCTGGGTAATGGATGTGGGTTTGTGCGTTTTCAGTTGAGGGTTTTTGTAATTTAGTCAGCGTACAGCAACACTGCGATCATACCTCAGATTATGCCGTAAGCATTTCACACAGTGCCCGGCCGAACCTCTGTGGCGCTCGCCTTGGACACCTCCTCCTGCCTGCAGCCCTCCACAGTGGAAGCAGTCACCTTGAAAAGGGCAGGAACGTCGTTATGAGGCAGCATCAAGCCCCAGCCATCTGTGGACACCAGCCATTTTGGCAGCTTTAAAATCACAAGCGTGCCCATGTCCATCAAGCAGCAAATGACAGTGGCTGTTTCCCATATGTGAGTCCCTTCCAACAAAAAGAGTCGTTCTGAAGATGAGGACAAATCTTAGGCCTCTGTGGGGCTCTGATAGTACACTAAAACAAATAGAAACAGATTAACATGGAGAGATATTGGATAAATGCCATAATGAGAAAAGCTGTAGCAGCCTACTGTATGGACCAGACACCACGCACCAATAATACAATAGCACAATACACTATCATTCATTGCCTTCTGCACATGTAACCACTGTTGAAATGTCCTCACTTAAAGCACTTGAGGCTGGGCTCATCTTAAGTGTCTTCTTCTGTCATCTCATTTTAAGGAAACACAATTTAAAGGAGACATATTATTCCCTCTTTCCACAAATTAAAATAGTTCCCAGGTGTCTTAAAGACATGTCTGTGTCATGCTTTGGTCAAAATACCCCAAGGATCAAACATCACAGCTCTTTTCATCCTCTCTAATCAGCCCTGTTCAGAACGGCTGGTTTCAGTGCCTGTCCCTTTAAATGCAAATGAACCACTGCTTGCCCCGCCCCACCCCTTCTACCGGTCCCAGGTAGGGGTGGGGTTATGCAAATTCAAATCCTAGTTACATCACTGGAAGATAACTGAGGGAACAGCCTGTAAAACCATAGGGAGCCTGCACATGACAAATTTTTTGTTGCCAATTCTCAGATTTTGGGGCGGAAGGCAAGACAAACACCTAAATATATTACAAAAAGATATTTTTTGCATGGTTTGTTGTGGTTGAGTTTCTCAGTTTTTGCATGAAGCCTGCGTAAATTCATTTAGGGCACGGTAGTCGGCAAGACAAGCCAGCCCATTAGTCTCTGTCCAATCACATTCATGCTCCTAAATATTTAAATAGGCTTACACTGAGCCTAATTGCGCATTGCTGCGCTGGAAAAGTGCCTCCTCCACCCCAGCCTCCACCTTTCAGTGTCTCAGTGCTTTCTTCCACTCTGGTTTTTGTTCTGCTTGTCCATCCAGGGAGAGTTAGAACTGTATTCCATTTGTGGCTATAAATGGTTTTAATCATGACGAGAGTGTTCCTGAATGAATTTAATCTAAACTGTGCTTGATGTTAGGCTCACTGTAGTAAGTTTTAACTACGGCCCTGCTCTGTTGCTCAACACATGCTTGGTAAATGACTGATTCATCCTCTCACAACATTAACCAGCAACCACTGGAGGAACCATCTGCTCTCTATCAATAAAGGCAGCGTAAAGGTAACAATAGCATCGGATATTGATTGGGCATTTGTCTTTTTCAGTGCTTGCATTATTTAGTGACCGAATCAATCCGTTGGGGCTTTATAGACTCAGGTTTAGTTACTCCATGGTTCATTACTGTATGTTCCAGCCTGCATCTGTCTCAGGAAGGACAGACGAGCGGGAAATGCTGCAGCTGTAGGACTTCTGTGTGCAACGCTCAGATCAGGTATTGTTTCAGAGGAATTACTGCAGCTTTTGAAGGACTTAGTGCCGACATATGGCAAAGTGAATCAGCTCCGCATATTCTTCTTTGTGTTGTGGAATTAACCGTAAAGTTGGAATTCAATCAGCTGTCATAATGAAACATGCCCATGGTTTGCATTTATGCATCGGCAAGCTCTTTGCATACCTAATTCAAGACTTATATAGTCTTGTTGTTGGGAAAGGCCCAGCTGATCCGGGCTATATCTGTAATTTACGGCTCAACAGATTGTGTGTTTAGATAGCATACTTTACCGTTTAACAATGACATGTGGCATACTTCTCAGCCTGAAATGGCTTTGGAGGGATGACATGACTTTCTGAGCATCCGTTTACCTCTGAGAGTTGCTGCTTTGGTGTTCAGGGCCAGAGGGATAAGTAATTAGACAGACCTTGTCAGCTTGCCTATTATCCATGTGAATCATAAACTTCATTAAAAAACCTCTTTCATGAGTGACTGCAGATACTCCCACCTTAATTTGAGCACATTTTGACAAGGTAATTAAGAACATTTCAGATGAATTGTACGTTCCACATCCTGCAATTCAAGACAATTGACTTTTATGGAGGAGCATCCAAAGCTCCCTCTGTGGACAATGTCATCACCGGGAGATACAGTGATGCTTAACAAGCACAGATTGGCTCATCCCATCCATTATCTGAGCATTAGTTAATCCGTGCACGTAAATTGCCTCCGACTCTGCCTGAAAACGTGAAATGATCTGACAAGGCCCGAGTATTTGAAGAGGGCTAGCACGTACACATTTGGCCTCACCAGCAAAACGGGAAGCAATATCAAAGATGAAGGGCAGCGACTGGGTGGAATTTGCTTTTAACAAGCACACTTAAAAGAGCCTCAGCATCTATCGGTCTCTCCATCAACATCCTCTTTTTTATGGATGTGTGAGGGGGAGACGCAGGGAAAGAAGGCATGAAATGAAGTGATGGGCCATGGGGAGTGGCTCAGAAGCAGCCCCTCAATGGAGGAGGGGGCCTTCAGTTCCCAGCTTTGAATCATCACTCATCATCACACAAGACTTGAGAGGGAGGGAAGGGAGCAGGGGGGAGAATGGTGATGTTTCTGTCCGGTGTGAGATATCGACCAACCGGGGAACATGTTTTTAAATGCAGATGTCCGCAAGAAAGTCATCAACAGGGAAATGTTTACACCAGGAGTGGATAGAAAGCACACAAATCTTAAAGGAGAAACAGTTTGTTAAAACATGCATATTGGTGTTTGACATCTTGCCTGAAAAGCTGGATCCCTTTTTGTGGCTCTTTTTAAAGGAATAGTCAATGGTGTGAAAAGAATTGACCACTCATCTCTGCGTGTAAATATTAAGCAACCATCAGTCTGCAAATGCTCTGTCCTTTGCGTGCCTCATACAAATCCGGACCAGTCAAAATTGGGGTCGCGGTAGGAAACAGTCAAAAATCAATGTTTGATTAAAAATTAAATAAATGAATTGATCCAAAGCGATCCAAGGGGGGCTGGATACGTAAAAAAACAGGTGATGACTCCTTTAAAGAGACAGTTTGACATCTTGGAAATATCCTCTCTTTGTGGCTTAAAGAGTCAGATGAAAAGATTACCACTCATCTCTGCTGTAAATATTAAGCAACCATCAGCAAATGTGTTGCTTAAAAGCTATAAATTGGGGGACAGTCAAAAATCAAATAAATAAATGAAAGCTTGAAATGTAACTTATTGTTTGTTTCCGGTGTAAATATGTGTTGTGGTTTTATTTTAATTAGTGGGATCTGGAGGTATAGGCTACTGGTGAGTGGATTATGTCACCTTTGGACAGAGGGGGGGCTTCCTGTTTTCCCTGTTAAAAATGAAGGTGTGTGGAGGCTATTACAAGCTCATTCAAGCTGCAGCACATGAGTCAAATGTGCATTAAATAAGAGATTGAGATCAGGCTCACTGAACACACAATGACTCTGTGACTCAGGGTGTGCTGTGCTCCGTGCTCAGATTTCACCGCTGCTCCATCACACACTGTTCATTTGAAATACCGTTGTTAAAAACTCCCAACACTTTTTTTAAAACTTGCTTTTACCTTGACTTGACTTAGAGGAAACCTTCATGATTATTTTTTTTTACTACACACATAACCCTTCAAATACCAGTAGCAACATCTTGCTTCATCACAGGAGAGAGGCCGACATCCTCTCAGAGCTGCAATTCATGTGATAAAAACAAATGGCACCAAAATTACTGTTGGAAATGGATTGATGTCACAGGAGTAAAAGCTTGTAGTGTCAACAGTGTGAGTGTTCGTCCTTCGCATTATAATGTTGGCTCTGTATTTCTCTGTTGATATTCTTCTCACTCACCCAGGAGCTTTGAGAAATGACTTGCTTCCATGTGATATTCACAGCTTTCAGATCTGGAAATTAATGTTGGTGTGAATAAATATTGTTAAGATAGTGACACAGAGCTGACTCTAAATAAGGAAAAAGGGCAGTTCCCTGTTATTTTGCAGCTGCTCTCTTTGTGTTTATTAATAATCTCTTCAGCATTCAATGCTTCAGAACATCACAGGGAACGCACAGGGTCCATTTCATTTTGTTGTAACGTTTTAATGTCTTCCTCTCCATAAAAAAATAAGATAAGATATAAGCACGCAGTCTGGTTAGCCTATGCCCTTAATCAGCATTTCCTGACATTCCTTTGAAATGGGTGACACGCTTGGATATTATGCTGCAAAAAGGCATCCCATGGGTATAGCGATTGCAGAGTGAAGAGCATTTCAATTAAAAACAGGGACGTGTACAATTCCCCAGACGCTACCGAGCTCACACAACTCATTATCTCAAGTGGATACAGCTAGTATGGGGATGGCTGTCTTCCAAGTTGACTGTGAACATTTCAGCGTGCAGCCCTGTGTCACAGGTGTGCATGTCAATCAACCTGACTTCACTCAGAATACATCAAGTGATCTTGTTTAGACTTCTAATGTTTTATCATCTTTCATTGGTAACGATGGCAGGTAGTGTAATGTAAGGGGGAGGGACTCTGTAGTACTATCCATTTCCCTCCACTTCCACTGCACATCTTATTTATGTGTAGCCACAGTTCTGATTGTGTTGGTATTCATAGAGCAGTGTTGTGATCAACATCTAGATGTTATTCGGTAGTGTTCAAATACCAGAACCGTAACCCTAACTGCTGAATTAATGTGTGGCCATAATGTGACTTTATGAGACTCTATTTTCGAGGGAGTCCATAAACAACAAAAATACAAAACAAGAGTTCAGTCATACAGGTTATTAATAGAAAGTAAACACAAAACATGATACAATATAGAGACACAGACGCCCATTCACACACACACTCACTACAATGCTCCACCGATCCTAGCCCCCTCCCCCCACACAGACACTGGCAAAAATAAATAAATAAATAAAATAAAATAATTACCCCTCACTATCAGAAGAGCCCTCTGCAGTAATGTGGGCCCCTGTACACATGAGCACACATGCATACAAAGTATACGTAGTATATCAGAAACAAGAGCAGGATGTTTGGAGGTGAGTATACAGAGAGGATTTAAAGAGATGGAAAGAGGATATAGACCTAATTGAGCAAGGGAGATTATTCCAGTCTGCTGGGGCTTTAAATTAAAATGCACGTGAACCAGATTCTTTGCTAAAAGGAGTAAGAAAGAAAAGTTGATCAGTATGCCTAAGATTGTATTGTTTCAGATATGGAGGGAAATTGAGGTAGTTGCCCTTAAAAATAAATAATAATCAGTGAACATGAATTCTGGACCTGAGGGGCCCACCAGTTCAAAAACTGGTAATCAATGCAGATGCACACTGCAGGATGATGATCTGTTCTGGTTTTAAAATGACTTGTAAACTCTGAATACTACTGAATATTTACAAAAATATCTATAGTTTGGTTTATTTCCTTTAATAAATTAAATCATTTGAATGTTTAATGTTTGATTGACAGAAACAGAGTCAGTGGAGTTGCCTTATGTTTCCCTAATCTAGTCGCCACTCAAGCTGAAAGGCAAACTATATAAAAGTAGCTGTTTGAAAGGGAAAAGATGAGTTATATGACATTAATTTCCAGCGTTCCACCAACAGTATGGTAATCACACAGAAGTAATTATCTTATGTCCCCTATTAACAAATGACAGGAGAAGTTTATTGCACTTTTGTGATGCTCTATGGAAGTATTTCAAGCAAGTAGTTTGATTGGCAGTCAATTAATGCCACCCTCTGAACCAGAGAGGCTACAATATATCACTTTACGACACCTAGGATAGGGGCTTCTTTCTTTTGTCACATTGTTAATAGTTGTCAAAGTTCAGTTCAATTTGATATGTTTTTTTTAAGCTTTTAAAAGGATAGCAAGCAACTGTAACTTGAATAAGGATAATGGGAAAGCAGTCATGACAGTAGAAGAAGTGACCTGTCATTGGTGCCTAGACTAAAAATAAATGTAATCATGCAGAATTGCTTCCCTATTGATGAATCACAGATACAAGCATTTATCTCTCATGCATCTGTGCCACCATCACTCTCAAACCGTCAATAATCTGATGTGTGTGATTGTCCATAGGAAGAAACCATTAGCTAACTCATTGATTTTCTGTGTGTGTGCACAAGCAGAAACATGAACATGAACATGGCATAATGCTACCATAGTGAGAGGGATGCATTTGTTAAAAGGCTCATTATGACAAGAGCACAATGAAAAATGGCGGTTTTGAACTCGCTATTCATCTCTAAACAAAAAAATCTTCCATATGCAGACGTGGGATGAGAAAGGAACATGGAGATCTTCAAGGTGTCGAATATCAGAGCAGAAAGAGACACAGATGAGAAACATCAGGACACGGTTGGGGTAGTTAGTGTCTCTGAATGCTCTGATCGATACAGCCCCCATGAACCACTCAGTGACTCCACATGAGCCGTCTTTGAGTTATGTTCAGAATGAAATCCTGTCTTCCTTTATTCGTATTAGCATCTGAAGAAGACCAACCGGTTGAAACGTGTGCTGGCATAACCCCTCTCTTTTTTCTATGGCATTTTTACAGTATATTGCCCTGCACCTAAAAAAGCTGTGATGTGTGTATTAAAAACCCTCTATTTGCTCAAAATGAAATCCCCCCACACATCTTCACACTTATCTGTTGTTAAGCTGTTTCAGTCATTCACAGAATAGCTGACACAAATCTAGATGAACTCTGGTTGACCCCAGGCTTTTCCTCTATGCAAACCTGAGGCCGCTGTTTGCTGCTGCAGGATAATTTTCCAGACAGATAAATCAGCTGTCCAGGCAGGAAGAGGCATAATGTGAAGTCTGTGTGACCTCAGCGCACCCCTTCATCATCTCATCTGGGTTTTTAGCGGCTCACTAGCTCATTCTGCTCTGCCCTATTTTCCATTTTGACCAGTGATGGAGAAAATGCCTAATTGGTAGTAATCACCCTAGCAGTTTCACTAAAGGTTGCGCTGATAGGATTGAATATGAGAGGCTACTTCTCAAGGGCCCTAAGGGTGCCAGGATACTTCAGCAGAAGTGCTTTTCGGAAGTTCAAATGGTGTCTGAATCATTCTCCCCCTTCTCCCCCTTCCTCCCCCTTCCTCCTCCTCCTCTTCCTCCCCCTCTTCCCCCAAGACTCTCAAATGTCAAAATTGCAGAAGGAACAGTGTCTGACAATTTCAATTACTTTCAGAAACCAGCAATCTGACCATCTTTACACAGCCACATATCTCTGTCACTTTTTTGTGTGCACTGATGCACAAGAGACCGTTTGATATGTCCAGTCGAAAACTCAGAGCTGCTGGCAACATCGGGATTTTCAAAAGGTAGCAAGTCGTTTTACTTGGTTGTTGACTATTATCGTGCACATGTGCAGGCACTCTTTCATTTCCTTCACTGGGTGTCATGCAGCCATGCAGAAGCAACCCTGTTTTGCTAACCTACTGTATGATACATTAGAGAAATGACTGAGCAACAGGAAGTACAGTAGTTAATATGCCATCAGGAGAGCTGGGTTCAACTTTGAATGTGGGCATTTAGTTCTGATGGATAATAATGTCATTCTATCTGATATTATGCATGGTCTGGTCTCTGTGGTTAGTACAGTAAATGATTGAATGAGAGTATATTTTTTACTATGAAACTAGTGAAGGTCTAAAATCCAAGGCCAGTCTAACCACCAGTCAGAAGCCTCTATGTGCTGTATTTTCCCACTCTATTGATTGCAGCGTGTAATGGCGTTGATGCAAACCTGTTTACTGCTGTTAATAGCTTTTATGCTTTTTATGGCTGATGTTTTCAGTAGCCCCGTGGAACTTATCATGCAAATGGTCCAGCTGCAATTAACTAACTGCATGTACAGAGACAATTAAATTAAATTAGCAATTACATTACCACTACATCAAAGTGCTTTGTGTTAAGTGCTTCCTCTTAATGATGCAGGCTGCAGTTTTATGAAGGGTCAGTGCCAAATGGACTTTCCAAAAATGCCGTCCCGAGTACCTGTGTGTGGGATGTCATAAGAGGCAGATGATGAATCTTATTTGGTATTTAAATTTTATTATATTTCCATAATGTCCCATTATTTAAAGGGCCAGTAACCTGCAGTGTGTCACCTGCATTTGCAACACTTTCACTGATTTTTCCATTCACACATTCATTTTCTGTCTGTTGAAGCTTTTGTTGAATGCTAATTTGAAAAAAAAAGGGGGAAAAAAAGAAAGAATTAAGTATTTTTTTCTGCAACTTCATAGCCGTAATAATAATTTGGCATGATATGAAACTGATGAGTTCAATTTGTGTAAATGTTCTACTTCTAATACTCCACCAATTTGCAATATGACAACCTAAAGTGAGTCATTAGCAGAGGTGCATTCAGCATGTCAATACATTTTAGTGTGAGCATTACAGCACAAATACAGTTTTTTACATTGTTGCCCCAAATGAAGGAAATCTGACATTTGGTCTGGTTTGTTCTGCTAATGCTCTGGCTGAAGCCTGAGCCGTCCTTGTATGTAACACAAACACCGTACGAGCTAGCAGGCTGCTGAGCGCCACCTGTTTCTCCTCCAAATCATCAGATCAGTCTTTCTCTCACATGTTGAAAAAAGTCACTGCAGCATCGATGATCCTCAAAGACAGAGCTGACTCCCTGCAGATGTTTTTGTAACAGGTTGTTTGCTGTTAAATTAGGGAAGAAATTATCCCCAGCCTCCCCCATCTCCCTCCCTGTTGTATCGTTAGTGGTTTGTGATTAGCTTTTCACATCAGCAGATCTCTTAACTCAGAGAATAAAGGTGACAATGTAACCACATGTTCCCTGTTGCACTGAAACAGTCTCTTGCACCTGTGGGGAAACAATAAAACACATTGAGGACGGATGGCAGAGTCCATTGTGGTGTGTACAGAATGAGCACAAACCCCAATACAACAAACTGAGTACAAATAGTCACTGTTTGCATGGAAACACACTTTCAGGATTTGAAAGATCCTGAGAGCTGGTCCCAGCTGAAATTCTAATCTGTATCAAAAGCTCATGAGATGAGGTCTGAAATGAAGCTAAAATGTAAAGTTCTAGTCTGAGTTATTTAATGTTGGGTTCTTATCCAAGATCAGTTTATTACCACCAGTAGGTCTGGGTTGGTGGAGAGGCGGCAACAGCACTGGCACTGCTGAGCAATGTACTGAGAGAGAGCAGCAAAAAAAGGGATTTTAGCCACAAAGAAAGGTGATATTATGAATATGACCACCTCTTCATTTTTCTGTCAAACAGTGCTTTGAATCAAACCGCTGGTCTGATATTATCTCTAAAAGGCTAAAATACATTTTATGTCTCCACACCACGGTTGTTCATCTGTCCCATTTTCCTGGACACAATATCTCAGTGACACTTCAACAGAACATTGTCAGATTTGACAAAGACATTCACCGGGCCTCAAGGATGCCCAAATTAGAATTTGTGGTCCGAGGTCAAGAGCATGGTGACCTTATATGATTCTTAGCAACAGGGATGGAGCCTGAAACTAGTCTGAGCAGAGACAGACAAACCACATGGTGGTAATTCTAGTTTCTGCTGTCTCCATCCACAGCAGTACATTCATACATCATTTCGTGACTCAGCCGGGGTCCTCACACAGAGGCTCCGTCAAGGAAAAAAATGCACTTCTGCTGCAAAGAAGTTTCTTTTTTCTTTTTGGCACTTTATTGAAAAACAGGTGTATCGAGAATCCTCCATGTACTTTTTTAACCTCAAATGTAAAAACACGTCACTGTAAAGAAGTGAGTTGAGAAAAGATGAAAACTTACTTATCAGTTACACAGTGATCATAACCATGATTGTATCTGCATTTAAACAAAAGTTAAACACTACACTTAATGTTGTCTGTGTGTCATCTGTCCAATAACACTCAACCCTGTGCTTGCCATCTTGAACATAACATCTGAGGTTGTAGTTCTTTTTGTCATGATCACCCACTCTCGCACATTGTACAAACACAAATAATCAGTCACACTAATTATACTGAGGGATATTGACTAACAAGGTAAATTGCTTTACAGTCTTAACCAGAGGTAAACAGAGCTCAAGAGCTGCAGGAGCCCAATTAAATCAGCCATCTTCTCTTTGCACAGCGCCATAACACTGTTGGAATAGTTATTCGTCTTTTTCTGCCCTAAAAACATTTAGATCTCATCTCAGAATAAGCTGCAGAAGCCAACGCTAATAATGAAACAACGTAACTTTGTTTATTAGTTTCCTGCAGTCTACTTGGGATGATAATATGATGATAATTTATAGCACACCATGTAGTGATATGTAATTAAAACAAATGATACTTATTGTGATTATTACAGCTACATCACTATTAGCTGTTGAGCTGTTTACAGTGGGAAACCATGTGCAGTGGAGTCTGTACATTGCTGCTGCCATAGGGAGAAATGAACACTTGGTTTAAACTCCTGCAGTTTAAACTCATTGTGAATTTTCGGAGTCTTTTCCTCATTACTGACAGTTAAACCTGTGTTGCCTCTGTTCGCAACACCATGTGAAGTCTAAAGTGGTGTAAAGAAACTACAGCCTGTTTCACAAGCTTCATTAGCTATTAGGTTTCTGACCTTCTGGAAATGGTGGTTGAGAAAATATTGATCTTCAATTTGCTTTTAGTGCCGGGCTAACTGCTAACTGCAATTACACATATACACATTTTCAATTATCCACGAGTAGGCTACTCAGAGCACATATCCACAAGCACTTAACACACTAGGTATTTACACACACACACACACACGCTATTGATTTTAAATGGAAAACCTGGATAAAGAAACCAAAGAGACAGCGCTACAAGGAGCTTACTATGTTACAAAAGGTGATGAGTAGAAACTGCAAGAACTAGAGACTTACCTTTAAATTGGTATTGCACTTGCACCCACAAAAATGCAACCACCCTGAAGGCTATTGTGGAAAAGCAGCACTTCATATGATCAGCAGCAAAGCAGGCAAAGCCTACTCTAAAGTACTAATGGATTTTATAGGCCAGGGTCACTGCGGATCATCAGCAGTGAAGATGAAGGGTCAGACAGTCGATGGAGGTGTTTAAGTTCAGGTCAGACCTTGGCGAGGTGCTCCACCACTGACACAACTGAGACATTAAAGGCTCGCAGGATTAAATAGTAAGGATGGATGCTTCAATTGCCTTTATTAATGTCCAATTAAATCAAACTTTCATACAATCCTGTGCTGAGCATCATAGGGACATGTAAATGATTATAAATGGGACTTGTGTAAAAATGTTTGAAAGTGTCTCATTTCAGTGAACACTATATAGCCTACTTGGTCTTACTGTTCCAGGCTAATTGCTTTAAATGTCCAAACCAACTCATCAGACTATAAGTTCACGTAAAAGACTCTGGTGATTTCATTTGACTTTCTGCTATCTTCACAGATGACCAGCTTGACTGAAACTGAATTAAAGCCAATTCATGTTTCACATAGTAGTTAAAATCATGGCCTAGTTATTGGATAACACAAAGTATGAGACATGGAGTCATTTGTTTCCAAATATTTAAACATTGACATACTCTGTGAAATGAATGATAGTTAATATTATTCTGACCATCAAATGAGAATGAAAACTAACATAAATTCTTTTGAGGTGTATTGTTTGTGTACAGAACACCTAATGTATCTGTGCTACATATCACTGTTACTGTACAATTATTATTACATGAATGAGCAACACTGGTTTCCCTGGGTGATATTTTCCTTCATTGCAATCAGCGTGGGCCCTTTATTTTATTTTTAGGCAATTCCATTATACTGTTGGAAATACTCACTAGAACAACAAAGGCCTAAAAATCCACAACTGAATCCATCCCCAACAAACCCACCATTTATTTCTGTCTAAGTAACCTTTGTTAAAAAACAACAGTGTTCGCCTTTGTTGGGATTTTGTTAAATTGTTTTCATTTTGTTTTTCTTTTTAAAATGTATTCCCTAACACTTTTTAAATATTTATATCTTCAGGTAGTATGGAGTTTGCTCAGTATGGCCAGCAGTGATTATTAGTATATCCTGGTCCTGATGCAGCTGAACAGCTCATTCATTTCTAGTATTGGTTGCTATTTTTGCACAATGCACCCTTACTTCCTCATCCTACAAATGAAAAAGCTAGTGGAAACAGGACAAACAGGAACAAAGCCAAATTCTCCAAATAGATTAGAGAAGACCCACAACCTAGGACAGGTGGTTGCTATAAGTTCAGTGGCACTGCTGTAAATACAGAGTTCTTGTGAACATGCTCTAAACCAGAAGCTGTGTTTACTTCCGTGGCAGCGCTGTCAGCTTTACCCTTATTCAGGACTTAATTGAAAAGGTAGTTCTGCAGCAGCCTTCTCCTTTAACACCATGCAGGGGGTACCGTTTTGGGTTCAGAGAGAAGTTAATGGCTTAGAACATCTGTTACGCATTGTGGCGATCATCATTAAGAGACTGTGGGTGGTGGGACCTCTGCAGTTTGTACTTCTGGAAGGACATTACCATATGCTGTGGCGTTCTGATGGCGCTGCACTAGTGTCTAACTGCTGGACCACTTTCTCACAGCATGGCGCAGACATGCAGACCGTATATCGATGGAGGTTGTTGCACAGTGTTTTGCAGAGAGTTTTAAAATTCAAATCTTTTGCTGCATCCTGAGAAATGACTCTTGAAGTACCATGCGACTGCCTGCCACTGCTTTCTTACCTTGAGTATGTCGGCTGCATGTCACAGCATCCCTCAGCCAGCAATCAGTCAATACCCTCTGCTGTGATGGATGCTTTTCAAAGTGACATATATTTACTGCCTGGGTTTGTATCATCCCTTTTGCCATACAGCATTCACGCTATCAGGGATTTCTGGTTGTCATAGGCAACCCTCCGAGGACTTTTGCATCTAAGGTTCGTTGGCTCACAGAGTAATTCATCATTCCTCCTTCACTTGCTTCAGTAGGAAACAATGGACAGTGACACCTAATTGCAGCTTCAAGCAGCTGTGCTGTGTGTTAAAAGCATTTAAAAGCATTTCCATGCTGCCATTTCTGTATTGGCGGAGTGTGTTCTGTACTTTCTTTCATATCTCTGGATATATCTGGAATATATAACAGTATTTCTTCCATCCATGGCAGGCTTTGAATGATCTCTCAGGGAATTAATTTAAAAGTTTTCCACATTAAACCACGGTTCACTTTCAATGCAAGATATCATATTGTTAAGGGAATAATCTAATGAATGTGGATGTATTGGTTGGTTTTGAATAAGAATGATGTCAAAATCGTCGTCCGTGTGTTTGTCATTGAATAGAAACTGTGTTCACCATGAAGCATAATCCACTGATACATCATGGGGATCACTTTAAAGGTTTCAGAAGGTTCTAAAAAAAAGTGTGGTTGTTGCTTTAGTTTTTTGCTAATGGATCCATGAAGATATCATAATTGGGATGATTTTCTGTAAAGAGTCTGTGTGAACACCTTTTTTGTTTTGTGATGAGTTAAAAGTGATCAAAATCTAACAGATCAGATTCTGGTAAATGATAGCTGTGAAAGAGTTTAATTTCCTCTGCAACCATAAAATGGTAATGAAGCATCTGCCAGCATTCGCTTTATATGTGCTCGTTTTAAAAAGAGCTTGGGGACTAAATGCCTTGTGGAAATCCACGTTTGATTGAACCAGGATTTCTCTGTCTTGCTGCTGTCTAGGTGTGGCAGTGTGGAGGAAGTATGGAAGTCTTGCCATGTGCCAGGGTGGCCCACATCGAGCGCACCAAGAAGCCCTACAACAATGACATAGATTACTACGCCAAGCGCAATGCCCTGCGGGCCGCCGAGGTGTGGATGGATGAATACAAATCCCACGTCTACATGGCCTGGAACATTCCCATGAATGTAAGTATTCCTCCATCTTAGATCACGCCCTCTCTCAGTCCCTGAGCTCCTTTTCCTCTGCCTATCTTCCTTTCTTACTTTTTCATTCAGACAAGCAGCCGGGGTCTCCAGAGACACCCGTCAATAGAAATTCAAAATTCAGATTTCATCCCACTTGACCTTCACACTGGCAGCAGAGCACAGGCAGCGTGAGGAAGCGGTGGAGTCTCAGTCCAAACAGATGAGAGAGGTGCACCCAGTGACGGAGAGGAGCCTCATATCTAATCAGTCTATTTTCATACACATCAGTCCGGCTTAATTGCTTTCAAGGGTCTTTTGAGATGGGCTGCAAAACAATAAACAGCTACTTTCATTAATAAACAGTTTAATGCTGAATCCTAATTGCCTCCTCAGCCATGCACATGGAGATGATTGTCAGAGAAGGACGTCGGTGAAGACCTCAGAGCGCTGTCCAAAACAACACTCTGCTGTTCATAACAAAACAATCAGTGGCTTTGTTGCAGACACAGGTGATGTCTGATGTCATGCCATCTAGAAATTTACCACAAACATCATTACAGTGAGAACCCACTAAGTGCAGGTAGGGAAGTGGCAACTAGGGAAAAAAGTGAGTGTGTGTGCTGTACATGTTAGTTGGGGTATTGTGAGGGAGGGGGGGCAACTTTGACAAACTAGCCAATCGGGCCACATCTCTCTTCCACTGTAATTACACACACAGTGGCGTGGCACGTTATTACCCAGCTGTCCTGTGGTGCAGAGTTATTTTGTGTACAGTACAAAGACCTAACGCTACGATTATTCCATCTACCCCCGTGCCTCCCCTCCCCACCCGCTCATACACACAGTCACAGAGTCTTATTACTGTCGTAGGTCCCCGCTGAGGGCACAATTACTTTAGTGGGAGAAGGCTATATGATGCACCACATTGGCCGGCTTCAGGTCCAAATATCAAGAAGCATCTCACTGAAACTGACTTCATTTGTTACTGGCACTTTCTAGCACCCTAAAAAAAAAGAGTATTTTTTTCCAACTAAAATTCATTAGCAACAGATGTTGAAGTAAGTTCAGCATCTGGCTGAAGGTTCCAGCAGAGAGGGGGGAACTGATGAGAAAGCTTTGCCTGAGAGCGGTGTGTGTGCGTGTGCATGCATACGCCTTCGGATCAATTTCTACATGAAGGCATATGTTTTGCATATCCATTCACAGTCAAGCAGTGTGCTATATATGCACATGCTGATACTATTGGCTGTGTGTGTGTGTGTGTCAGGATCAGGCCTCTGTGCCAGGCCGTGCAGCTATTAGGCATTCCCCCTAATCAATTTGGGAAGCCACCTCCATAATGCAGGCAGGACTGTGTGGGCTCATAATTAAGCAGCTGATTAGAGTTTGCTCAGCACAGATCATGTGTAATGAAAGAACAATGAAGGTCCCACATGACAGGCACATCTATCCATCTCTTAACTAAATGCTTGTTGCGTCCTCTTTGCACCTCCACACTCCTGCATCTCCCATTTCTCCAGCAGCTCGTTATCGCTCGGTTCTTAAGTAAAGTGCCCGCTGGATAAGAAGTTTTTTTTTTTTGTCTTTGTTTTGTTCCATTTGTTAACAGAACCCTGGGGTGGATTTCGGGGATGTCTCTGAGCGCTTGGCCTTAAGGAAGAGGCTGCAGTGCCGAAGCTTCCGCTGGTACCTTGAACACGTCTACCCAGAGATGCGGATCTACAACAACACCATCACATACGGCGAGGTGAGAAAGATACTTGCTAACAGGATTACTGGAAATACTCTGCATGGTAATTTTGCTATATCATCATCTGTAATTCTATTACGGAGCTGTGGTTTAAAGAGAATGCATAGAGAGGGAGCTAATTTGATTCCATAGATGATAAATGTAGAAAATGAGTCAGTGAGAACTTATTAATTTGCGAGCTGTGCATTATCTGGATCTTTTCTATGTCTGGTGTCTTTATTGAGGAAACCTTTGTCTGTGACACAGACATCAGCAGCTCGTTAATGTCTAATTTATTTTGCTGATGTAAACAGATGGGGATGCTCATTCGCTCCGTATCTTTGAAGAAAATAAATATGAATTCACTGTAACCAATCTAACATAACAGTATCCCACAGAGATCCATCGATCAATCCACTGGTGACTGATTGATGCATCACAACATGACAAGAGTGATGAGGTCTCGAAGCGCACAATCTGAATCTGCTGTGAAGCCAAAATGAACTGTGGAGGAACATGAGACAATGACATATACACATGTCCTATTTAAAGGGGGCAGTGAAGGCAAAGTAGCTAAAACAAATGCCACACCTCTTACCTCACCCGTGCATGAGCGTTACCTCACTAGCTGCTGCCATTCACATGTTATTTGTATCCACACCACTTGCATTGCTGCTGTGCTGTGGATTTAGGTCATCAATAATAATAATAATCATCCAGTGACGATGAATTGTCTGAAATGTGAAGTTGTAACCTTTCAAATATATAATTAATAGTTAATGTTTGTCTGTCAAATACAAGTTACCAAATCTTTGTTTAGCTGTCCATCACATTTGTCAGAAAATGAAAATCGGTAAGTCAGATTTTTAAGGACCAGAAATTGTTTTTTCCAAGAAAATTGCAATTGGTGCTGGTGATCTCCAGTATCCCGTTGCTATAGCAATGCAGCTGCATCACACAGCTTAGATGCAATTTCCCCATAATGAGTTTTAATTAAACACTTATTAGTTTTCCTATCCAACATGATTGTATTGGGCTTGGCTGTGCACTCAGCACAGTGGGGGAAGAAAACAGGATTATGACAGACTGAAGAATTGAACACACTCCAGAGTCAGACACTGTTTTCAGGTTTGCTGAAGTGCACCATTTTTCCCTATATCAATTTCAACAATGAAAAACAGAGCAAAATCAATATACCTTCCAAGTGCAATGTCAGAATACATCAAAATTAACCTCTAGATTTATCAAAGCTGTGTGAATTTCCGCCCTTCTTTCTTTCTCCTGCCGCCTGTTTTGGGTCTTGCACCCAGTTAATAGATTCCTTGGAGCGGCAGCCACTTAAGTGGCACTATTTCAGATCTGTCGACAAGCTGGGAAACACTTACCTTGTGTTGCCACACAGCTGCCGCAGCAGAAGTGAGTCTCATCTGTCACTGAAGATCAGCGCCACGCTTGGCCATGCTGACCAGACCAGCCGAGTGGAACCCTCCCTGACAACAGCACATGATAGATATGTCACAACCTGGAAATGAAGCCGTATGCATTCAAATCAGGCCGGAGCTCATGCTCAATGCACACCACCATCTGTAGGCCTGGAGGAGAGGGAGAGACAGAACTGGGACTGGTCACTGCATAATGATACCCTATCATGGCCTGGCTGTGACTTTAAGTTGATGTAAGAATCTGCTGTGTGAACAGACTACAGCGAGGAGGAGACAGTGTAATATGCACATGCATCCAGGAATAAAATAGTCAGATTCACCAGGAGACTGACTAGAGAAATGCAAAAGTGTTGGCAACTGTTTTGCTTTCATTTTCAATTCTGTGGCAAATGTAACCTCAACAGCCGGTAACAAAGAGGTAGTTTTTGAGTAGTGGAAGAAAACTGCTTCCAACAAAGGGTTTGATTTCTTTTACATTTCTGTGTTGAAGCAAGAAATAGTATGAACGTTATTATAAAGCACAAGATGTATAGATGTCAGAAATATTTTCAAAGCACAGTAGGTTTCCCTGCCTTTCTCACTGAAGCTTTTCATTTCAGAGACCATGATAATTCATTATTTCTTGTGAGTTAGCAAAGTCCTTTTGACCATGCACAAGCCCTCTACATGTATATACATTGCATCTTTCCCTTCTCCATTTGAAGTAACTGTATCTGTGCATGATGTTTCAGGTGAGGAACAGTAAGGCCAGCGGCTACTGCCTGGACCAGGGCTCCGAGGACGACGACAAAGCCATCCTCTACCCCTGCCACGGCATGTCCTCCCAGGTTAGACCACACTTGTGAACTGTTTGTGTGCTCTTGTTCACTGCTGTGCAAATCCCATCAGGAATGAAATGAATTGAGCTGCCAGTCAGTCAATGTAGCTGAGGCTTATTCTTCCAAAATAACATCACAAGAGTAGTCTTTGGTTTCATTATTCTGCCCTTCTGATAAATTCAAATAGACTTACTCCTCATTAACTCTTCAACATTCTGCATTTTAACTCTTGAGGACTGTTTGAGATGATGGAGATGATGTGCTGTAATTACTGTCCTTCTCAAACCCCACAGAAGTTAAACCTAATTTTATTTAAAGGGATAGTTCAACATTTTGGCAAGTTGGCCCATTGCCATACTGTAATCGCTATAGTCATAGCAGCAGATTCATTACTTTTAATTGTCGGTGTAAGCTATTTTTAGTACGGC
Source organism: Decapterus maruadsi (assembly GCA_030347415.2). Taxonomy (NCBI): domain Eukaryota; kingdom Metazoa; phylum Chordata; class Actinopteri; order Carangiformes; family Carangidae; genus Decapterus; species Decapterus maruadsi. Next base: position 7,016,662 of record CM064895.1, read on the forward strand.
ATTGCGGAGCTATACTATGGAGGCTAAGGGAATTTCTTTGTTTCCCTCATCAAACTCATCAAATACACAACCCAACAACTCAAAAACGCTGTCATGGACACGTTATGAACTGCACAACCACCACGCTGTGAGATAATAGCAGAACGTTTTAGAGGTAAATTCATGCAAAACTGCTGATGCGCGTTGCGTTCAGGGACAGTTTTTCAGCAAGCAGTCTCCGCATTTACCCTGTATTTACCTCGAAAACGGCTCCGTTTCGTAACGTTCAGTTATTATCTCATAGCGTGATGGTTTTCCAGGTCACAACTTGTCCATGAAAGCGTTTTGGAGTTTTGGGATTTTGTATTTGATGAGTTTGATGAGGGCCCCACGTTGGGCGCCACGTGTTAGATCCCCGGTAATAGCCTCCACAGCGTAGCCCTGAGCAGCCTGCCGCTTCGCTGTTCTAAAAATAGCTTACGCCGACAAATGAAGGTAACGAACCTACTGCTGTGACTATAGCGATTATGGCAATGGGCCAATTTGCCAAAATGTTGAACTATCCCTTTAATAGGTGGTGGTAGCTGTAGCCTAGAGAAAAATCTGTTTCCCTGATTGCTTCTCGTTTAACAGATTTATAAGCTCCCACACACAACAGCTGAGACACAACATGATGCACAAAATGACCACTGAGATAGCTCCAATAAGCTGCAAAAAATCTACATTCAGGAACTATATACTCTCAGTGTAAATACTGTAAATGTGAGAAAGTGAATTAGCTTGCTGGTTAATGTCAGGCCAACTATGATGTTGCTATCACCCACAGCATGCTGCTCAGTCCACCCATAGACTTAGACACTACATTGGCTGCATCAGCCCACTGCTGTGATGTGTGACACCATAGTAGAGTGGGCAAGACTGCACTGTAAATAAATAGGAATAAATAGAAGGTTAGTTTGTCTGGATGAGTAACACTATCAACAAAAACCATTAAGCTGCAACTACATCCTCAGCTAACAGGGTCTGATATACTAAGATCCCAGATAAGGGGCGCTAAATTGCATGCTCCTAGTAAAATTTTGCATGTTTGGTTAGCACACACAAGGGTGATCTACTAAGAGTAACCTGCTCTTCACAACCAGTAGTTTTTAAAAGAGGGTTTTTGCACGTGACAATCATTTCCATCAGAGAGAGTGTGGACAGAGAGCTGGATGGCCGCAAAGACGATTGAAATTTGATCTGATGGATTAATAGAAAGCTCAGGTGGGACACGCAGGCCACACTCAGATCTAAAGGCTCAGACCAGAGGGATCAAGGATGGTGAAGGTAGAGGTGAAGTCTCTCAGTCCCAGTCCCAGAGCTGATCAGCTACAGGAGGTACTGGAAAGAGAGGAGAGGAGCGCACAGGAGAAGAGATGTGCGATGTGCGTAACAGCACTTAAAGGACTTTTAAGGAATGACTCCCAGACGTGAGCAAATGCAGAGATATAAGAGCTTTTGCCCTGGCAGATATTAATTCAATAATTGCAGAATTTATTGCAAAGCTGTGCCAGTTAGACTTGCCTTTCAAATGTGCTAAATTATTGTAACTAAAACATAAACCAAATGTACAATGAGGTGTGAAAGTCTGTAGGATTTATCATGAATGCCATGCATGTATGAGTGGTCTGTGGCGGTGTTGAAGGTGCAAGAGTGGAAGGGAGAGAAAGAGTGAAGCACATGGCCCAGCCTTTATAGGACGAGCCCAGGTGTGGCAAATCAGCTGACGACCCCAAATTGGCTGCCAGGTCAGCCTCCAGCCCATGAGAGGGTCGTCACATAAGATGCAAACACTGCCACTACAATCTGTTTCAGGTTTCGTAAATCACGTTGCGTGCACCAAATAAATCTATGGGCATCGACTCCTCCCAATATTTCGCATGTTCTCGCAGAAATGCCCATATATGCATTATATTCATTAAGGCAAACACGCTAAATGGATTGTGCGTGTTATTTTGCCAGTTTGAGAGACGCAATCCTCGGTGCACCCGGTTAGATCAGCTTCAACGTGTGTTTGAGCTTGCAATCAAATTTTCACATGTTTTTACACATGTAAACCTTTAGTAAATCAGGCCCTAAGTGAACTAGCATAACAGCAGCACGCAGCTCTAAAACAAACAGACAGCAGGAGGTTCAGGTAGATAATCTATCTTTACTCACCTCAGCATGACACTTCTTTTAACACTGTGTGGGTGTAACATGTGCGAAGGAGCAGAGCAAAATGCTGCAGAGAGACTTATGCAATATGGCAATGCAATCAAAGCTAAAGATGTCAATTTCACCTGATTCAGAGGAGATGAACATAACGTAGAACATGAGGCTCTGAGAAGAAGAAAATAATATGACAGTGCCTGCCCTTGCTTCCTATCTAGTTTAATTAGCACATAAGCCTCCTGCAGTCAAAAACGATTCAAAATAGATGAGATTCAGGATATTACAGTTGGAGAATATATGAAATGAGATTGTAAATGCACAATAAGAGTATGTTAGAAGTTATTTAGAAATGTGAATGCATCAATTTACATACTCAGCTGCAGCACTAACACATACTCAGTACCTGCATTTAAAGTTAAATGGGCATAACCAGGAAATACAAGCGTGTGTGTGTAGAGCAGGTTTAAAAATTCTTTATTTCCCAAAAGTATGGCTTGATTTAGTTCAGATTGTTGAGATGCTAAAGATTACATTCTGTGGTTGTTGTTGTGCAGGTTATAGTGAAGGTGGATCAGAGTAGTTGTCATTAGATATTAAAGAAAAAATCATACCACATTATTTCAGTGGTTTAAAAATAAATAACAGCAACTCATTAAAATTTTTACTTGACAATCATCTGATCGATCCACAGAATCACAAGAGCTCAAACTGAAGATTGATCTCGTCAGTAAAAAAAACAAAACAAACAAACCTGATTGGTGAAGTTAAATTGTTTGAGGTATCCTCATGCTGCTGCACAGTGTGGTCCAGTGTGTTTACCACAACTCTTCATATTTGCTACTCTAGAAATTGCACCCACCCAAATCTGTTTACCCCACCAGGTCTGTATTTTCAACTTCTGCAATTAATGATGTTTATGTTTCGTAATTACAAAATGTGTACAGCGTAGAAGATGCAATTAGACAAGGGAAATCTTCCAGATCATCTTACAATTAATTATCACTCCTGTTCATCCATTCAGTCGCTTATCCTCATCTCATAAGTGGAGGTAAACATAACATGAAGGATAATCCGAAATTAAGTGGAAAACTTTTTTCTCATTCAATTAAGATTCAAACATTTCAACTGTTTGTGATTCTTAGTTCATCTCACATATTTATTTACTTTATTTGTATGTTATGTAATGGAATTCAGGCATATCTGGGGACAAGTGAGATTTCTGTACAGAATTCATATAAATGGGTGGAATCAGCCACCGACATATTGTTGTAAATTACAGAGACTCAAATAATATTTTCAAGAACTGATCTTATTGGGCACCACAGTACAGTCCTGCCAATTTGGTTTTAAATGAACATATCTCACTCCAACTCTGTCTCATATTTATTTGCATATAAATATTTATACTGAATTCATAATACTCAGATGCTGTTGTGACTCTTCTACTATGCATGGTAGAAATGGTCCAGATGACTCCAGCGACTCTATTTGAGCTGCTCAGTAGGGCACAGTGGGAAACTGGGGCACTCCCAGGTGAGAGAGCATGTAATTATATGAACACACAGCTGATGCTGCTGAAAAAAGGGACTGTGCACTCGGTATAACCTTTACTTGAATAGATACCAGGACACGGTGGGTGGGAGCCTGTTGTCCTGTTTTTGTGCAGAGAAATGAAAGGCAATCCCAATGACAAATCATGCAAATGCTATTCATGCGTCAGTTTTTCTCTTACATTAGCCACCTGTCCCAACTGCTTCTCCTGCTGGTGAGTGACATCTTCATTATCTATCATAGGAGGGTGTATTATAAGGACACCAGACACTCACTGCTCTCTCTGTTCTCCTCCAGTGAAAGCTTAGTGGAGTCCAGTAATGTAAAGCTTCACTGACTCCTTTAATCCTGATCCCCAGGGGAAATAAACAAATGGAGATTAATTTTGTGTCTTTGTATCATTAGATTACAGTGATGGCCGGCATTACTGTGAGCGGGCCGAATTCAATTTCATGGAATGCTGTGATTGTGCATTGCTTTTTACCATTGCTCCTTTTACTTATGAAAAAATGTAATTGACCAGAATAAATCTTTATTGTGCATGTGAGGAATGAGACTCTTTCTGCCGGCTCTCCCAGTGGAAATCTAAATAACAGATAATGTCTCACCTTTGTCCAACAGCATAATGCAGTAAAAGCATGGTAGAGGAGCTAAGAAGCTGCGCCATTGCTCTAGTCACACACACACCACACATACACCAGGCAGTAGTCTGTTAAAGTGACTAATGCATCTTTTTCCTTGGTTCTTATGTGTGCAGCAGTGAAAAGTGCAAAAGGTTTGTGTGAAGGTGAATATAGATCAGAGGCAGCCAGCCACAAAGAAGCATGAAGGCAGAAGCTCAGCACATGGAAAGACGCTGCTTCAGGAAATATGCTGCTTGGATGCTGAACACAGCACCACAGATGTGTAACCAGAAGGCAGAAGCTGGTGGTTTTAGTGCAACATTTACATAATTTGAAAATATCTCAATCATAAGTATTACTACATCTCATGTTATAAACATTCACATCATGCCATAATTAATGTGATACATAATGCATTCAAGAATAAACATACAGTACAGCACTTTGCAAACAAAACAAAGCAAAGAGTTCTCCAATAGAAACGGGCAGAATACCAAGCTTTAATCATTCCCCTTTGATGTGTGTGTTTTTATTTTGCAGCTGAATCATGCTATTTGCATGTGGTTTAAGTGAACTCAGTGGACTGTGTCTAATGGCGCAGAGCTCTGGTGTGCCACTAAATTCATCAGCATAAGTGTCCTGCTGCCTTCAGACGCCTGCAGGGATTTAATGAACTGAAGGACAAACTTTTCAACAACAGCAAGCAGCTGTGAAAACAGGTAGCAAGAGAACGGCCTCCAAAGTAGTTTATAGAGTGGTGACCGGATGGCTGAGTGGAAAGGGACGGTACTATACGGCCATAATGAGCCGCAGGTCCCCAGTATGATTCCCAGTGGCCAGACCATTCACCGCATGTCTCTTTCCCACTCTCTCTCACATATACTTGCTGTCTCTTTCCACATTCCCCATCAAATAAAAGCACAAATATGTCCCAAAAAATGCATCAAATCCCCAAAAAGATTTTAGATGTCAAATTTAAAATGATTGAGCAATTCACCTGCTTTAACAACGGAAACAGAGATTACTGAAAATTGTTCATTTCAATAACTTATTAGAATTGTGTGCACAATAATTGCTACTCATTTTTACTATGTTGTTGTTAACAAAATCACAAATTTATGAAGACATGTACGGGATCAACAATAAAAAAAAAATCAGTATTTACCAAATAACTTTACTAAGTTCCCTCTCGCAAAGAATTCCAACTATGTGTGCTGCACTTGTGTGTACATGGTGCTGATGGGCACGCTGTGTACCAGTCATGCTAAGGGGCCTCTTAAGTCTCTGCATACTCATGTGAGGAGGCTGTAAGCTCACTGAGACTCCCCTGCTACATTAAACAATGGTCAGGTCACACAGTTGTACTGTAGGTCCAGAGCTGAGGCCCCAAGCCGAGTCCGCCTTAAGACATTTCTTATAATCAGGGGCATAAACTTCTCTTCCTGGTGGAGCAAGGTACTAGAAAGGTAGAAATGTGAAGATTACAACACAATGCAATTAGCAAATACTTTGTCTTATATTTACCTTGCCACAGCATTGCACCATTAATGAGCTAATTAAGAAATGTGTGATTAGCTTGACCTCCAAAGTGGCTGCAAAACTTTTACGATGGCAGAAAGGCAATGAAGCGTCTAATATTGCTGCATGAGGCACAGGTTAATTGGTTTGGCAGAATTATTTCCTTGCCTTAATTATTTCTTATGGTCCCATTTTAAATGTATTAGCGTATGAAAGGCTGCCAGACTGAACTGTAAACAGGTATTAGTGGGGATTATATGGGTTTTCCTTGTGCCCAGCCGCAGTTTACACCATGGATAAATCTGCTTACAGAGATATAACCCCAAAAGACCCAAGACAGCAATGCAAATTTCTATGAAGGTTCCTTAATCAAACTTACACGACCTTTACGTTGTCACCTTCAGAAAAGTAACGTGCTGAATTATTGACTGTGAGTTTGAAATAGGTTATAGATATCTGCCATTCCTTAGTGCACACACTGATCCTCACCAGCCTACCTCAATGCAGCCCGAACTGCTCCAGTGAAGCAGGAGTGACACACAAAGTGGCACTACATTGTTTTCCTATTCATAGAGAGTGGTTCTTTAGGGCAGGACATTGGATCAACAAACGCCCTGTAGTCTCTCTTCTCGCAAGGATCAACACCCACACAGGCCACTCAGTGCAGGTTTAGTTTCTCCATCCATGCTACAAAACCCTCCGCTCAGACAAGGGTGTACTGTATCAGTTTGGAGAGATTTTTTACATGTTGAAATAGATTTACAAAGGTATGTGAACACTGACTATTTGTACGTCAAGAGCACTCCTCAATAGCATATTTTCATACTATTATATTTGAAGTGTTAGGAGACAATTTTAGAGATGATCGTACCAAGGGCTTGCTTTTAAAGTGGGACTCCTTTAGAAAATGTGTTCCTAAAGACTGAAAACAATCACACTGGGATAGAAAACCATGCAGCATATTTATATCAATAAAGCACTGGAAGGCACATAGTTCAAAACAGTGTGCATTCAGAGGCTTTCTGCTGCATTGATTCCTCTGTGACTGTGAATAACATAACATACCTACCCTCTGCTGTAATGGTGAAACTGTGTGTGCATGTGTAATTCAGGACAGCAATGTACTGTATGTGCAGGGATGCTGTCATTTTGAAGACCTCCCTATCTTTGGCATCTCATTTTTCAGAGAGGATCACTCCCATAAATAACCAATGCTATCTCTACTGTATCCTTACGTAAGAGATACGTATCGTCACAGAGCCTTTCATGTGCAGGATTAAACAGTGAGGGATCAAGTTTAGGTTGGGGATATGCTGTGGCATTAATAAGCTGCACAGTGTGGTTTCCACAATGACATAGCCTTGTTTTTTTAAATCTAGGACATTTTCTGAATTTCTGCTTTACCATACGATATAATTAGTTTTTAATGCAACAGAAATTTCATTGAATAATCTAACATCTTAGACTTAGTTTTTTCATTACTTCTACTGAATAAAACAAACATAGCCTCTCCATCTTTGCTGGACTGACATCCTGTGGATAACTAAACAAGACAACACCTAAATCCACTCACTCAATCATGTGGACAAAAACACTCAGTGGGTAACAAGCTTAGCGACAGGTTCACAGCAGCTCAACAGCTGCCATCTTTTTATTAACTTCAATGGAATTCATGCAGTATGCTGTGATTAATATTTAAATCACACATTTAAATGTATTGTGTAATAAATTAACCATTATATTTTTACAGTATCAATAGATACAATGATGCATAAAGGATGAAGATCTTGGCTGTAAATGATCAAAATAAAGCTGTCCTGCTTGTATCCTGTGAATATTATATGAAGGCAGAGTGGAATACCGTATCTGCATCTTCTGTGTATTGTCCTATAGGTGATGTAAAATGGAAGCATCACAACCTTTGTATATGTTATGCACTTTACCAAAGCCTGAAAATATTCTCTACTGTCTGCTGCTGTAGTTACTGCGGTCTGTCTGAGCAGCATAACTGCTCAACACCTTAAGCTGTCACAGTGAAGCACATTTAGTGCTTGTGCTTCCCACTGATACTGAGGTGCTCTTTAAAAAGTCGAGCATTTGTTTTTCAAAGCTGACGATTGCCGCTACAGTACTTGAGTCCAGCAGTGAAACACACTGGTTATCTCTGTGTTGCAGCTCGCCCGCTACTCTACTGAGGGGCTTCTGCAGCTAGGACCCTTGGGTTCCACCACCTTCCTGCCTGACACAAAATGTCTGGTTGACGATGGCAGAGGACGCACTCCCAGTCTGAAAAAATGTGATGCAGTTTCAAGGATTTCCCAGAGGCTTTGGGACTTCACTCAGGTAAAAAAGGAAATGCATGGTCTGTTCTTTTCATGAATATCAAGATCTTCAAACACACCAACTGTAGTGAAAGCTGAAATACGACAGTGACACAACTCACTGAATCTTGAATAACTGTTACTGATGCATAACAACAGAGGCAGTGGGATATGCGGGTTATTCTGTGAACTCTTAGTGTTGCAACCATCTGTTTCTTCTCAAGGTTATTGCACAAACTGGGTCACATTTCCATGTGTTGTTGTTGCAGAATGGTCCAATCATCAGCAGGGACACTGGTCGATGCTTGGAGGTAGAAATGTCCAAAGATGCCAACTTTGGCCTCCGCCTGGTGGTCCAGAGATGCTCTGGTCAGAAGTGGATGATACGAAACTGGATTAAGCATCCCAGGCACTGAAGCCAGAGAACAACCTCTGAGACAGTTTGGGCAACGTTTCAAGTGGAATTTGGATCTCAAACTGTGGACAGTTCAGAGAGGAGCAGGGACCGCTGGTGCTAGTGTGTGGTATTTCACACCACAGACTGCACTGCACACCGAGCTTCCCTCAGGCCACAGAGCTTCCAACACTGAGTGTTAAAGAAGAATATGATCAATTCATGTGTTCCACTGAGCGGTGGGCACTGTTTGAAATGGCCCACATTTATGACATTCAGCCACATGTATAGAACAGTGTAACAAGACACCCGAGTGCTGCCCCTGAAGGTGGTTCATTATCCCAGTAATTCTTTTGTTTTTACTGTAAAACTAGAGACGAGCGAGTGGTTGCGCGCGGGTGGGTCTTTTGTTTTTGTTGTTTTTTTTTCCCGAGTGCATCTGAGCAAATCAGAGGATATAATTGTCGTCAATTGCCACATCAAAGTGATTATTTTGGGCTGTGATGTGGAAAATTGCTTTGGACATATTGTGCTGCCTTGGCAAGTCATGTAATAGGCTTCAAAGGGACAGCCCATCATCTGATTGGGAGGCATTTCACCTGCACTCACACAAAACCACAACAGTTCTTTGTTTCTTTGGACTGTATTGCTCACTGTGGACAGGAGCAATCATGTGCCTTTTTTCTCATTTTTCTGCTTCATCTGACCAGGGAATGTCAGTCCCAAAAGCATGTACAAAATTCTTTGAAAGTTATTAATATATAAAACAATGTATAAATCAGTCTAATGATAGTAATATATTGTAAAAAGTGAAAATTGATATCCGTCCTCTGATAACAATTAGGATAATAAAATCATTTTTATGATGACCTGACTCTCCTTTCTCTTTCCAAGAGTTTGGACCACCCACTTCAGTCAATCCAGTGTCAAATGTTGCTCCTTGAATGTACTTGCCTGTGGGTTACATAAAAAAGTACACATTTTTCTTTGTACTATTGTGAAGTCAGTTGGTAACAACACCGGTAGTTGCCTGTCTTTTGTTGTGCCGGCACTTACAACCACCCCAAGGCTCCATCTGGTTTCTGGCCCTGTGCACTGTAATTGTTCGACGCGCCCACTGGATAACAGGTCTTCACAAAGCTCTGAAAGCTTTCCAATTATTACTCAGAAAGAAACTTTTTCACTTGCTTTTTTATTTCTCCCAAAAATGTCACAGATTTAAAAGAATGACTTGGCTGAAAGTGCATTGACATACTTTTATTCTGAGTATCAACAATGTTCAAGACACCCACCATATTTTTGTAGCCAGCTAAGCAGCCCAAGCTTACGTTAGAATATGAATAAAAAAACATAAGAAACAGTCTCATCACATTTTCTCATGCTTATACTGTGGGAGTCTCAGCCTTTGGACAACATCATGTACTGTATCTTACCCTCAAAGTGTGGGTCCAGTTTTTTAGAAATATCATTTTAAAGTTAGATGAGAAGATGATGTTGCCAAACGTCTCATTCATGTTAAGTGTAGTGTTGTTCTACCGCATCATGTACTCACTCATGCTTACTTGCTTTCTGTACCAGGTGCTTGTTTCTTTTCACGCCAGATGTAACCCCTCGATGTGGTGTTGTTACCATAGTGATGACATCCAAGCCTACTCTAATGTCACAACAATAGTGGATATCTAAGGCAGATTAAAGATAGAAACATCTTGACATCAGCCTGATTACACAGAGAAGAGTCACAGGCTGCAGTGGCCAGTGTGTAGTAGCTTGGCTGTTTAAAATGGTAGGATTATCCAAAACATCCCATCTCACACAATTCTTATAACAAGCACCCACTGTTTCAAAGAATTAAGTACCCAGGAGGTCACAGTGCCTTATGACAGTATTGTGTGGCTTCCTTTTATGTTGCATTGAAAACTGGAATTAAAATGTTTTAAATTATTTTATGAAACAAAACAAAGAAGATATAAAGAGTGCCTCGTTGGAAAAGAAAACTGAAAAGTTGAGTATTGCAGATTCACTGAAGGCATGTAATTAGCTGATTAAGGTTCACCTGTGTTCAATTAAAGTGTCACATGATCTGCCACTTAACGACTGTATGAATATACCTGTTCTGAATCCCCTATGTAACCTACACCACAAAGCCAGCAGCACAGAGACCAGAGCAGGTCAGACACAGCTGTAGTGAAACGTGGGTCACGGTTGGGTTGTAAACCATTATCCCGAACTTTGAACATCCCACAGAACACAATTAAATTCATTAAACCACCATGCTTCAAAATTCACAAAACACTCTAAAAGCACTACAAGGGCATTAATCAGACTCAACAAAGACAGCAGAGAACAGAGAGAAACTGAAACACATGCAAGGGCACACAGGAGAGGTGGCATTAATCCGTCTATAGGAGCACTTAAAACTGTACACTTCACTGTGGAGAAAATAAGAAAACACATTCAGAGTTTGCCAGGCAGCATGTGACAGACTCCACAATTTCATGGCAGATGGTTCTCAGGTCCGATGTGACTAAAATGAAACATTTCTGCCATTATTCCCATCACACAGTGAACAGCATGTGTGGGAAGGGACTGGAAAACTGGGCTACTGATGAACATTAGAAATATCTGTTTTACTTTGTCTTTATTCATGTTTTGTCACAATGAAAAAATATTGTGCTTTTTCAAATTGGTAGGCCTGACATCTACATTAAAACTCAATTCAACACTGTAATGCAACATTTCTTTTCCTTTTAACATAGACATCAAATACTGTACGCTAAAAAGTGCTGTCTGTCCTAAAAGCACTGAACCCATTTATTGTGTTCACAAGAGGTTTCCCTGTGTGTCCAATCTATTTTTCCACCATGCTCAGGCCCAGATATACTGTGCATTTTAGGACGCAATGGGAAGTGAAAAGTCCTTTTTGCCAGGGTTAGCCATGCTATCCAACCTGCATGTTCCAAAGGCCCATTTTAATTTGGTTTCCAGCTGGTTTACTCTGAGAGATTGCCTGCACTTGCCACCACGTCATGCTTCTTTGCCTCTAATCATTTCATATAAGCAATGCATCATCTGTGTGTCCTCTAAACGAAGACCGCTCCAGCCCTCCTGAGGTAATATCTTATTCCGGTCTCCGACAAGGTTTACAAACACAGTGTCAGTGCAATGTCTCGCGGCCCCTGTGTCAGAAAATGGCCTGAACTGGGAAATTATTATTCTAGCAATATGGGTTCCCTTGGACTTCGCACCTGCAAAATAATGTTAGCCCACCTGATGGAATGAAAGGACAGTGGGTTATAACTCTGTGCCACAGAGGCACCAACCTCGCCTGCAGAGTCTGAGAGCTACAGTGCTGAGTGGGGTTTCACAGGTCAAAGGAACAAATGCCCTCAGAAAAACTATTGGATTTAAGGTTATAACTTCTGTTGTCATGTTGGAAATCGTTCTTCACCTCAGATTTACCTTTTAAACCAATAAAGAAATAAATCGTTGACTTCAGATGTTGTGGTTTGTTGTTTTCAGAGCGTAGAGGCTGTGATAATTTCGGATACTTTGAATTCAAGCCTCTGTCCTGCAAAGAAGGAAAATGTCAGCAGCAGTGTATTAATCAAATACATTTTGGGTGGAGGGCAGGGCTATGAATTAACATTATGGATTAAGTTTCGTGTAGGGCGCCAACACAAGTCTTGTCATATGTGTGTCACCTAACACTTGCACGTGCACCGAATGTGTGCATGCGTATTAGCCCAGTGTGCGTGAGCATCAGACAGTTGTGACTGAGCTTGTCACAGGAGGTGAAAGGGAAGGTTAGCCTCCATTACAGGTTTCATTTTCCCTCAGAGTGGATGACAGAGTGACAGTGAGTGATGGGCTGCTGGAGCGTGGGAGGGTGGGGGTGAGGTGTGTGTCACAGGGCGACAGGAGGTGTGGAGTGGTGTTGGGAATTGGGGTGTGTGTGTGTGGAAGGGGGGCGGGGGGTTGGGGTAGATGGACAAGGACACCACATTCGTCTCCCAAGCAGGGACCCTCGTTCTTTTTCATTGTGATGCTGACAATACTGTTTTTTACGCCTGGGCCAGAGCCAAGAGGGAGAGGTGACTTCATTATTCAGACAGCTGCATGCGCAGGGGGAGGGAGGGGAGTTTGCATTGGGTGCAGAGGTTGGTGGGTTTTCTTTCAACAGTATCTGATAGAAGTGCTGCAAAAGGTGGAATTTCCATTTGGAGACCAAACTGATGCTAATTCCCTGGACCGCCACGAATGGATACTGTTTGCACACATATTCATAATTATGAGGAAGCCAGGAGAGCAATCAGAGGTTTATTTATCTGCAGAGAAACTGACAGCACTAACTTCTGTGCCTGGAAAGCACTGAGATCTGGACAGATAGCCAGCTCAATAGGGGAAAAGTTTTTTAATGAGCAAAGTTTTGAGAAGCAAACACACAAACAAAATTCATCATATAGGAAATTGTATACATACAGTAGGTGCAATGGAAGTGTAATCTTTGAGGGAATGAATACGTTATTCATTGTAAATACAACTTATTTAATTAAAAGAAGGAAGTAGACCCAGATTTTGTTTTACAATATAGAATCAAAATGACCTTTTGGTTCTGTCTTATTCAGATTCATCAATAAAGATTATGAAAAAAAAAATCACATACTTTCCTGTGACCTCGATAATAGCCAGACTTTATGGGGACTGTGAGTGGGTCATTCCTGCACACATACACTTTATGAGCCCTTCTGGGGATAAAAAGATAATTTCTTGATCCAGTATTTCATCTCTTTTATAGCCTCCATCTGAGACAATGAATGTTCACTGTCAACCCAGGCTCACATAACAGGAGATACATGAAACAATGCGCCATTTACAAAGACACAAAATGGGATTATAAAAGAAAACTCAAATAAACCATATAGGTTAAAAACTCCATCCAGAGTGTTTTTGCTAGGGCAGGACACCAACTTGGAAAATTAAAATATGGTGTCTGAACTGGTGTTTTTTTCTTCTTCTGTTTTTAGAGAGAGCAAAACTAGCTGTGTCTCCCCCTGATCTCAGTTTTATGCTAAGCTACATTAATTGCCTCCCAGATCCAGGTCTGTACTTGAGAGTGTTACCTTTTCATCTCACTCTTGCAAAGAGAGCAAATTCATGTACTTTCCAAAAGCAGCTACTCTTTTAACAGCTTGGCCTACATAAACATTTTCATAACTATACTGTAGCTGTGACCTGAACTTCCTGTTGACTCAGGACATGAGCATCTTCTGTTCAGGGTTGTAGTTGTCAGCTGTGGTGATACTGTTTGTTTGTTTAAAAAAAAACAAAAAAAAAACCTCTAGGATTATAGTGAAAGGATGTACATAGTTGGTTTGATATTGATTTGGTAAGTGCACAAAGCAGCTGGTACAGTATGACTGAGAATGTCAAGAAATGATGGTAAAATTCACAATACTATTGAAAATGCAGAATTTGTGGAAAAGAGAATGGAGAGGCAGGTGAAGGTATCCAAGTATTATCATGAAATAGGTGATGGCCTGGGCAATCCAATGGCCGTATCTGCTCTCAAATGGACAAAACTTTCTGAAGATTCTGCTCTCATATCTTGGATCAGAGATACTAACTAGACACTTGCTATTGACTGCTAAAAGCAAGATCAAACACCTCGGCGAGCAGTTTATCTCTTTGTCTCAATGCGTCTCTCTTTAGGTGCATGGTGCAATTTCCTAATCAACAATAATTGCTTTATTCTGTCAATACTGCAAGGGGGCGATGGAGATTTCAGACAGTTATGCTGTACAAGCTGATGGGATGAGAGAGTGAGGAGAGCCGGTACGTGCCAGAACAGCTTGTGGATCTTATAATGAGATCTCCAGAGATGAGCAGCACAGTAGCTCCAAGACACAATTAGGCCCAGCGTTGCTCTGCCTCCAAGATAGAAGTGTATAGGCAGCACAGAGGTGGTACTGTATGTGAGCATGTGGGGATATATGTGTGTGTTTGTGTGTGCATGTGTGTGTGTGTGCACGTGCACATGCAGCCACACTGGTATGTTTAAAAATTCAATAAACAGACCATATTTTTCAGAGCTAGCTGTAGCATCCACACACAATGTGAAATAACTATGGTTGATTTCCATTTATTATGTTCCACTTCAAACTAGTCATGGTTAGTTAATAAATTAAGATATTAATGACTACACGTTCTGTGGCCAGTTAAATCATTTTTTCCATCCACAATGCTTCCGGCAGATTTTAAAATCTAAAAAGGACCCGGTCCCTTGACATAAGGTATGTGGTCCATCGCTTAAGCTCACAGTTGTCCCTAACGCTCAAACCCAACTGAGGAAAAAACTGCTCCGGGGTTTCAAATAACTTTTGTTATTTGAAACCAAAGAGTTGTGAAGATGCTCTTTGGCCATTATTTGGCAAAGGAATAGTGAAACATGTTTGCCCTGTTTAGTTTACAGTTTTTGTGATAGAGTATGAAAAATTGTCTGCAGGCACAGTTACTGTATCAAGCACAAGAGGAAAAATTTGTCATTCAACTGTTATTATTATATCTTATAGTATGTTCCAGCCTTTAATATGATCATAAAGAGAGCACAAGCTATATTCACTGGCATTAGACTCCACTGAATAATGTAATCGATGACCTCTGTAAGATCAGGAGATGTCACATCTACACTTATATTATTAATAAAACTTCTGCTCCTACACAGGTTCCTATCAAATGCAATTTATTCAGCCATGAGTTCAAGGTGGAGTCAGAGGCATCCAGCCAAATAAAAAACAAGTTTCTTGTACTGTAATGATCAGAAAAGTCAACACAAATCAAATAAAAGTATTCACACACTTTCAACCATGATAGTTTCAAAAGCCTTACAACTGTTGAGTCCTACTATGACCTTGCAGCAGCTTAAAAGACAGATACAAAGAAAGATTTTTCTTCTTTTCTCTGACTGATAGAGAGAAAATTAGAGCTAAAAATAGTGAAGACTGGACTTAAGTTCAACATCAAGCTTTCTTTCACTCATTCAGGTTTCATTACTTGAATATTTCCATCAAATTTCTATCAAAGTATCAAACAAAAGAAGTGAGTCAACTGTAACATCTTTTTGTCAATAGTTTACTCATCTATGTGATCTGTTACTTTCCATTTCAGTATTGTAGATACAGTTAACAGTGAACATGACAGCAAAATAATCTGTTTTTGTATAATACAAGGTTATGTAAAACAGCTTGCAGAGCTGACTACATTTCCACATGCACACAAAACCACCACCTAGTATGTGGGGCCCAAAGGGCTGCTTTATGCTAATAAGCTCCATCAAGGTCAGCCAGTCTCTTTGCTGCTCCCACATCCCTGTGTTCTTTCCACATCGCAGACAGTGATGACTTTAATGGTGCTACTTCCCAAAACAGCACAATGACTTGAGGGGGAACACATTACCCACAGCAGCATTTGAGGTTATTTGCCACAGCAAGGTTTCAGCCCAGCTCTCTCTGCAGCTTCATCCCATCAGAAATCTCTCAAAATGTTTCCTGTTCATATTCCTCACAGTACACCCTCACGTTAACACACCAGCATATTGCAAAAAATAAAAAATTTTAAAAAAGCCCTGTGCAATATGATTAGTCAGTCTTTAAACATCAGTGGATACGAAGGTCCCATGTTGTCACACCCTTAGGAAACATCATGAATTAAAACTACTTTGGACCTGCTCTAAATTCTTCAACAGGAATGTGAGTCAAAGCTTTTCCGAGCTGTGGGTTTCCTCAGCTGAAGACTGATGAAAGCTGAGACACTGTTTGTGTTTAAGACAGGCTCGGGACAGTTTTAAGTTGGGAACTGTGATAAATTCTTGTCAAGTGCAGGATTTTTGCTGTGAACTGCTCACTGATGTGGGAGGAGAAGCAGAGCAAGAGTCAGTAATGATCCAGAAACGCAGTCCAATTTTGGTGCTGAGGATTATTGGGATTGCTGTTTATGTCACTTGCCTAAGACCTTGTCAAAGACACATGGTGTGAAGCATTGAGGTGTGAGTGGTGCTCTGTGATTTTACTAAGTAATGGGCACAGCCACAGATCCCAAGGCTTAGCAAAACTTGCTGCGGATTTTGTC
Organism: Decapterus maruadsi; assembly: GCA_030347415.2. Taxonomy (NCBI): domain Eukaryota; kingdom Metazoa; phylum Chordata; class Actinopteri; order Carangiformes; family Carangidae; genus Decapterus; species Decapterus maruadsi. Next base: position 7,033,365 of record CM064895.1, read on the forward strand.
CACTTTGACTTTGGTATAATTCCCTCAGGCAGTGAGGAGTGAAAGTCGACATGTGACTACACTGTACATGTGAGTGTTTGTCATCCAAAATAGAAACACGATAGAGACTGTTGAGGCGGCCATGTCTTTTATAGGTGTCAGAGACCTGCTGCCCCCTTCCTCTGTCCCTGTCCCTGTCATTCACTTGTTTGGCCCTTTTCCATAAATCACTAAAGTGGTTACCGCGTCAGGGACAGCATCTCCTCCCACGGTAATTTTATACTACCATATTAACTTTCTGCACTTCAAGGACAAGTGTTAAAAAAATACTGAAGCTTGTGTGTTGTCTGATGTGGGTGTTGAGCTTGAAAATGCTGACTGACCAAAAGTGGTTTTCCTAAATTTAGCTGAGCAGACCCTGGCATTGTTCTTGCAGAATGACACACATTGTTTAAGTGAATGTGGCACCAGGAATTAATTTGGATATCAGGCACATATCTGCTCTTAATCATTTGCATTTGTATTGTGTATTTTGACTAAATCAGATCTGGTGCAAGGTCACTGTGTTGCTAGGAGCACAGGAAACAAACAAAAGAAAACATGAGGAGATGTCCTTTTCTTCTGCCAGGGATGAGTTCATGTAATTCTGATGAACTGCAGGAGGTCTGACTGTCATTACATGCAGCTCATAGAACAGAAACAACTACTCATATTGCCATGAAAAAAATATAGTTTTTTTTATCGCTGTTTATCGATCCATTTCTTTCCACTGGGAGGTCAATAATAATAGCAAAGTGGATTGCTAATGGAGTTAAGGTCTTTTTGACTTTGTGGAAATGATAGCAATTGACAAATAATCACCAGAAACCAACAATCACAGAATATGAAAAACATTTTAATACTTTAAGGCTGAAATTGATTTGGCATAAATTCGGTAAGCAACAGAATAAATCCTCTGTTAGTATCTATAATGATGAGTGAAGGTCAGTCTGCCAGCCTGAAAACATAGCACATCATATTCTGGTTTACAATATCTTGCAGAAATGAGCTACTTGCTGATCCTGTAACACACAAATCCAGAAATAAAATTACAGGTTATGAGAGAAGTACTGCAGCTGCAAGATAAATGACTATATTCATTGATGGCACACTAGTCACTTTCAGAGAGAATGGAGGCGAGAGCAGTAATTTGAATGTGCTTTTGTGTATTCTGAAATGAAACCGTCACTGATTTTCCTACAGCTGTTACACTGAAACCAATCTCTGCGCTGAAAATAGCAGGAGAAGCCCCCTCCACCCATCCCATTAACCTGACGTGCCTTCAGCCAATCAGCATGTTACTTGCATCTGCGGCAAAAGCCAAGGATGCCATCACTTTACATAGGTTGATCGTCAGCAAAACCCACTGATGCAGGTCGTGTGGAGGTGGTGCAAAGATGGAGGCAGCTAATTGAATTGTCACCGTAGCTCTGCTGTGCCATACTGTACTGCCTCTTCATTGGCCGCCCTCCAGGCCTCTAATAACACGGATGAATGGAATCAATCTCTGCGTACAGTGTAGTGGTAATGGGACATTCAGACATTCATGCATTTGGGTGAGCAGAGGGCTGTGAGGAGTTAAAAGCCGGCCAATGAAGTGAATGCAACAGATCAGGTGGTGTGTCCGCTCATGCTTCTGTAATAAACTGTAGCCCTTTTCTTTTCTCAACTCTTGGCTCTGGCCTTGAACCTGTTTGGTTTTTCTATGGATGGCGAAGCCCTCCCTAGACCACCAGCCCCCACCTCCTTCAACATATCAGCCCACACAGACAAAGGTGAGGCTGTCATACACTGTTGTGCCGGTCCACAGGGTTTCCTTCCATCAGGAGATGCTGAGAAACATGGTAGAATTCATGTTTTCTTACTTCTCTAGTGTTTCAACAAAATAAAGCCCTGTCTCTCTGGTAGGCTCAAAGCAGTGCTCTCTCTCCGATTCAGCTCAGGGTCATACCTCCTCCAGATCCTCTCTGATGACTCTCCTGTTGTGGGATGAAACATCAGGTACAAAGGGAAGGATGGAAGCCTCTATGAGTGTAGATCTCAAATTCTGAACACACAATTGATTATTTTTTCATATAGGCTACAGTATGTAGCCTACATGTTGGACTCTTCTGTTGATTTGAAGAGTTCTTAATAATTCTTTCTTAATGAAAACACATCTAAAGCTTTTGACAAGACAAAAACATTTCTCCCCTCCATCCTTGTTTGCCAACATCTCAGTAGCGTATTTGATACTTGTTATGTTTCAGCTACTCTTGTAGTTTTTCATTTGTTTACCTCTTTTTGCTATTATTTCAATTGTTTAGTTCCTTTATCTCCCAAGTTTTTGTTAAATGTGATAGAGAAATTGTTAGTTATCACCATAGGAAGTAGCATAAGTAATCGTATAGTTTGTAGCTGTTGATGTTGCAGCCTCAGTCTTTGCAGGAAATTTCTGCTACAGAAACACAAGAGTAAAACATCTAAGAGTCACAACGGAGGTAAATAATTAATCTCAGAGAATATGCTAAATATTCCACCAGCTGAGACTCCCAGTTGAACTAGTAGGCCAAGCACGTGTCAATATGAGGATGTATTGGGTCCAGATAGTGAAAGCATCAGTAGCACAGAATAACACAGACACACAACGTGACACATACAGTAGTCATGGAGAGTCTATAGGCCTACAGGAAATTGAAGCCTGTTCTCGTTTATCACAGGTCTCTTACCCATTATATGTAGGTATGGACTTTATCAAGAAAAGGTTTTTTATTTCAAATATGCAGAGGAGGGAGGAAGAAAACAGCAACGTAAATGTCAATTCTCTCCAGTACGCTTGAAGCTTTGTTTAAATGCCAATCAGAGATTGGCTGAGGAGAAAATGGAAATGAAAGCTTAGAGAACAATTCTCAACAGATGGGACTCATCTCAGAAGTGAATTTAGAATATTTATTCAAATATTCATTCTTCCCCATTAAATTGTTTTTCCCTTTTCACTCACAGAAGAGCAAAGGACAGATGAGTGGTGGGGCAGTGTGTGTATGTACTCAACGTGTATATGTGTGTGTCTGTATTGTGCAACTTGTGTACCGTGGTCATTGGTTGCCGAAGTGGTAAATGTTATTAAAGACAGAAATGGCCTTGCTATGCCACTTTACAGTATTATCATAGACAAGGTATTGATTTGACCTGTGGGTTGCTTTCATTTGCAAGTATCGTTCCTGCCCGTGCGTGATGTACTCACTTCTCCCTCTTTACCTGTCTCTGAATACAAATGAGCCTCCTTTTATCTATCTAAATAATCAGCCGTGTCTGTTCAAATGTAGGCAGCCGCTGATGCCCTTGCTGTGGTTCTTTAAGGGGACATTTGCACAACAAACATACGTGACAACGCTAGTCCTTACCTCTGCTGAGAAGGACATTCAATCTACAGTCCTTATGAAAATGAACTGACTTTCCAACTTTCCTGAGATATTTCAAAGGGCAGTCTCACAAGTTGAGGACCAATCTGTTCAAGGTTGTTCTCAGACGGACGGAGTGCTTTTATCTTACTACTTGATAACCTTCGCAATCAGCCTGTGAATAGTTGTAATCGGGAGCAGTGGGGTAAAATACATCACTTGCAACCACTCTGATGGCAAATCAACAATTAATCACCGTTGCTGTGCTCTGCTACTGATGATTATCATCAATGGGAAGTGTATCGCCATCTAAATAGAGCTGAGGGACAAAACATACCAATTTATTTTCTCTGTTCTCTGGGGAAAATATGCCAAGGACACACTGTACGCACAGTCAAAACAAAACCTCTCTGTGAAATTTTGCTCCTTACACTTCTTGTTCTGCAAAAGTAAAATCTGTGATGTGGTTTAGTGATTTGAAAAATGTTTCCAGCCAATAGCATGTATGCAAAGAAATAATTAATTGCGCCCTCAAAACATAACAAAACATTAAAAACAAAAAGTTTTGATACTTAATAACAATAAATAGGTAGTAGATATTCAACTACCTATATTGTTAATGATTGACAGGGTACATAATTACCCTTACCCCAACCTTAAAGGGATAGTTCAGCTTTTTTGAATTTATACTATTTCAATATGAGTTCATGAGTTGTTTTGCCTAACCCCATCCAAATTTGATTTATTGTTGTCTGTATTGTCGTATTTTCTAACCCTAATCATTATCCTGCCTCAACCTAACTCCACATGAGCCAGTGCTCTCAGTCCCACTCCCCACCACAACCTAACCCTAACCCTCATCTTTACTGGATATAACAGAAAAGTTCTATAATGACAAATTACGTGGGCAAGGAGTAAGAATACTAGCAACAAGTAATATGTGTATATGATGTAATTAGTGTGGCAGATGTTAAGTTGCCAGGGGTGTTTGGGCAAAGCCACTAATGTTAGCCAAAAGCATCTTTGACGCAATTAAGGAAATGAAAAGATGATGGATACGAATGAATCTTCAGGTTTAGTTGATAAACCTAAACACTACAAAACAAATATTTCACCTGGATTTGACTTTGGAGAGGACATTCGTTGTTATCTGCTCTAATAGTAGGCTTTTATCTGACAGATAATCACCTAATGACTGAATATAATAAAACAGCCACTGCCCCAGTCACACACACTTACCTTCCAAAGCCTTATTTACTTTCATATTTACCTCACTAATGGGAATCTTGGTTTTCTTGTCCCAGTTGTGGTGAAGCCGGTGCCAACCACACTGTCCAATCAGTAATGATTTATGGTTTGTTTGTTTCACAGGACAGAGAAGGGTAGCCTTTGATACCCACAAACAATTGTGGCGCCGGGTGCTCTTGCTTTAAATTGATTCTCCTCTGTATCTGCGTTTGGAAAATGCAGTTGCTCAACCTCAAAGATCAATTGCTTTTCAGCTATATGGTCTTCAGACAAAAATGGAAAGGAGAAAACAATGTGGATAAAAAAAAAAACAATTACAGAAACCACAGAGTGTGTACTGAATCATATTTCCAGTGTATTAGTCTTTTTCTTACACATGAAGAACTATTTAAAGCATGGATACGTTTTAGGAATAAAACATACAACAGAACATGGAGAGAACACAGTGTAAAACTAAAGAAGTGGTGACAACATGAATAGCTGAAAATTGTATTTCTAACATCTGAAGCAGACTACCTTGTGGTGTGGTGACCTTTAGTCAGGTACCAAGGTAGCAGAGTCATTTCAGCACTTATCAAACATGGACACTTTTGTTTCAGCAAAGGTGGGACATTTGTCAGCAGTCATGGATCAGTGGCAGGCTGAGGTGCACACAGAGCAGGGTCCTCGCTGATTTACCATTATTCCAGAGCTAAAGACTTTAGTGAAACCATCTGCAATAAAAAAAAAACCTTTGACTCATGTGGCAGCACTGACATTTAGAAAAGGCTTGTGTCCAGGGTGAGTGCACAGAGTCACATAACATGATAAAGTGCAAAAGACAAAGATTTGAAAAGAAGTAATATGGTCTGATTGTCCAGTACATTTATTCCTGGTAACAGGCAAGGGATAATGTCAGCATACAATGGGGATGGATTACTACTGGCAGCCCGGAACCCTATGTTAGTGCACAACCTGATCAGTACTGCTATTGCCCTTTCACCAGACTCACTGCTGTGTAATATCAACAGTGGTTTCATGAATCCAAGATGGAGTCAGAATTGTCCCAGCACGTGGATATAAACAATCCACCATTCAGGACACAGCAGGGATGGAGCAGTGAGTACGGGACTTGTAAGTATATACAGTAATATGTTGAATATTATGTATTTCCACATTCTCTTCACCACCATACACAAATAATACTCAGAGAGCTGTTTCCATTCATGCCTGGAAGTTTCAGCTTGCAGGTGCTAAAAGCTTTATGGGGTTTCTGACAGTCCACTGCCACACTGATGTGCGACCCACTGGGACCATCTCTGGAACCCACTGACCCGTCCAACCCTGCACTCACAATCCACATAAACACAACTTCAGAAACAAATGACTAACAGATAACTGATAAGATGATACTATCTTAATTACATATACTGTAGTATGAAGACATCATGTGACAGGACATTGATAAACACACATTTGCCTTTCACTGCTCAGTGCTACTTTATATTCAGAGGTCCAAAAAGCAAAAAGAAAGTGCTTTCGAGGTTCACTGAGACAATTTCTTGCTCTGTGAACACGTCTAAACGACAAAAAAGTTTCCAAAAATAACCTGTGAATACTTTTTCTGCTTTGATGCTTCCATCTGCAAGATTGTATTCTAGGGGTGGAAGTGTCCATCCGTCCTTCACTCCAGTTAACACTGAAATATCTCATCAAATTTTAGATGATTCACCATTATTAAAAAACACAACAACATTCATTCATGGTGTTCTGTGGATGTGGATTATGGTTCGATTTACTGTAGAGTGAAATTTCTCTGTGATTAGAGAATAAATTGTCATGAGATCCATGTCCCCCTCAGGATATCAATAAGGGCAATTTTATTTTTGCTGTTCTTTCTGCTTAATATTGGACACTATCACAATATCAGTAAACATTTTTGTTTTTTTGTTTTTTTATTGAAAGTTTGTTGCCTCAGGTCAACATTGTACCATTATGGACAAATATTGTATTAGATATTTTCATGCAGGAAAAAAAGAAACACATTTATTGGAAACTTCAGTTTTTTAATGTATTATAATTTTTATATTGATAAAAAGTAACATTTCTGTCAGGTTTTGAGGAATGCAGGACCCAAACGCAGACTTTCAATAAACACAAAGGCTTTAATTACCAGCTCAACATGACACACCATGGAGCAACATGGACACACAACAATGAACTGATAAAGACATAGGGAGACACTGGGGTTAAATACATGAGGGAACGAGACACAGGTGGTGCAATCAACACAGGTATAAGGGCAACTAAACTAAACAGGGACGAAACAGACACAGGGACACAGACCAGTTTCATATCCATCTGTTGTTTTCAGGCAAATTGTATTGTGAAATACATATAACCAAATCATCATTAAATAGTATGTAATTTTGATTTATTTACTAATTTACTAGTCTGGCTCACCAGACCCTCTTCCAGAGAAGATTTACTAATTTAGTAACTCCTCCAATCAAGCCTGCTGGAGGTTGGTTGGGAGGTGGGCAGAGTTGGAGTGACCTACCTGCACACCTGCATTCAATCAGGCCTCATCAGCCACCTACTGTACTGCAGTCAGCTCGTCCATAACGGTCTGGTTTATTCACCCACTAATCACCACATCGTCCTCATACCTCCAGTTTTATTGTGCCTTAGCACTACTTCCTTTGTGCTGTTGAGTTTGCTCTGCTACTAATTGTGTTAACCTGTGTACAGATTGCCGGCTCTTGTTTCCACTCACACACCTGCTCTGTTATCAGCTCCTTGGACTCAAGACCCAGCCCTGTCCAATCCACCAGCCTCTGTGCCAGTCTCTGTTGCTCTCCCTGGTTTTCACCACCTGGTACCAGTTTATCTCCATAGCCCTTTTGGACTCTGTTTAACACCCACCATACCCTACTGACCTGCCTTACCTGTTTTGGACAATAAACCAAGTCTGATTTCATCACTTCCAAGATCCCTGTTTGTGTCAAAACTAGTGTTTCCGGTCTAAAAACTGTGCCATATATGACACCTGCTGCTGTGCCTCCATTATCACCCTGAACCTCTTCTTCATATTGTCTCTCTCTTCATCACTGTGTGCACACCTCATCCTCATTTTCATCCATTGGCAGTATACTTGTGGGTTGTACTTTTCTAAAATGCAGCACAAAACTTTCAAATTCATCTACTATGTCATAATGTGTATGTGAATTATTAAAAATGCATTTAAAATTCTATATAAAGTATATTTAGATTATTCTAAATCTTTTCCTAACAATTAAAGTATACTGTTAATATGTATGTTTATGCCTGGTATGCCCTTTCATGATTCCAATATTGCCGTAGAGCAACTTGCAGTTTTTCATTTCCTATGAAACATTTGATGATGTAAACTGAAAATAGTTCATTACTTGTCAGTGAAGGTGATTGTGACTATTTGTGGGTTATAATCTCAATCAAAAAAGATATGAAAAATGCACATTTCATTGGACAAAATATGTGCTAGTGTGACATATGTGCACACATGCTGACAGAGGAAGCAAAATAGATGCCTAGGCCCTGCCAGATTTTTTTTTTTTTTTTTTGCTGCATTTTAGTTGCTTAGCATTTGAGTTCCCCTGCCCTAAAAGCTAAGGCTATGTTGCCTGAAGGCATCACGGTACCCTGGTGGTGACACAGACTTGTGGTAAATGTAGGCTAAGGATGCTAATAAACTAAGAATGTTTGCATGTTGAAGACTATAGCTGCTAGAGCAGAATAATGTCATTGTGAGCTTGTTAGCATGCTCATGTTGGCATTGAGTCCAAAGTGGTGCTGTGCCTGCACACGGCTGATGACAGAATTGTCACACCTTCTGTGGTACCACAGGTACAATGTATACCGTAGCTTCTAGATGTTATTTCACATAGGTCTTTTTAGGCTGTGACCATTGCAGTTGTTTTTCTCACAGTGTTGGTTTAGCTGCTTTGTTTGTATTTTATTCAGAAGTTTTAAATCAGTTTGACTGAACGGTCAAATATGATTTTATTTTGGCCAATCCAGACTTATTAAACACAGTGAAGAGACAGTTGTTTCTGCTGGCAGCCCTGCTGTCTCTACTTGGATGGTATAGCTATATTTTTCAAAAATCTTGGCAAGAAGTGAAGGCAGATTTAGTATGACGTGCAGTTGCTGAAATCAAACTGTGCCGCGATCTCAGCGTACAGTTTGGCTACGTGCCTACGTCCACCTTCTCTTCCCATTCGCCAAAGACCTCTGAATGTTACTCGCCGTCCTGTATTGACAGCCTTTAGATTGCTTTCCATGCTTGATTGATGAGGAGGTGAAACGAGCACACTCTATCCACTTTCTTAGCGAACTCTATCTCTTGTGTGAGACACTCCATAATTTATTCAGCTTGCTCTAAAGGTACTGTGCTGTTCCATAAGTCCCCATGACTTAAATAGCTGCAGCACTGTCCTTGTTGCATTCTGAGTGTATTTTCTCCCTCTAGGTGCTGTTCTCCCTCTTAAAAAATGGGATCACAAGTCCTATTTTCTACGTTCCAGTTTAAAGAGCAAGTAACTGAGCCAGCAGTTCTGTGGGTGCCAAGTTATGCTCCCTAGCTTGACCTGCTGGCACTCCAACAATGAAGACATCTATTAAAAAATAAGTATATTGTAATAATGGAAGCTATACGTTTTTCTGCATGTACACTAATCATGATATTTTCTCAAAACAATTGTATGTGGGCTGGTAATTAATTATCTCCTGTCAAGATGATATGTAAAGCGATGCTATTTTAATTTGGGGTCCTCAGGAACACTCATTAATCTTTCCGAGATACTGCTCAGTGCCTAAGGCCATGTTGTTTACTGTTTATTTTTTCCTGTGTCACTATACGATGTTTTCATGCTTTGTCTCCACATTTCCATGTCTTTGCGCTTTGATCTCAAGAAAACATAGCTACACAGGACACACTCTCCCAACTGCTGTAGGCATGCAGGGACATGAAATATGTTGTTCTGCAACAAGCCTCCCGAAGCACCGACTGTTCCTCATATGGTCAGTAAGTAGGACACATTCATAAACATGTTGCGACACAAGCAAGACACCAGAAACTGCTGAGTGGAAAGCACTGGTCCTTCAAGTCAAAGCAAAATGCTTTTTTGTCGCTCTTTCTCACCAGTAAACTGCAGCACAGCCTCTCAGTCTGCTCTTCCCCCATGACAAGATGGGTTTTGACAGTCCTGTGCCAAGTGTTTGATCCGTGGGCTCCGAGAGAAGAAGCAAGGGCCCCAGGGTTTGACAGCGACGGTGCTGCAGAGCCCAGGGGACCGAGCATCAGCCACTGCTCTCAGATGTGAGTCGAGCATTTTCTCCTTCCAACATCGGCCAAACATTCCCCAGACCTCGGCATGTCGACAAACACAATGCACAGTGCTGCATGCGCTGTCAGGGAGGAACAAGAGCATTTCTTTGTGCTTCCCGTGTGGCCCTGATTCACTCTAACTGTTCAAGACAAGGCCGAGGCGCTCGTGCTCTGTTCTGTTGTTCCTTACGCAGTTGTTTCAGAGGAGATGGAGATTTGATTTCATTACAGTGTCTTGTTTATAAGTGTTTGCTTGAAAATATTTCCATATAACCACATCCTGCAAGCATGAAATATTTTATTGATGCAACACAAGGTTTTTTTAAAAATCTTTTTCATCAATCTGTCAACCTACAGGACTATTATAAAGGACAATTCCTTAATATTAATGTGAGTGTGGTCATGTGAATTATGGGATGGCAGTGTCATGCAGTGTTGTGCATAACACTGTTTATTGAACATGCTCATATGTTTTGTGCACACCGAACTTAAAGAATCAGTTGAAGGACCTGAATGTGAGTGCTCACAGTTTTTACAGCACGCCATATGACGTCCCTGCAGCAAGGTTAGCAATACAGACATACCTGCTACTGCTGAGACCAGTTTGTTGAAGCATTTGAAGCAGTTTTATTATTAAGTAGTAGGTAGGTAGTAGTGATAGTTCAACGATTTATTTTCAATGCCAAGTCTGTTTTTGTTCTATTAATCGGAATGAATCAATAGTGTCTTTGAACTGCTGAATGAAATAAAATCTCCGTATACACTATATCCTAACTGCACCTTATTTTTCACTCATTGTAATATGACATGTGGCAGAAAGAGGAATTATTTTTTAGCCCTTTCCCAATATTCCAGATGTTTTCTGTTTGTTGTTCCCGACATGTTCGGCATTAGTACAAGTCATGGTGACCTACAGTAGCTCTCATGCTGGCCTGACTCTCACTCTCCTACATTAAGCAGTAAAATATATCCTCAGTATCAACATTGTTTTGTGGTAATTGTTGTTTTAAACGTGTTAAATGTCTTCAATGCTTTCAATGATTCATTTACTTTTGGTCAGCAATGCTTTTGGGCCGGTGATTGTTGAAAGGTTCTTTAAAAAAAAAAACAGCGGCCTATTTATCTAAAAAGTAGTTTAAAAGAACATGAGTCATTTCATTTTTGTAACTGTGATCTTTCTTAATTGAAATTGTGAACTTTGAATATGAACTAGTTCATAGTTTCATCTGCATCTGAACTTTGAACTAGTTCTTCTTGTTAGTGGGTTAGAGTGTGCACCACTGTGGTCTTGAACGGAAATATCTCAACAAATGTTTGATAGGCATCCCCAGCGGGAGAAACTTAATGGCACCCTGAAAAGGAAAGACATCAATAAAGCTGGTCAGACAAGATTCAGCTCTGGCAGCTTTATTGAGAACTGACAGTACCATGTGCAGAAATGTGGATTTATTTCTACATAAAACACTCTGACAGAGATTATTTCCTTTTCAGAGCCAACTTTCCAATCTAATTTACTTTTTCACTTTTCTATCTTAGGTTAGTTTATTGTTATGTTTCACCTTTTCAAGAACCAGAAAAATGAGATGTGTGGTTTTGGTCTTTTGGTCAATCAACATCTCAAATGATCAAATTTTTATAGTGGGTAGGCCTAATTAAAACACACATCAGTAATTAATCACACATGGACATACTTATAGTTTACCCCACATAGACACTCATACAGTAATCATGCACCATGTATCTAATTAGCTAAACATAATCAAAATACACATCAGCCTTTGCTGGTCAATGAGGTGACAGAGCTTAAAGTATAGCTGCTCAGCTGTTTACCAATTACCATATCATCTGAAAATTCAAATAACACTTCGAAAATACTGAACATACTTGACATGTTAACACAAAAAATATATTTTAAACAACATAATATTAAAAACAAATACGCTTTGAAACTATTATTATAAATTATTAATTCTGTGAATGTACGCTCTAGAAGCCTTGATTTTTGACACTAAGATTGGCTGCCAATAGTTGCTGATGTTACTAATCATGGTCGTGATTGTTTTGAAGATTTCACTGTTCAGCTTTCAGACTCTGCACAGTGATGTTCAAACAGTGACATAACATGTCAGCAATTTTCCGTGTGGAGATGAGTATTTCTTCTGTGGCTGCTGTCCAAACATTGTACAATAGCAATCTTGTCAGTCATTACCACCAAAACACAGATCTGTCATATTGTAATCCAGATGTCAGAGAGGTTGTTGAAGTGTTTTTGCTGTTCATTTGCTGTACCCAGATGTGAAAACATCTGCCTTCCACATGGCACTCTTTATTTATTCATGGGGATATTTCCAGTGAAGTAATAATTGATGAAATTGAAATGAAACGTAAATTAAACATAAAATCATTGCATCATGGCTTTGCACATAGCAGTCTTTACTCAGTTTCCATGGTGCCATGGCTCAAGAAAGAAGCATTGTTTCACTTTACCTTTAGTCCAAGCAGCAACCTCTGGGGCAGAAAAATGAAGCTGGCACAGCAGTGAAAATGCTACAGTTCAATGTGTTGCACCCACAGACTCCTATTTTCTGGGTTTAATTCCTGTCTGTGCAAAATCTTTCCAGGTACCACAGGTTTCCCACAGCATGCACAATGTGGACTTGTGACTCTAAACTGCCTGTAGTATGTGACTGTTAGTGTATGTGCGTACTGTACATATGTGGCCCTGAAAGACACTGGTGACCTGTCCAGAGTGTACCCTGTCTTCTTCCTATGTCATTGGCTCCCACCCGTGACCCCGCACAGATAAGCGGTAGATGGATGGATAATGATAATAGAAATATCATCATCATGGTTGTAGCAGAGAGCAGGATCACAGGAGCATTTATAGGTGTCTTGCAATCTCAGGCTCAGCCTTCAAAGCTTTGGAAGCAGAAAAAACCTGAAAAGTAACAGTTTACTGCAACAGATACAAGGTGAAAGTGAAGCTGCCTTCACAGGTCTCATGATGAATGGAGAAATCAAAAAAGAGAGAAAAAAAGTGTTTTGGCCAGTGTGGAAAGAGGAGCAGTCATTAAAGTGCACAGTGCAGTCTGTCCTCCTTCTCAGACTTGATGTCACAGGTCAAATACAACTGGCATGAGAAAAGCTGCCAGGCGATGAGAAGGCTCCACTTAACTGTCTAATGAAAACTAACAGATTTAGTATACAGGGTTTGTTTTGAGGAGGTGGAAAACTGAAGAGCACTCTGGGATAAATCAGATTCTACAGATACATGCTCTAGTTTAATATATAATTTTTAATTGATTGTTTCCTAAGGAGAGTAAGACCTAGTATTGATTTAAGAATAAATAATAAATCGGTTCTGCATGAACTGTGATGGATTATTTGATGTTATATCACTTCCTCTTTAGTTTGGTCGTCTACTGGTTTTACATTGTTTATCAGTCAGACAATTATTCCAAGATAACAAGGGTTGATTTGAGATGTGTTTGATTTGTTGTGTGGTAGATGTTCAAGAGTAATGAAAGTGTTAATTTAACATAACCAATGTGGGTAGAACATGGACACAAAATTGATTGGTCACCAGTGAAGAAGCAGAACAAGCAGCATATTAGTGGTGCAGCTACAATGGATACCTGAGGTATCACACCAATAGTGGCATGAGGCAAAACACAGAAATTAAGGTTTTGCCTCTACTGTAGCAGTGACTTTTACATCGAGTATTGTCATATTTTCCATGTTGCAGTCTGGAGAAAGCACAATACATAGACCTAATGCAAATAATCATGTAGCAGGCAGGCTGACCAAGAAGTGCAATAACCCCATGACTTTATGAACTTAAAACTGTGTAATGTAGCCTGCTATGAATGCTTTTTCATTGGGGTTTGATCATCTTTGCTTTGCTCAATGCAAAGGTTTAAGTGGAGCACATTTTCAGTCAATCCTCTGTCACAATTACACTGCACTACACTCAGTGCTCGTGCTTGTACAGTGAACAATGCTCAATGATGGACACTTGTGCTTTAAGGATGGTAAGTCTACTTCTGCCTGACTGTGTAACTGTCTTGGCTGGAAAATGTTTGGCTCTGAAAAGATGATCCTGAATGATGGAGTGAACACTGAGTGCTTAAAAGCAGCGATAGCAACGTGCTGCTGCTTGGAAGAGAACTGCCTGAGGAGAGGGATTCTTGTGCCATTTTAAGAAACCAAACCATCTCAGCTCATATCCATTAAGTGTGACATCATCCTGTAGCTTGGGTGATGGGAGCGTGAACATTGTTCTTCAGATATAGCTATTTTTTCTTCTCTCTCTCTCTCTCTCTCTCTCTCTCTCTCTCTCTCTCTCTCTCTTTAAATGGAAACAATGGAAACACACGGCTCTATACAGGAGACTAAGTTAACAACGAACAGGTGAACATAATCAAGATTTTCGGAGCTAAAGAGCTATTTGCCCTCATGAGTTGGTGGAGACCAAAACAGAGCCGAACGGACAGCTTCAAATGGATGGTACTCTACAAGTTCACCAAAGTAACATGGTATTATCACTGTGATGTCACAGCTGTAGTTCCAGTTCTTTTTTTTTTTTTTACTGTATTGTCACCACAAAAAGGTCAGGTAATTATTTTTACTCTGGAATCACTGTAAGCATCAGTGCATTTGCTTGTGGAGACTTGCCTTTACATTAATGTTTACTACACTCTTGACATACATAGCTATACGCTTTACAGCTCAGTTACAGCCTTCTTTCAGAGTTCTCACATCCATTCACCTTGCTGCTGTTGAATAATCAACAAAAGAAAGTTACTGACTTCTTTCTGCTATTTTTCCTCTTGAGTGCTCCTTTATATTTTCTACTTTTCAGGCCAGCATGCCTTAGACGAAGGAAAACTTTCTTTCAGCTATCAAGGCGCAGCTTCTGAGTCTGCAGCTGAAGTATTTATGAGAGATTAATGCTTTTGTTTAATTTCAGCCCAAGGGAGGGCTGGGTATTAAAAAAATAACCCAGGGGAGAGCCATTTAGTTCCTTACTTATGGAGTTTTAATATCTCTCTCAATGGCATGAATTTTATGATGCACTTTTCCATTAGTGTTTTAATAATGAATAATTGAGGGCTCATGATTTCGGACCTTTGAATCATTGTTTAAAACAATACAGGAGCATTCAAATGTATAGTTTTATTTGTTTACTTTATGAAAGTTCATTGAGGAGATGGAAACCATTCTCATGTCTGTAGCCATACGCTAATTACAGTCCCACAGCCAGCAGAGGGTTAGCGTCAAGAAGCAACCATGGGAACAAAGGCAGAACTAACACACTATAACCATTTTGTTTTATCCCAAAAATTCATGTAATCAAGTGTTAAATTAAGTATTTGTGTTCCCCTCTGGGTTTTCTGTTTGACTGTTTGGTACAATGAATTCCTGTAGTCTTCTCATCTATGTCTTGGCATGAGAGTGAATAAACATATTTCCTCACATGCTTATTAACTGTTTCAGAATTTGTTGGTCAAAAACATGTTTTAAAAAGTGCTCATGTTAACAAAGAGCAGAACTCACATGCGCAAAAAAAGCCACTAAATTGCAGTCAAATCCTTTTACCGCCCCATCACAATCCTGCATTTGTCTGTCACGTCCTTCTTTTCAGCTTTCCTGGTTGTTGTACTGTAAGTGCAACTGACAAATTTTCTGCTAAATGAGATGTTCAGAGCAAAGTGGCCATTTGCTTTTGTATGTCTCAATGAAAAATCTAATGGTTTACAAAACAAAAAGGCATTGGTTGCTCAGTTACAGAAAAAAAAAACATAACCAGTGTTGAATTGATTATTTAGATTATTTTATCCTCTTGATTTACGACTTTAGATACAGTAGGAAGTTGCTCAGATGAATAGATTAAGAAAGATTATCCATGACATTGAACATGTATGCAATTATCAAGAACAATGAAAAGCGGATGAAAGTATACAGCAACACATTTACACAGTACCTCTCCAGAATTGGTAGTTTTCTTTTAAACCAAGTATTTAATGTTTATTTTATCAAGGGTGCACCTTTCTAACTTTTTACTTAACATTATATAGGCTAATGCTGAAGAAGATCCTTGGTGCATTTGGTTTGAAGTTGTGCTCCAGACGGCTGAGTAGTGAGGTAGCCTTGGGCCTCCTTGTAATTCTAGTGCTGATCCCAAATGGTATCTGTTTGTGTGTGGAATTATTCAGCTGGCCTTCTGTTCAATTCATTCATTAGTTTTTTTTAGGGGGGTGGAAGGGGTGTGGGGGGGTTCAGCTAAATTCTACTAATCTACTCCAAACTCGTTAGTCATGTATCTAAGGTTTATGCATCCTCAGGGACTGAGAGGCTTCTGTGTTTGTGGAAATGAACAAAACTGCATTAATCCTGTCTTTATTGTAGCAACAAACTAAATAAACTGAAGACATAGACTAGGTACAACACACAACTCAACCAGCTATTTCTAAAATATCCTTATGGGCACAGACATGAATGAGTTATGATGATTGAATGAATGAATGAATGAAAGAATGAATGAATGAATGAATGAAAGAGAGTTTTTTGGACCCACACTTGTTCACATGCCTTCAAAAACCATCCCACTGAGCAACAAGAAAATGAGAGAAAAAGAGAGATCTCATAAAGTAGTCCTAATCCACTTGGAACTGATTTTAGCCCAGATACATGATTACAAGTACTTTCACTGCAGTGACCTTTTAAGAGCATAATCGCAGTCAGTGTAAATGTGTTCTTTTAGAGCTCAGCAGCTGGGTTAAGATCATGACAGAAATAAATCACTACCACCTCTGCCATTCTGAACACATATCTTGAACCAGAATATTCTGGTTCAAGATGTTGTAAGACAGGCTATCTACACCTTTATCTTCAAAGTTTTAACTAACTGATTGTGCAGCACCTGGAGGTTTACCACACACAGAAACTGGAGCAGAGTGAGAGATCTCTTTCTCCACAGGGGTACAATATGGCACTAAGGTTACTAGCATTAAAGATATCTATCTTTCTAGGCCACAGACACCATAAATGTGTGGGCATCCTCTCTGTGCACTACACATTGTGACACTGCATTGTAATAACAACGACAAAAACAATAAAATATTTTTTCGCTTCGTGTTATGAAAAAGTGTAGCAGTGCATTTTTAGCTTTAACAATATGGATTGAAGATGAGAGGCCACAGTTGCAGTATATCACTTCTCTCTGCAATGGCCTTTATAGCCCTATAAACTGTAGCACTGCTACTCTTGGTTTTACTTCAAGGAAGGGATAATATAAAAGCATTACTGGATTATTATTGCTGGCCTTGCATTCACCACGTGACCATAAACATTACTTTATTACACATTACACTGTGTCTGTTGGATTTGTAAAGATAAGGAGCTGTTTGCCAAAGAGTTGGCTCTATAAATGTTTGGAATGATTGTGATCTGACATAACTACTAATTTAGTGTACTGCAAGATGTTTTTGTAATTTGTATTATGTATTGCTACGTGAATGAACTGTCCATCTGTCAGTCCATCACTCCATCCATTCATTGTTGCAGGGGGGCTAATGCGGATCCCAGTTGCAGTTCAAAGACAGACTATTACAACAAGAGAGCCAGGATTGAAGATGAAGATGGAATTACATTTAGTGTGCACAAAATAAACTACACAGCGGGGTGTAGGCCAGCTGAGGAAACTGATCTGGAGATGAGAAGCTTGCATCTGAAGAAGCTGTATCCCCAGTTGCATCATTTCTTTTCTTTTCTTTTTTTTGGGGGGGTGGTATTTTCACCCCCTATTAGTCAGATCGCTGATGTATTCAGACAGGAGACACTGAAAGAGAACTGACACTGCAGTCGTAACACATTGTAACCACTAGACCACCACAATGCCCATTCTTTATCATTTGTATTTGAGATGCAGGTAGTGTAAGAGTTTACTTTGTTTAGTTTTGGTGTTTTCACAGAGGAGATTTGAGGGCACTAAACAAAAAATAAATAAATAAAAACATCCTGCAGTTTACCTGAGGAGAGAAATCCATACAGCCTGCAAACATCAGCAGGCCTCTGTGGCTCAGACATGCTACACAGGGAGGAGAAGGAATGGCAGGAGGAAGAAGAGGAGGAGGAAGAGCAAGCTCATTCGGGCTGCCAGCCAGTGTCCCCCAGGCTACATAGAGCACTGATGAACTTGATAGATTGGTGAGAGTGCCAGGAGGTTTGGGCTGAGCAGAGCACCGCTGACCCAGCTCCAGTGCTGGGAAGAAATATAAATCTGGCTGACACCAGCCGGGAAAGATCCGCTCCACATAGACCCTCCATCGACTAACTCTGGCTTATCGAGGAACAATCAAAAGTTATATTGTGTTTGAGGATGAATACTATGTCATGTGTGGTAGCTGTCATAGTGAGGAATGTTTCCAATCACCAAGGCAAAATATGGCTGCTGATTTAATTTCCTGTCAAGGCATAAATACAGAAATATGGACAGATATTCATTATTTTTGGAAGTTGATTGACGCAGAAAATCTTTTATTATCAATCCTGCCTTAGGAAAGACTTGATGTATTGAATAAAAAATGCACAATGACGTGTCAATACCAAGCACTTCTTTAATGGTTGACAAAGACAGCAATATAAAATGTGAAATCATTATTTCACTATGAATATACCATGTAACATGTCCTGTAAGGTATAGACAAAACCATATATCATCTGTCACTGACGGTGTCTAGCCTGAACCCAAGGTGTTGTTTGGCAGGTGTTTTAATCAGCCAAAGTAAACGTTGTCTCATGATCCCCCAGGGGGGGCAGTGAGGGAGGATGTTGGAGGATGGAGGGCGCAGCCAGTGACAGTGATGTGCCTCCTTCCATTAGCCAATCGTGGAGTGATGGAGACCATGCTAAAGCTCCTGATGGAATCTCCGCTAGGCCACAGACTCAGGATCTGAGCACACAGGCAGCCATCTCCATCATCTGTCTTCCCAAATGAAATATAATGGAGAAAATGGCCAATGGGGTGATGGAGACTGATTCAAAAGAAACATGAGTGGTAATCAATATGGTTCTCTGCGCAGCCAGGCAGCATAAGACTCCCTGCAGCCACCCACTGCTTACCCCAGGCTAGCGTTGGGTGCCATCCTACCATCTGTATGTAATTTATGATCAAGGTGTCACTCTCACAAAGATGCACCACGGATGAGGGAGCTCAGGTCATAATGAAAATAAGAGCTTTTTGTCCTCACAAAGGAAAAAAGAAGTTGCACTGTTCTGCTCCATGAGTTGTGATGATGGATTGATCCAAGGTATCCCATAAAAAGTTTGAAGTAAGTATGCATCTAAAGTGGCTGTGAATGACAAATGATACAGATGAAACGTTCTTCGGCCTTTGTTGCAGACTAGTTTTGATTTCAGTTTGCAGCCTTAAAGCAGAAGTAAGTGATATATTTGTGTTAATATAAGTCTTAAATTGTTATATCTTCCGCCAGCAATCACTTACATAGAGTGTTTGGACTGAAACACGGGTCTCTCAGTCCCTCTGCTCTGCTCTGAGCCGAAGAGAAAACATTTATCGTATCCTACAGTTTTTATCCAATGAGGAGAGAGAACGGCATGCAGGGCTGTGTGTGCAGCCAAGGGACGCCGTGAATGTAACAGGGACGAGGACTGTTATGGTGCGTTATTCGTTTTTTTCCGATGAAGTTACCAGTTCGATCTGGTACATAGATCAAAAAACTACTAACGATTTCACGGGTCGGAAGTTACGAGTGGCCGTTATAGTGACTTTCACCGGTAAAACAGGTTGGAAAAACACGAGTGGGTTTCCTGAAACGCTACAAAGTCGTAAGTTGTGACTTGAAGCTGTAATTTACGATTTCAAAAGCCTGCCTGGAACGCAGCATTAGCGAAAACGACCGGACCACTTACTTCTGCTTTAATTTGATTTAATTTAGGATTTTTTGATTTGTGGTGTTCTTGCTATAGCCTACTGCTACGACATTAGGAGTAGCAGTAGGCTATACATACAATAATATGCTATTGCAGATGAGTTCAGCATCAAACTTAAAGTGGTGGAAAACAACAACAGTATTAACTCTTTTCATCACATGTTGTTTTGCTGAAGCTAGTATACGAACTAGCTAGCAAAGCTATTGCTTATTCGCTATCCACAAGTTTCCAAACATCCAAAACGTAAGCTGGTTTTGCTCTTCCAGTGGAATTGTAGCTACAGTATGTAGGCTACGTGGTTTCACTAGATGTCATAGTTGCAGTAAACGCATGGGTCTATTAAAATGGCTTTTAACAATGGATATCCTTTTGTGTGATATCCATTGTTAAAAGCTGATGTGATGATCCATGTGTTTTAAAGATTACAGATCCATGCGTTTACTATGGATCGACTATGACAAACATACAATTCCACTGGAAGAGCAAAACTGGCTTACATTTTTGATGTGAGGAAAACGGTGGATACCTTGATATTTAATTAAAAGACTTGTAATAATGTGCCATTATCTTCTATTTTAACTCTGGTTAAGAAAGCAAATAATCAGATGTTACCTAAACAAGGGTGGCATGTCAATGTGCAGCCACACATTACGGACCCTTTAACTTTAATGCACAGCTCATTAGATGTGCATTACTTCTGACTGAAATGATTCCACTAAGAGTATTCAAATAGAGCATCCAATCGTATCTACTTGAATTAACTGCAACCTAAATTGCTCAACTAGCATTAATGGAGTGCAGGAAATGTTCCCAGTGATTTCTTCAACTTTCTCTCACAAGATGAAAGAGACAAAGAATTCAGTAAAAATGACCCCAATGTGTCTACAGTACAACCTCTGCAGATCAAACTTGTTTCTTATCAAAGACACGCTTATTTCTTTTGAATTGCACATTGAAGGAGGCTTGTAGGCCAGCATGGATGCTTATAGGTAGCAGAGGCAGCTCAGTGGCAACAGAAAGCACTGATCAATAATGAATATGTGGCAGGTCATAGCTCAAGAGCAGGATGGTTGTGGGGGTGAAGACTAGTTTTCTCTATCCACATGGGGTGCATATAAACACTGCTCTTTTCACAGTCAACGTTGAGAAAAGGAGGTTGATATGCTTGAGTTCTCTGAGGTTAACTGCTCCTGTTTTATCAGTGGAGAGACAACAGGCCAGTCATGACAGGAGCCCAGCAGGGGCAACAATATCAGTAGATGAGTGGTTGGAAGGGGGATTGTAGATATGAAATTTTACTCTCAGTGTCAGAAATCATTTGTATGTGATGTATAGTGTGCTGGAGACAGGAGAACCATATGCAAGGAGCGTTTCAGTCATGGGGGATGTCATTTTGCCAACAAGGGCTGGAAAGTATACAAACTGACAGTCCCCTCCGACAGTGTCTACCCAGCAGGCTCCACTTCATCCGCACGCCGAATGTGTTCTCCTTTATTTATTCATTCATTTCCATGTGGCCAACTGCTGTCAGTGTGATGAATGGGAGCTGGAACTGGCCAATTGTTTTCACTCGACGGGACAAGTCTCACACGCCCTGAACTTAAACGTCCACCTTGTCAGAGGAGCTCTGCCATTCTCACGCTCTTTAGAAGCCCCCATAACCGCCGCCACCTTCCTCTCACATACGCAGACACCAGCCACCCCCCCGCCCCACACACACCTGACTTCCCTGGGGCTTTTCTTATTAGGATCTACCTGAGGAATTGGAGCTGTTCGCTTCAATTTCATCTCTACAGCTCAGAATGCTTCATGCTTGGTGGAGATTATGGAGTCAGTGCCTGCTTTTCAGGTGAGTGGTGAGGCTGTAACCATGGTGGATGTGTGGAGGCAGTGCGATGAGGCCTTGGAGCGATTAGCGCTGTGTCACTTGGACTTTTGTCAGCTGGGAGGGCCAGTTAGATGCCTGAAGCTGGTTTGAATTGGTAAAACTCATTTGGATAGTCAGAAGCATAGAAACATTAGAATTACAATTAGAAGACACATTTCAATAACCCAACATTTATCATTCTTTCCTCTCAAACCGATTATAGGCACAGTCAGTGGTATCCAGTTTAATTTGACCAGAGATTGGTTACTACTGCAGACAAGAAATGAAGCCATTCAGACAAATATAGCCTATTAGACTTCAAAGGAGAAAGGACAGTAAAGATCAGAATTGAAGACAGAATTAAAATGGAAATAAAACTTGTGAATGTCTGATTTTACTCCAGCATGAATTCCCATCTTACCCACTTGTCCAATAACTACTCCTGCTGTATTTAATGATGATAATTACAGTAATCACTTACCCATCCATCCATACTTATTTATAATTATGCAAGGTAGGAACCATACATGGAATAATTTACCTTTCCTGACCTTCTTTAGTTCATCCATGATGAATGCTAATATATCTTCTGAGAACATGAAACATTCAAGCTGCTCACCTCATAAACTGCATCTGAATGTAAAAAGGCAGCGCTATATGCTTTTAATATCTTAACAATTATGACATTCAATTTGAAATTGAAATGCAACAGCTCTACGTGAATGTTGATATGAGCTGAAGCAGAGACACTGTAGCTGAACATGCCATTTGAAAAGTATATGAGAAAGGCCAGCCGCCTGTCACCGATGACAGGCGATAACACATTTTCATTTCACACATAGGGAAAGAAGAAAGAAGTGTTTACAATCCATCCAATGTGTCAGGCTTCACACCTGCTATCAGTGTGTCCACACCGTAGAAATAACACTTTTATTCACAGACTATGTTTACCATTTTAAAACTTAAACAGCATGACAGATGTACTTGTTGTCCCTGGGAAACCTGTACTGCCTCTTATGTGACAATGTGTTTGAATTTCAGACAAGTGTTAATGTAATTATAATGATTATGCTACACTATTATAATTCGTCCCATTCCTGTTGTCACTTTGCTGATGTTTAACAATATAATGCTTGGTTTCAGTGGATAATTGGGTTCCCATTGCCTTCATTATCAGCCTGCTGTCAATTTTTACTTGAAAGCAAAACCAAATAAATACATGTTTTATTTTTGAAAAAAACAAGAGCAAAATGTAAAAAAAAACAAGAGCAAAATGTATTAGAACACT
The DNA here is from genome assembly GCA_030347415.2 of Decapterus maruadsi. NCBI lineage: Eukaryota > Metazoa > Chordata > Actinopteri > Carangiformes > Carangidae > Decapterus > Decapterus maruadsi. The sequence goes on from CM064895.1 coordinate 7,056,467, forward strand.
TTTATTTACCACAAAGTCCCATCCCTTTGATTCACCAAACATAGTGATTTTCTCCTCCCATCAACAAGTCTGAAATCAGCCCACTCTAAATGCATGGATGGATGTGCCATTGGGAATGCATAGTCTTCTCACCTGTCTCAGGTGATAGAGGAGAAGGAGAAAACAAATTATCACCATTTTTTAAGCAGTTTTTTTCTTATGTTATCAGTGTCTCTGTAACCATGGTGAGGCCTGTGGAGTGGAGGGAACTGGAGGAAGCTGTCAGTCTGCAACTACAGCTGTAATCTTTATTCTGTGGTGATGTCGGTGGATTGTCGGCTTGCGTGAGTTGCCTTGGCAGAATGAACAAAGAGTGCAGGATGCCCGAGGAAGCCTCAGCACCATGTGAAATCCCTGTGTTGAGCGGTATCATGTCTCACCCAGACATTGGTTCTTTCATGCATCCCTCATCTGCTCATCCCTCTGTCTTTTCATCTTTGCCAAATGACAATGATAGGCCTATTTGACATATAATAGACATGAATCATTTATAATACATCCCTGAACAGTTGGCAGCTGAGAGGCGCCAAAAAGGGCAACAGGAGCAAGAGTAGCAGCCTCGTTATGGAAAAAGTACAGTGACTGAATGCAATACACTGTGTTTTTATGCATGCTACTTGTGTCTTTAAGAAGATATAGTCACTGCATTACAAATAGATCAGTAAAGATCCCTCTTGTTTTTGAATTTATGTTTTATTGGGGAATATTGCTGGTAATACCTGAATAAATACTTGATGCTTTCACTTTTTCTAATAAGTCAATATATTTTCATGATCAGTTAATGTTGATCCAAATTCTCTGTATCTTTTTTTTTTCACACAGTCAGAAATCTACTAAAAGAAGCCAACATATGTTCATTAGTGTGAATGGTCAAGCTCAAGCTCTTAAGTGTTTTCAAAATAAATCCTTTCAGTTCCTCTGGATAACAGGGAAAATAAATAATCCTCTCCCAAATGATTTCTCTTCCTGCCAGAGGTAATATCTCTTCCTGGGAGATTGAAAGGGTAATTAACTGCTGTATGTGACCAACATTTACTGAGGTGTTAAACAGTTTAACTGTAGTGTCTATTCACTGACTGGCAGTCACAGTCATAAAAAAAATACAATAAACCACAGTGGCATAAGCTTCACCTTTCATCTGGAAGTTGTATCTTTTCCTGCAAAAATAATCAGTCAGCAGCTTTAAGTTGTATTTCAACTATATGGCAGGGTGGAGGTTGACAGCCATGGGAGCTGAATGTGTATTTGTTTTTTTTGCTCCTGTCCGCTTGAGAGTGGTTGTTTGGGCAAGTTGCAAGGCGTTGTGGGATTGTGGAGCCCCGGCTGCACTTTGCAGATACACACGCCTGTGCTTTCATGCCCACACCCATCAAAATGGCCCTGTCAGGCTGCTATCTCCGGGGACTTCCTGCTACAGTACAGGGGGATTAAAGCTTTTTATGAAGCATTTCCACAGCCAAAGGTGTGTGCAGTAGCAGCCAGTTTGCTATTTTCCACAACAAGGGTAGACTTAACTTTACTGGACTCTTAAAGCTGGAAATGTGCTGGAAGGAATTTTGCATCCAATTTGAACAACTAATTAGGCTACAAAAGGGGGATGCTCACACAAGTACAGAACAACACAAAAAAAATGAAGAAAAGACAATCCCATTGTTCAAAATCCAGTTAATTATGCTCTCAGAGAAGAGTGGTAAACTGGGCCAGATTGTACTCCATCTCCTGTGGACTGTGAGGTGTGCATTACATTGAAATGTTATTGTTTATTTTTGCTCGAGGGGCAGTGTTTAAGCTGATGCAAGAACTGTGAATCTTGTGGGAAAATACCAAATGAAGCATGTGTATTCATTAAATGATTTGATGTAAAATGCTTCAAATTACAGAGTTGGTGTACTTTTTCTGCAGCTTCTCTGCACTAGTTTCTTCTCAGCAACATCTGTATTTCACTGGCAAAATCCTGACACATGGAGCAGTCTGGATACAAGCTGTAACAGCATTTTTAAATTTAGCTCACAATCTGTGACAATTAACAATCCCTTTGGCCCATGTGTGATAAATTGCTTGCAGGAGAAGCCCGTTTGTTAAAGCCTTATCTTTGAGGCTGCTGTTAGGAGGACTGAATTATCCATTATCAGACAGCACTGGAAATGAGTGGAAACCAAACACAGATGAGGGATGCAGATTTGAGCTATCTCTGACTGGGCTACATTTGCATGCAGCCTACCCTAGGACATGCCGGGGTGTTTGGTGTCCAATAACAGTCTAATCAACGAACACAGACAGCCCCAGCAAAACACTCTGCTTTAAAACATGAATTTTAAATAGCCTCTACTATATTTTACTTAAAATGAGCATTTGATTGAAAATATGAATGGTTTTAGATCACACCTCCACACAAAACAAACAGAACACTTCTTCTTTTGTTATAGCCTAAGTAAAATCAGACACAAACACGCAGAGATTTACTATGTCAAACCTCCCTGTCCACTTCACCCACAGACACATTTAATCGGTTAATAAATCTCCAATCTGTCTAACAGTTCACTATTATTTTCCCCATTCCCGCCTTTCTGTTCTGTGCACTGCCCTCTGTAGCTGTCCATGGTGCTGATACGTGCTTTATATGTGTGCCACCTCTGCCATCCAGTGGCTGACTGACTCTACAAGACAAAGCTGCTCTGCCGAGGATCAAACAAATCGCGGAACCAAGGTGTTGGTGTTTGTTCCTACCCGGAGGACCAAACGCGGCGCACCGTCGATGCTACTGTTTTGCATTTTCGATAACGAAACCAAAGCTGTGATTTTTGTGTTTAAGTGATAACACTTAGGGTCGTTTTCTCTCCAGTATAACCAGAGACGTGAGCTTTATGTGTACCCGGGTCCAGAGCAGAGGTAATGTGTTCGAGTTTATCTTTTAACAAGGCTGGTTGAACCTGTCTTAGCTTTAGCTTTAGCTTGCCAAGAGATGCTAAGTTACGAGTTAACGTGATTTACTTGTGTGGTGGTATTCACCATTACACAGCTGCTGTGCGTGTGGATAGGAATAACTTACTTAGACAGTCCTGGTGGAAACATGGTTAACAAGTGACAGATGGGTTAGCTTGGGATGAGATCTGGTACCTCACAAACACACACACGCATATCTTCATCCACAGAGTAAAACACACTAATGCTGTAGCGCACTGACGTGTTTGTGATGAGATCTGTCGCTAATCACCTCTATCCAACAAGCACTGTCCTGTGTGACGTTATTATTAAATGTGTACTTCGTCAATACCTGTTGCCATTCAGTATTTGTAATCACGAATGTGCTACATTAAATTGTACATTGTTGGACTGGCTGTGTGTGCAAAAGACAAACTTGAATCACAAGCATGATAGCAGACTGCCACTCTTCTATCACTGCATCATTTCCTAACTGGTTTCGTTTTGTCTCCTTTTCATCCAGCCAATGGTCTGACATAAATCAGCAGAGATGCTGTTCAAAGATATTCCCAGAGAGGCCCTGATGCGGCCGTTGTCCAGGAATGAAGTGGTGGGCATGTTGGTGAGGTTGACCATCTTTGGTGCAGCCACATACTACAGCATCAAATGGGTCATAGAAGCTATGGATCCAACCTACAAACAGAAAAACCAAGCAAAGAAAAGGGTATGTTAATCTTCATAACATAAGTATGAAGTTTATTAAAAAGTAGGAGCTCAAGATGAAGTCTGATGTTTGAATTTCTTGCTGTCAGTATATCAGACATTGTAAAATAAATGACTGGGGCAGCATTTTGCACTCTATTATCCCCCTGTGTCTTCAGCTGAGTTGTGTGGCTTTTCCATCCAGGCAGAACAGCTGATGAAGAGGATTGGTGTGGAGGGAGTCAAACTAACAGAGTATGAGATGAACATTGCATCTCACCTCGTCGATCCACAAACTATGAAGGTAAAAGTCGTAATCTTCACCCCATGATTGTCCGATTATCAATCAACTGAAAGCAATTTTGCCCCACTCTGTAAGTGCACTTTCCTAGAAAAAGAGCCTCAGACAGAATTGTTTCACAGTGTTCATCCTTCCTGCAGGTGTCCTGGAGAGATATAGCCGGCCTGGATGAGGTCATCAATGAGCTGCAAGACACCGTCATCCTTCCCTTTCAGAAAAGACACCTTTTAGCTCGCTCCAAACTCTTTCAGCCTCCTAAAGGTATCACAGCAGGTCACTCACAGAGAATTGAAATGGTCATTTACATGTTTTTAATTATTACTATTCATATTCAAATGAACGAAGACGAGATGCTTTCTTCCATCCCTTAATGTAAAGATGCTCTTATCTACATTTGACTCTCTTTGTAGGAATTTTACATCTTCTTACAAATGACAGAGAGCTGAGAGTTTCTTTTTATGGATTTATTCATTTCACTGTTTCACTTACTGTAGGTTTGCACACAGTATTCAGCAGTATAGGATGTGGACGAGTGGTTAGATCGCGTCCCACATGGGCATATTCTGTCTCTAAGAGGTCGATCGCCAGTTGGATTCCCGACTGAGAATGTCTTCTCAGCATGTTGTTCCCCCAGTCTCAGTCTCTGCTTTCCTGTCTCTCTTCATCGTCAGCTTGTTTGTTTTTTTATTTGCCAATTTATGCAACAGGAGAACAGGAGATAACCTTTCAACAGCTTTTTAATATCACAGTCAATACTTATCAATATCAGCATTCAAGTCATTATTCTAAACCAATACATAAGAGTATAAACCCAAAAATAATAAGAGTCATTGTTGCAATATCTGACTGCACTGCATGAAAAGGTAGAGATATCAAAACTTGTTAATATTTCATTTCATCTCAGCTTGCTGTTGTCTTCATCATTATTCTTCGAGAGCCATCTGCTACATTTCGCTTCCATCTGGAGTTATGCGCCAGAAAACATCTGACAAGATTTATGCACATAATGCACACAGATTTATGCAGTGTGACAGCAGACGATCACTTAGAGGAATACTTTACTTTCTGTAGTGAGTTTTTACTGTTTGGCATGAAGCTTCATACACAGCCTCAAGGATGAGTCAACATCCACAATTAGCTGCTTTGGGACTCCATCTCCATCCCTCGACTTCGAGCTTTGTTTATATCATGTAACTTATAAAAGTTTTGCCTGTGGGAACAGATTGGTTGAGCTGGGCCAAATGCTCTGTTTGTGTATGAGCTGCAGAACACCAAGTTAGGGAAAAAAATTACACACTTGAGGTTTTTGAGTTTTATTTATTGAGTCGTTTTCCCATTCCGCTCAAAATGGGTATATTTTGCAGATGTACAATATATGAAAAGTATTGTGCACACTCCAGTGATACATGCAGGGAATATAGAAGATGTTTGAAACCAAAACCTAACAGGGGTTGAAAGACGATGACTAATTTATATTCCTCCCTTGCAGGTGTTTTATTATTTGGTCCCCCAGGATGTGGGAAGACCATGATTGCCAAGGCAACAGCCAAAGCTTCAGGGTGCAAGTTTATCAACCTTCAGGCGTCCACTCTGACGGACATGTGGTATGGTGAATCGCAGAAGCTGACTGCTGCAGTCTTCTCACTGGCAGTCAAAATCCAACCCTGTATCGTCTTCATTGATGAGATCGGTGAGTTTATCTTGAAAGTGTCACTTTATTACAATGTCTGATGTTGTTATTATTCTGTCATGATGAATAAGGTGATATTTAAAAAAGAAAATCAGTCAGAAAAGCCAGACATGGTTGTGATGTTTTCACAGTTTCCCTTCAACATTTTCTTCTTGTGAAGCTGGAAAAGCAGCCACACCTGAAACTGTCCAGGTCACTCATAATGTCCTTAGTGTCATGCCAGGGACAGGGATTTCTAAAGACAGACTTGTAATGTCTGATTGGTGCGGATGGGGTTCACACCAGAACTAAACCGCTCTAGAGTTCACTTGATAGCAGACCGAGACCAGAGAGAGGTTGTTTGGTCCGCACCAGAGTTCAAGTTCAGCACTCAGAGCAACCCAAACAAACCGCACCAAGGGGATAAACAAAGCTGGTGTGAACGTGACCTAAGTTGCTTAAACTAAAAATATATTGTGTGTTTACATCTGAATGAGCTCCTAGATGGAGGATGATATTTGGTGGTGGTTGTGCCTTCATCAGCTCCATGAGCTGCATTTTGCAGCTACTGCTGCAGCTTCAACTGCTGCCTATGTTTGAGTGGGCCAATTCACAGTGACTAACTTCCTGTTGTTTCAGAACACCAGCATGCAATGCAGCCAATGTTTTCATTGTAATATTGTTGCGTATTCTTATGTAACAGTGAAAGTGGAGATTGTCAGGAATCAGTGTTCAAACTGCCTACAAACTGAACCAGGGACTTACTGCTCAGGCTGTTTGCGCCCATGTGGTTTGCCCTCTAGCCATTCAATGTCATGCTGTGTTTTTCCCATATCTCTCCCTCTGTGCCCCAACCCCCCACCGTTAGAAATAATCTGGTGCAGGATAAAACAATGTTTAAATCCATTGGGGCAATATCAGGCTAATACACAAGCAAAGCAACATAATCCAATTTCATCCACATGAAATAACCCAAACTAACTAAGCCTGTTGGTCTCAGTGGGATATGATGAGTTGTTGTTTTTTTGTAGATGCTGTCTTCATGCGCCATTTTTTGTTCCGTGTCTTAGAGTCATTTCTCAGGAATCGCTCCAGCCTGGACCACGAGGCCACAGCCATGATGAAGGCCCAGTTCATGAGTCTGTGGGACGGCCTAGATACTTCCTTAACCACCCAGGTAACACAGCCAGAGCTCTACCTGCCTGTGCTCTGTTTTAGGAGTCAGTGTAATATGTGGTGACTTTTATCACGCTCACATTGTGACTCTTTGAATCCTAGGTGATGGTGATGGGAGCTACAAACCGACCACAGGATGTGGATCCAGCCATTCTGCGGAGGATGCCTGCCACTTTCCATGTTGGCCTCCCAGTAAGACAAACACCAGCACAGTTTGAACACCGACTGTATATAAATGAAATTGACATACATACATACAGTTTGTGATGGAAATTTTATTTTTATAGCCAGTTTTATAACAGTTTGTCCTTTGTGACAAACTGTTTGTAAAAATACAAAATAAAAAGGGCTTTATATCGCATCATAATAACATCCTCTGTCCTTGGACCCTCACATCAACTGAGGAAAAACTCCAGGGAAAACCCTTTTAACAGGGAAATATTGGAGAAACCTCAGGGTGAGCAACAGAGGAGGGATCCCTCACCCACGATGGGCAGATGTGCAATAGATGTTGTAAACAGACAAGAAAACAGTTTATAACAGAATATGGAAAACATGGAAATGTTAATGAGCTGATGAAGACAGCTTCTGGTGGGAGGAAAGGAAGGGGGAGCAGGCCAGCTTAATGGGAGGACTGGATGGCAGACTGATTCGTGGGACGGGAGGGCAGGCTGGTCTAACAGTGATATATTGCTTCCAATTAGTAGCTTTTATATCTTACATTATCACACTCTTTTTTCAAATGTACAGGGTGAACATATCCATGGTACATATAAAACACTAGAATAAACTTCTGTTTGCAGATAATAAACTCTAGGCCCCACTGCGACAGCACTCGTCTTCATTCGGTGATAGAAAGTATTTTCTGAGTGCTTTCAAGTAGACATCAAGGAAAAGAGAGCAGCTATAACACACTGAAGTGCTGTCTCAGATTGTGTAATGGCTGCTGGCCAAAAACAGGAACAGTCCCATATCACGTCATATGCACAGTGAATGTTTGTGAATTGTTGATGCTTTAAGAATTAAAATCTGAGGTGTTTTTTAAACTGCACAAGCAATTGCTGTCTGCATCAAATGCATTTTCACATACAGTATGTGTATGTGTAACATGTCTGGGCAGTTTAAATTGCTCTTGCACAAGTGTTTAATGCTAAGAAAGTCTCAAAACTTGTCCTTAGTTGTTTATTTGTTGATACTGTAGATCCATCCTTTTTTGATTCATAAGCCGGTCATTCCTCTTTGATTTTCTTAATAACAACCAGTGTCCCTCTGTCTCTGTAGTGTGTAAGACAAAGACAAGATATCCTGAGGCTGATTTTAACAGGAGAAAATGTAAGTATGACTTTTAATCATCTGGGTAACAAGTTATTTCATTCACAGCGCTATTGTGTCTCTCAGACAAAATCTCACACCTACACTTTCACTGTCAAGTCACACTAAAGTGAATCTTATTACCCGTGAACAGTTGGCACTTTAATGGCAGTAACAGACATGACCAAGGACTAGTGACAGCTAACGGATCAATGCTATGTAATTGTCTCTTTCTGCTGTCCTACTTCTCTCTTCAGTTGAGCAATGCCATTAATCTGAAGGAGATTGCTGAGAAGACCGAGGGCTACTCTGGCAGTGACCTGCGGGAGCTTTGCCGTGACGCCGCCATGTACAGAGTCCGGGACTACGTCCGCAAGGAGCAGATGAGACAGATCGCTCAGCAGCTCCAGGACTGCCAGGAGGAGGAGGAGGAAAAGTATGACTCATGTTTAAACACCCACAAGATTTCACTGCCCTTGTGTCCATTGACTTCTCTTTGTTTAACTATAGTACTCAACCTTAACAGTGCATGAGCAGGGCTTTGCAAAACATTCAAGATTTTGAATTAGCATTTAGACTGTGGGATATTGATAGTGATTAGAATAAAAGATGAACACCCAGTCTTCACATGCACAGCTGCTAGAATACTGATCACAAACTACTGTGTTTCAATAAAATAAACATTATTAGAAGTGGATCTGGGTGGTTTTAAAAACATCTGATATTTTATAAAAGGTCAAATATCTGATCTGTGTAACCCATGCTTGAGCTGTTGCTAAGAGACTACTCAAACTCCTCATTTGCTAACAGAAGAAGTATTTTAAACGTTTAGTTTTCATTCTTCAGTCATCCAAACAGTAAACTTGTGGCTGAGCACTCTGCAGTTATGGTTCTGGGTGTCAGCATGTTGTTTTAAGAGAAGAAGAGGATTCAGAAACAACTGCTAAAGGGGTCATTCTGCATTTCTCTGTTTTCCATTCACTTGTGATCCTTATATTCAAAAAAAGACATTATAGGGGTGTTTTTAGGGTAAGCAGTGTGTCCTCAATACACACTGCCTCTACTCAGTCTAGGCTGGTATGAGCGTGTTCATTGAGAATGTGAGAAGTGTACCATTAAGTATCCTTAAACAGACTTCAACATTCTGTATCCATACTTTAAAAACCCTGGATCAATAAGTGGGCTGGTAATGGTCACTGATCTTGAATGAAAAGAAAAAAGTGGAGTAACTCTGGTTGAGGGTGAGACAGGTTCAGGAACATCTCTGCTGTCTGTTCCAATAATAACAGTTTGATTAATGCTCAGTAGCTGATATAATATATAGTTTCTTGTTAGTTTAAACTGGTTAAGTACAGTACATTGATACTACAGCAATAACAGTATACTAAGAAGAGTGGTATAGTGTGTAGTGGTGAAAGAGCTTTTGCTTCTGTACAGTCTATCTCAGTAGCTGACCCCTGTCCTTTTGTTTGCTTTGCTCCAGACCTCTGGGTGAGGAGCGGTTGCGGCCGGTTACCCAGCTGGACCTCCTCTTCGGCCTGGACAAGATGAAGGAATCAAAGAGGGCCACAGCCTTCATGTTGCCCTGTGCGTCAGAGGTTCCCCTGGACTGAACACCAGCAGCAGCACAGTGTGCTCCAGCTCAGCGAGCAGGGATCGGGCAAGCTAACACATACCAAGACAGCCATGTTTTCCTCAACTTGATTTATCCAGACAGGTTGTTTTTGCGCATGCACAGTTCCAACAAAGTCCCACCACATGTATACAGTTACAGTGCAGTCATAGATCTACTGTCTCCTCCTGCTGACCACCAGCAGCTCCACTGTCCACGGTGATTTATGATAGTGTAGTGGTGCCTTGCTCAAGGGCACCATTACAGTTTCTTTGGAAGAGGAGACAATATTTTTCACAAACTCTATGAATCTGTCTGAAGTTACTGTTGGTAATAGTACAAACTGCTGTACTACCACACTATGCAGTTTCAAATACCTCCCCAGCACTGACTTAAACGTGCTCAAGACAGGAGGGCATTAAGGAGGATGCATCGTTCAGTCTGGACTCCAGATCAGTGTATCAGTTCCTCAATCAGATCACTCCATTCATACATATCATTCATTTTCTGCAAACAGAAGTTTGCCTAACAAAGTCTTAAATGACTTTACAGTGATGTTATCCAGGTCCTTTGGAAGAAATGTTTCAGCTGATCCTGGTGGTCTTATTACAATATATAACCTGTGTTAATGTTGTATGATAGAAAACAGCCCAGTAATGCTTTTCAGTAATATAACACTTTGGTCTAAGAAAAAAATGCTTAATTTTCAGGGATACTAGTATCCACTCTAAATCTCAGTCATGAATGTATTACGTGTTTGAAATGTCAAATTTCAGTTTGAATATTTAAAAAGAAGTCCACGCTGTTGTTTTCCTGAATCCTTGACCTCTACTTTTTAAACCAAGAGTGGATGCATTTAGCCAGCAGTGAGGTTGTATCTGCAGTAATACAATACTCATATCACAAGTTACTACTCCCAAGGAGCATTAATTTAAAGTGTTGCATGTAAACGTGTAGTTAAATGTGCAGTCATGAGGTCAGCGCTGCTGCGGATGCTGTGAGGTCACAACATGTGTATGACAAGGAAGAGAAAGAGCAGAGCATAGCCAGCCACAGGTGAAATAACACATCGGCTGTCTCTGTCAAAGAGCCCAGACAAACCCCACTACATCATTCCACATGGGACTTTTGTGAGACCACAGCCATTGTGCATCATGTCAGCATTAGGCATAAAATCAATCACAACACAATGCATTTGGTCTGACAGGCCAATATCAGTGCAGCCCGTGCGGCAGCTATTTCCCAGGACGCGTAGACAAAAGCAGATAACAAAACAAACATTCTGTGTCAAGTGGAAACCGAGTCACCACTTAAACCCTTTAATAGAAACCACAGCTGTAATGATCTGAGGCGGGTGCAGCAATAAAACACATCATTACATCCTATTATCTCAATAATCGTTATCCTACTACTAAATGGCTGTAAAAAAAAACAAAAAAACATAACTGTTGTGTTAACTGCTCAGCCCTCCCAGCTGTTTGCAGGTGTGTCGTTCGTTTTGTGCCGTATGCATGTGTGTAAAAGTGCAAGCAAAATATTGGACTTTGAATACAACTGAAATTACTACATCTGATGAAATGCTCTTTTAGTGCATTTAAAGCTGCTTTGTACCATAATGATAATTTCCCATCCCAAAAGACAATAGCTGACACATCTTCATGTTTAAACCTCACCAGTGTTGTCACAAACATTTATTGTGCCATTATCATTACTGGCAAGTCCCTGTTGTTTTACTTGGAATGTTTTTGTAATGAACTTCTCTTGTCGTGTTTCATGCATCAATCAGTGACTGACGGCAGCGGCTGTCATCGCAGCACGCATCAGGGTTACTTTTATTTTCACTTTGTGGTGAGCATAACTTCAGAATTCAGATGCTTTCAGATCAGCTGTCAGTCTGACGTTTCTGTGATGTGCTTTTCTGCCTCTCTGTGTCATTCCTTTCCATATGGTCACTGCATGCGCTCTGAGATGTGTGCAATGGTCTCACACTGACCTTTCTCCCATGCAGGCACTGTGAGCCAGGGCATGTTCGTCATTCAGCCAGTACCATGTGGTGGCACTGTAGCTTCACTATCCTGAGACTGAGGCAGGTGCTACAGGCTGAGATGTGGGCTGCTTTTATTTAGAGCAGATGTATAACATTATGCTGGAGAAATAACATTATCAAATAGAGAACCCTGCGTACTGGATTGCCTCTCCCTTATTGGTTCATTAAGTGATATTTACTGTAGACATCTGTTGCTCTTAATTAGAACACCACAGGTGACAGTTAAAGGTCAAAATGTTGCTATGTAAACCACTAATAGTGTGACTGCAGCTTGCAGGTCTTCGTTGCCTTCCTTGGAGAAAGGTAACACCTGTGTAAATGCTTTTCCCTCAGTGCAATCTCACTCCCCAGATCCTTCACCAATTATGTTGCAGAGACTTAATTCTATGAATTCAGTCTCCATTTGCGGTTACTGTAAATGATACTCCCAGCTCTGTGTATGTGTTATCTATGAAATGGTACTGTAAAGTGTATTTATTAAATTAAGCTGGAAAAATGTTTTTATTTGGTATTTTTATTTAATTGTTTGCTTTTTACAGCTGTTATTTCAGCATAGATTTCACCATTTGGTCTTTGTCTTTTCCTTCAAGTCTATTAAATGCAATACGTGTCATCAAGTCACCAGACCCCACGATGAAGTATGCATGCTAACACTTCAAGGCTGCTCTTCTCCTCTAAGAGTCAACGCCGGACTGTGCTTTGGGAATTCCTGACTAAGTTAACTAAAGTATTTCAAGAGAGTGATGCCCGTAAGTGCAGATAAATGTTGTTGCCTGTAGCCTGTGCGGATGGTAAGGTAATATTTGCAATTCAGGCTGTAATGAGGCGAAGTCTGGAGTGTTTTCTACCAGCTAAGTTCTACAAAGATGCGTGTCTGATCTTTGACTCTGAACCATTGATTAGTTATTCATAAAGCTATTGATGAGTTATTCATGAAGAGGGAGTCGAAGTGAAAGTCTCCATTCCAGCTCTTTTCAATTAGATGACAGCTCCAAGTCGATAAACATGATGCTCTCCCCTGCAGCACAGCTGGCCTGAGATGTCAAAGGCTTCCCATGGAGAGGAGAGCCTGGGCACAGAGAGATTCACTTTTGTCTGGCCACGGGTTGTGTTGAGCAGCTCTCAGCATTGGTCTGATGGTCTCGAGCCTTTTTTTCCCATCAGCAGCGGAGGAGAGAGTATAATGGCCCCACTCTGCTGTGTGACAGGCCTCTGAAAGCCTCAGTGCCATCAGACATGATCGAGCGAGCCCAGAGAAATCTGCAGCAGCTGTTATCCCTGACATATTTCTCAGCAGGATATCCTGTTGCCTGCTGATGCTCAGGGTTTTGTCGCTGGAGCAGATAACTCACAAATCCACATTGCAATGAAGGGCCACTAATAGGATTCAAGGAGGCCTAGAAAGCCACTGCCGGCTGAGAGGACAGTGTTTATTTATTCTCTTTCTGTGTTTCTGTGCATCGTTAGACAATGTCTTTCAGCGAGATAATGAAAGAGCTCATTTTTCAAAATGTCACACTATTCCTTTCATTGACAGACACTGTACCCAAGAGGAAACTTGATGTGTAAAGCATGTATTCATGTTTTGTTGCTAACACTGGCTGGCATCCGTGAGTATGATGCAGCTGTGGACAACTTATTTGTCACAGAAAAGTATTCAGTAGCTTTTAGCAGCTTCATTAGTTTTTAACCGCTATGTACAGTGTACTCGATGAGTTATACAAGTTTTCATTATAAATGAACGTAGAATTTAAAAGACTAGGTGAGAGTGGATCCTGCTTTTTATGATAACAGTGACATGTTAAGTGACTGTCTTGCAGGTTAGCAAAAAACTGTACTCCCCTATAATTACTGCACTGGATTTCTCTAGTTAAAGCAGAAGTAAGTGATATATTTGTGTTAATATAAGTCTTAAATAGTTATATCTTCCGACAGCAATCACTTACATAGAGTGTTTGGACCAAAACACGGGTCTGTCAGTCACTCTGCTCTGCTCTGAGCCGAGGAGAAAACATTTATCGTATCCTACAGTTTTTATCCAATGAGGAGAGAGAACGGCATGCAGGGCTGTGTGTGCAGCCAAGGAACGCCGTGAATGTGGCGACGTAGGGACGAGGACTGTTATGGTGCGTTCAAGGAAACTCGTATTTTCCGACCGTGAAGTGGTACCAGTTCGATCTGGTACGAGTTGTCTTGCAGTGGCTGTTATAGTGACTTTCACCGGTAAAACAGGTCGGAGAAACACGAGTGGGTTGCCTGGAACGCTACAAAGTCGTAAGTTGTGACTTGAAGCTGTAATTTACGATTTCAAAAGCCTGCCTGGAACGCAGCATTAGCGAAAACGACCGGACCACTTACTTCTGCTTTAATCATCCACAGGAGCTCTTTCCCACCACTGGCAGAGCTACTGCAGCCACAGTATCTTCAGCAGCCTTGGTGGGTCTGGATTTCTTAGACTGCATGTTGTCTGTCTCTGCTGGATGGAGAGCAGAGGTCCTGCCAGCATTAACCTCCCAGACTGATCTCTGCATGAGCTGGCCCTGAAGTGAACACATCGATGAGGCTTGTGTGTGTGTGCACAGTCTAATCGTAAAAGTCACTGACATAATCCATAGGAGCCTCGCGCTTCCCTAGCCAGGATGGTGGGAAGCAGGGGGCAGCAAATGAAGCAATTCATCTGTAGACAAAACATTAAATGTCTTAACAAATCAGTCCAGCTTTGTGTAATCATTGTAGACTTTATGGCCCGCTGGGTTTTACTCAAGATTCAAGTCTGGCTTCATACGCTTTGTATTCTTTCCTGAGACAGTCCTGTAGTAAAAACGTCAACGTCAAAATAAAACATTAATCCTTTTTATGCTTAAAGGGCAAACAAGTGGACTCATGAGGCCATGAATTGTATGGTAGCCTAGGCGTATATGAGACCACAGCGCGTGTGATGTGGAATTCAAACAGAATCATGCTTGATGAAGTTTATGTTGACATTCCTGTAATGGCCCTAACATAATGTTTACTCCAGCTGCAGGCAGTGTAATAGACTCCCAGGCATAATGATGCATGATGAGACAGTGAGATCCACAGCTGGCCACCCCCCCCTCAGAGTCAGCTGTCTGCCTACCTGCAGAGAGATGAGTTGACTTACCCGCCGTCTCAGCCCGGGATAGATAACAAGGCGGCTGATTAGTCACAAGTCACGACCCAAAGGTTAGCAATTTGAGTTGTGGTTACTGCTGGGCCGCATGACTCAGCTCACACATGGGATTGTTACTTCGATTATTCACACAAATCGTTTTATGCTAATGTTTGTAATGTAGGTGTGCTCAATGGGTTATGTGGGTATCTATTTTTGTTGATGACAGGTTCTTGATGGTGAAGATAATATCATGTGTAAATAACTACACGTTCAGCAGAATTAAATGCATTCTGAATAGTTTTGTCCGTTCTTTCTGTGCCCTGTCATCACCGACTCTGCCAGCTGAGCTTATGTTTTTGTTCCTATAGTCACCTTCTCGTATGTCTCCCATCTCCAGTCAGGACCTACCGCATTGCACCTGTGTCTCTGTGTATATAAACCCCTCCCATTCTACTCACCAGTTGCCAGTTTGTCTTTGTCCCTCGTGTTAAACATCCCAGCTTTTTGTACTTGTGTTTGACCTTGCATTTGCCCTCTGCTGCTTGGATATCTCTGCCTGGATTTAGTGGATTGATTTCTGTTACCCTGGACCTTGGACTGTAAAAACAAGGTTTTTACTCTTACTTCTTGTGTTGAGCCACCCATTTGAGTCGTTTTTCCGTGAGCCCAGCCAGACATGGTCTGAAACTTTGAAGCATGACACTGCAGGTGTATCTAGGTCATCAACATCAGTTGTGATCACAAATGTTGCTCAATAGGTTGAACCTGGTGCAGCAGGAGCAGCAGATTTCTGCCATCGGTGATTTCAGTGTTGATTTAACTCTTACTGAAACTGTTAGCTTGAAGGAACTGAGCTGTGGCCTTGAATGAGTAAAGCCATTAATAGCTGTTTGAAGCAGAAAGTTCTTCTCTCCTGAGTGCTCACAGCCCAGCATTTTGTACTCTCACCTCTGCTGCCCCGCACCTTAGTGGATAAAGGGTCACGCTGGAGAAGAGGCTGCAACATTAGCAGATGTAATTGGAGTGTCTGATGGCCGCCACAGACTAAATGAAAGGTAATCAGAAAGTGTGTGTCTGTAAAGAGAGGGGTCAGCTCTTGGGGCTCAGTGCTGCTGTTATTACACACACCCCTCTTGGACTGAGAGTACTCCAAAATCACAGTCATCTGTTCCACAAGTGAATGAGTTGGAGTGTGAAATATTTGTATGTGTGTTCAAGTGTCACTGAAGGACAACTTGAAACTGCAGTTACAACTGTCAGATGTATCTCTTCCCCAAAGTGACACCTACAGCATGTCATACAGTGTGTTTCTGCATGAGTTAAAAATTCATGTCAACAATGTGTTTTTTCTGTCAGCTACATGCACCACAGCTACAGTGACTGGTGGACCACTACAGTCTGTGTCAGTCACTGTTGCCAATTTACCGCTGTATTTAGAAACTTAAAATTTACTCTGTCGACTGTCCCAGTGGTGAACGATAAAAGACACGTTGACTTGGATACCCTGTATAATCCATTGCTACTCCAGATACTCCAGGAAATGTGTCATACGAATGAATATTTAAACACAATATGTATTTCTAAATCTAGGCCATTACAAAGATGCATCATGCAGTATGCTATGGATATTTCCATAATTAGTCTTCTTGTGCATTTAATTTCATGCCATGTGCCAGAGTATCTGGAGTCATTCATTACAGGCTCTGGCAGGGTTTCATTTCCAAATATTTTACATAGAGAGTTTAATAGTTTCTAATGAAATTCTGCTCAATTAATAACAAGGTGTTGGTACCAAAGTCAGTCATTTAAATGTTGATTGTGGTTTCAGCTTTTTATTTTTTAAATTGAATTTCAAAATAAGTTACCCAGGGGCATTCTGTCTAATATTAATCCTGTGATCAAATAAACAGACTAGGTGAAATAAGAGCCTAATCAAAAGGACATCATAATGGATTTTAGTTTTAAGTGGCACATGAGGAACACATTTACCAGCTTCACTGACTCATCAGAAATCTACTGAAAACAGTCTGCATTAGTGCAGCAAAGCATCAATGAACGTGAAATTCTCCAAATCCACTGTAATTTAATTTTCTATTTTTTCTTCTAGTATTACAAGTGATGCCATTGTCAGATCTTAACATAATCAGATCGCATCATTGATTTTATGATTCATATTTATT
The DNA here is from genome assembly GCA_030347415.2 of Decapterus maruadsi. Taxonomy (NCBI): domain Eukaryota; kingdom Metazoa; phylum Chordata; class Actinopteri; order Carangiformes; family Carangidae; genus Decapterus; species Decapterus maruadsi. The sequence goes on from CM064895.1 coordinate 7,073,559, forward strand.
TATTCAAGTTCCTCTTTAAATAGATGTATAACATTATCTGCCTGTGGTCCGATCCAAATGAAGGAATAACTTATTTAATCAAACTGGGAACAAGCTGTTAACACAAAAACAAAAAGCAGTCACAGAGGGTACACAAGAGGGTTTCTCAGTTCAGTTTTTTCTGTTATCTCCACAGTGGCTATGGTGTCTCAGAGGTGCAGCTGCAGGTGACTGTGAACTGGTTGATTCTTGCTAACTTGTGGTGTCAGCTGTGAAGTGTTTTCCATCTGTTCCTGTGGGAGCAGGCGAGATGCAACCATGGAGATGGGGGTGGCCGGTAATGACTATATGGGGGTTTTGAAAGCTTTTGATCCATAGTTCATTTTGGATCAAAATCATGACATCCTGAGTGTGAAGGCAACATTTCCTTTAAATGTTCAAGTGTAGGTGAACTGGAAAGGAGCATGTTTTTTGGATGAATGAACAGCAATTTAAAGCCTTGCTTAATTGAGTTTTTGTCTCTTTGGGGGCATGATAACACTGACACGACAGAGGTGTAATGACCTTCCTTCCTTCCTTCCTTCCTTCCTTCCTTCCTTCCTTCCTTCCTTCCTTCCTTCCTTCCTTCCTTCCTTCCTTCCTTCCTTCCTTCCTTCCTTCCTTCCTTCCTTCCTTCCTTCCTTCCTTCCTCCATCAGCATATCTGACATCCTCTGGTGCCAGACCCCTGTGACACACACCGTCCCACGTTCCAGAGTCACGTCAAAAGGCCTTGGTAGTGCTGCTAGCTATGTTAATAAAGGCGAGGACAAAGGCACAGCACCCACTGAAGTGAGCGTTGATGGGATAATGATCACTAATTAATCATGCGCTGGGGTCATGTGGCTCATCTCCTCACCACCGACACAGGAGCAGGAGGGAATGACTCATTTCCCGCTGAAGGCTCCACATTGGAGGCAGCTGAATGAAGTGAGACACGGGTATCTCAGCAAGACGCCTTTTATTAGTCTCATCCAGTGATGCAAATGTGTGAGCAGCTCTCAGGGAGAAAAAAAAAAACTGTTGTTGTTGCACATTCAATCATTTAATAATTAACACAAATGTATATTTAACACAGCATCACGTGTTAATTTCACAGAACTTCACACTTAGCAGTGTATGAAATCACATTAAGCACAAAGCCACATACTCAGATAAGCCCATAAGCGACAGAAACAAATTACTATTGTTGATGGCAGTTTAATGCTATCAAATATTAATTTAATTTCACTGCTGAACATAGACTTTTCATTCAGTGCTCAGTGGCTCCCAAATCACAAAATGTTTGGTTGATGGGCTGAGACCTAACGGTGGACGTTTGTGAGTTTCAGTCATGATTCGGGGGGAAATTTTTTCTCATTTCGCCAATTGTCCCTTGGTCAGAATTAATTAATTTACATGACATAGGACTGAAGTCAATAGCCTGACTCTCGCCAGACCCTTGTAGTTCCGCAAAGCTCCACCAGAGGCGCTACGCTCAGCTTCACACAAGGGTCTGGACTCGAGGGCAATGCAAACTCCTTCACGGGAGCAAAAAATAATGAACCAATCAGGATCGCCGGGCGGGACTTTCGATTCAAACAACAATGGCGGCTCGCAGCGAGGAGTCGTGCGTCGGCATTGATTCTGCTATTTCAACTGTTTAGTCGAATCTATCGAATATTAATTCTTTGAAAAACAGAGAACGGTTTTGAAGGCATTTATTGGTAACAAGGATGTTTTCGCTCTTCTTCCGACCGGGAAGTGGCAAGTGGTTTATCCAATCACATACAAGGATTTTTTTACAAGGCCCCGCCTTCTGAAATACATCGCCTATGGAGCAGTCCCAGACCCTTGTGTGGAGCTCAGCGTAGCTTTGCGGAACTACAAGGGTATGGCAAGAGTCAGGCTATGAAGTCAAAACTCAATTTTGTGAAAAGTAGCCTATGTAAACACACAGATTCTTACAGTGTCTTACCTTTGAGGTTTATTTTGAAAATCTGTGTTGCGTCTCACTGTCTTCTCCATGTCTGTGTGTCTATAGGCCTATTCCCCCTGTCCCACTCACCTGTTTCCAGTTCAACTCTTCCCTCCAGTGTGTTTTTCCTCCACGTAAGTCCTTGGTTTTCTTTTATGTTTCTTGGTTGTTTTGATTTCATTAGAGTCCCCTTTAGTGATTTCCTTTTTGTAACGTTTGGGACTATTCCCTGTTGACCTTTTGGTTCAGGGGTTCCCTTGGGCCTTTCACCTGTCATCTCTCTGTGGCCTGGTACCAAATAATCCACGGCCCAGTACCAGTCCCCAGCCCAGTGTTTGGGAACCCCTAGTCGATGTCTTGCTCTTTTCTGTTCTGAGCCTTGCTGTGGTTGCCCTATAAGCTTTTATGGTATTGTGCATATTTTGCTGTAAAAGCTAAAAAAAAAATTTTTTTTAAGGAAAAACATATCCTCATATTCCTCAGCACCGTGATTATCTTTTCTTTCCTCCTTCTTTTCTTCTCTCTCTATTATCTGGCGGGTAGTTTGACGTTTGATTGCTGTGAATTACTCTGATAATTACTGACAGTTTGACAGGCTCTGTGGTTGGCTGACAGGCCTACACCTTCACCTGTGACATAGCAGGAGTGAAATACATAATAGGATAGAGGACTTGACAAGACTGGTTGTCCGTACACAGTGCAACATTTTGACTTCATGGCGCTGCAATCAAAGATCAATTGCAGCAAGTAATGACAACAAACTGAGTCATGAAACGTCCGGAGAAGCTGTGTATCCCATCATGCACATCAAAACTGTTTAGCAGTGACTCCAATCTTTAACATTAAGATTCAGAGGTGCAGTTGATTACACTTTCATGCAGTTGCTTAGGCAGATGAGTGAGACTGTGCTCGACAAGAGAGGGATTTCTTGAAAAAGTGGAAAGGTTCACTAATGAATATTCAAATAGGCACTTGAAAAGGATTCTTAGAGGAGGGGGCTGTAAACGCAGCTCCAGTTGTTTGTGACACGGGTTGCTGAATATGTATTCTTCATCATTAGCAAACGTTTGCTGTTACACAGCTGTGATGTAAATATTCAAACATTTTCATGGTTTTATCTTCAATGGGTCTGTGGATTTATGGGGAGACAGAGAGTAAATCTGGCTTATAATTGTACTTGGAAATGAGCAGTAAAGATAAGAGGGATATGAATGTGTGTGTGTTTTGTAATATGGTAAAGGTTTTTGACACATAACCACAACATCTGGCATCATGCTTCATTAGCCTTCCTTTATGGTTTAAACAGAACTTAATTCTGCTGCCTCGGCCTCAGGTCATGAGACGCTTTAAATCAATCCAACACCAACTTGTGTGTTTTTCATTTTGTGCTGCTTTATTTCTTGAAAAACAACAATCATTTTGAGCATTCTTAGTAGGCTATTATTAACATCACAAAATAAAATTACAGCATTTTGAAATGTATTAGAAAATAATTCAGTCTATGATGATTGGAAAAAAGCTGGGTACATCAAGCAATGAAGGCTCCAATTTTTGTGCTGTGATATTTGTCTTTAGTTGTGCTGTACTTCTTCTGCGGTGGTTACTCAAACACAACTCAGGTCCTTTATTATTTATTGCAGATATGAAAGAAACATAAAATACATCCTGAGCTACAGGAAGGACTTACTGGACATCCAGTGTCTAGAGGAGCAGACAGAAAAGCTTTTCATGAGCTGTATCCCCTTAAATCACAACGGTATTACATAAATTATTGATATACTATATTGTTAACAAGCTGATGCACACACCCAGTACTTTGTAATGTACTGTCTACTGAACCATTCAACTGTTTTCTCTTCAAATGCTGTCCAGGAATATAACATCAAACCACCAAAATACTCACAAATGTAAACTCTTATAGAGTCTCATTCAATTATTCAGCACATCATCAGTATGTCACCCTGATGCTGCTGCACTATTTTCACTGTCACAAAAACATCAGGCACATTTACAGTAGTTTATCATGAAAGCATGAGCATCCACAATTTACCATATTATTATCAGTATAACCACATAAAAGAAACAAAGAGACATTTACTTTGAAAGCAGCCACACTTTGCCTCACTAATGACAACCTGTCCTTTGAAGTACCCTAATCACACTGCAGGCGATTTTTTTTCACCAAGTCATATTAGAATTAATCATTTCCTTTGCTGAGGTGGCGCTTTGTCAAATGTTAAGCTCAGGGCTGGAGAGGCACTTCCTCAAGAGGATTTGAGCCAAACTCAGACATTTTAGGTGCCATGGAAGTGATGAGCATAGAAGCCTCTCAATTAATTTCCTGTCTGTGAAATAATGACACTCATCCATTCAAACCCTCCATGTAAGGATTAAGGAAGCTAAGCAGTGACACATGTTGGGGTAAAGTAAATCCATAGTTACAGCTAACCATCCATACAGTAGAAACAACAGTTTCTTCATGTCATTTAATTTCCTGAATGTCCGACTTTTTATTCTCCTTATTTGATATTTACTTTAGGTATAGCTTTATTTCTTGTCACTTCATTTGCACAAATGTATTAGAAAGTTTAAGCAAATCTTATACATTCACATGTTAAAATACAAGTGACAATAAATTAACTAGTAAAATCCTCAGAGGCCAGATTCTCTCATGTGGCCTAGTGTCAGGGGACAGACATTAATTCAGCCGGTCATTGATCTGGCCCTGTGGGAGCCATCAGCAGGACCTTGACACTGCATCTCTACACCATAGGCAGCAAATTTGCACTCTTGTACCCTGTCACCCCTCTCTCCACTCACTGTTTTTTGTGAACTGGTACAAAAGCACGATCAATACGAGTTTAGACCTATTGATGAGACACCAGCTGATTGCAGAGAGAATCTCATGTCATGCCTACCCTCAACGGACTCACCGAGGAGTGAAAAGATATAGACAATACCCACTTCTACATCACTGTGTGATCTTTGATGGCCCATCTGAGCCAGAACATGCAGATAAGTTGCTTACAGTACTGAAGGTGAAAGTTTGCAACTCCTCCCCCACACAGAATCAGGTGGCCATCACATGTCAGTAAATGTGTCTGTGCTCACTGAAATTAAAATTGGCAACTGTTTTCTCATGTGGTTTACAGTGTGAAGACACTGCTGCCTTTTCACACTCTCTTGTTCACAGCACTCAATTTTACACCGCAAAGAGAGAAGTGCACATGCCAAGTAAAAAGAGGTCACATTAACTTGAGATATACTTCTGCTACACACACATATCCCGGAGGGGGAAGTGTGGTGGTGGTGATATTCAGCTGTGTCTGCATTGCTTTTGAGATGTTGATGAGTTTTAGGCCCCTGAAATATGGTGACTTATTCTTTTTCAACCCCTGACATGATTTTTACCTCAGCAATTCAGTGCACGCTGCTGCTGCTGCTGCCATGCTCTGATGTGCGACAAACCACAAGCAGCCCACTGGCTCACCCTCATCAGCAAAAGCTGTTTGGTTATCTCCTCTCCTCCCTCCCCTTATATCCTGTCATTCTTGTTATTAATTTGATTTGTGTATGCAGTTGCTGTTTAAGTTCGACTTGGTGCAGAGGCAGTTGTACTACACTAACATACTATTACTACAGTGTAGGACCATTGTGTTTTCTGCTCGTCCGTACATCTATTTCCATGACGGCAACATTTCAGTAGCACCTTAACACTAGAACCGCCGACATTCCAACACCCCCTAGAACCGCCGAGGGGGGTAATTTTTACCCCCCCTCCACTCCGTGATCAATCACAAGGATGTACTTTTTTTTAAGCAGTAAAGTTGTTCATTTTCATCATTTATTTTAAATAATAAGTAGTGCATAATAAAAATACTTTTAAATTTTGAATCTGTGGGGATAGTTGTTCATTTTACAGTTGCTTTAGCCTATAGACTATTTCGTTATGAATTGAAAACGTAAAAATACATTTCGCCGTTTTTTCTCTCCCTCTCTCTCTCTCACTCACACACACGCACACAGACACACACAGATGCGCACACAGACACACACACACACACACACACAAACAAACTTACGTGTATGGTTTGACTGAGGCGCTTTCCGTGGTTCTGCACTTTCAGTAGCAACACAGACGCTGTACACACGCGCGATCGTCCTGTATTCTAATCAATACGGAACACTGTCCACACGCTGCCTGTCCACAGGCACTTCATGCACATTGTTTTTAGTGCGTTTTGACACCGCATTTCCTCCTCTTCTCTTCGGGCATGGTCAGCAGGATAGGTAGGCTACTTATCAAACGGCATGTAATAGCCGTTGCTAAGCAACCGGACAGCGGCGTGAATGTTGAGCACGGCACTAAACAGCTGTTTTCTATTAGGGGTAAAAATGACTCCTCGCGGCGGTTCTAGGTATAAATGATCATATTTTTTTTAATTTTTAACCCACAGACTTCAAAATTCACTAGATGATTAAGGAACACATTTTAGGAAAAGTCATGAACTGAGAGAAGTGGAGGTTTTGTTTTAACAGAGTTACACATATTTAAAAACACCAGGGGGGTAAAAATTACCCCTTGGCGGTTCTAGTGTTAAAGGGACAACGAGGAGTTTCTATTCGGTTATAAAACAGTCTCACGTTAATGTGGATGAATCTACGCTACCCGCACTTGTTAATGGCTCCATTTTCGATCAATACATCGTTTTGTCTCTGTCATTATTTTGTTATTATTAGTGGTGTCGGAAATGCTGGTCGAGCCGACCAGCGTTTCAAACTCCAGCGGTTTTTTCAAATGAGAATAAGTTTCAACTTATGGTCAAACACCAATAACTGAACCTCTTTGAAACTCTGACTTTAATCCTTGATGAATGAAAACATGAGTCCGTCTTGCGCCGGTGGAGGAATTCTACGGTGCGCGAGGAGGCAGCGTGAAAACACTTCGCTTTTCCAAAACTCCTCGTTGTCCCTTTAAGGAAAGCCCTCCAACTTTGGCATCTATATTTGCTTGGCCTCAACAAATAACTAATTAGACTTTGGTGGTCAAAGGTGACCTCACAGAGTTCATAGCTGAAGACTGTGAATTGATGTGCTAATTATTACAATGTAACAAAATTGTTTAATAGAATCAGATGGGAGCTAAAACATCCTCAACAAACCTCAAACCTCTAACCCTAACCCTGACTACACGACTGAGAACCTTCAGACATACTGTACTGTAAAATGATGCAGTGATGACATTTCATATCCAAATGGTCACAGGCCAACATTATCTTGATAATATAATGTGCAAAAACACTTCTCAGGAGCAGAGGGGGAGATTGTGGCCATATTTCTGCTGTTTTGTGGCATCTAGAGTAACACAAACAGAATAATTCCCGTTTATAATGCAACTGATGAATAATAAACATCTGTGGTCCAGAAATGAGATACACTCTTCAACCAATGTTATACACATGAGTAAACAATAACTTTTGAGCAGGGCTGAATGCTGTAACCTCATCTGATGATGCGGTCATGTTTGTTGTTGCAACAAAAAGGGCCAAAACGTGACCATAAAATCTCTTCAGCCAACTTTGTCACAGTCAGCTCGTGCTGACACACATTTGAAGAAAAGAGAAGAAAAACAAAATGTGATAAGGGAGCCGCCCTCCTGCAGCTCTCTTCTCATGGGCTCGCACACTTCACACAGGCAGGTAACAGAAGCAAAGCTTTTTTTTATTTTTTTTTATTTTTTTTTATTTTTTTTTATTTATTTTTTTTTAACCTTTATTTAACCAGGCGAAAAATCATTAAGAACAGGTTCTTATTTACACTTCACAAGTTAAAAACAGGCAGGTAACAGAAGCAAAGCTAAACCATTATCAACAGTCAACAGTGCCACTCATGGTGAATCTACCAACAAAAACAACCACAACAACACATTCAAATACTACAGGAGAATATGAATGAAGTTAGGAAACTGTTCCCTGAGCAGCAGAAGTAGGCTACAAGACATTTTCCTCTGAATGAGGAGTCCTGAAACCTGGAGATGCCTTAGCACTTTTGCCCCCTCATTCCACACTCTGTGTGTTTTGAACATCTTTTGGATTACATGACTGAACTAAGGTCTGTGGTTAACACAAGCTCAAGACATAAAACATGCCAGTAAATAGGCTACTCTCTAGTTGTGATGGTGTGATTTGTTTAATCTCTTTACGTAATCAGCATCATAACCAGAACTTTTACTTCATAAGACAAAAGTGTTTGTTTTTTTTTATTAGAGGTGAATATGCTACAGGTTGTAAGGTTATGCTCATGCTGAGCTGACTCATTTCTTCACTTGCTTTTCCTATTTATAAATAATGTGCTGCCCGTTGTGTTACTATGACAATAGGGACTGGCGTAAGCAACTGCTTACTTCATAAACATAGAGTTTAAAATTGTCTTTTTTACACAAGAAATGCATATGAAAGCAAGTAACATTTATCTTTCTTAGACAACCAGCAAAACCACACGTCTGACAGTTCTGACTGCAACCTGTCGAGTGATATACACACCTTTCCTGTACAGTTACTTGTGACAAACCTCTCATGTTGCCCAAATATCAGGATATTTGAGAACTAGTTGATTAATTTGCTCACTCTCACATGGTGGACTGAGCGTCTGTGTATGCCACAGTAATAGTGATGCGTTGGACTCCCCTCGTTCCCCCATATGATAAATTCGAGTTTGGAGAAATTTGAATTTTGGTCCAAAATACCATTTTTCGACAGCCCCTGCAGGATATATTGTCAGTCCCACTGAGTGAGGTGAACTTCAAGTGAAATGAGTGAAATGAACTTCAAGACAAATTCAAGCTCGGAAAAATTGGAAGAGAAAGATTCAAACATGCATATACCCATGTATAAGCTTGTGTACTTTAGGGTCAACATACAATGCTGAGTTGAAAATTAAAGACTCTACACAGCAGCTAAAAGCACCAATTTGACGACGTCAATCAGCTGTCCTTCGCATATAGTGATAATAAATGGAAGTCTGATTGCTGCTGAGGTTGGAGATGTGATAATAATATGGCTGTCACAAAACAACAGCTAATAATAAAAGACCACAAAATAGCACCAATAAATGGGGACATCATTACAGGCTGTTCTGCAGTTACTACTGAGTGACTTCCCTGCTGTTTCTGAGCAGTCAGGCTCCTGTGGTTCTCAGAAAACTGGGAGTAAAGTCAATCTCCTTGGACTCTGAGCCAGATGGAGGGATAGTGGAACAACATGGCTGCAGCCCACTTCTTCTGCACAGTCTGTACTGGCAGTAATTACAGCTTTGAGGGTGTATGCACGTTTGTACAGTAATGCAGAGAGTGGGGCTGGCAGCCCAGGAACAGCCTGAGCCCAAAGCCCCTTGGAGAGAGGTGATGATTCAGGGTCATGTCACTGCAGAGAAGACCCCTTGAGTGACAATCACTTCCTTGTGAAGAGTCCAAGTGACCACATTTTTATAAAGAAGAAATTCAAAATTCTGACTCATTCCAACAAACTTTGTCCACCCCTGTTCTAAAAGTTTCACCGTAGCCAACCAACACATAATAACACACAGGAGGCAATGTCTTGCTCATGACCAAACCACAAATGTAATAAGCTGCTATAAATGAACTCTATACCAACAAGTGTTATCTATATTATATTGTCTGGCCAAACTAACCTGCTCCATGTACCTACCAAAAGTCCAAAGTCATTCTGAAACACATCTGAATGAACTTTTTATTAGCAATTTTTCCACGGCTCTGCAACCTGCTGCTCGGGGCTTTCCATTGTAAATGTCTCCTGTTCACTCAGAGCTGCTTGTCCAATCATGTGCTTGTATATGCAATTTATGATAAGCGCTTATCGAATTGGTTTCTTCAGTGGTGGCGCTGCCATGTCTAATTGCGTGGATATATGCAAATTAGGTTCAACTGAAGTTCAGCATTGGTTCAACAGTGTGAACACACAGGACACACTGCTGACTTTTTTTTCCTCCAAATATTTTTATTGGCTTGTGTTTTTTATAACATCACAAAAACAAATTTAATGAACGACTGGACCACAGTAACATAGGTCACAAATCAACAAATGATCATCACACAATAAACTCATTGCAATATCTTTGAATAAAACGTAAATCAATATGAATGTAAAAAATAATATGGCCTCCTGTTTTCCTTTGGCAATGTACTGTATGTTAGTCTTTCCAGACCAATATTCTAAAAGTTCCTTCATCCACTGTACTCTTCCAACAGTGGAATAACTCTCCTGGCTTGTGGAAGTCCAAAGCCCATTTTTCTGTAATCTGTTTCTGTGTGAAGCCCACTTGGTAGATTTCAAGTACACCAAGTTTAACATTTAGATCCAGAATTTCTGAATATTTGGACATAGACAGAGAAGAATGGTTCCTTTTTCTGAACTTTTGCTAACTTACCATTTGTTTAACTGAGTGGATGTGTGGAGCCGACACATGGCTTTCCATTCATTTACAACCAGTTTGAAATTGGACTAATGGGTTAAGATTAACATTAACATTAAGTCATACATTCGAGTTTTGGTTGGGTGGTTTGTTGCACAAATAAACCAGTTTAACATCAACCTAAAAACAAAACAAAACAAAACAAAAACTTGCTATTTGCCATTGTCTGTCATGTCAAAGACAAACAATACAACCAGTGGCAGTTAAGTTTAGGAACAGTTTACTGTATAAAACATATAGTCAATAGCTATAAAACTGAACCAAAAGCCATTTTCTCATTTTGTGAGCAGAGTCAGTGGCATTCTTTTTAAAAAAAAGTTCTATTATAGCATTTTTTTTATTGTTCCCTCTCCCTCTTTTTTACAGTATTTATTCAGTAAACATTTTTAACACATAAACGTGAGAGCAAACTTGTGTATTCCTCCAAAACTGAGGATATTCTCTGTTTTGTTGAGACATGCAATATATTTTTCCATTTTGATTGATATTAATATCTACATTGATATCAATCAACACTGAAAAATATATCATGATCATATTTTGGTTGTGCAGTGAAATGCACAACCACACAAGTGAGATTGATTAGATGAAATATCATAAATTACGTAGCTACTTCAGTCACTCTTGTTGAATTAATGAACACTCACAATGCATGTTTATTTATTTATCTATCTATTTTTTATATTACAGTATTTGGTGGGAGAACCAAAGCACACAGAGTTAACTGGTATTCTGGTGTATTGATTTCCCCCTTGGTTGAATCTTAGGAGAGGAGAGGAGAGGAGAATAGAGGAGAGGAGAGGAGAGGAGAGGAGAGGAGAGGAGAGGAGAGGAGAGGAGAGGAGAGGAGAGGAGAGGAGAGGAGAGGTGAAGAGAGGTGAGAGAGGAGAGGAGCAGAGGAGAGGTGAGAGAGGAGAGGAAAGGAAAGGAAAGGAGAGGAGAAGAGAGGAGAGGAGAGGTGAGGAGAGAGAGGAGAGGAGAGAGAGGAGAGGTGAAGAGAGGTGAGAGACGAGAGGAGGAGAGGAGCAGAGGAGAGGTGAAGAGAGGTGAGAGAGGAGAGGAGAGGTGAGAGAGGAGAGGAGAGGAGCAGAGGAGAGGGCTCCATGTCTTAAACGCCCCCCTGTTTGAATTTCACTTGCTTCTTAATTGTTTCGTTAATGGGGCTTGTGAGAAGCGGGGTTGGAGGTGGATGTGGCTTAATCTGAGTCTGGCTTTCTGCGGGCTGAGCCTTTCCAGATGTGGCTGGGAAGCGTAAAAGACGTCTTGTCCGTTCAGATGCCTGACCTTTTGTAAGAGCCGACGTCTGTGTGCTCAGTGAGCTCAGTGCAACCTGTAGTGAGTCGGGTCCGAGGTGGATGTGGTGTAATCTGAGTCTTGCTTTCTGCAGGCCGAGTCTTTTCAGATGGAGTTGGTAAACGTAAAAGACGTCTTGTGCGTTCAGATGCCTTTTCTGCCTCAGTGCAGCCTGTGGATGGTCGGGTCTGAGGTGGATGTGGCTTTATCTGAGTCTGGCTTTCTTCAGTCTTTTTAGATGTGGCTGGTAAGCGTACAAGACGTCTTGTCCGTTCAGATGCCTGCTTTTTGGTAAGAGCCGATGTCTGTGTGTTCAGTGAGCTCTTCGTTGCCTCAGTGCAACCTGTGGATGGTTGAGTCTGACGTGGATGTGGCTTAATCTGAGTCTGGCTTTCTGCGGGTTGAGCCTTTCCAGATGTGGCTGGTAAGCGTGAAAGACGTCTTGTCCGTTCAGATGCCTGACCTTTTGTAAGCGCCGATGTCTGTGTGTTCAGTGAGCTCTTCGTTGCCTCAGTGCGACCTGTGGAATGTCGGGTCCGAGGTGGATGTGGTGTAATCTGAGTCTTGCTTTCTGCAGGCCGAGTCTTTTCAGATGGAGTTGGTAAACGTAAAAGACGTCTTGTGCGTTCAGATGCCTTTTCTGCCTCAGTGCAGCCTGTGGATGGTCGGGTCTGAGGTGGATGTGGCTTTATCTGAGTCTGGCTTTCTTCAGTCTTTTTAGATGTGGCTGGTAAGCGTACAAGACGTCTTGTCCGTTCAGATGCCTGACCTTTTGTAAGAGCCGATGTCTGTGTGCTCAGTGAGCTCTTCGCTGCCTCAGTGCATGTGGAGGGCTGGGTCTGAGGTGGATGTGGCTCACACTGAGTCTGATTGTTGGTGGGATCAGCCTTTGTACCAGCTGATTTCTGCAGTAAGTTCTTTGTTTCCTCTGGCTGGAGTGGTTCATGAGGGAATTGTGGAGTTCTTGGACGAGGTGGAAAAGTGCGTTTGAGCGTAGGCAGGCCATATTTGTCTTTCTGCCAGGTCATTTCTGGGTAAATAGAGCACTTTCTGGGGGGATCTTTGGCTGGGGGAACTTTTGGCTTCTTGTTGGCCTGGTAGCGTGGTAAGCAAACGTTTTGAGAGCTGGGAGTTAAATGTGGCTCCTCAGATTTTTGCTGGTCCCTGCTGTTAAAGCTTTTGGAATAGTTGTCCAAATTAATCAGACATTTATTTACCTGTCTCTCTAAGACAAGGATGTCACGCATTGTTACCGGTTTTTCATCATCATCATCATCGAAGAATGGTTCCTCCTCACATCCTGTGAATTCTGAAAGAAACAGTGCTGGGTCGAAAGGTGATTCTGGTCGAGTGGCAGAGTTGAGTAAATTAAGCATCGATTTCTGTTCATCAGTTTGGCGTGAGGGTTCTTCTTGAGGCTCCCCGTGATCTTCCTCCTCTTCCTCTTGGGTAATTGCTGCAGTACCCCAATGGTCTCTCCCAAAGAGGCCTTTGTTGCAGCCTGTGTTTGTCCATAGCTGGACATTGTTATCCAAACCTGCAGTTACGATGCCATTACAGAGGGGGTCACAAGCAATACTCACCACCTCTGTGGGACAAGCTTTCCAAGAGCCCAACAGTGGAGGTTGACGCACAGATACTTGCCAACCATTCATATCCTCAAATGGCCCTTTGTCTTCCTTCTTTTTGAATCCAAATTCCTTAATGTCCCACAGATAAATCATTCCGGTAGTGTCTCCAACCAGTAGTATCTTCTCACTGATATCCATTGTCATGGTGGTAATGACTGCATCTTCATCCTGAACTGCCCTGAACCTTGCTAGCAAACCTCCCTTCACCTTAGCAGACCAGGCCGAGACATAGCCGTCTGCGCAAGTGAGTATTGTGGCTGTGGTCAAGGCGACCTCCCTGGTCCTCAGACATTTGACAAGAAGACCATTTTTATTCTGGTTTTTCAATGTGTCTTTGATACTTTTTGGATTCTTCTCAACAGGCCTCAAAATCCCAGACTTAGCATGACCGTGTTTATGTGCCATCATTGTTTGAGGCTTCTCCTTTGTATTCATGAAGTATATAGCCTCTTCTGTCTCAATATTCCAGATAATGACATTTCCATTGCTGGATGCAGTAATCAGTGTGCCTCCATGCAAATCCATTGAGGAAATGTCATCCAAATAGCTGTGCCGTAAAAATCTGTGATCATCTCCCTCAGTGTCAAGGTTGAAAATCATCTTTGATGTCTTCGATGACACAAACATCCTACCGTTAATGCAGACGATGCCTGTCACCTGCTTTGTCACAGTCACCGGAAGCACAGAAAGCTCTGTTGCACTATTAAAGTTCCATAATCTCACTTTCCCATCTTGGGAAATTGTGATTAGTCTGCGCTGTGTTTCGTCAAATGATATGGCTGTGTGTCCCACTTGCTGCTCCACAGTGATCTTAAAGTGTGTGATGGCCTTTCCTGTTAAGATGTCCCACATTGTCACCTCACCATTCTGGCAGACAGAGACAACCTGTTTGAAAATGCTGTGATAGAGTACACCGCACAGGGGCTTGTCATGGGAGGTCAGCATTTTTTCAGAAAGGTTGGTTCCTCTACCAAGAGTCTTTCCTATGTTTTTATTAGCCAAGATTAACTCGTTGTTATGTATGTTATAATACATACTGGTGATACGTCCACCTCCCATACCGTGAATCTGGAAACTTTGCCTACATTGCCAATCACCGTCAGACCACACACAAACATTCATGTCCTCAGATATACTGATAAGTAGTTGGTCAATATGATTAAACACCATGTGGGTGATGGGTTTGACATGCTTTTTCACTGCATGTTCACAGTATGTGGTATTGTGCCTAAACCACACCCGCAGGAAGCCATCTGTACCACCAGTAAGGAGACGGTCAGCCGAATGGGAGTAGGCAGCACATTTGAAAAAGTCTTGATTTCCTTTGCTGTGAAAAGTTTGTACATTTTTGAGAATTTCTTTTGTTTTGTGGAGATCACTTGTTAATTTAGGGAGCGGGACCATTGCCATAGTCCGGCTTGTACAACCACAGATAGTATAAGAGTCAATGGAGGGGATGTATTGGATCTCACTACATACATCTTTCAAGACAGGGAGTCTGACACATATATTGCCTTTTGTGCGGGTCCTCAACAACGTAGAAAGATAAACAGTTGGATAAGGGTGCAGAGATAATTTCTCAAATGCCTTTGAGCATAAGATCCTATCTTCAGAAACATTCTTGGAATAAAACACATAGAAATTGCCTTTCGTATCGCCAAAGGAAAACAATGCTTTTGTGCCGTCAGACCAGTAGTTCATTACATTTATGTTGTCGTCCAATATTATGGAGTGAGAGATGCCCATTTCTCTAGGGATGTCCCTGAAATGATAGAATATCAGTTCCCTGTCAGTAGTGGAGATAGCCACCTCATTGAGCTCATATATGTACACCATGTCAGTAACATGGATTATCTTCTTGTGCCCATGAAGACAGTTGCTTTCTTTCTTATATAATGGAACTTTATATGGCTTCTCAAAGCTGTCATTCCAGATGTTGAAGACGCCATCTGAGCTAATTGAAAAGTAGTGACCTTCCATGTATTTTCTTATTTTCTTCTTTTCTGAGACCCTGACTGTGTCTTTGGGGTGAAATGCCAGAGCAGCAGTTGTTTTATAGTGACCCACAGGTATCACATTGAAAGCAAAAGGGAAGGGTTCATTCCTACAATGTTCTGATGCTGCCTGTTTGTTTAGCAGGAAATCCAGCAGTTCACCAATGTCCACGTTCAGGTCACAGTTTGCGTCAATCTGCATGTGGAGCACTTGAAGATCTTCAGTATTCAAAGAACCGTAAATTTCTCTCATTGCTCCAGCAAATTCCTCCATATCCAGTCCTCCAGAGCCATCAGCATCATATTTTTTAAATACCCGCACAATCTCTGGAATATCTGCAGCAGAAAACATTTGCTCTTTTCTATTGCTCTCGGTTATTTTCTTCATGGAAACACCCTCAGTGAGGTTTTCCACCATGTCTGTGTATTTCTCCATTATAAAACGTATCCGTTGTCAAAATTCTGTCAACACGTTAAAATGTTGTCAAAAACTCTGGCAAGAAATGATTTCAACGTCAAACTCTGGCAAGAAATGACTTCAACGTCAAAGAGAATAGGCTAATTGTATGGCACAAAGTGATGTCACACATATCAAAGTCACACAAAATGATGTCACAAATGATGTCACACATCCCCTTCAAAGCAAATGATGACATCACACAGCAGTCAGTCTAAGTGATGTCACATCAATCAGGATGATTCTAGCTGGAAGCCGTCTCCATTCCAAATGATCTGGCTGTTCCAATGGCACCGGAAAGACGCGAGTGGCCCTGAGTAGGACTGTTGATCGAATAGCACACACAGGCTATCATAGGCACCACCGCTGCACACCTTGCCGACAGTTATAGCCTTGCTCCGGTAGATTTCAACAGAACAAGCTCATAATTACGCCAGTCATTGTGTGTGCATGTTAAGTAAGTTTTACCTGTTTGTTGTTTAACTTAGACATATGGCAATTATTCTAGCTCACCTATATTCCCATATGTGTGTGTCAGGGTGGATCCAGAGTATTTTCCAGAAAATACTCGTTACTATAAATTCGCCCCCCCCTGAAAGACTACTAAAGTGGGCCCCTGCCCCTTGACTTTTCCACTTTTTCTCAGACAATGTATGTAGGCTATTATCATGTTTTATTAACTTTGTTTTGATGCTAAAGCCATGCATTATTATGTCAGGGTCTTATGCAGAATAATTCAGTCATAAAGATTAGACTACTGGGGTTTTTTGTGGGCCCTACTGGCCGCTGGGTTCCTGGAATTATAATCACCTGCAGGTGACGACCTGCAGGGGGTACAGTAACAGCCTATGCTGCTATATCGAATGCTGATAGGCTAGGTGTCTCAGAGACGCAGCGGACCTGAGGCTTCCTTCAACAGGAACTGAGCAGTTTATAGGAATGGTTTTGGAAACCTGACACACGAGTAACATAAAACACTGCAGTGTTAAATGTCATTAGTTATTGTTTTGCTGAGATTAAAAGGTGATATTCATTCACTGACAAAATAAAACTCTGATCTCCAACTGTACTAAAAGAGTTATTGTTTCTTTCCTTGTTGACACTGGCAGTAAAGTAATTCTTATTCTTAAAGTCACTAGCTGTCCTCCAGACTGCAGAGTAAATGTGCCAAAGCTGTTTTACCCTACTGGCAACAATTGTTGCTGAAGTGTATCACTGTCATTTTCTACTCACAATTAAAAATCTCATAGGTACTAATGCAACTTTTTCCACTTACATATGCTAGTAGACAACTTAGACAAAGGTTTTGATTTATAAAAAATAGTTCTCTTTCCAGGAGGATGCAAATCCTCCTGGAAAGAGGTCATTTTCATAAATTTGTCATAATTTTCCCCCCAAACATATGAATTATTATTTAACATTTCCAGTCTCTAGAGTAACCCTCCCCCCAAAAATTGTATCTGGGATAAATATTTTTTTGCTCATGGGTTTATTGTGTGGCAACAATAGTTGCCACTAAAGTGCACTCTAGGAGCCAAAACGTGTGATAAAGTGCCCTCTAGGAGCCAAAATGTGTGCTAAAGTGCCCTCATGGCAGCAAAAATACATGCTAAAGTGCTCTCTAGGAGCCAAAATGCATGCTAAAGTGCCCGCTAGGAGCCAAAACGTGTGCTAAAGTGCCCTCATGGCAGCAAAAATATGTGCTAAAGTGCTCTCTAGGAGCCAAAACACGTGCTAAAGTGCCCCCTTCAGCGGCGAGGATGCGCTATATGTGCCCTTTTTTTCCCAATCACCCCTGCCCTTCAAAATGTTTGTGCATGCGACTGAGTTTGACACATGAAATACACTTGTTTGTCTTCTTGCAGACACATAGATGAGAAAATCAATATCCCTCTTATAACTGTCTGTTTGATGTGAGAGATACTGCCAAGAGGGAGAATGGAAAAAAGGGGAAAACAGCTGATCAGATTTGTACAAAGTCTGACAATGGTGCTTTCTTTACTTTTTTGTGTAACTGTTGCAAAACATGGAAATGCTAAACAAACCATCTCCATCTCCATAGCTACATTTAGTGGCGTCAATATCATCATCTGACTGTAAATATATTCCACATTGTTCAACTGCCTCAGTAAAAGTCACATCCATTTTAACTAAGAGACCAAAGATACTCATTCATATATCTGTCACTGGCAAAGTCCCAGTCTCAATTCTCAGAGCAGCTGAGAAAATCTGTGTGGGAAAAAAGACACAAGTAACATACTCCCTTCCTTCAGCAACTTCTGACACGAAGCAGCTCACCACAAACCTCTACAGTGCCGCTGTTCAGTGGTCACCGCAGTGGAGGATACAACAGATGGGAAACTCCAGAGAAAGAAAACATCACAACAACACAAGCAACAGCTTGCACGCAATATACTATAACAGTAAAAGTGTAGTAAAAATTAAGGAGTGTTATTCTAATTTTTTTTGAAGATGTGATTTATGTATATTTGGGAAACAACAGTGTCTACATCTGCGAAACGGTGGCACAAAAGCTTAGATTTTTATTCTCAGGGTTTGCATTGCTTCTATGTGATTTTCTTCTTCTTCTTCTTGTGGTCAGACAGTGATCTATGCAACAGTAAATCCTTCCCCTCATCCTGTCTCTATTTTCATGGAGCACTCCACTCGAGTGGGGGGGGATCAAACACTCACACGCCTCCAAGACATTTGTTCACGCAGGGTCTCCAGGGGTATACTACACTGTAAACCCTGATAAGTTCAGAATACTCAAAACTTTTGTGGAAACCGATTACCTAATAGTTTTTGAGTAAGCAAGTTAGAATTTTTAAGTTTGGTGTACTTACATATTTTACATCATTTACACTCAAGTAATACTTGTTATTAAAAAAAATTGTGAGTGTCCTTTACTTAAAACATTTGTTTTAATTTGTATATGTTTTAAGTTCATTGTACTTAATTGATCAATATCTTTAAACTCAAAAATTATCATGGTTAATAACCAAAAAGATAGTTTTACAAAGCTCATAAAATAATATTTTTTAAGTTCAGAATACTCAAATAAACTTCTAGACAAATATATATATTTCAATATATTTTTATTGAGGTTTCATTCTTTTTCTCCAGGCTTTGTAAAGACTGGCAAAGATCTGAAAGTTTGCATATCATGAACTGTCTTTCAACATATAAACATCCACACAAAAAAACAGACTTGTATGGTTATGTATAAATCACAGCAAAGCATTGGAAACGTGTGCTCAGTGTAAAAGTATGGCCTTGCAAAACAGTATCAAGTTATTTTACATCTATCTATATTCAAGGAAATAAATAATTGGAATTCTGACATGTCAGAATTCCAATTTATTATGGTATAAAACAGCACCTTAAAATAGCCTCTTAAAAAAGGCATTAAGAACTGTTACATTTTAATTTTTTCATTCATTTTTTCATAACAATATATCAGGCTTAGTAAAACTGTGAAATGTTGAATAACATACACATAAGTGCAACACCTGGAGTGAAACTTTTTTTTCCGTAATTTCTCAAATAATAATAATAAAAAATCTTATAAAAGTAGCAGCATAGTCATCTAAATCTGTGCAAATGATGAAAATGAAAAACATACCAAATAAAACAGAATAAAATACAATAAATAAAATAAATAATATAAATAAATGACTGAATTGCCATTAAAAAATTATAAAAAGCCCATTGGGCATACGCAAAAGTGCTTTCAACAGTGTTTTTCAACATTTAAACAGTCTGTAATATCAGACACATCTAAGAATTAACAACAGAACAACATGGCTGTAATAACATTGCTGACATGAATCACATACGTGATGCCAGCTTGTTTACTCCTTTAACAAATCATTTTTCAGGGAGAGTAGGCATGGTTTCAGTGGTTTGTTATCATCCAGACACATCAGCACTTTGTGGATGAATGTGAATGTGTGAGTGAGTTTCTTTGGATAATCTAAGTGTAAAGCATAGATTAAACCAAGCAGCACCACAAATGTATCAGCCAACCTGGGAAGATCACTCATAACAACTTCATCCTCTGTCACAATGGATATGTTCTCAGGGCTGAAGCTGATGGGACCAGTGGAGTCAGGGACCAGAGAGGAGCGCTAGCAGTGTGTCAGTGTTCTCCATCTCATCTTCACCCTGCAAAACATAAGAAAATCAATTATAACAACCAATCCAGAAGGATGTGATACAATCCTTGTTTGTCGAGCCAAAATGTATTATTCCTTCCTTAAAGGTAGGGTCTACGATCCTGTTTAAAAGCACCCCCCCTCTGTTGCCAGAGGAATTAATACGTTATGAAAATGAACGAAAAAAATCTGTGCTATCTGACAACTACAGTGCTGAGAAAACTTCCACCAATCACTGTTGCCAGACCTGAGAGGGAGCAACCAATCCAAATCCTTCTGCACGCACACCCCCCTCTGTCCCTGCCGTCCCGAATCACTGTCACTAGAATTGGTTGCTACTATCTATTCACACATGCTGAAAGTGAAAACCAATCCTATAGATCAACATTAAAAAAAAAGGCAGATACTCGTCCGAAACCCTAATACTTACATTACAGGTTTTGTAGAATTCAGTGTCATCCTCCCGAAGACAGACTGGAAGTGCACCAAGCGCCAGACTACGTCGCATGTTGATGTCATGTTCTTCCTAGATTGAGAAAAAAGAAAAAAAAATCTTTATAGAAATATTTTGCCAGCATGCCCAGTCCATGTCACTGGTATAACAATGTAATGCTTTAGTTATGTTAAAAATAGTAATCTATCTATGATTCAGCAGGATGACTGACTATCAAGGCACATATAATCTGCAATGACAACACATTATCAGCATTGTCCCCATGGAAAAGTCAAACATAAACTTACCTCCAAGTCATAAATTCTCTGCATCTCTCGCAGTGCCTCTGCTCCCTTTCCAGTCCTTGAGGACTTCTGTCGATACAGTGCAACTAGTTTTGGTGTGTATCGGTCAAGTTCACGGTAAAACTGGTTGCGTAGATTCACGTTTGTAATGCAATGGAACTCTGCAAACACCTGGACACATAAATATTTAGGTGTAAAAACAATGTGGAGTTGTCAGATATTTTCTACATGAAATATTAAACATCATAACTTTTATTAACTACTATATATTTACCTGTGACTGCATTTGGTTAGAATGAGCTTCATGGCAAGATCTGTAGCAACACATACACAGAGCACAAATATCTGTGGAGCAGCCATATCTTGATGTGTTGATGTACTGCAACAACAAAAAACAGTGAACAGAGTTAGTTTGATGATTAAGTGTGATTGTGATTAAGAATGATCTTTGAGCAAAATTATTAGCCATTTACCTTGGATGAGCTGAGATTTAGTAGTCTTCAGTCTAGTAGTATGAACTGTTTCGGTGTTATGAGCAGTCTTCCATCTGTTCTGTATGCAGAGAGAGGCAATATTGAGCTCTTTAAAAAAGTGGACAGTCAAGTTCGCTGGTGAAAGTTCATAATATCTCAGATGCTAAATGTAATATGATGTCTGAACCATCAGTCACATTTATTCTGCCTGTATCACTATGACACCGTGCCAAATAATCTTTACCTGCATTAAATGACTGGAAAGTACAAATGCAGTCACTGTACAAACATGGTAGAGGGCCGACACTTGAGAAGTGGTTATGGTGCAATTGATAATGCCTAAACTTTGCACGTGTGTCCAAGGATACAGAGCACAACTTGCACTTTCAATCCATTTACCTTGAACTGGGGTGGGCAAGAGGTCACACAAATCCTGCAGGGAGAGAATGAACAAATGTAATTTATTTGCAAATCATGACTAACGTCATAACCAAATGGCTTTAAAAAAACAAAACAAATACTCACCAAAAAATTCACCAACACTGTTGTTCAGACTGACAAACTTCTCATATCCAACCGCTCTATGATACTAAAACATAACGAGAGCACAAACAGTTAAATGATTATGTAGTATATTGCTTTGTCAATCCCTTATTGGCTAGGGCAACTCTCTTCTCAATTATGATTTTTTGCAATGTCTAATAAAACATAAACTTACACATATGCAGCAAGCACATGCTTTTATTTAAACATTTCCCCGATATTTGAAACAAGTCGTCCTCTGCGAATTTTTCAAGAGAATGAGCTTGTTTCCACTGGCCGTTAACTTACATTGAAGTAACGTTAGCGACCTGGACCTAGTAGCGACACTGCTGATAATTACGGTACAACGTAAGCTTTAATTTAAACTAGTTTGAAATATGTCTAGTACCGTAGCATGTAACTTCATTACACACATTCACAGCGTCAAACAAAAGATAACAAGCGATATATATTGAACTTTTGTCGAACTTTTGTAACGTTACGTTAACGTTACGTTACTCACCACTTCGAGCGCGAAACTTTCAAATCCTGAAGTCGGGGTCCCCGGAGCACAAAACACAGATAAAAGACAACTTTGCAACAGCACGACGAAAAAATGTGCGTCGTTGTGCAGGTTTTTGGATGAAAATGAATGTTTTTCCTCCTTTCTTCGCTCCGTCGCATCTCTCGCTAGGGTCCAGCCATCTTGAATTTTCTTGAGACGTGCCCTGAACAGTTGAACGTAGTGACGTCAGACGTCACGTCCCCTCACGTAGGCCTGTTAACTAAGACGTTTAAAGTAAAGTGAGAGTGTTCACTCAGACATACTAAGCCCCGTGAAATCAAAACGATATTAATCGTTGAGAATACTTAAAGTTGAAGTGTCAGGTGAACTAATTAGCTCACTTTGATTTGGTTGCCGGTAACAGTTATGAGTTTGTAGCACTGTTCGGGTTTACAGTGTACAGGAGGGCTTTTATTCGGTTCTCACAGCTCTGCTCACTTCTAGCACTTACAGCTGTAGTCCATGGTTCCTCCATGCTGTCTGTGACTGTGTTTACTCATACATGTTTGATAATTAATGTGCAGTGGGCTATGTGATTTTTGCTGCTTACAGGGTATATAAACTTAAATTTTAATCTTCACCTTTGGGGAATACTCAAATGTTAATTGTATATGCCTCAGTTGATCTGCAGCATAAGCAGTGTGCTCAGAGCACAGAGCTCTTGAATGATGATGAATTTTGCCCCCTTCATTTTTTCTCATTAACTTTTAAGAGCATAAACTAAACTAGACATTGTCATCTTCTTTTACAGCAGATAATTCACAATGCAGGTAAAGGCCCAGGTTGTACACTCTGTCATGCTGCGCTAATCAATGAAAGAGTTACTGTAAATGCTAATTCTGCGTTGTTGGTATTGTTTACAGCTCAAGTATGACCCAATGTTTCCCCACTTGTCGCTTATCTTGTCATGCAAGCAGTCCGCCAGCTGGAGACTGAGGTTCCCGGTGTCATGTTCCTATATGTCAAGTGAAGTAAAGATTTAGCAGGTGATTGTTTTATGCATATTTTGCCAAATCATCAAGGTACGGTACAGGCTAAAGTCAAGACCTTGCACTTTGATGGACACAAAACTGTTCCCACATTGAGCTTAGAGAAAGACTTTTGCCAGGGAGAAACCTCCAACACAACCAGACTTGGCGCGGGCAGCCATCTGCCTCAACCAGTTGGTTTGAGAGGAGAAAAATGGAAGAGAGAGAAGGGGACGCAAAGGCTGGAGCAATGAGAGGAGCAGAAGGGTCGTCATCACTTAGTGTGATGATCTGACATGGGTGGGTTGCCGGGGGGGTGGGGGGGTGTGTGTGTGAGAAAGACAGATTTATTTTTTTTATTAATCACAGGCATTGCTTCGTTCTCACTGAACCCCTGAATATGCAGTCAAAGAGGAAACTTATTACTTCACAAAAACACTGATGAACAAAAGCTCAACAAACTTTACCCGAGGGACTCCATCATGTTTGGATGGCCCTGGTCAATTTGTAAATTGCGAGGTAACAGAGAGCATAAGAGGCAGCGTGCTTACAAATGTAAATGTGTATTATTCTGCTGATTGGTTACAAGTAAAGAAACATGCTTGACACATCCGCTGTTTCAAATTAACATTAACAACTTTAATTAGATACTTACTCAGTCAGCCACAGCTGAGCCATAAGCACTCTTAACGGGCTAATGTGTGTGGGATTGAGGCAGTGGACCAAACCACTGTGAGGCAGGGGGGAAACTAAATCATTCAACACATGGAAACACTTTTATACATTTAGAAATCACACAAACATGAGCAATCTGGCCAAATGATCTAAACGCAATGTTTTAGATTAAAATGGCGACCCAAAATCTGAATCTGGGAAAGTCCTAACTGGAAGATGTGATTTGTGCCTCTCTGCCACTTCCTTTGGATATTTGTCTTCTTGTAACTGTTCAAATATAACCCCATTAGTTACATTAATAATAAAATGTCAATTATTTGCACAAATAGACGGCAGAGTTACACAGCCATGGTTTAATTTTGATGTAGTTCCTTATTTTCACCAGCAGGGTGCTCATTCATTGGAGGCACTGCCGATTTCCTTGTTTTTCTTTTTTTTCCCCTTTCTTGTCTTGTCTCACTCTGCGCACTCACTTCAATTTGTGTTAATCGGCTAAGAAAAAGAAGACATGTTATACTGTATGAGCAGATAAATACAACAGAGAGGTAATACAGAGATGAACTACGATTTTAGATTAAGAGAAAAATACAACTTCTGCTCTTTGCAGGTTTCTGTGAGCGGTAGGCTATTTGAAGATGGTGAGCTTCAGCCTGAACCAGCAGGCCAGGTAGCAGAACGCAGTGGAGAGTTAGTGACTTTTCCTTCTTTTTGTTACAAATTCTATTTTTAATTGACAGTTTTGATAAGAAAATGAAGTTGAATTTGATACGAAAACCGTGCAGCAGCTATCTTGACATGAGTTAGTCGTCTGAATACAAATCATGAGTTTCCAGCACATACAGGGATATAGTGCATTAAATTTGTCTTTTATGAAATTAAATCTAATCCATGACTAGATTGGGTGCACACACCCTTTGACACTTTCTGTCTACAGTTGTTGGTAGTGGAAGTATTAAAATGCAACATCCTTTGAGCTTTCAAGGATGGAGCCGGTGACAGAGATCCATGTCTCCAGTCAGCTAGTCACCTCGTCTGGGCACCTCAATCATGTTCTTATTAGGACTAGGACATCAGGAGAATACTCATGTGCAAGTTGAATTATAATCATAGTTGGGAAATGACTACGACAATAGGCAAAAGGATTTACATATATGGCTGCTCTGATGTGGACTCTTATCAAGTGAGAAAAATGCATGCATTTACCCATAGGAAGTATCAGTTTAACATGTGATTGACATGTGTGCTATATCAGCTGCTGTTATATATTGTTTTTCTGTTCCTATCTTTTAATGAAGGCTTACAGTACAGTGATGGTGATTACTGCTGCTCTCCTTGTTGAGTAGCACTGATTATAAGCTTTGCATAAGAGTTTAGTTAAATGAATAAGATGTAAATGTGAATTAACTTCAGTGCTAAGGATGCTGACAAGAGGGCCAGGGACGGTGAGAGCTTTTCTCGAGAAATTGAACTGCATGCTCATTTCACAAACATTATCCATTTTGACACCCTCAGTGTTGAGTTTTTCTCCAAGAAACAGGAAATACCCTCTAGAAAGTCCTTAGTCTCTCAGCAGCCCATAGATTTATTGCTAAAAAAAAAAGGAGTGTATAGGTCTCGCTTTTTTAATGAGGATTTCTCTTTTTAGAACCAAGCTCCTCACCTGCTCAGTGCTGTGTTCCGAATTTAAGTTTGTGTGGTGGATCAAGTTGACCGCTTGCACTCACAGCCTCGGCCCACAACAAGTCTAAATCCTACACTTCTTGTCAATGCAGAGTCAGCAATACACAATGGCATTTCTGAGCTTTATTCACCAGGAGAGGGTCAGCACACACTGTAAAGCTTCCTTCCTTCCTGAGAGCAAACATTGTATCTAAAGAGTTTATGGACACCATGCTTTATTTATTTTCTCAGCAAAATCCAACTAATTTTTTTAATGCTTAAGGCCCTCAGAGGATTTTGTTTGGGGGAGGTGGAGGTCTTTGGTAAATATTAACTGTAACGACTGTTTTTTTTATTTTTATAAATCCATAGATCCATAAATCTTCTACTTTGCAATGTAACTATTTCCACAGAATTTTCTGTGAATGTTCCCCTCGTGGTCTACCCTTTTATAAAATCCCCAACTTGCACACGAGATTAACATGATGAACAGACCAAACTGTCTGTGGTACTGTATTTTGATTTTTTTTGAACCCCTGACCTTTTCTCTACAGCAGCTAGGATAAAGTTGGAGCCAAAGTAGATGACCATGTAAAATGAGTTTCAGACTGCGTGCTGCTAGCATCGGACCATATCAGCAGGCCCTCTGACAGGCAGCCGTATGACAGACTGAAAGTCCTCCTAAATTAAAAACAAAGACCTATGTGGGTTTCCTGTGAGCCTCATAAGTCTCTTATACCATGAGCTTCATTGCAGTGAATGTTCTTTCAGATTAAATCAGTGCATCTGTCCAGCTGCCTCAGGTGATGTATGTGAGCATCAGCAGGGCCAGAGGATTCAAGTTTGAAAATGTAACAACTGTCATGTAGCCTGCTCTACTCTCTGTTTAAAGGGATAGTTCAACATTTTGGCATTGGCTATTGTCATAATCCCTATAGTCATATGAGTAGGTTCATTACCTTTAATTGTTTGTGCATGTTATTTTGAGATCTGCAAGGCAGAGATGCGAGCTACTCGCAAACACAATGGAGGTGAACGGTACAGGTCCCCTGTCCTTCATCAAATTCATTGAAAACACAATTCAACAACTCAAACCGCTCTCGTTTTGACCTGCACATTCACCACGCTATAAAATTATCACGTATGATTATGTAAATTGCAAAACACAAAGCAAATTCTCTGAATGTTGTTACAAATACTCTGAACTACTTGCATTTTTTAAATCATTCTGCCCAACAGTCGTGTCTGAAATGTAGCTCCGGCTAAGCATTTGCCTCGAAAACAACTCTCATAATGTTACATTATTCAGGTATAATACTATGAATCCACTATGGGATATAATCATTTTTCACAATACATTCAGACAGCATGATAAAATTGCAAATTCACTCTATCATGGACTACTGTATATAGAATAAAAATTGTAGAATTTCTGGTTGTGTTGGGACTGGGAGGAATGAAGGCATCAGTGTGTCCTCTACTCCTGTTGCACAACTCCTAACTGAGGAGGAGGTGGAGACATCACCCTCCACAGCTACGGTATGACGGAGGCAAAGAGGCGTGTGGTGAGCCTGACACCCCACCACTGCTGCCAGTATTTGTGTGAAGCGCTGTAGTCGCAACACTCGAGGGAAGCAGCATGTCTTGAGAGCATGTGGGCCTATTGCTCCAGAAACTGCGTCCAACAGGGACATGGCTGAATTGTCTGGGTTACAGAGCTCATTGGTCCCCATGAAAGACCTCTTTGGCTTTGTGAAGCCAAACCTAGCCACCTAGTATACCTTGCAGGATGTCAGCCATCCTAGTGCCATCGTTGGTACATCAAAGGATGTGGAACACTATTGAGGAAATTATTTACCACCTTGGATCAGTCAGATTTGATTGGTTATCCTCACCCCCAATGTACAGGAATGTTTGCTGGATTGTGTTGCATCATTAATACATGAGCAGAAACAAGCTTACTCTTCCACTTCCCGTTTATTCAGCTGTTCAGTTCGTCCAATCAACTTTTGGTACAAGTGTGAGCCATTTTTCAATCAAATTCCAGTCACTAACTTGTGTCCTCAGAGAGACTTCTGGATCTACACCCATGTACTTCAACTCAATAATAAAGGCTACTGCTTCTTCTCAGCCACCACGTTCCTCCAAGGAATATTGCTTGACGTTTCCATCCCTGCTCTCAGAGCAGAAGGGTCCCTCTCTATCTCCAAGAATCAGTTGAAAACTCATCTCTTTAGAGAGCACTTTGTTTCCTAACCGTCTCACATCCTAACATGCCTAACTAGCGCTTTCTCTGTACTTTCAGTGCACTTATGAAACATACAGTAAGTAGGAGCAGCCAAATGTCAGTGGTGTTACATTCCACTAGTGCTATTATCCTTGATGTAATTTCCCATGAAGTTCCCTGTGAAAGTGTTTTGTATTGTTTATTTAATAGGAGTGTATTCACACAGCAATGACTATTCACAGTCATTTTGACCATATACATACACTGTTGCTTTCTATCCAGGTAACATCCTCGTCATTTCACTCTTATTAGGTTAACAGAACATTTTTTGCATACACAATTTCCATCATATAGCAAGCTCTTGTTTTTTCTGAGCAAGCTGTGGCTGTGCAAATGCATAATGTTATATTTCTTTGTTATTCAGGGGAGGTAATACAAGACGTCTGGGTATATTTATTCACCATCAGCCTTAAGAGCCCATAAGCCTTAATAGACAACCTTCCACAATTCTGTTGCTTTCAGAATATGAAGATGAGGTTTTTTATATTAAAAAAAACAAAGAAGCAAACAACAAAAAAGCCAAAGAAATGCATAAGCAAAATCAATACATTCACTTAGTAATTTCAAGTCCAGTATTATATTTTTAATGGGCTGGGGAAGAAGGACTTCTCTCTTCTCCCATTTCTGTTTTGTAACATTCAGCCATTTCCTGCCTAGCACTTGCTGTACAAGCTGTACAGTTGTTTTCTCTGTTGATGGGCTTCTCATCCGCCTCTTGATTCTTCATCTAATTTCACTGCCCAGAGCTGTGAGACCCGAAATGTAGCAACATTTTTATGCACACATACCAAAAAGCAAACAGTGAGAAAATTGTGATACTTTCAGATCTTGTAACAGCAAAGTGTGAAGACAGAGTGTCAAGCAAAGAGGTGTTATTCTTTTCATGCAATTGTGTGATTCATCCTCTTTAGCATTTCAACACTCTGCTTCATATCAGTCAAAGCAGGATCAGTCAGTTGGTACAGAAAGATCAAGGTTTGTAGCACCTTAGTTTTTTTCATATCTAACAAACGACAGTTTTTCTACTCTGTATTACCTATAGCCTAGGTGTTATTAAGCATCCATTCAGTAAAGGATAAAGGCATCTCTTTATCTGAATAAACCCTCTGCTGTCAGGAAATGACGCATTTCACATTCATAAAGTTAACAATATGTAAAAGAAATCAGTGGATATCCGGTCAACTAAAAACAAGAACAGACGTTTCTCTTTTTTATATTGACCTCCAGTGTCCTCTTAGCTGAGTAGATCTTGGTAGATAATTTCAGTCAGGTACACGTACAACACCGCTGCCAGTGGGAAGCTGGTGAGAGATGTTGCTACACAACTGATGTCTACTGGTTGTTCGTGCACTGAAACAGAGAGTGGGAGGGCTATGCTTTATACCAGTAACACTCTTCACTGACGCTTCCTTGTGTATCAGATGACGCACTGAGCTGTCAACACCCTCCCAGGCCACGAGTGTCGTCAGCAGCGGCGAGGACCGTGGCACGGAGCAAAAGATTCTGCAAATAAAAGAGTAAAAAGAGGAGAACAACCTGAACACTGGGGGGAAAATGCTTTAGAGATGTGTGATACAGTACATGCTGGTTAATCAGTATAGGTGCAGGGAATATGGTACAGTACGTTTTGGAGATATACATTGCTTTACTCTGTGCATTTTTGCTTTGAGGATGTTTGTCTATGTGTGTGTGTTACAATCACCCATTGTTGTATGAGAGGGTTGTCAAATACAGTATGTTGTGGGCATTATCGGCAATGACATTTTTTTTAGTGCCACTCCAGTGTAACACAGTTGTACAAGTACAGTAGTTTTATCCCATTGAAGTCCACTTGAAGTCAATAGGCTGCCTGGATGGCTCAGCATGCTGCTGAGTATGTCAGACAGGTGGGTCAATGACACTAAAACATCTAAATTTGATGCCTTACAGAGTAACAACGTAACTCAAACCTCCAGTTATCACAAAGCATTGAAAGGTTACCTCCCTGTCCGATTCCATTCTTAGATTCAGCAGGATAATACTCTTCATGATGTAACTCTGAACATTTGAGCTCTGTTGTGTTATTCCATCAATAGATAAGGATCTCTTCACTGAGCTGCTGTTGGTGGATTATTCCTGCCCTGTAGTCAAGTGACTCTGGAGAGTTGAAAACAAAGATAAAAAATGATGAATGCACTGATGAAGTGTCTCTTTAATAAAAAAAAAAAAAAAGAAACAACAAATTCAAATCAAATAAATCATGATTTGTTTTTTTTTGTTTTTTTTTTACATTCTTTTTAATAATAATACATTTTATTTGAAGGCGCCTTTCTAGACACTCAAGGTCACCATACAATGGTTAAAAACAGTGCAACACAATAATATTTTTTGATGACTATGCTCAGTTTTTCTTCCAAAGGCTTTTTGCCTCTGCTCTACTTTTCAAGATCATGTGACTTCTATTGTGAAGGTTTCTTCTTGTAATCAAAGTCTTGTTTCATTTGGGGACTTGTACAGAGGACTCCAAATACCATGGGACAATATTTGCAACAGAAAATCATGACAGAGCAAAAAGGAAATATACCATTGTCAATGTAAATCTTATCTTTGGCAGAGTGAGTGGAGAGCTGTGGAGTGATTTCCAGAGTCTGGGTGTCTGGGTTCTTTCTCTCTTCAAGATAATGTAACCCTGGTTAGAATTACAACACTCAAAAATACTAGTTTCCTCAAATGCATCATTGTTTTCTTGCATCGTAGTTGTTTCTCGTCCGATAGTGTAATTTCCGAGCTTACCTGAACGCATCACCTGCAGGCCTCGGTGTGTGTGAAGGTGCAGGGACACAGAAACCAGGAGGAACAGAGGAAGGAGAAGCCTCATGCAGCCGCAGAGCAAAGTGTCCCCGTTCAGCGGCCAAATGTGATAATATTTTGTGAAGTTGTGATAAAAGTGTCGTTAGAGAGTGAGTGTGAAGAGAAACTTACCTGGCGTAAGTGAAACCGATCCTGGGAGCGACTCGGACGAGTGTTTACCCAGGCTTTTCGGGAACTATTTTGGTGAGTTAGCTCCACCGATAGCACATAAGCTCAATTAGCAGTATCATTCTGGTCTAGTACACAAGAAAGAAAGCCAGCCAGAATAGTCAATATGTTTAATGATACTGTGAACTGTTTTCATGATACTGTGATGATATGTTGTTATTGTGTGTTACCGTAACGAACGTGTAGCAATTTAACGAGCTGTTAGCTCAGCTGCGGCCTGTAAACAAGGCCAAGCCCGGCTCCACAGCCGTCGCCGTACCTCATTGCTAAAATAATGTAGCATTTCATGTGTTTTGTATTGTATTGAGCTGTTTACATTTCGTTAATGACGCTGTATTGTTTAATGTGCACTGAAAAAAAGCTAAAGACAGTCAATTAAGCTGATGAATAATTACGCTGCATGTTATGCAGGCTGGTTTATTTGAGGGACGAGTTCTTCCATTCAACTGTGATCCACACCACCGCCGTTGCCGCGTGGAGGCTCTTGGTTCATCCGTGACCCGTGTCAACGCCATGCTGCATGGAAACTCTTGGTTCATCGGGACCAGTATCAGTGTGGTAGGACAGGACTCGGTCCTGAGGAGTCACACATTTTATTTGCACTTCCTTTTCTGAGATCTCAGTATTTTTTTGACTTTTTTCTATTTTTTTATATTTTTTATATTTTTTTGCTAAGAAGAAACTGACTAAGAAACTGAAAAAAGTAATCCATGGAGACCTGAAAGACAATAAATAAAGTGAAACAAACAGAGGAAAACAGGGAATAAAAAGGACAATTCAACCCATTAAAGGGGAAAGAGACACTTTTTTTTATTTTTCTTTATTATTTTCTATACCGGTACTTACCTGTTTCAGTAAATTTTATTTCATTCTGTGAATTTAATTAATGTGAACTGAACTGAATTTCATTTTTGTGCAAACCTGAACAGTTAAAGGAAAAAACTAAAGTTGAATACACTTGAATATAAACGTTCAAACCATAATCTGTGTGTTGTGTGTTATGTGAAGTGGGAGATTAATGCTATTACGTTTAGCGCTACTGCCAGTCTCCTTATTCGAACCTAGTGATCAGATAGAACCAGAGAAGACTAAGAAGAAGGTTACATAAAAAGTGGCGAGCCAGCCAGGAGATTGGTTAATAGTAGCTTTTTGATCTTCCACCCCACAATACGCACCTTTTGAAATTTGAGTTCACTGAGTCAGATATGGATATTTGCAACCGTTTTGAGGTTAACGGTCAGAACTCCCTATATGTGACAGGTATAGGATCAGATTACACAGACGAAGAAATCGATACTGTGTTCAAAGTTAATGGAGACATTTCTAAAATAGTCAGAATCCCTGATGAGTCAGGACAACCAGAGGGTAGAGCCCTGATCCAGTACGCATCTGACAGGTCTATCTCTAGAATCGACCCCATTACCTTGGGTACCTTACCAAGTCCAAAGGACCCTGCTGTGTCGTGGGTTGCGAGAACCATTAGAGATGTTTGTCAGGAAGAGATGGGGAGGGAGATAGCTCGCAGATACCTGGGTGAGTTGCAGTCTGTCGCAGGTAGTGGCAGGACAGGCTTCTTGAATGTGCTTCAGGAAGAGCTGCAGGGAAACCAGAGCACATCACAGACTGTACACAGTAGTGCTACACCGCCACATGCAACTCAAAATGTCAACACATCTAATAATGAACAAAATGAACCTGCAGAGCCCACACATGTTCATAGTGCACCTGTTAGTGTACCAATGAGCCCAGCCCACGTCAGTGAGAATGTTTTTAATCCCCCCCAGATCCAGAAAGTGATTGTGGAGCATGTCATTCGAAGTGAGTCCACCACTTCATCGTCCCCACAAATAAGGATGCGCACCTTCTCTGGACGGATGCCAAGACCAAATGGTGAGGTGGATTATGAAACGTGGCGCACCCAAGCTGATCTTCTCCTTAACGAACCTTCCTTGAACGACGCTCACAAGGTGAGAAGGATTCTTGAGAGCTTGCTGAGTCCAGCAGCTGATGTCGTGAAGCCTCTTGGCATCTCTTCACCACCAAGCGTTTATGTCACTCAACTTGATTCTGCTTTTGGTGTCGTGGAGGATGGGGAGGAGTTATTCGCTGCATTTCTCAGCTCTAACCAAAACAATGGAGAGAAGCCATCAGCATACTTGAACAGGCTCCATAGCCTCCTCTCAAGGGCAATTTCTAGAGGGGGAGTCTCAGCTGAAAATTCCAACGACCACTTGCTCAGACAATTCTGTAGGGGCTGTTGGGATCAGAGCATCATCATAGGCCTACAGTTAGAGTGCAAAAGGAGCAATCCGCCAACATTCCCCGAGTTCCTCCTCATGTTGAGAACTGAGGAGGACCGTCGTTCAGCAAAGCTAGATAGGATGAAAAAACACTTAGGTGCTTCAAAAGCTAACATGTATGCCCACCATGTTTTTGATATGCCCTCTTATGACTGTGAGCCTGTCCCATCGCCTAACACAAAACAAAATGAGACATCAAAACTTGAAAAGAAAGTGAATGAGCTAACTAAACAGCTAGAAAAGCTAAGCAAAAACCCACAGAACCTCGCTCATGACAGTAACCCCCACCCAGTGGTAAAACCAAAGCAAGCTGAAACCTCTAGCATTGAGAACAAAATAGCTGAACTGACAAAACAAGTTGAAAAGCTAGCACAACATCAGAGAGCGAACGAGGGTACTCAAAAGAACGACTGCTTCGCAATCAGTAGTAATAACATGAGGAGACCCTTTAAGGTGCCTGGGATGCCCAAGCCGTGGTTTTGTTTTAAGTGTGGGGAAGACAACCACATTGCTGCTCATTGCTCAAACGAACCCAACCCCACACTAGTTCGCAAGAAAAATGCAGAACTTAGAGAGAGGCAGGATAAGTTTTTAGCTCAGCAAGCTGCTTCCCCATTTGCTTTAAACTAGCAGCAGCTTCTGCAATGGGACATCCAGGAGCTGTAGTTGAGGATAACCCCTGTCCCAACAGATCAGTTAATGATGCTGAAACACAAAAGAAAGTTATAACACAAACAATGACTGAAACTTACCATAACACAGAGCGATCTTTACCCACAGGACTTGTAGGTCCTCGTTGTGTAGCTTCTGTCTTCCTTGAGGGTGTACTGTGTGAGTCTATCATGGACACCGGGTCACAAGTCACAACAGTGTCCGAGTGTTTCCATAAGAACCATCTATCTCACTTACCTGTACATCCAGTTCATGCTCTTCTTGAAATCGAGGGAGCTGGTGGACAGCAAGTCCCCTATCTTGGCTACATAGAAGCACGTGTCACCTTCCCTCTGTCCGTTCCTGGCAGGGAAGAGGAACTAGTCGTGTTAGCACTTGTAGTACCAGAGTGTCAGTTCAACAGCAGGACGCCCCTGTTGATTGGTACGAATGTGTTATTACGACTTTATGACAAAGTACTTGAACAAGATGGTCCAGAGTTCTTTCGCAAACTCACCTCCAGAGATCTTGCAGTGATCTTCCAGCACATTGCCCGGATGCGTGACCTCGACAACCATGCACATCCTGTCAGGTTACATGGAGAAAATCCCATCACCATCCCTGCAAAACAAAAATGCTGCGTCACAGGTGATGTCAGGCTGAAAAAGAACACTCAAAGCACATTTGTTCTTGAACCCAACGAACGTCATGGGTTGCCAGGTGGCGTGTTCCTTGAAGCTGCACTAATGGACATCCCCTTTAAGTCCAGCAGCAAGGTTCCTGTCGTCCTGCGTAACTTTAGTGACCACGATGTTACACTGCAGCCGAAACGCATCATTGCTCAAATATGTGCAACTCAGCAGATCACACCGCTTGGACCAGAGCAAGGTGACTCTCGTCACAACAAACCTGACATTGACAAACTCAAGTTCAATCTCGATGATTCGCCGATATCTGAACAATGGAAAGACCGCATCACCACCAAGCTTAGGTCCATTTCAGAAGTCTTTGCTGTGGATGACCTGTCTCATGGTCACACCACTGCTGTGAGACATCACATCAGGCTTCATGACGAAACTCCTTTTAAGGAGAGGCCAAGGCCTATTCATCCCAGCGACCGGGAAGCGGTCAAGCAACATCTGAAAGAGCTGCTCGACGCAGGAATCATCAAAGAGTCTCAGAGCCCTTTCGCGTCGCCAGTAGTCTTGGTGCGAAAAAAGAATGGCTCGATCGGACTATGCATCGACTACAGGAAGCTTAACGCTCGAACCATCAGAGACGCATATGCTCTTCCGAACATTGAGGAGACCTTTACGGCCCTCAGCGGCGCTAAATGGTTCTCAGTCATGGACCTTAAATCTGGTTATTATCAGGTTGAAATGGCTGAAGAAGATAAGCCTAAAACTGCCTTCACTTGTCCCCTCGGCTTCTTCGAATTCAATCGCATGCCGCAGGGTGTCACGAACGCGCCAAGCACCTTTCAGCGCCTTATGGAGAGGTGTGTCGGCGACTTGCACCTCAATGAGGTATTGGTGTTCCTCGACGACTTGATAGTCTTTTCAGATACATTGGAAGAACACGAAGCACGGCTCATGAAGGTGCTCAACCGTCTTAAGGACTACGGTCTTAAGCTTTCTCCAGAAAAATGTCACTTCTTTAAGACATCAGTCAAGTATCTTGGTCACGTCGTCGATGCACGGGGAGTCCATACAGACCCTGACAAGGTATCCGCCTTGAGAGATTGGCCTCGTCCTTTGAACAGGAAAGAGCTAAAATGTTTTTTAGGCTTTGCTGGTTACTATCGGCGGTTCGTCGATGGGTATTCCCAGATAGCCAAACCTCTTAATAGCTTGACAGCAGGCTATTACCCGCCGAAGAAGAGAGGCAAAGTGTACAAGAGGGAGCGTACCACACCTCTTGTGAGCCCTAATGCACCACTTGGTGAGGAGTGGACTCCCGAGTGTGAAAATGCATTCAGAACCCTGATTGAGAAATTGACGTCTGCGCCCATACTCGCCTTTGCGAATCCGCAACTGCCGTATGTTGTTCATACTGATGCTTGTCGCGATGGGTTGGGCGCTGCGCTCTACCAAGAGCAGGAGGGGAAGCTCAGAGTTGTCGCGTACGCCAGTCGAGGTCTTTCAAAGAGCGAGAGAAACTATCCCACTCACAAGCTCGAATTCTTGGCCTTAAAGTGGGCGGTTTGTGAGAAATTCAATGATTACCTTTATGGCTCAAGTTTCACTGTACTTACCGACAACAACCCCCTCACATACATATTGACATCTGCAAAGTTAGACGCTGCTGGACATCGCTGGTTAGCCGCTCTTTCTACTTACCAGTTTACCATCAAGTACAGAGCAGGGCAGGCCAACCGCGATGCAGACGGGTTGTCCCGGCGACCCCAAGGTCCGCCTTTTGAGGATGAAGCTTTCACTAAGGAAAGAGAGAGGATCGAGGACATGAAAAAACGGCTCACGGAGACGGAAGATAACATGGGTCATGAAGTGTTCTCTGCCTTGTGTCAACGTCATCTTGTGACATTTAAAGGTGAACACTACCATCATTCAGAGCAACCAGTCGTTGCAGAGTCTCTTGTCGTTGATCCCTCTATTGTGCCTGATGTTTTCGGCGAAGACACTTTACCATCCATGACCAACTCTGACTGGTGCGATGCTCAAAATAATGATCCATCTATCTCACGTGTCATCACCTTTGTGAGGAGAGCTGTAAAACCCAGTTTCAGAGAGACAAACCTTGAACCTCCTGATGTCAAACTCCTTCTCAGGGAATGGAAAAAACTCGAACTCAGGGATGATGTCCTATACAGGAAATGGTCTGAACGTGGCGATCTTGTCTACCAGTTGGTCTTACCTGAGCGGTTCAGAGAGAGAGCACTGCAGGGAGTGCATAATGATGTCGGCCATCTTGGTTCTGAGCGCGCACTTCATCTTGCTCGTGCCAGGTTCTACTGGCCAAAGATGGCCAGAGACATTGAGGAAAAATGCAAAAAGTGCGAACGCTGTTTCAGGAGGAAGGCTGTGCCTCAAAAGGCCGCACCTTTGGAAAACATTTCCGCTACTTACCCGCTCGAGCTTCTTTGTATGGATTATTTATCCCTTGAGCCAGACAACAGAGACATAAGAAACATTTTAGTCATCACTGACCACTTTACAAAATTCGCTGTGGCAGTGCCGACTAGAGATCAGAAAGCCAAAACTGTCGCTAAGGCTTTATGGGAAAACTTTATCGTTCACTACGGGTTCCCCAGTCGTCTGCTCAGCGACCAAGGCAGAGATTTTGAATCTAAAACAATCAGAGAACTCTGCACACTGATAGGAGCAGACAAAGTCCGTACCACCCCGTACCACCCCCGGGGAAACCCGGTGGAACGGTTCAACCGGACGCTCCTTGGTATGCTAGGTACCCTGGAAGAGAAAGACAAATACCATTGGAGAGATTTTGTCAAACCATTGGTTCACGCATACAATTGTACGCGAAACGATACAACAGGCTTTTCGCCTTATGAACTAATGTTTGGTAGGCAGCCCAGACTGCCAATTGATCTTGTCCTGGGAATCCACCCTGATATGGGAAACCACAAGACCCACTCCGAGTATGTCAAGGGCCTTCGTCAGCGCTTACAAGAGAGCTACTCTTTAGCTGCTAAAAACTTCCAGAAGATGGGAGGGAAGAATAAGGCTAGGTTTGACAAGAAGGTCAGAGCAGCTGAACTCTTAGAGGGCGATAGGGTCTTAGTGAGAAACGTGAATATCAGGGGAAAACACAAATTAGCCGACCGGTGGGAACAGAAAATCCATGTCGTTGTCAGACGAATAAGAGAAAGTCCTGTTTACGTAGTCAAACCTGAAACAGGGGAGGGTCCGCACCGTACGTTGCACAGAGATCTTCTTCTGCCATGCGGGTTCCTACCTGTAACAGAGGTCAGAGAGCACAGTTCTCCCCCTGACACGTCAAGGAAAATGAAACTGCGGGACAAACCAACAAAAGACACACAAGAGGATGACGACTGTCAGGAGGACGAGTCGTACAGTGACGAGGATGAACTGTATCCGAGCCCATGGGTGCCAGAGATCATCACTAGGGGTCCTTTCCTACAGAGGGAAGGAGGCTTCAGTGAGCCTCAACCAGCTTCCAGGGTATTAAACCCTGACACCCCTTCTTTTATGCCCCAGAGCTCAACACACTTACCTGAGAGACCTACTCATGAGCTTCAACCAGAAACCCCTCTCGTCAGCTCTGAGAGTAGTAGTTCAGTTACACATCCTACTACACACTGTAGTCCCCCAGACCATGTTGTTATTGACATTCCAGAACCTGATATGACACACGTCTCACCTGTTAGAGAGGACACAGATCTCATCACCACAGACCCTGTAGTTGTAGACACTGACAATGTAACATCTGAGAGTCTAGAGTCTGAGAACACAAGTGTCAGGCGTTCTGTTAGAGAGAGACGTCCGCCTCGGAAACTCACTTATGATGAGCTGGGTGAGCCTTTAACATTGGCCATCAGTTCGTTCTTTCAGGCTTTAGGAGCTGCCATTTCGCACGTATCTGTACCTGTAGGGGCAGGTATGCATGCAGGGACTCATGCAGTCTAGAGGGGGAGAGTGTAACCCTGGTTAGAATTACAACACTCAAAAATACTAGTTTCCTCAAATGCATCATTGTTTTCCTGCATCGTAGTTGTTTCTCGTCCGATAGTGTAATTTCCGAGCTTACCTGAACGCATCACCTGCAGGCCTCGGTGTGTGTGAAGGTGCAGGGACACAGAAACCAGGAGGAACAGAGGAAGGAGAAGCCTCATGCAGCCGCAGAGCAAAGTGTCCCCGTTCAGCGGCCAAATGTGATAATATTTTGTGAAGTTGTGATAAAAGTGTCGTTAGAGAGTGAGTGTGAAGAGAAACTTACCTGGCGTAAGTGAAACCGATCCTGGGAGCGACTCGGACGAGTGTTTACCCAGGCTTTTCGGGAACTATTTTGGTGAGTTAGCTCCACCGATAGCA
This sequence comes from Decapterus maruadsi, assembly GCA_030347415.2. NCBI lineage: Eukaryota > Metazoa > Chordata > Actinopteri > Carangiformes > Carangidae > Decapterus > Decapterus maruadsi. The sequence continues at coordinate 7,112,441 of CM064895.1, forward strand.
CATAAGCTCAATTAGCAGTATCATTCTGGTCTAGTACACAAGAAAGAAAGCCAGCCAGAATAGTCAATATGTTTAATGATACTGTGAACTGTTTTCATGATACTGTGATGATATGTTGTTATTGTGTGTTACCGTAACGAACGTGTAGCAATTTAACGAGCTGTTAGCTCAGCTGCGGCCTGTAAACAAGGCCAAGCCCGGCTCCACAGCCGTCGCCGTACCTCATTGCTAAAATAATGTAGCATTTCATGTGTTTTGTATTGTATTGAGCTGTTTACATTTCGTTAATGACGCTGTATTGTTTAATGTGCACTGAAAAAAAGCTAAAGACAGTCAATTAAGCTGATGAATAATTACGCTGCATGTTATGCAGGCTGGTTTATTTGAGGGACGAGTTCTTCCATTCAACTGTGATCCACACCACCGCCGTTGCCGCGTGGAGGCTCTTGGTTCATCCGTGACCCGTGTCAACGCCATGCTGCATGGAAACTCTTGGTTCATCGGGACCAGTATCAGTGTGGTAGGACAGGACTCGGTCCTGAGGAGTCACACATTTTATTTGCACTTCCTTTTCTGAGATCTCAGTATTTTTTTGACTTTTTTCTATTTTTTTATATTTTTTATATTTTTTTGCTAAGAAGAAACTGACTAAGAAACTGAAAAAAGTAATCCATGGAGACCTGAAAGACAATAAATAAAGTGAAACAAACAGAGGAAAACAGGGAATAAAAAGGACAATTCAACCCATTAAAGGGGAAAGAGACACTTTTTTTTATTTTTCTTTATTATTTTCTATACCGGTACTTACCTGTTTCAGTAAATTTTATTTCATTCTGTGAATTTAATTAATGTGAACTGAACTGAATTTCATTTTTGTGCAAACCTGAACAGTTAAAGGAAAAAACTAAAGTTGAATACACTTGAATATAAACGTTCAAACCATAATCTGTGTGTTGTGTGTTATGTGAAGTGGGAGATTAATGCTATTACGTTTAGCGCTACTGCCAGTCTCCTTATTCGAACCTAGTGATCAGATAGAACCAGAGAAGACTAAGAAGAAGGTTACAATAACAAGCAAGCTGCATTCAGGCAAGAATTGATGGGAATTTTAGCCCCACTTTGATACCTGGAGATACCTGTATCTGGAGTGTGACCTTTGACCACAAGCTGACCATACAGGAGTTCCTTGAAGGATTCCGGCTGTGACAACAAGCAGCAACTGACCTCCTCAGCCTCTTATATTTGCTTAATCATTCTGAAATGAACCTCCCAACCAACCCTCTGAGAAAATCAAAATGAAATTATTCAACACCAGATGATTTATTCTATTTAATTTAGAATGTTTTTTTTTTTTGTTTGTTTTTTAAGTGTACAGGACTGTCTTGTGGCACAAACCACGGTAAATAGTATTTGCATAAAAAACATTGACAAGTCCAGATGTGCTGTAATTCTTTGGCACAGCTGGATGTGCACCCTCAGCTGTTGCTGTAACTAAAGCTATTTTAGTCCTACAACCATCAAGATGGGAACTTGTCTTTATTTCGGTATTTTGAGTTCTTTCTCAATTTTTTCTCCACATGGATTGGCAAATAGGGTAGACTCACAGAAATTAGGACCATGTTGTAAATGTCTACAAATCCAGAGGAGACTTTTGTTCTTGTAGTCTTAGACCCTGAAGTATTACTTGGCATGTGTATTATATTGCATTACTACATCCATCTATTATACAAGTATTGCTGACTGTGAGTGGGAGGAGGAACTGACAGAGATGTAGAGAGACAGAGGAGGTCGGGACCAGGAGGGCCAGGAGCAGCCATCCATCCTATCATCAGTTTATCACTACAAGATTGAAACATCATGTGAAACAGTCCCACCGCTTTTTAGTGCACACAGAAAAGCAGAGAGGTGAGTGCTCCAACAGTTTCCTAAACCATCTGCTGGCAACTGTGCAACCACCACTGTCATTATTATTGAAGTACCCATGATGCTTTTAGAGGGTGTAGACATTAGGCACTGGGTGTCACAGTAAGGTAGCAGAGAAGAGAGTGAACTCCAGCACCTTTGGATGCAGCAACACGCTGGTAACATAAATGTCTAGTTGTTCCTGTGAAGAGACCCCAACTGGGCAAAACAGCGAGAACAGATACAGCGATGTCTTCTCTACAAAGCATCAAATGTTGCTATTATTAGATGTTGTGTGATGTGTATCACTGTCTGGAGCTGTTGTGCTGTCGATGGAGAACTGCCTCGTCCTTGTTGGCTTTGCAGCAGCAATTGTAGAGTTTGCTGTCTTGTTTGCTCTATATCATGGTATGTGAGGCCAGACAAACCAACAGTCCTTTCCTCAGCCACCGTAGCTTTGTCAGAACAACCAGCAGCTACCTGTGTTTTGGATGTTGTGTTGTGTGCAGATGGTGATTTGGAGCCACAGACTTTCACCCAGTGGAAGAAAATGTTGGAATCCCAACATCTTAATCTGTGTACAAAAAAAAATCACCAAGGCCAACTACAAAGTATATAGCACCTTGTTTTAATCTGCCGGTTTGATAGTTATGCATAATGGCTTAAATGTGTTTCATAATGGATAATGATTTGTACTTTGTCTATGTTAGCAACTCAACCGTGTCAAATCTGTGTCATAGAGTGTCTTTTTGCATGAATGTTCTTTCACAAATAAAGGAGAGTGAGCTCATGGGGCCACTTCTGTCATTTTTAGTGCAGACTCCCCTCCACGGATTTTTCTTTATGAAGACATTTATGACATTGAGTAAAAATGGTTGGTAGTAGTGTCTGCAGTATCTTTTTAATTCCTCCCTCATAACAACATGTGCATTAGTTAATTTTAGAACAATGATGTCTATCAAATATGTATTGTGCACATGTTGGTTGATCCACTTGAGTAGTACCATGCTGTCTCTTGGCGTTTGAGTAATCCAAGCAGAGCTCTGAGCAAATCTCCAAAACTCAATCTGCTCTCCCACTCTCACCTCTTGCATGTAGACAGGGTCACAAATGGAGATGACTCCAACCAAAATAAATCATGATTGTAACTACGTAGTCCAGGGCTCCTCTGAGATGACTGACTTTATAGTATGTTCAATTACCTTGACCAAAATGAGAGTTGCTGCTATTGAATGACAGTGTTACAGCAGGTAATGAATGGGAACCATTCCACCTCACACCTACGGGTTTAGCAAAATGGAGAGGAAGTGAAACATAACTGATTGAATAGACTGCATGCCGTCTGCTAATGAAATGTTCTCTCCATGGGCACAGAGGGTTTGTTTTGTTTGGTGCCTCTAAAAGAACGAAATAAAGGAACAGCCAGGGTCCTTCTCACGGGTGTGTTATTGACAAGATGTTTGTGTATGGGTTAAAGAAGATGTACAAAACTGGGTGTGTACCCTTTGAGTTTGAGTTTAGAGTAATAAGGCTGGCAATATTAATTGGCGTAGAGATAAGGCCATTTTATAAACTCTGAAAGTGAAGGAGTGTTTGTTGTATTTGTGACATAGAGTGTGGGTACACTGTATTGTGTAGGTCAAATGAATTCATTTACTACAGAATCTATATGTGCTGTGAATGAATAGATTAATATATTTTTAATGCTTATCTTTAAGATGGTCCATTTATGCCACATGGGATAGAGCATAGATTTGTATTTGTATTTGTATTTGTATTTATTAAGGATCCCCATTAGCTGGTACCTTAGTAGCCAGCTAGTCTTCCTGGGGTCCACAAGCATAGATCATCACTGCATGTCTATAATTCCCCAACCAAAATCCGTAGAATCTAAACACATAATAAAATGAACAGCTACAACCACTGATCAGAGCCTGTCTGTTGAAGCACTATTTCTGTGGACTTTTTAGTTTTGTCACGTTATAAAAAAAAAAACCTATTAACTTACCATAGTGTGCACTGTTTAGTTTTTTTCCAATCTCTGTCTGATTTTCCAGCTGTTACCATTGTCTGCCCTGCTTGATCTACCTCACATGTCACAATTACCCTTCGCCTTGTGCTTTCAGATCTCTTCCCCTCTGTCTTTCACCTCTTGTTCATCTGCTGTGTTTCCCTTGTTCAGTCTCCCAGGTTTGGCCTCGTTTCCAGTTGGCTAGCTTTCAGCTTGCACTTGTACAGGCCAACCTCAGCCCGAGTCTTCCACAGCCAGCGCCAGCCTCACTACCAGGTTTCTCAGCTCATCAGCGGTCATCCAGAGCCCTAGCTGTCCACTGACCATTAACTCTTGCCCTCCTGCCCAACATCCCCGATGCTTCATTTATTTCTTAGTCGGTGACTCTGGAGAACACCTTACGTGTTCCACTATCAGGACTCCCAGTTGACATTTTGCCTGTTCCTGTGTCCTGTTTGATGCTCAGTCTGTTACAGTGTCAACTGCCCCTCCCTGTTTTGTTCCAGCTTTGGGAATCTCAGTCCTTTCCAAAGTCGACTTCCCTGACTATTACCTTGTCTGTTCTAGCATCAGTCAACGTTTCTTCTCTTACTGGCTGATAAATCACCTTTTCCAGTGTGTGTTACTGAGTTGGCAGCTTTGACTGATGCATCACCTGTTCCAATGTCAAGGGTCTCAGCTAACATCGTGTCAGCTCCTGATTTGGCAGTCCAGTAGACACCTGCGCCTAATGTCTGGTCAGAGGTCCGGCACTCCTGCTCTTGATGCCCTATAGTTAAACTATGACAAAGCTTTAGAGGCTGCTTCGTAGAGTAAGGTTGTCCCATAAATAAATTGTATAGATTCTGAATATTTATTCCAAACCTACTGATGACTTGTGGTGAGAGCCTCACATTATTATTATGTACCCACAATATGTGACAGGCTCGTTGTAGATGATAATGATAAATAAAACTATAAAAAGGTCTCATTGAAATGAGCTCAGTCTGTACTGTTGATAAGAGGCTTCTGTTCTGTTGATTCTGAGAAAACTAGACCTTGTGTGTAAAAACATGTCACCTTGCAGATTGTGTGATGCACTAAAGTGCGGAGGCAGTCAGTTGCTTTTGATTGTATAGTTGTGAATCTTTTTGTAATTTTACAAAGAAAAAGTAAAGACTTGGAGCAGTCACTGCATATTAAACAGATGTACTGGCTTTTATTTGTCTATCAAACCAAACAGTCTGTTCTGAAACCATGAATCCTGTTCATTACTATGATTGGATCTGCTCCTCCATGCTTTCAAATCAATACCATCATATCTCAGATGATTTGTGTGAGATGCTGCAAGAGGGCTGAAGTCATGAGGGTTGGCGGCTTGTGACTGCGAGCATTGAAATCTAAAGATGGAGGCACTAACTAATCGTGTCCTTTGAAGCTTCTGTCTTGAAGGTCATTTGGGCTGCAGGAGTTACATTCAGTCTCTGCAGAGCACTGCTGCCCACGTAAAGGTCATAGATGCCATACAACTATCACAGAGACCTTATTTCATGAAGTATATGGCGCACAGCCACATTGTGTCATGGATCAATAGAGGATGAAAGTGAATTAAAGACACACCTGATCAAGACGATATCATTTGAAAGTCCTAATCGTTGTATTTATATTATTTCATGATTCCATCCATGTTTTGGATGCTGGATACTCATACTTCCATGCTTCTGCAGTCTTTAAGGTAAATAATATCCAGAAAAGCTGTATACAAAGTCTAACAAAATAACAACTGCAAAGAAAATGATTCTGCTTCTTTTCAAGCAACACCTGTGATTACTGCCCTGGGGATCTATAGCTGTCAGTGTTGGGTTTGTGTCGTGGAAGTTTTTCTGCTCTTGGTGAAGAATGAAATAGAGACTTCGTGCCGGCCGACAAAGTTTTATTTTCTTTGCAAAGAAAAGGTCAATCAGCAAGCGAGCGGTTCAAAATGGTGAAAGACAATTTAATAGAAGGAAAGCTCAACATTTATGTCTTAGGGGAAGTCCACCTCCTGGGTGTGGCTATACCTTTTGCTTGCAATGAGGTCAGCCCCCAGTTCAGACATACAGTATGCATTGGCACCAACCTCCTGGGGTGTGAATTGATGGGTCTAGACGATACAGCAGGGAGCTGGGTATGGTACAAAAGAGGTTGAATCAACATATTTACATGTAAAAGATTAGCACGTTGGTGAGAATGTGTCTATGGGGGAGAGTAGGGTGTGGACGCATCTTAAGTGATTGGGACAACGAATTTTAAAAGGCTAGCATGATGGTGAGGAACTATCTATGGGGAAGAGACACATTTCAAGTGATTGTAACAGTGGATTTTTCAAAATCTACCACTACACTTTCCCCTTTTGATTATTCATTAATCACAACTGAAGGAAATAGAATGACATAGAAAAAATAAAATAAAATAAAATAAAATAAAAATAATAATAATAAAATATAAACATTCACAGAATAATAACAAATCAAATCATTATTCATCATCATCATCATCATCATTATTATAAAAAAAAAAAAAATAAAAAATAAAAAATAAAAAATAATAATAATAATGTAAAAGAAAAAAAGAAAAAAAAAATGAAATAAAATAGAAGTTAAAAGAATTTTTAGCCCGAAACAAAACCCAGTATGACTTAATTATCCGATACATTAATTCACACAGATTTTAAAATGTATCATCATGGCAGTCGTTCAGAAAGGCACGTTTCCAGAGTTAAGAATGGGCAAGCATGTAGTAAAAAACATTTAAAAATAAGGACAAAATAAGAAAAGAAATAAAAAGTAAAACAAAATAAAAGAAAAATATTAAAAAACAACAATAAGAAAAGATGGCAATAAAATGTAAAGTACAAATGGTAATAAAGAAGTATGGACAATAAAAAAAGGAAGAATAATGCAAATCATAACAATTTCAATAATCATGAAAAGAAAGAAAAACTTGTGTAAAGAAATAAAGAATCAAGTTTGTCAAATGTCATCGTCAAAGTCAGAGTCAGAGTCAGAGCTGGAGAGATAATCAAGATCCGGAATGTGAAAAGAGGTTTGATTCTCATTGTTAACATCAACGTGAACATATGTAGAGGATTGGAACAGTTTTTTGGTAAGTATGGTAGACAAGAATTTCAACATGCAGGGAATTATGGTGCAGAGCAAAAAGAGAACAATTACGATTGGGGTAATTATTGTTAAGGACCAAGACAACCAATCTTGGCTCCAAGGTTGTAACCAGGAGAACCATGAGTTATCTACAGCTTGTGGGGGTTGAATGGCATCTTGCATGTGTTTAATGATGTCGGTGATGTTCTCATATTCATCAGGGACATAAAAACAACAAGAAACATTAAGCATTTTGCAAATGCCGCCTTTTTCAGCTAGAATGATATCAAGGGCAAGTCTGTGTTGAATAACTGCTGTTCTGATTGCAGACAGTTCAGTATTCACTAGAGTAAAGGCTGTTTCAGTGTGGTTTGCTAAGGAGAGAACAGACCAGGCTATTCCATTAATTTTATTCAATGCTGCAGTTGTTCCACCTCCTAAAAACAGAGACCAGCCAATGGTAGCACCTGGGGAAGTCCAGGGATTTGCTAACACATAACCATCAAATGTAGAAGGAATACCAATTGTATCTTGGTGAGATTGAGAATGTATACTAGATTGAATATTAATGGTTGGAGGCTTTTTATATAAGATTTCGGTGGTAGTTGTGACTATAGATGGGTGGCAGCAACCAGACCACTGAAATTGAGGTGGTAAATTGTGATAAGCTTTTCCACCACAGGACCACATTATTCCTGGTTGGGATGAAAGGTGTTTGAATGGACAGGCAAACTTAGTTAGAGTGTTGTTAGGGAATCTATAAAAACAATTATGTGAATCTGTAGTGTTTACAAATATTTTAGTCTGGCAGTTTGATTGGCCTAGATGGGGGCCTGATGGTGATGCTGAACAAACACAAGTCTCTGCATGTTGTAGAGGGACTTCAAATGCCATATTATTGGGAGTTGAATGCGAATCAGTACAAGTTATGTTGGGATGTGGAGTAATTGGAACATTACTCCTGATTTGTTGACCAGCAATTAGTAACGTCATCATTCCCAAAGGAACAGTGCACTTACCATGGTCTTCTTTGCCCCAGGATTCTTTCCTGTGGCCCTGCAACACAACATCCGCTGTAAGGGGTTTTGCTTGCCATCTGGCTGCTATAGCATGACAAACCCAACAGTCACCAGGAATTTTCAACTCCTTTTTGTGTAGAAGAGCCAGGGCACATGCACTGTTGCCATTGCATTGTCTGAGGGCTTGTTGCACTGTGTCATCTTTGGAGTTAGTGGTACTGAAATTGTCCAGCTGATAATTGTCCGTTTCAGATGTTGATGGCGTTGTCTCAACATCTGACAGTATGTCAAGTGAGGTGTCATATGCATGAGGGGGGTTAACGACGATGACACTGAGTTGTCTGTACATATCAGTGTTTGGATATGCAATCCCACACCAATATGTGCCTGCATCAGTGATTTTGACGTCAGAGATGGTGATTTGGGCTCCGTTGGATTGAGGTATTTTTGATATTGTGAAGCGGGAGTCTTTGTTTGGAGCGAGATGTTCATTGGTGGCCGTCACCACTAGATGCCAGTCACGTGGGCTGCAAGGGTCTTTGCATAGATACTTGTCATAATTTGCATAATAAGCTCGAATTTGTCCAGATCGCAAAATCTCAGGATAGACAGTGCAGGTGAATGTCGCATTTTGTCCTTTGGTCAAAATGACAGTCTTGGCGGGTTTGTAGGTGTAAGCTTCTGTCAGCATCACTGACCATGAAAAGAACAGGATCAGGTGATGCATGTTGTAGAGGAAGAATTCTGTGTGTTCAACTGGTGTTTGTCGAATTCACAGAGTTATCCTTTTTGTTGTCGTCACGTTGTTTGTCCTCGTGGCGATCGGATTGGCAGTCGAGATTCTCCGTTGGTTCAGGAACCTTCCTGCAGTGGCTGGCGTGTATCCACGTTGTTCTCTCAGCAATCTTCACAGCAGTATGTGTTGTCAGCAATACTTGGAATGGTCCTCGCCAGCGCTTGGAATGCCAGTGTTTCCTTCTCAGGTCCTTTATCACCACCCAGTCACCAGGTCGGAGGTCATGGAGTGATGTGGAAGCTGGTAGTGGAAGGGCTGACTTCACCTGTATTATGTGTCGTGCAAACCATACATGATTGACAAAACTTCTGTGCATAAGCTGAGAAACCTTTGGTGAACCAGTGTTGGGTTATGGTATCCAACATCCCCCTTTTGACACATGGTCCAATCCGTGTGTCAATTTTGCGAAATGAGGAAAGAAATGTTTAGGTAGACATGGTTTGTTATCAGGCCCCTGCCACACTGTTTCTGTCTTTGTGGCACCGCATCGTTTCCATAGTGCCTTTTCCTCTGGTGTGGCAAAGGTCTGTAATGCTTCTAGGGAGTTGGGTATGGAGACAGGAGTTGAAACAAACAAAGGGTTAAGGGTGATGGGTTGGAGTGCAGCTTTCTTTGCAGCAGCATCAGCTCTCGCGTTTCCTAGGGAGACAGGGTCAGATCTATTAGTGTGTGCAAGACATTTACAAACAGCAATCGCGGTTGGAAGTAAAATGGCATCTAGAAGAGCTGCAACTTTGTCATGATTGAGAATGGGTTTTCCGTCAGATTTCAAGAAATGTCTGTGTTTCCACAGAGTACCAAAATCATGTACAACACCAAATGCATATCTGGAGTCAGTGTAAACAGTGACACTTTTGTTGCTTGCCAGTTTGCATGCCTCTGTCAATGCTATCAGTTCTGCCGCTTGTGCTGAGTAGTGAGAGGGGAGAGAATCGGAGGCAAGAGTTTCATGGTTAGTGACAACAGCAAATCCCACTCTGTTGCGACCAGTGTGTGGGTCACGTGAGGCAGATCCATCTACAAAAACAACCAAATCAGGGTTAATCAGAGGTGTTTCTTGCAGGTCTGGTCTTGGAGAGCAAACCTGTTGAAGGACAGCAATACAATTATGTTCTTGGCCATCGTCTGGTGTGGGAAGGAGAGTAGCAGGGTTTAAAACATTGCATCGTTTAACGGTGATATTAGGCATGTCTAAGAGCACGGTATTGTATCTTAGCCATCGTGCTGTGGAGAGATGAGAAGTTTTCTGTTCAAGTAAAATCATAGACACAGCATGTGGGACCAAGAGAGTCACATCAGTGTATCCCACAATGTCTCTGGATGCCATAATTGCCTTTTCTGCAGCAGCAACAGCTCTGAGACATCTTGGGAGGCCTGCAGCCACGGGATCAAGTTTGGAAGAGAAATAAGCTACAGGGCGTAGTTTGTTTCCATGATCTTGCAATAAAACAGAGGTCATACATCCATTCTTTTCGTCCACAGTTTGAGTGAAAGGTCTTGTAGGGTCAGGTAGACCCAAAGTTGGAGTGGATTGTAAGGCAAGTTTTAGTTCAGTGAAAGATTGCTCAGCTTCAGGGGTCCATGTGATCTTATTTTGGGGTTGCAGACTTTTTCCATGGATGAGGGAGGCGAGTGGAGCCTCAAGAATGGCATAGTTTGAAATGAATTGTCTGCAATAAGAGCACATACCAAGAAATGACATCATTTGTTTCTTTGTGACGGGTCTTGGAATATTTTGAATTGCCTCTACTCTTTTTGGTGAAAGAGTTTTGCCATCGGAGGTGATGACATGACCCAAGAAGATGACTTTTTCCTGGACAAATTGAAGTTTGGATAAGCTGGCTTTGTGACCAGTCATGGCCAAGTGTTTCAAGAGTTTCACTGTGTTGGCTTCACACAGGTCTTTGGTTGGACTGCAGATCATGAGGTCGTCTACGTACTGAAGCAAAGCAGTACCTGGAGACAAGACAAGAGGTTCAAGACTTTGTTTGAGAGCATCATTATAAATTGTTGGACTTTCGCAATACCCTTGACACAAACGGGTGAATGTGTAGCCACGTCCATTGAAGTTGAAAGCAAACCAGAATTGGCTTTCTGGATGGACTGGAACGCTGAAGAAAGCATTAGAAAGATCCACCACTGAAAAGAATTTTGCATTAGGTGGAACTTGAGACAAGATAGTGTAAGGGTTTGGCACATTTGGAGCTCTAGGTTGGACTGCGGCATTTACTGCTTGCAGATCCTGAACAAAACGCCATTCTGTTGGTTGATTTTTATCTCTAATTTTTTTTTACAGGAAACAAAGGTGTGCGCACTGGGGAGTCATCACAGGGAATAATTACTCCTGCTGCTTTAAGAGACTCAAAAACTGGCGTTATGCCATCGATGGCTTCTTGTTTTAGAGGATATTGGGCCTTGCAAGGTCTAAAATCAGATTTTGGAGTTATGACAACAGGTTCACAGTTTTTGATGAGGCCAACATCATACTTATTAACGGCCCACAATGTCTTAGGGACGTCTTGTAGGGCGGTGATAGCTGTAGCTTGTTCTTCAGACAAAAATGAAAAAGATTTAGAAGTGCTTTCGGGTACCAGCTGGATTGTTCTCATGGTGTGCACAACAGTTGTTAAATCTTCACAATAGCACTGCAGTGTGGGTGAAAACAAAATAGATTGGTCACATGTCTTTTGCCAATCGGCTGCGCGCTGACATGATCTTATGAATGGACCCAAATCTTCCCAGTTATCTGATGTGTGTTTTGCAAGTGTTATGTGTGGAACAGAGTCAGTTATGGTGTACATGTTTAACTGAGCTGGTGTGAGAGAGATTGATATAGCACATCTGTGTTGTGTCCAATATATGTGTGAGAGTTTAAGCTTATCGAATCTCTCTTTTAGCCAGCTTTCTTCAAATGGTTCATTAGGTTCAGGTGACACGTGAGAGGTGCAATGTAGATCCTCTGGTGTCATAAAATCAGTTGCAGTTGTTAAAACTGTCTTTTTAACTCTTGTGAGTAGTTCAGAAGAGAGTGTTGGTTCCTGTATTTTCCATTGATATGCATAGAGTAAATTAGAATTTTGGTGAACAAAGGAGTGTGAAAGACTTGGCTCTAAATCAGATAGTCTGTAAACTTTCACACCTTCTGGGGTTGAGATTAGGCAAAGGCCTAATTTACACATTAAGTCTCTGCCCATGAGATTAATGGGACAGACTTGGGAGAGTAAAAATGCATGTTTGAAATGTGTATGTGATCCATCCTCACATTTAAGTGGGACAGTAATGTTCTCTCTGATTGTTTGACCTGATGAACCAACAGAATAAACATGTTTACCACTTAATCTTGGTTTTGTGGTGAGTTCTAGAGCTCTGATTACAGAATGTGTGGCTCCTGAGTCAACTAAGAATACAACACTTTGTTCAGCAATGGTCAATGTATGTTTAGGAAATCTTTTGAAATGATCTGATGTGTATTGAACATATGTTAAAACAATTGTGTCTGAGCTTTCAATAAATGGTGTGTTAATCTGCTCAATATGTGTGTGTGTGTGTGGTGCAGTACCTTCTTCCATTTGCACATGTTGGTTTAGCTCGTCGGCAGGATTCCATCGCTCGCCGACAACCCCCAACCACCGTCAGTCCGATGTGTTCTGTGGAATGTATGATCGTGCTGTGGGACATTCGCGTTTCCAATGTCCAGATTTGCCACAACGATAACAAGCATCATCGGGAACTCTTCCTGCAGATCTGTTAACGTTGTTTTTCCAGTTGTTGTCTTTGCGGTGTATTCTTTGTCTGCGTTCACGGTGTGGTTGTCTGTGGTCTCTGACTGTGTTATACATGGTCATTGCTGCCATGTGAAGTTCCTTTTGGGTTGTTTCTTCTTTCTTCTTCTTCTTAGAAAGTATTTGGTCATGAGCGTGTATGGCATGTCTGCGAAGTTCTGACAGACGTGCATCATTCCAACCGATGCAGGAGTTTTTAACTGCTGAGGCAATGTCTTGTTTTAGTCCATTCAAAAAACTATTGCAGAGGTGAATTTCCCACACATCTGGAGTGTTGCCTGGTTCGTCACATGTAAGGCCACTGTATGTGTTGAATATTTCTGTCAGGCGAGTGAGGTATTCGTCAGGATTTTCGTCATCTTTTTGTTTGCAGGCAGTGATCTTCTCCATGTTAATTTTTACAGGGAAAGCTTGAATAAATGCATTACAGAGATTACGGACAATATCTCTGTAATGAGCATTATGTTCATTTTCCCATGTGATGTGTTTACAACGGATGTCATTTTGTGGGAATTTTCCTGCTATCTTTTGCCAATCTGTGGGTTTCATCTTAGTGATGAGGAGTCTTCTTAGTTCGTTTGACGTTGGTTTAAACTCTTGGCAAAATGTAAGAAATTGTTCAGCAAATAATTTACCTGATGCTGTGGGGTTAGGCAAATGTTGAGAAGCTGCTGTGATGTCAGCAGAAGTCCATGCACGGAAAACCAGTGTTGCCCCCTCTGGTCCGGAGACCTCAACCATCGGCATGTTGAACGCTGCATCTTGATTGGGGTGACGCAGTCTATGTGCGATTGGAGAGGGAGGTTTGTCTGAAGAATTTTCGGTTTGAACAGGCACATCAGGAAGAGTCGCTCCTGAAATGGTTTGCTGCATCATGTTGAAGGGATTTGTTCTTCTTTCGTTGGTTGTTGACGAATTGTATGGTGGTGGAGCTGAAGGATGGGAGGGAGGGTTGCCGTCAAGGTCTGGGTCCAGCTTAAGAGCCGCCAACTGTGGAAACAGAGAGGAAGAAACCTGCGAGTCTGATGTTCTTTGTGTGTGTAAATCTTGCTTTTCATTAATTTCAGTTTTTTCATGTGGAAAAGGAAGTTGTTTCTGCATTATTCTCCTATTTCTTGCATCTGCTTCTGTTTTCCAAACTTGTAAACATTTTCTTTGTTCTTCTATAGTTTCCAATTTTTTTACAGATAATTTCTTTTTCCTTCTCATGTTCAGTTCTTTTTCCTTTAGTTTCTCTTCTAATAGTAATATAGTTTTTAAACTGAGAGATCCCCCTATTGGGAATCCAAACTCAATTGTCCAGGTGTTTAAATATTTTAGAATGTTATCCCCATATTTCTTTCTCATTATATCCACAATTGCACCCTCTGGAGGTCTCGCCTCAACAGAGCCTTGACTCCCCATTCCAGCTGTGGAGGTCGTGCACGACAATTCAATACAGACGTCTCTGTAAGGACCACTTAGTTACTTATACCAATATAATAAAATATTAATATAACCCGCACAAGTGATAAAAGCGAAAACCCAAAGTATTTAAACTTTGATTCTTGAGTCATAGACTCATACACAATTGTGGATAGAACGAAAAATAGAAATATTATGTCAAATTAACCCAAATATTTCTAAGACAAAATTAGAATGTCAATATTTCAATGCTCACCAGATAAACTTCGTTGACTTGTTGTTCGTAGAATTCCAGCAGTAACGATCCGGGGCGTCCGCGGTCAGTCCTCCCTTCTCAGAAAAATTTAGAGGTTGGAGACTGGAAAACTACTTTTTTCTTCCAGGATGGCCTTTTCCCTGTCCGCGATCCGTCCCAGACGGCTACAGAGGAATCCCACCTTCTGACACCAAGTTGTCGTGGAAGTTTTTCTGCTCTTGGTGAAGAATGAAATAGAGACTTCGTGCCGGCCGACAAAGTTTTATTTTCTTTGCAAAGAAAAGGTCAATCAGCAAGCGAGCGGTTCAAAATGGTGAAAGACAATTTAATAGAAGGAAAGCTCAACATTTATGTCTTAGGGGAAGTCCACCTCCTGGGTGTGGCTATACCTTTTGCTTGCAATGAGGTCAGCCCCCAGTTCAGACATACAGTATGCATTGGCACCAACCTCCTGGGGTGTGAATTGATGGGTCTAGACGATACAGCAGGGAGCTGGGTATGGTACAAAAGAGGTTGAATCAACATATTTACATGTAAAAGATTAGCACGTTGGTGAGAATGTGTCTATGGGGGAGAGTAGGGTGTGGACGCATCTTAAGTGATTGGGACAACGAATTTTAAAAGGCTAGCATGATGGTGAGGAACTATCTATGGGGAAGAGACACATTTCAAGTGATTGTAACAGTGGATTTTTCAAAATCTACCACTACAGTTTGTCAGTTCACTGATGTGGTATGGTCGAAACGCCCATATGTGCATATTCATCAAGGCAAATGCATCACATACTGTATGTATATGTACAGTATATAAGTTTGCACATGTTTTTATAAAGCAAACCTTTAATAGAGCAAGCCATGTTTTGTGCCAATCAGCAAATGTTAGCTAACTAAACTAAAAAGCTTACAGGCTTTTTTATTTGATTTTACCTCATCATTTTGTTCACATTTTGCTGACGTTAGTCTAATCTAACCCCTCTCAATCTAACAGCCTGTCACACCATCTGACACATATCTGTTAGAGAAGATACCCTTCTGTTATAATCAACACAACTACACGGGCGGCTCGACATCTTCCTTGAGTATTAACCTGGTCTATTTCTTCAGATTTTTATGTGTAAATTGAGTTCTGTGTGCTGCCAAAACATTGGTGACCTACACTCAATATTTAGCCTGAACACATATTGTGTAGATGCAATGAGGACTAAATCTACTGCTGCTGCTGCTGCTGCTGCTGCTGATACTGCTCTTCATTGTGATGGTACAGCCTCACAGAGCCACTGGCATGACTGTCGACTCTGTCTTGTACAGGAAGCAAAGGGGAAACATTAAATGCATCTTTTTCTGCAAGGCCAACCATTTTTGGATGTTTACAAGTGCAGAATGTACTCACTTTTAGTATCATGTTTGTGATTTACAATTACAAGGCATCAATCAGTAGAATCAGCTGTGAGTGTGAGATCATTTTTCTATATGCTTCAGTTTTTCTGTTCAGAACATACATGTATAAGATTTGATGAAGTCACGGACACACAGTCTTTTGAGACAGACTCGTCTTGTCCTTGTTGCTCATCACTGACAGCTAACCAGAGAGACTGTGGGGCATTTCACTGTAAGAGTCGTCAGGTGCAAACAAGGCTGAGATTTGTGAGCAGTCAGACAGGGTGTCACTATGAGAATTTCCTTGCACCGGCTCAGACCCACAGATCAGCAACAATGTGCTGTGACAACAGGCAGGTGCAGATTGACTGCTGCTGTAACTGGGGTAGACGGCGCAGGAACACCTGAGTGTACTCAACTCTATGTTCACAGACCAACTGCAGTCAGTCCTCACTTGACACCCCCCCCCCCGCACCACCAGAGCCTTAACAAATGGACATAGGCAAGCTGTGCAATTTAGCTCCCACCTCACCCACACTTCATGAGATCACTCACTTCTCAGGCTGCCTTCACACACAAACACGATCTGTCGTGTCACAACTTCAGAAGACATCACATTGACATACATTCATTTCCTGGAGACTTCATGTAACTTCAACTATATCAACCACTACCTTAACTTTACCTCTTACCAAAATTTTAACCAAAACCAAACCTTAGGTCCCCACAACACCAATAATGGACCACAAGATTTAACTTGAACTTTGAGTGCACGGCAGCAGTCAAGTTGCACGAAGTGAATTTGGATTTGAGACTAAAAACATGTATCCCTCTTTAACATGATAAAAGGGTTCAAGTGAATCAGTGCACAGATTTATTTGCTCTGTTTATACAAATGAACTTGGGAATCCTGTAGAGAGCAGTCTATGGGAATTTTTAGCATATTATGCAAGGGAGATGAGAGTCGCTCAGTGTTTTGCTTTCCAGTCATCATAATGTAAATAAGGTTAAAGCTGCAAAAAGAGACAAACATAATGGAAACTGCAGAGCAAAGTAGACCACCCCCCTCACCAACCAACTACAGTGAACATTTTTGGGTAATGAAGTTTAAGCCCATTGTCCTGTGTTGGGAAGTTGTTCAAACTGTTTACATTACATTCTGGTAACGTAATGTAGACAGTTTTTTTAATATACCAACCATCAAGGTAATTCACTGTCAAAGCCAATTTAGAATTTCAAACTAGTTTAAAGGATCCAGTAAAGACATTATAATCTACACATAAACTTAAACTAATTCATTTCTTGCATAAAACGCCTGCTACTTAATGTCGTTCAGCATGATAGTGTGTTTTTTATCTGAGTGTAGCAGGGAATTACTGACGAGGAAGAATTAGATCATACTTAATGTGTTCAAGACATTACTGCCGTTTATAAACTGTCTGCTGCGTACAAAAAAGGAGCCCATTATCTTCAATCACCAAAATGCTGTTTTATTCCACTGCTGTTTAAAGACAGGCAGTAAAGGCAATAGAGCAGATAGCTGACCCTGTGACCTGGGCGATGGTGTGTGATGTGTATGGACTAAATGATGGTCAAAAAATGTTGACTGCATACAAGGTTTATGTCAACTTGGCCAGAAAGAACATGGGGTTACTGGGTTACTCAAAAAATACAGCAAATCTTATGTTTTAAGGCTGTGGCACTTCAGTGGATCACATAGCTCTCTATCAGTATGCTGCTGATGTTTTTGAGCCAGGCATTTGCATCAATTGGGAGTTTTGAATTTTAGAAAATCAAACAGCAGGTGCTTATTATAGGTCCATCTAAAAAATCTGCTTAAGATGCTTTACATTCCACATTTCCTTACTGCAGTGCACTAGTGTTTAAGGAAAGTGACACATTTCCTACATGTAAAAGTTACCAGGTTATGTAAAGGTTACATTTTGATTGAAGAAAAAAAAACTGTCTTGCAACAGCGACTTATAATACTCCTGTGAATATGTACTTATTCAATTTCAAAGTTTGTGATCATAGTGCACAAAGTCATGAGCTCCCCAGCAAGATTGTTAGATGGTTGAGGAAGTGCAATTACTTACACAGTGGGGTCCAAAAGTCAGAGACCACTTTTCTATCGACTGCAACTACAAAATACAGACCATTTATGGGGTGAACACAACAGATCAGTATCACAGATGAATTGCAACACAATGGACAGACTCAGCCCGTGTAGGAGGGCTCTGATTCTTGGCAGTCTGTAGTGTGAACATGTGACAAAATACAAGGCAGTGAGTCAACACTCAGATACTCCACAACTAGGGTAAAAGACAACATACATGGCAGTAAAATCAATACAGTGTTAGCGGAGTTATATCTACTATGTTCACTTTGAAGTGTGCAATGCGGGTGCCCTCGTGTACAGTTCCTTTGATGCAGGCACCCTTAAAAAGCATGAATTTACCTTCAAGCACTATGACAGAACCTAATTACACAAAAGCTGCCTCCAGAAAATAAAACGAGGGGAAAGAGAGTATTTTGGCTGTCACTTTGACACACTGCAGATAACTTCTCTGCTTGTTAATTTGCTACAGGCCCATCACCTCAGGAAGTGGCATAAACTAATATCAGACCCTCTTGCTGTGATTGGCTTCTGGTGGTGGCTGTGGGTGGAAAATGATATTTCAGGACACACCACATAAATCGGATTAACACATAACTGACATGTTTACTGGAGTATTTATAGCTCACATTTGATTGGAAAGTAGGGAACAAAACTACATTCATGGTCCAGTTAGCCTATCAGTGGATATAACTGTTATGGTAAGTGAAATTTATTGATAGTAACCTTGTTAAGGAATTCGTCATTGAGGTATTTCTTACAAATTATGATACTAATGAATGACCTCTTTAATGTTAAATGTAAAAATGGTAAAAGATGAAAATACACAATTATACAAATAAACAAAGGACGCCATCATATTTGTCTTGTGGCAGTATTCACAAGAAGTAACAAATCAAACAGATAGCCACCCACCACCCAATTAGAGAGTAGGAATTATCCCCTGTGAATCCCTAAAATCCCAGCTCACACACTTTGCAACTCAGTAACCTCTACCCAATAGCTTGCAGTTAGAGATCTACACTGAGTCAATATAGTTTACATTCACTTTCCCCACAAAAAGCTGGACTACAGGATGGCAGAACAGCTGCCAGATGAACTAGACAACCATGTCCAGTGAGATGCTCTATGCATTTGTCCTTGAGTGGGTCCCCCTGGACATCCTGCCCACAACCATGCTCCTCAGCAAATGACAGCCCCTCAGTGACAAAGATAGTAATCTGCCTGTGGCAGAATTTCTGCAGCTCCTGGTGCCCCCAACCTGACCACTCTGTGTTGACTGGGTAGAGAGACAGGTGTCCCTCCTGCGACATGGTGCTTCTCCTCCCTAATGAAGCGAGTATCTGATACCTGTACAGAGCAAGTGCTATACTTTTCTCTATTGTTACATTTGATGTGTAGGCTATAGCCTGTTTCTTTGTAGTGTTAGATTTATATTTTAGCAGCTGAATTTGCATAATAATATGCTACACAATCTGCAAACACAACGTAACTGAGTAACTGAGTTGGCATAATAGCTGGCAGCATACATCGTGACACAGTTTATTCTTAACCGTCTTAGGTAAGTGTCCACATGGTTCCTTCTGGAAGAGCTTTGTGGCCAGAATCTATATAGATACTATCTATAAAATGCAGTTTCCTTGCACTATTTGCTCACAACAAATTTCCCCCATGGGCGGGACAAGCAGTGGCTGATTTGCAATTAAAGGGACAGGCTGTGAAACCAGCTGTTCTGAACAGGGCTGTTTTGAGCAGATGAAAAGAGAGCCGCAATGTTTAATCTTTGAGGTATTTTGACCACAGCATGTCACAGACATGTCTTTAAGACACCTGGGAACTATTTTAATTTGTGGAACATGAGCATTATATGTCTCCTTTAACACAAAAATCCTTTGGCTTTAAAGGGACAACGAGGAGTTTTTTGGAGCCTCTGCGTGCACTGTGAAATTCTTTTAGCGACAGACTCATGTTTTCATTCATCAAGTATTGAAGTCAGAGGTTCAAAGAGGTTCAGTTACCATAAAATTCGATTCGGGTGCGTTATTCTCATTCGCGTCCGCGAAACCGAAAGGAAGGAAATGCTGGTCGGCTCGCCCAGCATTTCCACCACCACTAATAATAACAAAATAACGATAGAGACAAAACGATAATTTATAATAAAAAAAAAACGGGCCCATTAACAACTGTGGGTAACGTAGATTCATCCACATTAATATGAGACTTTTTTATTGTCGCGTAATTTTTCGTTCTGCCGACGGAGAAACTCCTTATTGTCCCTTTAATACATCTTTGGACTATGTGATGTGTTTTATATATGACAACTGAATATTGACCATAGGTGTTGTTTGTGTTATATCCAACAACACAACACAGGACATTATGTTACAAACAAGTGTAGACTTGAATGAATAATGTATGACAGACAATATTGTGTTTTGATCTTCTATGAATTATATATGTTACAGGATACATGATTTGTTCCTATGAGCAGATTGTTTCATTCCTTCACACCTCTATAATCACTGAGTGTTTACGTTCGGGGGTGTAGACATGTTGAAAGATAGTAAAATCACAGTGCTTTAATTCTCTTTCCCCATGCTTAATCAAAGCCTCCCCACTTAATTACTGGGGCAGATTAAAAATAGCAAAGCAAGAGTGTATGTGCCCCCGTCAGCCCCCACAGCCTGTCAGAGCAGGCAACTGAGCCTGTGGGCAGCATATGTGAAAGACACATCTGCTACTATCCTTTTTCCCTTTGATGAATACACTACATCACACAGAAACATTTCACCCTCTTCCCCCGTTCACTGATAGTGATGACACACATTGGGAGGCGGTGCAGGAGGCAAGCCACACTGACTGAAGCACTCCTCACGGGCACAATGGTGTCCATTTCCCCGAAAGTAACCCCTGTTGACATGGCTGCTGGGAGGCTGGGCATTTTGGGGGAGACACACAAAGTACGCCACAACTACTTGCTATTTCATGTGCTAAAACAAATGTCAACATGCTGGCTCAGGCCATTTTCCTGCTCTTTACTTCAGGGAGTTTCAAGCTTTTTTATGTCACTGATGCTCAAATAGACACAAATGAACCACAAAGCCTGATTTAAATAGATTTTGGCCCAGAGACTCCGATGTGAGTTTTTAGTATTGAATTGGAACTGAATTATGTAACAGTGTTCAGTGGACTTGAGAGTCATGGTAAGAATGAAAAGTATAATTAGAAAAGTCCATATGCTCTCATTGGGAACTGTCCCACCAAATCATCTGACAGACGGCGAAATGCAGGAATTGTCCAAGTGCACCACTGGCAGCAACCCAAACAGACAGATAATTTTTAGACTACTACTGTATTTAATGACGCAGAAGAAACACTGAGGCCTCTTCAGGAGTTTAAACAGATCCTGCAGGAAAAAGCAAAACACAAAACAATGTTACCTTGATGCAAACAATCAGCTTTGGTATAATGATTTCTCAAAACGATGTATCGAAAAGTCAAAATGGGACTTGGTTAACCAAATACCTGCAAAACATTGCAGACTTGCCCTTACTGTCACGTTGTGGAATTTAGCCTAGGGCTTTACATTTATCAAAACACTAATTGTTAAATGTTGGATAAACAACTGACAGCTTGTTTTTCCTTCTTGCAGTTTTAGTTCTTCTCTAAAGATTTTAAGAAAACCATACAACATACAGTTATCATTATTGCCACAAATGTCAATGGGAAGCCGGACCTTCATTTTGACATACAGTACTGTGAGAAAATAATGCAGGGCAACAAAGCTAATAGAAAATACTCTTACTTTTGACAGGTGGTCATGATTATAACTAAATCTCAATGTATTTTTTGTGCTGGGTGTGCAAGTCTAAGTCTCAGAACAACCGTGGCTTTGACTCTCCTGAGCTGGTTACACAAATGAACACCTCCATACCTTCTGACCATGAGCCATGGCTCATCACTCACATGTCCACTTCCAACCCATCCTCATGTTCCTACAGGACAGTTTCAGTCATGAAAGCAAGAAGACAGCTGTCACCCAGACTCTGAATAAAAGATTTAGCTCCAAGCAGACAGAGAATAAAGGCAGTTTTTGGGTCACCATCCTCAAACACATCTCCCGAGTCCTTGCAGTAGCCATGGTGCTAATTCTAATGCTATGAATGTTTTAAAAGCATCTAGCAGGCCTTTAGGTACAGTCGTATTCCTCACAGTAGACCTATCAATCCAGTCAGAGAGGATGATGAATTTTGCACAACAACCTGTGCACATCAGGCTTTTGATGAGGATATGCTCGTGGGGCTAGAAAGCAAAGGGGACCAGTGTGAGCTGTGTGGAAAAAAAGTTCTTTTGATTCTCAATCTTTTAAGAACTGAAAATTCCATTGCTGAGCCAGTTGTGTTTGGATGGATATGTATCATCTAAATTTAGCACTGTAGGCCACAATGGTATTTTAACCAAGTGTTTCTTTATTTACAATGTGCAAAGTGCTTTGACACTTGCTCAGTTTGTTTCTGAAGGTATTGACAAGGTGGGTCAAACAGAGTAAACACAGAGTAACTGTAGACTGATTTTACACAATATAAAATAGCAGTGAATTACAAAATGATGCAAGACAGCGCAGTACACCTGTTTGGAGGAAATGTACATTAATCTCAAGAAAGTTGAGGTAGAAAAAGCACACACTGCTCAACTGATGGCATTTGACAGGTTTTTACAGGTCACCAAACAGTTCAAATAGAAGTGTGCCCAGGAAGGACGTGGCCACATCCTGGTTCGAAAGGAATGATAAACAACTGTTGACAACCAGCGGAGCAGAAGAGTCTGAGGAACACATCAATTCTCAAACTTGAAGCCAGAGTTCAGCAGGTTTTGTTTGTTGTATCATCCAGAAAGGTCGGTAGTCAAACGTGGGATGAGACCGACCAAGGCAAATGAAGACGAGTGACATCAGTCCACAGTATCATGGTTTCTGACACCTGGTCTCTGAGTCCATACTGAATTCAAGTGTGCAACAAAGTATTTTGGGTGAAACGTGGTAAACTTTCTGCCAAACCGTCATTCACAATTCAAAACCTCGAATGATTTATGTATACAGTGGCTTTTAAGACTATTATGTTTCATGCAGACACTATAAACTACTTTCACTTTCTTTTTATAGCAACAAACACAGAAATTCCATGAATGGAGGATCTTCCCTCTATGTTGCATTTTAACACCATTTTCCACCCACCTCCGTTCATTTGGCATCACCACATTTCAAACATTTGTGAAACACTGAATGTGCTCCTGTTAAATTTAGTGATAAGATCAAATTGAACTAGAGATAAAGTGATATAAATAATATTAAATCCTGGCACAAAGCACAGTTACTCCTCAAAGTGTCCAACTCCTGTTAGAGATCGATCTGGGATGTCCTCAAGTACAGTATGTGCTTTAGGAGGATGCTCAGAAGACACTGTGCACAAACCATTTACTTATCAAACAACAATTTTGATAATATACAGTAATGTGTTTGCCTTCTGATGCCTTTGAAAGCCCTGGGATGATTGATTGTGTTTATATGTCATTTCCTTTGTCACCACATTATCCCATCGTAAATCTGGAGTCAGGACATAATCATGGCATACGCACAAAAGCAGTGTCGAGTTGAATAGCCCATCAAGTACGCTCTATGATTTTCTTCCCCAAAATAGAATGACTGAGTCACACACGCGCTGAAGTGATCGTGCTGTCTTTCTGCTACTGCAGAGGGGCCCGAGAGCCACCGACATTAACTCACCAAGCACAGGGCCACCACTGTTTGAGACTGAACACACGCTGTTGAAGTACCTAGGTCTACACCTTTAGAGCCTCATGCACACCCACAGCTGACAGCCGACGGTTGATGTTGCGATAACGACAGCGCAGAAGGTCGCGGTATGTAGAGCGCAGGTCTCGGTTGAAGAAGGCGTAGATGAAGGGGTTCATTAGGGAGTTGGCGTAGCCTAACCAGAGCAGCGTGCGCTCGAGCCAGATGGGCACACAGCTACACTCCACGCCACAGATGAAGGGCCTGGCAGTGGACAGGATGAAGAATGGCAGCCAGCACACGGCAAAGACCCCAACGATCACCCCCAGTGTTGTGGCTGCTTTCTGCTCACGCTTGAAGATGGAGATGTTTCTCCGCTCACGGTTCAACAGGCGGGACAAGGCGGCACATTCCTCCACCACGCCGGGAGGCTTCAGGCCCTGCATGCGCAGCGCCTCATTAGCCACCGTTTCAAGCCGCTCCCGCCGTGATAGGTCGGTGAATCGGTGCTTGGCGCCACTCTTGCGAGCAGCCTTGAAGATCTTGTAGTACATGACCAGCATGACCAGCATAGGGATGTAAAAGGCTACGGCTGTGGAATAGATGGTGTAGCCAAAGTCTTGGCTAATTAGGCACACACCGGCTGTGTGGACATTTTTGGCCCAGCCGCAGAAAGGGGGCAGGGTGATGGATGCTGACACCAGCCACACTCCCAGGATCATCTTCGCCATCAGCTGACCGTTCTGTCGGGCTGGATAGGTGAGAGGCCGTGTGATGCCAAGATACCTGCAAGGACAAGAGACAAAACAAGTATCAGCACCAACTCCCAGGCAGCTTTTCAGCCCTGCAGAGCACACACTGGCAGAACGGAAACCAAAGCAAGTCTTTTGTGCCTAAACCTTACTACACAACAACTGAGAACTGAAAATAACAATAAAGAGAAAATTGGAAGGTAATACATTGCCAAAGTTAAGCAGGATATGAACACAAGTCCCCAGGATGACAGGTCTGTGTTTGACTCCTTCATCCACAGCTGCTTCCTTTGAGTAAAGTCTTTATAGTATCTGCTGCCAGAAATGCTTCTGGCTAAAGGTACTTAAGAGACTTTGTGCAGGTTTACTCAGAGAAAGCCTTGAAGCCAAACAACTCCTACTACCAGCCAAAGCTACCTTGATATGTTTCTCTAAAACACTTTAATACCTCGTCCCGTACAGTGAACTTCATGATCTCATCATTCCAAAATCACGTATGGTAACTCACTCACTTGTAAGACAATGTGCTAGAGCACAGAAATCTACTGTCTGTCTTAATCAAGATGAGAGTGCTGAGTAGTAGCCTCAAATACATGTCTGCTCCTTTCAAAGACCAACAATTCAATGAGAGGTCACAAGCTTTGTCATTGCCTGGTGGGCAATTAGCTGCCTTTCTCTGGCTTTAGAGGAGCTCAGCAGGTAGAATAGGAGCCATCAATCAAACAGGCGTTTGAGTGGTTTCAAATAGCAGCTGGCAGTGTCAGAAAAATAAAGTGAGGTGTGAAAGGTTTGAAATTGTACAAAACTGTTGAGACAGCCACTACTCTCAGATAATGATGAATCTGGATGTACATCTTGTGTGTTTTGGCTTTGTGCCCACAGCCTTCATCAGCATCAAATGCGTCATTGATGAAAGCTGTGTGTTTGAGACTCTAGGCTGTTTTTCTGGTCTCCACTCTCTTGTTAATCACAAGATAAAAACCTTTAGGGAGCACCGGCCAATTCGCCTTGTCGTCCACCAGCGATGCTATCAGCAGTGTGAAAATTAAATTCAGCTCCGTCTGCCTCAGTTAGGACCTTTCAAATCACATTCAGGGTTTCAACATCGTACTTCATCTTAACCCACACGCTTTAATGTTTATGTGCTTGTGCACTTGTGATATATTCAGATAAAGGCATTAACTTTGTTGCCAAATACACTAAATGCCAAAAAAAATCACTCTGAAATCCATTCCAGTGCATTTGAACACTTTGCTGGCACATTGTAGCTGCAGCATCAAAAAGTTGTTTGCAGGTACAAAATGGCACTGATCCAGATTTCCAGCTTGCCACAAGCTAACTTTTTTTTTTATATAGTTATGGCATTTCTGTAGCTTGTTAACAACTGGCAACATACAGTGCAAGCGGTATTGATCTAGATCAGAATTACTTGGAAATGACAATAGAGTTACAACTACACTGTGGGTGAAATAGCCTACTCTCCCCGCCCCCACCCACTCCTATTTTCCTATTTTCAGCTCCTATCTGGCCATCATTTTCAATTTCTCATGCACCCCAGGCATGTAACCTACATGCAACTTGCACAGGAGTCAGTCAGTGTTTCCATGACAACAACTAAAAAACTTCCATCATTTATCTGACACGTGTCATTATTTTGTCGCCCATGGCAGCACAGGTGTTGGTATGGAGGACCATAGGGCACCATAGAAGAACGAAAAGAAAAACAAATACACAATTGTCTCTTTCTTGATTTGCTGAAAGTTTAATTTTGAATAGCATGAGATCACAAGGCACAAATCACTTGTGAGTTTGTGGTTCCTGTATAAACTCAGGTGCCACACTCCGTTACCATGTTCTTCTTAAACATCCCCTGGCTTAGGTTAGTTGTGCTCAGTGAATATTGCATAATAACTAGTGTTTATTCAACCCCAATCCCTCCAACCACTGCTCCGCCTGGCTTACAACTTACTTAAAATGTACTTAAGCTTTGCAAGGGGGACTGAACACATCCAGGCGAGCACTGTCAAATAGATACAAGACAGATCCTGAGATGGGTACACTCCATGCTGTGGGAATTCTCAGGAATACATAATGGATTGCCAGTAATGCAACACTCCTCTCTAAATGCATTCTTCAGTAATGAAGGTGGTTGTGGTGCTTATTTCTCAGGATATTTGTGCATGTGTGAAGCAGAGGGCAGTTTTCCACAACCTATGACTCATCTTCAGCCCTCTACAAGGCAGAGCTGTTTCCGATGCACTCTCATTAGATGCAAAATCCTTTCACCGTCCTCTTAGAGACAAACGACTGCCAGGTTGGATAAGATACAGCGCATTTTAACACTTCATTACACAGCTTCCTGCATGTATTTCAGCAGGATGAGCTGAAGCTCAACATCTGTGGGGCCTCCGTTGCTTTTATCTTGTGTGTTTTGACACAAAGAGATTAAACTTTACTGATCTCTGTGAGACACTCAAAGGATTCAGCACCATGACGCCTATAGACAACCAACAACCATGTATGTGTAATGACTGAATGCACAATAAAAGCAATATGTATTATAAGTCATGGAACAATAAGGTTGATCAATGAGAGACTTTTATTATATTTAGAAAGTATTTTTCATACATTTTCTGCAATATTGAATTAATTAGAGTGAAGTGCAAGAATCAGTGAATTGTCGAATATTACACAATATCCGTAATCCCATTGACTACTTCACACCTCAAAGCAGGCACAGCTAGATGAAAGGAATTACAACCTCCTCCCATAAAACAGTGTGTGCTTAACACTCAGTGACACACACTTGGAGTTTCAAGGGTTTGTTTTGTTTCATATCTCTGGAGGATTTGGGACATATCCACAACCACAGCCGCCCTCAGGGATTACGCTGCCACAAGCAAACAGTGTGCCCAAGCTAATGGAGAATTCCATTACTTCCGCTAGGCTACCAGTAAGGGGCAGAGTAAAGTGAAGTCTGCTGCGCCGGTGTGCAACAGTCGTCAGTCATCTCCAGGAGCACCTCTGAAACCTTTTATGTCTGAGAGGGGATACACGGTGAAATATTTACCAAGCTGCACTAGGTTTGGGTTGTAGGGTGATAAATTTAGAACAGGTTCTCCTAAAAAGAAAGTAACAGTGACAAGAGGGAAGTCTGTCAAATATCTTTTTCCCCATAGAAAATTTCCACTTGAGAATCTTCACTCATTTATTTCACTACTGAGGCCTTTACAATTCCTGTCATTGCGTTTCAGGGCAATCTAAAATTAGCCTCTGAAAAAGTGAAGTGTTAGACTCGATATATAGTTTTTTTTTTCCTTTTCGCTTCACTCTGTCTGCGTGAGTGAAGTGGGCACAGAGACGCAGACGTCGCCTGAGATATCACACAATTTTTGTTGAAGAACTGTCTCTTTCTGAACTGGGAAGATCAGAATGGACTGCTTTTAATCCAGCAGTCCACAGTGTGTGTACACGACTTTCATGCTTGGTTTGTTTTACATAACATGAGGGAGAAAAAAAAGGAAATCTCAAAAACCAGTACCATATAGAGTATATGGTCTGTGTAAATCAGATATCTGCAGAACATACATATATATGTATAGAACACTGAAAAAATCAAGAATCAGGCTCAGAAGCTTTTTTGTATGAATACAGACACACATATACATATATACAAAAAAAATCAAGAATCAGGCTCAGAAACTTTTTTATATATACACAGACACACATTATACATATAAAAAAGCTTCTGAGCCTGATTCTTGATTTTTTTTTTCCCAGTGTTCTATGAATAGGTTTTTCCAGCTAGACCAACCTTAAAACCCATGTAAGCTTTATCAGATGACAGCGTTTCAACAAAAGTCACAGCAGAGTATTTATTCTAAGCTGCTCTGGGTTGAAGAGCATCATATCTGTCCAGTGGGAGACAACAATCTGAGTTCAAGGGACGCCTCAGCTCTCATATTCTATCCATCCTGAGCTGCTCCTCTCTCAGAGCTAAGAAAACTATAGCAATCAAAGGGGCAATCCCATCTGTTTCATACTTAATTCAGCTTTACGCTTCTCTGCTCAAATAATGGAGCACCTGTTTAGGTCAGTCTGTGTTTTCTTCTCTGATTTCAGCTCAGGTTAAGGTTAGAATGAGTGAGTAAAATAGCAGCAATAGTTGTTTTTTTTTTGCTCATTTAGACTCTTACATAAGCCAAACTGAGTCATCCCTGAACAGACGTACTGCTTCCCTCAGATTTGTCGGCGGGAACTGCTAGCTCAGGTCAGACCTGTGTCAGATGTCTGTGAATAACTGCTGGCACTTATTTTAGTCTAAACAAGTATGCTTAAGGATTACCAAGGGCTTCATTGGTACAACTGTGTTAACTTTATTTTAACTGAGCAGACCTTAACGTCTGTGCTAGCAAACATCTAAATAGTCAGTTTGTTGATGTTGAAAAAGAGTTTGCTGAATTTTATTAAATTTGCCTGCATTCTATTACAATTTTAAGGTAAAAGGTCAGTTCAGACCAAATGATCACTGTGCTCCTTACATTATAGGTTATATCTAACCATCCAGATAGCTGATAATAACATTGTGATAACTCTAGCATCAGGATTTCAGGGAGTTGCCAGAAAGAAATGAGGCGTTCAAACATTCAGAGGTCTTTTAGTGTTTACATAAAGTTACTTCAACACATCTCAAGTTCTGTCTGTGAGAGCCACTAATTACTATTCATAAGCTGCTCCTACAAGAGGATGTAATGATGAGATCAGAGAACATGCAACAAAAGTCTAAACCCAAATAGAAGAGAGAAATATCCGATAGTGCCCCATTCAGTGTTTGTCAGAGGGTCACCCAGTCACCATATCCGAATGGCAGTTATGGGAAAAAAGCATTTCCACTCTGCTAATGATCCAAAATGGCTCCACTGTTGAGTAAAACCCCAGTTAAGGGAAAACCTCAGGAAAGAGGACACGGACACCCATTCTCACCTTTGGAGACAGACGCTTGGAGAAAGGTGCCTGAGCAGGTACGCCATTGCTATTGCAACATAGCCATCATCAGCATTAACAGCTGTTCAGTATCAAACCTCATTTGTTTACCCAACAGGAACTGTCTCCAGTGGTGGGAAGCAAAGTCAATGTTTACTCTTCTCTCTATGACATTTACATTGTCACTTTCTGATGCTACAGAGTCAGGAAGTAGCCTTATCTGCTCTGAAGACATGCAACTGCTCAGAGAAGGTCTTATCAAGTCCAGCAATGACCACTAACACTGCTCCTACAGAAACCACTGTCAGTAGCAAGAAAAAGAATACAACGAGCCATTTGTTGATGAACATTATTTTCTGTCTCTTATCAGCAGCTGTTGGAGGCGAGCCTTGAGATTTTTTAGCCTATATGTTGCGAGGCCTAAATCTTTATGTCACAGAAACCCATCTTAAAATAGTATCAGCAATACATCCTGTTTCTTGTTAGCTATTTTCGTGAATTATTGTGTAGTCACACACACCTTACTTCACATCCACTCCATGTCCTGACACCTTTATGATGTCTGTTTTACTTCCTCCTAATTGTTGTAAAGGGTTACTGTGGATATTTTATGGCCTTTGCAGCACAGCACAGCACACCACCTGTCCCTATCAGTGGTTTAATGGCTCTCACGGCAATCGAGATGATGGGCAGCTATTAGTGCTACAGTGATAAATGGATTCCCCCCCCTCCAACAGTCGGTGTGTCCATCCCTGCTGGAGCCAGTTGTCCTTGGACAACAAAGCAAGAACCCTAAAGGCTGTGCCGAGAAGATGACAGCAGAGAAGAGAATAGAGAAATAGAGACTCAAAGAGATACAGCAACAACAGCAACAACAACAACAACAAAAACACTTTGGCCAAACTCAACATTGCATTGCTAATTTAGGAAAACAACAGATTATGACTGTGCATTACACTCACAGGGCTCTAATTTTGTCTCGTAGCGCAGGGTGGTGCAGCTCGGCACAGTGGTAATTTCGTCCAGCAGTACGCAGCAAATTTGGCAATTTGGTATAGACCGAGGTGCACCAAGATGGGTGTGGCAGCACAGCAGGGGGAGATGTCGACAGATTCAGCTTGGCGCAGTGACAATTTTGTACCAAAAGGCTGCTGAAAGCTCGCCAACTCCAACTTGGTCTACTCTCGGTGCAAAGCACAGCGCAACCAGTGCCGTGGGAATTTGGCCGACTGTCTCACAGTGCACATGTCACCAAGACCTGACGGGCAGGTTTCCAGAATGTCAGGCACATTTCAATCACAACAACCACTATTTTATGTAACTATCTGAATCAGCACATACATTTATATCTATATCGATTCTCCCATCACATCTGATGTCAGATCAAAGGCGTTTGTCACGTGTAATGTAAACTCAACCTGACTGAATTAACACAGCTGAAACTATGATGCAAACTAACGAAAAACTAAAAAATATATCATCTCTCGCAGCCAACCACAAACAGCCTCAGCATCAGATAATTAGTAGGGGAGACAGTTGCAACCCTTCTCACAGTTTTCTCAGTTACTAGAGGTAATTGGTGCACTTGACCAGGAGAGGAGGGAGTCCTATGCAAAACACTGTTATTATACACTGCAGTTTGCAATGTGCAGGTTGAAATTTTGTTACCTTTAGCCTATTTATAATGTTTTTTGACAAAATGTAACAGCTCAACAAGCTTCATTTTCTGGCTTCTCAAATGTATATTTTCAAGGAAAGAAATCAACTTATTGCTCAACATCAATGGCCTGTTAAGCCACAGCAACTCTTGCTGTCTTAATGTTCTCACTTGCCATCTTTGTAGAAGCACTCGCATATATCAGCTGTTTAATGTGGACAACAGAACAAAGCTTCCAGCCATCATCAGCGTAAACAAGTCGCAATGTGACACTTTATAGGTGAGGTTTTCTGCAAATGACTATGCTGCATTGCAAGCAGGTCCATTTCATTTTAAGATGGAAAAAAACCAAGTCATTCTCATCACAAGCTGTTTAACATTCCTCTCTCTCAGCTCCCTGTCCCCTCAGACTCTGACAACATCCCTGATCACTAACTGAGGTTTCGACCTCTTCCCTCTGACAGTAGCAGCATCGGAGAGCTTCTCTTAGACCCTCTCTCTCCTCAAGACACTTGGAGAGCACTCACACCTATTCGCGTTATCTGCAGCTGCATTCATTACCAAGTGTTTTCTTGTTTTTTACTGCCCCAGCATTAGATGGATGTGTGATCTGACAACGAAGCTGCTTTGAATAAGCTGAATAGAAGAGAGTCATTGAAATGCATAGACCATGTCAATAACATTTCTGATTAAAAGGCTGCTGTAAAATATTTTGTTAACTTACTGTTTTATCCTGCCTGCACTATCATTAAGTAATTTTCTCTTTGATCACCCCAAACTCGCTGACGTTTTATCATATTTGACTGTTTGCTTTTATTTATGTTCACAGGTGAGGCAGATATGTCTACACCAAAATGTTGCAAATAAGTTGTATGTAACCATCATTGAGCATTACTGCAAAATGATTCATTTAAAAATGTTTCATCTGGTACCTGGGTTTATGCCAAATTATTTTATTTGGTGCTACAAATGGTTTGTGACATTTATTCTGCGGTTGGTCTCTCCTGGTTGAATGCCAGGCTGCCTTCAGTTCTTGTTGAGTTCTATCATAAATTCATGGATGGTCTTACTGCTTCTTGTAGTTAATGCTCTAGAGCTGAAACAAATTGGTCCCAACCTTAATTTTTATGGTCTTACCTATAAATAATTATTATGTAAGAAAAACACAAAATTTACATATGTGTAACAACAGAGAGGCTTTTTTTGACCTGCACTGTGAGGAAGCTTCACAATTAACAAAGACTTTTTGAGTGGTGTAGCGTGTGGTGTGCACTGTTTCCTGGATCTGGGCCTGAGTAGTTTCAGTAAGGATGAGAGTCACACCATTAACTATCACTTTGTGAATGATTTTTCTTTTTAATCTTTTTTTCTTTTTCACATTAAGTGGACTTCCATTATGTGGCAGCCATGTTGACCAGATTTGTGAAGCTCTCTCTTTTAAAGAAAATTAGATTTGCACATATACTGTATATGTATCCCATTTCCTCAGTGAGACATTTCCATAGAAAATCTTCCATTTGCAGTGCCATTACTGACCTGACATCAAAATGTACATTTACTTTGGGTGACGACAGCACCGAGGCGGCTGCAGGCTCATTCAATGAGAGCCCACAACTCCTGAATGAATATGCCGATCCCCTTTTCATTATTTTACAGTGTTACTAAAGTCTGTTAGTGGAATGGGCCAGTGAGTCCATCTTCCTCTCCTTTTCCTGTCATGATGATGTGAAGTGAGCCAGTGTGAAGAGCAACCCTACCACCCACCCACCCGACCCCCCACCTCTCCAATCTTTGTCACCTTCCCTTCGGTTCTGTCCGGGTGTCTCTCAAAGGACACCTCGAAAACTAAATCAGCTCAGAGGAAATGCTCAGATGTGGGGGAGGAATCTCATTCTTCACTTCCTCCTCTTTTTCTTCTGACCTTTTAGGAAAAAAAATGCTGAACAATTTTAGTTACCAAGGATACCTCGGGCAGCTTCTCTTTTGAGCCGTCTCACTTTCTTCCAGTTTGGCATGTAGCCAGGAGTTAGTATAGCTGAAGTAGCTGCACAGCCCATTATATGTCATCATTTTGTGGCTCGGTAAATGGAAAAGGACAGTGAGGAGGAGTTGTATCTTGTTCCGGAGTCAGTAGACACCATCATGTAACATAACAGCAGCAGTCGAGGACTGTGCCTTTTTCCACTTCATATTCTCTTACTGACCTTTTATTTTCAGGACATGAAAATATCACAGACCTCTTATTAAAAAAGAGAAAAGCTCATATGTTTTAATTTAAAATGAAGCAGCTAGTCTGAATTCTGGCATTTGTTCACAGACCTCATCTTGTGCTCACACATAGTTCTGATACAATAACGCATCACGTTTATCTATATAGTATAAACCATATTTTCAACTTCATATCTCCCCTGACAGTTTTTTAATTAAGAGGAAAAACAGATCAAATCCTTGAATAATTCAACTGTTATTTCTCAGAAAGTCTAGCATTATCATTAGACATGAATAAAATTTAAAAAATACAAACTCCTAATCAAAGGCTTCATATGGAATTCTTATCTGCCTGGCACAGTATGACGCATGAAAACATGTTCAATTCACAAATGCCCACTGCAATGAGATTCACACATTTACCAACCCTCAACAGCTGCCAACTTTCAAACTGATTGAAGGCTACTTTCATTATTCCTGATGTACTTAAGTTTTGCAAACATATAATAGAAAAGAAAAAAAGAAAAGAAAAAAGCAATACATGACAGCAACCAAGGATTTCACACATACAAAAAAAAGTCTCACTATCAGTACCAAGAATCATCACAAAGCCTCCAAGCCTCTCTTCAGCAGGCAGACTCATAATGACATTGAGTGAAATTATTGACAAATTCTAAAGGCGGAAAAAATGCCATTCATTTGCCTCACCACTGCATCAAATCTCATGTTCATGCCTTTTGTGCTATGCAAGTAACTTTTCTAAGGTCTCTCTCAACAGTTGTGTTAAAAATATCATATGTAACACAACTGACAAAGGCATCAAACATCATCAGAAGAGCAGAGAAGAACAACAATATCCCTGGTCACAAAAATTACATGCAAGTAAAATATCATGTTAGTCGTCATCTAGATTGTGTTAATCATTTTAAGAAAAATATGCAACTTAATATTCTATGAAGGACCATATAGACAAAATTAATTAGAAAAAAACCCTAAGGGAATACCTTATGTTCCACTATGCCAGAATAATAATTCATGCAAAAAAAAAGTAATCTCAGGAGCAGACTGTTTTTTTTTGTTTTTTTTACAAGAAGCAAGTAAAGTGAATGTAATTTGTTTTTGTAGCAAATGGCATACATCAGAGCATCAGATATGGAGGTGGAATCAATGTTCCTGTCTGAGCAGTGTGCACCAACCAGAAGAAACTATGACTGATGACAGGAATATTCATTACCAGAGCAATTTTATTGCTGGTTATCTCGCCTGTGAGCAGTGAGAGGTAGAAAATAATTCAGAGTTATTCAGCCTCTGCCTACTGGAAAAAAAACAAAAAAAACAAATCTAATTGTACAAGATTACATTTGTACAAGTCAAGATTCATCTCAACAAGGCTAATGTGAAAGATAGACATGCAAAATACCATTGTCAGTGAGCAAACATAGCTGTGACAATAAAGTAATAATAGCGATTATTCTGATCCAGGGAAGTAAAGGTCACTTTTATGTTGCCAAAGCTGTGCTCATAATGATGGGTTAAAAACGGTTAATTATAATGCTCAACAATGTAGTGAGAGCAATGTATACAATAGAAATGAAGTGGTGCAATCTTTGACAATTATAGTAAATTTATTCAATTGCAGATTAAGAGCTATTGCTAGGCCACGCTTTGCAATACTGTATGAGCGAGTACAGCATGGTGATACAAAACAAAAATCCTCTGTAAACCAGACTGTCACATTTCAGTTCAGACTACACCATTGGTTACTGTGTCCTCACCTAGCAAACATGACAAAGCATAACTTTTTTCACAAAGTCCCATCATTTCAGTTGTTTCACATGCACTACAGTGTCAATGCACACTTTTTTTAATGTTTTAATTCAGGTAAGAGAGGTAGCTAACATTTATGCCGCACACTCTAACAGGCAAACAGAGACATGAGGAAAAAGGAGAGAGACGAGAGGAAAATAACAGCAGGAACTCAACAGCAATACACACTTGAACTTGAACTTTGGGGTGGCGGAGAGAGACAGTAAATATAGCACAAACTCTGGCGTCTCACTGGGCCTAATCCGCTGTATACATACTCACTAACACACACACACACACAACCCATGACTGCCAAACCGCTATGAATGTCTAACCGCTGCATTAAACTGCAGTTGCCACTTCTGCGTACAGCTACAGTGTTTGTCTTGGCTGACCAACCGACCAGTGTAGCAAAACAGCTGACAGAAATTCCTTCTAACAGCATCTATGCACTAATCATTTATAATATCTTCCAATTTCCATTGTTTTGCAGGTGTGACTTCATCAAATGCAGGAAAACCGTGACTAATGGACATTGTGGTGGGATTATTTTTTCCCAGGGTTGTTCCCAGGGTCTTGAATGCGCTTCCTTCTTCCCAGTATCAGATACAGTTATTTGAAAAAGAAAAAAAATGCTTGGATGCATACAGCGTTATGACCCAGTTAGTAGTCAGTTCTAGGGTTCAGCATCTTGCTCAAGGGTAGTTTGGCAGTGGTAGGAGTGCCATAAGTCAATTTGCTTATTCACAGCTGGAATACCAACTCGTTGCCAGGAGTCGTATCCCTAACTTCTGAGCATCAAAATTTAGCACCAAAATCACAATGAATATTCCCATCATGCAATGCTCTTAGATGATGTGTTAAGTTAACATCTATAATAGATTGCACAGAGCAATGAACACATGAAGAGTAGTGAAAGAAACATGAGGCAGTTCATTAACATCTGCATATTGTACCTATAGGGACTTCTTTTAATAGCTGCCTTTGAGGCGCTAAGATCCAGTTTAAGAGGAGACACCTACTAGACGCCTATGCTCACACTAAACACGAATAAACATTGATACACTAGACTGCATGAAAAGTAAAGTTTTTTTTGCCTTATTCAGTGGACATGAGCTGAACACCATGAGTCGAGTCATCATAGTTATTCTGCAACGGGAATACTATGCTAAACGTTCAAAACGTAATCCATAGCATGATGTGTGTCTTTGTCTGTGTTTGTGTTTGTTTGCAGTCTCATGGCTCCATCAACAGGATAGCCATTATGTCATGACTTGGTCAATGCTTGCTGGCCCTTTGTTCAATCTTGAGGAATAATAGACCCCACCTTTGTTATGCCAAAACACAAAGCATGATTTATGCCACAGTAAAGTCACGAAACACTTTGCCCTTTTCTGCTTCCTGTCCCCGGAGATTGCTAGGTAAATATGGTGACAAGCTGCGAATAGCAAAGTAAAACTCTGTATCTGTGCAGTGGTTACTCATCCATCATCCTCCGTGTCAAATCCCAGCGGGTTAGGGCTGCAACATACCAATACGGCTGCTGACGTATAAGGGAGGGGATCTCCAGCTATTCAGGAATGAGGGGTTTCTCACAGGTTTTACTAGGCCTATGTTTACAGTACTTCCTCAAAATACCTATAACTGTGTGTAATTTTACTCCAATGAAGTAAAACAGAAACATTAAATAGGGGTCATAAGTTTTTCCCCAACATGCAGAGTATTCAGAACATCAGCAGAACAGACCAGAAGAACCTCCTTCATGACCTAGTTCTCTCTTGTGAAATCACTTTGGCTGCATATTTTCATTTCAGTCTATTATCCATCAATAGTACAATTGAAATATGATGCACAGCTGGAGAAAATCTGATTTAAGGGGCTCCCAACAGCCAGTCAATAAATCAAAGACATAAATCAATTCACAGAGCACAAGCTCTGTCACTGAAGCATGACTGTGCTGTTTCAACACATGTACCAGTTTCAATCATTATTTTTTCTGAATATAAATTCTAACCAAGAAAAAAAAGAGAAGCTGTTGAATATGGTGTTTGCTAGACTTTCTCTGCAGAGAAACAGCCACATGTGTAAGATTATATGGCTTTATGGCAATGCAAGCTGGTCCACTGTTGTGGACTACAACTAATAAGCATGTTATTATCATAATGTGAGCATACATTTTACTCAAACCACTGCTTCAAGTGCAGACTCAAAGGCCTTTGGAGACTCTGTAGACTTCTTCCTCCACTTTTTCTGGTTTTGTTTATCAGATTGCTTTCAGGTAAGTGTTTCACTTCTGCCCTCTTTTTTGCAAATTCACAGGATCTCTTCACAAAGTGAAAGCAGTTAGAAGAGTAAGGACAAGGGTGAAGTTTAGTCAAACTGAAAAAGATTGGGGGTGACACAGGATATGCACTGTTTAGTCAGCTTAAAAAAACAAACACTGGTGTACATGTGTTTTGTTTGCATACTGTATGTTGGTGGTTAATATTTTATTTTCATTCCACATGTCATCAGTAGGTGGATAGACGACTAAAACTTCTAAATATGGAAACATCCACATGCTGTGAATGCACCTACCACCATGGACCCATGCTGCACCTGCTGTAGCTGCCATAGATTGGACAACGAGCCAGAATTAAATTGCTTTTTCAACAAACTGACAAGAAGCCCCCAGATACCAGATGTCTACATATTGCAGGACAAATTGCTCCAGACCTCAAGTGAGTAACCTGGCTTGACTGTGACCTTGCAACACTCAGTACCAATACTTAACACAACAGACAAACAATAGGAAGCCCACCCCCACCCTCACCCCACTCACATCGTAAGAAGACAATTAGTCTCACTTCATGTGCTTCTGTACTAAAAGTCAAACAGACAGTGAAACAGGGTGGAGACAGATCTGTGGTTGATAGTACAAGCAGCACTTATCAATGATTAACTTGCCAAATGCCGTCACACAACATTTTTATTTAATGGTGCTCTGAAATATTTTCATTGACAGCAGTTTTGCTCTGGAATAACTGCTTGTTTACAGGATATGGACAGTGGTAGATTTTAAATTTAAATGTTGTTTCCTCTGTAAAGCTGACAGTGTTTTTTTTTTCTCTCTGTATGAAAAAAGCTGTGTTGTGGCTTGTTAAAATGTCCCTTGTGGTCTCTAAAACATCTAAAATGTAGGTCTCAGTAAACTGGTTGTGATCACAGGATTTAAGAGCTCGGTGTAACATCCTATTTGGTAGCGAGACACACTCTGTGTTCCGATGAAGCATTCCTTCACAAGCATGAGCTGCCTTTGATCTGGTCTCGCCGGCCTATAGCTGGAAACGTCCAATCATTCACGTTTCGGCAAGGTGGCCGACATGAGGGAAGTGGATAGTGCCTGAGAGTGAGGCTCAGGAGTCACATCACATTACCTGAGGATGCATCAGCTAGGTCAAGTCATCTGTGTCTGCTGCGGGTGGATGTCCCCTGCTGCACTAAGCAAGCACCACCTCTCCTGGGACAAACTTACTCACTGACCTCACAAAAATATCATCAGATGTTGAGGGCAGGTCGATGGCAGAGCTGTGTGTGAACTTGGCTCATCAGTGACACACCAGTTAGCAGAAAGGATGTGAAGGCTGGGGCTAACCCCGCTGCCGTCCATGGTCCCTAGCTAGCGTGATTTCTTCCCTCAAATCCCCCTGCAGGAGTTTGCGGGTGTGATCACACCTACACTGTACTGTATTTCCTGCAGTATGACTGGTGGAAAGGTTTACTTGACTGCAGTTATATGATTTTTTTTCTTGACCTATATTCTATCCATCTTCCACAAGT
Source organism: Decapterus maruadsi (assembly GCA_030347415.2). Classification (NCBI taxonomy): domain Eukaryota; kingdom Metazoa; phylum Chordata; class Actinopteri; order Carangiformes; family Carangidae; genus Decapterus; species Decapterus maruadsi. The sequence continues at coordinate 7,151,238 of CM064895.1, forward strand.
TTCCAGATAGTTAAGCCAGGCTATATTTGATTTGCAAATTTAACCAGCGCTGGCTGAACCGAGCTCCTCCATTCCTCAAGCTTCTTTTCTTAGACGTCTGGGGAGCCACGGGAAAAGGACCACCCTCTCTTCCCAGTGTTGTGAATAAATCATTCATATTTGACTTTTGAATTATTAAACATACAACATATTACTCTCAGTGAAGGTAAAAACTGACTGTGGCCAAAAGAGATACTAACTATAGGGAAGTGGACACGAAAGCGGCTTTGCTGAAAGTGCATGCTGGGTTAGGAGAACGGCATTAGTTCAGACTGGCAGCCTTGGGTTTTTACTCCCCTTTGTGCTGTGGTGTGTTATCTTCAGTTTGCAGCATAGCATCTCCACCTAAAGAGGCTGTAGGTGATGAGTGATTATTCATCTGTAAGAAAACTATTGGGATCATGACCTCAGCATGATCCCAATATCTTGCTGTTATTGTGTGAGAAAAGGTACTGAAACAAGCTTCAGAAGGAGAACTTTCTAAGTACATTGCAAGAGGTTGGACATTCAAATTTGTCTGTTTGAAAACATGAAAATGAAGTCATATTCAAAAACTTGGATTGGATTCATAATAAATAGATTTAATGGTGAGTGTAAAGATGTATTTCAGAATTGTAGGCCACTGTGGGAAATCATTGAAAGTTGGGTGGCAATATCGGATTTTTGTTATGCATTAATGTGCACTTTGCTGGGTGATGAATCTGCCAAATTAGATTTTAAAAAATCTACAATCTATTATCTATAGATGACTGTGTACGGGAAGACTCGTTCTACTTCAAGCCCCTTAACAACAAATAGAATATTATTTTTCTCACATTGTTTTCTGCACCTGACAGTAAATATGAAATCAAATAGTTGTTGATTAAACCTGTGTTAACGTGGCTGCCGGAGAACATCAGAGTTCTAATCCACCAGGACGACAGACGACAGTCTAGCGTCCATGTCAGGCCTGTCCCGCCCCTGCAGGATCATAAATCCTTTGGCCTTACACACTATAGGGACCTTTCCTCCAGCACCATGTTGTCCATATAGCGTCTCCACTTTATCTATCTAAAAGAGCTGTGTAATGAGCTCTGAGAAATGATGAGCAGCCCTCTCTGCAGCAGACTTTGTCTTTGGGGAGTGTGTAACCTGACAAACACACCTGTTCACTCCGAGCCTCATCTGCCCTCCCGCTTCTTCAGCTTCATTTGGAAAGCATGTCCCTGGGAATCCTAAATAGCGGTAACGAGCCCTAATTACAGCTAATTGTGTGCCTAATTGGTAGTTCCCAATCTAATGAATTATCTCTTTGATTCCCATTTTGAATCATACACCAAACGCACACTGCATTGTTTAATTAAAATGAGTCTGTTCTCATGGAGATTAGTGGGAAGAAACAGTTGACAGAAACGTCTGCGCCGTTTGTGTGGGGATGAAAAATAATCCCAAAATGACATCACCTCATTTTTTATTCTCAGTCTAATCTTGTGCCCAGCAAAAGGCAGAGGGACTCAGAGATGCTCTGCGGGAGTGGTATGGTTTGGTGGGTGTGCTCGCTCTGATTTCACAGTAACACATTCAATCATACTCCACTCTATCTTTTCAGACACGCTCGCTCTCAGGCAGATCCATTTGTACTTTCTGAGTATATGAGCAATACACATCTCTAACCTCGTACAATGGCTGTGACACCTGACTGAGCTGCTTAGACAAACTTTCAGTTATCTTCCACTGGATAACAAAGACACATTTCGCACGCTGGCACTGTTTACATGTACTTCAGGTGTTGTATATTTGCTGTCCATAATTGAAATAATGCAATTCTCTAGTAGCAAGTCACACAGTGTAGTGCAGTTGATTTCATGCGGGTGACCAGCTCATGACCTTAGTAAGGAGAGTGATGACCACAGATGGCACACAAATCAGAATCATTGTCCATCCATCTTCAGTTATCACTGTGACCTCTAACCTAACCTCTAAAGGGCTTCTCTGACTCTTCACAACTTCTTACCCCGCAGCCAACTAGCACAATGTAGTCACAGCTCTGTCAGCATTATCACAGCTGATTGTGTCATAGCGCATCTGTATTCCTCATAATAACATTATGAGGCATAGCATCAGACTCTCATTAAAATGGTTGAATCTGGATGCAAAACCTGAGTGACAACAGTCAGATCAATATTACTATGGCCTTTTCTTCATTAAGGTCACTGATGCAGAGTAGTTACGCCAATCAGAGCAGTTCCACCAATCACTTCACTTTTATTTCATCGTGGATGTGTCTCATTTGTCACAAGCTATCAGGATGGGCACTGGCATTATGAGCTGAGACTCCTAAGAGCTGCAGATGCAAAGTGGATCTTGATGAATGTTGATTGGTGAGTGCCCAAGCCCTGCTTCCCCCCTGTTTAAATGTAGAATTTAAAGCAACTCTGTGGACCTAATGGGAACTGGCTTTCATGAATAATTTTAGAGTTGAATTTTGATGCCAAACACCGAGGTGATAAACCCCATGTGACAGAAAATAACTGCAGAAATCAGCTGCTCCACTGTGTGTAAAGTGAATTTGCTTTCATTTTATTCTTATGGGGCCGTTATAACAGAGAGCAGGTGCAACCTGTCCCTTATGGAAGGGTCATGAGAAATCATGTATCAAAGTCCCAGCGGCTGTAAGGTCGATGGGCGCTGACCCTAAATGCGTAAAGGAAACACTGCCCGTGGTCGTCTCGAGCAAATTAATTAAGCATGTCATAAATTAATCATGGTGTGCCTTGTAATTTTCTGGCTGAGTGACTTTAACCGACACAGATAATCAGAGGAACAGCTGATCTGAAATAAGGCATTTAAAAGCCATTTATTCCATGCGTCTAGATTACAGTTCATTACTTCATTTGATACGTGATCTATGTCTCTACCCTCGGTCTAGTTAAGTGGTTCAGAGCAGTTTATTAGAGGCCACGTATTTGTGGTCTCTGTGTCAGTTTAAAAGCGAGGCGCACTACATGAGGTTGGTGCCGTTTTAAAATAAGCGCAGCCCTCAGTATGGAAGCAGCCAACTTTAGAAACTCACCTATCCACGCTGATCACACACAGGGTCATGATGGAGGCAGTGCAGCACATTACATCCATGCCGATAAAGATGTTGCAGAACACCTCTCCAAAAAGCCACTTGCCCCCAGTGAGGTCTGTCACTATGACGAACGGCATCACAACTATGGCCACCGACAGGTCCGCCACTGCGAGGGACACCAGCAGGTAGTTTGAAGGTTGTCTCAGTTTCTTCACCACGCACACCGCGATCACCACCAGCGTGTTTCCCATGACTGTGACCGCCGTAATGATCGCCAGCATCACCCCGATGATGATCTTCTCCGGGCGCCCGAAATCCTGCAGCTGCTCCCCGCAAGACTCGTTCCACATGGTTGTGGGACTGATAGTGACGAGGACGTTGTAGAGAAGCTGCAGAGTGCCATTGATAACTTCGGAAATGTCCTCTTTTTTGTTAAAAGTGAACTCAATCCCCGAAGTATTGAACATCACGACAACGTTACCCAGGCAGGAGTGGAAGGGACGCCTCGCCAGTGCACTCCAATTACGCGCATATTTGGATACATGTAACCGGCTCTCGGCTCCTGTCCAGCGGTTTTAGATTGAGGCTATCACAGCTGCACCACATCGGAGCTGCCAACAACTCGCAGAGCTTATTGATGGGTTTCATTTTGAGAATCACCCGTCTGCAAAAAGCGCTACAGCCTATCGGTGCATGGTCCATTTCCAGACGAGTCCGACAATATAAGTTCTGCTCCAAAACTATGAAATTGGGAGAGAAAAAAGTTCCACAATCTAAATCCAGCTTCTTCCTATGCGTTCCTTGCTCAATGCACGACCCTGAGATAAATGAACTCCTGTGTTTGGAGGATTGCGCGGTGCAGACAGTGACGCGCCGCTCAAGACGCACAGACAGCAGCTACTGAGCACATAAGAGATGCAGCAGCCCAGCCTTTTTTGGAGACGGAAAAAAAAAAATCACCCGATTATAAATAGAATATCCATCACCATCTCAAAACCACTTAATGAATCCATTCGCTCCTATGGTCAAAAACACTCTTTACTGTTGTTATGATGACTTAAGTAATCAGGCTTTTCTCCGTCCCTCACATTTAAGCACAGCAGACCAAACAGAAGAGAAAGCCCAGCACTGGGAGACCGAGAGGATATATGGGAGAGATTCCCAGGACTGTGGCTGCTTGCCTCACCGGCAACAGCTGTGGTGTGTTTGTGCCCTCTGGCTCTGGAGGGGCCGGTGCTACCCCTCCATTGCCACCCCCACCCCCACCCCTCCCTATAGTCTGTCATAGCCCACCACTACCCACAACTCAGTCTGACAGACAGGTTAGTAATGATTGTCACATCTGATTAATTCCAGTGACCACTGGCAGTTTCTGCTAGACCTCTTGATGCCAGAGAAATTTGGCCCATTTACACTGAGGATATTACAGATGTGTGGTGTAACAGAGGATGGGTCAGGTTTGCAGGGGAGGGAGGCTTCTGAGCCACAGAAAATGCTGTGAAGCCCTCCAGGAGTGTCTCTTTCAGCCCTTTTGACGGTCTTGTAATCAGAGGGGTTAAAAAGGTATCACCCCTCCTCTGGCAGTGATAATGACACAATGGTTCGGAGAAACCATGACAAGACTATTTTAAATCAGCTGCAATCAACTGAGGTAGTTCATGTTTATGGAAGCGACCTAGACATGGGGCCCTATAAACACAGACAGGTGTTACTCATCCAGTGCCTTAAAGGCAGATTAGGAGATTCATCCAGGCGTTCAGGTGTCAATATAGTTAGGTCTGTTAGCTTCCAGGCATCGAGGATGACTCTCACTCTTAAGCATCACCCCTTTGATTTAGTGCAGTCAAACATAGATGCAATGCATGTCACCTTAGAGATATGAAAATCCTGCTTTGTGAACTGTGTGAAGCGGCAAATTATGTAATTTCAGTCTAATAACAGAGAGAGACCCTAAAAATGTAAAGTAAAATTACATGTTGCTAAGACTTTGTCCAATAAACAAGACAGAAGCGAGTCCATCTGATTTTCACTCACAAGCACTGGATTCCTCTGGATGGCAAAAACAAAACATCATGTAAACATGTAAAAACACTTTCTAGTTGCTTCTGAAATTACAACATGTCAATCATTTTCTGATGCTCAAATGTCAAGGCAGTGCCACGGGTCTTATGCAGACAGGCTGCATGAGTCATGACAGGTAATGCTAATGACTATGTCAACTTCCAGCCCATGTGCCTTTGACACGAACTGACATAATGTTATCAGTCAGGCAGTTTGAAGTCAGATGTTTGTTCTTTGGATGTAGATTACATCTGAAGGCAGACAGGTGGAGATTGTCCCTCCTCAGTGGCCAAGGAGGAGATAAACATTGTTTATCTTGTTTTCTTGGCAGCAAATGGAGGATTTGCTAACATGACCTTATTAAAGTGACATAATCAGGCACAGAGCAGGAGCTGGGCAATGAACACGTAATTTCATCATGACAACAAAATAAGTGAGGGGCTGCATAGAAGAACACATTTGTTGCAGAAGCACAAAATGACCAATGAATAACACACATGTGTATTGCGTGTTATTAAGTGGGATGATCACCTTCAAATAGCAAACAAATATAGGACCCAAAGATGTTTTCCACCTGTGCTTTAATCCTTTGTTTGTTTCCTAAAACCATGCCCGTTGCTCCTGTCATCCTAAACTGCTTTATCTCAATGAAACTTTATCTTTACACATATTTATTGACCTTTGTTTACTCTGTTAAATTTCATTATCAAACCACGAATGGATAAGGTAAATTTAATAACATAAACGAGCATTTGATTTTGTCATAAGGTCACAACATTTGTGATAAGGTCACAATTAAAAATCCAGCTCAGCATCATTATAGCCACATCAGTGTTGTTAAACCCAATGGGAAAGTCACATTTTTAAAAAGTTAATAAAGTAGCCTAGTAATAAATAAGTATGGTGAGTCCATTAGCAAAACATGTAGATTATAAGAATGCTGTAAATAACTGTAGTAATAGGCTGTAATAGGTCAGGGTTTGAGGTTTGAAACCATGATCAGCTTTTAGTGGTTGTGTGCTGATCATGACTGCAGTCACATAAGGTAGTTGTGTTGGGAAACCATTCGAATGATAATAATAGATTCATGAATAAATATTATATGACTGGACTTTCTAGTTTGTCCATTCGTGGACAAGTGAGTCAATATACAACAATCACTTTCAATTTCAATTGCCCTCACATAATTTGGTATTAACCAAATTAGACTGACAATTTGATTCATATTTGTAGATAAACAGATGGCACTGCATCATTTACAAGCCCTATCAGGTTCACTTTTAGGTGTGTTGTCCTTCAGTTTGAAACAACAACAAAAAACTTTAATAGATGTTTTTGTCAATTTAAAAATGCTAATCTAAACTGTTAATAATGTTTTGTTTTGTTTTTAAAAAAAAGACTCAATAGAAGAGTTCATCTGACAGCAGTGTGGTGAGACACGTCTTCCTATCTGGTCCCCCAGAACACCTAATGTAAAAGAAGCAGAGTAATGATTCGTTTCAGTAGCGGTGATTACTTTTTCTCTGCAATGTGCAGGTAAGAGCACAAAGTCATCACTTCAATACCACTGGGAGCATTTTGGTGATTATTTGAAAAGTTTAAGACTAATTGCCAATATTCCTGACCACTGACCTGAAAACACAGCGCTGCAGACTCATCACCTCCCACCTCCACTAACATTTGCCTTTTTATATAACAAAGAGATCCAAACTGTATTTCGATAGGCCTATCTGAGATCTTGAGTTTTTGTTTGAGCATCTTTTCATTATTGTCATCTTTTTGGAGTCAAATAAATGATCACAGTTCTGATGTGAGCTAGTAATGTGAAAATCAAGTTTTGTCAGACTTGTCATCATGAGTTAATTCTCATGAATGACATAAATGGTGGTGATACTAGCAAATAGCCTCATTGTTAATTCTCTGGCATTATCTTGTCTATTTTACTGTAGGTTTAAAAAACAATAACCATTATAATGAATAAATACTTCCCCAGTGACACGGTGGGCCATATTCTGCAGACACAGAAGAAACCTCCTGTGGAGATTTTTAATGATGAATGAATTTAATCTGAGAATTTGTTTCTATTTGTTTCCCCTTTACTTAAGTTTGTTTGCATTGCTTTTGGGATGCCAGTATTGGATCATTTAATTTTTACTTAATTATTCCAACAACATGGGCCTCACGTCTGCTACTACAGTCATCCACTGTAGACCTAATGCTGCTGCTGTGCTACTTGGGGGTAGGCTACTTAGTCAGGGGGCTTAGCACCCTTTTTTGGGCCTATAGGCTACGGAGCGGATACAAGTGTGAAATTTGGCACGAGGCTACGTCTGTAGGATTTTAGCCTAGGAGCCCAACAGAATTTTTTTTAAATATCCATAAAAAGAACCATATTCTTTTGATCAAATTATGAAAAATGTCATTTTTCTGAAGTCTTAGGAAGAAATTGATGTGCTAATTTGCTCTTATTAGGCCATTGTATAACCTGAATCTACTTTTAATTTGTGCACTGACCAGTAACCGTCCAAATGATGTGTATAAAACATGCATTATCAAGCCTTATCATTCCAAAGTTATTTTAAATTATATGAAGTCAATGAATGTAGTAAATTGATTATCTATTACTAGAATGGGCAATCCTTTGTTGGATGATTTCAAAGATCTTGTAACTCTTGACAGTAACAACTGCACAGATGCATCTGCGGTAAATACAGAGACATAATTGTAGCAAGACACAGATCTGGACAAGGCTACAAAAGAAGACCTGCTTCTAAGAGCACAGTGGCCTCCATCAAAGGTTTGGGAACTGAACAGTTGGCGGAGTTGGTGAGAGTTGGTTAGAAAGGTAACAAAGAACCCCAAAAACAAAAAAGTTGAGCTCCAGAGATCCTTTTGGGAGAAGGGAGAAAGTTGAGAAAGAGAAAGTTGCTGCAGCCTCCGCCAAGACTCCACCAGTCTGGGCTATAGCAGAGTGGACCACTGAAAGCTCACTCCTCAGTGTTACACACATGAAAGGCTGCGTAGAGTTACTCACAACTTTTAGATGGTTGTATGCAAATTCAAACCTTTCATATGTCATTCACTGACCACCGCTTATCCTGCACTAGGGTCACAGGTGAGTTGGAGCCTCTCACTTCACTAGTGAGAGGAGGGCCCCAGCCGGTGGGTTCGAACCCAGAACCCCTTTGCTGTGAGACAACAGTGCTAACCACTGCACCACCCATTAGCAGCCTGAAAATTGAAGGATTATCAATTTTCTTTTTGTAGCCTTGTCCAGATCTATGCCTTGCTACATTTGAGCTCTTGGGGCAGTTCCTTTGACCACTTTGCTCAGATATGCAAATGAGCTGTATTAGCTGTATCTTATTGAGGTGTGTCTTTTAAATCATGTCCTATTTATTTCAACACAGTTAGGCTCAAAGATTAATACAATAAGTTGACAGCTCCTGAATGGCATACATGAGCATTACAGCAAAGGCTCTGAATGTTCAGGTGATATTTAGCCCCTTTTTTTCTATTTTCATTAAATTGCAAACATTTCTAAAATTCTGGTTTGTGCTGTCATTAAGGGGGGCTGGGTGTGATGAGGGGGATTTTTTTTTTCTTTCTTGCTTAAAGCTAAAACTATGCAATATGATCTACATTAGGCTATATGATACACACATCTACTGTATGTAATAAACACACATGCAGCACACACACAAATGTCCAAATTTTTCTTATATTTTTTAGATCATTTTATGATGCTTAGAGGCTTAAAAATAACAGGTGTTTCGGAAATATTTCATTTGATAAGGATGATTTTGTAATATGATATTTTACAGAAAAAATGTCAGGGCTCCTAGGCTAAAATTATTTGTTAGACTATAAAGAAACTTCATACAATTTTTTACGTTTTTATCCGCTCCGTAACAGTAATTCTGCTAAGCCGCCTGACTAACTTGTCTTGCTCAGATGTTGTGTTTAAGGGCCACTGCGGGTGACTACCAACAGAGGGCGACAGAACTGTACCTTAGCATCAAGCAGTTTGATAAGTGATTGGCAGGTTTAGGGAACCAATGCCCCTCTGCTCGGTCTCTAAAGGTCATCCAATAAGGGCACCAGGAGCAAGACACCACCTGTCGACCCCGGTTCATCATCAGACCAAGACCAGTGAGGCAATCAACTGTCAGTTCAAGGTAGGAGTTACATCTGCAGATGAAAGGTCAGGTAATAAGCTTTTCTGCTAATGTCTAACACTGTATTATAGTTTATTGAAAATATATTGAGTTAATGATGGTATTTTTGGCTGTACTTAATTTCGCGGGGTTTTTTTCTTGCGTCAGCTGCGTCATTTTCTCGAGCACGTGTTTCAATCAGCTACCATCCGGGAGTGTTAGCTAACGTTAGGCTAAGCTAAAGACTGATATGAAACCCTTTTGTCAGGTGATAATTGCAAAGTATTAAATTAATGATTCCGTCTATTGTTGATTAGCTAAACTAACGTGCCAGTGACGGGATACACGGTAGGAGCGAGGTCTCTGCGCAACGTGAAGGCAATTTGATGGGGATGTAGCCTAGTAAGTGACGGCGCCACCGCCTATTAGCAGCAGCCATGCAGTCCTTGCATGACCAGCATTATCACAGTTTCACAGTGACACGTGTGGGAACGGAGAAGCTGAAAAATCCTTCAGCTCTGTTTCAAATATTTTTATTGCTTTTTATTTTTTAGCTAAACGTAATTTTTTTTTCAAATTTTTGTATAATAATTTTGTAATTTCACATTGACCTGAAAATTCTATATGCCAACCATTTTCTGCAACTATTTTTGTGTGTATTTGAAAAACTATATATTTATCTATTAACTATATTTAGAAATTGTTTAGTTCTGCATGTTTGCATAATCTGGGTATAGTGTCTCTGCACACAGTGGATGTAATTAACATTTACTGAGCAAATGAGCTGCAATGACGGTGTTATTGAGTCTCTTGGTCAGGTAAGTTTGAGTAATACATCACTGGTGCTGCTAACTGTTGTTGGATGTTCCCTGCAGTTACCCCATTGCTGTATCAATTGGTGGTATCCGATTGAATGAATGGATCCAAACAAACTTCCTGACCTCAGTGGTATGACGGGCGTCCCCTGGCTGGGACGCGGAAGGGGACTACAGCCTGGGGAGCTGGCTGTAGGACGTAGTAGAGGGCTGCTGCTCTCTACAGAAGGGCCCGCTGTAGGACGAGCCAGAGGTTTCCCCACCACTGGTGATATCCCACAAGGACGAGGAGTGACTTTTCCCCCTACTGAACCTGTGCTTGGACGAGCGAGAGGACTGTTCTTGCAGTCTGAGGATGGAGGAGTCGGGCGAGCTAGAGGACTGCTCTTCCCAGCAGCTGAGCCGAAGGTAGGGGTGGCAAGAGGCGCTCTCCTGCCTGGTCTGGAGCCACAGCAAAAACAGATGCCTCCATGTGAAGCCACAGCGCAAGACGTGAAGACAGATGAGAGCCTGTCATTGACCCCTAAAGAGGTGAGAGCTAGAGATGTATGAACTTCTGAATATTTTGTTAACCCCCTGTAAGAGCTGCTGAGGTTTTTGTCTGCTTACAGATTGACATGCCAACCCAAGGTCAAGGGTCAACGCTGGTGTCCATGTTTCGAGGAATAGGCATTGACCCCTCAGTGACTTCATGGGGAAGAGGAACCATGCCAGTAGGTCTGTACAAGTTTATTCTGTCCATTTTAAACGACCTTGGAACAAGTTTAAGAAATTGTTTGCAGCTGTAACTGTCAAATGGATTTTTCTGGACAACAAACCAATCCTTAATTCATTTCGAATGCTTAAACTTGTTTAGACTGGGAGGATTTTGGTTATGGTAAGCTTTGTCTCAAATAAATTGTATGAAGTGAGCAGAACTAAATACAAGGTCCTGTATATTAACACATGTAGTTATGAATTTGGTGTAAATGTGGTTTTAAAAAGTGTAATATTGAACATCTGTAGATAATAGCTAGGGCTGACTGAACTAGTTTGAGTACGTGCACAAGAACCACGAGAATGGAAGTGTTAAATGTTGTGCAGGAAGAGGAGCAGCTGGAGATATGGGAGACATGAAGCCACCAAGTGCGCCCGTTGGTGTCATCAGCAGCCCAGAGAGTGCTGGCAAACTTGAAGTGATGGCCAGAGACGGCAGGTAGGAAGGAGGCAGAGGGGTAAAATTCTATTGACTAACTGGGTCTCTAAGGCATCCTAACCCCTTCGCTTTATTAATTAAATTATAGACATTAATAAGACAAAGGTGATTTGTGTGGGTGGGGGGGCACACTCAGTGTGATGTAATATACTCAACAGAACAATAAGAACAATTCTGTAATGACCTTGTTATGCTGCGTGTTGTATGTGTTGTAATTTCTGTGAAAGTGTGAGCAGCTTCTGATCCTTCTTCATATGGTTGGAAGATAATAATATACAGTTTATGTAGTCTAGAGTTTCCTACAGTAAAGATTGTCTCTTGTTGGCCATTCCAGTATTTCATATAACATCATCTAAGCATGATCTGTTTTCATGTAATCTGTTAACCATTATTGGTATTGATGTGTATGCAATCCTGGGTACTTTTTAAATTTAACACCTTACAGTTTCCGTGGCCGAGGTTTGGGCCCACAGACGATGTTGGGACTTGGAAGAGCAGCAATGCCACAGCTTGGATTAGGAAGAGGACGAGCATTGCCGCCTTCCTTTCCGCCAGGTCGAGTTGAATCACTTCCTCCTGCTTCTGAACCACCCACAGCCCCGTTCCCTGAGCCGTCCCGTGCCGGTATGTGAACTGGTTATGAAATGAATTCGAGATTAAGTTTATTTAGATTAAGAGTTGATATTAGGGCTTCATATAAAATCACTTATTTGTAAACCCTTCCTTTAATATGTCTAATGAAATTATATGAAGCAGCCACCCCCCCAGTGCCCACCACTCAAGATGTCCCAGAGCTTCCAGCTGCTGCACCAACACAGAGAGTGCTGAAAATGGAGGCAGCCCAGTGAGTAAAGTCCTGAACATTTTCCTCCAGCTGTCTTATGGACACTTGAGGTCTAAAGAAATGTACAACTCATGTGTCTTTTGCTGAAGTGTTCTGTTTGTGCATGTGCATTCAGTGAACCACTTAACAAGGCTGGAACAAAAGGAGCTCCTTTAAGTATTGCCTCAAACCACATCCCAATTCGCTGCATGAATGAAGCCGTCTATCAGTACCATGTGACGTTCACGTAAGTACCCCCAAGGATCATTAATTTGTGGTTCCCTCTGAGGCCAATATTATTGGTAGAAATAAAAAAGCAAACTAGGAGGAGACAGGATAAGTGACACAAGGTTATCACAAAGTAGCTTTCGTTGAACCCACATGACAGTCAACACTGCTAATTGGTACCAACAACCTCTGTATGTATTCTTAGGATTTCTGTATTTCTGATCGTGTTTTTCAGTCCAAATATTGAATCAATGTCAATGCGTTTCGGCATGATGAAGGATCACCGCTCAACCACAGGAGAAGTTGTGGCCTTCGATGGCTCCATACTCTACCTGCCTGTTAAACTGAAAGACGTGGGTATCAGTGTTTTCTTTTTGTGGCCGACTGACTGATTAAGGTGTATTTACGCAGGGTTTTTCCTGAATGAAAATGAGGTGTGTGTATGTGGGGGTGGGAGGGTCATGGGCATGTCTGCAGTGTACAGGTGCGTCTCAGTAAATTAGAATATCATGGAAAAGTTTATTTATTTAAAGCAGAAGTAAGTGATATATTTGTGTTAATATAAGTCTTAAATAGTTATATCTTCCGACAGCAATCACTTACATAGAGTGTTTGGACCAAAACACGGGTCTGTCAGTCACTCTGCTCTGCTCTGAGCCGAGGAGAAAACATTTATCGTATCCTACAGTTTTTATCCAATGAGGAGAGAGAACGGCATGCAGGGCTGTGTGTGCAGCCAAGGAACGCCGTGAATGTGGTGACGTAGGGACGAGGACTGTTATGGTGCGTTCAAGGAAACTCGTATTTTTCCGACCGTGAAGTGGTACCAGTTCGATCTGGTACGAGTTCACCGGTCGGAAGTTACGAGTGGCTGTTATAGTGACTTTCACCGGTAAAACAGGTCGGAAAAACACGAGTGGGTTACCTGGAACGCTACAAAGTCGTAAGTTGTGACTTGAAGCTGTAATTTACGATTTCAAAAGCCTGCCTGGAACGCAGCATTAGCGAAAACGACCGGACCACTTACTTCTTCTTTAAGTAATTCAACTAAAAAAAGTGAAACAATACATTTCACAGATCCATTACACACAGAATTAAATATTTAATGTCTTTATTTATTTACTTCCTTTTATTTGTAATGATTATGGTTTAGACCTAATATTCAGTATCTCAGAACATTTTAATATAACAAGACTAATTTAAAAAAGCATTTTTAATATGGTGGTAATGTTGGCCTTCTGAAAAGTATGTCCGTCTCTTTATGTACTCAATACTTGGTTGGGGCTATTTGACTTGAACTACTGGAAATAGACCATGATATTCTAGTTTTAGATGCACCCGTAAAACTCAAGGATGTGGGACATTGAAAAATTGCGGGACACAATGAGTGACAGGCAAACAGCCAAGCATCTAACCGATATGTAGTTGGGATGCAGCACCGTCAGGTGTATTTATTGACAACAGGAGATTATAAACTAAAAAGGATATGTTAGCCTGTCGATATGCCTCAACTCTGAAGATTAAATAGGCTGAGCCGCGAGCAGCGTATATCTCACAGATTCCACCCGACAGCCTCTTTGCTCCTCAAAATAAATGCATAAAAAGCCTGGAGAAAAGAAAAGAAAAACACCAACTCATGAGCTGGTGGCAGAGAGAAATTTTGCACCATCGGCCGCCACCAAATTCTCTATGCAGGAAACACCCTGTTACTGTATATGTAGATCATTATTCATACTTCTTGCTGTGCAGAATTGTGTAAAACTAAATCTGCCTGAATTCTGCACCTCACACCTGATGCTCTATTTATTACCAATCTGCAGGTGGTCGTTCTCAAGGGTGTGAGAAGGACCGATAATGAGGAAATACAGATCAAAATCCAGATGACGAAGATTTTGCCACCTAACTCAGATTTATGCATCCCGTTCTACAATGTGGTGCTCAGGAGGTACGTCAAATGAAACCTTTTTTGCTGTTTGGCCTAAGATGAATCACTTTAGATTTTAATAAGCTGTCATACCTGAATACACCTGCAGAAATATGCACATGGCTTACATCAAATAGCACCAGTAAATAATGGCAATAACCTTCAAACTAATCTGTCAAGTTATAATTACCCTCCACCCACTCGTAAACATGACACAACTTTAATTCAGTGTTTGATGTATTTTTCCTGATTAAAGAAACTTTTGTTTTTTTCCTGTGTATTGATTCAAGGTAATTTATGTTTTGACTGAATGTACTCTTCATTTTGCATGTCTCATTCATTGCTGAAACTAAAGCCATAATATACAGTTAAGTTAAAGCCTTTGGAAACATGACTTTAAATAGTAAAAATGCTTATATTATATCAAAGTCAAGTGCCTCATTAAGCATCTACAAAAGTCTGAGTGACAATAACTTATTATAACTGTTAGAAAACCTGGTTTTAAAACAGCTCATTTTGCATTGAGGCATGTACTGAGGTCTCTGGTCAGGACAGTGTGGGCGTGGCAGATTGATTGAAACTAAAGTCCTCACCGGACATAATAGCTAACTAGTTTTCGTTTGGGAGACTTTTTTTGAAAAAAATGCTTTGTCGCGCGCGTGTGTGATTTTGATTCGAGGTAGAATGCTAATTAATGCTAATCGCTAATGTACTGTACACCCCATGCTCGACACACATGCACGAGTGACTGACAGGGCTCTGGTTGTGAGGACTTCAGGAGTGGAGGAGCAGCGACCGGGAGCAGAACGGTTTTGTTTGCCACCACTGGGGGGCTGGATCAGACGACTGACGTAGTGATTTATGAGTGGTTAGGATTTATCACGTCATAAATCAGAGAGATAACTCCGCCCAATTTAAACCCATTTTTCAACGGTTAAAAAGACAAATATTTCGAATTTGGATGATAACTGATTTCTCATATTTTTACATGTTAAATATTATCTACATAAGACCCTAAATTACATAGTTAGAAGACTTTTGTGGATTTGGGTTTCCAAAGGCTTTAAGACTTCCCTTGATAAAGTGCAGATTTTGACTTTTTTTTTTTTTTTTAGAGGAAAAGCAATAAATACAACAGTAAGCAAACATTCAATTTAGAGGTTTTATTAAATGTAGATTATTAGGTTTCATTTCAGGAAGTTAAAATATAGGAAAACAGTGTAAAGTAACCGGCATGTTCGTTAACGGGCATGTTCGTTTCATCAGAAGCTACTCTTAGGGCCTGATCTACTAAAGGTTTGCTTGTATTAAAACGTGTGCAAACATGATGTCACCTGCAAAAAAATGTACAAGCTGATCTACTAACTATAGGTGCACTCAGGATTGCGTCTCTCAAACAGGCAAAAAAGCATGCGTGATGTATTTAGCGCGTTTGCCTTGATGAATATGCAAATATGGGCGTTTCTGCCAGAACGTGCAAAATATTGGGAGGAGTAGATTTATTTAGCACATGCAACGTTATTTATCAAACCTGAAACAGATTGCGGTGGACGTTTTTGCGTTTTTATTTAGTCCGTTATCTGACACAGCTTTTTTTCTTTTATTATTTAAAGGTGTACAGAAATGGCCGTTTGTTCCGTTTGTCGCGCCGAGTTGTGCCGAGCTGCAACACGACTTTACCCGAGTAAATTTAACGGATTTGATTGGTCGTTATCAAGCAGGCGGGATATTCGAAGCTTGGGGCGAGTCCGAGCTCCGTGTGTGTGTGCGTGTTTCAGACGTTTGAATGACGGATGACAGATCCAATATCAGTGGCTTTTGAATCGTGAGCAGGCTGACGTATAATCCGTGCGCCTGCATTGTCCAATGCGAAAAAAAAATACAACACTTTCATCCCGGATTTACTCAAAAATAGAATTTTGCACAAAGTTTGGCCTACATCGTCTCTTAGACGAGTTTTTACACTAATTTTATGACCCAGAGTGGGCTCAAATTCAGTTTTCTTTTCTGTACACCTTTAATACCTGCCAGGGCAAAAGCTCTTATATCTCAGCATTTCCTCGCATCGGGGTCATTCCAGCAAACTGTAGCAGTTTTTTTTCACGTGTTTTAAGTCATTTAAGCGCTGTTATGCACGCCACACTTCTCTCCTCCTGTGCGCTCCTCCCCTCCCTCTGGAGTATGTGGCTGTCCAGCTGCGGGAGTGGGACTGAGAGACGTCACCTCTGTCTTCACCCCGTCTTTGATCCCTCTGGTCAGTGTGTCCTGAGTGTCACACCTGAGCTCTCTATTAATCCATCGGATCAAATTCTGTGTGTCCATTGAGCTCTCTGTCCACTGCGGAAACCATTACCACGCACAAACCCTCATTTAAATACTGCAGAATGTGTCTGCTGTTATTTAGCCTGTTACTCTTAGTAGATAACCTGTTTTTCATGCGCTAACCAGACAAGCACATTTTTACCAGGAGCACGCAATTTAGCGCCCCTTATCTGCGATCTTGGTAGATCAGGCCCTTAGTCAGTCAGTCCCCCCCCCCAATTTGAACTTTGTTAAACTATGCTGTCAAAATGGGCCTTAATTCCACAGTTCAAGATTATGACATTTAAAACTGTGAAAAAGTGCATTTGATATAGTTTTAGGTCCTTGGTCATTGGCATAGAGATACCTGTGGTGGCTGGGTGTTGCTAAGGTTTTGTCATTTCTGCCACTGTCATCACCTGGCAATTCCTAACGAACAAGGCAGTTGCAGACTAAATTGGCAGGCCTGGCCTAATGAATCAATTTAAGTGAGATAATGAAGTCCAGTATGTTTTATCTTTGTAGTTGGCTTTCAAAACTTTAGCACATAACTTTTATGTTTCTTCATGTAATAAAAAGTGATATAGCATGATCATATATAGAAACATAAAAAATCAACATGTAATTTACCCAGAGTTGTTGCCTCCAGCTGTATACTCGTCTTGGCCTGTTTCACACAAAGCCAGACTGCTGTAGAAAATTGAGAAGTTCTCCTGTTACTCACAAAAGCCCTTTAATGACATAATCTCAGCCGCCATAATCACTTTACTCTTGTTTACTATGTAGATGATCAGATGGTGTGACCTGATTTTGTTCTTGTTTCATGAAGGGTGATGAAAATCATTGGACTGAAGCCCGTAGGACGAAATCATTACGATCCAGAAAGTGCAGTTGTTCTTGGAAAGCATCGGTTAGTAGAGTTGTATTTAAATTCCTAGGTCATATAAACATAATGATATCTCTTCATTCATTGTCCTATTTGTCTGTTGTGGTTTTTTTCAGGCTTCAAGTGTGGCCAGGCTATTCAACTGCCATCAAGCGCACAGATGGAGGCCTGTTCCTGTGTATAGATGTGTCCCACAAAGTTCTGCGGAACGACTCTGTGCTGGATGTCATGTGAGTTCACACAGCAAATTAAACCAACTGTGAAAGTTCAGATCAACTAATGAGCTTTTGATTTGCAAGTTTAGACGACATTGTCAAAGTGGGTTATTTTGTTATGAAATAGTTGTTCACTTTTTCAACCCCTAAAAAACATTTGTGTGTCAGTGCCAGTGCCCACATTCATCAAATTTTAAAAATCCAACATATAAAATGCTACTTAGGCAGAAACTGTAATCCTAACCTGAAAATGTCTGCAGCAGTAGAGCAGAGTCAGATCATAGAGGAGCAGAGTGTTGAGAATTCACAGACCAGACAACGGCGGAGGATTTTGTGTCAAAGTGAAAAGCTAAGCTCTGCCCTATTTTGGATTTAACCCCAGTGCCAAAAGGAAACCTGATGACATGAATCAGAAAATCTAAAAAACTGTGTTACGAAGGTGACATCCCCAGGGGCGAGATGTCTAATCTACAGATGTTGAGCTGATGTTGATGCTTAGATCCAGAGTGTTTGCATGTAAAATATACAGTAGAATTGGTTGGGAAAAATTGCACCCCATAATTATAACATCAACAGTGAGAATGGGAGCAAGTCATCTCTGTCAGAGAGTTCCTATTGAAGGCTATTATAATAAAATGAAGAATGCATCTTATACACCATTTGCTCTGTGTGTTGTATGTATGGGTCAGACATGCTTATGAAAGTTTAAACACTGAGTGTACGATGACCAAACTGCACATATGAATGTCCATTCCTGCTTTATAGTCATTCATATTTAAGTACCATGTTGCAAGATTTGACGTTCTTGTCCCTTGGGACTGAAGTGAAGCGTTGACCACTTTAGCCTAACTCCCTGAGGATTTGCTTTGAAGAGGTGAGTTGGAGGGCAGCGACTTGACTAATGCAACAGGCTCATCAAGTCTATAGATTATTTATAATGAAAAACCTTGGCCTTTCTTTGCCCTTTCTGCTGGTACAGAAAAGGCCAGAAAGGAGGCGCGCAGGTTTTCAGTTTGAATTGAAAGAGAAAAAACTTTGACCCTTGCTGCCTTTCAGGAACACGTTGTACCAGCAGAGCAAGGAAAACTTTCAAGACGAATGCACCAAAGAACTGATTGGCAGCATCGTCATCACTCGCTACAACAACCGCACTTATCGCATCGATGCTGTCGAGTGGAACAAGTCACCCAAAGACACCTTCCAACTGATGGATGGCTCACAAACCAGCTTTGTGGAGTACTACAGGTGAAACGGCTCTTTACATGAAGTCTTCTTAGCTGACCAGGAAAGCTTAGTGTAGCAGTGTTTTGTGTATTTGTAAGCAACTAATTTTTTTGAAAGCAGCACTGGAAGTCTTTGTATCTGGTTGTTTATATATGCACATATAATGTCTACATATAAAAAGACAATTCATTTATCACAATTCAGTTGTTATTACCTTGCTTGGGTTTCCACATCATTAACAGCAAGAACTATGGAATCACAATCAAAGAGATGGACCAACCCCTGCTCATCCATCGGCCGAAGGAGAGGTCCAAACCAGGAGGGAAGGTGAAACCTTACTTCAGTTGTCTCACTGATAACTTTAAAACTGCTGAAGACACACAATCAGCCCAAAACCTTTTTTCTTTAATGATCATTTCACTCAGCTGAGCGGAACACTAACCCTTGCATAAGAACGCCCTCTTGTGGCTACAGTGGGTCTTGCGATCTGTTTTCATGCATGTCGAGCCATGTTCATGTACTGGAACGCATACAGTCAAAAGAAAATGACAAGCTCAAACAGTTTTCTATGCAATAGGCACTCTTGAACCTACTCACTTTATTTTATAATATAAATCTTTTTCAGCAAATCATTACTGGAGAGATTCTCCTTGTGCCAGAACTTTCCTTCATGACAGGCATCCCAGAGAGAATGAGGAAGGACTTCAAGGCCATGAAGGTAAATTAAATTTGTCCACACCATGTTCTCCTGGTGTTGTGGTCTAAGAGCTTGTAACTTTACAGTCGACACCTGTGGCGTCATTTACAGTCCCAGCACATGCTCAAGAAGCACAGTGTTGTTGCATAGATGCTCACACGGAGTGGAAGTGAAGCGACTGACTGTAAAAACTTAGTGGATTTTATGGCAATGCGTCAGCAAAGTACAGAAGAAGTAGAGCCAAGGTGGCAGTGGCACCAAAAAATAAATGAACTTTGAGATTTTGATCCATGGAGTGAGTTGAATTTAGATTTTTACTGTAAAATTAAATTCTCCAGGGTGGATACAAACTTGTAATGTAGCAAATCCATCCTCCCTCTCAACCCTCAGACTCATGACGGTACATAAAAGTGTCAATGGTGCCTAAGATTAGGGAACATTCAGTAAAAAAGTATTGTCGTAAAAGATAAAGGGGACTGAAATAAGACTAAAACTTGGTAATGAAAGAACTGCACACAGAGAATATCTTTTTTATTTATTGTAGGACCTGGGCATGTACATCAATATGAGCGGCGAGCAGCACACACACTCGATAAAACAACTGCTGAAGAACATCAGCACCAACCCTGAGAGTTTGAAGGAGCTCAGCCGGTGGGGACTGGAGATCGGCTCAGACATACTCGTGGTAAGAATGTGTATCACTTCAGAAAGACATTTTGTCTCAGGGAAAGACGCTGATGCCAAGTGTCCATTGTCTTTATTCTTGTGTGAGTATGACATAATAAATGAAACAAGTAGGTAGTGGGACACTAGATTCTATTGATGTTCTCTTTGCAGTCTGTGTTTCATAGCTGTTTTTATCTTGTTAGTTGCTTTAATCGAGTATGTTGTGTATTTGTTTCCCCTGTTACAGATAAAAGGTAGAACTTTGCCCCTTGAAACAATCTGCCTGCACTCTTCATCCTTTCCCACCGGTGCTGATCTGTCGTGGTCCAGAGAGGTTGTCAGGGATGCGTCAATCAGCTCGGTGAGTATGAGGGAAATCTCTCACGCCGTCTCATTATTTTTTGTGAATATAATTTAGTCAAAATGCAAACTATGAATCTTTTTAACTGCAAAGTAGAGGAAGTGAGGTGTCACTATTGTCTAGGTTGTGACATTTTTCAATATTAGCAGGTAGTTAAGTGTTAATTCTCAGCGTCTTTCTGCAGTGATGGTGGTCACTATCAGCCCCATCAGTGTGTATCTGTGTGACTGATGCATTAAATTTGTTTCTCCACCGACTGATTTGTAGATTCCCTTGAACATCTGGGCCATCTTCTACCCTCGCCGCTGTGCTGAGCAGGCCGAAGAGCTCGTTTCCACCTTTAAAAAGGTGGCCGGGCCTATTGGGGTACGACTGGAGCGACCGATTCGTGTGGAGCTCAAGGATGATCGCACTGAGACTTACGTCAAGAGCATCCACTCTCAGCTCACCAGTGAGGTATGAAATCGAAATGTAGAATGCAATAGTGTTTAAGGATAAAGATTGACTTCTGCAGTACAGGCAGAATAATGGTGTCACACTCTCTCTTAACAAAAATTACTGTGCACTTTCGGTGCACTTCTTTGCCTGATTTCCTTCTACTTGTACTTGCACCAAGATCTCTCACTGCACTGAAGCTTCATTTAGTCCCTCACTGTAAATTGTTTTGAAAAAAACATCTGCCGAATGAGTCAAGATCCTAGTTTAAAATGCAACTCAAGTATTAAAGCAGATATCAGCGGTTCGGCCGTTTTCGCTAATGCTGCGTTCAAGGCAGACTTTTGAAACCATAAGTTACAGCTTCAAGTCACAACTACAACTTTGTAGCGTTCCAGGCAACCTGTAACTCGTGTTTTTACCGTCCTGTTGCCTGTGAAAGTTCACTATAACGGCCTCTCGTAACTTCCGACCCGTGAACTCGTACCAGATCAAACTGGTATGACTTCACAGGAAGGAAAAACACAAGTTACGAGTTTCCTTGAATGCACCATGAGTTAGCAGCCCCCGCCCTCGTCAGCCATCTATTGGTCCTCGTCCCTACGTCACCACATTCACGCGCACCCCTTGGCTGCACACACAGCCCTTCATGCCGTTCTCTCTCCTCTTTGGATAACACTTGTATCCCACAAGAAAAAATTTCTCCTCGGGTTGCAGCAGAGCAGAGTGACGGAGAGACTCGTGTTACGGCTGAAACACTCCATGTGAGTGATTGCTGACGGAAAATAGGACTATTAGGGACTTATATTAACAAAAACATTCCGCTGATATCTGCTTTAATAAAGCCAACTAAAGCAACAGCGGAAGAGATTCACATATGAGCCAGTGTTGACATGTTGATGTCATCTTAAAAAACGGATTAAATAGTTGTTTGCGTGAAATAAAGATGGAAAAACACCCAACATCACTTTTGCAAACATTTTTTTTTGCAGAAATTGTAAATAAATTGATTAGTTATGTATAAATATCCCATCACCCTGCATAAAAAAAAAAAAAAAAACCTTGTGACCAAATAGCAATTATGGGCATCTAAATCATTGGTTCTGCCTCTATATTTAACTGTGCATGTGGTTGCTGCAGAAATGAGGTCACTAAATAACTGACAGTGATTCCTGTCTGTTTGCCCACAGCAACTGCCTGTGGTACCACTAAAGTAAGATTACCTTGCAATTACATCCATCATCTGCAAGTTTTCTGTCTCTGCTTTGTTTTCAGCCCAACATGCAGCTCGTTTTGTGCATCGTG
Organism: Decapterus maruadsi; assembly: GCA_030347415.2. NCBI lineage: Eukaryota > Metazoa > Chordata > Actinopteri > Carangiformes > Carangidae > Decapterus > Decapterus maruadsi. Next base: position 7,173,622 of record CM064895.1, read on the forward strand.
ACCGGCAACAGAGATGATCTCTACAGCGCCATTAAGAAGCTCTGCTGTGTTAAAAGTCCCATCCCTTCTCAGGTTTGTAGTGTTTGTGCAGATTAGAAAATGCTGCATAGTTTGAAACTGCTGGCAGAAAATGTGTTTCTTATTTGAAAATATTTTTCACCTGATGAAAGTAAAAGTTTTCTTGACTTGTCATCAGGTCATCAATGCCCGGACAATATCCCAGCCACAGAAGTTGCGCAGCGTCGCCCAGAAGGTACTGTTGCAGATCAACAGCAAGTTGGGAGGAGAGCTGTGGACTGTCAGCGTCCCTCTGGTGAGTGCCTTGTTCTACAAGAGCAGCAAGTCACTTCTCTTCTACTGACACACAGTGGTTAGAGGAAAACGTCTGAGGGGATACTGTTGATTACAACTGTGATGAAGATTAACTGAGACCTGTGGAAACAGTAAGGGTTTCACCAAATAGTCGACTATTTGAATATTCGAATGTCAAAACCACTAATCAACACTGTGTGTCACAGTCGAGTATTCGTCTTTCTTCTTCTTTTTTCAAAAGCCTGGCATCTATCACCACCACCCCACACCTTAATCCTCCTCCATCTCACTCCGTCGTTCGCATGACAGCTAGTAACCACCACCGCCGTGTCTCCAGTGCGACAGGGACAAGAACTTCACCAATAAATGACAGCTGTAAACTTTATGCAACCTGTTGACATTTTATTGGCGAGATTATTATTGCAATTATTTCACAGTTTATATCCAATGTTGGTCTTGTATTTCAAACAGTTTGAGCATGGGGCATATTCAGAGCTTTCAACAATATCCAGTGACTGAAGGTGGCTATAACTTAGAGCGATCCGGTCGTTTTGGCTAAATAAATGAATGTGTGGGAAACACTGACAAACTCAGTGTAGAGGGTAAAGGCTGGCAGCAGCAGTGCCACATGGATTTAAAAAAAAAAACAATTTCTGGCGAACATTTACCTAGTCGACTTTTGGGAAATATGCGACGAATACTATTTGTCAATGCCCCAGGAAACAGTGCAGCATATTTTAAAGTAAGAAAATGACACTGTAGCACCGCTAGAAGACAGATGTTTACATACAGGGATGCAAACAGCTCGCCGAAAAGCGAAACTCTCTTTTTTCATGACCAATTAGGTGACTTGTGTGAATCGTTCAGATCCGAAGAGTTTTTGTTTTTGAGGGGGGGGGGGGGGTCTCGGCGTCTCAGCTCGGGTGAGTAAAATGTTTTTCTAACAGGCTGACAGTGACAATCACGTGAAACTGAGGCGAATTCATTCGTGGTTGTCTCTGATTATACTGATAACAGCCTACTTCCAATGTAGACGCGCAACATGCGCTTGTTACCCCGCCCTCGTCAGTGCGATCTGGTGGTCGTTTTTTCCCCCGTGCATGTCGGTGGAGCTGTCACCACATAAATGAACGTTGCTGTGTCAGGCAGGTGACAAGCTCTGCCCCGTTTCAGATTTGAAGGAAGTCCTCACGTGGATAGACGTCGCCCTCGCGATGCAGAATGTGTTTAATTCACAGTGAAACTAATTTGTCCATTACACACTGAATGAAAATCACATGTCTTTTATTTATTCAGTTTAGTCTATTTAATAATCAGTGAAGACCTGAAATACAGTATCTGAAATATTGCAAAGGATTTTTGTAATGTGTGCATATATTTATATAGAAATGTTTGCCTTCTGAAAACTATGTCCAGCTATAAGATATATCCTGGAAATGGACTCTTCCGTGATATTATAAATTAATTTGACTGAGGCCAACTGCTAGACAATTACTCTCTTTTTTCGGTCCTGACCAGTTTGCATCCCTGTACATATGAGGTTGGAACATCACTGCAGCTGATGGGAAATAATAAACCCCTGTCTCACACGAATAGAAACATTTGATGGTGGTTGGAGTAGATGTCCACCATGACACCAGCAAGGCTCATCGGTCCGTCATGGGCTTCGTCGCAAGTGTGAACAGGTAAACCTCTACTCCTTTCTTCTCCTGCTGTGAGACCATTTTGGCCAAAGTCACTGGTGGGTTTGTCTTCATTGGATGTTTTCCTCTCCAGCTCACTGACACGCTGGTACTCCAGAGTAACTTTCCAGACCCCCACTGAGGAACTGATCAATGGCTTCAGAGTCTGCTTGCTGGCTGCACTGCAGAAGTACTTTGAGGTAAGTATTTCCAACTTCTATTGGGTATATGACTTAATTTTGTGGAGTCATAGGGGAATGGAGCCAGTCCAACAGTAGAGGGGGAGGGAAGCATCTATGTGTGTTCATCTGTACAGGTAAACCACAACTTGCCAGAGAAGATTGTGGTGTATCGGGACGGCGTGTCAGACGGCCAGCTGAAGATGGTGGAGCAGTACGAAATTCCACAGCTGATCAAATGCTTTGAGAAGTTCCCCAGCTACGAGCCCAAACTGGTCTTCATCGTGGTTCAAAAGCGCATCAGCACCACCCTCTACTCGTGTTCTTCAAACAGCTTTGGCACGCCTCCACCAGGGACTGTTCTGGATCACACCCTCACTCAGAGGGACTGGTCAGTATCTGTTCAAATAAATTAACTGACAGCAAGTCCTCTGTTAAACATTTTGCGTTTGAGTTCACATTTGAAAAACAATCACAATCATACATTGAAGGCTGACACTGGTCTTTGGTAAAAGGTGGGGTAGGATTAATGTCTCTGCAAAATGGTCCAGTGTTCGTTGTTGTTTTTTTTACTTTATAATATTACAGCAAGATTCCAGTGTTCAAAAGTAGTGGCTTCTGTTTTAATTAAGCAAGAAGGCTGCATTTCTTGATAGATCTTATATGGTCTGAGTCCAGCCTGGACATAGTGGTCTGAGACTGTTCTAGTTCAACTGCATCACCATTAGTATGCAGACTGAATGAACTACAGGAAATAAGTTCATGTAAGCGGATGATGATAATGTCAGCCTTATATGTAGAAGATCAAGCCATTATTGTTTTAGCAGACCAACATTGTAGTTGGTAGAAGAGGGGTGCTGTTTTTTAATCACCTGTGTGCATCTGAAAGGCTGCAGCCCCATCTCCTGGCAACAGTAGTAAATATATGCACTCTGATTAGAAGACTAAGCTCAGTGTGTCTGATGCTCTCTGCTCGACATGTTCAACTTTGTAATGAACTTGTTTGTTTTTCTTGCAGGGTGGACTTCTACCTGATGGCACATCACATTCGACAGGGCTGTGGACTTCCTACACACTACATCTCTTTGTACAACACGGCGAACCTCACACCCGACCATTTGCAAAGGTATTAAAAATCTGTTACCTTTTCTTTTATGCTCACACTGATGCTGGGATTTTTTCATAACATGTTGCTCATACTATCTGTTCAATTAAGAAACAACTGAGTAATTGTTTAGTTTGTGCCTGTTTCGTTTGCTTTTTTGGGAGAGATTATATATTTCCCCAGGACCCGGTTTTATAAAATTAATATAATTGAAGAAAAGAACTGGCACTGACACCACTAACAATAGTAGTTATTTAGTCAGTAGTAGTTATTTATTTAGTGTGTCCCGGTTCAGACAGTTTAAGGGTTATGTTTCATCAGCTTCAAAACTCATGTGATGTTGTGCTCCCACACCAGGCTGACCTTCAAGATGTGCCACTTGTACTGGAACTGGCCAGGCACCATTCGTGTTCCAGCGCCATGCAAATATGCCCACAAACTGGCTTTCCTTTCTGGTCAGTTCCTGCACTCAGAGCCGGCCATCCAGCTGTCAGACAAGCTCTTTTTCCTTTGAGATGCACTAGTTACAGCAACCAACTGCTCAGGTCACAGTAACCAACTGCCCAGAACACAGGAAAAACTGCCAAGGAAGATTTTAGTGAACGACAAGCAACTCATTTCAAGAAATGAGGGATTTACCTACAAAATGCAACACTATGTTGCCTTAGTGAAAGAATTAAAATATGTTCAGCATATTTGTAGACAAATGTTTTGATTTCAAGTCAAGTGAAACTAAATGTTAGTTTTTAAGTTTGAAATAATCATAGGCCCAGTATTTGCCAAGCTGGGACTCACTTGAATTTTCAGTATTTTGTTGGCACTGTTAATGTGGCAGAATTAGTGGTCTGTCATTGGCCTGTTAATGTTCAAACAAATTGTTTACTGTTCTTTGTAAAAACACTTCTAATTAGGTTAAGAAATTATACAACTTTAAGCCTGGCTTGATGTTCTTTAGCATTGCTACTGCTTCAATAGAAATGTCATGAATAAAGTATGCATGTCTGGATTCAGTAAAACATGAGTTTCATTCTTTTCTTTTTTTTGTCTGGACAGCAACAGCAGAACCAGCCCTGTAATCACCAGTGTCCTCCTCAGTAACATTGTAATTCTTTTGTTGGTAAACCAAATGTTAGGTGACTGACTCGTCTTTCAAAATGAATGGGCACAAACAGTTTCCATCACATGGGTTTTTTACAGAATTGCCAGCACAGTGCATTTGAAGGAAACTACAGGTTTGAGTCACAGATCAACTCTTGATTAAACCTGGGACAGTATTTAATACTCGACTGACATAGCAGCCCAGTGATCAACTGCTCCACAGAGATTCCTAGTTGTCAGATCATTTGGATTATAGGGGCTGCACTCAGGATGCGTTTGTCAACCTTCACCAAAGCCAAGTTTCTGGATAATCCAAATGCGCCATGCCGTTAGTGATTAAAAAGTCTCAGCTCACACATCATGTTTGCTACCAGACCACTTCACTGCCATATTTGGAGTAAGAGGGAAAATCACTTTTGAAGTGAGTATAATCAACACCCCAAGTAGTATCACATATTCTAATCTTTTTTTTAGAGCACTTTTCTGAAATAGGGTTTCAAAGTGCTTTAACAAGGCAGCAGAAGAACAAGTCACACTGGAAGGTAAAACTCTAAAATCAGAGGTTGATTAGTGTTAAGTATAAAGAATTATAACCAAAAGAATCTAACATGATTTCAGGAATGCATCATTTGCTGTGTACATTTGCTTTGTGCTTTATTTTTGTCATGGTTGCCATGACAGTGAATCCTGTTTGAATTAATTTTCACTGCCAACGTGTGTCTGTGCAATTTTTCATGATGGTGAGTAAGATCATAGTTATTTTTGTTTTTGTATATCACATACAACCCAGTATCGGCAATAAATCTGCCTTGTTTGGATTGTATTTCTTTATAATGTAATTGTATAATGAATGTTTATTGTCTGGACAGCCACCCAAGAGAAAAGACAAAAAAAAAGAAGCAGAAAAAGGATGATCGGTCAAAAGAGGACATGCCCACTACAAGCCAGGTAACTATGGTGATAGCTAACATTACTAAGTAGATATTTTCCAAAGAAGTTAGGCTTCCCAACTGTTCAGGTTAGAGGGAACTATTTTCATCAGTTGAGGACATTGTAGTTTTATAATATATTGCCAGGTAATGTCACAGGGCTTACATGGAGAGATAAACAATGCTTAAATTCAAACCTTCAGGCAATTTAGGGTCACTAATGAACCAAATGTGAATGTCTTTGGACTGTGGGAGGAAGGTGGAGAACCCAGAGGGAACCCATGCAGCCACAACCTACACAAAGAAAGACTGCTTAACACATCCATAGGAAAGAGGAAGTTCAAAAAAAAAAGTAACAACTGATATACCTATAAATACACAATGAATGAATACCAAAATGCAAGAATGCAGATGTGCAAAAAGTAATGTGCGAGGTAGATTCAAATTAATTTCCCAACGGGGGTAAATGGAATATGCATCTATCTTTTGATGCACCATTTTAAAAGGTCTGACCTGTTGTCAATGGCAGTACTGGAGTGGGTTTACTTCAGTATAGGAGCCATACAGGGTGTCCTCTACAACACAGGCCACTAGAAAAAAAAGAAAAACATGCCAGAGTATAATATACACATGCACAGCAGGTGGGAACAGGTTGTGACCACTCCAACAACCTTTTCAGGCCATTACTCAGCAGCCTCTTCACCTGAGATGGACAGAGGTTGTTTTTGCTATAGGCAGTTTTTGAGCAAAGTGTATGATGGGAGTCTTATAGGCAAAACAACTGTAGAAACTGTTCAGTTTGGTAGGTGTTGGCTCAGTCGATCAGCAATGGCCCTCAGACTTCTCCAGACTTCTCTGGTGTCTTCCTGCTGCTGCCTCTGCTCAGCCTTCCTCCTAGGCCTCTTGTCCTTCTCTGATAATCACTGACGGCTGTTTATTGTCTGTCCTGCTAACAAAGACTGAGAGGGACACCAAGGAGGTCGCTGGGAGGTCAACTACAGTGAACATGTCTTCATCGCCAGAAAAAGATATGGATGAGGTAAGACCTGACCACTTTCTTAGATTTCAGGGATCAGCTGAGGTGGTTCACTTAACGCATTAGAAATTCCTGTTCCTGTCAAGCGTAATATGCAGTTAATGTCCGACTGTATGTGGAACTAGATGAACTTTCTGCAGACACTGTCACAGGTCTCTTCCTACAGCTGTGGGAGGAATGTGTGAGCCACACAGAGGGACTCGAGAAAGCGCAGAAGGAGAAGAAGCACCTGCTGATTGAGAAATCCCTGAAGTCCGCAGAAGACTTGGAACAACAGAGACGCAGAGAGGACCGAGGCCAAGATGAGAGAAATTTCCAGGTTGAAGCAGGAACGTGAGAGGCGGTGCAGAACAGAAACTGAAGTAAGCCTCACACAAATCTTTTTCAGACACAGTTTTTCTGCTTTACACAATAAGTCGAGACGCAGATTGTGGAATTCCAATGCAATCATGTAAAAAAATAACAGAATAAAAACAGACACTTATTATAAAATCTTACATACGAAACAATATAGACATAATCAGCAAAATATACTGGAAGCTACAAAAGTGAAAGTGTTTGTTGTGCAGAAAAAACACTCTTGCATTATAGTAATATGTTAATACTGCATTAACATGTAAACAGCTCTGTGATGTTGTAGTAGGTATTTGGGTTGATATTAAATACTCATCCAAAACAGTCTCCCAAATGTAACATCAGTGTGTCTCACACTCTGGCTCGATTTTTATGTCTCTACGTGGGAAACAGTTCAGGGGCATTATGTCCTCAGATTGTCCATCTGTCTGTCCGTCCCATTCTCGTGAATGCGATATCTCCACGTTCACGTTGATCTCACGTTCTTGTGAATGTGAATATATCAGCAGTGCCCAGGGGGAATTTCACTGCATCTGGCACAAATACACAAACATTTAGTTAACTCAAATGTTTGAAAAGATAAAACAGAAACAGTAATGATATCATGTATTGAAACGATAATGATACACCTGTGGCTACAAACCAGAGCTGTTCCTTGGAAAGTTATGATTGTAACTACATCTCCTACCATTTGGCTGTTTGTTGGAGGCCACAACCACAAGGCAGTGCTTCTGTATAATGTGCTATTAGGTCAGGGGTGCTTACCCACATTGTTTTAATGGAAGTAATGGATAGCATAAACACAAACACAGTCTTCATTTCTTCATGCCTGCAAGAGAAATAAAAATCCAATCTTGCTCCTTTTTCTAGTTTAGATAACAATAAAATCAAGAACAGATGATTAGTGGTGAAACTACACCAGTTACTGACGCAGCAGTATTCATCTGTCAGCAGGGCCTCAAATCATTACAGCCAAAAACAAGGATGTTGCAAATGTAATACAGTCTGCTCATGTACTGTAAACGTGATGGCTCAGGCGCAGCCAAGAATGATTTACAACCTGTATCACCAGTGTTTGTGTAGCTGTAGCTGCTGAGCAAAAAACATCCAGTTTATTAATGAGCTGGCTTTAGAGGTGAGAGGTGATGTTTCAACTAGAGTTAGGCTAACAGTTATCCCTGACTTCAATATTTATGCCAAGTCGAGCCATTATAACAGGTTTGCTCCTGCTCCATACTCTATGCACACACATGAAATGGATATCGATCTTCTTATATAATCCTTCATGCTGAGATTGGCACATGCAGTATATAATATTATATCAAATTGCTATAAACAAAAACCTCTGACTGTGATAATAATGTCAAGTACCTGCAATTCACTCATGTTCACGCCGTGTGAACTTCACATCTGAGCATAACATTTGGTCGTTGATTCCAGGAGCATCAGCAGAAGCTGGCACAGTCGGAGAGTGCCCACCACAGTGAGATCTCTGAGGTCACGGCAAAGGTGCTTATCTTCAGCTCAAAGACCCATATGGAGCATGTGAGGTCAGAGGTCAAACTTCAGAAGGATCTAAACCTTTCAAAGATGGAGAGGGTGGAGAACTCGGCACTCATTGATATATCAACTAGACAACGCAAGCAGGTGAGAGGCTTTTGGTTCTCCAAATAGTTTTGTGGTTTGTCTTGTTTTATTTCTGCAAGTAAGCATCTGGATCACACTTTTCTATTTTTTACAGAAACACCAGGCTGGATTAAGGGAAGATAAACTGAGTAATGTAAAGGAAAGTTGTGGTAAATAAATACACTTTCTCTCCGCATTTCTGAGCACGAGTCTCATCCTGAACTGCTTTTGAACCAAGATTTCTCTCAATACGTGCAAAGGACCATAGATATGGTTGAAAACATGAAGAAAAAAAATTGCCCTTTTTAAGGAGATTGATGAGCGCATGGGAAGCATAACTGTAAAGCTCCTTCAGGAACACATGAATGATTGGAGAGAAATCAAAGAATTTGTTGAACGTCCTGGGAAGGTAAGCGAAGTCACACTGAAGGACAAGATGATACACAATCTGTCACACATGAGAGCTGAGTGTACCCACAAAGAGCCCAAATACTCAGCTTTTGACAGAAAATAAAATTCAGTCAACAGCATATAGCATACTAAACCTAGTGGAAACTGAAAGAAATTGATATGCCCATTGTTTTTGATTTTGGATTGTTAGGGAAAACTTGAAGCTCTGAAGGATGAAGTGGAACGAAAGGAGAGGATGATCACAGCACGGATGCAGAAGAACAAACACCTGAAGGAGTCTCTGCGTGAAATTGAGTCAAAGTTGGCTGAGAGAGACTCAAAACTGACTGTCCAGAGGAAGGTCATGGTCGAGGGATTGAAGGTTCGCTGCCTTGTTTAATTTTACTGCTTCAGTATGCAGTATGCAATATATGATACAGTATTACAGCAATCTGCTTGGCTTTAAGGAAAAACTCTTTTAATTTTTTAGCATTTCACTCATCAGGTAAAATGTCCACACACAAGGTTTTGTCTTGTTTTTCTGTCTTGCTGTTTTTTTTATGCCACCACCAGAAGTCACAAAGCCAGGCCAGAAATGTTAAAATTCTCCTCATCATCCAAGGGATTGAATTTTACTAGTAGGACTAAAAATAAATCTGAGATCTTTTTTTCTGAAAGTGTGTTGAAACTCTGTCTCACACAGAAGAGCAAAAAAACTGACTACACAAGTACTCCCAAGAGAGGCGCAACCTGTATTTGAAGCACCAAGTGTTAGAGCTGAAATATGTACAGGTAAACTGCTTATAACCATTTGTCACGATACTACTTGTAACTTTATTTATCAGCTTAGTTGATGAACACTGAATGGTGTGGATGCCTGGTGGTTATTCATGCAGGCTCAGCAGGAAGACGAAGAAGTGCAACGGAAGAACGCCCAGGCCCTAGTGGACATGCAGCAGAAAAGCTACCTGAAGGTTTTGGTGCTGGATAGGCAGATCAAGGCCACGACAGAAAGTCTGTGGGAAGAGCAGCTTAAGCTCTGGGTTGCACTTGCCTTCGGACTAGGAGACCAAACAGCTGCAAATAACATTGAGGTGCCATCTTTTATCTATACTTTATGCCAGCCTGTGGTCAGTAGCATTGTATTATATATACCAATGTGCCTAATATATGTTCAATAGCTGTGTCCCTCCCAGTTGGTTGCAGTGACCATAATCTGATAGGGGTATCTAGAAGATCCTAAAGCCAGAATGAAAATAATCAGTGCTAGGTGTTAAAGCATTTTAGTGAGGATGCCTTCTTGGAAGACATTAAAATGGTTCAGTGGTCTAATGTTAATGATGAATCTGACCCTGACAGTGCTTTGAAAATTTTCATGGAATATTTTGAGAAAATAGCTAATAGACATGCACCAGTAAAGAAATTCACAGTAAGGTCTAATGGTGCACCCTGGATTGATAAGGATTTACTTTAATGAAACAAAGGTAAAAAGGTTTATATAGCCTCCAGCTCAGTGAGTGACAAAAAAGTCTATTGTACTTTACGTAATCAAGTCACTAAGCTGAACAGAGAGAAAAAGAGGGTGTACTACCAACAACGAATCAGGGTGGTCCAACACAATGGTAAAAAGCTGTGGAATGTGTTAAACAATATAATGGGTAGACAGTCTAAGATGAATTCAGCCCACATTGAATCTGATGGAGTGTTTATTACCAAACGATATGGCCAATTATTTTAATAACTACCTTTTTATTTTATTAGATTTTACTTCTGCTTTTGATCTTATGGACCATTTTGGTTCCACGGCTGTCTCTTGGTTTTATTTATCTGACAGAACTCAACGTGTATATTTAAATGGTGCACTATCGAACAGCAAAGGTTTAAGCTGTGGTGTGCCGCAAGGCAGTTGTTTGGGACCACTTCTATTTTCTATTTTTACAAATGATCTCCCTCTTGTGACTCAAAAATCACCCATCAATCAAATTGTCGCTAAGATGGGTAGAAGTATCACTCCTGTTAGGAAATGTGCTATGTATTTAACACCTGCAATTTGCAGACAGGTAGTACAAACAATAGTGTGTCATCTGGATTATTGTTCAGTTATTTGGGCTTCTGCACCCAAGTCTGAGCTTACAAAATTACAAACAGCTCAAAATAGGGCAGCTAGACTTGTTCTTGATTGTTCTTATAGATCGAGTGTGGACCGTATGCATTCTTGTCTCGGATGGCTGAAGGTTACTCATAGGTTATCCAGCAGTTTATTGTTATTTATTCGAAACATTATCCATAACAAGTATCCCACAGCTCTTTTTAATCAGATGGTTTATAATGCTGATGTTCACCACTACAGTACCAGAGCTTCACCTCAAGGTCTACTTGCATTACCACGACCTAGAACTAATTCAATGAAAAGCACTGTTGTATAGAGGCATTTTGTCATGGAATACTCTTCATTTAAAAAACTATTCCCAGTAAAAAAGCATTTAAGAAACATGTAAAGAGTTAATCTTTCATGTTATTATTTTGTGAACTTTCTTTTTCTCTCCATTTTTCCTTTGTTTTTATTGTAACTGGATTTGTGTAGTGATATTTTATTTTATTATCTTGAGAACTTTCTTTTTCTTTTACTTTTTCATTTTCTTTTATTGTAACTGGATTTGTGTATGTTTTGTAATTGGATTTGTGTATTATTATTTAAAAGGACCCCAGGAAGACTAGCCTGGCGTTTGTGCGTCGGCTAATGGGGATCCTGAATAAACAATAAAACAATCTGTTCTCTCTGGATGCTTTTCAACCCAAATCACCAAATTTTTTCCACTTCTCAAGTCATGGTGGTTTAAAGAATAAAAACTGCACAAACAGATAATGGAGTGCATCGACTTGTATTAGTGCTTAACTTAGACTTGTTTTCATAGTGTTTGTGTGGGAGGAACTTGATGTTTGGAGGCTTTCAGGCCCTTTCTGTCTGTGTCGCTGTACAGAACAGACTATATCTTTATGTCTTTATTTTCCAGGGGAGTGTCCTCAGATGAATGCTAAATCATCTGCGGCATCAGTTTCAAACACTTTACATTGTTAATCCCTTTGTCTCCTTTATCACCAGTATATAACACTAAATGTAGGCCTAACTCTTATGTAGCAGTGATTGTTTTAATAAATTTCAGAATCAGAATACTTTGATCCCCAAAGGGGAATTTCTTTTACATTAACAACTATATATAACCCCAAAAAATGCAAATGATTCACTGTACATTGTTATGTGTTGCTATGAGTAACAATATATGTTTCATGTGATGCACTGACAGCTTTTGCTCACCAGTGCTCTTATGTTTGCACATAGTTGCACACCAGGAAGGACTGCATGTCTCTTTTTGTTATCCATTGAGCACTGAAAGAAATGTTTTGGCCACAAATAAAAGTGGTTGTCACACTGCCACCAACTGGCTGATCTGTATAATTTATGTCTCAATGTTGACCGCTAAAGAAAAAGTGCTACACAGCCCAGGGAAAACAAAACAGTTTAGCTGCCATCGCATTTCTGATGCCCTCTCTGTGTGGAGGAGGATAAATAAGAAGAAAAAGGAAAAAAAACAACCTAAATGCACCTTGGAAATTGATTAAAGGAATCAATATTTACCTGGAGCACAGAGCATAACACAGATCATGCCAGTAGCGGTTTTCTGAGATGTGGTTGTGTGTTTTCAGATGGAAATAAATAAAAGCCGGAGGAGAGTTGTGTTGTTTCTGTACACAGTATACAGTCAACCTCCTCTGAGTGTAAACAGCTGACAGGAAGCACGACCACTTTCACCGGAAAGGAGGAGCAGCTCTTGTTGTAGCCTGAGAGCTGCTGTAATGGCGGTGTCCCGTCGCTCCTCGCAGCAGCAACAACAGCAAAGTACATTACAGTCTCCGCCGAGAAACAGCTCGCTGTCGGGCGCTCCTCCTGCCTCTCCGCCGATGGCTCTGCTCACCTCGGCCGTCGGAAGCCCGGAGAATGAGAGGGAGTGCAGCGGGGGCATTGACATGGCCCTGGCCTCCCCGGACCTGCCAGCCCCGGTCCTAGCGAGCAGCGCCAGCTCCACCACGACAACCTCCGGCGGCGGCAGCAGCAGCAGCGTCTCCAGCCCTGGGTCCGGAGCCACTAGTCCCACCGACGGCAGCAGCGGCATCGGCGGGGCCTTTCGGGAGCTATTCGAGGCCTGTCGCAACGGAGATGTGTCCAGAGTGAAGAGGCTCGTCGACTCGGTGAACGTGAATGCGAAGGACATGGCTGGTCGGAAATCTACCCCCCTTCATTTCGCTGCGGGTAACGACGAGCTCAGCTCAGCTAACGATGTAGCAGCAGCAGCAGTGTGTTTTGTAGCTAGCATGACGTCACGGACAGTTAGCTAACGTTGTTGTGTTTTGGTAAATGTGTTTACAGCCAACACTTTATTTGGTTATTTTATCCCCTCAAAAGGTTGAAGAGAAACACAATTAATCGCATCCGAGTTTATAGCTCATTAGCCAAACAGCTATCTTGACATCCTGCAGTGTTTGTTATCAAGCCGTCAACATTTCTGCCTAGTAACGTAAAGCGAGAAAACACGAACCGATCCCTGGGAAAAACAACAACAGTAGTTTCATGTAGGATGTTGACATTTATTTTGTTCAGACAAACCCAGGCTAACGCAAACTGAACACTGAATAAAATGTAAATTTGCTATGTACTGCGGTTCTTGCCAACTCTGCTGACATCTAAGTTACAGGCAAGGCTATGAAGGCAACTCAAGCTTTATTTAAATATCACCTTTAACCAAGATCCTTTACTATTAAAAACAAACATTATTGCAAATAAATAAACCAGGTACAAGCAAAATGATATAGACTAAAAATCTACAAGAAACACAACATGCAGTTTTGCAAAACCCCATCTGAAACTTGTAGCTGTTATCATTGGAAACAATTTTAAAGTCAGGCTAACTACATTGTAACACTCACAACTTAAAATGAAGTAGGGCCTAAAAGCTGCCTCTCAATGCTTTTTAATCCTCCTCCAGGTTTTGGCAGGAAGGATGTGGTGGAGCACCTCTTGCAGACTGGGGCCAATGTTCACGCCAGGGATGATGGAGGACTTATCCCCCTCCATAATGCCTGCTCTTTCGGCCATGCAGAAGTTGTCAGCCTTCTTTTGTGTCAGGGCGCAGACCCTAACGCCAGAGATAACTGGAACTACACTCCGTTACACGAGGCTGCCATCAAGGGAAAGATAGATGTGTGCATTGGTAAGGATCCCTGCTGAGTACATCCAAGCACAGGGGCAACCCTCCAAATCTGTTAAATGTTTTCCAGTCCTAAGTGTCATTAGTTGTAATCAAGCTATGGTTCTCTAAAAGGTTGACATCTGGATGCAAAAGTCTGACACTGAGAGAATGGTTGTTCAAGTATGTGCTTGCTGGTGCCTGGAAACGAATGTGATTAATCAAACACCCAGAAACTATGTCCACCAACCTTTTTGTTTTGTAACCAACTCATGTCTTCTTTATCTCTGTCTCTCAGTGTTACTCCAACATGGAGCTGATCCAAACATCCGCAACACTGATGGGAAATCTGCTCTAGATCTAGCTGACCCATCAGCCAAGGCTGTTCTCACAGGTCAGTGCCCCTCAGCTCTTACTATCTCCTATATGTCAGACTTTTCACTAAAACTTTCACGACAAATTCTATATGATTGCAAGACCTGTAGTTATGTCAGGACTTAACCCGAATGAACCCTCAGTTTGCAGATAATTGTGATCAAACGTTATGTTACACAAAATGTAAAGGTCAGATAAGCCACGTTTGTACAAAAGAAGATGCACACAATTTTGTTTTCACATCAGTAAGCCAGGATTACCAGGCTTTATGCAATAACATTGTATGACAACCACGTTATGTGAGTATCATTGGAGCAGAGCCATGTAACTGCAGCACGTTAGTTTGTCAACAACTTTTAATGCATCTTCTCTTTACCAATACCCCCAAAATTTTGACCTGAACAAACTGCAAACACAGTTGTGGTGCTCCCCAGGCATGGAATGATTCCCAAAAACAACACGTTACACTCATTGGAGGCCAAACAAACATGATGAAATGAAAGGAAAAAAATACACCAAATGCTCACATTTGGCTCTGATATTCATGTTTATTTGCTTTCAGGTGAATACAAGAAGGATGAACTTCTGGAAGCAGCAAGGTGAGTATTAATCTGACTGCCGTAGTCTTTACTTAGATTTTCTGTTGGCCTGAGCACGTGAAGAAAGAATGTACAAACAAAAGCTATACTTTTTGTTGTTCTCAACTTTTTGTTGAATCTATTATTGTGTTATTATTGTCTATGAAATCCTGTAAAATGACAATGCAATTATGGAATCCGCTTTCTCCATTAAAATCCAGGCATTTTGAAGGGGAAACACTTAATGACAAGTCTTTTCCATGTCACTACAGGAGTGGAAATGAAGAAAAGCTGATGGCACTGCTGACTCCACTAAATGTCAACTGTCATGCCAGTGATGGCCGCAAGGTAAAGGAGCCATTCATACCACACCACATCACACCAGACAGATAACTCTCACAGCACTGTTGTGCAAGTTTACATAAATCGTAATTATATTCCATTTTAAAAATAGCAAGAAGGTCCCCGAGTCAGACAACCTGCGAGTAGTCTGATTATGGTTGGATTAGTTTGTGTGGTGTAGATATGAAGAAGATTAATGTCACTGCATTTGTGGGAGGCTGCTAATGGGGATCACTGTAGTTTTTTTTCTCTAATTATGCATGCATGATTCTCTTTAGACCATTCTTGAAATCCATTTGCTCCTGTCATCTCTACTTTCACTCCACCAGCCTTGTTAATTGTTGACAGCGTGTTGAGGTTCAGCTTTTAATTACCGTATTCAGCTTTCTTTTGTGTTGTCAGGCCTTTTATTCACCATAAAAATCATATTTCTTGGCAGATGGCGACTCCTTCAATTCCAGTTTGTTTTATTTGTTAATTATTTTTCTACATGTTTTATGCAGAACTCTTTCTCTTCTTCCCCATAATCACTTTTCCACATCAGGAGCTACAGTATTTGTGGTCTTTACAAGCACCTGTTCAGATCAGAAAACATTATGTGACTGTGATTTAGTGTCTCCTGAACTTGTATGGTATTTGTGGCATATTTCGTTCTCCTCTTTATTTGCAGATGGACTAGAAGTAGAAATATACAAATATTCACTTTTTATAGAAACCCCCTTTGCATTTAGCATTGCAAAGTCAGGTGTAGGGTTGTTTTTGCATTTCATTCCCACGTCATGTCTGACAACTTCTTCCCTTTTGCATTACTTTTCTTAGAAATAGTTGAGGTATTTCCTGTCTTATCTGACAAATTGCGTTCTTACTTTTGTGAGTAAGTCACCAAAAACATAATCACCAACTCCACTGTGCCATAAATATCCATTGTCTCTAACACTATATAAGCATTCACCTCATTTTTCTAATTCCTAACTCCATTTTCTTCAACAGCAGTCAAGTATTTCTCCCTCCCTGCCTCCTTCGCAGGAAATTTAGAGTTTGCATGCTCTAAGCCAGTGTGCCAGTGTAGATTTGGCTGGGCACCATTAACCAGTCCTTGCCTTTTCACAAAGCCCCAGAGAAAACCAAGGAGAAGAAGTCACACTTACCTTCCAGCTATTTACCTCTCTGGCCCGGTGTCACATTTCATTTCAAGCCATGTTTGATGGATCACACAGGGGTTTATAACTAGAGCTTGTGTTTCACAGACTTAGGAAGGGAGAAAAGAATTGCTGTGAAAAGCTACTGTCATTTTGTAATTTTTGTTTCATTTTGTTTTCCGTGTGACTCTGGCAACATTTGTCGATCAGTCAACATCCCAAAAAATGCTGGTAAGTTGACCTTGATAACGGCCACTTGATTGATGCACTGTTGTGATCTTTTTTTTTGTTTATTCCTTTTAATCCATTGTTTTTATTTGACCAATAAGCTGGCTGTCACTCGTTAATTGCACATCATGGACCTGGGTGTACGGGTCACTCATGTATCCTACCCTGATGCTCCTCTGTGTGTGTGTGTGTGAGTGTGAGTGTGTGTGAGAGACAGAGGGTGTGTGTGGCATGTGAGTCAGTGAGTGAGCTGGGTTGGTGTCTTGGTGACAACTCATCTTTTTTGGATTTGGAGAGGAGCTCAAAATGTCCACTGCCTGCTTTCTTCAGCGTCTGTCCTCTCCTCTGCAAACTCACCCACACTTCTCCAACTTTCAGTCACTTGCTCTTTTAGCCAGTTTCTGATTTGGCTTTTAATTCACTCATTCATTTATTGTTTTGATGACGATCACTCATGCATGCCTCAAGGCCTGCCCCTCTGCATTGTGTCAAACGAATCCTGAATACGTGTCTGTGAAATTTGTGTCTACTTCACGTTCCCTGTTGGATCAGTTGGTATGCAACATGAATGGACAACATTTCACCTGTGGTTGTAGTGCTATGCTACCCTCCATGGTAATGACTTTTGATTGCTCATGTCATCCCACACTGAATGATGCCTATGTGATTCGAATCTTCCTGGTTTTATCACTGTGGCTTGAGATCTCACAGCTTGCTTTCTGGGCTTAACATTAATACCGCTGCATGGTAATCCAATTGAACGATTGTCCCTTCTTTTGATTGTAAGCTTGACCCAAGCTAGACTTTTGAGTAGAGAACAAATGCCACTGAAGTTTGGATTTGCAGCTTTGCTTAGACTAACATTTATTTTTCTTGGCTGAAATAAATGAAGCCATTTGATTTGATCCTCTAATAGCTTGCAGAGATGCTTTCCTCAAACACTTAACCTGATTATTGTAGCTTCATTGCATCCTGTTACGATTGGGGTTCCATAGTGTTTTACCAAACCTGAATCCAGTATTGAATCCACTTATAAAACTTAAATTCTACTAAAATGCATTTATTGAAAGTCTAGCTTTCAAGAATTTGACACTTTCAAGCCAAAACTTGGTGATTTTATATTCAAAGCAGTGAAGGTTTGCCTGAGAAATCTCTCCATAAGCAAGAGAAAGAGCTAGGCTACTTCAAACATTTGACAACACAAACTGTGTAAAAGTGGATAAAAACCAAACAGCCTATTGAATCCCAACCATAATACCTTCCCAGCTATTTAAAAGTTAATATTCAGTCGCACTAGTGGATTCTTTCTTGACAGCTCACTACATAAAACAACATCTTAAACCTCTATGCCCCACGAGAGTATTTTATTATACTAATGCTATCAAGGAAGTTGACATCAATGAGTAATAAAGTTTAAATTGCTTGTTGTCAGACACAATATGGACAGCCAAAGATTTTTTGCCGCTGGATTTGCCACAAACTCCATTGACCTTGCATCATATCCTCCATTCAGCTGCAACTCACCGAGCATAGCCTGCCATAGCACAATGCTTCTGGCCCTAATCTACCGCTTGCTCCCATGGCCATCGAAGGCATCACACAATAAAGCAGTCACTGATCAGTGCGTTGCTAACGAGCTTTGCTCTCTTTACAGTCGACGCCGCTCCACCTGGCCGCCGGCTACAACCGGGTCCGCATCGTCCAGCTCCTCCTCCAGCACGGCGCCGACGTTCACGCCAAGGACAAAGGGTGAGACGTGATGGATGTGCCAACCAAATCTGTCATTGTAGCATTTTATTGTTGACATTAACCTGACTATGCTGTCCCTGCAGGGGTCTGGTTCCACTTCACAACGCATGTTCCTACGGTCACTTCGAGGTCACCGAGCTTCTGCTAAAGGTAAGACATGCAAAAGTCTCAATCCTCAATTCATGTGCTGCTTATGTCAGGACTGTTCAACCCAGAAAATCCAAACTTGTCATTGGTTATGAACAGAGTTGAACACAATATATTTAAAGTGTGTCCGAGCAAATTTCTGTCAGTAGAATATCATTTATATCTATTAACATAGAAGCAGGGTTGGGACACTTCTCCAAAGCATGAACGGGACAGAGGATGTGTAATAGCATGTCTGTCAGACTGTAGTCGCTGAAAATGTCCTGGAAAAGGAAAATTATTTCAAGAAAAGAGTGGGATTACTGATTACTATTTAACGTGCTAGCAGAAATGTGCTTGTCACACTATATATTGCAACAGTGTCATATAGTGTTCCTTCCTTACATCCAGTCCGTTGTAGTGAGAAACACTAAATGTAAACATAGTTGGACTGTTAAGGAAAACCACACATCACATCCTCATCACAGTGTGCTGTTTTCATTCATCAAGGATTAAAGTCAGAGGTTCAAAGACAGCATGGAGCTTGTGTGAACGCCATGGACTTGTGGCAGTTCACACCACTCTGCAAAATAATGAGAGACAAAACATATATTGATCGAAAATGGAGCCATTAACAGAGTGGAGGTGTGATTTCCACCTGAGACTGTTTTGCTGAAAGCCTCGTTGGGGAAAACCCGATCCATCCTCATGCTCTGAACTGTCACAGCAAGAGCGCCGTGGACATGGCCCCCACCCCGGAGCTTAAAGAAAGGCTCACTTGTGAGTTCTCCTTCTGTCACACAGTGAACACACACACAAACACACTCATAGCAGTCAACGTGCATCACCACATTTAAATAAGTAGCCTGACAACACTCAAAAAAATCCATGCATAAATTACGTTTAACTGTCATCAATTTTTTGGCTCCATGTAGATGAGTTCAAAGGTCACTCGCTGCTGCAGGCAGCCCGGGAGGCAGACATGGCCAAAGTGAAGAAGACGCTGGCGCTGGAGATCATCAGCTTCAAACATCCTCAGACCAACGAGACTGCTCTGGTAAGAACCAACTTTCCTTATTGATTATAAACTCTGTTTATGTGAGAGAAAACATGTATGTACAGTTAGCTAGTTGTATGTGATTGACTTTCAGTTTAGTGGGTTTGCATTTACACAAAATATTTTCGAGGGTTGCTGATTTTTTGATCCCTGCGTTGCTGCCTGTTTTAGCACTGTGCCGTGGCCTCCCCCCACCCCAAGAGGAAGCAGGTGACTGAGCTGTTGCTGCGTAAAGGCGCCAACATCAACGAGAAGAACAAAGAGTAAGTTCACATCATTTAGTTTGTGAATTTTTTAAAAATTGGCAACAAGAGAGGAAGTTAACATCATGTCTCAGCACATCAAGAGGGAAAGAAATAATAGCAACAAACAGTAAACTGTGGTAACATCCTGTCTGTTGTGTCCTCCAGCTTTATGACTCCTTTGCACGTTGCTGCAGAGAGAGCCCACAATGATATACTGGAGGTGCTGCAGAAACATGGAGCAAAGGTTTGTTGTTACATTTTCAGATGTTCATTCTGTCCAACTTTGTAAATAGTTTTCAGGAATAACTGTTGAATTTGAAATGTGTTGCTGAACCTCAACTCCACCCCCTCTGACTCCAGGTGAATGCTGTGGACACACTGGGTCAGACTGCTCTCCACAGAGCTGCACTGGCCGGTCACATCCAGACCTGCAAGCTGCTGCTGAGCTTTGGGGCAGACCCCTCCATCGTATCTCTGCAGGGCTTCACTGCTGCCCAGATGGGCAACGAGGCTGTACAGCAGATTCTTAACGGTAAACAGCCCTGCTGCTCCACTGACTGTTTGTCATGGTTAGCTCTATATTGTATATCGTGATAGCACACACACACACACACCCAGGCCAAGAACTCACACTGGGCATTTGCTTGCTGGTGTAATCAGGAAGCAGAATGTCTGTTCTGCTGTAGAAAACAGCAATGGCAAAAAGTAGCAGAAACTACTTTGCTTTGACTGACAAAGAGGTGAAATCAATACTGGTAGTAATATGGCAGTGTAGGTCTCTCATTGCAGTGGCAAAGAGGGATTGGGTGTCTCAAGGCAAAAGTCAAAAATGGCAACATATTAGAGCAGTACAGGGAGCATACTTCATGAGTTGTAAGAACCATTCAGGAAGTAAATGTGCGTGTGCGTCAGTTTGATCAAAGACGTGCGGGTTCTCAAACTGAAATGGGGCCATTTCCTGAGGGTAGTAAACGTAGAAAAAGAAATTAGAAAATAAGTGAAAAAGCTTTTAAACTCGCACATATTCTGTGAATGTGGCCTTAAAAATGTGTCTTTGATGGAATGTATCAGATCTGCATTTTAATGACAACATTTTCACACAAGGTATTCTTTTTTTCTCCCAGAAAATGTTCCCACACGCAACTCTGACGTGGACTACAGATTTCTGGAAGCGGCCAAAGCAGGGGATCTGGACACGGTGCAAGTAAGTCCACAGTTTCTTCTGTCGTAGTCACTGTATTTGGCCAGTGTTGTGTTGCCAGTGTTTTGTAATGTTGTATCAATAATATAAAACCAGTTAAGTTTGTACTTATCAAGGTGTCTCTGTGTTTGGCAGCAACTCTGCACCCCCCAGAATGTAAACTGCCGGGACTTGGAGGGCCGCCACTCGACCCCTCTGCACTTTGCAGCAGGTTACAACCGAGTGGCTGTCGTTGAATACCTGTTGCACCATGGAGCTGATGTCCACGCCAAAGACAAGGGGTGAGTTCTTCAGCCACCATCTTCCTGATGATTTTTCACATTTTCTTCATGCCGTATACATCAGTACAATGATTACTTCCTGAGTTATTAAAACTTTTTCTTTGTATCTGCTGCGAAGTGACACAATATTCAAAATGTTATAAGTTGGTCCACAACACTGAATCTTTCTAAAGTTTAGATTTTCACTTGTGTTTCCCTTCTGCAGTGGCCTGGTCCCCCTCCACAACGCCTGCTCCTACGGTCACTATGAAGTGGCAGAGCTGCTGGTCAGACATGGAGCTTCGGTTAACGTTGCCGATCTGTGGAAGTTCACCCCGCTTCACGAGGCTGCAGCCAAGGGCAAATATGAGATCTGCAAGCTGCTGCTCAAAGTGAGGGTCCATTTATTATAATCTGTCACAAGTGTTGGATTAGATTAATTTGTGGCATCTGTTGGTGACAGTTGTTGTTATTATGATGATGATGATCTGTTTGACCTGTTCAGCATGGAGCCGATCCCTCCAAGAAAAACCGAGACGGCAACATGCCGCTGGACATGGTAAAAGATGGAGACACAGACATCCAGGACCTGCTGAGGGGTGACGCTGCCCTACTGGACGCTGCTAAGAAAGGCTGCCTCGCGCGAGTCCAGAAGCTCTGCTCCCCAGAGAATATCAACTGCAGAGACACACAGGGGCGCAACTCCACTCCTCTGCACCTTGCAGGTAGTCAACTTTACCTGCTTTGATATGATTTTGAAGAGTTATAGATGCAGCTCTTATTCAGAGTGTTGCATGCTCTGATTCCTGCTCCTCTCCTCAGCTGGCTACAACAACCTTGAGGTGGCAGAGTATCTGCTGGAGCATGGGGCTGATGTCAACGCCCAGGACAAAGGAGGCCTTATCCCCCTTCATAATGCTGCTTCTTATGGGGTCAGTGGCAACAACGTAAACAAACCAACTCACTCCACTGCAGGAAACTTTGTTCAGTTTGAATTTTGGCGTTTGCTCCGGGACTGATGCTTACACTGACTTATCCTCTGTTGCCCACTCTTCCTCACAGCACGTGGACATCGCAGCCCTGCTGATCAAGTACAACACATGTGTAAATGCTACAGACAAATGGGCTTTCACACCCCTCCATGAGGCAGCACAGAAGGGTCGTACTCAGCTCTGCGCCCTGTTGCTGGCCCATGGAGCCGACCCCACTATGAAGAACCAGGAGGGCCAAACTGCTCTGGACCTGGCAACGGTAACGACTTCTGTCATCAGCCTCAGGCGCACATTGAAAGTAGTTTCGCAGGCCTATGTGGCCATAGGATGTGTATTAAAACAAGCCCTAATCCTCATTTATACGTTCACTAATTACTTATGTAGTTATATGATAATCAGACTGCGCTTTGCTTGATACTAACTGATCAGTGGACTTGACTGTAAAGAGAATCTCCAGGAAAATAAGTATTGCTCTTTTCCTTTGACTTCCGTGCAGGCTGATGATATCCGGGCCTTGCTGATGGATGCCATGCCACCAGCCGCTCTGCCCAGCTGCTTTAAGCCTCAGGCCACAGTGGTCAGCGCCTCTGTCATCTCCCCCGCCTCAACACCATCCTGTCTGTCGGCCGCCAGCAGCATAGATAACCTGGCTGGGCCACTCACTGAGCTGGCTGCCGCCGCCGCAGCCGGCACCTCAGGAGTGGCAGATGGAGCCTCAGGCACGGACCGCAAGGAAGGAGAAAGTGAGTTTATTGCATTCATAACATCAGACATCAATCGGTTAACAGGGCTGGTGAATGAAAAGTGTGTAAACTGTTATGCCATAATGAATTATGTTTTCAGTCAACCTTGAACACTCTGTTTTCACAGTGACAATGCTGGACATGAACATCAGTCAGTTCCTGAAGAGCCTGGGTTTGGAGCACTTAAGAGACATCTTTGAGAGGGAACAGGTCAGCTTCCACAAAAAAAAAACCCAACATACATATGCTGCTAATAAATCAAACGCATAAGTGTAATGATATTTTAATGCAGTAGTTTTACAAAAACATCCAACAGCAAGACTGATTTGTGTTTTCTGGCTGATATAAATGTCTCGCTCTGCTCCGTCATTTCTTTTCTCCAGATCACCCTGGATGTGTTGGCAGACATGGGTCACGAGGAGCTGAAGGAGATTGGAATTAACGCCTATGGCCACAGACACAAGCTTATCAAGGGAGTTGAGAGGCTGCTGGGCGGCCAGCAAGGTGAGGAGGCATCCATGAGGGAGGGTTTCTATGATCGCTGAGTCATCGAAAAGTATATCAAAATGTAAAAACTTTACAAGTATTTAAGTTAAACTTTGTTTACTTTTCAGGTGCCAACCCATACCTGACATTCCACTGTGCCAATCAGGGGACCATCCTGATAGACCTCGCCCCCGACGACAAGGAGTACCAGTCTGTGGAGGAGGAGGTGGGTGGAGTTAACTGTCCTTAAAGTGATAGTTCAACATTTTGGCAAATTGGCCAATTGCCATAATCCCTATAGTCATAGCAATGGGTTTGTTACCTTTAATTGTCGGTGCAAGTTATTTTTAGAACAGCGAAGCAGAGTCGTGAGCTGCTCATAGCTACACTATGGAGGCTGTTGGGATTTCTTGGTCTTATCAAATTTTAGAACAAAATGCGTGGACAAGTTGTGAGCAGAGTCGTGGCAAGCATTGCATTGCATTTGCCTCGAAAACTACTCTGTCTTGTAACATTCCAGCAGCTCGCGGCTCTGCTCCACCATTCTAAAAATTGCTTGCACTGACAATTAAAGGTAACAAAGCTACTCCTAAGACGAGAATGGGCCAATTTGCCAAAATGTTGAACTATCCCTTTAACTGCTGGGGTTTTTGCAGTTTGGCAGGTAACAGTGTGTCTGATGCTAACATGGTTGTTCTGGTGTGTGTGACTCAGATGCAGAGCACCATCCGAGAGCACAGAGACGGAGGCAACGCTGGTGGCGTTTTCAGCAGATACAACATCATCAAGGTGTGAACAACAACAATTTAACACACATTAATGAAAACACACAGCCATATGTCGAAGTGTGTGCTAACACCCAGGATCTTGTTTGACACGTCCTGTTATGCTCCACAGATCCAGAAGGTAGTAAATAAAAAGCTGAGGGAACGTTACACCCACCGGCAGAAGGAGATCGCAGACGAGAACCACAACCACCACAACGAGCGCATGCTGTTTCACGGTAACCACGCACCCTGTGTCAACATCTGTTGGTTTTGTGTATCAGCATCAGTTATGGCATCAGTTATGGCCTCATTTGAGTAGAAAAACTACTTACTTGAATTCTTTATTTCTCAAAGATCTGTTTGTAATCATGTTCACTACTGCATGCTTGCATTACTGTATATAATATCATTCTGTCCCTGTTTCTTCAGGTTCCCCGTTCATCAATGCCATCATCCACAAAGGCTTTGATGAGCGCCATGCTTACATAGGAGGGATGTTTGGAGCAGGGATCTACTTTGCAGAAAATTCTTCAAAGAGCAATCAGTATGTCTACGGCATCGGTGGAGGCACAGGCTGCCCAACGCACAAAGACCGCTCCTGCTACTTGTGCCACAGGTAACTTTGACTTGATACTATCCAATTTCAAAAGTGCAGGTTCAAACTGAACCATAACAGTCTCAATTGCAGTATACTACTGTCTAACTTTTCATCTCTGTTCTTGAACTTGCAGGCAAATGCTGTTTTGTAGAGTGACCCTCGGGAAATCCTTCCTACAGTTCAGTGCCATGAAGATGGCCCACGCTCCTCCAGGACATCATTCAGTAATCGGGCGGCCCAGCGTCAACGGCCTAGCATACGCCGAGTACGTCATCTACAGAGGAGAGCAGGTAAATGATGCATCTCTTCCTAATTCCTGCCTGTAGTCGGTATAAAAATACATCAAACACCTGCTCTGTCATGTTGACTAATGTCGTGGTGTTTTCTTCCTTCAGGCTTACCCAGAGTACCTCATCACCTACCAGATCCTTAAACCAGAGAGCGCAGCCCAGGCTGCTGCAGGAGCCGAGCAGAAGTCGTAGTTATGTTACATCACACACAAAGACTTGATGCTTGTTATTTTCTCCTTTGTATTGCAAATGCCTGAACACCTTTTCTTTACCAAGCACATTTCCAGTTCTCCTGTCCAGTAGAACCCATGGTGACCAGTGCTTTGTGAGCAGATATGCTGTATAATACTCTCCTACTCGTGGTGATGACACCATTTTTGTTTTTTTTCCCTCTTTGCATCGGCTGCATGTCAATACAGAAGCATGTAAGGCCCAATAGCGTGTGTGGGTTACTCCTCCCCCCCTCCTCACCAATCAGGAGGATGCTTGTAGAGACTTTGAAGTATCAGCATTAACAGTTTGCCACTCTGTGTCGCCTCATGCCTTGTGACTGTGGAGAATCACTCACCCTTCACCTCTACACACACAAACACACACTGTCTCACTGTCAAAAGCCTGAAATCTGTGGACTACTACTTCCCCACTGCATATGGGTTCATCCTGTACAGAATGGCCTCTGGTAACTGTGATTTTAATGCTAACCCATAATAACACTACCAAACAGGTAACACTGCATTGTTGCCATTGTATGCCTAAATGCTGACTTTCCAAACTTTGAACCTAACGACACTACAGACACTGAACTGAAATGTTTTTTAGCGGTTTTATTCAGGGCTGGACACGTTCAATTGAGAAAGGCTCTCTGTCAAATCACAGGAGTTGAGACCGTTTTATTGTCATTACAATATTGATTTGTATGAGAGAATGTGTGATCAGTAGCTAAATGCAATGTAAGGCATCATAATTACACAAGACGTGGATGTTGTATATTAAACGCATTATATATATGACGGCTTCAAACAGTAGAGCTGGTATATCTTGAACTGTGCTTGTGATGCCTTACAAGTCATAAGGCACCCTTCTGTCACCATGGTCTTACTCACAGACATCCCACGCATATGGATTTGCACTTTTACATAGAAACCTATTTAAGTTATTTTGAATTTAAATTGCAAATATGCAGGAAAAAAATATTTGTACAGGTTGTGTAAATGGTTGTGTATAACTGTTGCTGTTTAACAGTATCTTTGAGTTCAAATGTAAATGACATCAGATTTTTTTTTTCCTTTCACGCCTTCTTGATTCTCCCAACTTTTTTTTAAAAATAAATGTTCCATTAACAGCTTCTTGTTTTATGTGTTTTACAATTGAGTCAAACCCCCCACTGGCTGACAGTTTCTGAAGAAACCTAGTTTGTATTCACTGTATATAACATATAATATTGCATTCAAAATAGATGCTGTGGCATGCAGATCTGACATTAATGTGCAGCATTGATCGATCTATGTATCTATCCATCTTTATACCAGGGGTGTCAAACCTGCAGCCAAAACTCCACGGTCCAGTCTGGCCTTCAGGATGAAACTGCCAAGTGTAAAAAAAAAAGAAAAAAAGATTACATAGAAGATAAGAGGCATAACATTAGGCTTATTGAAACTGCACATATTTTTATCAAGAAATTTCAAGTTGTTCATAATATAGTTTTGTGAAAGGATAGTTCATTAACTGTAAACATCTTAATAATGTACCAATACAAAGGGAACATTATTTTTATTTATAGGTTATCATGCTATTATATATATTTACTATATTTACTGGTCTGGCCCACTTGTCTGAAAACAGGATTTACGTAGTCTATTGTTTACGCGCAAGACTACAACCGTGTCGCATGTTGTAGACGTCATCATGCTCAGCTGACTGCAGCTTCCTAAGTTGTGTTGTGAGTGAGCAACTTTTATCGGAGGTCTCTTCTTCATGTTTTCCCCTACCATGTGTCAGACGTGTCGGGGTGAAGCGGAGCTCTCGCGGTTTATCTACAGCTCATCAACGTGCTGACTTCATGCCCGTCGCAGACATGCAGTGGCAAACTGTGTCTGTCTTAGTTTTACTTCTTCACGCTACCTCAGCCTCCGGCGCTTCATATGTCATCTCGGTAGATGTGGGGAGAGCGGTAGGAGACCTCAAACACTTCTGGAGAAGCACTGGTTTTTGGTAGGTCGAATATATTTGTGTTTGTATCCCAGCCAGCTATGAGTAGCCATGTCAGAAAAAAATACAGTTTGTAAAGCTGGAGAAATCAGTGCGGGTTGATTTGTTCTGTGATTGATAAAAATGTAGGCTATTAAAAGTCACGTCACGACAGCAAATCGGCCTTGATGGTCAGTGCAAATGTTTTCTAGCTTGAATGATAAATCCTGTCAAATGGCACAACCCTGACTGAAATCACGTAGCCTACGTGGGTGGGATGTTTGGCTTATTTTAGATCTACATTTGTGTCACTGACTGATCCCTCACAAAAGTAAACAGGAAGCTGTTTGTGTCCAGCCCTCCTCTCCCTCACACCCAGGCCCACCAGTTCGACCTGAGCATCGACCAGCAGCTGAACTTGGCCTACGTGGGCTCAGTCCCCCATGGAGGGATCCAGCAGGTCAGGATACACTGGATGCTGGAGCTGGTTACTGCACAGTAAGTGAGCTAACACTGAACATGAACAACTTGTGAAAGAAAGTGGACCATTTAGTGTGATTTAGTTTGGAAGTGTTTGATGATAATTGGCATCTGTGTGATTCTGTTGTTGTAGAGATGTTGGAGGACAGCCTCAGTACAACTTCACTAAACTGGACCAGCTGATAGAGCTCCTGTGGATCAATGGACTCCGACCAGGTATAAACCACCACCACAGGCTGGAAAACATCAACCTTATGTTTCTGCAATGTACACTTTTCACTTTATACAGTAGTTGGACCCTTTGGCCTTCAGAACTGCCTTAATTCTTAGTGCCATAGATTCAACAAGGTGCTGGAAATCCTCCTAGATCAGTTAACTTCCCCCAAAATCTAAAGTAGAGTAATTTCTTTGTTACACTTGTGTTCTTCAGGTTTTGAACTGATGGGCAGTGTTTCCAACTACTTCACTGACTTTGAGGAGAAATCACAAGTGGTCGAGTGGAGGAATCTGGTTTATCTCATAGCCAAGAGGTACATCGGTGAGTGAGTGCTCAGTGCTGCTGCTCTTGTCGTTGTTGTGTTGTATACGTTTACAATATGTGTTGTTAACCTGCCAATAATAATGCAAATTCGAGAAAAAAAAATACATACATAAATGGAGTGAGAAGCAGGTTTAGCAAAAACTGGCTGAAACATCATAAAAAATGTTTTGTGACAAATTGTTTCACCCTTTTTACCCTTTGGTTTTTTGTCTTTTACGTACTGTGATTCTACCACTTGTCATTTGTATTTCACAGTGAAATAAAGTAGATTTTTTGATTATATGCAAAATGTTGACTGTTGATTGTGAATCACAGACAGGTACGGCCTGGGAAGTGTTTCTCAGTGGAACTTTGAGACATGGAACGAGCCCAACAACCACGACTTTGATAATGTCACCGTGTCACTTCAAGGTGAACCATAACATCCTGCACAACAACATTTTTCCAGTCTGCTATTTCATACATTAGGTGTGGTAACAGTTTGGGTTCAGTGGAGAGTTTTACCAACAATGATTGTCTACAAAGTAGTTTCAGAAGATACTGTTCCTGATCTCGTTAAAGATGAGGCAATGCTGTGTACATGAGGTTCTCTGGTTCTTCTTTTCTAGGCTTTCTCAACTACTATGATGCCTGTTCGGAGGGTCTGCGCACTGCCAGCACTCTCCTGACGTTTGGGGGTCCAGGGGACTCCTGCCATCCTCCCCCACACTCACCGTACTGCTGGGCCATGCTGCAGCACTGCTACAACGGCACCAACTACTTCACTGGAGAGACGGGGGTCAGGATCGACTACATCGCACTGCACAAGAAGGTGGAAATACAGAGAGCAAACAGAGAAAATTGTCAAAATTTCAATTTGAATAATTTGTATTGATCTTTAAAAGCACCGAATCGTTGAGTGCATTATGGGTGATAGTTGAGTCACAAACACAAGGATAACAATGACACTGCTGTGGCTCTACACTACACAATCACCTGAGTTAATATTTGTATATCAATACATTCATCAGCTACATTGTGTCCTGTGTCCTTCAGGGAGGAGGCCAATCATTGCCCATCCTCCAGCAGGAGGTGCAGACAGTACGGGAGATCCAGGAGCGTTTCCCTCGGTTCCGCAGTCTCCCCGTGTACAATGATGAGGCGGATCCTCTGGTTGGCTGGTCCAGGCCTCAGGAGTGGAGGGCTGATGTGACCTACGCTGCCATGGTGGTGAAGGTGAGGTGATGCAACACCAAAACCACCCAGGGACTCAGATCTTGTTTGAACACCAGATGTTGAAGATCGTTATATAGAAATAATGCATTTCAAATTGGAAGGTGATTATTCTCACAATGACCCATTTAATAATAATAGCTTTGATTTATATAGCGCCTTCCAAAAAACCCAAGGTCACTTTACCATGGGAAAAACAAAAACATTATCAATTATTATTAATGAACACTAACAGAAATCATCTTTCATTAGTCATCATTAGTCTAGTCCTGAATCGAGTAGCTGATAGATTAGAGCTACTTCAACCTTGTTTACTTCAGTTCATTAGTCCATCAGTTGGTAATCTCTTGAGGCCTCCTCTCAGCCTGGTTTAATTAAAGCCTGTCTGAGTTAGAAATATTAAACAACCTCTAACCAACCAGCTGTCCTGATGGCTTCAACAGGTCATAAACCAGCACCAGGATCTGCTGCTGGCGGACCGCAACAGCACCGTCAACTACACCCTGCTGAGCAACGACAACGCCTTCCTCAGCTACCACCCTCACCCCTTCACCCAGCGCACGCTGACCGCTCGCTTCCAGGTCAACAACACCCAGCCGCCGCACGTGCAGCTCATCAGGAAGCCCGTCCTCACCGTCATGGGCCTGTTGGCTTTGCTAGGTGACTCTTTGATCTAGAGCTGGTGACCCTGCTGAGTTTATGATTGAGGTGTTATAGATTTATTTCACTGGTCTTATTTTCCTCTATATGCGATTCAACCCTCAGGAGAGACGCAGGTGCAGGCTCAGGCGCTGAACATAGCAGGAAGTAGCAACAGCACAGTGGGAGTTCTCGCCAGCAGCCACAAGCCTGCGCTGCCGGGCGGCTCGGACAGCTGGCAGGCAGCAGTGCTTGTCTACAACAGTGACGACAACAGCACCTCCTCGAACACCGATGATGTGACCATCTCACTGAGAGGCCTGTCTGCACAGAAGGGTCAGTTCAACGCTCTTCTGTCAGGGTTCAGATCATCCAAGATCAAATCGTTTTATTTAATGTCTGTTTCTGCTCTGTCTCCCGTCTGTATCCAGGTCTTGTGTATGTCACATACTACCTGGACAACAATGTGACCAACCCGTACCAGCTGTGGCAGAGTATGGGCAGCCCCGACTTCCCCACAGCAGAGCAGTTCAGACGGCTGAGAGGCGTGCAGGTAAACAGGAAGACTCCTCCCTTCTAAGTGAAGTACTTTTCTAAGTGAAGTACTTGAGAAATTCTTTGACCCACTAATGATGTGCGATTGTGTCAGGACCCTTATGTTGATGGGCCCTGGGATGTTCCTGCAGGGGACTCTCTGACCCTAAAGGCCAAACTGCCTGTACCCTCCGTTCTCCTCATCCATGTTTGTGCAGAGCCCAAAGCCGTGCCGGACCAGGTTAGTGCCGACACACACCCACGGAAACTCAGCTTCTTTGTACACCAAATGTACACTCTTGCTCTTTTTCAGTTTTTTACACTGTACAACTGGACAGGAGAAAAGTTTGTGTGTTGTTTGTGTGTGCAGGCAGATTCTCTCTCAAGATTCATTATTATTCATTGAACAGGTTACAATCCAAATCAAGAAGGCAATCTCATTGGTTTCATTTTCTTTTCAAATGTATTTATTTCAATTGTCCTCCTTATTTAAAAGAACTTATGGTACAATTCACCATGCCCACTCAGGCATATGAACGTCCCTTTTTTCTTTGTTCCTAGATTCTCAAAAGAGGTCATTCCAATATAAAGCCCCATCGGATTGGAATGATCTCCCTCCTCTGCATTCTATTACCTCTTTTCATTGTTTCAGGATGTCACTATACTTGTATCTTAAAACAAATTGCCCATGTTTTTAATTAATTAATTAATTGTTCTTTCTTTCCCCATTTTCATTATTTCATTATTCCTACTATGTTATTCAATATCTATTCTGTTTGTTAGACTTATGTGGGTAGTGGTGGGAGTAAACAAGTGTGTGAGCGAGATGTCTGCACTTGTTTGTATCTGTCATTGTTATGTATGTCTATAATGTAATGTAGTGTATTGTTGTGTGTCTTCTATGTCTGTCTAGGGACCCCCTTGAAAATGAGATGCTACATCTCAAGGGGCTACCCTTTAATAAATTCAGAGACCTCACTGACCTTTGTGAAGTAACTAAATGATTTAAATATGAGTCCAGGTATGTCCTAAATGTACAGGAGTGTATTCCTGAAGACACACAGTGATTAAGCCTGCACTATATTTGCCTTTTCATTAGGTGAATGGATTACGCTTCATCAGGATCACCAAAGGCCAAGTCCTGATCATCTGGTCTGATCACTGTGTCGGCTCCAAGTACGTGCACACACGTGATTCTCTCTTTTTTCATGTATTTGCCACCACAACATAATTGTAAAGGAGAAAAGGTAAACAACTGCAGAGGTCTTAATACTACATGCAGCAGTGTGGTAGATTTAATCCTAGTATCATGGTGTTGACATGCAGTGAATATGAAAATAATGGATAAATGATCCTTTTTTTATTTTCAGATGCATCAAGACATACGAAGTGGAATTCTCCACAGCCCACGAGAAGTTCAGCAGAATCAACACACAGGACACCATTTTTACTTCACATGTCTACTCACCTGGTAAGTGAATAACAAGTGATGGCAGTGAGCACCCAAGCAGTCATGAAGGTAACACCACACACTGTGTTATGCTCTCTAGCGAACCAAGAAGTTGTCGGTGTGTACCGAGTGCGAGCCGTGGACTACTGGGGACGGCCTGGACAGTACTCGCTGCCAGAGAAGTATTCAGAGGAGCAGTAGACACGGGTCAGCTCTGAAACCATTCACCTTATGTCGCTGCCTTGTCTTGTACAGTGTAAATACTTTTTTATAGCTCATTTTATAGATTATAGAATTATATATTTTACAGGTCATTTATTTCATCTGCCCAATCACATTATGAGGAAACATTTATTATTGATTCTCAGGTTCTTTTTGACCAGCATGTTTGTCGAGGACTATTTTTAGCAGCGGATTGATACATATTTGCTGCTCTAGTTTTTCATCATTTCAACAACAGTAGAACTACATTACAATATTTATCCCATTTGGATATGATTTTGGATACACACAATTGTGTTGTCAATTCAGTGTTGATTTTGGTGTTTTCACATGATTTAATGAAGAAATAAGAAAATTAAGAATATGACCTGATTTAACTGGATACTTGACATCACATAATCTGTCATATTCAATACAAAAGAAGAGGGAAAATGCATAATGTCAGTGAACAGTCAGATTAGTATTGAACTATGATCATACTGTTACATAGACATGAAATGTTTTGTTATGGTTTGTAATCTGTTTTTAAATTTGTTTTTATTCAGTTTAGTTTCTTGAAAAGTCTCACATTGTGTTTTTTTTAATGTGTTTGTGATCAAGATGAGTAAAAGTTTGATCAATCCAAGCTTCAATCCATCAAAGACGAGGACCACAGCAACTTTCTTTACAAAATTTATTGTCACAAACAATACCAACAATGATTTCACAGAGCAGATGTTTTCCATCAGTGTGACAATACTTCACTGTGGTTCTGTAATATTCACATTCACTCAACCGGTAACCGATTGTTTTCATTTTGGCGGTGTTCATTAAATTTTCTCACGGGGCGTTGAATTGAGTTCATCTGATAATTTTCTCCTTGCTGGTGGAACATAGGGAAACGTAAGCAGACCAGGATTTTTCTCTTTATCTTGGGCAGGATGATCAATCCAGTAAAGTGAAGGGCTGCTCAGCAAAGTGTAGGGCCAGTTTAGCAAGCTCCTGTAAAGAACACAGAGAGAAGAGCAAGAGAAGTATTAGGTGAGTTTACAGGTAAGAGAGCAAAGATTTAAGACTAAAACATAAACAGTGAGAGTTGAACACACTATTTAGCCAAGACACTTGCATCTTTTTTGCATTTATAGGAAAGATAACATGTTGTTTGAAATTTTCTAAGGTTATAAAAGCCTCTTTTAGAGATTGTTGTGGCATCAGAGCATCCACCAACACCATGGATTGCTAGTAACTGAATGTGAAGGGCTGAGTACGTACCAGACTGCAGCACGGGCTGGAACTCTCCGGCCATGCAGATTTCCTCCTGTTTCTGGCGAACGACTCTCTGGATGGCGGGGGGGAGGCCACGGGGGTTGCGGGAGAAGACCAGGGAGTAGCCATCCTCGCAGCTTCCATCCTCCTTCAGGGTGCGGCAGGCGTAGGTGATGGCGTAGTTGTCGTAGTCTGTGTCGATCACCCAGTAGTTGTCACCTGGAGGAGCAGAGAGAGGGAACACGTTAGTCAGAATTGAGTGTGAGGGAGACCTCTAGTGTGTCTATGTTTATGTTTATATTTGTAACTGAAGAAGCTTACCGCCGCTGGACAGATAGCTGGCCAGTCCCTGGTAGTTCATGAACATCTTGCCAGGGTTGCCGGGGTCGGGCACTGAGTACTGAGCAGCCATGTCGGCGCACACCACCCAGAACCTGGAAGCCAAGGAGAGACACAGATGTCACATCATGTAGCAGGAATGGAAACCTTTGGATGCCTAGACACAATTGGACTAAAGAGCTTTGTGAAAAAAATGCCAGTCACTCACCCAAAGAGAGTGACTCTGCCTCTGGAGGAGGCCACCATGGAACCATCGTCTCCAACAGTGTACTCGGCAGAGATGTTGTCCTGCAGGAACAATCCCTCTGGGTCTTTCTTCTGCAGAGCGTACCATTTTCCAGCATACTGTTGTGAAAGCAAACATCACAAAACATGAATATACAGGTATTTTAACAGAAATGTCATCAGTAAGCTAATGATATGTATAGTACACACTAATGATGTCCTGTGTCTATCTGTTGGAGCCTCTCGTCTCTCCTTCTATCTGTTCATTTTTCTTTTTTCTGTACTCACTCTCTGTGGTTCAAAGTCCGGTTTGACTGTGAAGCTGTCCACCACGCAGGAGGCCAGGCTCTGCTCCACGCAGGCCAGGAACATCAGCGCCAGGGCAAAGATTTGGAAGTCCATTCTAGGGGAAAACGCAAATCAGCAAAGGTCAGTTTGCTTGAAAATGTGATCTATCCCGTGTTTTTTTACAAAAAAATAATTTCTTCTAGTTATTTAAAGAGCCTGTTTGCAGCAACTTTATGGTGAAAGTATCAGCTCGTCGCTGCAAAGCTGCATCTGCTTACCTGATATTCAGCGTGAAGCTGCAGGAGGTTTTCAGTGCAGAACTGTTGCAGTTGTCTGAAGCGTGGTGAGGAGAAGGTGCAGCAGCCTTTTATACCCGGGGCTCAGACAGTCTCTCTGATTATTTTCACTTCTTGAACCTAAATGCAGAGTTTAAATCTACCACTAATCCAGTTAACAAAATCCCCCTATAAGCTGATGAACCCTTGCATTCAGCAGTGTTTAGGCTTTATGTAATTGTTTGCAGGGCTACATAATGGGATACATAATGGCAGACGCCCAGCAGGAGGGCGGGGAGGGTGAGAGGTGGCCTGAGCCTCAAGTCACACGTTCACAGTGAAGCTTTTTTCCTGAGCATACAGGTGTATTTTGGGGCACTGAGGTCACACGAAAAGTTGAAATAGCCTCATGTGTTGTTAACGGGACAGATTTGTTGTGTCGGACCTTAATGAGGTTTAATATCTATGAAATAAGTTGGTTTTATTATGATTTTGGGGTTTGTTTACTCCCCAAAATGATGGGTTTGATGACAATGTAATATCATTACGGCATCTTCATCTTTTTTCCCCTCTTTTTTTGACCATTTTCAGATAAAATGTCCTCATCTCTCTGGACTGTACACAAACTGTAAAGTGATCATTGGCTATAAAGATGTTTCCTGTTCTGTCATTATGTTTCACTGCGCTCACATCTGGCCTTAAGAACTAGGTGTTAATTGATAACTACAGACAATTTTATTTGTGTCTTAAACAAAAAAAAAGTCTACTAAATATAGTTTTTAATAAGTTCTGCATTGAGAAACTTAAAGTTTCACTGGGCTTAAAGGATGAGTAAAATGCCAACATCACAGTTTCCATGATCAGGGCCTGGAGAGGGGCACTGAGTAATATTTTCCTGTCATATGAGCAGAGGCTCAGGTGTTCTGTTCTGTTCTGTCTGCTGTCACTCCTTGGTTAAGTAACATGTTGTCATCTTGTCTGGACGCGCTGCCAGAGCTTCAGTCTGTAATCCTGAGAAAACCTGTCATAGAGGAAACAGCTGAGGCGTGTTGCAGGAAGTGTAGCTCAGCATCAGCAACGTGCACACAGCAACGTGCACACAGATTCTAGCTCACAGGTGCAAAGCTGCCATGTGTTCAGCCCAGTTTTTTAGAACTGTTGCAAAATAATTCAGCTCTTTTTTTTTTGCTTCAATTTTAGTCTTTTTTCATATCTCACACATAATTTAATTGGTACCATTTCACAATACGACTACTCCTATACAACATAAATAGTCTTGTTAAAAAATGTGTACCTTTTTATAAGTTGTTATGACACATGACATGGATCACAGAGTCAGGGCCACGCTGACTTCCTGCTTGCCAAACGGTGACTCTGCATGTCTCTTTACTGTTAAGCCTCATGTCTCAGTCTTTAGTCACTGCACCTGTATGTTTCTACTTCATCACATTAGTTAATTAACGAGCAATGAAACACTGCCAGCATTTTATTGGACAGAGAGTTTTACTAGGTAAACCACATTATGGCAAATCATACACTGTTGCCCATAAAGTTGGAAAAATTTTGTTGTCCGACATATTCCTTTTTATTCCCGTCATCCCACCTTTGTCCCAGTTACCAATTTTGAGAATTTATACACTTAATCTATCAAGAATAAATCACATTGTCACAATCATTACAGGAGAAGAGGTCAACAAACATATATTTTATTACAACTTTATGGGCAACAGTTTATTATCAAATTAGATGACGATGTCCGCAGCCAGGTGTTGTTGATATGACAGTGGGTATTGGATTAAGATGCTTTCTGCTGGTTAGGGTCTTTAGGACTTGCAGGTATGAACAGTTGGTCAGACTCCTCTACTTGGTGAACTGTTCACCTACAGGTATTCTTTCTTTCTTGGTATCTCATTTTTACAGCCATTTGTTTTTCAGTCCTAAATTAACAATTGGTGTTAATTTAAAGTGTAAAGATCGTCATTTATTATATCTAGATTTACTTAAAAAGCTTGTTTTACAGGCTCTAAATAATGGTAAATTGTGAATAATGATAATGGTTTTAATTGGCTGCTTTTATCATTTCTAAATGATCGTATTATTTTATTATAACTCATTAGTGAGATAATCCCACTAATGAGTTCTAAGAATAAATTGAGTTTGCATCAGTGTATGAAATCTTACAAAGAATGGTTTATTTATGATTATGAACCAACTTGATCATTTTAAACTAACTAAACCACTAACAATAAGGGTGTTCTTATTCTACCATGAACAGTGCAATATGTTTTGTATTCATTCATTGTAGCTGTGTTGTGGTATATTTAAAAAATGTTGTAAGCAGATCACTGTAATCCCATTCACCGTTAACAAGTTCCCATCACCAGTCCACAGGAGGTATTTTTGTTTTGCTCTTCAGTAGGTGAGAGCTAAGTAAAGATGAGAAGCATGCCAGTAAGTCCAGCTGTATTTTTAATCGGCCCTGTTATTGTTGTTGCTCTACTATTAGCCTGTCCTAAAGATATTCGGTAAGGCCTCAGACATGTGATGTGTTTAAAAGAGTTAGCTCTGCAACTCTAATCTGAAAACAAAAACTAGATCCTGCTGTAAACACACACAGGCACTTGCTCAAGTGGAGGTGAGCTCAGGCTGAACACGTCTGTGTTCTGGTCAAGTCAGGTCACTGGTGAATGAGTCTTGGAGCATCTAACAGACTCCTGTGGATTTCTTTGCAAGATGTCCATAGGATCCTCAGCAGCATGAGTTGTCCTTTGTTTAAAAAAGTTCAGTTTATCACCAGTGAAAGTCTTTTTCTTTTTTGCATGTTTAATTGCACTTTATTTTTTAGCTGCTGTTATGAAATGACTCAGTATTGTCTGTTTCTTTAAAAAAATAATTCTAAAACCTACTTGTTGTAAAAATGGTTATATGATTGGCTATATCTAATTGTCAAAATTCACTGCTTTGGTCTTTTTAGACTATAAAACTGACATAACGGCAAATATGAAAAATATAACAGGCAGAATTTACTTTATTTTTATTTTACAGATATATTTAGCAATTGTCTCTCTGACTTCAGTCTTTAATATTCATCAAGATCAAGTTAAAAAGTTATCCACAAAAAAGTATTTTATGACTGTAATATTTTGCACAATAATTCCATGTGCATGATCAGAATTTATTAGCATGTATCATAAAACCCCATTAGCTCATTGGCATTAACAGGGAGGAGTTTTAGGTAATATATACAACACTTTCCCTGTTCAAATACTGGTTGCTATTTTCCATCTTATGCAAATTATTTTGCTGACATCGATGCACATACTTTAAAAAAATGTTGCTCTGAAATACATCAGAGCAATAAATTAGCCCCGTCATATTTCTAGTGGGACGCAAAGGTGTTGGTAAACATGTTTTTCCATTTTCCTGTTAGAACAAATAAAATGTCTGTTCATCTTTTCAATGATAACTTGTGAGTTTTAATTGAAAACATGACATCACTCTAATATTACATGTGCTGTAACAGTTTCAGATGGTTAAAAGTTGTTCAGAGGTCACATGTGGGAGAACACAGACGAGGACTACAGTGATCATGTACTTCTGTATTTATGACATTGCTTCATTACAAACATGAGCATAATAACTTATGAGGCTGTATTTGCAGTTTTACAATGCTGAGTTCAAGAGCGCTATTACATGTAACTTAAGTAAAACAGCTGTATCTGGTAATCCAGAGAAGGGTTGTGTTATTCAAGGTAACAGTGAACACATCCACAACACGGGAGTGCTTGACTGGTTGTGCCCGGACTTTGTCATCGTTACTCCAAAGAAAACAAGGAAGAGGGTAGAAAGTGCACATCTACGTGGAAATCCTCATCACCCTCCAGACCTTTACTTCAGAATGGTGTCTTCACTTGCTGTGGGGAGGAAAGTCACATTGTTCAGATTTTAAAAATCTGGGATTTCACATTGGAAGCATTTACAGTCATTAGGCCAAGTACATGATGTCATTGTGAACAGGTGTGTTGTAAACAGATACTACCTTCTGCTATCTGCTTGGCAATGCGCTCCTGCTCCTCACGGACCTTTTTCTCCTCCTCTTCAATCCTCCTCTCCTCTGCTGCAATAGGCTTCAGGTGATCTGAAACAATACATTCAAACCATCATGCATTGTTTTTCAAACAACGTAACCTAACCTAAACATCCTATTGACCTTCACCAGGAATCATTTGTATATAATGTGTCTATAATGAGCCTAAATCAATTAATAGGTGATCACACCACCTCTTCCTGTAAAATGCCACAGGAACTTAGCAGAGATTAGTCTCCTGTCAGTCTGTACAGCAACTGTTAGAAAACTGGCAGGTCATTTGTCAGTCATTGGTGCGTAAGATGTTGTCCTATTCACTATTGTTACATTTAGGGTTCATCACAGTGTACTGCTGCTGTTGAAGACATTGTATTATCATTGTTTGGAATAACGCACCATATCTCCTTTTGCCATAGATGATGCCAGCAAGCAAGGCTGAATACCTGGCTGTCTAAAAGGAAAAAAAATAAAGGTAACACATTAGTGACAGTCACAAAATCTCCAATTAGCCAAATGACATCCAACAGGGCCCCACATTAGTGCAGCTGTTTTAACTGCAGCATTATTAGATCACTGTCATCCTGTTACTGGTCTTCCAACTAAAGTCAATCAAGAGGCTAAAGCTAATTCACAACAGTGCTGCTGGACTTTGAAGGAGTGCGTTGATCGATCCTGTGTTGGCCTCACAACATTGACTCCATGTGTCCTACTACATAAAGCTCTTAATGGCCTGGCACCTGCCCACATCACAGTCTGTCGCTGCATCTAAACTGCAACAGCCAGATGGAAAATACAAGAGCAGTGGGCTGAGTGGACAATGAGAAGGACACACATTTTTATTGATAATTCCTACAATTATTGATTTTACCATTTTATCACTACTAATTTATAATTTCCCTGCCTTAACTCCCTTGCTTCTTTTTTTATCTATAAAAAAGACCTTTACAAACTAAAATGTGTCTCCTTCCGTTGCTACATCCACTGAACTACATGGCGTTGCAGGGAGATTTATTGAGTCCTTGCTCATGTGCACTACACACAAGTGTAACGGACCGTGCCATCAGCCCAGGGGACACAACCCACACTAACCCTTCACAGAAAACGCAACACAACCCACTGAGGTGTGAGTTTCATTCAAATATAACAACCTGTCACTTTGCTGTTTGCAGCGGTGAGCTGTACCAGGGCAGCTTGAATTTAATAACTACCTGCAGATCAATCGTATTATCGCATCGCATGGTATGAATATCCGTAATTTCCACTTTTCTATTTATAAACATCGGTTACCATAAGGTGTCTCAATGACAGTTCCTTCTATTAGCTTTCAGCAACGACTCGAGTGATGCTCCACGCATGCACGTTGTTCTTCACAATACTATTCACCAGCTGTGTTATTAAGATCAGATGCAGCACCACAGGAATAAGTAAAGTTACCTGTGTTTGACTGCACACTTGAGTAACGTTGGCAGGTTACAGCTAGCTGCTGGCTAACATGCTCACTAGCTGATCGTTAGCAGGTTAGCGCGCTCTGCGAGGACAGCAAACTGAAACACGGCTGCGTGGGTCGTTTTACAACAAGACACGAGCAGACGGCTTTTAAAGAATATGTGGAGACACAAACCTTGATCAAAGGTGACACTGCAACTGGTGGAACCATTGTTTCAGAGGAGGCTAACAGATAGCAACAGAGGTCACTTTATCAACGCAGAGGACTGCGAGAGGAGAGGCGCCTTCTTCGTGGTCTTATTAGTGCAGCTGATGCTGTGTCAGTGCTGCCCCCCTCTGGAGTAAAAGGTCATGTTCACCGGAAACCTGTAGGTCATGTGTTCGCCACACGATTTAATTCAATTAATTTAAATAGATAAAGTTATTAATGATGAAATCATGAATTTCTGTTCTCAATTATCTGAAAGTAAATAAAAACAAATCAGGCAGAGCTCACACTAAATGCTTGGCCTTACTGAGGCCCTGGGTCAAGTCAGACTGGCCCTTTGCTCTATGTTTTGTCCTCTTCACCTCATCAAAGACAAAAAAAAATGTTTCACACTGTTTATTCAGTGTGATATATTGGAACAGAAGCACACGTTATGTAATAATATCCATTATCCAGGTCTTCAATTCAAATTTAAAAAGTAGGCGTCCGTCTGTCTGTCTGTCTGTCTGTCTGTCTGTCTGTCTGTCTGTTCTTGGTTTCTGCATTATAAAACTGGGTCTATCACTGCAATACGGTGAGAGGCTCTGGCATCTTGCATAATTTTCTAGACTTTATGTTTAAATTTCTGTTAAGAACTACCCCTCACCTCAAATATCCTGTTCTGCTTGTCCAGTTTATGAAGAATATCTAATACCTGCTAATCTTAAAGATTGCAATATTCATCTGTATTGCATGTATTCAGTGAGTTTTGGTAGAAGTTTGGGGGCTGGTGTTGTTGTTGAACTGTCCTTGTCCACTGTTACTACTGTAATATTTCATGCTCTCTTTAACGTAAATGGAGTTGGAAACATATTGTACATCTACCAATCAGAGGACAGCTGAGTTTTATGAGTCCTTTTGAAGCACTGCAGTGTTGTATACTGAATTGTTGTATACAGAATATCTTTTAGTAGTATGTGTTGTTTCTCCATTACAGCATGGCAGTACAGTGGTGGGCACCGTCACTTACTATATGAGGTCAGAACCATGAGCATCCAGAAGAGGGCAGCAGAGATTTATGCAGGTGAGTGGATCTCTGTCCAGCAGTTCTTAGGAAGCTGTAGTATTTTATTCAATGAGGAAAGTAGTTTCTTGGACAGTACAATCTTTATTGACAACAGTGTATCAGACAGCATTGTGTAATATCCTCATGATCTGCAAGTAAATCAAACTACTGAACATTGCAAACACTTGAGAAGCAACACTAAACATGAGAAACTGTATTCAAACTTTGTCTTAAACAGTGTTTCATGGTTTAATACACTTTCCATGACCCTGTAGACCTCCTGTGTGACCACACAGATTTAAAACTTAACAGCTGCACTTAGTAGCGGACTAACACTTGTTGGCGAGATCTGTATTTATATCCTTTTAAGCTGCCTCTGAAACATGGAAAATCAGTGGAGTTATAGTGCAGATCAGTGAAAAGCCCTGGGAGATGCTTAGTGATACTTAACGCTTTTTGGAGTCATTCACTCGTGGCCCAGATGAAAACAGCAAAGCCTAACCTCTTCACTCAAACAGCGTAGCTGACAGTCATACACATTAAGTGATTGTGCTGTTTTCACAACCGTTTTTTACGGATTATGATAAAGACACTCTCAGGTACCCTGTGTGTGAATATGGTCGTCCTCTGATATGTAAAAACTGTTTTAAACTAAAATCAAAACATAATGTTTTTTAAACTGTGTGATCTTGGTTAACTTCCTCGCTGAATCTGGCAGCTTTCCAAAAACTAAACCCTCTTGGCAACTTTTTTGTCAAGCGACCACAAAGTCACAATTTCAAACTTCACTGAAGCCGACTGGATGTAAACTGAAAGAATTAGTCAAATCGCTGCACTCCACGCTGCCCTCCCACCCCCATCCGCCCAGATTTACCTCCAAACATATTTATTTAGCTGTAGAAATGATTTGGGAGACGCCACACTGCAGAGTCACGGTAAAATGAGCAGATTGACACCTGACACAAAAGTGCGTTTTTCTCTGAAACTAGAGCGGGAGCGCCGTTTTTGGAGAAACCCAGCTCTCTTCTCCTCCTTCGTCCTCACGAAGCGGAAAAACTCGCCGTTTTTTCGAGGAACACATTGAAAAGTCACTCTTCAACCATGTGAAAACCGTTTGTTTCTAGGTGGTGTACAGAGTTTGCTGCGACGTAAGAAAAAAGCTTAATAAATAGCCAAAAACGTGCGGTCCTGAGCGGCTGGGATGAGAAATTTGTGCGGTCGCGAAAGAGTTAAGGGATTGTGCTGTTTTCAAAACATATTTAATTAAACAAAAACCACAAGTCACAATTTCAAACTTCACTGAAGCCGACTGGATGTAAACTGAAAGAATTAGTCAAATCCGGGGTGCCAAATGTTTGAGATGTGTGTATCAGTTCATAGCCAAAATGTCTCCTCCCCAAATTCTTCCTGGCATATTTGATGAAGTATCTTCGACGAGATTTGATGAGTGATCAGTGAGTCATGATGGTTGGGGAGGTCCAAAGCAGTGGCCAAGCTTTTTCACCGTCCTCTTGGCAAATCTCACCTTTCCTCGTTTCTTCAGGGCGGCTGTGTACTCATTGGCCTTGAGTTTGGAGTAATAGTCTGAGAACTTGTTGAAGAGGATGGATATGGGCAGGCCGTTGAGGATAATTCCAAAGGCGATGCAGACGAAAGCAAACATACGGCCCAGTATGGTCTCTGGGTAGACGTCTCCATACCCCACAGTGGAAATGCTGACCTGCAGGGCACAGAGGAGAGCACACACAGAAATTACAAAACGTACCAACAGACAGGTTTAGTCTTCTGGTTAACAGACCTCTGCTGACTCATATGTCAAAATTATGTCAATGATCTCTTGATTTTCGTAACATTGGACTGATTTTCACAGATTTCATCTTTCCCACAGTGTCAAGAACATATTTTTTTAAATCAAAATTATCCCTGAGCTGTATAAATAACATTGATCCCTAGCAGCTGGCTGTGAGAGATCACAGGGACCATCTACAAAGTGCTGCACAGACATAACAGATATACTGTATTAGTCAAGATTTAATAACTCCTATGCACTCTTACGACAGAAAAATCACAGCACACATCATGATACCAGTCGTCTTCCATATTGTCAGATTTTGTGCTGTAAATTATTAGTTGGAAAAAAAAGTATGTTCCTTTTGGATAAACTTGAGCTCAAAGTATCACACCTCCCCTAAAAAGTGGTTCAATTGCTCAGTGAAAATACCTGTTAAATTATATTTTCATCGTGTTCTACAGGAACAGTCACCACTGTGTGATCATTAGTCCTTCCCTACAGTCTTTGGAAAAGTGGTTGTTTCCCACTCAGGTTTCCTGTTTCTTCTTACTGTTCAACAGTGTGGCTGGATTGTGTGACATCTGATTTACAGTGAAATACCTGATTTAATGTTAATGTTTTCCTGTCAACAGAAAAACAGACCCAGAAGTGGGCGTTCCAGTGACTCAGACCACACACAGTTGTGTTCAACAGGGGTCACTACCAGTGAGTAGAGCTCCAAGTAACCTTTTCTATAACATTACTATGATTACAAGGATTATAATTTCCTTCCCTAAGATTAGAGGCAAGATTGTACCACTCCAGTGAAAGAGGGAGGGGGAATTATCTGCCAACAGGTCTATACATGGAAACTGGCAGAATCAAAGGTTTGTGTTTGTAGTTTAACTCAAGATAATGAGATCCAGACGTCAGCCAAGTTATTCCAACCTTTCCAGATTAAACCAGTGAATATCATTGACAGTATAAGCGTACAGTCTGTAGTTTGACTCTTCCTGTTGACCACACAAGTCACACATTCCAAAGCATGAGGTGATTCACCCTTGAGTAGTGCTGACCTCATTGTGTTTTGTAAGCCAAGTATTGCCAGAGTGTAATCTAATAACATTACACAGTTAACACACCATTTAGGGAACATGTCAGCATTAAAGTTATTGAAGGACAGGGCACTTTTAAA
The DNA here is from genome assembly GCA_030347415.2 of Decapterus maruadsi. NCBI lineage: Eukaryota > Metazoa > Chordata > Actinopteri > Carangiformes > Carangidae > Decapterus > Decapterus maruadsi. The sequence goes on from CM064895.1 coordinate 7,218,141, forward strand.
TATGTTACTTTGGTTGTGTGCTCCATACAACATTTCTAACCTCATATTCTGTTCATTGTTGTGAATCTTCTCTCACTTGTCACTATAGAGTCTATTCTCCACTACCGTGCTTTACAAAGGTTTACTTACAGCTGCCCACCACCACGCATGAGGGATGCTGGTAAAGTTTGTTTGTGGCATGTCATGCTCCACTGTATAAACCATGGCAGAGAAGCTGAAGATGCCCATGGCAATGAAGAGGAAGAGGCAGCCCACTTGCTGGTAGCACTGACGCAGTGTGAAGCCGAACGCCCGCAGACCTGTGGAGTGTCGAGCAAGCTTCAAGATACGAAAGATTCGCATCAGTCTCATGATTCTCAACACTTGGCCCAGCTTTCCCACCTGACCCACTGCCTGCATGTCGGCCTCGTGCTTCATGTAGTTTTCCTCATTGTCAAAGAACTCCAGGATGGCCTGCAGATACTGGGGCAGGATGGCGATCAGGTCCACTGTGTTGAGCACACTCCTGCTAAAGGATTTGAGGTCAGGAGTGGACACCAGACGGAGCAGGAACTCCATGGTGAAGAAGGCAATGCACATTGACTCCACATACTCCCAGTACGTCTTACCACTGAGCTGACCAGTGGCAGTTCTGTATTGCATTTCCTCCACTGTGTTGAGAGTCATGGCCACCAGGGAGATCAAGACAAACAGACTGGAGGCCACAGCCATCAACTTGGCCTTAACGGACGAGAAGGGCTTTTCCATCAGGTTCCAGATAGCTCGGCGCTTCTGGCCCATGAACATGTCGTGAAAGAGTTCCTCGTTCTCCTCGATCTCCACCTCGGCTTCCAGCTCCCTCTGGATCTTCAGCTGCTCGTTCAGCTCATCCTGCCTCTCCTCAAAGGAGATGCGACAACAGCGGTGGGTGTTCTTTATCCTCACACCCCAGTAGTTGATTTCCTCCAGGAAGTTGCGGGGACACAACTCATCCTTGATCCACAGCACACCAGTCCTGTAGAAGTTGAAGATGCTGTGGAACACATCTGGGTCCCTGTCAAAGAAGTACTCGTTGTTGGTCACGATGTAGTCATCGCAGAGGTCCAGCTTCATGTTGTGGTCAGTGTAAGTGGCCAGTCGTCCTATTCTGGTTTTGGGGTATTTGGCAGCCATCTTGTAGGCTATCTGGTAGGGCTTCCCCCCTACATTTATATTGATCATGTAGTTTCTCTTGATGGGTGAAGGCTGCTTGAAGCTGTATGGAGCACTGTCGTCCTCTTCATCTTCATATTCGGCGTAAATGTCGTAGATGTCTCTGCTCAGCTCCTGCATGGAGTTCCATGTCTTCACGCAGCTCTCCTTGGCCAGTGGGTAAACGATCTCAGAGGGTCTTCGATTTAAATCCGAATCGGTGACTTTGTAGTTGGGAAAGAGACTCTGTCTCCTATTCCACAGGTTGACCATCTTGCTGGTGCTCCCCATGTTGATCCCCCCAGTCTACACAGCAGACAGACCGCTCAGACCAGCCAGCATTACTGCTGTCTAATACCCCTTCACCTAAGCGTGGAGGACAGGAGCAGGATGCCTCATGGCCCCATTAATGTTGCTGACTGAGAGGATCCGCGTGCTTACAGGGCATCTAAATACCATTATCCCCTGCTGAGCTGCCTGGCTGGTATGACGTTGGCTGCGTGGCATATCTCAACAAATGTCCCTCAAGAATTCATCCACTTCCATTTATAGTCAATAAATGTTGTATGATGTAAATGTGTATTGGTTACATCTTACTTGAGTAACCTAAAGAGAACATACATGCAACAAGAACTGTTATTGTGCTTTCTTTTATAAATGCATGTAATTTACCATGCATTAATCTTTCTGAAATCCCTACAGATTACTCAAGGAAGTCATATTGGTAGGATATGATTGGAAAATACCATTCTGTGTGTTTTAGGTTTCTTTTATGTTGCTTAAGGAAAATCTGTAAAACAATGTGATTTTTTAAAATTCCAAAATAGATTGAAATGTTTTATTTTTGTAAACGCCTCTTAAGAATTGATTGTAAGTTGTTGATGTGGGTTTTTATTTTGCAGTGCTTTAAGGCTCCTGCACCGAAGGGGGAACAAAGGAAGGCTGGCGGATACATAAAAGAGGATCAAGGCTTTAAGCATTAGCCTACATCCTGATTGGGAGGGGGTATTCTTCAGACATGAAGTCAGTCTTAGAAATAACCTTTTGGTTTTCATATCAAAATCATAGACAGAAAACTGCTATAAGGCTGTGACATTAACCCAACTGACAGGTAGCAGTGTTTAAACCAATTTCTAGCCAAAGAAGTATATCTAACATAACTTTGCTTGCAATTGAATCCTCTTATTGGATACCAGATTATTGCCCCGCTGATTAACACCTAACCAGAGATGTTGTTTTGCATGGACACTGTTTGATGGCACAATCAGCCCTACAGTTTATTAACCTTCATTCTTTATTTACCTTTCTTCTGCCAAACACTGCTAATTAGTTAAAACAATTAAGGATTTAAGTTGCTAAAGCAGTGACATTTAAATAGAGCTGGTAGACTTAGTCTAGGCTTGTTAGTGTATAGTGTTAAAAGAATTACAGTGGACTGGATTTGTCATGCGAACCACTCATACTGGAAAGAAGAGCCCACCATGATGAAACTGAATGTAAACATTTATGATGTATGACCATGTGACGGAGTGAGATGACTGCCTTTATGGCTCAGTGGATCTATCATAAAAGATAAACAAACAACGGACTCCATCTCAGATACTTAAGGGAGATTTAGTGTCATTATCCTGTGACTGCCTCGTGGCCATTCAGTATGGTATTATTCACACTGTCAGTATGCCTGTGTCCCAAAACAAAATAATCAGCCTTGCCTCTTGCTGTAGGTTTTACAGCTCTTTTTTTCTGCATCAACAGCTTTTCCTGCAGTACCCCAGTATGCAGTACTTATAAAGCAAACTCCAATCTATATCTCCATTCTTGTATTTCACTGGGATTAATATGATCTACTCTCAAAGTCTGTGGTTTCCTGTCCATCACCGTTGTTCGTAAGATTTACGGATCAAATTTAGTAAAACCGTTCAAAGCTGCTTAGTAAGACAAGAATGAAGATTATAATCCTTTATATATAGGTTTATAAAGCCTTGTGTCATGTATATAACAACAATAACAACAAATATACACACACAGATTGCTCTGTAACAATAACTGTTTAACCTGACTTTAGTTGATGTCAAATAAGGAGATACTGGTTTCTTTATGTAGTATTTTTCCACCTAAACTTATTTTCCTAAAGACATTGCCACAATTCAAAATTGCAACAGAAAGTGTCACAATTTACTCTCTATGAAGATGCAAAAATGTGTATTTTTCTCCATAGCACAATAAGGTGAAACATGTGAGGTTCGTCATAGGGTTTGATAAATAGATGGATGGATTACCACAGCCATGTGTCATGACTGCATTTGAGATGAAATTAGTGGAGTATTACTTATTGTAATGTACAAAGTAATCCAGCAGATGGAGGCACCACAGTCAACGACAACAAATCAAACTGGTGATGTTCTCTGTCTGTTTGTGGAGCCAACAAAGTTTAACAGAAAACTCTCAACAGATTCAGACCTATTTTCCACTGATATTTCCTTTCATTTTCTTTTCTTTGTAGCTTTGACTAAAGGTGACTTGACAGAAACAGAGCCAGGGGAATGCCATTTAAAAAAATAGTTGATAAACATAGCTATTGTTCTTCCACCACATTGCCTGTCAAATTATGTCTAAATATTTGCTTTTTTTTTTCATCCAAATCCAAAGCACTGAGCAGCAGCTTGAGCTCTGATTGGCCAGCTGTTATCTGGTGGTTCTACGCCCATGTGTCAGAGCTAATTAATGTTATTAAATACACCTGTGCTTTTGCTCCTTTGACATGTCAAAATCTGTGCAGTTAAAACAGACCACCACGATGAACAAACAACATGGCGACCAGATGGCTCTCTTCAATTATTTGATTACTGGAAATTAATTTAGATTAACAGATAGCCAACGTATTGATTTATTCTGTGTATGTATGTTTTAAAAGATACATCATGCATTTCTTTGAGATGTGTTAACAGTATATCAAAGTTAATCAACATCACTAAAACTTGGAGGGATCAAGCAGAAAATTCACAGGTGTATTAAATTAGTTATGACCAAATCGCAATAATCTGCTTCAGTCCTGCTGTGTCTCAAGTGTCCTGACTTAGACCATTATTGACAAAGTTCTTGTCAATGAGTAAGTAACACTTGTGCTTTTCCAAATATCTACAATGACAAAGACTGTTCTCCTTTTTCTAAGGGTCACAGGCATGATACAGTATGTGGCAGGGCAGGACAACTTGATTACTTGTGTCATGTTGTCAATATCCTGAAGCAGCAGAACCTTTTTCTAGGGTCAAATAAGGACTTGAGCAGGTTGGGACAATTTATAGGCTATAATGTCTCATGGTCTACCTGGCTACACTGTGTCACTGCTACCTGACCTTTTGTCTAGCTGTTATACATTTTAGAAACAATTTACATGAATCATTTAGAGATTTTTCATAGGCTATTTGAGTATAGAAAAAAGTGTATAGGCTATAATTACCTACTTCAAATTATTCTTAAAAAAATAAAAACACAAGTGTGGGTTCACAATTATCTAAGAAGCTATATTTTCAGGGAGTACATTATTTAATTTTAATCATGTATTATTGTACAGTCTCAATAAAAAGCACAGACACAGAGGTGCTGCTGCACAGTGGGGCCTGACAACAGTGGGAGCTGCGTCAAGTTAGTTAGTATACCAAAATAAGACTAAAGATTATTTGATTCCTCCAAAAATAAAAGCGCCACATCGATGTAAGTCTCACACACAATTGTATCAAGTCAAACTGCATTGTATACATAACGAACCCGTCGATTTTTATTTTGTAGATGTTTTGTAATTTATAATTTGGTCAAAGTTATCTATGATTCTTTCGTGAAACTCTCACGGCGTCTTATTTTGGAAAGAACAAGCGGAAGTTATCTATGCGTCTCGCCTCCTCCACTAAGAAAACGGTGTTTTTAAAAGGAAACAAGGTTGTAGAGGTCTGTGGTGGCAGAGCAGGTTGAAGGTAGGTACAAATTGACTGTCGTGTTGTGACTGTCCCGGTGGTCTCGGTGTTGTTGTCCTCCGAACGTCTCCTGTCGAACAACGTATCCCTTTGTGTAGCGGAAATCAAGATGCGGTCAAGTGTCAAGTCAAGACAACTGGTAAAGTGCAGGCTAACTAGCTAGCTAGGATGAAGCTAACGAGGCTAACGGTGCCGTTTCCCGGTGGTCGGGCTCAGGGATGCTGCTCCGTCTGTGTGGCTGCAGCAGGCGGCTCTAGAGAAGTGGGTAAATATTACACAGTGGTTATTTGGATACGTTGTCACAGTTGTATGAAGTCTTAGAAGTGCAGTAGCGTATATTTCCATTGAATGGATGCGGGGGTGGGGGTGGTATGGCTCCCTGCACAGGTACATAAACACACTGACATTTTCCCTCATGATTAAGTCAGTATCCTGCGTTTTAGCTGCTCCTGGGAGCCTGGACAAAATATTAAAATGGCTGTGACACTAGGTGTAAGGTTACATTACTAACCAGCAGCCTGCTTGAACTTTAACCAGCCATCCTTGGATCTGCTGCTCTCATAAAATGTCATGACAAGTTTACATCTGATCTGAGACCCAGGCTAATGTTTTATTCTGTTTATTATATATATTCTTGTGACAAAAACTGGCCCAGCAGTGTGAATGTTAGAAAAATCTACTTAACGACAATGGTTATCATCAGAAACACAACTACTTACAACTACAGATATAGGCTAAATGCATAACAAGCAGCTATTTATTTGCCATTTGAAAAATATAACAGTAATTTAGTAATTGGGAATGGTGAATTTCAACTTGTCTCAAGAGTATCGATCTATGATGTTCTTCAGGTGATTACTTCCTCAGCCAAAAACATCATTCTGTAGGTTATCATCTTGCCCTGGCGTTTCCACCAGTTGTGAAACAAACAATGCAAAGTACAAACCACTTATTTTATTGTAATGTCATTTTGAAATGACCCTTTATTGATCTGCCAGCTCCACTATAATGTGAACATTACAAAACAGACATTATTGAATAATAGGCATATTGAACCTTTTGCGTTTCTTCTAAACAGTACATTACGTAAGCATAAACACTTTGGAAAACAACAACCTTTGGAAAAACTTAACTTTTCTGTACTTTCTACTGTTGTTATACGAGTAAACAGCTGTCATTTTATCATGAGGAAACACCTATACTTGAATCCTGAGTGTGGGAGAAGAGAGGACCATGGCCATGGGTGCTTATTTAGTCAAATATCGTGTCTGTTTATTTATGGAAATAACCCAGGAAAATAATCCAATTTCAACAAACATGGTTTTGAAGGAACAAAATACACCATAATAGAACAGTTTTGATGTTTTACTGTTTTCACTAGTTACAGATGATAGTGTTTGGGTCAGCAGAAAACAACAAAATAAAATCAAATAAACCAGCTACTGCTACTTTGTTTGTTTCCAGTAAAATTCAGAGGATATTTTGGAAAGAAAATTAGGCATATTTTGGTTACCTAGGCAACTTGTAAAGACCCCATAAAAACCCATGAACCTGTTTCAGAGATAAGTGAATAGGGGAGACAAAAGGCCAGCAGGATAAAAAAAAAAAAAGAATTATGAAAAGCTATTGAACTGCTGTCAAATGTGATGCTGAGAGCAAACGTCTGTATGCCCACTGTGACTCAACGTCTGCTTGTTTAATGATGTCCATGCAGATGGGGGAGCCTGTGTGGCAGATGGGGGGGTAGTCTTTGGGGCGGGTGAGTCATTGTCTTCTGGTCCGGGTATGTCAATAATAGGCATTCTGTCTACAAACAGTTTACTTTAACCTTTTAGCCACACCACTCTCTTCATTTAAAAACCCATGTACACTCCATGTGACTTCTGTTGAAACAAACATCTGTTGGTGCAGTCGGTGGAAATGGAAAAACCAGTCACATGGGTTTAATCAATTTCACATGAAAGTAATGGGTGGAAGCATAAAAATGCAAAATCGGGTTGAAAGTACACTGTCAGCCTGTGGGTGGTCCCACTACAAATTATGGGAGAGTCCTAAAAATATTTAGTTTGCAATCATAGGAGACTCAGCAAACCAGAAAATACATATTCGAGAAGCCTGAAGCTAAGAAACCAAAACAATTAATGGATTATAAAAATAGTTGCCCATTACGTTTTGATCAGCTAATAAATCTATGAATCCCTGCTGCTCAGTAAAATCTAAATGCAATCAAATTCAGTGATGAGAAAACATAAGAGAAAATGTGGAAGTTTACCAGGGCACGCTTGTGACCTCTGGTTTTGCAGAAGAAAATTGCTTGACTTATGCTGTTACTGTTATACTTGCATGGGACATCTGTGGCATCACATAACCTACCTGATATTCTGTTGCTAAGTGATCGATGAGCACTGGAAAAACTGACCTTACTTTAACATAACAGTATAATGTATAATAATGTCACAATAATGAAGATAGATGTAAAATTTGTGTCTAACATTGTCTGATTTGTGAGTTTGACCTTTCTCTGGGAACAAGAGCTACTACCTCGTAGGATTTTTTTTTTTTAGGTGAAGTTAATCTTCGCTCCTCTCAGGCAAAGGACACACTTGTAACCGTACACTGTGTAAAATGATACAGCCTGTGTTGTCCCATGCTTCTTCCACCACTCGGCCGACCTTAGCGGAGTCCTCATTATCACAAGGGTACAGTCGTCCCTGACAGCACCTTTTACAGCTTCGTGTTGCTGTTCGGTTCTCCTCGAGGTGCTCGTCATAAACATTGGCTTTGTGAAATGGCAGCGGTGCAGTAATGGCTGTAAAGAAACATTCACATTTTGTTCATGGGTCATCTTATTTTGGGGTAATCATTCTCTTTAAAACACAAAAAGGCTTAGTTTGACTGTAAAATGTGTTTCAGTATTTACAGTAAACAGCAAGAGGCTCCTCTTTGCCAGATGTTGAACAATGATAGTGGGAGAAATTCATTCAAGAAGAGGGAAGGACGACAGACATTCTGTCCACCTACAGTTTTATGTTGTGTTTACCACTGTTGGCTCTGGGTCGTACAGTATCAACAGCCCTAATTCTGTTTAAACATACTGAACCGACATGTAATCACTTTGTAGTTTTTGTTACCTGTGACATATTGTCAGTTTGTATGACAAGCTCACGAGGAGAGTGTTTGATCAGATTCATAGTCATGTGAAACTGTGTGACAACTTTGTACTGTGCACCTCCCTACAATGTTTTCACGTGTACAACATAGAAGTAATTTCCTGTCTCACAGGAAAAGACCATAAATGCATGTCAGCACGTAGACTGGCTTCCATTGTTTTCAGAAGAACTTGTAACGGAAGATGTGAGGCCGTCAGTCTTTGGTTAACTTTTAAAAGCCTGAGTGGGGTCTATATGGCATCCTACATGTTGGTGCAACTGACATCGAGTGGACAAAATTATAAATACGCTGCTTCACAGATAAATAAACTCCTGTGGCTTCACACACTTACGGACAAACATCTTTTCTTGTTCTTGTCTCAGGTTGCTGCTGGTTGCAGGGCCCTGTGGAGCAGAAGAGCTGTGCCATTCCCCCTTTTGTCCTCTCATGTCCCCCCCCTATCCCCGTGTGTTCCCCTGTGTGTAAGTGACCCCACACCCCCACCCGCCCCCGACTCGATCCCTTCTGTTGTGTCGCCACTCCAGCCCGAAGCCCCCCTCTCACCCCATGCTTGGGACAAAGCCAGCTCACTGCCAGCCCAATGACTGCCTGGATCGTCCTGCCTGTCAGCCTGTCTGCCTTCTCCATCACAGGAATATGGATAGTGTGAGTTAACTGTGTCATGTACAGTATGCTGTCACATTGACACATACAGTAATGTGATCTCATTATCAGGTGTACAGATGGTACTGTTCATTATTTGTATTCTTCCTGCCGAATAATTCCTTGTATTAAGAACAGTATAATCTTGTATATTGATAATAGTCCCATTTGTTTCATCTGTGGCATTTGTATTATGGTGTGTTTCTCCCTACCCTGCAGGTATGCCATGGCTGTGATGAATCACCATGTTTGTCCTGTGGAAAACTGGTGAGTGATTTTCTTGTGTTTATCTGAAAGTGTCTTAATATGTTTTATAGTTTACTGTATAGTAGGGCTGAACGATATGGACAAAATCTCATATTTTGATATTCATGCCAGATATCTCGATACGATACGATACAATATGACTACGGGTTCGGTGA